>OV277863.1:45242998-50042998 GCA_922989275.2 Gari tellinella | reverse complement strand
TCCTGATCTTCTCGATCTTGATCTTCAAAGTTGTTTACGTCTTCAGTGGAGAATCTGTTATTCTTTCCCAATAAACGCGATTACGATAAAACTATTATTATAAAACTATTATTTCTATTACAAACAGTTTGATCAGGCTCCAAACTATTTGTCACTCAGATTAAAGGACATAGTCGAAATTGTCAAAAAGTTGTCGGTTTCTACATATTAATGCACGTGTAATATAATGCTTTTGCGTCTCGTATACACTCATATCAATGTTTCTTAAGTCATACTATCTGAAATCTTACTTTGAAAAGATCTTGCAGACGACAAAATTGAAGCAAACGACAATGAAACGGTTAAGGGGTAAAAATCTCACGATTATTTTGGCAGCGAAACATTTAAAAAGAGTTCGTGTTTAAATGCATTCTGTAATAAACTCATTATCTGAATATTTACAACAAGCCTTTTGAAAAAATCACGAACCTATAAATCCCTGCAATGGAAATGTCAAAATCCTACTCTATTGTTGATCAACTTAACCCTTTCACTACCACTGCCCGAGCGCACTGGAAATGATAACCAATTTTATCCAGATCAGACGCCGAGTAACTCGACCTCGGATTTAGTTCAAAACTGTATGACATTCATATCGATAGTTCTCAAGTCTAAATGCTTTATATCAAAATTTGATAACTCAAAGCAGACAACATTATTTAAGCTGACGATAGCTTTGCAATAAAGACACGAATGTCAATATCTCCTGGATATAAGAATATGTTAAGTGACAATTCCCCGAGAAAAAGTATAAAAGTCAACTTTAAATAAATGACAGTAACCATTCTTATACTAAACAATTGTTTCCTGCATTTTTTAACTCATTCAACCCTGAAGCTTTTAATGGACAATTACAAAATGTCAAATTATGTCTAGTGCATTATTGAATATTTAGGAGTGATTTAAACAATACATTTCAAAATGATAAACAGTGTAGATCTTGATCCGAGGGCTCCTTAAGGAGCCATCTGATCAGGGTCTACTCTGTTTACATTGGACACGTGTAATCCTCACATGTACACTGTTTGTACATGACGAGTATACTCGTCGTTAGGGTTTAAATGTAATAAAAAAATCTTAAAGCCAGTTTTTAATGTATTTTCTATATTTAACTCTTGAATTGTAATGTCAACGTTTCGTTAACCCTTATTTTGGTGTAATAGCGTCTGATTTGAAATTGTCGTCTGCAAAAAAATTAAATTAAGATCTATACATGTACAAATTGCTTTAATTAAAGAAAGGCAAAGATGAGTGTCAAACAGTTTTAATCCAGACCAGACACCACGTGACGCTGCATCTGATTTGGATCCGAATTGTTTGTAAATACATGTACTAGTCAAGTCGCGATCGGCATAATAAGGGTTAACCAATTTCCTGCTGATCAATTTGACTTTCTTTATAAAATCATTTAACTTTAACCCTTAGCATGCTGAATTTTAGTCTGCTTCGAAGGTTGTAGATAAGTGATAAACAGTTTGGAACTATATCAGACACCGCTTGATGCGGCATCTGGTCTGGGTCCAAACTGTTTGCAAATGTATTCCAAGTCGCACTTAGCATGATAAAAGTTAATATTGTATATGACTGTTCTTTCCCTAAAGCTGCGAAAGTACAATTTGAGTGTCAACATATTTGGATTTACTCAGTATTCTATTCAAAGCCAAAATGCTTTAGTAAAAGTCACCAAAAGCAAGAGAACTACATGTATTACATTTTAATAATATAACTTTTAAAAGGAATTTGGTCATTACGCAAAAAAATGCCATTTTACCACTTCACTGCCAAGATATATTTGTCATTTAAATAGCTGTCTGTCTCTTTATTTGGAAATTTAAATTTCATGCTTTAATCATTCACATAGGAAACTTTTAATGATTAACAATGACAAGCAGTAAAGACCATAACTCGAGGGCTCCTAAAGGAGCACTCCGATCCGGGTCTACACTGTTTGCATATGAAAAACGTACTCTTTACATGTACACTAGTTGTAAAGGACGAACATGATCGTCACCATTGTTCAGTGTGTTAATGGCTGGCGAAACATTCGAAATTTACGTCAAAGAGTTGATTCTGATCCTTGTCGTCTGTTATTGTTCTAAAATTAGAATTTTCCAAATATCGTTTCAAAATAAGGTCAGGGTGTCAAAACGTTTGCATCCTAATGAGACACCGCACTATTTAGATCCAAACTATTTTCGAAAGTAATCACTGTGACACATACTGTATCCACCGATAGCATGGTAAGATGGGAAGAACATAATATGCAACTGCTTTCGTTCTCATCCTAACGTTCATTTATGTATGATTTAAAACGATGTTTATATTATGAATAAAAACTAACAGCTATTCTGAAGATTAATTTTTCTTTTTTCATTTGGTGATAAACTGCTTCGCGCCTGAACAAGACAACTGATTTCCTGGCGTCTGATCTTGCTCAAAACTGTTTGCAATAAACATACTTACTTGATTTAGAAAGAAAACGTTTGTTGGAAAAATAAATTTAGTTACATGAGCGGCCGTTTTCATCTTTCTGTGAGAAATTATCCGCTTTGAACAACAAACACTTTTTGAAAATGTTCTCAAAAATCAATAATTTAATTTTCTGCACCCTTTGTTCAATTGTGATTGCTGTTGAGAACAGTTTAAACGAAGATTTGATGGCAACCAACTTGGCGTCTCATCAGAAGCTAAGCTGTCTGATACTCTGACTATATTTATTAAAAGTATATTAGCATAAATAATTACTCAATATTGTTTAATCCTTATCGATCGTGCTCAGCGTGACTCGGATTACATTTGCATACAGTTTGACTCCCGATAAGATGCCGCATAACGCGGCGTCTGATCTTGATCCAAGCTGTTTGTCACTCATATACGGACTGTCATTTCTCCTGATTTTTCATAAAGTTTCGGATTTTTTTCTAGTACATGGTAGCTTAAAGCAGGCTGAAAATAAAAGCAGAATGCGCTTTAAGGCGCATTCTGCTTTACTTACAGTCTGCTTTATGCAGCCATATGTAAAAAATAAATAAAGAAACAGGCGATGGGATAAGGTACGATTCGTAAAATCGCACTTGAAAAATGCAAGTTTGGTTAACTTAGGATTTTTCATGTCAACTTCAGATAAAAAACCATCAGTAATTTGAAGAAAAAAAGACGCAGAAAATATATTTGAAGAACACGACAGTTCAGCATAACAAGGGTTTAACAAGGCGAGCAGCTGACATTTACACATTGTGCTGACAATAACTGTATAATATAATATATTTTTTGTACAGGTTGTTTCATTGTGGGAAGTTGTGTGACCATTGCTGTAATAGTTAGCAAACATATTCCTCATGGAATCGAGTTCTTCGTATGTTTCTATGCCGACATCGTCGCATCACTGCTTGTCTTCACGACTGCTGGAATTCAAGTCAAGCGAGTTATGTCAATGAAAGCGAAAGTAGACCCGACAACTGAAGAATATATTGAAACTAACGCATGGTCAAGACAAAGATCTGGTAATCAAGCTGCTTTACACAATTTACAGTGGACGGAAGCATACCATCGTCACCAAGGCATCAATGGGTCAACACTTTCACATCAGCCGTTGCAATTTAACAACAATATGTTAAAGGTACATAACAGATCACCTGGTTTTCGAAATACATTGCATGTACAGCCATACGGACAATGCCATGAACTGTCAACCACAGATCATTATAATGACCATCAACAGCATGAACTACACGAGCGTATATTTGGAAGCGAGTCACCTGCGTCATTGTTCTCTGAAGACTCTAGTATTGATGGGTTGCAGTCTATTTCACACCATACACATACGCACAACATTGCATGCGCCAAACGAAACATGGATTTCTGAAACACTGTAACGTGGAGAAAATGTTATTCTTTCCCAATAAACGCATTTACGTTAAAATTTGTCATTTCCATTGCAAACAGTTTGAAGCCAGACCAGACGCCAGGTCACCCGGCTTCTGATCAGGCTCCAACCTGTTTGTTTGTTACTCAGATTTAAAGTAACAATCAGGATTGTCAATAAGTTGTCATTTTCTTCAGTTCTATGCAATGCGTTTGCTTTTCGTTTGCGCTTCGTATGCGTTAAAACGGGAAAGAATACCGTTTTCGCCACTGTATTACTCAACTAAAATGGTTTATCAAAACGTTGCTTGTTTTCTGTGTTTATGGTTGATAGTTGATTAATCATGTCACTGCCGTGACTTCATCTGTTTCAAACAACTGTCGTTTGCTTTTAGTTCTTAAATTATATTGTAGGTAATTTGACTAAAGTGGAATCGTAATTATATTTAGTACCAAAGATGCTGATCGGACACTGCGTTGGTGGCATCTGATCAGGATCCAAAGTTACCGCTGTATTCAGGGTAAGGCACTCTCAAGGGTTACAGAGACTGACAACCAAATGTTGCATTTGCGAAAAGAAAGGAAACAAGAACTGTCACTGTAAGATGACAATGCCCCGAATTGATGCTTTGACCTATTATTTTATATATCATATTATAATTTATGATAAGGAAGTTATGAGCAATGTTAAAGTTTTAAATCAAATTTAATTGTATAGGTCAATGTCATGAGGGGTCAATGTAAAACAAGGTATATGTCAGCTGAAATGTCTTATCACAAAGGATGTTGCGTCCAAATATGAAGTAAAACAATTGACTAATAAGAAATGTATGGCCAATGTTACAGTTTTTGGGAAATTAGATCCTCAAGGCCAAGGTAATTGAGGGGTCAAGGTAAAAACATATATAAGTCAAATGAAAGGTCTTGTTACAAGAGGTGTTGGGTCAAGGTATACAGCAAATCCACTTACTAATAAGGAAGTTATTGCCAATGTTAGAGTTTTTGGAAAATTAGATCATCAAGGTCAAAGTCATAGAGTAGTCAAGGTCAAAAAAGTATATGTCACCTAAAAGGTGTTGTCCCAAGGGGTGGTGTATCCATTTATGAAATACATCCATTCAGTAATAAGGAAGTCATGAGCAATGATAAAGGTTTCGGACGGAATGACTGACAAACGGACTGAAAAACAGACGGGCAGTTCAAAAACTATATGTCTCCCTTCGGGGGCACAAAACTCCAACTTTGCAGCATAATCGTGCATATCGCACAAAAGAAATATGATCGGTATGAAACATCTCAAGAAAAATCATTGAGTAATTGTTTTTTCAAGACAGTTCCCCATCATTGCTTTGAACTTCGCAACATACAATTCAAATAAGATAATATAGATCGTCAGATACAGTGGAGAAAACGTTATTCTTTCCCAGTAAACGCATTTGCGCTAAAACTATTATTTCAATTGCAAACAGTTTGGAGCCTGATCAGACGCCGGGTTACCCGGCGTCTGATTAGGCTCCAAACTGTTTTCCATCAAGATAAACATGAATTATCAGAAGTGTCCAAAAGTTGCACTTTTCTACGTTTTAGTGTTTTGCGTTTGCGTTTCGTTTCGTTTAAACGGGAAAGAATAACGTTTTCTCCACTGTAAGAAGTCCCCGTTTGTCGAGTAGAACAATTTTATCGCAAATATTGTTTTGCCTTCTACTCATGAGTTCGATCACCACCGAGATCATTTTTTTTATTTACTTTACAATGTATTTTTTTACATAATGTTTTTCCTAAACTTAAATTTGTGTATATGTGTAGGCATTTGGCACCCATTTACAAAACCAAGGTCAAATTTGGTTTTCAGTCTTATTAATGCATGAAGATAGAAAAAGCAGAAAATTCCCGAAGAATGCTTTAACAACCTCGTGTCATTTAGAACACACAAACCTTCAAAAAATAGAAGCTGGCATACAATTGCGAAAAATGGACCGACTTTATCTTTACCCATTTGTACCCAGTGGATTATTCCATGTTTTTATATTGGATTAGTCCTTTTCTTATCAAAGGGATGCCTGGTCAAAAATTTCTATTTTCATTTTGTTTTATATTGAAATTCCTATCAGCAAACAGTGTAGACTCTGATCAGATGCCGCATGATGCGGCGTCTGATCAGAGTCTACACTGTTTGCCTATGTCCCATATATGGGATCGTGGGATCAAATGGGTTAATGACAAAGTATTCTAAAATGGAGGAAACCGAGAAAAGGACTATAAAATACCACGAGTTCTTGAAATGCTACTATGAAATAACAATTATGTTGCTGTTATATAATCTGCTTTGAAGTTGCCAAATTTGCCTAGTTAAATCAAGTGCATAATTAACCAATTTATGCCAATGGTCCCATATATGGGTCATAGGCAAACCGTGTAGACTCTGATCAGAGTCTACACTGTTTGCTTATAGGAATTTCAATATAAAACAAAATGAAAATGTGACCAGGCATCCCTTTGATAAAAAATGGACTAATCCAATATAAAACATGGAAGAATCCATTGGGCGCAAATGTGTTAAACTGAAGAAACCTAATAACCAGGGCTAAACATCTTCAAAGCGAGCAAAATAGCAGCATAAGAGGCGTTAATGTGTCCATAATGTAGATGGTATTTGCCATCATTATAGAAATGAAAGGATTGGGAAAAAGTATAGGTGATCATTTTCGATCATTAAAATGGCATTTTCGTTGATGTTCTATGCATATATATAACTTAAACAATATGGAACTTCAGTTTTACGTTAACACAGTTTTGCAATATATCTCCTCTCATTTGAATTGAAACGGTATTGGGACTTGTATACCAAAAGAAGAATGTTGCTCCTTGTAAAAATACTTTATTTTATGCAAAATGCACATTACAGGGTTTTGACTCACTTCTAGCGAGAACCGGTCGCAATGTTAAAAAGATTTTGAGTTCGTCAACAAAAGCTCAAATCTGACCGATCAAATGCGTGAGAACAATCTCAGACTCGTCTCAGAATTTCATTGGTCAGATTAGATTTTTTGCTAGCAAAAGAGAACTAGAGAACGATATCAGTCGCAACTCAAATGGTTTATAACTTTGGGATCCGGTAAACATGCTCATACAATATATGGAATTTCAGTTGTTTTACGTTTAAACTGTTTGTAATATGTCTCCACTGCAATGACATCATCTGCTTTAAACATTGTTCATCTGCTTTCATTTATCAAATTCAAATAGAAGGACATTGACTGAATGAATATCGTAATAATTGTCACACAGTTTGGATCTTGACCAGACGTCACGCCACGCGGCGTCTGACCAGAATCCAAAACTGTTGGAAAAGACAATTTAACCCGAGGTAAAGCAATGAAGGGATTGGTAATATTTGCCATTTAAAGCTTTAAAACGTCGACGTCTTTCAATACCACGACAACGACATAGCCATGCGATGTCTGGCAATAGTGCATGTACAAATGAAGATAAATAAATATTCTAATACACATGTTTGAGATGAGAAAACAAATTTTCCGCTTATCATCAACTTCAAACGTTCGCAGATTACGAACTAAAGTATCTTGAAATTATAGCAGGTTGTTGGACCCGCTTCCATATAAAGACATAGGTTTAAGCTAGAGTTGTGTCAAAACCTTGTTGAAATTAATGCAGAGTCAAAACAATATGTTCGTACATCACAAACATGGGTAACACCCAACAAAAGAAATCAGTGACATGTTGCACATCTAATAATGGTTCATGACATGTGTACAGTTGAGTCTCAATTACCAACTTTAACCCATTACTCCATAGACACACATTTTAACGCATTTTATGTATTCCTCCACTGAAGAAAACAGTTACATTTTATACAGTAATATAAACACAACAATAGTTTCTATATCCTAGCTGCTTGTAGGTTTAAACAGACTGAAAGTGAAGCAGAATGAGCTTAAGGCGCATTCTGCTTTTCTTTCAACTGGCTTTCTTCAAAAGTCGAAACATATATGGGGTAAAGGGTTAAATGAACTGGCATTAAATTCTACTGTTAATTGTCGATAATTCAAACTTACTAACGCTGAAAATATATTTATTTCGAAGTTCATATGCAACTTAGATACGTTAAGAATATGAAACAATGATATGTTCGACGTAAGCAAGCTCGAAATAGAGACTTAATTGTACATGTTAAACTTCAAGAGCGGATCGAAGGTGTTGTCAAGAGAGGGACAGTCGGAGGCGGGACATACATAATTGCTTACATACAAAATATACAGTACATGTATCTGGTTGAGTTTATACTTGTGTGTTCATATTCGTACATCACACTTAATGCATTAGTGTTTTTCGTTTGCAGAGGTAAACATTGGCAACCATTGTAGATCCTGATGAGACGCCACAATTTGTGGCGTCTCATCATGGTCTTAACTGTTTACTTTTTCATATGAAATTATCTGATGTATGGTCAAACACTCTAGTGTTTTTAAGATCACCCTTACATACCTATCATGAAATATTTCAGCAAGCACACGTATTTCAGTGCAATATCCAGCCCTAAATGTATCTGGGGCGGGGGATTAATTTTTACAGCGTGGATCCGCTCTTGAATGTTCTTTGCAAAGTAAAATATTTGTTTACCTGTTTACAAATTATAACACACTCGTTTCCAAGTATTGAAAATTCAAAATGTAAATTACTGGAATACACGAGGCTATTTTGTCTAAACGGTCAAAATGGTAAAAAAACCCAACTACATTGTATTTGGATTGGATTAAAAAAGGAACATCGCACATATTTTAATCGTTAGTATCAGTTTAGATACTATATCTTTCAAATATTTGTTGTGTTCATATATGGAAATTTCTCAGTGTTTATGTTTTAAGTCTTTGGATAAACAGGAAAAGGGGCAAGAATACGGCCGGTGTCGAAATCTAGTCTCTATGTTGATATATTAGATAAGTATTGTATTATCACAATAGTATTATTAAATTGTGTGTCGCTCGTTAATATAAACCTCTAGTGACAAGGTTAGCACCGTGTATACTGATACTTTATCAAGTTATATGAATCATAAAACTACATACATGCATTACAGTAAAACCCCTCTAAGACGACCACAAACTTGTGTTAGGTGATAACGACAGGTGACTGTTTATGCATGCTACAGAAACCTTCTGCTTTACTGTCACTTGTCTTTTATACAATCAATTAGCCTTTGTTTTAACCCTATACCTGATAGCCTATTTCTATTACGTAAGATAGGTGACTACTTAAAGCAGGTTGAAAGTAAAGCAGAATGCGCCTTAGGGCGCATTCTGCTTTACTTTCAGCCTGCTTTAAGCTATCATGTGCTATAATATAGAAAATATTCCCTATAATACATATTCATTACTGATTAAATTGGGACTATTTTCTTCAGCGAATGAATAAATCATATCCGCTAAAAGTCGCTTCTATAAGGGAAAGGGTTAAAGGTCGTTATAGAGAAGTTTTACTGCATTTCATATCCGACTTAACACAAATCACTGCCTTACCCCATGTACAATGACCAACACTTTGGATCACCAACAGTTTTTGGATCGGACTCCGCATAACGTGGCGTCTTATCAGGATCCAGGCTACGGTATTTGACACTCATTATGATATCATTTTATTCAATTTACCTTAACTTATAAGTTGAGAAAATAAAGCAGACGACAATAATTGATTAAAGCAGATGAAGTAATGGCAGTGATGGGGTTAATGTAACACAAACACACATATACGTATATCTGAAAATCAAATTTAAACAACTTCTAGGTTGCGGAACTGACTCGTTAAGCCATTAGAGAGGCGTTTATTTCAACATTTTCAGATAGTGTACCAGGGCTCCAGATAAGAGGGAGTAAACTGAACAAAACCAATATTTTCTTACTAATTGTAGCACCAACTCCTATGGTGTTACTACTCATTAGAATCGTCTCTTCGAGACGATTCTAATGAGTAGTGACACCATAGGGTTTAAAGCAGAACTAAAGATTTTATTTTTTGAAATACTCCCCTTATCTGGAGCCCTGGTGTACTAGTGAATAGTATCTCAGCTCTGTCTAAACAGTGTATACCCTGTTCAGAGGGCTCCAACGGGAGCCCTCTGATAAGGGTATGCCCTGTTCGTCATATTACAGTATATTGTAAAACATTCATAAATAGTCAAATACGACGTAAACTTGATCAGAAACTGGAATTGTCCATTGGAAGTTACAATATGTCAATGAATTGAAGCATAACGTAAGAGAAGTATATAAAGTACTAAACCAATTTGTGCCTAGCGTCCTATAAATAGGACATAGGCAAACAGTATAGACTCTGATCAGACGCCGCATAATGTGTCTACACTGTTTGCTGATAGGAATTACAAAATAAAGCAAAACGAAAATGAAAAATTAGACCAGGTACCCTAAACATGAAAGAATCGACTGGGCACAACTGGATTGAATTCTTGCATTCCTATCAAACCCTATTCCGTGACTTCCCATAAGCATCGTTCTAAAGTCACAAACCAGATTTAGGTGAGTCATACAGTAAACTGTTATAATTGCTTACTTTCCTTTCACCTGCAAAAATCTTGGATAAAACATATCAATAAGACAACAGTTTTAAATGCTTTCAAAAACGTATGAAAATGATAGACTGTCATACAGTTTGTATCTGTCATTGTACATACAAAAAAGTAACATGACATGGAAAATGAATGCTTTGTCTCTCTATGCTCAAATGGCATCAGCTTTTTTATTTTACATAATTTGGATATGAGTTTTCAGCTATACTGAGCCTGATTTCATTTTAACCACTACACATCATAAATGTGTTATTCAATAGATCTACGGTCATATTTGTTAAGAGTTGAGATCGCGATTAGATGCAAACAGTTTGTACCTTAACACATTCAACCCTAGCGACGAGTATAATCGTCATTTACAAACAGTGTACATGTGATTATTATACTTGTCTCATGCAAACAGTGTAGACCCTGATCAGAGGGATCCTTAAGGAGCCCTCTGATCAGGGTCTATACTGTTTGTCATTTTGAAATATTATGTTAAAACAAACCTTAAATAGTCAAAAATGGACTAGACTTATTTTAGAATCGAAATTTTCCATTAAAAGTTTCAGGGGTGAATATGTTAATCAAGTGCAGAGCACTTACTCATGGTCTGCCCAGTATCGAAACTGTTTAAAAATCGTATACATTGTTTTTCAAACCAATTATTCTAGAATTGAAACACATATAAAAGCGATCTGAAAATTGAGCGGTGAATGTATTAAGAACAGACGATAAGCTCGATGTCAGTTAATGGGTTAAGAAAATATGAAAAAGAAATTAAAGATTTATGTGATATGAGCCTGCGTTCTTTCATGCAAAAACAATCGTTAATAAGAATCTAGCCAATGTGGCCAATTATTGACATAATAGTTATTCATAGTGGGCGGAGTTTAACATGTGAATATACAGCGGAAAAAAGTTTACTCTTTCAACACCATGTACATGTTTAAAATTTACTCATTACATTTGCAAACAGTGTAGACCCAGATCAGAGGGCTCCTATTGGAACCCTCTGATCTCGGTCTACACTGCTTGCTAAAAAAAGTGCAGTATTTATTAAACTACACAGAATTCCAAGGTTCAGGTTGTGGTTACAAGAATGATCCACAAGGGAACCTAATAACCCAAAATAGTTACTTAGCGTTGAAATGGTTAAAGCACGTCGAAACAAACATGGGACTGTTTAAAAAGCATTGATACTGTCAGCACCACTGTAAACTTTGTTCAAGTCCTAATGCCGAATGAACGAGTCCTAGAAATATTCATAGGGGTTGTTTCTTCTTTTGGGGTCGGATTTGGACTTTCTCAAGTTTGAATTGGACTCGTCGTGCAAGAACGATGGATTTTCTTTCCCTGTCATGATGGACTGTGAGGAGGAGGCCAGGGGCTGCTTGGCGTCATCTTCCTTATCACCCTAAAAAGTAAAACATAACAGATAGATAATGAAGTAAGCATACACTTAATAAAGATAACAAGGTTAACAATATTAATTCTCATGCTACCCTTGGCAAAATGTTATCCTATCTCGTTTTTACCAAACCAAATACACACAGAACACAATGTAAGACTTGTTAGTAAAATACTCTGCACATCTCCTGAATGACATTGACATCTAAATGACATTGTCTGTATCACATGCTGTTCCAAAGTAATGATTAAGATTAATTCAGCTTAGAAAGCATGTGTTTGGTATAGCGGTAACCCAAATTTCACTGCGTTCAATGGCTTCATGAGTTGAGTACACGTTTCAAAGATGAAGTATTTGTTAGACTTGTTCTACAGTTATGGTCAATGTTAAAGCCGTGGACAGACAACTCAAAACAATACTCCCTAAGCTCTGTCGTCCGGGGGCATAACACTCTGATAATTGACAATGGCTATTAATAAAACAGTTCAGAACCGTATCAGACACCGAATTACTCAGTGTCTTACCTGACTGCAAAGTAATGGACATGAACATTTATAAATGGACATTGCAATGAAAATTTATATAAGGTGTGTTGGCATTTAGCATAAGTTAGGCAAGATTAAAACGTGTATTATTGACTTTTGTAACAATAGGGAATGTTATATCACGAGCAGATAAATACATATCATTTCATAAAGCAACGTATTTTAATAAACACATGTTTAAAAATGACAAATTTCTCAGTGTGAGAACAGTTTAAAGTCGCGAATGATTTGTTTCAATATACATGTTTTTACAAAATTAATACTTATTTGTCCTCAGTAATGTCGTAGCAAGCTGTGATTGCTGGGTTTTATAATGAAACAGAATGAATGTCTTATTAAGACGAACAGACATATTTGCCCTATAATGTAAATACTTACAAGAAGCTTATACAAATACATAAACATGATGTTATGTAAATGACTTTAAAACAACGTTTTTAATTCAATGAGACAAATCTGAATTTCAATGTCGCTAATAAAATCGTACAGTGATAGCAAAACCCTATTTATTGCAACTGCGCAGGCTGCTGTATCATCAGCACCATCGGAAAAACTGATAGCAAACTGCAACAGATATCGTTACAAACGGTAGTCCACATTTGATGATTTCAGCAGCGGTGGACGAGGAGTAGCCGGATAGAAATATGCGATCACAATAAATACAGTCCGTTGATGTGTCTTCGATTCACTGTCATAACGTCATCAATTGCAAGCAATTGTGGTCTGCTTTTATTTCTCAAAGTTAGGTAGATCTAATTTGATTAAAAAAATATATCAAAATTTCAGGGGAAGAAATAAAGGCAACTTCGAAGTGAGCGCTAAAGGTATCGATGTTCAGCTGTAGAAAACTAGCTGATAATCTTTATAAGATAAAAATCATATCACGAAGTCATGCTCTAAAACCAATCATATCATTTGAAAGCTTTTTAATATGAGTCATATGTAAATATGGATAAGAAAATACCATGCAGCGTTTAAATACTCATGCTACGTGTTATATTAAACTAGGTTCATGCTTTTATATCTCCTTGGTAAATTGCGTATGTTAGCCATTCTATGAAAACATGAATATTTCTAAAGAAAAGATATTGCTATACCATTGGAATCTAGAGATGAGTCTACGAAACCTTTACATGGAGTGAATTGAGACCAACATGGAAGATTTGGTTTGACTAAAATGCGTAGCCTCAGTAAATAAAGTCAGTATTACGTATTACTATTGTGAACCTATGAAGAGTAAACATGTCCTATGCAAATAGTAACCATGGTTAGAAAGTTCCTTCCATGTCTACAGTGTTTACAAGGGGTGTAAATATTCTCGTTTTCAGCACAGAAAGAGTGAGTGTCCTCTGATTCAGATTTATTGTCTACTTTTGAACCATTTTTATTTCGTCTTCGCATTAGTCTTAACAGAAAACACAGTCATTACACCATTCGTAATTGTTTTTGTCCGTACATCATTTCGATAATATTATGTCGTTCTTCGGCCAATGTCCAATATGCTACATAAAGAAGTGCATTGGTCCATTAGTGGAATAATTTAGTCCCCTAGTAAAATACATTTAAACTGAAAATGAGATTCATCACAACTGTTCCAGTAATTTTCAACAAACCTTTAAATCACAATGTTAACCAGAATATACACACTAACTAGATTTCTTGTCTAAAATGCAGATATGATACCCAGACATATACAGTAACAACTCTCTATTTCGACGAATGAATAATATTATTTATTTGATTCTAAGACAGGTGACAGCTTAAAGCAAGGTGAATATAAAACAAAAGTCTCCGTTATGAGTGTTTTGTTTTATTTTCACCTTGGTTTAAGCTGTCACCTGTCATTTATATGATCAATTTGCCTTCTTTTTAGTGGTTGTTATAGAAAGGCGTTACTGTACATGTAGAACTAGTGCAGCCCAAATCCAAACTTCAAAACTTGTTCTACAAAGCAACCATCACACGTATAGTGGGGAAGCCGTTAGTGTTTCCCAATAGATGCGTTTGTTCTAAAATATAATTAGTTCCATTGCAAAGAGTTAAGAGCTGAGTCAGACGCCGTGTAATCCGACATCTGAGCAAGATCCAAACTGTTTTCAGCTCAGAGAGAAACAAATAACCAAAATTTGCAAAAGCAGTCGTTTTCTGAATTTTGTTCACTTGCCTCTGATTTCCGCTTACATGGGAAAAAATAACGTCTTCATTACTTGTCTCACAATCGTCATGTTTAAATAGTAGCCCTGATGCAAGACCTTTTTACCCTTCATTAAGAATCGACCAATGTGTTTATCTAATTTTGGACTCGGCCCATGGTCTTTATGTATTATTTGAAATCGACCTATGGTCTATTTTACCGTTTCTAATCGTCTCACTGTTGATTAAACATTACGAATCAATCCAGACAAAACTGTTATAACTTTTTTCATACTAGCGGCTAAACTGTGTTTACCTTTGCAAATAGTTTTAATCTAGGTGAGGCACCGCATAAAGCAGCATCTCCTCAATACCCAAACTGTTTGACACTCTGACCTTGTTTCGAAATGAAAATTTGAAGATTCTATCTTAAGAACAGCAGCCGATGACAATTGTTGCAGACAACAAACATTTACCAGCATGCAAATAGTTCAATGGACGGGGGCTTAGCAAGTTTAGAGTGATAACGTTAAACATGTACAGTCCACAGCAATCGCACTGATATTAAAAGTTTGGAAATTAAAATAAAACGTTTTTTTTTCTCTCACAAATTCACAATTTAGTTATCAGTCTCTTTAAAAGGCCAAAGAGACCGTCATACCTACAGGTACTTGACACATTGAAAATATTTATCGACCAGATCACCGATATTCTCTTAAGGTGGCCTCGTGAAATGATTAATTTATCAATATTTAATTTTTTTGGGAGAAAATACCATCAAGTATGGAACTGTCGTTTTGAAGTTGTTTACATAAGATTGACATTAAATGTAAAAGTGCCGTATCATGACAAAACCTGCCTTATTGCATTACAAACAATGTAGATCAAGTCCAGGCACCGCGGCACCAGGTCTTGATCTGCACTGTTTGACATCCACGTGCATCTTAAGCATTTTATGTAGCTGTATTATATATGTGTATTTGGCTGTGTAAACCAAACTCAAATACAGAGCCGGGGATGACAACGGTACTTGGTCTGTGCAATGTAGCAATACAATAAGGCAGGTTTTGTCATGGCACGGCTCTTTATTATGGTTATAAGACACGCTCATCCCTCAACCTGTATAGAGCTAAATGAAAAGTACATAGCAATCCGTTTAACCAATCCTGTACATTATTAAAAGGGAAGGTATAGTTCTTTCCCAATAGATACGTTTAGGCTAAAACAATGAGGTACATTGCACACGTTTTGGAGCCAAATCACACAGTATTCGACAATACTCCAAACTGTGTTTTGCTCCATTTTAATGGCAACGAATGTTTTCCAGGCTCTATAAATACACGAGATACCATATTATATATATCTGAATACAATAGAACTAAGAATGTCTACCTGTAGTACAATATAGATAGTAGAATGCAGAAAGGAGAAAATTCAATATAAACCAATGCAGCCTGAGAAAACTTGGACGAAATATACTGTCCTTGACAACTTTCTCACCCTTAGAAAAAATGTCCATTTTCATCCGAAAAAGTGTAGTTGTACTGAAACACAATGCGTAATCGATAAATATAATTATATACAAATTTCTGACGAAATAGTATGCTTTAACCCCTTCACCAATATCGACAACTAAATTCGACTTTATACAAAATGTTAACAATTTTTTTTTCAATATTCCAGATAGGGAATTAAATTTATATTAATATATAAACTGCTCTTTCTAATATTTCGACCTCTAAGGGCCTTTTCAAAGATAATCACGTCAAAACACACGTCACATTTTTGTTACATGCATTCAGCCATAAAATCAAAGAGAATACTGTTTACAAAATGGTTTGTTATTGCGGTTGTCATGACGTCATTATTCGCTTTGATTTTATGGCTGAATGCATGTAACAAAAATGTGACGTGTGTTTTGACAAAAGTTTAGTTCAAATCAGAGGCGTCGTTAAGCGGCGTTTGATCGAGGTTTTAAACTGTTTCGCACTCATATCAATATTTCTTCAAACATTTCAAACAAAATGAATGTGGCATAAATATGAAAATGACGAAGGGTTAAAGCAGAAAGTGAAACATTGTGAAACGATAGAACATAAAAGAAACCCATATTTTGTTTTAGTTAAATATTAGCGATGTGCAGTGACAGCTAAGGAGGGGAATATATTCAATTTGATAGAGCTCCAGATGAAGTAGGCAAGGACTAACTTTTTTATTTCTCCACAAAACCCAATGTTGTAACCACTGATTGTCTGTCTTTTAACGAGTATTTACAACGTATGGTTTAGGCGAGACATAAAGGAGAATGGTTTGGAAATGTTCAGTTTGCCCACTATTATCTGAAGCCTGGAACCAAGTGTAAACGATATGTGAAAACTATACCTTTGCATACTGTTCTCTGTCGGAAATGTCCGACTGTGCGTCTAGATCGGTCATTTCGTGGTCACCACGGGTCACTTTAGGTCTCGGAATGGAGAAAGTCGTGTTCTGATCATCGAATGGCATGTCTTTGTCTCTGTTGACCCTGGCCCTTGGAATGCTATACTCATTGTCGATTGACGACCGGTAGGTATACCTCCCATATCCACTTCTTTTGGCTGAATACCTCCTGTGGAACAATAGCGAATACTTTAACCTTTATCTGGCGGTATTAACTCAACTGGTATTTGCAAACAGTTCGGATCTGGGTCCAAATTGTTTCACAGCTATATTGAGATTTCTTCTCTTTCAAAAGTACCAAAAGTAAATTTGACAAATTTTGCAGAAGAAAATCTAAAACAATAATATAAAGACAGGATTTAAATAAGAGCTAATATTGATATTCTGCTAAAAAGTATTTTTAAAACTCCATCAACAATAAACAAGTATTACCTGGAATATTACATTTGCTAATTGAATTACAGTGCTACCTCCCTACAACGCCCCCCCCAAACGACTCCCTCTTTACAACGACCCTTGTCGCTGTTCCCTAACTAGGACAATTATGTCTAGAACGCTTTTACTGCTGTACTATCGACTGCTTAAAAATGTCACCTGATGTTTTTCTCAAAGTTGCATAATGGCCATGTTGACAGAAACAACTTCCTGACGAGTGACAAACAGTTTGAATCCAGATTAGACGCCGCGTTACGCGGCGTCTGAGCTGGATTCAAGCTGTTTGCAAATGATAGCCAATTTCTCTCCCCATTACAACTTCCACCGAACAACGCACACACTTGTTGTCTCCAAATGTATTTCGTTGTAGAAAGGGAGTGCTTTAGAACATTTCCCAAGAATAGAGTCCAGATCCTGTAAGAAAACAATTAGACCGCTCCGTCTGGTCTGGGTCTGCACTGTTTTCGAAGAACATCAATATACGCTGATAGTAGGAGAACGGTTAAACTGGCAATAATGTTCAAAACATCGCAAAAAGGTCATACAAAATTTTCCCATGAAGAGACAAAGATGCCTAAATTGCAAATTTCACGAAGGAAATGTCTGTTGTTGTTTTTTTTGCGCGGTAGAGATTTTACTCCGGGTGTTATGTATCTGAAGCTTATACACACATGTGTTTAATGTTTAAACACCGAGGAACGGAAAAACGAGTGTTAACTCTTTGAGCCCTAGTCACGCATATATGCGTCCTCTGCAAACAGAGAAACGGTAAAGAGTATACTTTGCCTATGCAAACAGTATAGACCCTGATCAGAGGGCTCCTTAAGGAGCCCTCTGCTCAGGGTCTACACTGTTTGTGATATTGTTATACATGGACAAAAAAAACAAAAAAACAAGAAATAGTCAAAAAAGTACTAGACTAAACAGGGAACTGGAATTATCTACTTTAAGTTTCAGGGAGGAAAGGGTTAAAGAAGAAAATCAAGAAACTTTGCTCGCTTAAGCAAAATGAAACGTTGATAATGGATTTAATTAATAAACAATGTGCTGATCTTCTCATTGACATTAATTTGAAAAATAATATAAATTGTTATTAGCAGTATTATCAATATAAGCGGTCGCTTATAAAATAATAGAGTTGTACTGTTAAATATAAAAGTGTCCGCTTTATGCAAGACACACGAGCTATAGAAAGTTCTAAACTGTTTTCCTATATTAAGCATTATTGTAATACCAACACATTCTTTTTTATATGTGTCCTGATATAACCTTTACATTATTAGAACCGAATAATTCATATTTTGCAAACAGTGTAGAACAAATTCAGAGGTCTTCTGAAGGAGCCCTCTGAAAAGTGTTTGAACTGTTTGTGATACTTTAAGCTGGTTTGGGGACAAACTCCTTGGAGTCATGATATTGGTCATTTTTATCAGAAAACAAATTAAGTTCATCATGACATCTGCAACACAATGAATGACTTTAGTTTGAGCGGCCGTGTTAGAAATACAAGTTACTAGATCACCAGGGGCCCGTTTTACTAAACAACTTACGCAAAATTTTTGCGTAAGTCAAAATCGTTCAACTCTTATTTTTCGATCATAAACGTTTGCAAACAGCAAATAGCCAGATCAGAGGATGCGCTAAAAGCGCGTCCTCTGATCTGGCTATTTGCTGTTTGTAGCAAGTGATAATAAAATGTATACATTTTGACTTACGCAAACATTTTGCGTAAGTAGTTTAGTAAACCGGGTCCCAGTACACATAGAATACAGCGCTGATACATTAGCCTTGTGCCCTGTGACTCACCTATATACGCCGAATAGTGCCAGCAACAACAAGAGACATACCCCGCCAATCACACTACCCACCACAATGGCTATTGTCTTCAAACCTGAACATCATACCAACATACACATGTATAGTAAAACTACTACTGTTACAGTACTTTAAAAAAAAGTCAAGGTCATTAGAGGTCAAAAAGACTTACTTCAAAACGTAAGTGCAATGTTCCTTGTCGTTACGTTAGATATATAGGCTCTGACATGTACACCAACAGTGACAAGAACAAACGTCACCATCTCTAAAATCATACAATTGTTTCAAGCAGGACAACCGTGGTGTAGATAAATCCTATAGAGATATTTCTGTTCTGCATTAAGCTCCCACATTTATAAAGTGCTGCTTTAATTCTTTAAAGCGGTTGCTGTTTACAGGTTTACTGCATTTTAGTATTGTGGTAATTTAGCGAGCGTGCAGTATCATCATGGCTTGGCTTCGCGAACGAAGATCTAAGTAGGTGTGTTTCCACGTCTGTTGCAAGCACGCTGGTGACTGGCTAGGCCTAAGCGTGAAAGGCATACACGACTGCAGCATCTGCATTTGTAGGTCTGGGCGGGCATGTCCTGAGTGTTAACCGGGTTTTTCCTACGGTACCTTTTGTCTTTAAGTTGTTTTATTCGAGATTTCTCAAAGGAAGTTGCAGCACTGCATATGGTGTGTCTCCAAGCATCGCGGTTCATAGCCATAGTGGACCACTGGTGCTGATCGATGTTGCAAGCCTTTAGGGACATCTTGAGGGAGTCTTTGTATCTCTTGGTTGGTGCCCCAACGTTGCGGTATCCAGTTGAAAGCTCACCGTAAAGCGCAATCTTAGGCAGGCGATGATCTTCTATCCTAGAGACGTGCCCTGCCCAACGGAGTTGTGACTTGAGAAGCAAGGCTTCGATGCTTGGCAACTCTGCCCGCTCCAAAACTTCAACGTTGGTGATGAAGTCACTCCAGTGGATATGAAGAATGGTGCGTAGACAGCGCTGGTGGAATCTTTCAAGAGTGCGTAGGTGGTGGCGGTAAAGGGCCCATGACTCGGAACCATACAAAAGAGTTGTCAGTACGACCGCTTTATACACACAGATCTTGGTACAGTTTTTCAGCTGTTTGTTTTTCCACACTCTTTTGTACAGTCTTCCAAAGGCAGTGTTTGCCTTTGCCAACCTATTGTCGATCTCTCTGTTGATCTTAGCATCAGACGAAATAGTTGACCCAAGGTAAGTGAACTGTTGGACTGTCTTTAGCTCAGTGTCACCGATGAAGATGTGCGGTGCGTGGTAAGTTTGGTTGGGAGCTGGCTGATGGAGGACCTCTGTCTTTTTCAAACTGACTACAAGTCCAAAGAGTTGAGAAGATTCGGCGAAACAAGAAGTTATGCGTTGCAGTGCTCTCTCTGTATGTGCGACTAGTGCAGCATCATCCGCAAAAAGCAGGTCCCGAACAAGGTGCTCCATGGTCTTGGTATTGGCCTGTAACCGCCTCAAGTTAAATAGACTGCCATCTGTGCGATACCTTATGTATACACCATCCTCATCATCAAGATCTTCCATGGCCTGTTTCAGCATCATGCTAAAGAAGATGCTGAAGAGGGTCGGTGCAAGGACACAACCCTGTTTCACTCCATTCTTTATTGGGAAAGGCTCTGAAAGGTCGTTGCCATGCATGACCTGTCCATACTGATTTTCATGAAGCTGGATGACCATGTTGACAAATTTTGGTGGACAACCTAGACGTTCCAATATCCGCCACAACCCATCTCTGCTTACTGTGTCAAAGGCTTTGGTCAGGTCGACAAAGGTAACATAGAGCCCTTTGTTCTGTTCCCGGCATTTCTCTTGTAGTTGCCTGAGCACGAACACCATGTCTGTAGTGCTTCTGTTTGCTCTGAAGCCGCACTGACTCTCTGGCAGATGATCATCGGCAATGGCGGGTACAAGTCTATTTAGTAGGACTCTAGCTAGGACTTTTCCAGCAATGGACAGAAGCGTGATACCCCTGTAATTTGAACAGTCTGCCTTTCCCCTTTGTTCTTGTATAAGGTAATGATAATTGCATCACGAAGATCCTGAGGTAGCTTTCCTTGCTCCCAACAGCAAACAAAGAGTTCGTGTAACTTTGAATGAAGAGCTGGGCCCCCATGTTTCCATATCTCAGAAGGAATCCCATCTGTTCCAGCAGCCTTGCCACTCTTCAGTTGATTAATAGCCTTGGTTGTCTCAGCGAGGGTGGGTAATTGGTCTAGCTCCATTTTCACTAAGCCTTGGGGGATGCGGAGGAGTGATGCCTCTTCAACTGTTCGGTTGGCACTAAAAAGGTCTTGGAAATGTTCAGACCAGCGGTCCAGTATGGATGACTTGTCAGTCAAGAGTTCCTGACCATCTGCACTCCGAAGAGGGCTTTGCACCTGGTGAGTTGGACCATACACGGCCTTAAGTGCTTCATAGAATCCCTTGTAGTCTCCCCTGTCTGCGCACTGCTGCGTTTTTTCTGCAATGTTTGTCCACCATTCGTTTTGAATCACTCTTAGCTCCCGCTGAAGGTTGCTGCAAGCGTGACGAAAGGCTGCTTTTTTCACAGGGCAAGCTGGTTGGGCAAGATGAGCTTGATGTGCAAGTCTTTTCTTCTTCAGCAATTCCTGGATTTCCACATTGTTTTCTTCAAACCAGTCCTTGTTCTTTTTTGTAGTGAAGCCAAGAACCTCTTCAGATGTCTGAAGGAGAGCAGTTTTCAAGCGACACCACAGAGGTTCAGGTGAGGCAACATTGGGACAGCTTGGGTCTTCAAGTTTTGACTGAATACTCTCCTGAAAAGCAGCTTTTATTTCAGGTGACATAAGGCTGTTCACTTTGAATCTCTTTCTGATTGGTCCTCCTTTCTTTGGCTTTGGTTTGAAGTGTAACCTGAGTTTACAACGAACAAGACGATGATCTGTGTGACATTCTGCGCTGGGCATCATTCTGGTGTGTAAGACGTCTTTTAGGTCTCGCTGGCGCACTAAGATGTAGTCTATGAGGTGCCAATGCTTGGAACGAGGATGCATCCAGGTTGTTTTGAGGCTATCTCTTTGTTGAAACAAGGTATTTGTTACAGATAGTTGTTGCTCCGCACACTCTTGCGTTGAAATCACCAAGGATGATAACTTTGTCATCTACCGGGATACTTTGGAAGAGTTCACGCAGATCATTGTAGAACTTGTCCTTTTCTGCAGGTTCTACTTGGAGTGTTGGAGAATAAACACTGATGAGGGTAGCATAGTGTTCATTCATAAGAGAGATGCGTATAGAGATGATCCTATCAGAGTGGCCTCTTGGTAGAGTATCTAGTTTGGAAGCAATAGAGTTCCTCACCATGAATCCATCTCCAGAGAGTCGCCTTTCCGTCGCTGGTTTTCCTGACCAGTAGAGTGTGTAACCGGCACCCTTTTCTTGGAGACTGCCTTCGCCTGAGAAGCGGACTTCGCTGAGAGCGGCAATGTCTATGTCTAACCTAGACAGCTCGTGAGCAATAAGGGCAGACCGTCGTTCTGGGCGACTGCCATCGCCAATGTCAAGCATGGTCCTAACATTCCAACATGCCACTTTCAATCCCGTTGCACCCTTAGAGGTGGGTGCGTACCTGTTTGCTACGATTGTTCGACCGCATTTGGAGATGCCCGTTGACCGCGGTTAGCCAACTGGGTTAATGAAGACAAACTTTGGTTAGGCCACCTTTTCTAGGCCCCTCTCCATCTGGAGCAAGCAGTGCTGTCCCTAGAGAAGGCTGCTTGGTCACTCAAGATGCTGCCGGGTGATGTCGTTGTCTTCGGTCGACACCAGACGACCAATGTCCTGAGCCGCCTGCATGCAGGATTGAGACTACGGCTTCCAGTGACATCTTCCACCTACCGTTTTCGCCCCTTTCCCATCGCTACAGGGCTTTAGGGTGTCACGACGTGAGTGTGACCTACTTGCCTGCGCAGAGGAAGTTTAAAGTGGAGTGCAGTGTGCGCAGTACTGGTTCCACCCTTTACACCGTGGTTCATCTGACATAGCCCAGCAAGCTAGGACGGTGACAGTGAGGTCCAAGGTCGTAGGTTTTTAAATAAGACTGACCATGTCCTAGATGAACTGCCTGACTAGGCTAACGAGCTCCATCTACCCGGGTTTGGAATAAGAGTTTGCCTTCTCCTAGACTGGTTGCCTGCCAAGGCTAACGAATCCCGTCTATCCGCCATTTAACCCATTGGTGGGAGTCTGTTCATGGGTATCAGGGCATATCCACACACCGGTGGGCCTGGAATACCGCATGTCTAGGGGCAGACTACCTCCGAGTCCCTCACAGTTCTGCCTGAGGCCGCAAGGTGCTCAGTGTACATGTGTTGCCACGAGAAGGCACTGTGTAGGGCTTGTCTACAGAGAGGCTATGTACTGGCAGGGGAGACTTACGCACTCGGCTCCCTTTTCACCTAGAACTAGGCTATCCAGCGGTGGATGCTAAAAGCGGAAGGTGACAAGCACACAACACACAGCGGACCACACTCTAGACGCATCCATAGACCAGAAAACACAGTATACACATATGCAGTATACACATTGTCATTAAATACAAAACAATAGGTAATACATGTAGTTAAAGCCAAGCCAAATTTTAAACCTAAGGATAACATTCTTTAGGAGGAAAAGAAACCAGGGGCTTTTAATATGTGTTTATCCAATGTAAAAATGACTGCTAAAAATCAGATATGTATAGGTAGAAATAATTGACTTTCGCTACTTCTCTGAAAATAGACTTATCGGTGTATATTTCAAAACAAAAGTTAGAGCAGGAAAATACTATTGTCCTGCATTTAGTTATAACTATTGTTAATAACCTTCTTGATGAATGTTCTTTTATCTGGTTGTAAGAGCAGATGCTTGTTAATCTTAAACAAAGCCATTGAAGATCGAATGGAATATCACACTAATTACGTTTGGTGTTTTGTTTCATGTTGCATTATGTGTTGATGTGTAACCTCCAAGTTTCAAAGTTTGATTAATAATTTCTCAGTATGTATAAACGAGGTCGTTTAACAAAAGAATACATTCCATATATTATATCAATACTTACGTTTCGCTTCGTCATTTTCTTGTTCACAGTTTGCACCTGCCCATTTATCATCACACCTGTAGACAAAGCACATTAATTTGTACATTAAATATTTATATGTATTTTACATTTATTAACGAACGAACAAATATGTTCTTGCTTAAAACTAAAACGTGAATATAAAGTCAATAAATACCATTTTGGGGCTTATCAGGAGGAGAAAGTAGAAATATCATATGGTGATTATGTGGAGAAAAGGTTAAACCAACCAGTATATTCATTAAGTCAAAAGCCTACGAATTCATATTTTACCTTTGACCTGTTTACACGCTTGATGGGTATCAAGTCAAAGCTTTCAAACGTATTCTTGGATATCGAGTAAGTTTGTCTCCTGGCTCCGATGTTATAAAGCGTTTAAGTTCTAGCCTGAGTGTGTTCCCAAGCATTTGATTGGTCAGATTTGAGCCTAAGCTCAAATCTGACCAATCAAATGCTTTGGAACGAGTTAAAACTCTAGTCAAAAGCTTTATAACATCAGAGCCTGGTATAAAGTATAGGGTGTATATTGAATATACAAAATAGAATAGGTTTTTTGTTATTACAGTCGTATAGTCAAACATGTATAATGCTAAATATTACCGATACATTAAACTCATTTAACTCTTTAGAAGTGACTTATATTTAGCATTTTACATGTAAGACTATACACACTACTGGATAAAGGAAGAAGACCACTTACTTGCATATATACTGTGCTTCTTGTGCACCATGTATACAGCTGCCGCCATTTTGACAGGGATTTGTTTGGCATAAATCTACAAAGATTAGAAAATCACGTGCATGTAAACTTAATCTTACAATTTTATTTTAATTTTCTTTTCAAAGTTTGTTTTTGATAGAATTTGATTTCTGAGACAAAAATAAACTAAAGAGAAATTTCAAATAGTATCTGAAAAAAAAGAATATTCCCCGAACTTTATACTTTTTGAGAAATTTTTTGATTAGGAAACTTTATTGACCATTCGAAACAATTTAAACGAATGTTGTTTAACAAAGGTGGTATCGTTATGCAGACTGCTCCGATATAAGCACCATCAAACCATGCACACATCTTCTTATACACTTTTCAAGCATAAAACCATATATCTTCAGAGTTTTAAATATTTTGTTCAACAATTTCACCGCCTCATTTTACTGACAGCTTTAATCGTTTCCAGCACAAAATATCGTCTGCTTTAGTAAACTTATACATGTATCTACGTACTTGTTTTAAAGTTAGAGTTAAACCAGTTTAACGAAACAAATATCGATACAAGATCCGCTGATATGGAAATAAAATATTCTCACTATTAGTTGTAATTTATTAATTTATATTTAATCTTATTAGTTCATAGATCAAGCCTCTCTATGTCATCAATATCAATAAGGACCACACTGGAAATAACAGATGTTCTTTCTCTTTTTTGTGTAATCCAACGGGTGGTGAACAACATTGTCCCTCATTCTAGGTATTTATAATCCTTGATATTGATGTGACTGACATAGTTCATAATCCTCTGAAGACGAAGCATAGCTGCCTATCTGGCGAGGTAATTGAAAACAGATATGCACATAAATCCTCCAGCTTGACAGGCCTTTCTGTCTGTACCAAGCTGTCCTGTGAGTGTTAAGCACAGGTACGCCAACAACAACAACAACAACACATAGTTCATAACACAACATACAGTAAAACCTCGCTATTACGACCACTAAATTATGTTAATTATTAGGGTGTTTACGACAGGTGACCGCTTAAAGCAAGGTGACAGTGAAACAGAAAGCTCCTATAGGAGCTTTCTGTTTCACTGTCACCTTGCTTTAAGCTGTCACCTGTCTATTATACACTCAATTAGCCTTCGTTTTAGTGGTCGTAATAGCGAGGTTTTACTGTATATTTAATAATTGCAATTTTTGTAAATTGTGTTTTGTTTTGATATGTATGCGTGTGCTGTAAACTATTGTCATGTTACATGATATTGAAATAAATATATCTATCTATCTAAACTATTGTCATGTTACATGATATTGAAATAAATATATCTATCTATCTAAACTGTTTGCAAAGTGGCCTTTAGAGTCATGTACTGCGCTAAAAGTGTACACATTTGGTAATTTGGGTGCACAGTAGCTTAACCCTTAGCCCGCCAAATAAATTGTCGTCTGCTATATTTCTCGTCTGCTTCAAGTTTCAAATTGCTTCAAAGTTGCTCAAAATTGCTGAAAATGTTGTCCGAGTGTCAAACAGCTTGGATCCGGATGAGACGCCGAGTTACTCGGCGTCTCATCCGGATCCAAGCTGTTTGCATATGGAGCTATAGTCGTGACTGGCAGGCTAAGGGTTAATGCAGACAATGTACAGGAAGACTAGCTAACTTTGAACAAATGTTTTTGTCAGTTTTCAACGACTTTCATTATTTCGTTTTCATGATTCGTTTCTCATTGGTAAATATCAGTTATAAGTGCAGGAATATTGTATATTACCTAGACAAGTATGCGAACCATCGTACTGATACCCAGGCTTACAATGACACGTGTAATCACCCAGAAGATTTGTACAGTTCCCATCATTACACACACTTGGACTTGAACTGCATTCATCAACATCTGCGATATGAAAAAAAAAATTACATGAGTGTTCATAATTTATAGCATTTATTTTAGAAAACAGCGACAATTAGGCTTTAGCAGATATTTGTTATTTTCTAAATATGCGTGTGTAATACATGTACATATAATAAAATGTACCGATAAATGTATAACAAAAAAGGAATTCCGATACAAGTTTATATGAACGTATCTAATTGTTCCACATATAGTCCTTTATGGGCCTTTACAAAGGATAATCACGTTAACATACATGTCACATTTTTGCTACATGTAACTCAAAATGGATAATCAAATATTTAATATAATGTTTGGTTTTTAAAACAATCAGTTTTTGCAACATTATCTAGAACCATGGCTGGTAAATCCGTGTTGGTTAATTGGTTGTTTTTACACAGTGAATTATTTTGTTACCATTGCAGCTTTCCTGGGGCACACGCCAGCCTTTAAAGCCCGCTTTACATTCACATACTGTTCGAGCATTATCTACTTTGCAATTCGTTGACAGTGGGTCACAGCGGGAATAACCTCCAATGTTACATAAAGGACTGTTAGACTCTGTAAAATATAAATAGAAACATGTGTTACTCATATTCCCGTGGAACGTCATAAGGAATAACTGTTTTTTAATCAGCTGGTGTCAAAGTCTTGTTCTAAGTAGTACAGCGCGCCCTCTCTACAACGACACCCAATGGGAGACACAAATTATGTTCGTTGTTTGGAGGGAGTCGTTAGAGGGAGGGAAACTGGCTTGCATTTGCAAACAGCTTGAATAAAGATCAGACGCCGCGTAACGCGGCGTCTGATCTGGATTCAGGCTGTTTGTCAATCTTAATTAAGTTTTTTTGCTGCCACAATGTCCATTAAGTAACTTTGAGAAAAACAGCAGACGACAATTCTAAGCAGACGACCTTGCAGCCGTGAATAGGTTGGACATAATCTCTAGTTTAGGAAACTACGACAATGGTCGTTGTAAGGAGGGAGTCGTTGTTGGGAGGGCCGTTGTAGGGAGGGACCACTGTATATGCATTCCATGTTCACGTTCTTGATTATTCATCAAATAATGGATTGTTCGAGTTATCTAGTAGATCTGCTCTAAATGCTATCAGTTAGTCACTTCAAAAAGGCACCATTCGCTTTGATAGCGGAGTATTACTCCTTAAAACGCCTGTTTAACTTTTTCTTCCGAAACTCTATGGACAATTCCCATAGTTCCTACTTTTGTATAAAATTACCGTAGAATTTGGTTTCGGGCAGGACATGGTTAAAAGTAAAATGAAAATAAGCAGGAAGCTCCTGTAGGAGCTTTCTACTTAACTGTCATCTTGCTTAAAGCAATTACATAATATATCTTATACCTTTAACCCTTTCCCCCATAGAAGCGACTTTTAGCGTATTTAATTTATTCCTCCGCTGAAGAAAATAGTTCCAGTTTATACCCTCATGAACAATAACCATTACAACTATTTTATATATCCTAGCAGATTTTAGCTTAAAGCAGGCTGAAAGTAAAGCAGAATGTGCCTTAAGGCACATTCTGCTTTACTTTCAACCTGATTTAAGTAGTCACCTATCTTCGATACAGTAGATAGGCTATCAGGTAAAGGGTTAATGAAACCTCGGTTGAATGAAATTATATGAAAAAGAAGGATTAAATATATAAGATGGGGTAAACTAGTTCTATGGTGCTTATGCGGAGAAATAGGGAAATGCGAACGACGATAAACAAACACTTACCGTCGTACATGTTTGAGAGATCACTGCTTATTTCAACTACCACCCCTTGTGATAGGGGAGGTGAGATTTTTCCACCTACAGCCTCGTCGTTTATATAGGTATCGAACGCTGTTTTCAAGTTATCTGTTGTAAGACTTTCGTTGTCGGAATGAAGGACAGCTTCCACTTCGTAAACCCCAGGAGCTGTTTCTCTACGTGCCCTTAATGATGAAAACGAAAGTTATACAACTAGATGAATCAAACACCAACGTCAAACCTATTCTATATTTTTCTATTCCTGAAAGCAGTTAAGGAATGGTTTGCAAACAATGTAGATCCAGATCAGATGTTTCCTGTTATTTTTTCCGATACGCTCGTAGAAGTGTTCTGGTTTATTTTCATTTTGTTTAACTTATTTATCCCTGATACTTCAAATGGACGATCCAAATTTAAAATTATTTGACTATCTAGGGTTGTTTTGTTTTTACAATGTATTGAAAAATGACAAACAATGCAGATCCTGATCAGAGAGGCCATTCAGGATCACTGTGATCAAGATCTTAACTGTTTGCATAGGACAGGTGTATTATTTATACGTTAACTGTTTGTAAAAGAGGCAAATACATGGCAACAGGAGACAATGAGTTAAAGCAATGACCTGCTGGCATAAAACAAAGGTAACAAGCATTCGCCTACTTGCGATAATATTATGAAAATTAAGACTAGAACCTGCAAGACCATCAACGATTCTGTTAGGATCTTAACAGATTGAATCCCAGCGATGAGTATGCTCATCCTTAACAATGTGTGTACATATAAAGAGTACATTTGCCCATCGCAAACAGTTAAGACCCAGCTCCGAGGGTTATTAAAGGAGCCCCTCTGGATACGGTCTGAACTGTTTGTTATTTTGCAATTGATTGAAGAAAAAACCAACCCAACCCTATATAGTAATACACTTTCTAGCTATAATTGAAAACTGGCATTGTTCGTTAAATTTTTTAGGGATGCATATGGTAATCAACAGGCCACTTCATATAGGAGAAATATATCATATATATTTGCCGACAAAATCGTTTGTGCCAATACAACCATGGTCATTGCAAACTGATTCAGATAAGATTTATTGCATTGCGTTTGTGTCTAGATTTTTGACGTATTCTGCGTTACACTCAGTCTGGTTTAAGCTACCATTAGCTAGAATATAAACTCTTTCCGATAGTTACATTAAAGTCTACAAATTTGTCATAATCTACGGAGGAGGGTTAAACGGTGAAGAATGATAAAGTAGTCAGAACTGTTGAACAGTATTTTGTTTACTTACCTGTGCTTGAGTTTCAGGATAACATCAATGGATGTGAAGTTAGTATGAAACACGTCATTCGTCAGCTTAAAAATAGAATGACAATGATCAACCAATTTATGCCTCGATAATTAATTACTTTGGTCTTCCCTTGTGTTTGACGCGAATATTTATAGTATATTTATGGATAGAATCTAAATACATCGCTGTACTTTTGCATACAATTAAATGTTTCAAATAAGGTGGAAAAAGTGTATACTCTAATGAACATGTGTTTCTATATCTGGGTCTACACTGTTCACTTATGCCTATTTAGAGAATGTAAATAAGTTTAAGATAGTAGATCAAAGTTAAGTCCAATATAAAACGTCATACATAATATTGTATCAAGCGATCACTAGCTTAAGATCTGCGAAGATAAATGAACTGTTTAATTCAAGGTAAACATGAATGAAGAAATTGATAGTGATTTTCTGAAATGTTTCTGTCCTGCATTAAGCAACCATCTGCATCAAGCTCCTAAATGAGCTTGCATGTTAAGAGAAGTTCATTACTTCAAATAAGATAGATAGATAGATATTTTATTGATTTAAACTATACACAGTTTCTCATAAGGAAGCTACCAGCATTTCAATGAAAACTTTTAACTGTTAGATTTAGTATGATTTTAATTAACATTCAACCTTCCCTCGACAACTACCACAGTAAATCACCAACTCTACGTACCTATCTACCTCATTGATTGATCATCAATCAATATAACATATAAGCCGTGTCGTGAGAAAGTCTGCCTTATTGCATTTAAACAGTGTAGATCGAGACCAACCTCCACGCCAAAAGACGCAGCGATTAGTTTTGATAGTTTATAGTTTAAACATATTTTATTTCCAAATTGTTGTACAGGAAAAGGCGTAAGGCCACACGTTCTACCAACTTAGAATCGGCCCTTCCCCTACAGTTTTACAAATAATACAATCACTATTGGAGAGAGAGAGAGAGAGAGAGAGAGAGACAGACAGACAGACAGACAGAGAGAGAGACTGAGAGAGACAGAGAGAGACAGAGAGACAGAGAGACAGAGACAGAGAGACACAGAGAGAGACAGAGAGAGACCCGGAGAGAGACACAGAGAGAGACATACAGACAGACAGACAGAGAGAGAGAGAGGAGAGGGAAAGAGAAGGATAGAAAGAGATAGAGTAAGAGAGAGGTTGCTTGTTTACAGGTGTCATCACATAATCTAGAATTAGTTTTGATCTTCGCTGTTTGACACCTACATGCACTTTATGTAGTTGTTTTAAATACGTTTTGTGGCAGTGTAGACGAAACTTAGATCAGATACAGAGCCTAGGATTACAACGGTGCTTGGTCTGTATAATGTTGCAATGCAATAAGGCTGGTTTTGTCATTGCAAAGTTCATATGTGCTTTAGCCGGACAATATCCTGGCAGTGAAAGTGTCATATTGCCGAACGGGCTTTTATCCTTACTCTTGTAGATATCCCCTAATAACAACTTCCATCCATACTACACACCACCAGTGTCTTCCAGTAGAGAGGGAGCACTGTACTATTAAAATATTAAATAGTCAAAATGAACTAGACCTCTAAATATTCAGGGGTAAAACAGTCAACCCAAATAATAATTACTGTACTTACCCACTGTCTCACCGCATTCTTAATTGCTTCATCGTTAGGACTTTGGGTCACATCGATGGTAAGGGATATAACAAACGATCTTTTGACTGGTAATATAAAATGTTAAATAATGTAATATAGATTCGATGAATTTCCTGAGAGCTGAACTTTAGACATGATTACCAAAGACGTCATTCTTCTTCATTTACGCTTTAACTGTCAATGGCACCAAAAGGCGTATTTGCAAACAATTTGGATCCAGATCAGACGCCTCGTAACGCGGTTTCTGGTAGAGGTCAAACTTTTTGACGCTAGTTTCAAAATTACTTCTGTTATTCTGCCTTAATTATAACATTAAAACGAGAATACAGACACCATCATTGAAACAAACGTCAATATGGGGGTGTGGGGTTAAAACGCTAATAATAGTTTTGACATTGAAAGGGGTTAAATAAATTTTTATATATATTCTTGAATATGTAGGGGAAGAAAGGTAAAAGACATCTCCTGACGATATTTCGATCAAAACGCCTTGCCAGATAATTTCCTTGCAAAAAGCATGAATCTTATGGACATGTGGGCATCAAAATACCATTGAAGCCTCTCGTGTGAGACCAAACCTTTATAATTGATAGTTTGGTTAGAAATAACCATTGAAAATCACTAGAGCATGAGAATAATCTGGGCCTCACCAGATATATTGAGATTGGTATAGCATGTGATGCATGTTTTGACAGTTATAATTCACACCTATCGAGACAAAGGGGGGAGGGGGGGGGGGGGGGAGGAAAAGTCTTTAATTGAGCTTGAATGTTCGAGGTCTACTGCACCTTTTTGGCATATCTTGCTCACTTCTACGTAACCAGGTAAACAGCCACACGTGAAAGAACCATTCAAGTTTCTGCAGTACTGTTTTTCTGTGCAGATATTAGTAGCTACATCCGCACACTCATCGATGTCTGAAAATATAGGATAATAAACACCACCAGTCATGAGTTGCACTCATGGCAGATGACTTCTTGACCTATTGCTTCATTTAAGAAATGAACTGATATTTTCGGCGTTCAAGCGAAATAAACGACAGAAAAGTATCGGCAATTACCATGAATAGCGATTTCTTATATAAACAATATATTTGCTGTAATATCTAATATTAAATGAATATTTTGTTAGTACGCTGTATGTTTAATCCATATTAGAGGTTGATAACACGAATAATGTGTTCCCTATAAGGAACAGCCATGACCTAATTTCTGAAGCTGTGTACATTCGAAAGCAAAACAATAAGTTCCATTGTTTACATTCCGACGTCAACTTTATGACTGGTTTGCCCGAAAATGCCGATTTGACGTCATTTGGTAATGACGTCATTTTTTAAAGCAGTATAGCTATACCGATTTTTGTCATAAAGAAATGCAGACAGCTGTTGTTTAATAAGGTATGTTAACTTTCTTGCAATTTATCTCTTTAATAGAAGAATTTTAGTCGGTAACATGGAATCCGCTAATAGGAAGGTATACATCGGTAAAGAACAATTATTTGGAAAAATCCTACACATGTTCGCTGTCCGATTTCCAAAGATTAATTCGAGAATGACAAATGTATATGCCCCGCCTCCTCTGCAAGACTTATCGACAAGTCCCGTCCCTCGAAAAAAGCGTTTACACGAATTGAACGTCATTTTTTCAATGGCTTTGAATGGGGCAAATGTAAATATTAATCCGTATCCTGCGTTATGTCCTCTAATTTTCGTCTGATTTATACATTTTTAATTGAACAAACCTAAAGACGAGTGTCAAACAGTTAAAATTCAGATAAGACACCGCGTTATGCAGGGTCTGATCTGGTTCCGAAATGTTTGCAAAAACAAGCGAAGTCACGATCAGCAGGCAAAGGTTTAATAAAAAAAGCTATATTATTCCTTCATGTTTAAAAGAAACGAAACGCAAATGGAAAACTATAACACGTAGAAAATGACAGTTTCATATTGAATAATGACGATTCATACTAATTTCAATAACAAGCAGTTTGGAACCTGATAAGATGCCGTGTTACACGGCGTCTTTTCAGGTTCCAAACTGTTTACAATTAATATAATTATTACAATATTCCAAATAGGGAATTAAAAAATATAAATCTACAAAACTGCTCTTTTCTAATAATTCGACATCGAAGGGCCTTTTTCAAAGAAAATCACGTCCAAACACACGTCAATTTTTTATTACATGCATTCAGCCATAAAATCAATTATTCTCTTTCAGTTTATGACTGAATGCATGTAACAAAAATGAGACGTGTGTTTGGACATGCTTTTCTGAGAAAAAGTCCCTTAGAGGTCAAAGTATTTGAAAACAAACACACAGTTTTATATAATTATCAAAATGTTTGTTCAAACGTGTGTATGAGGAAATAAGGGCTACATTACAATGTATTTTACCATCGCAATGATGTCCATCCGTGTTCAAGGTATAACCAGAGTCACAGGAGCAGATATATGATCCAAGTATGTTTGTGCAATGTTGCTGGCATGCATGGGTTCCAGCTAAACATTCGTCTACATCTGAAATATAAAATATGCAAAAAACCTAATTTGAAAGAAAAGTTATTATCTTGTGTTAAACAGAAAAAAGTGGATAGGCATGAAGATATCTACAACAGATGTCTGCGTAACCCATTACCAAATTGATACGGCTTTTACGCCTTCAATTTATACATCCACTGAAGACAGTAGTTCGACTTCATACAGTTCTGGATGCATCATATGAGTTGTTATATGGGGGAAAATAGGCTTACATTTACAAACAGCTTGAATCCAGATAAGACGCCGCGTAACGCGACGTCTGATCGCTATTCAAGCTGTTTGTCCATCGTCATTATGTTTCTTTCTGTCAAATTGTCAATTATGTGACTTTGAGAAAAACAGCAGACGACAATTTTAAGATATTGCAGCCATGGAAAGGTTCGACATAATTGTCTTGTTTTTGGAACAGCAGCAAGTATTGTTGTGAGGAGGGAATTGTCGTTATGGAGAGGGAGCTCTGTATTTAGTTTATTTACCTTCAGTATGAAGTGGAAATGGATAATACAGTAAAACCTCTCTATCACGACCACTAAAAAGAAGACTCATTGATTGTTTTAAAGACAGGTGACAGCTGAAAGCAAGGTGACATTAAAAGAGGAGCTTTCTGTTTTACTGTCACGTTGCTTTAAAGCAGTCACCTGTCGTAAACAAGTTATACTTACCACAATTTAGTGTCCGTAATAGAGGGGTTTACTGTACATTTACATTGAATGGTCTATGACCATTTAACAGGGCTGCTAAGATGACAGTACTTACCATAACATCTCATTCCATCAGTCCCACTATAACCCTCTGGACACATGCCGCACGGAGATGGCGCGTTCTTCACATCACACACCGAACCCGGAAAACATGGGTTTGGGTCACACGGGTCAATGGTCTCAGTACAATACTTCCCGGTGGTAGATTCTGCACAGTTACAGCGGGCTCGATAAAACTTATCTAAATAATACCAAGAATATTATAAAACAAGAATCAAAATCTGACAATTACTACTTTTAGATTGGACATTATTTTCGCATAAATGATTTCTTAACATTGAATCTAAACCATATAAACCATATATTCCAGAATGCCTGTCGGACTATTCCATGATCTAATACCATGGTTATTCCGTTAACTCATTGAGCCCTAGTGACGCATATATGCACACAAGTGTACCTGTTATGAGTACACAGGTCCAATGCAAACAGTAAAGTCCCTGATCAGAGGGCTCTTGAAGGGACCATCTGATCAGAAACTTCACTGTTTGTAATTTTGCAATTTATTACCGAGAACAACCCTAAATAGTCTAAAAGGGACAAGCCTTTTTTACAAACTAGAATCGTCCATTGGAAGTATTAGGGGATAATGTGTTAAGTGATCGCGGCATAAAGTTTGTTTGAGTATCTAAAAAACGTGTTTGAAACACCCACCTAACCTGGAGCTCTGGCACTGATTTTGCATTTCAGAATGTTAAAGTTACATATAAAACATTCAGATTTTTTAAGGAAGTTTGTACTAGTTTACTGGTAGGACAAGACACTTTGTAAGTTTAGGTTTAATAAACTATTCTGTTATGTACTTTTATTGATTTAACCCATCTGTGCCCACGATCCCATATATGGGACATAGGCAAACAGTGTAGACTCTGATCAGACGCCGCATTATGCGGCGTCTGATCAGAGTCTACACTGTTTGCTGATAGGAATTTCAAAAATAAAACAAAATGAAAATGAAAAATTTGACCAGGCATCCATTTGATAAAAAATGGACTTATCCAATATAAAACATGGAAGAATCCACAGGCCGCAAATGGGTTAATCGGTTCTAAATGACCTTTTTGTGTCAATGGGCTGTAAACCACCATTCAGTGATGCATTTTAATTTTATTTTCAATTTATTGAGACTAGTGTTATTTGCAATATGTTTTAAGTGTTGAAATAGTTACTAAGTTCTTGCTTTGAAAGTGTATGCATCTTATAAAAAATGACACTCATTGAATTTAGTAGTATTTTTTTATAGCATCAGTTTTACAATATAGTTTGATACTAACTGGGGTTTGAGTCGAGTTCCTCAATCATTGTGTAATCACACTCTGATGCTTTACTGCACCCGCAGTAGTAGATGGTCGGTTCGTATGTTGATGTGCCATTTAGATCATCGGTGGCAACAAACTTCAATTGTACATCGTTTGTTTTGAGATCTTCTGTGATATTCCATGTGAAGACTGAAATATGTTTATGTAATTTCATTTAGGTGTATGTATTTACAAAATAACCAAGCTTTCCTATCTTGGTTTGAATTGATGGCCTGAAATTTAGCTTGAGTAGTAACTGGAAATAAAATCCGAAAGGTTCCTAAGGAGTACAACGTTTTTACTGATGCAATATATACTGCTTAAAATTGTCGTCTGCTATTTTTTTCTCAAAGTTACATATAAGTGGACATTTTGATAGAATACATATAATGATGAGTGACAAACAGCTTGAACCCAGATCAAATGCCGCATTACGAGGCGTCTGATCTGGTTTCAAGCTGTTTGAAAATGTAAACAAAGTCTCCATTTTCCCTCCCTATACCGACTCCCTCCGAACAAAACACAACATATGTGTCTCCAATTGGATGTCGATGTAGAGAGGGATCACTGTATTACATGGTGAAATGACTAAAGAGAGATGCACATATGTAAGGTTACAATGTTTTTACAGCAGAAACGCATCCAAAGCTTTCGTACACTTTCTAGGGGTCGTTTACTGCATTGTTACAGTGGAGAATACGTTGTTATTTCCCGTTTAAATGTTTTCAATTGCTATCGTAATACATTGAGATAACTGTTTGAAATTTCTGACAGTTAATTTTCATTTGAGTGGCCCATGGTTTTGGAGCCTTATCAGACATCGGGTCACCCGGCGTCTGACCTGGCTCAAAATTGTTTGCATTGGAATATAATATAGGCACACGCATGTTTATTGAGAAAGAGTAATGTCGTCTCCACTGTTCGTGTTTATGACCACCCCTTACCTTTAGTTGATTCATCGAAGGTGAAGCTTGATTGTATGATGTTGGTTTCAACACGAACTGAGAAACTGTTTGTGTCATTTACAAGAAGCCGAAGTACTGTGGAGCTGTCAGTCATCAAAGTATTGTTGTTGTAGAATTTTGGCGGGTTGTTGTCTGCAATACAACAGTACAATCAATTGACATTAACCCCTGAAACATCAAAAGGACAGTTCCATTTTTAAATAAGGCAAGTCCATATGTAATATTCTAGGGTTGATTTGTGGCAAAATTGTAGTTTAGGTGATATCATATTTGTGTTTTACACTAATACCTTTGACAATATTTTATTGTTTTCAAATAGATATAATTAAGTTTTGTGTCCACCTTAAAACAAACATATATCAATACAATTTTAAGATTAAAGCAAACTGAAAACCAAATTTGGTCTAATCACATTTCTTTTGAACTTGGATGCCGGGTGTCTATATTATACACATAAATAATGTAAACCAGGTTGAAAGTAAAGTAAGAATGAGTCTTAAAAAATATTAGTGCAGGCAAAGAATCTATGTTCATGATATATTAACTGTTTATAACAAGATATGTTTGTTAAACATGTATGTCCCAAGCCACCGTGCCATTAAAATGACCTTCAACTTTATACTGTCGAAAACAAAATATATAGCGGTCATTTACTCATGATAATTAACCTCCCTATTAAATATGAGAACTGTAGGTTGACGCTGAGTTACTGATAGGAAACCATTTGGTCTACCATAATTATGCAAAGTAATCTATTCCGTTTCTTTCGCAGGAGGGAGCATAAAAACAAGGCACATGTCTCCAAAGTGCCTGGTATGCTTTGGCTGGTTATCGGACCTGGCTTCCAATTTATGCAAATACACATTTTTCAGAACGTTTTGTGAACATCTTATGAAAAAAAAACTATTCGAGTGAAAGAACGAAAACTGTCGAAGAGCACCATTTTGAGAAATTCTAAATTATAACCCAAATATGGAACAATATCTGTGAAACGGCTATTTCGTATCTTTATTAACCATTTCACTCTCAATGACGTCATAAATCGCATTTACAAACAGTTTGCCACTTGTTTTGACATAACGTCAGTTTACTGCCTTAAAAATAACTTGTAAACGATATTGCAGACAACAGGATTAAGTCCCATTTTTAGTGGTCCTTATCTGTATTCCCAATCTTTGCGAAGGTTGGCAATTAAGGTTCTCAATGGTGAAATACATTCGTCGAACCACTTTGAACTAGCGTAATTCAAATTATCAAAAACTTACTGTTGCGTTTTGGTAATTGGTAAGAGTCCGCCTTAGCCCGACTTATCCTTCTTTCAAGGTTTAAATATGGCTAGTCAACGTTTAACTTTAAAATATGGGTAAACTCGAATTAATTGAGATCCAGTTATTGAGATTTGATTGTTGAACAATATTAGCCAAGATAACAACAATTCTTTACCGACAATCATTTTCTTCATTTCCACAGACTCCTGAGTGTCCTTTGATCTTTGACCAAAGCCGACATCACAAGTCGCTGCTGCATCAATTATGCATGCTGTGTTGTTATCACATTTTTCCATGACATCACTTTCAGTCAACGACCCAGATGGACATCGACTGGCCAGGTAGGCTGTTAGATTATTTAGATAGTCACCAACAAAGTGAACGGGACGGATGGTGTCGTTATTGTAGAAACTGTAGTTACCGCCAGACAAACTGTACTTAAACAGCGACTCGTTGATGAAAATCATCCCTACAATAAGAAAACAATGTCTCATGTGTGGTGGTAAGGTAAGACCTGTGTATAGGGCCCAATGTTATAAAGCTTTCGGGTTGAGTATAAAGTCGTTCTCAAACATTTGATTGGTCAAATTTGAGCTTAGGCTCAATTCTGACCAATCAAATGCTTGAGAACGTTCTCAGACTCAACTCAAAATCTTTATAACCTTGGGTTCAGGGTCCAATGTTATAAATCGTTTGAGATGAGACAGAGATCGCTCTCAAGCTTTTGATTGGTCAGATTTGAGCAACTGTTTTGTAAACATGGGATCTGCCGTCACTCAATTAACTCGTTATCCAATAACCTGTTTCTGGTTTTGAAATCATATTTCCGCTTAAAGCAGGTTGAAAGTAAAGCATAAAGAGCATTCTTCTTTACAGTCCACCTGCATTTGGCTCCCATCTGTAAAGGTATAGATCATAACATGTATGTTTGATATCCAGGACTTTCTACTTGGGGACTACTTTTCTTAGTGTACGAATGGTTATAAGAATAACAAGGCACATTTATGGGCTAAACGGATTAAGAAACTTGATATTATTGACTTAATCATTCTCCTGCTGAATATTCATATTACATATCTACGTCCAAAATGAACAATTATCACCCGATGTATTCCATTGACTATCAAAGAAAAGAATTGTTTCCCAAGGAAAGATTGCAGACTTACATAAGAAAGATCATACAAGACATTAATGTAGGTTCTGATTAGGTTAGTGCTAAAAAGATATGCTAAGAAGTTTATTTGTCACAAGAAATAGATATTTATTCAAAAGACAGGAGATAAATCCAAATTATTGTTAAATTTCTTACAGGAACTTCCGAATTCAAACAGTTTCTCTTCAGTAGAATCTGCAGACAGCACTGTTCCGTTGTTTCGCACAATAAAATCATTGGTTGGGTCTCCATCAAAATTTCCAAGTAAACCTGAAACTTTGTCGGCGATTGATTGAGGAACGGAGCTTACAAAGCCCAATATGTCGGACACAGCGATCTATGAGAGAAAGTAAAAAACTCTTACATTTAGTGCCGAATAATATTCAAAAGTGCAATTGGTAGAAACAAGCAACATCTAAAGAACTGCTTGTACATATATATCAATATTTAATATGCACCAAAGTATCACATGTACCAATCAGATTGCAGGAAATTATAGATTACATTAGAATGTGTAGTTAACTCTTTCACTGCAATAATTTAATTCGATATAGCGAAATATTGGAAACAACAAAACAAAATTCATTCACAATCTCTAATTAACATGTAGTAAAGTAGACCTTCTTTAAAGAAATAGTGATATACATGTAACGAAATATTTCAGATGGTCCCGAGGACTTCGTTATAAGTGTGTTTCTCTATCTGGAGGTTTTCCCGGTCAAATTATTTAGAGATTTATACCCCTTCACCGCTTTATCGTCGTCTGATACAGAAGTGTTGTTTGCAAGACACGTTTCAAAGTTATATCTAAAGTTAATGACTTAATAAATATCGATTAGAGTTTCAAACAGTTTGGGTTCTGATTAGACGCCGCGTTACGCGGCGTCTAATCAGGACCCAAACTGTTTGCAAACGCGATTAAAGGTGTCATTGATAGGCAAAGGGTGAAATTATTTAAAGGGATTTGCCTCGGGCGTTGCCAATAAAATCGTGTGCGATAGAATAACAATACTAAATCCCATGACTATACCTGTATGGAGATGCCCGACTCGAAAGCCACCACAAGACTTTTATCAGTAGTATTCTTTGCCTCATACACAGACACCTTGCTTGCATCTATATCTTTAAAAGTACCCGTACTTGGAAACGTGCTGTTCTCTTCCCCGTTTAAGTATATACTGCATGTTCTCATTGTACGATTGAGAATAATCTCAACTGTATCACCTCCACTTTCCTGTATGATGATGAAAAATAAGATGCATAGTACTCTCAAATAAGTATTAACCTCTGCTGATCGCGACGTCATTGTGTTTCACAAAAAAGTTTGTGTCCATATCAGACGCCGCGTCATGCGGCGTCTGATCTGGATCCAAAATATTTGATACTCGTCTTTATGTTTCTTTACTTGAAAATCTTAATTTAACTTTCAGCAATATTTGCCGACGACAATTTCAAAGCACACGATATCGCAGCAGGTACGGGTTAGCGACAATTGAAAAATATTCGTTATCTCTGAAGACAGGTAGTAACTTGATGCTGGATAAAAGACTACGGACGTTCCTGCTTTCTGCATTATTCTGCAGAAAGCAAACATAATTAAGGCTGCAGTATCTGCTTCAATGAAAGTTTGACTTTTATCAAGCGACAATAGTCGAGTGATATATGTACTATCTTGCCTTTACTTTAGAGACAGTGGTAATTTAAACGATTTGACTCCTGTCTAAGACAGGGGTTTTATATTTGAAAGACAGCACTGGATATTTCTGTATATACATTAAAGTCACCCTATAAAAACCACTTTAAAGAAGGCTAGATGCCTCAAGGAAAGACGGGCGACAACAATAAAGAAAGGTGAAAGCATGACAGAAAGAACCGAAAGAAGCTTTCTAATTTACTTTCACCTTAATTTCACCGTTTTAACTCTAGTCACGCCTTTTGCATACAGTGCACATGTGAAGTGTACACTTATCCTATTCAAATCATTAAAAACTAGACTCGAGAGCTGTTAAAGGAACCCTCTGATTAGGGTATGCACTGCTTGTCATATAGCAATATATTGACAAATACTTCACGTCCTCTTAACTTTTTCATGATCAAATAAAACATGAGGTTGTTTGACTTAATAAATATTGATAAGAGTGTCAAACAGTTTTTATCCTGATCAGACACTGCGTAACGCGGCGTCTGATCAGGACCTAAACTGTTTGCAAACGCGCTTTACGGCGTTATTGAGAGTGAAAGGGTTAATACTTGTCGTCAAAATGAATTAGATTAAATTGGAAACTTGAATTGCTCATTGAAGTTTCTTGTGAAAAGGGACAAGCAGCCACTTGCCTTTAGCGCCCAATAATATACACAACTAAATAGGTCGTTAAAGAGAGGTTTTACTCTGTCGTTTGGCTGTATTAAGTGACCAGACCGTATTTACCTGCGCTGCCAGGCCAACAAACACTGTAGCGTCTGTGCTGTTGTCAAACAAATCAGTCCGAACTTGTACTGTTGTTGTGTTCCTTTTGAAAACCAATCAAAAATAGATTCAATGTAAACTTTTAACTTTATTAAAAACATAAACATTTGCTATTATTTGTAATTATCCACAAGGCAGCCGTTTGTTCCGAAATTTAATGCTCTGACCGGTTTCGGCCTTTTTCAGGCCTTCATCATATTAGGATTAATTTATTGATCAAATCGGTTTGGTCTTTCAAAAATTATTGAAAGTTCGAGAGATTCATATGTATATACTTGCTCACTTACTGCATGTTAAATTAAACTTGCGTTCAAAAGCTACTTTAATGCCTTTACCGAGTGGATTCAAGACAAGAAAAATGTACAATATGTTTCACTCCAAGGAGAAAACTTCGTATTATTGAGGCTCATAATGCGCATTGACGAACCAGCTTGTGACTTTACTGTAATCTTTCTTAGTCATAAAACATCTGAATGTTTTTTTGTTTTGGTCATGAAGGTAGAGTTTTACTAACAACCCACCTTTCTTAGAATACTGAGCACTAGCTATGATATATATCAATAGGGGCATGATACACTGAAGCGCTCACCAGAGAAATGAGAAAATAGAACTGTACACATGGTTGATTCCAAACACTTTTTCTACCGTTTGATCAACTGACCTACTTCATAACCTGATATAATAAATATTTATACTTATACGACCTAGATATTGTCAGGGTGATCATACTGATAACAATCTATGAGGTTTTGGCTAAATATGTGACCTCTAGAGGGTTCAGAAGCCTTTTCTATAAGTTGACCTACTGACCTACGTTTTGACAAGATAAAGGTGATCATTTTGAACAAGTTTCATGAATTTGGGGCTAAACTTATGGCCCATCAAGTATTCAGAAGTCTTTTTAATGATTTGATCTACTGACCTACCTTAATATTTAGATATAACTCATATTCATCATTGACATAGATTTTGTCAAATTGATCAATCTGAGATAGTTTCATGAAATTAGGACAAAAAGATGTGGGTCCTAGAGTACAGTACAAGTCTCGCAATGTTTAAAGAATCCGCGGTCCGTCGCAATTTCAGCGACCGCGGACGGGCGTATTTGTCCGTCATGATATTTGAGGTATTCCGCAGTCCATCGCGGATAGTGATGGGTCCGTGATGGTGTCTCACCGGGGTTCTCGCCGCCGGACGCGATCGTTATCACCGCGGATCGTGGTGATATCGTCACGGACCGCGGTGCACCACTGAGGATCGCGCTGGTCCTTACCTGGATTGATATTTTGTTTCCTTGGTTAATTTCCACAGCCTATTTGCTCCTATATTGCGCACAATAAAAGGTGTTCAATATATGAAATAAATAATTCGAAAAAAGTTCATTGTGGCTTATTTCCAACCGAAACCGTTCTGCATTCGACAAGCATCTATTTGTTTGGCGTGTTTGATTAATGTTTACAGAACCTGATTGTGAATTGTCTGGTTCTGTTCGGAAAAATACGATGTGCAATATTCGAGTCTATTTTCTACTTAAGTGTTGCCAAAAATTTATTTCTGATAAAGAAACACGGTACAACCGATTATCCAACAGCAAAAACAGCCTTTATGATGTTTCAACTTTGCATACACGCGTATGCCATTTTGGCTCTATATATAGTAAAGTTCCACTTTTAACCCTTTCATGATCAAATTATTCGGGAGAATTTTACCCCTTCATCGCTTTATTGTCGTCTGCTTCAATGTTATTTTTTCTGCAATACACATTTCAAAGATATATTTAATGTTGTATGACCTTATAAATGTCTATACGACAGTCAAACTGTGTGGGTCTTAATTGCGTCTGATCAGGCCCCAACTAGTTACAAACGCGCTTTAAAGCGTCATTGAGAGTGAAAGGGTTATTAGTAAATCGATTTTACGGTTTCAATTTCACATCAGTCTAAAATACTAGTATCATAAATCTCCTGAAAACTATTCCCAAAATCTATGAGTCCGCATTAGTCTTTTATGATTCCTGTGTAGATTAGCCTACATAATTATCAGACTGGCAGACGAAATAACTTTAAGGGTGTATTATGTCATAGTGGGAATCATTTATAATGGAAGTGAAAGGATTAACGAATAATTATTAATTATTCTAAACTCAAAAAACGTCACTCTAACGCAAACATTCTTTCTTTTTAAACGGATATTTCTTAATTTAAATGCCCACTAGTCTTAAATACCAGACGCTTCAAATAAAAGCAATATCAAGACAATACTGAATCTTAAAATGTCTTTTTTAAACACTGCATGCAATCGAATTATACTGTGGAGAAATGTAATTCTTTCCCAATAAACGCGTTTACGCTAAAACAAGTATTTCAATTGCAAACAAATTGGAGCAAGATTAGACGCCGGGTTACCCGGCGTCTGATTAGGCTCCAAACTGTTTGTCACTCAGATAAAAATATGTAGACATATTTATAACAAAGTTGTCATTACATGTATATGCATTCAAGTGATTTGCGTTCGCGATTCGTTTGCGTTCAAACGGGAAAGGATAACGTTTTCTCCACTGTAAATGTTACAGATTTTGGTCATTTACAAACATTAAAAAACTTGGAACATCGAATCCTGATACCATACAAAAACCCGGACTAGAGAGATTCTTAAGCAGTTTATTGGTGGCGGGGTTTAAAAACAACATTTTAAACAGTTTTATTGACTGGTGTTTTAAAAATGTGGCAACTAAATGCTGGATAGCTTTAAGACATGTAGCAGCTAATTGCGATGAGCAGTAATTTAGAAAGCTCCGTTGTACTATTGTAGTCTGAAAGCGGACACTTTTTTCTGTTACCGGACAGTTTTACTTTCTGTTATTGTATACTTTTTACGGGCGTGGTGCACGTGGTAAGCATGCGGTCACCAGTTTAACTCTTGCACTGCCCGGGAATTGACGAGGTAACCCTTATTATGCTACAGTGGAGAAAAAGTAATTCTTTCGCGTTTAAACGCAAACGAAACGCAAACGAAAAACACAAAATGTAGAAAATAATAACTTTTTTTTTACATTTTCCATCATCTATTTTCATGACAAACAGTTTGGATCCTGATCAGACGCCGGATTACCCGGCGTCTGATCTGACTCCAAAATGTGTGCAATGGAAAATAAAGTTTAGTCAACGCGTCTATATGGGGAAGAATAACGTTTTTCCACTGTGAGTACCGCTTGTCTAACACTTGGAAACAGTTTAGATCCATAGAAGACGTCATGTAACGCGGCATGTAGTCTGGATCAAAATGTTTTGCACTGGTCTTCATTTTTAATTCAATTTGAAAAGCATGAGAAAGATTTTTAGATTCTCCGCAGACGATAAGTTTGAAGCAGACGGCAATTCAGCACGATAATGGATAACGAACTTTTGCAAATAGTTTGGATCAATATCAAACACACAGTAACTCAGCGTTTGAACAAGATCCAAACTGATGGACACTTGATTCGTGCAATCAAATTCCGAAACTTTGCGTTGGAAAATAAGTGCAGACAGCAATTTCAAAGCAGACGACAATATGGCAGTGCAAGAGTAAACAACGCTATTTAATATTGTGCCTGTTCAGGAGAAAAATATCTGGTCCTTGGTTTGATTATATATGATGTTTGGTTTTACACTGTATAAGTGTATGATACAGTTTAACAGTTGACTATAAATTGTGTTATTCTGCATTAAGCAGTCAGTTGCCTTATTGCGATAATACAGTAACACTACTTCAGTGTACTGTTGCACAAATGTATAATTGTTCCAAACATAATTAAGTATATTTTTTACAACAAATAAAATGTAAGGAAAGGGTAGAGAGAAAGAGAAAACTGTTTTAGAAGCAAATTCATAAAGCCTCATAAATGTAGGTAACTTGGACATTCGCTGCATACGTCTCATAAAAATGAGCCGATGGTGACCGGGGCTTGTAGGGGGAATGGAATGCTGCGTCACAGGGCGTTACTCTTTCAAATTCAACCCTTACCCTGCCGAGTGCAACTTCTTTTAATATTTGCAAACAGTTCGGATCCTAAAGAAAACAAGTAACTCCTACGTTGGGTTAAACTTGACTAACTCTCATTTTCTGTCATTCAGTGAAAAAAGGCAACGAATCTTATTTCAGTTAATTCCCAGACATTTAAAAGCGGGTGATAATAACAATGAGGGCTAAAGTAAAGTGTTTGATCATGCATTAAATCAACGCTTCGGGAGTTCCACACCGGAAACAACCCTGGCGTTCTAGCGCAGGGGGTAAGATCACAAAACCCGACAATCAAAAAAGAAAGTGCCGCCTTCCACCAACAAGCTGTTACAGCTCATTGGCTCCGTGTCTTGGAAAAATACGCATTGTTGAAAATGACGGATTTTGCAGACAACACATACCACAACAAACAGAAGGCTTAAACCTTTATCATAGCTTGATTAATGTTGCAAATAGTTTGTTGATTTCTAATATATCTATATATAAGAGAAATTTGATAATTAGTAAACATTCAAATCTATGATAAGCGGCCAGCTGTCACCAGGCTTTCTGCATTTTTTGTGATCTGCATTAAGTTACCAGTTATGCAGATGGATGGCAACTTAATGCCGTCATGGAGGAAGTATAATTCCTACATGATGCCGTGCAAAAATCATGCGGAACGTTTTGCAGAAATATGGCTACTTATTGCAAATCAGAGGTCATTCTGCATTAAGCTTCCATCGGTGTGTAACTATAATTATGTGTATATTAATACGGTAGAAATGATACACTAAACCGTGACTGAAGGATAAAAGGTAGAATTGGTTATCACTTCCAACTCTATCGACGAGTACACACGTCATTTTCTAACACTTACAGTGTTACTATGAAAAGTACACTTGTCGTGTGCTAACCGTGCATACCAAGATCAGTGCGTTCATAAAGGAGTCATCTGGTCAGGATATGCACCGTTTATGAATACGATCACAGATCGTTATTGCTTAACCCTTTCCGTCGTTTAAGCGCCTTGTAGCACATTTAATTTATTCTTCACTGAAAAAAGTACATTGTAGTTCCAATCAAGTTATACAGACATAAACATATACCAAAACGAATATTTCTATAGCTTAGAAAATTGTAGCTTAAAGCAGGTTAAAAGTAAAGCAGAATGTGCAAACTTTCAACCTGTTGTAGGTGATTACCTGTCTTGAATACTATAAATGAGCTTTGGGGTATCCATGAGAAAAATGTCAAATCGTCTGGACAGCAAGTAAATGATCTTGTGTCTCGTCATTAACTTACAGTGTGCCTTTAAACATTACATTTGTCGTATGCTAACAGTGCAGACCAAGATCAACGAGTTTCTATTCGAATTCGCTGTTCAGGGTCTGCATCGTGTATGGATACGTTAACACATTCAATTCTATCGACGAGCAAACACGTCATTTACTAACAGTGTAACCTCTGAAAAGTACACTTGTCGTTTACTAATAGTGAAGACGCAGATCAAAGTGTCCCTTAAGGAGTCATCTGATCCGGATCAGAACCGTTTAAAACACTCAACCCTATCGACGAGTATACTCGTCATTAACTAACAACTGCTGGCACAAAAGCGCCGGTGATACAACAGGAATTAGAAAATTGATTTATTACACATAAACAAACCTTTATACATGTAACTATGACGACCCAGATCAGTGTGCTCCTGGAGCTCTCTGATCAGTATCTGCACCGTTTAAGGATACGATCACACATCGTAATTGCTTAAAACACATTCTTGTAACCTATGAAAAGTATACTTGTCGAATGCTAAGCATGTAGATGTGGATCCAGATCAGATGGTTCCTCGATTCCTCTCATGAGGATCTATACCGTTCAAGGATACGATCATATATCGTAATGACGTCAAACACTCATTCCTATTTACGAGTATACTCGTCACTTACTAACAGTGTACCTATGACAAGTGAACTTGTCGTATGCTACAATACAACAGCAAACATGTAAACCCAGATCAGAGGGCTCCTTGTACATCTGATCAGGATCGGCACCGTCTAAGGTAGAGATGATCAGAGACAGTATACTGTCTCTGAGATGATGGTCTAATAAAGAAAACGGATTTTTAATTAATGACAACCCACCCATATTTCATAGCTCAGGGATGAAAGTGATACATTTCACCATAATATATGCCATTTTTGTTGACTCTTTTTAATATTTTTACGATTTTATAAGAACAATCAAAAAATCAAAAGCGCTTTTAAAGCCGCCCTAACTTGTAACGTGTTTGAATTTGCCCAACATACACTTCATTAACATTTCTATGAATTTTTAAAATAGTTGTTGTTGTTGCTAAGGTTTAACGTCCCGCCTAAGTGCTAAAGATACAAAATACCCCTGCAAACTTTTGTTATGTAACATCACAGTTTGTATCAAATTAACTGATTGGTGTGTCAATTAGACTGTCGTGACCTCCCAGTTTCCAACCAATACCTTATTTTTCGACCAGTTTATCGTAAATGATTTCTTTAAACTCCGCCCCCAAATGTAAAAGCCAATTTTAAAAAAGAACGAGTTTAACACCGTATGCCATAAATCCCATTGACAGCTTAGTAATAAACTGCTTAATCTAGTCAAGTGATCCATGCAACCGATGCGCCCAAGGGGAAATATGGCAGATGACGAGTGACAGAGACCGCAATATCACTATTAAGTACTTACACAATTAATTTGATTGATTTTTTATCGGTTGTTTGATCCTTATACCCAGGGCCGGATCCAGAAATTTTTCAGTGGGGGGCACAGGTGGGGAGGGTATGGGAGGGGTATAACCCCTCCCATAGGTGGGGGTCCGGGGGGCCTCCCCCGAAAATTTTTTTAAAACTTGCATACTAAATGGTGCATTCTGAGGGCATTCTAAGAAGAAGTTAACATCGATAGAATGATGTAAATACCCCCAATGAAACACCCAAAAAAGTTGTTTCATAAGACAAAGAGAAAAAAATCCTAATCTGGAGATTTTTTTAATAGCTTTATCTCCATTCTCAGAAATCTATTATTCCACACCAGGGTCATACAAAGATTTTCATCAGTGCATTCAAAACACAGGCCTTCAACTGATCTCAATGCAAAAAGTTGAAAAAAGTTTTTCAAGTGGAAAAGGAGGAAGATGTTCAATTAAATAGTACATGTAGGAACTGTTTGATACAAAATACCACATGGAGTCATCATGCTCTTATAAAGTTAAGTAATCCACAATCTTGAGTTAAAGACATTCTCACCCAAAGCCATTTTATTCTTTGGTTAAAATTTATTCAACAGGCCGAAGATGCGATCCAACAGGTTTAGGGGGTTCGGGGGTACTCCCCCTGAATTTTTTTTTAAATCAAGCGCTTCATTTCCTGCATTCTTGGCCATACTGAGGGTGCTTGAAGACTTATTAGGAAAAAAGTAGGAATAGAAGGAGGTTTTGGTAGAAAAATAGGAAAAGTAGGAAGGTAAACAAAAAGTTGGAAAATAGTAGGATAGGTACGAAAAAACTTGCATAAAAAATAGCGCATTCTGAGGGCATTCTAAGAGAAAGTTAACATAAATAGAATGATGTAAACACCCCCAATGAACTCTCTCGCTCCAGCCCAGACGTTCACGTTGTGGGAGAGGAACAGGGCTTCAGTCCATGGCCAAGTGTGACAGGCTTGGCCAATGGCTGAAGCCTTGACTAACATCGGCTGGTGTGGCCGTAAAAAGCGCCGGTTCAACAGGAAGATGACCTCAAAGAAGCCTTTGTTCTCTATTCGACATGCAACTGGGATCCAGCACCAGGAACAGAATTTATCACCGCTGGATCTCAACCCACTTCGGAATTCTACTTTGGGAACCACAGAGATGTGTCGGAAACAGCCACTTCAGATGTCCACCATTTATTCCCCGCCGGCTGAGGGGAACAACTGATCCCTCACAAGAGCCTACGTCATATGGCCAGCTTAGAGAGAGACGTTAAAACATTCATCATCACATCATCACCCCCCAATGAAACACCCAAAAAAGTGGTTTCATAAGACAAAGAGATGGGGCACACAGCGGTGCCCACATCATTGTTACTACAGGCATGTGTCTGGTTCAAACACAGACCAGGCATACTGAGGATTTGAGGGGGCACAGGGGCAATTTTGGATTTACTGGCCTGTAGGATATGCAATTTGGGGGCACAGGCAGTTTTATTTTTCGGTTGGGAAGGGGCACAGGGGGCACACTGTCGGGCCCCCCATCCTTGTTACTACGGGCCTGTGTCGCGTTCAAACACAGACCAGCCATACGGAGGATTTGAGGGGGCACAGGGGCAATTTTGGATATACTGGCTTGTAGGATATGCAATTTGGGGGCACAGGCAGTTTTATTTTTCGGTTGGGAAGGTGCACAGGGGGCACACTGTCGTGCCCCCCATCCTTGTTACTACGGGCCTGTGTATACAATAAAACCTCTTTATTACGAACACTGAAAAGAAGGCTAATTGACTGCATAAAAGACAGATGATAGGTTAAAGCAAAGTAAACTTAAAGTAGAAAGCTCCTGCCGGGACTTATTTACGTTCACCTTTTTTAAGCATTCACGTGCTTTTAAATACGTGTGCTCGAAGAAGCGACGTTTGAAATTGACAAATGCTAATTTCATTTTAACTGCAAATTTGAGATTATAACACTTCTACAATTTAATTATTTTAAATGATTTAAAGTAGATATCATACTTAGCTAATAAACAACGTTAAGCATGGACAAGCAATTGTATTTTGTTCGGTAGATCTAATAAAAATGTGCGGGTAGCTAAACGTGTAAAATAAAAAAGAACCTGGGTAGCGAACTGACAGACGTGAACGCAACAGGGTTGCGTAGCTTCCCAGTAACCGCTTTAAGCAGTCGCATGCCTTAAGCACCTGTTAACTAAAATAATTTAGTTGACGTTACAGAGAGGTTTTACCGTATTATTAGTTTCTCGTCTTCGAAGAAGACACACGTTTACGGGATTGAATTTTTTTTAATGGTTTTCCCGAGTTTCATAACTCTCCCCCACCCCTTTAACTCTCGTGTTGGGTCGAAACAATTATGACCGAATACGATTGATATTTTTAATCTCTTCCCGTATGCTTTTCAATAAACTTAGACTGTGAGCTAAAACACAATATAACGTAGACTTTTTTTTATCCTTTATCTTTTTTTCTTTAGCAACCTGACTATAGACTTAAGCTTAACATAAAGAACCTGTTTCAGTTTCGGGTTTTAAGAGTAGGCTATTTACATGTTTATTATATTTCATTATGAATTCGAAATATGACTGTATTCCAAAAAGGTTTCTACAGTTAAAAATGCACGCGTGTATTAACAAGTAAGCTGTTTCATATCTTTTCTTGATAATTTTCACCTAAAGCGATTCAACGACTCCAACTCATACAGGTAGCGTCCACGATGATCATCGCAATCCGCGATGATGCCATCGCAATCCGCGATGATGCCATCGCAATCAGCGATGACTCCGCCGCGGAAATATCCCGTAGAGCAAATTTCTGTCCGCGGTGGACACAGATTTTGTCCACGATGGTCCAAAACAATTGTCCGTGCTGGAAACCCGCGGACATTCAAAAGTGTCCGTGCTGGGAGCGCGGACTTTTTAAACATTGCGAGACTTGTACTGTACTTAGACGCGTTTCCTATGATACACATGTATAATCTACTGACTCACATTTTGATCCCAAATAATTTATATTACTACATTGCTAAGATTTTGTCAAGGTGATTATTCTGAACAAGTTTAATGAACGTGTGGCTAACAAATTGGCTCCTACAGTGTCAAGAATATTTTTCTATGTTTTGACATACTGACCTACGTTTTAGTCTTATGTAACCCATATTCACATAGTGCCCAGCGTTTGTCAAGATAATCATTTTAAGCAAGTTTTAAGAAGATTGGAATTAATATATGGCCACTGGAGTGGCACAAAGCTTTTCTGCGATTTGACCTACTGACCTACTATATGACCCGACACGACCTATATTCGTGCATGACCTATATTTTATCAAGGACATGACATGACAAAATCGCGTAAAGATTTAGCTGAAGTATGACTTCTGAAAGGTTATTGACTTTTCAAATCGATATTACCGTACACCGAAAATGACCAAACCCTCTGGCGGCCATGTTTGTGATGGATCAAAATTCTTTGAACGAATTTTGAAGTCTCTCTATTTAGAAAATAATTGGTGGAAACCAAATTAAAATCGGAGCAATAGTTTCAGAGAAGAATATTTTTCAAGATAGTGTGCATAATTTTCATGACATAAAGACCATTGGTCCCATCCACTTTCTTTGACAAGCGTTTAAAGCTTAGGCCAAACAGTATGTATCTGACAAAGTTTGGCTACACGAGGGCTATTTGTTTCAGAGAAGAGGTTTGAAACTTTGACGGATTGACGGGCAGACACCTGACGTCGGATAGAGTAGTACCACATTAGCTCACCTTGAGCACTTTTGGTCTGATGAGCTAAACAAAAAGTTGTGGAAATTAAAGTGTACTACTCACTGGGCTTTCATCAGTAAGTACTCTCCACGGCCATTAAAAGTGTATTCTTTCCCGTCCAGTGTAGTTATGTGCGGGTCACCCCATGATGGCCCTGTGTTAGAGATTGAAAATCTGTCACATGTACAACACACCAGTAAACGGCATATCAGGTATATGGCGGCTTAAAAAAGACAATGTTTAACCAGGTATTCTAGCATAAATAGTTAAGGTGAGAATCCTATTGCCAGGAAAAGATATCATTGAAATAGATACATTTGTTCCTAACCCAAATCGCTGCCTTGTTCGGAGTACAATGATTATCTGCAAACAGTTTGGATCCTGATCAAAAGCAGCTTTACGTGGCGGCTGATCAGGATCAAAACTGTTTGACACTAACTTCAATGTTTCTTAAGTCAAAATGCCTTACATTTAAATTTGAGAAATAAAAGCAGACGGCAATGTTAAACATTGATGACGCCATGACAGTGAAGGGATTAATTTAGCACGAGGATGCTTCAAAAAGTAGGGATAATTGATCAATCACTACAATATAATACGTAGAATGTAGGTTCATGTTGTGACTTATTGAATTAGGCTATCTAAATGCGCATTATATCATCGTATAGGCAAAGAATAGCTTCTTAAAATGATATATCACACATGCGTTTTGCACATAAAATATTGAAGTTATTGATCAAGTATCAATACTCGTATACAAAACAATGAATTAATCTTGAACAAAAACAACAGTATGCATATCTTCGATCGGTAGTGATGCATCTGAACAAGTTTCTAAAGTTCCAAAAAGTAGTTGTCCAGAAACAGGAATTCAGAAGGGTCATATTTCCATGGTTTTCCTTAGAGCAGTACAAATGTACCATAATGCAGATCTTAACTTTGTAGTGAAGCACCATAGCTGATTTCACACAACTCCTACATGTGGTTGTATAGGAATACTGGCAATCTTGTGTTAAGAAACAATATTTGGTAGTATTTGTGACAGGTGGCAGCTAAATGCAGGATAAAAGTAATACAGAAGGCTCCTCTACGAGACATGCAGTAAGCTTTCCCCGTTCTTTCAAGATTACCAGTTTCATTCAAAGGTCGCTACACACATGATTGTCTGAAGATCGGAGGAAATATTTCTACTTTTGAATTTCGAAAATGTGAGCTTGTTGAAGTCATACATACCTGTATTTCAAAATTTATGACCGCGGCTCACCCACGTGTTAGCTTTGAAATACAGGTAAGTTTGCCTTAAGAGCGTTTGAGTAATCATGGTTCGACTCAGTAATTAAGTGGCAATAATATCATGATAAAAAGATATAATGTAATTAGTTGTAAAGATATATTACAGAAGGGAGTATCATAGTAATTCTTAAGTATTTTGACAGGCAGGCCTGAGCAAACAGGGTAGACACATATCATACTGATACTGATATAGCAGTTTGGTTAGAGTCTACACTATTTGCCATTAAGTTTGTTTGCAAGATTTGGTCAAATTATTGTGTGATAAAAGCAATTTGCTGATATTTTGTGATACTTACAGCAGTTGAACTGAATGTCCAAATTATTAGAACTTGCACGATACAGTGGAGAATACGTTATTTTTTCTCTGGCTTAAATTGATTTAACGCAAATGTAATGTTTTAACTTTGAAATACGAATATGTTCGACTTAAGCCAGTTCCAGATATCGAAGTACGACTGTAATTGGATAGACGCAGGAACAAGGTCAGACTTAATTGTGTAATTATTAAAATGCTACTCAATACTTACACCATGTTAATGGCCGATATGTATGGCAGTTATTGGATGGATTCTTCTCGTAAAACATGCCACATAAACGGACAGAGCTCTCACAACAGTCCATATATGCTTGTTCTATCATCAAATCATTACTGTTTGAGTCTAAATAGCCTCCGCCTGGGTACCCAATCACCTGTCCTCCCCATGTAGAACTAAGAAGATACGAAATACAGCTTTGTCAGCACTTTAACCCTTTCAGATTCATTGACGCAATTAAGCGCATTTGCAAACATTTTTTATCCTGATCAGACGCCGTGTAACGGCGTCTGATCAGGATCAAAACTGTTTGTCACTTGTTTTAGAATTACGTCAGTTATACTGCATCAAATCTTACTTTGAAACGATATTGCAGACAGCAATATTGAAACAGACAACAATATGGCGGTGAAGGGGTAAAAATCTCACGATAAATTTTTTCATGAAAGAGTTAATTATTTCACTGCTTTAATAGTGTCCTTTTAAGAACTAGTGTCTGCACGAAATTATTTGTAAGGCAGTAAGACGGAAGAAAATCAAGTGTCAAACAGTTTGTATGCTGATCAGATGCAAATAAGTGCTGTCAAGCTTGAACTTGAACTGATAACTAGTACATGTAGTTAACGTTTCATTGAAAACGCTTTGGTGTATTTACAAAAATGTGACTGCTTAATGTTGGCCAAATGTAATGCAGACACACCCCTTTGGAGTATTCCGCATTACTATGCCCTACATCCGACTGTCAGCTATTCTTTTCAACGATTTCTTAATTAAAACTTTAATGTACATAATTTCTACTTGATCGTTATTGAATATACAGTAAAACCTTTCTATTACAACAACTAAAACGAAGGCAAATTGAATATATAAATGACAGATGACCACTTAAAGCAAGGCGACAGTAAAACAGAAAGCTCCTACATGAGCTTTCTGTTTTACTGTCACCTTGTTTTAAGCATTCACCTTTTGTAAACATCTAACACGTAATAGAGAGGTTTTACTGTAATACTTACTCATAATGACATTTCTGTCTGGTTGCATAGGGCCCTCTTGAAAATCTGGCATGGAAGACATAGTTGCTGTCAAGGTATCCTCTGTATCTGAAACGGCCATCTCTAAATGCCTGTGCCAAGCTACACGGACACACCTGGGACTGGGCCCTGGCGGCCATAAGTTTTTTCTGGATAGTGACGTCATTAAGCCAATTCTGGCAACCGACTTCTGTATCCAAGGTTGCATCGTTGTCTGACACAATGAACACCCATCGACCATCAATACCTTAAAACAATACATATACATTGTATTAACTTAACCAAAAAAACTATATTAGGAATATATAAAACAAATATATTAAAAATAGTAAGATGATCTTATTGTAAAAAAAGTTGTCTGTCACTCTGCTGTCTATCCGAGATTTAGTATTTTGCAAGTCTGTCTTTTGTCTATGTTCATGTAAGGTTTTTGAGATTAACAGTCTTTGGGGAAAATACTTCAGTTTTTGTTTAGGTATGTAATTTACAGTACAATTATCTAGTGATCATGCATATGTTTTGGGACTAGTGAATACTGATAAAGACCAAAAAGTATATAAAAAAAAATCTGGTAGCCAACATTTTACTAAAAGATCATGTAAAATAAATCTACAGCAACTGTTTAAACAACATTCATAATTGCATTAAACAGCAACTCAAAAAACGGGCAAAATTGTCTTTTGATTTATGTGACAGCTTAATTAAGAAAAAAGGAGCTTTCATGTTATATATTACTTATTACATGTACTAGTCACTTAATTTCAGAGATATTCATGTCTTTTTCAAACTTTGCAAATGTTTCCGGCGTTTATGGCAGATGCTTGCTTAAAGAAAAATGAAAGTAAAACCGATTGCTTCTTAAGGAGCACCTTACTGCATTACACCCTGCTCTAAGCTACTATCCGCTAGGATATAGAAATATGTCTGATGATGCATATTCAGGACTCTGTAAAGTGGGGCTGTTTTCTTCAGTGGAGGTTTAAAATATTTGTGTAATAAGGTGTATCTATTGGTTATTGGAATTCAGAAGGGTCGGTTTCAACATGTTTGTAGGTAAAAAGAGAGCTTAAAGAAGAGCACAATAGTGGTTGAAATAGACACTGTCCTAAAACTATGATTAAGTCTTATTAACATATTTACCAATATTCGAATCTTTATTTGCCTTTGTAAAGTTACTCTCGTTAAACTTAACGGCACCATGTTGGTTTGAGTCAGTGTACCCAATACTGACGTATCTCCCGATTGCAGCCGGGTCCCATGTGAACACTTCATTATCGTAGTTGAAAATAACAAGAGTTTGGGAACCATTCGTTAGTATAACAGCCTGGAAATCAGCCATCTGGAAAATAATTATCAGGTATGTTACAAAATTGATATTTATCACAATAAAGAAGAAATTATGCAATCATTTGAAACCCTTTCACTCACAATTACGCGTTATAGCGCGTTTGAAAACAGTTTGGGTCCTGATCAGATGCCGCGTAACGCGGCGTCTGATAAGGACCCAAACTCTTTGACACACTTATAGATATGTTTTAAGTCCTACAACCTTAAATCAAACTTTGAGACAACAATAATGAAGCAGACGACAAAAAAGCGGAAAAAGGTAGAAATCTCCCGAATATTTTGATCATGAAAGGGTTGAATAAAACTAAAAATAAATACAATGTAGAAAGATACAGGTTCTAGAAAATATAGAAAATGCCCTTGAAAATTTGAGCAGAAAACTGTAATGACTGAATAGAATCCAGGTTACCTGACGCCTGATCTGGCTCAAATCTGTTTGCAATGGAAATAATTGTTCAAGCACAAACGCGTTATACATGCAAAGTATTGCAATAGTGGTTGGTGTAGCATAATATTGCACTAGTATATAAAAGACAAATAAATATAGTTTACAAGTGAACTCAAAACAGTGACAATTCAATAGGGTAGGGTTGAATTATTTGGCTGTTACAGCTTTTAACTTATTAAAACATCGTTTCATGTATCTAACTAGTGCTGTTAGAAACACCTGTTCATGTTTCTAGCTGTCATTAGAGATGTGGAAACACACCTTCACTGTCAAACAGTTTGCAATCTTTACGAGTTGTTAATTTAGTTTAGGATTCAAACTGTAAGCAAAATACATTAATATATTATATCTGCATAAGGAGGAGTTACGCCTCATCGAAATGCTCTATGAAGAAATCATACCTGACTGTTGGCATTTTGTTCGTAGGGATATGGGACCGCGTTTTTCCAAGTTGCAGCGAAGCCAAATCTGAAGAAAAATACCAAAATGTCCCATTTATTCTGACATCTCAAACAAAGGCCCTCAAAGACAGATGGCAACTTTTAAAGGACAATCGTTCAGAAGAATGGTCCTACATAGTTTTTGTGCTTTGTTTTCAGCTGCTTGTTTTGTTTCTGTCTGTATCACCCTCTCAACCCTGTCTCACCGTCTTGGGTGTCATTTTTTCTCTCAACATCTGTCTGCTGGACTGTCTGCTTGTCTTATATATGCTCGCACGAATTGTGTGGTATTACACAATTGGAAAACTAAAAACAGCTCCGTTGGTTCTGAAACGCTGTTAGGATAGAACTAGCTCAGTGATTGTTTCTTTAACGGTGCATGAGGTAGATATCTACACTAAGAATCAACCTCATTATTGATAAGGATCAAGTAATTAGTAAACTCAAGCAGAAGCTTTTAGTTTTACAATTTTTACTCATGTCAGTCATTAAACCTTTGCAAGGTAACTAATAGTCGTTCTCTTAAATTGACGTGTGCGTAATGCTCATACTTATAGGAGCTTTTTGCTTATATGTATGGAAGTAAGTCGATATCAGTATAAACTCATCTTTTTCATATGGCATTGAACCCTAGCGACGGGTATACTGGTCTATAAAAATGTTTTTGTAGCGAGTACACTTGTCCTATGTAAACAGTGTATATCCAGATCAGATTTATCCTATAGGAACCTTCTGATCAGGGTCTATAATGTTTGTTTTGTTTGCAATTTAACGCCAGTTTATTATAGTGTTCCTATTAAAACGTTTCACATACACGTGTACTATTCAACTACATTATGAACGTGACTACATTTAATAAAAGCAATATACCTCGGATTGTTCAAAGTCTGCTGTGATTTAGATACCATTTCCTCCATGATAGTTGTGTTTATGTTAGAGTTGATCGTCAACATCGATTTATTTTTTGTTACAATATCTGCCCATAGAGGAGCTATGATAGGGATATCAGCTGGGGACCAGGTCGCCGCAGACTTTGGTGGATATCGGGACGAGTATCCCTTTCCCAGGCTTAGGTAACCATTCATGTTCACCTACAATACAAAAAACACAAACAATTAAGTAACGTCCTATAAAAAAAATCAAAACTGTTCGATATTTCTCTTAACAGAATACAGTTGAGAAGACATGTGAATCCTTTCACTGCCATTTTGACGGAAAATACCATTCACTGCCATATATCTATCATTGCCTGCTTATAGATTCTGTGTGATTGTACAGCGTTCCCTCTCTACAACGGCCCTCTCAACAACGACTCACTCCTTACAACGACCCATGCCGCAGTTCCCAAAACAGAACAGTTATGTCTAACGCTTGTATGACTGTAATGCCGTCTGCTTTAAATTGTCGTATGCTGCTTTTCTCAGTTATATTTTTGACAGTTTGACAGAAAAATACTCAATGACGAGTGGCAAACAGCTTGAATCCAGATCAGACGCCGCGTTACGCGGCGTCTGATCTGGATTCAAGCTGTTTGCAAATGGTAGCCAATGTCCCTCCCTGTAACGACTCCCTCTGAACAACGCACACAGTTTTGGTCACCCATTGGATGTCGTTGTAGAGAGGGAGCCCTGTACTTTTAAAATCGCGAAATTTAAGCTTTTTTTTTTACTTGAGAAACATTTACAAGAGTGATAAACAGTTTATATCCTGATCAGACGCCAAGTTAATTGGTGTCTGATCATGATTCGAACTATTAGCAAATACCAGAGTTGTCGGCCTTTGGTAGTAAAATGGTTAATGCAGGAAGCAAGCAACTTGAATCCGACGCTACTTCATCTGAAATGGCGTATAACGTGTAGTTTAACATAAATATACATACATATATATCATAGTACATTGTCTTGAGATATGGAAGACCACCGGGCACTCGGAATGGACCAGTTGTATTGTCATCTCCAGTGTATGGACTGCCACCAGGTACAGTAAACAAAACCTCTCCTGAAGGAAACAAAATACAAAACGGTATATATTTTTGTCTATTTGACTATATACCACGGTTTATGTCATAGGCTTCAATCTTCATAATCATTAAGCATACTTTGTATGGCAGAATGTGTGTAAAATAAATCTCTTTGTTTCAGCTAAAACTTGACCAATGCTTTATTGTGGAAGTAGCTCTTGGCAAACAACATTCTTCTTTACTTTGTTGTCTCAAGTTGCTGCCTACATTTTGCATAATTAGTAGATTGTTGAAGTTTGTTTTTGAAAAAAGGAACTCTTAGTGACTCAATGCGCTCATTGACATGAATAAATAAAGATGCCTTAACCCTTTCGTTGACAGCTTCTGTAACACTAACATAATACGCAACGGCCTCTGATCATTTATCCCATCTGTTTGACACTCACATAAACGTTGTTATGGGAAAACAACAATAATTTATAAATAAATCCAGACGTCAAATTAAAGCAGACGAAAGTATGTCGACGACTGTGTTAGACGGAAATTTACACCATACGTAATGACAGCGAAAGGGTTGAAGTGCTTCTGTGAAAAAACGTGTCAATTAGCTCTTCTCCTGCTGAATATTTATATATAAGAATTCGTCCATTTTGGATATATATCATCTGAAATAGTACATAGTGTACAAAAATGAGGAATAACGTCTTTATTGGTCTACTTTTGGATTAAAGAGTGTCAATATACGCTTTTATCAGGAGATACGTTAATAGTATGGCCTGTGTAATTTTACCAAGAAAACTTTGTAACAAAAACAAAAACGTCTTACTTATACAGGTTTCTCCGTCACCTCTGAATCCATCGTTACACTTGCATGTGAAAAATCCTTGTGTGTTTGTACATGTTGCATTTACAGAACATGGTGAAGTCTTACACTCGTCAATATCTGAAATATATACAGAGCCCTAATATTTTAAAACAAACAGTATTCTAAGAACAGTATAACCAGGGCTGCCATAATTTGACATGAAAGATCCTAAGATTTCCAAATTTGCATTTTTCAAGTGCGATTTTACGAATCGTACCTTTACCCCATAGCATAGTTCTTGTTGTGTTGGCATGTGACTACTTACAACAGGCTGGAAGTAAAGCAGAATGCACCTTAAGGCACAATCTGCTTTACTTTCAGCCTGTTTTAAGCTACCATATGCTAGAAAAAAATCCGAAAATTTAGGAAAAATCCGGAGAAATGGCAGCCCTGTATAACCTATATTCAGAGGCAATTATGTGCTGATGCATATTTAAAGCAATTGTTTGTATGCTGCAGGTCAATAGTAGTGCCAGATGTTCCTACTTTATGTTTCTAACGAACCCCATGTTGTGACCACCCATTTGAATTTATAAAAAGAGGCGAATCTGCATTGTGGTATTATAATATAGGCAAGACAATGTTATATGTCATTATAGTTTTGCTATGACATTACTTTCTATATAGTTAGTCTATACGTATAGTTATAAAAATGTATGTAACGTAAATGGATCCTAATACTCATGTTATATCAAAGTAATATGTTGTCAAACTTTAGCTATTATAGTGTAACATAACATCTTTCAGCAAATATTGTGTGCTATACCGTTTAACGTGAGTAAAAGCAGTGTAATATATACGGGTACTGTTATACATTGGTCTAATAATAGATTTCATATACAATTTTTCCTTTAGCTATAGTCGTGAAAATACATATTGTATTAATTCAGCAACACAAAAATCGTAAAATTGCTCTAAAAAGAGGTTAATTGATTGTGTGAAAGACAGGTGACAGCTGAACGCAAGATGAATGTAAAGCAGAAAACTCCTAAATGGGTTTTGTTTTACTTTCACCTTACTTTCAAGAACTCACCTACATTAAACACCAAGTAATTAACAATTGAGTGGTGGAAATAGAAGAGCTTGGCTGTATAGAGCCGTCAATATTACCAACGTCACAGTATGTCCCCGTCCATCCATCTTTGCAAATGCAGACATAGCCACCATTTCGGTTATGACAAAGGTCTGTGTTATTGGAACATTGATCTGTGCTATCACCACATTCGTCGATATCTGTATGAGAACATATCAAATATAATTCAAAATTAAAGCATTAACATATTAACTAATTTGTGCCTAGCGTCCCATAAAAGTAACACAGGAAAACAGTGTAGAATCTGATCAGATGCCGCTTATGCGGCGTCTGATCAGAGTCTACACCGTTTGGTGATAGGAATTTCAATCTGAAACAAAACGAAAATTGAAACTTAAACCAGGAACTCTTTTCATAAATTGACTTATTCAGTATATAAACATTGAATAATCCGCTGGCCACAAATAAGTTAACAAAAGAATTAAGAATTAAAACAAATAATGCATTATATAGCTCATACCGAGTTTTTTAATTTTAACGAAGCTTGTAATAGTATTTAGATGTTAAACGCAATATCTTCTTTTCATATAATAATGTTTTTTTTCCCTTTCCAATATCACACCAAGTTGAGATGTCGAGTTACTTAACATTTCATCCGAATCCAATTTATGATCAAAGTAGACTATTTGCATGAAAAGATTTACGATAAAATATTAAATATAGTATTCCATCTGTTTAGAACCAGCGGAAGGGTACATTTAAAATCGCATGCTCATGACATGAGTTTTAAATGACCACTTAACTCAATAAATTGTTAACTGATAAATAAAAAGGATACACAGTATAATTGCATCTTCTAAGAATTATTTTAAAGTAATGTACAGACCGTTTGAAGTAATATAGATCTACCAAACAGTTTTACCTTAGGTTTTGCTATAATAAACATCCACTTCTCTAAAGAGTTGTTATCCCACACAACCATAGCGACGTATAGACGTGTCATTTACAGTTTACTTATGCGGAATACAATTTCTAATACAAACAGTGTAGACCCTGATCAGAGGGTTCCTTAAAGAGTTATATGTAAGTGTGCGATAAATAACAAACCAAAATAATCAAATATACAAAGTCGAAATGTCAAATTTAATGAATAAACATAATTTTGACTCTACATTAACACTGTAAACCATTAGATGGAACACCCACTGTGACAACCAGATAATTACCTGAGCACTGTTTACCATTGCCTTCATACCCGGCATTACACGTGCAGTTATAATCCCCTTCCGTGTTCGTACAACTCGCTTTAGAATGACACTCGTGAGTCTTTCTTACGCATTCGTCAATATCTGAAATGCAGAGATCCATACCTGTATCAAAGAGGTTTAGATAAGGTGGTTATTTCGAATTCGTATTATAGTGGTTCCCTAAAAAGCAAGTCCATGTTATAGCCGCTTATAAGATCCGTCTCAAAGAGACGATTCTAGTGTATTAGCACAATTGTGCAAATGTATCCTATTCAAACAGTGCATACCCTGATCAAGGGGTTCATTAGAGTCGTCTGATCATACTGCAATTTCAAGTATAAACTTGGTACTTGAAATGGTCCATTTTAAGTGCCAGAGGTCAGATGGTTGTCACAAAAATGTTACAGGTTTTATGCCAATACAATTACGGCATTGTTAATGAACTTTTATCATCTCCTTCTGTACATTATACGGGTGTTCCTCCACCTGTAATTCGCTGGACGTCGCAATATGACTGAAATACTGTTAAAAGCGAAGTAAAATCATAACAAATCAAATCTGTACAATATACAGGCGAGTCAGTTCTCAGAGTCAGTTCTCATAAGTCCATAGTACAGTAAAACCTCACTATTACGACCACTTAAACCACGGCTAATTGATTGTATAATAGACAGGTGACAGCACCTATCGTAAACACCCTAATAATTACCACAATTAAGTGGTCGTAATAGAACGATTTTACTGTAGTTCTTACCATTTTCACAATGAACCCCTTCCCATCCTTTTTCGCAACTGCAAGTGTAGTTATTGACATGGTCTTTACATGTTCCACCATGCTCGCACGTTACATTCACACAGTCGTTGATATCTGAAACCAAAAGGAAATTAAACTGCAAGTGTAGTTATTGACATGGTATTTACATGTTCCACCATGCTCGCACGTTACTTTTACACAGTCGTTGATATCTGAAACCAAGAGGAAATTGATCTCCATCTTTTTAGGTCAAGATTATCCTGGAGTGCTTGTTAATGGAACGCTATTGTAAATATACCTTTCTATACAATACATAATTTTACTTGACGGGTCGTATTATTTGAAACCATCCGGAGGGCGTCCGTTTGTACGGGCATCCGGTGGCTCCAATTGGTTTCCAGATTACAACCTTTCTTCTATTTGCCTTATAAAATCATATTAAGCTTTCTAACCATACAGGTTTATCAGGCATATCTATTGATAGTGGTTCTGGTTTGATGACTTTAATTGCAAGTATGCCCCTTTACATCATTAAAACTTTGTTTCCAGAAAATAACTTCAGTTCTGTTTGAGATATTGTATCCGAATTTCATATCTTGCTTTCTCTCTTTATACCGATAAGTAACTAATGATTTTAAATCCGATTTATTGCAGTTATGCCCCTTTACATACTTAGAGTACCAATTTCAATTTAATATCAGCTTTCTCATCATTGCCCTTGGCTCCCTTTTTATTATCATATTGCAGTTATTCCGCTTTGCATACATATACTTTTACAAATACCCGCTACCAGACAAAAACTTTAGTTCTTTATGACATATTGTAACCAATTCAATATTAAGTTTTCTTATCATACAATACACCTATTGAATTTTGCTCCAGTTTTATGAACTTTATTGCAGTTATGCCTCTTTACATACATATACTTTAACAAAATACTCGTAACAGGACAATAACTTTGTTTCTATTGTAACCAATTTAATATTTAGTTTGCTCATCATTCAAGCCACCTATTGGTTTGGGTTTTCAGTTTTATGAACTTTATTGCAGATATGCCGCTTTACATACATATACTTTTACAAAATATTCGCTACCAGACAATAACTTTAGTTCTGTATGACATATTGTAAGCAATTTAATATTAAGTTTTCTCATCATACAAAACACCTATTGATTTTTGCTCCAGTTGTATTATCTTTATTGTAGTTATGCCATATACTTTAACAAAATACTCGTAACAGGACAATAACTTTGGTTCTGTATGACATATTGTAACCAATTTAATATTAAGTTTCCTCATCATTCAATGCATTGTTTGGTTTTGGATCCAATTTTATAAGCTTTATTGCAGTCATGCCTATTTACATTAATATACTTTTACAAAAGCCTCGATACCGGATAATAACTTTAGTTCTTTATGACATTTGTAACCAATTTCATACTAAGTTGTCTCATCATACAAGACACTTGTTGATGATGGCTGCAATTTGATAATCTTTATTGCAGTTATGCCTCTTTACATACATATACTTTTACAAAAACCTCGTTACCGGACAATAACTTGAGTTCTTTATGACATTTGTAACCAATTTCATATTTAGTTTTCTCATTATACAAGAGACCTATTGATTTTAGCTCCGGTTTTATGAACTTAATCGCAGTTATGCCGCTTGACATACATAACAAGTTTTACAAAACAAGAGAGTCATTGGCCCTATTGAGCACACCTGAGTAATAGTCATACATGGTAAATGAGATACAATAGTACAGAAATAAATGTGTATCTGTTTCTAACCGAACGCCTAACTACTGACATCAGAATATATGTATATATCTATCAGACTAGCAACAAAAAGGGATGCCTGGTCAAAAATTTCATTTTCATTTTGTTTAATATTGAAATTCCTATCAGCAAACAGTGTAGACTCTGATCAGACGCCGCATAATGCGGCGTCTGATCAGAGTCTTCACTGGTTGCCTATGTCCATATATATGGGATCGTGGGCACAAAAGGGGTAATGCTAAGGAATCTAATAACTTTAGTATTTTTAGCCCATTTTGACCCAAGGGATATAATTTGAACAATCTTGATAGAATACTGTATGTGGTGCTATATGCTAAATATCTAAGTTCTGGTCCATGCATTATTTGGGAAGAAGAATTTTACTATTTAAAGCTCTATAAAAAAAAATTAACCCCCCCGGGGGGCCATTTTTTCCTACAGGGACATAATTCAAACCATCTTGACAGAAACTTCTATTTAATTCTTTGTGACCCGTATGGTTTATGACGAAAGTATTATGTTTAGATTTCCTTATTTTTTCAGTTCGGTTGCTATTGAAACCAGAGTTCTATTTGGTTTCAAAATATTTGAACATATTTGAAAGAGCTTGACCAATAAAGTATTCCTGTTAAGTTTTGTTGAAATCTTGTCAATTGGTAAAGGAGAAGTTGTAACTTGAAGAAATTGTTAACGACGATAGAAAACGCACGATGGACAACGCACGACGGGCGACGACGATGGACAGGACTATCACAGTTGTTCACCTTGACGGACACAGGGCTTTCACAATAGCTCACTTTGTCAATGTGTTTTGTTCTGTTAAAAATGTCAAATACGTAATTTTGAGAACAACATCAAAGCAGAGTAAAGGTTAGACATTATTTTCTTGTTTTGGAACAGCAGCAAAAGTTATTGTAATTAGGGAATTATTGTTCAGAGGGCCATTGTGGGCAAAGAGCTCTATATAGGTAATACAGTCAACTGGACAATTCCGGATTCCAATTTATTCAAATCAATTTTTGACTATTTATTGCTGTTTACAATATATTGCAAAACGACAAACAGTGAATATCCTGATCAGAGGGGGTTCCTGAGAGTCAGAGACTCGAATCAGGATCTACACTGTTAGTATATGATTGTTGTACTATTCCCATTCTCATACCTGTACAAACTGTTCCATTGCCTGTAAACCCAACCTTGCACACACAGGTGTAGCTGCCATTTGTGTTTGTGCAAGTACCATTGGCAGAGCATGGAGACATTGTCTTACACTCGTCAACATCTGCAGCAACAATCAATCAATCAATTACAGTAATCCCTCTCTACAAAAACACCCAACGGAAAATAAAGAGTATGTATGTTGATCAAGGGAAGTTTATATAGGGAGGGAAAATTAAGAGCCTTAAAATACAATAATTTTGCAAACAATTTAAACCCAAATCGGAGACTCCTTCTTTATGTTTCTTCAGTCAGAATATCCAATACGTAACTTTAGAAAAAAAGTAGACGACAATTTCAAGCAGATGATATTGGAGCTGTGAAAATGGTAGACATTACTGACTTCGTCTTGTTTGGGGAAAAGCGGCAAGTACTGTTGTAAATAGATACTCGTTGTTCGGTGGGCCGTTGTAGAGAGGGAACACTGTAGCGGGATTTATCTGAAGATTTACGGGCAAATTCGACTTCAGCGAGTTATAGTAATCAAGGTTCGACTATATAAAAAACGAAGCATGTATTTCAGATCAATTTTAACCAAACGTTTTTTTTTCACCATTCAAAGGTCTGTTTTTTGATTTCCACAGTAAAATCATTTTGTAATAGTACGACGTATTATAATTCAGAGCAACTTTCTGTGCAAGATTTGACAAGTTTTTTCATATCAAAATTTAAAACCGAACTGCACAAAATGTCTATAATAAACGTTGCAACAATGTCTTACTCACCTTGACATACTGTACCATTTCCAGTGAAGCCCGGGTAACACGTGCAGGTATAACTGCCATTTGTATTATGGCATCCAGCATTGGAATCACAGGATGCAGTTCCGTCGTCACATTCATTAATATCTGTTGTACATTTGGAACGAGAACAAATCAGAATAATAAGCATTTAGCGCAAACTCTTCCATTGCCAAGCTCTATATAACTATAACATGTGCAATCGGTTTTGATTCTGGATCCAATCCTGACTCTTAGATCTAAATGGAAAATTCTTTTAAGTCCTACTGCCTAAAATTCTAAACTCTACCAAAAAATATTGCAAACAGACGATGTTGAGTAAATTACATGTACCAAGTTATAGTCTACTTTCTGCTTGAATAACCGTTCAACCGACTGTAGATTCACTTCCCTGATCATTGGGCAATAGTTCTTACAATATTGAGCCCTGCTATCACAAGGCGCGTAGGCAGTCACAGTAGGCCCGTAAAAATAAATTGCGAGAATGAAACATTTATCTCATAAATATTGTCACGAATGAATAACACATGGGTTATTCATTCGTGAAATTGTGCTAACTCTACAATTTATATGAAATTCGGACAGTGTTGAACATGTCAGTGTTGACCCACCTGTACATGTGTTACCAGTTCCAGTATACCCGCTTTTGCAAGCACATGTATAACTACCCGGGGTGTTCGTGCAGTTTGCATTGGCATGGCAGGGTTTGGAGAGACATTCATCTATATCTGTGGTGAAAACAAAACAAGAGGGGAAGTCAAAGTGTGTAGGCCAAGAACATCTGTTTCGGGCACTGCATCATATGAGCTTAGTCTACAGACCAAAATTTGTAGCCCATGTAGTTTAATATCACTTTGTATAGTGCTTTAGATGTTTATGAGTGTAATACAGTGTATATACAGATAAGCAGCCTCGTCAGAACGCGGTGACTGGTCTAGATCTATATTGTTTGTAAGGCAATAAGTCTGACTTCTCGTTGCGTTCCTCATATTTATTTCATTACGATTAACCAATTCACCCCTAAAAACTTTTAAAGGACAATTCTAATTTCAAAATAAGTCTAGTCCATTTTTTACCATTTAGGGTTGATTTTAACAAAATATTTCAAAATGACAAACAGTGTATACCATGACCAGAGGGCTCCTTAAGGAGCCCACTAATCAGAGTCTACACTGTTTGCATGGGACAAGTTTAATCATCAGAGGTACATTGTTTGTAAATGACGAGTAAACTCGTCGTTAGGGTTGAATGTGTTAAAGCACTAAAACAATTATGAATTAGTGTGTGATATACCATGATGTACTTCTCTCTCATAATTGTAAGATTAGACATAAACTTTGCCAACAGCGTCCTGTTTGAATTAGTGATAGAGACAAATCATTTCAAGAGCTTAACCTTTTCAACCCTAAATACTCTTGTGGGTATTTATGTTCCTTTTGAACTCTTCGAGTACGGGTATTTTGAATCAGTCTACTGTTACATTTTTGGTATGACAACAAAAACCAATGAAAATATCAAACAGTACAGACCCTGAGCAGAGGGCTCCTATATGAGCCATCTGATTATGATCAGGATCTTCACCGTTTACATATGTAATCAGTAATCTCTACAGAAGGCTGTTGATTCTTATTTAACGATTTTTTAGAACACCATACAATATGACCTACCTGTACATGTTTTACCATCTCCAGTAAAACCATTATGACACATGCACATAAAACTGCCTGCGGTGTTATTGCAGTCAGCATTTCGACCACAGGGAAATGTGGTGTTACATTCATTAATATCTGCGGAAACAAAAAATGCGAATTTGTCAATCGATCAATAAATCGAGCAATATTATTTTACTATCTCAATCTATATTAAAGCGATAAGCCAATGTATTAGATCAATTGATACATGTTAATAGAGGGCGGAGTATGAATACTATGAACAGCGTTTCTCTCTACAACGACATCCAATGGGAGACAAAAATTGTGTGCGTTGTTCGGAGGGAGTCATTATAAGGAGGGAAATCGATTAACATTTGCAAACAGTTTGAATCAAGAGCAGACGCCGCCGCCGCGTAACCCGGGTCTGATCTGGATTCAAGCTGTTTGTCACTCGTCATTAAGTTTTTTCTATCAAAATGTCCAATATGTAAATTTGAGAAACCAGCAGACAACAATTCTAAGCAGACGATATTATAGCAGCAAAAACGTTAAACATAATTGTTTTGTTTGGGGAACATCGACAATGGTCGCTGTAAGGAATGAATCGTTGGTGGCAGGGTCGTTGTAGGAAGGGGACACTGTAATCAGTAGAACAACGTTTTATACCCACTTTAGACATTATTGCCAGACTATTTTGTATACATGTATTAGGGAATATGTATGCTTACCTTGTGAGCAGTTTTTGTTCGTGTAGCCAGCATTGCACGTACATTTATAATCAGAACCATTGATAGCACATGTTCCATTGACACACGGATTAGGATTACAAGGACCAGTAGCTGTAATGGAAAATATTCTGTGTCAACACTGATTAGACACACACAATAACACCTGTATCATTTGATATCAGCAGCTCAAAACAAGTATCCTATGTCAACAATGGTTACACAATAACACCTTATAATTTGACAAGGATAACAGGGATCAGCAGCTCTAATAAAATATATCCTATGTCAACACTTAATAGAGACACACAATAACACCTGTATCATTTGATTTAGATTACAGGGATCAGCAGCTGTTATAGAAAATGTCCTGTATCAACACTGGTTATACACACATACTAGTAATAACACCTGCATCATTTGATAAAGATAACAGGGAGACCAGCTCCTATAGAAAATGTCCTGTGTCAACACTGGTTAAACACACATAATAACACCTGTATCATTTGAATAGGGTTACAGGGATCAGCAGCTGTAATGAGAATGTCCTGTGTCAACACTTGATAGAGACACACAATAGCACCTGTATCATTTGATTTAGATTACATGGATCAGCAGCTGTTATAGAAAAAGTCCTGTGTCAACACTGGACACAAAATAACACCTGATTCATTTGATTAGGATTACAGGGATCAGCATTTGTTATAATAGACGTCCTGTGTCAACACTGGGTAGACACACACACAATAATACCTGATTCTTTTGATAAGAACACAGGGATCGTCAGCTTTAATAGAAATGCCCTGTGTCAACACTGGTTAGACACACACAATAACACCTGTATCATTTAACTAAGATTACAGGGATCAACAGCTGTTATAGAAAATGTCCTGTGTCAACACTGGTTAGACACATACAATAACATCTGTATCATTTGACTAAAATTACAGGGATCAGAAGCTCTAATAGACATTGTCCTGTGTCAACACTGGTTAGACACACACAATTACACATGTATCATTTGATTAGGATAACTTGGATCAGCAGCTGTAATATTATTGTCCTGTGTCAACACTGGGTACACACACACAATAACACCTGATTCTTTTGATAGGACTACAGGGATTAGCAGCTTTAATAGAAATGTTCTGTGTCAACACAGGTTAGACACACACAATAACACCTGTATCCTTTGACTAAGATTACAGGTATCAGCAGCTGTTATAGAAAACGTTCTGTGTCAACACTGATAGACAAACAGATTAACACATGTACATTTTAACTGTTTGTAGATCTATAAGACTGTATCGCCTTTTTAAATACATCTCCTGACGACCTTTTGATCATAACGCCTTTAACGCCTTGTCAGACAATTTCCTTGCAAAAAGCATGTGTCTTGTGCATACTGAACCATTGAAGCGTCTTATGTGAGACCCGACCTTTATATTTGATAGTATGGTTAGAAATAACCATTGAAAAGCACTAGAGCATGAGTATAATCTGGACCTCACCAGCTAAACTGAGATTGGTATACCCGCTTGCAGCATTAGCTGATTGCCTTTTCTCACCTATCCAGGACAAATGGGGGGTAGTCCATCAATGGACTGAGGAAAAGTTTTTAGGCTTTAACTCGTTCGCTACCAAGTTTCATTGTCTGCTTTAGCCTTCTTACCGCCAAAATGCCGTCTGCATTGGTAGTGTCGTCTGTAATATTTCTAAAGTCAGCCTATGGGTTATTTAACTGAAAACGTATCGATATTTGCGTTACGCGGCGTCTGATCAGGATACAAACTGTTTGCAAAGTCGCCTTTTAGCGACGTTGGCAGTGAAACAAATAATGTACATGTTGAATTAACACACACTGTTTTCAGATACACCCAGGGGTGAATAGCATAATTCATTCCGCCTTGAAACTTCAAATGTCTTCTTTTTAATGTATAGAAAAATTACAAACAGTGCAAACCCTGATAAAAAGGTTCCCTTAGGAACCTATCATCTATGTCAAACGATTTTATTCATTTAGGACTGACACACCAGACAGATAATTCCATTTTAAAATTAAGTTAACCAGTTTTTTGACTATTTAGATTTTTTTTATAATATATTTCAAAATGAAATACAGCGTAGACGCAGGTCAGATGGCGTAGGACCCAACTGATCTGGATCTACACTGTTCACAAAGGATAAGTGTTCTATATATTAGTACACTGTTTGTAAAGTGCGCATATACGCGTCACTATGTTTCAATGGGTTACAGTGGTAAATACGCTATTCCTACCCTTTTATGCGTTAATCAATGCGTAAGAAACGCATAGTGAACGGTTAACGAACGGTTAGCGAACGGTTAACGCCTAACGATTTTAACGCGTTTAAACGCGTAAATAAACGATTATACCAGAGATGTTGCGATTGGTGCGTCAGTTTTCCGTTTCACGCGGAGATTTCGGATCTTCTCGATGAAAAAAAATCTCTAATCCGATTGGTGACACTAGAGTTATCAACCAGACACATAAATCAATAAACCACCCGTCGCGGCAGACTTGCATTGGACTCGCCGCTACCGGGAATGTTTGATAACGACTGCAGTCTTAACTTACCGCATAAAATGTCGGAACATTTGTGATGTTTTGCTCACTTTGTTGATGACCCGTGCCAATATTTCAGGAGTATTCTTTAGAAAATTAAGACTGGTATCCGGGCTCTTTTAAACGCGTAAAGAAACGCGTAAAGAAACGGCTAGGAAAAGCGTTTAACGAAACGGATAATAAACGCGTAAGAAACGCTTAAAGTGGGTAGGAATAGCGTATTTACCACTGTATAATGCCACATGTCGTAGAAACTAGTAATGCATTTCCTTTGCAAAAAATGTTTATCGAACGTACAGTGGAAAAGACGTTATTCTTTCCGAATAAACGCGTTAACGATAAAACTATTATTCCAGTGCAAACAGTTTAGAGCCTGATCAGACGCCGGGCAAACCGGAGTCTGTTCAGGCTCCAAACTGTTTGCCAAACATATAAATAGTCAGAATTGTCAAAAGAGTTGTCATTTTCTAAAAAAAATAAAATGCGTTTGCGTATTCAAACGTATTTCAATAAAACTGGAAAGAATGACGCATTCCCCACTGTATGACTGACAGTCATTGATACTTGTACATGTATGCCCCCTTCATTATTTACCTGTAGTAGTAGTAGTAGTAGTAGTAGAATTAGCGGCTGTAGTTGTTGTAGTACTAGAAGTAGTTGTAGTAGTAGTAGTTTGGTTACTGTTAGTATCATTATCGCTGGAGGCTTTATCAGTTGTTATGGTGGTTGGCAAAGGAGTTGTGGTCGTAGTAGTATCAGAAGTAGTAGTGGTAGTTGAACTCGTAGAAGTTGGTGTTGGCGTTTGTGAAACTTTGTTCGTTGCTATGCTCGAATTAGTTGTAGTAGGCTGTGACGTAGAGCTAGTATTAGCTGGCACGGCTGTAATACATGAATGTAGAATAAAAACAAAGGATGTAAAGTGCAGGATAGATACTCTTAACCCTTTCATGATCAAATTATTCGGGCGAAGTTTACCCCTTTACCGCTTTATTGTCGTCTGTTTCTGTAGTCTGCAAGACACGTTTCAAAGTTAGATTTAAGGTTGTATGACATAATATCGATCAGAGTGTTGCGGTGTCTGATCAAGACCCGAACAGTTTGCAAACGCGTTTTATGCGTCATTGAGAGTGAAAGGGTGAACCCTTGACCACACGGTCCGTTTCTTGTTTTGAAGACAGGTGGCCGATTAAAGCAGGTCAAAATAAAAGCATTTTGCTTTCTATTTAGTCTGCTTAAAGTATTTCTCATTGCACATATTCATGACTGTATAAAGTAGAATTATTTTTCTCAGTGAAGGAACAAGTTAAAGGCGCAAAATGCGTATTTGTGGAGTAAAGGGTTAAAATGAGCTAACCAGATCAATGTGTATTAGTAATGTTACTGATATATAATGCTTTATGTTCCTGAATTTCTCTTTCTGATAGTTAGGGTATTTTTGCTCAAATCTACATCTTCAGTTTGGACTTTTAAGGTGAAATTCAAGATAAAAGAAGAGGAAGAAAAAAGAAGAAGAAGGAGGGTAAGGCGAGAAATAGTAATAGTAGTAGTCATAATAATAGTAGTAGTAATAGTAGAACTAGAAGAAGTAGAAGCAGTAGTAGAAGCAGTAGTAGAAGTAGTAGCAGAAGTTGTAATAGTTGTTGTGGTGGTAACAGTAGGAGTAGTTTTAGTACTTGTAGTAATAGTAGTAGTAGTAGCAGTAGTGATCAAAAAGCAAATAATAGAAGTAGTAACAAGTTGTTGCACATCGCTAGAGTCAACACAGTTTGATATTTCACAAGGAAAGATGTGCTGTAAAATCAAACACTGTATAGTGTCTTCAGATACAGTGGAGAAAACTTTATTCTTTCCCCGATTTTACGCAAACGAAAAGCAAACGCATTGCATAAAACTGAAGAAAATAATAACTTATTGACAATCCTGATAATTAGTTTAAACCTGAGTGAAAAACAGTTTAGAGCCTGATCAGACGCCGGGTCACTCGGCGTCTGAGTTTGCAATGGAAATGATAGTTTGAACGTAAACGCGTTTATTAGGAAAGAATAACATTTTCTGCTCTGTAAGTCTAGTGTATCTTTAAAATAATCTTCCAGCAGCATATACATTGTAGGAAAGTTCATTGCCACATCCAGGCATAAATGTATTAAATGATAGGTAGGTTATCGATGTAAGAGTTAGCTAAAGATTCCCTTACGTCAATATGTTAGTCGTTTTCTTTCATATACCTAATCTTTAACCCGCTATTATCAAATGTGTTATACCATGTATACAATAGAAAAAACGTTAGTCTTCCCCAATAAACGCGTTTACGCTAAATCTATTACATGTATGCCCATTGCAAACAGTTTGGAGCCAGATCAGGCTCCAAACTGTTTGCCACTCAGATTAAGATGAACATTTAGAATTGTCAAAAAGTTGTCAAATTCTCTATCTTATTACAACGCGTTTGCGTTTCGTTTGCGTGTAACCGGAAAAGAATAACGTTTTCTCTACTGTAACTTATGAAATAAGTTTGAATCTAAATAAGACGGCGAGTCTTATCTGGATCCAAACTGTTTGTTCAAACTCTAGTGACAAAACCTGATCGTAATCACAAGTACGTCTCAAGCGAGAAGTGCTACAGAGTACAAATATATCAGACAACAAATAGAGCAGACGACAAAAATATCAGACAACAAATATAGCAGACGACAAATGCTGCAGACGATAAATGCTTAGTGTACTAAAGGTCACATGATAAATTATCTTTGTAATATTATCGTAAATACACAGTGAAAATGCGATAATAAATGTAATCTAAGTTTACTAAGCTTCTTATGATTAGAAGCTAAGAGACTGTTATCTTTTAACAGTCATACAAAATATTTTTATTCACTGTTATACGGAACGCAATGTAAACGAAATGTAATAAAATGCTGAAAGTCGGTGTGAATTTCAAACAGTTCGGAGCAAGAGTAACTCGGCGTCTGACCTGACTCTAAGCTGTTTTTGAGTGGATGTCAGGTTTATTTTAAGTACAAATATACAGAAAAGCACTGTATTACGACCACTAAATTATGTCAATTATTTTAAGTGTTTAGTTTAACCAAATCTTTTTTCCAATTCCATGAAAACGGGCCGGGCAACAAGTTCTACCAACATTAGTTACGGCCCTCCCCTATAACGGCCCTCCCCTAAATTATTAGGTGTTGAACACAGGTGACTTTCTGTTTTAATGTAGCCTTGATTTAAGCTGTAATCTGTCTTTTATACAGTCAAATATGCTTTATTTTAGTGGTCGTAATAGAGAGGTTTGACTGTACAGTATAAAACAGACGTTATTTTTCTCCAATAAAAGCGCTTATACAAAAAAATTGCCCAATTCAAACATCTGTGAGCCAGATCAGACGCCGACTTACCAGACGATTGATTAGGCTCCAAACTGGTTTTGCATCAGATTAAAACTAATCGTTAACTTTAAAAACAAAACAAAATTGCTATTCTCCAACTTATTGGATTGCGTTTGCGGTTATAGTTTCGTTCAAAAGCCAAAAAAAGATCTTTATCACTACAAACATATTTTCCGAACATGTAGCAACAAAATATGCATTTTGTGTTGAAACTGCATGTATACAATTTGCTGATAACTCTTACTTCACTATTGAAAATTTCAAGCAAATTCATGTAGGAAGTAGTTTTACCCCTTTGGAGAAAACGTTATTTTTTCCCAATAAACGCGTTTAGGCTAAAACTATTATTTCTTTTGCAAACAGTTTTGGAGCAAGATCAGACGCCGGGTAACCCGGCGTCTGATCAGGTTCCAAACTGTTTGCCATTCAGCTTAATATCAATAGTCAGAATTGTAAAAAAGTTGTTATTTTCTACATTTTAGTGTTTTGCGTTTACGTTTCGTTTGCGTTTAAACGGGAAAGAATATAGAGGATAATCAATTTCTTTGGATTGATATGAAAATTATTTCACGAGAATGGGTTGTTATCTGGTTAAAAAACGAGTCCGGAGGACGAGTTTTTTAACCAGATAACAACCCATTCGAGTGATATATTTCATATCTATTCAAAGGAATTGATTATTCTATTTTTTATATATGTTTTAATGACGTTTAACAGAAAAGGGTTAACCCTAACCATAAACCTAACCCTTTAACCCACACACAAATGATTATTTACGTCACAAAACTAATTATGACGTGTGGTCACAAAAAGTGATATCATCACTACATGTAGTGATGATATCAACAGTGACGATATGAAATTGATCTAACTGAGAAATCTCTGTAAATCATCGATAGGTTAATAATAAAACGTTTTCTCCACTGTATGTAGTTGTCTTGTACAGTAGATATGATTCATGACAAAGGTCATTGGCCGAAGTGTTGAAACATATTGCTGCTGATACCGGTATTTCGCTGAATATTTATATTCCCTTAGAAAATATTTACATTCTGTACTGACATTTTAAAACAGTTTGGACTTCGATCAGACGCTGAGTATGCCATACTTGGCGTTTGATCAAGATCAATATCCAAACTGTGGAAAAGATTAATTGAAATAACCAAGATACGTAACATTTTCCATGCATTTTAGATTCTCGTAAAATACCCATGCAGTTAAGCGTTGTAGCCCTAATGCATACTGCAGTGTTCCCTCCCTACAACGGCCCTTCAAACAACTATTTCCTCCTTATAACAACGCTTGTCGCCCCTCCCCCCAAAAAGACAATGATGTCCAACCTATTCACGTCTGCAATATTGTCTGCTTAAAATTGTCGTCTACTGTTTTTTTCTCAAAGTTAAGTATTGGTCATTTTGACAGAAGAAACATAAAGATGAGTGGCAAACAGCTTGAATCCAGACCAGACGCCGCGTGACGCGGCGTCTGGTCTAGATTTAAGCTGTTTACAAATGTAAGCCAATTTCCCTCTCTATAACGACTCCCTCCGAACAACGTACACACTTTTTGTCTCCCATTAGGTGTCGTTGTAGAAAGAGAGCGCTGTAGTTGCTTTTGACTCACTCACCCCTGGACTTTAGATGTACAATTCCAGTTTTCAAATAAAACTTGCCTGTTTATAAACAGTTGTCTTTATATATTGTGAAATGACGAACAGAATAGACCTTAGAGGGCTCCTATAGAAGAACTCTGATCTTGCGTAGAACAATCGTTTTCTGTTTGTAAAGGACAAGTATACTTGTAGCTAGGGTTCCATTAACAGTGTAAGTGTTAACCTTTCCTCCCTGAAACCTGAAATGGTAAATTCTAGTTTTCTATTAAGTCTAGTCCATTTTTGACCTTTTTAGGGTTGATTTTAACAATAATTGTCAAAATGACAAACAGTGTAGACCCTGATTAGAGGGCTCCTTAAGGAGCCCTCTGATCAGGGTCAACACTGTTTGCATAGGACAAAAGTACTCTTCACAGGTACACTGTTTGCAAATGACGCGTATATGCGTGACTAGGGTTCAAAGAGTTACAGTGGAGAAAACGTTATTCTTTCGCGTTTACTCTAAAACTATTATTTCTATTGCAAACAGTTTGGAGCCAGATCAGCGCCGGGTAACCCGGCGTCTGATCAGGCTCCACACTGTTTGCCACCAAGATAAACATGAATTATCAGAATTGTCCAAAAAGTGATACTTTTCTACGTTTTAGTGTTTTGCGTTTGCGTACGTTTGCGTTTAAACGGGAAAGAATAACAGATTCTCCACTGTAACCCTTTCACTTCGTCATAACGCGCATTTGCAAACAGTTTTTATCCTGGTCAGACACCGTGTAACGTGGCGTCTGATCAGGATCAAAACTGTTTGTCACTTGTTCGGAAATAATCTAAATTTAAACGATATTGCAGACATCTATAGTGAAGCAGACGACAATATTGCGGTAAAGGGTTAAAAACCTCTCGATAAATTTGGCCATGAAAGGGTTAATTTCCCCGTCTATCATGCAATGGTTATCTACCGCCAACACTACCATTTAATTAATTCCCTTCATTGACACAATATCGTCGGCTTAATTATTGTCGTCTGCTTTTATGTATCATATCTACATTGTCGGCAATTTTACTGAAGGAACGTTGATATGTGAGTCAAACAGATTTAATGCTGATCAAACGCCGAGTTACTCGGCGTCTGATTTGGATTCAACATGTTTCTAAATGTCAGCGTATTTAGCGATAGCCAGTGAAAGGGTTACACAATTTCTCATTTCTATTACAGCCGATTAATGACTTACATGATATTCGGGATAGATTTACAGAAATCTGCATAAAATCTCATTCAAGCTAAAACAACAGGACGGTGCATTGTCTACTCGCACAGTTGAGAATACGCGATTTTTTCCAAATAAACGCCTTTCTATGATGAATAGGTAAAGGCGTGAAAATAATCTTATGGGGGAAAATGAAACAAGAATAGTACAGGGACAGGATTAATATATACAGAAACGATGCTTCTTGTGGATAGTACTTCTACATGTAAGTGATGGACATCGCATCATAGTATTACATGTACAATTGATAATGGAACTACTATCTCAGAATCAATTAACAATCGATAGTTTAGTTTAGATATGCTTTTGTTTTCCTATTTATATAAAAATAGGGTTGTGTCACAAGTCATACCAAACTTGGTTGTTGATTCATCACCTATGTTTTATATACACCCACATGTGCATACAATGAACAATGGCTTTACCCAAATCATATATAACTTAGAGAGAGAGAGAGAGAGAGAGAGAGAGAGAGAGAGACAGGGAGAGAGAGAGAGAGAGATAGACAGAGAGACAGAGAGAGACAGAGAGACAGAGAGACAGAGACAGAGAGACAGAGACAGAGAGAGAGAGAGAAAGAGAGAGAGACAGAGAGAGAGAGAGAGACAGAGAGAGACAGAGAGAGACAGAGAGAGACAGAGAGAGATAGACAGAGAGACAGAGAGAGACAGAGAGACAGAGAGACAGAGAGACAGAGAGAGAGACAGAGAGACAGAGAGAGAGACAGAGAGAGACACACAGAGAGAGAGACAGAGAGAGAGAGAGACAGAGAGAGACAGAGAGAGACAGAGAGAGAGAGAAAGAGAGAGGGGAAGAGAGAGAGAGACATAGAGAGAGGGGGAGGGAGGGAGGGAGAGGGGAGGGAGAGAAAGGGGGAGGGAGGGAGAGATGGAGGGAGGGAGACAGACAGACAGAATGGGAGGGGGTAGATGTAAAGGGTAACAGAACGCGTGCATTTTAGGCTATTCAACATCAGTTAAGTTAACTGCAATGTCCATCAAGTTCAATACTAATACAAAAGAAAGACTCATGTACGGTAATAAAGTAAATTAGAAACTAAATAGAGGATTAAAGTAAAACAGAAATCTCCTCGAGAAGCTTTCTGTTTTACTTTAGTCCTGCTTTAAGTAGCATTATATATAAACGATTGCCACCAAACCACCAACGATTGTCTATCGGTATGTAACGTTCATTTAATTTTTCATTATTAACCATTTCCTTACGAAATTTCAAATTAACAATTCCAGTTTCCAATTTAATCAATACCATTTTTACTATTTTGGCTGGTATTTTTACATGGTCAACACATTTTAACAGTGCGGGGGTGCTCTGATATGGGTCTACACTGTTTGCATATGACAAGTGTACTCGTGACAGGTACACTGTTTACAAAGAACGCATGGATGCGTAACTGCTGTTCAAAGCGTTAACGACATTTGGATCTCTACTACATGTGGCACTATTTGTTGTCAACCTAAGGGAAACTTTGAGTCACTGTAAATATCAACAGTAAGTATTATATTACTAAAGCAGTGCAAACAGCTGTGCTTTATAGTGACTGAGGGACATATGTGGTTTATTTACGAATGAAATATATTACATGTTCCATATGTTACACAAAACAAATATTTGCAGTCATCTCTTTGTTATCTCTTTCTTCCCTAAAACTTCAAATGGACAATTCAAATTTCCAATTAACCCTTATCCTGCGGTGATGTCGTCTGCTTCGAAATTGTCGTCTGCAAAATTTGTTAAATATAGATGTATACATTTTATAGTTAAAGAAACTTAAAGACGAGTGTCAAACAGTTTGGATCCAGATCAGACGCCGCGTTACGCGGCGTCTGATCTGGATCTAAACTTTTTGCAAAAATCAATAAAGTCACGACCAGCAGGCAAAGGGTTAAGTCTAGTCCATATTTTACTGTTTAGGGTTGTTTTTGTGAATGTATTGCAGTATGACGAACAGTACAGCCCCTGATCAGAGGGTTTCTTCGGATGCCCTTTGATCTGGTTCTACACTGTTTGCATAGGGACGTGAATTTTTCACAGGCACGTCGTTTGCAAAGGATGCATGTGTGCGTAAAAAAATTCGATTGGTGAACCGACCACGCATTGAAGAAGCCAAATACAGGTGCATGTGTTTTGCTGATTCTTCCACCACATTTTCGTCTTGCATTGCTTCTATCTAGTGTTAAGACATAAATGCCCATCGGCCTTAAATTTAGCTAACCGTTTAGATCATGATGATACACTGCACATAACGGCGTCTAAGAGAACAGAACAGAACACAACGTTATTTACTCAAATTCTACATAAACATAGAATATATCTCAACAGGAGAAGATGTTATTCTTACCCGTTTAAACGCTTACGAAACGTAAACGCATTGCAATAAAATAAAGAAAATGACACCTTTTTACCATTCCGAGTGCTCTTTTTTAATCTCAATGGCAAACAGTGTGCAAACTGATCAGCCACCGTGTTACCCTGCGTCTGGTCCGGCTCCAAACTGTTTGCATTGGAAAGAATACTTTATGGGTTAACGCGGTTATTTGGAAAGAATAACGTCATCTCCACTCATTTTCTATATGTAGAAACAGTCAAACACTGCATTGTCTTTAGATCGTTCCCCTATATATTTAATGAAAACTTTCAGCAAGTACATAAGGCGAGTCCACTGCAATATCAAAGTGTGAATAGCTTTAAGGGTTGGTCAACGTACGAGTTTTGAATTATCATTATCATTAATCAAATATTAGCTCGAAGATACCAAATGTTACCAGTGATGTCCATTCCCTGGGTAGAAATGTGTTTTCAACAAAACTCCCCAATTTGATATTTAAGAACAGAGTAGCATATAACCGCTGTTTATATATACATATGGATAACATCCTTTGAAGACAATTAGCCTATCTATATGTAAAGGCGTACAAACATTTATAAAACACGGATTTCCGTTCCAAACGTGATCAAGAGCACGCTATAGATGAAAATGTTGGCGTCTGAACAGGCTATAAACTGTTCGACGCTCATTTAAAAGAACTCGCCTATTGTTCGTTTTCTTCCATTTATTGCTTTGTGTTGTGTCTGTAAGGATAACTACCAATGGAAATCTAAAACGTTAAGTTATTTGTATAGTGGAGAATGCGTTATCTTTTCCAATAACTGCGTACAGTGGAGAAAACGTTTTTCTTTTCCGTTTAAACGCAAACGAAACGAAAACACATTGAAATAAGACATATAGTTTGACAACTATTGACATTTCTAAATGTTTATTTAAATCTGAGTGGCAAACAGTTTGGAACCCTATCAGACACCAGGTTACCCGGCGTCTGATCTGGCTCCAAACTGTTTGCAATGGGCATAATAGATTTAGCGTTAACGCGTTTATTGGGAAAGAATAACGTTTTGTCTACTGTATGTACTGAAATAATTATTCCCATTGGAAACTGTTTGTCACTCAGATAAAAAATAAATCTTCATATTTTTTTAAATGCTGTACGTTTCTACAGTTAATTACATTGTATTTAGTGTTTAGACTGAAGTCTTTAAGCGGTTAAGACTAAGGTCTCCTCCAATGAAATGCTTTTGCCTGTAAAAGTACAATTTGGTTTTGATTATTAAAACTACATCTCCAATACTTAAAAGCATCAGTAATTATTTGGATTTTGATGGCATTGTGTCATGTAACACTGTCTATTCAAGTATGAATGGACAATCCTAAATGCAAGACAAAACTATTGCTAAAAGTTCAAACATCTATAGTGGTTTTCAGCATGAATCGTGTCTAACATTGATATTACGACACATTTAATTTCACTCGTATCAGGGCATTTTTGACGAAAAGGACTACATGCAATTTAAAGCAAGGTGAAATAAAAACAAACAGTTATTGCAAGAGGCTTCTACAGAACTTCCTTCGTTTTTCTAGCAGCGGCTTGTCTTAACCTCTTCACTGCTTACCCCGAGCACAAGTTTTTTGCAAACATTTTTTTGCAAACATTTTTTTGCAAACAGTTTTGGATCCTGATCAGACGCAGCGTTACGCGGCGTCTGATCAGGATCCAAACTGTTTAACACTAATTTCAATTTTTCTTCAGTCAAAGTAGCAAATTCGTATAAAAGTTTAAGGAATAAAAGCAGACGACAATTGTTTAAAATTGATGACGTCACGGCAGTGAAGGGGTTAACCAATAGGCTCCAAGGGACGCACATACGCGTTATTTTCAGAAAGTGTTCTAGTGAATAGAACAAGTGTCATATTGTTCATTGAGAAACCAGCTGATCTTGGTCTGCACCGTTTGTAAAGTTGCGATATTTTGTTAAAATCAGCTCTAAATATTTAAAATGGACTATATTTATTTGTGAACTGGAATCGCTCATTTCTAGTTTCAGAGTTCAATGAATAAATGATAGTAAGCCATTGGGCCTATCTTACGAAACGTCGTATACGACAAAACTGCTGTTAGTCAGAGCTTTAAAATACATGTTAGTTCTGATTTCTGCATATAATTCTCCCTTGTGACATCTTCTCAGAATTGTTATTCCAGGATGATCCCAAAGAGATGTCACAAAACGGGATTAGATGGAGAATTATTTTTAGATTTCTGAAAATGATCTACATTGTTTGCTAATTTAGACCAGTACTTATCTAACTGCCCAGAATTTCTAGTAGACTTGTTCATATTTTGTTACTAAAAGGTTGAACAAGGGAACCTTATAACCCACAATAGTTACTTAGTACTGAACGAGTTAAGAGATCAAAACACTTTTCTAATGTTAGACAAGTCACGTTCAGCATACTAAGAGTAAGGAATGGAAGTTGATATGATTGTTATTGTTTGCAATGGTGTAAGTCATTTCTGCTGAGCCAATGTTAGAATAATACCTGTTTAACAAATTGCTAACTACTGCTTTTTTATTTATGTATAGTAAGAAATAGGTATATATTTAATTTGAAGAAAGCTTGAGATGAGTGCCAGTGAAATTCACTTTTGAAAAATGGCACGGATTAAATTTTTGTCAGATAATGGTCGATTGATTGGTTTTGGTTTTACACAACTTACCATTCAATATACATCTCGAACTCGATTACCTCGAACTCCCCGACATTTCAATTCATGCATCACATAACTTCATGCTCTGTTAAGTCGAACATACCCGTGTTTCAAAGTTAAAACGTGGCTTCGTTTAACTTTGAAATACGGGTATGTTTCGACATTACCGAGTTCGAGATATTGCAGTTCGACTGTAGGTCATACAGCGCCGATGATTATGTATAGCAGTGAATGAATGTGTGTGTATGTGACACAATTTGGAAGAGTCTAATTACCACTTTTTACTGGCGACAGTGGGTTGATTCCACCCCCCATCCCACAAGGAGTTCTGATATTGGTGTTTGCAAATAAAACCACTTATAAACCTAAACAAGAATTAATATAATATTGGAATATCTATAAAAAAAAATATATTCAACAGCTCTTTGATATTGTGGTAAATGCATGTAGCAGAACTGATGTTTGAACATGATCACCTAATATGGTAAATGCCCAGCGATGTCGAAATATAAGATTTGTGGGAATTCAATAGTTTCATGATTGCAAATTTGGCTTGTCAGCAAATTGGAAACATTGAGCTTCCTTACCCGAGGTTGTGTTTTCCGACGAAGGTGTTGATGTTGGTGCCTGGGTTGTATTATTTGGTGGTTTTGACGTTGTTGTTGTTGTTGTTGGCGCTGCTGTTGTTGACGTCTTTGTGCTGTTTTGTACTGTAGTAGTGGAAGCATTATTTTGACTAGAATCTGTTGTAGCTTCAGTGGTTGTTGTAGTCTTGGTCGCTGCTGTTGTTGAGTCTGGTGTTGTTATTGTTGTGCTATTATCTGCAGTAACGACCATGGTAAAAGACGAAGCTAACAAAATCCAAAACATTAAAATAATCCTATCACGGTTTCTACCGTTTATTGACTCCATATTTATACACTTATTTCCTTATATTTCCAGAAACTGAAAAAAATACAAAACACACAATATATCACCCACACTACTGTCTCCACCTCACGATGTAACCGCGGCGGTCACTTACAGAACTGGCGGGTTTATGAAATATTAATTAACCTTAAGCAGCCATAGTATCTCAATATAAATATATCACTTCACAGTCCAGATCTATGCTACACCTGTGTATGAAGTACTCGGTCGAAATAGTAATGCACTACAATACATGTGACGAAATATTCCGAAACCCTCCCCGGACTTAATCAAAGGCCTACTTTTACAACCCCTCATTCAAAACTAAACTAGTGAAAGAGATACAGTGAGGCCAGCATTACGCGATCATTCCGTTAAGAAACAAAGATTACTGTTGAGATATGTATCTGTTAATACAGGACAAATGTAATCCAGAAAGCTCCCTTACATTTATCCTGCGTTAGACAGCATCCTGTTTTAAAGAATTAGTTTGCCTGTTATTTTTAATTTTTGCTAAACTAATGATTGAATGTTGATTGTATTACGATTTTGAAATCGGGGAGTGATGGATATATGCGGAAGTGATGATGATTAAGAAGCATGTGGATTTCTACATCTCTGACAGACTGTTTGTTTTGAAATTGACATTCCAGGTACATGTCAATTTCATGCCAGTCTGTCAGGTGCGTATTTCCTGGAAGCGGCTGTTCATTATAGTCCCAGATACTCCCAGTCGCATAACGTCGTACCTGTTTCACTACAATGGTTGAGCCCTGATAAGGGACTTCGTTTTATGACGAGCTAAACTTGTGTCAGCTGTAGAAAAGCTAATCTATACATCGATCGTCCATATCAGCTATGCGCCGTCCTACCTCTATACCACCTCTGTTTTCAGCTGGGCCAAGTAAATTACAGATCGGCATTGTTTTCCAATATTGTCACTTAATAGAAATCAACATTATAAGGTAAGTATTTGTCAATTTTCCCGTTAAACGCGACTTGATATACATTTTCAAACAGTTGTGTAACTCGATGTCTGATCAGGATCAAACCCGGTTTGATACAATTATTGAATGTTCTTCGGTCAATATATGTAAATATAAACTGAATATAGTATTTTCATGGCTAACAATTGAAACCAAACAGTACAGTGTACCTCGGTGTATATATATGAAACACAAAGTAAATCAAATCATAAGTATGACGTGTTTAAAGGAAAGACATACAATTTTCTGCATAATATTGTATCTTGTAATGTACAATACATGTATTTACCTAAGTATTACGGAAGATGACCTCTTCCTTCACATATAAAGCCAAATTGGACATTTTGACGACAAAAAAAAAAGATGGGTGACAAACAGTTTGAGCCTAGGTCAGACGCCACATAACGCGTCGTCTGATCTGGATTCAAACTATTTACAAACGTAAGCCAAGTCATGCTCAGCACACTTAGTGAACTAATGTTCCCGCTTTATAACAGCTCCCTCCGAACAACACACACAATATTTGTCTCCCATTGGGTGTTGCTTCAGAGAGGGAGCACTGTAATAGTTCTACATACTTAAGCACACTTCGACTTACAACATGTTATACGTTTTATACCTAATATACTCTTTTCTGATGCCTTCGTACTTTGAACGAATTGGAACGAAATGATACTCATCTTCAATATCTGCAGTATTACATACTAAGTATGTTCGTTAGTTTCGTTCCGAACTACACGGCCCGTAACGTGAAGAATTGATCCTTAGGTTATGAGTAGGTTATCTTAATATTGTTAATATTGTTCTATAATATCTTAAAAAATAAGATATTTAAATCACATTCTTATATAATACATGTATGTACTATGAGAGTAACATAAATGTCCATTACTTTATAACTGTGCATCAGCAAACCAATTTTGCATGTATCAAGTTATTAATCTACGTTTAAAGATCTACATGAACATATTTTAAGTTTAGCAAACGCTGCGGTTCCAGTACATATCCTTTCCACGCCCATGCCGTATTAAAACGTTTTGACGTTTATGGCACATTTTGGCTTCCGTAGAATGAAAAGTTATGATTCGCACATCACGTTGGAAGACTTTCTGAAAGGCCAGGTTCGGCTCTTCCTAAATCTAGAATATCAATGGTTTCCTGCAAAATGTGACACTTTCAGGCAGCATCGAAAATGGATCCAGACACAAATTTGCAAGATTGGAAAAATGCGAATGCCAGAGGGGCCGAAACGGTCCATCTTTCTACTTTCGGTTTAAAATGTACGCGACCTTTTTGTCAAAACCCGTTATAAAAGCACTCATGCTGGAATTCAGTAACACTGACATGTCAACACAAAGCTCACAAAGCTCAAACTGAGCTCAAGATCCTAATTTTTTTTTTCTTTTTCGTTTGGGTATTGCGTGAACGCGATTTAAATATAGTTGACACGTCAGAGTAGTTTTGAGATGTCAGAGTGTAGTGTTTATTCAGAAAATGAGCTCAAAACTAGTCCGGTAGTGACTGTGTTATGTGTACAAAATCGGTCGGGCTTGCTAAGGATATACAAAATCCAAAGTCATAAAGCAGGTTGGATATCCAATTATCAAAAACTACTTCAGCGTATCCTCTTGCACTTCTATATACTGTCTATTATAAAACAGTACATGTTCTTATACCTTTATACCAATACCTAATTATCATGACAAAACGTTGAACATACAAATGGTTCTATATATTATTCTCTTTAGGGAGGAGAATGAGTGAATCTATGTACCTGTATAAACACTGCTGTTCTTTTGAAGACATTCATAGTTATTGAAATCAGTAATTCTCGGACATCAAATAAATCGAACGCAACTCTTCTAAGAACTAACAAGGTTTTGTACAAATCGGTGCTCCTAACATTAAGATATGTGTTAATCGACCACTGAATGAAGATTCATAGTGACCTTTAAAGACAAGTAAACGCTTAATACATGTAAAAAAAACATGTAGAAGGCCTTATACATTTATTAAACTGTCCCCTGTCATGAATATTACACACATATATAGTATTTTAAGCGGTACAGTGGAGAAAACGTTATTCTTTCCCGTTTAAACGCAAACGAAACGCAAATGCAAAACTCTAAAACGTAGAAAAGTACAATTTTTAGACGATTCTGACCATTCATGTTCATCTGAGTGGCAAACAGTTTAGAGCCTGATCAGACGCCGGGTTACCCGGCGTCTGATTTGGCTCCAAACTGTTTGCAAAAGAAATAATAGTTTGAGCGTAAACGCGTTTATTGGGAAAGAATAACGTTTATTCACTGTAGCAACTGATGTAGCTTAACACAGGTTTGACTGCTCATGCTTACCTTCGTTACTGTTTATGTTACAGTCAATCTGTGTAACAGTCATTACGCGTAATGACTAGTCAATCTGTGAAATGACTTTTTCACATAGTTCTTTAATGATACTATTTATGATAATAGACAATGATATTTTTTTAAAAATCAAAGATTTCCTGCACAAAACACCACATTTATTTCACACCTTATTTCAGTCAATTTGTGAAATGATGTTTAAGACCTTGAACGCTGTAAATAGGAAAGAATTGAATAATTTCATGTAAAGCTACAGGCTATATTTTGTTTTATTTTTATTTTTAAAAATAATTTTGACAAATTGAGTGGTTTTGTAGTGAAATTGTGGTGTTTTGTGCATGACCTTTGAAAAATATCATTGTATAATTATCATAAATAGTATCATTAAAGGACTATGTGAAAAAGTCATTTCACAGATTGACTAGTCATTACGCGTAAAGACTGATTACACAGATTGACTGTAACATATATAGGATACCATGTAGGCGTTAGTTTTTATAATCATGTTGCAGCGTTCAAATTGTTATATAATTATACCGGTAAGTAATCATAAAACGGAGAGAATCCTGAACGAAGTCACGCCTGTCATGAAACAAAAAAGCGGAGTGTATTATAAAATAGACAACAAAAAATGACGCTTTTATTGACGCATGACCGTCTGACTCCACATTGCCAATGCCAAATTATATGTTTGCAAATCTTCAATGCTTTCTGATAAAATGAATCAGTAAGAATCATACAGAATAAACCCAGGGTTGCTTTAAGTTGATCATGATAAATATTAAGATTTCTAGTTTTGAAGACAAGTGAGCACTAAAACAGGATGAGTGTAAATCAGAATGCCCCATTGAGGCACATTCTGCTTTACTTTCAACCTGCTTTAAGCTATCATCTGCAATTATATAGAACTCGTCAAAATACTAATGTAAGATCGTTTATAACACGGTAGCCAGTACAGTGGAGAAAACGTTATTATTTCCAAATAAACACGTTTACGCTAAAAACCATTATTTCAATTACAAACAGTTCGGAGCCAGATCAGACGCCGGATAACCCGGCGTCTGATCAGGCACCAAACTGTTTGCCATTCAGACTAACATGAATGGTCAGAATTGTCTACAGGTTGTCCTTTTGTGCGTTATATTGCGATGCGTTTGCGTTTCGTTTGCATTTAAACGGGAAAGAATAACGTTTTCTCCACTGTACTTCTGAATAGTACTAAAATGCTATCTCGTTCAAAAGTATTCGTTTAAAACAGCTTTGTGGCTAATCGCTTATCTAGTTACTGTTTGATATAATTGTTTAGTTCGTTGCCTTGCATAATGAGCTTTCTTTTAACTCTTATCCTGTCGATTGCCACTTTGACTGGTATTTGCAAACAGTTTCGATCAAGATCTGAAGTCGCGTAACGCGGTGTCTGATCTGAATCGAAATTGTTTGACACTTGTTTTATGTTTGTTTAACCATTTCATGATCAAACTTGTCGAGCGTTTTTACCTTTTCACAGCCAAATTGTCGTCTGCTTCAAATATTGTTGTCTGCAATATCGTTTCAAAATTAGGTTTAAGGCAATATAATTCACGAAAGTCAGACACGAGTATCAAAAAAATTGGGATCTATTCAGACACCGCGTCACGTGGCGTCTGATCATGACCCATACTAATTCCAAACGCTCTTTATGACGTCATTGAAAGTGAAAGGGTTATTTAGAAAATGTAAAAATCTCAAATGGACATTTTTTTGCAAACGACATTTTAAAAGCAGACTACATTACGGAATGATATTGGTTACGCAATGTGTGCATGTGTGTAACTGTTTTACTGGCCACTGCGACCATGCTGGAGAAATAAATGTCGCCAACTACATTTAAAGACGTATCCGGGAGTTGTTACTGCGCATCCCAAACGCGCATGTCCTTTCCGCTCTTTTCTGTATTTTCCTATCGCGGGTGTATTTATTTACGATCACAACAGCGTCTAGATCATCGGATTTCGCGAATACAATATTTACTCAACTATCGTTATCTATCTTTAAAAAAAACCTTTTAAAATTCCTGGGGATATGAAGAGACGCAAATCAGGATCATTTGTGACAAAAATGTGCTCGAAATCTCTGGAAAACATTAGTTTTTTCACCAGGAACTCGCCGACTCGAGTCAGCGTTAATAATCATAATGTGACATTGCCCCTTCCTGTGATAGTCTTTTTGAGATCGATAGTCGGGTCTAGACTCCGGGCGACTTTTTCCAGTCGGCCTGAGTCCGGACGACTTTGACACCCGCCGGCCATGACGGGCGTGTTTTGCCGCACTGCGGTGCTCTTGTTATGATATTTTATCTTATGAATGGTTATGTTAACTCACTGCCCACATTGAATAATGATTGTAGATGTGTTTATTGGTGCGTCTACTTTTTGTCCAGAGTATATTTCCTTTGTCACATCAGCTACCGATAACAAATTAGGTGTGTGAGTTCATCTTTGGATGGCGGAGTGTCGCATACCATTTTCAGGTCACCGTGACCTTGACCTTTGACCTTCATTTTACAAAAAGCTTGTTCTGAGCATATATCCTATATTTTACCAGTTACCTATTCCAAATTCAGTGTTTGAGTATGGATACTTCCTACATTCTGAACTGAAATATTTGAACATGTATTACCTCCCTTTGATGCATGAATTAAAAGTGCATATTCACTGATAAAGGGAGGTAATAAAATTGAACATATCTCTGAAACGAGCAAGGCGAGGTACTGTTTTCTCATTGGTTCTATACTTGTTATATAATTATCTACTGTTATAGAAAAAAATAGGAAATTCTCCGCGCTAGAATTTTTTATTTTTGCAAAAAGGCTCGATTTTTTGACGATTTTCGAGTTCTTTTTGCACATATTTTATGCGTAAAATCTGTATAATGCCACTCAAATCTAATTATTTTACATTCATTTGTAACACTATTCCATATACATGTAATTAATTAAAATTGGACTTGAAGTATCGATATTTGTGTGTTTGATGGACTTTCTTCTTATGAGGCCTAATTTCGGAAAATTTGAATATAGTACTTCTAAAAAAGAGTAAATTATACAAAAATAGCAAAGCGACCTATGTTTTTGAAGACTGTTTTTACTTTCATTTATATCAATTTACTTATATGCAAAGTATAAAAAAATTCTCCGCGCTAGAAAAAACTCCCAGATACGTCTTTAATTTGAAATGAAAGTTTCATGCTTGCAATAAGCAAACTGTAAAAGAGTAAATGTCTTTAGAGAAATACATGCATATTTTATATAAATGTACCACGCGATTATAATAACATTTAATGAAAAATAAATTACAGCAATCACTACTAAGTATTTTTTTTTATATCGTTGGATAAATTACATAATTTCAAAAGAGAATGTAATCATCAAACATAATACAAGCGACTTTTGGCTATGAAATAGTGGATAACTGTTTTTTAGTGTAAGATAGAATTGAATACATTGAGTGAACATCAGACGTTATCTTACACTGAAAAATAAATACAGTTATTCTATTTATTTATGCTTTTTAAACGATTTTTTTAACTAAATTATTTTGTTATTTGAAAGCAAAAGTACAATTTTTACCCCGTTTGGAGCCCCAAGGTTATATCGAACACCGTTTCGTGACAACTTGCAGTACAAAGACGTCACTGATATATTGATATGACGTAATCGGAATTGCGGCGTTGCTTCCGATTTTAGATTCGTGTTCTTCCATTGAGTTGTTCGCGACATACAGGCTTCCGGAATTAAACGATAACACATTATTGGGAACCCTTCCTGGAAAATTCATAATACATGTAGGAGCACGCGGGTCGATAATCCCATTTTTTGAAACAGTGAAAGTATCAAGTGATAATCCACTACTATTTCCCAGTAATACGCCGAAAAGCATAGATAAAAAGAGGATAACTGTTTTTTTCAGTGTAAATCTGAATAAGGGGAGATCCTTTGAAAGCACAGAAAGCAAAGCAAATACTGAAAATTGCAGACTCGGTTTAATTGAGTCTGTTCATGAGCAATACTGAAATATGCAACAGTGCTCACGCCCCCTAGCACCGGCTTAAGCGGAACTCAACTTTCAACTTTAAATGCGCTGAAATCAATGATTCCAAAGGACCAGAAAGTATAAGATCGAAACTTAATCCATTGAGTGAACATCAGACGTTATATTTTCACGAGTGGCGAAGCCACGAGTGAAAATATAACAGTCTGATGTTCACTCAATGGATTAAATTCAATCTTACACTGAAAAAACAAAGTTATTCTATTTATTTATGCTTTTAAGCCACTTTTTAAACGAAATTGTTTGACAATTGAAAGCGAAAGTACATTATTTATACAGTGTTGAGCCCTAATTTTTATGTCGAACACAAGTGCGTGACAGTTGGCGGTACAATGATGTCACTTATTTATTGATTTGACGTCAACGGAATTACGTCGTTACTTCCGATCTTAGATTCGTGTTCTTCCGTTGAGTGGTTCGCGACAAAGCGGACTGCCGGAATTGAACGGTTAGACACGATTGACTACAATTCTTGGGGAGCCCTACGGGGAAAAATCATAAAAGAAGCACGAGCGACGATAATCCCACTGCTTGAAGCAGTGGATTATCAAGTGATAATCCACTGCTTTTTCCCGGTAATCCACCGAAAAGCATAAATAAATACGGGTATTTTCGACTTAAATCCGACTGGATAGTTTGAGTATTCATACAACTAGTGATATGCTGTATATAATAAACAGTTTACTATTTAGATATACAGTGAATTGTATTGTTTAATGTTGAAAGGTTTTAAAATGTTGTGCGGTTTGTGTGGGGGTATATTACATGTATCCTACAACAGTAGTATTGATCTTGCCTTTACTAACTTCATCTTTACGCAGTTTTAATCAAGATACGGAAACAAGTTAGTCATTCCTACTGTATCAGAGCTATCTATCGAACTTGTCATGTACATAGAAGAAAACGTTATTCTTTCCCGTTTAAACGCAAACGTACGCAAACGCAAAACACTAAAACGTAAAAAAGTATAACTTTTGGACAATTATGATAATTCATGTTTATCTTGGTGGCAAACAGTTTGGAGCCTGATCAGACGCCGGGTTACCCGGCGTCTGATCTGGCTCCAAACTGTTTGCACTGCAAATAATAGTTGTAGCGTAAACGCGTTTATTGGGAAAGAATAACGTTTTCTCCACTGTATCTATCGAACTTGTCATGAACATCGAAAGTCTAATTTCTCTATTCTTCAGTGGGATGATGTTTCTGTGTAAGATGTATACTCTTCGTCTCTGATACAGTGATAAAAACGTTATTTTCAAACAATAAATGTGTTTGTGCTAAATCCATAACTTCAATTGCAAATATTTTGGAGGCAGATCAGACGCCGGGGTAACACGGCGTCTGAATAGGCACCAATCAGTCGCCACTCAATTAAAACTAAAACGTCTGTAAAATAAAACAGTATGAGTTTCGTGTTCGTGAAGTTCTCGCTTTAAACGGGAAAGAACATTTCACCTGAATGTTATGTTCAATAAACATTAACAATATAGCGAAGTTTATGTATATGTATGTTGGCAGTTTCAGTGATCAATGAGTGAACTCATTATTCTTCCATGTTTTATATTGGATTTGTCCATTTTTTATCAAAGGGATGCCTGGTCTAAATTTACATTTTCATTTTGTTTTATATTGAAATTCCTATCAGCAAACAGTGTAGACTCTGATCAGACGCCGCATAATGCGGCGTTTGATCAGAGTCTACACTGTTTGCCTATGTCCCATATATTGGATCGTGGGCACAATTGGGTTAACTCATTATTCACCTTTGAAACGTTTTATGGTAAAATCCCATTTCAAATTTAGCTAATTCTATTTTTGACTATCAATGTTTGTTTTTTTTTGTTTTTTTTTGTTTAAATATATTGCTTAAATTACAAACAGCTCAGACCCTGATCAGAGGGTCCCTAAATGATCGAAGTCCACACTGTTTACATAAGCCAAAGGTTATATTTACATGTTCATGTACAGTGTTTGTAAATGACGAGAGTACTCGTCGCTAGGATTCAATATGTTAACAACAACAATAACCCGTCTTTTGAGTGAAAGTTTTGCTTACTTTACACAAAATATATCGGATTATCCACAAGAACTTAACGTTGTGGAATTAGATTAACTCGTTGCATTCTGGGAAATTGTGTCGTCTGCAACTATTCTCTGTTCTAAAAATAGAATTTTCAAAATGATCTTTTCGAAACAGGATAAGAGTGTCCAAGTCAAAACAATTTGCAACGGTTATCATGGATTCACCGCTAGCGTGCCAAGAGTTAAATAACAAATGACCAGACCAGATTTAAACAAATGACCATTAGATGATAAAATGGGCGGGGCCCTAGATCGATAACAGCGCGGATTGTTTCAGGTCAAATAAGCCAGATAAGCCTAATCCAAACAAACTCATTCAATAACCATAGGCTATTATTGCGCAATTTACAACACCATTCGGTCTAAATGACCAAAATGACCACAGTTAACAAACAGTCGGACTTGTGTGTGTATTTAGTGACCTCTAAATGTTACTGAATAAGCAGCGTTTTGTTAATACCACATCTAAATGCAGGACAAACGTAAAAAAGAAAGCTTCTATAGAAGCTTTTTGTTTTACATTTATCCGGCTGCCACTTGAACTCAAAGAGATAGCTCTACGTCTTTCTTGAAAGAATGTCCGTTTAGCAAAGTTTTGTTACATTGAAATTTTATTAGAGGAAAGCGTCTAACGATTAAATTTGGAGACAAGAAGATATTTTAGTCAGAACTAAAGTGATACAGAAAGCTCTCGGAGCAGTTTCTGCATCAGTGTTTTGTTATGCATTGAGCTGGCATCTGCTTTAAGAATGTAATATAGATATATCTTCTTTTGTAAAGTCGAAGTCAAAGTCTTCAATATTTTATTATTTTCATGTACAAAAGTTGATAACCCAGCTCTGCACTCAACCCTATCACTATAAGGGCATGTCGTCTCCTTAAAACTCGTATTCTGATTTTATTTGTCAAAGTAGTTTTAAATATATTTGAGCCAGGAAACATACGATACAAGTGTCAAAAAGTTTGGATCTTGGTCAGACGCTGGGTTACCCGGTGTCTGATCAGGATCATAATTGTTTGTAAATATCGATACACTCTTAACAGGACAGTAAAGGGGTTAACTTTAGTTTACTAGCCGGACTTGTCCGTTGTTCTGTCGACTAGCTTTAATCGTTTTATTAGCTGTGTCATGAAATACGGGACTTTGAGTCATCGCAGGAATCGAATAAATACACAATCCGGGTGCAGTCTTATAAATAGATCTCTGAAAGTTGATTTGACAGTTTCTGATGGAGTTTGGCAATAGAAGCATGTGGAATTAGACAGCTGTTTTCGGACATGTTTACGCTTCTTCAACGACTCCTCGTTTAACCCCGTCACTATCAATTGCGACAAAAGGCGCGTTTGAAACCGGACAAAGGTACTCCTCATATAAACACTGTTTATACATGAGTATACTCGTCCCTAGGGCAGAATGTGTTGAATAGTTTTTTCCATGAAAACAGTTTGGATCATGATCAGACGCCGCGTAACGCGGCGTCTGATCAGGATCCAAACTGTTTGACACTAGTTTTGAAGTTTCTTCAGTCGTACTGCCTTAAATTTAATTTTAAAAAGATATTGCAGATAGCAATATTGAAGCAGACGACAATATGACGGTGAAGGGGTAAAATCCCACGATAAATTTGATCATAAAAGGGTTAACAATAATAGACGTATCTCTAGAGGTCTCCACTGTTTTGTAGAAAGAGTCGAAAGTAATAGCTTCTCAACCTATTACTCCATAAATACGCCTCTGATTTATTTATCAACTGAATAAATACAGTTCCAATTTATACAGTCATAAATATGCAGCATAAGATGTGTTCCTATATCTTGCCAGATGGTAGCTAAAAGCAGACTGAGAGTGAAGCAGATTGCGCCTTAACATACATTCCGCTTCACTTTCAACCTGCTTGAAGTCGTCACGTGTCTGCAGAAGGAAACACTCTATGGGGTACTGGATGAATCGACGGTGTCGTATCTGGATCTGCTCTGATTTTAAAATACAACATACCATTATTGTAGCTGATGTATTGAAATACGCCATGAAATACATATACTATGTAACTGCCTTCCATGCATGAGAGTATACTTATCAATACTACATTACTCAAGCTACATGCAATATTATAACTCTCTTTCAGTGCATTATCCCGAGCGCACTGGTAATTGAAAAACGAATGGATCTAGATCAGGATTAACTTTCAGAGCGAACGATGATTGTCAAAAATGCCGAAAATCTACTCTTTACAAACGAAAACAGACACAAAATTTAAAAGCATTCGCTATCCTGGCAGTGAAAAAGTTCATCATAAAAGTTGTAGATTTTCATTAATACATGTACATGGTTCATCAAGACAAACAGATATGTTCATTTTAGACGGTTTTAAATGTCGACATCATGGTTACATAATTACGAAAGGTTCATGTTTAAAAGCATCCATTGACTTTTATAATACGACAAATCAATTTTGGTCTGTTTCAAAAGGTCTGCTAAAAAGCCCTTGTTCTGATAAGCAAACAGTTTGAATCCTGATCAGACGTTGAGTTACACAGCGCCAGATCAGAATACCAACTACTTGTAAAGCACCATTAGCTGTATACATGTACATATAACAGTTATCAAATAACCGCATACCGGCCTATATACATGCTGTACTGACACATTATATTTCGTTATCAATAACATGATAACGGATTTACTTAATGATAACGCATATGAAATACTTGCACGGAGAAAAAGATTTCTTCCCCTGTCAGGAAGACAAAGTGTTGTCCGAGATCATATGGCAATCGTTCTCAATATATATAGCCGTCTTAAAATAGACAAATACAACCGACCAATCATCGTGACCGTGTGCCTTATCAGTCTTTATTGATATCAGCTACTTTGCGCAACTCGATTTGTATTCGCTAACAATTTGTCAAACAGTTTGGGTCCTGATCAGACGCCGAGGAACTCGGCGTCTGATCAGGACCCAAACTTTTTGATGCAAGAAAAGCGGTATATATATAACTAATAGTTGTCCTTAAAATTAATTTATAAGAAAAAGGCAATTATATATGTAAATGTGAAATTCATGTTTTCGGCCGTTTGAAGGGAAACATGTCAAGTCGATGGGAATTTGAGGCAGACCCTTATCGGTCCATGAATATAAATATGTTTGTTTGATTCATTCAAGTAGCTAATCGAGTATAAATCAACTTCGTTAAATTTCCTGCTGTTTACGATTCCGCTCTGGTTTACCTCAAAGGATACGGATCAATCAAAGCAACTAACTCTCCTATCTGGGTGTGGTAAAACACATACTTAAAGTCCAGTAAATTACCGAATTTATTGGGACGACGCATTATCAACTGAATCATTTTATCAGGCATTGTTGCACTTTATTCTTGGTGTTTTGCTGCCCTAATCATGATCGTGAATTTTCAAAATTAAAAAGGGAATTTTCCGGGACAGTAAAACGACACAGTTTTCAAATAAAGTGTCTCTTTTAGTAGGAAGATTGGAATGGGGATCGGTCATACCAAACACTTTAATGTAAGATAATCCCTTTACACCCTTATCTCGAGTATAATGTTATTCTGCAAACAATTTGGATCCTGATCAGACGCTGAGTCTAGCTCCAAAAGTATTTTCTTTGTTACTTCAGTCAAGTTGCCTAGAATCTTAAGAAATAAAAGCTGGTGGCAATTGTTTAAACCATATGACGTCATGTCAGAGAAAAGTGACACTATCACCGGGTTAAGAATGACAATAGTAGTTCTCATGTTAGTGGGATCACTTGTAGTCATCATAAACTTGATGTAGATCAAAGTCCAAACTATACCAGTGCTTTCCTCACTGTTTCTATCTGGTTATTTATATAAAACTCCACCTACCATGACAATTCTGTCATCTGAACTATTACATATATATCGGTTGATAATAGAGAACATTAAAAGAGCAGAATCATGTTAGTCAGATATGAAAACACGGTACATGCCCTTGTCAGGCAGTTCCTTTAGGAGCTCTGCACGATCTTACTCTACAATGATTCCAAAAAGTGCCAATATAAGCAAACAAAAAGTAGTATCAGGTATAGTGGAGAAAACGTTATTCTTTCCCAATAAACGCGTTTACGCTAAAACTATTATTTGCAGTACAAACAGTTTGGAGCCAGATCCAAACTGTTTGCCACCAAGATAAACATGAATTATCAGAATTGTCAAAAAGTTGTCATTTTCTACGTTTTAGTGTTTTGCGTTTGTGTACGTTTGCGTTTAAACGGGAAAGAATAACAGATTATCCACTGTATATCGGTGTAAAACCGTCGTCCAAAGGCTTTAACCCCAGAGACCTTCCTGCCTTGTCGTGGCTCTGGGGCATAATTATCATAAGGAATTGTTTCTGTTTGTTAGACCGAATTTATCTCCTCTGCCAAGAACTAAAAGGAAGGCAGGTCGGTGGTTTTTTTTTATCCCAATGCGCTGCTGGCATCGAATGGGATTAGCCGAAATCATCTTCCTGAAGTCAATCCCATACGTACAGTATACAGTAAAACCCCTCTAAACCGGAACCTCTAAATACCGGAATTCTCTCTAAATCGGACAAAAACTTTGGTCCCGTTTCCTACCATTTTTACGCCGTTGACTTATTCTTTCACTGAAGAAAATACATTCATGAAAATATATCATCAGAAATATTTTCTGTTTTCTAGCAGATGATAGCTTAAGTGATCAACTACCTTCCATATTAGAAACAAGCTATGGGTTAAAACCACTATAAACCGGAAACCCCTCTAAACCGGATGTTTTTGTTGTCCCCTCACATGTCCGGTTTAGAGGGGTTTCACTGTATATTGGTGAAGCGTTTAATGTTTGTCGAGTTGTTTTCCGTGCCTTTTTTCTAGTGGATTTCATGTTTCTATTTTGTTGTTTGCATATATACGGTCGTTTCTCGGTGCCATATGACCATTTTATTTGTCACATTGCCGTAAAACACAACTCAATCAATCTATCAATCAAAGGCCTTGAAGCAAAGCCCACCCCACAAACGTGAGGTCTTTAATCCATAGCCTGTTTCCAGTTTTGTTTAAGTATGACACTGAAAAGCTCAGAAACTCCAATATATATTACAAACGTTCCGAGCGGAAAATGGGACATATTGCTCCTCTAACCATCCTTTATGGTGAAGGATGGACTTCACAAGTTCCCAGCAGCAAAGTGTCTCACGGAGGAGGAAACTAGATATTCTGAATACTGATGTGAACTCTACAACCATCTGCCAGTTGAGGACCCAGCATTATTAAATTGTCTAGAAAATAGCCTCAGAGAACACTCTTCAAATCCACAGTTAAAAGCATCGAAAAAGATAAAGGCACCTGGAGTTGATAACATATCAGCAGAAATACATTGTAGTACAATCAGAAGGTGATTAGATGCTCTGACAAAATCAGCAACAAAATAAAGAAAAAAGGGTCTGGTCCACACCATGACACAGTCGCTGGTCATAACAGTTCCTAAGATTAGAGACATTCAGGATTCTCAGAACGACCTGACAATAATCCTCATCAGCCACCCCAGTAAAGTCATGGTCATGATCATGTTGAATAGACTGAAACCACAAGTAGAAGAGATCTTCGCAGAAACACAAACAGGATTGAGAGCTGGATGCAACACCGCAGAACAAAATGCTATCCAACCTCCTTATTTCTATGTGAGAAATACCTGCAAACACCAGCAAACTCTTTATATGTTTTCACTGATTTCAAGAAGGCTTTCGATAAAGTTCTGCAAGCAACATACTGGAAGACGAGTGTAAAACAGCTTGAATCCAGATTACGCGGCGTCTGAGCTGGTTTCAAGCTGTTTGCAAATGTTAACCATTTTCACTCCATATAACGACCCCTCCGAACAACGCACACAATGTTTGTCTCTCTTTGGGTTTCGTTGTATAGAGAGGAAGCGCTGTATATGACACGCCGAGTTACTCGGCGTCGAAACTGCTTCAAATACTCAAGATGATTATTTTCTTTCCTTACTGTTGTTGCAAACAAGACATAAATTACAGGTGAAGAGTTTCAAGCGTGCTTCTTGTTTAATTTATATTTTTACACATATCAAGTGTTTTTGAAATGACAGTTTTGAGAGTCATGATGGATATCAGGCAAGTGCTTCAAGAACGAGATGGCAGATTTGTATACCTGTCTTTAATATAACCTATTTAACCCTTTCGTTGCCTTTTAAGTAAACAAAAACCGTCTAACACAGTCTTTGACCTAATTGTTAAGTAATTATCGTTTCTCTTATAAAATTTGGATTTTAACAAAACAATAACATTGGTAATGAGTGTTAAACAGTTTGTATCCTAATCTTGATCATATGTTAAGTGTTATAAAGCCTGGCAGCGAAACGGTTAACTTATTGACACCTGTAACTTAAAATGGACAATTCTAGTCTCCAATTTTGGTATGTGTCTACACTGTTTGCATAGTGCATGTATATTTTTCACGGGTACATTCTTTGTAAAAGGTATCTACAGGGGGCGACATAATGCTTTCCCGTTTTAACGCAAACTCATTGCATAAAATATGAAAAAATACACATAAGCAACTACTTTTTCACTGGACTACGTCCCTTATCAACCTTTCGATAATTTCGACTATTCATTTAATATGAGTGGCAAACAGTTTGAAACCTGATCAGACGCAGATAACCCGGCGTCTAATCTGGCTCCAAACTTTTTGCATTGAAATCTTAACTTAAGCTTCAACGCGTTTATTGGGAAAGAATAACGCCTTCTCCACTGTAAACGCTTCACTAGATACAGTGGAGAATCTGTTATTCTTTCCCAATAAACGCGTTTACGCTAAAACTATTATTTGCAGTGCAAACAGTTTGGAGCCAGATCAGACGCCGGGTAACCCGGCGTCTGTTCAGGCTCCAAACTGTTTGCCACCAAGATAAACAAGAATTGTCAGAATTGTCCAAAAGTTGTTATTTTCTACGTTTTAGTGCTTTGCGTTTGCGTACGTTTTCGTTCAAACGGGAAAGAATAACGTTTTCTCCACTTTACCAATAAATAAACGATGTAAACGCGGCTATTGAAGATGCAAACACAGGGCTGCCATTTCTCCGGATTTTTCCTAAATCTCCGGATTTTCCCCCAATACATAGTAGCTTAAAGCAGGCTGAAAGTAAAGCAGAATGCGCCTTAAGGCGCATTCTGCTTTACTTACAGCCTGCTTTAAGTCGTCGCATGTCAACAAAACAAGAAAAAGGCTATGGGGTAAAGGTACGATTCGTAAAATCGCACTTGAAAAATGCAAATTTGGAAATCTTAGGATTTTTCATTTCAACTTATGGCAGCCCTGCAAACAGTTCAAACCAATATAATGTCACAGAGTAGCGCAGCATATGGTCACTATCCAAGGGTTTTTCGGTCTCGGTTTTGTCTCCAGATATTAAGAAAACCTTAAAACTCAGACAGAAACAGACGGCGTTTTAGCAGGCGACATTTTCAAGACAACTATGTGGTTGACTTTTCCTTGTTGCACTCCTACATGTACCGCCATTACATGTATCAGTATTGTTTGGTTTTATTGACCTGTCAAAATTTGAATATTCATACGTCACTGAAAGGATATATTTTGCTTCGGTATAAAGTCGATACTTTCCGTTTTGATTTACGGATAGGAACTGAAGGATATTGTGCATTCTGTGTCGAATTTAAATCAATAATCGAGTTAGCGTAGTTGGTAGCGAGTACGGATACTTGTAAAAGGATGAAAGGTTGTGGGTTCGACCCCGTTAGGTTTTATTTCTTTTTTTATTACAATTATTATATTATTATATGGATGATACATAAAATCAGATCCAAAGGGATTTCAATCCATTATTCTTCTCCTACTTGCAGACTCGAATGCACCAAATAATAAAGATAATGATAAAAAAGTCCTTCGCTGGGTATCGAACTCATGGCCATACATGTACTAAGTAAAACACTGCTGTACTGTCTCGACCACGAAGACATATAGGTATTCAAATCTTATTCTAAATATCAACTTAATATTTCAACCCTGACCTACCGGTAAAAGTAGCGGAAATAATCGATTTCGACCGAAGCTAAATATAGCGTGTTCAACCAGCGTATAATTATTTAAATTTTGACAGGTTAATAAAACACAACAATAACTCATTTCGTGCCACTGAAAAAGTTTATTTACAGTCTAAAAATAGGTGTAAATTGGTTGTCACTGATTTCCTCGCTATATACAGTTCGCATTCCGTTTATAGTATCGTCTGCTTTGTAATCTTAATACGTTATTAAAAAGAAGAATGTCAAAAAAAGTACGGCGTGGTGAAAATACACTTTACAAAACAGTTAACTTCCGAATTGGAGGGGAAGGTCAATAAATTATTTAACCCTTGCATTGCTCTAATCTGAAGGTTCCTTTGCATTTTCATGATCAAATTATTCGGGAGAGTTTTACCCCTTCACCGCTTCAATTTCATCTGCTTCAGTATTATTGTCTGCAAGACACGTTTCAAAGTTTATTTAGGATTATATGACTTGATAGATATCGATAAGAGTGTCAAACAGTTTGGGTCCTGATCAGACGCCGCGTTACGCGGCGTCTGATCTGGAACTTAACTTGCAAACGCGCATTAAGGCGATTTTGAGAGTGAAAGGGTTAATAATCGCTCTTATCAGAGTCTGCACTATATGTTTAGTTTTAATTTTTCTGAAATATTTTCAAGAAACAGCTCTAAAACCACTCATTATATTGGCCATGTTTTAAAAAAGGGATTTGTCTACATGAAACAAACAGCATAAGTAGGGACGAAGAGGTCATATGGTTGACATATATGAACCACTAAATGTGAAAACCTTATAAACATTTTCATGGGTGTAGCGCATGTATCTTCTATTTAAAAATGTTCGCCTACAGATATGATAAAAATTGATGACTTATAAATTTGAACTACTTTCTTCAGTGGAGGAATAAACTAAATGCGTACAAAAGCGTATCTATGGAGTATAGTATTGAAAATATAACCAGGCACATTTCAGCAAAGATGCAATTGCGAATCCACTATTGGAAGACGGAACAAGGCTTGTCATAATGCCCGAGACTTATGCCTGACGTCATAGATTTATAACCCAAACGATTTTGTTATATAGGTATATTTTTTGTTTTCGTATGATGTTCAGAAATATCTATGCACGATGTTTTTGGTTTAATTTTCGATTGCAATATATCCCGTTTACTACATTGTATCCGTGTCAATGGTGTGGTGAGGTTTGGGAACATCCTTCATCAAACCTTACAATTCCAAATAATCAGATATTATATAGATACTATCATTTATATTTTATCAGCAACACATTGAAACATGCTGTTTTCTGTAAAACACATGACTGGAACAGAATTCATCCCCATTGCATCAAACCTTTATGTCAACTACTGTCCTGTTTTGTTATCGTCAGCTTGAAATATGTCGTGTGCTAAAATGATAAAGTCGAGTTTATGTAATTTAGCCAATTCGTAAACATTACTTGTGCACTAGTGCTCCTTATACTCATTACTGTAAAACTTGTGATAATTTATTACCCATTAATACGCCTTTTTACGCCTTAAATATATTCCTCCTACGCCTTTAATATATTACCCCACTAAAGAAAGTAGTTCCAATTTATACAGTCATGAATATGTACCATAAGAAATATCTCCTAAATCCTAGCAGATGATAGTTTAAAGCAGGCTGGAAGAGACGCAGACTGCGTCACCTTTTTCGGCGGAGCTGTCTGGTTTCTATTTAGCCACACTTTCTGTTTGGCCACACATTTCAACCAATTATATTTGATCAGAAATTTAGACTTGAGAGCACCTGTTGAAACTGAATAGTCTGATTAGATAGTAGCCAGGGCTCCAGATAAGGGAATTATTTCAAAACTTAGAATCTTTATTTGTGCATTAAACCCTGTGGTGTCACTAAACATTTGAATTGTCTCTTCGAGACAATCAAAATGAGTAGTAACACCATAGGGTTTGGTGCTGAAATGAGTGAATAAATGTGATTTGTTTAGTTTACTCCCTCTTATCTGGAGCCCTGTAGGCTGGTCTATGTCCAATTACAGTTTTCCCAGATATGGCTGTGAGTGTAAAATTTAGAGACACAGACCAGACTGTTTACTACACTGGGGGCTGATGCAATTTAAGATGACATCTGAAATACAGAGGAAGCTAGGTGTTTTGTAATTGTTTACTACCAATTTGTTTTAATTGTTAACTATTTATACACATTTACCATACATTAAAAGCAATATTAAATATAAATGGCCTCAAGTGAGTTAAACACAATTGTGTGGTTTCATCATTATTTACAAGAGTGAAGTAGAGCAGACTGTTGAATCTGTACATTTGTGTATGCTATAGTTTATTTCAAGAAACTCTATGAATGAAAAGTTTGATACCGTATATAGAACAATAGATTAATGTGAGGATCTCCTTCCAGTAGCTAGGATATGAGTTAAATTATTGTTTTGTTTTGCATTTCTGTACATGATAGTTTTGCATTTTAAATAAAAGTTACTGTTTCAATTGTATACTTTTATTTTTTGCTTTTCAATCCAAGATATTACAATTCTTTTGAAAACCTCAATTTCATTCAATTTTGCACACCCATCTATATAGCCTTAGTTCAACCACTCATTCCGCCGAATATCTTTTTTAAAGATATTTCTTGTTTAGCCTGCTTTAAGTGGCCATCTGTCTTAAAAACTAGACGCAGGCTATGGGGGTAGTTGGTAATCATGCATACTGTGGCCATACGTACAGTGGAGATGTTATACGCAAAGGAAACGCAGACGCGTTACAATACAATGTATATGAGGACATTGTTTAGACAGTTATGACCATTTATTTTAATCTGAGTGGCAAACAGATTGAAGCCTAATCAGACGCCGGGTTACCATGCGTCTTATCTGGCTCCAAACTGTTTGTAAAGGAAATAGCAGTTTAAGCGTAAACGCATTTTTGGGGACAAGAATAACGTCTTCTCCACTGGATTTAAGTCCTTTGCAAATCATGTATTCCTGTATAGAGTACACAAGTCCTTTGCAAAATAGAAAAATGACTGCTTAATTAATAACAGCAATAAAGCAATAATGTCCCTTAGGACTGTGGGTGGTAGCTTTAATCAATATGAAAGTAAAGCAGAACACTTCTAAAGGAGCTTTCTACTTTACTTCCATCTTTCTTTGTTTAAACATGTGTGTGTGTTTCTGAGGCTCTGGGCACTCCTGTTTCCACTGAAGTTACAGTGGAGAATCTGTTATTCTTTCCCGTTTAAACGCAAACGTACGCAAACGCAAAGCACTAAAACGTAGAAAAAAACAACTTTTGGACAATTCTGAAAATTCTTGTTTATCTTGGTGTCAAACAGTTTGGAGCCTGATCAGACGTCGGGTTACCCGGCGTCTGATCTGGCTCCAAACTGTTTGCACTGGAAATAAAAGTTTTAGCGTAAACGCGTTTATTGGGAAAGAATAACAGATTCTCCACTGTACCAAATACGCCTCAGTTCGAGAGTGATTTGTATCAGTGGATGTAGGTTTTTCATAATCGATTACAATACAGAAATTAAACTTTAAAGTTTAAGCACAGTCAGGTGTAGTTAAGTTGTTTGTTTACACTTTTGAATAAGGAGGAAGGATTTACAGCGAATTATACTGTTTTATTTTCCCTATAAACACGTTTACGCTTAAACTAGAAATTTCAATGCAAACAGTTTGGAGCCAGATCAGACGCCGGGAAACCCGGCGACTGATCAGGTTCCAAACTGTTTGCCACTCAGATTAAAATGGAGAGTCAAAATGGTCAATATGTTGTCAGTTTCTACATTTTATAACAATGCGTTAGCGTTTCGTTTGCGTTTCAGCGGGGAAGAATAACGTCCTAAATTTTACTGTAAAATGGTCACTTGTATTCTCGAATGGGTTTCAACTTTAACCCTTTATGACGTCATTACCTGTTTCACACATTAACTTCCATAATATCGTATGCTTGTAAAACAATTGTATTTCTTAAGTTTGGAAGTTTAGACATTTGACTTCAAAAATATTTATATGAGCGTCAAATAGTTTGGATTTCTGTAACCGACGCCGCTTTACACGGCTCTGTACAGGACCAAAGATGATTGCACATGTTGATGTAGTCGTGCCTGGCACAGGATGGGTTATTATCGCGAGGAAGACTATCCTAGACATCCCGGACGTCATTATCATACAGTGGAGAAAACGTTATATTCTTGTCAATAAACGCGTTTACGCTAAAACTATTAATTGCAGTGCAAACAGTTTGGAGTCAGATCAGACGCCGGGTAACCCGGCGTCTGATCAGGCTCCAAACTGTTTGCCACCAAGATAAACATGAATTATCAGAATTGTCCAAAAGTTATACTTTTCTACGTTTTAGTGTTTTGCGTTTGCGTACGTTTGCGTTTAAACGGGAAAGAATAACGTTTTCTCCACTGTAAATATGTTTGCTTTCGACGTAGTTATGGGAGTTGTGTGGAAAAAATCACACCTGTTTGATTCAAATTATGTACTAGATATACAATGTACATGTATACAGGGGGAAGACAGTGATCGTTTCCAATAAACACACTTGGACTAAAACATTACCCCGTTGCAAACAGTTTTGAGTCAGGTCTGACGCCGGGTAACCCGGCGTCTGATCTCCCTCCAAACTGTTTGTCACTCAGATAAAAGATAAATCGTCAGTCTTTTCTAAATTTTATTTCGTTCGGATTCCGGTTTAAACTGAAAATTCTAGTATGATACGTACATAAAGTGAGCTTAATCATACGGTGTAGTCCACGCTGTATATAGGCCTTGTTGAACCTTATATGTCACATTTAAAATGTATATGTCACAATTGTGACGTATACGTGCGAATTCATCACAATGAGGGTTGCGACAGCCACGTATATGTCAAAACGTGACTTTTTGATAGGGTTGCATCAGAACCGTATATGTCACAAAATTGCGATTTTTCACAACGTGATTTTTTGATAGTGTTGACATTAAAAACGTATAATTGTTTGTCGTTTGAAGCAAACATCAAGCTAGCATGATAGAAGTAAAATAAAATGTACAATTCACGTCTGCATTTCAACTATGTGGCCTTAGATGCACTTTCTCTATCTATCTACAAAATGTATATATGTCTGTATGTCTGTCATTCTGACTGTCTGTCTTCTCTCTTTCTTTCCCTCATCTTTCTTTCTCTCTTTCTCTCTCTATTGTTCTTTCTCTCTCTCTCTCTTTCTATATTACTCTTTTTTCTATCTCTTTATAAGTGTCTAAAGTGTACAGTCTTACATGTGGGTATTTATTTGTACATGTAGTAAGTTACTTAGTTTGTATTTATGCTTGTGCCAGTGGTTTAGGCATCTATATACTCGTATATATCTAATATCTATCTCCAATTTCGTTGGAGAAATTGGTAAACGTAATTATATATTCGCATATACTACTCTTAGCTAGTAGACTGCTGTGTGTACCTGTATTTCTTCTCCAAATTTCGTCTAGCTCGAGAAGCATATCATATGGGTACCCCAGCATTACTGTTGGCAAAAATGAACCAAGTATTTATTTATTTATTTATCCTATTTGGTAGAGTTTGGTACATGTAAATACCTGTGTGTTTTCTTCTTCAATGTACATGTAACCTCGATACTTCTTGATAATTATTATGACACATCAATATACAAATTGAACTCGAGGCAGCATAGACTAGGATCATAGGCCGAGTTACCTAGGAACTGATCACGATCTAAACTGTCATGTGATATGTATGACTATATATGGAACAAATTTTGGTTAATACCTGTTTATTTATAAGAAATACTTTTTATTTAGGCTTTATTATAAATCATAAAAATTTCAAATGAATTTGCGTATTCCCAACTAATGACCTCTCTATTGATATGTATGTTTTCTATTTGTATAAATGTTAATGCTGTCCACGGTAGTGGACCTTATACAGATATATTTCAATAAAGTTTCGAAGTTTCAAAGATCAGACGCCAAAGTCAATTTATTTTTTCAGTGAAGGAATAAAGGAAAAGGGTATCTATGGAATAATGTAGCTCAACGGCAATTTAAATCAGCTGGCAAAATAAAGCAATAACGAATGGTATTTTTTGTATGTTTTATTGGACGGATTCAATACAGAGAAAGTAATAAAAAATTAACACATTATACATGTATCTAATTGTCAAATGCAAACAGTTAACATACTCTTTTTCATAAAGTAAGTCTTTGGTTCTGGCATTTGAACTTGTACAAACGCCCGCATGCTTCATATATCGTTGGAATTGTTCGATAAAAGGCATTCCGACAAGAACAAAACTAATTGTAGATACTGATCATCTGTCGAATTCTGATCAGTGGTTACACAGTGGAGAAAACGTTATTCTTTCCCAATAAACGCGTTTACGCTAAAACGATTATTTGTACATTTTATTGCAATGCGTCTGCGTTTAAACGGGAAAGAATAACGTTTTCTCAACTGCATGGTTCATCAAACTGTTTGTTTTAGTAGCCAATGCCATTTTAATATAGTAGTATACACCATGATTAAACGCCGTTTTAATGCATCTAACCACAGTCTAAACTATTAGCAATTTACTCAGTTAAGTGGCTAAAGGAAACGATAATTTTTTATACAGCTATATGTGAAAGAAGCAAAGTTTCAAAACCAAACATCTTTCAGGATAACTACACAGTGAAGTAAAAATCATAACACAACTACAGTAAAACCTCTCTATTACGACCACTTAATTGTGGTAATTATTAGGGTGTTTACGATAGGTGACCGCTTAAAGCAAGGTGACAGTGAAACAGAAAGCTCCTTTAGGAGCTTTCTGTTTCACTGTCACCTTGCTTTAAGCTGTCACCTGTCTATTATACAATCAATTAGCCTTGGTTTTAGTGGTCGTAATAGCGAGGTTTTACTGTATATGCACTCAATATCACAGTCTATGCCATTACAAAAATATGATTGAGGTAATGTTATGACCAACACAGAATCATAACAAAATATGTTGTAACCAACCCCTGTACTTGCATGATTAAGTGTACTGCAATGAAGGGAAATCACTGCGAACTATTCCACATAACTTCATCTTGGATTTAAAAATGTTAATAAGGTGTTACCTCCCTTAGAAAACAGTTTAACTTTGCTTAAATTGTGTTCTATACTTTAGCATGCATAAAGCGAAGTGATAATTCTTTAACAAAAACCTAGTTTGGATCAAGGTACAACTTTGAGTAATCTTCTTATCTGGTTAGAAGCTGTTTGACGCGTTTGTGATATTTCTTGGTGAAATAAAACAAATAGTTAGATCTATATTCTGACAATTCAGAGAGTGTAAAGACGGAAACTGCAAATAATGCTGAATGTTGCTGAATGTTGTTGTACATACCAAAATGTAAGTAAATAACAATTGATATTAAATGGTATAACATTAAGCTTATTACAGGGAGTTAAAATGCTATTCTTTCCCGCCAAAGGCGTTTGCATCTCAGAAACGGATGTCAATTGCAAGCAGTTTGGATCTTGATCAGACGTCGGCGTCTGCTCAAGCTTCAAACTGTTTGACACCCTACTCAAAATCATTATGTCCATATAAAATGCCATTTTCTACAATTTGTGAAATATGTTGTAACCAACCCCTGTACTTTCATGATTTAGTGTACTGCAATGAAGGGAAATCACTGCGAACTATGTCAAATAACTATATCTTGGATTTAAACATGTGGTTACCTCCCTTACAAAATTGTTTAATTTTGCATGACCTTATTGAATTAGACTTTAGCATGCATAAAGTGAAGTGATAATTCTTTTAAAAGACCTAGTTTGGGTCATGAAAAAACTTCGAGTAACCATCTAATATGGTTTAAACTGTTTGATACGTCGGTGATATGCCCCAAAAGAAATAAAAACAAATATTTATAGTCTGACAGTTGAGAGAGTGTTCATCTACGGAAACGGCAAATAATGCTGAATGCTACACGTAAGTACGTGTACATAACAATAGATATAAGATAAAGTAACATTTAATGTATTACACCTGGCGTTAAAATGGTTTTCTTTCCAGCCATAGGCGTTTGCATTTCAGGAATAGTTGTCATTTGCAAACAGTTTGGATTTTGATCAGACGCCGAGAAACTCGGCGTCTGATCAAGCTCCAAACTGTTTGACACCCTGCTCAAAATCATTATGTCCATTTTTAAAATACATGAAAAGCCATTTTCTACAATTTATGAATTGCTTTTGTATTTAGTTTAGTTCAAAGGAAAAAGATTACATTTCCTCCCCCTGTATATGGGTAAGACTAAGATGTGAGCGGTGCTATTTACACCGCAATATAACACAAACACCTTCACTGTTACTCCTTGAGCACGGGCTGAGCTGTCATTTGCTACTCATCTGAACTTGAACCTGAGCTTGAACTTGAACCTGAATCCTTCTTCTTCTTCTTCTTCTTCTTCTTCTCCTTAGGTTTATGTGTCATTACTGAAATTGACAAAAATATGATGTCACAACTTTTAAATTCTTACATTGTTATAACTTATTAGTCAAACATGAGTAAAAGTAGTTTGATTAAATTCGGGCTAATGTCGGCCCATGTCGGTAGTCTACGTGCAGTGAAGAAGATGTTATTCTTTCCCGTTTAAACGCAAACGAAACTCAAACACATTGCAATGAAATGTAGAAAATGATAATGTTTTGACAATTTTGAATGTTTATTCTAATCTGAATGGCAAACAGTTTGGAGCCTGATCAGACGTCGTGTAGCCCGGCGCCTGATCTGGCTCCAAACTGTTTACAATGGAAATGACAGTTTTAACGTAAACGTCTTCTTTTTTAAAAAATAATAATAATTGTATCCCCTTCTATTGGCTATTCTCAGCTACTGACGGGGACACCGAACCAAGCCCGGTTCGGATCAGGCGGTCAATTGACGAGAATAGAATACAGTGGAGAATACGTTATTCTTTCCCAATAAACGCGTTTACGCTAAAACTTTTATTTCTATTGCAAACAGTTAGGAGCCAGATCAGACGCCTGCTAACCCGGCGTCTGATCAGGCTCCAAACTGTTTGCCACTCAGATAAAAATAGATACTAAGAAATGTCAAAAAGTAGTTATTTTCTACATTTTAGTGTTTTGCGTTTGCGTTTCGTTTACGTTTAAACGGGAAAGAATAACGTTTTCTCCACTGTAGCAGATCGCTCTACGTCCAGTACCGATACTGACCGACAGTCGCCCGAACTCGATAAAAATACTGGAAAACAAATCTGGCGATCTTTAAAAAACAGATGACTGCTTAATGCTGGACAAATTGAATAAAATAGTTGCTGTTTTATCTGCCTTAAATTCTTCCTGCACTAAACTGTCACTTGTCATACAGGCTAAAATATATCATATTTTGAGTAATCGTAGCAAAACCTCTCTATAACGACCACTATATTTATTCTTAAGTAGGGGGTTTCTTAAAGCAATGTGAAAGTGAACCATAAAGCTCCTTTCTTTTTTACTTTTACAAATGCTTAAAGGTGCCACCTGTCTTGCATGCAGTCATTTAGCCTTATTTTCAGTGGTCGTAATAGAGTGGTTTTACTGTATAGTAAAGTAAACCCTCTATCAAATCACTGATCAAGGAGACTAATTGATGACATTTAAGACATTCGATAAAAATGAAAATGAAAGCTCGTACAGAAGCTTCTTATTTACTTTCACCTTTTTTTTAAACAGCATATTGCCTTAAACATAGGTAACCGCAGTGAGAGGTCGAAATAGATGGATATTAACCCTTCCCCCTGCTAATGGCGTATATTAATAATATTATTATTATTATACCAGATTTATATAGCGCTCTTTTCACACAGGGGTTGTGCGTTCAAAAGCGCTTTACATGAAATAACATAAATGTACCTACAAATCGAGAAAAGACAAAATAACTATAATTAGATCTGAAATAAAACATGAATAAACATACAGAAGACAGCCCCAAAATGGCAACCACATTACTCCCATCAATCAGCAATGAACCGACCGGCTAAAGATTGCTGACCAATAGATATAATAGCAGAGCTCCCAATGCAAGCCGCCTAATGTAACATAACTAGGAAAAATAGCATGCGACCATAACTAAAAACTCTATAGAAGATCAATGACATGATTAAAAATGGTGAAAGCTGTCCAAGAATTATACCACAGACCCCGCCAGCTGATTTCAAAAGAGATCAGAGCCATATCCCTACCATCAAAGATCCACCAGACAGGCATTGGTCGACGGTACAACCCCAGAACTAAACATTAGACCCATAACATATACAGAATCAACACAGCCCTGGAGTAGCTGCCATCTACCCTCTCCACCCCACATACACCCTTACTTTATAAACATCAAGATAAGAAGTTGTCTCTGAGTTATACCGCAAACCCCAAGCCAGTTGGTTTCAAAGAGATCAGGGGAAATCCCTACCATCAAGATCCACCAAACAGGCACGGACAAACGGTACAGCTCCAGAACTCCCATTTAGACCCACAATATCCACAGCAAGAACATAGCCTATCCTAAGATAGCAGTAATCCATTTCCTAATGTGTTCTAATAATAAATATTAAAGAAGTGTGTTTTCAGACGTTTTTTGAAGACTGCAACTGAGCTCGCATCTCTGATGTCTGATGGTAGAGTGTTCCAGAGCTTTGGGGCTGCATGCATGAAACTTCTATCTCCAAACTTCACCAAACGACTTCTCGGTACAACCAGCGATACTGATTTACTTGCAGACCGCAACTCTCTTCGAGGTTTATACACGTCAAGCATACTGACAATGTACTTTGGAGAATCATTGCACATGGCTTTGTATGTGAGTGTCAGAATTTTGAATTCAATTCTGTGTTGAACTGGAAGCCAGTGAAGCTCCTTCAAGACTGGAGTGATGTGATTGTACCGGGGCGTCCTGGTAATGATGCGGGCTGCTGTATTTTGCATACGCTGTAGTTTTCGTAGTGAGTTTTGGGGAATCCCATATAGCAGTGAGTTGCAGTAGTCAATTTTCGATGTGACCAAAGAATTGACCAAAGTCTTTGTAGCTTCAGGTGAAGGTACTGTCTAATATGACCTATTTGCCGCAGCTGTGCATAGCTAGACCTGCACACAGTGTTAATATGCTGTGTCATATACATTTGGGAATCGAAGCTAGCACCAAGATTCTTCACACACAATGATGGCTTGATTTTAGAGCTTCCGACTTGAACATGAAAGTTTTCAGGTATGTTAACCTTTTTTGTGTGAAACAATATGACCTCTGTTTTGTCAGTGTTCAGCTTCAACATATTCTGATGCATCCATGAGACAATGTCTTTTAGACATCCTTCGACTTTTGAGAGTTCTAATTGTTGGCAAGATGTGTCTTTAGGCTTGAATGACAAGTATAACTGTGAATCATCTGCATAGAAATGATGATCCAGATGATGATTTCTGCAAATTGAGCCAACAGGTTTTGTGTACAAGATGTAGTTTTTCGGCCCCAGGACTGAACCCTGCGGCACACTATATTTCATTTGAACTGGGGCAGATAATTCTCCATCTACTGCGACTGTTTGGTAACGGTCATTAAGGTACGAAGTCATCCACTTTAGAGGGTTTCCAATAATTTTAAAGTCTTTTTCAAGGCGATTGAGTAGTGTTTCATGATTAATTGTGTCAAATGCGGCTGATAGGTCAAACATCACCAGAATTGTGATTTCGTTCTTATCAAGATACTGCAGGATGTCATTTTGAACCTTAAGAAGAGCAGTTTCTGTAGAGTGATGCTTACGATATGCTGACTGATGCTGCTCGTGCAGATTGTTTGTGGTCAAATGGGACTCAATGCATTTGTCTACTACTTTTTCTAATACTTTAGAGAGAAATAGCAGACTTGATACTGGTCTGTAATTTTTAAGATCATTTGTATCGAGATCAGGTTTCTTCAAAAGTGGTCTTACATGGGACCTTTTGAATTCTTTTGGAACATACGCAGATTCCAGCGAAGAGTTCACAATTTTTGTCAACGATGGTAGGAGCTCGTCAAGGCATAACTTTAAGAGCCATGTAGGTATTGGGTCAAGTTCACAGGACTTACATGGGGATGCCTTGATGATTTCCCCAATTTCTGCTGCTGTAGCAGAATCAAAACTTTCTAAGGAGCTCATTGAATGCAACGTTTCTGTAATGACTGGGAGGCATGACGTTGGTTCAGAGGCAATACCTGTGCGTATTTTGTCTACTTTATTTATGAAAAAGTCGCTGAAATCATGCGCAAGTTGTTTTGGGGAAACGTTTTTTGGCAGTGCGATTTCACTGTTTGAGCCCAAGACATGCTTAGTGACTTTGAAAAGACTCTTCGAGTCCCGTTTACAGGAGTCCACTTTTTCTGTGTAAAAAGTGACCTTTGATTTTACTAACAATTTGTTAACTTTAGCACACTGCTCTCGATACAGTTTATGATCAATAGTGAGTTTGGATAATTTCCACTATCGTTCCAACTTACGTTTTAGATGTTTTGCATCATGAAGTTCTTGGGTGTACCATGGACATGATGGCTTGAGAGTTATGGTCTTAGTGCACAATGGTGCATGCTTATTGATCAATGAAGAAAGTTCCTGTGTATGTACACTGACAATTTCGTCAATATCTGTCATTTTCAGAATTTCTTTCATTGAATCTGAGTTGAGAATATCTCTTTTAAATATAATATTGACACTGTTTAAAAACAATGTAGACCCGGATCAGATTGACCCTCAATAATTTCTGATCTAGGTCTAGGTTCTTCTATAATATATCTGACATGAGTCTGCACTCTTTCATGTGGACAGTTTGATATTGTATTAGCCAGTGTTATAGGTAATATATGCTCATAGTGATAGTGGGCGGAGTTTCGTCGGACATGAATATTCAGCGAAAGAAGGGTTAATGTAGTAATGTGTAAAACCTCTCTATTTATAGACCACTAAGTTATGTTAATCATTAGGTGTTTACAACAGGTCATCTGTCTTTAATATACATGTAATAAATTAGCCTTCGTTTCATTGGTCATAATAGAGAGGTTTTACTGTACAGTACAGGTGCCCTAGAGTGCCCAATCAAGATATGAAGGATGTGAATGTTTTAAATAAACAGTTTTGTAATGAGAGAAAAAAAATTAATCTTCTATGAAGGATGTGAATGTTTTAAATAAACAGTTTTGTAATGAGAGAAAAAAAATTAATCTTCTATATATTATATTGTAAAGGATAGAGAAGAGACTTTAATTGCCGGGCATGTACCATCAGGACTTTCCTGCAACGCAACCCAGTACCATAATCACTATGAACATGTATCATGAATAGAAGAGAAACTTAACTCATTGAGCCCTAGTGACGCATATATGCGTCCTCTGCCAAAGGTGTTCCAGTGAAGAGTACACTTGTCTAATGCAAACAGTGAAGTCCCTGAGTAGAGGGCTCCTGCAGGAGCCCTCTAATCAGGGACTTCACTGTTTGTCATTTGTAACATATCATAAAAAACAACCCTAAATAGTCTTGAATGGACCAGACTTTATTGTAAACTGGAATTGTCCATTAGAAGTTTCAGGGGATAATGAGTTAAACTCGTACCTGTCTGGTTGGGGTCCACCACCGCTACATGGAGCTGCTGGCCTGGAGCCATGGACGGTACAACTACGGTGCTCACTTGACCCTGTCCACCCACCATCCTAGACTCTGTGCAAACAAAACAAAACAATAACAGAGTTATCTCCCATACAACATCGAATCATTTAACCCCTTTATTGCTGCAGGGTGCAACTTCACTGATCGTTTGCAAACAGTTTTGATCCAGACTAGAGACCGACTTTCTTCGTGTTTGATCTGGTTACAAAACACGATATGTAGTTACTCCATAGATACGTACTTACGCCTTTAATTAATTCCTCCACTAAAGAAAATAGTTCAAATTTATACAGTCATGAATATGTATCATAATAAATATCTCATATGTTTTAGCAGATTGTAGCTTAAAGCAGACTAAAATAAAAAAGAAAGCATTCTGCTTTATTTTCAACCTACTTTTAGTAATCACCTATCTGTGATACTAGAAACATGCAATCGGGTAATGGATTAAGGTTAGGACCGCCCCCCCCCCCCCCCCCCCTCAAAGTCCAACTATTCGAATATATGTACACTCGGAACTAAAATAGAGTTATACCCCTTTGTTCGGGAATTTGTTTACTCCAAGGCTTACCAAGCTGTCAACAGTTTAGATCAGACGCCAAATAATACAGTATCTAAATAGTGCTCAATCAGTTTAAAACTCGTATTTGAATTCATTTCAGTTGAAAAGGTATTAGAACAAAAATTCAGTGAAGATAAAAAACAAAGGACAAATGATAGTCACACGATATTACGGTGGAGAAGACGTTATTCTTTCCCGATTTTAAAAACGCAAACGAAACGCAAACGCATTATAACAAAATGTAGAAAAAGACAACTTTTGAAACTTGAATGTTCATTTTAATCTGAATTGCAAACAGTTTGGAGCCTGATCGACTCGTACATCGAGTTACTCAGCGTCTAGTCTGGCTCCAGACTGTTTTCTATCGGTATGAACGATTTAGCACAAACACGTTTATTAGGAAAGAATAATCGTATGAAACACCTAATTCCCACGCGGTGTCATACCTGATCCTCTGTAAATCATGGTAACTTGGGCGGCCTCGGACAAACACCCGATCATCGCGTACACAGGCAGGGCGTCACGCCTAAAGTGCAAGGGGGCGCCCCAGTAGCTGACCTCAGACCCATATCCAACCGTACAGCTGTCACAGTCAATGTACATGAAGAATCTGGTCAAAAGACAAACACAAAATGTGTACATGTGCTGTAATTTGGAGCTTTGTGGCCTTTAAACTTTCTCAATCAAGGGGAAATACCATCCGATAGTAAATAGCTGCTTCCAAGACAGAACACGACGTTTTTATTTTCTCACGAGAATCTGTTCCAAGAGATCCCCCTGACATTACCATTTTGTAAAGACGTAATAAGCATTCTAGACACCCCATATGAATCTTATGCACTACATGTGGTACAGTAAAGTATACGTTATTCTTTCCCGTTTAAACGCAAACGAAACGCAAACACATTGCAATAAAATGTAGAAAAGAACAACCTTTTGACAACTCTGACTATTCATTTTATACTAGTGGCAAACAGATTGGTTACCCGGCGTCTGATCTGGTTCCAAACTGTTTGCAATGGAAGTAATATTTTAAGCTTAAATTCGTTTATTGGGAAAGAATAACGTTTTCTCCACTGTATTTATGGGGTCTTCTCGTGACCTAAAATGACCAATGGAATGACTAGAATTTAGTAGGAGGTAAGATAACATAATACAGTTTACCGACAACCTTTTATAGTTTAAAAAGATAAAAGAAAATAACGTATTTTCTGACGTGTTTGTATGAACATTAGAGGAGATCACTTCGCAAGAGTTACATAAAAGATTGGTCTTAAGACGTTACAATTATCTTAAACGAGGTCGGAGGAAATGCAAACATTGTGATACATCCAGCGTTTTTCAGACTCTTGTATTCCATCGTACACATACCTGTACATGCAGAAAATCCCGGTATAACAGGAAGGTATACAAAAAACTTGAATTACGACATCTTAACCCTTTCAGGATCACATTTATCGTGAGGTTTTTACCCCTTCACCGCCATATTGTCGTCTGCTTCAATTTTGTCTGTAATTTCGTTTCAAAGTTAGATTTAAGGCAGTATAACTGACGTAATTTAAAAACAAGTGGTAAACAGTTTTGATCCTGATCAGATGCCGCGTAACACAGCGTCTGATCAGGATCAAAACTGTTTGCAATTGCGCTTTATGACTTCAATGAGAGTGAAAATGACGGCTAATTGATTGTATGAAAGACAGATGATACAACCTGCCTTTAAAACAAAATAACTGATATACGTTAGCGGTCGTCATCGAAGGGTTTTACTGTAAACTAAAATACTGTACGTACTTGTCGGGTATGAATCCTGATCTAGGCACCGTGCCGAGTAGTTCTCCTTTGTGCATAATACGCCTCCTGGCAATGTCCAGGCCCCAGGACCTGCTGTTACAGCCTACGAGAGAGTCACGTGGTTTGACAAATAGAGGTGCCTCTTCTGAGCCGACTCCAACCGTTGCTGTGGAACCTCGCATTTGAAAGGGCCAGTAGATTTCGAACAGGTGCTTTCCCTTTGCCAGCGCTGTTATAACATGAGCAAAAGAAGAAATTGTGAAAAAGTGTTTCGACCTTTAACTGCGAAATTGTTTCGTTTGCTTAAAAGCTACTGACAACCAGATGGTCTATTTGCAAGCCTTTTGAAGTCAGGCTTCACTATACTGTTGTTCTGTGTTATTTCCAGCCTAATTCTAGCAGTTGTATGAAAAGTTTCCCATGCCTTTAATATGCATTTCACCCTTTGCCTGCTGATTGCTCCTAGAAAAAACGCCTAGATTAGGCATTCGATTTATAAAACAGGGAAACTTTTCTAAAGCGGAATGTTATAAAATGACATTTTCGGGCTCTGAACCAGCTTGTAACCGATGGCAGGTAAGTGCGTGAAGCTGCAAGGCAGAATATTTTCTTCTGCATTAAGTAGTCACCTATCTTTTGTGGTCAACAATGTGCTTTCCTTTCCAAAGAATGCACTACGGTATCTTACAGGAACGTACATCTTGTGCAGTGGGCGTCTGACCTGGTTTATACATATAGCGTGTTTCAAGTATTGAAGATAGGTTACCACTTAAAGCACGTTGAAAGTAAAACAGAAAGCGCATTAAGTTAAATTTTGTCTTACTTCCAGGCTGCCTTAAGCTACTTTCTGCTAACTATTTTAGGGTTAAATTGAATGCGTTGAAAGGCACTCTACGGTAGAAGGGTTCAAGAGTGTGCAATGAACACTATTGTTTCAGCACAAACGTACTTACAGTGGAGAGAACGTTATCATTTCCCGTTTAAACGCATACGAATCTGAGTTGTGAACAGTTTGGAGCCGGGAAATAATTGTTTTTGCGTTAACGCATTTATTGGGAAAGAATAACGAGTTCTCCACTATAGTGGGAAAGAATAATAGCTTTCCACTGCAGAGATGGAAGTATAATAATGCGCTGTAATACTCACGTGCTCCCCATCTTGCCCCGTCTGTTTCAAAGTGGCCCCTTCGATGCCTGTGTACGGTGTTAGGGTTTATGATATTAAGTCCGTCGGAACAACCCAGATACCCTTTATCCAAGCTGGGGTCAACCTGAATAGTGGATACCCAGGCAGGGAGCGGTTCACCTGTAATATTATCATAGTGAAACGTTAACGAAACCACACACAAACATAGTGAATCAAAGTTTTGAAAAAACAGTTGTTGGAAGAAAATATAACTCGCCGACGGCAAATTTCTAACCTAAAACGCAGACGTAGATGTCAAAGTCATAGTCAAGGGGGTTAACATTTTTGTACAGTGGAGAAAACGTTATTATGTCCCGCTTTTACGCAAAAGAAACGCAAACGCATTGCATAAAACTGAAAAACTGACAAGTTATTGACAATCCTGATTATAAGTTTTATTCTGAGTGACAAACAGTTTGGAGGCTGATCAGACACCGGGTTACCCGGCGTCTAATCTGGCTCCAAATTGTTTGCAATGAAAATATTAGTATTAACGTAAACGCGTTTATTCGGAAAGAATAACATTTTCTCCACTGTATGGATGGTGAGTTGCAAGCAATGTGTGCTGCAACTATGAACCATGTGGATCAAATGGCATTGTAGAGTTGTGAGCATTTTCATATATCGGCTTCGCCTAGGACATGTTGTTGTTCGTCCTCGTAAAACAGTCTTCTTACCGTTGTAACCGGACACTTTTAAAGCGAAACTCGTACTGTAGCTGTTACTTAAAATGGCTAGTTTTAGTAATTTATCAATAGTACAGTAACATTGTTACAATAGTTTGATCTACATGTACAAACAGTTGCAGCCTTATCAGCATCCGAATGTTTGATCTAGCTCCATAATATTGTACAATGAAAGTTTAAGAAACCGACATCCCTTCTCAGAATACAAAAGCCTTTGATAGAAAATGAATAGTGCATTATAACCTGTATACTAGAATATTTGTACCTATTTTGCTTTAATAGTATTTGCTTCAAAAGTTTTGCTTGAAATGTTTTCAAACAAAAATACGATAGTCAAACAGATCTGATCTAGCGACGTGTATACATGTACTTTTAGGGCTGCCATTTCTCCGGATTTTTCCGAAATTCTTTTTTAATTTCTTCGGATGTTGGTGTCAAACAGTTTATATCTAGATCACACGCTGCGTTACGCGGTGTCTGATATGCATCCAAACTGTTTCAGTCTGATCTGGATCCAAAATGTTTGCATAGTTATGTTAGTGTTAAAGAGCCTTTGGCCTAAAATCGCGCTTTCAAATTTGACAATCTTAGTCTTTTATGAGCATCTTAAGGTAGATCTGTACTTGTCACTTACACTTACAGAGTAAGTGTGAAGGGTACATTTGTCCTGAGCCAACAGTGTAGGGTCTGCACTGCTTATTAATTTACAAAATACTACATTCAAACCCTCGAATCCGAACATGCGTGGGACCACATAAATTTCCGGTTTAGAGGGGTTTCTGGTTTATAGGGGTTTTACATGTAACCCATAACTTGTTTCTAGTATGGAAGATAGCTGATCACTTAAAGCATTCTGCTTTACTTTCAACTTGCTTTAAGCTATCATCTGCTAGAATATAGAAAATATTTCTAATGATATATAATATATATTCATAAATGTATTGTATTCATTGAAGTAAAAAGAGGCCATATTTTGGGGGTAATGGGTTAAATGGGTTGGAAACGGGACCAATTTTTTCCGGTTTAGACAGAATTCCGGTATTACATTAAGAGGTTCTGGTTTAGAGGGGTTTCACTGTATATCTATATTGAAAATCGTCAGAGGCTTTGTTTTAAACTTTAATCAGCTTATGGGGCGATTGAGTTAAACAAGCTGACGAGTGACGACAGAGTTATAGAAAATGTATAGTACGTTTCTTATCGAGTATAACAGAAACCGTTGAACCATTTGAATAGGTTAACACGCTGTGTGTGTGTATTTTGTGTATGTTTGTATGTTTCCATTGGATTCTTCCATTGAATTTGTTTGCAATATTGGCAGAGTTCTATATTGGATGTGAATGACCGTGTCAAAAGAACTACATGTACAGTCGAACCCCTATAATCCTCGAATTTAACTCTTTCGCCGCCATATTAATCGTGAGGTTTCTAACCCCCCCTTTTTCACCGCTATAATGTCGTCTGCTGCAAAAGTGTGGTCTGCAAGAACATTTCAAAGTTAGAGTTAAGGTACAGTGGAGAAAACGTTATTCTTTCCCAATAAACGCGTTTACGCTAAAACTATTATTTGCAGTACAAACAGTTTGGAGCCAGATCAGACGCCTGATCAGGCTCCAAACTGTTTGCCACCAAGATAAACATGAATTATTAGAATTGTCAAAACGTTGTCATTTGTCTACGTTTTAGTGTTTTGCGTTTGCGTACGTTTGCGTTTAAACGGGAAAAAAACCCAGATTCTCCACTGTAGCAGACTTCCGAAATATCGATACGAGTGACAACTAGTTTTGATGCCTGTTAGACGCCGGTTAGAACCCTAACCCTAACCCCGCCATGATCTGGATACAATCTGTTTACAAAGTCGACTTTATGCGACATAGGTGGTACATTTAAAAGGATTTAGCCGAATTTACCGGCATTTTTTTAATAATAATAATAATAATAATAACGACTTTATTTCATGTGGATTACATATTTGGTATCAACAAACAAACCAATTTTCAATATGGTCCACAAACAAAATTAACATATATACAACACGAAGGAACACAATTACAAATCAATATTATTTTAAACCTTTGCAAACAGAGTGGACCCTGAAAAGACAGTTCCTGTAGGAGCTCTCCACAGGGACTACTCTGTTTACTTAAAGACTTTTAAAGATTAAGCTGAAAATGTTGATGTATAAGTATCATTCTGAGAATTCAAGATTTGTTATCTATACATGAAGATTGAATAGGTAGAGGCGATATAAAGCCCAAACAAAACGACGATTTAACAAATAGCAAAGATCTAGATCAATGAAATTTCATAACAAACGAGAAGGAATATACCAAAGATACTTCAAACCCTTTACTCCATGGTATATTTCTACTATTGAAGAAAGGTGACCACTTAAACCAGGTTGAAAGTAAACCAAAATGAGCCTAAATGTGTACTCTGTTTTACTTTAAACCCGCTTTAAGCTACCATCTACTAGAGAACATAAAACACTTTTCATGAAACATATCTATGTAGTAAAGGGTTAAAGCAACATGTAGGTTTTGATCAATATCCATATTTCTATCATAACTTATATACATAGAAGCCCTTACAAGTAGCTAAGGCCTTGATCAGTCATTAACCCTTAGCGCATACCATAATTTTTTAGTTTATAAGTTTTAACCTTGCATGGTTATGGCCTTCACACGATAACAATTGCAAACAGTGATGATCCAAATGAGACGCGGAGAAAATCTTTGTATTAATTGAGATGCAAATTATTTGACTTCTTTCTGATCTTATTAATGGAAACTTAAACTTTGACAATAGCTGCAGACAACAAATTAAGCAAACTAAAATGTCTGGTGTTTTTACGGCATGCAATTCAATGACCAATGCAAAATGGCAAACAGTGTAGACCCTGATCAGGTAGTAAGAGCCCTCTGATCTGGGTATGCATGTACATTATTTGCATAGCACATATATGTTCTTTTCACTAGTACAGTGGAGAAAACGTTATTCTTTCCCAATAAACGCGTTTACGCTAAAACTGTTATTTCTATTGCAAACAGTTTGGAGCCAGATCAGACGCCGGTTAACCCGGCGTCTGATCAGGCTCCAAACTGTTTGCCACCAAGATAATCATAATTTATCAGAAGTGTCTAATAGTTGTACTTTTCCATATTTTGGTGCTTTGCGTTTGCGTTTCGTTTGCGTTTAAACGGGAAAGAATAACGTTTTCTCCACTAGTATACTGGTTGACAAAGACGAGAATACGCTAGGGATTAATATGTTAGATTTTAACCCTTTCCCCCATAGAAGCGACTTTTAGCGTATTTCATTTATTCATCCGCTGAAGAAAATAGTTCCAGTTTATACCCTCATGAACAATAACCATTACAAATATCTTATATAGCCTAGCAGATTTTAGCTTAAAGCAGGCTGAAAGTAAAGCAGAATGTGCCTTAAGGCACATTCTGCTTTACTTTCAACCTGCTTTAAGTGGTGACCTGTCTTCATGCAATGTTATAACTAGGCTACATGTATCAGGTAAAGGGTTAAGAGATTATAAAATTTACGGCAAGTGCCAAAATATTGGCAAACATATTAGCTCTGATGATATTGATATAGTGACTCTTCGAATATTTAAATCTATATTTAACATTATGTGAACGTAGAGCGAAATTGTGATAACTCTTGCAAACAGTTTGGATGCAGATCAGACGCCGAGTTACTTCGTGCGTGATCCGAATCTAAACTGTTTGACACTCCAAAAATAATTTATGAAAGAAAGTGTAGCTTGATCAACTATGACACCTTTTGCATGGGAATCATTCTGCAGACGACAAAAACTTAGCGTGATAAAGGAACTGGTTAACCCATTTATACCAAATGGATTCTTCCTTGTTTATATATTGGATAAGTCGATCTTTTATCAAAGGGATGCCTGGTCAAAATTTTCATTTTATTTTTGTTTAATGAAATTCCTACACATGTATCAGCAAACAGTGAAGACTCTGATCAGACGCCGCATAATGCGGTGTCTGGTCAGAGTCTACACTGTTTGCCCATGTCCCATATATGGGATCGTGAGCACAAATGGGTTAAACATATTATAAAGACAAATACTGCATAATGTGTGCACAAAGTATTATCAGTACTGTATAGCCACACAAGTTCACATTTAACCCTTTCACTCTCAATGACGCTTAAAAGCCCTTTTGCAAACAGTTTGGTCCTGATCAGACGTCGCGTTACGCGGCGTCTGATCAGGACTCAAACTGTTTGACACTTCTTATCGGTTTATATTAAGCCAGATAACGTTAAATCTAACTTTGAAACGTGCTTTGCGGACAACAATACTGAAGCAGACGAAAAAAAGGCGGTAAAGGAGTAAAAATCTCCCGAATAATTTGATCATTAAATGGTTACCACACTTACAACCAGGTACAGTGGAGAAAACGTTATTCTTTTCCAATAAACGCGTTTATGCCACTCTTATATTTCCATCGCAAACATTATGGAGCCAGATCAGACACCGGGTTACCCGGCGTTTGATCAGGTTCTAAAATGTTTGCCATTTAGATGAAAAAATGAGCCGTCAGAATCGCCTTGTTGGTCATTTTCTACATTTAATTGAAGTGCGTTGAGCTTAAACGGGAAATAATGATGTTTTTTCCACTGCATTATTTGTCTTTTTGAGAAATATTTTTAAAACCAACCTTACATATATAAAAATGGACACACCTGAGTTGGAAATTGAACTTTTCTATTTGAATCATCACGGGTGAATAAGTTATAATATAGTGGAGAAAACGTTAATCTCAACAAACGCGTTTACGCTAAAACTGTTATTTCTATTGCAAACAGTTTGGTGCCAGATCAGACGCCGGTTAACCGGCGTCTGATCAGGCTCCAAACTGTTTGCCACAAAGATAAACATGAATTATCAGAAGTGTCTAATAGGTGTACTCCACGTTTTAGTGCTTTGCGTTTGCGTTTCGATTGCGTTTAAACGGTAAAGAATAACAGATTCTCCACTGTATCAGGGGTGAATAAATTATAATAGAATATTTAATTACTTGGGTCGACGGCTTTATCCGCGCACATTGCGACGAGGCATACCAGACAGACCAGCATGAATACCCCTAGGACCACTTGGTATGTAGACGCAGCATCCTCGGCGACCCCTACCGCCGCACTGTAAAATAGTTCCACAACAATAACAAAATAATATTATACAGTGTTCCTCCTCTACAACGACACCCAGTGGGCAACAAAAAATGTGTTCGTTGTTCGAAAGGAGTCGTTTTAGGGAGAGAAATTGGTTAACATTTTCAAACAGCTTGAATCAAGATCAGACGCCTCGTAACGCGACGTCTGATCTAGATTCAAGCTGTTTGTCACTCGTCATTAAGGTTTTTTCTGTCAAAATGTTCAATACGTAAATTTGAGAAAAACAGCAGACGACAACTTTAAGCAAACGATATTACAACAGTAAAAGCGTTAGACACAATTGTCTTGTTTAGGTAATTGTGGCAAGGGTCGTAGTTGGAGGGAGTCGTTGTTAGGAGGGCCGTTGTAGGGAGAGAACGCTATACAGTGAAATATCTGACATAGGAGTAACAAATACCGGAAGTTACAGTGGATAAGACGTCATACTTCCCAGTAAACGCATTAACGCTAAATCTATCATTCCATTGCAAACAGTTTCGAGCCAAATCAGACGCCGGGTCGTCCGGCATCTGATTAGGCTTAAAACTGTTGCCGCTCAGGTTAAATTGAACATTCAGAATTGGCAAAATGTTGTTATTTTCTTTCTGTTATTGCAGTGCGTTTGAGTTTAAACGGGATAGGATAACGTCTTCTCCACTGTACTATGAAACAAAAACGTTTCTAGTTGTCTAAACGCTAGTTCCAGAAGCATACCGTCTATAATAAGTGAAATAACATAATAGGACTGCTTATCCCATTTATGCCTGGATATTTCAATAAACTCCTCCTACAGTGGAGAATATGTTATTCTTTCCCATTGAAACGCAAACGAAACGCAAACGCAAAGTACTAAAATGTAGAAAAGAACAATTTTTGAACAATTCTGATAACTCATGTTTATATTGGTAGCAAACAGTTTGAAGCCAGATCAGACGGCGGGTTACCCGGCGTCTGATCTGGCTCCAAACTGTTTGAAAAAGAAAATCTAGTTTTAGCGTAAACGCGTTATTCGGGAAAGAATAACAGATTTTCCACTTTACATGTATGTACATATTAGGAGATGCATTATAGATATACTAGAGTGATGTAAAGACTCTGCAGTGTTAGTCCATACATCATATACTTTCATATGAAAGAGCAAACAGTGCAGATCCCTCCTGATAAGAACCCGCCAATAACGTCGTTTCATCAGGGTTTCAACTGTTTTCATTGTCTAAATGTGTGCACGATATATACATGTAGGAGGCATAAATCGATAATACATGATAATGGCAATGAAGAAACTTCTAATATCTGCATTAAATCTATCCTACCAAAAGCGCATATCGTTGGTTTGTTTTAAACACTGCAGACCTAGATTAGAGAGCTCTTTCAAGAGCTTTCTGATCTAGGTCTGCACTGTTAAGGTCTGTCAGAGAGGAGTCTTTCTTGAGAAAAAAAATCTTATATTATCAATGAATGTAAATGTTCAAAGGGTGTTGAGTTTCTATATATGAACTTTTAGCAGAAAAGAGGTTAGGAATAAATTATTCGACGCCTTTATAATGACCATTAATTCTTCCTAATCCCAAAGATCTTCGTTCAGTTTAGAGGGGATGAGCTATCAAATTTAACAATCAAATCTGCGTAACTATCCACTCATATGAAGCGTAGTGATACCTGTAGGTGACAGGTTAATGCATGATGACAGTAAACAGTAAAACTTCTTTATTACGACCACTAAAAAGAAGGCTAATTGAGTGTTTACAAGACAGCTTAAAGCAATGTGACAGTAAAACAGAAAGCTCATGGAGCTTTCTGTTTTACTGTCACCTTGCTTTAAGTAGTCAACTACCTTAATCCACAATTTAGTGGCCGTAATTGAGATTTGACTGTATAGGAGGTGTGTCCGTTGTCCTGCATTAAGCTGTCATCTGTCTTAAGAGAGAAACACTTAGTTGACAGTAAATCTACAATACTATCACTACTTGGCTAACAACTGCTCATATGGTTTGATCCTTACAAGACGTAAAACTGTCTGAAACTGAAACTCAATGCTGCCAAGGTCAAAATTCCTACATTTTCCAAATTCAGATTTGAGCAGACGAAAGAAGTTATAAGCAGGCGATCGTGTGGAATCAAATGTGTTGAACAGGTTTTGACATCAATATTGCAGTGAAAAGGGTTTACAGTAGAACTTCGAACTATCTCGAAGTCGGTTTTGTTGAACATACCCGTATTTCAAAGTTAAAACGTGCCAAGCCACGTTTTAACTTTGAAATATGGGTATGTTCGACTTAACCGAGCATGAAATAATGCAGTTCATATGTCGACTTATCGGATAGTTTGAGTTAAACGAGTTGGAAATATCGGAGTTCGACTGTATGTGTGTACAACTCGTTTGATTGGTTAAATATTAGACAATGTTCAAATATTTAACAGTCAAATACAGTTGACTCATTGAACGAAATATTGGCCAACATAGTGACGTTAATAAGTCAAAACCTGGACGGTATCTGGCTAAATAAGTACATGTTTTAACATTGTATTAAGATTTGAATTATCGTAAATTTTAACTGACGAGACACTACAGACTGTTTCAATCAGTTTAGACCCTGATCAGAATACTGAGGCCCGTTTCATAAAGTTTTGTACGACAAAAACGGTCGTAAGTCAAAACTTTATTATACATTTTATTTCTTATTTCTCTATCTAATCCTGTCTTTGTGACATCTCTTTGGAATCGTCTTTTCAAGACGATTCCAAAGAGATGTCACAAAGACAGGATTAGATGGAGAAATAAATAATAATTGAGATTTTTATAATCTGACTTACGACAACATTTATCTTTCGAAGTTTTATGAAATGGGACCAGATAACACGGCATCTTATCCTAATCAAAACGCATTTGCAAATACATACAGTGGAGAAGACGGTATATTTTGCCAATGTAAACGAAACTAAACGACAATGCAATGCAACGAATCTTGAAAATGACAGTTTTATTTACAATGCTTGCGATTTGATTTATCTGGATATCCGGCGTCTGATCTTACTCCAAACTATTTGCAATGGACACGCGTTTATTTGGAAAGAGTAATGTTTGATCCACTGTGATCTTTGCCGTAGTTAACTGTAAACTATTCAGCCCAATTAGCTCGACATCTGATCTGCATCCAAACTGTTTGCAAATTTAGACAAAAGCATTGGCAGACAGGCGATCGGTTAATGCATAGAAAGTTCAATACAGAAAGTCCCTTGTAGGGGTTTTGCACATTAAATCCATCCCGCACCGAGGATCCACTAGTCATATACATTGCGATGAATGGGTTGCTTTTATTACATCGTTGTTACATGTACCACCAGTATGTTTTACCCACTTGAAAAAAGGAACCAAAAAAAGCCAAATGTCTTACCACTGCGCTCCTGAAAAATAAATAAAGAAAAAAAGTAATACATGTATACATGTAAGGTTATACGTCAATATAGATTTAACGCTTTACCGGCATCGCGTCTTGACTGGTCTTTAAGATTCACCAAATGAAAAATACAAAATCACAAGTTAACAAACTTGGCAGACGATAATTTAAAAGCAGACGAGATTGTGGCATAGTAAGGGTTAAAAGTTATCATCAATATACATGTACTCAAATTCATCAAACTCACAAGATTGTGAATTCTCTACAAGTAAATTGTTCATCCCTGCTACTTCAAATGGACAATGCCGGTTTTCAATAATGTCTAGTTCATATTCACATATTTTGGGGTTAAGTTAACATCTATATTGCAACATGACAAACAGTAAATACCCTAGCCAGAGGGCTTCTTTAAGAGCGTAGGGAGCCCTTTTCACCTGAACTCTTGGTCTACACTCTTTGCATTAAGAAGTGTACTGTTTTCAGGCACACTTTTTGTAAGTGAAGGGTACACTCGTCGCTAGAGTTGAATGTGTTAAAGTATAAATTAAACCATGGCCAAGAGTACAGTGCAACCTCCCTATAACGGCCCTCAGAACAACGTTTCCCTCCTTACAACAACGCTTTTACTTGTGTCCTACATTATGTAGTCTTTATAGATTTCTATCCTTCAAAGACTGACCGCTTTCTAAAAATACAATGTTTGTATTGAAAGGTTTCTCACTGAACCTTTATGAAGCATAAAGAATTAATGATACGTGAAACCTTATTCATGACCCGTGTGATAACAAGTATGATTTTTTCTACTTGAATTTCAAAGTATAAGAAATCAAAATAACGGGTACTGACTAAACCCTGGGATTAACCTTTATACTGCCGTTACGACGTCATAACCCGCCTAATAAATTAACTATCATAATATCATCTGCTTGCAGACTTATCATCTGCTTTTAATTTTAAAGTTTCGAATTTAAGGCAGTTTGACGGATCTAAACTGTTTGCTTGCAACGAACTCTCCCTATGTGCGTAATGGAAGATTTCATTATACAGTTACACAAGGGTGATTTAAGTCACTTAAGTGTTTATCCATACCGCAGATAATGTCATTTGGCATAGTAGCAAACAGAACATACCATAATAAGACGCCGCGCCCTGAGATGTCGAGTCTTGGTCTACGCTATTTGATAATGTCTACTTTCGTAGACGCTAGGCGTAATATCCTACTCTGCTGCTGCCAATGGCACAAAAATGCGACTTTGAAAATAGTTTGGATCCCGACCTGACACTGCGTAACGCGGCGTCTGATGAAGATCCAAACTGTTTGACACTCGTATTGACATTTCTTTATTCAAAACAGTCCTACAGCTGACTTTAAAAATATTGCAGACAATACTACCAATGTAGACGATATTTTGGCGGTAAGAGGTTTAAAAAATGGCAGCGAAGGGTTAAAGGTACGTACATGTACGATCGACCTGAAAGTATTGCTGTAACTGAGATCTATACATGTACGTTCGACCTGAAAGTATTGCTGTAACTGAGATCTATACATGTACGTTCGACCTGAAAGTATTGCTGTAACTGAGATCTATACATGTACGTTCGACCTAAAAGTATTGCTGTAACTGAGATCTATACATGTACGTTCGACCTGAAAGTATTGCTGTAACTGAGATCTATACATGTACGTTCGACCTAAAAGTATTGCTGTAACTGAGATCTATACATGTACGTTCGACCTAAAAGTATTGCTGTAACTGAGATCTATACATGTACGTTCGACCTAAAAGTATTGCTGTAACTGAGATCTATACATGTACGTTCGACCTAAAAGTATTGCTGTAACTGAGATCTATACATGTACGTTCGACCTAAAAGTATTGCTGTAACTGAGATCTATACATGTACGTTCGACCTAAAAGTATTGCTGTAACTGAGATCTATACATGTACGTTCGACCTAAAAGTATTGCTGTAACTGAGATCTATACATGTACGTTCGACCTGAAAGTATTGCTGTAACTGAGATCTATACATGTACGTTCGACCTAAAAGTATTGCTGTAACTGAGATCTATACATGTACGTTCGACCTAAAAGTATTGCTGTAACTGAGATCTATACATGTACGTTCGACCTAAAAGTATTGCTGTAACTGAGATCTATACATGTACGTTCGACCTAAAAGTATTGCTGTAACTGAGATCTATACATGTACGTTCGACCTAAAAGTATTGCTGTAACTGAGATCTATACATGTACGTTCGACCTGAAAGTATTGCTGTAACTGAGATCTATACATGTACGTTCGACCTAAAAGTATTGCTGTAACTGAGATCTATACATGTACGTTCGACCTAAAAGTATTGCTGTAACTGAGATCTATACATGTACGTTCGACCTAAAAGTATTGCTGTAACTGAGATCTATACATGTACGTTCGACCTAAAAGTATTGCTGTAACTGAGATCTATACATGTACGTTCGACCTAAAAGTATTGCTGTAACTGAGATCTATACATGTACGTTCGACCTAAAAGTATTGCTGTAACTGAGATCTATACATGTACGTTCGACCTAAAAGTATTGCTGTAACTGAGATCTATACATGTACGTTCGACCTAAAAGTATTGCTGTAACTGAGATCTATACATGTACGTTCGACCTAAAAGTATTGCTGTAACTGAGATCTATACATGTACGTTCGACCTAAAAGTATTGCTGTAACTGAGATCTATACATGTACGTTCGACCTAAAAGTATTGCTGTAACTGAGATCTATACATGTACGTTCGACCTAAAAGTATTGCTGTAACTGAGATCTATACATGTACGTTCGACCTAAAAGTTTTGCTGTAACTGAGATCTATACGTTGATTGGTTGATTATTCTGGTTCAAATCTTTGAACGCTAAGTAATTGCTTAGTATTCCATTATTGTAGTCTGATACTATTCAAAATTAGATTATAGTTCCAACAAAAGCAAACACTTTTAAAATAGCGTTAGGTTTCGTTTCAAAAGGTAAAGATTGAAGTCTACTCTACTGTAATGCCAGAGTTGAATTAACTCTTATCCTGCGATGATGTCGTTTGCTTCGAAATTGTCGTCTGCAAAGTTTGTTAAATTTAGATTTATACATTTTTAAAGTAAAGAATCCTAAAGGCGAATGTCAAACAGTTTGTATCAAGATCAGACACCGCGTTACGCGGCGTCTGATCTGGATCCAAACTGTTTGAAAAAATAAGCAAAGTCGCGACCAGCAGGCAAAGGGTTAAAAGTCGTCTAGTACATGTATTATCGTTATGCAGTTAAATTATTTCAGAGATACGCTTTTTACGCCATTAATTTAAACTTAAGGAAATATACCCACTTTATACTGTTTTAAATATGCACCTTAAGAAATATATTCTATATAAAAAGTACCAAATTATAGTCTATTTTCAGACCGAATGACCGTTCAACCGACTGTACATGTATATCCCAGCAGATGGTACACATGTACATGTACCTTAAAGCGGACTGACTATATTTAACAGAATGCGCACAATGGCGCATTATACTCTGCTTTCAACCAGCTTTAAGTATTCGGCGACCACTCGCCTATACAGTACTGAACCTTATTAAATTAAATTGATAATCGCAAGCGAATTACCATCGAATTGCCATCGAATCGCGCGCTTCAAAAAACAAATCCTACGTTTGAATATTTTTACGCGGATTTTCCGAAGCGGTTGTGACAAAAATGGAACCGAAAAAAATAACGAAGGCATGTTTCCGAACATTTGTGAGATACACCATTAAAGAAAACTTACCCGAGGGTAAAGTTAGTACTTTGAATTGCCATCGAATTGCCACCGAATTGCAAGCGAATCGCAAAAATTGTTAATTTAATAAGATTCAGTACTGTACCTAAAACTAGAAAGAGGCTATGGGGTTAACGGCTAAGTCAATATATCAACATTGAAATTGTCTAGGCTAAAGTGTAGCTTAGCCGTTTTGTAATATAGAGGCTCGATTTAAGCGAACTTAAGATTATCACATGCATTGAAATTCAAATGTGGAAATAAGATGTGGTTCGATTTAATCCTTTCACTACCAAATGTTTCGTGAGATTTTTACCCATTCACCGTTTTATTGCCGTCTGCTTTAACTTTGTTGTCTGCATTGTCGTTTCAAGGCAGTATGACTGAGGAAATTTCAAAACGAGTGCCAAACAGTTTGGGTGCTGATCAGACGCCTCGCTACGCGGCGTCTGGTCAAGAACAAAACCGTTTGCAAACGCGCATTTAAGCGTCATTGAGAGTGAAAGGGTTGAACGAGTTGACATCGAACTTTTTTTTAACATGGAAAAAACCCAAAACATTTCGCTTATATCTTTCCGGACTATCGTCTCATTCAAGTACATGTATGTCGCATTTTTTATCCAAATGAATATGCATGCTGCCTTTGTTTTTGAACAATATACTTTAAAAAGAATGTCAAACAACTTTGACCGAAATCAGACGCTTGTGAACCGTTAGCCTTTTATTTAGGATTCCAACAATTTGCAAATACAAGTCATGCCATGTTTTGTTTGAGAAGGATTGAAACCATTAAATCTCAATAAAGTGCAGTCTAAAAATGAAATTGATCGAGTTTATAGTTTTGTAAAACATTGTTATAGCTAGACACAGATTTCCTTTTTAAACGAAACCAAGCGAAAATGCAATGTACTAAAATGTAAATGTAGACAATAACTTTATATAACCGTTTTAACAAAACAGGACCCAAACTGTTGGCAACGGATGTTTTTGTTTTAACACTAACGTGTTTATTTGGGAAGAAATAAAGTGTTTCCCCATTGAGAAAATCTTTTTAAACAAGTACAATGAAGAAATACTACACGTTCAAATAATCGGTCAAGGTTTGTAAACCATTTTCCTGTCATGCTACAGTACTGAACATATATATAGCCTTCTTTACAATTGCCCCTATATGTGTTGTTTTTTGAAAATTTAAGTTTTTACATATTTGTGTCTGAAGATATTAGGTTTAAACAGTTTGGATCCTGATCAGAGGCCCTGCCAATCGACTTCGGATCTTGATCAACAAGGTTTGCAAATAGTATCTTGGTTGCGACTGACGGGGTAAAGATTTTCAATCATAAAATACATTTACAGTTAAACCTCTATTACGACAACTAAAAAAGGCTAGTTGGTTGTATAACAGACAGATGGGAGCTTAAAGCAAGATGAGAGTAAAACAGAATACCCCTTAATGACTTCATTTCCGCTTTACCTTCATATTATTTTAAGTAGTCACATGCATTAAACACAAAATAATAGGCTCCAATTAGTTATCGTAATAGACAGATTGTACTGTATACGTATGGTGGTAACGACACTCGAGTTATTTCGAAGATAATAGATAGTCTGTCAAATTATCTTATAACTGCGGAGGGATATCAAAGGATTATACAGTATACTTATAACCTCCTATTTAACCCATTACCCCATAGTTTGTTTCTACTTTTGAAGACATGTACATGTAACTACTTAAAACAGGTTGAAAGTAAAGCAGAATGTGCCTTAAGGCACATTCTGCTTTACTTTCAACCTGTTTTAGCTACCATATGCTACAGTACAAGTCTCGCAATGTTTAAAGAATCCGCGGTCCGTCGCAATTTCAGCGACCGCGGACGGGCGTATTTGTCCGTCATGATATTTGAGGTATTCCGCAGTCCATCGCGGATAGTGATGGGTCCGTGATGGGTCCGTGATGGTGTCTCACCGGGGTTCTCGCCGCCGGACGCGATCGTTATCACCGCGGATCGTGGTGATATCGTCACGGACCGCGGTGCACCACTGCGGATCGCGCTGGTCCTTACCTGGATTGATATTTTGTTTCCTTGGTTAATTTCCACAGCCTATTTGCTCCTATATTGCGCACAATAAAAGGTGTTCAATATATGAAATAAATCATTCGAAAAAAGTTCATTGTGGCTTATTTCCAACCGAAACCGTTCTGCATTCGACAAGCATCTATTTGTTTGGCGTGTTTGATTTATGTTTACAGAACCTGATTGTGAATTGTCTGGTTCTGTTCGGAAAAATACGATGTGTAATATTCGAGTCTATTTTCTACTTAAGTGTTGCCAAAAATTTATTTCTGATAAAGAAACACGGTACAACCGATTATCCAACAGCAAAAACAGCCTTTATGATGTTTCAACTTTGCATACACGCGTATGCCATTTTGGCTCTATATATAGTAAAGTTCCACTTTTAACCCTTTCATGATCAAATTATTCTGGAGAATTTTACCCCTTCATCGCTTTATTGTCGTCTGCTTCAATGTTGTTTTTTCTGCAATACACATTTCAAAGATATATTTAATGTTGTATGACCTTATAAATGTCGATACGACAGTCAAACTGTGTGGGTCCTAATTGCGTCTGATCAGGCCCCAACTAGTTACAAACGCGCTTTAAAGCGTCATTGAGAGTGAAAGGGTTATAAGTAAATCGATTTCACATCAGTCTAAATACTAGTATCATAAATCTCCTGAAAACTATTCCCAACATCTATGAGTCCGCATTAGTCTTCTATGATTCCTGTGTAGATTAGCCTACATAATTATCAGACTGGCAGACGAAATAACTTTGAGGGTGTATTATGTCATAGTGGGAATCATTTATAATGGAAGTGAAAGGATTAAAGAATAATTATTAATTATTCTAAACTCAAAATACGTCACTCTAACGCAAACATTCTTTCTTTTTAAACGGATATTTCTTAATTTAAATGCCCACTAGTCTTAAATACCAGACGCTTCAAATAAAAGCAATATCAAGACAATACTGAATCTTAAAATGTCTTTTTTAAACACTGCATGCAATCGAATTATACTGTGGAGAAATGTTATTCTTTCCCAATAAACGCGTTTACGCTAAAACAAGTATTTCAATTGCAAACAAATTGGAGCAAGATTAGGCGCCGGGTTACCCGGCGTCTGATTAGGCTCCAAACTGTTTGTCACTCAGATAAAAATATGTAGACATATTTATAACAAAGTTGTCATTACATGTATATGCATTCAAGTGTTTTGCGTTCGCGTTTCGTTTGCGTTTAAACGGGAAAGTATAAACGTTTTCTCCATTGTAAATGTAACAGATTTTGGTCGTTTACAAACTTACTAAAAACTCGGAACATCGAATCCTGTTACCATACAAAAACCCGGACTAGAGATATTCTTAAGCAGTTTATTGGTGGTGGGGTTTAAAAACAACATTTTAAACAGTTTTTATTGAATGGCGTTTTAAAAATGTGGCAACTAAATGCAGGATGGCTTTAAGACAGGTAGCAGCTAATTGCAGATGAGCAGTAATTTAGCAAGCTCTGTTGTACTGTTGCGATCAACCACCTGCCTTAATGGCTATTTAAGCCTGTTATTGTATCCTTTGTAAGCAAATAGAATAAATATATTTCGGACGGAAAATTGATTTCGCCGGTTGCCGGTTACACACATGGGAAACTGAAGGAGCTTCCTGCCTTACTTTCACCTTTATGTAAGCAGTAACCTGTCCTAAACACCTAATAATTAACACAGTTTTAAGGGGGGGAGAGGAAAGGGAAGAGAGAAAGAAATAACTGTTTTAGTAGCATATTCATAAAGCCTAATAAATGCAGGTAAATTTGACATTCGCTGCAGACAGGGGAAAATACGTTATTTTTCCCCGTTTAAACGCAAACGAAACGCAATCGCAAGGCACTAAAACGTAGAAAATGTCAAGTTCTACATAATTCTAACAATTCCTTTTTATCTGAGTGGCAAACAGTTTGGAGCCTGATCAGACGCTGGGTAACCCAGCCTCTGATCTGACTCCAAACTGTTTGCAATTGAAATAAACGTTTTAGCGTAAACGCGTTTATTGGGAAATAATAATACATTCCCCACTGTGTACGTCTTCACAAAAAGGAGCCGATGGTGACTGGAGCTGCAAGGATCACATGGCTTTGGGCGGCCGCACAACCTTCTTATAGCATAATCCCTTAGCCTGCCGAGTGTAGCGTCACAGTTCGGATCCTACAGAAGACCGTAACTTCTAATACGGGTTAAACCTGACTAACTCTCATTTTCTGTTTTTCTTCAGCGAAATAAAGCAACGAATCTTATTTCAGTTATTTCCCAAACATTTTAGAAGCGGGTGATAATTCAGCATAATGAGGGCCAAAAGTAAAGTGTCAAACATTAAAACAACGCTTTGGGTGTTCTACACCGGAAACGACGACCCTGGCGTTCCAGCGCAGGGGGTTAGATTATAAGATAACAAAACCCGACAATCAAAAATAAAAGCGCCGCCTTCAATCAACAAGATGTTACAGCTCAATGGCTCCATTAGAATTGTTGGAAAACGACTGATTTTGCTGTCACCAGGCTTTCTACATTTTTTGTCATCTGCATCAAGTTACCCGTTATGCAAATTGGTGACAACTTAATGCCGAGCAATAGTCATGCGGAACATTTTGCAGACAGATGGCAGCTAATTGCAAATCGAAGGTCATTCAGAGCTATCTGCATTAATTCTCATCTGCATTAAGCTTCCACCGGTCTGTATATATAATTACTCATCATTTATAGTAAATTAAAGTTTTAAAAAGCCTAATTTCAACATCTCAATTTTTTAAAATCATGATTATGTGTGTACATGTATATGGTAGAATTTTAACTGAAAAGATGAGACTCAACCGTGATGAGTTGATAAAAAGGTAGAATTGGTTATCACATTAACCCTATCAAAGAGTACACTCGTCATTTCCTTGCACTGACAGTGTAACTGAGAAAAGTACACTTGTCGTGTGCTAACCGTGCAGACCAGGATCAGAGTGTTCATAAAGGAGTGCTCCGGTCCGGATCTGCACTGTTTATGAAAACAATTATTTTGCACATTCAACCCTAGGCTATCGACGAGTATACTCGTTTTTTTTTAAACTAACTTCTATTGACACAATGGCAAATCGTCTGGACAGCATGTCGTTGATCTCGCGTTTTTTGTGCGATAAATGACTTTTTGTTCACGTGACTGTCTTTCCTTAACGGTCTTCTATGTTCTGATGGAGGGAACAGCACCATGACGATGGATCAGCAAGGAATGAATCAGACGGGGCAGAAATGACCAAATCGAATGCCCAAATTCTTGCAAACAGTGTAGACTCGGCTGTCGTACTACAAGTCCCATACTGTTGTTTTAATACAAAAGCGCCGGTGATACAATAGCAATTGGAAAATTAATAAATAATACATATAAACAAACCTTGATAACTATGAAGACCCAGATCAGGGGGATCCTAGAGCCCTCTGGTCAGTATCTATCCCGTTTAAGGATACGATCACATCGTTATTGGTTCACACATTCAATTGTATCTACGAGTATATATATGCATTCGTCACTTACTAACAGTGTTACCTATGAAAGTATACTTGTCGAATGCTAAGCATGTACATGTAGATCCAGATCAGAGGTTTCTTCGAGTCCTCTGATCAAGATCTACACCGTTTAAGGATATGACCACATATCGTAATTACGTCACACACTTAATCCTATCGACGAATATACTAGTCACTTTCTAACAGTTTACCTATGACAAGTGCACTTGTCGTATGCTTAACAGTAAGCATGTAAACCCAGACCAGAGGACTCCGTGTATCTCTGATCAGGATCTGCACCGTTCAATGTACAGAGATGATGGTTTAGTAGTGCAAACGGATTTTTTTAATTTATGATTTATGGCACCCCACACAAATTTCATAGCTCAGGTGTGAAAGTGATACGCATATCACCATAATATATGCCTTTTTGTCGAGAGAAGAAAAATGAAGAGGCAAAATACTTCTTTAAGTTATGTAACATCAAAGTTTTTATCAAGTTAACTTATTGATGTGTCAATTAGGCTTTCGTGACCTTCCAGTTTCCAACTAATACCTTCTTTTTCGACCAATCATATGACTCAGATTATTGTAAATGATTTCGTTTAACTCCGCCCCCAATTAGAAAGCCAATCATAAAAAATAACGATTTTAACACTGTATGCCATAAATCGCCTTGACAGCTTCGGAAATAACCAGTTAGTCTAGGCACGTGATTCACTTAATCGGGGCACTCAATGGGGAAATGTGGCAGATAACGAGTGACACTGAGAGACAGCAATAACGAAGTACTTACATAATTAATTTGATTGATTTTTCTTATCTGTATGGATGTAAGATCTATCTCTGTACGTATTATGTACATTGTAAGCATGGAGAAATGTGTAATGTCTCCATGATTGTAAGCGATCATCTCAAAACCAGATAATACATTTTAATTTTAAATGTCATCAACATTATAGTTATTTAGAATGAAAGTAAACGAAAAGTTGTTTAAAAATTTCTAGTCGATCCTTATCATACACTGAGTTACAGTCACTAGATAAGTATCTACACCGTTAATTACCACATTTATAAAACAATATTTTCCAATATATGTATATGACTGATGAAGACTTTGTTGACTCTTTTAAATCAAAAGAACGCGAAACCACCTGTTTGTCTTTTTAAAATTTTCACATATGGATTGAAGATGACAGTAGACATTCAGAATTCCACAGTTACAGTATCGCAGATCCAATATGGTGTTTACAGACACGGGTCGTCAGAGATAAATAAAAAAAGTAATATACCAAGTTAAAGTCTACTTTCAGTCCGAATGACCGCTCAGCCGACTGTACATATATATGTTTGCTATTTGTATAAATTTCTTTATGTATTTGATTGCCGAGAGAGAGAGTATGTAGAATGGTTATGGAGGCAACTGTACACATACTCTCTCTCCCTCCCTCGCGCTCTATTATCTCTCTCTCTCTCTCCCTCGCTCTATTTCTCTCTTTTCTCTCTCTCTTTTTATTTCTCCCTCTCTCTGGCTCACTAATGCCCGCTCTCGAAAAAGAATTTGTATTTGTTAAACTATAGGGGAAGGACCGTCTCTAAGTTGGTAGAACTTGTGGTCCAACCCCATTTTATGTATATAATTGAAATAAAATCAGGACTGCAACTTATCCGGATTTTTTATAAATCTTCGGATATTCTTTCTTGTATGTGGTAGCTCAAAGCAGGCTGAACGTAAAGAAGAATGCGCCTTAAGGCACATTCTGTTTTACCTTCAGCCTACTTTAAGCAGCCACGTGGCAACACAACTAGAAACAGGCGATGGGGAACAGGAAAGATTTGTAAAATCGCACTTTAAAAATGCTTATTTGAAAATCTTAGGATTTTTATGTCAATTTATGGCAGCCCTGTAAAATATGTTTAAACTAAACTTATTTGATTGCCGTTTAGTATGCAATGTCATAAAAAGGGTAAATAGGGTTTAATTCTGTTTATGAAAAGAGACGAAAAAGTAAGCTCGGTCGAGTTAGTTGATATGTACATTTAATTCAATCATGCGACCGTATACAGTACTGACCGTTCACTCTGAGACATTCCGGGAAGAAGCTCTAACAGCATATTATTTCCACATGAAAACAGCTGTCTGTCTGTCTGACTGACCCTCTGTCTGTTTACATGCATCTGTTTCTGTCTGTTTGTCTTTATTCACTATTTCAGTCTGCTAGTCTATATATCTCTCTCTGTCTCTCTATCTATATATATATCTATCCTCCATCCCTCCTCTCCCCCCTCTCTCTCTGTCTCTCTCTCTCTCTGTCTCTCTATCTCTGTGTGTGTCTTGCTCTCTCTGTCTCTGTCTCTCTCTCTCATTTGCATATAAATAACACTGCCTTCTATAACTATCTATCATCTCAACTTTAACCTCGGCTAATGTAAAAAAGGATTACATTCCTCAGAAAAAATACAAACCCGTGTTTGACAGAGTTGATCGATGAAAAGTAAAAACTGTAGCAGCATAGTAGATTTTGAGACCTAAATCAATCGTGTAGATGCGTTTGGTCCTTATATCATTATTCAATCTACTATAAAACCTCTCTATAATGACCACTAAACTGAAGGCTAATTGACTGCATAAAAAGACGGGAAAGCTTGAAGCAAAATGAACGTAAACATGAAAGTTTCTGCAGAAACTTGTTTTACGTTCACCTTTCCTTAAGCATGCACTTGTTTTTAACACCTGCTAATTAATACAGTTTAGTGGTCGTGATAGAGAGGTTTTATTCTGTATCTTTAGCTACTTTTCTTAGGAGGAGGTACAAGTTTACGGGATTGAAAACAAATAATTATTTTCCCGAGTTTCACAACTCTCCCACCCCCTTTAATTCTCGTGTTGGTTCTAAACAATTATGACAGAATGCGCCAGACATTTTTAATCTCTACCCGTACGATTTTCAATAAAACATAGAACCTAAAGAACCTGCTATCTAAAACCATTTAGTGGACGTTATAGAGAGGTTTTACTGTACTATCAGTTTCTCGTCTTCTAAGAGGACACACGTTTACGGGAATGAATTCAAATAATGGTTTTCCCGAGTTTCATAACTCTCCCCCGTTTTAACTCTCGTGTTGGGTCGAAACAATTATGACCGAATACGAGTGACATTTTTAATCTCTTTCCGTATGATTTTCAATAAACTTAGACAGTGAGCTAGAACACATTATACGTAGACTTCTTTTTTAATCCTTTATCTTTTTTTTTGGCAACCTGACTATAGACTTTAGTTTAACATTAAGAACCTGTTTCAGTTTCGGGGTTTAAGAGTAGGCTATTTACATGTATATTATATTTCATTATGAATTCGAAATATGACTGTATTCCAAAAAGGTTTCTACAGTTAAAAATGCACATGTGTATGAACAAGTAAGCTGTTGCATATCTTTTCTTGATACTTTTCACCTAAAGCGATTCAGCGACTCCAACTCATACAAGTAGCGTCCACGATGATGCCTCGCAATCCGCGATGATGCCATCGCAATCAGCGATGACTCCGCCGCGGAAATATCCCGTAGGGTAAATTTCTGTCCGCGGTGGACACACATTTTGTCCACGATGATCCAAAAAAATTGTCCGTGCTGGAAACCCGCGGACATTCAAAAGTGTCCGTGCTGGGAGCGCGGACTTTTTAAACATTGCGAGACTTGTACTGTACATGTAGAATATAGAATACATATCCATGACTATAAATTGGAACTATTTTTCCTTGGTGGATGAATAAATTAAATGCGTAATATTGAGTATCTACTGTATGGAGTAACGGGTTAAATGATACTAATCACAAACGCAATGCACTAACATGTTGACAATAACTGTTTTGACCAAGTTGACGATTTATTGTATTCTAAGTAACAAACAGTTTGGAGCCTGGACCTATGCTGGGTTAGCCGACGTCTGATCAGACCCTAGACTGTTTGCAATAGATGATTATATTTGTTTTAGCATAAACGCGTTTATTTGAAAAGCAAAACGTCTTCTCCATGGTATATGTTCAAACATGTAAGAACTTCATTTACCGCGTTCAAAGGGAAATCACCGCATACGCTGTATTCTGAAAACCCAATTTGCAGACGATTCTATAGTGAGAATGTATGTATATTTGTTGCCGCTCACCGGGATTACTACTTTAGTATAAACACTAAGCATGCGAGTACAGTGTAATCTTCCAACACATAATCCCATTAACCCATTTCTTAACATATACGCCTTTTAACGCCTTTAAGTTATTCCTCCTAAAAAAGAAGTTCCTCTTAATACTGTCGTATACGTATGTATGCATCATAAGAAATATCCCATAATTTATAAGGTCCATATAGGTTTTACATGAAATGAGGCTGAATTATCTACTTCGCCCCTGCTTTAAGAAAGCATCAGCTTTAAAGACAGCGGTTGTTAAAGAGGTGTTTTACTGTACAGTCAAACAAAACATTTTGATTTGCGTATTTGATAATAGGATTATAATAGCACATGACCTACAATCGTAACAATTTCAAGTATCGTCTGTTGTAAACAGATCACAACGTTTCTTTCAAAAAAGGTTTTGTCCCTTTTTAACGGCCTTAACCCTTTGCCAGCTGATCGCGACTTTACTGACTTTTGCAAACAGTTTATATCCAGATCAGACGCCGCGTAAAGCGGCGTCTAACCTGGATCCAAACTGTTTGACACTCGTCTTTAGGTTTCTATACTTAAAAAATGTATAAATCGGAATTTAACAAATTTTGCAGACGACAATTTCGAAGAAGATGATATCACCGCAGGATAAGGGTTAACTACATTGCCATGTGTGATTTAATTTCGCTTATGGTTTAGATCCGGATAAACGCCGAGTAAATCTGATTATGACCAGGGTCAACACTATTTGAAACTTATATAGCCGTGTATTAATCCAAATTATCTAAATTTAAATTTGATACATTAACCTTCATCCTGCCGATCGCGACTCGACTGGTTGTGGCAAACAGTTTGGACCCAGACCAGACGCTGCATTACGCGGCATCTAATCTGGATTCAAACTGATTCATAATCGTCTATAAGTTTCTATTATTAAAAAATACGAAAGGCTAATTTGACAGATTTTGCAGACGACTATTACAAAGCAGATGATATTACGGCAGGCTAAGTATTAAACCAGACGGTAATTTTTAAGATTATTATATCCGGGGGTTGTTTAACCAATGATTTACATTAACTATCCGGTATATATCGTCTCTAGTTTAACTTAATTCAAAGTATAAGATTTAATGTGCTAGTGGTATGGCTATTAAATCTACAATACCATGTTAGGTCTTCTATTTATAACACCTTTAGGTCGATATCAATATCATGTCAAATTTCAATATCTATCTCATTTGCTTCTACAAAAACTTCTGCAATTATTTATTAACCGCGGCTAATAGCCTTACAGTAGAACACCAGGAAGCCGAACCCTTAATGCCGAGAAAATTGCTTGGTTAAGAGAAACTACCGGAAAAAGAAGGTTTTGAATTCATTCAAATTAATTTTAACTGTCAGATGCTTAATACATGAGGTTTCTTAATGTAGGACAAGACAGGCATTACTTTTTGTCCTGCATTAAACAGCCACTTGTAATGTGTGCTATTACTCTTCTTTGAGTGATTGGTAACCAAGTAGAAATTAAACATTGTTTGGTTTTCAAAGACTTCTGATTATAGGGATTTCACTTGTCGAGGGTTATATAATGTACAGTACACACGCGCGGATCAAGATCAGTATTTCATTGCAAACAGTTTGGCACCAGATCAGACGCTGGGTAACCCGGTGTCTGATCAGGTTCCAAACTATTTGCCGGCCAGACTGAACATAATCGTCAACATAGTCAAGAAATTGCCGTTTTCTACAATGTAGAGCAAATTGCATCTGTGTTTCATTTAATCGGGACAGAATAACGTCTTATCCATTGTACAATATCAGTTCAGTGTCTCCATCCATTCTTTCATTTTTGAATGATTTTCTAAGTGGGGTCTGGTCCCCGCCCGTCTTGATCTGCGTATGGTACACAGGGCAATTTAAATGCCAATAAGTGCAGTAATTGTCCGAGATTTTTCCATGTCTATTTTTGATCATTGTTCAAATAACAAGTATACACCGTCAAAGAACATTAGAAACGTGTTGTTCTATATTTTAACCTTAATCATAATAATTGAATAACATCGTACGCGTTGGCAGCCTGCTGCATTATTTTGAAACAACCACCCGAGTCAAAGAGTTTAAGTGGTCCTCTCTATGGACACGCACAATACAATACAATACAATACAATATCTTTATTTCCTCCTTCATAGGAGATTTGCATTGGTTACAGTCAATGTACAGTATTAACAATTAAACATTGTAACAAATGGTAAACAAAGTTATATATTATTTTACATATATGTAGATCAAGATCTATATACAGTAAAATTCTCCATTACGACCACCAAACAGAGAGCCAATCGATCGTATGAAAGACAGCTGACAACTTAAAGCAATGAGAAATTGTTTTATATTCACACTGCTTTATGCACTCACCTGCCTTAAACACCCAACTTTTAATACAGCTTAGTAGTCGCATTGAGGGATTTTACTGTAGTCGGTTAATTTTCACGATATATTGCAAACTTACAAATAGTGCAGACCCTAATCAGAGGGCTCCATTAGGAGCCCTCTGATTAGGGTTTGCACTGTTTGCCTAGAATATGTGTAATCTTTACAGGTACACTGTTTGCAAATGACGAGTGTATTCGTCACTAGGATTCTATGTGTTAATAGACTGTTCAATGCATTCAAGTATTGTAAATATATATAGCGCAAAATGTCCGTTCCCTATTCTCCTCTGGGTATTAATTTCAACCCATTTAACCTTTATAAATATTTCATGCTCAAAGTGGTATTTGCTATAATTCTGAAACTTAATCTTTATTTTGCAGATGTGTTAAAATACTATCAGGGTGGCAAACACTTTCGATCCTGGTCAGGCCTCACAATTGTGACATCGGCCCTGATTTGGATCGAAACCGAGTCTTTTTTTTAACAATTATTAATTTATGGTCACCATAATTAAAAGGTTTTAAAGTAAACTTATACATTTGTCGATCTTCGATTAACCAAAATATATTATTGTTCCATAATATAAACACCCGCTATTATAGTAACTTAACAGTAAGCTTATTATCGATCTTAAAGACAGATAGCTGTTTAAAGCAAGGCGGCATTAGATCAAGAAGGCCCCAAAAGTGTGTAATAGGCTTTACGTTCATTTGCTTCAAACTACATCAATTAAACCTTTATCTTTAAGCCTGTTTCTAGTTTTGAAGACATGTGACCACTTAAAGCAGGTTGAAGGTAAAGCAGAATGTGCCTTAAGGCGCATTCTGTTTTATTTTCAGCCTGCTTTAAGCTTCCATCTGCTAGAATATAGAAACTATTTCTTATAATCCTGACTGATTAAATTGGAGCTATTTTCTTTGTGGGATTTGGGGGAGGAATACATTAAATTCGCTAAAAGGCGCTTCTATGGGGGAAAGAGTTAATTAACGCACCCTAAAGATGAGTACATGTATATGTTTCATTTACAAACAGTGTTACAACAAGTAAGACATTAAACCGAAGGGCGCCTGTATGATACGTGTATACATGAAAACAAACTTTACATTTTATCCTGCGTTTAGATGTCATCTGCATTAAAAACGGATTAAGAGAGACCTTGTTATGCTAAGTGTGATATGAATGATATTTGCTCTGGATCCAAACAGTCTGACACGTGTTTCGGATTTTCTTCCCTAATAAGACTCAAGACATCTACTCCAATAAAGTATTTGAATGAGTTCATTATGCTGGAAAATCCATATTTTAAGTATCATTTTCTTCGAAACACAGCACTAAAATTTCATTTACATCTGACGGTTTCGTCTCTCACTGGAGACATCATCAGAAGTGCCGCACGCATGACCAAAGCGTTTCGAAGAAAATGATACTTAAAATATCCATTAAAATATATCAGCATTACTGCCAAGCCAGTACCTATATCATGATAATGTGGGTTAACACATTCAGCCACAGTGACGAGTAATCTCGTTTTTTAACAAACAGTGTACCTGTAAAGAGTGCAGTTGTCCTATACAAGCAGTGTAGACCCTGATCAGGGGGCCACTGTGGACTCCAGTCACTAAAAAAATTACGTAGAAGGGTCTGCACTGTTTGCCATTTTGTAATATACATGTATCAGTAAAATAACTGTATATCTGCATGTACACTTGTTCTATGCAAACGATGTAGACCCTGATCACTGTTTGCCATTTTGTACTTTTATCAGTGAAAATAACTGTATATTTGCATGTTTTGGTCTAAATGGAAATTTGAAAAAAATAAGCCTCACTGTCTGTTATATCATGTTTAGCCCTTTCACTGCCAAACTTTCCGTGAGTGTTTTACCTCTTCACCGTTTCATTGTCGTCTGCTTCAATTTTGTCGTTTGCAAGATCGTTTCAAAGTAAGATTCAATGTAGGATGACTTCAATCATATCGTTACGATATTCAAACAGTTTACAAAAGATGCTTTTTCAGTGCGCTAAAGAGTGGAGATGACAATTTGATCCCACTAAGCGCTTGTTCCTCGTCTCGGGACGCTTGTTTGTTTACGTATGTTGGTATTGTTGTTAAGGAAGCCATGGTATTGAATCAATACATGTCATCTCCCATTCTAATATCAAGCATATTTCAATTCAAACTAACCCGTGTTAAATGATCGTATTATTATGAAAGTGGTTGCTGATTACAATAAATCCTATACATTTACAGTATACATTAAACAGCAGTGTATACATGTAAATGAATTGTGTAGTTAAAGGCTAAAGCGTGCATTTTGTAATTTCGTATAAACCACAATGCACATTTAAACCCATCTATTACAAGTTAAAAGAACGCATACTTTCAGAATTTAAATCAAGTAACTGCTTTAAGCAAGAGGGAAGTGAAGTATTAAGCTCCGTTAGGAGTTTTCTGCTTTACTTCCATCTTGCTTTAAGCTTAAATGTCTTATAAAGTCGAGTATGGCCCTTCATTTGTGTGGTCACAATATAGCAACACTTACTACAGTAAATTCATATTTTGCATTTAGTTTTCTTACCTTGAAAGAGAAGCAAAGATGATAATAGAACCAAGGCGAACATCCTGTACTTTCCGTACAGGGTATCCAGAAACAACCAGTGTGCTATAAATCCCGGGTATTCACTATACCGGGTATGTTCTATAATACTGATCTTCTTATATTTTTCCTATATGTATTATACCCATACTTAACGCTTCGCTAAGTTTTTCGATTTGGTATCGTAGCCCTTTGTTGTAGGTGTCAGATTACACATGGCGATCTACCTTTAACTCTACTGTTTGTCCTAGACTTCGACTCGTATGATGCATGTTCTAACATATCGAATAATACTAGTTAGATTATACAATAGAACCTCTCTTTTAGGCCCCCTAAAACGAGTATTAATTTATTGTATACAAGACAAAAAGCAAGATGGACGCTAGCAGAAAGCCCTTAAAGGATCTTTCTGTTATAGTTTACATTGCTTAAAGGAGCATCCAGCGTTAGATACAAAGCCATTAATGTAAACTAATTTAGTTGTCGTAATAGAGAGATGTTACTGTACATCCCGGGTTACATTTTTAATACATAAAATCCTCTTTACGACGGCGTCGGCGTAGATCTATATCATTTATACTACATGTATCTATTTTCTTTACAGAGCATATTATATTTTGACTTATACATATAGTGTTTCGTAAATGCTCAAAACAGCATAATATAATACAAATGGCATGTAAACTATGGTGAACATTTTGGTTTTGCTGGTACCGTCCAAACAGATAGGAAGACACACTGTCTAAAGATAAACTTTCTAATTAATTTAAAAAAAATTAATTTCATTTTAATCTGAGTGGCAAATAATTTAGAGCCTGATCGGCCGGCTCACCCGGCGTCTGATCTGGTTCTAAAGGTTTGCATTTGAAATAAACGTTTAAGCATAAACGCGTTTATTGGGAAAGAATAACGTCTCTTCTCCATTGTATCTTTTAACCCTTTATTATCGTTATTGCGAAGGTGGGTTATTTCGGTGGGGTATATCACTTATACAATATATTCTTTTTACATTGAAATGTTAAAATAGGCGACTGCTTGAGGCAAAATTAAAAAATTGTGCACGAAACTATCACTTGTTTTAAAGATGCACACGACTGGTTGTGCTTATTTGCCCGGTATTATACAATTATTTACTTATATGTTGAGGTCAATATGTGTTTTATCGGACCTTTAAAATGATAGTGACCGAGGACTACTATTCTTAATATATAATATTTTATTTCAAGAAGTGACAAACTATTTCAGATGTTGTGTCTTATTAACCTAATAAACCCTAATTAATGAAGATATAATGAATGTTGGAAATAAACCAAACAGATCTTAACAGAATTTAACTATGAAAATATGAATTACCTTAAAGTTATTTCAAGTCGGTGCTGCCAAGAGAGGGTATAGCTTGACTGTGAGACTGGAAGTGGTTTTGCAAGGCAAGAGTAATTCAAACAACAACTTGATTTGGGTAACAAATACATGTATATATAAACTCTTTATTTCCTCTTATTACAGAGATTATATATATTGACATGAAACATCACAGTACATGTAATTATAAATATAAACACATTATGAACAAAACACAAATGAGGCAAATATCCAATACACAATTTGAACCTAACCTATGAGTACAAGGAATACAGAAATGATCACTTTAAGTGTGTATGTAGTATACTAGTATAACTAAATACAATTCTCAAAGTGGACATTAATTAGGTAATGGTTGGATTATATACATATATTTACATTCACCCTGTAAAGTCTCTATGTAATCGTATTAAAAATATGCAAGACAATTCTCGATGAACCTACGAATCGAATCCGGTCCCAGCCAGTTAGAAAGAGGGCGGAGTCTCCGTCGCGAAGAAAATCTTCCATACGGCGGAGAGATACCGACCAAGTTAGGATCTACTTTTAGATTATCCGTTTGGGTATCTCGAAACCCCTATTTAAAGTCGCAGACAGTTCAATTAAAATCAAATTGCGATAAAAAAAAATTAATTGATGTTTTTAAGGGAGGTTATCATATTACACTCCGTCATTAAAGCTGTACGCGTTCTCTCCCTTCTCCGAGTGAGCAGGGATCTATTTATAGATTAGACAAGTTGTCTTCCAATTACGGTTTGAAATTGACAATTTCAAACAATTTGTTCACCAGAATACATAGGAAAGTCGCTCAAACATAAAGCAAAATAATGCATTCACACTTACTAAATTGGTAACATAATGTTCCGTTATGACATATTTAAACTAGCCTATGTGTATCGGATATGCCACGGATAGCCGCGGGTGTGTGTACACGCTAACTGTGTACATATAGTCGCATTTCAGCGTTGCTATTCGCGTTGCTAAGTGTAAAGCGTGTATAAAAACTTGCGCCACCTAATTGTTTAAAATATGCTTTGATAATGGATATTTAGATTGAAATTTTTGTTTTAATTTCTTACGAGCGTTTAAAAGCACAGCGAGAAAGTTTACTGCGTAAAACCCTGAAATTATCATGCAAATACAGTACATGTAGTAAGGACTACTTTTGACACCATATTTAGAAACGGGAATGGCTATTACATCGATATTACATCTATCAAACCCATTTGGCCGGTATATGGTATATTCATATACATGAAAACAAATCTGGTCAAACTACACATTAAATGGATGACAGAAAATAAAAATATAAATATAAGGAATAAACAACATCTTTTTGCCGCTCATGACGGTATGACTACATTAGCTTCGGGGGATAAATTTAATGAAAACGCCTTTGGGCGTTTACAAAATTTACCCCCTGCGAAGCTAATGTAGTCATACCGTCATGAACGTCAAAAAGATGTTGTTTATTCCTATAATATTCTCAAATAATTTGAAGCCGATAGGTTATGAGCAAATGACAAATTGGTTAACTGGAACAAGCATAATAATTCTTAGCCACACGTTTTATATAAAATTATACCTGAATTATGACTATCCCTTAGTGCATGATACGCCAAATACAGTGTTTCGACAGAACAGGCAAAAAGAGCAGTTATAATCAGATATAGGCTAAGTGGTATTCCGTTACTATTCCTTATACAACTCCTTTTTTTTGAAACGAAACAAAAAAAGTGCAAAATGGAAATTACTATGCCGCTTACCTTTCATTTTGTTACAAACGTGCAATGCACTGAATGAAGAGTTTGATCAGCCTAAACATGTATATACTAATACTAGATAAAGCAGTATAAAGCAGCAAAGCAATAATCATAACTGTATTCATGGGTTATGCTGATCAAATATCAAATACATTTTCATGCACATTGCAACAAAGAGCATGGCTTTTGATAGAAAGAAATTGTAAGTTTCGTCCGGCCAGTTCGATTGAAAAACTAATTTACACCCAAGTGTAGCTAACAGCATTTGGTTTTGGTCTAGTAACAGTAGTTCCTGATAAAGATTCCAAGCGTTTAGAGATAATTCATGGAAAAATTGATCCCGATACAATTGGAAGTATTGACATGTAAGAAGTATATGAAGATTGGTGTTAAAGCATCTGACATTGCATAGTTTACAACTATGCTCGTTGTAGTCTACAAATGTCCATACTTTTGCTACGTACATTTTATTTATTAGAGAACATATATCATCAGGTAGTCTCCAAATGCTTGCAATACTTATACGTGGATGTAGCATATTAAAATATTTGAAGTCGGGATCATTTGTTACTCTTTGTAACCAAGTACTCCGATGATTCTCTAGAACAGTTTTGTTTACTATTGCTTTCCAACGTGATTTTGTTGGAAACTCTGACGTTTCACTATAAGCATGCAAGTATGTAAGAAGATTATACTTGTTAAGAATAGCAAAAATATCGGAAATAAACCCAAATTGGAGTTTGCATCCTCTAAGCATGAATAAGCTCAGCCTAGTGTTTAATATGGATTTACTTAAACACGACGGGGTCATTGTGCATAACTTTTGTAAGAAGAACAGTTTCTTTTTCTCAATGTCACACATAATAGGTAGCCAGCCTAACATAGATAACGCCATATATGTGCGAGTTCTTTTCGGGAGACATTGTATAGCTTTGGCAGACATCCTTATGAACCTTTCTAATAAAAGTATATCTCTGTTACTGAGGTTATTCCACAGTTCACACCCGTATAACACAGTTGGCAATTATACTTTTTTAAATAAGTTCGATAAAATACTAGTAGTAGGACTGACTTATTTCCTGCAATAGTCTATCGATAGAATTGAAAATAACGACTTTCTTCCTTTGTTACAACAGGTGTCAACTGCAGCAGAATTACTTAAGTCGGACTTCAACTCAATACCTACATGTTTTGCACTTTTAGTTTGTTGCATCTCAAACGGCCCGATTGAAATTTTACCACTGATAGGGATTTTACTTTGTGAAAAAAGGACCATTAAGCTTTTGGTTTGATTGAATTAAAATCTCCATTTTTTTGGAGTACTCATGGACTAGTTGCAACATATCGGCAAGATTGCTGAAGTTATTAGCGACAAGAGTTACATCGTCTGCTAGAGTGGGGTTACCATACTGTATAGATCCGATACACGCCCCTAGCTCACTCTTACTGAGTATATCCAACATTTCGTTAATGTATACCGTGTAGAACCAGCTAGAGAGTATTCCCCCCTGTCTGACCCCTTGCATGACAATGAAGCTTGAAGATTTGACACCGTTAACCATCACCAGACTGGACAAATTTGTATAGGCTTTAATCATCCACACTAATACCTTTGCTTTTATTCCAATGTTCATGAGTTTAAGAAATAACCCATTATGCCAGACATGATCAAAGGCTGAAGTAGCATCTAAAAAAGCTACGAATGTATCATTACCTAATTCTCTGTTATGACTGATGGCTTCTGGGAGGTTAAAGGATGTCGTGATTGATCCTAGATGTTTTGATAGCCATTTTGTTGCACGTTAGGGACTTTAATATCATTAATAGAGATAAATCTGTCAATTTTAATTTTCAATATCTTTTCGAATAATTCATAGACAACCGATAGTAAAGTTACTGGTCTGTAGCTGCTAACATTTACTTTCGGCTTTCCTTCTTTATGTATCGGTACTATGATACCTGTCTTAACTACTTCTGGAGTATATTGCTTATCTATCATTATGTTAAAAAGGTGAGCTAAATAGAGCAGTAATGTATCACTTCCATATTTCAGGTGTTCGCTTGTAACATTATCGTTTCCTGGAGCTTTCTGTAATTTAAGTGTTTTGCTTACGGTTCTACGTCTTCTGATGTTATCTTAGAGCATAAACTTTGACAATCTTTATTAAAATCCGATTTTAGGTATTGATCAATTTGCGCGTCAGCACTCTGTTTAAAATTGTCATCATATCCGAGATTAGATTGAGGCACAAACAGACATGAGAAGTGGCCTTCAAATGCAGCAGCTATTTCTTGGGGATCAGTCAAAACCTTACCATGTTGCTCAATGCATGAGATAACATTTGATTTTCTATTTTTTTCCTTTTTACTAAGGTCCAGAATAGTTTAACCGGTTATAGAAGTTAACGTCTACAGTTCTTATAGCCTCAGTTTGACACCGTCTGAAATTTTTTCATAGGCTTTAAAGTGATTACCCCTAGGCCTGGCCCGCTCTATCCACAGTAGTCTCAATTTTCGTTGAGCAACGTGAGCTGCTTTGACATCAGCCCTCCAATATGGGTTTGAATGTTTGTTGAATTTCCTAAATGGTAAAGTTTCATGGGCCGCTTTTTGTATAGAGCTTAATATATGTGTTGCAAAGTTATCGAGCTCAACACAGCTTATGTTTTCTGTCGAAGTGTAAGACAAACTAACATCTCTAAGGTTTGAATCAAGACTTTGTTTGTAATTGTTCAATATATCGTCAGTACACTTATTCCATGCTACCGATGTTTGAAATGTAAGCACATGTCTATTTAAACTTAAGTGAGCAAATATCGTCATCTATAACAACATTATTAAGGACTGTACTTTTTAGACGAGTGTTACAATTACATAATCTAACACTTTTTCAGACGGGCGAAATGTGTAATCTCTTCCTCTTGTTGACAGAACATTTGCATTAATGCTTTTGACGGCGTTAGATAAAAGTTTATCTCTGTCAGTAAGAGGATAGTTCTGATTGTGTGACATAACTCCGTTAAAATCTCCACAGAGAACTACATCTCCATAATGTGAGTATGATTCGTATAAGCCTGTTACTATAGAAAGAGTTTTCTTTGTATTCACCAATGCTATAATTTACACTTGGCATGTAAATAGAAAATGCATATATTGTAGAATCAATGTGGTTACACATGATCTGCACACCAACAATTCTATCAGACGGTATTTGTTCAATGGGTTTAACTGAAAATTGACACTTTTTCTTGTACATTATACAGACACCACCTTTTCCGGTAACAGAATTATGCAGATGTAGCTATCTCTCCACAAACAGTTCTCGACTTATAGTTATCATGGAGAGTGTCCAGAAATGATTCACTGTGACATCTTAGTTTGTGTTCGCTTATAAAAGCAAAGTCAACGTCATATTTGTCCAAAAGTTCGCTAACACTTTCGGGAGATGACATGATGCCTCTCACGTTCACAGTAAGAAGAGTACAAGTTTCGTTTGACATGAAAGTTGATATGAAGATCGTGTAGAAAGTTAATAGTAATACTACAGTACAATGTCTAGTATTCATATTCATCATTTTGAGTTTTTGGCAAGTTTCTATTTTCACTGAGAAGAGATCTCCAACGCTGTTCACTATACCATCTTCGACAATAGACCTTTCTGAGCCAATAGTCTCGATTCTCCACTAAGTAACATAAGGTAATTGTAAATGCCTGCTCGTTTGGACGATGATGATATACCACCGATATAGTATCGCTGGGTTCTCTTGGATGCCGCACTTTCAAACACTGGATTTTCATTGCTGTGTGACTTTGTGACAGGTACTGGTATACTTTTGTTTGCTGAGTGTTTTAGTTTGTCTTCTGTTGGCATACAAGATTGCTGTCTGTCAGGGTTACAATTGCCAATACGTACTTCTATTTTCTTTCCACTTTGTCTATACTTGTCTTTTTCGTCTACATTTTGTGTTTGCCTCTCAAACAAATGTTTGTCTCTGTTGAACACTAGCTTAGTATTTTCTTTCGTGTTTTTATCTTCGATTTGTGGTTTGATGGTTGGTGCGGAGTTCGAATGGATAGTATCACTCACTTTCGAAGTGTCGCCGCAGGCAGTATTTTTCTGTTTGTTTGCGTTTTCTTTATCATAAAACTTTGTTTCTTGGGGTTTAAGTTCGCCTGCGTAAGTTTTCACTGGGTTTTCTTTGGTCATTTCTCTTTCAGAAAGCGAGTTTGGATTTAAGTCAATCTCGTCTTCACTTTGTAACTTTGTAGTCATTTCGATAATTCTTTTGTGAACGTGCAGTTTCATGTTAGAAATAGACTCTTTCTGATTACAGACTAACGATGTTTGCTTCATATTGCGAGTTCTGTTTCTTTAGCTCAAGCACGTTTTCTTTTAGAATCAGAACTTCGGACTTAAGTTCTGCGATTTCACACTGTATGAATTTAGTACCGTTCAGCGCCGCTAAGCTTTTGACGTACGGGCTATTATCAAGCTGGGATGCTGTTGTTCGTCTTTTGCAGAAGGTATCACTAATACATCTGATGTCGCTGTTAAGAATAAATGACGATATTGAAACAGTCTAGTGTATATTTATACGCCGCTGTACCCCTGACTTTGTTGACTTTCTGGAGATTAACTGACCATCAGGGCAGTTCTTCTGCTGTTTTGCCTTTCTCGCTATTATTGATCTGAACATAGATATTGTGTCTTCACAGCCAAGAGCTTTTCAACGTATAGATCTTTCGGGTTGCGTTTAAGCCTTGTTTCGAGATCTTGAAAGTATTGCTGATTGCATATTGGCTGGGAGTCAGTTGTGGTTTGTTTACATTTCGATTGTGTTGTTTCTACGTGACTATCATAACATTCAGGACCGTCTGTGTTATTCCAGTTGTCAAAGGGATCTTGCCAGCTCATGCTGTCGTTATGACTATAATCGCACGTTTCATTGTCTAGGCGCACTGCCGTTAGCGTCGTATAGGTTGTTCCACCGTTATCGCTCAGCAGTAAGAAGTCACCACTGTTGCCTGTGGCCATAATAGGTGTGAAGGCCTTATTTATACAAGTCAATATTCGTCGAGACAAAGAACATATGAATTATGCCTCAAAAGCATAAAAATGAAAACACTTTTCAAGAAATCAGTTCTGGCACTAAAATGTTCTTGTGTTTAACTTACTGTACTCACCTTTCTAGTGCAGTTGGCCTTTTATAAATATACAAAAATCCATGTTTATCGGGAGACTTTTTTATTTAAATGTTTGCTAAATACATGCTCGGTTGTAGTTCCACGAAAAGTATTATACACTCAATACTGTATTAAGCGATCATTCAGTTTGGTAGTGTGGTGACCTCTTAGGACCAAGTTACTGCTTAATGCTGGATAGAAACAATGCACAGAGCTCCTATAGGTTTCTGTTTAACTCTTATTCTGCATTACACAAACACGTGTATCAGATTATGCACATGTACAGTGGAGAAAACGTTATTCCTTCCCAATAAACGCGTTTACGCTAAAACTATTATTTCCAGTGCAAACAGTTTGGAGCCTGATCAGACACCGGGTTACCCGGTGTCTGATCAATCTCCAAACTGTTTGCCACTCAGATAAAAATGAAAAGTTAGCATTGTAAAAAAATTGTCCTTTTCTACAGTTTTGTGTTTTGCGTTTGCGTTTCGTTTGCGTTTTAAAAACGGGAAAGAATAACGTTTTTCCTTACTGTATCTTCTATATAGTGTTCGTGGTCGCCTAATAAGAAATTGATTTACTCTGTATTTATTTGGGGTCACATTTCGCTCAACGCTGGAGTATTAAACTACATCTACACTATATATATCACAAGGATATGATATAGAATGTAATGCATGTTTTTGCTTAATGCAGAAATCTCCTATAGGATCTTTTAGACTGCATTATTTTTTTCCTGCGTTAAGAAATAAATTGCCTTAAGCGGACCACCACGCTACTTCACTGAATGGTCGCTTAATACAATATCGATTGTATAATACTTTACACGGAGTATACTAAGCAACAGTGGAGAAAACGTTTTTCTATCCCGTTTAAACGCAAACGAAACGCAAACGCATTGCATTAAAATGGAGAAAATGACAACCTATTGACAATCCTGATTAATAATTTTAATCTGAGAAGCAAACAGCTTGGAGCCTGACCAGACGCCGGATAACAGAAACAATAGTTTTAACGTAAACTCGTTTATTGGGAAAGAATAACGTTTTCTCCACTGTAGCATTTAGGTACGGCCTGAACTCGAAAACTGGATAATTGCGGGAATATTTAATGCTTAAATATAATTTTGAAACTATGATGAGTGATCTGAATTACTTAAGCATTCGTTCTGTTGTTATTGATCTCAATAAATGATTCAATGAAATGTCGCTCATCACGTGTTCTACTGACAATATACTCAACAACATTTTTAATCGGCAATGATATACACTCAGAGGATCTTCTAACCGATCACTTTTTAAACTCATTCTTTATTAAAAAGGAAATGGCACACTGACGTAATCAGTTTTATTTCAAATACTAGATTGAATGTGCATTGAAACAAATTATTGAATTTTGAACCAATCTCTACGTTACGTCACACCTCCAAGTTCGACGATTTAGGCGTTTTGCACGTGCGAAACGTGTATGGGGACATTGGTAAACACGGATTTTGATTTTGTGTTGGTCGTCAAATGTCCTAACAGAAAAACATTTAACATGTCGAGAATGCCGATTGTACTTATCACAAGAGCACTCAAAATGTTGTATTCAGAACGAATGTGAAATGCCACGTTAACGTCATTGACGTTTTACGTACTGTGTGCCCTAAACTAGTTTACATAAGCTAAATATTAAACATCAGTATCTTATTTCACCAATTGCATCGCATTTCAACATGTTGTTCGCCAATATCTGCTTGTTTTGAGGAAATTGTGTTTGACCGAATTTGAAGAAGCTAACGTCATTAGCGATTACAAATGAAAACTCACGTTAACGGAATCTTTCTTTTTGGTCATCACACACTCGGTTGTATGTTTCAACGCGTCTACGATGACTTTTTGCGCATGTCTGGACCGTAGAATATGTCAAAATAACGTAACGTAACTGCGTTAACGGCATCAACGCCAATCGTTTAAAAACAAAAGCTAGTGGCTTTTTTGGTATTTTACACAATAAAAGAAAACAGACCAAGAGTTACCTCAGTATTATGATTTCATTGCCAGTTGAATGACATCCCATCAATACTTAGATAGTATTTTTACAAAATAATCATTTAAGTGCTACATATGGCACCAATGTCGCGTTGAAAGCTGGTAGCCCAACAGACAAATGTCATTCATGAAATTGTGACTTGTCATTTTAGGGTTAGGTTACAATTTCAATCATATTTTCCATAATTCGTGATCAATTTTAATGAAAGTTTTCTTCCTATTATAAAACATATTCATCTCATGGAAAATGTAATTTTTGGCATCCGATTTAACAAGTTTTAAGAGTAGCACCTTTAAATCTGACTGATCGGTTAGAAGATCCTCTGAGTGTATTCGAATTAAGATGCATTTATTTCTCAATTTGAATTTTTAGGTATTTTGACTATATTGAAATAAGTGGAAAAGTTTGAATCCCGATCAGACGCCCCGTTACGCGACGTCTGATCAGGATCCAAACTGATTGCGAATAATTGTATTGTACTCGGGGTAAGGCAGTTCAATGTCGAAATAACCATTAAATTTAGAGATCGTATATTAGCGGTATTTAACTGTACATGTATAGTTGAAGGTTGTCATGTGACCAGGTCTAAATTTGTCATTCCGCTATTAATTGTCCCATTTCGTTTATATTTGCTACATTCCAGCTTTTAATTTCTTTTTTGTTTTTATTATGTCCTTTTTGGTCATTACGCTTGCATGACGTCATTGAAGAGTAGCGCTTGCATTATAGGCAGTTCATTGGTCGTTCTCATTGGGTAGGTCTCTGCTTTACCAGTGACTTGTTCAACTAGTTTAGAAGGTTTGAAGAAGATTGTCGGTCGTATTGGGGTGTTCACGTTTGGTTATCGATCAATCTACAATTGATAACTATGCTTTGGTTGTGTGACGACAGACAGGGCTTAGCACTATATGATGATGCATCTCTAAAGCCGTCCTTAACCGGGAGAGTTATGTCGGATTTTCGTGCTTTTCGTGCTTTGAAATTGTTTTTTCTCTCCCTCTCTGTCGTACCACCCATCAATATCTTACAGTTACTCGTGACTACGGACTACGGACTAGTCGCTTGAGTACAATTTGACCGTTGCCATAGTGGGTTATTTTTAGCACGGGCTTGAATATTTAATTCTTTCCCGTGTTACTAATAATCTTCTTGTTATAGAATTTTTGTTAGATGTTTTACATGTATTTACTTACTGTGTTGGCGGTCTTTTTGGTTGTAAGGTTGTGGAACCGGGTTAATATTTTATGTACACTGTTCGTCTTTATAAGTGAATATAGGAGATAAGAGTGAGGTTGGGCGCCCCATAACTAAGATTTAACCCCAAGTGGTTATTAATAGTTAATTTATAATTAATTATTGATTGCTACTGACCGTACCAAGGCGGGTGCCTATGTTCACTTTGCTTTATGTTTGTCTTGCGTGTTGCTTTCTATTTAGTGTGTAGATGAAGGAATGGTATTGCGCGTGTGTGTGTGTTTGTTATAGTATGGCTGTGTGTGTGTGTTCTGCTTGAGAGGTGGGTGTATTGTTTGTGTTGCGTTTCCTGCTTGAGTCTTTCGTGTTTATGTGTCAGCTATTTCTACAATTGGTAATGTATGGTGTTGATATAGTTCTGCAACGTGGCATGAATTGTTCCTTTTAAATTAAGTATCATTTGATGTATTTTAGGTTTGTGAATCGTTTGTAATGTGTTTTCGCGCCATTCACGAAGTCGAAATGGAAGCTTGAACCCTGATTTATCTTACTAACACTTGTATCATAGTCACAACATCATACTTGGAATGTTCAGGTTTAATCTTTACAGCAGCACATTATTAGGACACAATGGAGTGAGTGAGTTTGGTGTGGAGTTGGTACTGGAGGAGTTAGAGCGTTTGGTTCGATAAACTGGTAAGAATTGTTCTGTATTGAATATTGTGTTATTTTGTATATTTAATGCATAGAAGGCATTATGCGTAAGTTATTATGCAGGTTGAGTCCATTTTGTAAATGGGGGTTGTATGCTGTATAGCCACGAGAACATTGTTATAAGTGTTGACAAAGGCGCTTAAAGCTGGTATTATGTTGTTTCAACTGTTATGTTGGATAAGTTACATTATGTTGTTATGTTGTAAATATTCACAACAGTCATATGCTTATACATATATGCTTATTTTCAGTTTTAAGGAAATATTATAAAATAAATGCTTAGTGTGCTTTTAACGAATGTATTTTCAGAATGCTAATTCTTTGAAGTAACTTCCATGGTGAATGACCTATGAGAATGATGTGAAATGGTGTGTAAACAGAGTAATTGTCGTTGTATATATTATTTCACGCCCGGCAGCCCCACCCTCGTTATATAGTTATCCGTTTAATCTATAAACAGTTTTACTGTAAACAGTTCAGTTAAATATACCACTGAGCTAGTTGGTTACAAAATGGCGCCCAACAAGTAATTGTGTGTGAGTTATATTTGAGCAAACAGACAATTTACAGTGCTTAATTTATTATATTTATATGTAATTTGGTAATTTAATTACTGAGGACAGTATTTTCTACATCCGGGAGGAAAAAAGAGACATTTATATATATAAATTGAACCAGTGACTGTTATTCAGAGACGTTAAGTAATTTCTGTAAAGTGTTTATTTATAGATAGTTTAATCACTGTAAGAATTGTGTATGTATGTATTTCTTTTGCTTTGACCATGTTATTTATTTGTGTTTACATATTATACACGAACACCTTGGTTGAAACAGTCATGTATTGATGATGTAATTGGTCATGGTGGTGGGACCAGTGGTCTAGTGGCCAGTTTAGTTTTGCTGTATAACATCATATGTGTGAGTATGGTATTTTTGTATTAATAGGGAGATATGGCAGTTCTTTACCTGTTACCTTGTAATTTATTGACTCTCTATTGTCACAATAGGTTGTTCATAGGTTGTTATGTGAGCAGTAACAGAAAATTTTATTGGAGCATTGTTTGAACAGCTGCAATTCTTTATACTAAAAACTTATGCCATTATTGTAAAGTAATAGAGAAATTGTTTCTTTAAAATCATACATATTTTCAGCTCTCTTCTCAAAATATCCCTATTGACTAACCCTAGGTTTCAAGCTACCATTTCGAATATCTAAAACGGAAATAACAGTATCCGACTTATTATTTATTGAATTTTATTTGCAATTCATGCCATATTGAAACTCATATTAATCTGTGGTAAAGGCGTTTAATTACTGCAAGTTTACTTTGGTCCTTTTGCTTATTGTTTTCAAATTAATAGTGTTAAAGCTTGGTTTGTCTACAGAAGTTTGGATACTATTTCTGAAGGAAAGAGATAATGCATTTATAGTCTTTGTTGGAGAGTGAAATATCCCCCCGCTGTTGGAATTGTTTTGTTTGACAGCTGACATTGACTTTACATTGATTATGAGGCATCTACATACAGCATTTAGATATAGAATAAAGAGACACAGGTATTTGTTTAAATTGTATTTTCAGAATTACAGGTTTAGGTTTATGGTAGTTTGTACTTTCAGATATTTAGTTAGAAATTCATATTGATTAGTTTAGCTGGTAGCAGTAATAGTTTAAGGGTATATTAGGAACAGTGATATATTGTATTATTATAGCATAGAATTTCATTTTCAGCTGGTATTTATAGTAAAGTTGACTGTCGCTATTGTAACAAATATCTTTCCGTGGCCACTCACGTCAATTTGTTTTGTTTCGCGCCTTGGCGTAACACCTTTTAGTTTAAACATATTTTATTTCGTAATACAAACACATGTTTAAGTCATACATAGATCATTAGGATTAGAACGAAAGCAATTGCTTATTAGGTTCTTCTCCTTTTGCTGTTATGGTGTAATATGTATTCCCTGTAATAACACAAACATAATAATAATACATCGCCAAACATAATATTTAAACTTGTGTACCAACTTTACTGCATTTTGAATATTTATCCTGGTATTTTAAACTTAGTTTTTGTATACAATATTGATATTTGGTGTGGTTTGCCTTGTTATAAATACAAACATGGCAGGTAAAGGGAAATCAAAGCAGGATTCCCTGATTGACTTATCAGATATGGAGGATGAGTCAGAGCAGGAAAGGGACATGGAGGCATCAGGACTTAAAAGGAAGGAGCGGAGATAGTTTCCGGAGTTGAGAAGAAACTGGAATTGGAAGAGATATTTTCATAAGCTGTTGCCCTGACATCACTACAGAGAAGTGACACATTGGTTTTGAAAGAGAAACTTTATGGAGGTCTCAGGACAGAGTTGACGTATTAGATTTTTCCTCAAAAAAGATTATGATCCAACTATATTGCTGCGCACTTCACGTTTGGTTGTCGATCAATCTTCAATTGATAACCATGCTTTCCTCTTTGGTTGTGCGACGACAGACAGGGCTTAGCACCACATGATGATGTATCTCAAAAGCCGTCCATAACCGGGAGAGTTATGTCGGATTTTCGTGCTTTGTTTGTTTTTTCCCTCCCTCTCTGTCGTACCCTGAACCCATCCATGTCTTACAGTTACTCGTGACTACAGACTAGTCGCTTGAGTACAATTCGACCGTTGCCACAGTTTGTTATTTTTAGCACGGGCTTGAATGTTAAATTCTTTCCCGTGTTACTAATAATCTTGTCATAGATTTGTTGTTAGATATTTTACATGTATTTACTTACTGTGTTGGTGGTCTTTTTTATTGTAAGGTTTTTGAACAGGGTTTATATTATATGTACACTGTTTGTCTTTATAGGTGAATATAGGAGATAAGAGTGAGGTTGGGCGCCCCTAAACCCAGGTTTAACCCCCCAGTAGTTGTTAATAATTAATTAATTTATAATTAATTATTGATTGCTACTGACCGTACCAAGGCGGGCTCCTATATTCACTGTGCTTTATGTTTGTCTTGCGTGTTGTTTTCTATTTAGTGTGTAGATGAAGGAATGGTATTGCGTGTGTGTGTGTGTGTTTGTTGTGGTATGACTGTGTGTGTGTGTTCTGCTTGAGAGGTGGGTGTATTGTTTGTGTTACGTTTCCTGCTTGAGTCTTTCGTATTTATTTGAAGCAAACTGCCCGGTACCAGTGTGATAAGACTAAGGAGTATGACGAGTTCAAACGGGAGTTGAGAAAGTTGGAAGCAGAACTTAAAGAAGGAGCCCAGAGAGGAAGCCTAGTAAAGCTGCATATAGAAAGAGACACCTGAGATGAAAGAGATGAGGGAACTACTTCTGAAGTTGAACAGCAGGATAGACACACTGGACAAGGAGAAAGAAGATAGAAACTGCTACAGACTTGGAGGTAATAGGGGCAGTTGAAGAGGAAACTTTCAAGGTGGAGCTAGATGCAGGGGAGCATATAGACCGCAACGTCCGACCGGTAGCACTTGTTTCCAGCCAACTTGTTACCATTGTAACCGGATGGGGCACATGAGGGACATCTGTCGCAGTTATCTGACGGCATTAACTGTTTTTTTAATGCCGAGAGCCAGGTCATATACAGTGAAACTGCCCAAAAGCTTAAGTGCTCAGGCTGTTGGGTCAAGTATGAGCACTGACAAATCTGATCCCAAATTACGTGGAGAACCGAACCAGGCAGAAGTAGTGGTGAAAGGAAACTGACTTCAGCCTTGAAGAAACAGCATTTCTCTGGAGCGAGCTTAATATTGGCCTCTTTGAGTTTATTCATTATGCTATCAAGATGTTCTAAATGTTGTTCGTTAGTTTCACTAAAAATTATTAAATCTCCTGAAATTTCTTGAATTATACGTTTATAGGTCGTGGGTGCGTTCGTTAAGCCAAAATACATTTTGTTAAACTCATAGAAGCCAATAGATCCAACGGTAAATGCTGTTCTTTCCTTGTGACACTCCTCGAACTCTATCTGGTGATAGCCAGACTTTACATCCATGGTGGAAAAGAATTTAGCGCCATGGAGACAGTCGAAAATCTCCTCCATCCGTGGCAATGCTAACGAATCCTTCACTGTGCGATCGTTAAGCATGCGATAATCAATGCAGAGCCTTCATTTGTTTTGTTTGTTTCGCACCAGAACTACATTCGACGTCCAAGGCGATTTGGAGGGACGGATAATACCACACGCCAAAAGCTGCGAAATATGTTGCCTTACTTCCTCTATCATAGATGGCGGAATTCTTCTATGCCGTTGCTTGAACGGGGTATCGTTTTCTAAATCTACTGAGTTAGTACTTGGATGGGTGACCGCCTGGGAATACCGGGTGTCGTAGATTTTTTAAAAAAAACGCTCCCCCGCAATAGTTTGTCTTAACAGATAACGATAACTCGGGCGAGACGTTAAAACGAATAAAGCAAGCAATCTATCATAGTAATGGAGAACCTATGCACTATTTTGATTCGCAGACACCACGAATTTACGACCCTCGTTATTCATTCGTGCAGACACATACTCACGACTTTTCGTCTTCATAATTTATGCTCGGAGAGTCTCGGAATTCGGCGGTTATTTACGATCAATATCAAACAACGTTTCAAATAGAGCATCGTGAATTTCCGTAGTCAACTTGCGAGAATTCACAGCAGAAGAAACGCCCGCCCACAAATTTCGATGCAAAATGAAAACTAGATATATCGCTCGGATGGTTTAATTTTTTTAGCTCACAGCAGTTTGTAGAGATGAAAATGCCACGCCCACAAACGAGACGAATGGTTTCTGTTCCTTATTATATGAAAGCAAATGAAATCAAAATTGATCAAGCCTATTTAGATCTATTCCATTATCACGTAGATCTTTTTGTTTGAAATAGGATGGTTATAGATTTCCCCTTAATATCACTGTGTTGGTAACTTCAAAGTTAGCGTGAATGATTTTGTTAGCTTGTCATCTGTTTTCCTTCAATCGTGCACGTACATTTTGTCATCGGTTTTCGCGAATTAACGATAGCAGCATTTTTCAACAGAAATAATATTCCACTTAAAGTTATGTATCCCCAACTAATAAGATAGAAAATATAGCATAAGAAATAACATAGATAATCCGATTTTATGATAAAATGTGGTTTATTTAAGCATTTTAGTCATGTTGTACATCCGTGATTAAGCAAAGCACTTTTTTTTCTAAATTGTGATAGAACTTAATCTAGCAGATAGAAATGAAGAAATAAAGTCAAAAAAATTAACAGGAAATACAAATGACATTCAGGATTACTGTACAAAAACTTCAAAAAGTATCTACATATAGGAAAACAGTGAAGACCAAGATTTCAAAAACTCTTATTTATAAAAGCCATCTGATCTAGTACTGCGATGTTGGCAATTTGCTGATTCAAATTATCATAAAATCATAATGCTAACATAATTACGTGGCAAGTTGGCAACATATAAAGCAAACACACATGTTTTTTAAATATAATATAGAGGATAATTATTTTTTTTCAGTATAAGATAGAAATTTAATGGATTAAATTCGATCTTATACTGAAAAAAATACAATTATTCTATTTATTTATGCTTTTAAGCCACTTTTTAAACGAAATTGTTCGACAATTGTGAAAGCGAAAGTACATGATTTACCCCGTGTTGAGCCCCAAGTTCACATCGAACACATTAACGAAACAGTTTCCCGTACGATGACGTCACTTATTTATTGATTTGACGTCATCTGAATTACGTCGTTGCTCCCGATTTTGGATTTGTGTTCTTCCGTTGAGTGGTTCGCGACAAATCGGACTGCCGGAATTTAACGATAAGACACGATTGACTACGATTTTTGGGAGCCCTACGGGGAAAACTGCGATTGGTGATAATCCACTGCAGTGGATTACCAAGTGATAATCCACTGCTATTTTCCGGTAATCCATCGAAAAGCATAAATAAATTTTTTTCTTCAAATTATAATCTACTGCTCATTTATAGATTATAACACCAGCAAGCAAGTAAACCAATGTAGGTAATGTGTCTTTCTATATTTTTCTGTCAAACCCTTTCATCTATAAGAATTAAGATGTATAGTTTTTTGTAAACAAAATAACATATCAGTAATTCTGTACTCCTTGTATCTACTGTATTGAACTTTTGATATAGATTCTAGCAAGTTCTTGTCATAAAGAAATTTAAATTGATTAATAAAAAGAAAAGTTTTAGTAGGTTGTTATCTTTAGTACACCATTGAAATAATGCTTAAAGTGGCTCAGGGAACACCATTTATACATTAAAACTTCAAAAAATTCAACGCACCCTCCCCCTGCCCCAGCGCCTTCCAATTTTTCTGGGGAAGACCCTGTACTCGATGTTTCATGACGTTGTATTGTCCTATATCTACATCACCAGTCGAGAAGATGTCCTTATGGCGGTACAATAATTCCTTAAGTTTCTTTCTTTGACCTTCATCTAAAAGTTTGTCCTCATCAACATGTAGAGTACTGAAAAATTCAGTCTGTTTAGCCTCCAAATTCTCTAACACTTCATCTGTAATTTTGACAGGTTGAATCTCACAAATAAAGCAGATAGGTGAATAGATAACTGAGTCTGTTGATAAATTCGATAAAGTTACTGTACATTCCTGATAAGTCAATGCATGTTGATGTTGAACGATTGCGGGTGTTAAACCTAAATGGGATGGAAGGTTGCTATGTTTGGTCTCCTGGATCAATGCTGCTGTAGTAGGGTGGTTAATGATCTGGTCCGTGTAGCATCTTACATCAATTATCTCGTTAGGCTTAAGCAGAATCTTCTCTGGACAGGCACTTCTGACAATGGCAATCCTGTCTGTATTCCTAGTCAAAGACTTTTCCATCAATACCGTACATCTAAATGACAGAAACCAATGTGTGTATAGGTTGGCCTTCTGTAAGAACTGATCTCCAAATGTCTTCTTACAATCCAATAAAAACTCATGAAGGATATAAGTTCCAAGAAGAATTGGTGCTTGCTTGGAATAAGCAGTGTCAGATGTGATTAGAAAAACACACTCTAACGGCGATGCTTTCTGCAGACCTTCAGGAATTCCCAATGTAGCTTCTATGTAGCCTAGATATGGCAGAGACTGTCCATCTGCGCATCCAATGGACAAGTTTCTGTCCAGTGAATGCAGCTCCATATCAGACAAATGTTCCTTATAAAAGGATTCCGATATGGCAGACACGCATGAACCAGTATCCAATTAAGCTTTTCCTCTTGCTCAATTCACCACTACTTCTGCCTCGTTCGGTTCTCCAAGTACAGTGATGCTCATTTATAACGAAATTCAGGGAACCTTGCAAATTATTTCGTCTTATCCAAACATCGTCTTATCCAAACAACGAATGTTTTTGTGAATAGTTTGCAGGTAAAGAGATTTTTACTCATCATACTTTAAGTACAAATTTGATTAGAAAAAATAGAAAGATAGACAGGCATAGAAATTAAATCTTAATTGTTTTTAATTATGCCAGTAACCAATTACATCATTAATACATGACTTTTTCAACCAATGTGTTCCTGTATAATATGTAAACACAAATAAATTACATGGCCAAAGCAAATAAATACAAACAAACACAATAATTACAATGATTAAACTGTCTATAAATAAACACTTTTAGTAAGGGCGCCCAGGCCAGTGGACATTTTTTTTTGCAAGTGGTGATGCAGAAAATTTTCAGTTATATTGCCGAATTCGTAATGCATTTTTATGAAGATTTTATGCGGATGCCAATTTCAAAAGTGGTCAGAATTTTTTCTACATCCATTTTACTTACCCCACCCACCAACGTTCAATGTTAATTCTTATAAACGGAAAGCATGCCAGCTAGTTTCAGGGCTGACTGGACCCTAGGTCCCCAAATAGCCATAATTTATGAGACCTATATCGTTTTAAAGGTGCAAGTATTCTCTACAGAATGATACTTGTTTGAAGTTAAACGGCCGCCGGATGACTCGGAAAATTAGTATTGATTATCTGCCCCTGAATACTGAATTCAAGCTTCTTATTTCCCAGTATATAAACTTATTAGTAGACATGATACGTGAATTTCTCTTCGAATCATGATGGTAATTTTTCCTTTTGTGTATGGGAATTGCATAAAAACCATTGGAAAATGAAAATCAAAACATCTAAAAATCCAAGATGTCTGCCGTCAGCCATTTTGTCGGCCATTTTGAAAATACCCGGAATTATTTTTGTCGTGGAACTAGGTGTGACACATGATTTCTAGCTAATTTGTGGTCAATAAATTCATTGCTGACATTAAAATTGCCATTAGACGGTGTTGGATAGGTCAAATTATCTAATTCTAATCAATTGCCACTATATGGTATTGATGAAATGAAAAACATTGTCGACATATATTATTGTCACATAACTTCATGTTAAAATAACATATTGTACCAACAGATTTGTCATTAAAGCATCTTTATGGTAATATGGCTGTTCATGGTCATGCCTTGAGGACATACAGCCAGCATACTCTTTCATGTGGCAATTCTCCAGAAAAGCGAAGGGCACATGCTGTTGAAACATGTACACATCTTGGTGTTGAAATGGGTCCTTTATGGACTGTTTACTTTGCCAGTATCACATAAATACTCAACAACCCATGCTATACATGTTGCCTCAGTTCAATGAGTCATCTAACCGTTCTTCAATAGTTTGGCAAGGAATTGAAGTCCTACGTACAGCCATATAACAACATAAACCAAGGCCAGTCACAAGGTATGGTAGTCGATCAGCCTGTCTTCATGTTTGAAAAGAAACTTCAATCGCAATATCCGCAGACAGAACACGATAAGGCCCTTGCTCATCCCTTCATTGGCAGCCATTACATTTGCAAACTAAAATGCGTGCATCAGAAACAAGCAAGAAACACATTATTTCAATTATGCCAAAAATGCTACAGACAAAATGTCCTCTGACGGGTGGATTAAACATGTACCACCAGCCACATGTAGATTACTGCTATAAACTGAATCTTCTGATTCTTCAATGTGTTAAGTCTTGTCCCACAGCTGAGTTTAGTCTTTATATAGAAGCGGTTGATTCACAAATACCATGAGTCTTCATATGATACTATTTCTAGTATTTATTAAATCTGCCAATCCACCACCGCCATGTGGAAATACGCGAAAAGAAACATACCGTTGTACCAAAAGGCTGATTTCATGAGTCTAAAAATCAATGGGGGCATTTTTAAACGCCAAACGTGCCAGCTTCGTGATTAATTGATTGGATTTGGTTTCATGGCATCGACAGACATCAAAATGGCCATATGGCGCAGTGAAACGATTACGTATCATGTACATATTAAAATATGTTGATCAGTGTGTACCTCAGAAAATAACCCAACGCATGTGTAAGGATAAAGGCGTTTGAAAAAACAATACTAGACATATATGTACAATAAAGAGCGTCCTGGGTTACAAAAACATTATAATTTCATTCATTTGAATGTGATAACTCTAATAGATGCCTTTGAAGATCTTAGAAATATCTTTAATGGAAAGCAATGGTAAACTGCTGCACTTAGATACGTCGACACATACCCTTATGTGATGGAGTAGGTTAAATTCTTTGGAATGCAACTAAATATAAATTTTCTAAACAAACATACATGTGGTTACACTATCAACAGTTAAAGTGACGTTGTTCAAGAATTTTTTGTCTGAGCCATGTTACTTACTTACATACTGGCGTTAACCGTCTACAACGCCAGTCCAGATTCTGCAATTGACGATGTGATCCTCCTAGATTCCTCCATCCGTCCATATAGCTTGGTCTGTACAGGTATCGACTCTGGCCACATATGCTTCCTTTTCTCGTCCAGATGTGGGCACCTCTGCAGTATATGCCAATTCGTTTGCTGTTCAAGGCCACAAGTACACAAGGGGATGGGGCTATCTTCATCTTGGTAAACATATGTGAGTTAAGCCTGTTGTGTCCAGTGCGGGGCCTTATTATAGCCACTTGTTCCCTTCTGTTTCTGAGCCACGTTGAAACGTAATTGGAAGTGGCCAACCCGATATTACTTTCAAGCAATTCTGGATGCAGGTCCAATGAGTATATCCTAACCAAATAAAGGTCTACCTATACACTTACCCTAACGGAGAAAGGGCTTATGAATCACTGGGGCAAGAATAAATGATTTGACTGTCCCGTAGAGCTGGACATTTGCAGACCGCTGAGGTGTTCGACGAAATTTTTCGTATTGATTGCATAGCTCCAATGCTAAACCAAACAACAAGACATTCTCTTATATGAACAAACCAATGAAGATCAAGACAATATAGAAGATTGAATCCGTTAACATAGAAAAATATTCAGTGAGCTGACTGTAGCCGGAAAAAAACGGGAAATCGACGTTAGAAACTTTTAGTTTCATATGAGCTCACCCCGTTCCTTTGGCACCATTCAATCTAGATGGTAACATGAAGAAAACTACAAAATCTGCAACATTGCCTAGGTTTGAAGGAAAGGTGGAAATAAAGCACCTCAAGTGACAAAAAGAACACCCAGGGCTTTTAGTCATTGACGTGATGTTGCTTAGGATGATATGCACCAAAAGGTCTGATTGTAAAACATTTGGTGATGTTTCTAAGAAAGTTGCATAAGTAGTTTAGGCGTGGCACTCAAATACACAGCTCTGGTTGGGGATTACTACCAGTATGAAAAATCTATCAGGTCCGGAGAAAGGACGAGGCACGGGCATGTAGAGATGCAGGAAATAATAAATCAGACAACGAAAACGCCCATATCAAGGCAAATAGCAAAGTTACTTTTAAATCCTGTCAACAAGGTCAACAATATCAAGGCGGATTTCTTTTTTAGAGAATTGACAGATCAGTTTGAAAATGAATTACCAGATGATATGACTGTATTTATCGGTGGCGGTTTCAAAGACACAGATAAAGCAGTAAAAGTACTGAGAAACACTTGTGAAAGTGTAGAAGAACTACGGTCTGACCACGAGGAGGCAAACTCTAGAATGATTCCACATTTAGATTTCGTCGTGAGAGAGCTCCATGTTACAAATACTGTTCTGTGGATTCCGAAGTGGCAGAAATTTGTCAAAGAATAGAATTGGATCAAAAATTCAAACGCCAAATAAAACGTTTTATTCATATGCACGACAAAAGCATCAGACCTTGTAGAAATATTTTCAAATGTTTGCCGGTCATACATGCGTTGAGGGTTGTGCCTCTAATAGTGCATTTTATGAAATGAGGAAGAAACGTTGACTCACTATTGTCACGAATAGTGTAATTGCTTGAAGGACATGGAGAAGTTGGAGAGGACCCAGTAGACATATCAATACGTGCAACATAAGCTGCGACACAGGCAGTGTCTGTTTATACAGCGACATGCTAGAAGAAAACATCGATAGTGTCGAACATTTACGAAGGGAAATAATTACAAACGTACTGGTCAGTCTTTTATCTGGAAATCAGCCACAAAGCAATACCTCGAACTATCATCCCCAGTTACCGCTAGTAGGGGCACCGTTGGAAATAATCACCTTGTTCTGATTAAAAGGACAAAATACATTCTGCAATAATTGGTTTCAAAAGATGCGCATGCAAAAGCTATTGCTCATCGAGGCGATGCAAATGCCCAAAAGAAAATTTGCAGCCAACTGACACATGTACTGGCGATGACGATATATGTAGATAGTGAAGGATACGACCAGTAGGCTATGAAATATGTGACAAAACATTCAAGCCATTATGATGGAATTTGGAGCATAGAAATTACCCAATGCCCGACCGGCAGAATGGCACATTTCCATCATCGCAAACCGGACACTTACACATTGTAATTCACACCATACACACTAGTTGCGAGATTACTGAACTACAGTAAAATAAAAAAAATAAACACCACAAAATATTCATTAATGTACGTCAGTTTGCGTCAGTCAGACGAAAATGAAATGTCATTCGATTCAGATGAACACCACATAGTAAAAAGAAAGGTACACTAGCTACATGACACATGTGAGCGACATGGCTATAAGATACATGTATGAATGATATTGACAATAATTATGTAGCTAGATATCAATTGTGATAACTTTTAGCAGACGTCAAATTTGGAAGAAAAACAAAACTTATGCTGCTGATTTGCCTTCTAACCAACTCGCTAAATACACAATGTCCATCTGCGTGATCATATTTTGAAAATAATACGAAAAAGGCAAAAAATCCTAACGTAATGCAGTTGAATTTAATCATACAAACTCGAAATAGGATCAACTGGCATTACGATACACTAGAATTATATATTACGGTTCTGTGTAGATCTATTAAAATGTTTAAATGATATTTGGCAATTTATATATTCAACTTAAACAAAGGGGAGCCTGCTCAAACAAACGAGACATCGCCGACGATGCGAATACCCACTCTCAGTTTATTGATATTAACTTTCGTGGTAAAGGTAATATATTCCGGAAAAAATGTGTTACATACATATGCACATACACACATTTTGGAATTGAGGTCAGAGGTCAAGATCAAAGTCACAGTGACCTTAAAGAAGTACTCAACACCCCGCCATCTAAATATGTATAAACACACCAAATTTGCTTTTCCTTGCTGATACGGTACAAAAGATATACTCCAGAAAATGTTTTTAAAAAGAATTGAGGTCAAAGATCAACGTCAAGGTCACAGTAAACTAAAAGGAGTACAAGACAATCCGCAATCCCAAAGTGTACTCACACAACAAATTTGCTATTTCTAGCTGATGTGGTAATGGAAATATACTCAGGACAGAATGAGTTACATATATACAAGCATACACACATTTTACAATTGAGGTCAAAGGTCAAGGTCAAGGTCACAGTGACCTTTAAGTAGTACGCGACACTCCGCCTTCTCGTGATTTTTTACACACCAAATTAACTATTCCTCGCTAATACGTTACAGAAGATATGCTCCGGACAAGCTGTTTTTTTAAAAATGAGGTCAAAGGTCAAGGTCAAGGTCGCAGTGACCTAAATGTATTACGTGACACTCCGCCATCCCAAGATGTACTTACACAACAAATTTGGTGTCCCTAGCTAAAGTGGTAAAGGAAATATACAAGTAGTGTTAAAATGCAATATAATTGTGGCGAAAATTGAATAATTGAAGGTCAGAGTTATCGCCCTTGTAAAAATGTCCCTGACCACTTTCAGCCTTGGCATCCGGCCTTTCCTAGCTCGGGAAGGTCTATACTATTCAAATATACCATTAGAAATTTTCTGCATCTCCGCTTGCAAATCATTGTTATTTAAGGGTCTTTTGAGAGTTGGCGCCTTCACTATTTACTTATTAACACCAGAAATAACTTAACGTCTCTGAATAACAGTCACTGGTTCAATTTATATATATAATTGTCACTTTCTTCCTCCCGGTTGTAGAAAATACTGTCCTCAGTAGTTAAATTACCAGATTACATATAAATATCATAAATTAAGCACTGTAGATTTCTGTTTGCTCAAATATAACTCACACACAATTACTTGTTAGGCGCCATTTTGTAATCAACTAGCTCAGTGGTATATTTAACTGAACTGTTCACAGTAGAACTGTTTATAGATTAAACGGATAACTCTATAACGACGATGGGGCTGCCGGGCGTGAAATAATATATACAACGACAAGCCTGGTTTTCTGTCTTTCGTCTAATTACTCTGTTTACACACCATTTCACATCATTCTCATAGGTCATTCACCATGAATGTTACTTCAAAGAATTAGCATCCTGAAAATACATTCGTTAAAAGCACACTAAGCATTTGTCTTATATTATTTCTTTAAAACTGAAAAATAAGCATATATGTTGAGAACATTCACAACATAACTGTTGTGAATATTTACAACATATCAACATAATGTAACTTATCCAACATAACAGTTGAAACACCACAATACCAACTTTAAACGCCTTTGTCAACACTTATAACAATGTTCTAGTGGCTATACAGCATACAACCCCCATTTACAAAATGGACTCAACCTGCATAATAACTTAATGCCTTCTATGCATTAAATATACAAAATAACACAATATTCAATACAGAACAATTCTTACCAGTTAATCGAACCAAACGCTCTAACTCCTCCAGTACCAACTCCACATCAAACTCACTCACCCCATTGTGTCCTAATAATTTGCTGCTGTAAAGATTAAACCTGAACATTCCAAGTATGATGTTGTGTCTATGTTACAATGCACAAGTGTTAGTAAGATAAATGAAGGTTCAAGCTTCCATTTCGACTTTCGCGAATGGCGCGAAAACAAATTACAAACAATTCACGAACCGAAAATACAGCAAATGATACTTAATTTAAAAGGAACAATTCGTGCCACGTTGCAGAACTATATCAACAACATTTCCTATACATAACCAATTGTAAAAATTGCTGACACACCCTAATACGACCGACAATCTTCTTTAAACCTTTTAAACTAGTTACGTGTAAAGCAGAGACCTCTACCCAATGAGAACGACCAATGAACTGACTATAATGCAAGCGCTACTCTTCAATGACGTCACTCAAGCGTAATTATCCAAAAGGACATAACAAAAACAAAATAGAAATTAAAAGCTGGAATGTAGCAAATATAAACGAAATGGGACAATTAATAGCGGAATGACAAATTTAGACCTGGTCACATGACAACCTTAAACTATACATGTACAGTTAAATACCGCTAATATACGATCTCTAAATGTATTGGTTCTTTCGACATTGAACTGCCTTACCCCGAGTACAATACAATTATTCGCAATCAGTTTGGATCCTGATCAGACGTCGCGTAACGGGGCGTCTGATCGGGATTCAAACTTTTCCACTTATTTCAATATAGTCAAAATACCTAAACATTCCAATTGAGAAATAAATGCAGACGACACTTGTTTTAAACTGATGACATCACGGCAGTGAGGATGGTAAGTTATAGCATTTCTTTCACACCATCACGTACCTTAATTCGAATATACCATTGCCGATTAGAAATGTTGTTGAGTATATTGTCAGTAGCACACGTGATGAGCGACATTTCATTGAATCATTTATTGAGATCAATAACAACAGAACGAATGCTTAATTAATATAGATCACTCATCATGGTTTCAAAATTATATTTAAGCATTAAATATTCCCGCAATTATCCAGTATTCGAGTTCATGCCGTACCTAAATGCTACAGTGGAGAAAACGTTATTCTTTCCCAATCAACGCGTTTACGTTAAAACTATTGTTTTCCGTTACCCGCTGTCTGATCAGGCTCCAATCTGTTTGCTTCTCAAATTAAAATTATTAATCAGGATTGTCAATAAGTTGTCATTTTCTCCATTTTAATGCAATGCATTTGCGTTTCGTTTGCGTTTAAACGGGAAAGAATAACGTTTTCTCCACTGTAGCTAAGTATACTCCGTGTAAAGTATTATACAATCGATATTGTATTAAGCGACCATTCAGTGAAGTAGCGTGGTGGTCCGCTTAAGGCAATTTATTTCTTAACGCAGGAAAAAAATAATGCAGTCTAAAAGATCCTATAGGAGATTTCTGCATTAAGCAAAAACATGCATTACATTCTATATCATATCCTTGTGATATATATAGTGTAGATGTAGTTTAATACTCCAGCGTTGAGCGAAATGTGACCCCAAATAAATACAGAGTAAATCAATTTCTTATTAGGCGACCACGAACACTATATAGAAGATACAGTAAGGAAAAACGTTATTCTTTCCCGTTTTTAAAACGCAAACGAAACGCAAACGCAAAACACAAAACTGTAGAAAAGGACAATTTTTTTTAAAATTCAATATATTTTTATCTGAGTGGCAAACAGTTTGGAGATTGATCAGACGCCGGGTAACCCGGTGTCTGATCAGGCTCCAAACAGTTTGCACTGAAATAATAGTTTAAGCGTAAACGCGTTTATTGGGAAAGGATAACGTTTTCTCCACTGTACAGTGGCATAATCTGATACACGTGTTTGTGTAATGCAGAATAAGAGTTAAACAGAAACCTATAGGAGCTCTGTGCATTGTTTCTATCCTGCATTAAGCAGTAACTTGGTCCTAAGAGGTCACCACACTACCAAACTGAATGATCGCTTAATACAGTATTGAGTGTATAATACTTTTCGTGGAACTACAGCCAAGCATGTATTTAGCAAACATTTAAAGTCCCATTGTGTTTTCAGACCTTTCTTTAATGTCCGAAATACAATAACGGTTAATAATAATGTTTCAACCTTCTTATGGGCCAAACTGATCTATAAAATGTTAAAGACAGACCTAATTCATCAAAAGTGGCAGTTTAAAACCATATCAAACCGAAAGTATAGTCAAACAGCTAGGTCTGACGTGTCACGGGGTCGCCGAGTCCATTTTTAAGGGAGATCAGCATTTCGGATATCCTCGTCTCATTCTTTTTAAAAACAAGGTTGAGTTATAGGTATAAACAATGAGCGGATTAGTTATCAGAAACATAGCGTAATGGATAGGTCGTAGACCCATAATCGAGTATATGATCGGGGAAATTTTATTTGGCGTGGGTTCGAAACTCGCATCAACCTAAAACTTTTTTTTGCTAAAATATATTAAGGATTCTATAATTACCTTATTTCCAATTTCATTTCAACCATCATATACTTTCATTGTAATGTAGATCTATGTAAATGATTATACGGTGAAACATCTCTATACATAAGTCATTGTTGGCCTTTAAGGCAGGTGACAGCATAATGGGGGAATAATGCATAAGGCAGTCTCCATTACTTTTGTTCTACATTCAGCAGCAGCCTGTCTAAAAAGACCACTTTAATAGTCCTTAATGAGTGGTCGATTCCTATGTGTTTCACCGTAATTAAGTCTCCAGACAAGGTGAGTATTTCAAAAAGTAAAATCTTCATGTCTCCTTCAAACCCCATAGTGTGACTACCAATCAAAAGCTTCTCGAAGAGACCATTCTAATTAGTACATGCAATCAAACCATAAGGTTTAGTGCAGACATGAGGAAAATGTTGGAAAACTTGTGTCTATTCCCCCTTATCTGGAGCCCAGTAAACAGATCATGCTTGTAACTCATTACATTTCAATATTATAGAAGCCTATATGTATATACATGTACATGTATGTATTTTATCATCGATTAATTGTTTAAAATATGACTAATATCGGACTCGAACTGAAACAAAGCAACCCTTCACCAACACTGGCGAACGTGTTCATAAATGGTCAGCTTCTATTATACAGTATGGAATAGAATATAATACTTTACTATTCATGCAAGATTTAAATAAAAAAAAGTGTAAGGTCGACGTGGGATTCGAACCCACGCTTACTAAAAATACTGCTATTTGCCTTTGCATACCTAACCTTTGCCTACTGCGCTAAACTGCTCACAATAATTCCGCCTTCATTATTTCACCTCATATACGAAACTCGGCTGTTTAAAATATGGTCCGAGAACATGCGGAATGCTGTGTTACCTAAAAATTGGACTCGGCTGACCTTTGACACGTCAGACCTAGTTGTCTGACAGTTTGAATCTCGAACAGACGCCGCGTAACTCGGCGTCTTATCTGGATCCAAACTGTTTGACAATCGTCTTAAGGTTCTTTTAATCAAAACTATGAATAAATCTAAACTAAACAAATTTTGCACATGACAATTTCAAAGCAGACGTCTGTGCAGCAGAATAAGGGTTAACCACTTCATTCCTGTGCTCCAGCTAATCCGCAGTAAACTGAACAAATCCAACAGTTTATCACTCATTTGTGCACCGAATGATATGATGTTACTACTCATTAGAATTGTCTCTTGGAGACGATTCTAATGAGTAGTGACACCATTGGTTTTAAAGCAGAAATAAAGGTTTTAGTTTTCGAAATACTCCCCTTATCTGGAGCCCTGTATTTACAGAGTTGTCCTTCTTTCCGTTGACTAGGTCAAATTAATGGGTGTTAACACCCATAAATTAAAAACATAAATAAAAAGCGAATTTCTTAGGTAAAGCCGCTTTTTGTGAAAAAATCACGTCCCATGTAGTTCTAATGGGATCCCAAGCAACCGTTTTATGCAGGTTTCCCAAAAGCACAATGCGGCTTTAAATAACATTGTTTATGTACAACATAAAAAAGGTGACTAAATAATGCTGAAAGAAATTAATGCATAAAGCTATACATGTATTTGTTACCCAAATCAATTTGTTGTTTGAATTACTTTTGCCTTGCATTACGCACCTATAGGTCAAATATGATGTACAGTGTAGGCCTCGCTCACTATCATTTTAAAGGTCCGATAAAACACATATTTACCTCAACATAAGTAAATAATTGTATAATACCGGGCAAATAAGCACAATCAGTCGTGTGCATGTAATAAGATCCCAAAATAAATATTATGGGTTATCTTTAAAACAAGTGATAGATCCATGCAGAATTTTTGTATTTTGCATCAAGCAGTCACCTGTTTTAACGTTTCAATGTAAAAAGAATACAGATCTTGTGTATAAGTGATATACCCCACCGAAATAACCCACCTTCACAATAAAGATAATAAACAGTTAAAAGATACAATGGAGAAGAGACGTTATTCTTTCCCAATAAATAGAGGATCTTACATGAGTGCTCATTATTTATCATTTTTAATAAACGAGTTGACTAAAATAATATGACGCGAGCCTTGGCGAGCGTCTTTGTTTTTTTCAACGAATTTATTTAAATGATAGATAATGAGCACGCATGTGAGATTCTATTTATCACATAAACATTTTAAAAACTATTTAGTTAATTGAAGCCGAAGGTTGTACTGTAGTCACCTTCGCCATATAAATTTTCCGCCAAAACGTGACGTTGTTTACGGTAACGTCATCGCAAATGGCGTCATTTGGTGTCCCGCTACATGCAGCGTTTGTTGACAAACAGGTTGGGCCGGTGTAACGAAGTATTTTGACCCCCATCGAAAAATGACCCCCCGGTCAAAATTCGACGACGTAGAATGACCCCCGGTCATTTTTCGATATCGTACAATGACCCCCCGGTCATAATTCGACGTCGAAATTTGACCCCCCGGTCATAGTACTATGACTCCCCTCATGAAGTGTTTTGACCCCTCCTGAAATATATCGACCCCCATCGAAAAATGACCCCACCCTTTTTAGCAATTAACAGACACAGTTTAACCCATTGGACCCTTGCGACGAGTATATTAGTCATTTACAAACAGTCTACCTAGCAATAGTACAGTTGTCCTTTGTTAACCGTGTAGACCCAGATCAGACTAATCCCAAAGGAGCTCTCTGATATGTTTGCAATATATGTCCGTTTTGAAATATATTGTATAAAACAACTCTAGCTATAGGTCAAAAGTTGACTTGACATAACTAGAAAAAAATTGCATTGTCCACTTGAAGTTTCAGGTGTGAATAAGTTAAAAGATATATAAAATTTAGATGATAAACAAGTCAAAATGCAGACTTATGATAAGCGCGCCATGGAAACGTACAGTATACTAAATGCTGTTCCCGATGGGTTACGTTAACCTTGTGCCTATCTGTTGGATACTGATGGTAGGGAAACAAGGTGGCTGTGGGTCTGTGGTATAATTCGTGGACAGCTTATTGTCACGTTTGCGATTAACTGCAATTTCCGCCACTGTACCATGTTTTGTTAACTACATATTCGTTAAATGTATATAAAAATGTACAAGACATTTATATTTAAATTGGTGGTGACTTATAGGCCCACTGGGCCGGGTGCAAATTGTTTGTATTTAAACAATATTTTGTTAAAAACATTTTGTTCTATGCACATGTCACAATAATAAAATATTTACTTACTTACTTACTTACTTACTATAAATAAGTTAAGGTAGTAATTCAGTCATGGAGTATGCAGGCCGGTGGGGCGGGAACATGCATGGTGTGAATTACATTACATTACAAGTGTCACCAATTACATTGCTAAAGAGTGTATTATATTCCAATTATTATTACGTTTACATTTGTAATGTATTAAATTACAAGTACGTTGGCAAAGTAATGCATTATATCACACATTACATTTTGATAACAGTCAAAAACATTACTGAAAATAACTAATAAGCATATCATATATAACTGATAGGTTATCATTTACAAGTTCTTTGTCAACTAAATAATCAAAGATTCTAAACTTAAGAATACATGGATGCAAGTTTACAGTTTGAATAGTCAAAGCCTTTTTATAGTGCCCACTGGGTAAGGACGTATACTTTTGTAAGCAAGTGAGCCCTTAACCCTTTCCTCCACAGTAGCGCTTCAGGCCGCCTGCACCTACATCTGCAAATAAGATTAAGATACACTAATAAAATCCAATAATAGTTTTAATTACAGGCGTCAGCTAACAACAAAATGAGTGTAAAGCAGAAAGCATACATGAGCTTTCTGCATAAAATTCATATTGCTGTATGCATTGTCCTGCCTTAATCACAGTTAGACGTAGCTAATTTGCAAGCTTGCCTATGGAGCAAAGGGTAAATACAGACCAAAAGTTTTGTACAAAGCTCTTTGAAGTGCTATCTACATATTAAACCTGTTATATGAAATGGCATGTCTTTTTTGCCTGTATACTTCTTAATTGAATTACTGCTAATTACCAAGACAAAATGTATAAATGTTACTGTTGCACATAACATCATTAAAGTTTCAAATACATTGTCTGTTAGATGCATTATGTCAGACCTGATTATTTAACCCTTTACTCCTTAGCCTGTTTCTATTCTTGAAGATATGTGACAATTTATTGAACGTAGTTTACAGTCTATCAGTGGTACTCCATATCAATAAACGTTACGTGAACGAGTGCAAATATGTATCCCCCTTTTACAGAACATGTATTTGTAATATTTACATCGGTTCCAATGACATTCGTCATCTAACAATGTGTCGCAACAGAATCATTGCGGCATGTGACTATGCAAATTAATTAGATTATTGACAGTATATTGTACAACATAGAAGCATCCAATGATTTAGGTAATTAGCAATCTGATATGAATTTACCCTCAGGGAGCTGATCGCAACCATGGCGGGGTTATTCTACGACATTGAAAAATGACAAGGGGCCTTTGTTTGACATCAAATACGGTAATTACCAAATCGGGGCAGGGGTGGCATTCTATGAAATAGAATGATATCAGGGGGTCGTTCTACGACATCGAATAATGACCGGGGGTCATTCTACGACATCGAATAATGACCGGGGAGTCATTCTACGACATCGAATAATGACCGGGGAGTCATTCTACGACATCGAATAATGACCGGTGTCATTCTACTACATCGAATAATGACCGGCGAGTCACACTATGATATCAAATAATCGCCGAGGTGTCAAAATACAAGCTAGAATAATGACCGGAGTCTTTCTACGACACTGAATGGTGTGATGTGCAATGAGGCAACATAACACAGCTTCCGATTTTGATCGCTTTTTGTTTGCTTGTTTGTTTGTTTGTTTAGTAAATGCAATTAACTTTACACTTAACATGGTAAACTATAAACGCACAACATAGCAAATGTTGACAAAAGACAAAAAAGCCCACTCAAAACAACCGACCTGCATTCTTCTTATTTCTTGACAAAAGGGATAAGTTCCGACAAATCAAAACATCCTCTATGAAAATATGTTAAGACATTACCTAATAAATACGAATTTTACGCCTTTGATCTTTTTATTCCTCTACTGGAGATAAAAGATCAAATTTATACAGTCATGGATATATACCATAAGAAAATATTTTCTATATCCTAGCAAAGTGTACCTTAAAGCAGGCTGAAGTAAAGCAGAATGCGCAATCTGCTTTACTTTTAACCTGCTCTAAGTGGTCATCTGTCTTTAAAGCTAGAAAAAGGCTGTAGGGTAGTTGGTTAAACCAAAGAAACCGCGACAAGATAGGAAGATTTCTTGGAATGAATGTCAATACGAGCGTATTGTAAATTCTGATCATACGCTTTCTCGGAGACGTGGTACATGTGTGATTGGGGTTTACTCAGCCTGCTACGTCGAAATAAAATCAATAATCGAACAAGAGTAATTGGTAGATCGTAAATGTATACTTGTAAAAGGGTAAACGGTTCTGGGTTCGATACCCATAAGATTGTCCATTGATGGGCAAACACACTTACAATTCAATCAATATAATTTATTCACACAAAACTTAGTTAGGTTTAAAACAACTTTAACATATGCAAAACTGACTTTAAATAAAATATCAAGGATTTTTTAAGGGGGGTCATATTTCGACAGGGGGGGTCATAATTCGACGATGGGGGTCATAATTCGACGATGGGAGGTCATTCTACGACGTCGAATTTTGACCGGGGGGTCACTTTTCGATGGGGGTCAAAATACTTCGTTACACCGGAACCCAAAAAACGACATTCCACTAGTGGATTATGATATTTATAGAATGGATTTATGCAACTCCCAGACCGCATATTATGTGATAAACGCGTTTACGCTAAAACGTTTATTTCAAATGCAAACATTAAGAGCCAGATCAGACGCCGGGTGAGCCGGCCGATCAGGCTCTGTATTATTTGCCACTCAGATTTAAAAATTGTCAAAAACTTTTCTACATGTCATTGCAATGCGTTTGCGTTTCGTTTGCGTTAAACGGGAAAAAATTACGTCTTTTCCACTGTGTATCCTATCGTTATACTCCAATATCGCTACAAATAAACTGAGTTTCCTTAGTGATATAAGCCAATGTAATACATGTACATGTAGCTTTACCCAAATACATGTACCATAACACAACGTCGCTGTAATAATTATACTGTATACGTGAAATACCCGATTGTCACTGTACAACTAGTAGACATTATATATAAAATGATTGACCCAATCGTTTTACCCAAACGTCACTGTAAACTATTTAATTGAAACATTAAGTGGAATGAATGATGTTGGTTCCCCCTTTTTACACTGACTCCAACGACTTTATATTGCTTCAAAATTAATTAGAAATTTTATCTTCGGTCAATGTTTTTATATCGATGCGGAGACACAATGTTTCTTCCTATCTGTTTGGTACCAGCAAAACCAAAATTTTCAGCCATAGTTATGTAAAGAAAATAGATACATGTGGTATAAATGGTATACGCCGACGCCGTCGTAAAGAGGATTTATTACATTAATGCTGTAACCCGGTATGTACAGTAACATCTCTCTATTACGACAACTTAATTACTTTACATCTGAATTATTTTGTATCTAAGGAAGGATGCTCCTTTAAGCAATGTAAACTATAACAGAAATATCCTTTAATGGCTTTCTGCTTGCTTTCATCTTGCTTCCTGGCTTGTATACAATAAATTAACACTCGTGTTAGGGGGCCTAATAGAGAGGTTCTATTGTATAATATAACTAATTTCATTCAATATGTTAGAACATGCATCATACGAGTCGAAGTCTAGGACAAACAGTAGAGTTAAAGGTCGATCGACATGTGTAAACTGACAACTACAACAAAGAGCTGCGATACCAAATCGATTGAACTGAGCGGATAAGGCCGGGTATAAGAAGATCAGTATTATAGAACATACCCGGTATAGTGAATACCCGGGATTTATAGCACACTGGTGGTTACTAGATACCCTGTGTGGAAAGTACAGGATGTTCGCCTTGGTTCTATTATCATCTCTGCTTCTTTTTCAAGGTAAGAAAACTAAATGCAAAATATGAATTTACTGTAGTAAGTGTTGCTATATTGTGACCACACAAATGAAGGGCCTTATCCGACTATTTAAGACATTTAAGCTTAACGCAAGATGGAAGTAAAGCAGAAAGCTCCTGACGGAGCTTTCTACTTCACTTCCATCTTGCTTAAAGCAGTTACTTGATTTAAATTCTGAAAGTATGCGTTCTTTTAAGTTTTGGTAATAGATGGGTTTAAATGTGCATTTGTGGTTTATACGAAATTACAAAATGCACGCTTTAGCCTTTAACTACACAATTCATTTACATGTATACACTGCTGTTTAATGTATACTGTAACTGTATAGGGTTTATTGTAATCAGCAACCACTTTCATAATAATACGATCATTTAACACGGGTTAATTTGAATTGAAATATGCTTGATATAAGAATGGGAGATGACATATATTGATTCAATACCATCGCTTCCTTAACAACAATAGCAACATGGGTAAACAAACAAGCGTCTCGTGATGATGAACAAGCGCTTAGTTGGATCAAATTATCATCTGCACTCTTCAGTGTACATGCCGAAAAATCATCATACATGTACACCAGTGTCGATTGGCTTAGGTTTTACGACACCGCAACACATTAGACATTATATCATAACAGACAGTGAGGTTGATTTTTTTCAAATTTCCTTTTAGATCAAAACATGCAGATATACATGTATAGTTATTTTTACTGATATATTACAAAATGGCAAACAGTGCAGACCCTCAATTTCTTTTGGTAAACTGGAGCTGCCAGTGCCCCTCTGATCAGGTTATACACTGCTTGCAAAGGGCAAGTGTACTTTTCACAGTTACACTGTTTGTTAAACAAAGAGATTACTCGTCACTGTTGCTGAATGTGTTAACCCACATTATCATGATATACGTACTGGTTTGGGAGTAAAGCTGAGAGATTTTATGGGAGTGGATGATTTGTGTCTTATTAGTGGAGAAAATCCGATACACGTGCCAGACTGTTAGGATCCAGAGCAAATATCAGTGATCACACTTAGCGTAACAAGGTCTCTCTTACTGGTTTTCAATACAGATGACATCTAAAATCAGGATGAGGGTAAAGTTTGTTTTCATGTATACACGTATCATACAGGAGCCCTTCGGTTTAATTTCTTACTTGTTGTAACACTGTTTGTAAATGAAACATACACTCATCTTAAGGGTTCATATGACTTAACATCAAGTCCTAACTTAACATATGACTTAACAATAAGGTCAGATTTAACTCTTGTCCCCATAGAAGCGCCTTTTAGCGCATTTCAGAATGTACTCCTCCACTAAAGAAAATAGTTCCAATTTAATCAGTCAGGATTATGTATTATAAGAAATAGTTTCCTTATTCTAGCAGATTGAAGCTTAAAGCAGGCTGAAAGTAAAACAGAATGTGCCTTAAGGCACATTCTGCTTTACTTTCAATCTGCTTTATGTGGTCACCTGTCTTCAAAACTAGAAACAGGCTACGGGGTAAAGGTTTAATTGATGTAGTTTTGAAGCAAAATGAAAGTAAAGCATATTACCCTCTATTGGGGCCTTTCTGCTAAATACATTCAGCCTGCTTTAAGCTACCATCTGCTGGGAAATACATGTACAGTAGGTTGGACGGTCATTTGGTCTGAAAATAGACTATGACTTGGTACTTTTTATATAGAATTTATTTCTTACAGTGCATATTTATAACAGTATAAAGTGGGTATATTTCCTTCAGTTTAAATTCAAGGCGTAAAAAGACGTATCTCTGATATAATTGGTTAAGACCGACTATATAGATTTAGTTATTGACATACCGTTATACACCTATTTGTCTATGGCCTATACACAAATATTAACTAAATACTGATTAAATTAGCATTTTCATACAGGGTTCTTTTTACCTATGTCTAGGGTGGCTTTTCATGTACACTGTTAAAATGTGAAGAAACTAATAAAATACTGTGTTTTTATTAGTTTCTTCACATTTAAACAGTGTTCATGAAACCACCCTATGACACCTCGGACTGCTAAATCACTAGTTTTAGAACACAATTGGTTCGTTGGCACAGCAGCGGTCATAAGGTCGGAGGTCGCAGGCTCGATACCCTATAGCTTGGGATAACCGAAACGATAATACTAGACGACATTTCGCTCAACTCTGGCATTACAGTAGAGTAGACTTCAATCTTTCCCTTTAATCGAAACTTAACCCTACTTTAACCCTTAGCCCGCCAAATAAATTGCCGTCTGCTAGATTTCTCGTCTGCTTCAAGTTTCAAAGTGCTTCAAAGTTGCTCAAAATTGCTGAAAATGTTGTCCGAGTGTCAAACAGCTTGGATCCGGATGAGACGCCAAGTTACTCGGCCTCTCATCCGGATCCAAGCTGTTTGCATATGGAGCTATAGTCGTGACTGGCAGGCTAAGGGTTAAAATTGTTTGCTTTTGTTGAAACAATAATCTAATTTTGAACAGTACCAGACGACAATTATGGAATATTAAAGCATTACTGAGCGACCAGAATAATCAGCCAAGTTTCCAAGTTCCAAGTTTTATTCTTCATTTTCTCAGTATGTACAATTACATATACAAGAGAATACATTCTTTAATACTATATCAAAGCCACGTGAACACAGAGGACAACTTTTATTCAAAAGCAGTTATATGAAATGAAATCTCCCTCTAACATCAAATATTGACAATTTTTTAGGGATATATTTTCGGTTATTACCTAGTTGACACTTTCAGCCCTAGCAACGAGTATAGTCGTCGTTTATAAACAGTGTACCTGTTAGGATTACACTTGTCCAATGCAAACAGTGTGGATCCTGATTAGAGGGCTCCTTAAGGAGCCCCCTGATCAGGATCAACATTATTTGTCATTCTCAAATGTATTGTTAAAATCAACCCTAAAAGGCAAAAATGGACCAGACTTATTTCGAAATTGGATTGTTCATTAAAGTTTCAGGGGTGAATGAGTTAAGCGTGGCCAGTGTAGACTGCCACTGGGTCAGTGGGTGTGTGTCTGGCGACCTCGATTTATTTCTAAGGACGCACGTGCATTCCGATTTATTTTAATTGGGTGTTGCTGTAGGAGATGTTATACGGCGTGCGTTTAAACTGCCGACCAAAGTGATCTAGTTCAAGTTTCAAAGGGAGTTTTTGTGAAATGTGATATAAATTCCTTGGCATCTCTCTATAGATCTATTTTTGGTTATAACCTAGTTTAGATCGGCTAGCGGCTGAACCGCTACATGTATGTAAATTACTGTCTCTCTGGGTCACTGGATTGTGAGTCGGTCAAGGTCGCACGTGAATTTCGGATTTTTTGTTTTGAATTGGGTGGTTGTAGAAATGTTACGGCGTGTGTTTAAGCTACCGACAAAAGTGATCTAGTTCGAAGTTCAAAGGGAATTTAGTGAAATGTGATAAAATTCATAAGAAGTATTCTGCAGAGATGGAATTTAAAGTGGATTAGTGAAATAAATTTGGAGTATTATTAAACTGCATTTAGAATGTGTGACCGCATGCCGTTTCCACCTTCTACATGTGGGTAAGTAAATCTTGATTGTTTATTAATAGCCTGAAGTAAGTAGGCATGTAGATAGTGCCGGCGTGCTAATGGCCTGCTGTTCATAAATGATATGTCAAACCTGCCAACCTTTGCCGAAAACAAAACGCAAAAACTAGCCAATTAGACCGTCAGACTCTGAAATAGGTGCACTATACTTTAAAAGAAAGGTAAAAGTCGTAAAGTGTTTGTGTTTGTTTAAATGGGGGGGGGGGGGGGGGGGGGGTCACGTGAAGAATATGAATGGGTTCTGGCTTTCTGGGGGGGGGGGGGTGTAACTGAGACGGGATGGGGGTAGCAGTGTGCGTTTAACCAAAATACGCTGTCTGAATAACTGTTGTCCCTTGCATTGTGTACATACTATTTTTGTACTATTTATGGAGACAGTAGATCTATATGTTGTTGGTTGTAATGTATAGTTCAATACAAAATTTACAAACTTATGAATGACTGCACCAATTCTCCGTTTGGTGGCGTTGTAGTATGTATTTGGAAGAAAACATACCTAAATATGGAAATAGAAGTAACTCTGTGCACATAAATTGTAATGTGAACTGAGCTTTTCCATTTCAATATTTGTTACTACTAAATAGATCTTTTTTATATATATATATATATATATAAAGACAATGGTAATAAATTACATTCTCTTTGTACAAACAAACAAACATGCAAGCAAACATACATACAATGACAACCAACTAAGTGGTTATCATAATTACATGTAGTTACCATAATTATTAAGATGAACTCATTACATAGCCATTTTCCAGTTTTGGAAACCGGTGAGTGAAAGTAAAGCAGAATGCTTCCTTAGGCGCATTCTTCTTCACTTTCAGTCAACCCTAAGCTTTCAATCACTGTATTAGCTTTGAATCGAAATACTATGGAGTAGTTACTGTATTATAGCCTGTTTCTAGGTTATGAAAACAGGGTATCACTTGAGGCGTATTGAAAGCATAGCAGAGTGCACTCCAAGTCGCAATCTGCTCTGCCTTCAGTAGGCTCCCAGTTTTAAAGTGTTACCTATTTTCATCTTGTTCCTGATGTTGGTAGCAAATTAACAATAGAAGCGAGTTGAAAGCAAGACAGAGTGTGCTTTCAGCACCTTCTGTCTTACTTTCTGCAGGCTTCAAGCTACAATCAATAAGTTAGCTTTGTTTTAGTTTCCAAGCACTGTATTAACTTTGATATGTATACTTTGGAGCATTTGTACTGCTTTCCACCCTGCTCCTGGTGTTGGAAATATATTTACTGCTTGTAGCGGGTTGAAAGCATGACAAGAGTGAGTTTTCAGTGCATTCTGCTCTACTTTCAGCAGGCTACAATCCCATGTTAACTTTGGTCTATATACTTAACTATGAAATAGTTAATGTTTTTTAGCCTATTTCTGGATTTGTTTGTATTTTGTTTATGGAAAAACAACAACAACAACAGTTTAACACTTAAGTGGATGAGAATAGGGCAGAAAGCATCTTTTAAAGGCACATTCTGCTCTACTCTCAAACTGCCTTAAGCTTCTTATTTGTACACTATGTAACAGATACACTGTTTACCATCATGCCCCTAGTGTTGGAAGCATCTTTACTGCTTGTAGCGGATTGAAAGCATGACAGAATGAGTGTTTATGAACTCTGCCTTACTTTCAGCAGGCCACAAGCTACAATCACATATTAAGTTTGATCTACATGTATATACTTAACTATGATATAGTTGATGATTTATACCATTGAAGTCAGTTGAAAGCAAAGCACAGTGTGCTTCCAGTGCTTTCTGCCTTACTTTCTACAGGCTTCAGTCTACAATCAATAAATTGGCTTTAGTTTTCTTTTTATGAATAGGTTTCCAAGCATTATATTAAGTTATTAACCTTTTAAAGGCACATTTTGCTAAACTCTCAGACAGCCTTAAGCCTCTGTCATTCTATTGACTATTTGATTTATCTGTTTTAGAGTCATAATTGTGTTTAAGGTCTTGGAGCAGGTTGAAAGCAAAGCAGAATGTGTCAAAGGGCACATTCTTCTTTGCTTTAATCCTGTCTCAAATTGTGTTGATTATTGTTTTTCACCATGAAATAGTTAAAGCGAGGTATACTTTAACACTGATATGAATTTTAAAGTAATTCTTGCTTGAGGTGGGTTAAGAGCATGACATAATGAGTTTTCAGTGCACTCTGCCTTACTTTCAGCAGGTCCCAAGCTTCAATTACTATATTATCTTTGATTTACATACTTAACTATGAAGAAGTTTTTTTGTTTTTTTTTACTTTCAAAAACAGGTTAACACTTGAAGGGGTGAGAGTAGGACAGAAAGCACCTTTTAAAGGCCCATTCTGCCCTACCCTCAAACAGCCTGAAGCCTCTGTTACTGTTTTGAATATAGTTTATATGTTTTGGAGTCATAATTGTATATATTTTGGTCTATGAGCAGGTTGAAAGCAGTGCAGAATGGGCCTTAGGGCACATTATGCTTTGCTTTAAACCTGTCTCAAGTTGTGTTGATTCTTGCTTTTCTCCATGTAATAGTTTAAATTGTATAATACTATAAAACTATTAATAATTATGAAACTATAGGTAATTATAAGTACTATTCACTGTACTCATTCCATTTCATATCTCTAATACTGGGTTTTGACCTCTTTAAGTATTATTTCAGTGAAGCGACTTAGCTTTATAAGCTCGGTTCTGTTACTAGAATTAAATAATTGATCAATCTTCAGTGTGTTATGATTTTTATAATAATATGGTTTGATAAGTTTTTTTCTTGACTCCTCAAAATGTTTACATTCTAGAATATAATGATATTCATCACCTATACCACTATTGCACAGAAAGCATCTTCTCTCAGTTATAGGTATATTGTGATAGCGCCCAACTTCAATTGGGAGTTTGTGATTTCTAGTTCTAAATCTTGTTAATATTTGGCAATAATAATTGGGAATTTTTGTAAAATATGTATTAAGTTGTAGATCATGTTTGATTGTTTTATAGATAAAATTTGAGGAGTTGTTAATTGTGGAATTACAGGTTTGTAAATATTGGTCTGAGATGCTTCGTTTGAAAGCTAAGGAAAACCACTTAAAATTAGTAGTATCTTGATTTAACCATACATTATTGTAACCATTGATTTCAATTAGGTTTTGTATACAGTCAAGCCAATTTGATTTAATATTTCTTTGTTCCTTGAGGACCTTTACTAGTTTATACACCTTTGTGGCTAACTTATTATTATTGTTTACATTATCAGTGTTGTTCAACCTACACCAGTATGAAACCATTCTTATTTTGGCTTCTTCTTTAAGTGGCATTATACCTAATTCACTGTATATCATGTAAGAAGGGGTTGTTTTTTTCAGATTAAGAATAAGTTTAAAAAATTTGAGTTGTACTCTTTCTAGGATATTTATGTTACTGAATCCAAATAATTCACTACCATAGAGTAGGATAGGTTTTATAGTCTTGTTGAATAGCTCTACTTGTATATCATATGTTAGGTCCAGATGTCTGATTTTCTTAAGTAACAGAAACATTGCTTTGTTGGCTTGTTGTGCTATATGTTCTTTAGTTTTTTTGTAACTACATGTTCTTGACAGATAAAGTCCTAAATATTTATATTCATTTACTATTTCTATTTCCTCGTTTTTGTAGGTAAATTTAGGTAAATGGTTTCTTAGTCTTGATCCAAAAATTAGCACTTTAGTTTTAGTAGTGTTAACAGTTAATTTCCATTGTGCACAATATTGTTCAAATATGTTTAGTTCCTTCTGTAGGCTTTGTGCGGTGTCACTCATGAGAACAGTATCATCAGCATATAAGATTACAAATAATTTTAGGTACAGTGTTAGGTCTTGTTCCATTATATTGCATGTTACTCCTTGTGCATTATTTTCATTCAAGAAGGTCTCGAGATCGTTTAAGTACAGCGAAAATAAAATTGGGGACAGGTTCTCACCTTGCCTTACTCCAATCAAACTTGGAAAATATTCTGACATTCCTTGGGATGTTTTAATACAAGATTTGATGTTTTTATACATATTTTGGATTATATTTAGAAATTTTCCATTTATATTGTAGTTTACTAATTTTGTCCATAGGCCAGCTCTCCAGACTGTGTCAAAGGCTTGTTTGAAGTCTATAAAAGCACAATATAGTTTTTTCTTTTGGGATCTTATAATATCAATTAGGCTTTGAAGTACAAATAAGTTGTCTATTGTGGAATGATTTTTTCTAAATCCTGCCTGGCAGTTTGTGATGGTCTCATTTTCAGTTGTAAATCTTGTTATTCTGCTGTTTAGCACTGTAGTAAATAGTTTTCCTAGGCAGCTTAATAAAGTGATTGGTCTGTAGTTTTCAGGTGAGTCTTGATTGCCTTTATTTTTGTATATTGGTAATATAATGCCTTTTGTCCAACTTGAGGGAATGTTTCCAGAGTTAAATATTATGTTGAATAGTTTTGTATATATTGGTAACATTTTGTCTATGGTTGACTTAATATGTTCATTTAAAATGTTATCTATCCCAGGACTTTTGCTATTTTTTAGTGATTTTGTGGCTTTAGATATTTCCTCCTCAGTAATTTCTGCATTTAAATTATCAGTGTTATCCACGGATAGATCCTATAGTTACAGCTACACTTGCAGGTCAAACGTACCTTTAACTCTATGTCTGCCAAATTTTATCATCTGCTTCAAACTGCTTACCGCGAAAATATCGTCTGCATTGGTAGTGTCGTCTGCAATATTTTTAAAGTCAGCTGTAGGACTGCTTTGACTAAAGAAATATCAATACGAGTGTCAAACAGTTTGGATCTTGATCAGACGCCGCGTATCGCGGCGTCTGATCAGGATGCAAACTGTTTACATAGTCGCCTTTTGGCGCCATTGGCAGTGAAAGAGTATACTATTACGCCTAGTGTCTACTAAAGTAGACATTATCAAATCGTGTAGACCCAGACTAGGCACCGCATGACGCGGCGTCTCATTATGGTATTTACTGTTTGCTATGCAATATAAAATGATCTGCTGTTTGGACAAACACTGTAGTGACTTAAATCATCCTTGTGTATATGTGATGAAATCTTCCATTACGCAGAAAGGGGTAGTTCATTGCAATATCCAGGTATAAATGAGTTAACTCTTTCACTGACAAGCTCTATAACACTACTATATTCAAACAGTTTGGATCTGTCAAACTGCCTACAATTGTAAACTTTAGAAATAAAAGCAGTTGATAAGTATGCGAGCAGATGCTATTATAGTACTTAATTAGTTAGACGGACTTTGACGTGGTAACGGCAGTGAAAGGGTTGATCCCAGGGTTTAGTCAATACCCGTTATTTTGATATCTTAATACTTTATAATTCAAGTAGAAAAAAATCAAAGTGTTATCACACAGGTCGTGAATAAGGTTTCACGTATCATGAATTCTTTATGCTTCGCAAAGGTTCAGTGAGAAACACTCCAACACAAACATTGTATTAAGCGGCCAGTCTTTGAAGGATATAAATCTATAAGGACTAGATCTACATAATGTAAGACAAAAGAAAAGAAGAAGGCTTTTATACAGTGACTAGACATATTTGATAACTGGAATTGTTCATTTGAAGTTTCAGGGATGAACGAATTAGTTATAGAGAATTCGTATTCTTGCGAGTTTGTTGCATTTGAGTATATTGATTGTATCTTTTAACCCTTACCATGTCACAATCTCGTCTGCTTTGAAACTGTCGTCTTCCTAGTTTGTTATATTATGAATTTTGCATTTTTCATTTGACGAAACTTAAAGACGAGTGTCAAACAGGTTAGATCCAAGTCAGACACAGCTTAACGTGGCGTCTGATCTGGATCTTAACTGTTTTCAATACAAGTGTATCTGTTAAAGCGTTAAATCTATACTGACGTATAATCTTATATTACTTTTCTTTATTTTTTCAGGAGCGCAGTGGTAAGACGTTTGACTTTTTTGATTATCCATTTTGTCAAGTGGGTGATAGATACTGGTAACAACAATGTACATTTAACACAATGAATTTGCGTTTGTTTAACCTTTTCATTGACAAAAATAGCAGTCCATCCCATCCCTTTTACAGATAAAATATCATAGTCTTAAAATTTGTCGTCTGTTTTGTTTTATTCAAAATCAAATATTTGAAGTTTTGACTGAAGCCATATTGATACGATATCTAAACCCTTTGGATCACAGGTACTTGACACATACTTTATTATCTATTAACCCCCCCCCCCCCCTTTTTTAAAAAAATAGGTCTACTTCTATTATAGATACAAGGTAAACAGCGCAATTCAACACCTGGTCTTTACTATCCACTTAAGCTGATGCTAAAATAGACTCGATCGCCGATATTCTCTTGTGGTACCCTCGGGAAATGATTAATTTATCAATATCTACTTTTTATTTCATCAAATTCCGTCAAATAACGCCACAGTATGTGAATTATAACGAAAATAAGCATCAAAAAGTTTTATGTCGTTTTCATGGTACATAGCAACGAATGTACATGTAGGGGTGATCTGTTATTTGTCCACAATAAACGGCCTATGCCACTGGAACTTTCACCAAATATTATAAATCATCTTTAAATGAAATATTATCAGTTTTATATAATTTACATAGAATGCAAAATTAAAAGAAACTTTACCTGTTTAATTTTGACCAATGAGATCGCTCCGTTCATTCAATTCATTCCGGTATTCAAAATGGCATTCACAATGAAATGAGTCTTTCACTTGTCAATTTCATGCCAAATTACATGTATATTTCATATAGCTGATAGTGAAGCGGGTCACGTTCCGACACAAACGCATTTGCTCTAATGAAATTAGGTGAAAGTTCCAGCCGTAAAGGCCGTTAAATGTGCAAACCGACTAGATTACCCCTTATTTTTGGGCAATAAATTCTGTACCAAGAGAACGACATAAAACTTTTTGATGCAAATTTTCGTTATAATTCACGTACTGGGGCGTTATTTGACGGAATTTGATGAAATAAAAAGTAGATATTGATAAATTAATCCTTTCCCGAGGATACCACAAGAGAATATCGGCGATCGAGTCTATTTTAGCATCAGCTTAAGTGGATAGTAAAGACTAGGTGTCGAATTGCGCTGTTTACCTTGTATCTATAATAGAAGTATAGTAAAAAAAAAATTTTTTTTTTTTTTTAAGGGGGGGGGGGGGTGTAACTAGATAATAAAGTATGTGTCAAGTACCTGTGCTTTGGATCGAGACCCGCAACGTCTGTTCAGGTTCTAAACTGATTTTTAAGCAGACGTTAGTGGTTTATTGCTGTGGAAGTAGTAATACTTTACAATGGAGAAGATGATATTCTTTCTCGTTTAAACGCAAACAAAACGCATACACATTGCAATAAAATACAGAAAATTTCAACATTTTGGTCACGATTCATTTTAAGCTGATTGATAAACAGTTTGGAACCTGATCAGACGCCTGGCAATCCGGCGTCTGATCTGGCTCCAAACTGTTTGCAATTGCGTTTATCGGGAAAGAATAACATATTCTCCACTGTAGAGTAACAGCGTAACATCTGCGACATACATGTTGTTCGTTTCACGTAGATATGTGTTAAATATTCCCCTTTTAAACGAAACATTTTCGCGACTTCAATGCAATAAAATGTAGAAAAGTATTGCTCTTAAACAATTTAGACGATTTATATGTATGTCAATCTGAGTGATAGACAGTTTGAAAAATCATCAGACACCGGATAACCCGGTGTCTTTGTCACTGGATACAGTGCTCCCTCTCTACAACAACATCCAATGGGAGAAAAATGTGCGTGTGTTGTTCGGACGGAGTTATTATAGGGAAGGTAAATTAATACTCTTAGAATTGCTAATATTTGCAAACAGCTTGAATCCAGATCAGAGACCGAGTAATGCGGCGTCTGATCTGGATTCAAACTGTGTGTCACTCTTCATTAATGTTTCTTCTGTAAAAATGTCCAATACGTAACTTTGAGACAAAACTGAAATTAAAAGGTTAGACATAAGTGTCTGTTTGGGGGAACTGCAGCAAGCGTTGTTGTAAGGAGTGAATCATTGTTCGGAGGGCCGTTGTAGGGAGGGAGCAAATGTATTAACTGTATTAATGTTTTAGCACAAACGCGTTTATTGAAACAGCCATGTCACATATAATAATAATAACAATAATATAGACTTTATTTAACGAGAGAGCCCATTTGGTAAAGACCAATCTTCTATGAGGCCCTCAACATACATGTATACGTCGTATCACAACAATATAACAATACTAACTGGATGTAGCAATTTGCAAGAATAAAAGTATCTTAAGCATTTGAAAAAGTGTACGTGTTAAGTGTACACTTGTCCTATGTAAACTGTGAAGACCCAGATCACAGGACTCCTAATGGAGTCCTCTGATCAGGATCTGCACTGTATGTCATTTTACAATGTATAAAGAAAAGATAAAAGATAACCCCTAAATAGATCTACCAAAAAGATGGACTAGACTTAATTGGAAGCTGGAGTTTTTTGAAGTTTCAAGACCAGGAAAAGTAATTTAATCTATTATTACGAAAGCCCCGTGGTGACATTCCATATTCCCACTTCTAAGTTCCATGTTCCATGTTCCGACTTCCAAGTTCCATATTCCGACTTCCAAGTTCCATGTTCCATGTTCTATATTCCATATTCCAACTTCCGACTTCCAACTTCCACATTTTTACTTCAAAACATGACGTCATAGTTTCGCGCCGTTTTTCTTAACGCATGTCTATTTTTAGACCCCTGGCTCTAGGTTACTGGCAAACTGTTTTCCGACTGATAGTGATAAACCAGACCGCTAACACATACCATTCTAAAGCTATCGTCGTTTCACTATATACTCAACCCGGCTACATAAATGTATCTGTCTTATCAATATACATGTACCTGGAATTGGATAAGGAATTGGAAGGGACGACATGATTCAATGTTTTCTTTACCCTTTATTATATTCGTTTAACCGGGAAGTTAATTGATTAACACATCTTTCTTAAACATAAAATTATTATGAAATTAAATAAATAAACTTATCATTGTTGAAACGAGCGCGTATGCCATGTTTTAAATTTGTTTTTGTCTACGTGTTTCACTCTCCTTGCAATGTGTTGAACACGCGCGAAATGTCTGTGACGTCATAGTCTAAACATAAGCTGAGGATAATTGTGGAAGTCGGAATGTGGAAGTCGGAACATGGAACATGGAAGTCGGAACATGGAACTTGGAAGTCAAAACGTGGAAATATGGAACATGGAAGTCGGAACGTGGAAATATGGAACTTGGAACATGAAGTCGGAACTTGGAACGTGGAACATGGAAGTCGGAACTAGGAAGTAGGAAATTAGAAGTAGGAACTTAGAACTCGGTCGATATACAATAACCATAATAGCAAATTATCTTGGAAGTAAGAAGTAAGAAGTTTGAAGATGGAAGTTGGAAGTAGGAATATGGAATGTCACTACGGGGCTTTCGTATATTATACATGTAATTTAATATTAATTGTAAAACAGTGGAGACTAGCTGAGAGAGCACGTATATGACCTCTATATCAATGTCTCCACAGTTAGAGATTTTGATAACGATTTAAAGTTCTGCTGTCCGATTTGCCATCCATTTATAGATCTAAGGACTCCCTTTAATACATACAACCTTAAACAGTTTATATCCAAGCCAGACTTCAATTGAATCGATGTTTGTTATGGGTCCAAACTTTAAAACGTGTGATGCATGGTCATTTGTCAAACTTCCTGTTAACGTAGTCCCTCCAATTTTAAAAGTCTAGTCCACTTTGAAGATATATGATTGTTTTAACAGTGCATTGCATATTGACAAACAGTGCAGATCCTGGTAAGATGTCTTCTTTAGAAACCCTCAGATCAGGCTCGACATTGTTTGCAAGGGATAAGTCGGTTAAAGTATCTAATATTTTGTTAGTAACATTTGTCGTGCTTAAGTGCACTTGACTAAATTTGCGAACAGTTTGGATCCAGATCAGACGCCGAGCTAATTGGGCCGAATAAATTACAGTCAACTACGGCATGAATTACAGTGGGCATATATTATTATTTCCCAATAAACGCGTTTCCATTTCAAATAAGTTGGTGTCAGATCCCAGTGTCTGATCAGGCTTCACACTGTTTGAAACTCAGATAAAATAAAATCATGAGCTTTGTAAATAAAACTGTCATTTTCTAGATTTTTTACATTGTTTTATTATTATGTTTATTTTCGGTTACACTGGTAAAAATACCGTCTTTTCCTCTGTACATAGTTTATTTGCATATAAGTTTTGATTCGAATAAGATACAGTGGAGAATCTGTTATTCTTTCCCGTTTAAACGCAAACGTACGCAAACGCAAAGCACTAAAACGTAGAAAAGAACAACTTTTGGACAATTCTGATATTTCATGTTTATCTTGGTGGCAAACAGTTTGGAGCCTGATCAGACGCCGGGTTACCCGGCGTCTGATCTGGCTCCAAACTGTTTGCACTGCAAATAATAGTTTTAGCGTAAAAGCGTTTATTGGGAAAGAATAACGTTTTCTCCACTGTACCATGTTATCTGTATTCTGATCTGGATCTAAACTGATTGAAACAGTCTGTATTTGTCTCGTCAGTTATAATGTAATAATTTAAATCTTAATTTGGTTTTTTATGCAGAATACAACTTTAAAGCATGGACTTATTTAATCAGATATATTCCAGGGTTTGACTTATTAACGTCACTATGTTGGCCAATAGTTCGTTCCACGAGTCAACTGTAAAGAGTTTTACGTCTTGTAACTTGTAAGGATCAAAACTTATGCGCAGTTGTTAGCCAAGTCGAAATATTGTAGATTTACTGTCATCCTCGTGTTTCTCTTTAAAGACAGATGGCAGCTTAATGCATGACAACGGACAAACTTCCTATACAGTTAAACCTCTCAATTACGGCCACTAAATTGTGTTAAATATTAGGGGTTTAAGGTACGTGACTGCTTAAAACAAGGTGGCAGTTAAACAGAAAGCTCCGTTAGGAGCTTTCTATTTTACTCTCACCCTGCTTTAAGCTGTCACCTGTTAGAGAAAACAGTGCATGTCCATCCCGATAAGAAACTGCAAATAGCGACGTCTCATCAGAGTCTAAATTGTTATTGTCTATATGCGTGAACAATAGGAGCCATACAGTAGCATAGATCGTTAAATACAAGATGAAACCTCTAATATCTGCATTAACCCATATCGTACAACAAAAACTATCTGCAAATCTGAAACGAATTGGACAAAACTGTTGGAAGTTATACGGCGAGAGAGTGATAGGGTCAATGTATTGGTACATACATGTATGAAGGTGTATACCCTTGGTGCTTAGCAAATTTTGCCAAAGGATCCGTTTAAAGATTATGATCAAGTTTACAGTTGTTCAGGTTCTGTAGGCGAAACCAAGGGTCCTTACATCACCCTAGTATATCTAATATACATCTTATGAAAAGTACATCATAGGAGTTCATTGCTATGACCAGACGTAAATGGGATAAGCAGCATATGTTATTTCGCTTAATCTGGTTGGTAAGCTGCTTGAACTAGAATTTTAATATAGAAAACTAGAAACGTTTTCGCTTTATGGTAACTCTCGGTGGCTGCCATGTGCGATGTTTCACTGTATAATATTATTTTGTTATTGTTGAGGAACTATTTTACAGCGCGGAGGCAGAGGTCGCGGAGGATGCTGCTTCTACATACCAAGTGGCCCTAGGGGTATTCATGCTGGTATGTCTGGTCTGCCTCGTCGCAATGTGCATGGATTCGGCCGTCGACCCAAGTAATTCAATATTCTATTATAACGTATTCACCCCTGATAATTCAAATAGAAAATTCCAATTTCAAACTCAGGTGTGTCCATTTGTACATATGTATGGTAAGTTTTAAAACTATTTCGCAATATGAGTCAAACAATTCCTGATTAGAGGGCTTGTATAGTGAGGAAGACATTATTCTGTCCTGTTTAAGCGCAACGCACTGCAATGAAATGTAGAAAAGGGCCAACTAAATGCTCATTTTAATCTCAATGGCAAACAGTTTAGAGACTGATCAGACGCCGGGTTAACCAAACTGGTTGCAATGGAAATATAAATTTGGCGTAAACGCGTTTATTGGGAAAAAAATAACGTCTTCTCCACTGTACCTGGCTGTAAGTGTGGTAACCCTTAAATTGTCAAATTTTCAAGCGCGATTTTAGGTCAAAGGCTCTTTAACACTAACATAGCTATGCAAAAATTTTGGATCCAGATCAGACGCAATCAGTTTAGATCCAGACCAAACGCGGCGTCTGATCTGGTTCTAAACTATTTGACACACACATTCGGAGAAATTTAAAAAAAATCCGAATATTTCGGAAAAATCAGGAGAAATGGCAGCCCTGCTAGTACATGTACATGTATACACTTCACTAGATTTCTTTAACCCTTTACCTGATAGCATTGTTTCTAGTATTGAAGATATGTGACTTCTTAAAGCAGGTTGAAAGTAAAGCAGATTGCGCCATAAGGCGCAATCTGCTTTACTTTCAGCCTGCTTTAAGCTATTAACTGCTAGAATAAGGAAAGTATTAAATATGACACATATTCATTCCGGTATAATTTGGAACTATTTTCTTCAGCGGATGAATAAAATGAATGTGCTAAAAGTCGCTTCTATAAGGGAAAGGGTTAAACAATTGAATCAAGATCAGGGGCCCGTTTGACTATCGTATTTTGATTTGAAAACATTTCAAGCAAAACTTTTGAAGCAAATACTATTAAAGCAAGATCGGTATGAATGTTATGGTATGCAGGTTGTAATGCACTATTCATTGCCTATCAAAAGCATTTACATGTATTCTGAGAAGGGAAGTCGATTTCATAAACTTTCTGTGTAAAATATCATGGAGATAGATAAAACATTCGGATGCTGGGAAGGCTACAAATGTGTGTACATATAGATCAAACTATTGTAACAATGTTTCTGTACTATAGATAAATTACTAAAACTAGTCATTTTAAGTAATAGCTACAGTACGAGTTTCGCTTTAAAAGTATCCGGTAACAACGGTAAGAAGACTGTTTCGCGAGGACGAACAGCAACGTGTGCTAGGCGAAGTCACTATTATAAGAAAATTGCTCACAACTCTACTATGCCCTTAGATCCACATTTATCATACTTGCAGCACACATTCCTTGCAACACTCCATCTATACGAAAATGTTGACCCCTTTGACTATGACCTTAATATCAAAGTCTGCGTTTTAGGTTTGAAATTTGCCTTCGGCGAGTTTTGTTTTCTTCCAACAACTGTTTTCCAAAATTTTGATTCACTGTGTTTGTGTGTGGTTTCGTTAACGTTTCACTATGATAATATTACAGGTGAACCGCTCCCTGCTTGGGTATCCACTATTCAGGTTGACCCAAGCTTGGATAAAGGGTATCTGGGTTGTTCCGACGGACTTAATATCATTAACCCTAACACCGTCCACAGGCATCGAAGGGGCCATTTTGAAACAGACGGAGCCAGATGGGGAGCACGTGAGTATTAGAGCGAATTTCAATACTTCCACCAATGCAGTGGAGAAGACGTTATTCTTTCCAAATAAATGCGTTAACGCGAAAACAATTTTTTCATGTGCAAACAGTTTGGAGCCAGATCAGACACCGGGTGACCCGGCGTCTGATCAGGCTCCAAACTGTTTGCAACTCTGATTGAAATAACTCGTGAGTTGTTTTATTTTTTAAAAAAAAGTTGTAGTTTTCCTCATTTTATTGCATTGCGTTTGCGTTTTGTGTGCGATTTCTGCACTGTAAGTATAGGTCTGTGCTGAAACGATAGTGTCCAGTGTAAACTCTTGAACCCCCCCCCCCCCCCATAGACGCGCATTTTAGCTGAAGAAAATAGTTCCAATTTATACAGTTATAAACATGTACCAAAAGAAATACATGTATTTTCTATATACTAGCAGAAATAACTTAAGCAGCCTGGAAGTAAAGCAAAATGTTACTTAAGGCGTATTCTGTTTTACTTTCAACCTGCTTTAAGTGGTAACCTATCTTTAATACTAGAATCACGCCCTGGGTTAATCGGCCAATGCCAGGTCAGACGCCCACTGTACAAGAGTAACAAGACGTACGACGTTTCATGTAAGATTCCGTCCGGCATTCTTTGGGAAGGAAAGCACATTGTAGACCACAAAAGATAGGTGACTACTTCATGCAGAAGAAAATAGTCTGCCTTACAGCATCACGAGCTAACCTGCCAGCGGTTACAAGCTGGTTCAGAGCCCGAAAATGTCGTTTTATAAGAGTCCGCTTTAGAGAAATGTCCCTGTATTATAAATCGAATGCCTAATCTAGGTGTTTTTTGTCACTTGTAAGAGCCTTCACTACCAAGTTCGATCACTCTTCGTCTAATTTGACTTCAGCTGTTTGCAAATTTACACCCTAGTTCAAATTAGGAATAAACGTTTTAAGGACCTTTCATGGTTCTCGGTTGTTTTTATCCCTTTTCCTTAATACAAGAAAAGCATTATGACGTATTCACATACATTATGTTTCTAAAAGAAACGCCTTTTCACATACAGTGGATAAAACGTTATTCTTTCCCGTTTAAACGCAAACGTACGCAAACGCATCGCAATAAAACTTAGAAAAAGACAGTTTACTACCTTGAATATTTTTTAAAAATCTGAGTGGCAAACAGTTTGGAGCCTGATCAGACGCCGGGTTATCCGGCGTCTGATCTGGCTCCAAACTGTTTGCAATGGAAATAATAGTTGTAACGTAAAGGCGTTTATTGGGAAAGAATAACGTTTTCTCCACTGTATTTACAATAGATACTTTTCGCGCATTTACATGTTTCTCTTGAAACCATATGAAACTTATTAACCCTTATACTGCTGGAATATCGTCTGCGTCGAAAATGTCGTCTGCCAAGTTTGTTAAATTTAAATTTATGCATTTTTAAGAAGTGAACCCTTAGGACGAGTGTCAAACAGTTTGGATCCGGATCAGACACCGCGCTACGCGGCGTCTGATCTTCATCCACACTGTTTGCAAAAGAACAGTAAAGTCGCGATAAGCAGGCAAAGGGTTAAATGCATAGGCATAGGAAACTTTTCATACAAATGCTGGAATCAGGCTTGGAATAACACGGACTATACAGTATTGTGAAGCATGTCTTCAGCAGGCTTGCAAATACTGAAATAGACCACCTGGTGGTCAGGCGCTTTAAAACAAACAGAAGAATTTGACAGATAAAAATCGAAACACTTTTTTACAATTTCTTCTTTTCCTCATGTTATAACAGCGCTGGCAAAGGGAAAGCACCTGTTCGAAATCTACTGGCCCTTTCAAATGCGAGGTGCCACAGCAACGGTTGGAGTCGGCTCAGAAGAGGCACCTTTATTTGTCAAACCACGTGACTCTCTCGTAGGCTGTAACAGCAGGTCCTGGGGCCTGGACCTTGCCAGGAGGCGTATTCTGCACAAAGGAGAACTACTCGGCACGGTGCCTAGATCAGGATTCATACCCGACAAGTACGTATAGTATTTAGTATAATGTAAAAACTCTCGATGACGACCGCTTAAGTATGTAGGTTACTTTGTTTTAAATGCAGGTTGTATCACCTGTTTTTCATACAATCAATTAGCCGTCATTTTCACTCTCATTGAAGTCATAAAGCGCATTTGCAAACAGTTTGGATCCTGATCAGACGTAACGCGGCATCTCAGGATCCAAACTGTTTACCACTTGTTTTTAAATTATGTCAGTTATACTGCCTTAAATCTAACTTTGAAACGATATTAGACAAAATTGAAGCAGACGACAATATGGCGGTGAAGGGGTAAAACCCTCACGATAAATGTGATCCTGAAAGGGTTAAGAGGTCGTAATTCAAGTGTTTTGTATACCTTCCTGTTATACCGGGATTTTCTGCATGTACATACCAGTACGATGGAATACAAGAGTCTGAAAAACGCTGGATGTATCACAATGTTTGCATTTCCTCCGACCTCGTTTAAGATAATTGTAACGTCTTAAGACCAATCTTTTATGTAACACTTGCGAAGTGATCTCCTCTAATGTTCATACAAACACGTCAGAAAATACGTTGTTTTCTTTTATCTTTTTAAACTATAAAAGGTTGTCGGTAAACTGTATTATGTTATCTTACCTCCTACTAAATTCTAGTCATTCCATTGGTCATTTTAGGTCACGAGAAGACCCCATAAATACCACATGGAGTGCATAAAATTCATATGGGGTGTCTAGAATGCTTATTACGTCTTTACAAAATGGTAATGTCAGGGAGATCCACGGGAACAGATTCTCGTGAGAAAATAAAAACGCTGTGTTCTGTCTTGGACGCAGCTATTTACTATCGGATGGTATTTCCCCTTGATTGAGAAAGTTTAAAGGCCACAAAGCTCCTAATTACAGCACATGTACACATTTTGTGTTTGTCTTTTGACCAGATTCTTCATGTACGTTGACTGTGACAGCTGTACGGTTGGATATGGGTCTGAGGTCAGCTACTGGGGCGCCCCCTTGCACTTTAGGCGTGACGCCCTGCCTGTGTACGCGATGATCGGGTGTTCGTCCGAGGCCGCCCAGGTTACCATGATTTACAGAGGATCAGGTATGATACCGCGCTGGAATTAGGTGTTTCATACGATTATTCTTTCCTTATAAACGTGTTTGTGCTAAATCGTTCATACCGATTGAAAACAGTCTGGAGCCAGACAAGACGTAACTCGACGTGCGAGTCTGATCAGACACTGATCAGGCTCAAAACTGTTTGCAATTCAGATTAAAATGAACATTCAATATTTTCAAAAGTTGTCTTTTTCTACACTTTATTATAATGCGTTTGCGTTTCGTTTGCGTTTTTAAAAACGGGAAAGAATAACGTCTTTACCACTGTAATATCGTGTGACTGTCATTTGTTTTTTTATCTTCACTGAATTTTTGTTCTAATACCTTTTCAACTGAAATGAATTCAAATACGAGTTTTAAACTGATTGAGCACTATTTAGATACTGTATTACTTGGCGTCTGATCTAAACTGTTGACAGCTTGGTAAGCCTTGGAGTTAACAAATTCCCGAACAAAGGGGTATAACTCTATTTTAGTTCCGAGTGTACATATATTCGAATAGTTGGACTTTGATGGGGGGGGGGGGGGGGGGGGGGGGCAAACTTAATCAATTACCCGATAGCATGTTTCTAGTATCACAGCTAGGTGATTACTTAAAGTAGGTTGAAAATAAAGCAGAATGCTTTCTTTTTTTATTTTAGTCTGCTTTAAGCTACAATCTGCTAAAACATAGGAGATATTTATTATGATACATATTCATGACTGTATAAATTTGAACTATTTTCTTTAGTGGAGGAATGAATTAAAGGCGTAAGTACGTATCTATGGAGTAACTACATATCGTGTTTTGTAACCAGATCAAACACGAAGAAAGTCGGTCCCTAGTCTGGATCAAAGCTGTTTGCAAACGATCAGTGAAGTTGCACCCTACAGCAATAAAGGGGTTAAACGATTCGATGTTGTATGGGAGATAACTCTGTTATTTTTGTTTTGTTTACACAGAGACTAGGATGATGGGTGGACAGGGTCAGGTGAGCACCGTAGTTGTACCGTCCATGGCTCCAGGCCAGCAGCTCCATGTAGCGGTGGTGGACCCCAACCAGACAGGTACGAGTTTAAGTTTCTCTTCTATTCATGATACATGTTCATAGTTATTATGGTACTGGGTTACGTTGCAGGAAAGTCCTGATGGTACATGCCCGGCAATTAAAGTCTCTTCTCTATCCTTTACAATATAATATATAGAAGATTTCGCCTTTAATTATTTTCTCTCATTACAAAACTTTTTTATTTAAAACATTCACATCCTTCTCATCTTGATTGGGCACTCTAGGGCACCTGTACTGTACAGTAAAACCTCTCTATTATGACCAATGAAACGAAGGCTAATTGATTACATGTACATTTTGTATATTAAAGACAGATGACCTGTTGTAAACACCTAATAATTAACATAACTTAGTGGTCTATAAATAGAGAGGTTTTACACATTACACTACATTAACCCTTCTTTCGCTGAATATTCATGTCCGACGAAACTCCGCCCACTATCACTATGAGCATATATTACCTATAACACTGGCTAATACAATATCAAACTGTCCACATGAAAGAGTGCAGACTCATGTCAGATATATTATAGAAGAACCTAGACCTAGATCAGAAATTATTGAGGGTCAATCTGATCCGGGTCTACATTGTTTTCAAACAGTGTCAATATTATTATACGCCATTAGCAGGGGGAAGGGTTAATATCCATCTATTTCGACCTCTCACTGCGGTTACATGTACCTATGTTTAAGGCAAAATGCTGTTTAAAAAAAAGGTAAACGTAAAACAGAAAGCTTCTGTATGACCTTTCATTTTCATTTTTATCGGATGTCTTAAATGGCATCAATTAGTCTCTTTGATCAGTGATTTGATAGAGGATTTACTTTACTATACAGTAAAACCTCTCTATTAGGACCACTGAAAATAAGGCTAAATGACTGCATGAAAGACAGGCGGCACCTTTAAGCATTTGTGAAAGTAAAACAGAAAGGAGCTTTCTGGTTCACTTTCACATTGCTTTAAGAAACCCCCTACTTAAAAATAAATATAGTGGTCGTTATAGAGAGGTTTTGCTGCGATTACTCTAAAATATGATATATTTTAGCCTTTATGACAAGTGACAGCTTAGTGCAGGAAGAATTAAGGCAGGAAAAACAGCAACAATTTTATTCAAATTGTCCAGCATTAAGCAGTCATCTGTTTTAAAAGATCGCCAGAATTTTGTTTCAGTCTTTTTAGCGAGTTGGGGCGAATGTCGGTCAGTATCGGTACTGGAGCGATCTGCTATTCTATTCCCGTCAATTGACCGCCTGATCCGAACCGGGCTTGGTTCGGTGTCCCCGTCAGTTGCTGAGAATAGCCAATAGAAGGGGATACAGTTGAGAAGACGTTATTAATTTTTTTGTTAAAAAAGACGTTTACGTCCCAACTGTCATTTCCATTGCAAACAGTTTGGAGCCAGGTCAGAAACCGGGTAACCAGGCGTCTGATCAGGCTCCAAACTGTTTGCCATTCAGATAAGAATAAACATTCAAAATATTCAAAACTTTATCATTTTTTACATTTTATTGCAATGTGTTTGAGTTTCGTTTGCGTTTAAACGGGAAAGACATATAGGATCTGTCATGAGTCGATGTTTAAGACAAGCTGGTCTCAAACGAGTCTAGAATTGAAATGTTATTAAGCGAGCCTTTGCGAGCTTAATAACTTTTCTATTCTAGACGAGTTTGAGATCAACTTGTCTTAAACATCGACGAGCGAAAGATTCTTTTTCTCACATAACCAACGATTTAAGCTATTTTTAAAGCAATATGCATTTTTTTGGAACCCCGGTGACGTCAAAACGCCGTTATAAATAGTGACGTTATAGTGACGTCATCAAAAGTGATCTTACACATGTTAGAGATAAGGATATTCGTCATCGTTGTTCGCTATAGAAAACAGGGGCAGTTATGTCAGAATAACATCTTCTTCACTGTAAGTAGACTACCGGCATAGGCCGACATTAGCCCGATTTTAATCAAACTACTTTTACTCATGTTTGACTTATAAGTTATACATGTAACAATGTAGAATCTAAAAGTTGTGACATCATATTTTTGTCAATTTCAGTCATGACACACAAGGAGTAGCAAATGATAGCTCAGCACGTGGTCAAGAAGTTGATGGTGTTTGTGTTATATTGCGGTGCCATAGCACCGCTCACATATTAGTTTTACACACATCTTGGTGAAGAAAACGCTAATTTTTTGCCTTTGAACTAAACTAAATACAAAAGCAATTCACAAATTGTATAAAATGGCGTTTTATATGGACATAATGATTTTGAGTAGGGTGTCAAACAGTTTGAAGCTTGATCAGACGCCGAGTTACTCGGCGTCTGATCAAGATCCAAACTGTTTGCAATTGACATCCATTTCTGAGATGCAAACGCCTTTGGCGGGAAAGAATAGCATTTTAACTCCCTGTAATAAGTTTAATGTTATACCATTTAATATCAATTGTTATTTACTTACATTTTGGTATGTACAACAACATTCAGCAACATTCAGCATTATTTGCAGTTTCCGTCTTTACACTCTCTGAATTGTCAGAATATAGATCTAACTATTTGTTTTATTTCACCAAGAAATATCACAAACGCGTCAAACAGCTTCTAACCAGATAAGAAGATTACTCAAAGTTGTACCTTGATCTAAACTAGGTTTTTGTTAAAGAATTATCACTTCGCTTTATGCATGCTAAAGTATAGAACACAATTTAAGCAAAGTTAAACTGTTTTCTAAAGGAGGTAACACCTTATCAACATTTTTAAATCCAAGATACAGTGGAGAATCTGTTATTCTTTCCCGTTTAAACGCAAACGTACGCAAACGCAAAGCACTAAAACGTAGAAAAGAACAAATTTTGGACAATTCTGATAATTCTTGTTTATCTTGGTGGCAAACAGTTTGGAGCCTGATCAGACGCCGGGTTACCCGGCGTCTGATCTGGCTCCAAACTGTTTGCACTGCAAATAATAGTTTTAGCGTAAACGCGTTTATTGGGAAAGAATAACAGATTCTCCACTGTAGAGTTATTTGGAATATTTTGCAGTGATTTTCCCTTCATTACAGTACACTAAATCATGAAAGTACAGGGGTTGGTTACTACATACATGTATTTTGTTATGATCGTGTGTTGGTCATAATATTACCTCAATCATATTTTTGTAATGGCATAGACTGTGATATTGAGTGCATGTAATTGTGATATGAGTTTTACTTCACTGTGTAGTTATTCGGAATGGTGTTTGATCTTGAAACATTGCTTCTTTCACTTATAGCTGTATAAAACATTGTCGTTTCCTTTAACCACTGAACTGAGTAAAATGCTAATAGTTTAGACTGTGATTAGACACCGCGTTAAAAACGGCGTTTAATCATGGTGTATACTACTATATTAAAATGGCATTGGGTACTAAAACAAACAGTTCGACGAACCATACAGTGGACGTTTATACGCAAACGAAACGCAAACGCATTACAATAAAATGTACTAAATAACAACTTTTTGACAACTCTGACTATTCCTTTTTATACGAGTGGCAAACAGTTTGGAGGCAAATCAGACGCCGGTTTACCTGGCGTCTAATCTGGCTCCAAAATGTTTGCAATGGAAATAATCGTTTTAGCGTAAACGCGTATATTGGAAAAGAATAACGTTTTCTCCAATGTATAACCACTGATCAGAATTCATAAGTCCATTTCGACAGATGATCAGTATCTACACTTAGTTTTGTTCTTGTCGGAATGCCTTTTATCGAATAATTCCAATCACATCTGAAGCGATACGGGTGTTTGTACAAGTTCAAATGCCAGAACCAAAGACTTTATTTATGAAAAAGGGTACGTAAACTGTTTGCATTTGACATATAGGTACGAGTAATGCGTTAATTTTTTATTACTTTCTCTGTATTGAATCCGTCCAATAAAACATACAAAATATACCATTCGTTATTGCTGTATTTTGTCAGCTGATGTCGGTTGCCGTTCAGCTACATCATTCCATAGATACGCCTCTACTTTATTCCTTCACTGAAAAAATATTTCGACTTTGGATCCAGACCAGACGCCGCGCAACGCGGCGTCTGATCTAGATCTAAACTGTTTGACATCCATAATAATGTTTCCTTAGTTAAAAACGCATAAAATCCAAAATAATATTAAGAACCGAAATCCGAAGATTTCGAAAAAATCCATAGGTCCGGAGAAAGTAAAAAGCATTGGAAGATTTCGAAAGAATCCGGTAAATGGCAGCACTGCCTTATTCGGAATGGATGTTGTCCTTAAGAATTTTAAAATAGTCAGTTAACATTATATTCACACATGGTGACGCCTTAACGCGCTATTTACAGCGTACTAGACCTAATCACGAGAATACTGTTCATGTGCAGTGCATGCCTTGATCAGAGAGCTCCTGTACATGTAGAAGTTCTTTGATCAGGATCTGTCCTGTTTGTTAGTTTACAGTTTATTGTTAACCCGAACCAAAATTAAAAAACGGACTAGAATTAATTGGAAAATGGAATTGTTCATTTGAAGTTTCAGTTAATTAATGTATGTTACGCAATTTGTTTTACTTTTATTATTATGCTCCCCTTTATGGGGGAGCATATAGTCGCCGCTTTGTCCGTCCGTCCGTGTTTCCGTCCGTCCGTCACGCTTTTTTGTCCGGAGCATATCTCTTGAACGGTACACCGTAGGTTGATGAAACTTGATACAGTATTAGAGAATGACAGGATGAGATGCAGTTTAAAAGAACCGTAACTCTCACATCTCCCAATTTTGAATTATCTCCCTTTTTCTCATAAAAAATCAATTTTGTCCGGAGCATATCTCTTGACCGTTACACTGAAAGTTGATGAAACTTGTAACAGTGATAGAGGATGACTAAAAAAAGTGCAGTACACAAGAACGGTAACTCTGTCATCTCCCAATATTGAATTATCTCCCTTTTTCTAAAATACAAAACAATTTTGTCCGGAGTATATCTCTTGACTACTACACCGTAAGTTAATGGAACTTAATACAGTGATATGTGATGACATAAAGAGGTGCAGTACACAAGAACCATGACTCTGTCATCTCCCAATATTTAATTATCTCCCCTTTTCTATTTAAAAAGAATCAAATTGTGTCTGGAGCATATCTCCGGAGCATTGCATTGTAAGTTGATGAAACTTGATACAGTGATACGAGATGACAGAGGGAGTGCTGTACTCAAGAACCATAACTCTGCAATCTTCCAATATTGAATTATCTCCCCTTTTCTACATAAATTTTTTAAAAAATCAAATTTTCTGCTGCACTGTAACTTGAACCTTGATACTGTGTTAGAGGATGACAAAAAGAAGTGTAGTACACAAGAATTATAACTCTTGGCAACATATGATATCGGTCGTAGTTAGATGAATAAGATATGAACCGCTTCATAGCCCGTCAGAATAAGACACATACATGTACTACATGTATCTTAGAATATGAAACTAATTAGTTGGAATATGCTTCATAACAAGTTAGAATATGGTACGAAGCCATTGAGAATAAAACCACAAAATATACATTTCAAATATGGTACAAAGCTAGTTAGAAAACGGCAAGTTAGTTAGAACATAGTGCAAAGCTTGTAAGAATATTAAACGTACATGTAACTACAGTGGAGAATATGTTATTCTTTCCCGTTTAAACGCAAACGTACGCAAACGCAAAACACTAAAACGTAGAAAAGTACAACTTTTTGACAATTCTGATAATTCATGTTTATCGTGGTGGCAAACAGTTTGGAGCCTGATCAGACGCCGGGTTACCCGGCGTCTGATCTGTTTGCAATGGAAATAATAGATTAAGCGTAAACGCGTTTATTGGGAAAGAATAACAGATTCTCCACTGTAGAAAGCCTATAAATACATGTGTCGACTACACTGTATGGTTATGCTCACTACATGTACGTATCATACTAGACTTTACAGTTCAAACCGGAATCATGTACGTATCGTATTAGACTTTACAGTTCAAACCGGAATCATGTACAAATGTACGTATCATACTAGACTTTACAGGAATTATTTTTTAACTAAGTGACAAAAAGTTTGGAGCCAGATCAGTCACCGGGTTACCCGGCGTCTGATCTGACTCCAAACTGTTTGCTGTTTTAGTTTAGTACAATTGTACAAACACTGTCTCCCCCTGTATATGTACATGTATATCTAGTACATAAACTTGCACATCAATTTTTGAATCAAAACAGATGTGATTTTTTCACACTATTCCCATAACTGCGTCCAAAGCAAACATATTTGCGGTCACAAAATTATGATAATTACGTCCGGTCCCAAAATAAAAGATTTCTATGATAGTCTTCCTCGTGATAGTAGTACAACCCATCCTGTGCCAGGCATGACTACATCGACATTTGCAAACAGTTTTGATCGTGATCTGAGCCGTGTAAAGCGGCGTCTGATACAGAAATCCAAACTATTTGACGCTCACATAAATGTGTTTGAAGTCGAATGCCTAAATTTCTAACTTTAGAAATAAAGCTCGACACGATTTTTGCAAGCATACGAGTTTATGGAAGTACATGTGTGAAACGGTATATGACGTCATTAAAGGTGGGAGGTACATGTAAAATACAGGTGACCGATTAACAGTAAAGTTATAGAGAATATTTGGTGATTAGTTTTTAATGAGAAATGTTTTCTGGCAAGGCGGATGAATATATTACGTGAGCAGCAGGCTAACCTGATATTTTCAGAAGCCGAGCCAGATAACATTTCTCATTCAAAGCTAGGAACCAACTATTCTATTAATCCTTGTCACAATAGTAAAATAAATAGAGAATGTTTTTTTAAAGCTAGAATCATTTTGGTCTTGATAAGATTCTCACTAAAGAACTTTAGTGTTTGGTCTACGTTTTTAGCCAATCAGCAAGCCACAAAAAATTCAAATTTTCGCTCGGTTTAATTATTAAGTTAACGGGATTTAACGAGATTTGGCAATTTAATTATGAAGTGTTCGAGACTTGGATTTAGACGTTAGCAAGCATTGCGCATGTGTTAATATTTCGGTCAGCTCCGCCCATGGCGTGACTTTTAAGCTTTACGGGAAATCCATTACACAGCAAAGTGCATATATATATCTACATGTACAATTCAATTTCGAGGAAAATAATAACATTTTGTAGCTCGCTAGTCGGAAGAAAATTGTGAAAATCATTCAAATTTTATTTAATCTTTAGGAGGGGGAATGAGAAAAAGAAAACACAATATAATTAAAACAGAATTCTTACCGTAATTAACAAAACCAACATCTACAAACCATTGTCAATCGCGGCGAAAACACTAAAGACAGGCGTCTGCATAATGCAAGATCAAAATAATGCAGAGAGCTCATTTATCAGTTTTGTACATTATTTCAGGGCTCCAGATAAGAGGGAGTAAACTTCACAAATCCAACATTTTCTCACTTATTTTAGCATCAAATCCTATGGTGTTACTACTCATTGGAATCGTGTAGGGTTTTAAGCAGAAATAACGATTTTAGTTTTTGAAATACCCCCTTTTATCACATAAACGTGCAAAATATAGAGGGCCGTAAAAATCGTATGGCCCACTGGGCATATATTTTATACTAATTTTCGAATCACCAAAATACTGTACTACTACGCCGACTGTAAATCAGTAAAGAGAATCTAGACAAACTTAGATCACCACTAGGTATTGAAACATTCCCAAGTGTCCTAGAAACAATATTCCGAGCAGTCCCGCAAACTCAGGCTGCAAATCAGGCTGCCTAGAGCTCTAGTATTAACAGTGATTCAGACTGTTTTTCAAATTCAGACGTTACAATGATAATGACGTCATGTTGCTCTAACGACGTTATTTTGAAAACGAAACTAGGTTCTAAATGTCAACTGATCATATTTAGTCAATTACAGCAATTTTTAAATTAAATATTAATTTAAAATTGAATATGGTATCTTTTCACAGCACATTGATGTTGATTTTCTTTATTTTAGTTTGATAGGTGTTTTTCATTACGGATGAATACAACCAAATAACGCCTATGATGAATCGTTTCCTAAGAGCCGAGGGCAAAAGTGAAAGTAAGACCGTTCGGATTTTCGTGTCAGTTTGGTGTTTATGTGATAAATAGGATATCAAATTCGTGTGTGTTCAGTCGTGAATTTATTGAACTCGTTGGATAAAATGATATGTTGCTCGCCAAGGCTCGCAACATACGATTTTATCCAACTCGTTCAATAAATTCACGACTGAACACACACTCATTCAATATCCTCTATATCTTGAGCCCTGTATTTTGTGCTGCATTAAGTATTTAGACGTCAATAACTATTCTTTTTCCATCGTTTTTTAAGATTACCATTTTCTTAACGCAGCTTGAAACACGAATTGTCAATGTGTCATTGCCATGCGCCATGTTGCTGCGTAATAAAACACACAATATAATTATGTAACAGGCTGTGTAAACATCTGTCGGCGGAGAAAAATATGTAAATGAAGTGAAGTGACGTCATATGTGGGCGGGTCAAACACTAAAATGGTTAGAGTTTATTTCAACGCTTCTTAATAATTAAGAAGCCAAATTCGGTCGCAGGCACCCTCATTTGTTGGCTTCTTAATTATTAAGAATCATTGAAATAAACTCTAACTATTACGTGTTACTCTAGGAAAGCGCGCTATTATATAGATGATGTCAGTGACGTCACATCCTATATATATACTAGTTACGTTGAAAAGAAATTAAAGAACCTTTAAAAATCTAGTGTTTTTCACTCAGGAAATCTAAAAGGTGGACAATTATAGAAGTATGTCAGCAAGCGACTGGTGGCGCGTACTCTATATAACGCTTTGATTGCATGGAATAGTTCGAAAATACGTCGTTACACGTCGGATTCAGTTGAAAGAGTTTTAGAACCTTTCCTAACAGCGGGAAAAATAAGCGTCTCGGTGGGAAAAAAATAGTTCTGGCTACAGGTCATGTGACCAACTGACATAATAACATTGTTCATATGACCAACTAACATAATAAAGCAAAGTTTATCTGTCACCCCTTTATCTGTCAGGAAAATAGGCACGTGGCAGGATAACAGACGTTATTCTTCCCTGTTTACGCTAACGCATTGCAATAATATAACTATAGGTAAAACCTATATACGGCCGAAAGCTGTTTCTACAAAGTATAGAAATAAGGTTATTTAATTTTTCAAGGGTACGAAATGACAAAAAATAGGGGGCGAAAAGGCGAGGGTACGAAACGGCCCGTTGCCGCGAGAATAACACTGGCGGCTAGTCTGGTTCCCTGCCTCCTATATCTCGATCAAACATCCGGGGACCTGACTACACTGGCGTCCATTTTGGAATCGCCAGCCGGACTACTCGATTCAATAATCCGGTGTGGCGTACCAATCACATGATAGGGAAATTTCTATCGGTATAAGCCTGTGTACTCGTGTCCACCCAGTGCGCACAGGTAAATTATGTACGACTTTACTAAAATATTTCCATAGAGGAGAGACAATGAGCCGCCGCTACGAAATTCCCGAACGCTCGGTTGGTTGGTGAATTAGGCATTCCCTTGCCGGAAGTGAAATCGTGACAGAAAAAATGGCGGCGCCCATAATTTGCGATAATTATTTGACTTCATAGGTAAATGAAATTTTTTCCCCCTTGTTTTATTCACACAACGCGTACACATTATCTATAGGCGACCTGCGCAAAAAGCTGGCCTGAGGCCAGCTTCGGCCGTAAAATGTAGAAAAATGACAACACATTGACCATTTTGACTCTTCATTTTAATCTGAGTGGCAAACAGTTTTGAGCCGGACCAGACACCGGGTTTCCCGGCGTCTGTTCTGGCTTCAAACTGTTTGCATTGAAATTTCTAGTTAAAGCGTAAACGTGTTTATAGGAAAAGAATAAAGTCTTCTTCACTGTAAATCCTTCCTGCTTAAACAAAAGTGTAAACAAACTACACCTGACTGTGTTTAAAGTTTAATTTCTGTATTGTAATACATCGATTATGAAAAACCTACACCCAGCTACACAAATCACTCTCGAACGGTGGCGCATTTGGTCACTTTTATGAGTAGAAACAGGAGTGCTCAGAAACACACACGTGTTTAAAACACATACATGTAACCGATTAAAGAAATATGGAAGTAAAGTAGAAAGCTCCTTTAGAAGTGTTCTGCCTTACTTTTACAGTAGAACTTCGATGTGTCGAGTTTGAAGGGACCATCAGAAAAAACTCGACACATCGAAGCCTCGACTCATGTTTTACCTTAATAATATGCTCCCTCGATTTTTTTTTTCAAAAATACTCGATCTCCATATAGCCGACATGTCCGTATGTTACTTGTTGATATCGATGATTTCAAATTAAAAACATTAAAATGCAATTATGTAACGCTCGTATCGCATCCAAACTGGATGCATATTTACTCATTTAACAAAAACTTCAACTTGAAACGAATCGTCAGGCGAAAATACGTTTGCCGTAACTCGATCTTCAGAAAATAACAACACAGCGGTATGAACGGAAGTCGCTTTTTATCTGCGCACCGGTTCTTTTACCCATTCCAGCATAGTACATTCTCTCGAAACGCTGGAACCAAATTCAGGGGAAACCCTTTTCTTAAAATAGTAACAATATCTCCTTAGAGGGATAAGGATAATTGCATAACTATTGCTGCTACACATTTCGGGATGGGTTCCGCGTGAGTTCTTTGTCTTTTACACACACATTTCTCTTCCGGCATAAAAAAAACATCGACCGATCTACGAATATGCTTTAACATTCGGTTTATATTTGACTTTACACGAAACTGAATAAGGGCGCTACGATAAAGTCTCTGTGACGAATAAAATATGGAAAAGAGTAGATGAATCAAGGAATACACAGGGCCGTTAACACAATGAGAAGGTGTTGGCCTGTTTGTCCGGGATAATTGGGCAGTCAGGTAATTTTCATTGATGACAATCAATCGAGTAAAGATGGTCACGGAGGTGTGAAAAACTCGACACGCAAAATTCCGGTCCATCGTACAGTCGAACATCGACACATGTGTAGTGAATTTTGAGTGAAATAGTACGTACGGACCGAGAAAAAAAGTCGATATAGCGAAAAACTCGACTTATAAAAACTCGAGTCAAACGTAGATTTTAAATAAGGTTATATAGCACTGGTATACATCGTACAGCGGATGTTGCTCCAAAGTGATACGGAATCCATGGTGAATTGATGTAAACAATGTCAGGCCAGGTAAGAAATACGTCTATTACACAATAATTGCAACGCATAAGTATTAAACGTTTAATCGTACCGAATCAGAACTAATTCCTGCCTGTCGCAAACAAACCTCTTCTGTTACAGACGTCGAATGGTCCGTGAATTATGAGAGTTTAGTCTGCCCTATCACTATCAACGTGTGCCGAGTTTGCACAAATTGACTGAATATGTGCAATATATACAATTAAAATATAGCTGTTTTTCACTGGATCGATGGCAAATAACTACATGCATTTGTAATATCTCACAGTGTTGGCTTAAATGATCTACAGTTTGCAAATTTGATCGATGTATTGCAGCATTACTGTACTGCGTCTTGCAATACGTATGTACTGTTTCTTGCAGAGGCTGTGCTATTTACTGTACTGCTTCTTGTTAATACTAAATGACCGTTCTTCGTCTATTTTCAGGTCAACTATGGATTACAAGTGAGCTTACTGCTCAGATTCATTCCAAACATTAAGAGGAATAATTGAACACACCAAAGAAAACCATCCAAGTAGAGAAATAAAAATTCGTGTTGTTGAAAACAACAAAATAAAGAAAACAAATTTTAAAATTATCCCTGATTTATGTCGTGAGCAAGGACGGTTTATTACTGTAAATGACTTAGAGAGAAAAATACACTTATCAAGAGAAGGCACGATCCCGAAAGACAGTCCACGGATAAAAATATTGAAAGTAAACGACATTGTTAAAATAGATTACCAATCAAGCTGTGATTTAGGTTGTGAATCATTACCAGAAGAAACAAACAGCGACTGTCAAAATATGCTGAACAGCAAAAATAACTATACATATGTAAAGTTAATGAATAATTACAATCGGTATACAAGAGCGTAAATTGTGTCTTTCTTTCCTATATTTGATTAACGCCTGTCATTTTAGCACTTGTAATTTTGAAATCGGTCAACCGTTTAGCCACAGGGTATTGTTAAGCCGTTTTCCACGAATCGCACGTGCGCGTAAAAAGTCCACGTGTTGAACATTTTGTGTCTTTGAAGTTATTGACGAAACAGTAACAGGAAAAACAGTATTTTATTAAAATTAAAGAGTTAATCTGATGGCTAGACTAAACCAAATACAGCACGAACGCGCCATTAGCATGCTTACAGTGTATGTGCAATATACGCATAAATGAGATTGCACGGACATTTGTATGCACACGGGCATCTATCCCGCTGCACAGCAGATCCAACATTACTTTGATTTTATGCGTAGACGTCTAGTGTCAGCGGAGGACATATTCCATACTAGACTTTCATACAAGAGTGGATCTTAGCTACACATAACTGGATATAAACTTGAATTGTTTCATCGATATTGTGGTGCCAAAAATATGGCATTTGTGGATTTTTACTTTTGATACTAACAGTCTTTAAAAGCGACGCCGTAACGTTATACTTCAATAGATTATCATAAAATTTCATGAAATGAGTTGAAATTGAATACTGGTTGACTACTTATCATTTCTGTTATGATTTTTAAACACACATTAAAATAAATACACATTATTTCTCATGTATAGTTTCGTTTGCTGTTATTGCTTCGACAACTTGAGCTCCTTCTTCCTGCCGTTGTTGATACTCTGCAAAATGCCGGTAGACTTCATGCGTATTTTGCCTTTAAACCGGCTTCTTGCTGAAAGCAGACTTTCCGTGAACAACATTGTTTTTTATTATGTTTTGATGTGGTGCGATGGTACGATTTTGACGAAACAACCACTGCAATGATATACAAAAACCCGATGTTAAGGGTGTATCAAACCCATAAGCGAATTTTTCAAAGTATCTAACTTTTTCTTTCATGTTTATTTCAAAAGAGCTGTTTATGATAAATGAAAAAAATTAAAAAATTATATGTTGGTGTGCTTTATTTTGCACTACGGCAATTTGGAAAAGATGTGTCAAATTCAGACTTTTTCTCAAATTTTGTCAAAGCTTCAGTAAATTCTATTTTAGAGAAAAAACAAACATGTTAATTTTGTTTTTCATTATGTATTTAATGTCTGTGGAAGTATTTTGACATAAATACTCTAAATCAAGACCAAACAGGCACATGATTGGGAAAATATGAATATCTGAATCAACAACATGGTTTTTATGGGTAATGATATTTTTTACAACAAAAAAATTATGAGAAATAGTAAAAATAATAATATTTCTAGTATCTTACTTTTTCTTAAATTCTACCAGATGAAAAAATCCAAACGAAGGCAATTCAAAATATGAAAAGAAATTGATAGGTTAGTGTTGAAAAAATTGAGTTATGGAAGAAAAGGGAGTTATCTCCCTTAATAACTACCATATCGATTATATTTAGACCTTTATAAATTTCACATTCGGTGCATGTTTTGTCTTAAATTAGTTTTTGTATGAAGAAATACTACCATAGACATGAAATAAATGAAACACAAAACCAAATTATCATGTTTGTTTTAATTTGAAATGGTTTTATTGAAGCGGGCTGTTTGAAAAGGACGAACTTAGAAAAAGTGTGTGTGTGTGTGTGGGGGGGGGGGGGGGGGGGGGGGTAAATTTTACATGGCCTTTGAGCCAAACGTTGTTCACCAACATGTACACTTTTTCTATTTTTCGTTCATCTTAAATAGCTCTTCAATACATAATCATCATTAGAGTGTTTAAATATACTTTAAAAAATTCCCAAACTCATGAGTTTGATACACCCTTACGTTATTTTGGGTAACAGGCTTAAAATTGTTTAAGGGGCGTTTTCTGAGGTTAATGGGTGGCCCAAAGAAAAAAATTCAAGGTACAGAAAATGAAACTACTCCCGAACGTTATGCACCAGAGACATCAAACATCAATTTCATCGTACCAGATTTACTGATTGTATTTTCCAAGACATGCTAGTCCGAATCTTTCACCATTGAGCCACGGCGACTTCATTGAAATTCGGTTCGTTAGTTAATTATATAATTGTGAAACTAATTATGTACCTACATGTAAATTGATCATGTATATCTCAAATATAGATTTCGAATATATATCAATGTTTTCCACGTTTTTGCGATGAAGACCGTAGGTAATAATGTCTAAAACAGTACCCTCATTCGTTTGTAGTGACGTTATCCCACCCCGAAGTTGACCAAATTTCACGAAGCAACTTATACACAAACATCGGCTCAAAATCCTCAGCTAAACTTATTTTCCTAGAGGAAAGGTTAGATACTAATTTTACTTTGCGAAAATACGTAGAATGTTTCAGAACACGGGTCCAGGTCTAATTTTTGATCCATTTGGTTCAGATTTACTAATTGTATTTTCCAAGATGCAGTACAGTAGAAATGCAAGATGCGGTACAGTAAACTGTCACCTGCTTGCAAGACGCTGTACAGTGATGGTAGAATGAAATGGCCAAATTTACAAAACGTGCAACTGTTTCGCTAACACGAGTCGAAAATCCTAATACATAGAGATACTATCTATCTGTAGAGGAAAATCAATTACACTTTACATGTATATAATGCACATATTCGATCAATTTGTGTAAAGTCGGCACATGTTGTTAGTGATAGGGCAGACTAAACTCTCATAATTCACGGACCATTCGACGTTTGTAACAGAGGAGGCTTGTTTGCGACAGGCAGAAATTAGTTCTGATTCGGTACGATTTAACGTTTAATACTTATGTGTTGCAATAATTGTGTAATAGACGTATTTCTTACCTGGCCTGACATTGTTTACATCAATTCACCATGGATTCCGTATCACTTTGGAGCAACATCCGCTGTACGATGTATACCAGTGTATAGGGAGAAAAGTTGGGACTTTAAAAAAAGATCGACACATCGAGAAACTCGACTCTTCGAAGTTCGACACATCGAAGTTCTACTGTATATTGATTAAAGCTACCACTCACAGTCCTAAGGGACATTATTGCTTTATTGCTGTCATTAATTAAGCAGTCATTTGTCTATTTTGCAAAGGACTTGTGTAGACTCTATACAGGAATACATGGTATGCAAAGGACTTAAATACAGTGGAGAAGACGTTATTCTTTCCCCAAAAAATGCGTTTACGCTTAAACTATTATTTCCATTACAAACAGTTTGAAGCCAGATGAAACGCATGGTATACCGGCGTCTGATTAGGCTTCAATCTGTTTGCCACTCAGATTAAAATAAATGGTCATAACTGTCTAAACAATGTCCTCATATACATTGTATTGTAACGCGTCTGCGTTTCCTTTGCGTATAACATCTTCTCCACTGTACGCATGGCCACTGTATGCATGATTACCAACTACCCCCATAGCCTGCGTCTAGTTTTTAAGACAGATGACCACTTAAAACAGGCTAAAAAAGGCAGAATGCGCCTGATGACGCAGTCTGCGTTTCTTCCAGCCTGCTTTAAACTACCATCTGCTAGGATTTAGGAGATATTTCTTACGGTACATATTCATGACTGTATAAATTGGAACTACTTTCTTTAGTGGGGGAATATATTAAAGGCGTAGGAGGAATATATTTAAGGCGTAAAAAGGCGTATTTATGGGTAATAGATTATCACAAGTTTGACAGTAATGAGTATAAGGAGCACTAGTGCACAAGTAATGTTTACGAATTGGCTAAATGACATAAACTAGTCTTTATTATTTTAGCACACGACATATTTGAAGCAGACGATAACACAAAAGGACAAATTGTATTCTAGCGGAAATCAAGGGCGGGAATATTTCTGTTTTATTTGCCTTTGATATGGCACAAGAAAGTGAAACCACCGTTTGATGTTTCTTGCAAACAGTTTTGATCTAGATGACGAAATAGGGCGTCTTATCTGGGTCCAAACTGTTTGACAGTCTAAAAATATATTCTAAAAGACATGAACTGAATCCCATTAAACAGGTGGCAGTTGTAAGCACAATAAAAGTAAGGCTTTTGTGAAGGGCGAGTGTGCATTTAGTCGTCCCCCGAGCTCAGTAGTTGATATAAAGGTTTGATACAATGGGGATGAATTCTGTTCCAGTCATGTGTTTTACAGAAAACAGCATGTGTCATCGTGTAGCTGATAAAAATATAAATGATAGTATCTATATAATATCTGATTATTTGGAATTGTAAGGATTGGTGAAGGATGTTCCCAAACCTCACCACACTGACAGGGATAGTAAATGGGTAATATTGTAATCGAATATCAAACAAATAAACGTCGTGCACATACATTACATGTCTGAACATTATACGAAAACAATAAATAGACCTATAACAAAATCGTGATTGGGTAATAAACCTATGACCTCAGGCATAAGCCTCAGGCATTATGACAAGCCTTGTTCCGTCTTCCGATAGTGGGTTCGCAATTGCATCTTTGCTGAAATGTGCCTGGTTATATTTTAAATCCTATACTCTGTAGATACGCTTTTTACGCATTTAGTTTATACCTCCACTGAAGAAAGTAGTTCAAATTTATAAGGCATCAATTTCTATCATATTTGCAGACGAACATTTTTAAATAGAAGATACATAAACTACACCCATGAAAGGGTTTATTAGGTTGAAAGAACCATGTGACCTATTCATCCCTTCTTATGCTGTTTGTTTCATGCAGACAAATCCCTTTTTAAAACATGGCCAATATAATGATGGGTTTTAGGGCTGTTTCTTGAATATATTTCAGAAAAATAAAACATAAACATATAGTGCAAACTCTGATCGGAGCGCTCCTGAACCCTTTCACTCTCAATGTCGCCTTAAAGCGCGTTTGCAAACAGTTTGGTTCCAGATCAGACGCTGCGTAATGTGGCGTCTGATCAGAACACAAACTGTTTGACACTCTTATCGATATCTATTAAGTCATACAATCTTAAATCAACTTTGAAACGTGCATTGCAGACAACAATACTGAAGCAGACGACAATAAAGCGGTGAAGGGGTAAAAATCTCCAGAATAAATTGATCATGAAAGGGCAAAGGAACCTTCTGATTAGAGCCTGTATGGGTTTCTAGCAATGTAAGGGTTGAATATTTTATTAACCTTCCCCTCCAATTCGGAAGTAAACTTTTATTTGCATAGGGTTTTGTAATGTGTTGTTTCACAACGCCATAATCTGTTTGACATTCTTCTTTTTAAAACCGTATTAAGATTACAAAGCATTAAAAAGGTAGACACTATAAACGGAATGCTTACATGTAACGTCTATAGCGGGGAAATCAGTGACAACCAGTTGACATCTGAAACCATTTTTAGACGTTCAGCGGCACGAGATTGGTTACTGATTATGGCGTTAGGAGTGCAACAAGGCAAACTAAACCGTATATAAGTTGCCTGGCAAATATCGTCTGCTAAAATGTCGTCTGTTTCTGTCTGAGTTTTAAGGTTTTCTTCATATCTGGAGACAAAAATAAGACTGACAAAACCTTGGGTACATGTAGTGACCAGATGCTACGCTACTCTGCGACATAATGTTTGCATTTTCAATAGCCGCGTTGACATCATTTATCCATTGGTCTCTATAGTATTGCGTTACGTGGAAAAAACCTTATTCTTTCCCAATAAACGAGTTTACGTTTAAACTAGAATTTCAATTTAAACCGTTTTGAGCCAGATCAGACATCGGGTAACCCGGTGTCTAATCAGGCTCCACACTGTTTGCCACTCATATTAAAATGAATAGTCAAAAATATCAAAAGGTAGATAAGAGTAGCAGTCTACTGAAAAAAATAGTTGCTAATGTACACATTTTATTGCAATGAGTTAGCATTTCGTTTGCGTTTAAACGGGGAAGAATAACGTCGTTTCCCCTGTACATAACAAATAATGTACCCGTGAAAAAATACACTTACCCTATGCAAACAGTGTAGACACAGATCAAAATGATCTTACATGATCCCTCTGACCAGGGTATGCGATGTTTGTACGTTTGCAACATACGGCATTCGTGTTGTAAACACGAACTCCCAGACATAACTAGAATTGTCCATTTTAAGTTACAGGTGTCAACAAGTTATCCATTTGCCAGGCTCTATAACACTTAACATATGGTCAAGCTTAGGATCCAAACTGTTTAAGGTAGCTTTTTATGAAATAAATGGTAAAATAGTCGTTTTATACTTTTTTACAAATCCTGATAGATAAAGGTATTTTTTACAAGTTATCAAATTCTCTCTTGCTTTCTCGGTCATTTTACCGGTTAATCACGCGTCAGAATCCCCGCTGGGTGCCTCAATTGCGTAGATTACGTGACTAGATAGGTGGTTTATTCCGCAGCTGTCAGAGGTGATTTACGACTTTTACCGCATCAAAATCGTTATTTTTATATGATTGGCTTTGTTAATTTGGGGCGGAGTTTAACGAAATGGTTGATGATCAGCTGGGTCATGTTATTTGTTGAAAACAATGTCTTTGTTGAACACCGGGCGGTCACGCGAGCCTAATTGACACATCAGTCAGTTAATTGGAGTTTCCGGCATTATATAATTTGAAGCGAGCGGTATTTTTTATCTCTCCTAACTATCGCAGTTGGGGTTCGATTTTCATGCGGTTTAAAGCAGATGAAAACTCGAGGGAATTGTATCTCAGAATTTTTATAAATAGCTCCAGTGATCCGTTATAAAGCGTTACGTAATAGTGGTCGACTTTAAACCGTAAACAAACTTTGATGTTACATAACAAAGGTTTGAAGCAGTATTTCAAAATTCTGAGACACGGATCTCTAGATATGTTTATAAAAAGTATTTTGGGCAATTTTATTCAAGTTACAAATAAAGATGGCTTTGATATCGTTGTTTGAAATTTGTTTTAAATGTTCTTATAAAATCGTAAAAAATTAAAATATTTTTTGTAAATTGGCATATTCTGATGGGATGTGTACCATTTTCACCCCTCAGCTATAAAATTGGGGGGGGGGGGGGGGGGGGGGGGGGGGGGGGGGGGGGGGGAAATCACTAATCATGACAATAAATTAGAAAAAACCGCTTGCAGTATCGATCATATACAACTACCTTAACACTCAATACCAACGTTGTTGGTTTTTTTAAAAAAAAAAATCCAAATTTTATAAGTAAACTTTGATGACAAATTTAAGCAGACGAAATTAAGTATTTTAGACAGTTTTAGGTCATAATGGCTAAGAAAAGGTTAATACAGTGGAGAAAACGTTATTCTTTCCCAATAAACGCGTTTACGCTAAATCTATTATGTCCAGTGCAAACAGTTTGGAGCTAGATCAGACGCCGGGTAACCCGCCGTCTGATCAGGCTCCAAACTGTTTGCCCCCAAAATAAACATGAATTATCAGAATTGTCCAAAAGTTATACTTTTCTACGTTTCAGTGCTTTGCGTTTGCGTTTCGTTTGCGTTTAAACGAGAAAGAACAACAGATTCTCCACTGAAATAATAGGGTACATACAAGACAGGTATAAAAATCTGCCATCCCTCTAATCGTAGCACTTGCCTGGTATCCATCATGACCATTTAAAACTGTCATTTAAAAAAATACTTGATATGTGTAAAAATATAAATTAAACAAGAAACCCGCCTGACACGTTTCGCCTGTAACATGTCTTGTCTGCAGCAACAGTAAGGGAAGAACATAATCATCCTCAGTATTCAACAGTTTCGACGCCGAGTAACTCGGCGTGTGATATACAGCGCTTCCTTTCTACAACGACACCAATGGGAGACACACATTATGTTATGGAAGTAATTGTTTTCGGTTAAACGCATTTATTGGGAAAGAAAGGCGTCTTCTACAATGTACTACTCGAATTGTTTGTTTTTAATCCTTTAGTTTAAACATATTTTATTCTTATAAACGTACAATACATGTTAATACATATCATAGTACAAAAGGATTAGGTCGAAAGCATAATGCTTATGGAGACCCTCTCCTCAACACTGATATTTTACACAGGTGGAACAATTTTGTACAATAACACCTCTCCATCACGACCACCTAAACTTTTCCAGTTGGTAGTTTAAAGGGCAGTGGACGTCTCAGAGGAAGATGAACGCAAAACAGAAGGCTAAATAAAAGGGCGATCCGCTCTACCTTCATCCCGCCTCCAGCAACCACATGACCAAAACAAACATTAACATCTTACTATCATTTAGTGCCTTAGAGGTGGTCGTAAAAGAGAGGTGTTACCGTATAGTCTAAATGTCAATTAAAAAGAATAAATTGAAACAAGGAAATTTGCTAATTATATTTTGTATATGGTTGTTCTGGAACTAAATATCGACACCTGAGAGAGATGTCCACCACGGCCCTGTGAATGCTACCAGAGTCTATTATCTCTGACCCTCAGTCAAATCGTTTTGTTTGCATGATAAAAGATTGCACTGCAGTAAAAATTGTTTTGTTGGTTTCAGTACTTAGTAAAGCGTCGCCATATAGAAACAATTTAGTTGTTGCAGGCCGTATTGGATTCACAATACTTAAAAGATGTGTTCGTATAAGTGAATACCTGGGACAGGTGAAAAAGTAGTGTTGAACACTTTCTATTTCTCCACAAGTACAAAGAGGTGAATCGATAATATTTTTTTGAAACAGAGTAAGATTTAAGCTACTTGAATTAGTTCGTAGTCGACAATGTTGAATTTGGGGTTTTCTGTTTCCATGGTAATAGTAACATGGTTTATTAGTGGAAGCCGTATTAATATTAATTGACCTCTTAAAAGATAGTACAGTATTAGAATTTCTAGTTTCTACAGATAATGAGTTTCAATGACGAATCACAGATGGTAAAAAAGAATCGTAATACAATTGTGTCCTAGCATAAATGGACTTGACGTTATCAGCATTTCTAATAGGATATCTAGATTCTTGGCCAACAAGAGGAGGTACAAGTTCAGAGAGATAGTCTGGTGTAAGATGGTTAATCATTTTGTAAAAGAGTATAAGCTTATGCTTTTTCCTTCTTGTTTCAAGACATTCCCAACCTGTTTCAATTTCTAAATTATTAATGGATACTAATTTAGTGGCCCCAGTTACTATTCTGGCCGCTTCATATCGTATTTTGTCTAATTCTTTTTTTTCTATTTGAGAACAATTATCCCAAATTACATCAGAATATTCTAGTAAAGGTCTAATGAAACTTAAATAAATAATTTAGCCTTTGATTTAATGTTATCGATATGTGTATGCCATGCACCATTATTTGACAAATAAACACCAAGATGTTTGTGCGATTCATATTCCTCAATACCTGTATCTAACATGTTTAGTTCTGGATGAATGGATTTATTTATTTTCCTAGAAATGATAAGGGATTCTGTTTTAGACGGATTAAAAGTTACAAGCCACGACTTCGCCCATGTGGTAATTTTGGCTATGTCCGAATTCAAAGTAACAGCCGTAGTGTTAGCATGTTCAACAACAAAATACAAACTTGTATCGTCAGCAAAAAGTCTTATATTAGATTGTATATCAGTGACAATGTCATTTATGTAAATTAAAAATAAAAGCGGAGCAAGTATCGAACCCTGTGGCACACCGGCTTTAATTGATGACCAGCTAGACTCTGCAACGGGTATGAAGCTTGAAAACCATTTTAAAAGTGTTTCAGATATACCAGTTGATTTAAGTTTTGCAAGAAGCCCCTTATGCCATACCCGGTCAAAAGCTTTGCTTATATCGAAAAATACCGCTCGGATTTCCTTTCCTTCATCAAGAGCCTTACAGAATGTATGATAAATAAACGCTAATTGATTTACAGTAGAATCACCGGGAATAAATCCAGATTGAAACGATGATATAAAATTAATGTATCTGGGGTAATTAAATAATGTTTAAAAATGATACGTTCGAAAACTTTGTCAAGGTTACTTAGAAGTGAAATTGGGCGATAATAACTTACTGAAGATGGGTCACCCTTTTTAAAAACAGCACATACGTGGGCCTCTTTCCACGTTAACGGCACAATTCCTTCACTTAAAGATTTATTCATTAGATCACAAAGAGGATCACAAATTATCGAAGAGAGTTCTCGAAGAACACGATTGTTAATTTCATCAGGTCCCGAGGCTTTGCCTAATGGGAGAATATTTAAAATGGATTCAACTTCTTCTGGTGTAATAATGAAATCAGGCATTATGGTATCAGTTACATATAAATTTGGAACAGGAACATTACCTTCATTGAGAATAGTTTGGCTAGTGAAAAAATTGTTCAACAAATTGGCTTTATCAATTGTTTCAATTGCTTGAATATCGTTATCAGTAAGAATTGGTATTGAACATATTTGATCAGAAGACATAAAACATTTCAGCACTTTCCACCAATCTCTTGAGGTAAGTTCATCAGTTATTAGTTTATTTGACAAATTATTATAATATAAGGTTTTCGTTTCCCGAATTAAAGAAATAGTTTCATTACGAAGTTTCCTGAAACGGTCCAAGTGGTGAACAGATTTATTTTTTTTGCTTTTCTATATGCTCTCTTCCTTGACCTAATTTTGCGTTTAATAATTGATGTGATCCATGGGGTTCGAGTGGTTTGACTTTAACTATTTTTTTTGGAATGTAGGCATTGGTCAATTCAAGCAGTTTGTCAGTCATTCGTTTTGTATAAATGTCTAGGTCGTCATCTTTCAGTGATATCCAGTCAGTCTCATGTACTTTAAGTCGAAGGTTGTCATAGTCAGCTAGGTCATATTTCCATATTTTTCTAGTAAATGACTTAAATTTTGGTTTGTTGAAATGGAAGATGCCATAAATCGGACAATGAAAGCGTACGTCTTGGTGAAGGAAAGGATCCCCTACGCCACATGATTTAAGATTACTTTTATTCTTTATTAGCATTATATCAATAAGTGTTGACGAATGTTCAGTAAAATGTGTAGGTTCTTTGATAACCTGGGTAAGTCCATAAGTTTGGCAAATACTGTGAACCTTTCTAGCTGACTGTACATTAAGCATATTAAAATTTAAATCACCCATAATTATTATATCCTCTACACCAGTGTCAACGGCAGAGTGAATAGAATTCTCAATGAGGTCTAGGTATGCAGAATTTGCGTTTGGGGGGCGATAGATGACGCAAAAGAGAATATGCTTGTGGTTAACAAAACGTTCAATCCAAATGCATTCTAATCCTTGGATTTCAAGATCCTGTCTGCTACTATATGACATGTTATTTTTAACAAAAAGTGTAACCCCGCCATAATTATCATTAAGTCGATCTTTGCGTTCTGGGGGAAGAAATGAAGGGATAATTAGTTCATCAGTATGTACAGAGTCGCTAAGCCAAGTTTCAGAGAAAGATAGTATGTCAAACTCGAGAAGTTCGGTAGTTAAGAGATCTAGCTTTGGAAGTATGCTCTGGACATTATAATGAACAACTGAAAAGCAGTGAGAGAGATCCAATGTGGATGTAAATGAGTGTTCTGACTCCGATGTAGTGGATTCAAAGGAATTATTAATAGGACCTGCATTTGTGTGGATATCACCACAACAAATAAGCAAATATGGTACATATACTGTTAAAATGATAGTGCTTTGGAAAAAACTAAATAACAGCAGATATGAAAGACCCTCCTCCACTTTAAGACATTTCAAACGTTTACGTGCAAAGCATATATTTTGACAAAGGTTGGAGGTTCTCTTAAAGTCTTGTAGGAGAGACATTAATTGGACAATTTTACTTTGAAGCCAAATTAAAAGTAAACTATGCAAAAAGACTGAGAACTTTAGATTGCAGATAGGTGACCACTTAAATCAGGTTGAAAATATTTAGCAGAATGCGCCTTAAGGCCTGCTTTAAGCTACCATCTTCTAGAATAAGGAAAATATATATTTATGATTGTATAAGTTGGAACTATTTTCTTCAGCGGAGGAATAAACTGAATGCGCTTAAAAGCGCTTCTATGGGGGATTTTTTAAAGACACTTTTATTGAGATGGTTGATTAGTAATAGAGTCACGTTAATTGTTTTCAGAATAAACTAGATATGTGTTATTTTACAGAGGCTGAAATATGATTGATGTAAAACATCCTCAAGACAAATCACTTAACCTCAGTAAATTAGATTCCCCCCATCGCTTTCCAGTTTCTTTACAGCAACTGTCATTTAAGTTTGACTATGGAAAAAGTATGTCCCTCAAGAAACTCCATTTGAATGTACAGTGGAGAAGACGTTATTCTTTCCAAATAAACGCGTTTACGGTAAAACTAATTTTTTCCATTGCAAACAGTTTGGAGCCAGATCAGGCGCCGGGTAACTATACGAATAAGATCCACATTGGCAAGTTCAAGTTATCGAAATTCGGATGCACAGTGGAGAAGACGTTATTCATTTCCGTTTAAACGCAAACACATACCTATGTAAATGTAGAAAATGGCAGCTGTTTGACAATTCTGAATATTAATTTTAATCTGAGTGGCAAACTGTTTGGAGCCTGACCAGAGTAAACGTCGGGTTATCCGACATCTGACCAGGCTCAAAACTGTTTACTACTCTGATAAGAATAAATGGTCAGAAGTTTCAAAAGAGCTGTCATTTTGTAAATACCTTTGCGGTGTCTATAGTTTGTTTCAACCGAACATAATAACATGGTCCCGTCTATAATATATAATATAATGTTGAAAAACTGCATATACTACTCCTGAGGTTTATTTTTCAGTTTGTAAAGGTCAGCCAGTCGCTCGTCCCTCCATTTCCTCCGCTCCTCTATCTTGTCCATGGGCACCGTCCGCTCTAAAGCTTCCTGTATTTTCTCCAGGGGCGGACCGTCGAACCGTATTGGAGGACCCAGATGTTTCTGTAGCTCATACAGACTCTCGCCATACAGGGAACAGAAGTGTTTCATACCTGTCATAGAACAAAAACAGTAAAAACCACCTAATTATGACCACTAAATTGTGTTAATTATGAGGTGTTTAGACTTCTTATAGCAAGGGGAAAGTAAAACGGACTTAGGGGCTTTCTGGCAGACAATGTGAAAGAAAACCAGAACACTCCTTTAAGGAGTTTTCTGCTTTTCTATTTACTTTGATTTAAGCTGTTACCTAGCTGTCTTTTATGCGACCAATTAAATTCGTTTAAGTGGTAGTAATAGAGGTTTTTACTGTATCTGTGAAGTAGACGTTTGACCTCAATACTGACATTAAGTCCCATCATTGGTACCCTTATTAAATGTTTGACGTCTGATCGGAATCAAACTGTTCGCAAGTACTATTCAAGTCGCCATAATCACTCTAAGGGTTAACTGATATTAGCCCTTCTTATTCTCAGCATTGAAGAGGGATACTAATGAAATAATGATAAGAAAGAAGTATAACAGAAAATATCACACACACAACGCATATTTACCAATCTATCATCTGACATAGAACAAAGAAAGGTTACATGAAACAATAAAAGTGACGACTAAGTGATTGATGAAACAAAGTAGTCTAGGGACCGTTTTACGAAACGTCGTACAACAAATATTGTCGTAACTCAGATTCTAAAATTCTCAATTATTATTTATATTTTAATCTAACCCTATCTTGTAATTTCTCTTTGGAATCGTCTTTTCAAAACGATCATAAATTAATATTATGTGTTCTAAAGGTTTGTCGTAAGACGTTTCGTAAGACAGGCCCAAGTCTTTACGGACTTTAAGAAATATGTTGGAAAATTAGCATGGGCGATTGAGGAGAGTTATCGTGATTGGGACACGACTATAAATAACAGTAAGGTCGGTTCACACGATACAAGCAAACCGACTCCGTGTCCAAATAATATGCAGTTAATAATTTCGTCGTGCGTTACAAGTATATTAAGCCGTGTGTTTACCGTTCGCATTAAGGTATGACGTCTCTAGGACGCCGGTGAAGGCGTAGCGCAAACCCAGACCACATGGCATCAACTTGTCAAGATCCTCCACACTGATGACGTCATCCTGGAGCAGAAAGTAGTGTATGGTGATAATCATGCTATACAATTAATGATCTATTTTAAAAGTTAGAAGATTTAAAGCCCAAAACACCACATTTATTTCACACCTTTTTTCAGTCAATTTGTGAAATATTGTTGTAGACATTGAACGCTGTAAATATGAAATAATGTATTTATTTGCATGTAATGTATCATGCTTTAACTGGTATCTTTTATTCTTAAAAAATCCAAAATTCGACAATATGAGCGATACTGTAGTGAGATTTTGGTGGATTTTGCAGGAAATATTTGACCTTAAGAAATATCGTTGTATATCATTATAAGTGAAGTTGCCAGTTGCAATGAAAGGGTAAACCACCAACTTTATTGGTCATTTCAGGGTGCTCATATTAGGGCATAATAACTGTACTACATTAGAAACTACGTTAAATCTCCCATTTAAACAAAACGGAACCAAACGGAATCGAAAAGCAAAAAAAACAAATATGATAATTTTTTGTAAAATATTCACGATTTATTTTAATCTGCGTGGCAAAAGGTCACACGCCGGGATACCCGGCCTGTGACCTGGCTGCAAACTGTTTGCAAAGGAATTTACTATTTTCGCATGAACGCATTTATTGGAAAAGATAACGTCTTCTCCGCAAGAAAATTATTTTGATCTTACCCTAACTAGCTTGAAGCATTCCGCAGTAATGGCGTGTTGTATTCTACAAATGATGAACCCACTAGTTTCTTTCTTGGCAACAATTGGTTCCTGGCCTGCTTCCTTCAGGATCTGCCGGGCACCATCCACGGCTGACTGGTCCGTCCAAGGTGCCATAATAATCTCCACCAAGGGTACAAGATGTACAGGGTTTAACTGGTTTGTATAACAAAAGGAACTACAGTAAACCACCTCTTTTACGACCACTCAATTGTGTTAATTATTAGGGGTTAAGAACAGATTACTGCTTAAAGCAAGGTTACAGTAAAACAGAAAGCTCCTGTAGGAGCTTTCTGTTTAATGTCACCTTGCTTTAATCTGTCACATATCTTTTATGCAAACAATTAGCCTTAATTTAAGTGGTCGTAATAGAGGGTTTTACTGTAATAGTATGTACTTGTACGTTCAGTCTCACCGTACACAGTTAGGAGTTGGGATGTGGAGTCATTACATCCTTAGGCCTTAATACGAATGAGTAACTTAATCATCCACATCTCAACAAGTGTGATCAAATGCAGTAGTAAGGGACGGCTCTTCAGGGAGTGTGACGTCAGCGTAATCCTTCTTTAGTCTATATAAATGACGTCACACTGCCCGGTGCAGGGACTTTTTAAGGTGCAGGGAAAAATCAAAATCATTAAGGTGTGACCATCTAGCAGACGACACTGACGCCATTGGGGCGTTGCGTTCATTAATCTTAGGCCTCGTATATATAAAGGCAAACGTTAAGCAGATGTTGTTTCTGCTGAGGTTTATAGTCCCGCATAAGCTTTATCAGATGCGTCATCCCATGTTAAGCAGATGACAAAAGCGATCCATTTTATAGCATCCGAGTGGTTAAATGAGTAGCAGTCGGCATATATCATCATTCTATAAACACTGGTCAAATAGGATGGTATAAACCTGCCCAGATCGGGATCCTTATAGAGGATGTATTTACCCGAGGTTATAAGCAGACGACAAACCGATGTGCGCTACTATGTCACAGTCTCCAGTGAATACATATAAGACAGAGTGAACCACCCGTGAAATTGTAAACAAGGTCGATGTTGTTTAAACTCTCTCTCTCTCTCTCTCTCTCGCTCTCTACTCCCTCTCTATGTCTCTCTCTCTCTCTCTCTGGGTTAAATAGACAACATTGTTTTTCATTTTGAGACACCATAAGATGCTCGTTTATTCTCCCCGTCATAGGTATAAAGGGGGTCGAGGAGGACTATCCCCCTATATACCTTACATGGTATTGATTAGTATAGCATAATATATAATGGTTAGATAGCAATCAGTATCATCTCTAACGTGTATTGAAACCAATAACAATTATAAGACATGTACTGATATTCAAAATACACATTGTTCAGTGAAAAGTTCATTAAAACCCAAACGGATAAGATACATATGTGTCCCTGATGACACGCTTGTCAAATACAAGTCTGTACTTTTTAGCCTCTGTCATTGTCAGTAACCTTGCATTGTCTCTATCACGACGAATCTTAAATGGATCCAACACGGTTTTCATTGCGCTGTCACCAGAGGTCACCATGTGTTTCAGTGTATCAAAATTAAGGGACAACGTGTTTTTGAAATTCAACGTAAAGCCTCTAATTTTGCAATGAGTCAACTTCCCTTCTTCATCAGGGTGTGCTAACTGATATGCATAGTTCTTCGGACCCCCTGTTACAAACATTGTGATCTGGTTATTGGGACATTCATCTGTCAGGTCTCCCAAATAGTCTCCTAGTGGCGGTGCCCACTCACCGGTTTTTGTACTGAACACAACTGAATCTGTATCTGCGTACAGTGCACGGGGACCCAATTTTTCAAGGTAACTGTACAGCTTCAGACGTGCCTGGGCTGTTGTATATGCAGCTATGGCCACATTAGTTCTTCCCGAAGGCTCGACAAAATCATCTTTGAATTTCCAACGTAATTCTACTGCATCAGAAGACACATAATTGACAGCTGTCACTTCCTCACTATCGCTTGTGAGCTTGTCAAAGTATACCGCGGGATTATCAGTGATATCCACCTGGGGCATATTTCCTCTTTGACCAAACTTCCCCCAGAAAGAGTTCAGCATAAGTTTGGCTAGGGCTCGCATGCCTTTGTTATTGTTGATGTTGTTATAATCCAGTAATATGCCCTCCTTTTCAAAATAGGACTGAATATAGGAATGTTTTTGTTCTTCAGTTTGACACCATGAAGGCCAACCACTCGCTTCTTGCTTCAGTTTTAGAAATGTATTGATGTATTCTCTAAATAGACCACCCGTTTTCGTCACAGGGTCATATTGGGATACATCAGAAAAATGCCAAACTTCATAGACGGACTTGATCTTATACCCTTTCTTCAGAGCTTTCTTGATTTCGTCTATCACCCAGGTCCCCGTCAGAGCTCTCTCCTCATCTGTATGAGAGCAAGGTGCTTTTTGACCATTCTCACTACATGTACAACATAGTGTAAACAGCAACTTTCCATTCTGTCTATAGGGTAGAACAGGAAGAAAGAGACCTTTTGGGGGAAAGCCTTCATAGCAATCCAACTCTCTGAAATTCTCGGTAATAATATGTGGATGTCCTAAAGGCACTTTAACCGTTTTATTGATGAACGGATACAGTGATGTCACATCAACGTAGTTGATTGACTCATGCTGTGAAGCTTCTTTGAACAAGGTGAATGCCTCAGTCCTGCCTCCATAAAACGCCTCCCGTGGTTGAAGTGGTTCGACAAGTTCTAAGCGACGAATAAATGTCTTCATTGCAAGATTTTCATCAAGCTGTTGGTCGAAGTCTGACTCCCAGATGTGACGATACGTATAGCCATTTTCCTCTAGAAAGCGTTTCTTATCTAGAGTTCGTTGGTACAGTTCGCCCATAGTCAATTTTGATACTGGATTCCATGTGCTACTTGCAAACTTGCGTGGATTACCGTGCCAGAAGTCCCCATGAAACTCCAGAACTACTTTCTGCCCATTGTCTGTCTCATAGTACCCGTCCACTAGATATTCGCCTATGCGTTTTTCACCTCCATTTCTGGCATGTTGAATTCTCTGGCCATGGTAATGAGACATGAACTTGAGCCATTGCAAGGCCTTGGTGGATTGTATTTGCTGCGGATTATATCCATGTGTTGGAATGATGCCAATGGTGTGGTCCCTCAGGTAATTGGATCGAAAGACTCGCTGACAGGCAGATGCAATCGTAATAGACTTTTCAAAGGGGTCAATGTTAGTGACGTCCATAAAGTTATCTCTAAATTTGAGACAGCAGCGTCTTAAGATGTTCACGTCCGAACGGCAGTAGAGCAGAAGTTCACGCTGGAAATCAAAGGATGTGTTTTTGTGTGTGCAATACCATTCCATGAAGGATGCCCTGTCTTCAGGTTTCATTGCATCAGGGTTGTAATATTGAATGTCTGGTAAATGTGTCAGTACGACATGCTCGTTCTCTTTCTTATTATACAGATGAGGGAAGAATCCTTTGGCCAGCTCATTTAACGCGAACATGTCAGGTAATTTCGACAATGCCATGGGAAGGAAGTTGATAGAGTCAATCATTTTGATTTTACAACTAGGTACTTTAAGACACATTATTTTGGCTCCATTTGGGATGATAGTCGGAATGACAGCATTCTTGTATAGATACTGTAAAATCGGATATGAGTCGTACCCCTGAAAGTTGTGACATATCACTGTGGCTTTGTAGTTGTCTTCCGAGAAAAGCCATTCACAAAACCTATCCAGTGAATGTGCCCCTTTGAATATCATCTCATTTTTACCACAGTGTTCACATTCACTGACATCCGTAACCTCTTTATCCAAACACAGGGTGCACACTTTGTTTACAACACAAAGGTTTGGAATATGCTCAAGCGCGCCACATTTTGAGGAAAGGCAATGTACACACTTTCCATTTTCATTTGGACTAAATCCACTTTCACACTGAACAATGTCCTCCTGCGTACACTCTAGGTCAAAAAATATAAATGTGGTTGGATTTTCTTGCTCTTCAATGAGTTCTTCTTCAACAGTCTTAGAACCATCTTCTGTTTCATTACATTCAGGCTGCATATAGCACTGGTGTTCCTTTGGAAAGAACCCTCTGCACACATCACAAAACATTTCGCCACAGATGTGGGCTTTCTTACGTTTTGTTTTGTTTACCGTACATCCACATTGCTCACAACGATACATTCTGCTACAGGTAGAGTTACCTTTCACAGATTTCTTTTCATGCAGCTGGAAACATATTTCCCCTTTAAAATATCTGTTGCATGTGGGGCAATGAATCCACTCCTGTTCTGAGTTGCAGTCATGGGTTTTGCAACACATATGACAGATGTTGTTACACTTGGTGATCATAACCTTTTTGACATTGTGAGCAATAGTAACTTTTCGTCAAAAATGCCGCCATAGACGTGATAACATCAAAATGGTTATCATTGTGGTATAAATAAAGTTTCTTTTCAGCCTCTGGACCGCTGTAGATGATGGCATTGAAATGATCTCTTAAAACGACATGGCGCTGGTAGCCGGTCAGCACGTCTTGGAATTTTTTCACTTCTTCAATGCTGCATTCATTTTCTTCCGTCACTTGAGCTGCTGTATGTAAAGCGACAGCCAACGATTGCTGGGGCTCATATCCTTTTCTGATGCTTTCCCATTTGGGGTGTTTATCTATGCGTGCCTTAGCTGTGATAATGGCTCTTGCGCAGCAAAGATTGTCATCGTTTTGAATCCGAATGATACACTTTTTCTCCAGGAGAAACTTGTCCATGTTCACAAATTTGCAACGTTTCTTTGCTCCTCCAGTTGGCATGTCCACAATAATTATTTCAAAGATAAGGGACTCATCAATCACAAAGTCTTCGTTGGATTGGAGAACACGCTCAACCTCTGCCATGAAACGTTCTGGTGTCAGTTCTGTCATTTTTACAAATGGAATGACAATAGGATAATCGAGCGAAGGCGTCTGGACAGTTAATCTGACCAAATCATCAGACTTTGCTCCTCTTGTGAGGTCTTGGAATATTGCCGTGAAGAGCCTCTTCAGAGTAGACAAAATATCTTCTGTCACTTCCAAATCTTTAAAGCTGACTTTATAGGTGGAAGCTGTTGTTTTAAACTTTTTCATCCGCTGGTCCCTCAGTTTCTGTATAGTGTAAAATCGTTCGGGGTCATCGTCTTTTCTCAGCCTTTTTGTCAGCCCTGTTTGTATTTGATCACTGGCAGGCCGTTTTTTTCCTCCACCAACTTGGTGAATACGTTCTTTATGTCTATTCAGTGTAAAGTGACGGCTGAATACCTGTCCACATTCATCACAGTGTAAACTATTCACTTTTTGATGCTTCTTTTGGTGTTGGTCGAGATTGTCCTTTCTAGTAAACCACTTTCCACACACATCACAGTTAAACTTCTTCCAATGATTTTCTATGCGTTGATGTTGTTTGAGCTGACTCAGTTTAGAGAAGCTGGCCCCACATTGTTCACACTGGTATGCCATGTCTGTTATCTGAAATCAGATCAAACAATGTATAAATTTATGATTTATAAGCAATAGTTCACTTGCCAAAGAACAATGTCAAACAATTTTAAACCCTTTGATAAGTGAACGAAGCCGGTATAGTCAGGCGAGACTAAGCGAAAGTCAGGCGAGACTAAGAAAAGCATACTAGACTTATTGCCAAATGCCTGCTAAAGCACTGATACTCCCAAATGGAGAGTGATAACCTATTTGACCAGAGAACTAACATGAAATCAAATATCGGTGTTACAAACCAAAACAATTAACTTTCTCAAAGTGAAAAGATGATTGGTATGACACATTTTAGCATTCTTAATTTGTTCATTTTTTCTCAGTACCTTATTAAATATTTTTTTTTATAAAAACAAGTCACCCACATAACTACGAAAGAGTCAGGCGAGACTAAAGAAAAGTCAGGCGAGACTAAGAAAATTACTCACTGTCAAGTTAAAAGAGATTCAATGATCCTATGTACTCCGGAAGGCTGGCACTTCTCTCTACCTTGTCGATCTGAAGTCAAATGAAATAGTCATTGTAGATTATTGCCTTTTATAGCAGGCAACTGATTGTACATTCTGATTGGCTAAAAGAAAACAAATTTTGAAAAGGAAGACGATCTACATCTTATTTAAATCAATCATAGTGGGTCAATTGTCATTATCACTCCAGCCCTTGTCGTGTGAAGATGGATAAAATACACTGCGCTGAATGTAACCAAACATTTTGTAGCAAATACAATTTACTGAGACACACAAGAAACAAACACTCACAAGCCGATATGCAAACTGAGATGTATTCAGAAGAAACGCAATTGGGAGTACCTGGAGCGCATTTGGGAGCGCTGGGCGCGCCTTTAGGAGTAACGGGAGCGCATTTGGGAGCGCCAGGAGCGCATTTGGGAGCGCATTTGGGAGCACCGGGAGCGCATTTGGGAGCGCATTTGGGAGCGCATTTGGGAGCGCATTCAGAAACACAGGGAGCACCGGGAGCGCATTTGGGAGCGCCACCACCACACCACGCAGTGCCTTTGGGATCAGCAACATCAGTGCCGCCGCCTCAACACATAGTGTCTCTAGGAGAGAAGGCTATGCTACTGCAGCATCCATTCACCATGATTTCAGGACCTACATGTAAGTTTTGCGTATCTATAACTTTAACATAGTTATAAAGACACTTTTATGTCTTGCAGGTACACCATTTGGAACTTATAGTGAGAAACTTTTTTGATCTACTTAACAAACGAACAAACAAAACGATCTAGTCACCTATGTTCTCTTTTAGTATTCATTTATAGGGTTTACATTGTGATAAAGACAACTCATGATGTATTTCAGCCTGCGGAAAGACTACGTTTGTAAATGAGTTGCTTCTACACCATGACATCAGAATACAACCAAGTATACAGAGAATCGTATGGCTGTATAGGCGATGGCAACCCCTCTATACGCTTATCCAGAGAACAGTCTCACCGTGTGTACAGTTTATTAAAGGCATTCCGGAAGACTTGGATGACGATGACTTTTTTGATCCAACAGTCAACAATCTCCTGGTTATTGACGACTTGTTTTCTGAAGCGGGCAAGGATAAACGCATTACGGGTTTATATACGGAGGGATCCCACCATCGATCACTCTCTGTAATTGGGATCAACCAGAATCTGTTTGGTACCAAGGACCCGACCCAAAGGAGAAATTGTCATTATTTGGTTCTGTTCAAGAATCCCATGGACAGACAACCGGTCATGTCTTTGTCTCGGCAAATGTATCCTGGGCGCAGCGAGATCTTTATGAAGGCATTTTCCAAAGCTACGAAAGACCCTTACGGCTATTTGTTAATAGATCTGAAGCCGTTTACCCCGGAGACTGAACGACTCAAATCTAGGGTCGTATGGAAAGTTGAAAACGACAGAATATTGACCAATCAGGAGCCAGATATGCCACCTATGACTATAAAAGAAGACACGCCGCGCACTACAAATCATTCTTCTGCTGCAGTTCAAACCGTCAACATCAACACAGAGCAACAAGACATGTCAGAAAAAATGAATTCTTGCGATGACTGTGGACTCCTTTTTGATACGGCGCACGACGTTCAGAGACATCTGAAACAGGGCTGGTGTGCAGAAAGCCAAGAGCCGCCTATGAAAAAACGTAAACTGGAGGAGACTGAGTATGAGTCTTCTGAGCCCGTGGAGGATAATGAAGGGTATTTCCACTTATGGGAATTGGCCAAGAAAGAGGGCAGGGATAGATACAAAGAGTTGTATGATCAATACGTATCTCAAGGAGAAACCGAAGAAGACGCCTCGGATATGGCAGAAGAGTGCATCACACTCTACGAAGAAAAGCGCTTCTTTAGCCAGTACAGTACACTACTGGAGAACTATTGGCTCCCACTACGGCATAACGCAGTGCATCAGATAGTGCTGCAACATATCCAGACTCTCACTGACAAAGGCGTAGCATCTACCTCAGCTGTGAAGAGGGCCTTGAGGAAAGTTAAACCCAAGTTTGAAGATCTCTTCAATACCGAAATATCTAGCGATGAACAAGACAGCGATGATGAAGAAAGCACGGATGGAGAAAGTGACTAGTATGTAGTGACCACATATAAGCAAAGGCAGTGCTATAGACACGTCAGTTACTGAATGACACTGATGGTGAACAGACATGGCACAGTGGGAGGATTATTTAAAGACTATTTATTATGATCCCAGGCACCCAGCAAGTTTTGCAGGGCCACAAAAGCTGTACAAAGTGGTTCAGCAAGAGGGAAAATATAAGATTGGCATGCACAGAATACGTCAATTCCTTCACAACCAAGATACCTACAGTCTTCATAAACCAGTACGACGCCGTTTTCAACGCAATCATGTCATCAGTGCCGGCATGGATGATTTGTGGATGGCCGATTTAATCGATATGGTAAAATACCCGACTGGAACCAAGGCTACAAATACATTCTGTTGGTCATTGACACGTTCAGCAAATACGTGTGGCTCAGACCGTTAAAGCGAAAAACTGGGAACGATGTGGCGGAAGCCTTTGCCGACATCTTTAAAATGAGCAGGCGGTCTCCAGCAAAACTTATGACTGATAAAGGTGAGCACGAGGTGAGAACGTTAGTTTTTAATACACTAGTAATTTAGAAACTCATATTTAACATATCTTTTATTTTTCAGTACACATGATCAATTAAATTAATGGAGGACCCTTGTAACTGGTTGTTTAACGGTATGAATAATAACGCTCAATTACATTTACTAAAATTCGTGTATATATTTTATAGGTCAAGAATTCCGTGCCAAGAAAGTACAAGCTCTGATGAAGCAGAACAACGTTAGATACTTCCCAACCCAGAACGAGACCAAAGCCTCTACCTCGGAGAGGGCCATATTAACTCTCAAGATGAGAATGCGACGTTGGTTCACTTATAAACAAGACTATGCGTATTTAACTGCTCTACAACAGTTTGCAGACAGCTATAACAGAACATTTCACAGAACCATAGGGATGGCACCGGTCAATGTCGACCGAAACAATGAAATGGAAGTGAGACTGTCTACATACTTCGCACAACAGAAGAAAGGCGTTAAATCAAGCCCTAGACTAAAGCCATTCAAGTACAAAGTCGGCGATTATGTGCGAATTACTCATCTTAGACAGACGTTCACTCGAGCTTACGACGAGACCTATTCCGGCGAAGTGTTCCAAGTTTATAAACGCTATCACAGAGGTGTTTTGCCTATCTACATACTTCGTGATTTACAGAATGAGACCATCCAAGGAACCTTTTACGAAACAGAAATCCTGAAAATCATGTTGGACCCTGAAACATTTTGGAGAGTGGAGAAAGTCTTAAGAACTAAAGGGAAAGGACAGAACAGGCAACTGTTTGTGAAATGGAAATAGTATCCCAAGAAATTTAACAGCTGGGTGAAAGCCAGTGATATACAGTAATATGCCATAGACTGACGGCAATCGGATTATACTGTAATACAATGTATATAAGTTATTTGTAATAGAAATACGAATCATACCTGTATATGTTTATATCCAAATAAACAAGAAACTATACTGATGTGTTTGTAATTCAAATTTCCCGCCTCTACTTAAAAAGTGTCTAGTCGTGTGCCGATAACAAGTAATACATTGTAACATACTTAAGAATTACAACGGCGTGACTACTGATAAATTAACCTATCTAAGGTTTAAATTTACCTGTGTGCTGTGGAGAACCTGTCGTCTGCTTTACTTTGGTTATTTGCGTAGTTTACTCTTTGATGGACCGTGGTGAAGTAACACCATTTCAAAACATTCAGTAGTTTGTTATCTATATATTAGATTTGATTGGTCAATTAGGTAAACATGTTTGAACTGATCTTGAAACGTGTATGAACTTGTAAATCGGAAAACCATAGATACCTATATTTAACCCTTGTGACATAGGCATTATGTTTTACAATATAGTTACACTTCAGCGCACTATTAACTTCTCAACTGAAGGTCCATGTAATATACAGTCTGCTTCAGGATTGATAACCTAGGAAATGAACTATTTCATACAAAGAGAGAGAGAGAGAGAGAGAGAGAGAGAGAGATAGCGTCTTCTTCTAACATGGACATAATAGGCTTTATCAGATTAAAAAAAGTTTACATGTCACTAACTCTGTCCTATATCACTGTGGCGCAATATTTGAAAAATAATAGCGTACATCGGTCTGTCGTCTGCTAATAACCTCGAGTCAATACAGCAACAGTACGGATCCCGATCTAGCCATGTTTATACCATTCTATATCAGCACTGTACATAGGAAGATCTTTAAAGTCGTCTGCTACACATTTAACCACACGGATGCTATACAATGGAGCGCTTTTGTCGTCTGCTTAACACATTACCCTTATATACATCATCTATTCGGATTCAGATCAGATGGTCACGCCTTAATAATTTTGATTTTTCCCTGCACAGCTTCGAATTTCTTATTTCGTTTCTAACCTGACTTTTTAATGAAAATGCTTTTCCCTGAAAATAAGCCAAACCGGAAGCGTTGACATTGATAACCAAGCGCCATTTTGGCTATTACATTTACTTTACACGACTATTATACCACTAAACAGGTAACTCAAGTTATTGAAATTGTGCTTGGATATGCGTTAAACAGGAGCCTGAAATTTACTATAATGATGTTGTTGCTTGACGAAACGGCAACGGCGAACAACTGGAATTGTCGATTGTCATTATCCGAGTTTTCTTAGCTGCACATGAAACGTAGTTTAGACTTACTACGTGTTTACATTACGTGGTTTGAAAAAAATCATTAATAAATTACACCTTGAACAGTTGATAGAATGCTGCGCGTACAATGCATTATCGTGAATTAGACAACGTTTCTTGGTTTCTCGGCATTCTTTGTTTATATTCTTTAGAAAATCCGCCTTAACCCCATATAGATGAGTAACAATTATTATTATAATAATTAGATTAAATCAATACTATACCTACAGGGTGGGCCACAATAATTCTGTTCTGATGACGTAGTCCCTCAGAGAGCTTGGATGGAAATATACCTCCAGTTGAGCTGGCAATGATGACGTCAGGGGTCACGTGCTTTACAACCTCTTCAAAAACGCTTCTTTTGAGATCAAAGACATCGAACACACATTCCTGAAGAATATTGACATAAAGAGCTCCCCCCTACAACGGCCTTCTGAACAACGATTCCATCCTTACAACAACTCTTTGCGCTAGACAAGTATGTCAACCGCTTTCACTGTTGCAATATTGTCTGCTTAAAATTGTTTCTGTATTTCTCAAAGTCACATATCAGACTCCAAACTGTTTGCCACTGAGATAAGAATAATTCTTGATACATTAAAAAATGGAATTTTCTGCATTTAAGTTCCTTGCGATTGCATTTCGTTTGCGTTTAAACGTTTACGAATAATGCCTTCTCCTCTTTACCTGCACATATGCTGCTCCTGTTACACACTCCTGGATTGTATTTGCTGGACATATTAATTCACATGCTGCATCAGTCCCTCTGGTTCCACGCAGGCAACCTTTCTTTTCTAGGGCGGCCATCTTGGTTCTGATGGCAGCAATACCTTTCTGCAGATTCCCTTTGTCATTGTCATAAATCTTGACCCGGAAGTTGGCCGTTGAGAATACAATAGCCCAACTCTGGCCCACAAGCCCACTGAAAAATGGAGTAAATAAGAAATGATGAAAGAAGCATGAAAAAGGGCGAAAATATAGTAAGGTTTATAGAAAAGGTAATACATGTGATACAGGAGAAACCTTTTTCTTTACATTAAATACATTTTAACCAAAATTAAAAAATTGCATATGCAAACGGTTAAGAAGAGTGTCAGAGGTTAAGTTTAATAAAAAAATTACTGCTTGTGAATTGAAAGCAGGTGGCGATCGACAGACAACGGTAAAATCCGTTACCCCATAGCCTGTTTCTAGTTTTGGAAAAAGGTGACCAATGCAAGTAGGTTGAACGAAAAAACAGAATATGCATTCAGCCACATTCTGCTTTACCTTCAACCTGCTTTAAGCTACAGGTTCCATCTGAAAGGATATAGAAAATATTTATACCAGTACATGTTTATGACTGAAGAAATTAAACTGTTTTCCGCAGTGGTGGAAACAATTAAAGGCGTGACCCTTAGTTATCCTGCGTCTAATCAGGCTCTAAACGTCTTGTCAATCAAAATAAATCGTTAACATTGCCAAACAACTGATTTCGAGTTCACTATCTATTACACTGTACATGTTTTTATGCCTAGTTATGTTTCGTTATTTGTTAAAACTGGAAAAAATGTATTCCCTATTGTATGACTCTAAACATTTTAAAACTGCAATAAGTTCATATAAACAATAATTTAGATAATACAGTGCTCCCTCTCTACAACGACATCAAATGGGATACACATACTGTGTGTGTTGTTCGGAGGGAGTCGTTATAGAGAGGGACAATTAAGACTTGGCTTACATTTGCAAACAGCTTGAATCCAGATCAGACGCCGCGTAACGCGGCGTCTGATCAGGATTCTAGCTGTTTGTCACTGGTCAATATATGTATTCTGTCAAAATATCCACCTATATGTAACCGTGAGAGAAAACAGAAGACGACAATCTTAAGCAGACGATATTTCAGCAGTAAAAGAGTCAGACATAATTATCTCGTTACGGTAATTACGGCGAGTGTCGTTGTAAGTAGGGAGTCGTTGTTGGGAGGACCGTTGTAGAGAGGGAGCGCTGTAGCGCTAAAACAAGCGCCCTTAGAACACCATTTTCTGAGCGTGACATAAACATTTTCTGTTCATAATCGATCACAGGTTCAAAACGGTTTTATATCATATCATAAGGTAGAAATAGAATTTGCCGTTAAAACAAAATTTCACAAAAATAAACACAATGCATCAAAGTGTACCAAATAGCAGTTGTAGTCGATACCTACTTGTTTGAGTGTGTCTGTTATATCTTCAAGCTCTTAGCAATTGAAATCATTGTTTTTATCACAAACGCGCTCATTAGGGAAGAACAAAGTCTTCTTTACTGTACTACTGACGCATAGTGATGACTATAGCAGACATTTTGACTCGACTTGAGCTGTCAGATCTTTATTGTTTGGCACTGATATTGTACTCCTCTAGGAGCATTTTCCTTTTTTTCAACCTGTTTTAAGCTACCATCTGCTAGTATATAAAATATTTCTTAAAACTGTTTTATGGTGACTGTATAAACTGGAATTATCTTCTGAAGTGGAAGAGTAAATTACAGACGTAAAAGGGCATATTTGTCGGGGAACGGGTTAATTATTTCTAATCTCACCAGCCTATAATGCCAACTGTTCTGTTTTGCTCCGCCATCAGGAATCCTTGACATTGAAGGCACACTATCTGTAGATAATGCTATCAGGGGTCAAACTCCATGATATATGGACGAAACTGTAGCGAAGATAAGCAAAATACTGAGAGGACTCGTTAGATTATCCATTTCCCCTACAGAAGCGCCTTTTAGCGGATATGATTTATTCCTCCGCTGAAGAAAATAGTTCCAATTTAATCAGTCATGAATATATACCGGTAGTATAGGGAAATAATTTTATATTCTAGCACATGGAAGCTTAAAGCAGTCTGAAAGTAAAGTATAATGTGCCTTAAGACGAATTCTGCTTTACTTTCAACCTGCTTTAAGTGGTCACCTATCTCCAATACTACGAATAAGCTATAAGGTAAAGGGTTAAGGACAGTATAATGCACATTGTCCTATAGTAATTACAATAGATCCTCAATTATGTGAAATCTTTTTTGTCGAACTTACCCTTATATCCAAGTTAACACGTTGACTTAAGTGAAGTCGAGATATTTGTTTCCTATTGTAAAACTACTGGTTTGTTCGGCTTGCAAGTACGAAATTTATCGCGGTTTGACCTTATTTTACAGACAACACGCCTTTATTGTTAGTATGCCTGTCAGCACTCTCGGTGCGTGCTTTTCACGTTAACTTACAATAGGTAAATGTATATAACACACGTTAATCTTTCCCCTTTAACCCGTTTTCAATATTCTAATCAGATGGTTATTTCAATAAATCTGAATAAGCATGTTGCTTTCTTTAGCCCGTCTTAAAAATTTACCTGTTAAAATAAAAGGTACGTTTTCAGAACTCTTTATCAGAATATGGTAATACCTGAACACATATTCATATTAAGGGACGATTAATGCGCTAAAACGTAATTCTATGTTGAACTTGTTTAATAATGATTCTACATTTAAAACATCTGTTGCATTTTATATTTTCACTTAAAAGAATTTGACAAGAACATGGATTTTTTTTCAATAAACTGTCCTACAATATATTCTCATGATTGACAAATATTCACGACATTGAGCATGAGTCTGCATATCTTGTCTATTATCCAAATGTACTGTCACAGTGAGAATGTCCGTTGGATGAACGCTTTATACATACATCCATGTATTAGACTCTGCAAAAAAACCACATCAAATTTGCACTTTTAAATGTAACACGACACCACTATCAGTAATAGGCACAGAGGGATTTTAGTGTGAAGTTTAATTTCATAAGGGATGCAACTATTGTATGACACTTGAGACCAAGTCACAGAGTTGCTTTGCTTTGCATGTTCTACTGTAAAGCTAGCAATGGTTGCAAATCGATACCATTCTGTGATAATCATTTATAAATATACTCACATATCTTAGAGTGAATTACTGTCTTTTAGTTAATATTTACATTCACCCTGTAAAGTCTTTATGTAATCGTATTAAAAACATGCAGTCCATTTCTCGGTGAACCTACTAATCGAAACTGGTTCCAGCCAGTTATTAAGAGGGCACAGTCTCCGCCGGAGAGGTACCGACCTAGCGACCAGCCAATGGTTGCAATGGCGTATAATTAGGCTGAAATAAACATGCGCGACCTAATTCTTAAAAAAATGCTTTAATAATAGATATTGAGTTGCATTGTTTATTTTAATGTCTTATAAGTGTTCGTTACGCACACAGCGACAGTTTACTTGGTAAAAGCTTGACTTTGTTATCAACTCCAAAACATGTAAGTTGGACTACTTTTCACACCGTATATTATAGAGATCGAATGGCTGTTACATCCAGGATTACATCTAATAAACCTATTTGGCCGGTATATGATATATTCATATACATGAAAACAAATCTGGTCAAAACACACATAAATAGGACAAGACAGAAAGTTAAAATATAAATATAAGGAATAAACAACATCGTTTTGCCGTTCACGCGATATGAACGCAATTAGCTTCGCAGGGTAAGTTTATCGTAAACGCCCTTCGAGCGTTTACGAAACTTACCTCCTACGAAATTAATGTGTTCATACCGTCGTGAACGGCAAAAAGATGTTGTTTATTCCTATAGTAAATGAAGTACATTTACATTCCCTTTGTAGAGTACTTCAAATTGTTTATTCTATTTATTGTGCTAATATGAATGGTATAGTTTTAATTTAATATACGAGCATGATGGTTAATATATCTTTTTAATATGCTTATAATACAGTATCTTATATCTTAATGTATATATGCCATCTATGGATTTTATGTCTGTTAAAAGCTATACATAGCTTATATGTGTATAATGTTGTTCATACCGACTCTAAAAGAAATGTGTATCTGTATCTGTACCTTATTATTGGTGTCTGTTCAAATTCAGTCAGGCGATGAATCAAACACTCGCGACTTCTTAGATTTAAAGATATATAAATACAGTCCAATATCTACCTATCGAACCAGGGATTTAAAAGAGTTAGAATCATCAACAGTTCGATATTTGAATCCTCATTTGATTCCTATTTCTACCAACCTGTAGAATCCGGTATACTATGTTGATATCAATGATGCCGGTGTAACGCAGTAGAATGACCCACCCGTGCAAAAGGACCCTGAGTCGTTATACTACGTAGAGAAATGACCCCAGACCGTGAGGGTGTCATTCTACTACGAGTCGATGGGTCCTTTTTCTGCGGTCTGGTGTCATATTTCTACGTAGTAAATTGACCCGGGTCACTGTTCTACGTATAGTGACATGACCCATGGGTCATTTTAGCAGGGGTGTGCCATTCTACTGCGTTACACCGGCGTGCGTTACTTTTGATATATCGTAAGTTTCATATTGTGCATGTATACACGGTGTACGTGTATGAATATTCAAATAAAACTTACAGCCTAATATAAGTAATGCGTACGACTATAATTGTTTCGTCCCATCTAGCTACTGATACTTATGGCAACGTTCGGTTGTAATCCGACCTGCGTTTTAATTGTAGAAAATGTGAACGCCGGACAATAGACGGAGAGTGGTCACCATTAAACAGTTACTATTAAACCAAGAAGATCCGTCATAATGAGAGTTGCATAACAGATATGGTACGCCCGCTTTGTGCTTGCAAACCCTTATATCATTAAGCCCTAGTGACGCATATATGCGTCCTTTACAAAAGGGGTAACTGTGAAGAGTACACCTTTCCTATGCAAACAGTGAAATCCCTTAATAGTCGAGAATGGATCAGGCTTTATTGCAAACAGGAATTGTCCATTGGAAGTTTGAGGGTATAATGAGTTAACAGAACTAGAACCTGAATGTGAACAATTGACAAATTATGTTATATCCAAATTAGCCACGGAATGACGTTCCTGATAAATACTTCTACCCATATAATTATATTGCTATTTCTTGACCTTACACTTTAAACATCAGCTACGTTCATACAATAATCAGACGACTAAGGCTATGTTGGGGGTTATTTTGAACGCATTGCGTGTCACTTAAATTTAAACCCAGCTTCACAAATGTCGACTGCAGTATATATAACTTTTGTTATTTCACAAATCATAAAGGAAAATATCAAACAATTTGAAACCTGATAAGATACCAAGTAACTCGGCTACTGTTTGATCTCAGAATATTGCCTGTAATAGCAGGGCTGCCATTTCCCCGGATTTTTCCTAAATTTCCGTTTTTTTTTCTAGTACATGGTAGCTTAAAGTAGGCTGAAAGTAAAGCAGAATGCGCTTTAAGGCGCATTCTGCTTTACTTCCAGCCTGCTTTAAGCAGTCACGTGTCAATAAAACTAGACACAGGCGATAGGGTAAAGGTACGATTTGTAAAATCGCACTTGAAAAATGCAAATTTGGAAATCTTAGGATTTTTTATGTCAACTTATGGCAGCCCTGTAGTAGCCATGTGACGCTTAGCGGGATACGAGTATTTTATCCCCTTTGTACAGTGGAGAAAACGTTATTCTTTCCAAATAAACGCGTTTACGCTCAAACTATTATTTCTTTTGCAAACAGTTTGGTGCCAGATCAGACGCCGGGTAATCCGGCGTCTGATCAGGCTCCAAACTGTTTGCCACTCAGATGAACATGAATCATCAGAATTGTCTAAAAGTTGTACTTTTCGACGTTTTAGTGTTTTGCGTTTGCGTTTCGTTTACGTTTAAACGGGAAAGAATAACATTTTCTCTACTGTACCAGGATATCGCATTGATCTCTCACTGTGTACTTTGTGGGATATTTTATTACGGATAAAGATACAGTGTGTACATTATTTGTCTATACAGCATAATATTTCGTATGAAATATCAAACAATGGTTTTTGTTGTTTGACAATGTTCTATTTAGTAGACAATAGACGTGAATTGACAAATGAAGACAACTTGTAAACGGTTGTAAAAAGGATGGATTTGTCTGATATTACTGTTTGAGGGAGTATACCTTGGCGTAAGACAAACAAAAAGGTAAACTAAGACATGTTATAAGTCACTTAACCATGACATGTAAGTTACAGTGACCTAGTAATCCATACTTATAGTATAAAGCTGGCCTCATTACAACCCCACATACGCGTCGTACTAACTGTGGATGCCATATGATATCTTCCTTGGCCCACCTCATCATCCCTCATCACTCATTGGTGCTGTATGAAATATTTTGTGTCGTGGTGCCGTTTAACATGACCGATCCATACATCCGTCCATTAGCTATAACATCCTTAAACTAAAAGGTAAACCAAGAAACGCCTATAGCCAACAAATCCAAGGCACAGAACCTTTTAATCCATAACATGTACAGTGGAGAATGTGTTATTCTTTCCCAATAAACGCGTTTACGCTAAAACTATTATTTGCAGTGCAAGCAGTTTGGAGCCAGATCAGACGCCGGGTAACCCGGCGTCTGATCAGGCTCCAAACTGTTTGCCACCAAGATAAACATGAAATATCAGAATTGTCCAAAAGTTGTCCTTTTCTACGTTTTAGTGCTTCGCGTTTGCGTACGTTTGCGTTTAAACGGGAAAGAATAACAGATTCTCCACTGTAAGATTGACCCACAACCCACATGTCAGAGGTTGATGCTGTAGATGATCTTCTCTGGCTAGAACTCACATAAACGAAAAGGTAAGCCCAGCAATTTAGTGCAATCTAGTTCATTGTTATTTACTTCCAACAGACAACTGTTCCGACGTTTCGGACGGCTTTCATCAATCGTTAAGCCGCATTTGCTTCGCAATCCGCGATATACTTTATTACTGTCAAATCCATATATGATTATAACAAATAAAAGCGATCAATATAAGCTCTAGTTTGTTACATAGTTACCCCTGTTTTCAATAGCGAACGTCGTTTGCGAATATCCCTGTCTTCAATATGTTGGTGATCACTTTGATTACCTCACTCTAATATCACTATTTACAAAGGCGTGATTAGGTCACTTGGATCCCAAGAAAGGCATTTTGCTTGAAATACCTGAAAAACGATGTTCAAATTGAGGAGAAAATATGTAACTCGTCAATGTTTGGGAGATCAACGTGTCTCTAACATCGACCAATGACAGATTTTATATGAAAAACTAAAAACGGAGATTCTAAATACCCTCAGACTAAAAGTAAGACAGAAAACTCTTAAAGACAAACTTCGAATCACTTACACTCATTTTCAACAAAACCTTGTAACTGTCTTCATTTGATTTGCCTTCTGTTCCTGATGTTAATAACAAAACTAGCACTATTTATCTTGATTTTCCCTTCTTGTTTACACTACTCCCTCAAGGATCTCCTTGGATATTCATTAGTCATGGGATATTTAGGAGATGTTCTTCACATGTTGTATTTTTAATATTTTATAAAAATTCATCACTCGGAAGCTTTGTGCAATAGCCTGTGTCTGTATTAGAATCGAAACCTCCCTACGATAATAAACCTAGAGGATGGTGTATCATTAAACTGTACTGACAGCAAAATAATTGCTACTTTTACAATAGCCATAAACCAAATATATATAAAAGATCGTTTTACAACCTTTTGATTTAGAAATTTTAAGCAGATTGTGTTATGATTTTACGCCCCTTCAACAATCATATCGCTACGCTCAGCTAACTACAGTTGGTGAAATATCCCAGATGCCCTTTATGCAACACTGTTTCGGGCATACCTCGTCAAGGTAAGGTTTCACCAGCCAGCTGATAGACTGTTCATATGAAAAACCAGAAGTACCCAGAACTCGATTCGAATCACAGCAGTGAGAAGTGATTGTCAGTGCCTATGACTATTAACACTCCGTTACGGAGGCCCTGTAACCCTTTAAAGGACATCATTTACTAAAATACTTTTTAAAATGACAATTTGAACTATTTGCTTGCATATTTGATTAGCATGTGAATATAGACAAAACCTTTCTATACACTAAATGTTTGAACACACTTACCTTAAGCTTGCGCAAAAGCCCGTGTTCAGGTTTATGTTTCGGATAAGAACTTTCCATGCACGCAAAATATCTGACGCATTGTACTAAAATGTAAGGTCAACACTTAGGTTTTGAAAAATGCTATAACTCCTACATCCCATAGTTATCGCTTTCATATTTGGTATGCTTATATGGACAAATATTTTCAATGTACGCAACAAGTTTTTCTTCATTGACCTCGACCTTAGATTAAGGGTCAACATTGAGGTTTTGAAAGTTCCGTCTACGTTTTGAAAACTGCCAAAATCTTTCATGGCCCTTTAGATATTGCTTTCGCATTTGGTATGCACATGTATATGGTCATGGCAATTCCATGTACAAAACAGTTTGACCCCTTTCAACTTGACATTGAACTAACGGCTTGCGATAAGGTTTCGAAAGCATCGTGTAGGTTTCGAAAAATGCTTATAACTCCTGTGTCAATTAGCCTTGTTTTCATAGTTGGTATGAAGGTGTATATTGACAATACCTTCATGTACCAAACATATTGGCCACTTGTACAGACTTTTCTATGAAATATCGAAATGTGTTGCCGGCGAGCTTTGTTGTTTCTCGGACAACCCTGGTTTTGTTGAGTTTATTTCTCATTCCGATTACATGTATACTTACCTTCGTCACTGAACCCTAAAGTCTAAGCGACAGTGATCTAGTTACTCATGACATATGGGACTGACATCCTTACAATTTTTTATTAATAATGTTATACCCGATTTATATAGCCGTCTTTTCACACAGGAGATGTGCGTTCAAAAGCGCTTCACATGAAATAACATAAATATACATACAAAGCGAGAAAAGACAAATAACTACATAATGGAGTTACATGGAAACATAGAATTTTTTTCAATATTATTCCAAAGATTATAAGAAGAGTTATAACTAGTTTGTAAAATCAAAACTAAAAGCTTCACGTGCTAACTTTTGGACCCTTCCTAACTTACGTAACCGAAAATGTAAACCAAAAAACTCTCATAGTCAACAAATCTAGGCCAATGTACCTTTTTACCAATGGCATGTAAGGTTGATCTCATTTTAACCCGCATGTCAGATTTGGATGCTGTAGATGACCTTCTCTAGCAAGAACTAAATTAACGGAAAGGTAAGTCCAGAAATTCTCTTAGTCACTGAATCTACTTCGTGGTGACCTATGTCGAACGGACAGACGCTCATACAACATTACCCGATTTAAAAGCCGCATTGCTTTGCAATCCGTAGTATGACTGAAATACTAGTGAACAATTTAAATAAACACGCAATCATCCACTAGACATTCTATACAGGGGACCACCATCACCAGGCCAAAAGTAACACAGAAAGCTCATCAAGACAAGATCTATCCCCATCCTCATAAACCTTTATTTGATGTCTGCATTGTTATTCTATCCATATCCAATTTCCATATATACGTTTGATCGTGAAATGAAATGAAGATGAATGACTTTATTTAACGAGGGTAGCCCATTTAGTCTAATGACTAATCCTCCATGAGGCCCTCCATTAAAGTATTACATACATAGATTTCTATAGTTTTTACCCTTATCCTGCTATAATATCGACTCCTTTGAAATTGTCGTTTACAAATTTCGTAACATTCAGATTTATGCAATTTTTAATTATAGAAAACCAAAAACGAGTTTCAAACAGTTTGTATCAAGATGAAACGCTGCCTGACTAAGCGTCTTATCTGGATCTGAACCGTTTGCAGATTGTGATAAAATCGAGATTAGCAAGTAAAGGGTTAAATATGTACAGACAAAAGCAGCTCAATAGCAGATTAAAGAAACATATGCTTTTAAAATACTAAAATATAATGAACCCTACATGATGCAGTGAGAGATTTCCACAGCAGAAGAATCATCAAGATATCCAACACTTAAACATATAGTCCAGGGCAGGCTAGAAACCCCTGAAAACAGCAAAAGCGAAATATATCTAGATCCAGAATGAAAATTAAATACTCAGTCTAAATCTATTACAACCTGAGTTCGAGTCTATATATAGAAGTTAAAACGCCGTTTCTTGTGGCACAACGGGAACCAGATTAAGCCAAGCATGCGATATATTTGTACACGATCATGACATTACATAACCGTAGTTATATGACGTCATAATGATGACGCTATCGGAATGTAGAAATTTCCCACGGTCGTATGTAGAAATAGTTTGAAATACAGTAACACATCTGAAAACCGGACACAAACACCAACGGTTCCCCGACAGGCTGACGCCCAGAGCAGCACGATGGTATTACAGAAAGCTCATATAAGAGCTCTCTGCAACACCATCATAAACCACAACGCAATAGTTAGTGATTAATTCCCTCTTTCAACCCACAGAGGCGTAACTGTCAACTTGATCATATTCCCTCGTGTTCACGCAGTTGAAAAACGAACTTTCGCAGGGTAGTGATACTTGTTTCTTAACATTGTTGTACTAAGCAGAAAACCTCTTTTGAGGTGCCCTATTAGTGTCAAAAGCCGCTTACAACCACTGAACTAACGCTAATTGATTTAATGAAGGACATGTGGCAGTTTAAACAAAACTGAATGTAAAACAGACACTTATTTGAGCTTTCTGTGTACGTCCACCTTGCCCTTAGTTGTCATCGTCCTTAAAAACGTATTATGTAAACGCAATTAACTGGTCGCAATTGACTGGTTTAATTTTACATACAAAACCTAGTAAAATACCTGTAGTATACCGTTCACCTAAATATATTCTTTTTTCCCCAAACACAGAATATCTTTATTCCTACCAAAGAAAAATGTCACTTTATCAAAAATCCAGGGCTTCCCTGGCTGCTTTTTTAAGAAGCCAACATGTTTTAATGCAGACCTTACACATGTTCTTTACACATAATAAACTGACTGACATTGAGTTCGAGAATGCCGTTAGAAATCAGTGTCAACCCAGCCACATCATAATAAATTACACTATCTTTAGGATGTAGATAAATCTTTAAAGAAATAATACATGATGCGCAAGTCAGGTTGTACAAGAACGATTACTAAGCGTTTGGACTCTTTTTGTATCTCGGTTTGTAAGAGGTTAAATTCATTGATTCAACGTACTCTAAAAGCTTACATGAAACGCTTGTATAAACGGGTATGACGAAAGGACAAGGTTTACGAAGCCTCCGTTTTGGTCCTGTAAAACCATGTTTCCAAACATATTGTTTATCCTTATTTTTTCTGTATTTTTCAATTTCAGATATTTTAAATATATCATATTATACACAAAACTCAACCCAAATTATATTTTGGATAATTTTTTAGTTTCTTATATCCATGCCACAAAAGGTTGTACTCCAAGTGACTCCCAGACCACTCACCCGGGACCACAATTGGGCCTAATCCGGGACAGTTCAAATGGGCTTAGCCTAGCATAGGCCGTTTGCACAGGAACTTTATCTGTCAAGGAAAGACGTTATTTCAAGATATTAACAAATGCCCTTCTTATTTCAATGTACGATAACGAGCGGTAGTAAACTACGATTGCCAGAAATTCGGCGTAACGCTTTCTGTATCTATTTCCTCTCTTTTTCTCTATCATTTTCTGTCTGTCCGTTGATCTCTCTCTGTCTCTCTTCATCTCTATATTTCTCTCTCTTTCTCACTGACTCTCGCTATTTCTTTCTCTTTCTTTCTATCTATCTGCATCTTGTCTGTGTCAAAATTGCTTGACTCCCATCCATCTATTATCAGCCACCATTTCGTATATAAAAATAAATGCAGACTTCAGTTATTACTTTTCGGCGCTTGAACTTTAATGAATAAAAACTGTGACAGTGTAAATTTCAGTTGCCTTTTAGTATTTGCTTTTTGTTTGTATTCTATTTCTCGCTTTGTACTTATGTATTGTATACTACTGTTTGTCTACTTACTCACCATGTGTCCTACTTTCGATCATTCTTCAACAGTAAATCCTCTCTCTTGCGACCGCTAAATTGAAGGCTAATTGATTGTACAAAATACAGTTGACATCCTTAAGAAAAGTGATTGTAAAACATAAAGTGCCTAAAGGAACCTTCTTTTAAACTCTCACTTTGCTTTAAGCAGTTACCTGTCGTTAACAAATGATATAATCAACACAATTTAGCGGTCGTAATAGAGAGCTTCACCTTACCTTTATTAATCGAAATTCGATTTTATCGCTTATATATTGAAAAGAAAGAAACTCGAAAGGACGTGAACTGGAAATTTTAATTTTAATTTCAGACGCGTTTTGATTTCGCTCATAGGGGGAATAACAATTACTACGATATGTTTATGTGACCTCGGCCTTTGGTTTGAATTATAAAAAAGTGTGATTAGATCATACCACCTAAAACCCACCAGCTAATGAGTACACATGCGGTATGTGAGTTTACATAAAGATGACATAGTGTCGAGTACCTTTTGTCAAGTCATTGTGAATTAACATTATGGTTTCAGATATACTATCAGCTTGTCACGAATATATCACTTACATCAAAGCAGCCGGGAGTACAAAATTTAGAACATGGAAACATTATCAGATATGTTTATAGGTCACAGTTACGTTGAACGGAATAAAGAAACTACTAACTTTGTTTTAGATATGGCGTCATTTCGACTTATGGTATCATAATTTATTTTGGGAAAAACTCGAGTTTTTCTGGACAGTATTGGTATTGAACCTTTTGACTAAATTTCAAGTTCGTTAGAATTGTTGTTTAGATATATGCAGTTCTTCTTTCACAGGTGAATAGTAGGTTCTGAAGAAATAAATATTAAATAGCTATTTTTACTTATGTTCAGCTTTCAATAAATCAGCCTACATTTTTATAATGGTATCAATGTATGCATTTGTCAGTTATACGTAGACCATGGTTTCATAAAGACTTTTCCGGACCTATTTTCGGTGACAACGCCTAACCAGACAGTTCCATTGCAAAAGGCATTTGCCTTGTGCACATACCTAAGCAAAGAACCATTTAAGCGTCTTATGTAAGGCCCGACTTTTATATTTGATAGTTAGGTTAGAAATAACCATTGAAAACCTCTAGAGTATGCATTTATCTTGGCCTCACCAGGTAAAATGAGATTGGTATAGCTTATGCTGTATGCTTTTATGGTTACTTTCACGCCTATCGAGAACAATGGGACGAAGTGTTGTTATCGAAAATGCAAAGTTACTCTGAAAATCAGAATGTGTACAATTTTTTTGACAGCACCCTTCGGGGGTCTTCCACAGTGCTGAGGTTGAAAGTAGCCATGTTTTATAAGGATCTTCTGGATTTAGCGAAGCGGTGAAACAAAATGGAATAAATTTTGTGCAACCAATGAACATGCATGTTTTGTAAATGTTTGAAACTGAGTTGTACAAACGTTTGCAGGTCTTTAGACCAAAAACAATTGTTCTGATTAGGAATTAAACTCATACCCAAACCAAACGTATCACTTCACAGCAGCAGATGTTAAGCGCTAAAATTATTCTGTTTATAAAAATATAAATAATATCTAGTAATGCTTAATATTATTTTGAATATTGCTCTTTCTATCAATTGTTTCGTATGGTTCACAGTGCTGCATCAACAAAGTTAAATATACTTTTTGTGTCCATAGTATGCTTATTGAGGTTTTGGTTTTGAAGTTTTTGTTACATTTTCAAAATGAAAGCATAAACTATATTTAATTGAATTCGTATCTACCGCCATTCCACAGAAACGAAATGACAATCCATTCTTCTATTTCAAGTACAGTAAAACCTCTCTATTACACCCACTAAACTTTGCTAATTGATGGTATGAAGGGCAACTAGCAGCTTAAAACAATTTGAAAGTAAAGCAGAAACCTCTTACAGGATCTTTCTATTTTACAGTGGAGAATCTGTTATTCTTTCCCAATAAACGCGTGTACGCTAAAACTATTATTTGCAGTGCAAACAGTTTGGAGCCAGATCAGACGCCTGGTAACCCGGCGTCTGATCAGGTTCCAAACTGTTTGCCACCAAGATAAACAAGAATTATCAGAATTGTCCAACAGTTGTTCTTTTCTACGTTTTAGTGTTGTGCGTTTGCGTACGTTTGCGTTTAAACGGGAAAGAATAACAGTTTCTCCACTGTACTATCACCTTGCTTTTACCAGCCATCTATCTTAAAAACCAACCAATTAAGGCATTTAACTGGTCGCAATAGAGAGGTTTAAGTGTACAGAATAAACTTTATAAGATACTTCATGTATATCTTTCACCTCTGTCTTATTTTTCCCCACCCAGCATAAGTTTTATTTTTTAATACTTATGTTTGCCACTTCATTAATACTCCTGGGCTCCCAAGGCGTTTTTAAATGTTGATGATTGATTTAGCGATTAAGCTTGGTAAAACGGCACCGGAACACATTAAATGGTCGTATGACGCCGATTTTTGTTTTGTAATCTTATTATTATTATTGTCAGTATCACATTGTGCCTATCTTTGCTAATGATCAAATTGACAAATGGTACGTTGCGTAGACCTTATTAGTTATACAGTTTCTTCACAGTGTACATGAGGATTTCTTCCCGGCTGAGGTAAATCATGTTGCCCGAGCCGTTAGGCGAGGGTTACATGATTTTACCAGCCGGGAAGAAATCCTCATGTACACTGTGAAGAAACTGTATAACGAATTTATTATACTGCAAAGTTTTCACTGTTCAAACGAAATATTTAGGAATTTGCCGTGTTCAGCGCTCGTAGTAAATTATAACAAATTCGCACCAAAGCAGATAACGTTGAGCGTGATGACGTCATGTTTCTGACGTTGTTATTCATTAGAAAAAATGTGCATACTCGTATATTTCGACGTCAAACTTTCCCAGAAATAATGCGACTGTTGAAAGATCTAAACACCAATTGGCTTTTAGCCGAAATGGATTTAAAACGGAGGATGAACGATTGAATGCACTCAATCCCGTCGAGCAATCGGCCATCTTATATTCTGCAAAACAAGACTCAGGGACCTGTCAGCCAATGAAAACAGCTGCATTTCCAAGTTCCCTGTCAGCTCACAGGGTACATGGGATTATGTCTAGGGCTCGTTGACCAATGAAAAGTAAAGAATTTACTTTGCAGTATAATAATACGTTACGTCTACTAACGACATCGGGATTGAAACGTTGTCCCATTCCTGAATCAGGACATTTGCAAATCCGTAAGATCTGTTCACATAAGACCTAACATAAGCTAGATGCCCAATATGTTAAAATAACTGAAATCAAAACGTGCACACTTTCTGTTCTGAATTGAGTATATAAATTATACCATCAAATAGTAGACAAGCAGTGATGTCATTTCGTTCATTTAGCAAGTCGTTATTAAATTAGTCATGCATACATTACTACAACGGCAATGTTTGACATTTCTTTAAAGGTTTTTTTAATATATAATACATATTATGTCACTGATCAGTACATACCGCACAGATAGTTTAGATTTGACAAATGTAATACATGTGGTCTGGAAATAAAGTATTGTCTCAATTCGGATAAATAACATTTTAGTAATATCATATTTATTCTTGTTACACATCTTGTCAACAAGAAGCCCTTTCAAAAGTCGAAGGGTGTCTAAAAGACATAGTATCATGGATGCACCAGAACATGTTGAAGCTGATCACTGACAAAACTGAGGTCATACTGTTTCACTCAAAAAAGTTTAACGTCCCTGGAGATTTTCACGTTCAAGTGGGAAACTCTAAAATCAAACCATCATTGTGTGTGAAGAATCTTGGTGCAAGATTAGATTCCCAAATGGATATGACACAGCACATAAACGCTGTGTGCAGATCTGGCTACGTACAGCTGCGACAGATAGGTCATATTAGACAGTACCTTTCTCCAGAAGTTACAAAGACCTTGATAAATTCTCTGGTTACTTCAAACATTGACTATTGCAACTCACTGCTGTATGGGATTCCCAAAAACTCACTATGCAAACTACAGCGTGTGCAAACTACAGCAGCCCGAATCAATACCAGGACCCCTCGGTACAATCACATCACTCCAGTCTTGAAGGATCTTCACTGGCTTCCAGTTCAACACATAATTGATTTCAAAATTCTGACACTCACATACAAAGCCATGTGCAATGATTCTCCAAGGTACATTGTCAATATGCTTGACGCGTATAAACCTCGAAGAGAGCTGCGGTCTGCGACTAAATCAGTATCGCTGGTTGTACCGAGGAGTCGTTTGGTGAGGTTTGGAGATAGAAGTTTCATGCATGCAGCCCCAAAGCTCTGGAACAGTCTACCATCAGACATCAGAGATGCGAGCTCAGTTGCAGTCTTCAAAGAACGTCTGAAAACACACTTCTTTAATATCTGTTATTAGAAGAAAGTAGGTAATCAATGACTGCTACCTCTGGGCTGTGTTCTTGCTGTGGATGCTGTGGGTCTGAATGGCAGTTCTGGAGTTGTACCATTGACCTTGTGCCTGTCTGGTGGATCTTGCTGGTAAGGATTGCCCAATCGCTTTGAAACCATTTGGCTAGGGATCTATGGTGAAATTCTTGGACAGCTTTATATTTTAGAACTAAGGGTGTACCACGGCCATGGATTATACAATACTCAACCAAACAACACGGATAGTATTGTTTTAAACATTCGTTTTACGACTTGTGAACTGCTCTCCGGCCCTACACTGAAACAAACTAACAAACAAACAAATTCAACCAAACAACATGGGGAGTATTGTTTTAAACATTCGTTTTACGATTTGTGAACTCCTGTGTGAAAAGAGCGCTATATAAATCGGGTATAATAATAATAATAATAATCATGGGATGATAGAATGTCTTGGCTGTTTTTTATAATTAATTAAATTGGTACGAGGGGTTTTCAAATAGTTTTGATACTGGATCAATAACATCAATATATTGAGTGCAACATGCATGTGTTATATATCATTTCAAAGAACAAATCTTCGCCTACACGATGGTTTAATGCACGATAAGATCACACAATTCGATGAGCCACAACATGAACCTAAATGATCCCTACTCGAGGACACTGGAACATAGCACTTTTCAGACATTACTTTTTGACGTAATAACTTCTTAAAGAGTACAATTTCCAGATTTATTTTGGAAATATATCAGTTTATGTCTAAATTTTAATGTAAATATAATTGTATTTCTATTGAAAGGGTTAACTGTCTAAAAAATAAAATTTCAAAATCAACATTTCTTATTTTGCTAATGACGAAAGTGGACATGTTTTTTCGAACGCTATGAAAATGATCTAGATCAGTATATCTACAATTTGATTTTAAAACATGAAACCATTTTTCAATGGCGTCAATTATAGCCTGGTTTAATAATAAAACAAGAGTTTGTAGTTTCCCTAATTATTTTTATACATTACCGGAGATCAATTTTGTATTATATATTTTCAGTACGTGTTTAGAATTAGCCCTTTTTATATTTTATGTAATAATAACATTTAAAACTGTGCAGTATTTGCATAATTGTCTTATTGTATTTGACAGAAAATTTCATAAACTTATTCAAAATAATAAAGCCGTAATAATAGTTATAGTATCAAATTGTGTTTAGAAAAGTAACTCAAATATACACAAAAAAGGCCCAGTGTCCTCGAGGAGGGGTCATTTAGGTCCATGTTAGGGCTGATCAAGTAATTCGATCTTATCGTGCATGATATGACCGTGTCTGCAAAGAACAGATCTTTAAAATGATATATAGCACATGCATTTTGCACTCATAATAATGAAGCTATTGATCCATTGATCTCGTACTAGAGAAATATTAATAACAGGTTAAGGGAAGAAAAACACGGTGATGTTACTTAAAAACCTGTATAGAAGATTAGAAGTACTTCTTAGTATATCCGATTACATGAATAGCTTATGGCTACAAAATTTATGTCACTTATTCGGTTGTGTTGTGCTTGTCAGTGTGTTACTGTTGTCTAGTCGTCTCACCACACCCTGTTTTTTAACATTGCAGTATTATAGTTTTTATTTGTCGAGTAAAACACGGTCTGGTCCAAAATCAACAAAACTATTGTTATCCGATTCAATAAACGTACAATGCAAGACATGCTTGATACAGCAGAACACTACAGCTACGGATTTGCCGTGGATAAAATAGAGGAAATTAATGACCAAACTGCTGTGACAAGTAAACGCCATACTAATCAAAGGGAAACTATTTCAGATGCTTCAGAAGGGGGATGGGGCTGGGTTGTCACATTTAGCGCGTTTATGATTGGCGTCATTTTCGATGGAATAGCGTATTCATTTGGGTTGTTCTTCAGAGATATCCTGGACTACTTTAAGACCAGTAAGAGTGCGACGTCATGGATAATAGCAACTTTAAACGGAACATACCTCGGTATAGGTAACTATGTTTGACCGTTTGTTTCGTTATCGCATTATATCTTACAGTGGAGAAAACGTTATTCTTTCGCGTTTAAACGCAAACGTACGCAAACGCAAAACACTAAAACGTAGAAAAGTATGACTTTTGGACAATTCTGATTATTCATGTTTATCTTGGTGGCAAACAGTTTGGAGCCTGATCAGACGCCAGTTTCCCGGCTTCTGATCTGGCTCCAAACTGTTTGCACTGCAAATAATAGTTTTAGTTTAAACGCGTTTATTGGGAAAGAATAACGTTTTCTCCACTGTACCTGAGACACATTTGCGACACAAGATTATGTTACTGTGCATCTTTGCGTCATTTTGGTTGATTGATTGAGTTGAGTTTAATGGCAGCCTGACACCTAAACTAGCTTTGCTAAACATTCAGGGCTGCCATAAGTTGACAATAAAAATCCCAAGATTTCAAAATTTCATTTTTTCAGACGCAATTTTACTAATCGTACCTTTACCCCATAGTCTGTTTCTTGATTTGAAAACACATGACTGCTTAAAACATGTTGAAAGCAAAGCAGAATGCACCTTAAGGTGCATTCTGCTTTACTTTAAGCCTGTTTTAAGCTACGATCTGCTAGGATAAAAATCCGAATACTTAGGAAAAATCCGGAGAAATGGCAGCCCTGAACATTAAATCGATTTAGCATGTAATATCATTGTTCAGAGTGTGTTCATTCGGTGTAGATTTTAATTACCCGATACCGGGAAATGATGCCATCCGTTAATTAATAGGCATTATCGTAAAATGTGTAAGTGATTTGAAGCTAAAATTTTACATAACAGTTATTACACGGTAAAAAAACACTTATATAAATAGAACAGTTTGTTTGTGTCGAATCAATTTTTGAGTTATATACCATTAATCTGGTGTTAATTTTATTGACATCCTGCCCTTGGAAATCATTTTAGAAACGATTAAAAGCTTTAGCGTTAGGGCATACAATGAAATCGCCTACCAGTAGATTAGTTCACATGCCTCTACGTGCAAGGATGTGCATATACACTTAACGAATCTTCTAACTGTGCACTTATACTCGTATATGGTATCATAACTCCGGCGCTAATGACCAGCTCGTGTTAAAACTTTGCCGAAATCAAGAAGACATATTTCTGATGGTAATATGTTTACTTTATTTAATACAAAACAAAAAATGTATTAATTTTGAACAAAAAATATGAGTGAGTAAAAAATGTTGGTTTCACAAAGAGAGAGGGGGGACGTATACAGAAAACTCAGTAGCGATCCCCTACTCTTATTCGATGGTTATTTCAGATACCCAGTGTAAATAACTGATCAATACCTTCGATTTTTATAAAGTCTAATCCCAAGGAATTGGTCGGACAGGGTATCGATCTCACGACCCCTGGTATCGCAGTCGAGCGCGTTACTCCTCGGCTACGTCCGACGGTGAGTGTAACAAAAAATCATTAAAACAGTATTTTATTGTCAATTTAGACAAACAAACGGTGTTATTTTAGTAACGCCTTTGTCCAGCATCGTTTGTAACAGCATGACGTCGACGTCACGACGTTACGCATAGTTGAACGGCTATTCAACGTCGCTCGATCCAGATATTCGTCTAACAACATGTATTTCCGAATGTGAGCCTTGATAGCGAATGCACGAGAAAAGTATCGAAACAATGTCCCATCCAGTTCACGATTTTCTCGTGCAAATTGAGTATTTTGTGTTTTCATGGTTCACTGAGTCTTCAAACATAATTTTTTTTAATTTGATAAGGATATGACATTTCAATGTCCTTCAATAGCCAACACGCAAATAATTGTGTATAAATTCTTATAAATAAAAGATATATAGCGAAAAGAAAAGTGCACAGTTAGAAATTCGTTAAGTGTATGTGTGCGTATTGAAGGGTGTTTGTACATTAAGTGTGTGTGTGTGTGTGTGTGTGTTGGTGGGTAAATATATAAATACATATGTGAATGTGTGTGTGGTTGGGACTGTTTTCTCCAAGACAGTTAGCAGAAATATGCTACTTATTTTAAAAATCACTGTTTCCTTAAAACCGATTTTATTTGTAAAGTGGTACACATGGTATTTATTTCATTTCTCAAGTATGACATTATCACAAATTCAAGTAAATGTAGAGAACAACATCTTCTTTCCATTTGTTCTGATATGGGTAAGATACGTTATTTTATATTCCCTTCGGTTCAAAAGATTCTGCCATATTATATGTTTATTAACCAACCTAGAAGCATTACCACTTTTTTGTCTAGATACTACATCATCCATTTTATTTTTTAGGTCCAATCGCTGGTATTCTCGTTAACCTATTCGGATGTCGGAATGTTGCCATACTCGGAGCATGTATTGCCAGCGTATCGTTTTTCTTCTGCACATGGTCCCCGAATATAGCAAATATGATACTGATATACGGTTTTCTAGGAGGTTTGATACGGAATTCTGTTAGAACATGATTATTTTTCGTCTTGCGACTTTTTCATGCGTTGAGAGAAAAGTACGAAAAAGTAAAGTCGGTTTTCGCAATCCTTTCTCAGACTTGACGCAAACGCATCGCTATATTATTTTTTCCCACGGCAAAACCCAAAATTACAATGCAAAAGTAGACATTTGTATTGTCGTACTTTATTTTTCGATGTCCCTATAGTACATGTACATGTGTTAAGAGAAAAGGGTGAAAGTACTTATTTGCGCTTAGTGGTCTCTTGTGTATTTTCAACCGCTCTTTCGAACTTTTTGAAAACCTCTCCAGTATATGTAGGTACTTGTCAACAGTCGCCCCGAAAAACAATGCGAACATCGACATTGTTCTTTCGCAATATTATTTTCACACAGACTACCCCAGCCCATCTTAGGAAAAGTCGATAGGTCCAACGGACAACGATAGTGTCCTGTTAGGACTTTGAAATTTGTCTGTTTTGTGTTTTTAAAAAAAGTCGCAATTCGAAATTGAATCATGTAGTAACAGGATTCCGTAATTTGTTCATTTTATTCCCCCAAGACGATTATGCAGGTTGGAGGTTATACTGTTTTATTCAAGTCCTCCCATCTGTCTACTTATACGGTACATACGTTATTCAACAACACCCCTAAATAGGCTCAGTAAACGAGCACAAACAAGTTATTGGGGTATATGGGAGTCAGCTTGTTGGACTGTCGTTTGATTTCGTTTCCGCGATATTTCTCAGTAACTGCTGTCTAAAATGCGACGAATCTTTTTCTATAGATCGCAATAAATGTTTACCAGGCCCGGCTGTTACTTAACGTCTTAAACCCCTGCTCATGCTAACATAATATCTTCCTCTATCTTCTAGTCATGAGATGATAATTGTCTCAAGTCGGCTTGTACCACATGTAACAATTTTCAGACCGGTCTCGTAGCAAATAATGAAAATTTGCTCAAAATATTTTGAGGCAGGTATGTAGCTCTCTCATTAATGATGTGTGAAAGTAATGTCAGAAAACGACCTTTTTCGTGGATTAAGGTGTCTTTTGGAGGGTTTTGTAATGGGGTTTGGTTGTTTTTGGTCGATTTCGGACAAGTGTATCGTTAATCAAACTCTCTTAAGTAGACTAGTTGGAACTAATATAATATACTTCAATATAGCTGATTGGAATTCAGATAACAAAAACTATACCAGAAAATGACTTTTTAATGGGTATGATTGGATTTTATAGTTGGAACCTGGATTTCTAGGTGTTCGATACCGGTTGAAACCGTTAACAGTGTCAGACCATCATAGGTCTAAGTAATGTTTTCAGGCAGGTATTGAAATAAGCTGTGTAATATACACATGCAGCTTAACAAAGAAACGTGGATATTGACAATGTTAGAAACAATATAGCATAGAAATGAATATATCTAGATCAAATCTAGGTCAAATGTGTATTGCATGATGACTTTTCTTATTTCCCGAAATGACGAAATAACATAACTCGTCACAATACATAACTTTAAGACTGATAAATAAAGGGGGGAAACTCAATAAAATAGTTTTGACAATGTTGTGATATTCAGTAAGATGGTCGTAACAAACGGGTCGATTTATTTAAATTCAATGTGTAATTCTCGCCATTAATAACGTTCTTTTTTAAATAACCGTACACAATATGCCGCTTGTTCACTTACAAAATCTCAGTCGTACTTGAGCAAATGCTCAAAATGTAAAGAAAAGCCAATATGCGCAAGGTCTCTCAAGTGAGACCACTTCTAATTAGATTGGGACGAAATATGAGCTGGAGGTTTGCTTGAGTTGAGACGTTTAGTAAAGCCGGACCAGTACTACATTGTATGTTACATAGTGAAAGCAATTATATCATTAGACGAAAGTCGACAGTTTGGAACGTAGTAACAGGCTGTAAAATATAATATACTAGTATATAACAATTATTCGCATAAGTGTTTTAAACAAAGTACACATTTTCCGTCAACTTGGATAAAGATTTAGATTTATACCGTTTTAATTTTCAGGTATCGGTCTAGGTTTACTTCACCTCCCTCCGATTGTCATGGTGAGTTTGTACTTCAAGAAAAAACGTGCCCTGGCAACAGGTATAGCCGTCTGCGGCAGTGGTGTAGGGGCTTTCGTGTTAGCTCCTCTCTGCGAGTTTCTCATTGACACATACAGGTGGAAAGGGGCTATGTGGATTGTCGCTGGCATTGCTCTCAACGGAATCCCGATGGCAGTGCTTTTGCGACACCTGGAACAAAAAAAAGAAAGTGTGTCAACACGATTTACAGAACTCAAAAAGCGGGGGAAATGCACGCTGTAAAGTTTCCGCTATATTTGACTACGAACTATTGAAAAGTCCAACATTTCTTGTGTATGGATGCTCCTGTTTTTTATTCGATTTAGGTAATAGTCAAGTAAAATTTCTATGACCTTAATTATTGATTGTTTACTACTTTGGGATTTTTAAACATAATGAATATTTTAACTTTGAGAGCAGTATAATGCAAAATAATCATGAATAAGATATCATTTGGAATTAGTTTGCAAGAAATACTCGAAATCTAATCATAAATTTCTCCACGTATATTCTAGTTCCTGATAACAATACGTAAGTAACAGACATGGGGTCATTTACTTAGCAAATTCATCAATTAGAAAACAAATGATTGACCTTAATTATTAATTTAAAGTATTTTAATAATAGAGGCTAGGTGAATATTGGGCACATTCTCATAATGCATGTATGTTGTTAAAGGTAAGAGACTTTTACGTCCACTAAACTCTTAACCCTTAGCCTGCCACTCACAACTATAGCTCCATATGCAAACAGCTTGGATCCGGATGAGACGCCGAGTAACTCGGCGTCTCATCCGGATCCAAGCTGTTTGACACTCGGACAACATTTTCAGCAATTTTGAGCAACTTTGAAGCACTTTTAAACTTGAAGCAGACGAGAAATATAGCAGACGACAATTTATTTGGCGGGCTAAGGGTTAATGAAGCCAAAACAGCGAAATAGTATGCATGCAGTTTTAGTATTTGTTAAGTAACGCATGTTTTATTCACCGGCTAATTAAAACTGTAAGCTTGGTTTGAAAAGTATAATAAGGCAAAATAAAGGTAACGAAAGAGTTAACCTAACAAGTATTTCTTACAAACAAATGACAACAAAACAAATGAAACAAATAAAACCAATAGTAATCATACTATACTGAACAGCAAAAGAAACTATACATATGTACAGTTAATGAATAATTACAACCGGTACATAAGGGCGTGGCTTTGGTATTTAACGCCTGAAATGTTTAGCACGTGCAATATTGAAATCGGTCAACCGTTTAGTCACAGGGTATCGATAAGCTGTTTTGCACGATTTGCACGTACGCGTTTCATAAAATGTCCACGTGTTGAAAACTTAGTGTTATTGAGGTTATTGACGAAACAGTAACAGGAATAACAGCAGTTTTATTAAAATTAAAGAGTTAACCTGACAGCTAGACTAAACCAAAAACGGTGAGAACGCGCCATTGGCATGATTATGTGCTATAGACGCATAGAAGTGATTGCACGGACATTTGGATGCACACGGCACAGCGTATCCATACGCTTCACAGACGTCTAGTGCCAGCCATCAGAGCAAACGGAGGACATAGTCCATACTAGACTTTCATACAAGAGTGGATTTAGCTAATAGACACACATCAAAAGATATAACTTGTTTTATTGATTGTTGGTGCAAAAATATGGCCTTTGTGCATTTGTACTTTTGACACTAACAGTTTTTAGAGCGACGCCGTCACGTTATACTTCCATAGACTTTCTTAAAATTTCATGAAATGAATTGAAATTGAATATTGTTTTACATATTATAATTTTGTTTTGCTTTTTAAACACACGTAATTATGAATACAAATTATGTCTCATGTATAGTTTCTTTTGCTGTTCAGTATATATACGATAAGATATAATCAATCTTTAGAACTAATCTAAGCATGATCAAAAAATAGTTCAATATGCTTATATTGTTTACAGTATCAATTTAAAATGTTTCAATTCAAAATCATATACACACTGTACACGATTACTAACTTTTTGATCAGTAATGATTAACCTACAATGAAGGTGATTGAAATATTGCCCTATTAACTATTATTTCCAATTACACTAATGTTTATAATTAAATATTTAATTAAAAAGATTGATAAATAATCAAGTTGATTTACCCTGTACTGACTAGTTAACTCTTTCCTCCCTGAAACTTTAAATGGACAATCCCAGTTTCCATTTTAGTCTAGTCCATTTCTGACTTTCAAGGGTTGTTTTTGTCAATGTTTTGCATTATGACAAACAGTGAAGACCCAGATCAGAGGGCTCCGAAAGGAGCCCTCTGATCTGGGTCTTCACTGTTTGCACAGGACAAGTGTACTATTCACATGTATACTGTTTGAAAAGGACGCCTATATGCGGGACTAGGGTTCAAAGGGTTAATAACTGCCAGACGCGCACCGTAAGCGCGACCCATGCACTAGTTCAAATGTGCTTGTTTTAAAATGTAATGAAAATTTAGCATTGCTAAAACACTTTACAGAAATGAGTAGGTTTTCAATGCAACACTTTTGTTCTGTCTTAGTTAAGATGTACACCTTTTGTAAACCTCATTAGGGCCCGTCCGTCTGTCTGTGACACCTTTTTGTCCGCTCTCTAACTTGAAGAGTTTTAACCCAATCTTCACCAAACGTTATGAAATTGTACTTAGTATAAAATCTAGGCCAAGTTCGATAACTACCTAGATCACATAATGTTGGAGTGATTGCCCTTCAATTATTAAAAAATGACTGTTTCAGACTTGTCCGTTCTCTAACATACAAAACTTTCGTTGGATTTTAGCCGAACTTGCTGATAATATTTATAAAATCTAGGTCAAGTTTGATAAGTACCTAAATTACACAATGCATGTTAGAGTTGTTGTCCTTGATCATTAAAGGACTGTTTAAGCCTTGTCTGCTCTCTTTAACAAACACTTTTTATTTGATCTTCACCAAACTTACTGAAAATGTTAATTTCATATAAAATCTAGGTCAGGTTTGATAACTTCCTAAATTACATGAGGCATATTGGAAATAATTGCCCTTGAATTATTAAAAAATGGCTGTTTCAGCACAAACACACTTTGGATATTCATCAAACTCACTGAACATGTTCATTGGTATATAATCTAGGTTATGTTCGATAACTACCCATACCTCCTTAGGTATGTCGGAGTTATTGCCCTCCAATTATTAAACAATAGCTGTTTCAGCATTGTCTGCTGCATAACTCAGTTTCTATTTGATCTTCACTAAACTTGCTGGAACTGTTTATTGGTATATAAACACTTTTTTACGCTCTCTAAAACAAACACTTTTTATCGGATCTTCACCAAACTTTCTGAAAATGTTAATTAGTATAAAATATAGGTCAAGTTTGAAAACTCTACAAATCGCTTTAGGGATGTTGGAGCTATTGCCCATGAATTATTTATTCCGTTTGTATTTTAGGTGTAAAAGACCTTAGGATTGCGTATATTTCAGGTTTTCTTATTCCATTTACATTCCTTCCTGATCTGACAACCGAATTACAAATGACTTCTGGAGAGGGTGCTATTTTAATATCGATTATTGGTGCCTTTAATACAGTGTCCCGGATAGCTGCAGGCTGGTTGGCTGACAGACCTTGGACAGACACTCTCGCTATCCATAGCGGTTGCTTAATTGTCGGAGGCGTGGCCACTGCTTTTGTTCCATTATATGAAGTGTTTACGGTCATGGTTGTTTACTGCGTCGTATTTGGAATTACATTAGGTAGATACATCATATTTAATTGATTATCCTTATTTCGCGGGGAAAAAGTATGTCTATATTTTTAAATTGCATTTTATATTTATAGTGTACATCGTGATTTAACCCTTTCACCGCCAAATTATTTTTGAGTTTTTTTACCCCTGCACCATTATTGTATCGTCTGCTTCAATATTATTGTCTGCAATATCATTTCAAAGTTTGAATTAAGAGAGTATGACATAAGAGATATCGAAACGGGTGTCAAACAGTTTTGATCCTCGTCTGATCAGGATCAAAACTATTTGCAAATTGACTTTAGGCGATTCCGGCGGTGAAAGGGTTAAGTGTTTGGCTAGATAGTTCCTTTAGCAGCAACATGAGTCGAGGACCCAGTTGAATAAAAGGCATTAAAATGTTTAACACTAAAGTCAGGAGAAGTTGTTCTTGAAGTTTTAACATTAAAAGTACCGGAAGCTATTGCATTCATAACAACAGCAGCAATAGAACCTCCCGTAGTATAAGTGACAGTAGCAAGAACAACATCAAAATATAGTTTTTTTCGCTTTGATTGTCCGGATTATGATTAACAAGTTTAACCCAACCATGTATTGAGTGACCACAAACTGTTTTTGTTTACATTTATTTTTCAATTCTCATCCATACATAGCAGAGTCCCTTTCTCACCGTAGCTTGCTTTCAGTGTTAAACTCAGATGTTTCCTTGAAGCAGGTTAAAAGCAAAACTGAATGCTTCTTTAGGAGCATTCTGCTTTACTTTTAAACCGCTTTAAGGGTGTATCAATGCCATGACTTTGGGAAATTTTCAAAGTATATGAAAACACTCTATGATGGTTTTGTATTGAAGAGCTATTTAAGATGAATGAAAAAATAAAAAAGTGTACATTTTGGTGAACAACAGTTGGCTCTACGGCCATGTAAAATTAACCCCACCAACTTCCTGTTATTTTGTCCTTTTCAAACAGCCCGCTTCAATAAAATCCATTTTAAATGAAAGCAAATATGATAATTTGGTTTTGTATTATTTATTTCCTTTCTATGGTAGTATTTCTTCATATACAAACTAATTTAAGAAAAAAAGGCACCAAATGTGAAATTTTTAAAGCTCTAAATATCATCGATATGGTACTTTTTTGTAAATTTTGTAAGGGGGGATAACTCTTTTTACTTTAATAACTCAAATTTTTCAACACTGACCTTTCAATTTCTTTTCATATTTTGAGCTGCCTTAGCATGGGCTTTCCTCTGGTAGAATATAAAAAAAAGTTTAATACTAGAACTATTTCATTTTCAAACTTTTTTAATTTTTTTCATAAAATAAAAAATCTAATAAAATCATGCCCTATACAAAGCATATTTTTGATATTCAAGGATCCATATTGTTCAAACCTGGTGCCTGCTTTGTCTATATTTGGTTTCTATATGTGAAAATACCACCATAGACATGAAATAAATAATGAAAACCCAAATTATCATGTTTTTTTTTGTTTTGAAATAAATTTTACTGAAGCTTGTACTCTGAATGGGTAAAATTTGAAAAAAAGTCCAAATTCGACATACCTTTTTCAAATCGCTGTAGCTAAAAAAAAAGGACACCACCATATTTGTTTTTCATTTTTTCATTCATCATAAACAGCACTTCCAAAAAAACAATGTAAGAAAAAACGTTTGATACTTTGAAAAATTGGCTTATGACATTGATACACCCTTAAGCTACTAAATGCTAGAGTATAGAACATATTTATTACCGAACACATTGTGGTTGAATAAATCAAACGCGTTAGAGGGCTTATATATGGAGTGAAGGGTTAAAGCAGATAGAATTTGTGAACCATGAATGAATAGCTTGAAATATTTGTCCTAACATTAAGTAGTTCAAGTTATGTGAAATGGCTACAATAATCGCGCTTGTACCAAAATAGTCATGACTATAATTAAGATCAGATCCAGAGTAACTCAGTGACTGACCAGCCTTCACTGTGATATAAATTCAGATTTTCAATAAATCGTTAACATTTCAATAAGCTGTAAGAATGCACCCGACTAATCGTAACGAAGGTTCTATCAAAGACATGTTTATGTTTATACATTGTCCACCTCTTTGTACAGTTAGCAAACTGCGAGCTATTCGTTACGTCTCGGCGCCATATGACCATTTTATGTGTCCAATTCAGTCAATCAACAAAGTTAGCATGCTGTCAAAGGGGTTCATTGATGAGCCTCTATTTATCATGATGCTCTTATGACGCACACACTAATGGATAACCTCGGTTTTCTGTCAAACGAATCGTGATGGACAAAAAGGGGTAGTTGTAGCTCTGATAGTACGTTTAGTAACTAGAACAAACATATAATTGGATTAGTGTAGCTTGAGCATTTTTTACCCGGTGATAGCATTTTGGCTCGTTATATCCTGGATTGATATCATAAGCCGAGTAACATGTACCTTCATTCATTTAGCTAGGCCTCCGATTACATGGAGATCATCTGAACGGGAACCAAGTTTGGACTCAGATTAAACGCCAATTATTCGTCTGATCTAAATCCGAGCATCCGAGCATAAGTTACTCAGCGTCTGCTTTTTATCAATACATTCATTAAGATAATATGCTGAGTTAATAACGCTGCATCTGATATGGATCCAAACATTGATCAAGAACAGCATCTGATTTGTTCGACGTCTGATCTGGATACAAGTATTGGTCCCATTGGTCTAGATCAGGTACTTTGTTACTCGGTTGATGCTTCGGATCCAAACATCAGATGATGGTGATGATAAGATATTCCTGATTAAATCTTCAAGCGACAAATCATCAGGAGCATGTTTCATATGTTGTCGTAAGTCAAAACTTTAAAATACATTTGATTTCTGATTTCTCTACCTAATCCTGTATTGAGACATCTCTTTGAAGTCTTTTCAAGACGATTCCAAAAAGATGTCACAAGACAGGATTCGATGGAGAAATAAATAATAATTGAGACTTGGATAATCTGACTTACGACAACATTTGTTGTACAAAGTTTTATGAAACGGGCCCCAGACTCCGAAAAACCTAAATCGATGTCAGAAAAATGTATTAATTAAGGCTCGACTAACGGTTATTCGAAGTAAATACTTTCAAGACTGTCAGAGAGAAAACTATCTTAAAAGGCTTTAATATAATTACAGACCTAACAATCTTGTCCTGTATCAAATGGTTTGTATCAGATTGTTTGTAAACATTCTAAACGATGTTGTAGTGTCCTCATCTATTCATCGTAACCTTCGCCTATCCTGTAGTCAGTCAGACTGTTTGGCATGTCCTGACAATTAGCTTTCTCCATGTTTTCTGCCTGTCGCATCGTTTCCTTTATATCTAGATCTGTCCACTCTGTAATTTTATCGTCCTAACCATTTCTTTGTCTGTCTCCCCTACTCCCTCAATTAGCTTGTCCTTTGCAATATTGTCTTTGATAGCCCAAATAATCTCGTCCTATGCCTGTAGCATATCATGTTACGTTGCTTGATTATGGTTAGCAAATTTTCAAAATGTTCAATGGATTACCTGGTCCTGTTACGAACTTTTTAAGTTGAGATGTGTTCTGTATGTCATATATGAAGTAGCTTTTCTGAAGCACCTCTTCTCTATAGCACTACTTCTACGCTCTATCTGTATTCAATGTCCACGTCTCGCTGGCATATAGGTATATGGAAATGACCAGTGAGTGCATCGACATTATTTTCGAGCTGAGCCTTACATTTCGATCATTTAATATTAACTTTAACTTTGTGAGTGCTGTTGTGGTCTGAGCCACTCTTGCAAGAATCTCGGGTTTCGACCATTTATCAGAAATTGTCGCACCAAAGTACTTAAAACTGTCAACGCAATCGGCCATTGATGCTGTTGGTCAAAAGCTTTGTCTTTTCTGTGCTTCATTGAAGTACGTCTATATGATTTAAGATACACTTTTCTACATTGTAGGTGTGTTTGTAACCCATCGATCAATCATCCTGACCGAGCTTCTAGGTATTGAGAAGCTGACGTCATCATTTGGACTACTTACAATGTGTATGGGCGTAGCAGCGTTTATAGGTGCTCCAATTGCAGGTACACGATACGAAACAAATCGTAGTGTTTAATAATATCAAAATTTTGTCCCCAATAGAGTCGAAATTTTCACGCGGTTAGCCTGTTCTTAAAAGAAAATTTGAAATAGAAAGTAAACAAGCTTTGGTTAAACACTTGATGTCTCAAGTATACTTAGCAAACACTGCTAAGTACCCCATAGACTAAGTTGGAATTCATTGGTGATAACGTAAAGTTTTTTGTTTTTTTCAGATTGATCAAATACAATGTATGATCATTTATTAATTATTTCAAGGAAAACATAACACTGTTTGTGAAAATGTATGCTCTACTTCGTTGGAAACAAGGCAAAGTGCCAATAAAATGTCACGTGTTTTGGAGCCTTGTCAATAACGTGTATGACCACCGTTATGTCTCACTACAGCAATGCAACCATCCCTCATAGACATGATGCACTTCCTGATGAATGCTGCAAGGACATTGTTCCATTCTATACGGATCCTTGCCCGCAGCTCTGCGATGCTTGTGGTAAATTATATCCCCTGTGAATACGTCGCCCTAGCTAATCCAAAATGTGTTCTATTGGGTTATGGTCTGCTAACTTCGAGGCTCATAGCAAAACGTTAACACTGTTGGTATGAAGAAGATCGCTGTTCCCCTGGCTGTGAGGAATAAAGAAATTATGAAGGAACGTATGCCTTCAATCTGGAAGCGAGCAGTATTTAGGTTTCCGTGAATGAAAACAAAAGGCGTTTTGTGATGTAGAGGAATACCGCTCCAACTCTTGATCGATCCGCCACCGAAATTGTCCACTTCTTGCACACATACTTATGTAAAATGTACACATCGACGTCTATATACACAATGACGTCTGTCGTTGCCTTGCACATTAAAACGGCTTTCGTCACTGAATAAAACATTAGCAAAGTCAGACCTAACCAACCCAAGTGAGCCCATGCCCATCTTAGCCTTGCTCTACAATGCCGTGGGTGTCCTGCCCTAATACCCAAGGCCCTGAGGTGGTTCCTAACCGTTCAGGCGCTAATGATTCGTCAATGGTTCCCTACGGTAGTTATTGATGTCTGCGTTGCTAGAAGCGCCGTTGACGAAGATGGCTAACAATAATGTACCGGTCTTGCATTCTTGTTGTGACCCTATAACGCTGACGTCCTTGCTAATCTGCTAAACTTCCGGTTATGCGGTACTTTGCAAGAAGCTTGGTCACAAATTTCGTCTGCATCCCAATTCTAAGAGCGACCAGTAACAAAAATGTGTTGGAAATTGCTCAACTGGGACACATAATGCTGTTGACATACAGTATCAGAAACAGAAAAGGTGATGAAGATGTTAAGATGAAAGAGATTTTCAATAACCGCAGCATTGAAGCCACGTTTTAACTTTAAAATATGGGTATGTTCCACTTAACCATGCATGCAATAATGCAGTTCATATTTCAAACTATCGGATGGTTTGAGTTAAACGAGATCGAGATATCGAAGTTCGACTGTATGTTTAATTAAGAAACAGTGTCAGAATCGTTTTTGGTTTTTTTGTAACATTTCAATTTTTTACTGTTTATTTGGTCCTTTGAGAAATATGCAACTTGGCACCAAGACAACTATTATCAAAAGTTATAAAGTGAAAAAGTGAAAGGGTCGATTTATTGGTTCCTATAATGGTTATACATTTGGTGCTTAGCAAACTTTGAGAAGTAGTAATATCTTTCTTTATGGAAGTAACCATCTAAAATTTGAATAAAACTGTCTGATTTTGACCGCTGTAAAAATATTCATAAAGTCTTAGTTTTTGTTCAGTCTCCTGTCTTTCTTAGTTGCTGTAACCCATACTTTATTATTCAGTTATAATTTCTTGGTATGGCTTTGGCAGAATACTAGCATGAACTAAGACTATTTTATTGTATCTTTTGTCAAACTCACCCATGTAGTCTGTAGCTTTGCTTTTTAGGGAAAGGGGAAAGTGTAAAGGAGAAAAGTCTTGAAAATTGCTGTAGTTAAAATATATATTTGCACTCCATCCCCTTGGGCACGCTGCTCAGATTGCAGCATTTTGCACTGTTCTACAGTTAACCCTGTATTGGGCGACTACCAAAATATTTATAGAGGATGTGACTACTGGATAATCAGTGCGGAATGAATCTGATGCTGAAAACTCCTATGGGCATACATTAAGCGGTCACCATTCTCTAAATATCATCAGCTTTCGAAACTGGGTGGTCTCAAATTCGACTGTCCATATTATATTGTCAATTTGCTCCAGATTTGTTTTTAAAGAGATGAACTGGTAGCTTCCTTATCTGTCTGACACGCTTACGCCAACTCTCTGATAGTAATTGTAATATTTGTAATATTTGTAAAAGTGCAGGGAAACGGCCAACATTAAGTTTGCAGAACAACTGGCCGAACCTCGATGTCTCAGTCTGTATATCATTTGAAAACAATATGTTTACACTAACTGGTTGTGCTGTTCTAGAAAAGGAACTTGGTTAAAACATAATATACATATCAGCAAAACTTTCGATGTGCTTTATATTACCAATTACTGACAGAACAAGTTCATATGACAACGGTAAAAAATCAAGACACAAAGTAAAACTGCAGTTGACTTTTATTTAAACCGTGTTATAAATAATGTACGTAGTAGACTTATCAAAAAGAAGCTAGTTCGATCAAGAAATGGGAAAGCACAAAGAAACGAGTACCGATATTGGAAGGAGCGCAAACATACTGACATCCCTTCAGATACTCACATTCCTTGGATTTAACTCTATAATATAATAAAAACAAACAATCAAAGCGCTTAACAGCGCTGGAGGTCTCGATAGTTAATACTAGTTAATGCATGTTTATTAAAGTAATGCATTGTTATTTTTAAATAATACGATTCTGCGACAGGGAATTGTTTTGGTAACTTGTCAACAACATTTTATTTAGCATCCACCACAACCTATTGTTACTTCATCGAGTTGTTTTCTTCTTTCTACGGAATCCTGTTGGGGCCAACATTCTTTCTGATTTTCGATTTTAGTAAAACGCTGAAAAAGTATGCGAGAATGCAAGAGTATGTTCTTTTTTGGTACTTTTTGTCATTAACTCATATTGTAAAAAAAAAGTCGAAAAACGATGCGAGATTGCAATTGTACATTCTCGCATCTTTTTTTCGGCGTATTAATAAAACGTCGAAAAAAGCTAGGCTACAATGTAACAATATTACACCTCTTTTTTATTTTTACCAGAATAGATTACTATAATATTGATGGACAAAATGAATCGATAAAAAAATGCGAGAATGCATCATTGCATTCTCGCATCTCTTTTCGGCGTTTTACTAAAATCGAAAAACGAAAAATTGTTGGCTCTAATAGGCTTCCGTATCTTTAACATAAGTATACATATTGTCAGGACGGGCCGGAGAGTGGAAGTAATCAGAATCCAAACACCAATAAACATTTCAACATTTAATTATCTTTACCTTTAAAGACATATTTACATTTAACTTACAATAATAAATAGGTTAAAAGCATTAATAAGAATTAAACATTATTCCCTGTGTCATCCTTAAATCATATCATTGTTCTAAACTTTATCCGTTATCTCTTCAAATCTAATCTCTCTCAAACATTTCTAATATCATTTCCAAATCCATTTCCAACTATATCAAATCTCTTTCCAATTATCTTTTCAACTATTTTCAATTCTGTTTATACTTTTAAAATCTGAGCTATTTATAAACAAAAGTCATGTGACAAAAACAATATGTGGGTTTCCCGCATTTCCTAAAATAACGGTCACATGACGTCACACAAAGCAACTCCATGGCGGGGAACTCAGGTCTTATTATTAGTGAAACTAAATAAAGAAAATGCTATTAAATCGAAGAGTTAAAGAACTGACACTGAATGGATGATTTATTAAAGGTAAATACTATAAATTGACACAGATAATATGTTTATATAAATAATATAAGTGTCATTATTTTGCCTCTTTCTAATCTTCGTATGTTACAAAAGTGGGTGGGGTAAACGTCCTAACAATATATACGCGGCTGACAACTGTGAATCCAAAACCTAAAGCCATAATGATGTAAATAAAACATTATGTGTGTGGATACTTCAGACTTAATTAACGCCACATGGAGTATTACGTACTCCTGTTACGTAACGCTGCTTTTGAAATAGTTAACGTTCCACAATCACTCGCGAAATGCCATCTTTATTTTGACGTTTCTCTTTCATGTCTTTCAATATTTTCATGACTTTATTTTTTTCATAAAATGACTACATGTAGTATGTATTCATACTTGTAAAAGGACTTCCGCAAATAAATTTACTAACCGAACTTTCTGTTTAATAATGCTGATGGATTCCGCAATGACAAGGTTCATAACGACTTGCAAACATATGCTGATGTCGTTAATCTCTGCCTCCTGTTAAACATTCCGTTAACACCCGTTAATTTTCGCCTACCTCCGTTCTTACATGTGAGTACTGTTTAGGCCCCAGCAATATACCACATCATACTATCAAACACTTAATTTCTTCAATATCACATAGCCATTAGATCACTGTCGAAACGCTGTCAGCTTCAGTTATCCACTTAAGGTACAGACGTAGGTTTAATACTGCAAGGGGGATTTTGTTATCCATTTTCATGATTTATGACTTTTTTCCCATTTGATTGCTGAGGAGTAACTCATTTGAGATTCAGATTTTATTATAATATGCCATTTAAAAAAAATGTTAAAGAAAACAATTCAAACAGCGCATGTAAATCTGTCTTAATTTGTATTATTTTTAAAACTGGTCAAAGTATACATCATTGATGTCTAGGGATCTGCGTCTCAGATTTTTATATACACTTTCAAGTTTTGTTATGTAATATCAAAGTTGTTTTGCCGTTTATAGTCGACATTCTATGATGTAACTACTTGTTTCGAACAGTTGAACTAATTTAACAAATTTCTGAGACACAAATTCTTAAAGAAGATAAACTGCATGGAAACCCATCTCTAACTATGAGAGCTAAAATATGGAAGTGACGTAAATATCAATTGACTGATTATCAGTGCCAAAACGACAAAAAGGGATATTTTTTGCATGTTTCGCTGCAAACTAGTTGTATGTGTCTTTAGAGAGTTTCCTTAATCTGCTTTTGAAAACGCTATCAGCTTAATTGATCCGTTTTCATATAAATCAGACGCCGATTTCGTAATGAATAATATTGATACATATGGTTGTCAAGTCTCTTAATAAATGATGCCAAGAATCGGTAACAAACTTTATTCGAAAACATCTTATTTTTGCTGCATAAGTGTTTTGTGCTTCGAGGGGGAATGGTATTGTAATATTTGCTAAGGGCGTAAATGCCCATGCCAGAAAGGAGTTTCTCAGATCGAAAACTTATATGAGTTGATGGAATTTAGAGACAATTGCGAATTTCCAAATGTGCGCTTGGATCAACTAGGGGTAACTTAGATTTGACGAAATGGTCATGCCCACGTTAACAATAAATCATGACTGTAACCTTGTAGAATTAAAGATGATGGAATCATGCATTCTATCTTAGTTGGGTGAACATTCCAAATATCTTGTATAGTATTCTTATTTTCTCAGGCAATCACAATCATAACTTTTTTCTGACATACATGTATGTCCTTAATTAATTTGTGCCCGATGCCGTTCTCAAACCGGCGACCCTTGTCATACAAGACCAATGCTCTAACCAACTGAGCTAAATCGAGCAGTTTTCACAAATCTTTCAAGTCGGAGACAAAATCCATTGAATTCCGATTCTATCTATTGTAGTAAACAAACAGACAGGTTCTCAGCATGGTAATTCATATGATCATAGTACAGTAGAACCTCTCTATGATGATCCCTTAAAGAAGGCCAATAGTCTGTATTAAAAGTTATAAAGGAGCTTTCTGTTTCACTTTCACATTGCTTTAAGCAGTCATCTTTCTTAAGCGACTGGTATTTTACACAATTTAGTGGTCGTTATAGAGAGATTCTGCTGTGTTCTTTTTTTCAGCAATCACAGTTAGACTATTTCCTGACATATTGGCTATCAATATGTTAGAAACATTAAATGATTGTGATTGCCTGAAAAAATAATAAAATAAGAATAAAAATGAATTTCCAGGCCAATGAACTATCTATTTGTACCTGAAATATAACTTTGAGTTACAATATTGGTTATTGGCTTTGTTTAGCTTTAGCGGCAAGTACGTTTACACTATTTAGCCGTTCGAACTAGAACACCGACAGAGTCAGGGAGCGTCATGCAGATGGAATATTATTGGCGGTTTTAGTTCTTAATCCAAGCATTGAAGAAACGTCTGCGTTATCGCATCACATAAAAAGTGTCAAACAGACGGACGAACAAAAATTGGATTCATATAGGGCTCCTGTATATTCGTCGCAGAGCGCTAATAATAGCATTTATTCAAAAGTATTTCCTCCAATTTTTATTTGTTGTTGTTGTACAAATACAGATACACATTTTATTTTAAGTCCGCATGTCATCACAAATAAGATTATAAGACATAAGATTTGTATTGCATGTATTGCATGTAACATATCCGGAAAAGTCTATTCAATCACTGATATACATTTGAAAACCCTCCTTGAATTATTATTTTCTATATTCCAGGAGCACTATCCGACATGACAGGAGACTACCGCGCTTCGTTTTACATGGCGGGAATCGCTTTGACGTTGTCCGGATTAACCTGTGTTCCACTGCGCCGAATCAGTAAGTGGGAAAACAGCCGTATATCGTCTGCCAAATACGTCTTAGATATCGAAGTGGTAGCAGAAAACCGAATATCAAATACTGACGGATGCTACAACCCCCACAAGTTTTGATCCGAAAATGTGTTCATCCAAATACTAAGGAAATATTAACAATATAATAGCTCTGCAAGCATCAAAGACGTCGCCAACTTTGGTTTATGTGTTATATATATCAGAGAATAGTTTGGGACTCAAGGTGTTAATATGTCGCGGATGTACCGGTTTCGGTGTCTTAACGTTCAGATTGATCGCGGTGACCAACAATCAGAAAAGTGTATGAAAATAAATATGCCTACCTTTGTAAATTATCGTTTCGGCTAACCCCGCGTAAAATTATTTTCAAAATATTCTATACTTAGCACAATCGCCGCCATTTTAATGAAGTAGTCATTTTGTGTGGAGAACATTTTGTAGGCGCTATTTCGGTGAGGGATGATTTTTATCGAGGTACAGACTGTATTACTAGAATGTGACCATTAAAAGATATTGAATGAATCCATCCTGTAAGGTTTCCAGCCTATACGAATATTAAAAGGATTGGATGTTCTCCCTTTTGGGTGAATATAATTGGTTCCTTGCCTGTTATGCCTCTCTCCCATTTGTAGAAGAAAAATACAACAGTAAATGTTTCGTCATTGCCGAATAATTTTTTCTAACATTATGTATGTAATGTGTGATTTGTTTTATGCTTAACATTATGTATATAGATACTCACATATTTTAATGTTGTTTGCTTAGATAAAAAAAAAAGGATATACTTTACCATAGTCATAGACTGAGTCTTGTTTTGAAAACAGGTGGTCACTAAAAAGACAATGAAAGTAAAGCAGCACACTCTGATTTACTTTCATCCTGCTTTAAACTACCAGATACTCTGGGAAAAGTACCAATCACAGTATTAATTAATCTTGAAATTTATTATAGCCATATAAAAACTATTCTGTATTTGCGACTATCCGTGGGAAAAATTGGTTCGTTTATTATAAATGCTTTTCTTAATATCTTTGGTATGAAGATTCAATTTACTGAATGCTGAGTATTGCATTAGATTTAACTCGTGTGTTGACAAACAATACATGTAAACGGTAACAGTTAATGTCGGCACATTAAAGATGAGCGACTATCACACAGCGGTATGTTAAAGGGGATTAGTGGTATGTGATTATAACGGTCTCAGCATGACACCCTTCAATCTTTACAGGTGATTATCGAGTCTAATTGATCATCAAAATAAATCCGTATCGCACATTATTTATTGAATAGTGTGTATCCTTATCGTAAAAATCTGATCTGCATATATCCTTGTTTCTTGTCATTTCGCCACCTTCTTGTCAATTCGCCACCTAAGCAAAACTTAGAATTCCGTCAGTTATTATTTACTTTTAAAAAATTAAATATTTCAAAATCATTAAACAATGTTCAAATTTCATGAAACAAACTATAACATACTGACAGAGCCTACATTGACCTAATTATCGAACGACCAATGAGAGGTGGCGAATTGACAAGAAAGCATCCCGGTGATCCAGAGCAATGACCTCGTTCGAAAACGGTGCAGTTATTTACATTTGTATTTATTTCACAAGTTTTATTTGTATATATTCGTGTTATTGAAGGTTCAGTTCAGAATCAGATCCGTGAACAAGTAAGAAATGTTACATCAGAAAGCGCATGCGCGAAAAATATAGCTAAGGGTGGCGAAAACACAGGTAACTAACCCTAAACAGCTACACCAACATGATGTCATTATGAATTAAAGTTATTATTGTGTTATTGTCGTTTTTTATTGTCAACATTCAGTTATATATATTAAAATAGTTTCTATTAATTGTGAATTTATTTGTGTTTTACATACCTTGTTTTTTGTGAAGTTAAAATGGTAACATGGCCTTCAACTCAACCTTGATATTTATTGTTTCTGAGCGAATATTAACCATATAAATGATGCTTACAGTGTAGATTCAACTCGTATTGGGCTCTGGTTCATATACTCGTATGGGATATTATTTGTAATTATCGATAATATATGATTAATAATGGGATTTGATAACATACAAAGAATATCTTCATAATGATCATATTTAATATGTATGAAAGATTAATAACCCTTTAATTGTCCCTAAGGTGTAGATTTAACGCGTATTTTTTTTTTAATTTTAATTTTTTGATAATTTTAATTAAATATATCTTCATAATGATCATATTTAATATACAAGATAGAATAATACCCCTATGGATTTACGGTGTAGATTCCACTCATATTGAACCCCGGTACATAGTCGTATGGGATGTTATTGCGAATTATCGTTATCGTTATTACATGATTAATAATGGGAATTAATTCAAAAAAACTCTTGGAATATCTTCATAATGATCATATTTAATATGTATGATAGAATAATACACATAATAATGACCCTAGGGTATGGATTCAACTCGTATGGGCAGGATCTCGGTAGTATGCCAGTAGTATGCCAGTAGTGTGCCAGTCGTATGGGGTTAGGGTTAGGGCCGAAGTAGCTGCCGTATTGGAAGTAAAACATGGAGTATCGTACAGGTATGAAACGTACAGCAAGTAGTTGGCAGTAAGCAGTTGGCAGTAAGCAGTAAATAGTAGACAGTAAGCAGTCGACATTAAGAAGTTGGCTGGTGTACATGGAACTCGATAGCGAGGAAAACAAAATATTGTGCATTTGTTTGTATAGGAGTAAAACAATGACGCTCCTGAATGTTTTTACTTTATAGGCGCTGCATTTCGAACTACGAGTGCATCAATATATCAATACATCGTGGAATCGTGGCGAATTTCCATCAATTATTGATATATAGCGCTTATAAATTTGGAAAATAGAAGAAAAAATAATCTAGGAAACGACAAGCTTATTTCAGTAACAGTTCATAGGGGCCACGGTTCCTGGTTCGGGGCTTCGGTTTTATACCCGTCATCAAGTAGCGATATGCATGTGGTGAGCAGTTGGTATTAAGCAGTTGGCAATAAGTAGTTGGCAGTAAGCAGTTGGCAGTAAGCGGTAAAGAGTAGACAGTTGGTAGTTGACATTAAGAAGTTGGCTGTCGTATATGGAATTCCATATTTGCTTGTCACCGGTGAACAACCGAGGTTGGACAGGATGATAAGGCGGTCACCGGGATACCACCGGCGACGACCAGGGTTATACTTTGCTATACCGAGATAAGCCGGGAACAGCCCAGCCCTGCACTGTTAGTACACAGGGCTATAACCGGAAACTAACCGGGATAGTACGGGGAGATTCGGCCTCTGAACCGCTTGTCCGCCTGGGAAAACATCGGGAATATGAGAATGCAACTTATAGATTCAGGGCTGACTGGACCCTAGGTCCCCCCCAGCCGGACTTTATGAGACATATATCATGTTAAAGGTTGAAGTATTCCCTATAGAATGGCACTTGTTGGATGTTAAACGGCCGCCGGATAAGTCGAGAAATGAGTATTGATTATCAGCCCCTGAATGCTGAAATTTCTGCTTCTTTTCCCCAGTATACGCACCTATTTTAGGGATGCTAAGTGTCTTTCTCTACAAATCATACTGCAAATGTTTCCGATTGTATGGAAATGATATAAAATCAAAGTAAAATAACAAACACAACATCTAAAAATCCAAGATGGCTGCCGTCAGCCATTTTGTCGGCCATTTTGAAAAGTTAACCAATACCCGGAATTAATTTGACTTGTAACTACATGTATGTGTGATACATGAATTCTAGCTAATTTTTAGTCGATAAGTTTATTTCTGGCGTTAAAAAGGACTTAAAACTGTGCTTGTAAGGTAAAATAAGCAAATTATAGCAAAACGCGACCATATTGCATTGAAAATGGCAAAGGTTTCGACATTATTATGCCGTAACATATTATCGTGATTTAGTATGTTGTTCCAATAAGTTAGTCATTAAATCATCATCAAAATAATATTGCTGTTCACGTTCATGCCTTGAGGATCAACAATCAGTATATTCCTCCATCTTGCAATCACCCAAATAATATTGAAGAAGGTCATATGTTGTTGAAACACGTATATAGCTTGGTGTAGAAACTATCCCTTGAAACGGATGACAGGATTTTATAGGCAGCATACTTTGCCTGTATCATACAGTTTCAAGCTATTCCATCATCTAGGTCACACATGTTTGTTCAGTTCATTGAGTCTTCTTACCGTCCTTCAATAGTTTGACAAGGAATGAAAGTCCTCCATAAGGCCAGAAACATCACCAATGCAGGTCAGTCACCGTACTGGTAGCCGATCAGCCTGTCTTCATGTTTGAAAAGTAACTTTAGTGGCAATATCCGCAGAAATAACACGGTGAGGCAGCCATCCTTGTTGCACTTGGAGCAATGCACATTGGTCATTATGATGCGATGAGTATCTTGAGTCTGTTTAGACTGTATTGGGAGGACAAAAACACGCACTTATTGTGGTATCTTGACTAGTGGCAGAGCTCATCCCTTCAATGGCATCCATCACATTTTCAAACCAAAATGCGTACATCAGGCCTCAGTATATGCTCTGTAAATTATTTAATAATACACTGAAGATTGATATTGCGCCATAAATGCTACTGAAATTTTGTCAACACAGCAGAATTTGGATTTCATATTTAACAGTTTGATTTTCTGATGTTATAAGCCTTCAAACATATTGGACTATATTCAGTATGTTATAAATAAATACGAAAGACTCAAGCGGGAAACACAACACAAACAATACACCCACCTCTCAAGCAGAACACACACACAGTCATACCATAACAAACACATACACACACACACACGCACATGCACAATCCCATTCATTCATCTACACACTAAATAGAAAACAACACGCAAGACAAACACAAAGCAAAATGGATATAGGAGCCCGCATTGGTACGGTCAGCAGCAATCAATAATTAATTATAAATAAACCATTAACCACTGGGGGTTAAACCTGGGTTTAGGGGCGCCAAACCTCACTCTTATCTCCTATATTCACCTATAAAGACGAACAGTGTACATAAAATATAAACCCTGTTCCACAACCTCACAATCAAAAAGACCGCCAGCACAGTAAGTAAATACATGTAAAACATCTAATTATAAACCTGCCAAACCACATTCGCGAGCTTGACTTTAATAGAGACATCCAGTTGTGCATAATGAGTTTATAAAGGGTAATTACATGGGCTTAGAAATCAATAAGGACATTTTTTAATGCCACACGTGCCCGCTATATGATTGATTGATTGATTGATTGAGAGAGAGAGACAGAGAGATTAACGGCACCGATAAACATAAAATTGTTATATGGTGCAGATATTATTATGTAAAATTTTAAAAGAAATCCATCAACGAGTGTGTAAAAGACCCTACAAAAGAATCCAAAAATATAATAATGTGTAAGGATTCAGGCTTTTTAAAACAAAATATTGTTGAAGAACATCGACTTGATTCCAGGATGATTATAATTTTATTGACTGGAATGTGAGATGCCTTTGAAGATCTTTGAAATCACTTAAAAGGCTGATAATGGTAACCTGCTGGACTTCCATAAGTCAATATACCCCCTTATGTGGCGGAGAAAGTCATAGCTATTAAAATGTAGCATGAATTACACTTTCTAAACAAACAAACGTGTTCCCAAAAGAAAGTATTCACAGTTATACCAGTTAACATTGCGTTATTCAAGGATTTTTGTCTGAGCCACATTGAAACTTTGAGATTTCCAACACGTTACAGTTACTTTATTATTACTTGCAACCAATTTTTCATGCAGTTCCAATGAGTATTTCCTTACCAATGAAATGTTTGCCTATACACTTTCCTAACTAAGAAAGGCCGTATACATCACTGAGGCAAGAGTAAAAGTTTTGACTGCCCGATTAGGACACTCGCAGACCACTGATATTATCGATGATGCTGTGCTTGTTTAAATAATTCTTCTAATAAGTTCTGTGACCAGGGGAGACTATTTTAAGGACGGCTTTGTGCCATACATTTGTTCTTGTTTAAGAAAATTACAAGGTTGACATTGATGGTATGCTTTTTCGAAGATACTATTGATGATCAATTGGAACCCCCCCAAAAAAGAAGAAATAGATACAGGAGGTGTGTGCAGTAGTCAACTGAACTTCCTAGCAATTTGACTGTTTTTCGTTGTGTAGACTTAACCAGCTGGACATGTTTAATGAATTTGCAAAAGAATTGATGCATGGGTCATTTCAAAAAAGAAAAAAAGTTCATTTTTGCATCCTTCTCAAAGTTTGAAGTATAGTGACGCATTGTACAAATACGGAATTTGATCGTATGTTGTTTGTTTTTTTGCATGTTATTGCAGCTTTATTTGATAGTCACCACTCAGTTGTTTTTTTAAAAAAAACAGGTAACAGTGATATTTTTGTACCAAGCATTCTGGTAATTGAAGCGTTAGAACTGCACACTAACAAACTCTAGGCTACATTTCGAATGTGGCACCAATTCAAATACATTCAAGTGCATGCTATTAAACACCAGTTTGGAAGAACTCATAATGGTAGATACCATTCCATGCTGGTGTTGGAGGCATTTTAAACGTGCGTGGTGTGATTTTGAGGCATGCCAATACATTTGTAAAAACTATTTTATGCATTCATGCCTTTACAGGCTATGACAAAGCAACTAAACGGTTTAAAAAGATTTCGGAACCCTTGCTTGTGATTGCTAGAAAATCCAAACACGTTGAAGTACAAGGAGAACACATGTCTCTTCCTGAAGAGTTTTCCTGTCGTATATACCATCCAAATAAGCCAATCTTCAATGACATAAACAAGCTGCGTGTCGAGTCGACTGCTTTCAACAACAAAAATATTCGACCAAGACCATTTCGTTTTCTGTCAAACAGCGATGCCATTGATCTAAGCTTGTTTCCCCCTTGTCGTCTTTCACTCAGGATGCACATTTTGCGTGCGAAGTATCTGTCCCTATTCTAGAAATTGGTACTGGACCATTTAGCAGATATTCCAATCCCATTCGTTTATAACTATACGAGTGATGATTGCCGACAGACCACGTACCAACGGACGGAAGGCAATAATCTGCACCCCGAGCTAGTAGAAAACAAAAAATTCAGCCATAGATAACGGCAAAATTGTCACTGACTTAGAGGATGATGTTGACATTGATGAAAGTGTCGACTACAACAACTCCATCGACATGACCTTTAATGAATACAATAATAGTTATGATTGTATGTATAATGTTCTGTGGATATATTGGTTAGTTACACCAAAGATAAATTGTGGTGCTTTGTTTCTCCTGACCTCGCCTGCACGGCTAGTCACTGCTTTGATGCCCTCAGTGGGCTAAAGGGGCCGAGTGGTAAGACTTCACCAAAAAGTAACACTATTACATCCATATACATGCATGCACACAGGCGCTATAGTACCATTTTATGGCACTTGTTTAATATATAATTTATTACATTTGACCCGGCTCTGCACCAATATAAACAATGTGTACAAAGAACATTCTGAGGTAGTCATAATCCCGATAGTATATTTATACCTATTAATAGTAATGGTAATTTTCAACATTAAAATATTTTGCTTTGAAGTCACATACTGCATACGTACTGGAAAAACTGCTATAAGCGTGTTTGGCTTCCCTCACCAATCCCTCCATCGCTTGAACGATGCTTTATTTGATAAAGCCGTCGATTTTCGACGTTTGTTAACATTTCGTGTATCAAACATTCACAACCTTCTTGTTGCAAAGTGAGAGAGATATTGATGATATTTTGGCTAACAAAGTTTATTTTCAATGTATTTTACATTGATATGATTTCATGTGAAGTGCTTTTGAACGCACAGCTCCTGTATGAAAAGAGCCCTATTATATCTAATAAAATAATGTTTCCAATTGCGCATTTATATGCATAATTATGAAAAATCACTTATTATCAAAACAACACTTGAGACAAATTGTAAAACGATTTGCTTTGTTTAGGCACCGTTAAGAACGAGTTAAATTACAATGTAGCGAATACATAACCTAATATTGCAACCTATATTAGTGTTTATTTGGACTTCCCCCTCGCTTTGGAGGATATTTTATCATGTTAAACTATCGATTACGAATATTTTGTTGTAGATTTGTAAACATATTGTTTATCAAACATTAACTGCCTTCATTTAAAAATTGAGAGATATTGATGATATTAAGTTTAAAAATTCAAATGTATGTATATTTGGCGAAAATTCATGCTTGTTTCGAATTGCTAATTAATATGCATATCTATGCAAATTGGATAATTAACTTAATCACACATCAAACAACTTGCATAACGATTTTCTTTGTTTAGGCACCATTGGAAACGATTTATATCACGATACAGCAAAAATATAACACCAAAGTGCATCCTATAGTGCGTATTTGGGTTTTCCCCAACCCATCCCAACATCATTTTGGGCGATATTTTATCACTAAAACTATCGATTGCGACATTTTTGTAGTAAATGTGAAATTATATTTTATACAAAACATTTACAGCCTTCATGTTGCTATCTTTGGGAGATATTTATGATATTTACCTTGAAATAGGTATATTCACTGTGAATATTCATGGTTATTTCTAATTGCTCCTCAATATGCATAATTCTGCAAATTAGCTAATTAGCTAAACATCACATCAAACAAATTGCACAACAATTTCCTTTATTTAGGCACCATTTAGAACGAGTTATATTATGATTAAGCAAAGATATAACACAATATTGCAACCCACATTAGTGCGTATAGGGCTTTTACCCCACCTACCCTTCATTTAATTTACAAACGTTTTGAGTCTTCATGTTACAATCAAGGAGAGATATTGATGATATTTAGGTTAAAATAGTTGTATTTTTGTCAAAATTCATGCATTTTTCCAATTACTCATTAATATGCATAATTATGCAAAAAGCTAATTACCTAAACAGCATATCAAATAAATTGTACATCAATTATCGTTGTTTTGGCACCCTTTAAAACGGTTTATATTACCGTTTAGCAAAGTTATAACACAATTTTCCATATATATGTTCTACCTCAAAATCATGAGGGTTGCCATGGAAACGATTAAATTATGCGCTTATCCGGCGACAATATTCCATCCAACAACCAGATTTCGTAATCGCAGTGTATATGCTACAAGAAAATATAGGTGCAACAAAGTCCGGTTAGGGGGGGAGGGTTTCACTTATTGGCGCATTACCTATTATTTGTTCATAAAAATGTCCCGGTTCGTCCCTGTTAACAGCTTCACAGGCTTTCTAAATCGGGATGTACCGGGACCAGCACTATGGCACAATTTAAATGTTAAAAATCTGACTTCGTTTACAAAAGAATTCCATTGTTCATAAAAGTGTTGCAATTGTAATATTTAGGATAAAAGAGTGTTGTTCATGCTACATAAAGAATATTCGAATATCAACAACTTAGTATCAGTGCTGCCATTTCTTTCCGAGATCTTCGGTATTTTCTGAATTTCACCGGACCTACGGATTTTTCCGAAATCTTCGGATATCTGCTCTTATTTAAAAAAGTTGAAATGGTTTAACCTTTTTACTTCGGGAACATTGATAATATTGATATGGGGGTCATACAGTTGAGATACAGGTCAGACGCCGCGTCACGGGCGTCTAATCTGGATCTTAACTGTTTGCAAAATAATGTTAGTATTATTGAGTTTGGCACAGCAAAACAATTAAAGGTACGATTCCTAAATTAGTGTTTGAAAATAAGGAGATCTTAGGTGTTTAAACAACTTATGGTAGCCCTGTAGGATATAGCACTTTAATTGTACATGACAGCACCGTTCTCTAAACAGTTCACTAAAAACGAAGGTTATGTGATTGTATGAACGACATTGACAGCTGAAAGCAAGGCGAAAGTTAAATAGAACACCGCTAAAAGAGCTTTTATTTCACATTCACATTGCTTTAAGCAGTCATTTGCGTTAAACACTTGTTGTTAAAGAGGGTTTTATTATACTTGTAAGGGTGTTTTACTTTACTTGTATGCCACAAAGGAAATACGATACAATTGATGTTACTAGACATATATGGTTCAGATTCAACCATGTCATACTGAAGATCCTATTTTTGTATTATTTGTTAGGGTTAGGGTTAGGGTTAGGGTTGGGAGACCATTTGGGTCCCCCCAGATTGGTCTTCGGGGGACCCGGGTCCCAGGCGGGGGACCCAATGATGGTCTCAGGCGGGGGACCCAGGTCCGTTCGGGGACCTAACACTGGTCCGGTGGGGGACCCATTAGAATAAAGAAGGAATTTAAATGTGATATAGTATTTTTATTGAGAGTATCTGAGAGCTTTAAACCTGTATGTTTCTTTTAAGCTGGGTGTTCTGAACATGTTTTGTTCTTTGACTTAATTAAAAAAGTGGCTCCTGATATTTTTAATCTCACTTTTTAGGTTTTGGTATGGTCCGTGGGGGGACCCATTAGAATAAAGAAGGAATTTAAATGTGATATAGTATTTTAATTGAGAGTATCTGAGAGCTTTAAACCTGTATGTTTCTTTTAAGCTGGTTGTTCTGAGCATGTTTTGTTCTTTGCCTTAATTAAAAATGTGGCTCCTTATACTTGTAATGCCACTTAGTGGTTTTTGGTATGGTCCGCTGGGGGACCCATTAAAATAAAGAAGGAATTTAAAGGCGATATAGTCTTTTTTCTGAGAGTATCTGAAAGCTTAAAACATACAGGGTTAGCATTATCTGGATGTTCTGAACAACATTTGTTCTTTTGACCTATTTAAAAAAAACGCCCTAAAGGGTTTATATTCACACCATGATTAGAGACCAAAGTTCGAGTCCGTGTTCAACTCGGTTAGTTGGTTCTAAAAATCTAGGCCTGTGATATGTTGTAGAGTTGGATGATCTGAACAACTTTTATTCTTTGACCTTATTGAAAATGTGGCTCTAAGTCACATTAATCTTGTCCCAAAAGAACACCCCTAAACCAGTTATAGGGTGACCTAAGTCCGATCCCCAGTAGGACTCTTAGGGTTGTTGGATACCGCTCAAATGTTCAGGGGGTGTGTATAAATGATTTATTTAGGTGACTATATGCCTAAAAAATTAAACAAAATACTTCGGGGTTTATGGTCCAACCTTATCAAAGACCAAGGTTTGAGTCCCTGTAAAGACCCGGTCGGTGGGTTCTAAGTACTCAGGCCTCAGATATGTTGTAGAACTGGGTGTTCTGAACAACCTTTATTCTTTGACCTTATTAAAAATGTGTCTGTGAGTCTCACTATTCTTGTCCCAAAAGACCACCCCTAAACCAGTACTTTAACGTTATAGGGTGACCTAAGTCCGATCCCCAGTAGGACCCTAAGGGTTGTTAGATACCGCTCAAATGTTCAGGGGGTGTGTATAAATGATTTATCTAGGTGACTCTATGCCTAAAAAATAAAAAAAAATACTTAGGGGTTTATGGTCTAACCATGATCAGAGACCAAAGTTCGAGTCTCTGTAAGACCCGGTCGGTGGGTTCTAAGTACCCTGGCCTCTGATATGTTGTAGAGCTGGATGTTCTGAACATCTTTTATTCTTAGACCTTATTAAAAATGTGGCTGTGAGTCACATTATTCTTGTCCCCAAAGCCCTTCTGTTGTTTTCCTATATAAAGTAGACTGAAAGTAAAGCAAAAGGCGCCTTAAGGAACAGACAGTTTACTTTAAAAGTGTTTTTTAGGGTTACTGGGCCTATATGAACTTGAATCAAACCAAAGAAACTGTTAGAAAAACTTTGATTTTTTTCAAGAAAACTCTAATACCCCCATTCCACTGAGTGGCGATTCTTCTACGCTTCGAAATTTTGGTAAAATCGCCGCGAATCGTAGTAGGAACGGCAACAGCGCAGTAGAAACGCCCTGATCGTAGTGGAAGCGTAACAGAGGCTCATTGATCGCCACTTCACGGCGAATGTTTTGACCCTGCTCAAAATTTACGTAGCGGCATCGCCGTGGACTCGAAACGCAGCAGAAGCGCAGCAGAAGCGTACTAAGAAATTCATGAGCGTAGTAGCAGCGTAGTAGCAGCGTAGTCGCAGCGTGGTTGACGTAGCGCAAGCGTAGTCGCATCGTACTAAAAGCGTCGAGATACATTGTATTTGCCCGCGATTCCGCTACGTTTCTCGTACGCTCTGGGCACTCACACTACGCTCTGTACGATCTAGCGACGATCAAGGCGTTTTCACGGCGATTCGGCCATTTATGAATCACAAAATCGCCGTCCAGTGGAATGGGGGTATAAGGGGTACGTACCCCTTAGACTCAAAAAAAAAAAAAAAAAAAGTCGTTAGAATGACCCGGTTTTCGACTATAATGTAGATTTTGACTTTCTGAACAACATTTGTTCTTTGATTTAACTAGAAATGTGGCCGGAAAGTACTTTAAACTTGTTCCAATGATCCAAATGATATGGGGTGACCTCAGTCCGATCCCCAGTAGGACCCCAAGGGGTTGTTGGATACCGCTCAAATTTTCAGAGGGGTGTATAAATGATTTATCTAGGTGTCTTTAGGCCTTAAAAATAGATAAAAAGACTTTGGGGTTTATGGTCCCACTATGGTCAAAGACCAAGGTTCGAGCCCGTGCAAGACCCGGTTGGTGGGTTCTAAGTACCCAGGCCTCACATATGTTGTAGAACTCTATTTTCTGAACAACTTTTATTCTTTGACCTTATTAAAAATATGGCTGTGAGTCTCAGTATTCTTGTCCCAAAAGCCCCACCCCCTCTGATTTGGCTGTTTTCATAGAAAAGGCTAAGTCCGTATACGGGACAGAGGGGGTGGTGTGTTTCGGGCAGGTATAGCCTGTCCTAGAGCCCTATTTCTATATAAGTGTAAGAACAAAGGTTTTTCAGAAGGGTCCGGGCTACAAGGAAATGCATAGTTGATGTAGGTATTAGCAAACAGTGTAGCTCCAGATCATCTCATAACATATATATAGTATACTGGTCTCTGGGTCCCCCCAAACCCTAACCCTAACCCTAGGTGGAGATAGGGTGACCTTATTTGAAAATTAAAAAAAAAAATTTAAAGGCAAATTAGAGCTCTAAAATAAGCGCTAGGCTGCTCAAAAATGTCTATTCTAGCCTAAGCAAGTCTCACTTATATCGAGATGTTCTATTTAACGAAGTTATGACAGCGGAAACTCTTTAGTTAACCCAAATTTGACCCTGTTTTGAGTTCGACATAACAGAGTGGCCAAGAACGTTCTTAAATATGGATTTTCTAACTACATATCAGTACATATAAGCCTTATTATCAGTTCTTCTGAGCCTGAGCTCAGAGAAGCTTTAAACAGAGCTAAAAAAAAAATCAAAGTAGGTAGGGGTCAAGGAGTCATTTTTTGTCAATTTTGGTCATTTTCGGAGGTCAAGCTAGGTGCTTAAAACGCCGAGTTCCCATGAGCTACTACCTGTATATTGAGTTTAGAGTTGCGTTTCCAGAAATTTGAACTCAGATTATGCAATTTCTACCTAGTTCAAGCGATATGAGTATCCATATTAGGTAGGGGGGTCTGACTTCCAACGTTTTGAAAAGATTTTTAATCTTAACTTATTTAACTACGATTAAGGTAAAAAATACGGGTACCCTAACTTATTACGCTCTCAAAAGTAATCCTGATTTCAACGCAATAAAACGCCTAAAAAGGACATTTTTTGGCCATTTTTCGTTAACCGGGGGACCCACTTAGGTCCCCCCAGGGACCAAAAATGTTTTTGCCTAGGGTTAGCACTTTTAAATAGCACTAGCACTGATTTTAAAACAGGGTTAGGCTTATTTTACGCCTAATTTCATCCCTGCAAAAGGTTTTCCCTTATCTCACAAGAATAACCCTAACCCCAGGTAATACTGAGATTCATGTTAGGGTTAGTGGACATCCAGGGGACCCGAAAATGGACTAGGCGGGGGACCCGGACTAGGTTGGGGACCCAAGCAATAGACTAGGTTGGGGACCCTGGTCTAAGGGGGACCCGAGACTGGACTATTGGGGGACCCATTAGAATAAAGAAGGAATTTAAATGTGATATAGTATTTTTATTGAGAGTATCTGGGGGCTTTAAACCTGTATGTTTCTTTTAAGCTGGGTGTTCTGAACATGTTTTGTTCTTTGACTTAATTAAAAATGTGGCTCCTTATACTTGTAATCCCACTTAGTTGTTTTTGGACTGGACTATTTGGGGACACGTTAAAATAAAGAAGGAATTTTAATGCGATATAGTATTTTTTTGGAGAGTATCTGAGAGCTTTAAACCTGTATGTTTCTTTTTAGCTGGGTGTTCTGAACATGTTTTGTTCTTTGACTTAATTAAAAATGTGGCTCCTTATACTTGTAATCCCACTAAGTTGTTTTTGGACTGGACTATTGGGGGACCCGTTAAAATAAAGAAGGAATTTAAAAGCGATATAGTCTTTTATAGAGTATCTGAAAGCTTAAAATCTGCAGGGTTAGCGTTATCTGGATGTTCTGAACAACATTTGTTCTTTGACCTATTTAAAAAACCCGGCCTAAAGGGTTTATATTCACACCATGATCAGAGACCAAGGTTCGAGTCCGTGTAAGACCCGGTTAGTGGGTTCTAAAAATGCAGGCCTCGGATATGTTGTAGGGCTGGATGTTCTGACCAACTTTTATTATTTCACCTTATTAAAAATGTGGCTGTGAGTCTCATTATTCTTGTCCCAAAAGATCAACCCTAAATCAGTTATAGGGTTACCTACGTCCGATCCCCAGTAGGACGCTAAGGGTTGTTGAATACCGCTAAAATGTTCAGGGGTGTGTATAAATGATTTATCTAGGTGAATCTATGCCTAAAAAATAAAAAAATATACTTCAGGGTGTATGGTCCAACCATGATCAGAGACCAAGGTTTGAGTCCCTGTAACGACCCAGTTACTGGGTTCTAAGTACCCAGGTCTCAGATATGTTGTAGAGCTGGATGTTCTGAACAACTTTTATTCTTTTACCTTATTAAAAATGTGGCTGTGAGTCACATTATTCTTGTCCCAAAAGGTCTACCCTAACCCAGTTACTTTAATGTTATAGGGTTACCTAAGTCCGATCCCCAGTAGGACCCTAAGGGTTGTTGGATACCACTCAAATGTTCAGGGGGTGTGTATAAATGATTTATCGAGGTGAATCTATGCCTTAAAAAAATATATATACTTTGGGGTTTATGGTCCAACCATGATCAGAGACCAAAGTTCGAGTCCCTGTAAGACCCGGTCAGTGGGTTCTAAGTACCCCGACCTCTGATTTATTGTTGAGCTGGATGTTCTGAACAACTTTTATTCTTTGACTTTATTAAAAATGTGGCTGTGAGTCACATTATTCTTGTCCCAAAAGCCCTTCTGATTAATTCCTATATAAAGTAGAATGAAAGTAAAGCAGAAGGCGCCTTAAGGAATATAGGGTTTGCTTTAAAAGTGTTTTTAGGGTTACTGGGCCTATATAAACTTGAAACAAGCAAAAGAAACTGTTAAAAAAACTTTTATTTTTTTCAAGAAAACTCTAAGGGGTACAAACACTCAAAAAAAAAAGTCGTTAGAATGACCCGATTTTCGACTATAATGTAGAGTTTGACTTTCTGAACAACATTTGTTCTTTGATCTATTTAGAAATGTGGCAGGAAATTACTTTAAACTTGTTCCAATGACCTAAATGTTATGGGATTACCTCAGTCCGATTCCAGGAGGACCCTAAAGGATTGTTGGATACCGCTCAAATTTTCAGAGGATGTGTATAAATAATTTATCTAGGTGTCTCTAGGCATTAAAAATAAAAAAATATACTTTGGGGTTTAAGTACCCAGGCCTCAGATATGTTGTAGAGCTGGATGTTCTGAACAGCTTTTATTCTTTGACCTTATTAACAATATGGCTGTGAGTCTCAGTATTCTTGTCCCAAAAGCCCCACCCCCTCTGATTTGGCTGTTTTCATAGAAAAGGCTAAGTCCGTATACGGAACAGAGGGGGTGGTGTGTTTCGGGCAGGTATAGCCTGTCCTAGAGCCATATTTCTACATTAGTGTAAGAGCAAAGGTTGTTCAGAAGGGTCAGGGCTACAAGGAAATGCAAAGTGTATGTAGGTATTAGCAAACAATGTAGCTCCAGATCGATCAAGGCCTGTATGACAAGGCCAGCAAGCAGTAGCTCATCAAGGTTGTCCGAAATCAAGTTTATCGGATTTTCAAAAATTAAATTATCATTGTTTTCACTAAAATTGGTCAGAGGTGTCTAGCGGGATCCCCCAGGGAAGCGTAATCGGGCCGATACTGTTTGTTGTGTTTATCAACGACCCCCCGGAAGCAGTTAACAGCATGACACGGATATTTGCAGACGACACTAAAATGTATGGGAAATCATTAACAGAGGAGGACAGAGGAGAAAAACATAGAGAACCTGTCAGACTGGTCCAATAAATGGCAACTTCAATTCAATACAAGCAAGTGCAGTGTTATGCACCTTGGACAGAACAACCCTAGGCACGCCTACAGTATGAGAGACAATGATGGCCAACATAGACACTTAGAGGTCACAGAGATAGAGAAAGATCTTGGTTATCTGTCGACAGCAAGATGACATTTCATCAGCACACCAGTAATGCAGTCGGGAAATCAAACAGAGTCCTTGACATCATTAAGAGAAATTTCACAAGCAGAGCGAACACAGTTATCAAAAGGCTTTTCACCACCATGGTTCGACCCATTCTTGAGTATGGTAATGCCCCACCCATACACCGATATGCAGGAGATAAAGACAAGACGGAAAGAGTACAAAGGCGTGCAACAAAACTATGCACAGACATCGAAGACCTGCCATACGAAAATAACTTGAGAGGTTGAAACTACCATCACTGTACTACCGAAGACAAAGAGGGGATATGATTCAGGTCTATAAGATCATAACCAGGGAAAGAAAAGACTTGACTGTGACAGGTTTTTACCACAGTCTCAAGAAATAAGAACAAGGGGTCATAGCAAGAAGCTGAAGAAACGAGGTATTCGTCTGAACGTCAGGAAATACTCATTTTCCTTGAGAGTTGTTGGTGATTGGAACAGCTTACCAGAGTGGGTAGCCAGTGCCAAAGATATAAATGACTTTAAAAACGAACTGGACAAGTACTGGCATCACAGGCAGTATATGACAAGACCCACGCATGCAGTAGTTAATACAATAAGAAGACATGAGCGGGAGTTACATGCATAGCCTTTATCCTGTAGGAACGGTATAACGGTATACAATTGATTTGCTAAAAGTGTTCGTAAAAACATTCAATATTTGGTGATGCATTTTCTTTTTATTTGGTTTTTAATCTATTGAGGAATGTCCAGTATTGTTTATGACGATTAATGCTCATATTTCGCAATGTGTGGGTCTGTCGATATTTATAATCGTTTATATAATAATTCATGATTCGCTTATATTGTTTACTAGCATATTTTAATCTTAACTTATTTGTTTCATCTTTTTGTATAGAGTACAGTTCCTTTGCAGCATGATAGATTTTAGCTCACGTGGCACGAAGTGCCAAGATGAGCTATTGTGATCACCCTGTCGCCGTCCGTCGTGTGTCGTCAACTTTTTCTTTAAAGATCTTCTTCTTGAAAACTACTGGGTCAATTTCATTAAAACTTCATAGGATTGTTCCTTGTAGGGTACTCTCTCAGATTTCTTGAAATATAGGTCATCCAATCGAAAGTGTGGTTGCCATGGCAACCAATTGAAAAAACTTAAAAAATCTTCTTGTCAAAAACTACTTATCTGAATTGAAAATAATTTTACCAAAATGTGCCATTGGTGACTTTCTATAAGATTTGTTAAAATAATGATCCTATCTTAAAAAACATGGCCGCCAGTGGGTGAGGCAGATTTTCCTTATATGGCTGATCCAATTTAAAAATAATTTCACACAAATGATCCTTGGGTGACCCATTCCCAGATTTCTTAAACTAATTTTGAAATCTTAAAAAACATGGCCGCCAGTTGGTGGGCACATTTTCCTTATGCTACTGTATAGTAAAAACTTTAAAAATCTTCTTCTGTGAAACTGCTGGTCCAAATTGAAATAATTGTACACACATAGTCTATGGGTGACTCTCTACCAGAATTCTTAAAATAATTTTGATATCTTAAAAGACATGGCCGCCAGTGGGTGGGGCACGTTTTTCTTATGATACTGTATAGTAAAAATTTTAAAAAACTTCTCCTGGGAAACTACTGGTCCAAATTGAAAATAATTGTACACAAATGATCAATTGGTGACTCTCTACTAGATTTTCTAAAATAATTTTGATATCTTAAAAAACATGGCCGCCAGTGGGTGGGGCACGTTTTCCTTATGCTACTGTATAGTAAAAAATTTAAAAATCTTCTTCTGGGAAACTACTGGTCCCAATTGAAAATAATTGTACACAAATGATCCATTGATGACTCTCTATTTGATTTCTTGAAATAGTTTTGATATCTTAAAAAACATGGCCGCGAGTGGGTGGGGCACGTTTTCCTTTTATGTCTGTATAGAAAAGTTCAAAAAAAAATTTCTCTGAAACTATTTGTCTGATTTAAGAATATTTTTAAAAAAAGTAATGATGGGTGACCCTTTGCCAGTTTTCTTCAAAGAATCTTCCTAGTTCAAACAACATGGCTGCCTGTGGGTGGGGGTTAATTTACCGGTGATGGCTTATAGTGGAATTATATCATTAATGGTCCATTACCATGACCGTAAACATGGGTACCAGATGAGCGATTTAGGGTCGCATGCGGCTCTTGTTTCTAGCGAGTTTACATTTTGGCCCAAACAATGATTTGTCTGTTTGTTTATTCTTAAATTGCCTGTGTGGTTTGTTGGGAAAGGTTACTGAAGCAGCATCATGAAATAAGTTTTGAAGTTGTAGACATATTTCGTCAATACTTTGTTGTGAATGTGTTTGTCAAAATAAATTTGAATCAATAGCGTTTATCCGCTCATAATCAATGTTTTGGGTGTATGAATCTCATAGGTTACATTTCCAAGGGGGGTAATTATTTGGTAAAGAGTTTGAGTTGTCTGCCCTTTGGTTTATTTGTGTATTGATTGACCATTCAAGGGCACAGTCCCCCTCACTGAATAGCGCGTCAGTTTCTACTATGCAAAAATATTTGATGTGTTCAAAACAGTCCGCAGTAGCTATTACATAATCGAGCACGGATTTATCTCGGAATGTAAGTTGACATTTACCACTATCTTCTCCAACTTGGCCATTAAATTATTTCTACATATATCTATCAACATCATACCGTGTGTATAAGATCTTTTGTCCATCGAGATTCTGTTTAAGGGATACGACAAATTTTCCAAAATTACATATTTATGTATGCATGTGCTTCTTCATCCAGACCAACTTGTTCATTAAAAAAGGGTCGGAGGGAACAAAGTCTAATTGTTCGGACGTGCGTGCGTTAATGTCACCGGCAAGTCATACGTATTTAAAGTTTCTGGTCATTTCGGAAATTTCATTTTCAAACTGGTTTAGATCATCTTCATTCAGAAACCGAGAGTTTTCAGGGGGAGGTAAATAATGCCTAGCATTAGATTATCAGGATAGTTTGTAAGAGCTTTCTCTATATAAAGCCAGAGAATGTATTCCGAGTTTCCCGGGGTTACACTAACATGTTTAAATAAGCTGTCACGGATATAAACACCTAGGCCCCCGATGTTCTCTTATAAATCTGAGACCTATGTTTAGGAATAAACGTAAAAGCGTCTATGTCAACCAGATCATAACTGTCAGTATTTGTTTCTGTCACACACGTATTTAGTCATATTTCTATATCATTTCGACGAACTCTGGATACAAAACCCCTGCGTTTAAGCCCACATACATTTAAAGAACAGAATTTAATTTCATTGTCAAAAGAGGAGCATTGATTGTCACTTGCCATTTTCTTCCCCGCCTGTCCTAAAACATATTCAATTATTGATCTTGACTATCAGGATTATTTTGGAAGGGGTTTACATTGTTCCATGGTCTGCGTATGTTGTTCTTGGGAGACGCTGAACTTTGAGGGGCATGCGATCGTGTTGCCGCGCAAAACGAGCGTCATCAAGGAGATCGTGACTGTCGAAATCGTGAATTTCCATTGTATTCCGGTCGCTCTCGTTCGCCATAACCAGTGTTTTGCCTGTGTTCGGTCTGGGCCGTAGTTTCCACTCCTGTTGTGCTGACATTTTGCATGTAATTTTCACGTGATGTGTTATCTCTTGTAGCACGGGGTACATCGTGGTCGGGATACCGGTATTCTCTTGTCGGGTTATTGGGAGTATTTAACATTACACGGCTTCCAGACATGAGTTTGTCCCATAGGGGAAATGTATTGGCTACTGTCCTCCCGTCTTTAACCCTTTACCTTATAGAAGCGACTTTTAGCGCAATCATTTTATTCATCCGCCAAAGAAAATAGTTCCAATCTATGCAGTCATGAATATGTATCAGAAGGAATATTTTCTTAATTCTAGCAGGTGGTAACTTAAAGCAGGCTGAAAGTAAAGCAGAATGCGCCTTAGGGCGCATTCTGCTTTACTTTCAACCTGCTTTTAGGAGTCACCTATTTTCAAAACCAGAAACAGGTTATTGGGTAAAGGGTTAACTATTTGCGGAGTATACAAGGTTTACTTTGCTATCTGGGTTTTGGCGTCTAAGATCTTTAAATTGGCCCCATAGACACTTCCTTCCTTGGGCAATTTAGTTTGGGAAATCTTTGTTGAAGCTGTATTCTGTATGTTTCAGGTTGTGAGCATTGGCCAGGACTGACTGTACTGCTGAGTGATCTCTAACTGCGACGATTAAATCCCGCTGAGAGCCCCTTTTGAATTGTCCAAGACTATGTGCTCTTTCAATGACAATATCATTGTCAATTTTCAAAGTTGTTGTAAATAAAGATTCGATCTTGGATCTGCAATTCTCAGATTGTTCTTCTCTAAGTCCTAAAACAGAAATGGAAACCGATCAAGGCGTATATGTTAGATGTGCGGGAATACATTTTGAAATAACGGGACTACAATTCTGAGATTCTAATCGAGTAAAACACGCTCATATAATTTTCATTGCTGATGAGACTTTTTACACCCTTACTTTTTATTATTAATGCGTTTTCAGTGAAATTTAATGCTGAAAAATGCTAAAGCGCACCTAATCTGGAGTTCTTAAACAACTGAAATACAATCGGCCTTCAGGTTTATTGTTTTTATTTCATGATTTCCGATAGTTTACTGAGAAATATAATAGTAGATTATCACTTCATAATCTCACTGTTTTAAACAGTGGGATTTTCTCTACGCGATTAACCCACTGTTGCTTCTCTTGTGAGTATTCCTGTAGGGCTCCCCAAGATGGGTAGTCAATGGTGTGTTATTATGTATCACTATTAAAGATCATCGTTTAAGTTAATAAAGGATGCTTACATCATGGTTTAAACTAGTTAACAAGCTGTTCTTTAAATAACACACAGGTCGTTTTTTGGTTTCTAAATAGTATAACGATATTTATTTTTGTCATCCTGTCCTCGTTTATCAAGCTATTTTGAGACCGAATCAACATATTTTGTAATTGGAACATCTTGCTGATTTTCACATATTCAAATGTATGGTCCCAAAACTTCATGTGTTGTATTAACAACATGGACTAAAGATGGATTTTGTAGTAGTGTTAAGGGGCTGGTGATTCACCTTTCTCTTTCACCACTGCGCCGAATCATAGTACTACTTAAGTCAACTTTGATGGCAGATTTGTGTAAACGTATAGTAGAGAATAAACAGAACCAATATCTAAAAAGAGAGGATACATTTGTGAAGAAGAGAAAAAAATCCAAGAAAAAATATATTACAGTAGCACTCCCTCTCTACAACAACATCCAACGGGAGACAGAATTGTACGCGTTGATCGGAAGGAGTCGTTATCAGGAGAGACATTTGCATAGCGCGGCGTCTGATATGAATTCAAATTGTTTGTCATTGAATTTCGTCAATAAGTTTTTTCTGTAAAAAAGGTCATTATATAACTTTGAGAAAAACAGCAGACTGCACTCTTAAGCAGTCGACATTGGAGTCGTGAATAGGTTGGATATACTTATCCCTTTTGGGAACTGCGACAATTGCCGTTGTAAGGAGGGGTCGTTGTTGGGAGGGCCGTTGTAAAGAAGAGGGAACACTGTAAACATCCATGCCAATAAAGTTGAATAAACCCTTTTATTCTCCTAACAAATGTCAATCATCAAAATATTTCATAATATAAGAATGAGTTGATTTCAGAAGCCACTCCTCTTGCACAATCCCCGAACAACCTATGGACAAGACTTTTCATGCACGCAAAGATGTGACTCCTATGACCTTGACCTTAGACTCTGCTGGTGAGCTTTTTTGTCTCTCTGACAACTCTTGTTAGAATTGATATCTTTTTTACCAAGTCAGTATTCTCATAACTGTAACCTTGTTTTCTTTTCATTCTAAGTTGATGACAGGCCACACATCAAGGTAGCTTCACAACTTTGTCGTTTACCTAACTTTCCCGCAGAGAAGCTTAAACAGCTTGTTTCAGGCCGCAATTGGAAGTCAGAAGTCAGTTATAAATGTGGAGGGTGTCTAAGTACATTTGAGACAATCTGTGTACTACACTGCCATTTCATTAAGCATAACCTAGGTGGCTCTTATTTCTTTGACCATGTGACAAAACAGCCTTCTCAAAATATGATTCAAAAGCAGCTATTCACAAGTAAATATACACGAGTCAGAAAATGATTCTTTTGAAAGGATTCTTAAAGACAACTGCAATATCTATACATGATACTTCTGATAGTATTCATGATGCAATTGATCACGATATGTCAGTTGTAGCAGATAGTTCTACCAGTAACAAGGAAGCCATGATGGAGACAGAGGATACAGAGCCAGTGCTCACTCCAGTCAATGTAAGGAATATTGTGAGAGGTGTTGATGGTCTTATAACATTTGAGATGGGTGAGAAGGATGCTCACTTGTTTGATGCTACCACTGCTGTCATAATTAATCGTATCAACATGCTGGGAGTTAACTTGTTAAAATTTGTATCTGATATGCAGGTAAAAATACTAATTCTTCCTCAATACGCAGCTGTACTTTTCACATACAGCATGGTCAAAATAACGGGAGTATAGTATAACCTCTCTATAACAACCAGTTATTTATCAGGTGTGAAATGCAGAAGGCTGCTTAAAGCAACATGAACATTAAAACAGAAGGGACCTTTTTGTTTTATGTTTATCTTGCTTTTAATTTATAACTTGTGTTGAATATACAGTCAAGTAGCCTTTTCAGTGGTCGCAATAGAGAGCTTTTACCGCACATGTTTTTCTAAATATTTCTTTACGGAAACCCTATGGTGTGATTACTCAAAGAGACAATGCTAATGAATAGTCGCACCATAGGACTTGGTGCAGGCATAAAAAGGAGATGAAGTTGGAAAAGTGGAGTTTACTCCAAAAGCATCAGAAGCCCTCGCCCCGAGGTTACAAAACTTGAAACAAACGCTGTGCTTAAAACTAAAATAATTCTCAGTTCATAAAACGTTGGCAAACATTTTATTTAAAACCAGGCTTTTTTTTTTTGCATATTTAATTATTTTGTAATTTCATAAGATTTCAAAATTTTCTTTTTTTCTAGCGCAATTGCTTAAAGCACGTTGAAAGTAAAGCAGAATGTGCCTGCAGGCGCATTCTGCTTTTACTTTTAACCTGCTTTAAACTACCATTTGCTGGGAATAAAAAAACGAATATTACGGAAAAAATCCGGAGAAATGGCAGCCCAAAAAATATCAGCCTAGTCAGAAACCAAGTAACCCAAATGTTGATATATTTACAAACTGATTGCAATGGGCATCAACACCAAAAGCTATCAACAAAAAGCGCTTTCGCGGAGTCTGCGATCGTTCTCTAGCATTTCATTGGTCAGAGTTGAGCAAACGCATGAGGGATATTCCATACCAGGTAATGACAGACTAGACGTGAACGCTCATTGATGTGAGGAGAAATAAATAGGTTTTACTGTATCATAGCCGATATTAATTCACTAACATTCAAAAACTGACAGATAAAAAACACGATAAATATAGTACAACTGTGTTAATCTACCTTTTATTCATATTTAAATGCTATAAAAATGATTCGTATAGTGTTTTGCGAATTCACATGTTTCGATTACAAATTGTATTGTGTTTCAGTACTGATCTAAATAAATTAGAATTTAGATCGACTTCATCAATTTATATGTATGATAATTTTCATAATAATGACTGATATTAACATAAAATATTATGATAAAACTGTTTAATAGGAAATGGTTCATTTAATTGTTCAACTACAGTGTTCCCTCCCTACAACGGCCCTCCCAACAACGACTCCCTCCTAAGAACGACACTTTTCGCAATTCCCTAGACAGGATGATTATTTCTAACGAATGTACTGCTGCAATGTCGTCTGCTTAAAATTGTCGTCTGCTTTTTTTCTCAAAGTTACATATTGGACATTTTGACAAAAAACACTAAATGACGAATGACAAACAGCTTGAATCCAGATCAGACGCCGCGTTACGCGGCGTCTGATCTGGGTTCAAGCTGTTTACAAATGAAAGCCAATTTCCCTCTCTCTAACGACTCCCTCCGAACAACGCACACAATCTCTGTCTCCCATTGGGTGTCGTTGTAGAGAGGGAGCGCTGTAATAGTTCATTGAAATTGTTATTTTAAAAGTTAATTTTAAAAATTGCCGTTTGCGTTTATTTTTCGCATTTAGACCATATTCAATTGACTAAAAAACACAACAACGTTTTTGTGTTTGCCAAACAGTTTAGTTTCTGATGAACTATCGTTATCCGGCGTCTGATCAGGGTCCAGACTGTCTAAAAATCCTTTAGGGAAGGCAGTGATTAGGTTAAACTTTGTACTATACAGGAAACATGTATATTACGTCCACTCAAACGAAGGCTAATTGACTGTATAAAATATAGCTGACAGCTTAAAGCAAGGTGTAAGTAAAACAGAAAACTCCTAATGGAGTTTTCTGTTTTACTATCACATTGTTTTAAGAAGTCGCCTGCCTTAACAACCTAATATTTAGCCCAATTAAATGGTCGTAATCGAGAGGTTTTACTGTACGTCATTATGGTTGGGGATAAAACATAAGCATATCGTGATGAAAGTATACAGTGAACCACTTCTACATTTTTACACAATATGACATTATATAGATCTTAGATTCATGTTGAAGCTCAATGCAGGACAAAGGTAATGCAGAAAGCTCCTTTTATTACTTTATCTTGCATTAAGCGTGTACCTACTTTTAATAAAACACAACTTTAAAATAGGTTCCAATTAAGGGAGGTGTAATAGTATTATATATAACTGTCGATTCCCTATTACCTTCATTTCGACTACGAAACTGTAGTTATTGAAGAGTTGCGAGTCTTACATGTTGCATGCTTAATATGATGTCTTTATTGGCTGTCCTGCTTTTTGTGTTTGCTTGCTCCATCAAAGGGGAGCTTGACGAGCCCACTGAAATAGTAGACTGTACAATATTTAATTATGAATATAAACTACTGGAGAGAATTCTCCATGCGGAAGCTAATGTGGATTCTCTTCAACAAGCCATAGCCGAACTTGAAGGTAACTCAACCACGCCATGGATTGTGGCAGTTTACGTTGGTCTAACAGCTGATTTGAATGTGGCGTTTGGAGAAACTATCATATTCGACAGAATCTCCCTGAATATCGGAAATGGGTACAATGCGTCTGATGGCGTTTTCACAGCGCCAGTTTCCGGGATATATCTCATCTCTGCAAATATATGTCTGCACGGAGTGACGTGGATATCAGCCGAGTTGCTTCATAACGGAGCGAGAGCTGGGTTATTCATATCCGGGGATGCATACTGGCAGTACTGCAACAACTTTGTATCAACATTGCAGCTTGCTAAAGATGATAAGATATGGGTTGCGGTGTTTGGCGGGCTCGCAACAAACACCGTTCTTTACGAGCAATATGGATGGAATTCGTTGACTGTGAACTTGATCGTTGTGACATAGGGATTTTGTCGATAAAATGGCCATATCAATGACAAACTGTGTACCACCTGTGGTTATCGAAAAGGATCGAGACTCTATAAAACTCCACCTACATGTACTATGAACATCCATCGTCTGAACTATAACACTGTCTAATTTTATAGGAAAATAGTTTAACCCTTTCACTCTTAATGACGCTTGAAATCGCGTTTGCAAACAGTTTGTATCGTGATGAGACGCCGCGCAACGCGGCGTCTGAACACGATCCAAACTGTTTGGAACTCGTATCGATATGTTTTAAGTCATACTACATTGAATCTAAATTTGAAACGATCTTTCAAACAACAAAACTGAACCAGACGACAATTAAACGGTGAAGTTGTATAAAACTCACGGAAAACTTGATAGTGAATTGGTTAAAAGGAGAACGTTCATACACATGTTAATCTTATTTTGTAAGACAACAGTGCAGACCCAGAGGAGGAGCTGTCTGGTCTGGGTCTATAATTTGATATTAGAACTACATGTATAACGTTGTAGATTTGAATCCAAACACCATTGATGTTAACCCATTCACTGTCGACCCCGAGTAAGCAAGCACTGGTTATTCAAGCAGTTTTGATCCTGATCAGACGTCGTGTAACGCTGCTTCTGATCAGCGTCCAAACTGTTTGCTATTAACACCGTAGAATTATTTAACAAAGCAGTCAACATGCTTGAAATTTAAATTTGAAAGATATAGGCAGACGGCAACTGTTTAAAGCAGACGACGTTATATCCTTCACTGTAAATATACCGTCTGCTTAGCCCTTGATTCCATAGCCTGGTTATAGTTTTAAAGACAGGTGAACAATTAGAGTAGGCTGAGAGTAAATCAGAACGCGCATTAAAGAACATTCTGCTTTACTTTCAGCCTGCTTTAAGCCACCATATGTTATGATACAGATAACATTTATTTTTGTAAATGTCTTTGTATATGTTCTTTATCAAATAGTTTCAGAAGTTGTCTAATGCACTTTAATCGGTTAAGTTATTCACCCCTGAAACTGTTACAGTGGAGAAAATGTTATCCTTCTCAATTAACGCGTGTACGCTAAAACTATTATTTCCATTGCAAACAGTTTGGAGCCAGATCAGACGTCGGGTTACCCGGCGTCTGATCAGGCTCCAAACTGTTTGCCACTCAGATTAAAATAAATGGTCAGGAGTGTCAATAAGGTGTAATTGTTTACGTTTTATTGATATGCGTTTGCGTACGTTTGCGTTTAAACGGGAAAGAATAACGTTTTCTCCACTGTAATGGACAATCGTGTAGCACTCAGTTAAAACCAGCAATGGCCAGAAACTGTGTTTCCACATTTTATTGTTTTGCGTTTTCGTGTAAACGGGAACGAATTAACTCGTTTGAACTGTTGCTTATTTATGAATGATGCACAATAATTTTGTAAAGATCCACTGGTGCAGTTTAAGTCTTGACAATCGTAAACATTGGAACTAAATAAAAAAGACTTTGGAGCCATTTCATGGACGTGGCAGTCATTGTGGATTTTTCACCCGAGGCAAGTAATGTCAACCGAGGCGTCAGCCGATGTTGACATCTACTTGTCAAGGGTAGAAAATCCGTACTCTCACCCTCTGTGAGATGTGATATTCATTTTATGAAACCGAAAAAATATATAGATCTAATTACCACTGTTTTCGATACAGAACAACGATCGCGAATACTTTTGTCTCCATAGACTGTTGTCTCCTATTCTCACAGGGCTAAGACTAAGCATATGTATAAAACACATACATTGCTATTACTGAATTGTTCTTTATGGCTTAATACCATTTGAAACTCCGAATACGGTAAAAAAATCATAAAATTGATACTAACAAAACAATATTTAGGTCATTTCTACGTTTGAATTAAGCACACTGCATGATCTGAATCACTTAGATTTCTTAATGTTTTCCGTATTCTCGGGATTTCTGGTCGGTTGTCAATGCTAGTTGCGAAAACCCTGGGCCGAATAAGCGGACTGTCTCGTAATGTCAAACGGGCCGAAAGGTGATGTTACGCATGTAACATTACGGATTTCACCTTCGGACGTCACCTTCGGGCTATATAGTAAATAAATCAAGTGAGGTATACTAATAAAAGTTGTCCTAGATGGGTGGTAGCTTAATGTAGGACAACGGTAATGCAGAAAGTTCCTGTTGTGCTGCATTAACTAGCACGTGTCTTAATAACTCTTTACTAGCCTTAGATAAGTGATAAGTGAGCAAGTTGAAGAGACTTATTGGCCCGTAAAGATGTTCGGCAACCAGTCCTAAGATTAATCCCTAACCTGCCGTGATATCGTCTGCTATGAAATGGTCGTCTGCAGAAATATTAAATTGAGTTTTGTAATTTTTTTATTAACCAGTTTGTGTCCATGGTCTCAAATATAGCACATAGGCAAACAGTGTAGACTCTGATCAGAAACCGCATAATGCGGCGTCTGGTCAGTCTACACTATTTGTTTATATGCTTTCAATATAATGTAACATAAATCAAAACGAACATGAAAATTCAGACCAGCACCCCTTAGACAAAATGGACTTATCCAATATACCAGCACGGAAAAATCGATTAGGCATAAAGTGGTTAAAGAAACTTATAGACAAGTATCAACAACTTTGGATCCTGATCCTCAGGTCTGAGTCTTCACTGTTTGCACATGACACTTGTTCTTTTATACTGGTCGCTTAAGCATGAAAAAGTTTGTTTCAACGAGTGAATAAAATTATTCATGAGAAATGTATTATTTTCTATTGCTCGAAAAAATGGAACCCAAGCTGGCATTTCATAGAAACATTTGTCATTGACTTTATGTTTCCTAATCAATACACAAACTACATGTACATTAATCAGGGCAAGCAGTTAACAAAGACATAATAGTTTTTAGCATAAACACGTTTATTGAGAATAATTAACATATCAGTAAAATTAGCGCAGCTGTGAAGACATTTGTTAAACGACATAACACGCAGTATATGTATTTATAAGGCAAGCTCAGGGTGAGTTGTAAGAATTGAATATCATCCGGCGTCCGTCCGTCCGAATGTCCGTTCCTCCGAAATTAGCTCGTTACCATTCCATGGTCTACAAATTTGCACGGGATTTGAACAGACTTTTACAAACTGCATATGGCCATTTCCGATATGTTGAAATATGACTAATTTTGTTCAAGAGTTATCTGCCTATGATGTATTGAAGCTGTCATATTTAACAGTGTGGCTACTCTACCAGCTACGCGTTTGAATAGAGTTTGTGATCTTACTTGCACATGATGTTTACGACTATAACTTGATGGCTGAGTTTAAGTAAAGTTTAAGTCTGACAATTTTGTCATAAGTTATATTCCCTTCTTGTAGTGAACTTTGCCAAGAAAAAAACTTATTTCACTGTTGTTAACCCTTTCAGGATCAAATTAATCGTACGTTTTTGTACCCATTCACCGCCATATTGTCGTCTGCTTTAATATTGATGTCTGCACTATCGTTTCAAAGTTTGATTCTTTAATCTAACTTTGAATTGATGGGAGGCATTTGGGAGTGAAAGGGTTAGAATATCTAATTATTGTTTGCCTATAAGTAAAGTGTATTGTTTAGTATAGAGGAACTGGTCAGAGATACATTGGCACGAGTGCCAACATTTTAGAACCTGAACAGATACCGAGATACTCAACGTCCAATCTGGATCCCAACACGCTGCTATGTCAATGAATTAGACAACGGCATTGAACGAGTTAACCAATTATAGAGTATTTCATTTGGAAGGTGTCTTCGTATACTCTTCCTGACCTTTAAAGACCCGTAGAAATCAAATTTGGATTGGGGGTACAAGGCAAATTGTGTACGTACTTATACTATGGGTGGGGAACCCGGGGACATGCTTCCCCCGGGAAATTGTATGATAAGACGGTGTCTGCTGCGTTCTGAGAGCGTGTCCAGCATACCAAACAGGTATAAGACATGCACAAATCTATGGGAAAAATGACTCAAAATGACCCAAAGTATTTAATCTAGGATAACATTTTCTCGACAGGTTGTCTTCCAGCTATTAAGCTCTTACCACTAATTTACCCACTCCTAATAGTGAACACACTCTTACTAGGGGGTCGGAGGATACTCCCCGGGTAAATTTGTTGGTGCATTCTTGGTTTTTTAAACAGGTAAAAAACTAATACAAATCAACGTATTCTAAATTTTCAACGGAGAATAACAATTATAAAAGATGTTTTTACGTTGTCCTCCGGCTATTAGCCTACTAGCTTTCCACTACCCCCTCCAGTTAGTATACACACGGCTACTAATGGGTCCGAGGCATACTCCCCGGGAACAGTTTTATTTCTAGATGGTCTTTGGTGCGTTCGTTGGGCGTTTTGCTTATTCAAATCAGGTAAACAATACTATAGGCTGATTTTATTCAACTAGCAGGGCGGAGCTAACCTTTGGCAAAGATAAACTAATTTATTTTTGATTTTAGGGGTGTTAGGTATAGTTCCGAATAATATCGTTATTGTCAGATACTTTAAACATGGAGAAACACAATTTATGCATGCAGCCATATGAACGTGAAATGGTTATAAACAGTGCGTCTTCTCTACAACAACACCCAATGGGAGACAAAGAATGCGTGTGTTGTTCCGATAGAGTTGCTATAGGATGGACACGTAAGACTTGTCCTACATTTGCAAACAGCTTGAATCCAGATCAGACGCCGCGTAATGCGGCGTCTGATCTGGATTCAAGCTGTTTTTCATTTATCATTATACATGTATTCCTTTTGTCAAACTGTCCACATATATATATGTAATCCTGGGAAGAAACGGCATTCTGGGGAGAAACGACGGACGACAACGGTAATTCCAATAAAGAGCGTGCTGTCGTCCCCAAAGTTGAAGTGCAATGGTCCGCATCGAAACTCCGCCCTGCCAAGTCAATAAAACCGGCCTATAACATATATAAATATGCCCCCTCCTGTTCCTACGGACCTGCTGTGTACATTGGAGCAGGACTTTTTATTGAAACAAAATTTTACGCAAATTGAATGCAATATAATGTAGTAAATTTCATCTTTAAGAATATTTTGACGATTTAGTTTTATCAGACAGGCTAACAGTTTGAAGCTACGCATTCTGACTAACTATTTTATTGGCCAGTGTTATCGTCTGATTTAATCTTTTCAACCCATAATATTATCTGCTTTAGTATTGTATTCTGCAATTTCGAACCCTTTTAGACGCCGATCAAATGTCATTTATCTGAGTTTTACCCCTTCACCGCCATACTGTCGTCTGCTTCAATATTGTTGTCTGCAATGTCGTTTCAAAGTTATTTTTAAAGCAGTATGACTAAAATAAATTCAAAAATAGTGTCGAAACGTTTGGATCCTGATCAGACGCCGCGTCACGTGGCGTCTGATCATGATCTAAACTGTTTGCAAACGCGCGTGTTGGCATTATTGATAGTGAAGGGGTTAATCTATTAACTGCCTTGACGTCATCAATTTTAAACAATTGTCGTCCGCTTATTGTTCTCATATTGATAGTTTATGTATTTGACTTCCGCAAACTGTTTGCAAATACAGAAAATACATTTTATTACGACCACTTAATTGTGTTAATTATTGTTAGGATGGATGAATAGATGGATGAGTTGGGTTTTACGGCACTGCGACACAAAATCGTTCATATAGCACCGATGAATGATAAGGGATGGTGATATGAGATGGGGATGATTGCAAGAATATGATTCCTGCTAATTTCATTCGTTGCTAATAAGCGCAAGGGATTATACCACCGACCTGCCTTCCTTTTAGTTCCTGGCAGAGGAAATGATCTCGGTCTAATAAACAAAAACTATTCCCTATTACAATTCATCCCCTGAACTGAGCCAAGGTAGGATGGTCTCCGGGGTAATAATTGTAAGGTGATTAAGGCAGGTGATTGTTTAAAGCAATGTGTCAGTAAAACAGAAAGCTACTTAAGGGGCTTTCATTTTTGCTGTCAACTTGTTTAAAGCTGTCAGCTGTGTATTATAAACATGTTACCATTAATCCTTAGTGGCCGTAATAGAGCGGTTTTACTGTAACTATTGTACTCGGGATAAGGCAGTGAAGGGGATAAACATATATTATTATAAGTATTGTTAAAATTGTTTGTGAGATACAAACCGTTGAAAAAACTAGTAATTATTTTTTATTTGCCATGGACTTTTTAACATCTGTAGCGCGTTCAAGTACCTCGTATGAAAACAATAACGATAACCGATGCAAACAACCCTTATTGTATGACATCTATTGTTCTCCAATAATCACAAATAATAACTCATTGCGCCCCCCATGTTTTTTTACTTTTCAAGAGTACGAACGATTTATGTACGAATCGGAATAACACACGCACAAGTGTACTAATCAACTGAAATGCATCAATTTTACCGCATATAAAAATAAGATTTAGCTGCTTAGACGTCAAAGGCATTGTACTAAAGCAGTACACAAGAACAGTTATTATTGCGTAGACGTTTTATTATTTCCAGTCATCACTAATTCTTGGACTCTGATAGGCTAAAACTGTACATGTGACCACTGTGTACGAGACCGTACACATTGAGATAGTCGTGTAGTACGGGTCACGTGACTAGTTAGATGTTGTTCCCTCGCTCGATTCGTGTAAACAATCTCTCTTTTCGGTTTATTAAGCAGTTGTTTTCCAAGCAATCAAAAGAAATCTTAACTAAAACTGTCTTGAATCGATCATTATGTGTAAATGTAATTCAGATATCGATATTATGCTAGTTTCTTGCTTTGCTTTCCCTGATTACCCCACCCACGTCGTCACCATTATAAACAAACGACGGGACGTGAAATGAACAATACAAAGTACAACAGCACTTGTCACTGGTCTATAATGAAATTGACATTTGATTCAGATTTATTTAGATCAATTTGTTAATCGAAATCAACCAAAATAGGCAGAACTCGATATGCCTAGACACTGACCTACGTGTTCATTTGTTCGTTCCTGATTATTACCGCACATTTGTTATATTTAATCGTTACAGTGTTTCATAAAACGGAAATGTCCTCCGAGAACCATCCGTTCAAAATACCCTGGTAGTGAACATTTTAAGGATGTTCACATTCCAATGTGATGACGTAACCATGTTAGATACAGTCGATCTTCGATAGGGTCTATCTTGATTTCATTTTAGTCGAACATATCCGTATTTCAAAGTTAAATGGTGGCATTGCCACCTTTAAAACTTGAAATACGGAATATGCTTGACATAACGCGGTTTAGAAATTATTGCATTAAACTGCAGGAATGCAGATAAATTCTACTTATGCGAGTTCCTGATATCGTCGAAGTTGTATTGTACTAAACCATCGAATAGCGCGTGAGTTTGAAATGTACTGATGTCAATTTCAAGTGTCAACTTTAGGGTAAAGACGGTAAAACTTTGTCAGATTATGCATGTTTTCTTTCTTGTATTGGATCTAGACTGGAAATAAATTCGTTACATGGTATTTCGCCCTGCCGAAATACCGTGTAACTAATACAATCCGGCCGTCATTGAGAAGTTTTCCGGTACTGAATAAATGAATTGATATTGTGATGTTGTTGATATGAAGTGAATAAGTATTGAATAAGTGTCATTGCTATTTTCTGGTAATTGTGCTTTATTATTATTTATAATAATACTAGAGTCATTGAGACGAGTTCGTAATTTACACACCAACGTTATCCTCTATACCGAAAACCAATACTATACGGACACGAACATCACAATAATGTGCGGATGTAAACTTACGAGAAGACGCCGATCATTATATCAGATGTCTGTCAAAAAACCACAAATGAATAACAAACACTGTGTTATTCATTCGTGCGAAAACTCAAAATGAATATTACAATTTTATTTCATTTGTATTTTGGCTCAGATTAGTTATATAGAGTATTAGATAATAAAACAGTTATTTCATGTGTGTTAGGGGAACAGTCACAACTATTGGTCCTCGTTATCAGGGAAGACATTTCGAACTGTTGCCCTCGGCCTATCGGACTCGGGCAATAGTTCGAAAGTCTTCCCTGATACCTCGGGCCAGTAGTTTTGATTGTTCCCCAAACACACATGACATAACTGTATATTATTCTGTCATCTCCCAATATTTAATTATCTCTCTCTTTTTTTTATTATAAAATATCCGTTTTGTCTGAAGCATATCTACTGGAATGAATGAATGAATGAATGAATGGTGTTTTCCGACATATCTACTGGACGGTACACCAGATGTTGATGAAACTTAATACTGCGTTTACCTACTAAACATGATATACGTTGGTGTATCTCTTTGTGGGGAGCGTCCATCGTGTCCAACGATATTCTTGTTGGACCATTTGTTATCGAACTGGATCCAATAATTTCTTTACAAAATTAAGGTCAAATTAAAAAGGTCCATGTCTCATAAAAAGTATGTCACTATGTCTAAACCTTGATTTTGTACCACCCACAAGATAAACTATCAAGTTTGACATACTCAGGTGAGCGAATTTATGTACATCATTGCTCTCGTGTTAATTGATGAGGCCAACTGTGTTTCCCTTCATAAAGTAAAATTTTGACACATATTTGAAATATTAAGCTCTCCCTCAGCATATAGTATGAGTGGTTGCTTAGGATACCGAATGTTCTTTTAGTTTTAAACGTGAATTCATATATGTCAATGTTCACTTGCAAACCTGTTATTGAAACTTCCAAGGGTTCTGACAAAAATCTTGAATTTAACACATATTTTCAACACCATGTTCTTATTTAGCATTAGTTTGTATTAGTTGCTAAGGTAACCAAAGGTTAGTATCATTCTAAAAGTGAATGTTTCCATGACAATGTTAACTTGCAAACCTGATGTTAAATTTCTCGTACAATGGTTGTCATAAAAGGTTGCAGTACTTTGCCTAAAACTCAATTTTGAAACATAAGTTTAATATAATCCTGTTATTTAGTATAAATAGTGTATGGTTGCTAATGTAACCAAATGCTATTTTTGTGTCAAAATTGAACGGTTATATGTACTTTGCCGACAATCTCAATGTTGACTTTTTCAATACAATGCTCTTATTTGATATTAATAGTGTGTAATTGCTAAGGCAACCAAATGTTATTTTTGTATTAAAACTGAACAGTTTAATAACAATGTTAACTTGCAGCAAATCTGCTAAAGATATTAATCTAACATAATCTAATAATTTGCTGTTTTTTGTCTCCATGAAATCTCGGTTTTGACACATATCATCAATAAAAGACTCTTTCTTAGCTTAATTTGTCCGTGATTGCTAAGGTAAACAAATGTGTTTTTAACATTAAAGTTGACGTTTGTATGTGAATGGTAACTTTTAAATCTGATAACGAAAGTAATAAGTTGCTGTATTTTGCCTTCAAGAAAACAAACTTGAATTTGACACCTGATTCCAATACAATTTTTCAATAAACCATATATTTTAGTGGTTGCTAAGGTAATTAAATGTTATTTAAATGAAATAAAGAATATTTGTATGAAAATGTTGAATTACAAACCTGATAATGAACTTAAAATACATTGGTTGTAATAAGTTTAGACGATTTTAACTTGCAAACATGATAATGACACTTAAGTAACCTTGTTCTGATTGGTTGTTGTACTTGAACTAAATACACCTTGAATTTGACGCATATTTTCTATACAATGTTGTTTTTAGCATACGTTGTGAGTAATTGTTAAGTTAACCAAATGTTATTTTTATGTTAAAAGTAAATTTTATATCACACTGCTAACTTGCAAAATCTGATAATAAACCTACAGTGCCATGTTTCTGACTTTTTCTTTAGACGTTTACTCACATTTTAAATATAATGCTCTTATTTAGCAATTGAGTTGAGTGGTTACTAAGGTAACACAATGCCGTTTTCATGTGTCCAGCGAATACTTTTTATGATAATGCTGATTAGCAAACCCGATAATGGTAATGGGTTTGTTATTATTCAGCATTTTTCGTTGGCAAATTTTTTCTGTAAATTACGTTCTTTTGGTAAGTGTTACCATAGCAAACAACACATATGTGCATGTCGAGGGCTTGGTGCAAAACTATTGTAACTTCCTCACAATTGTGAGGGAGTTACAATAGTTTTGCACCAAGCCCTCGGTGTGCTGTCTTCTATTCTCATTTTATAATACTATACTATATGGTAATAGCAATTAAAGAGATGTATTTTAGCCATCCTTCTCACTTAGGTAGGAAATATCAACATTGACAAAAAGATAATTTTATTGCCATGGTTACCAACTTAGCAACCTTAATCCAACAGGTTTTATTCCCAAATACAACTCACTCAAAAAAGTTCCTTTACACCGCCTTAAGGCATTTATATTTCCTCCCAGTCAATCGATAATGAGAAGGTTATTAAAATAATCAAAAGCTAAACGACTTTGTAGGATGGTGTGTGATTTTGGTCCCAATGTCATCATCATTTCATGACTTTCTTACCCATTTAAATGTATAGGGGTGTAAAACAAAATTACGCGAGAAAAAAGCTTTGCCAGAATTTACCTGGAAAGGTTGGAAATACCGAATAATTTGACGAAATCTGTTCATTTCACAGTCAATAATCGCCGTGACCTCAATGTACCTGAATACATCTCAGAAGACGTCGCCTCATGAAGTGCACGTAACCTTATTAGGCTGGCGCTGCTATTCCAGCTAGAATGCGTTTTAGGGGTCACCAATTGCGTGAATGTCATAATTTGACCTGTATTTTCGAAGCAACTCATCCCAAATGTTCTCGATTGGGTTTAAATCGGGTGACAAACCGGGCTAAGGCTAGATGTTAACGTCATAATCTGGAAAAAAAGTCTCTTGTAACGTGTGCCCAGTGTACGGACGACGGACTCGAGGGTTCTGTCTAATACGATTTATGGTCGCGTGTACATGAATCCTATATCGCCAAATATTGACGGATACTGTCAATAATCGATTACGTAGGTGCGTCAACGTAATAATGCGGTGCTCACGTAACGTTGTTACACGGGGGTGACCGGATCTTTGAATATCTCTGTCAGACCAGAAGATTTTGACCTTATTTTTGACGTTATAAATTGTCTGTTTGGTGCAACCAACGTCCCGGAGACGTCAGTTACCCTTAACCCCACCCGAAGCATATTCAACAGCTAAGTTTCGCTCTGCGTCACTCTGACGTGGCCTTTTTGAACATATCGAAATTTTAATTTTTCTTGCCTGCACTGATCGCTTGTTAAATTTTGTCGGGTGTAGAGACTCTATTTGAATCATGCACGCCTGTGCACGTGCAACGCTATGAATATATTTTATCCGTTTAGAGGCTAAGGTAAACAGATATTGTTACATGTATGCTTGACTACACAGAAAATAAACCTCGACGATAATCCAACAATATAATGTAACCAATTGAAAATAACGCCTACGAGCTACTGATATATTCTCTTAATAAAAGTGTAAAGGAACCTTTTTGGGTGAGTGTAGTTTAGAACACATTTGCTACTTGTTATAAGGGATATTTTGATGCATACCCATTCTACATGTACCAGTCCTTAAAATATGCCGAAATCATGATTTCTTGCTTTCAGTAGTTCGATCCCTAAATCTTGCACGTGCGTACCAATCAGATATATACCCAACAAAATAATCAAAGGGGCATGCCTTCTTTATTTCAACTAAGCGTTTTTAAAACCGCTGTATGATGCAAACTAACAACCAATGGGGGAATAACATCTGTTTTGCTGATCGAAACGCATTTCTAGAAAATGTTCTAATGGAAATAGTCTCTGAAATTTTGCTACATATTGAATAAATCTAAAATTTCAAAAAATATATATTTGACCCCCCAAAAAAAGAGTGGGTTGATAATTTTGTAACTTGGAAATTTTATTATCCTACTCGAAAGTTTTTCGATTTGTACGACACATTTGTTTGTGTATTGGCGTGAACACAACCGAATTCTACAAGTTTTCGAAGCACACTATCGAATTTTCAAAAATTGTGGATTTCGTTACCATTCAAAATCAATGGAATTTTTTCAGGGTGAGATCAGTTTAGTTCACTGCGCCTCGTAAACACACACGGCATACTTGAAATGTTAATGATGCATCATATGGACTTCATTTGACATGTCGGTAGCAACATTGTGTATTTTTAGGGTAAAAATAGTGTTTTTTGCAAATTTGAAGTTGATTTTTTTTAAAAAACAACAACATTTCTTTACAAATTGATACTGCTGGTGTTGAGAAACATAGATCTGAAAACCAATTTGCTCTACGACGACTACTAATGACCATACGGCGGTTGAAATAAAGAAGGTCTGACCCTTTAATTAATTTTTTGAGTATATGTTGAGTTGAATGCTACCATGTCATTTATTGTCAATGTGAGATATTGTAACAAACAAATGTCATTTAACTGAAATATATACATTTTTTTCTATAACGGTTATGGGTTTGCCACCAAATACAGTGTATATTTGGTAATATTGTGTTCGTGTTGCCATGGCAACCGAATACCGGAAATATATTTTATATATAGAGGTACAAATTATGCAAGTTTCATACAAATCGGTGACTATAGGTGCCGCAATGTGGTTAATTTTAACAGAGAATTGAACTATAAGAGTTTAAATCCTGATCAGACGCCGCGTTACGTTGCGTCTAATCAGGATCCAAACTGTTGGAAAATGAATATTGAACTCGGGATAAGGCAATGTGGCATTTTATATGTACCAATAACACAAAATGTATAGTTTTAGGGGATGTAATTATAATGGAATACTATTGTAGAAGGAATGTTGAGGCAAGCATTGATTCAAACATTTTGAAATGCATGTATTTCTTGTCTTAAAGAGAAGTTCAAAACCAACACATCGTTCATGTGATCAAGTATACTGTCGTACTGAAACACCTATAGAATTATTAAATGCTATAAATTATCGCATTTAACGCATTCACTGACTTTCCTGGAGTACAATACATGTAGCCAGTTTTAAACAGTATTAGTCCTGGGCAGACGCTGCGTAATGCGGCGTCTAAACAGGGTCCAAACTGTTTGACACTCATTTTTAATATTTCTCAAGTTAAAATACCTAAATGAAATATGAGGTTGAGAAATAAAAACAGGTGAAAATTGTTTGAAACGGATGACATCATGGCAGTAAAGGGATAAGAGTTGATGCGAAACATGGTACAATAAAATGCGTTATCAAAATTCTTAATAATGTCATTTAACCCTTTACCCAATAGAAGCGACTTTTAGCGTATCTAATTTATTCCTCCGCTGAAGAAAATAGTTCCAGTTTATACCCTCATGAACAATTACCATAACAAATATTTTATATAGCCTAAAATATAGTTGTTTAAAGCAGGCTGAAAGTAAAGCAGAATGTGCCTTAAGGGCACATTCTGCTTTACTTTCAACCTGCTTTAAGTGATCACATGTCTTTAATATCATAAATAGGTTATTGGGTAAAGGGTTAAGTCCAAAACTTTATTGGCGCCGTGTCTGTACAATTCAACGTCATAAAACCAGATAAATAGCAAGTATCGGATAACTAATGGGAAATGCGAAGACAAAATGATATGACTGAAAGGGCTCTTCTCTGTAGGTAACCAATAATTGTGCTTGCTCGTATCATTGCCAAACAATAATTACGTTCATCATTTACAGTGGAGAATCTGTTATTCTTTCCCGTTTAAACGCAAACGAAACGCAAACGCAGTGCATTAAAATTAAGAAAATAACAACTTTTTGACAGTTCTGAATGTTGGTTTTAACCTGGACGGCAAACAGTTTGGAGTCTGATCTGGCTCCAAACTGTTTGCAATGGAAATAATAGTTTTAGCGTAAACGTGTTTATTGGGAAAGAATAACGTTTTCTCCACTGCACACATTAACATAATTATATTGAAAAAAGATATTGAAAAAATATTAACATAACCACTTCTCTGCAAGGGTCTCATCAGCTTAAAAATGAAGTTTGCTTTTATTTCTGAATTAGACGGCAATGTCCACATGAACTAATTATATAGAAACCTGATTATATTGTATTATAAGTGTATGTATATGCAAAACAATATAAATTACTTTGAGATGAGGAATATTGAAAATACGGTCAAACATCTTGATAACTCGTTATTGCTAGATTCATATATACTATGTATTTCATAGTTAAAAAGGTTAAGTCACGTTTCAATTATGATTTATGGGTAATAAAGCGAGTTCCATTTATCAAGGTTCCACTGCAATATGCTAACAGGGAGCAAATCGAGAAAAAACAATTATTCAGGATTAAGTTGTTTACCGCCAATGTCGCACCTTATGACATTTGCAAACATTTCGGACACAAATTAGACCCCGAATTATGAGACTTTTATCATGTTCTTGTATGTTATAAACTGAGAGAGAAATAGATAAAACTGTAACTAAAACAGTTACATGGTATCTGATCATGATCAAAACAGTTTGACCACCCGTAAAAATATGTCTTCAGTCTAGATTTATCAACTGAACTCGACAACAGCATCAGACGATACGTTTAACTACTTCACTTTTGACTGCCTTTCCATGAATATATTAATTATTTGAAATCAGTTTAGATCCTGATACGCGGCGTCTGACCAGGACCCTAACTATTTGGTACTAATTGCAATATTTATATAGTCAAAATATATTAAAATTAGATACAGTGGAGAACACGTTAACACTAAATCCTTTTTTTCCAGTACAAAACGTTTGGAGCCAGATCAGACGCCGGGTAATTCGGCGTCTGATCAGGCTCCAAACTGTTTGTCATTCAGCTAAATATCAATCGTCAAAAAGTTGTAGTTTTCCTTATTTGAGTGTATTGCGTTTCGTTTGCGTTTAAACGGGAAATAATAACGTTTCTCAATGTATAAGCAGTTAAAACAGACAACAACGGTTTAAAAAAATAATTACGTCATCGCCTTGAAAGAATTTATTAATATGATAATCTGACAAGGGAGGAGTTCAAATACAGTCGAATTTCGATATATCGAAGTCTATTTTGTCGAGCATACATGTATTTCAAAGTTAAAACGTGGCTAAGCCACGTTTTAACTTTGAAATATGGGTATGTTTGACTTAATCTAGCACGAAATAACGCAGTTTATATGTCGAACTGTCAGATAGTTCGAGTTAAACGAATCGAGATATCGAAGTTCGACTGTATGCCCTGTATTGTGTCTGGTACGCAGCAATCCGTATTGACATTTACATTTATTGATAATATCGGTAAATAATTACAGTGGAGAATCTGTTATTCTTTCCCGTTGAAACGCAAACGTACGCAAACGCAAAGCGCTAAAACGTAGAAAAGAACAACTTTTGGACAATTCTGATATTTCATGCTTATCTTGGTGGCAAACAGTTTGGAGCCTGATCAGACGCCGGGTTACCCGGCGTCTGATCTGGCTCCAAACTGGTTGCACTGGAAATAATAGTTTTAGCGTAAACGCGTTTATTGGGAAAGAATAACAGATTCTCCACTGTACAGAGGTACAATGAAAGACTCTTTATTCGTTCACGTTAAAAACGAAATGAAGCACAAACGCATTGAAAGTAAATAAAACCTGATAGCCGTTTGAAAATACTAAAGATTTGGTTTGTGTTAGGGTAGCAAACAGTTTGAAATATTTTCAGACCAAGTGTTATGCAACGTCGGAACTGGCTACAATGGGGAATAATTGTACTAGTATAATTACTTTTTTTAATGAATAAATGTTTGTGACAGAGATACACTGATAAATCTTTCCATGCGCCATAACAATTAATTCATTATTTATCTCCAAGGCATTTATAAGCTGAATTCGTGTTAAACTAATGAGTTCCGTTAGTTGCTTTCTGCAATACTTTTATCTCGAATTTATCCTGCACATATTTTGTTTTGCATTATTTCTTATGTAGTGTTCGATTTAGACAGCTGTAGCAGCAGTATAAATTCTTCTGGAATAAGACGAAAACTTCAGTCATCAACTGGTCGTGAAAGGCACGTGTTATAAGTTTAAAATGGAACCAGTAAGGGTCGTCCTTTTCTTCTTGTTAGCTTGCTCTATCCATGGACTGCCGCACGAGTCAGCTGATACAGTAGAATGTCCAAGATTTGTGCATGAATACAAACTACTTGCAAGGCTCATTAAGATGGAGAATGACCTGATCTCTTTGAATCAAAACATGGCCGAACTTGAACAGAAACAGACAACACCAATCGTCGCTGTGGCCGCTGGATTCAACGCTGGTGTACAAAACGTGGTGAACGGAGGAGTCATCAAATATAACAAAATCTCACTGAATCTTGGAAACGCGTACGACGAGTGCAATGGCGTGTTCACAGCGCCTGTTTCTGGTGTATATTTAATCGTTCCCAACATAATAATGTGGGCGGCTGATTGGACAACAATAAGACTGATTGTTAATGGACTTCAGCTTGGGTCTTTCTTTGTGGGAGATGCAACCTGGGGTGATAATAACAACATGGTATCGACATATCATCTTGCGGAAGGTGATAAGCTATGGGTGGAGAAAGATTCCGGAGATACAAACATTTATGACACTGGATACGCATGGAATTTCCTCACTGTGAATCTGATAGTTGTGACTTAGTGATAGTACAGAATTAGCGACGGTGGACAATTGACATATCACATGTACATGTATGAGCGTTGTGCCGGTCAGACACATGTTTGATATTCTTGTCTTTGCAGGGCTGCCATAAGTTGACATGAAAAATCCGAAGATTTCCAATTTTGCATTTTTCAAATGCGAATTTACGAATCGTACCTTTACCCTATAGCATGTTCCTAGTTTTGTTGACACGTGGCTACTTAAAGCAGGCTGGAAGTAAAGCAGAGTGCGCCTTATGGCGCATTCTGCTTTACTTTCAGCCTGCTTTAAGCTATAATGTTCTAGAAAAAAATCCGAAGATTAAGGAAAAATCCGGAGAAATGGCAGCCCTGTCTTTGACTCAGCATACCTTATTCGCAAATGTTTAATTCACGCAAGTTTTGCATTTACGACAAATTATTATTATAGGGGTAATATGAAAAATAATAGTTGTATTATTACCTAATGCTCTATATAACTTGTAATTCGTTATTTTTTACTGTTATGTTGTGTTGCTTTGACATTGCCTAATCCGGGAGCAATAGTTTTACAGTCATAAAACCGCCCAAATGGATGTTTAAAACGCGCAATTTCTTATATATGTACATTTTCTATGTATTAAAGCTAAGCGAAAACGGTTGTCATATGCCTGACATATGCCCCCCCCCCCCCCTTTCTTTAAGAATCGTACATAAATGTGCCAATTTCTTATCGGGATGGTTGTATTGTCGATGATTTTTGAACTGGCACTGATCAGTTTCCGTCAAGTTTCGTCGATGAAGTCGGGACTTGCCGTTAACTGTATAGGTAAAAATCAATAAATACAAATGAACTTAGAAACATATACTACGCACTAGTGCAGGACTAGGCCTGTAGACCCGTTTGCAAAATGGTGTTGAGAGAGTTTCTCACTTTATGTGAGTTAACGAGACCCTAGACATCACAAATCACCGAGGTGCTTGTCTGCCACATGGTCACGAGCCCCACAATATCCAAATCCAATAATCATGGCCGCCGTCAGCCATTTTGGAAAAAACTAATTTTTTGGTTTTTGATGAATAAACAAGTGTAATACCTTTACATTGATTGTTTTTTGGTGTGGAACTCATATCTAATGCCCTTTGTGCAATCTGGAGTGTCTTTGATTTGGAAAGGTCAAGTTTCACATTAGCCAAATCCAATATGGCCGCAGCAATCAATGTTGGAAAAGCTATTTTCGTTTTTTTAATCAAATATAATACTTCTAAATTCGTGAATTTTAAAGTATAACTCACTTCTGATGCCCTTTGTGTACTCTAGGATGTCTTTGATTTGGACAGATCATGTTCCACAATAGCAAAATCAAATATGGCCGCCCCAAGCAATGAAAAAAAAGCTAACTTGTTTCTTTTTTTGGAAAATTAACCAATGTAATACCTCTTAATTGATTATGTTTGGGTGTTGAACTCATTTCTTGGGCCTTTTGTGCAATCTTGGATGTATTTGATTCGGAAAGGTCATGTTTAACAATAGCCAAATCCAATATGGCCGCCGCAAGCCATTTTAAAAAGGCTACCTTTTTTCTTTTTTTGGAGAATAAATAAATGTCATACCTCTCAATTGATGATTTTTGGGTGTTGAACTCATTTCTGATGCCCTTTGTGCAATCTGGGATGTCTTTGATTTGGATAGATCAAGTTCCACGATAGCAAAATCAAATATGGCCGACCCAAGCCATGCTAGAAAAGCTAACTTATTCCTTTTTTTTAAACTAAAAGAATGTTATACCTCTCAATTGATAATATTTGTGTGTTGAACTCATTTCTGAGGCCTTTTGTGCTATCTGGGATGTATTTGATTCAGAAAGGTCAAGTTTCTTAATAGCTAAATCCAATATGGCCGCCGCAAACCATGTTGGAAAAACTGATTTTGTTGTTTTTTTGTACAAAAATCAAACGTGATACTTTCAAATTGATTATGTTTTAGAGTAGAACTCATTTCTGATAACCTTTGTGCAATCTAGGGTGTCTTTGTTTTGGAAAGATCAAGTTCCAAAAGAAGCAAAATCCAATATGGCCGCCGCAACCATGTTGAAAAAGCTATTTGTTTTCATTTTTGGAGAATAATCAAATGTAATGCATTTAAATTGATAATATTTTGGTGTGGGACTTTTTTCTGAGGTCCTTTGTGCAATCGTAGGTGTCTTTGATTCAGAAAGGTCAAGTTCCACAATAGCAAAATCCAATATGGCAGCCGCAAACCAAGATGGAAAAGCAAATTTTTAAAAAAATAAATAAATTAAGAAAGATCAAATATACATGTAATACATGTATATCTTAATTGATTATTGCTTGTGTAAAACTCATTTCCTCTCTGAGCTCCTTTGTTCAATATGGAGAGTCATAATGGTTTGAAAATGTCAAGTTCAATGTCTTTTTGATTTTGATACGTCAACGACCTTGGGCTTGATTTCAGCGCATTCACAGTTGAAGTTGAATTCCGCTTAAGCTGGTGCTAGGGGGCGTGAGCACTGTTGCATATTTCAGTATTGCTCATGAACAGACTCATTTAGACCGAGTCTGCAATTTTCAGTATTTGCTTTGTTTTCAGTGCCCCTTATTCAGATTTATATAATTCACAAGAGCAGATGTTAAGTGCTTGTGTGGTGGCTGTAAAAAGTCGCACCGTACTTCATTCTCAGTGTTGTTATACTTTCTGATCCTTTGGAATCATTGATTTCAGCGCATTTACAGTTGAAATTTGAATTCCGCTTAAGCTGGTGCTAAGGGGCGTGAGCACTGTTGCATATTTCAGTATTGCTCATGAACAGACTCAATTAAACCGAGTCTGCAATTTTCAGTATTTGCTTTGTTTTCTGTGCTTTCGAAGAATCTCCCCTTATTCAGATTTAGCTTGAACAGAAGTAGTCAGTATAGTATATAAACAAAAAGTAAGTAGATGACAACTCTCTGACATTAGACAGAGAAAAACGACAGTGAGCGGGACTCAATCCTACGTCCTGAGGTGAGAGGCTTTTATCCAAACCACTAAGACTTCCACAGCCCCATGGACAGACGGTAGTGCCGGGACAGAAATACACATATAACACCTTGTTCAACATGCATGGAAAGGTACATCAATAAAACCTTAACAATTGATTGGATACACATGTAGTTCCAAAGTCATTTCGTGACGGGTTTTCACAGGGCGAAAAAACTGAAGTGTCCAGTTTTCCATGACAAAATGTGTTGCAAAACGTACCTCTGCAGCACGACAAAGACATCACCGAGTATCACACGCCTCTGTACACTAATACAATGTGAGCAGACTCTATGGTAAAGGCTTAAGGCACTTTGAGGGCAGCAGAGTACCAATGTGCTCCTTACCACAAGGATCCGACCAATTAATTTTGAGGGTATATATAGAGAAATGAGATACAACTGATTGTCAGTTTATTCTCACCCTATCTCGACAAAACCGGGCATATCATGAATGAATATTGATGACATGACACGTTTGTTGCATTTCTGTCTTCAGTTTCTTCACTCTGTGAAAACCCGACACGAAATGACTTTGGAACTACATGTGTATCTAATCAATTTTTATGCTTTATTGATGTACCTTTCCATGCATGTGGAACAAGGTGTTACATTTCTGTCCCGGCCCTACCGTCTGTCCGTGGGGCTGTGGAAGTCTTACTGGTTAGGATAACAGCCTCTCACCTCAGGACGTAGGATTGAGTCCCACTCACTGTCTTTTTTTCTCTGTCTAATGTCAGTGTTGTCATTTACTTACTTCTTGTTTACATACTGACTTCTTCTGTTTAAGCTTAGCCCAAGATCGTTGATGTATCAAAGAGATATTGAACTTGACCTTTTCAACCTCCATATTGAACAAAGGACCTCAGAGAGGTAATGAGTTATAAACAAGCGATAACCAATTAAGATAAACATGTATTACATGTATATTTGATCTTTCATAATTTTTTTTTTTAAAATTAGCTTTTCCATCTTGGTTTGCGGCTGCCATATTGGAGTTTGCTATTGTGGAACTTGACCTTTCTGAATCAAAGACACCTAAGATTGCACAAAGGGCCTCAGAAATAAGTTCCACACCAAAATATTATCAATTAAGAGATATTACATTTGATTATTCTCCAAAAATGAAAACAAATAGCTTTTTCAACATGGTTGCGGCGGCCATATTGGATTTTGCTTCTTTTGGAAATTGATCTTTCCAAAGCAGAGACACTCAAGATTGCACAAAGGTTATCAAAAATGAGTTCTACTCTAAAAAATAATCAATTTAGAAGTATAACATTTGATTTTGTCCAAAAAGCAACAAAATAAGCCTTTTCAACATGGTTTGCGGCGGCCATATTGGATTTGGCTATTGTGAAACTTGACCTTAACAAATCAAATACATCCCAGATTGCACAAAAAGGCCTCAGAAATGAGTTCAACACCCAAAAAATATCAATTGAGAGGTATTACATTCGTTTATTTTCAAAAAAGGAAAAAGTTAGCTTTCTTAGTATGGCTTGCGGCGGTAATATTTGATTTTGCTATTGTGGAACTTGATCTTTCCAAATCAAAGACATCCCAGATTACACAAAGGGCATCAGAAATGAGTTTCAACACCCAAAAATTATCGATTCAGGCGTATTACTTTTGTTTATTCTCCAAAAAAAGAAAAAAGTTAGCTATTTTAACATGGCTTGCGGCGGCCATATTGGATTTGGCTATTGTTAAACTTGACCTTTCCGAATCAAATGCATCCCAGATTGCACAAAAGGCCTCAGAAATGAGTTCAACATCCAAAAATTATCAATTTAGAGGTATATCATTGGTTTTTTCTCCAAAAAAAGAAAAAAGTTAGCTTTTTTTTTTCATGGCATGCGGCGGCCATATTTGATTTTATTATCGGGGAACTTGATCTTTCCAAATCAAAGACATCCAAGATTACACAAAGGGCATCAGAAGTGAGTTATACTCTAAAAATCATCAATTTAGAAGTATTATATTTGATTTTTCTTAAAAAACAACGAAAATAGCTTTTCCAACATGGCTTGCGGCGGCCATATTGGATTTGGCTAATGTGAAAATTGACCTTTCCAAATCAAAGACACCCCAGATTGCACAAAGGGCCTCAGAAATGAGTTCCACACCCAAAAACAATCAATTTAGAGGTATTACACTTGTTTATTCTCCAAAAAACAAAAAAGTTAGTTTTTCCAAAATGGCTGACGGCGGCCATATTGGATTTGGATATTGTGGGGCTCGTGACCATGTGGCAGACAAGCACCTCGGTGATTTGTGATGTATAGGGTCTCGTTAACTCACATCAAGTGAGAAACTCTTTCAACACCATTTTGCAAACGGGTCTTCAGGCCAGGTACAGGACTACACGCGTTACAATTAATTACGGTGGCATGTGTCGCTGACTCAAAGACAGAGCTTGTGGGTTCGAAGCTATGTAAGATCTATTTCAAATAAGATAGATCTTTCAGGTCTTTTTATAAAATAAATTTGATATATTTTATTGTGAATTTATTCTCGCTTCATATAAAATATGTCTGTATTAATTTTGTAATTTGTTTTATTTCAATATTTATTTTCTTCATCCTTTTTTATTTTTTTTTGATTCACTTTTCATTTTATTAAGCAATTCTTTAACAAAATACACATAGCAAAATTTACACAAATAAAGATTATCAGGACAAGCATGCGTCTTCCCGACAAACTAATTTACAAAAAAAAAACATCACAAAAATGCTTGTAAGCCAAACTATTATGGCAGGGATCGAACTCTCGACCTAGAAATTGATATATTCTAGTGGGTCGATTAAACCACTGAGCTATCGTCGCTTGGAACAGATTATGATGTACTAGACTAATTGTTCAGTGGCAAATTTTTCAATATTTTTCCGTAAGATAAAAATAGCTTATGGAAAAGGGCGGAATATGCATAGTGTGACATTTCAAACATCATCGACAATAAAAATAAGCACTTTGTTTACATAACAAATCTTCGTGTTGGCTTCCGAGAATTTCCGCATGGTCGAATAAGAGTCACGTGAGCGATCCGAATTTTCTGACTTGTCTGTGTTACTTTAGAACAGAATAGTTAATAATGGTAAATAGGTAACAGTGGAGAAAACGTTATTCTTTCCCGTTTAAACGCAAACGAAACGCAAACGCATCGCAATAAAACACAACCTTTAGACAATTATAGAATCTGATAAAAGCCAAGCAGTAATCGCTTCTCGTACGTAACGAAGTAGTTATCAAACTTCGTCAAATAAATACGGAAGACTCAAGCAGGAAACGCAACACAAACAATACACCCACCTCTCAAGCAGAACACACACACAGTCATACCATAACAAACAAACACACACACACACACGCACGCGCACGCACGCACGCACGCACGCGCGCGCAATACCATTCCTTCATTTACACACTAAATAGAAAACAACACGCAAGAAAAACATTAAGCAAAGTGAACATAGGAGCCCGCCTTGGTACGGTCATCAGCATCAATAATCAATTATAGATTAATTATTAACAACCACTGGGGGGGGGGGTTAAACCTGGGTTTAAGGACGCCTAACCCAACTCTTATCTCCTATATTCACCTTTAAAGACGAACAGTGTACATAAAATATAAACCCTTTTCCACAACCTTACAATCAAAATGACCGCCAGCACAGTAAGTAAATACATGTAAAACACCTAACAAAAATTATATGACAAGATTATTAGTAGCACGGGAAAGAATTAAACATTCAAGCCCGTGTTAAAAATAACCCACTATGGCAACGGTCAAATTGTACTCAAGCGACTAGTCTGTAGTCACGAGTAACTGTAAGACATGAATTAGTTCAGGGTACGACAGAGAGGGAGAGAAAACACAAAGCACAAACATCCGACATAACTCTCCCGGTTAAGGACGGCTTTAGAGACACATCATCATGTAGTGCTAAACCCTGTCTGTCGTCGCACAACCAAAGAGGAAAGCATAGTTATCAATTGTAGATTGATCGATAGCGAAACGTGCGCAGCAATATAGTTGGATCATTATCTTTTTTGAGGAAAAATCTAATACGTTTCACAAATAGGTTTTGAAAATGCATATGTCCAAGAATCTAACGAAGTCTGTAAATCACATCACCATAAAACTCCGGATGGGAAATACCTTGCCGCAGAAAAGACTTTAAGTTACATTTATACTTGTTAATGAGAGGAAGATTTCTATAAAAGAATTTAGAAAATGTTTTACGAAGTTTATGAAATCTGTAACCCTGTTTAAGAAGCTTTTCAGTATAGTAATAGTTTTATTACGAATGTGGAAGTCCTCAACAGAGGTACAGGCCCTAGCAAAACGAATAAGTTGTGAAATATAAATCCCGTAAGATGTAGAACGGGGAACATCGCCATCTAGATGAGGATAATTTACACGTTAGTTATAACTCCGGATGTTAACAACAGATAAACAAGTTATGTTACTTTTAGGACGCATTGATAATAAAACAATATACAAGTAATAAGTTGATGTTTATGTCGTAAACACAGGCTCGAAGACGAAAACCATTTTATCTTGACATATCATTAATTTGCAACATATAAGACCCTATGACAGGTATGCTTGTTCCCAAGACATTCTGAGGCTACACTTCCAGATGAGTAAGCTCTGACGACATGTATTGATCGGCAAAGCGTTAAAAGCATGGTTTAATGTCTGAAATAAGAGCATCCTTCAAATAAATATAACAAAACAAAAACAAATATTTACACCAGCTAGAGCGTATTTATTGTTGTCGGCGAAAAGAACTTAAGATTCCAACCGGTACGCAAATATATTCACGTCAAAACAGTTTTAATTCAAACCAATGGAGTAAGATCACTATAAGTCTAAGTCGACAACAATACAAGAGACAGTGATGATGCGTCCCGACTAACAAGGGCGTACAGCAGGACGCATAAGCGTAAAAAAGTCCAGGAGCAGTCAGAGAAGGAGTAAGCGCTCAGCACCTTTTGCTGTTGAGGAATATCCCCTTTTCAACAGCCCTCCAGGCAACCAGTCGTATAGACGAAAATAATGTTTCTTTAAAAGTTGAGTGTGATTTGTGTTGTTTTATTCATAAATTGTAAATGATAGACTGAAGAAAACCCTTTTGCGAGAAATAGGGGCAAACAATCATATATTGGGTGGTGAAGAAATGCTTTCTGTATTTTATTTAATGCCAGGTTCTCCTGCTTACAAAAAGAACATATCTGTTTTAAATTTTGAATTTTAAGATAGGTCGCTAGTTCAAGAATTTATGTGAAGCCTAAAGTAATAAACACTGTCTGTCAATAGCAAATGAAAGAAGCACATCATCAAGTAAATAAACAAACGTCTTTCGAAACAGCCTATAAAATAGGATGAGTTAAAGATCGAATTTTCTTATGTTCAAAAGGGATAACACAAGGGACAATTTGATATAACTAGCGCATGCTATTTCTTTGAAATGTTTTAGCCAGTATAGTTGGGTTTTGAATAGACGGACATAAACGGTTGACAAAATATTGTAAATTTCTATGGTAAAACGATTTAAAGACAGTAGAAAACCCCTATATATCGTTGGGATAGATATTCATTTTATAAACAGTATGATCATTATGGTTGTTATACATGTATTGCGAAAAGAAAGCGTGTGGTTAAAGGGAGGCAACTCAAAACGGATTTCGCTGACTTGGAGATTCCGGCCAGTGTAACGGTTATGTACAAAAGGATTTGACTCTTTTTACGGGTCAAACATATGTTGTCTAAGGATGTGTCATCGAATAGGGAATTTTCCAGTAATTCGTTATTGTATACGAGTTATGTAATAGCGGTTCTTGGCAAAGAACGTATGTTTGATAATGGGATTTTCCAAAAATGTGTACAATATTACATGCGTATTGTTTTTTAAGATGAACAATATGTGACTAATTTTAATGCAGTTAAACACAGATGAAGTTGGTGGGTTACCAGCGTTGTTGGTAGGATGGACAATATCCCGATACTATTTCACAAAATCCAGAGCTGAATAAATTAGCAACCGTAGGAATTGGCTATCATTCGATAGAACGAGTGTGGTAGTGTTGACCTTAGTTTGATCTGGGATGGAGGAACATCCTGCCTGTTAAAGCATTGTGATGGCACTATCTTTGTCGTCATTAATTGATAGGTAAGAGACGAAAATTTTGAGTCATTATAGAAAACAGAATTATCTCTATTTAAAAGATTTACAAAATAGTACCATATTGATGAAAATTAAGGCTTAATATTTTTCACATTAATTTTGGTGCCTGTTCTATTTTCTTAAATTGCTTTTTCTAGGAGCAAATACTACCAATGACATTTAAAAATTAATATAAAACCAAATTTCTAATTGTGTTTTCTTTTGAAATATATTTTATTGAAGCGGGGTCTATGAATAGGACAACATAAGAAAAAAGTAATCCTTATGTGACACATCTTTTATAAACGGTCATAAAGCCAAACGAGTGCACTGCATGCGGGTGTCAACGCCCGTCTGTTTTGTTATCCTTATGGATTAATAAGGAACAGTGATATATGCCTAATGCCTTTGTCTGTTTTCACTAGTTGTCCCTCTGTTTACTGTTGGCTCTAAATAATCTTGACCTTTGTCTCACATCATCCAACTTGCACTGAGCTCAAGAGCTACTTGCCTTGAATACATATAAAGTTATGGCCAATCTTAAATCAAACCTTTTTTACCCCTAAATGACCACCAAATGACATTCACCTTTGTCCACCATGATATTCTTTTACTGAGCTCAAGAGCTTGGTGAGTTAAGCAGACATGCCCAAATTGAAGTCTGTATTATATGTTGTTACAGAGGTATGGAAAACGTTTAAACAAAACCCTATATGGACTCTAAATGACATTGACCTTTGTCTGACATGACCCTAATTGTAATTAACTCAAGAGTCAAATATGAAGTCTATACCACAAGCAGTTCTAAAGTTATGGCCAATATTAAACCCACCCTATTTTCCCTCTTTATCGTTAATGATCTTTAAACGACATTGACCTTTGTTGGAACTGTGAACGATCTCAAGATCTATTTGATGTGAGAACACATACAAAATGAAGAGTCTGTATCACATGCAGTTCTTAAGTTATGGGCAATGTTAATATTGCGGGCGACGACAACGCATACAACGACAACAACACCGATGACGACAACGCATACGCCAGAGTGATTACAATAGCCCTTTATTTGAAACAGGCGAGCTAAAATGTAAGGCAAATCGCATTCGTGTATTTGGTCATTCAGTTTTCGAAGATCGACATGTAAAGACAAATTACAATTTTTAATATTTTGAAGAAATGATTTCTCGTCGCTTTTGACGGTGTTTTTGTTTTGTTTGTTAACCCTTAGCCTGCCAGTCACGACTTTAGCTCCATATGCAAACAGCTTGGATCGGGATGAGACGCCGAGTAACTCGGCGTCTCATCCGGATCCAAGCTGTTTGACACTCGGACAACATTTTCAGCAATTTTGAGCAACTTTGAAGCACTTTGAAACTTGAAGCAGACGAGAAATATAGCAGACGACAATTTATTTGGCGGGCTAAGGGTTAACGTCCGTTTCTGCAATCTATGGGCTAATTGGACGCTCCAGAGAGAAGGGAGCGAGTACAGAGAACCCAGACGCGATACCCTACTCTTATTATCGAGAGAGTTCTCTGGTTCTTTTAGATGCCCAGTTTAAAGCACTCATACATCGGATCTCGGCTTATTTAGTCTTATCCGAAGGACTTGGTCCGGCGGGGGAGCGAACTTACGCCCCTGACGTCGTAATCAGGCACCTTTCTCCATCGACTACGTGCGTGTTAATGTATTGACTCAATATATGACAAAATATACTGGTTAAGAATAGTAAAGGGATCACGATACACACTGATTTTACAAGTGCTTCTATTCAATTTAACGCATTGTTGTGTAGTATATAATAATAGTTTCGTTTTTCCAAAAGAAGTCAATGAGTTTCTTTCATATTTAGTATGCATATGTATATAAACAATACATTTCTATGCTCGCAAAAAGTTCATTCCCAAAACATTGACCTTGAACTAAGGGCTCTTATTTAGGTTTCGAAATCTCGTTTTTAGAATGGGGAAAGCCTTATTACTCCTATGATCCTTGGGGTATTGCTTTTATACGTGTATATGGACAAGGCCATTCCATGAACGCAAACCATTTGACCACACTGACCTTGACTTGGAACTATTGGTCCTCTTTTTGGGACTTGGAATATACGCTTAGGTCTCTAAAATTGCTTATTACTATTATGCTCATATAATGCATGCATATGGACAGAACCTGTTACTGCACGTGAAAGGTTTTAAGACCCGTATGACTTGACCCCAGATTCTGATTTTAATATTTGAACTATGTCGAACGTGTGTTTCGTTGTCTCTCTGACAACTAAATATTACAAAACAAGAGCGTGTCCCAGTTACACGAATGCCCCCGATGATACAGAGGGGGGGGGGGGGGGGGGGGGGGGGGAATCCAGACTATCAAACGTAAAAGTTAGAGAGCTGACACTGTAGTGGAGCGCCATTTTGAGGACTTCAAGGGCCATTACTCCAAAGGGCCTAGCATAAATTGGTGCCGCTGGTTATCCAAATTGGTCTCCATTTTATGTCAACAAACATTTTCAGAAAGTTTGGTGATGATCAGATGAAAAGCAATGTGTTTGTGAAACACAAATGCCCCCAGCCAGCATCATGTTCTGTAATGTAATGCTTATTTGCAAGAGTAGGTCAAAAGTCATGGTCGTAGGGTAAATGAAACATTGGCATGGTTGGAGAAGTCTTAACACAAGAAACCTATAAAGTATGGAAGCTCTAGGCCTACATGTTTAAATGTTATAGGCGTATAAAGATTTATACAAAAAAAGGTCAAAGGTCAAGGTCACAAGGGCAAAAACGTAGGTATGGTTGGAAAGGTCTTGACACAAGAAATATATAAACAAAATATGAAAGCCGTAGGCCTACTGGTGCAAATGTTATAGCCATTTAAAGATTTCAACAAAAGTAGGTCAAATGTCAAGGTCACAAGGTCAAAAAGTTTTGTATGGTTAGAAAGGGAAAACACATGTCAAGTATAAAAGGCCAAGGTGCAAAAATGCAAAAGTTATATCCAAGGTTAAGGTTTTTGGTTAAAGTTTGATTAAATAGGTCAAAGATCGAGGTCAAGGTCACATGGTCAAAGATGTTGGTATGGTGGAAAGGTCTTGACACAAGAAATATACATACAAAATATTTAAGCCCTGGGCCAACTGGTGCAAATGTTACAGCCATTTAAAGATTTTTACAAAAGTAGGTCAAATGTCAAGGTCACAAGGTCAAAAAGCTTTGTATGGTTGGAAAGGTCTTGCCATGAAGAATACACATGCCAAGTATAAAAGGCCCAGGTTCAAAAATGCAAAAGTTATAGCCAATGTTAATGTTTTTGGTTAAAGTTTGATTAAATAGGTCAAAGGTGAAGGTGAAGGTCACATGGTCAAAGATATTGGTATGGTTGCAAAGGTCTTCACACAAAACATATACATACAAAATATTAAAGCCCTATGCTAACTGGTGCAAATGTTATAGCATTTTAAAGATTTTTACAAAAGAAGGTCAAATGTCAAGGTCAAGGTCAAAAAGTTTTGTATGGTTGGAAAGGTCTTGCCATGAGGAATACAAATGCCAAGTATGAAATGCCCAGGTGCAAAAATGCAAAAGTTATAGCCAAGGTTAAGGTTTTTGGTTAAAGTTTGATTAAATAGGTCAAAGGTCAAGGTCAAGGTCGCATGGTCAAAGATGTTGGTATGGTTGGAAAGGTCTTGACACAAGAAATATACGTGTAAAATATGAAAGCCCTGGGCCTACTGGTGCAAATGTTATAGCCATTTAATTTTTTTTACAAAAGTAGGTCAAATTTCAAGGACAAGGTCACAAGGTCAAAAAGTTTTATATGGTTGGAAAGGTCTTGCCATGAGGAATACACATGCCAAGTATAAAAGGCCAAGGTGCAAAAATGCAAAAGTTATAGCCAAGGTTAAGGTTTTCGGTTAAAGTTTGATTAAATAGGTCAAAGGTCAAGGTCAAGGTCGCATGGTCAAAGATGTTGGTATGGTTGGAAAGGTCTTGACACAAGAAATATACATACAAAATATGAAAGCTTTTGGCCTACTGGTGCAAATGTTATAGCCATTTAAAGATTTTTACAAAAGTACGTCAAATTTCAAGGTCAAGGTCACAGGTCAAAAAGTTTTATATGGTTGGAAAGGTCTTGCCATGAGGAATACACATGCTAAGTATAAAACGCCCAGGTTTTAAAATGCAAAAGTTATAGCCAAGGTTAAGGTTTTTGGTTAAAGTTTGATTAAATAGGTCAAAGGTCAAGGTCAAGGTCGCATGGTCAAAGATGTTGGTATGGTTGGAAAGGTCTTGACAAAAGAAATATACATACAAAATATGAAAGCCCTGGGCCTACTGGTGCAAATGTTATAGCCATTTAAAGATTTTTACAAAAGTAGGTCAAATGTCAAGGTCAAGGTCACAAGGTCAAAAAGGTTTGTATGGATGGAAAGGTCTTGATACAGGGAAGACACATGCCAAGTATAAAAGGTCCAGGTACAAACATGCAAGAGTTATAGCCAAGGTTAAGGTTTTTGGCACAGACAGACGGACGGACGGACGGACAGACGGACAAACCAACAGACATGACAAAAACTATATGCCCCCGAATCGTAGATTCTGGGGGCATAAAAATGAACTGTACAGACCCTGATAAGAGGGATCTTTTAGGAATCTACACTGTTTGCATAAGTAAAGTGTACTCTTCTCCAGTATACCAATTGTAAATATCCCATATATGTGTCACTGGATGTTCATATATTTAACATCTCCTGCTATGAGAGTATAAGACTGTTTGTAATTAGTATAGACCCACACAGAGATAAACAGAAGGAGAGTGATCAGTGTCTGCTTTTTTAAAGAGTCTGCGCTCTTTTCTGGGTAAACCTTCCTGGCATTATTAGCCAATTAAATAGATGACAAACATTCAAGGTGGGAGTAGATTTTTATATAAATGTGTGACAGGGGAGAGGTTTCTACTTCACAGCTGTATTAACCCTTCATCCATTTAACTGCAGATTGTTTAAGGTTGTTTCTTGTTTCGAAAACAGGTGACCATTTGAAGCAGTTTTAGTTGTCACCTATAGTCTCTTTATTGTCTTAAAGACAAGTGACACTTCAAAGCAGGTTGAAAGTAAATCAGAATATGCCTTATATGTAAAGATGTAATAGACTTAATAGAAAACCTTCAATGTCCATTTAAAGTTTCAGTAGTTAATAAGTTAAATAAATGTCTTGTTCTGTGGCCAATTGCACTAACTGTTATGTTTATATAACGGGACTCTATCAATATACAGAGTAAATCTCCATGACGGGTTACGTCCCTTGAACTTAGGGTCAGTCCTTATGTGTGTGTGTCTCTCTCTCTATCTCCTTTTTCTGTTTGTCTCTGCTTATATCTCTAGGTCTGTCCCTCTCTCTCGTTTCTATCTCTCTCGCATACTCTCTCTCTTTGTCTGTCCCTTTCTCTATCTGTCTTAGTGTTTCTACCTGTTTTCTGTCTCTGTATATTCTCTGTCTCTGTATATTTGTATGTCAGTATGTTAGTCTCCTTGTATCCGTTTTTGTCTGTTTTTATCTCTATCTCTCTGTATGTGTCTCTTTTGTTAAGTATTTGACCGAGTTGCAAAAATATTTAATGTTAACCGACAAACGATTTCAATGAAATTATTGAAACAAATATAATCAACGCAAAAGAAAATGTGGCGGTATGGGATGAAAATATGACACTTTCCTGTGTAAACTTACTGGTCTTGTTGATTTTAGTTATGAAAAGGAATAAACTTGTTTTCTATATATTTATCCTACTTTCTCATTGGCATCAGCGAAAGTAATACCGGTATATACCCAAGTGATATATCTTTGAATTTAGGTTAAAAAGTAAAATGAAAGTAAAGCAGAAATTTGCTTCAGGACTTTGTGTACGATTTTCACCTTATTGGGTTAATTCACCTATATTTAACACCATCAGTGAGTGTCCTCTGAATGCAATTCCAAGTCAGGTAACCGTTAGAGGCATACTTAGCTTCTTATGTGGAGAAAAGACAAACTGTGTCAAACGCAACTTAGGCAGATGAAGGGTGGGGAATACAACATAGTTCAAGTGGCAAATTATATGAATCCACAATTTTTCGCGACCTGATACGAGTTAAAACTGTCTGCAATGGTCATCAATTCTAGTGTTCCTTGTAGGGAAATCCTGCTATTCACCAGCATGTCCTATTTTTATTGACCTTTATCAAACATTGTCCCTACGGGAACAGTAATCACAAGTAAAAATAGGGGGCTAAGAATTAGACTATATTTAAAGCACATAAATTGCTATTAAGGTTCATGTAAAGTGTTTTTTGGTGCATTTTTTAAAGGTGATATATTGGTCATTTATGGAGCAATGTTGCATAATTTCATATAAAAATGTTTGTTTTGAAATGAACAAACTTATGAAATAGCTTACAATTTTAAAGGAAAACTGTGTATTTTGATTTTGAACAATATGTTTGGATTTGCATCAAAATGTGAAGCATATTTTCTGTATTGAAATTCAACAAATCCTTCCTCTATATTGAAGAATATGCTTGACATGAGATAGTAGGACCAAAACCCTGACGAAATCCACTGAAATAACAACAGAAGAAGTCATGGAATATTTGACAATTTTCAAGGACAACACTATTTTGCCATGGGGGACTACTTATTTTTTCCAAAGTATGGTGGGCTACACGAACCTCTGTCAAACATTATTACATGTATACGTTTGCAGACATTATTTTTTTATCATCCTTTTTTATAAATTTGATTAACTGAATTATACCTTGAGAAAACATTAAGAATCGTTGTTGGGCTCTCGCGGGAGGATCTGCTTCTTTATAAGCCCATCCTCTTCCTAGAATTCTTCTATAACTGTGTTGTAACGCATGTTGCAAGATTTATATACATGATTTTAACGATTTCATTGCGGATAACGATTTCACAATTGCTTTTCAAATCCCAGGTCTCTTTATGCGTCTAAGCTTGCAAACGTGTTCCTTACTTTGCACGTGCGCATATACAGGTGTTTCACTGTAAACACCGTTTCGGTCATTACTGCGAAGGCAAGAGAATCTCTCGACACGGTCCGTTCGCCTCAAGGTGCAGAAACGAGGAGTGACCATGGAGAACGATATGTTTGAGAGAGACATAATGGATGGGGGCAGCGCTATGGTCGCTGTTGGGAAAATGGGAACTCTGGAAATTGACTGGGTTATTATTCAATAAAATGCAAATCAGCGTTACATCAATGTTTTAAATAACACAGTAATACGATTCATGCACAATAAAGGAAGGACATGTATAAAGCATCACACGGCGCGTATCACCACACAATTTCTTGCTAAAAATACATTAACGTCCTGCCTTGGCCTGTTTTATCGTCGGACATGAGCCCCGTAGAACACATATCGGATGTATTTGATAACAAGGTCAGGTCAAATCATCAAATTTATACCATAATGACCTCCAAAGTGCATATTTGGTTAGAATGGCAACGTATTTGAAACGTTACGTAAAATCAATGAGGGAACGTATTCTGCAATTCATCCCTAAAATGGAGGGAACAGTGGTTAATACTGCTTTTTTTAACATCACTTTAAATGCGCATCAAGTAAATGTTTGTTTCCAGATGCTGTGTGGTCATTCTAATTATTAAGAATATTCCATTTCGACCCCTCTCAAATGAATTATTCATTATTCAATATCTGATTCTCATTCACTGAATTACACAGACACATGAATATGAAGCTTCGATTACAAAAATAATTAAACCGGCATAAAAATGTATTAACAAAAAAAGATCATATTCTATTGAATTCGATGTAAACTGAAGTGAGTTGCGTTTGTTTATAATTATCTGTGAAAAGTGTTGTAATCTCACTTATGTTTTCTGATTTGAAGAAGATTTTTAAGGTACAAATATTTCTGTATGTATATCCTCCATCTCTTAATTAATTTTAAAATCCTGATTCATGTCACCACGCCTTCGTTGATGAGTCAGACCAATCAATATTTAAAAATCAATCTTTCGGTACATGTAAGTTCTGGCAATCTAGGAGTACGCTTAGTGGCAGGCTTATATAATTTTTCAACACGTTCAATGTCTCCCTTTAAGAATGGATACCATTAAACAAATGTACCTGACACTAGTGTTTCCATATTGACCTGACGAGTGCTTTGTACAAAATTATGAAATAGCTTTTCACAATGTAATCATACATTCTGATTATTAAGGATAATACACTGTTGGATTTGTTATCCTTTTCAGCTATATGATTACTTACTTTTTATGCTCCCCTTTAGGGGGGAGCATATAGTCGCCGCTTTGTCCGTCCGTCCGTGTATCCGTCCTCTTGAACGGTTCACCGTAAGTTGATGAAACTTGATACAGTGATAGAGCATGACAGTAGGAGGTGCAGTACACAAGAACCGTAACTCTGTCATTTCTCAATATTTAATTATCTCCCCTTTTCTCATAAAAAATCAATTTTGTCTGAATCTTTTGTCCGGAGCATATCTCTGGACTGTTACACCCTAAATTGATTAAACTTGTTACAGTGATTGAGGATAACATTAGGAAGTGCAGTACACAACAACCGTAACTCTCTCATCTCCAAACTTTGAATTATCTCCCTTTTTCTCATAAAATAAATAAATTTTGTCCGGAGCATATCTCTCGACTGTTACACCGTAAGTTGATGAAACGTGTTACAGTGATAGAGGATGACATAAGGAAGTGCAGTACACAATAACAGTAACTCTGTCATATCCCAATATTGAATGATCTCCCTTTTTCTAAACAAAATAATTTTTGTCCGGAGCATATCTCTTGACTGTTACACTGTCAGTTAATGAAACTTGATACAGTGATACATGAAGACATAAGGAGGTGCAGTACACAAGAACCATGACTCTGTCATCTCCCAGTATTGAATTATCTCGCTTTTTCTATTTAAAAAAATTAAATTTTATCCGGAGCATATCTCCTGAGCATTGCATTATTAGTTGATGAAACTTGATACAGTGATACAAGATGAAACCGGGAGTGCTGTACTCAAGAACCATAACCCTGTCATCTCCCAATATTGAATTATCTCCCTTTTTCTTGTAAACAATCAAATTTTCTGAAGCCCTGTAACTTGATGAAACTTGATTATGTGTTAGATTATGACAAAAAGAAGTGTAGTACACAACAATTATTACTCTGTCATCTCCAAATATTGAATTGTCGACCTCTTAGGTAATATTGGTTATCACTTCCAAAGTGTATGGTTCTGGTATTCTTCACATTAAAACGCAATGCCACTTTGACCATGTGTAAGGCATCTAAGTCATGCTGGATAATATCACTTATAATGTCTTTGTTGTATAGTTTGGTACAATTAGAGAAGAATTTCACAATACTACGTATAACTTCAGGGGGACATCTATTATAAACATATGAATAATATGGGTCCAAGAAGACTTCCCTGTGGTACCCCACTTAAAACGTCTTTCCACGAAGAAGACTCTCCTTTCATATATACATATTGCCTACGGCCAGCAAAAAAGTAACGTTTCGATGATAAAACTGACCTCTGATCCAAAATACTGATACTTTGCGAAGAAAACGTTAATGTACTATTCTGTCAAAAGCTTTGACAGAATCTAAATATACAATATATTTTCCAAACTTCCATCACCCTCAATGTAGTGTGACTAATCATCTATGAATTCAAAAAACTGTAAACGCTGGATCCCCTAGAACGAAAACCAAATTGAGCATAAGATAAACTGATATATGATTGTTTCTGACTAAATGTAAACATCTGTGCCCTTATCATTGTTTCTAAGTACTTACAACTACTGAAGTAAGGCTATCAGGGTGGTAGTTGCATATATTCATGAACCATTACAATATTTTAATGTGTGTGTATGTGTGAAATGTAGAAGCAGAATATACGTAAAAAATAGTAAGGACGAAAAGGAAATGTGTATCTCTGCCCAAAGCAAGAGTCTGGTGGCCCTCCTATGACACCATAGAAAGCAAATGTCGAACCCGTGCAAAAGTATACATGTAAATGTACCCCTGTACCTGACTTGAACTGGAATACTTTTACAGCAATCTAAGCTTTATATAATAAAGATCGCAATGCAAAGTGAGATGTTAATCAACATTACAATAGCCGGAAAGATGTGGAATTCTTGAACAGGTGGATAAAGATGATTTAAAGGGACAATCTCTTGATTTTTCTGAAACAAAGGTCAGCTGTACAGGGACGGAATTACTTTCGCGGCAAGTAATCCGCTATAGAATCGTGACATTCGGAGGAATTTATGATCGGAAGTATTGTGCAGTGCATTTATTTTATTGACTATGTATCAAACAACAATAATGAACTGAAAAAAAAGTTGAAAATATGGATATTAAAAAAATGAGAAAATGCGGATTAATCGCAAAAGTCATGGTGTTGGATAAATGACAACTTTCGGTGACCTTGATATTATTTAACGGATATATTGTCTAACTGCAGTTATTCGGGTGAGTGACATTCTACCAATCATATTGCTTGTTCTTTTCTCTTTCCGCACGTATATAACAATCGTCAATCGGTTTTGTAGATTTGAAGTAACTGGACTTTAAATGTTGGCAAACTTCTACAATTTGTAAAATGCAAACGGCTGCCCTTGAATCAAGCTTGGGATATTTGAAGGGTCAATTACAAGGCCTTTTTCCGACTTTTGTAAGACATTCTGTGTAGGAGTACCCAGTATGTACGGGGGTTCTTTGTATATGTTCTACCATATTTCCGAAAATACGTGCCGTTTAGTGATTTGATATATTCTGCTGAAGAGGTTATTTTCACTCCATGTTCGTTACTCTTTCAGATTTTGACATCACAAGTATACCTAAATTTATGGAAATTTAGGCATGCTCCTTTTCATTGACTAATTATTTATACTGTGTGAAAATATTGTTAGCCAATGTTGTATAGTTATTGAGTATTACAACTTTTCAAATTTCAGTATTTTTTTCTCGTACAGGGACTTTACATGAACCTTAAGAATTCTGCTTTGAGGCTTAAAACAGTTGACACTCTGAATTAAGTAGAACAAACATACAATTAATAGTAAGACAATATCGAGGTCATTTCTACGTTTGATTACACCACCCTGCATGATCTGAATCAGTCAACTGTTTTCCGTAATCTCGGGACTTCTGATTGGTTGTCAACGTTTGTTGCTATGGAGGGGGTAACTTTTTAGTTCAGATCAGTATTTTACAGTTACTTAAATTTATCATGTGGAAAAGTTCTGCGTCTGTGGCATCATTTTTGTTTGTCTATTGAGATTAACTATGCACTAGTATTGAACAAATGATAATATACAACAGGTTTAACATGTGAAATTTCGAAAAAAGGAGAATTCAAATCTATTTTTGATATTTTTTTTATATTTTATTGGTCCATACATTTATCGGAGAAAAAAAAGATATATTTCCGGATGTCAGGAGTGCCCATTTCATCCGTTTTTGTAAGCCCTGAGATTATGAGAAACCCTGAGAATACGATAATTGGCGATACTTGCATTTGTCGTTAAGCAACCATATGCGTTGAAGGATGAAATAAATCTTTAGAGTAAAAAGCAGTAATGAATAAATAAAAACATATTTATATACTGACACGAAAAAGACCTTTGCACTTGTTTAGGAATTAAAATGTCCATCGCTTTTTTAAAGAAATATTGACAAATATGGTATCAAAATGATTGTAACTATTTTGTTTACACGATGCTTTATATTTAATCGAATACGAGTAATTATTAATGCACTGTTACCGCTTGAAGGCAGTAGAGGTTTAAAGTTGCAAATCCTAAAGTTCTGAAAAAGGAAATGGATTTGTATCGGTATGTGTAATGTCCTCATCTTATACTGACCAATACAATACTTATCGAACGCATTGACCTGACTAATGTCTTGTGACGTAAATTCATCAACGTCATATATCTAACCTGACGTGATGGTTTGCTGAATCCTGACTGGTCTCTAGCGCTTCCATTTTGACCGTAAAAATGTAGAAGGGCCATGATGGCATTTCGGTGGTGATTAAACTACCTAAAGACGTCAGAGCTGCTGACGTCGGATGCAAGTCGCTGAAATGTCTGAATTTGTTTGTTTTCTTAAAGTCTTTACAACTTGTTAACGAGATTAATTAAAATATACTGTAATTTTAGTTTTGCATAATCAGTAAAGATATCGGTCAGTGAAAATCTGTGCTTGTAAACATGTTGCACAGGCAGCAAGTGCATTATATTGCATTATAGCTGGCGTACGTTTGAACGACATCCTGATGCTCTAATAAGTTGGTAATTAGTGCAATCTGTATAGAATTATTTTATCACTCATTATGCTAAATTTTATAATTCTAAACTTATTAACGAAAAAAAGTTACACTCAATATAAAAGTGCACAGTTTCTTTTTCGTGTCAGTATAGAATGGATCTTTATAGGTGAATATAGGAGATAAGTGTGAGGTTGGGCGCCCCTAAACCCAGGTTTAACCCCCCAGTGGTTGTTAATAATTAATTAATGTATAGTTGATTATTGATTGCTACTGACCGTACCAAGGCGGGCTCCTATGTTCACTTTGCTTTATGTTTGTCTTGCGTGTTGTTTTCTATTTAGTGTGTAGATGAAGGAATGGTATTGCGTGTGTGTGTGTGTTTGTTGTGGTGTGACTGTGTGTGTGTGTTCTGCTTGAGGGGTGGGTGTATTGTTTGTGTTGCGTTTCCTGCTTGAGTCTTTCGTATTTATTTATACATAGGGGAAATAAAGAACTTGTAGTAGAGGGCATGCCATTTACAGATTTTGGGGAGCTAATTTGCACAGAAATGATGTTTGTGTCTTCATATGCTATGACATGAACCGAATAACAGAAAAAGTCCTAAGAAAGCACACGATGCGAAATATGATTTTTGGTGTAAAATGACTGAAACAATAAACGAAAATGCGAATTTTTGGAATTTCGCTACTGTGACATGGCCACATGGTTTTGAACAAAAAAGCTCCAAATTTTCATATAAGGCACACATTCCATTACACTCCAGGCTAGTACCACACCAGTTTAAGAAAAATTAAAATAACTGTTTTTTGGGGGGTAAAAATTGTAAAAAATAAGTTAAAAAACACACATTTTTTGAATTTCGATATTGTGTGTCCTTAACTATAAAAATAGATGTTCAAGTTTTAAATATATAGTTGCACACACCTTCTTAATAAAGTCAGTTCTTAGGTAAAGATAAATATTTGTTTTAAAAGAATGTGTTTTTATGGTAAAAATGTTAAAAAAACAACCAAAAAAATTATATATTATGGCTTTAATATGAATATAAATGCTCTCCAACTCAATAAGTTACACAAAATATTCTATGAAATAAAGATAAAAGGATCAGGATTTTAGGAATTTCTTTTCCAGTGGCTTTGAATATGAATCATTTAGCTCTAAATCTTCATGCAAGATACATATTCCATTTAAATGTTATAAATAACTTGTCAGAATATCTCCATGCTTGAATAAAAGTTTATTTTGTCAGTGAAAATGAATTTAGTTAAATCAACACACGTTAAGATCTTGTTATATCCCACCAACAAAGGATATATATATGAATCACTCTGTCGATCGGTCGATTGCCCGGTCGATCTGTCAGGAAATGTCTTGTCCGTCGAACTTTCAGGTTTAATATGCGGTACTTAATTCTTAGCATGCCTGTTACATCAGGATTTGTAGATGTGCAAGATGCAAATTTCAAGTCTCTATGACTCTGACCTTGACCTCTGGCCTTGATAATGGGGTAGGGCTTGGGTAAAGAGTGGGTATATTTTCCGGTCAATTCCTCCTTCAGTTCCTCCTCAGGCACTTGATATCTGGCATATATGCTAACACCAGTTTTACATGTGAATGATACCACCTCTGGCCTTGACATCGGAAAGGTCTTGTCCTGTAAGCTCTTCTTTTTTTTCAGTATGATACAAATGAATCTTCGCATAAATCATAATTGGGAGTATTATAAATTTTCCTAATTGATTTGTCTAATTTTCAAACAATTTTTACTGAATATGGATGACTATGAAACCTTCAGTTAAGTCAGCTGGAAAGACAGGTTTAAAACTATATATTTTGAAACTTAATCCCCTGCATGTAAGGCACACTGAGCTGCACACACACCTATTCTTTCAACTGTCAAGTCTAATGCATTGCACTAAATTCGCAAGACAGCAGACTTGTTTTCATAACGTCTACATGCTTCATATTCTAATCCTCATCATAAGGGGTATTTTAAAGTCTCCATGTCCGCTCTCGTACATATAGTTCTTCCATAAGCTGTCGAAATTTGCAGCATCTGATGTTGGTTTATGTTATTTAGGATTGTAAAAGATTAATGTTTATGCAACATTCTGGGTAAAGTTAGACATAAGCATAATCTTGGATTTTTTCACTTGATGATCTTATAAGAGGCATATAAAAGATTTATCCGCATGTGAGCAATAATGTTCTTAAAAAGATTTTAATACATGTTAAAATACAATTGTAAATGGATTCAGATTTCTAAAATAAGCATAGCTACATGTAACAACCCTTTTCAAATACATATAACAATGATAAAGTTATATCTCCAAGAATTTCATGAATAAACAGTATGTTTTGATTTACATATTCACCAATATGAATATGTGTTTTATAAAGGTCCCAGGATAACCATTATCTGCATAGTGTTTGTTACCAACCTCAAATGCGCAATACTTCTGGGTTGATGTGAGTTCTTTCTTAGTTGGGTGGGTTGCCTGAAATGTAAGGCGGGCACGCTAGAATGGGAAAATGGCCTGTGCAACAAGAAACATGCGACCTTCGTCAACAGTAGTTCATTACCAAGTGCCCTTGCCACGCAAGGAAAAGTTATGAATAAATGATATAAATGAAATGACATGGAAAATGATGAATGGCAAAAGGTGGAAAAATGCCTAAGCTACTTTCATATACAATAAATACCTGAAATGTAAGGCGGGCACGCTAGAATGGGAAAATGGCCTGTGCAACAAGAAACATGCGACCTTCGTCAACAGTAGTTTATTACCAAGTGCACAGGTGACTGCTAGGAATTGTGGGATATGACGTAGCTTCCCGCCACCAAAGGTCGACTAGGGTTAGAGGTTAGGGTTAGCATCAAAACGAAAGTAACTCAATGAGGTGATGAAATAATGAGATGAAATGACGGACAAAGATGGATAACTAAGCATATACTTGAATAGATAAACAGGTAAATCTGACTCTGTGACATTCTCCCCCTCTTCGGGAAATGTCGCCCCGACATTTAAACAAATACAAACTGAACTTAGCCTATAATCCTCCTGTCGACAAAGTTTGACAATAGTTTCTGTTAAGAAAACTACAGAATAAATTGAGTGTAAATAATTACATAACTAGCACAAAACTTATGCACATACTCAATATTTGTCTACTGGGAACATTATACTATCCTATGTACTGTGAACTATCTTCCAATAAAGCAATTATCATGTAAGTCTTATCTACTACCTGTTACATTTTCCTTTCAGAAAAAATGTAAAGAAGACACCATATATATGCAAGTGTACACCTATCCATAATGTTTACAAAAAATTTACTTCACAGAATATTTCTCAACACTCTACAAGAGTTTAAATTCAATGCATTACTGCAATGTTGAGTTATATGAACTCTAGGCATGATGAATGTTAAAACATTCACAACATTAATTCATATGCATTCCACATGGAATTAAGTAAGATACAATCACTATTACTAAATGACAGTAATGACTACATTTAGCTCAATTAATGAAATATCACCAGTATTTGGCTAACATCTAGCTTTCATACAGGCAGAAAGAGACAAATGAAAATCCTTACAGATGGCACTAATTCTGTAAGGACATAACAAGCTCCTGCCTGAATAACAGAATTTCACTGTCTATAAAACAGTTAAATTGACTATATAACAAATACTACAAAGATTGTAGCAGTATAACATAAGAAATCAAATGAGGGTTTCAAAATACTGACTCTCTAGGTTCTTATGCTTATCTATGTACAAATTACATGTAAAGTGAAACACTGGACTGAATTCTACAGTAAACTGACTCAGTTTCTCAGTGAGAACAAATCTCACACTGGCTTAAAACACTCTCTATGTGATCCATTCATTGGATTTCAACCATTTTGGTCTATTCTTTGCACGCTCTGGTCTGCATGGTATATATGGCTCAGCCAAAGGGCTAAGTTCATGACGCCTTGCTGGTATAACATACTTAACTGAACGCTTGCCCTTTGTCGAGTGTGTTGTCGGGGAACTCTGTGTCAAGAGCTTCACAGGAATACCAGAGGACACAGGAGGAGTGTCTGTCATAGACGGAGTCTCTAAAGACAAAGATAGAGAAGAATCTGCAGAGGACAGTTCTGCAGAGGGAATGGAAACTGTCTGTCCATCTGAATGTAGACTTTCCGGTGACTCTATAGGTAAATGACCAGACTGATCCAAAAAGGACTGTGAAGGGTCAAGTAAAGATCTATCCTTTGCAGATTTCTCTGCTGAAGGCTTAAGAGGAAGAGACATAAATGGCAACAGGTGGTTCCTATGTAGGGTCTTAACCCCACCCCTGCCATGCTCTTTCTTCACCCTGAACACAGGAATGTCTAGATGCGGCTGGTCAATCACAATATAGATATCTCTATCCCACTTATCCGCAATCTTATGCTTTCCTCTAATCCCAACATTACGGATGAGAACCCTGTCGCTCGGCTTCAACTTAACGCTTCGCACTCTAAGGTCATAGCGCCTCTTGTGACGTTTCGACTGTTTCCTTGCCTCTTGGATGCCACTTTATATGCATAGTCAAGACGATTCTTAAGACCAGTCACATAATTGGAATGACTTTTATGCTTGATGGTGTCCGGCTCAATCCCAAGAAAAGCGTCCACTGCTAAACGGGGGTGCCTACCAAACATAAGGAAGTGGGGAGTGAGTCCGGTACTCTCATGTCGAGTTGAATTGTACGCATGGACCAAGGCAGGTACATGGGCCTTCCAATTGGATTCCTTGCATTCCTCTAATGTACCAAGCATGTTCAACAGGGTCTGGTTGAAACGCTCAGGCATGCCATTGCCTTCTGGATGGTACGGTGTTGTTCTGGACTTGTCGATGCTGGCAATAGTGCAAAGCTCCTTAATGACAGCACCTACAAAATTACGTCCTTGGTCACTATGGAGCCTACAGGGAAATCCATAGTGACAGAAGAAATTCTCAAAAAGAACTTTGGCTGTTGTATGGGCTGTCTGATTCCAGGTGGGTATAGCCTGGGCAAACCGGGTAAAATGGTCGGTAATTACTAGGACATTCTCAAAACCGCCAGATGACATCTCCAAAGATAAATAGTCCATACAAACAAACTGTAATGGATAAGAAGACTGAACCGAAACAAGACTAGCTGCAGGTCGAACCTTGGTCTTTCTTCGGATGCAACGAGGACAATTTCTGACCTTTCTTTCTACAAAATAGTCCATCTGTGGCCAAAAGAACCGAGACTTTAAAAGAGCCATGGTCCTATCTCTACCCTGATGCCCAGCTTCAGCATGGAAGCCAGTAAACACTATATCGAAGTATGGCTCTGGCAAGATAAGCTGAGTTACAGGTTGACCACTACATGTTCCCTTTCTATACAAGATAGAATTAGACAGGTACAAGTTACCCCACTCTCTCAAATAGGGGCGAACTGCTTCTGGTTCCTTAGCAGCTTGTCTGCTAGTGGGCTTATGTCCAGCACGGACAATCTGAATTACTCTGGATATAGTAAGGTCTGAGGCTTGCTCCTGCTCCCAGTTGATGCCGCTGCAGTCGACTCCAAAATCATCTGTTTCCTTTAACAGGGATACATCCTGTACAATACAAACACAACCGATCGCTGGTGAGTTCTCAATGCCAACAAGATGGACATCCATCAGGGCTTTTATTACCTCAGGGAAAAGAACTGTTTCCTGTGAACCTGTGGCACCTCTGGCCTGCTTAATAGCTGGCAGACGTGACAGAGTATCAGCGTCGATATTCTGCTTCCCAGAACGGTACTGAATACTGAAATTGTAATTGGAAAGAGCTGCCAACCATCGATGGGACGTCGCATCGAGCTTAGCCGAAGTCTGCAGATAAGTCAGAGGATTATTATCAGTTATGACCTTAAAACTGTTTCCGTAGAGATAGTCATGAAACTTGTCACTTACGGCCCATTTAAGGGAAAGGAACTCTAACTTATGTGCAGGGTTGTTTCGCTCATTGGGGCGAAGACCACGACTAGCATAAGCTACTACCTTTGAGGCTCCATCATGGTTTTGGTAGAGAACAGCACCAAGCCCAGAAGAACTGGCATCGGTATGAATGACGAAAGGCTTACTATAATCAGCGTAAGCTAAGACAGGTGGAGAAGTGAGCTTATCAATAAGAGTATTGAAAGCCTGCTGTTGACTGTCACTCCAGAGCCAAGGAGTTGAAGCCTTACCAGATTTACCCTTATTGGTCGGATATCCAACTAGAAGATCATCAAGGGGCTTGGAAATATGTGAGAAACCTGGAACAAAGCGCCTATAATACCCAGTGAAACCTAAGAAACTTCTCAGCTCACTTATAGAAGAAGGAACTGGCCATTCTCTCAACGCCTGGATCTTATCAGGATCAGTTTCAATCCCACGACTACTGACAAGATGCCCAAGATATTTCACCTGCTGCTGGAAAAATTCACACTTGGACCCCTTGAGTTTCAACCGCGCTTGCTCAAGCTTCTCGAAAACACTCTCCAGCCGCTTGAAGTGCTCCTTTAGGGTGTCGCTGAAAATAATAATGTCGTCCAAGTAAATCAGACATTCCTTAAGGTGCAGCTCACCCATACTGCGCTCCATCAAGCGCTGGAACGTTCCGACGGCGTTGGTAAGCCCAAATGGCATGCGGTTGCACTCGTAAAATCCAAGCGGACCAACCGAGAAAGCAGTCTTAGACTTGTCAGATTCTTTCATAGGTACCTGCCAATACCCAGATCTTAAATCAAGTTTTGAGAAATATCTTGATCCTGACAAGCAATCGATTGTTTCCTCAATCCTGGGCAGGGAATAGGCGTCTTTAATGGTACGGTTATTCATCCGACGAAAATCAATGCAGAATCTCAAAGATCGGTCCTGTTTCCGCACCAGCACTACATTCGACGAGAAGGGGCTGTGAGATTCCCTTATAGCACCCGCGTCCAACATCTCCTTCAAGTGTTCCCGAACTTCTTCGAACATGCCTGGGGGTATTCTACGATAAGGTTCCTTAAAAGGGACTGGTTCCGACAACTCAATCTCATGTTCAACCAAGGGAGTACACCCAAGATCAGTGATACCAGTTGAAAAGATATGTTTCCATTTTTCAAGGAAAGAAATGGCTTCAGAATGCTCCTGTCCGGATAAAGTATCAATAGTGACTGAAACACCAAGCTCTTTCAAAGACTTGTCAGAGTTATCAACCTTCGGATCTGCATGCTCAAATGGGTCAACCCTTTTAACAACATCAACATCATGAAGATGACACAAGAGGCTCCTAGGTGAAATGGTGATAGGTCGAGCAGACACATTGCAAACCCGAACAGGAATTTTGGAAAAACTCCGGTCAGGGTTTACCTCAACTAACCGTGGACAGATATTCAAGTAATGACTTGAATCCATGGTTTCTGTAACGCCCAATTTCAAACCATCTGTACTCCTTACTCTACCCTGGACGGTACGAGTCTCATGAGGTTGCAAGACAATTGCCCTATAACAAACGGCCTTCACTGGAATAACATGTGAATGAGGTAAAGCGGAAAATGCTTCACTGAAAGCAGAAGAAATAGTCTCTGTTGTATTTGCCTTGAACTGCTGGAGAACGTTGGTACCTATAAGGAGAGGCACTGTTGCCGAATACTTAGTATCGGGAACAATAAGGGTAGGGACGGAAACGGGTGAAAGATCAGAGGAAGGGATACTAATATCAAGAATGATATAGCCAAGATAGTGAACAGAACTGTCACTAGCTCCCCTGGTATCCAGTTTAAAGTCAGAAAGACTGAGTAGATCTGGCTTTGGAGTAAGGGAGTTATAAAAGGATTCACTCAAAAGCGTGACCATGGATCCAGAATCTAGAAGGGCAGCGCATTCCTGATTGTTGACCAATACCTTGCTCTCTGCTGCTTTGCCAATGAGAGGAAGAAGCTTAGGGTCTTTTCTCAAATTAGGATCCCCTACTGACCCTTCGGAGGAGGTCCTTGCTTGTTTAAATCCGTCTTCTCTTTTGTCTGGTTCTCCTGCTTCTTTTCCCAGTTCCTGTTATCACCCCATCTTCTGTTCTGTCCATCCCTGTTATCTTTACCTCTATTCCAATCTTTCTCTTTCTTGAGGGATTTAATATCTCTGTCCATGGCATCCATACGGTTATGTACCCTACTTACCTGCTCAGAAAGCTCCTGCATCTGCTTGAGCATCCGGTTTTCAATGGATGTCATGAAAGCAGAAACTTCTTCTTTGGGAACTGTCTCTTCCTTGGTCTCTTTTCTGTCTTTCTTATCAGGCTCTGCTGGTGTGGTGTCCTTATATACTTCCTTATCTGTAGATTTGCCCCGTTCCAAGTCCTGCTCAATCTTTCTCAGCTCTACTCTTAATGTGTTGAAGTCTCGAATGCTCTCGAACTTATAACGGGAAACATTCTTTAACATCTCATTCCGTAGCCCTGACCACATCCTACTTCTTAACATCTCGTTCTTAGTAAACGGATCCAATCCTATGCCAGGACGACGTAGAAGTTGCTCCAGCCTAAGACTATATTCTGCTACGGTCTCTTTCTCTCCTTGAACAGCAGAATAAAACTGCTCTTTGAGCTTCTCATTGGATGCTACATTCCCATATAATCCTTCCAACTCTGACATGATGTCTGTAAGAGTTGCAAATTCTCCTAAGTGCAACAGCACTGTCCTGGGATTTCCCTTTAAACTTCTCCTAATGGCTTCCAAAATGCTGTGATCTGTATATTGCCTACCCCTCAATAAACAATTTACCTCATACTTCCAAATGTCGAAGTCATCTCCTGTCGTCTGACCTGAAAATTCTGACAATTTAGGCGTCCTAGGATTTAATCCAGTATGACTTGACCTATTATGGCCAGGGGTCTGATTTAAGGAATTAAACAAGGGAGGCTGAGGTCTAACAAAAGTAGTGTTCTGAGGTGCTGGAGTTGAATGAACAACAGGTGGAACGCTCCGGTTAAGCCCATCAAAGTTTAGCCTAGGGGCTATGTTCGGGCCTGCTTGCCTTACAGGGGCTACATTAAAAAGACCTGATCTCATTACCTGTTCAACATAATAATTCAATTCAGCATTCCATGGCACATAACTCATCTTGACAGGGTAAAAATGTCAACAAAAACCAAATGAGAATAAGCGCACCAATGGACTGTGGAAAAAAATAGTTACGCCTGAAAATCTGAAAATGCTTATGAAATTATATTTTGGCTTTCAAATTCTAAATGAAAAGACAACTCTTTTTTTTTTTTTTTTTAAGAACTAGATCTATAAAGCCTATTACTCAATTTCCAAATATTTGTACAATCAAGAGAGATGTAACAGTTTAAACTAATCAGCTTACTGCAGTCTACCACTTTCAACTGTTCTTTACACAAATACCAGTTAACTAAGCTATACACAAAAATATCCTGCTATGCCATATGTAAACAGTGATCTACTATATTAATAGCTATACGCAAATACCGACCTGCTACGCTATACCAAATACCAATCTACTACGCTATACTAGATACCAATATATTATGCTATACCAGATACCAGTCTATTATGCTATACCATATACCAATCTATTATGCTATACCAGATACCAATCTATTATGCTATACCAGATATCTATCTACACCATGTGACACTAGCAACAGTCTACATAAGTATCTATCATATAAACTGAATTTACAGATGATACAGCAACCTGTCAAACTTCATCAACAGAACAATTTTCAATAACTGATTTTGATGAAACTTCACAGGGTTATATAGTATTAAAGAAATACTGTTTGCAACTTTCATGTAGATGGAGACACTCTGAAAATGATGTATGGATGGATGACTATGAAGAAAAAGGATGTTAGTAGGTTAAAGTGCTCACCAATACCAAAGTGCTCCACAATCTGTAAACTCTGTTAGGTTGTGCTGGACTGTGACGTGCCAAAGGTGCCAATCTCACACATACACACAACAACAACAACCCATTCAAGTACACAATGACATCTGAAAAAGTGAATTGAAACTATAGCACATGTTAACAAATATATAATACATAAATAATACAACCAAAACTAATTCTAAGTGTCTATAGTCACTGATGAATTCACTTATATTTATGTCACTTTAGAGTGTCACTGTCACTGCAGCACTGAATAAATAAACAGTCTGAATTCAACCTGAAGGATCTGTTTACTATATTTAATGCAAAGTAGATAGCGTATCCTGCTTCAAGCGTAGGGAAAGTTTATATAACGTTCATGCTGATGTGTATAGCGTAAGACGAACAGGTGTCACTAGCATAATGTCAAACAACAGACGTGTAATCTGCTAAATGGATAAACCACGGAAACACATTACTATATCACTGACACGCGGTAGATATTACAAAATAAACAGTTCACTGGTTTGCGTATACTCAACACTGTTTACTACGAGTAAAATAATCTGCTTTTCAAGCATTCAGTCAGTAATAAGTGTAATACCAAAGCCATGCGTTCACTTCATTCCAACGTGTGTTTGTTTACACCACATTCCAATGGCGGAATCCCCGGTAGTGACGTCACTTCGGAACACCCCCGGTGTCATCCGGTCTCCTCGGCGCTAGCCGTTGTAATGGCCGACCAATTCGCACCCAATGCCAACCGAACCAAGAGAACACTGGCCACCAAATGTTACCAACCTCAAATGCGCAATACTTCTGGGTTGATGTGAGTTCTTTCTTAGTTGGGTGGGTTGCCTGAAATGTAAGGCGGGCACGCTAGAATGGGAAAATGGCCTGTGCAACAAGAAACATGCGACCTTCGTCAACAGTAGTTCATTACCAAGTGCCTTTGCCACGCAAGGAAAAGTTATGAATAAATGATATAAATGAAATGACATGGAAAATGATGAATGGCAAAAGGTGGAAAAATGCCTAAGCTACTTTCATATACAATAAATACCTGAAATGTAAGGCGGGCACGCTAGAATGGGAAAATGGCCTGTGCAACAAGAAACATGCGACCTTCGTCAACAGTAGTTTATTACCAAGTGCACAGGTGACTGCTAGGAATTGTGGGATATGACGTAGCTTCCCGCCACCAAAGGTCAACTAGGGTTAGAGGTTAGGGTTAGCATCAAAACGAAAGTAACTCAATGAGGTGATGAAATAATGAGATGAAATGACGGACAAAGATGGATAACTAAGCATATATATGAATAGATAAACAGGTAAATCTGACTCTGTGACATGTTGATATTGTTTAACCAAACGACTGATATTGGTGAAAATGGCTAATAACACTGCCAAACAAATGACCAGAATGTCTCCCTTACTCCACCTTACTTGACAACTGTTAGTATATCGTATTCAACGAAAGTTGGGTGTTGTTTCCAACTGAGCTAACTGGGAAAACTATTTACATGTACAGTACTCCTGGTGTATCGTTTCCAATAATAGTGTACACATGGCTTATCAGTCATGTAGGTAGAGGACAAACATAGTCAAAGGGTTAGAAAAACATTTGATAACAATTAAAATAAAATTTATTAATGCAATCCAGTGATGTTTTATACTATTTTACGTTAATAATCACACATTATGACCTTTCAACAATAAAATCATGTTTCCTTTCTCCTGGTATTTTTAACTATTTTGTTATGTGGATATTTATATCTTAAAAACTTCTTCAAATAAGGAAACCCATTTTTGCGACACTACGTAACTAGCACTGTTAAAATAGTACATTGCTTAATGTATAGATAACTAAGACAGGTAATATTAGCATGCAATATGGGGGATATGCCATACCTAACGATTTGGGATATAGATGGTTTTCTGTAATTCTTTACACACAACTATTTTGTTTTGTTGAAAACAAACTTACCTATCATTATATCTAACATGCAGTGTAAATGGGTATGTCTCTTACGTGCAGATTTGGTTCTTTTATATTCATATATCCAAAGGTCGCAGCAATTAACCTCCGAACAAGTACATATTTATTTATAATATATACATATATATTTATAAATGTTACGTTTTGAACATATTTTCTGAAAGCTTTAGTTCTCATTAGAACTATTTTAGCTTAAACAGACTGAACACCGAATGGACCAGGTGTATTTGTATAAAAGAAAAAGACAAAAAATTCCCAAATAAAAGCAAATGTATGCCGTTGTTGTACATATGGCATTGAAAATATGATCAGTCTAATAACAACCTCAATCTTAGTGGTTTTTTGTTTCAGATATTCTCAATCGCTCTTTCTACTCCGTCCATTGACAGAGTATATCTTTGTAACTCTCGGTACAAACAATTCAAATACGATAAGAACGTAACCGTGGTCGCGCTTTCTAATGATACAGCATAATTTGCCTCCCCACGGGTTCGAATCCCAACCTTCTCATTTTTGTTTTCTGGCTTTAGCCGGAAAAACATATATCCCCCACAATTTGGAACAAACAGAGAAACTTATTGAAGTTCGCATTTGGAATGGAAACAAATAACGAGGCATAAATGACTTGTAAAGGGAGTCTGCTAGATAAGCCTTTTAAACCAAACCTAGCCCAGCTAATTTCTTCTTTATTTACACCAAAAGTAGTACTAAATCACATTTTGTTAGTTGTCTACTGTACAGACGGTACACTGAGGCTTACATTGAGCGTATGCATTTCACTTGTTTATTAGTAGAAGCCCTGTAACAGATATCGCGATTGCTCTTGTTAACACGTAGGACTGTTAGGACTGTGTGATATGAGGTCAGACGTTCGAATCCAGTCAAACGCAAACCTGTTTTGTGAATCATTTTTACTTGTTTCATTATCATGTTTGGTTATACTTTTCGAACATTCAAGCTATTGTCATCACCCTGTCGCCTACATCGTTTTTGTTTGCTTTTAGGTTAATATTTTATAAGATAACTTTTCTAAATAACTATATTAGGTAACTGTTTGAAACTTACGAGCTATATATGGAGTATAAAATCAACAGGGGAGTGGGTATTTTTGTTTTACATCAATCCTTTTCTTTATCGAATAGATCTATATATGTACATGTATGTTTATAAGAATGCCTGGCACCCATTTACAAAAACAAAGTTTTAGGCCAAATATGGGTTTTCCGTATCTTTAAATAGGGATGTGTCTATATTTTAGAATTTAAGCAGTTAATATAAAAGGTCAAGGAAGTGAGATTTCGAAAATTGGCTTTAATATCTATATTTTTTACAACTTCTGTTAGAAACAACAACAAGTCTTACAATTTTATATCAATATAACCTTTTATCACATCAACGTGCAAAATATAGAGGGCCGTAAAAATCGTACGGCCCACTGGGCATATATTTTATACTAATTTTCGAATCACCAAAGTACTGTATTACTACGCCGACTTTAAATCAGTTGAGAAAATGCAGACAAAATAAGATCACCACTAGGGATATAAAACATTTCCAAGTGTCATAAAAACATTATCTAAATCAGTCCCGCAAACTCAGGCTGTAAATTAGGCTACGTAGAGCTCTAGTATAACAGTGACTCAGACAGTTTTTTCAAATAGATGTTACAATGATAATGACGTCGTGTTGCTATAACGACGTTATTTTGAAAACAGAACTTGATTCTAACTGTCAAATCATCATTTTGAGTCAGTTAGAACAGTTTTAAATTAAATATTATTCTAAAATATGATATCGGAGAAGTCTTTTCACAACACATTAATGTTGTTTTTCTTTATTTTAGATTGATAGGTGTTTTTATCTACGGATGAATAAAACCGAATAACACCTATGACGAATCGTTTTCCTAAGAGCCGAGGGCAAACATGAAAGTAAGAGCGTTCGGATTTTCGTGTCAGTTGGTGTTTATGTGATAAATAGGATATCAAATTCGTGTGTTGTCAGTCGTGAATTTATTGAACTCCTTGGATAAAATGATATGTTGCTCGCCAAGGCTCGCAGCATATTATTTTATCCAAATCGTTCAATAAATTCACGACTGACAACACACTCATTCAATATCCTCTATACATGTCTAATCAGTACTTCTGATGTTTTTATATTAAATTCCAAGGCCATAGTACTTAGTGAAATGCCAGAAGTTTTGCATTTTCAATTCTTTTTTTACCCATTTTACCCCCCCCCCCCGAAAAAAGCAATCAAACACAAAACAAACAAACAAAACTTTTGAAATCATATTTAATTCTATTAGTACTAAAAGCTTTAAATCATATTGCTTTTAGTTTAACTTTCGATTTGGAGCACAGTAATATCAATTCCTAAAATTCGTGATTTCGTTGATATCTTTTATATTTTTTACCCAAAACATATAAACCTTTAAAAGCCTTTATTTATCCGTACTTAAACTTGTCTACATTTAAAGGAATATAATATGTGTTAAATGTATAGAAGTGAAGCATTTTCTCTGTATCCAAGGACACTGTATAGCAATTCCAAAAATTTAGGTTTTTTAAAGTTTTTTTGTTATTGTTTTTTACAATTTTTACCCCTAAAAACCTAGTTGCAACTTTTCTTTACGCCGATGTAGTAGTTACCTGCAGTGTAATGGAATATGTGTGTAATCTGAAATTTTGGAGTTTTTGTGCTCAAAACTAAGGCACAGTGGCGAAATTGCAAAAAATCGTGTTTTCATTTATCATTTTAACCATTTTACCACAAAAATGTAACCATAAAAACACATTTTTTTAAAACAAATATTTAAGCTTACTAGAACAAGTTATATTTACTAGTTATATTAAGCTGGTGTGGGCATCTAATATTTCAATCTAGAGCATTTATTTTCATACCAACGGACACGGTATCGAAATTCCAAAATTGGTGTTTTTAGGTGGGTTTTTTACATGTTTCACCCCAAAACCCCAATTGTTGTATTTTTTCTTTAGCCGATGTAGAACTAGCATCCGGTGTAATAAAATATGTGTCCAATCTAAAAATTTGGAGCTTTATTGTTCAAAACCATGGCCACAGCGGCGAAATTCCAAAAAATCGCGTTTTCATTTATGATTTTAATCATTTTACCCCAAAAATCATATTTCGCATCGTGTGATTTCTTGGGACTTGTTTTCTGTTATTCGGTTCATGTCGTAGCATATGAAGGCACAAACATAATTTCTGTGTAAATTAGTTCCTTTATTTGGATTTTGACGCTAAATGCCCTCTACTATTGATTAAATCGAGGCATTTATACATGTTAGCTGGAAAATTACCAAATAGTACGACTTTAACTGATTGACGCTATCAAATGATTACAATGGTCAAATGAAACAGCATATATTTAGAGACAGGTACAATGTATAAAATTTGCAAGACTGAGCCAAAAGATGAAATAAGATGTGTAATATTTTATAAGCAGGAAAAGTAAGCCATGAGAGAGCTAAAGTGAGTTTCCCACACTTTAAGACCAAATAATTGTTCACCATTTAGTATAACTCATGAGTTATAAGAAATTGTCCAACCCGACTTGTGCAGTCTCATGATGTACCTATATTTGATATTTCAGTTCAAAATGTGAATGCATGACTGACATATTGAGGGGGGACTACAAACTGTTCAAAACTTTGAACGTACAAGGGGCATTACTATTTCTGAATTATCGGACCGGAACCAAATTCAAACATGACCTGCACATTATAAATATATACATGCGTTTTAAATTTAAATTCAGAATGTTAATACATGACTTGGTTAATAAGTAGAAACCACAAATTGTTGGACATTTTCTAAGTCCACGGGACATTATTCTGCAAAAACTTATTTGACCTACACTGAATTCTACTTTGACCTGTAAATTGCCATGTTATGTCTATATGCTAAATATTAATTCAAAATGTAAATTCATGGCTGAGATAATGAGCGGGAACCACAAATTATCAGATTTTTCTTATTCCAAGGGACATTATTCTGTCAAAACTTTGTTAACCGACACCAACTTCTAACTTGACCTGTATTTTGTCAAATTGTCATGATATATTTATACAATAACTGTCAATTCAAAATGTCAGTGCATGAATGAGATAATTAGCGGAAACAAGAAATTGTCGGAAATTGTCTAAGTCCAAGGGGCATAACATCAAATTCAAACTCGACCTGCGTATCGCCATGGTGTATAAACAGTACTCCCTCTGTACAACGACACACAAAGAGGGACAAACGTTAAGGCATTGTATTGGCAAACATTAACAGAACAACAATGACTTCTCATCACAGTCTCTTATTAGTATATTACAAAGATTGACAATTTCAACATTTACACTAGTCTACCATTGCATATACAGTGCTCCCTCTCTACAACGACACACACTGCGTTACAAAGATTGTGTGTTGTTATAGTAGTAAATATAGGGCGGTAATATCATACATTATTCATTTTGCTGGCAAATTTCTAAAACTCAAACTGGTTTACTTCCATCAACTCTATGTTGTGACCTCTCATTAGAATCGCCTCAAAGCGATGATTCTAATGAGTGGACACAACATAAGGTTTGGTGGAGCATGTTAAAACACGATGAAAATAATTGTTAACGCAATTATATCTGAAACCCTGTTCTTTAGACAACAGTGGCAAATGTTGTTGTAAGAAGCCAACTGTTGTAGAGAGGGAAACTGTAGTGCAGAAAGTAATCATACACTTTCAACGATGTTGTGCGTCTTTGTGCATGATACGATTTGTTATTATAGAATGTATAGCAACTTGAGATAAGGAAGCCAAGCAATAACTGGATTACAGACAGAAGAGGTCTTTACGATAGGTTGCAACAGAATAAAAACTGGATGTAATGCAGAGAGCTGTCTTTGGAGAAGTCCGCATTACATAATAGACTGGAGCTATTTCCTGATAAAGTCTTCGGTTAAAAAGTACTTGGCATTTTTTGTTAAAATTTGGAAGACACTATATTTAATGAAGGGTGCTGAATCCATTGAAACTGTCTGACAGGCAGAATACTTTCATCTTATCACCGAAAATTACGGTTTATTTAAGGGAGGTAATTCTGTTCGTGACACCTAAGAAAATCAGTGTTTTGTCGAAACCTATATGTACATGACTTTTTTAAAGGCCTTAATATATAGTATGTTAGCTTAATTGATATAAGATAAGTGACAGATGATTGTTTCATGTATTTCAGCTTAAAACATGTTTAAATCACATGGTACTGAGTTCCATATAATAGCGTTCATAAAGTATGAATATACATATCAACACTGCTTTAAATTTTGTTTCTGATATATAAAAACATATCACAAGACATTGCTTAATGAAGCCAAGTATAATCAAATTATATACAAAAGCTGTCGGGTCAATAAATATTGCTAGCTTCATTATGTGAATGCGAATAAAATTAAAAATGTTGCTTTTGGCCGTTGGTGCTGATGGTTGACGCCTACGTTTCTAGCCCTAACGGCGAAGAATAGGGCCGGTCAAGTTTGGGAGTAAGTTGTCATAATCGTGGTGTTTAAGTCAAATCCGAGTAATGTTTTGTTCAGTCCATGTAACACTTGTCATAATAAGGTATGTTTTCTTTTATTTGGATAAAGAGCTTCATTGATGAGATTCTTAGTCACAAGAGTTTGCATCTCACACTAATATACTTTTAGCTTTGTTTATTTTGTCAAACTTTTACCATTTAAAGTATAACCAAGATAGAATAATGTCTCTGCATTTTGGAGTATTTTTCAAATTCAATCGTTATGCATGGTTATTATGATCCCTACATTTGCAAGCGGCTGTGCATGCAATACCAGATTTTCTGCACCTGCAGCGTGTACTTGCACATTGCAAGAGATCAGTTCTATGCAAGTCTCAGGTACTAGTTGTAGTGTCATCAGGATTGGTACAAGTTTACCTTTCTCTAATGTCCAACCCATTTCTTGAGGATTAGGTTATATTGCGTGAAGTATGTTAGCCTGTCTCCAGACTGATGTTTTGTATTGTGCCCGTTTTATATGGAAGGCCAAAGCATCACTTGTTGGTGGGAGTGTCTCTGGAGCACATGATTTAACAAACAAATAATTTCGTGCTTTGTCAACAACATCAAGGATGTTCGACGCGCCATATATCCTACATATGAAAATTTCTGCATCTTTGGCACTATTTCTTGTAAGCTCGTCTTTCCCAAGGTCTTTTAGTAGAGCATGGTTTTCTATAAAAAAACAACTTCCAACAGGTTTTCTTACTGTACCCTCCCAGGTATGAAGTTATGTCGCTACCTGTCAATGCATGAAATGCTACTACGCTTTCAAGTGTCTCATAGCTTTTCAACAAATAAATACGAAAGACTCGAGCAGGAAACGCAACACAAACAATACACCCACCTCTCAAGCAGAACACACACACAGTCATACCATAACAAACACACACACACACACACGCACAATCCCATTCCTTCATCTACACACTAAAAAGAAAACAACACGCAAGACAAACAGAAAGCAAAGTGAACATAGAAGCCCGCCTTGGTACGGTCAGCAGCAATCAATAATTAATTATAAATTAATCATTAACTACCACTGGGGGGTTAAACCTGGGTTTAGGGGCGCCCAACCTCACACGTATCTCCTACATTCACCTATAAAGACGAACAGTGTACATAAGATATAAACCCTGTTCTACAACCTCACAATCAAAAAGATCGCCAGCACAGTAAGTAAATACATGTAAAACATTTAACAAAAATTCTATGACAAGATCATTAGTAACGTGAACATGAATGTATTTTCGCTTTTTTGCTGTGCCTGCTTTTAGCTAAAGTTTAATGCACACCATCTTTGAAAAATGTGCTATAAGAAGCACCAATATATCAGTGTCGCGTGCTGAAACAACAATAGACGAGGAATTGCTTGCTGCACAATGGACAACCACTTCAAGACAGCTAACCTCAAAAAGCCTAACCTTTCTAGAAAGGTTATTAATATTCTTAACAATGTGGGTCATAGCATAAACTACATGGAAGTAGAAAAACTGGTCAAAGTTGTCCAACGCCAGATCAGTTGTCAAACCAGTTGTAACAATCTATCAGGAGTTGACATTTTACACTCACTTAATGCTGTGCTAATTTCAGTATTCAGTTCTTCTACAGTCATGTGGTTTATGCGAATATGTTTCAGAAATTCAGAATATCAATAAACTTTCTAGAGTCGGTAAGACTTTTGATACCAAGACCCATAGTGAGATGCTTTCCCTTTTCCCCAATGATATGCATCCAAATTAATGTCTCTGGAAGCAGTCTTGCCCAAACGGACAGTTCTTTTACTTCTCACTGAACCTAAAAAAGGTAAAAGCACAATCCCTGTGTGAAAAGAGCGCTATATAAATCTGGTTTAATAATAATAATTATATGTAAGAGAGTGTCTGTATTAATGTTTCTGGGACATGCTCCTTGAGAATATTCCATACATGGTCAGATTGCAAAGATTCTTGGTCTAATTTAGTAACTTTCTCTAGAGTATTAGTATCTCTATTTGCAATCATATGGATACCACGTATTCATGTTGAAAATCGCTTATCGTCTCTCTCAAAGCAGCACCATAATTAATATAGTTTCTTCATTGCTTCCACTGTTTCGCAGGATTCTCCTTCTTGGATCGACCCCTTGAATTTGATGATTTATCGTAGAGCCCATAGGTTGGGTGAATGTTATTGTAGTACTTAATTGGGATCATAGTCGACTGTCTATGATACACCAGCACGCAATGTTTACGACTTAGTATCCTCTGTTTCTGGTTGATCCACAAACCCAAACAGCACTGATACTGCTGTAGCAGCACACATTGAATCAACAATGATGCTGGAAGAATAATGGACACATGTTTGGAGAAACATCTCTCGCGTCTGATAAAGTCATACTTTTTGTTTGTGCCTAGGTATTTTCATCAAATGGTTTGACTTTATTTAAGTATTGGGGTTTGTATATGACAGACACACTTCCTCGACTAATTGATGACTATCTTCAAGTCAACTACATAGCACTTGTGAAAGATTAAATTAGCATTGTTCAAATCACGGTTTTCCCTCTGTGAATCCATCAAATTAGTGAATAGGATATTTAGCTTCGGTTCGGTTTTAGTACCACTACTAATTAAGTGGTTACTTACGTCCCACATTTTCCCTGTATATTCAAAAAATGAAACAACACATGCTTTGAAACACTTATTAAACGCTCTGCTTAATATTTCATGCTATAGCCAGGTAAACCTATATTCACCATGGATATACATAATAGTTATCAACTGAAAATAACAATTCCACAAGTGACAAATATGTTTTATATGCATTACTTACACAGGTGCAAACATAAGCTTTTATACAGTGCTACACATAAAATGAAATTATTTTGATACTAAGAAATAATAAAAATATTCTTACTTTGTAAAGAAACACTCCCTTCCGTTATTGGCACATACTTATCTGCACCAGTCAAAATCAAACTTGATTAAATAAATACTTGAATTTGATAGTGGTCAATGCAGGCCATGTATTATCCCTGTAAAAGCATTACCAACTTCAAGATTTACCATCATGAACTACTGTATGTTTGGCACAATTGCATGGGAAGACACAAAAAAACATTTGCATAACCTGGCAAATCAAGAAAAAGTATTTTAGTAGAAATTAGTAAAAAAGGTATCAACGGCAGCCATTTTGGATTATATCAGCACTGAAAGACAGGAACCAATCAAAAGAAAAGCTAACTGAATTTCTCAGTTTAATATCCAATAAGAATCTAAAAAACCTGTTGATATTAGTATCAATTACAGTCAATAAAAGTAGTTGAATTGCTCGACAATTTAATTGTTGCTAAAAATAGTCATTTGGCAACCATTTTGGATTTCAATGAGTCTAAAACTATCCTTGAATATTTTCAAGTTATGTATTTGGGGACACTTCATTGCTAATTGCTTACAAAATACCATTTTAGATATTTAACAAATGAAATGAAAGTTTCAATCAAGTAAATTTATGTAAGTAGAAATTAATAAGGTAGGTATATACGGCGGCCATTTTAGATTATTTAAGCACTGCTGGATGACAGATCAAAACAAAAGCTGATATGATTTAAAAGTTAATGTTCAATACGAATCAACTTAAAGTGTACATATAAGTATCAATTATAGTCAATATAAGTAGTTTTATTGCTAAAGAAGGATAAATGTTACTGAAAATAGCCATTTTGGCGGCCAGTTTGGATTTCAATGATTCTGAAACTTTTCTTAAACATTCTTTAAATTTGTATATAGGTAAACTACATTGATAATTGCTAACAAAATACCTCTTTTAAGTCTCAAACACATGAAATACTTATATTCAATTTTTCAGCAATGTTAAAATAGGTGCTCAAGGGTTAAAGAAAGTAACCCGATCTCAAATTGTTAGTTATGATTTACTTTATTCAAATCCATAAAGAAAAAAACAATAGACCACATTTCCAGGTTCTCTTACACTTCTGCTGGACTATTCAGATGCCAAAGTAATTACTGAATATTAGGTCGGCCATTTTGGCCGCCATCTTGAAAAGTTGAAATAATTCAACTTGTCAGACAACACCAATGGTTTCAGCACCCTTTAATTACCCAATATATGTTGTCTGCCTAATTTTAACAAAAAATGCCTAGTGACCATAGCTCACCAGGAAATAGCTCCAGTCTATAAGCCCTGCACTTACTTTCGACCTCTGACGAAGACCATTTGGTTTGGAGATGTGTGCATGACAGTTGAACAGTGTTAATTCGACACCTATCATTCACATTAAAATTTAGAAAAACTGAACTACTCATGACTTTTAGAAAAATGTATTATAGCAGATAAATGAAGTTTGTATTAGAATGAGAGTCTCTGTACATTAACTGTGACAACTCTGTAGCATTCACTTAGAAAACAGTCTGTATATCTACATTTTATCAATACATGTAGGTAACAGGAAATCTGAACAATGTGAGTTTTATTACCTTCAATAATGCAGAGACAGTTGCATCTTGTTAGAGTGAAATGCAAATACAACACCTTGTGTAGTATGGAACTGAGATTCAGACTGAGAATTTTATAGATCTAATGCATGAAAGAGCATATCGATCGATACAAAAAACACTAAATTATTATCAGTCATGCACGAAAATAAAACCTTACCTCCACTCAAGAAATTGTCGAATGATATACAACCGTGAATGTAAAAGCAACATAAGCAATAGTTCCTCTACTGTAGCAGATTGCAGCTTGAAAGTAACGCAGAAAGCTCTGCTTTACTTTCAGACTGCTTTTAGTAACAGATAGTAATCATCTGAAATCAATACACAAAGAAAACATATAAGTACTGAGTTAACGTTATAGAGCCTATGACAAACCTTGCTTTACAAAAACAAACAAAAAGGGCAGATAAGGCACTATGTACAGTGTAAACGGTGAAATTGTTTCTGGTACTTGTAATAATTTCCCCTGGGTGCTTTGAAATAGTGATAAAGAGAACTAGTACTTGAATCCGTGATCACTTCCAATTTTAGGGCAATGGCAGTATGAGACGTATGTAAACAGAAAGCTTTTCAGTGGAAAAAGGTAAAATATACCCACCATTGTCTATAGATATGTCATCGGAAAAAAAGTTTGGGGCTGCGCGATACGTGCAGCCTAAAAAAGACATGTTTAAGTCACATTGCTGCTTTGTGTTTTGACGCCGTTAGCAAGAGAAACAGATATTTGACAAAGTCAAAACACTACTCTACTGAACCTAACAATACCAAGTAGTTTCGACTTGTAAAGGAAACATATAAAAAGTCATAATTAACTTTCAGACAAAGCCGCTCAGATAAACCTATTATACACAAATCGAAATTAATGGAATTTGATGTAAAAACACATCAAATTCAAGTTATCTTATGGGTTCAAGTTTATATGAAGTTTGTTTTTTCCAGGCCTTGTCAAAAGCAGGACCTCATTCATTTTCCCCGTCATAGGTGTGTTTGGGTCGGGGAGCCATCCCCAGCACACCTTACAAAATATTTATATAACATATAAATATAACATTTGTTTTGAATGGACAGGTCTCTCAATTTTCAATTATTTACACAAAAACTAAAACAAAACTCCATTTGTTACCAGTTATGTTTACATTGTATATTACATTGTTTATCGTCTATTAAAATCATATCTTCTTTGAATTTATAAGGCATACATACTTTGACACAGGCATCAACATCCAGTAAGTTTAACTTATATAAACGATAACGTATGTAAGCTATTCGAGCAGGGCATTGAAGTTGTCTCCCATTGGTTTGAATACACCAAAAACTTTGATCATCCTTTGATTAACCTGTTTTCGCCCAGTGGATTCTTCCATGTTTATATATTGGATTAGTCAATTTTGTTATCAAAGGGATTCCTGGTCAAATTTTCATTTTCATTTTGTTTTAAATTGAAATTCCTATCAGCAAACAATATAGACTCTGATCAGACGCCGCAAAATGCTGTTTGCCTATGTCCCATATATGGGATCGTGAGCACAAGTGAAATAATATATGAAAAATACCAACCTCCCCTCCCCTAGCTATAACAATGATGTATGTTACCTATTTACTGTAAAATTTAATGTAGTTTGATCTTTGCTTGCTTGCTTTGCTTGCGTTTTCTTTCTTGTTGCAGCTTGAGTCCAGTGTTTGTAGCCTAAACTTCTAGAGTTAGTTTGTCTTCATGGCTTACAAAGGCTTTGTTTATTATAGTGTCACACCTATTGAGGGCCAACCAGTTTTTACTTTTGACACATCTATCGTGTTTGCGCGCACAGTACCTCCATGGTCCATTCTCCAGGCGCCTGGCAGAGAAGAGACTACTGTAACCATTCGTTTCACTAGATGGTGGCTTACCAGTTCAAACCCCGTATCCGGCACCGGGATTCAAACGCTTGATCTCCCACTTCCGGGGCGAACGCCCTAATCACTAAGCCACGGTTGTGGCTGCCAATGTTTGAGTCATGATTGGACTGTTCTTTACAGGAATCTAAGGGACTTTTATTGCTGCATTGCGTTACTTGGTAAACAACGAATCAATGAATACTGTTGATTTTTTTCCGTATTCAGTAACAAGCACAGGGCCGCGACACGATTGCTTTTTGAGAGAAAAAAATCGTCAGAAAGTATATATAGAGACAAGGGATACAACTGATTTTCAGTATATTCTCACCCCAACTCGACAAAACCGGGCATATCATGAATACATATTGATAAAACGACACCCTTTTTGCATTTCTGTCTAGCTAATATGATACCCTTCCATACAAACATAACATAAAAACAACTGTAAGCATGCAATTTTAACAGTAACTGCGTCCACTCACTGAAATCATCGATTTTCGGAAAACGGGACAGGTGTTCGTTCATAGCTAACACAGCTTTGGCCACTACTGTACGCTTGTTTAGGCGGTATTTTCGAGCATTACAGTCATTGGCCACTACTGCACGCTTGTTTAGGCGGTAATATCGAACATGACAGTCATGCAGTTGCAAAGATATACATTTTTGACACCGATCAAAGCTGATTTATTCTTAAATCATTGCCGTACCAAAAAAGCTTACATGTACAAGAATAACTTTACTGCCGATGAAAACATGCTAATTTGTTGATGGTATGGCAATGATTTGAGTACAAATCAGCTTTTATATGTGTCAATATTGATATCTATGGAACTGTATTACTGTAATGCTCGAAAATACCGCCTAAACAAGCGTACAGAGGTGTATAATGCTGTGTTGGCTATGAACGAACACCTGTCCCGTTTTCCGAAAATCGGTGATTTCAATGAGTGGACGCAGTTACTGTTAAAATTGTATGCTTACAGTTGGTTTTATGTTATGTTTTTATGGAAGGGTATCATATTAGCTAGACAGAAATGCAAAAAGGGTGTCGTTTCATCAATATTTATTCATGATATGCCCGGTTTTGTCGAGATGGGGTGAGAATATACTGAAAATCAGTTGTATCCCTTGTCTCTATATATACTTTCTGACAATTTTTTCCCCTAAAAATTAATCGTGTCGGGGCCCTGTGGTAACAAGTGGGGCTCATTTATCCGCCCAGTCAGCATCTGTTGTTTTCGGGGAAAAAACACCATTTATAAGACTGTTATTAAGAGGTTAAAATATGACCTAGGCGTGCCATCTGCCCATAATGGCACAACTGGTGCCATAATGGCTCGAGGGCTATAGCCCGATGGCTATTGTGACACCAGGCGTGCCATTATGGACAGAAGACACGCATAGGTCATGTTTTGACCTTTTTATTGTGTATCTTCATGCAATTGACGTGGTTTCAAACATCGTTTAACTGACATCAACTGCTTACAAATTTAAAACGATAGGGGCAGCTCTAAATCTTTCAGAAATGCTCAGATCGAAAGATCTCAGTTGGTTATGGCGAAAGTAAGCCCACGCAGACAATTTGTAGTAGATCTAGAATGTGAAAAATTAAAAACCGCTAGATCTACGCAATCGAGTAAATCTCTACATTTTGACGACGTCGGTTTTATCTTTTGAAATTTCCAATGGATGGCGTGACATGATGACGTCATAACTGTCATTTTAAATAACATAAACAACGTCGAGTCATTTTACACTGACTTGGATATTGTATAGATAGGAACCGTACCTTTTACGTTAAAACCCTTCTGTCTGAGAATTCAAGTTCTAGAATACGAGTTGACAACGACGCCAACCCCCTTCTCCTGCCATGTTTAAATAGATCTAAGTTGCTAACATCAACGAGTTGCACGTGAAAATCTTCGAGGGGCAATTATCCATAATCGGCCTAATGGGCCATTATGGATTGGTCACATGACCTCCGTAAAGACAGTTTTCAACGGCAATTTTGTTACTTTTTATAGTAAAGTATACAATAATCATTTTTAATTAATGTACCATTTTCAGTAAATGGGGCTTATCTATAACACCAAGAGATCACCTACATAGAAAAGTTAATTATGGTATTTAGCATTTTAAATGTGTCGGAAATTTTGTATTTAAGGTACCGGAAGCAGTGCACAATTTCCGCCAAAAATAAAAAGTAAAATGAAGTTTGAGTATTTTGTTAAGTTTTAATTGTTCCATACGATGACTGGTTTTCTTCTTTATTTCAAAAAAATTGTATTGAATCTAAACCATTTCATCTGCGTTCGGTTACAGCCTATGGACGGATATCGCTTGGTTATAAATTTACCGTTATATCCCTTAAAAACAAAAATAAGTAATATCTGTTATAACAATCGAATGGTAAATGTGTGAAGAACCCAAACCGCTACAAACTTCCACAAACCAAAAACAAAAGTTTCCATATTCTAGCAGATGGTAGCTTAAAGCAGACTTAAAGTAAAGCAGAATGCGACTTAAGGCGCATTCTGTTTTACGTTCAACCTGCTTTAAGTGGATAGCTGTTTTCAAAACCAGGAGCAGGCTATGGTTAATGGGTTACTACCTAGAAGTTACTGAGTGTAGCTATATTAAGTTTGAATACGAGATACTTCCATGGATAAACATAGTAGATTAATTTTAAATAAACATTATTTTGCATCATTTTAGCTTAAATGTGCCCTCTATAAGCTTTATTTGATTAGAAATTAAAGAACTTAAGTACTTTGGATTGTTTGTAAGCAATTTAGCCAGTGGTTGGGAGGGGTTTAGGGAGGTTTTGGGTCTTACGTCGGACCCCGTGCGACTGAGAAACTATGAAACCTGCGGTCAGAGGTTAGAATCCCGTCGAATGCATGGTTACGATTTTTTGAGAAAGCACCAAGCTAATATCACCATCCTGTCGTGTATTCGGTATATATTTTGTAAGACAACAATTCTCAATAACTATCTCAGGTAGATCCGTGTAAAGTTTTGCACATTTGGTCAGTATTCTTAGCAATTTACACCAAGTAATTCACTATTTTTCAAAAGACTCGATGTACCTTAAATTCAAAAATATGATCAGCTTGTACACTTATATACTAAATAAATGGCCTTTAAGGGTGTATCCAACCCATAAGTGATTTTTTCAAAGTATCAAACTTTTTTTCTATCATTGTTTTTTTGGAAGAGCTATTTATGATGAATGAAAAAATTGAAAAAAAAATATATGGTGGTGTCCTTATTTTTGAGCTACAGCGATTTGAAATAAGTATGTCAAATTTGGACTTTTTCTCTCAAATTTTACCCATTCAGAGTACAAGCTTCAGTAAAATCTATTTCAAAACAAAACAAACATGGTAATTTGGGTTTTCATTATTTATTTCATGTCTATGGTGGTATTTTCACATATAGAAACCAAATTTAGACAAAGCAGGCACTAGGTTTGAACAATATGGATCCTCGAATATCAAAAATATGCTTTTTATAGGGCTTGATTTTATTAGATTTTTTATTTTATGAAAAACAAGTAAAAAAGTTTGAAAATGAAATAGTTCTAGTATTAAACTTTTTCTTATATTCTACCAAATGAAAGCCAATGCTAAGGCTGTTCAAAATATGAAAAGAAATTGAAAGGTCAGTGTTGAAAATTTTGAGTTATTAAAGTAAAAAGAGTTATCTCCCCTTACAATATTTACAAAAAAGTACCATATCGATGATATTTAGAGCTTTATAAATTTCACATTTGGTGCCTGTTTTCTCTTAAATTAGTTTTGTATGTAGAAATACTACCATAGATAGGAAATAAATAACACAAAACCAAATTATCATATTTGTTTTCATTTAAAATGGATTTTATTGAAGCGGGCTGTTTGAAAAGGACAAAATAAGAGAAAGTGGGTTGGGTAAATTTTACATGGCCATGGAGCCAACTGTTGTTCACCAAAATGTACACTTTTTAAAAAATTTCATTCATCTTAAATAGCTCTTCAATACAAAACCATCATAAAGTGTTTTCATATACTTTGAAAATATCTTACATTCATGACATTGATACACCCGTAAGAGTTGACAGAGACCGCATTAATTCAGATCCGACAATGCCTCGTTAACCAAAGTTCAATAAATCAAGGGCAAAGCTCAAGGTCAACTTGACTCATAAAAGAGATTGAAAATTCTAGTGAGGACAAGAACCCAAACCAATGCAGTACTACACTTATTTGTTTCTTGAAACTGCTTGCTAGTTTTAATGTTTGGTAGAATTGTATTCCTTTCACACAGTGTGAACTCTCGTAGATTCACGGTTTGCATTCCGGGTTATAATATCAAAGGCAAATAACTCGATCATAAGATTGTGAAAGATATTTCTTGATAGGTGCAATTGAGATAAAGTATTGTTGTTGCTTTATAGTGTTCAAGTATTATTGTTGTAAACAACAATGTTTTTAAAATGATCTGATATACATCTGGCAATCCTTAGGAATTCTGGGGTCCGGCTGATCCCAAGACGTTTTTCGAATAAACTTCATGCAAACTGACCTATTTGGTACGTATTTCACATCAGTGTCAAAAGCAGTCAAAAAGTTAATGTCTAAACGCGACACAAGCGTCATTAGGCGGACTTCTTTTGTCTGGCAAACAAGTCGCTCTGGTCCAAGAAAGTCCAAATGTTCGGATGAGAGTTAAACTCAGCAGTGTATTTGAAGCTGCACCAAAGTGGTTACAGACAGACAGACAGAAAGCTCAGTGTCAATAGATATCCTTCCTCTATAAAGAGAGCCATGAAACGCGCCAGCGAATTTTACTAAAATAAGAAGGCTTAATAGATTCAAACGTGTACAGAGTTATACACGCTTTCTCAGTACTGTTGAAATGCGAACTTATGTCTTTTGCAAACACTTTAGATTTCGATTATGTCGACCCTGTTCACAATTCATGAAAATTAAAATCAACGCATATGTTTTAGGTTTTTCTACTGTATAAGAAATGACATGCATTTTCATCTTAAACTAAATCACGCAAAACATTGCATAACATACAGTGGAAAGGACATTTCCCAATAAACGTATCAATACACTTATTTCAAGATTATATTTTCTATTACGGACAGTTAAGAGCTGATAAAAAATCCAAGTTGTTGTATTCAAATGTGTTCAAACAATGACACCCCACAAGTATGAATTGACCATTAGGTCATTGAGTGTTTTATTTGAGTCTGAAATCGTTTACAAGTATTTGATTTGTCAGTTTTCAGCAAAACCTCAAATATGACCATCAAATGCCTAAAATGATATTAGACTCAACTCAAAACTATTTCCAACCTTGCAACCTGAGTTCGTGTATGAAGCAGGAGGGATATTCTATACATGTATAAGGAAATGGCTTTACGTTAACGGTACTTTCTGTAATGGAAAATGAATAGGTTATTTATTAAGAAATAATAACAAATTGACGGGAAAATATATTGATAGATTTAAAATAGATGTGTTTATTCTACTTATCATTCATTTTTAGCGCAGCTGGCACAGAGTGCCAAGGTGGGATATCTAAATTATACTGTTTCATGCATGGCTCGGTGTATGTCGTCCGTCCGTCAATTTCTGTAAACGACATCTTTTCCTAAATTACTGGATTCATGTTTAACAAGATGGCCAGGAAGGATCCTTATATAACTTATTCTAAGTCGTTAAAAAGTTCTAGTAAATCGCATATCTAGGTCATTGGATCTAAAAAGAATATCCTTTCGATGAAAACTTAAACATTCTGCTTGTCTGAAACCACCGCACCATGAGCATATATATTTGGTACACAGCATCACCTACATGTCCTCTATTGAGATCGTTCGAATTATGTTTCTTGGGTAAAAAACGACCCGCCGTAGGGGGTCAAAGTTTAACATAGAGTCATTTAGTGAAATCTTCAAACATCTTCTTTGAAACTACTATATCCAGAATTTAGATATTTGCATGGTGACACTTCTACAGACCGTTTACATATATTATTGAACTGATTCCAGTCCATTGCATATATACGTCACATGATCTGAAATAGTTCTTGCCAATGAAAACTTCACAGATGATCTAGTTTGAAACCACAAAGCATACACCACAACGCCTCTATCTGAAAAAACGTAATCCCCTTTGGTGATAAATTTACCTAGCACATTTTTTTTTACAGGTGAGTAATCAAGGACCGCATGGGCCTTTTGCTGTATGTTATAAAAATGCTTAATTTTATTTAAGCATATTCACATGATCTGATTACAAAATGTATTGTGTTTTAGTACAGATATAAATAAAATTCTAATTACGATCTTATTCCTCAATTTATATGCATAATCATTTTTATTTCATTGACTTATATTGATTTATAAATTATCATAAAACTGTTGAATTTAAAATGGATCATTTATTGTATTGCTCATTTCTATACAGAAATTCTTAAAGTTAAAAGCTGCCCCCTGCCTTTATTCTTAAAATTCAGATTGTATCCAATTTAACTGTTAAAACATTAGTGTTATTGCCAAACTGTTTAAATTTTGATTGATAACTGTTCATCTGATCAGGATTCAGCTTATTTTCAATACCAGTAGACTTCAAATCATAAAGGCAATAGGTTAAACAATATAGCATACCTCATTAGGATGAGTACAAACATTAGCATAGCGTGACGGAGGGATACAGTGGAACCTGCATTTATAGTATCTACAAAAAAAACTTATATAGATATTAAATGCAGATTTAGCTTAAAGTTCTGCAGGACAACGTTAATGCAGAAAGCTCACACCCGCAGTTTTCTTCATAACTTTCATTCTGAATTAAGCGTAAATCTACCTTTCATAAACCATATTCCTTAAAAATGTTCCAATTTAGGAAGTTCTAATTGTATTTTCTGACATATATTAACTAACTGGTATATATAACTGTCGATTCCCTATTACTTGCAATAAGACTACATAGCCATTGAAAAGTTGTCAGTGTTACTTGTTGCAATTCTAATATGGCGGGTGGATTTGCAGTCCTACTTTTTGTGTTTGCTTGCTCCATCAAAGGGGAGCCGAACGAGCCCGTTGAAATCGTAGACTGTCCAAGATTTGTGTACGAATATAAACTACTGGAGAGAATGATCCAGGCGGAAGCAATGTTGGTGTCTGTGCAACAAACAATAGCTGAACTTGAAGGAAACTCAACCACGCCATGGATTGTGGCAGTTTACGTTGGACTAACAGCTGAAATAGGTTTTACGATCGGACAAACTATCATATTCAACAGAATAATCCTGAATATTGGAAATGGGTACGATTCGTCTAATGGCGTTTTTACAGCGCCAGTGTCCGGCATATATCTCATCTCTGCAAACTTATGCCTCGATGACGGCGTATGGGTATCAGCCGAGTTACTTCATAACGGAGCAAGGATTGGGTTATTCATGGTTGGAGATCCTGATTATGAGCACTGCAACAACATGGTAGCGACACAGCACCTTGCTAAAGATGATAAGATATGGGTGGTAACGGAAAACGGGGTCGACACCAACCTATACGAGGAATATGGATGGAATTCCTTGACTGTGAACTTGATCGTGTTAACGTAGGGATGGTGCAGATAAGCAGGCCATATATATGACAAAGTATGTGCCACTCCGAATACAATATTGTGGTTATCCAATAGGACAGGGAATCTTTAAAAACTACTCTTACTATGAACAACTATAGTCTGAACTATTACACTATCTAATTCGATTATGAAAAGTTTTCCTTACGAGAAATTTCTGACTCATATCATACATATTATATTTGACTTCAGTGCAGACCGTTGTCAGACAGCTCCTACAGGATCTATTTGATCCTGGTTAAAATTGTTTTAAACCGACGCCAATATTTGCTTTTAGCAGGAAAAAGATCCATAGCATTTGCATCAAGTAAACATGGATGTTTAACCCTTTGAACCCTAGTCCCGCATATAGGCGTCCTTTTCAAACAGTATACATGTGAAAGGTGCACATGCCCTATGCAAACAGTGAATACCCAGATCAGAGGGCTCCGATAGGAGCCCTCTGATCAGGGTCTTCACTGTTTGTTATAATGCCAAACATTGACAAAAGCAACCCTTAAAAGTCAGAAATGGACTAGACTCAAATGTAAACAGGGATTGTCCATTTTAAGTTTCAGGGAGGAAAGAGTTAACCCATTTACTGCCTATCCCGAGTACAATGATTGTTTGCAAACAGTTCAAATCCTGATTAGACGCCACTGAAGAGGATCTAAACTGTTTGATAATCAATTTTGTATTTCTTGAGGGTGTATCAATGTCATAAGCCAATTTTTTGGAAGAGCTGTTTATGATGAATGAAAAAATTGAAAAAAATATATATAGTGGTGTCCTTTTCTTTTAGCTACAGCGATTTGAAAAAGGTATGTCAAATTTTGACGTTTTTTTCAAATTTTACCCATTCAGAGTACAAGCTTCAGTAAAATTTATTTCAAAACAAAACAAACATGATAATTTGGGTTTTCATTATTTATTTCATGTCTATAGTGGTATTTTCACATATAGAAACCAAATTTAGACAAAGCAGGCACCAGGTTTGAACAATATGGATCCTTGAATATCAAAATATGCTTTGTATAGGGCATGATTTTATTAGATTTTTTATTTTATGATAACAAAATTAAAAAAGTTTGAAAATGAAATAGTTCTAGTATTAAACTTTTTTTTATATTCTACCAGATGAAAGCCCATGCTAAGGCAGTTCAAAATATGAAAAGAAATTGAAAGGTCAGTGTTGAAAATTTTGAGTTATTAAAGTAAAAAGAGTTATCTCCCCTTACAAAATTTACAAAAAAGTACCATATCGATGCTATTTAGAGCTTTATAAATTTCACATTTGGTGCCTTTATTTCTTAAATTAGTTTTTGTATGAAGAAATACTACCATAGATAGGAAATAAATAACACAAAACCAAATTATCATATTTGTTTTCATTTAAAATGGATTTTATTGAAGCGGGCTGTTTGAAAAGGACAAAATAAGAGGATGTGGGTGGGGTAAATTTTACATGGCCGTAGAGCCAACTGTTATTCACCAAAATGTATACTTTTTAAAAAATTTCTAAGCTAAGGGTTTATTTCCTGCACTGTCAATATACCGCATGTTTAAAATGTGTGGTCTAGCTTTTAGAACCGGAAAGTAGAGTGAATTAGTCGTTATTATTTTCAGTTAACTATTTCGGCGCCAAAATTACACAAAGTCGACTTAGCAAATAGTGTGGTTCCTGATTACACGCCGCGTCAATCTGACAAGGATTAAAACTGCTTGAAACTAGTATCGCCATAGTCTTAAGTCATACTAATTTGAATCTTACTTTGAAACGTTTTGTAAAAAAGAATAATGAAACAGACGACAATAAATCAGTGAAAAGTTATACCTTCACGATAAATTTTGTGCCGAAACGATCAAGAAAGTAGATCTAATCGACCTAACGCACTGCAATAAAAGGGAGAAATGGACAATTTTTTTTTATAATTGCATGACTTATTTTATGTTGAGTGAGAATCAGTTTTGGGCTCAATCAGACACCGTGTTATTTCGACATCTGATCTGGTTCAAAAGTGTTTGCAAGCGAGCAAACCTGTTTCTTCGGGAGAAATAAAATGTATTTCAGTAGTTCACCCAATGTATGGACTTATACTGGTTAATTATATAGTCATTATTTTGTTATAATTGCGATTTTTGTCTGCAATGTGATTCTTTCTCTTATTTTTGTCTAATAGGGATCATAGTGGTTTGCCTTATTTGGAATCATTTTATCCTCTATAGCCATGACGTCCTGCTTAACCAGAAGCGCTGCATAAAGCGGGTAGATAAATGACGTCATTTTTTATGACATTATGCTTTAGCGCAACGAGTGCGCACAAACTGCAATTTTTCGGTTATTTGTATCATGTTAAAATGAATTAAATTGGAGAAAAAATCAACCATTCGTTTTGGTGATGAAGGATAGGAATTTCTCTCACATGTAGCAGAAAATTCCCGAAGGGACTCGGCAAGCCTCGTCATTGCAAGTATTTTCTAACTCACGGGGGAGATATTCTTATCCGACATCAACACTTATGGTTGATTCTTACAATCTTTCACCACCATATTTCGTTTATATTTACAGCATTTGTCAGAAAAGTAATCCAACAACAAATACGAGTAATGTTTGGTTTGGATCAAGATCACAGTCCTGTCACATACATTGTATGTTTTGAATTCCAATTGCCAGAGATATTTCGATTGGTACATGATTTACATACCAAAACTCAGCATTTAATTACTTTGCTCTCTATTGTGAAGCTTTTTGTTTAATATTTATCCATCCGTTCGGGTACAAATTATGTTGGTTCGTGAAAATTTACGATTTATATCAATGTGGAAGAATAGATCTACTCTCATCAGAATATTTCAAAACATAACGTTTTGAGACTGACCCAATTGTGCATTTCCATTATTTTTTCTAAGTAAAGATAAGCATTTATGACATAACTCATGCCGAATCTTTCAAACGTTTGCTTATGCTATACCGTAGCGACAACACCGAAACGTTTGTCGCACCGTTACCATGGCAACCAGTGACCATATTTACACATTAAACAAAGAACTTTTTTGTTATAAAATCGAATGTTATAAAAAATAACTTGTGCACAAATTGTACAGATGGAAAGATATGGACACGTTTATCACTGAATATACCTTTGTTTTACATTTATGGTACACTTTGTACAGATATATGTAAATAATATGAAGAAAATGGTCAAAATATGGATGGAGTCCACAGGACATCATATCATATTAATAGATATTAACATGTGTTACTATACATTTTTAAACTAAAATTGTATTAGTTAAACATATGTTACCAAACATATTCTTAGCTCATCAATTTAAGCAATTTGTTAAGCTTTGTATCTGCTTCCAATAATTTCAAAGCAAGAGTTTTCCAATGTATTCGATCTGTCATGGAACTTATCTAAGCTCCGTGCAGTATGCATGAAGCTGGCACTAAGCCAGTAACAGTGCTAATATATGTGATAGAACTTGTACAGTAAACACATCTATTGGACTAAACAAACGCATAGATCTAGTCTCAAAACGTTAAGATATAAGAGTTTAAACAATTGTTTGTTTAACCTATCACCCTATAGCCTGTTTCTAGTATTGACGATAAATGACCACTTAACCCTTTACCTTATATAATCGCCTTTTAGCGCATTCCGTTTAATCCTCTGCGGAAGAAAATAATTCCAATATATACAGTCATGAATATGTATCAGAAGGTATATTTTCTTAATTCTAGCAGGTGCTAACGTGAAGCAGGCTGAAAGTAAAACAGAATGCGCCTTAAGGCGCATTTTGCTTTACTTTCAACCTGCTATCAGTAGTCACCTATTTTTATAACTAGAAACAGGCTATAGGGCAAAGGGTTAAAGCAGGTTGAAAGTAAAGAAGAATGATCCTAAAGGATTAATTGGTAAACGAACTAGTGTAATCTCCGAACAGTAACCGTTTACTCTATTGCTTGTTTCTAGTATTGAAGATAGGTGATCACTTCAAGCGGGTTTAAAAAAAGCAGAATGTGCCTTATGGCGTGTTATGTGTTACTTTCACTCTGCCTTAAGCTACCATATGCTATGAAGATAGAAAAGAATAACTGTATGATATATATATATGACTGTATAAACTGGAACTATGTTCTTCCATAAAAGATGATTAAAATTCGTATATATGGAGTAATTAAACGATGGGGTAACACACGCGTGCTTTACCTGGACATAAACCGTTTTCTGTAGACTCTGTCTTATGTTGAAGATAGGTGACAACCTAAAACGTATTTAAAGTAAAGCAGAAAGTGCCTTAAGGTTTACTTTCATTCTGATTTAAACTTTAAGCTACCATCTGCTAGAGAAAGAGACTTCTTGCTGTTGTTTATTTTCATTTTTGTTGATTGTTAAAGGCATCTTACTTTAATTGAAGAATGTCCGGTTAAAATGACTGAAACCAAACAGTGCAAAACAGCAAGAAAAATACACAATTACAAGCAAATGTGTGGCATTATCGTACAAATTACATTAGTTGGGATCGGACTCAAATATACTGAAAAAAAAATCAATTTTTAGAAATTCTCAATTTTTATATTAAATTTGTTTTAAGATTGAGTCATTTACTATAAAAGTTCCCCGCAGACAGTTCAAAAATGATAACAAAGACCTTTAGATAAAATCCATTAGAGAGGGGTCACTATATTCTATTTTCTTCAGGACTCCGACAAAGGTTTTTTATTGACTTGGGTTTTACGGCACCGCGACACATGAAATGGTCAAGGGTATGCATCAATAGACAGTACATGTGAACGCGCATGTAAAATGCTAAAATATGACACTGAAATCAACCTCTACCGGTATGTTCTTTGTATGGATGTCGTCTAAAGATGGGTTGCCGTACCAACACCCTGGCATGGAGTAACCAATACTTGTATATGAATATAACCTAATTTAGGGGGCTTTGCAAAACGTACAAATGAATGTGAAAACGCAACACCTAAAATAATTCATGTTAAAAAAAGACATTTCCATGGAAAAAGAGATGAATACCATTGCCTGGATTTGAACCATCACATCAAATTACAAATATTGAACTGTACTAACAGAGCTAGCCGAGCATCTGTTATAATTTCATGACATTATCTTATTTGTAGTCCATGTCACAGCTCGTTATACTGTAGTCAAGCGTCAATGTTATAAAGTATTTTAGTTGAGTTTGAAGTCGTTCTTGAGTATTTAATTGATTTTGAGCTTACGCTAAAACGTTACCAATTACATACATGAGAGCGATCTCAGAATCAACACAGAGGCTTTATGGCATCGGGGCCTGTAAAACAGTGAATAATAGTAGTAGTATCTTTATTTCTATCATATTTGAAGAACAAATAGACACACATCATAGTATGTTCCTAAACTGAGATTTAAATTAACAGTCAAAAGGCCGGCATTTGGTAAATTATACGACAATTTTCTTTTATCGTGAACATTTTACTACAGAAATGCCATCTGGTTTTAAGTCTCTTAAAGGTATGTTGAATACAGAAGAATGTGCATGAGTATGTAACAGTCTGGATTCCAGACAAGGCTCTTGTTTTAAATGTTTTGTCCGATTTGTTTACATGTCAGTCAATAACGCAGTGATCAAGGGCCACTTTATGTTTAGTCTTCGTTGGTTAGAATTAGTAATCGTTCTACATGTAATTATAAAGTGTCCAATTACGTTTTGGGTTTATGACATCTTCAAAATCGATATGGTTCATTATATTGTTTAATTAATAGTATTAACCTTGAATGCAAGTCTATGAATAATTTATAATGCATTATTTTTAAAGCAGATAATTGTATCTAAATTTCAAATTTCCAACTTTTTTAAAAGAAAACCTTTGATTACAACAAATCGAAAATATAATTATTTATATTTGTTTTTCTTCTGACCAACTAATTCATTTTTAGATAGGAAAAAACCACATATACATTGAATGAGTCATCTTTACTTGTAATTCAAGTTTTTATTTATAAATAGCATCTAGCAAAATTAAAAAAAAAAAACTTCTTTCTGAACAAAAAAGGGAGATCTTAAAAACAAACAAAAACGATAAATGGTGCCTATAGTGGCACACATTGTTTCGTTTCTTAGACTAACATTATTCTTCAAGAAAGTTTCTTAACACCTTTCATGAAAACCTACGGGCTACTTTAAAGCAGATTTTATTGCTCCATGTCTATACTAATTGAAATCTTAAAACCAGATGAATAGCATGTATCCGACAAATAATTGTCGAAACGGGACATAACAAATTATGGAATTAAATTACTAATTTAAACCTTTCGCTCTCAGTGACGCATTAAAGCGCGTTTGCCAATAAACGATTAGCATCACTTAATTGTCGTTTCTTTGTAAAACCCCTTCAGGTTCAGAAATCGTTTTTCTTAGATATAAGGAGCCAGACGCGACACATGTTGATTCGATTGAACTATCGGGCCAGTGTATGCAGCAGACGTCATCTGTAGTAGATCAGGATTCGATTGAACTAGATGGTCGGTTTATGCAACAGGCATAATCTTCGGTAGATTTTGGTTCAATTGAACTATCTGGCTAGTGTATGTTGCATACATCATCTTTAGTAGATCAGGATTCGATTGAACTATAGGGTCGGTTTATGCAGCATACGTCATCTTTAGTAGATCAGGAGTCGATTGAACAATATGGTCAGGTATGCAACAGACATAATCTTCACTAGACGTGAATTCGTTTGAACTATCGGGACAGTGTATGCGCCAACATCATCTTCAGTAGATCTGGATTAGATGATCAAGCGGATGCTGTCAACTTCGCAGGTTGTAAGGGTTGATAGTGCGTTAATTAACCAAGTAAATGGGCTTATAGAAGACCAGCTGATTTTTTCCCATGTTCTCTCTTCATTGGCATGCTAAAACGCGTTTATGTAGAATGCCTGACAATGAAGATGCAACTGGTTTTTGCACATCTGTTAGGTAGCACTTAAGGACATTCTCTGTAGGCGGGTTTACGAGACCAATTACGTCTTGAAAAGCATTACATTATGGTTCTTTACCAAGATTGTTCAAATTATGCCCCCGGGTCAAAATGTCCCCGCCCTGGGGCTTATCAGTTTTATAGTCACTTATTATTTGAAAACCTTTAAAAATCTTCTTCTCTGAAACTGTAAGGTCCGGATCTTTTTTATTTGATATATAGCTTTGCCTTGTGGTCCTCTACCAAAATTGTTTAAATTATGACCCCGGGTAAAAAATGACTCCGCCCTTGGGCTTATCAGTTTTGCATAGGAAAACCTTTCAAAATCTCCTTCTTTGAAATGGCCCAGATCATTTATATATACTGAGCAAAAATAGAAACATCCCTTCCTATTAAAAGTAAAATTACTGGAAAACTTTAATTTTGATGGTATTAAGACTTGTACAAAAAAAAACTTATGCATTTTTGAAATCATATCAGTTACCCTCATATTGGGCGGAAAAAAACTTTACGAGTGAGGTAATGGTGAAATTGATAGGGGTCAAAATAAAAAATCTGAATAAATGTGTTGTTTTTAAAAAATGTTTAGATGATAAACGAATTCTCATAAAAAGTCCCAAGTTATATTCAGTAAGATTAATATCGTACACGGCCACCGTTTGCATAAATACACGCTCCATGTTTACGGCGTAACGTAACGTGCAATGAGAACGTCAGACATTCGCTCTTGCTGTTAGGTCTGAGTCAAATATTGAATGCTGAATCTTAAATGTAATCAATGTGCGTAGTCTACCATCTGCATTGCTAAGTGTGAATCAAGATTCGTCAGTAAAAAAAGAACTTGGTACCAGTCAGTTTGCCTCCAATTTAAATGACGTCGTGACAACCGGTAACTTAGCTCCACGGTGACGTCGCGTCCGAATTTGACCGTAATATGGGCGTCGTGCTCTGATTGGTTTAGCTTTAGACTAAGGCCTGTGTTGACCCACCGAAATTCTCTAGCCGTTACGGTGGCTTGCAAACAACGTAGACGTAAGTGCGTTAACGTGCTGTTATGGTCAGTTCTGACGGAGGGGCAACGGGGTGACCAAGGCGAAGACGATCGTGAACAGTCCCAGCCTGATGGTTCCGGGTCGCAAGCCTCTGTATTGTCTTACGTCAGGAGCCGAACGTACGGGTGACGTCAATGGCCGTCATTGGCTGATTTCTTTCAACTTCAGACGAGCATGGCATGATGCAAGGGTTGAATTCATATGGTGTTTTTCCATTTTCTTATTAGCATGTGTAGTGTGTATTGTTCTACGGTGACAGAAGTACTTTATTGAACACGTGTGTACCGTGCATGTGCAAAACGTGAAAACCATGATTCCGTTACGTTAACGGTTTATATCTGTATTATAATGTGAAATGTTTACACATGTGTAACTCCAACTAACCAGTATTCAATAAGTACATTCACTTTATGTATTACTTAAATAAAATCAGAGATATGTCCGTTCAAAAAGTGGGACGTTTCTTTTATTGCTGAGTATATAACATGTAGCTTTGCCTTCTGGTTCTCCTCTAAGATTATTCAAATTATGGCCCCGGTCAAAAATGGCCCCGACCCGGGGCTAATCACGTTTACATTGACTTATTTAGCAAAACTTTAAAAAATAGTCTGCTAGTCCTCTACAAATACTGTTCAAATTATGAGCCCCGCCCGGGGGCTTATCAGTTCTTCACAGGAAAACCTTTAAAACTATTCCCCTCTGAAACTGTTTGACATAAAGATTTGTATTGTAGTTCTCTACCAGGTGTGTTTAAATTATGACCCTGGGACGAAAGCTATATCAAAAGGTTGTCTTGCCCAGTAAACGTCTGTGCCACAATGTCCTCAGGTGAGCGAAATGTTGCCCTCATGGCCTTTTGTTATACTTATATGGACAAGTTTTTTCCGCTATATGATATGAAAGGGTTTGCATGATCTAGTATAGAATGGAAATGCTGTAGTCCTAGATCCAAGGTTATACAGCATTTTAGTTGATGGTTCTCTATTTAGCATGATTGTACACTGCCACAATATACTGTCCACTTGATACCCTACAACTTTAACTACCCATCTCCATATGTTTATAGTGGATGTAATAAACGGTTTCAAGACAGACAAGTGGTATCTTTCAGAACTCCACTCATTATGAATATCAATTAACAGAAATTTTACTATGGCACATAAAACCATAGGTTTTATTGTCCTAGCAAACAGTGAAAAATCATTTCTATAATACATGTTTTGTATAAGCAAACAGAGTAGTCCTTTCTGGGTCTACCCTATTAGCAAAGGCGTTAAAAGGCATTAAGTTTCTATTAGGTAAACAATTGAAACAGGAACAAACTAAACAGAAATACAATACAGAAAGTTTACATGTGAGCTTTCTGTATTGCTTTCTTCCTGTATTAAGCTGTCACCTGTCTTAAATAACTTTATGTAACATAAGCTGCCGCTTGTCTTAAAAAACTAAAATTTAATCTGTCTTGCATGTCCAGCTTTTCCTATGCAGTGATTTACTGAGTAAATCTACAAACAGGTTGGATCCAGGTGAGAATGCACTCGTCTTATTTATAGTCTAAATTGTCTCTATAGAATAACAAGCAGTAAAACTGAATATGCTGAGAAAATCAATTATATATCTGGATCCCAACTTTCTTTTCATATCTTTATGTTATTTACTTTTCGCAAGCAGAGTAGACCCATCAAAGGCAGCTCCTTGGGGATATGTAGTGGATTAGACACATGTCAAACATTCTTAACCCGTTATACATTTGTAGTTTTGAAGACAGATGCCTACTTAAAGCAGAATGTGCCTTTGGACACAGTCTGCTTCAATCAGCCTGCTTTGAGCTATGATCTGTTGGGAAAAATATTTCAGGACGTTTCGCTACACTGTTCGCGTCGCGCATATCAGCTCGCTACCCATGGTGGTTTTACCCTGGACGTTTCGCTACCCGTACACTATTTTGTTATCGGACTAAATTAAATATATATATTTTTGTAAATTACTAATCGTTTTTTTAACCCTAAGTATTAAATATACTTTCAATTTAGCGTAATATACGAGTATTTGAAGTGTTTAAATGATAGAAGTTGAATGATCTGAAATTTGCAGTTAAAATGAAGTTAGCGCTGCAGTTGTCATTTTTGAAAAGCGTTTCTTCGAGAACACGTGTTTACAAACGTTAAAGATATACATTTTTTTAGTTGAGCTGTAAACAAAGTATTCGTCAAAAGCATAATTATATCGATCTGCCGCTGCTAGTTAAACTAATTTTGAATCCAGATACTGATAAGTATATAAAAATGTCTTCTAGATCTAGTTATGACCGTAAGTTTTGATCCAGATCAATAAATTTTACCGTCTTATGTTCCGTTATTTTGGCCCCTGCTTATTGAATAACAAAAACTTATATGGTGATTCGCTTTTGTTTGGGTCCAGATTAATAAATGAAAATCTCTTAAATGGACTCGTGGCGTCTGTGCAAATATTTCTGTCCGTCAGTATGGACCAAGATCAGTACATAAAACCTGTTCTACACGTTTGCACACATATTCATGCGTATATACCCGACTATTTGTCCACATAATGATATATGAAAATTAACCTATAATATATTATTGAATTAAACCTACAAAAATAATAGTTTATGAAAAAACGTTAATATATTATGTCTTGATAGAGTGATAGTAAAAATATTAAATAGATAAAATATATGTTGTAAAACACCAGAAACTGTAATGATTACGTGTAATAAATATACAGTTGTGTTCTGTTCTAGTTATGTACGTTAGTGTGGATCCAGATCTGTAAATAAAATACATTATATGGGCGCATAGCGCCTGCATGTTGGTGAATAAGAGGTGTGAAAAATAAAACAGAGTAGCAAAAAAGTCTAGGCAGTGAAAAGACCAGCCGCGAAAGCCATAACCAGAGACAGTGTATACCATTTCTCTGCCACAACGTAGCGAACATGCTAATTAAGGTAGCAAAACGTCCAGTAACCATAGAAAAATATTTCTTACGGCACATATTCATGACTGTATCAATTAGAGCTATTTTCTTTAGCGGAGGACTATATTAAAAGCTTTTGTTACTATGAAACTAAGATGAGTTTATTGATAACGTTATTTTTGCTATTGCAGGGTACACAGTCAGGTATAAGGAGGATGACAGGCTTAGAAGAGACCAAGTGAAACTTATATAGAGCAAATACATACCATGATGTTCTCTATAACCAGGATTGTGCTTACCCCATAAGCACATGCCCCACCATTTCAAAGCTGTTTCTGACTTGTGACCTTTGTCAAGAACTTGGCTATCCAAACAACAGACAACTTAGTGGAATATCACTTTTGTTCTCCTTTTTCGTTCTGTCGCACTTCATTCTTAATAATCTTACTGTCACTGACACAGTTTAAGCATGTTGATGTATTCGATCCAATATATAAGCATATTAACCCATTACCCCATAAATATGCCATTTTACGCCTTTTATTTAATTCTACATTGAAGAAAATAGATCCACTTTATTCAGGAATAGATAAAACAGACTGAAAGTAAAGCAGAGTGTGCCTCAAGACGCATTCTGCTTTACTCTCAATCTGCTTAAAAATCCTCTAAGCGGTCACATGTCCTCAAATGTAGAAACTGGTGATGGGGTAATGGGTTAATTGTGATTGTGATGTGTATATTGTATAAAAGATCTCTATAATAAGTGACATCATTCATTTAAAACCAAGGCTGCCATTTCTCCGGAGTTTTTCCTAAATCTATTTTTTTCTAGTACATGGTAGCTTAGAGCGGGTTGAAAGTAAAGCAGCCACATGTAAAAAAAAAACTAGACACAGGCGATGGTGTAAAGGTACGATTCGTAAAATCACACTTGAAAAATGCAAGTTTGGAAATCTTAGGATTTTTCATGTCAACTTATGGCAGTCCTGTAATGCAGCAGTAATGCTACTCCCTCTCTGTATCAGAATGTTATAGACATAATAATATTTCTTTATTAGACTAGTGGTCACTGGTGTGAGAGAGTTGTGTAACTCCCTCTCTGTATTATAATGTTATATGACGAAGGAACATTTCTCAATTAGACTAGTGGTCACTGAAGTGAGGGGGTAATATTACTCCCTCTCTGTATCCGAATGTTATAAGAGAGAGAGAGAGACATTTCTCAATTAGACTATTGGTCACTGGTGTGAGTGAGTAATGTTACTCCCTCTCTGAATCAGAATGTTATAAGACAGAGGCACATTTCTCTTTTGGACTAGTGGTCACTGGTGCTAGGGAGTAATGTTACTCCCTCACTGTATTAGAATGTTATAAGGGAGTGGAACATTTCTCTATTAGACTAGTGGTCATTGGTGCTAGGGAGTAATGTTACTCCCTCTCTGTGTCAAAATGTTATAAGAGAGAGGAACATTTCTATGTTAGACTAGTGATCACTAGTGCTAGGGAGTAATGTTACTCCCTCTCTGTGTCAAAATGTTATAAGAGAGAGGAACATTTCTATGTTAGACTAGTGGTCACTGGCGCTAGGGAGTAATGTTACTCCCTCTCTGTACCAGAATGTTATAAGAGAGAGGAACATTTCTCAATTAGACTAGTGGTCAATGGTGCTAGGGAGTAATGTTACTCCCTTTCTGTGTTAGAATGTTATAAGAGATAGGAACATTTCTCAATTAGACTAGTGGTCACTAGTGTGAGGGAGTAATGTTACTCCCTCTCTGTATCAGAATGTTATAAGAGAGAGGAACATTTCTCAATTAGACTAGTGATCGCTAGTGCTAGGGAGTAATGTTACTCCCTCTCTGTATCAGAATGTTATAAGAGAGAGGAACATTTCTCAATTAGACTAGTGATCGCTAGTGCTAGGGAGTAATGTTACTCCCTATCTGTATCAGAATGTTATAACAGAGAGGAACATTTCTCTGTTAGACTAGTGGTCACAAGTGCTAGGGAGTAATGTTACTCCATATCTGTGTCAGAATGTTATAAGACAGAGGAACATTTCTCAATTAGACTAGTGGTCATTGGTGTGAGGGAGTAATGTTACTCCCTCTCTGTATCAGAATGTTATAAGAGAGAGGAACATTTCTCAATTAGACAAGTGATCACTAGTGCTGGGGAGTAATGTTACTCCCTCTCTGTATCAGAATGTTATAAGAGAGAGGAACATTTCTCAATTAGACTAGTGATCGGTAGTGCTAGGGAGTAATGTTACTCCCTATCTGTATCAGAATGTTATAAGAGAGAGGAACATTTCTCTGTTAGACTAGTGGTCACTAGTGCTAGGGAGTAATGTTACTCCCTATCTGTGTCAGAATGTTATAAGACAGAGGAACATTTCTCAATTAGACTAGTGGTCAGTGGTGCTAGGGAGTAATGTTACCCCCTCTCTGTATCAGAATGTTATAAGAGAGAGGAACATTTCTCAATGAGACTAGTGAACACTAGTGCTAGGGAGTAATGTTACTCCCTCTCTGTATCAGAATGTTATAAGAGAGAGGAACATTTCTCAATTAGACTAGTGAACACTAGTGCTAGGGAGTAATGTTACTCCCTCTATGTATCAGAATGTTATAAGAGAGAGGAACATTTCTCAATTAGACTAGTGATCGCTAGTGCCAGGGAGTAATGTTACTCCCTATCTGTATCAGAATGTTATAAGAGAGAGGAACATTTCTCAATTAGACTAGTGAACACTAGTGCTAGGGAGTAATGTTACTCCCTCTCTGTATCAGAATGTTATAAGAGAGAGGAACATTTCTCATTTAGACTAGTGATCGCTAGTGCTAAGGAGTAATGTTACTCCCTCTCTGTATCAGAATGTTATAAGAGAGAGGAACATTTCTCAATTAGACTAGTGATCGCTAGTGCTAGGGAGTAATGTTACTCCCTCTCTGTATCAGAATGTTATAAGAGAGAGGAACATTTCTCAATTAGACTAGTGATCACTAGTGCTAGGGAGTAATGTTACTCCCTCTCTGTATCAGAATGTTATAAGAGAGAGGAACATTTCTCAATTAGACTAGTGATCGCTAGTGCTAGGGAGTAATGTTACTCCCTCTCTGTATCAGAATGTTATAAGAGAGAGGAACATTTCTCAATTAGACTAGTGATCGCTAGTGCTAGGGAGTAATGTTACTCCCTATCTGTATCAGAATGTTATAACAGAGAGGAACATTTCTCTGTTAGACTAGTGGTCACAAGTGCTAGGGAGTAATGTTACTCCATATCTGTGTCAGAATGTTATAAGACAGAGGAACATTTCTCAATTAGACTAGTGGTCATTGGTGTGAGGGAGTAATGTTACTCCCTCTCTGTATCAGAATGTTATAAGAGAGAGGAACATTTCTCAATTAGACAAGTGATCACTAGTGCTGGGGAGTAATGTTACTCCCTCTCTGTATCAGAATGTTATAAGAGAGAGGAACATTTCTCAATTAGACTAGTGATCGCTAGTGCTAGGGAGTAATGTTTAACCCTATCTGTATCAGAATGTTATAAGAGAGAGGAACATTTCTCTGTTAGACTAGTGGTCACTAGTGCTAGGGAGTAATGTTACTCCCTATCTGTGTCAGAATGTTATAAGACAGAGGAACATTTCTCAATTAGACTAGTGGTCAGTGGTGCTAGGGAGTAATGTTACCCCCTCTCTGTATCAGAATGTTATAAGAGAGAGGAACATTTCTCAATGAGACTAGTGAACACTAGTGCTAGGGAGTAATGTTACTCCCTCTCTGTATCAGAATGTTATAAGAGAGAGGAACATTTCTCAATTAGACTAGTGAACACTAGTGCTAGGGAGTAATGTTACTCCCTCTATGTATCAGAATGTTATAAGAGAGAGGAACATTTCTCAATTAGACTAGTGATCGCTAGTGCCAGGGAGTAATGTTACTCCCTATCTGTATCAGAATGTTATAAGAGAGAGGAACATTTCTCAATTAGACTAGTGAACACTAGTGCTAGGGAGTAATGTTACTCCCTCTCTGTATCAGAATGTTATAAGAGAGAGGAACATTTCTCATTTAGACTAGTGATCGCTAGTGCTAAGGAGTAATGTTACTCCCTCTCTGTATCAGAATGTTATAAGAGAGAGGAACATTTCTCAATTAGACTAGTGATCGCTAGTGCTAGGGAGTAATGTTACTCCCTCTCTGTATCAGAATGTTATAAGAGAGAGGAACATTTCTCAATTAGACTAGTGATCACTAGTGCTAGGGAGTAATGTTACTCCCTCTCTGTATCAGAATGTTATAAGAGAGAGGAACATTTCTCAATCAGACTAGTGATCGCTAGTGCCAGGGAGTAATGTTACTCCCTATCTGTGTCATAATGTTACAGTTTTTTTAGACTGTTCTCCTAACATGTATATATAATGCTGAAATAAATGATAAAATATGACTATTTGTTGTCTTCCATACCTCTCAAATATAGGAATCAACCCCCTCTTTTCCCTTAAATCAACCCCCAGTAACTAGGATTCTTTGGAAAAATCCTCATTTAAAAAAGACACAGTTTCATGCTGTCGCTCAAAACTGACACATTAGATGCTTGAGAACGATGCCAGATTCAACTCAAACGTTTCTAATAACCTTGGGACCTGTACATACGTAGATAATGGTAGCAATTGTAGCGATGGATAATGACATGAGCTGTAAACGGAACGGAGTAACACATACAACTGAAAAATAAAATAAAATACATCCAAGTGAGTTTATTATCTGAGTGTTAAATCAAAAGTCGAAATGTTGATCTTAGTTTAATAATATTTTGAATAAAAAGAATGGGCGTGGGTCTCAAACATTCTGAATTTGTGACCAGATGTCAAGTAAACCCCGGGCCTTATCTAGATCCAAACTGATTGCAAATGAAATACTGTTTTGCCTAAGGCTCTTTAAAGTCTTTACAAAAATGAATTCTGACAGAAAGTCATAACTTTTCAACCATTTCACTGCCATTATGACGTCATAACGTGTCTAATTATACACTACTAAATACTAGTGTCTGTGCACAAACCTGTCATTTGCTTTAGTTTTTAAAGTTAAGAAAAGTTCTGGATCCAAGCGCGTTAACGTATGTCCGTGAATTCGATATCGGCATTAAAAATAACAATGTGTTTAGTAATTTAACCCTTTGCTCTCAATGACGCTTAAAAGGGCATTTGCAAACAGTTAGGCTCCCGATAAGACACTGCCTTATCTTTTTACACTTTGAAACGACATTGCAGACAAAACATTTGAAGCAGACGACAATGAAACGGTGAATGGGTAAACATCTCCCGAATAATTTATTCAAGAAAGGCTCAAGGCAGGTTGACCTATAATGCATTTTATCAATATCAAACAGTCAAGGTCATGACAAGACGCCTCGTTAAGGACGCGGTGTTTAATTCGAATCCAAAATGTAGGCATACCTATGCGATGTCATGATTGGCACTAAAAGCCTGACTTTTGTCGTCAACTTTAATCTGTGTACCGTCATAATACCGGCTGCTTTAATATCATTGTTTGTAATAGTGTATCCTTTTGAGCCCTGATCGAATGTCGAGTTCAACGTTGTTTGCCCATTCCAATGTAGTTACAGTGGAGAATACGTTATTCTTTCCCAATAAACGCGTTTACGCTTAAACTATTATTTTCACTGCAAACAGTTTGGAGCCAGATCAGACGCCGGGTAACCCGGCGTCTGATCAGGCTTCAAACTGTTTGCCACCAAGATAAACAAGAATTATCAGAATTGTCCAAAAATTGTTCTTTTCTACGTTTTAGTGTTTTGCGTTTGCGTACGTTTGCGTTTAAACGGGAAAGAATAACAGATTCTCCACTGTACCAATGGCGTGGAAAGAGGTAATGATGCAAGGAAACTAATACCAATACTAGGGCACCCAATTCATCCTGCTGTAATATCGTCTGCTTTTAGAATTGTCGTCTGCGAAATTTGTTAACTTTAGATTTAAACACTTTTAAGTAATGAAACTTAAAGACGAATGTCAAACAGGTTGGATCCAGATCAGACGCCGCGTTATGCGGCGTCTGATCTGGATCCAAACTGTTTGCAAAACACAGTGAAGTCGCGATCAGCAGGCAAAGGGTTAAAACATAGCTTATAGAGTATTGTTAAAAGTTTAATTAAAATTGTGTATAGAATACAGTAAACCAAATATATTTTATTATCCATGAACTAAAGATCAAACGGGTTTTCCCAACAATGAAACAAGTCTTCAATATTGTTTATACCCTTGAAAGAAAATCGGTCAAGGGGGGGGGGGGGTGTATTTAAGTCGTCAAGTCAAAAATTCCATATGCTATTGTTCAATTCCATATTCCAATTAAAGTAATAAAATCAAATGAATAGCAAGTATACGACAATAATGGTCGAAATATAGCATTTTATGGCATAGCTTATATTCGTTTATCAGAATATAAATTGGAAATTGAGTTGACTATGTTTTGAAGGATCGGTATAGATGTGTATCAATGATTGATTATTTCAAACAAATCCTGCATTTGAAAACTATATTATTCGCCATCCTACATATCTGGGACAGAATTAACCCCTTATGTTTATAATGTACCATACATGTATATCGTAACATTGCATTTTTGTGTACCCTAAAGTGGTTGTTATTTTACTATGCCCTATTTTAACACATTCAACATAGAGACTTGTCTACTCGACATTGACGGACAGTGTACCTGTAAATGCAGCAATGTATTTATAGAATGCAAATGTTACAAAAAACCAAAACCTTTACTCAGTATTCACCCGCTCAAGAAATCAACGCCCAATATCGTTGAATATTACCAGTTCCATAAAACGTTAATATCGGTTACTTTTTGAGAGCACTGTCAGATAAAACAGTGAAATCGATTAAAATATAAATATTTACATTGGCCCTATCTCTTTCCATTGTAAAAATCGGTGTTCATTTCATATAGACAGTAGACACTCAAACCTTAGGAGGCGGAGCTTAGGGTTAAGTCGCTGCGCATTAATCTTCACTACTATAAATTTGAAATCCACGTTGTATTTGACCTAGATTGAATCTAGTTTATTTCCCAATCTTTTTTTAAACACTAAATACCAATATATATAGATTTTATATTTATATTGATATAAATTATTTACACTCATTGTGACAAAAATGCAGTAGGAAGCGCTCCGAAACTTTGTCCGTCTGCTACGAACTTTTATACTCCCCCCCCCGCAAACAATTGTTTGGCGCCCAATGTAACCGGGTGTTCTTTATAAAGAAACACCCGCGCCGACCCGGGTTTGAACCCGGGTCGCCAGGTTCGCAGTCATGCACTCTACCACGTCGCCATAAAAGCGCACTTGTACAGTAAGGCCGTTCAAGTCATGATAAACCTAAACGCTGTGGCATACTCCCCCCGACAACTTCAAACTTGTGCACAGGGCGTCGATGCTCCAGAGGGGCCCTGCACTTAATTGGAAGAAGAAGAGAAACTTTACAGAATAATCACTGAAATTACTGGTAAATAGCGCTAATGATAGAAAAAAATGACAAAACACTAGTAATCCTCAGCTCCTGGCCGGTTCCAACTTAGGCTCCGAGAGTTGGCTCCAAAACCATAAATACCCCGTATGGTGCCTCTCAGCTTCGGATTTCTCTATGGTCCGCGCCCGTTAAGAATACGGTATTAGCGTTCACACTTGACGATTGCTTGCACCGTTGCATGAATTAAAAACCCGATCGAGGATAAGAAAACGTACTTGGATGTACTTGAAAGTATTTTTCTCTAGTAAAAACCTAAGTGAATTTGAGAACTATATTATCCGCGCAGTATAGATCTAGCTATGTTATTTGGTTACAGGGGGCGGAGTTAACTTCGTTAAAGTTGTTCTTTCTTGGACGTACTTTTCCCCTTTTCAACAACATTTCTCCTTTAAAAACTGAAAGTCTGAATTGTTTTCATAACAAGTATAAAGATAAAATAATGTAAATATAAGAAATGAACAGATTTTTTTCGGTCTTGAAGCGAAATGAACGACAGAAAATTATCGGCAAATTTACCATGAATCGCTAGCGCGATTCATGTTATTTGCCGAAAATTTTCTGTCGTTCATTTCGCTTGAACTTCGAAAAAAATCAATTCATTTCTTAAATACAAGTGAATGTACGTTACTACCTGATGTACACATGATGATATAGAGGATAATTGTTTGTTTCCGTGTAGGATGGGATTTTCTTTCATCGAGTGAAAAGCAAGGGTTATATTTTCACGAGTGGCGAAGCCACGAGTGAAAATATAACCCTTGCTTTTCAAAAGATGAAAGAAAATCCCTTCCTTCACTGAAACAAACAATTATTCTATTTCTTTTATGCTTTTAAACAGAAATGCAAAATATAAAGACGCCGATTTAGCACTAGGGCCATTTCAAATACCTCGTTTGGAGCCTCTCAAAACCGAAGCATTCCAGACTTGGTGTGATATTGATGGCGTAGTAATCTGCACGCGCGACACCGGAGCAACAATCGTAAACATTTTGGTAGCCACCTTTTTTCGATCCAATGTGAAAAAAAAATTTCTGGCTTTGGCACGAGATAAAAATTAAAAAAAATAAAAAAATGTTTGCTGGTCACCTCAGTGCAACCGTACAAATTGGTGTTATTTAGGTATGTTTGTTTAACTATCGTTGATTATTTAACATTATAAATAAGCTTTCACTGTGTCACATTCTTATACGTTCAAATGAACTGAGAGTTAAATTCAGACAATTTAGGAAAGGGGAAACAAACAGATTTTTTCATAATGGACTTTAGTAAGGCATTTGACAAAGTAGACCATCATAAATTAATACATAAGCTAATACACTATGGAATAGATAACAAGGTCACCACATGGATTCATTCTTTTCTAAGTAATAGGTCACAGCAGGTTCAGGTCGAGTATGAGAAATCTGAGAAACTGCCAGTCTTGTCCGGAGTCCCGCAAGGTTTTGTCGTCGGCCCATGTTTATTTTTAGCCTACATTAACGATCTGCCTGAATCGTTGCATAAAAAGCCGCTCTCGTCTTTTTGCAGATGACACAGTAGTATACCTTACTGTGAAATCTGAAAAAGATACAGAAAGCCTCCAGAGCGACCATCACTGTTTAGAAGACTGGAAAAGAGAGTGGTCTATGAATTTCAATCCGGACAAATGTGTCTGTGAAGTACTAAGAATCTCTAGAAAGAGGCACCCTGTCATATACCCTTACAGCCTACACAGTAAACAACTCAACTCAACCGATACTGCCAAATACCTTGGAGTCACTCTCAACAAAAACTTGTCCTGGTCAAACCATATAAATACCATCACAGCAAAAGCAAATAACACTTTACGCTTTATTAAAAGAAATGTTAAAACAAACAATAAGAAAGTAAAAGAAGCGGCATATAAAACATATGTCCGCCCTCAAATTGAATACTGTTCCACCATCTGGCATCCATGGCAACATTACCTAACTCATAAACTGGAAATGGTGCAAAAATCAGCAGCTCGCTACGTTTTTAACGACTATCAATATACAAGTAGCGTGTCAGATATGTTAACAGCCCTGAACTGGCAGTCACTTGAACAAAGGAGAAATCACTATGCATTGGTCATGTTCTACAAGATCAGGGGACATCTCATCTCAGTAGATCAGCATTATCCTTTGACAACCAGAAATTTCAACTATATCTTATTGCTCAGTCTAAACCCCAGTATCACCAAAATGTCTATTTCCCCCGGACTATTAGACTTTGGAAAAGCCTACCACTGCATGTCCAGTCCAGTCCCTCTCTACAGTCTTTTGAGAGCGGACTGGCTGCATACACACCATAAACAGTTTTGCATTGTTTTAACTATATTTTATCTTTAAGCTATGATCTCTCTTATCTTTTAACCTTGCACTTGTATTTTTAACATACTGTATCATGACAGCGCCTGCCAGTTATAATCAAGCTTGATTGTTCGGCAGAACGACGTTGAAGTTGAAGTACCCGCGTGGCGTGTTTTGTCTTTTGAAATTTTGAGTCTGCCGTGTAGGTCAGAAATTGATGTGTAAACACAAGGACAAACATGCGTATTGAATAACAGAATTACGTTCATAAACAAGACAATACCAAGAAAGAAATCGGATTTGTAGACACATAGATCAGTATCGATTGAAAGTGTTAAAACCCGTCACGTTTTTTTCTACCGATGCAACAAGTGGATGGGAAGGGGGTACATTTGATAGTCGCATTTATCCTGTACTAATCAGTCTCTTACCTTGGTCAACAAAGCGAAAGTAACGTGCTTTTGGCACAACAGTGTAAACTCCGGACTTCACATCATTATATGTCTCCCCCCACCCCTTGGCGCAGAGACATATTGTGTGTGCTGTCCGTCCCTCTGTTTGTCTGTCTATCCATCTGTCACGCTATGGCTTTTGCGAATATCATCTTCATTCTTTCAATATTTTGTTAACTGGTTGCTTTTTAGGAGGGGATGATTGGGACTGCATTTACTAAAACTCGATTTTTGATTTCGAATTTACTTTCTGGACAATAACCAGGGGAGACATGCTTTTTTCAAAAAAAAATGTTTGGAAATTTGCGAAAATTTCAATGTTATGCGTTTCACAGTTGTAGTTGAATGTCAACAGGATACAGTTGCGTTTTAAATTGTTGTAATTAGTGCGTGCCGCAACGAAATTCCTTCTATTTATATCATTTTTGCTTTTAACGAATATGTTTCTGGCCTTTGTAAACTCTTTTTTCCCAATTTTACATTCTTCGTTGTACCATGCTTTGCTAGTTTTATGTAAATTTTGGACGTTTTTGTCATCGACTGTTTTTCTATTAATTGCGTGGCAAAAAGGTAAATCATAGATAACCGACCCCTCCCAAACTCTTAGGGTCATCTAAACACTATTCATGCGAGAATATGATTTTGGTCCGACCAATGTTTTGAATAGAATATATTGCTAGTATTCAGTATATAGCAATATAAGAAAAACTGACTCCGCCAATGGTTGGCTTGGTACTTTAGACATTGTCACAATATGAACAATCTTGATAGAGGGTCAACAGAACAATATTTCGCTGTATTTTAATCAAATACGGACAGCGGTTTTGGGGTAGAAAAAGTTTTCTTTATGAAATTGTTCCCTTCCGTTTGTGGCTTTGTGTTATGAGATTTCACCATGATACAAACATTCATGAATTGACACCTAAATACTATTTCTAGAACAAAATTAAAATTGTGGAAAGTGGTTTCAGAGAGGAAATTGTTTTTTAGGTTGTCTTACATAGTCTATGAAAAACTGATATGACCTGGAACGAACTCACTTTTGACCCGATGATGATTATTTGACTAATCTTAGTAGAATGAAAAGGCAAAGCTAAATGTCAAATATGAATGGTATGTGTCTTACGGTTGCAGATAATACTTGTTTGAAAGAGTTTTCTATATACGTTTATGTAAAACTGATCTGTGAGTTACTTTGAACAACTTTATAGCTGAAGCCAGCTGTAATATAAATGGACATTTAGTATACTCTGACATTAGTGTAGACTAATGTACAGAGATATTAGCTGATCGCTTAATTGATTCTAAGATACATAGTACCTTTTGAAAAAAAGTGAATAACCTGATTTAAATTTCTCAGAATACTGAATAAGTGTTCCCAAATTCAAACGGTTACAGTGAAACTCACTTATAACGAAATTTACATACGGTAACACGAACTACTTCCCAAAACAAAATAAGAATAAGTCCCCGACTGCTTCTTTTTTATTTCAATAGACTTCTTTTTGCTTAAGATGAATTTGGATATAACGAAATATTGGATAAAACAAAAGTTATATTTACTTGAAAAATGGTCAGCCAAATATGAAAAAATACCCAACAATCAATTCGGTTTCCAAAAGAATAAATCCATCACAGACTGCATCTTTATTTTTCATTCAATTATCTCAAAAGTACTATCATCGAAAGAAAAGCTATACTGTGCATTCATTGACTATGAAAAGGCTTTTGACAAAATAGACAGAACATTACTATGGCAGAAAATGATAAAGCAACATGTTAGCTCAACATTTGTTAAGGCCCTAAAAGCAATGTACTCTGTAGTAAAGTTAAGTGTTAGATACAATTCGGAATACTCGAACTTCATGGACTCAAATATAGGCGTAAAACAGGGGGACCCGAGCTCATCTCTCATCTTCATGATGTACATTAATGACATCGATGAGAATAATAATACAGATCTAGACGATATATTTTGCTTAAATGAGTTAAGACTGTTCTTGATACTTTATGCAGATGACCAGGTAGTGTTTGCTAAATCCCCCGAATCCCTTCAATTATTACTAAACGATATTGAAAGCTACAGCAATAAATGGCGTTTAAAGATCAACATAAATAAAACTAAAGTTATGATTTTTGAAAACGGTCGTCGTACTGATAAAACGTTTTATCTTTATAACACACCGTTAGAAACTGTTTTCTCTTTTAAATATCTAGGTGTCTATTTCTTTAAAAATGGCAACTGGTACCGTAGTCAAAAATGTATTGCTGATCATGCATCAATTGCCTTACACAATTTATTCAAAATATCGCAAAAGCTGGAATTAACTATAACAGACAAATGCAAATTATTTGACTCACTGGTTGGGTCAATTTTAAACTTCAGCTCCGAAGTGTGGGGTTATCATAATGCTGCAAATATAGAAGCTATTCACACAAAATTTATGAGAAGGGTACTAGGTGTTAAAAAATCAACAAATTTGTCCGCTTTATACGGCGAATTAGGCAGAGTGCCACTCAAAGTTATGCGCACAATACGAATAATTAAATACTGGATAAAAATATTAAAATTACCTGATAATTCATTAGTAAAAACAATATATAACATGCTCAGGGATGATGCTGATCAATTAAATAATTACAACGGAAATAACTGGGCTGCAAAAGTCAAAGACATTCTTGAATCACATGGTCTTGGTGAAATATGGTTAAACCAATCTGAAATAGAAATCCATTTCAATTGCATAAAGCAGAGACTTCTAGACACCTTTTATCAAACCTGGTATTCTGACATAAACAACTCACCCAGACTATCATGGTACAGTGTTTATAAACATAATTTCACACAGGAATCTTACCTTAACTTTATATTTGAAAAGAAATATAGAATAGCTTTCACTAGATTTCGCGTCTCATCCCATAACTTAGCAATAGAAACTGGTCGCTATAATAATACGCCTAGAGAAAATAGAATATGTACATTGTGCTCTATGAATGTGGTGGAAACTGAATACCATTTCTTACTTGTCTGTCCATTCTATAGAGATCTGAGACTCAAATTTATGAAGCCTTATTACTGTAGATGGCCTAACATATTTAAATTCGAATCACTCATGTCATCAAAATCATCTGATGTTGTAAAAAGTATTGCTAAATATATATACATTGCTTGCCAACGAAGACCCTAGTAGCTGTATTTGTTCCTTTGCATTTCAATTTCATATATAGCAATTGTCATGCCGAAATAAGTCATTACCCTTACAGTGTTCAACAGTACTGTATAATACAGTCACTAAATTATATACATACAGTCAGTCCTATGCACAGTGACGGTTTTATGTGCCTTCATTGCATAATACATGCCTGAATTTGTTGATACATATATTTATATATATATTATGTATTTGTAACAGTCAAACTCGTATCGAGCGACCAATCAATGAATGTTCTCTTTAGACATATGTCTGTTTAACACGGGGCGGAAATAATGTATAGATCTCCCACTGGGAGCTTAATATATTGCATATGCTCGGGGTTGGACAGTCATCTATACCACATTACCATATTGGGTATATTGCTCATTGGGCGCTTGATGCAAGTTTGACTGTAATTAATGTAAAAAATGTTGTTTTCCCCAAGCTGAAACATCTAAAAAGTGCAGAATCTCCGCAAAGATCTAATGCCGAAGTAGGGAGGCATGACTGTATATTGATTATTTCCGTGACTCTGCCACGTGATACTATATACATAGTATTTATTGTAAAACGCCCACCTTGTAACACGTGACACATGGCGGGAAACATGTCTGCATATTCATATAATGTCAACCAATGATATCACTGTAACGTGAGCGCACTCTAAGTATAGGTTAGAGCATGTTTATTTCATACTACGGAATATAGTCCACGAGGCGCGGGACGCGCCGAGTGGACTATGTTCTGTAGTATGAAATTAACATGCTCTGACCTATTTAGCACATGGCTTGGGCTCGAGAAAAATAACAATACTCTTCGTTTCTGCTTTTTTGTTTTAGACGAAAAAGTCATTTTATTTGTAATATTTTACAAATTTGAAAGATTAGTTCAATGTGAAGTTTGAGACCTAAAGCATGTTTATTCGCGCGCAACCATGGTATAACCTATTTAGCACTGGCTTGGGCTTCGTTTCTGCTTTTTGTTTTTAGACGAAAAAAGCCATTTTAATTTTAATGTTTAACAAATTTTGAAAGACTATTTCAATGTGAAGTTTATTGAAGTACTATATGTATAGGCACTTTTCATTACATGTATCAATTGTCTTAAAGTCTAGGTCTCACTGTTCATTTTAAAAATAAAATATGAAGTCATCAAGCATCTGTCGTTCCCCTCTGATCTCAACAATTTTTTTAAAAGACAATCTAGGCATTTAGATCCCGTTTTTTACATCTACAGCTAAAAAATGCATATATCTAGGTCTAGCGGGACGGTGTAGACCTAGATATATTATTGTTACTGTGAAATTCCTGTATTTCTTCACCTTAAATCCTTGATATTTTGTTTATTTCACTTAACTTTCGATTACGGTATTTATCGTTACGCCTACAGAGCAGGCTAAAGGTTTTTGCAGTCGCTGGCTCGGAGAATTGCTAGGATGTTGATGTCAATTACCTTCAGATGACAGAAACGTGGACTATATTAAATAGTACATGGTTTTTAAAATTTACGCGATATAGTCAACAGTTTTTGAGGCCCGTGATTGGTCGAGAGCTCCAAGCCATGTGCTAACGGAACATAGCCACTTGTACTACAAATGTTTGATCTACAGTCGCACCTCGTACTGGACATTCTAGAATCAGTAGCTTCGTTATTATAGATGCTCAATGTTCTTTTGATGCAGTCAAGCTCGTGTTTAGCGATCAATGAACTAATAAACTAGAATAATAATCAAAACACACTGCTTTGCACCGAGTGAAAATAATGCACAAATCTCGTGGGAGCTTTGTACATGTCACATCTACTCGAGGTTTCAGTGATTTATATCAAAGACTTACAACTGACCTTCTATTGAATAAACGCTAAATGCGGGTTTGACTGAAATTGAAATTAAAATGATTGCTATTGTTACTCTTATGTTAGATCCTGTTGAACGCAGAGTCGATATAGAATGTCCATACTGTAGTAGACAAGTCGGAATGTTTTCCGGGGCCAAGTCACGTGATACTAGACGTAACACGTGACAGATGGCGGGAAAACTGCGGCCAAAATATATCACGTGAGTGTAAACCACACGCACAGTCTACATGTATATATCTACAGACACGCCTCTCTGCATCGATATGATCCATGGACGTTTTTACAATATGTATAGGTTAGAGCATGTTTATTTCATACTACGGAATATAGTCCACGAGGCGCGGGACGCGCCGAGTGGACTATGTTCTGTAGTATGAAATTAACATGCTCTGACCTATTTAGCACATGGCTTGGGCTCGAGAAAAATAACAATACTCTTCGTTTCTGCTTTTTTGTTTTAGACGAAAAAGTCATTTTATTTGTAATATTTTACAAATTTGAAAGATTAGTTCAATGTGAAGTTTGAGACCTAAAGCATGTTTATTCGCGCGCAACCATGGTATAACCTATTTAGCACTGGCTTGGGCTTCGTTTCTGCTTTTTGTTTTTAGACGAAAAAAGCCATTTTAATTTTAATGTTTAACAAATTTTGAAAGACTATTTCAATGTGAAGTTTATTGAAGTACTATATGTATAGGCACTTTTCATTACATGTAGCAATTGTCTTAAAGTCTAGGTCTCACTGTTCATTTTAAAAATAAAATATGAAGTCATCAAGCATCTGTCGTTCCCCTCTGATCTCAACAATTTTTTTAAAAGACAATCTAGGCATTTAGATCCCGTTTTTTACATCTACAGCTAAAAAATGCATATATCTAGGTCTAGCGGGACGGTGTAGACCTAGATATATTATTGTTACTGTGAAATTCCTGTATTTCTTCACCTTAAATCCTTGACATTTTGTTTATTTCACTTAACTTTCGATTACGGTATTTATCGTTACGCCTACAGAGCAGGCTAAAGGTTTTTGCAGTCGCTGGCTCGGAGAATTGCTAGGATGTTGATGTCAATTACCTTCAGATGACAGAAACGTGGACTATATTAAATAGTACATGGTTTTTAAAATTTACGCGATATAGTCAACAGTTTTTGAGGCCCGTGATTGGTCGAGAGCTCCAAGCCATGTGCTAATTCAAATTAGAATATTAGCGAGTATGACCTAGCGTAAATCTCTAAAACAGACAAGGGCTTATGGTGGGATGAAAACGACACAGAAGACTATAGCAGTAGCTTTCTGTGTCGTTTTAACTCAACTTCAAGCGACCATTATAGATTTTCTAAATACTCTTGAAAGACTAACTTAACTTCTCCCAGTAAAACTATAAAATAAAACTATAAAATAAACCCATTACCACTCATCGTATTCCCTTATATTGAGTGGCGGTGTAGCCCGTCCTCACTGTAAGGGAATACTGGAGTAAGTCTCAGATACATTGTAACTTTATTTTATAAGGTACGATAATGTTATTATTACTTGTTGATTTATTTATGCTTCTCTGATAAAATGTTATTTGTATGTGTAATTTTCATGTTCACTCCAGTGACACTGGATGGCTAGAAGTAGCAATTGTACTTAATGCCAATAAAATATATTGTATTGTATTGTATTGTATCATGTCCCTATACTGGATTTGATCTGTAAAATTAGTATGTTAATACAAAATGACCGTCCTTATCACAGTTTGACAAATGTCTAACAAAAGTAGTAGTACTTTATTGCTTGACAGGTCATCACCTCTGATGGCAAACATTACCCAGCCAACATGTTATGTATATTATGCTATTGATATGAAATTAAACAACTGGAAATGATTAGTTTACATGTATATTCTGGGTATATTATTTGTTTTGATTCAGATCAGATACCTAATAACAAGGTGTCTGATCGGAATCCATGCTGTTTTTCACCCAGATACTGCAAAAACATAACAATCGCTGATAATACATGAGCTGAAAGATCTATATAAAAAATCATATTTATAAAGTTAACCTATTTTTATATTAAAAATTTGTTGATTTTCTATGAATTTTACATAGGGCAGAGAGTAGAGTTTTTCAAGAATATTTAACATAGAATAGGTCAACTTTTCAGGAACAAAAATAGATCTTCTTAATATGTCATACTATGCCTTATTATATTCTGTCATCATTCATTTCTATTCGGTACACTTAAAAAAATATTAAAGATTGTCTATGAACTTTCGTTATATGGATAAGGCTAAAGTTGGATAAAGCGCATTCTGCTTTATTTTCAGTCTGTTTTAAGCTATCATCTACTAAACTATGGGAGTTCTCTCTGATCGTACATATCCATGAATGTATTTCTTCAGTGAAGGAAAAATTCAAAGGCGCAAAAGTCGATGTATGGTGTAATTGGTTAAAATATAGAAGGGTTGGTAACGGGAAAAATAGTTCCGATATTTAGAGGTTCCGGTTTGGAGGGGTGACACTGTAAATGGTTTCCGGCTACGCCCTCAAAAATTGGAAATATATGAACGTGTAAAGGCAAAAGAACGAGCTGGCAATCAGTTACGTTAGGCAGCAAACAGTAGGAAAAAACATATTGACAGACGCGCAATAGATATAGCAGAAAATGCTGGCGTCCATTAACATTTACCCGACCTGGCCATGCGTGTTGAATAGAGATTATTAACAGGTAATTTTTGGAGGCAAGCATTAGTTAAAATGTAGAACATAAAGTTGTTTGTTGTTTTTACCAGTTCGAATGATTGAGGGTCGACTGTATCTGCAAACACTGACTCAATCGAAATAAGGATAACATGGGGTTCACGCATTCAAATCAAGCGATGAGTTTACTTGTCATATACAAACAGTGTGCCTATGAAGAGCACGCATGTCCTATGCAAATAGGGTCAGGGTCTGCACTGTTTGTCATTTTGCAATATTATGTCGAAATCAACCATAAATGGTTAAACATGTGGACTAAACTCAATAGAAAACTGGACCTGTCTATTTAAAGTTTAATGGGTGAATGTGCTCATTCGTTTACCTCAAGTATCCTGCCCTTTGACAGTTCCGAACATTTAGGACTTTTAGACTTCAAGTTCAAATCAGTCTAGATTTAAAACACCTGAACTCGATATATACGCTAGCAGACGACACTATAATAGCAGAGAGATACAGAAATTCAACCCTAGCGACGAGTATAATTGTCACTTACAAAGAGTGAACCTGTAAAGATAACACTAGTCCCATGTCCTTTTGAAATATATTTGTTAAAATCAACACTAACAAGTCAAAAATGGACTAGACTTTTTTAAATTGGAATTGTTAATTGAAAAGTTCAAGGGTGAACGAAGCTAGGTTCTGTGCACCATTGTGATTACAAAACAACCCGAACCGACATGAATAAATCATAAGACCGGTAGTGTGGAGAAATCGTTATCCTTGCCCTATAAACGCGTTTACGCTAAATCTATTATTCCAAATGCAAATAGTTTGGAGCCAGATCAGACGCCGGGTAACCCGGCGTCTGATCAGGATCCAAACCGTTTGTCACTCAGATGAAAATGAATATTTAGAATTGTCAAACAAATTGTTAATTTCTCAATTTTAATGCGATACGTTTGCGTTTCATTTGCGTTTAAACGGGAAAGAATAACGTTTTCTCCACTGTACAGTGAAACAAGCTTTATTCTGTTCCCGTCTAAACGAAACAATGCGCAAACGCATTGTAATTAAATTGAGAAACTGGCAGCCTTTTGAAAATACTATCAAATTACTGTTATCTGAGTAGCAAACAGTTGGGATCTTCAACAGAGCAAGGGTTATCCGGCGTCGGACCTTGCTGCAATGGAGAATAACTGTACTAGCATAATTGCGTTTATTTTGAAAAGAATAAGTGTTACATGACAGAGGTACACTGTTAAACCTATACCTTCGGGATGACTACCATTAAGTCATTATTTATTTTACGGCATTTTCCAGCTATATTCGTATCACATTAATGACAGCAGTACCGTTAGCTGCTTTCTGCATTACATTTATTCTGAATGTAGCGTGCACATGTTCTTAATAACATGCACTATTCCTTACATAGTGTTCGATTTACACAGCTGTAGCAGCAGTATAAATTCTTCTGGAATAAGACGAAAAGTTCAGTCATCAACTGGTCGTGAAAGGCACGTGTCATAAGTTTAATATGGAACCAGTAGTGGTCGCTCTATTCTTCCTGTTGGCTTGCTCTATCCAGGGACTGCCGCACGAGTCAGCTGATACAGTAGAATGTCCAAGATTTGTGCATGAATACAAACTACTTGCGAGGCTAATTAAGATGGAGAATGACCTGATGTCTTTGAACCAAAACATTGCCGGACTTCAACAGAAGAAGTCAACACCAATCGTCGCTGTGGCCGCTGGATTTAATGATAGAAAGGAAGTGGAGGACGGAGGCGTTATCAAATTTGACAGAATCTCACAGAATATTGGAAACGCGTACGATGAATGCAAAGGCGTTTTCACAGCGCCTGTTTCTGGAATATACATTATCGTTCCTACTATAAATTGTGAATGGAATGATTGGATGAAAATAATACTGATTTTTAATGGTTTGAAGATTGGGTCCTTCTTTGTAGGTAATGTTGACTGGGATGATTGTAACAACTTCATATCGACATATCATCTTGCTAAAGGTGACCAGATATGGGTGGAGAAAGCTAGCGGAGATACAGACGCCATATATGACTCAGATGGGTGGAATTTCCTCACTGTGAATTTGCTAATTGTGACCTAGGCCCTAGGGATAGTGCCAGAGTGAGAGATGGTTGACACGTTACAGACCATATCTAGGCTACATGTACAGAGGAGAAAACGTTGTTCTTTCCCGTTTAAACGCAAACGAAACGAAAACGCATCGCATTAAAATTGAGAAATTAACAATTTTTTGACAATTCTAAATATTCATTTTCATCTGAGTGGCAAACAGTTTGGAGCCTGATCAGACGCCGGGTTACCCGGCGTCTGATCTGGCTCCAAACTATTTGCGATTGGAATAATAGATTAAGCATAAATGCGTATATTGGGAAAGAAAAAACGTTTTCTCCACTGTATGATAGCTGTGTCGGTTAGACATTTGTTTTAATTTCTCGAAACTTTGAGCCAACATACATGTACATGTATTGGATACTTTGTTCGAATAGAGATTCATGTTTAATTTATGCAAGTTATTATGCATTTTAGCCCAGGCAATTATAGATAATAATTTGTATTATTTAGTTACTCTGTCGATATTCAGAGTAGGGCATCGCGCCCGGGTTTTCTATATTCGCTCCCTATCTCTTGGACGTCCAATTACAGTAGCCCATAGTTAGCAGAGACGGAGGCTAACAAACACACCAAACAAAATTTAACTACATGTAATGCAGATAACCATGTATGCATTTTAGCATGATCTATGAGCTGCTTTAACCCTTCCGCTCTTAATGATGTTTTAAAGCGTGTTTGCAAACAGTTTGGGTCCTTATCAGACGCCGCGTAACGCCGTGTCTGGTCAGGACCCAAATTGTTTGACACTCTTATCGATCTTTCATAAGTCATACAATCTTAACGGCATACACTACCAATTCGTGAGACATCTAGCGGCATTTAACGAAGGACGATCAATCAAACAACGTTACTCAACGAAATCGTTCATATCGGTTACCTCCCGTAGATACGTTCGGTTTCAAACAATCTCCATTTATCGCGTAATATAGACGTTATATGCATGAAATTGTACTTGATAAATGAAAGTACGTGAAGCTTGGCAAATACTCTATCTAATAAGGCTAAGTTAATAACCCAGAACTTCCATCAAACTGAATATAAGCGTAAACCCGAGATCACATACATGTACATGTAGAAAAAGCCGTCTGCTTATTTAGGCCATTGGTATATGCATGAAAGTGCCTATAGTTTCAAAAGAAGCATTATAACTACGGGCAGATTTTGAATGAGTGAGTGTTTTCATTGAATTGGAGCCGAAAACAATTAAGAAAATTGCATAAATATCAGGCAACAAACTATACTCTTTGCATTAATGTTTAGTTATCATCACTTTTTAACTGTTTTAATGTTTGTTTGTGCCAATTATTACTCTACATCATTTTAGAAAGGCAAAATAATGCATGCCGGCTCTTTGCCGAGGATGGCTACATCATACATTTCAAATACCCATAGACAAAAAAATACCATTATAACCTATGATGGTACTAAGATATGTTTGAAGAACCTATACTGAACATTTCATAAATATATTTCGGGAGTTTTATTTGGTCGCGAATGTCTTTAAATCTAACTTTGAAACTTGTCTTGCAGACACCAATATTGACACAAACGACCATAAAGCGGTGAAGGGATACGTAAACATCTCCCGAATAATTTGATCTTGAAAGGGTTAAAGGGTTATAGTAGATATCGACGTAATACTATTTTCACATTTTCCAACCCATCGCAACTTCAATGGGAAAGAGTGAAGGGAAACTTGTTAACATGTTTGCATACGCCATTGAGTTTATTCAGAGGATAAACTAGTTTGAACACTGAATGAGCTCCCATAAAATATCAGTTATATATGGGTTAACACATTTTAATTTAAATTGTTGGTAAAACTTTCGGGATTCCTATGAATAATCTTCATCAATGGCGGTTCTCCAATGGCGAAGTGAAACTAACCGCGTAACGATGGGTCGGACTACTGTCCAAACTATTTGATTCCTATGTCGATGTTGCACAACGCCTATTATCACATAAACGTGCAAAATATGGAGGTCCGTAAAAATCGTACGGCCCGCTGGGCATATATTTTATACTAATTTTCGAATCACCAAAATAATGTACTACCACGCCGACTGTAAATAGCTAAGCGAATCTAGACAAACTTAGATCAACACTAGGTATTGAAACATTTCCAATTGTCCTAAACCATTATCCCGAGCAGTCCCGCAAGCTCATGCTGCAAATTAGGCTGAGTAGAGCTCTAGTATTAACAATGACTCAGACAGTTTTGTTTTCAAAATTAGACGTTACAACGATAATGACGTCATGTTGCTATAACGACGTTATTTTGAAAACGAAACTACATTCTAAATGTCAAATGATAATTTTTAGTCAATTAGAACAGTTTTAAAATAAATATTAATTTAAAATTTGGATATGGTATCAGAGAAGTATTTTCACAACACATTGATGTTGATTTTCTTTATTTTAGTTTGATATGTGTTTTTATCTAAGGATGAATAAAACCGAATAACACCTATGACGAATCGTTTTCCTAAGAGCCGGGGGCAAAAGTGAAAGTAAGAGCGTTCGGATTTTTGTGTAATTTGGTGTTTATGTGATAAATAGGATATCAAATCCGTGTGTTGTCAGTCGTGAATTTATTGAACACGTTGGATATGTATATGTGAATGAGATGATGTACTTTGTACAAATCTGAATAAAATTATGTTCTGTTCTGTTCTGATAAAATGATATGTTGCTCGCCAAGGCTCGCAACATATTATTTTATCCAACTCGTTCAATAAATTCACGACTGACAACACACTCATTCAATATCCTCTATGTCTTAACCCATTACACCATAGCCTGTTTCTACTTTTCAAGAAAGGTGACCGCTGAAAACATTCTACTTTACTTTCGACATCGTTTTTGCTGTCATTTGCTGGGATATATTAAAAAAATATTTCTTATAATGCATGTTCATGATTGTATGAATTTTAACGTTTTTCTAGGTTGGAATCATAAATTAAAAGTAAAAGGGTTGTACATGTATATCTTTGGTAATGAGCTAAGACCTTTACTACTACCGCGCTCCCTCTACATGCATATACAACGACATTCAATGGGAGAAAAATATTGTGTACGTTGTTAGGAGAGAGTCGTTATAGGGAGGGAGATTGGCTACATTTGCAAAAAGCTTGAATTCATATCAGACGCCGCGTAACGCAGCGTCTGATCTGGATTCAAGCTCTTTGTCAGACGCCAGTAAGTTTATTTTCTTGTAAAAATGTCCATTAAGTAAATTAGATAAAGGTTGACTACTCTATTTTTTTGACAGACAACTGTTTAATTCCGAGCAATCCCGCAAACTCAGACTGCAAATCAGGCTGCATAGAGCTCTAGTATTAACAGTCATTTTTTAGTCAATTACAACACTTTTTAAATTAAATATTAATTTCAAATTTGAATATGGTATCAGAGAAGTCTTTTCACAATACATTGATGTTGATTTTCTTTATTTTAGTTTGATAGGTGTTTTTCTCTACGGATTAATAAACCGAATAACGCCTATGACGAATCGTTTCCTAAGAGCCGAGGGGTAAAAGTAAGAGTAAGTACGTTCGGAGTTTCGTGTCATTTGGTGTTTGTGTGATAAATAAATTCGTGTGTGTTCGCCAAGGCTCGCAACATATGATTTTATCCAACTCGTTCAATAAATTCACGACTGACGACACACGCATTCAATATCCTCTATTTATGTTTAAGTTTGTATGTGCTCTGCAAACCTTATGGAGCCAGATCAGACGCCGGACAAACTGTTTACCACTCATAATGAAATGAAGTTTTAACAGTCTAAAACATTATAGTGTTCTACTTTTATTGCATTGGGTTTGCAGTTCACCTCATTTACCCTACAAGACAAAATCGAATTGATCTTAACCCACGTTCGCCCCGGTTATGTGCTTTCCGGCGAACACCGGGTAACGTCGGTACAGTGGAGAAAACGTTATTCTTTCCCAATACACGCGTTTACGCTAAAACTATTACATGTATTTCCATTTAAAACAGTTTGGAGCCAGATCAGACGCCGGGTAACCCGGCGTCTGATCAGGCTCCAAACTGTTTGTCACTCTGATAAAAATAGATAGAGAAAAATGTCAAAACATTCTTATTTTCTACATTTTAGTGTTTTGCGTTTGCGTTTCGTTTGCGTTTAAACGGGAAAGAATAACGTTTTCTCCACTGTACGTCCCCGGTGATCAACCGGGGTTGAACACCGGTGGTCACCGGGATACCACCGGCGACGACCGTGTTAACCGAGAACAGAACGGCCCTGCATCGTAACTACACCGGGCCAAACCGGGAACTCACCGGGATAATCCGGGGAGATCCGGCTTCATAACCGGTGCTCTACCGGGGGATACACTGGGAATATGAGAACGTTATTTGTTTTTTCATGAAAAACGTCCCAGCTCATCCCGGTTCGGCGGCTATCTGCACGAGGACGTACCGGGGCCAGCACCGGGACGGTGAGAACGGGGCTTTAGAAACTAACCATATATGACTTTTTATGAACGTTGAGCATGAATAAAGAACGCTACTTTTGTACGTGTCTTTGAGGACTTGTTGTTGTTTGCTTTTGAGGTTTTTTTTTTGTGTGTGTGTTTTTATGTTTTGTTTTTTGTTGTTGTTGTGTGCATGTGTGTGTGTGTGTGTGGGGGGGGGTGTTAAAAAACGCCCTGTTCTGAAAATTAGTATTTATTATTCAATATAGTCTTTTCCATCTTTTAAAGCAACTCGAATTCCCCCGAAATGCGTTGATGTTGTGGTTAAATTAAACTGGTTAAACACAGTTTTGAAAAACAGTCAAACTTTGATATGCCGAATTCACTTCAGTCGAATATATCCTTATTTGAAGTTAAAACGTGGATATGGTTAAATGAAGATAGTTGAAAATACTAAAATTCGACTGTAGAAATACAACACCTTTTACAGTTTCTCTTGTCAGATCTGTTTTTATAATATATAAATATTAAATGTCTGACAGGATGACAGTAAAACGCCAACTTGGGGAAAATACCGTCAACCGAGGCGAAAGAAGGCGAGTTTCACAGTATTTTTCTGAAAGTTGAATATGTTATTTTCCCACTTTTATACTTATTTTAGTATACAGCGCTCCCTCTCTACAACGACACCTAAGGGGAGACACAGAGTGTATGTGTTGTTCGGAGGGAGTCGCTACAGAAAGGGAAATTAAGACTTGGTCTATTACATTTGCAAACAGCTTGAATCCAGACCAGGCGCCGCGTAACGCGGCGTTTGATCTGGATTCAAGCTGTTTGTCACTCGTCATTATACTGATTCTATCAAAATGTCCACTTATATGTAACTTTAAGGAAAAACAGCAGGGGATAATTCTAATCAGACGATATTGCAGCAGTAAAAGCGTTAGAAATCGTTGTCCTGTTTAGGGATCTGTGGCAAGGGTCGTTGTACGTGTAAGGAGGGAACCGTTGTTCGGAGGGCCGTTGTAGAGAGGGAGCGCTGTATCAAAAGTCTCGACCTGAACCAGGAGATCTAGATGCTGACTGAAATCATTAATGTAACAAGATCCACGCGCGATTCATAATAACACCCGATGTTTATCAAAGTATTCGAATATAATGGAATTAAACAAGCTGTAAGGTATAACTCCTCATTATATAATTAAAAGTGCTTAAGTTGTCTTCTTCTTATTATTTTTAATACTTCTCTCCATCAAGATTGATGATTGTGAGAAAGGGAACGTTTTAGATGCAGTATTAGGACTACCCGGCCGGTCATTTTTATCCCGACACAGACAAACCAGTTGTAATGCTAAACCGAAATCCTGAGCGCAAAGGAGGGAAGTCATTACTACCGAATTCCCTGTACTTCTAACGGATGCTCTACTACTGAGCTATACCAGTGTGGTAATATCACGTGACTTTGACGTCATAAAGGCTACCATGTCCAGTCGTGTTTTGCCTCGATTGAACTTTCGAAAGAGCTGTAAGTATTTTATTTGCCATGCAAATGTAACGAGACCCGGCCAATTCGAACGAGAAAGTATTAAGCTTTGATCGTTTCCACCTTTATCGTGGATTAAATACGTTGTTTTTGCTAGATCGGTGGAAAACTGGCTGGCGAGCACGCAAGACGAAGGGCTACTGTGCTCAGCGAAACCAATTTCTCGGTAACAATCTCGTTTTTCGTATTTCTAAAGGTACATTGCCAGCAAAGGTGGCTGTTAAATGGAGAAATAATCGAATTGTATGCAACTGGTTCTCGAAACGCCATAAAAATAGGGAAAATCAGAGATATACGGGAAAGCTACTTCGGGAAAATAAAATCGAGCAAGGCTACCTTGGGAAGCGGATTCGATGGTCAAATTAACGAACGACTATGCCTATTAAACTATTGCTTTTGTCTCCTTAACTATTATTTAAATACTTAAGTATCTACCAAAATATCTTGGACATACACATTTAGCTTGATACAAAAGTATATATATTATACATGTACGCAAGGCCTATGTAAACAATCTGGATCGAGAAAGGCCACGCAAAATTACCCAATGTGATATATTGGACGATATACCACGATAGAACATCGATTATTTTTGTCTCTATATATACCTTTTGACAATTTTTTCTCTCAAAAATCAATCGTGCCGGGTCCCTGTGGGCCAAACACGGCTGGACATGGTAGCTTTTATGACGTCAAAGTCACGTGGTATTACCACACTGTATACAGACAGTTGCCATATACATGCGTAAGATTCCCGTTTCAGCTCTGGCTATTAATTAGCAACTTTTTTGTCAACTTTACTTCATACTACATGTACTTTAAATTGTAAATCCAATGTTAACGTTATCTCAAATGAGGGTTTGATGTGTTACATGTAAGGTCAATTTGACTTCATTTCTCATTTGGCCTCATTTACGAGATTCCGTGCCTATAGTTATGGGCAACAGTTTTTTCCCGACATTCCCGCTAGCTCTGACAGTATTTTTATGTCACAGTAGCCTATGGGAAATATGCATTGTAAATGAAATTGAGGTATAAAGTAGAGAATGTATTATTCTTTCTCATTTAACCGCATACGAAACGCAAACGCATGGAAAATGAATATGGAAATGGCAACTTTTTGACGATTCTGGATTCCTTTTTTAATCTGAATGGAAAATAGTTTGGAGCCTGGTCAGACGCCTGGTTACCCGGCGTCTTATCTTGCTACAAACTGTTTTCAAAGGAAATATTAGTTTAAGCGTAAATGTCTACCTTTTCCAAGCATAACTGTATGTTGCGATGGGCTCTGTAAATCAGGTTCAATGTAAATGTATAGCAGAAATAATTCATTATGCAAATATTTGGTTAACTTAAGGCGTGCCTTAACGAGCCATCACTCCTGATATAGAAAACAGTTTTATCACCCTGTGTTCGTGTTTTATAGAAATACGAGGCGTAAAGGAAACACATTATACAGACTCGTCTGTATAATAACCAAATTAATTTTTAAACTTATCATAATATTACTGAATTAGATTAGTAAAATTATCATTAACATAATTTTATTATATTAACATATTATTATAAAACTGATTAATATAGACGGCTCTCTGCAACGGCACGAGCTGCTTGCATATTGACGTTTTTTCTTTGCTAACAGGACACTTTCATTTGAGCGATTTGCCAGTGTTTGTGTTGATCGTCGAGCGTTAGCTTTTAAAATTCAACTTGGAAGAAGTGATTAGTATATACATTAGAGAAAACGTTATTCTTTCCTGTTTAAACGCAAACGAAACGCACACGCATTGTAATAAAATTAAGAAAATTACATGTTTTTGACAATTCTGAATGTTGACCTTAACATGGAAGTCAAATAGTTTGGAGCCTGTTCAGACGTCGGGTTTGATCTGACTCCAAACTGTTTGCATTGGAAATAATAGTTTTAACCTAAACGCGTTTTTGGGGGAAATAACGTTTTCTCCACTGTACACGTACCATGGAGAATATTTTATCCTTTCCCGTGTATACGCAAACGAATCGCAAACACAGTGCACTTAGATGCAAAACATAACAACTGTTTGACATCTCTGACTATTAATTTTAATCTGAGTGGCAAACAATTCGGAGCCTGATCAGACGCCGGGTTATTCGACGTCTAACTTCTTTTTCTACACTGTTTTAGTGGGAATAATAGTTTTAGCGTAAGCATGTTTATTGGGAAAGAGTTACATATTCTTCACTATATGTAGCGTTAGCTTTTACATTTTAAACGTGACTTATAACTTGACAGAAATGATCAGTGTATATGCCTGACCAACTGTTGAATGGGAACACAGAACTTTATTTTTTTTTATGATAATGTCAGTATTCTTGACTTGAAAAATAGTGTAATTTATATATAAAAGGTCGGTAATTGGGTTCTATAAACTAGAATTTGAGATAATATTAGAGTTTTGACTTGACTTATTACTTTTCTGTTAATCTGAAATATTAATTGCATTTTTCATCGAACTATATGCATGAACTACAGCGCTCCCTCTCTACAACGACACCCAATGGGAGACACATATTCTGTGCGTTGTTCGGAGGGAGTCGTTAAAGGGATGGAAATTATCTTACATTTGCAAACAGCTTGAATCCAGATCAGATGCCGCGTAACGCGGCGTCTGATCTGGATTCAAGCTGTTTGTCACTCTTCATTAAGTTTTTATTCTGTCAAAATGTCCAATATGTAACTTAGAGAAAAACAGCAGACGGCAACTTAAAGCAGACGATATTACAGTAGTAAAATCGTTAGACATAATTGTCCTGTTTAGGGAACTGCGACAAGGGTCGTTGTAAGGAGGGAGTCGTTGTTGGGACGTGGTCGTTGTAGAGAGGGAACACTGTACTTCAATGTAAACTTAAGCTGCATTGTTTTATGCATAGTGTATTCTGTTGACAGTCTCTTATAATTCATTTATGAATGCGTTAATTGTGAACTTGATCTTGACATGCTTTATTATTAATCATGAACAATTATAGTATCACGACAGGAAAAAACCGGAGCAAATCTAAGCCTTGAAAAGTGTTGCCCCTACTTTTCATTTTATTGTTAATTAAACATTGTAATTTTTTGGACATTTTGGCCCAAATTTTGAATTATAGGTTATTATCATAGCTCAATATCATGTTTTTGTTTATATTTAGACTTTTAATAATGTCACAAAGCATGATGTTGAACTATAATTTGCTGAAAAATTCCGTTTAAACTTATTGACTCAAACCTAACAGCTAGCCAGATTCATGTCGGTGGCCATCTTGGACGCCATCATATCTGGAAATGCTCAAGGACGACAGGCGGTCATACATGGTATCCTTGATGTTGAGGGTCTATTCTACCAAAATCCACAAAAACATTTTCTATACTACTCCAAGCAAGCTTAAGCAAAATGATCTGTTTCTGCTTCTGGACTATTGTTACTTTCATATTGATCTCAAACCAAATAAGGTCCAAAGTTGAGATGCGAAGTAACTAAAATAGCGAGGCCGTTGTCTGTATGACACCCCCCCCCCCCTCCATTCAGACATTTAATTAGTTGAAAAAAAATATGAAAATAAATCCATATAGATATAACAAACCTATCAATCAATTAAAATCCAATTAGTTAGCAAGCTTTAAAATCGTTATGTTATAGTCAGTGTTGTCACCTTATTGTTTCTATGAAGTATACTACAAAACTATTTCATAGGTTGGGGAGGGGGCGCTTCATTACTATTGATCTTGTGTAGCAGACGGGTACTTTTGCATTCAAAATCATTCAGTGTTTATACAAAAAGAATTGATTCACTCACAGTGACGTTTTGGAAATAATAAATCTACTATAAAATGGTATGGTGACATATTCTTTATAAAATCTAACCATTCTTATATGTATTTTTATTTTGTGTCGAATGAAGTTGGCTGAAAGTTCACTACTGTTTGTTAACAGAACACGCACATTAGCCACAGGAAGCCGTGAATATTCATAGAGTTATACAAAGTTTTCCAGGGCCGCCGGAAATAAATTGCTGTTGTAAACAGGTTGTAGCGGGGATAATTCGATTAAATGTTGATGCAAAAACTTTTATAGTGATTACGGATATACCTATGTTTGCATAGAACAAAGATACTATTCGCAAATACACTATTTTTAAAAGATACAACACTAAGGCCTGTTGGTAGAATACTTACAACTCCAAGGGTAGAGGATCACAAAAAGCAACATAACATTTGCAAAGTTTGATTTTATTTTTTCAACAAAAATTGTACACGAAATAATTTGGAGTTTACCCCTCCACTGCCTTACCCCGAATACATCAGTTATTTGCAAACATTTTGATCCTGACCAGACACCTGATCACGATCCCAACTGTTTGGCACTCATAGCAATATTGCATAAGTCAAAATACCCTAAACATTAAATTTGAGAAATTAAAAGCAGACGGCAATCTTTTTTTTTTTAAAGTAATGACGTGAGTGCAAGAAAGGGGTTAACAGACTGACATGTATTTATAAAAAATGTAGTAGAATGTCTGTTTTAACCCTTTCATGATCTAATTATTCGGGATATGTTTACTCCTTCACCGCTTTATTGTCGTCTGCTTCAGAATTTTTCTCTGCAAGACACGTTTTAAAGCCGTGCAAATTTGCAAATTACATGTAGGAGCCCTTTGATTTGGGTCTACACTGGATGCACATTTTATAAGAACAGGTTTACCTTTCTATTACAACCACTAAAACGAATGCTATTTGATTGTTCTAAAGGCAGAAGAAAGCTTAAAGCAGTTTGCTTTTAGCAGTCATCTGCCGTAAACACCTAACAATTTACACAAATCAGTGGTCGTAATAGAGAGGGTTTGTCGTACTATACAGTAAAATGTGAAATATACACTCTTTGCAATGTGTTATGCGTCACTAGAAGTTGATGGGTTAAACCATAGGCGTTCGGCCCGTAAGCTTTGACACTATCCCCAGCCGCTACCCCCGCCCAATCCCTGTTTTTGATCCGCAACCCCCAAACGTGCATAGAATACCGTAAAATCCATCAATACCTTCAACATACATCATAAAAGATCATTTCCAGAAGTTTCATGTACTTTAAAAATATATATTTTTGCTACTTTATAAGTAAAATAGTTGTATGACATACTTGATACAAAAAAATCAATATTTTTTAAACTTCTTGAAACATTTGTTACTGAAGTTTGTTGAACATACGGATGCAGTGTAATAACCTACGCACCGAAACCCTGTGTGTTAAACGATACTAAACAAGACTATCAGTATCTCGGTGAACATTCTTCAGCATAAAATATCACAAACAAAGAGGATATATTGTCCATACTGCTTGGCACTCATAAAATATTAGAATGGCATACGATCATCAAGGTATGGGTTGTTCGCTTTTATATATGAAATAATCTGCTGTATTACAAGACAATGTCCCAGCAAAAGGGGTCAACATCACGTGACTGTTTAGATTTTTACCCTTAACTCTTTCATCCCTGAAACTTTAATGGACAATTCCAGTTTCCATTTTAGTCTAGTCCATTTCTGACTTTTAAGGATTGTTTTTGGCAATGTTTGGCTTTATGACAACCAGTGAATACCCTGATCAGAGGGCTCCTTTCGGAGCCCTCTGATCTGGGTCTTCACTGTTTGCACAGGACACGTGTACATGTATTATTCACATGTACACTGTTTGAAAAGGACTCCTATATGCGGGACTAGGGTTCAAAGGGTTAACCAGCCGTTATTTGGTTTGCCTTGCCTTTCAATAATTCCTATATTGAAGAAAATATTTCAAGTTCATACAGTCATAAACGTGAACCATAAGAAATAACTTCTATCTTCTAGCAGATGGTAGCTTAAAGCAGGCTAAAGTAAAGCAGAATATGCCTTAAGGCATATTCTGCTTTACTATTAACTTGCTTTTAGTGTTCACATGTGTCCAATATTAGAAACAAGCTATGGTTAATGGGTTAAATTATCGTCTGCAAAATTTCCAAATTAAGTTTAATTATTTTGATTTCCTAGAGACGAGTATCACACAGTCTGGAAAACAGATAAAAACCTGTGTTACGTGGCGTCAGATCAGATGCAGGGTAACCCGGCGTCTGACCTGAACTGCCACTCAAATTATAAAAATAAATTGTCAACAAGTTGTCATTTTCTACGTTGTACATGTATTGCGAAGCGTTTGCGTTTTCCAAGTGTCACCTTCAGAACTGTCATGTTGCAACAATGTCGTTTACACTTTAAGTGTTTGGTACAGTGTTAAGGCGTGTGTATACAAGTAGACGTGAGTTTACTCTGAACACAATGTAGACTTAAACGATTTCCTTTAATTTAAATCTACATCCTTGTCTTTAGTCTCAGTTTGCGTCACAAATACAATAAACAAGAGCCCCATGGGGCATATTTCGCTCACCTGAGAATCACTGACAAAATGGAGATAATGATTTATGTCCAGGATGGGGTCATTTTTTATCCGAGGGGCATAATTTGAATAATCTTGATAGAGGCCCTGTAGATGATGCTATGTGCCAAATATCTAAGATCAGGGTACAAGGGTTTTAGACAAGAAGATTTGTTTAAGTTTCCATTGAAATTTTTTTAGCTCCTGTGACCTACTTATGCAACAGACTGGAACCATTTGAACAAAATATGTAAAAGACATCTAGAAGTGTCACCATGATGAATATCAAAGCTATGGCTATATTAGTTTCAGAGAAGAAGACGTTTGAAAAATTCACTATATAACTCTATGTAAAACTGTGACCCCCGGGGCGGGGCCAATTTTGACCCTAGGGACATAATTTGAACAATCTTGATAGAGGATCTGTAGATGATGATATGTGCCAAATATCTAAGCTCTGGCCCTTGTAGTTTCAGACAAGAAGTTTTTTTAAGTTTTCATTGAAACAATCTATTTTTAGCTCCTGTGACCTACTAATGCAACCGACTAGAACCATTTGAACATAATATGTAAAGGACATCTAGAAGTGTCACCACGATGAATATCAAGGCTCTGTCCATATTAGTTTCAGAGTAGAAGACGTTTGAAAATTTCACTATACAGCGCTCCCTCTCTACAAAGACACCCAATGGGAGACACAGATTGTGTGCGTTGTTCAGAGGGAGTCGTTATAGGGAGGGAACTTATTTTACATTTGCAAACAGCTTGAATCCAGATCAGACGCCGCGTAACGCGGCGTCTGATCTGGATTCTAGCTGTTTGTCATTTGTCATTATGTTTTTTTCTGTCAAAATGTCATTTATGAAAGAAAAACAGCAGACAACAATTTTGAGTAGACGATGATGCATCAGTGCAAGCATAAAACATAATTTTCTTGGGAACAGCGGCGAATGTCGTTGTAAGGAGGGAGTCGTTGTTCGGAGGGCCGTTGTAGAGAGGGAACGCTGTATAACTCTTTGTAAAACTGTGACCCCCTGGGCGGGGCCAATTTTGACCCAAGGGACATAATTTTAACAATCTTAATAGAAGACCTGTACATGATGCTATGTGCCAAATATCTAAGCTATGGCCCTAGCAGTTTCAGACAAGAAGGATTTTTTAAGTTTCATTGAAAAAATCTATTTTTAGCTCCTGTGACCTACTTATGCAACCGACCGGAACCATTTGAACAAAATATGTAAAGGACATCTAGAAGTGTTACCATGAAGAGTATCAATGCTCTAGCCATATTAGTTTCAGAGAAGAAGACGTTTGAAAATTTCACTATATAGCTCTATGTAAAACTGTGACCCCTGGGGCGGGGCCAATTTTGACCCTAGGGACATAATTTGAACAAACTTGATAGAGGACCTGTAGATGATGATGTGTGCCAACTATCTAAGCTCTGGCCCTTGCAGGTTTTGACAAGAAGATTTTTAAAGAGTTCCTTGTTTGTTCACTTTGGTTGCCATGGCAACCAGAGTTCTGCATTGTTTTTAATTCTTTGAACAAATTTGAAAGAACTTGACCTAAGGAACATTTCTGTAAAGTTTGGTTGAAATCTGTTAAGCGGTATATGAGGAGATGTCATTTGAAGCAATTGTTAACGACGACGGACGACGCACGTCGCCGGACGCCGGACACAGGGCCATCCCAATTGCTCACCTTGAGCCTTTGGCTCAGGTGAGCTAAAAACAAACAAAGTAATACTGTACAGCGTGTCTGAATAAATGCTTTCTATCAACCAGTTCTCAGTGTTATCTACAGTGGAGAAAACGTTATTCTTTCCCAATGAACGCGTATACGCTAATACTATTATTTCGTTTGTAAACAGTTTGGAGCCTGATCAGACGCCGGGTAACTGTTTGCCTCTCAGATGAACATGAATTGTCAGAATTGTCTAAAAGTTGTACTTTTCTACATTTTAGTGCTTTGCGTTTGTGTTTCGTTTGCGTTTCGTTTGCGTTTAAACGGGAAAGAATAACGTTTTATCCACTGTACACATCTTTACATGTACAACACGCACAATGATGAATTATAAATAAGTTTGAAAAAACGCCCATCAAGTGAAACTTAGATGAGTGAAATTCTGTCACAACAAAAATGTTTACAATACTTAGAAATATTGCACAAAATGTCACAAACGTTTTAGAAAATAAATAAATATATAAATAAATCCGAGTTTTAGTCTTTCGAGACAGGGACGACTCTGCAAAGGAAACTCGGAGCTTGTAATACTGTTCCCGGAAGTAATGATTTTGGATCATGTACCGGAAGTTGCGCATCAGTTGGTGGCAGGAGGGCGTGTTTCTGTAGCAACGTGGTGATATAGAGGAACATCCGATTATAGGACATGTCAATACCCATGCATTCTCTTTGACCAACACCAAAAGGCATGAAAAATCTGCAAGGAAAACCATAAGATACATGTGTAACCTTAGCGTGTTCAAAGTCACTTCATCATATGAGAGTATAACGGCGCTTTTTTTAAAACGGTACAGTGGAGAAAACGTTATTCTTTCCATTTAAACGCAAACGAAACGCAAACGCAAAGCACTAAAATGTTGAAAAGTACAACTTTTAGACAATTCTGACAATTCATGTTCATCTGAGTGGCAAACAGTTTGGAGCCTGATCAGACGCCGGGTTACCCGGCGTCTGATCAGGCTCCAAACTGTTTGCATTAGAAATAATAGTTTTAGCGTAAACGCGTTTATTGGGAAAGAATAACGTTTTCTCCACTGTATAATGGCGCTTTTTGAAAACTGTAAAGACACCAACTAAACAACTCATTCTCGGAAATTCTAAAATTTTGTTTAACAACCATGTATTTTTGAATATTATCCTAGGATTTTTAAACTGATTCAAATTGTTTAGTTTTTTAATCACAAATGCCTTTGCGAGAAATTTAATACTTAAATGACAAACAAGTTATCTAAAATATTACGTATTTTTCAAAATATTTGATGTCTTATGCATGTAGTCAAGTTTAAAAGTAAAATGTCACTATTACATAGGTACAGTGGAGAACACGTTATTCTTTCCCAATAAACGCGTTTACGCTAAAACTATTATTTATATTGCAAACATTTTGGAGCCAGATCAGACGCCGGGTAACTCGGCGTCTGATCACGCTCCAAACTGTTTGCCACCAAGATAAATATGAATTATCATATGTGTCTAAAAGTTGTACTTTTCTACGTTTTAGTGTTTTGCGTTTGCGTTTCGTTTGCGTTTAAACGGGAAACAATAACGTATTATCCACTGTGATTTTCTATGAACTGTTATTTTTAAAACGTTATTGCATCGCGTCATACTGTACTTTAATGTGCAAGCTTACAGTGGAGAATCTGTTACTCTTTCCCAATAAACGCGTTTACGGTTAAACTATTATTTCCAATGCAAACATTTTGAAGCCAGATCAGACGCCGGGTAACCCGGCGTCTGATCAGGCTCCAAACTGTTTGCCACTCAGATAAAAATAGATACTGAAAAATGTCAAAAAGTAGTTATTTTCTACATTTTAGTGGTTTGCGTTTGCGTACGTTTGCGTTTAAACGGGAAAGAATAACAGATTCTCCACTGTACCACTTTCACCACTGCATCTAATTTGCTCTCATCGAATGAAAACTTAGGCTATTCATCCCTGAAACATTAATTATATAAATTCTATTTTCCAATAAAATCTAGTCCTTTTATAACTTACCTATTTCTGAAATCGTGGTCGAGCGGAATGACGGTACCATCCCCTTGTAAAAAGCGTTCTGGTTGGAATGTCCATGGGTCTTCCCAAAACCTTTCGTCATGGTGAACACACCACTGATTGGCGTAGACCTGGCGAAATAAACGAGTATGATTATGACATTTATCAATACACGTAATGTCATAGAGAGAATTGCATTCTAATGTGGTAGCTCTTTTACATTAAGGAATAACGCTATACACATGTATCAGTTTGAAGACTGAAATACAACATTAAAAACTCGCCATCATAAAGGCACATACAGCTTGGTTTAGATGTTTAAAGCAGGTTAATGGAACGCGTCGCAGCGTTTAAAATAAGATTCAAGTGAAGTGAGACACACGGGTCTTTGTTATACCGTTTGAATAAGTCATCTCTGGTTAACGTCATTAATGAGTGTTCTATAACAGTGACTGAAAGTGTGTTTCAATAAATCTCAAAACATTATATTGCAGTCAGACCATCTGTGGACGAATCCATAAATGATAAGCAGGGCTGCCATAAGTTGACCATAAAAATCCTAAGATTTCAAATTTTCAATTTTTCAGACACAATTTTACTTATAGTATCTTTACCCCATATTCTGTTTCTTGTTTGGAAGACACATGACTGCTTAAAACAGGTTGAAAGTAAAGCGGAATGCGCATTAAGGCGCATTCTGCTTTACTTTCAGCCTGTTTTTAGCTACGATCTGCTAGGATAAAAACCCGAATATTTAGGAAAAATCTGGAGAAATGGCAGCCCTGGTTAAGTTATTTGAATGACCACACTTACTGCTGATCCCTTGGGTATTAGGTATCCCTCGAACGTAACGTCTTCGAAGGCGTTCGTGTGGGTAGCCGATAGACCCAAGTGAGACTGGTATCTCAGTGCCTCTAATATACACGCATGCGTATACGGCATTTGCGCAAGGTCTTCCGGTTTGGGCTGTCGTTCTTTGCCGATGATCTTGTAAACTTCCTCTCTTATCTTACGCTGTACGTCTTGGAAATTAAGCAGCAGCAACAGGAACCCTGACAATACCCCTCTAGACGTTAGTGTTGCTGAAAGAACATATATATTATAATGATAAGAACGGTTTCATGAACAATAATCTCAAATTCAGTCGAGGGCTTGATATCTCGAACTCGTTTAAATTGAACAAAATGTAATTAGTATTTTAATGTTAAAGCATCGCTTAGCTACGTTTTAACATTCTATTACGGATATTTAGGCGAGTAAAAATGAGTGTCAACTGTAGAAATATACTAGGTTAGTTTGACTTAAAAGAGTTTGAGATATCGAAGTTCGACTATGTTGTTGATGCATTATATTTAATTTAAATAGCACATACTAATGGTATTGCACAGACACCTCTGAGTCTGACAACCGGACTGCAGGGGTGCCATTTCTCCGGAATTCTCCTAAATCTTTGTTTTCTTTTCTTGTACAAGGTACATGTAGCTTAAAGCAGGCTGAAAGTAATGCAGAATGCGCCATTAGGCGCATTCTGCTTTACTTCTAGCCTGCTTTAAGCAGACATGTGACAACAAAACTAGAAACAGACGATAGGGTGAAGGTACGAATCGTAAAATCGCACTTGAAAAATGCAAATTTCGAAGTCTTAGGATTTTTTATTTCAACTTATGGCAGCCCTGGGACTGCCGGAAAGGTGAACAATTTGTCGGATCAGAACATTTGTTCTATTTGCTACCCATACATTCAAAGTAGAGTTAAACAATATAATAAACAGACACCATAGGACATTTAACTACTTAACCCTTAAATGATCAAATTATTCGGGAGATGTTTACCCCTTTACCGCTTTATTTTCGTCTGCTTTAGTATTTGTGGCTGCAAGACACGTTTCAAGTTCGGTTTTAGGTTTCATGACTTAATAAATATCTATAAGAGCCTCAAACAGTTTGAGTCCTGATCAGACGCCGCGTTACGCGGCGTCTGATCAGGATCCAAACTGTTTGCAAACGCACTTTAAGGCCTCATTGAGAATGAAGGGGTTAACACAGGTTAACAAGAAGATAGAGGATCTTTCTGCATGTAATGCCGTTGTCTAGCATACAGTACAACATGTACAGTTGAGAATCTGTTATTCTTTCCCAATAAACGCGTTTACGCTAAAACTATTATTTGCAGTGCAAACAGTTTGGAGCCAGATCAGACGCCGGGTAACCCGGCGTCTGATCAGGCTTCAAACTGTTTGCCACCAAGATAAACATGAAATATCAGAATTGTCCAAAAGTTGTTCTTTTCTACGTTTTAGCGCTTTGCGTTTGCGTACGTTTGCGTTTAAACGGGAAAGAATAACAGATTATCCACTGTACATGTATTAACTTTCTCATAATATCATACCTACGGAAATATCGCAATATCTTTCTCTACCCGGAAGCATTAGATGTCAATATTTTTTTCTCTATTAAAATAACCTAAACGCATCAGCAATCCAATAAAATGAACAAAATTACTTCTCTTATGGTGTTCCTGGTGTATTTTGATCTGAATTGTAAACAGTTTTGAGTCTGATCTGGTTTCAAAATGCTTGCTTTGAAAATAAATGTTTAACAACGAATGCGTTAATCCTTTGAACCCTAGTCCCGCATATAGGCGTCCTTTTCAAATAGTGCACATGCCAATAGTACACCTGTCCTATGCAAACAGCGAAGACCCAGATCAGCGGGCTCCTAAAGGAGCCCTCTTATTAGGGTCTTCACTGTTTGTCATTATGAAAAACATTGACAAAAACAACCTTTAAAGTTAGAAATGGACTAGACTAAAATTAAAACTAGAAAAGCCCATTTGAAGTTTCAGGGAGGAAAGAGTTAATTGTGGGAAACATAACGTCCTCTCCACTGTGTCAAGAACCAAAACGTGCGTACCTCATACCAGAGGCTAAGTGCTTAAGTAAAAGTAGCTATAAGTAGATATAACCTATAAAATCAACAGCTGATTCTTAAGTACAGTGGAGAAAACGTTATTCTTTCCCAATAAACGCGTTAACGCTAAATCTATTATTTCCGATACAAACAGTTTGGAGCCAGATCAGACGCCGGATAACCCGGCGTCTGATCAGACTCCAAACTGTTTGCCGTCCAGGGTCAAATCAGCATTCAGGATTGTCTAAAAGTTGTAATTTTCATCATTTTTTGGACTGCGTTTGCGTTTCGTTTGCGTTTAAACGGGAAATAACGTTTTCTCCACTGTAAAACCAACAGAATATGTGTTAAACCACCTTGTGTACATTCTGTTTCCATGGTAAACACTAGTCATCATTTCATAGATGCATTCAAGATATTGTATGCGTGGTAATATGATGTTTATAGATCTTAAAGAGACTTAAAACCAAAGTTGTGTATTTGCTTCGAATAAAGAGAAAATATTAAAATGAAAGCAAATGTGTTGCATTATCGCGCACCTTACATAAAAAAAACATTTTCAGTCTAAAATATGCCCCAGAAAAGTCACCGAATCTTATTTTTTTAAAGATATTTTCCATCGTTTTTTCTTCTTCGTCTACAAGTCGGAGTCGATCTAACTCAATTGCGCATGGTTTGCGCACTTGCATGCATAATCAACATTAAACAGAGAAGAACAGTATACGCCTCACTGAACGCTAAAGTAGGCTAAATCGACCGTTGATAAATGAATGACTCGTTAACCGTGTGGCGAAGACGTTTGACTCTTTTGTTTTCCGTCCCCGCGTCCCAGTTTCGAATCCCACCCGAGCTAATAAATGATTTCTCTGAAATGCATTTTTTAAAGAGTTATCTTATCCTAAACTAATGATTACAAATCTAAGTTATTTTTCATGACACCATTTGGTTTTCAGTATCTTTAACCCTTTCCCCCATAGACTATTCCTAGTTTTGAAGATAGGTGACCACTTAAAGCAGATTGAAAGTAAAGTAGAATGTGCCTTTAGGCACATTCTGCTTTACGTTCAGCCTTCTTTAAGCAACCATCTTCTAGAAGATAGAAAATGTTTCTTATGATACATATTAATGACTGTATAAAAGAGAATTATTTTATTCAGTGGTGGAAAAAATTAAGAGGCGTAAAAAGGCGTATTTATGGGATAATGAGTTAAAACAACTGCTATTGAACTCGCTGAATTCGATATTGTACCGTAATTTTTTCAGTTAAGGTTGATGGCCCCTAATGAGATCGGACCACAATCGGTACTCTACTTACATCGATCGACCATTCTCGTCAACAGTCGACCCGTACCTTACTATGCATTAGCATGGTTCGGAACAGTTTGGCAGTTGACTAGTATTGTCGATCGCTCTCCGTTTAGTTCCGATATTGACCGACGTTTGTCCGATCTCATTGGGGGTTATCCACCTTAAAATTCAATAACTCGTGTTCGCTTCACTCGAGCATATCGTAAGTCTAATTTAAAACGTGGCGAAAGTTACTTATGACTCTAAACTACGGATTACAGTGGAGAAAACGTTATTCTTTCCCAATAAACGCGTTTACGCCAAAACTATTATAACCGTTGCAAACAGTTTGGAGCCAGATCAGACGCCTGGTAACCCGGCGTCTGATCAGGTTCCAAACTGTTTGCCACCCAGTTTAAAATGAGTCGTCAAAATTGTGAAAAGGTTGTCATTTTATCTATTTTAATGAACTGCTTTTGCGTTTCGTTTGCGTTTAAACGGGAAAGAATAACGTTTCTCCACTGTAGTTGGACTTACGCGAGCTCGAGTGAACGATGTTCTACTGTCCGAATTTTAACTAAACTTGTGTACATGTATTGTTAGACTTGAAAATTAATAAATGATCTTCAACCATGTTCTTTGGCGCCCGGCTTACTGTATAACATAGCCAGGTTCTGACAGAACCTTGGGACCAGTCCAAAAAGAGATTAATCATCAAGCTCAGACATTGTTTAAGAACACCGAATCCTAGTCTTCCCCCAATAATGAAAACAGTTCCAATTTATACAGTAATGAATATGTACCAAGAAAAATAGTTTGTTATCGTGGCGTACAGTACTTATGACTGTCTCATACAGTGGAGAATCTGTAATTCTTTCCCAATAAACGCGTTTACGCTAAAACTATTATTTGCAGTGCAAACAGTTTGGAGCCAGATCAGACGCCGGGTAACCCGGCGTCTGATCAGGCTCCAAACTGTTTGCCACCAAGATAAACAAGAATTATCAGAATTGTCAAAAGGTTGTACTTTTCTACGTTTTAGTGCTTTGCGTTTGCGTACGTTTGCGTTTAAACGGGAAAGAATAACAGATTCTCCACTGTATTTCCATTGCAAAATGTTTAGCATGTAGATTAAACAACATTTCCAGAATTTTTAAACAGTTGTCATTTCATTCATACTATTGCATTGCGTTTGTGTTTGGTTCCGTTTAAACGGAAAACAACATATATGATAATAGCCAAACTACTGTACTCACAAGTGTTAATGAGGTCCATAACCACGCCCAGTATGAAGTCATCAGTTAGCCACGCCTCTGTCTCTTGTATTTTAAACAGTTCGTGTAAAACGCAGTGTTCTGGTCTCGTCAGATACCGTTCCTGCAATTACGAAAAATGGATATAAATTTAAGGTAGTGAAATACACAGACGTTTTACATAGTATGAATACATGTACAGTGGAAAATATATTATTCTTTCCCATTAAATGCATTTACGCTGAAGTCATCATTTTAAATGCAAACAGATCAGACGCCGGGTTGCGTAGGATCAGGTCCCAAACTGTTTGGCACCCAGATTAACATGGGTAGTCAGAATTGCCAACATGTTGTCATTTTCTTCGTTTTATTGCAATGCGATTGCGTTTAGTTTGCGTTTAACAGGACATTATACCGTCTTCTCAACTAGAGCAACAATTTAACAAACCAAACCTACATGGTAGAATACGTCATTCCCTCTTTCCTCAAAAACTAAATCGTTTGTTGTAAAGTTAAACAGTTTAGCGCCTGAGCAGGCACCCAGCAATTATGCTTTTAACCCTTATCATGCATACTTGTCTGCTTCAAATATATCGTCTGCGAAAAATGATCACAATTAGTTTTAATGGTTTTTGAGCTGAAGAAATGTTGAGTATGAGTGACAAATAGTCTTGCGTTACGCGGCGTCTGATCCCGATCGACATTATTTGCAAACAATAGCGAAGTTACGCTTCCCGTGATAATGGTTAACCAGGCTCAAATCTGGATGCCATTCGGGTTGTAAATTACAATTACAATGAAATAAATGGCCACAATTTCAAGCACCTGTTACAGTGGAGAATACGTTATTCTTTCCCGTTTAAACGCAAACGAAACGCAAAGCACTAAAATGTAGAAAGTACAACTTTTAGACAATTCTGACTATTCATGTTAATCTGAGTGGCAAACAGTTTGGAGCCTGATCAGACGCCGGGCGACCCGGCGTCTGATCTGGCTTCAAACTGTTTGTACAGCAAATAATAACGTTTTCTCCACTATATGATTATATTGCATTGCGATTGCCACTTTGCCAACATACCTTCATCCGATCCACCAAAAGTGACCGAAGTTGCAGCCTCTCTCTCATCACCGCTCTGTACAAGTTGCCATAGTAGCCGGGAAGGTAACGAACGAACGGGAGAACCTTGAAGACCGTGTGTACCGATGGACTTACAATTTCATTTCCATGGACGTCGAACTCACATATCGCTTGTAACGATGGGTCGCCATTTTTAAATAGCTCACCGGTTATCTGAAAAAAGAAATATAAAAGGCATGTGTTTAAATACACTAATGAAATAAGCTATTATTTTTTATCTATAAAGCAATCGAGATCGTATCCCCATTTCAAACGGAACTAAACGTAATGACAATGCAATAGGATGAAAAAAATGACAGGTCTATGAAAGTTCTGATGATTTATTCTTATCCGCATGGATCTTACAGTGGAGAAAAAGGTTATTCCTTTCTAATAAACGCGTTTGCACTTAAACTATTATTTCCATTGCAAACAGTTTGGAGCCAAATCAGACGCCGGGTAACCCGGCGTCTGATCAGGCTTCTAACTGTTTGCCACTCAGATTAAACAAACAAAAATCAGATATGTTATATTGTACATTTTAGCGATTGCGTTTGCGTTTCGTTTGCGTTTAACCCTTTGAACCCTAGTCCCGCATATAGGCGTCCTTCTCAAACAGCATACATGTAAAAAGTGCACTTGTCCTATGCAAAAAGTGAATACCCAGATCAGAGGGCTCCTTACAGAGCCCTCTGATCTGGGTCTTCACTGTTTGTCATAATGCAAAACATTGAAAAAAAACAACCTTAAAAGTCAGAAATGGACTAGATAAAAATGGAAACTGGGATTGTCCTTTTGAACTTTTAGGGAGTAAAGAGTTAAACGGGAAAGAAACACGTTTTCTCCACTGTATTGGAGCCTGATCAGATGCCGAGTCATGCGGTATCTGATACATGTAAAGCTTAAAGTCAAATAGACCTATCTCCGTTTATCGTCTTCAAAATGCTGACAATTTCTATTTATTTGGATTGTGTTTGCAGCTTAACATTTGAACGGGAATTAATGTAAAATATGTGCTATATGCGAATCAATTATCCCCTTGCGTAACATTTTGGAGCCAAATCACACGACGGGTTACCCGGTATCTGATAAAGCTCCAACTGATTCCAACTCAGACAAAAAAATCGTAAAAACATTGGTTAAAAAGCTACGTTTTCTACGTTATGATATATCGCGTTTAAATGCGTTTAAACTGAAAATAATAATGCCTTTGTTGACATGTATACAACTTTGTATTCTCTTAAATGAGCTCCGGTCACAAAAGTTCTTCCTTATATGGTAGATCATTGATCAATGCATTTAGAATGCGGATGTAAATTCTATAAAATATGTTCTTATAGTAACAGTGTTATATTACAGTAAGTGCATGCACTGTGACAAATCCGCATAGTACCCTATAAACGTCAAGGAAACATTGCCTTAATTGGACATCATACAGTGTAGAAAACGTTATTCTTTCCCGTTTAAACACAAACGAAACGCAAACGCAAATCGCTAAAATGAAGGAAATTACCATTTTTTGACATTTCTGATTATTGTTTTTTAATCTGAGTGGCAAAGAGTTTGGAGCCTGATCAGACGCCGGGTTACCCGGCGTCTGATCTGGCTCAAAACTGTTTACAATGGAAATAATAGTTTTAGCGCTAACGCGTTTATTAGGAAAGAATACATGTAACGTTGTCTCCACTGTAAGTGTAACCCCTGCATGACAATAACATCGTCAGCACGTTTAACATGTAATTGCATTTTGCAGCTATGTACACGACAGGGAAGTTTTTGTAAAGAATCATTTAAAATTATGTTTGATATGCTTGAAAACGCCTAGCCCTCATCTAGAATAAGTACACATCTTTCATCGCCATATACAACAGCAGTCGCATATATGCAAAATGTTTGAACCAATACAGTGGAGAAAACGTTATTCTTTCCCAATAAACGCTAAATCTATTATTCTCATTGCAAACAGTGTGGAGCCTGATCAGACGCCGGGTAACCCGGCGTCTGATCAGGTTCAAAACTGTTTGCCACTTAGATAGAGATGAACATTTAGAATTGTCAAAAAATTGTCAAATTCGCTATTTAATTACATGTACGATGCCTCTGCGTTTCGTTTGCGTTTAAACGGGAAAAATAACGTTTTCTCCACTGTATCACTCAACGAGTTAACTCGGAGTCTAGTAATGATTATTGAACCTATTGTTCTATAAATACACCTAATTTTAACTCCACTAAAGACATAGGTACCAATAAAATAATACTAATTTATACAGTCAAGCTTACAGTGGAGAAAACGTTATTCTTTCCCAATAAACGCTTTTACGCTACATCTATTATTCCCATTGCAAACAGTTTAGAGCCTGATCAGACGCCGGTTACACCGACGTCTGTTCAGGCTCCAAACTGTTTCTCACTCAAATTAAAACGAACATTAAGAATTCTCAAAAAATGTCAATCTCTATATTTTATTACAATGCGTTTCGTTTGCATTTAAACGGGAAATAATAACGTTTTTTCCACTATATGCACCATAAAATATATTCTAATCCTAGCAGATTGTGTAGCTTAAAGCATGCTGAAATTAAAGCAGAATGCGCCTTAAGGCATATTCTGCGCTACTTTCAAACCAACTGTACTAATTTTAATAGTTGTTACAGTGGAGAATCTGTTATTCTTTCCCAATAAACGCGTTTACGCTAAAACTATTATTTGCAGTGCAAACAGTTTGGAGCCAGATCAGACGCCGGGTAACCCGGCGTCTGATCAGGCTCCAAACTGTTTGCCACCAAGATAAGCATGAAATATCAGAATTGTCCAAAAGTTGTTCTTTTCTACGTTTTAGCGCTTTGCGTTTGCGTACGTTTGCGTTTAAACGGGAAAGAATAACAGATTCTCCACTGTACCTGTTTCTAAAACTAGAAATATGCTACATGTAATGAGTAAAGGGTTAAAGCAAGTGACACTCAATTCGGCCTTTTTTCTACATATCAAGTTTGAAAAATACAACGGGTAGATAAAACAGTAAAGCATTGAATGTTTTGGCAGTTTGTTGAAACAGACGATAAAGCTGAACGTGCTAAAGCAGGCGATACATTTGGCAATGAAAGGGTATAACAACACGATATGTAGGATCATACAATCATTGGTTAGTTAAATTGGCACGCGAAGAATGTACATGGTACTTCCCCAACTTCCGACATGCTACTATTCCCATATACAGCGCTCCCTCTCTACAACGACACCCAATGGGAGACACGCATTGAGTGCGTTGTTCGGAGGGAGTCGTTTTAGGGAGGGAAATTGTTTACCATTTGGAAACAGATTTAATCAAGCTGTATGTCACTCATCATTAAGCTTTTTATGTCAAAATTATCATAACGTAACTATTAAAAGAACATCAGACGTTACTGAAGCAGTGAAATGGTTAGAAATGAGGACCAGCGACAAGGGTCGTTGTAAGGAGGGGATCTTTGTTGGGAGGGCCGTTGCAGAGAGGGAGCGCTATACTGTCAATATTTTATTCAGCCACCATTCAAATGAATACACATGTGTAGTGTTTGATAAAGGTGGCTGCATAATGCAATATATATACGAGTATAAAAATCCAATGGGAGATTTCTGCATTATGTCTATACAGCATTACCTCACAGCATTTCTTTAGATATCTCCTTTAATTTTCAAAAGCAGTAATTTTACATTTAATTTATGAAAGCATTTAACCCTTTCCCTGCTGATCGCGACTTTTTTAATGTTGCAAACAATTAAGATCGTAACGCGGCGTCTTATCTAGATCCAAACTGTTCGAGACTTGTTTCTAGGTATATTTACCTAAACAATGTATAAATATAAATTTGATAAGTTTTTCAGACGACAATTTCGAAGCAGACGATATCGCAACAGCATCAGGGTTAAAGTTACACACCAGAATACGGAGTTACTTCAAGCAGACCAACGGTAAAACAAAAATATTGTTACAGTAGAGAATCTGTTATTCTTTCCCGTTTAAACGCAAACGTACTCAAACGTACGCAAACGCAAAGCACTAAAACGTAGAAAAGAACAACTTTTGGACAATTCTGATAATTCTTGTTTATCTTGGTGGCAAACAGTTTGGAGCCTGATCAGACGCCGGGTTACCCGGCGTCTGATCTGGCTCCAAACTGTTTGCACTGCAAATAATAGTTTTAGCGTAAACGCGTTTATTGGGAAAGAATAACAGATTCTCCACTGTAGCAGCTCTTTTAATTATTTTTGTCCTGCTTTTAGAAGCTGCCATATGTACATATGGCTAACATTTAACTGCAGCATGTCAACTGCCAGTCTGTCTAGGTTAACCATTTCATGATAGAATTTGTCGAGAGTTTTTACCCCTTCACCGTTTCATTATCGTCTGCTTCAATTATGTTGTCTGCAATATCATTTTAAAGTGTAAAACTATGGCAGTAAGTATGTAGACTGCATAAAAGGGGTAAGGTCTACTAAAGGAGCCATCTGAAAGGGATTGCACTGTTTGTTGTATTGCAATACAAGGCCAAAAAAGCCCTACATAGTCTGGATTAAACTGAATTGTATATGTAAAGTTTCAGTGAGTCAAGGGTCAAAGCAAATTTGATAATATATCAACTATACAGATATACTATGTCTTAATTAAGTCGTACATCAAGCGAAAACAACTTTTCCCCCCAAAACAATTAGACAATTGATGAATCATTCGCTAAGAAAGCGACAAACACTGTTTAAAACCTTATTCAGCAAAGTTTTGACGTCTGAACAGGGCGTACACTGTATGATCCATGCATTATCCAAATGTTAGTGCAAACGGAGTGAGACAGTGAACGGTTTCATTTTGACCTATAATTTTTCTAAAGTATCATCTCATGTTAAATTAAGGTTTGCTTATTCTAATTTGTTTATACGTATAATTCTGTTGACGGAACATAAATGCGCATATCTTACATATTTGATGCTGGCTAGAAGCCAAGAAACGTGCCGCTTGATCTTAACCAAATTTACTTGCAAAAACGATCGGAACCGCGTTGCTTGATAACCATAATAATGGAGAAGATACAAGTATTTCATAATACACGCTACAGTGGAGAATGTGTTATTCTTTCCCAATAAACGCGTTTACGCTAAAACTATTTTTTGCAGTGCAAACAGTTTGAAGCCAGATCAGACGCCGGGTAACCCGGCGTCTGACCAGGCTCCAAACTGTTTGCCACCAAGATAAACAAGAATGATCAGAATTGTCCAAAAGTTGTTATTTTCTACGTTTTAGTGCTTTGCGTTTGCGTACGTTTGCGTTCAAACGGGAATGAATAACAGATTCTCTACTGTATTTCATAATACACGCTACAACAATAATGTCCGGTGCAAACGGTTTTGATCCAGATCAGACGCCGGGTAACCCGGCATTTGATTATCCTCCAAACTGATTGATACTAGAAATAAAATAAACGTTCAGAATTTTCAAAAAGCTGTTAGTTTCTACATATAATTAATTTAGCTTTAAGTTTTGTTAAAATGTATCAGTAAATCAAACAAAATGCTTGTAGCAACCGTGACCTAGGCGAGTACTTGAAAGACCTATATCGAGAAATGAGCAATTACACAAAGACAAACAGTCCTTAAAACTGATCAATATCGGTCATTAAACAGAGAGGCATTCCACTTGGAGTGGACACTGATAACAAAATAGTATTGTCCTTGTGTGAATCAATCCTAAAAAAGTCCCCTGCTAACCGCAATGAGCAACTATCTTATCAGATAACGTAGGAGGAAATCAATCAAAAATGCTTAATCTGTTCGACGTCGATTTTGCAAACAGTTTGGATCCTGATCAGAAGCCGCGACGTCTGATCAGGAATCAAACTTTGAAACGATATAACAGGCAATAATATTGAAGCAGCTGACAATATAGCGGTGACTGAAGGGTAAAACTTCACTATTACTTTGGCCCCGAAACAACAACAACTATAGAGCATCGCTTTTATAATCCTACAAACGAGTGTTCATTCATGGAACTAAGGCAAGCGAAGGCTTAAAGCGAATGTAGCAGAGAAATTCAAACATTAATTTGTAAATCTATTATGTGTTTTATTTAGGAATGCAATGCAATAATTCAATAAAACATTTTAACATGTTGTTTGGGAAGTCGTAACAGCGGGGCTTTGACCGTATCTGAAAGAAATGTAAAACCTCTCTATTACAACCACACAATTGCGTTAATTAATAGGTATTTTCCTTTAGAAGCTTTCAGCTTTACTGTCACATTGCTTTAAGCTGTCATCTATCTTTTATACAATAAGTAAGTTTCCTAGTGGTCGTAATAGAGAGGTTTTATTGTACATGATTGAACCATTGATGAGGTGCATTAACAGTGACCATACGGTGAAAAAGACGTTATTCTGGTCTGTAGTAAAGAAACTCAATGAAACGCACTCTCTAATATTTTACGATTTGAACCATATCGCAATTCAAACGCATATACAGTGGAGAATCTGTTATTCTTTCCCAATAAACGCGTTTACGCTAAAACTATTATTTGCAGTGCAAACAGTTTGGAGCCAGATCAGACGCCGGGTAACCCGGCGTCTGATCATGCTCCAAACTGTTTGCCACCAAGATAAACAAGAGTTATCAGAATTGTCCAAAAGTCGTCTTTTCTACGTTTTAGTGCTTTGCGTTTGCGTACATTTGCGTTTAAACGGGAAAGAATAACAGATTCTCCACTGTAAAGTATCCTGTATTGCTTATATTATTACATGTAGTATATGTATAGCATTCTCTATTTTATTAATTTATTTATAAAATCAAACGTAACTTATTAACTCACCAGCATGCCAACCATTCTGCAAAGTGACACTTCAAGTGGTTTAAGTACATCAACGTTCTGTTCGGGAGTTGAACTTATATCTGCAATGTATTGGTTGATTTCTGCCATTGCCTGTGTCTGATAGATGGCACTTCCTTCGCCGACCTTATGCATCGCCTGTATGGTAACTGCCTTTAGCTTGTGACATGTCTCATCATATCTTCTGAATAGAATGTCTTTATAACCGTCCCCGATATAACGTCCGGCAAAAGACGATGGTCTATCGCTAAAGCATTTCGAAAACTCTTTACTTGCAAATGCACGGCGGACTATATCTGGGTGGTTAAATATCACGACATTACGACCGAAAATTTTAAACATGAAAATATCCCCAAATTCCTTGCTCCATTCTGTGAATTTGAAATGAGCGCGATTTATTGAAAACTGGAAGCCTTGACCTATGATGGGGAGGTTATATGGTCCCGGGGGTAGTTTGACCTCACCCCGTTTACTCTTGGTTGTAAGCGTCCATGCTAACATCGCCGCCAGAGTCACACAGGCGCTTCCTAACACCACTAACACGATCATCGTCTCACTGTATGTCACTCACTGACACACTTTAACGTTTAAAACTTCAACGTTTCCAAAGATTTTTTAAACCAGCTTTTCCTCTTCGATGTCTCTGTATAAGTCTGTAAAAGAAAATGAAATTGGTTTCGTTGCACTCAAACATTATATATGACTGAAATCGTGCCGTTGCAAGCATTTTGGATTCTGACAAGACACTAACTAATTCATTATCTAATGAGAAAATCAACCAGTCTTTGTTGCTTATACTTAATTTTACACCCAACGCACTGTGAAAATGTTATTATTTCCCGTTTAAACGCAAACGAAACCCAAATGCAATGCAAAAAATTGATTAAACTATCAGGTCATTGAAATTTCTACCGATTAATTTAAATCTTAATGACAAATATTTTAGAAAGCCTGTTCGAACGCAAGGTTACCTGTCGTTTGATCTGGTTCAAAAGTGTTTGCAATGCAAACAATTGTTTCAACATAAACACATTTATGGGGAAAGAAGTACATTTCTCACAACAATTCAATGATGGTTTATTGTATGTGGTATTTAGGCACCTCCAAAATTATTCATTTAAATGTCGATTTGAAAATCTTGATTGTAATTCTATTCTGTAAACATATTTAAGATAAGTTTACTTTCATTGAAAACGACAATAATTTCGTTTCTAGAAATTACAATTTATGCTTTTACAAGTGGACTCGTCACTCGTAAAGGTTTGGGTTTATCAAGTCTTCATTTACGTATATCATATTCTGCCGACTTTTACAAATTAAGCAACTATTTTTACAATGCAACAAGTATATTTAACCTCATCACTACAATTTTAATAGTAGACAAAAAAAAACTTACAACAGTCCTCTTTCACAACCTTTATATTATTCCTTTGAGCAAAATCCTAACATAACAATAGATGTTTTACTGTCTGCAAATGTTCACCAATTGATTTACCTTAAACAAAATCCTACTATATATACATGGCTAGTTTTAACACTCCTTTCCGCCCATTAATATATATAAAAACTCACCATTACATGGACTACGATACGTTTACGTAGTTAGATTGCCGTATGACATAAATGGCGTTAAAAATAGAATAGCAGTAGTACAGAAACTCCTTTTATCGTGATTTACATGAAAATGACTGTTATCCGATTAAGTTTAGGCACTGGACCACTTAGACGAAGATGAAAGTTAAGCAGAAAGTTCCTGCAGGAACCTTTCTGCTTTACTTTCATCCTCGTTAAAGCTACATAGTCTTTAACGCTAGATCTGTGTGGTATTGTAGGTTGTTAAAGGTGTACTTTACTGTAGTGAGTACTAGTGATAGTATTTAAATGACCCACTGAAAGACGTCTGAACCGCAAAATAACTTTACGCAACAGTTGTGCGATTTTCACACGGCTTGAACATGTGTCATTCGTCAAGACACTCACCTTATTATCAAGGTAAAAATGTTAATTTGTGAATCAATCTTAGAAAAAAGTGACATTAAAAGATTGTAACATATGATAATGTTGAGATAGAAAGTAGCTGGTTTTTTGTGATCGAACGAATAAAGGTAAGTATATAGACTACTCAGTCCATAACAATGTGGCCTCCGGTATATTTAACCTCCTCATCGAACGTGAATGATTTCTTCCCTATTGCTTCCGCTGTTTTACGCTGACGGGGTTAGGCGGGAAATACATTAACCGTTTAACTGTTCTGTTCAAAGTTCATTGGCATCTGCAAACAGTTGGATCCTGATCAGACGCCGAGTAACTCCGCGTCTGGTCAAGATCCAAGCAATGCATCTTTTATCAAGATTCCCTACAATTTAGGTTTTTAAGCCATTACATGTAATGCATACGACGTGTTTGAAATAGAACATATTATGACAGTGGTGGGGTGTTACGTCAAGACATTGTAAATATCTCGCTTTATGTATTTAGCGTTAAACACTGGAAGTTACATGTAACCCGTGAGCAATACCGTCCTTATCACAGGAGATTGTATCTTAACCCTTTACCTGATAGCATTGTTTCTAGTATTGAAGATATGTGACTACTTAACCCTTTACCTTATAGAAGCGCCTTTTAGCGAATATTATTTATTCCTCCGCTGAAGAAAATAGTTTCAATTTAAGCAGTCATTAATATATATTATAGAGAATATTTTCTATATTCTAGCACATGCTAGCTTAAAGCAGGCTGAAAGTTAAGCAGAATGCGCCTTAAGGCGCATTCTGCTTTACTTTCAGTCTGCTTTAAGTGGTCACCTATCTTCAATACTAGAAATAGACTATCAGGTAAAGGGTTAAAGCAGGTTGAAAGTAAAGCAGAATGCGCTCTAAGGCGAATTCTGCTTTACTTTCAGCCTGCTTTAAGCTATTAACTGCTAGAATAAGGAAATAATTTAATATGACACATATTCATTACGGTATAATTTGGAACTATTTTCTGCAGCGGATGAATAAAATGAATGTGCTAAAAGTCGCTTCTATAAGGGAAAGGGTTAAAGCAGCCTGAACGTAAAGCAGAATACGCTTTTAGGCACATTCTGCTGAACTTAATACCTGCTTTAAGTGGTCACCTATCTTCAATACTAGAACCAGGCTATGGGGCAATGGGTTAACAAAGTGGGAACTATGTTCTGGTGGCGAGTTTCAAACACAGCGGGTGGTCTATTTACAATCTGTTCGCAATGGTCGACAAACTAATATTAATTTTGCTCATGCATACCAAATGACATTAGTAAGACACTGTTCTTTTTGAAAATAAGCAAAGAACACGAAAGTACATAAGTGTCATAAATACACAAATTTGCAAAACACAATGTTAACATCTAAAGGATGGTGAAGGCTTGTGTTCAAAATCCACCACTTTGCAATGTATATAAATTTTAGAAAGAATGCGACACTCACAAGGCGTTGTATTCAAGACGTTTTTTTTTCCTAATAAGCGCGTTTACTCTCAAACTATTATTACAACTACAAACAGTTTGGAGCAAGATCAGACGCCGGGTTACCCGGCGCCTGATCTGGCTCCAAACTGTGTGCCACTCAGACGAACATAATCAGTAAGAGTTGTCAAAAAGTTGTTATATTTTGCATGTTTTGCATTGCCCTTAAACGGAAAAGAATAACGTCTCCCCCACTTGTCCGAAACAACCGATGACACTGGCGCTAAGGCAGCTCGTGAGCTCGGCTGTTTCCGTCAAATACGTATCGAGCTGAACTTATTGTTTCGCACCGGCCAATACATGTAGTCACGTGTCTTCATCACGCATTCTAAACTGTTGATTGAAAGTGAGTGCGTAAATAAGTGAGTTTGGATCTACGACACTGCGACACTGAATAGAACATAAGGCGCCCACTACTAAACGTTAGTCTACTGAAGACATTAACCAGCATCGAGACGATGGCACAACAGGCACTTGATGAGAACATTGGCATTCTAAATTACATCTCATTGTAACAGTAATAAATAAACAAATACCTAGAAACTGAAGCCTTCTGCTTGAAAGAACGCGACTTTTCATTCTTTCGATGATACAGAGATTAGCTCCAGTAATGTAAACACTGGTGGAATGTTTCAGCAAGACATAAACAAATCGTCATGAAGCCATAATAGATTAACAATGTGCGGCCCGTCATATAAAAACTATGTCAAATAACTGCCTGTTCGTGTGATAGATTGCTTACACCAGGTAAAATGTGTTTTCCCACCCAAATCGTATTTACTCTGATTAGTTTCAAAATTGGTTGAGGCTTAGAATATGTAACGTTGTCAACAATTTTAACATCTTGCTATTTTCCTAATTCCGTGGCATTGCGTTTATTTTCGATTAAATGAGAAAGACTATAACATTTTCCCTCATTTTACTAACTGCACTAGCTCGCGATATGTGGAGGTGAGTTGTCTAGAAATGCTTAACCTTTCCACTTATTAGAAGTTTTCGCATACAGTAATAATTCAAAACTGCCATTTTAAAAGAGATTCCTCCACTTGGTATGACCTTTTAACTGCCTGTTGTGATTTAACTTGATTTTTCAAAAAGTTTGGACTGAGCAATGCGGCTCTTGATCAGGATCAACATTGTTTAACACTAATTTTAGTTTCCTCCAATAATATCACATACCATGGATATGAATATAAGCTGCACTGGATACGTATTGCATGGTATTATATGAGTTAATGAGGAAAGAATTACCACGTGTCAATCATGATATATATCGATTTCCAAATTTTCAAGCGCGATTTAGGAAATCGTACATTTTACCCTTTCGCTGCCAGGTTCTATATAACACTAACATAATTATGCAAACAGTTTTGATCTAAACTATTTGACACCTGACCGTTTGGCATAAAGTTCCAATTTTTAAAAGTAAAGGCAGAAATCCAAAGATTTAGGAAGCAATCCTTAGGTCCGTAGACATTAAGAAAAATCCGAAGATTTAGGAAATTTCCGGAGACATGACAGCCCTGTATCGGAGATTCTCGACGGCTTTTTCTACAGGAATTGCTACAGTATAACCGTCTTTGCAATGTAAACGCAGCGTCCGATCAAGATTCACACGTTTTGACACTCGTACCTATATTTCTTTAGAAAACGTGAATTAAATATATCTTCGAAAAATATTGCAAACAAAAGTATCAATGCAGATGATTTGATGGCGGTGAAATTGTTAAAGCAGACGATAAAATTTGGCTATGAACGAGATAACAGTATACTAAACGTTATAGTATATATGATAAAACACTTACTTCTAGATCTGAAAAGACTATCGTTTAAACACGACACCTAACCTCACATATCGATCAACTATTAAATAATGTCATCTTTTCAGTATGGAAGGGGTTTTATTTAAGGCTGCACCTTAGTGAAATGCTAATTCAGCCCCGATGGGATTTTAAACACGTCTACCAACATTAATTTATAGGGAAATAACTACTTAAGGCTAAGCCTCCGGACTGTATGGGTTTGAAATGTCTGCACTCACAAAACTGACATACAAACTGACCGCAAACACTGTTGCTTTGATTACTGTGTGACCTTTAGATACGATGGAGTAGACGTTATTCTTACCCGTTTAAACACAACTAAACACAAAAACAGTGCAATAAAATGGAGAAAAAGACAACGTTTTGGAAATACCTTTGATATGATTGGTTTAATCTGGATAGAAAAGAGGTTGGAGACAGATCAGACGCAGGTTTTCGGACGTCTGGTCTGGCTTCAAACTGTTTGCAGTAGAAAAAATGTTTATACATACAGTGGAGAATCTGTTATTCTTTCCCGTTTAAACGCAAACGTACGCAAACGCAAAGCACTAAAACATAGAAAAGAACAACTTTTGGACAATTCTGATATTTCATGTTTATCGTGGTGGCAAACAGTTTGGAGCCTGATCAGACGCCGGGTTACCCGGCGTCTGATCTGGCTCCAAACTGTTTGTATTGAAAATAATAGTTTTAGCGTAAACGCGTTTATTGGGAAAGAATAACAGATTCTCCACTGTACATGTAACAGTGTCTATCTTAAAGGAACAACGACCGCTCTACTGTACTGACAAAACCGCTGTCTATATAGTAATATTGTTGTTTGTGTTGATATTGTAGTGTACTGTTGCGTGTCATATATATTTATATATCATCATATAAGCAGCATCATATACATGTATATGAGTTTACAACAAATCTGAATCTGACCAATCGGCATCTGACCAAGACTACAAATATTTGCACGTGTCTAGCCAACATGAAGTTTAAATGAGTCTAAAAGTCTTAATTTGCAAAGGCCTAAATGTCTCTCATTTTGAAAGTTATTTTTGACTCAGACAATTGAAACAGCAGTATTCACACGTATATATATAGATATTATCTTTAACGTTAAGCATGGCATGATTGGCAACCTTTGAACAGCTATATTGCAAAACAGTTTTTGATCCGCGAAAGACGCTGAGTTAATCGAAATATCATCGGCACCCAACCTGTTTGACAAAGATGATCCACTTTACAAAAATGGCAGACATATCTGTTCCGAGTATTTCTACAGACAACAAACATTTAGCAGCCATTAGGTTAAGTATATTTTGGCCAAGTACTACTTAAGCAGTCATTGCAAATAGGTTATATCCAGGTCAAAGTAACTCAGCGTTAGATCAGCGCTGTTTGTCACTAATCAAAAGGACATTGCAATATATCAGTATCGAACACACAATAATATTTAGTTAACGTACTTTATAAAAGACAGTTTCAAATCAGGCGATATACAAGCAGTTAGGGGTTTAGTGTATTCGATATAGATTTTTTAAATTTATTTTTGTTAATGTTAACCCTTTCGAGTTCATGTCGACTACAATCGAAATTTCAAAAGCGGCATCTGACCGGGATCAACACAGTTTGACAATAATTTCGATAAGCCATATGTCATTTTGTTTTTCAACTAGCTGTGAAACACAGGTACAGACCACAGTGTTAGTGTGCATTTTTGGAAATTCTGTTTCTCAAAACTCTCAACACTCTTGTCGTATAGACAACGATCTTGTATTTATACGTATACTTCAGAATGATAAATCGTCTTAAGTGATCAGTATTTTTGTCGGCAATAGTTTATTGATTGCCGATAATTTAATGTTTATAGCTACCGCCTAAGGATTGACCAGTGATCGATATAAGATGAAATGCACTTAGGGAGGCATATGTAAATAATACCAAGTGTTTGTTTACCATTCTATTAATGCTTTCTCAATGACAAATCTGATTTGTACTTTACAGTTATATAAATGCTACATCGTTGACGTCTTGGTGTGGATATTGACAATCTGCAAGTCAAGGGTGAATTGGCAATAGAGTGGAGAAAACATTATTCTTTCCCGATTAAACGCAAGCAAAACGCAAACACATTGCAATAAAATGCAGAAAAGGATGACTGTTGAACAATTTGATTAAATCTTAGTAGCAAACAGTTTAAATCCTGATCAGTCATCGGGTTACCCGTCGTCTGAGCTGGTTCATAATTGTTTGCAATGGAAATAATAGTTATAGCTTGGAATGAATAACGTCTTCTCCGCTGTAACTGTGTTAAACAGTTTGGTCCAGATGAGAGGTTAAGTAACTTAGTGTCTCATCTTGATAAAAAATAAAGATGATAGTTTACTGAAAGAAATTCAGACAAACTAATTAAGTGATATTTTACAGACTTTAAGTTTTGTAGCCGCTAACAATAGCATGGCTTGCTAAGGTAAGTATATTTGGACAGGATGGATTATTAGAACAGGTTGGATGTACGTAAAAGGATTAAGCTTATACATGACAATGTGAAAGACAACCATTGTATAGGACTAGCTGGACAAAACAACACTGACAGTATTCTTACATGTATATATAACTAAATGGAATCTCAAACAGCGTTATATTCCACGAAAGCACATTTAGTAGAGTCAACATTCATCATGCCTACAACTCAATCGAAGGCTTTTTTAGGTTGTATAAACAAATTGCTGCTTAACCCTTTACCCCATAGCCTGTTTCTAGTTTTGAAGACATGTGACTACTTAAAGCAGGTTGAAAGTAAAGCAGAATGTGCCTTAAGGCACATTCTGCTTTACTTTCAGCCTGCTTTAAGCTATCATCTGCTAGGATTTAGAATTTTTTATTATGGTTCCTTTTTAAGACTGTATAAATTGGAACTATTTTCTTCAGTGGATGAATAAATCAAATGTGCTAAAAGGCGCTTCTATGAGGGAAAGGGTTAAGCCAAAATAAAAGTAAAACAAAATGCATTTACACTTTCATCGCCAAAACCGACTTTAGTGTACTTTGCAAACAGTCTTGATTCTGGTGTGACGCCGCGTTACGCAGCATCTCACCAAGATTCAAAGTTTGATACTCGTAGGGTTTGGCATTCTGTTAAGGAAAAACATATATATAATAATAATCATCATTGAGTAAAGTCATCCAAAGGCGTTTCATGGGAAATTAGAATTGCCATTCAAGTGATCTTGTACATATGTGAAGCTCATAATGGTCATTCGCTGTTACACTAATATATAACAAAAGATAAAGTAACCACACTTAGCCTACAATACGTTTTCAGAATGATGGCTCACGGGAAATGTAAACGTTTTGTTCTTAGGATATTTCTGTATAACTGTTGTCTTGCATTAAGCAGTACTTTTTCGCCAAGGACACACGCTTTAAGACAGACGACTGTATGTTTTACTTTAATCATTAATTCTGAGTCAACATAGAATACTGTCTGGAAAACGTTGCGCTAATGATTTAAATGAGACGATCTTTGTTAAACATAGACTGATACATTGGTATTTATGTAAATTGCTGCAGTTCTTTCCTGAAATCCCGAACACTTTTCATGCGAAATTAAGCAAGTAATTGCAAACCTTGTAAATACAGTGGAGAATCTGTTATTCTTTCCCAATAAACGCGTTTACGCTAAAACTATTATTTGCAGTGCAAACAGTTTGGAGCCAGATCAGACGCCGGGTAACCCGGCGTCTGATCAGGCTCCAAACTGTTTGCCACCAAGATAAACATGAAATATCAGAATTGTCCAAAAGTTGTTCTTTTCTACGTTTTAGTGTTTTGCGTTTGCGTACGTTTGCGTTTAAACGGGAAAGAATAACAGATTCTCCACTGTAGCAACCCGACACAGAGTCTCACATGTTCTGAACATGACCCACCTGTTTAACATTCGTCTTTAGGGTTCTTAAAATATAAACAAATGTAAGTTTAATTCGAAAAACAGATTAAAGATGTCAATTGTCAATCAGACAAATCTTTGGCAGGATATTGGTTAATGTCAGGCACGGAACAAGTTCTCAAGCGCTACTGACATGAATTTATAGAATTGAAAGTTTTATCTGCAATGGCGCCATAGGCTTATTGCATTGTTAAGCCATTAACCTAAATATTACCATAATGTCGTCTGCTGCAAAAAATGTCGTCTGCAATAATTTCCAAACTAATACAAGTGCCGTTTTAAAATACCGAGTAAGCAATCGATACTACTATTGAAACAGTTGAGATCCAGATCAGAAGCCGAGTAACACGGCGTCTAATCTTGATCTAAACTGTTTTTCAAAAGTTATTTAAAATCATTATTAGCAGGTGTAATGTTAATCTTAAACTTGTTCCAGACACTGTTCTCACTATTCAGATAAACTGACATTGTATTAGACACAAAACAACACCTTGGAACTTTATCATCGCTTTCATTAGTTCACCCAGTGTATTCTGCTATTTTCGACTGTCTGCAAATTTACCATCAAAGTACGGTAATGATAAAACCATATCCGTGTATCCACTCACTCTGATACATTATCGGTGTGATTAATGTACAAGGTCTTAGTCTCAGGCTGATTCACCAGAAACGGGATATTCATACATTGTACATTGCAAACAGTGTAGACCAACATGGCAATATTTGATCGTGGCGTTTGATCGCTGCCTGCGCTGTTCAGATCAGTAGCCTCTCTGCTTATGACTGTTGAATTACAAACAATGATGATCGAGTGTGTTTGTTTGGTAATACACTTTTTGCACTCTCCTAAATTGTTTCTACGGAACGCGAAACGTTTTATTTTCTATTAAATTTGTGTCTCAATTCTAAGACATTGAGTGGTTCTTTCCTTAAGACTGAATTCAGATTATGGAAAGTAGCACATAAGTGTAGAATTTTGCCTTTAACGCCTACACTTTCAATCACAGATTCTTGAATGCAGAGTTATCTGTGTGTGGCCGGCTGCTTTTGGCCTTCCTCCACCATCAATTACCGTGGAGACTACGTTATTCTCTCCGCTAAAACGAAAATGAAAAGCAAACGGATTGCAATAAAATGTAGAAAATTAAAACTTGTTGACCATTTTGACTATTTGATTTAATCTGAGTGGCAAACTTTGAAGCCTGATCAGGCGCCGGTGATCTTGCTGCTCCAACTTGTTTGACAATGGAAAATAATAGTTATAGATTAAACGCGTTTATAATGAAAGAATAACGTCTTCTCCACTGTATGACAGCATCGATAGTATATAACAGCCACAACAAACGACGAATCTCCGTGGCTGTTCAAGAGATATAGCAGCTCCAAACAGGGTAAAAGTAAAGCAAAACTCCCTACTTTTATTCTTTTTTAAGCAATCACAAGCTTTGATTATCAACAACAAGCTTTTTCTATCCAGTGGTCGCTGCAGTGACTACTTCACTGTATCAGTAATTATTAAGGCATGTTGCGCTGTTCCGCAATTACAACCAATTTCAGTCCCATGGCCACACATTTCACGTATAATCTATCTTGTTAGGAACCATTTATACCAAATGACCTTTTCGACACAATAGCCGCAGTTTTTAACCGTCGAAACAGTCACACTTTAGACTGAGTATGCCAAAAATGAATCAAAATTCATGTAATTCAGAGAGCCAATAGTTGTTGCCTGTTTTTGCTTATAATTTCATGAAAGCCTGCCAATATAAGAGCAGGTGTCTTACGTTAGGAATGTTTCGTTATCATTTGATAGATTAATTTCTTCCTGGAAGTCTATCCATGATGTAGGTATACTCCACCGAAAGTTGGTCGTGAGATCTTCGCATACGTTTCACACAGTGGAGCAGACGTTTTCCAAATGTCCACATTTTTTTCAGCAATGACTTTCATTGTTAAACAATATGTTGCCAGAACAGACACCGGTTAACCTGGTGTCTGATTATGAAGACGAAGAAGAACGTTTATTTGACTTAAACTATATATAGAGTTTCTCGTCGTTTAAACATATAAATATTTACAATACAATATAGTATATATAATATGTATTTAGGCTTTGCCTATGGACGGAAAAAAGCAAAACTATACTAATGAAAACGGAATAGATTTATCACCAGTGTGTATCAGTTCGTTGTGTATTCCAGATCACACTCGAGGCTACGCCTCTCGTGACTGAGATCTGGATTACACAACCGACTCGAACTTTTATTTTATACCTAAATTGTTTGGGACAAGATCTATATGTTGTTAAACCAAATAATCAAATAGATCTATAAGCACCCGTGTATACAATGTTAAAAGTTAAAACTCCTCCGTACACCTATAATGCAATCTGAAACTATTTTTGGAAGTCATATGACCACCAATAATGACGTCATTATTTATATTGATGGCGTATTGGTAATCCGTTATTTTTATCGGTTCGATTGAGAAGTAGATTTTTGTAAATAACGTTCATTTAAGCGTTTAAGGGTATGAATTGAACTGTTTGAAGCTTTGTCCTTTGGAGAAAATCATTTCAAGTGAGTGTTGGGGTTTATTCATGCTTAAAATGATTTAAAAATAGCACCGAAATCGGGAATTCCGAAACGTCACGCACAACTCTTTGTAAAAGCCGTGACGTCATCATCCAAGATGTCAGCCCCCATGTTTTGTAGTTGCCTAGTTTTGAGGAAATTATTCACGCGCAAATCAAACACTTTTCAAAGTCTGTCAGTGATTGAATATTATTGGAATACCTTTGATTTTATCATGCATTACTTAAGGGTCATGGTTCTAACTGTTTTTTAATCGTGACAAGAGTCGTTAACATTTGAAAACGAGTCTTTGTTTTATTAATGACAATTGTACATTCATCTACCATATCGTCTTCGATATATCATAAAAGTTATAAGAGGTTTGGCTTGAGGTGAAACTTTGAGTCTCGCCATTATCTAAACTGATTGCAACAGCTATCATACATGTGTATTCGAACAGAACATGTTAAATGCTCAACCACATGTTGTTCTCTCATAAGGGTTTCAACTGCCGAGCCAGACTACAATTATTCTAGTCATTGAAAACAGTTTTGATCCATATCAGATGTTGGGTATTTTGATTGCTGAAGACATTGAAATATTCTGTCAAAAAGCAAAAATCTAAATTTGATAAACGATCATACAGTGGAGAATCTGTTATTCTTTCCCGTTTAAACGCAAACGTACGCAAACGCAAAGCACTAAAACGTAGAAAAGTACAACCTTTTGACAATTCTGATAATTCTTGTTTATCTTGGTGGCAAACAGTTTGGAGCCTGATCAGACGCCGGCGTCTGATCTGGCTCCAAACTGTTTGCACTGCAAATAATAGTTTTAGCGTAAACGCGTTTATTGGGAAAGAATAACACATTATCCACTGTATTAGGAGAGCGAAGAGTTGAGTGAATACAGTAATAACAACAAACTGTTTAACGTGTGCATAAAAATATTTAAGCCTAATGTTCAACCCTTTTTATATGACTATTATAATTTTGAGAAAAGACTATTTGATATTGATTCTATTTCCGTTTTTTCTGAAATAAATAAAGTATAACAAACAGAGTGAACCCTGGTCTGTGGTTATACTGTTAGTAAAAAATATATATACACTTATTACAGCATTAGGTACAAATTTCCCCATTCACAATTCAGTAGAGAAAATCACTAAGAACATAATTGATTTTGAGAAAACACAATGCAATCGATGTCCGATGGATATCTATGAAGTTGTTTCCTGTTTTAATCCTTAACTCAATAGCTACGTGTTTTTAGACATTTGATGTATTCCTCCACTGGAGAAAATAGTTCCAATCTATACAATCATGAATATGTATTATACACATATTTATATATTTTAGCCAATGGTAGTTTAAAGCAGTCTGAAAGTAAAGCATAATCTGGGTTTTCAGTACTCATTATTGCTTACATGGGACAAATGCTTCACAGGTACACAATTTGCAGTGGATAAACATATACGCGACTTGGGTTGAAATGGTTAAGTGGGAAAGTACAACATCTTCTCTACTGCAACAGGAAATGTACCATAATATAACAATTACCACACATGTTATTCACACATTTATATCATTTACCGAGACTCATCATATAAGCTATACCACATGTGGATACTGGAACCATAGGGAAGAGTTGTATTCTATTCAAGTGGTTATGAGCCGAAAATAACCTTTCTATGATATTAAAAGTACATTTCCAATTCCACAGACACGAACAAGAGAATCTATGGAATGCCAAACATTTTACTGCAAATAGAAATATGTTTTGACATATTTCAAATATCGGTAAAAATCAAAGCGTGTTTAAATACGTAAGTTAATGCCGTTACTATCAACAAAATGATTATTTTGAATCACGTAAACATCTCTTATCCACAAAGTATGCACACCGCCCCAACAAGTCCAGGCTTTATGATTAAAAAGCAATAAAATCAAAATATAGAATACTATCTGAACTCATGAATCCAGTAACATAGACGTTATTTAAGCTCTTGCTAGATCTAAAGTGCTGCACTTTTATATTGCATTAGGTTACTAAGAGAAAAAAGAGCTGGCAAACATTGCAGACAAAGATAAGACCACCCAATGCGGCGTCTTATTACACAGTACTGCTTATTTTGATACAGTGGAGAATACGTTATTCTTTCCCGTTTAAATGCAAACGAAACGCAAACGCATTGTAATAAAATAGAGAATTTGACAACATTTTAACAATTTTAAATGCTCATTTTGATCTGAGAAGCAAACAGTTTGGAACCTGATCAGACGCCGGTTGACCCGGCGTCTGACCTGGCTCTAAACTGTTTGCAAAGGGAATATAGATTTAGCGTAAACGCGTTGATTGGGCAAAAATAACGTCTTCTCTACTGTACATCTATAAACACGTCCAACCCAATATGGCGTATACTCGTCATGGTACCCGGTTAGTCCGGCGTCTGATCTGGGTGCACAATCGCCAACAATTTCAAAAAAGCTGTCATTTTCAGCATTTAATCAAATAATATTTTTTTTCGTTTGAACGAGAAATAATAACCTCTTTTCCACTGTTATAATTTACTGAGAATGCTTCAATATTATGAATTAATGAAACATTGCCTGATAAAAATTGTGCCAGTTTAATGAACATTGCTTTGAGATCGCTTCGTGTGTCGAAACCAAATGGTGTTTTACAAATGTAAATTTATACAAATGTCAAAATTAACTGAAGCAAACAACTCCTATTACGACTAATTTTCCCATTTAATACAATTTTAACATCATCATTAGTGCCTTCTAGGCTGGTTATAATAGTATAGTGTTACTTCGCAAGTATTTATATTGATAAAAGGCATTTATGTTATACAGTGGAGAATCTGTTATTCTTTCCCAATAAACGCGTTTACGCTAAAACTATTATTTGCAGTGCAAACAGTTTGGTGCCAGATCAGACGCCGGGTAACCCGGCGTCTGATCAGGCTCCAAACTGTTTGCCACCAAGATAAACAAGAATTATCAGAATTGTCCAAAAGTTGTATTTTTCTACGTTTTAGTGCTTTGCGTTTGCGTACGTTTGCGTTTAAACGGGAAAGAATAACAGATTCTCCACTGTACCGATAGTGCGTTGTAATTTGATTGTCTATAAAGAATATACATTATATATATAACCAAGCTTAACCCATTCACTGCCGTGACGTTAGTATGTAAAAACAATTATCTTTTGCTTATATTTCTCAAATATAAATTTCAGATAATTATTTTGATTTAAGAAATATTGGCATGAGTGTCAAACAGTTTTTATCCTGATCAGACGTCGCGTTAGGATCTTAACTGCTTGCAAAAAATAAATTGCATATCTACTCAGGGTAAGGCTATGTAGGGGTTAACCATGTAAATATAATTGCATTTCATTTCGAATTCCAGTGACGGTGATGAATAAGAACAAATATAGTTAAAATAATCCAATGTGAAATAATTCTATGTAATCTAGTTTTAAACAGTCTATAATGCAAAATACAACATTGTATCCTTTACTATGTAATGGACCAATGTGTGGTCTGGTATTAAACAGTTTATAATGCAAAATATTGCAATTTAGCATTTGCAAATGTGCAAAAAGTGTTGCAAACAATTACTATTTACATGCACATGAATCTTGCTACATGCAAAGTTAATGATATAGTGTCATAAGTTCATCCCCAGTACTGTATAAGAATATAAATAGTAATTGAACATATGTGGTCTAGTTTTAAAACGTTCTGTAATGCTAAATATTGCAATTTATCATTTAGCAGGCAATAAGTGATTTTGTGGTCTAGTTTTAAACGGTATGTTATGCAAAATCGTATATATTTTTCCTTAAGTTTAAAGGCGATAAAAAGATCAATTGAGCAAACATTTTGAATCCAGACGATAAGACGGCGAGGTACTCAACATTTCATTTGGCTTATAACAGTTTTCCACTCTAATTATGTCTCAGAAGAATGTATATTGAGAAATAAACCCCCTCACAATCTTACCTCGAGTACAATGGTTGTTTGCAAACAGTTTTGATTCTGATCAGACGCCGCATAACGCGGCGTCTGACAAGGATATAAACTCTTCAACACTCAATCTTACATTTCTTAACCCTTTCCCTTATAGAAGCGCCTTTTAGCACATGTATTTTATTCATCCGCTGAAGAAAATAGTTCCAATATATACCGTAATGAATATGTGTCATATTTAATACTTTCCTTATTCTAGCAAGTAATAGCTTAAAGCAGGCTGAAAGAAAAGCAGAATGCGCCATATGGCGCATTCTGCTTTACTTTCAACCTGCTTTAAGTAGTCACCTATTTTCAGAACTAGAAACAGGCTATGGGGTAATGGGTTAAGTCAAAATACCTTAAGTTTAGATTTGAGAAATAAAAGCAGACCAAAATTGTTGAAAGCTGATGGCGTCATGGCAGTGACGGGGTTGATACAGAAGGCATTTATACAGTGCTCCCTCTCTACAACGGCCCTCCCAACAACAACTCCCTCCTTACAATCACATTTGCCGCACTGCTGAAATATCGTCTGCTTCAAATTGTCGTCTGCTGTTTTTTCTCAAAGTTACATTTTGATAGAATAAATAAAATGACAAGGGACGAACAGCGGCGTCTGATCTGGATTCAAGCTGTTTGCAAATGTAAACCAATTTCCCTCCCTAAAACGATTCCCTCCGAACAACGCACACACTTTTTGTCTCTATCTGGGTGTCGTTGTAGAGAGGGATTACTGTACAAAAACAAAAGGCATACATTAGAAAATGCATTGTTTTGTTTGTTTCCAATACATGCGTGTGTGCTGAAACAATTTTGAATAATATCTGATTTCAAACTGCTTGCCATTCAGATCAAAGTGTATCATCCATTGTAAGTCGGTGTTTTATTTTATTAAATTACGACGGCATTTAGATTCGATTAAACGGGGAAATGATGTCTTCTCCGCTGCAGTCTGCTGAAAGACTTTAAATTTGTATTTAATATTGAAATGTGAATATCTATAGATATTGTACTTGGCGTTATTTCAATTTTCTACTTGCAAAAGTGTTTTGTTATGATTACCTAATTTTACTTGCTATTTGATTTATATGTTAGACATAATTTTATATTGGCAAAAAAAACCTGCAAAATGTTTTACAGGATTGATTATAAAACTTAAATAGACCACAGGGCTAATCGATTCGCTAAGTAATTTTAATAATGTATTTACACGGGCAAGCATAGCAATAAAGATAGAGAACATTAGATCTATATTTCCGGAAACTCTATCTTCTGCCACGTTGATATCAGAGACAACTGCTTAGCATTGATATATCTAGTTAATAGCTGAACGCATCATGGCAAAATTATGCAATTTAAACCTTTATCGAGGTTCTTATTTCTACAGCTGATTATAAATGGATAATTGTGCTAATTTCTGCCCTATTAATGTTATAATAACTATTTAGTAGAGCACACCACCCACCTGTGACTGAAATGGCTGATAACTCCACACACCGTCCAAACAACACAAACACACTATGTTACTTCTAAACTAATAATTTCCCTAAGCCTCCCATCTACCCCAGCATGGTTCCAGTTAATAACTAAATTATTATATTTTCATAGATAAGATACATCCATGATTACCCTGCTTAGGAATCAACAGCTAAACACATGCTAAGCGATTATTTAATGTTGAATGGCGGCAAACGTACAACACAGATGGGTGCTAAATGCACATCAAACGTATTGAATAAAGTTCCTTTAGGAGCTTTCTTCATAAAGTTTGCCATGCATTAAGCTACCATCTGTCGGTCCATTTGATGCTGGATTAAGCAGGGTAGACTATTGTAACATTGTTGGCCTCACTGGTAGGCCGCGTGAGCTCCTTGAGTATATATCTATGGACCAATACCGGTCCTCAGACAAGGTAAAGTGGAAAACGCTTGATGCTTCCTTTCGACGACGGAATGTTGATTGCGAATTTGGTTTTAAAGACCAGTACTGTCTTTCTTGTCAATCGGACTCTCGTTCTTTAAAGTTAGCAAATGCACACTTCTAAACACGGAAACTATATATTACCAATATTGATTTGATTTTCAAGTGATCAAATTATTAAAACACCAACAAGAAAACATAACTTCGAATGTGAAGAACATACATTGACGTCATTTGTATTAAAGTATACAATGTTTCTTTACGCCATTAATCCACAGCTTCAGAACATAAAATATCTTGAATACATGTGGTTTTATGTGCTTCTGTATATCATCGGATTCGCAATTTAGGATCTACAAATGGTTCAAGGTTGTTTAAAAATAAAGGGATAATTTGTAAAATTTGCAACACAAACGGAACCTAATTGAGTATATACGATTGTATGTAATATAATATGTATTGTTTATAACGAAAATATTAGAATTAAAATGAAAAGATATACTTTCTAACTTATCACTCTCTCTTTCTTTGTCTATATGTATATGGGTATACCGGTGTGTATGTCTGTATGTATGACTCTCCGTGTCTCTCTCTGTCTCTTCCTCTCTGTGTGTTGTCAGTTTGTCTGTCCATCCGTGCGTCTAAATGCCCATCCCCCCCCCACCCCCGTTAATAGCCTCGTGTCCGACTATCTGTTTATATATCTCTTTTGTCACTGCCAGTCTGTGCATCTATCGGCATTTGTCTCTAGTGATATCTCTGTACCTCTCTGTTTCTCTCTCTCTCTCTCTCGCTCGCTCTCTCTCTCTCTTTCTCTCTCCTTCTATCTCTTTCTCCCTTAATATCTCCCTCTTTCTCTTTTTATCTTTTTATATATCTATCTGTCATTTTGACTGGCTGTCCATGCATATCATTGTCTCTCTTGCTCTCCATCTCTACCAGGCAACTAATCAGGATCTAAATTGTTACTCATTGTTGTCTTTCCACCAATACCCATTATATGGCTACTTACTGGAATCGTCGAAAAGTATCTAGTGAGTCCGGGCATACTATTTAATTGAAATATAAAGGTTTTATAAATAACAGGTTTTAAATACTCTGTCTAGATTTATGTTATGGTACTGGTATTGCTGTTCGTCTTTCGCTTTATATTTTAAAGAAGATGTTCGGTTTTCCCAATAAGACATTACGCTTAACCCTTTACCTGATAGCATTGTTTCTAGTATTGAAGATATGTGACTACTTAAAGCAGGTTGAAAGTAAAGCAGAAGGCGCCCTAAGGCGCATTCTGCTTTACTTTCAGCCTGCTTTAAGCTATTAACTGCTAGAATAAGGAAATTATTTAATATGACACATATTCATTACGGTATAATTTGGATCTATTTTCTTCAGCGAATGAATAAAATGAATGTGCTAAAAGTCGCTTCTATAAGGGAAAGGGTTAAAGTATTACTTCCAATGCAAACAATTTTGAGCCATATCAAATGCTGGATAACCCGACGTCTGATCAGGCTCCAAACTATTGCCACTGAGATCAAAATTAATATTCAGAATAATCAAAATGTTGTCATTTTCCACGCTTTATTGCAATGCATTGGTTTTTTGTTTTCCCTTAACCCTTTCCCTTATAGAAGCGACTTTTAGCGCATTCATTTTATTCATCCGCTGAAGAAAATAGTTCCAAATTATACCGTAATGAATATGTGTCATATTTAATACTTTTCTTATTCTAGCAGTTAATAGCTTAAAGCAGGCTGAAAGTAAAGCAGAATGCGCCTTAGGGCGCATTCTGCTTTACTTTCAACCTGCTTTAAGTAGTCACATATCTTCAATACTAGAAACAATGCTATCAGGTAAAGGGTTAAACGGCATGGAATAACATATTATCCACTGTACAGTAGATAAAACGTTATTATTTCCAAATAAACGCGTTTACGCTTAAACTATTACTTTCATTGCAAACTATTTTGCCACTCGTACTAAAATAAGTAGAATTGTCAAAAAGTTGCCATTTTCCTCATTTCATTGCCGTGCGTTTGCGCTTCGTTTGCGTATAAATGGGAGATAAAAGCACCTTCCCCACTCTACATGTATTAGTACAGTGAACTTTGATTTTCCCACTACCGTGATAAGGTAAATCATAAATTTTACTTACTTAAACCTTAATTATTGTCTGCAAATCATGTGGTCTGTAACAGTTCATAGAGCTGATTTTTATAACTCTGCTTTATTTCTTTCAGAAAATATCACCAGAGTGGCAAATAGTTTCGATCCAGAATAGACGCCGAGTAACCCAAAATGTCACATGTAGTAACAGTTATCTCATTTGAACATGTACAATGTAGCTTGCAGACTGGTACATGTACAGTGGAGAAAACGTTTTCTTTCCCAATAAACGCGTTTACGCTAAATTTATCATTCCAATTGCAAACAGTTTGGAGCCAGATCAGACGCCGGATAATCCGGCGTCTGATCAGGCTCCAAAGTGTTTGCCACTCAGATTAAAATGAACATTTAGAATTGTCAAATAGTTGTCAAATTCTCTATTTTATTACAATGCGTTTGCGTTTCGTGTGCGTTTAAACGGGAAAGAATAACGTTCTTTCGACTGTAACTAAACAAAGTGTTTTGCCCTACCTGTACCAGCAGTAACGCAATGTGTGTCTACTTGCAGATTCAATTAATAATTTCATAGCCAATTTAAGCCGTTTTATTTTAAAAGCCTCGGTTTGGCTTAGTGGGATGCCAGTTTGGAGTGTTTATTATGGTGTGGTCCACATATACTAAGTATGTAGGTTCATTTGTCAAATACACGGTTGTAATATTGCCCTGCTGTGTTTGCAGGGGTTACACTTATATATCATAAAAGAGATACAATAGGCCTTTAACTAGTGCGCAGACAGAAAGTACGCTGTCTACTTAAATTGTCCTCTGCAATGTTATGCAAGGTTTATGTTTTGATGTTCTGACAGTCTGACTGACTGTAGATAAAAACAAGTGTAAAACAGATTGAATCCTAATCAGACTCCGCATAACACGGCGTCTGATCAGGATCTAAATTGTTTGCAAAAAGTCGACTCAAGTCGACAATGGCAGTTACATGATTAAGATGGTTGTTGTGCTTTTGTTTATCCATAAATAACTCCATATTGGATTGACAAAATGCAACTTAAACCTACTTCAACTTAAAGTGAATGCCTCTTAAAACTGCTGGGCAAACATTTACTATGGCTTTGCATACTCCATAAATCCAACGTGATGAGTATACGCGACATTTACAAACAGTGTACCTATCAATGCACTTGTTCCAAGCAAAGTGTTTATATCCAAACTAGGAGGCTCCTACAGACGCCCTATGTTCAGATTCTGCAATATCTGTAAGTTGGCAACATATTTAGAACAGTCAACTTAATATTCAAAACTGAACTGGACTTAATTAGCATTTGAAGTTTCAGAGGTGCACGAGTTTTATCATAAACAGTAATCCAGCTATGGCTGAACACATTGAAACTGAATAATCCCCCTTGCACTAGTTGGAAGATTTTTCATTGACAGTATAAATGTACTGAGTTCAATGTTTGTTCATGTAAAAGAAATGTCATACCAAAACCCATAAATTGAAATATTCGGCGTCAAATCTGGATCTACATTATTCTTCTTTTTCCGATAGGTATCACTAAATTAACATACAGTGGAGAATCTGTTATTCTTTCCCGTTTAAACGCAAACGTACGCAAACGCAAAGCACTAAAATGTAGAAAATAACTACTTTTTGACATTTGTCAGTATCTATTTTTATCTGAGTGGCAAACAGTTTGGAGCCTGATCAGACGCCGGGTTACCCAGCGTCTGATCTGGCTTCAAAATGTTTGCATTGGAAATAATAGTTTTAGCGTAAACGCGTTTATTGGGAAAGAATAACAGATTCTCCACTGTACATGTAGTATTGGCAGTATGTCATATAAGCCAATAAAACAACTTGCTTAATGATATGCCATTTTGCAAAGTTATGTGTATGAGATTACATAAGTAGAATTAGTTCTTTAAATGCCCGGTTAATCTTTTTCCAGCGTCGTCTGTGGAATTGTTGCCTCAACACTTTGTCAAATCAAGAGTTTTGCATTCTAATTGAAGAACCTTTACGACGAGTGTCAAACACTTTGGATCAAGATCAGACGTCTGATATGGATTTAAACTGTTCGCAATACTAGTCAAGTTGCGATCCGCTGATCGGTAGACAAAGGGTTAATGGAATGTGACTTCCAGGGGATGCTGGTCGTATTCTACCGAGCATTTGTAGGTAATACTCTAGCGACAGTGCAGGATTAAAGGTCTTTATATATATATATTGTCATTCCTTAATCCATGACTCCAGATATGCGTTTTACGCCTTAGTTTATTCCTTCACTGTAGAAAATAGTTCCATATTATACAGTCACGAAAATGCAACCTTTGAAATAGTACACATATTCTAGCCGATGTTATCTTAAAGCAGGCTGAGGGTACATGTACATGTAAAGCAGACTACTGAAAATGAGCATTATTCTTTACGTTCAGTCTGCTTTAAGCAATCATCTGTATTCGATGCTACAATCAAGACATAAGGGAAAATACTAAATTGTATATTGTTTTCTAAAATAGCAGCTGTTTCTATTTAGCTTTTATTAGATCGAAATGATAAACAGGATTTAATAATCTAGAGGCTGGTTGACAATAGGAAAATGGGGTCACCTACAAAAGATTTAAAATACGCCTATTACTAATTGCCACCATACGAAATGGGAAATTTCAGCAAACAATCGCAATGATGTTTGTTTAAAATAAAAATTTGCAGATTAACTTAAATCATCATTTTTTAGGAATGACAGCTTTGGTCTTTTTAAGTATTATGATAAACTTAATATTCTCTCAAAGATAAGAGTTTCAAGTTTTCTGTCCAAACAATACTAAACAAGTAGGATTTAAGGATTCTCTGTATGAAACAAATTTTAATCTATCTTATGGTTTACATAACTCTTATCTGGCAATATCAAAACGTCAGCAAAAATGTTATTCTCTACCGTTTAACCCAGTACTCCAAACACACGCATTTTTACTTCTTTGGTTAATTCCTGTACTGAATAAAAAAAATCCTATGCGCACAGTTATAAAAATGAACCATAAGACACCCCTTAAATTATTATTTCCGGGGCCAGATTAGACGTAGGGTAACCCGGTGTCTGTTCTGGCTCCAAACTGTTTGTCACTCAGGTTAAAAAAAATAATCAGAATTATCAACAGCTTGTAATTTTCTACGTTTTAATAAATGCGTTTTCGTTTTGTACTCGCTTAAACGGGAAATAATAAGGTTTGTTTCTCCACTGTATTCAACGGTAAAAGGTTTTAACCGAGTTTTCGACCTGGTACAGTGGAGAATCTGTTGTTATTTCCCGTTTAAACGCAAACGTACGCAAACGCAAAGCGCTAAAAAGTAGAAAAGAGCAACTTTTGGACAATTCTGATATTTCATGTTTATCTTGGTGGCAAACAGTTTGGAGCCTGATCAGACGCCGGGTTACCCGGCGTCTGATCTGGCTCCAAACTGTTTGCACTGCAAATAATAGTTTTAGCGTAAACGCGTTTATTGGGAAAGAATAACAGTTTCTCCACTGTATGACCTTGTTGTTAATGGGATCATATATCCCAAACAAACCAAAACAAAAACAGTCGTAACAATTTCATTATCCCTTCTCTTCAGTAACCCATTTTCTAGTGTCGAGGACAGGTGGCCACTTAAAGCAGGTTAAACGTACCTTCAATGTACTTTAATCTACCATCTGCTAACATATAGACGACATTTCTTATTATACATATTCACGAGGGCATGTATAAATCGGAACTTTTTCAATGAAGGATACAATTCAAAGGCGTAAAAATGCGTATCTGTCGGGGTAAAAGGGTTAAGGAAAACGTTATTATTTCTCAACAAATATATCTGCAGTTCAATTACCAAAGTCGTTCAGATTTTTCATTTTGGAAAGCCTTCAAGCTGACTTTCGGAAGGTTAGTGATTCTACCCAGTTGCCGATTTGTTCCTGTAACAGTGCATAAAGGACTTCTGGGTTCTTCCTCAACATTAGCTGAGTGAAATACTGTTGAAAGCGACGTACAATTGTAATAAATCAAATCAAATAACCGAAGTCGATCGCAAAAACTGTTTGCATAGGAAATAATAGTGTTAACGTAAACACGTTTATTGGGAAAGAATAATGTCTTATCCACTGTATACTTGTATTGAAATTAGTGTTTAAAAGATTGAATCCAGATCAGTCGCCTCAATACGCGGCGTCTGATCTAGATTCAAACTGTTTGCAAAGTCAACTTTAGCTGGCTATGGCGGCGGAATGGTTAAAAGTAATTCAAGTGGAGAATACGTTATTCTTTCCCGTTTAAACGCAAACGCAACGCAAACACAATACACTAAAATGTAGAAAAGTACAACCTTTTATACAATTCTGATAATTCAGTTTTACAGGTGGCAATCAGTTTGGAGCCTGATCAGACGCCGGGTTGTCCGGCGTCTGATCTGGCGCTAAACTGTTTGCAATAGAAATTATAGTTTTAGCGTAAACGCGTTTATTGGGAAATAATAACGTTTTCACAACTGTAACAGTTCAAAATGTTGTTTGCTTTTACATTTGATTGCATTACATGTACGATTAGAGGCGTATAGATAGAAACGAATTATTTCTTCTTGCACCGTTTTATCATAAACTATCGGTTATCAGGTTCACGTTGAAGTGGTGCACCATGAAACACTCTGAGAATGATTCGAGCAATTTGAAATATTCAAAACAGTTTTGAGTGCTGAAAATTTATTTTGATAAACCTCATCATACCCTAGCACGAATTTATTAGAAGTTAACAAGTAGTCTGGCTCCTGACGAAACTCTGAATTACCCGGCGTCCTGCCGAGGTTCCTTATGGTTGAAAAATGGTATAGATGATACCTCAGAGAAATTGTATTCGACAGAATCGCAGTTAAAGGGAAAACCTGAAGTGGCATAATAATTGACAAGTTAACATTTCTTTGCAAAATTTTACTGTTTTCTTTTAAAACATTTACCGGAAAAGTATCGTTTCCTTTAAACACGTTATCTGCATATTAGTTTCAAACATATATGTGAGTCAGTATGTCTAAAGAAACTATCAATACAAGTTTGAAAAGTTTGGATCCTGATCCGACGCCTTGTTACATGTACATGATGTCTGATCTGGAGCAAAGGTATTTACAAAGTAGATTTCAGTCGTCTATTGTACCGAATTCTAACTAACTAGTGATTGTAGAGAAAACACTGAATGTTAGGATAGCGAATGTTGGTATAACTCATTTACAATGTATGCTCAGTAGATTCGTCCATGTTTATGTATTGGATAAGTCCATTTTTGATGTAAGGGATGGTTGATCTAAATTTTCTTTTTCGTTTTGTTTGAAATTCCTATCATTAAACTGTGTAGACTCTGATCAGACGCCGCATGATGCGGCGTCATATTAGAGTCTACACTGTTTGCATATTTCCGTTCTATAGGACGATAGGCACAAATAAGATACATGTACAGTGGAGAATCTGTTATTCTTTCCCGTTTAAACGCAAACGTACCCAAACGCAAAGCGCTAAAACGTAGAAAAGAACAACTTTTGGACAATTCTGATAGTTCATGCTTATCTTGGTGGCAAACAGTTTGGAGCCTGATCAGACGCCGGGTTACCCGGCGTCTGATCTGGCTCCAAACTGTTTGCACTGCAAATAATAGTTTTAGCGTAAACGCGTTTATTGGGAAAGAATAACACATTCTCCACTGTAATACGACACCAACCGAATAGTTTTCGTTTATTAATTCACTCACCCCGCAACTTTTAATGACAAATCCTCTTTCCATTTGTGTTTAGCCCAGTAGTATTATACTAAGGGCTGATTTGAACAATGTATTGCAAATGACAAATTCTGACTAGAAAGTTCTGATCCGGGATACAGTTTTTGCATAATACGGGCATAGCTCATAAATGACGTTCATGATAAATACGATAAATCAAAGTTGCCTATCACAATTTCGTTTATCCCTGTCAACGCAATATCTAACCCTCGAACCAAAGATTTTTCGCAGACAAAATTAAATTTACTAAACATTGTCGTCTGTAAGTTTAAGTCCATTTTGACTGAAGAAATATTGATGTAAGACGCATTGTTTGATCTGGATCCAAACTGTTTGCAAAGTTGTCTTTATCTGCCTATGGCAATAGAAGGGTTCCAGTGATTCCTTTTTATTGCAGATCTTAACTCATTATCCCCTGAAACTTCCGATGGACAATTCCAGTGTGCAATAAGGGCTGGTCCATTTTAGTCTATTTAGGATCGTTTATTGTAATAAATTGCAAAATGACAAACAGTGAAGTCCCTGATCAGAGGGCTCCTGCAGGAACCCTCTGATCAGGGACTTCACTGTTTTCATAGGACAAGTGTACTCTTCACATGTACACATTTGGTAAAGGACGCATATATGCGTCACTAGGGCTCAATGAGTTAATTGTAATTGACAATGAAATCTATTCGTATGAAAGTTTGTTTGCAGTTAATAAGTTCTTGTCAACTGCTATATTTATTGAGTCGCCAACACTTCAATTTGGGCTACTCTTGCTATCAAATTTTGATTTGACCTCCGACCTGTATATACTGTACCGAGTTAACAACTGAGTGACACAAACTTTGGAGCCTGTTCGATGTCTGAGCTGACTCCAAACTGTTTGCAGTAAAACAATTGAGCCATACCATAATAGCAAATTCTGCCTTATTGCACTGCACCATTGCACAGACCAAGCACCGTACAGTGGAGAATCTGTTATTCTTTCCCGTTTAAACGCAAACGTACGCAAACGCAAAGCGCTAAAACGTAGAAAAGAACAACTTTTGGACAATTCTGATAGTTCATGCTTATCTTGGTGGCAAACAGTTTGGAGCCTGATCAGACGCCGGGTTACCCGGCGTCTGATCTGGCTCCAAACTGTTTGCACTGCAAATAATAGTTTTAGCGTAAACGCGTTTATTGGGAAAGAATAACACATTCTCCACTGTAGTCATTCCAGGCTCTGTATCTGAGTTTTGGTCTACACTGGCAAATACCATACAATGTAGACCAAGATCTGCCGCTGCGTCTTTGCAATGCAATAAGGCAGGTTTTGTCATGACACGGCTCAATTGTTCTAACACTACCACGTTTATTGGGAAAACAAACGTCGGCCCATCGTGCACCGAATAACGCCAGGTTTGAACAGCAACCTTCTTCCAACAGAAACAGGAACAAAGGCCATGTGGGAAATGTCGGATAGCTGCTACTTAATGAAGAGGACAGCGCATGGGGTTTTGATATTTTTCGTGTGGCAACAAATATTGACAAAATACAGACTGCCGACTTTTATACTATAACCCCTTTTGTCTCCTGAAATTATGGTCTCAAAGGAACGTTTCTTTTCGGTGTTTAATACTTAGGCTGCTTATACCATGATGCCAATGAAGAGGAAAGCTCGCGTAGGAGATTTTTGCTTTACTTTCGTCATACTTAAGGCAGCCATTTTTCTTGATCAAATACTACATTGTAATACAATTTCATACAAGTGGTCGTAATAACGGAAATTTGTTTATAAATATATCGGTCTGCATTAGCTTTGCTTCCGCAATCGTAATAGCGATGTTCCTTGTCTTGGATTTCCTCTACCGTCTGCTTCATATCTGCCAAAACTCCATTAACCCATTTGAGCCTATTGTCCACAAAAATAGACATTAGCAAACAGAGTAGATCATGATGAGACGCCGCGTAACGCGGCGTCTCATCAGGATCTACTCTGTTTGTGATTTCGTAAGAAATAATCTACTGTATGGACAGACACTACAGTGTCATTAGACCACCCTTGTATATCTGTAACGAAATCTTCCAGCAAGCACGTGAGGAAAGTCCATCGCAATGTCTAGGCATAAATGGGGTAAATTGTTTTCTGTTTAGATGCTGATTTTGTCAATACGAATCCTACTCAAATGTTATATAACGAAGCTCTTGATCTATATCAAAACTGTTTGCCATCAGCTCATTGGTTGATCTCTGTTGTTCAAAGGAGGAGGGTAGGTAATGAGATATGTGCGAAGACAATCTTGTATATTAGGTTAGTCTAAATATGTAATGATTTGTTACAATGTTAGATCGTCGGTTAACGCGATAAATATAATACCACCCACCCACGTGGCAAGGGGACAATTGATTCTAAATATGATTAAGAAAGCCCAAGATGACATATAACATAAGGAATATCACCTAGCCACTTATATACCGAAATTATATAACAATCGTATACACAGGTGTTATCTTTAAGTTTGTTTGTTTGTTTTGTTTTGAGTTTACGTCGCTTTCAACAGTATTTCAGTCATATCGCGACGTCCAGCTAATTACAGGTGGAGGAAGACGTTATCTTTAAGGTAACTCCTTTAATGAAACTTTTGAAAAAGCGAAAAAATAATTATCGATCCAAAAAATATGTATTTCAGCTTGCTCATAAACATTGGTGTTTGATACAGTGGAGAATCTGTTATTCTTTCCCAATAAACGCAAACGTTCGCAAACGCAAAGCACTAAAACGTAGAAAAGAACAACTTTTGGACAATTCTGATAATTCTTGTTTATATTTGTGGCAAACAGTTTGGAGCCTGATCAGACGCCGGGTTACCCGGCGTCTGATCTGGCTCCAAACTGTTTGCACTGCAAATAATAGTTTTAGCGTAAACGCGTTTATTGGGAAAGAATAACAGATTCTCCACTGTACCTACCTTTTAGATGGATGACTGCTTACAAAAAGATACATAAATAGTCTATAAAAGAAAAAAGTAATGCAGAAAGATAGTCAATGAGAATTCTGCACTCCTGTTTGCCTATATTATTTTGCTATATTTCAACTTCATGTGACAAATCGATTAGCGCTTTCACTATCATTGATGAAAGCGCGTTTATAAATAGTTTGGGTCGTGACCGGACGCTGCGTAACGCGCCGTCTGATCAGGACTTAAACAATTTGACACTTTAATCGATATTATTAAGTCTTACACCCTTAAAACTAACTTTGAAACGTGTCTTGCAGACAACAATAATGATGCAGACGACAATAAAGCGATGAAAGGGTAAAACTCTCCTGAATTTTTTTTTATCATTAAAGGGTTACCATTCATATTCGGAAAACATTCCGAAAGCTTTAAGAGCCCTCTGCATTACAGTTGTCCTGAATCTTCCTTTTCCTATACACACATCAATGCAAAACTGACATACATTTTCGTTAAAGGCAGGCGACTGCTTAAATATATATTAATGTAAAGCAGACACGGCATCTGATCAAGGTCCAAACTGTTTGACACTCGTTTTGAAACTTCTTCAATCATACTGCCTTATGTTTTAACTTTGAAACGACATTACAGACAATAAAATTGAAGCAAACGACAATGAAACGGTGAAGGAGTAAAAAAAATCTCACGACATATTTGGTAGTGAAAGGGTTAATAAAACAGCTCCCCTATGAGTTTGCTGATCATATGGGTCTACACGGATAGCAAGAAAGCATAAATAGACGATATTTACTAGAGAAAAGTTAACTGGTTGGAGGTAGTGAGTAACTAGGCGTCAATCACCATACTCACTACGGTACGGAAAAAGGGTTATGTAAACAACCAGAATATATTGGAAACACTCATGCAATTCTGTTCACCGTAACAATAGTTTGGCAAATGCGTTTAACTAACCACCTGTTGAATGAATTGAGAAAACATCAACCCTATCGAAGCCAGAACCTAGCGCGTTTTTAGCTGCAAACAATTTGGATCCTTACCAGAGAAAGTTTATACGTAGTCTAATAAGGATACAAATGTTAGTACTTGATCGGGATCCAAACTGTTTGGCACTCATGTTAGCGATTTAGTCTGTGTAGCAAATATCTATTTTTCTTAACCCTTTCACTCTCAATGAAGCCATAAAACGGGTCTTGATCAGAGGCAGCTATACGCGGCGTCTGATCAGGACCCAAACTGTTTGACACTCTTATCGATATGTATTAAGTCATACATGTACAACCTTAAAGTCTAACTTTGAAGACAACAATACTGAAGCAGACGACAATGAACCGATGAAGGGGTACAAATCTCCCGAATAGTTTGACCATGAAAGGGATAAAGTTATGCAGATGATAAGTTCTACATGTAACCCTTTCGCTGTCAATGACGCAAAAATGCGCATTTACAAACATTTTTATCCTGACCAAGGGCTGCGTAACGCGGTGTCTGGCCAGGACCCAAACTGTTTGACACTTGCATCGATATTTTGTCACTCATACTGCCTTAAATCTAACTCTGAAACGATAATGCAGACAAAAATATTGAAGCAGAAAATATGGCGATGAATGAATGGGGTAAAACCCTCACTTTACATTTGACCATGACAGTGTTAATCAAGCGGATTTGTGTCCGTGAATAACTGTCTGCATGCTTCAAAATCATTTGCTTTTTTATATTGTCTAGAATTATTTTTTATAAAGCAATTTTAAAACAATTTCAGCTTTGAAAACTTTAACACGATGGTCAAACAGTTTGGATCCTGATCAGACACGTGGTCAAACTGTTGGCTATATCTAGTGATGTCTTGATTAACATGCGAAAGGTTACAGCTTAGCCAAGCGCTCTGGTTTTCTAATACAGGTTTTAAACATGTATTCCCACCTAACGCGTTTGAACTCGAACAATGGGATTAAATGTCCATAGCAAACAGTTTGGATCCAGATAGGACGCCTAATAGGTCAGCGTCTAAACAGGTTATGTTACACTCATAGTAAGAATCGTCATTTTTGTCGAGAATCGAAAATCTTACAGTGTAGAAGACCTTATTCTTTCCCGTTAATACGCAAACGAAACGCAAACACAATGCACTAAAATGCAAACTATATTTTTTTCAAATATGTATGGCAAACAGTTTTGAGCCTGATAAGACGCTGGGTAACCCGGCGTCTGATCAGGCTCCAAACTGTTTGCCACCAAGATAAACATGAATTATCAGAATTGTCCAAAAGTTGTACTTTTCTACGTTTTAGTGCTTTGCGTTTGCGTACGTTTGCGTTTAAACGGGAAAGAATAACAGATTCTCCACTGTATGATGTGAACTTACATACATGTATAACGTACGACTCTTTACTCTATAATACAAGTACAGTACACGCATTTTCATTTGTCATTTTGAGTATTATATATACGTGAGAATTCTTAATACCGTGGTTGTATTTGCAATGTAGGCCACGCCTATTGCTCTATCATTCTCTTTAAATAAAATATTGTTTTAATAAATTATTTCCAAATTAACGCGTTTGTATATGTACTTAAAGAACAAACGTCAGCTACAAACAGATTGGAGCTAGATTAATCGCTGAGATTCTTATGTTAAAATGTTTGCCACTAATTTGTGTAAAATAAATCGTCGACATTTTCAACAACTGCCATTTTTTACATCTTATTGCATTGTGTGTAGCTACATTTAACCCTTCCATCACAATATTAAACAATCCCTTTTAACTATTTGGCTGACCAAATATCGCCGGCTAAAACCTGTTTTGTTTTTTTTAATTTTATGTATTTGTGTTTAATTTGTTTTAAAGTTCTGACTAAAGAAGTTTCGTTTAGACTGCCAAACAGTTTGAATCCTGATCAGACGCCGCGTGACGCGGCGTCTGATCAGGATCCAAACTATTTGCAAAATCAATCATAGTTACCTATGGCAATGAAAGAGTAAAACTCATTTCAACGTGAGAAATAAATACATTCCCAACTGTATAGCCAACAACACTATCAAAAGTATTAATAATAACATCATTAAAAGCGAAAGGTTTACCTGCTGGTGCTTGAAAGCGGAGTATCCCACTACATGTAGTCCGTTATAGTCGCTGGAGTGAGAAGTGGAGATTGAATGGGAATTCCTGCCATTTATACAGCTTATCCGGGCGGGGTTAAGCAAGGGGATTGGCCAGGAACGGCCACTTATCTTTTCAATTCTATTTAAAATAAAACATAACATCTGTTCGCCGCGTTATATAGCGCTCAAAAAAGGTTATAACTATGACACAAGCTCCTATTTTGACTATTCAGAATACAGAATACAGAATATTTTATTAGGCATAAAATGTTCATATATTCATAGCCTTAACAATATACTGGTAATAGCAAACACATGAGCACAGTTTGGAGGAAGAAGATATTTTCGTAGGAGGAATAAAGTGTCATTTAGACATATTTTTTTTTATATTTTTTACACAAGTTTTAAATTCAATGTAATTATACTGGTAGTAGTGAGGTAAGTATAGAGTTGGTAGGTATACTGTAATGTTGAGTATGAGATATGTGGATAGGATATTTTGACTATTCATAAGAGGATTCGTTTATGGTACATGTACATGTACACGTAGGGACGTAAAGCAGATTGGTAGTATTCTTTAGCCTGCCTTAACACATTGAGCCCTAACTACAGTGGATAATCTGTTATTCTTTCCCAATAAACGCGTTTACGCTAAAACTATTATTTCCAATACAAACAGTTTGGAGCCAAATCAGACGCCGGGTAACCCGGCGTCTGATCAGGCTCCAAACTATTTGCCACCACGATAAACATGAAATATCAGAATTGTCCAAAAGTTGTTCTTTTCTACGTTTTAGTGCTTTGCGTTTGCGTACGTTTGCGTTTAAACGGCAAACAGTTTGGAGCCTGATCAGATGCCGGGTTACCCGGCGTCTGATCTGGCTCCAAACTGTTTGCACTGTAAATAATAGTTTTAGCGTAAACGCGTTTATTGGGAAAGGATAAAAGATTCTTCACTGTAAATGGTTTTTTATATGAGTTTGCACGACAGTCAAGCTTCGAACCTCGAAATATATAATGTCGAATTACCCCGCATTTTTGCAGTTGACTTCCAATTACAGTTGAGAAACTTTTATTCTTTCCCAATAAACGCGTTTACTCTAAAACTGTTATTTCCATTGCAAACAGTTTGGAGCCAGATCAGACGCCGGGTAACCCGGCGTCTGATCAGGCTCCAAACTGATTACCCCTCCGATTATAAAACAATACTTAGAAATGTCAAAAAATGGTTATTTCCTACATTTCAGCGTTTTGCGTTTGCGTTTCGTTTGCGTTTAAACGGGAAAGAATAACGTTTTCTCCACTGTACCCCGCATTTTTGCAGTTGAATTCCAATTACTTAAGTTCGACTAAAGCGATCTCGGGTCATCGAGTTATATCTAAACTCGATGTTGGTTTTTTTTCGGTGTATTTAGAAATAAGAAAATCATGAGAAATCAAATACAGTCAAACCACTCTAGCACGTCCACTAAATTGTGTTAATTATTACATGAGCGTGTGTAACACTTTCGTGGCTAAAATTTCAAATATTATCGTCTGCACTATCGTTTCAAAGTAAGATTTAAGGCAGTATGATTGACAAAATTTCGAAAAAGTATCAAACAGTTTGTATATTGATCTGACGCCGTGTTTCGCGGTATCTGACCAGGATCGAAACTCTTTGCAAAGGCGCCTTTTTGCGTCATTGATAGTAATTGATAGTCAATGGGTTAAGGTAGGTGGTTGCTTAACCCATTACCCCATAGCCTGTTTATAGTTTTGAAAATAGGTGACTACTTAAAGCAGGTTGAAAGAAAAGCAGAATGCGCCATATGGCGCATTCTGCTTTACTTTCAGCATGCGTTAAGCTTTTACCAGCTAGAATATAGAACGTATTAAATATGACATATTCATTACGGTTTATATTGGAACTATTTTCTTCAGCGGATGAATAAAATGCATGTGCTAAAAGTCGCTTCTATAAGGGAAAGGGTTAAATCGAGGTGAAAATGAAACAGAAATCCCCTAAAGGATATGTCTGTTTTACGTTCACCTTGCTTTAATATGTTACATATCTCTTATAAATACAGTCAAGCCTTTCTATCACGACCACTTAAAATAAGGATAATTGCATAAAAGGCACGAGAAAGCTTAAGCAATGTGAACGTTATTTCTGTTTTACATCCACATTGCTATAAGTAGACACCTGCCTAAAACATCTGATAATTACATGTAACAGATACAGTGGAGAAAACGTTATTCTTTCCCGTTTAAACGCAAACGAAACGCAAACGCATTGCAATAAAACGTAGAAAAAGACAACTTTTCGACAATTATGAATATTCATATTAATCTGAGTGACAAACAGTTTGGAGCCTGGTCAGACGCCGGGTTACCCGGCGTCTGTTCTGGCTCCAAACTGTTTGTATTGGAAATAATAGTTTTAGCGTAAACGCATTTATTGGGAAAGAATAACGGTTTCTCCACTGTATTAGTGATCGTACTAGACTGGTGTTACTGCAATTTAGGCTTGTTTCTAGTGATTGTTATAGATAGGTTTTAATGCAAGACAAACGGATGACATATGAATTTGAACAACTATAACATTTATATCTTAACCCCATAACTTTTAGGTTCGGTATAGTTAATCTGAACGTTTTAATCCTTAATCCTACAAATAATAATATAAATCAAATAGTTTTAGAGTGACTGAATTTAAACGTTAATCAAATACTTTAATCCATCAGATCATGATATAATACTTACTTTTAATTGTTGTTTTGTAAGCATTTAATTTTTGTCCAATAATGTTCTGTGGTTGACCAATTAATCCCATCGTCCACTAAAATACACGATATCAAACAGCTCAGACCCTGATGGGACTCCGCAAATTGCTCCCTCTCTACAACAATACCCAATGGGAGCCAAAGAGTGTGTGCGTTGTTCATAGGGATGGAAAATTAAAACTTGGCTTACATTAGTAAACAGCCTTAATTCAGATCAGACGCAGTGTAACGTTTGCAACAGTCAGGTATACAATTGTTAGCAATTTATTCTATTTGTTAAAAAAGCATTTTAACCGATTAACCCGTCCTGATACATTTAAAAAAATGACCCTGATCAGACACCGCAATACGAGGCGAAATATTGAGCGAAAGTTTAATACGAGGCGAAGTATTGAGCGAAACTTTAATAAATCTATTGTTCTTTATAACAGAAATTTAATATGATACTACAAGCTGTTTGTAATAAGGATTATCAACACAACGCTATACTGTTGAAGTGATTTTAAGTTTTTAAAAGTTAATCCCTTCATTTCAACAGTTATACACAAGTGGCACTTTAACACAGTTTTCAGCTTCATCAGGGTACAGTGGAGAAGACGTTATTCTTTCCTAATAAAAGCGTTTACGCTAAAACTATGAATACAACTACAAACAGTTTAGAGCTAGATCAGACCCCGGGTAATCCACTCAGAGCAAAACTAATAGTCAGAATAATCCAATTTTTGCCCTTTTCAACGCTATCTCGTTTGCGTTTAAACGGGACATAATAATGCCTCAACTGTATCTCAGCCTCTGAAAAGCACGATTCAAACTGTTCAGCACTCGTTATCAACCACAGTGTATACTGACATAAACATCAAAACGTCACAAAACAGAAAGAGCTATCAACTTTGCTTTAAGTATTTCTCTAAAGGGATCTAAACAAGTCATTAACGAGATGTCTGTCATTTTAGTTATCATGAACGGTAGCAACATATGTTGAACATTTAGCCAGAAACAAAAAAGCTCCAAAGAATGTCACATAGCATACATGTAATAGTATCGCATAGCTCAGACAGCAATGTCATATAGTGAAAGAGATCAAGAAACTTTAGAGTTACTTGCCCCCATATGACATTCCAAAAAATGTCGCATAGCAAAAGAATGTCGCATAGCTAAAAAAAAAGCAATATCATAGAGTGGCAGTAATGTATTTGGATAGATGTAAAAATATGCAAAATATTACATTTTGGTATTTGTGAAATTTAAACATAACTCATAGCAATGTGTAATAATTGCTTATGTCTACTTCAGTGAACAAAAGCTACATGTATTACTGGATTTAGTAGAGACGGATCAATATGTTCAAACCTTATTTTGAGCAGTCTGTTTAAATGCTTAACGATCCTTTCATATATGTGAATGCAATTTCGTTTGTAGCTTGGGTTCAAATATGTAGCTCAGTTACGTACATGTAGACTAGAAAAACGTTATAATTTCTTGTTTAAACAAGACTACGGTGTTCCCCTCTACAACAACAGCAATGTGTGTATAGTTCGGATGGAGTTGTTATAGGGAGGGAATATTAATACACTAAGACTGCTGAATAAGACTTGGCTAATTATTGCGAACAGTTTTGAACCCAGACCAGACGCGGCGTCTAATCTGGGTTCAAAACTGTTTGTCACTCATATTTCTGTTTCCTTGTCAAAATGTCCAATATGTAACTTTGAAAATAAACAGCAGACGTAGATTGTAAGCGCACGATATTGCATCGGTGAAAGTGTTATATATAAATGTCTTGTTTGGGGCACAGCAGCACGCATCGTTTTTCGGAGGGTCGTTGTAGAGAAGGAGTACTGCAAATGTAAACGCAATGTAATACAATGTTAAAAATAACAGCTTTATTTAAAATTCTGACTTATAATTTAATCTGAGTGGAAAACAGATTTGAGTCAAACGATCAGGCACACTACTTTGTGCAATGAAAAATATTGTTTATAGAGCAAATGCTTTATTTGTAAAGATAGCGCATTACCAGTTGTTGCAGTTTTCGTGTACTAGTACGAGTAAATTGTATTTGTACAGTGGAGAATCTGTTATTCTTTCCCGTTTAAACGCAAACGTACGCAAACGCAAAACACTAAAACGTAGAAAAGAACAACATTTGGACAATTCTGATATTTCATGTTTATCGTGGTGGCAAACAGTTTGGAGCCTGATCAGACGCCGGGTTACCCGGCGTCTGATCTGGCTCCAAACTGTTTGCACTGCAAATAATAGTTTTAGCGTAAACGCGTTTATTGGGAAAGAATAACAGATTCCCCACTGTACTTTTTGCAATGGAAAATATTGTTTATAGAGCAAATGCTTTATTTGTAAAGATAGCGCATTACCAGTTGTTGCAGTTTTCATGTACTAGTACGAGTAAATTGTATTTGTAACTGATTAATATTCATGTTCTTAGTCATACTGTCTTAACGCACTGTCCCTAAACCTGTTTGTATTTGTGAAGACAGGTGACCAGAAGCGCACTGTAGCTCATTTACTTATACAATATGATAGAAACGTTCTTTCATACACTTGCATGTGTCATGCCCTGTAGAAGAGGAATGGTTTGCAATCCAAACTGACAGGTGGATGCTTATTTTACCCATTACCCCTTAAAAACGCCTTTTTACGCCTCTTACTTATTCCTCCACTGAAGAAAAAAGTTCCAGTTTATACAGCAAAGAATATGTACCAAAAGAAATATTTTCCATATCCTAGAAGATGGTAGCTTAAAGCAGGCTGAAAGTAAAGCAGAATGTGCCTTAAGGCTTATTCTGCTTTACTTTCAACCTGCTTTAAGTGGTCATCTGTTTTCGAGTCAAGAAATAGGCTAAGAGGTAATGGGTTAAGGCTAAAATTAAAGCAGAACCCTCCTAAATGACCTTTTAGGTTTCATTTGGTGTGACGCAGTTAGCAGCACACCGGATTCTTGCTAATGCCGTCCTGTGTTCGATTAAGGGGCCAGGCAATATGTCATAGGGTACATTTGTCTTCCGTCCGAACACGTAGAAGTTTGTTTACGAACACTCAAGTTTGATCCCACTGCAATGTCCATAAACGATACGCCCACATTCGAGCAATTGAGAATGATTTGTATAAAAATGCAATAACTTGTTTCGTAATCGATGTAAAAAGTAAAGTTTAAAATGTTAACCACCTTTCTTAAATATTGAAACAAGCTTTTGAGTAAAGGGTTATGTTAGTAAATAATATTTCGAGACAATGGTTAAAACAGCATAAGAAATATCGCGAAATACATAGTGGGAAAAGTAACGTTACATACGAGCGTATATGTATGAATGAATGCTACATGTGATTGAACTCAATTGTTTCAAGCAAAGGTTTTCTTAGCTGTTTTATAGACTCGTTTAAAGTGGCCATATCATGGCATGACGTAGCCCGTCCGTTGAGCAGTCAGTCTGTCTGTTCTGTTTTAACTCGAACATCATTTGCTTGAACTTCAGCATAAATGGTAGAATGCTTTGTTGCCTAAATTGTTTGGACGAGGTCGTAAATTACGACCTTTCCACTGTTTTATGTTATTCCTCTTTACAAACTCACCATTGTTACAGTGGAAAGACGCATTCTTTCCCAATAAACGCATTTACGTTAAAACTAGTCTTTTATATAGATTGATAGATTTATTTCAGCATAAAATGTAACAATACATGGTAAGACATTTTTACAAACATTGTAAAATAGATAAATAGTACATGAATGAAATAATGGACCATGACAGTCACACCATACACTATGGATAACACAAAAAAGGGAAATCCCTTATTTCCATTGTGGTCCTTATACATGATGGTACTGACATAGAGTGGCGTGAGTTTGTTAACACAGTTAAATTATGAATACAGTGTATTTTAAGAAATATTAAAGAAAATAAATGCAATATACTAGTTATCAGATAAAGGGGTACTGAAATAAATAAAAATGATGTTTATCAACATAAACCTCATGTTAAAAGAAGATGCCTTTTAAAAGCTGTCTTAAAAACATTCAAAGTTGGCACGCTGCAACCTAGGTACATGTAGGAAAAGGACTTTAGACAAAACTTTTAAAAAAAGTGATTGGTATATACTGTAGCATTATGTAATAGTTGTCAGATTACTACGATCTGGCTCAAAACTGTTTGCATCGGAAATAATAACATTTTTAGTGTAAAATCTAATGCTTTTAATGTGAAAAAATAACGGCTTGTCCATTTTAATCAAAAGTTTCGCCATCACAAGTGACAACAGTCGACCTGCAAACAGTTTCGAGTAACTCGATGTCTGATCAGGGTCCAAACTGTGTGATATTCATTGCGCTAATACTACAGTCCACAGTATCATTCCTTATCGTGCTAAGCGTCACTTGGCTTACATTTCAGTCATTTTTGCACTCTAAAACAAACAGCGTTTATCGGATATTCACCAAACATGCTGAAAATATTTATTCATATAAAATTTAGGTCTAGTTTGATTATTACTAAAATCGTATGTGGCATATCTGAGTTATTGCCCTTTATGTATTAAAAAATGACTGTTTTCAGCAAGTTTTGCTCTCTAACACAAAAACGTTATATTGGATCTTCACCAAACTTTCTGAAAATGTTTATTGATATAAAATCAAGGTTCAGTTTGATTACTACTAAAATCGCATAAGTTATATCTAAGTTATTGCCTGTTTATTCATAAAAAATGGCTGTTTCAGACTTTTTTGCTCTCTAACACAAAGAGTTTTCTTCAGATCTTCACCAAACTTGCTGAAATTCTTTATTTATATAAAATCTAGGTCCAGTGTGATTATTAATAAATTCCCATAGGGATTATCTTAGTTATTGCCCTTTATGTATTAAAAAGGACTGTTTCACCATTTTTTGCTCTCTAACACAAATACTTTTTTTTATTGATTTTCACCAAACTTGCTGAAAAAGTTTATTTATATAAAATCAAGGTTAGGTTTGAATACTACTAAAATCGCAAAAGGCATGTCTGAGTTTTTGCCCTTTAAGTATTAAAAATTAATATTTCAGATTTTTTTTGCTTTCTAACACATACAGTTTTTAACAGATATTCACCAAACTTGTTGAAAATGTTTATTAATAATAAATCTAGGTCAATCATCTTAACTACCAAAAATCGCACAAGGCATGTTGGAGTTATTGCCCTTGAATGACTTAAAATTGACTACTTCAGGCTTGTCAGCTTTCTGACTCAAACAGTTTTTATTGGATCTTCACCAAATTTGCTGAAAATAATATTTGTATAAAATCTTGGTCCAGTTCTATAAATACCCAAATCGCCGTAGGCATGTTGGAGTTATGGTTCTTTAATTTTTAAAATGTTGCTATTTTATCCTTATATTTGCCCTGTCCACTCTCTAAAAGGACCAGTTTTTATTCTATTTGTAGCCAAATATTTGGTCAATGGTTGCATGTGCTTCATCTTAGCCGTGTTGGTAATAAGTTAAGTAATACAGTGGTAAATACACTATTCCTACCCATTTACGCGTTAATCTATGCGTAAGAAACGCATAGTGAACGGTTAACGAACGGTTAACGAACGCTTAAGGCCTAACGATCTTAACCCGTTTAAACGCGTTAATAAACGATTATACCAGAGATGCTGCGATTGGTACTTCAGGTATCCGTTTCACGCGGAGATTTCGGATCTTATCGACAGGCACTGACCACCGCCTGTAACCAATCTATTTATGTAACCCGCCTATACATATGCCACTCAGATATCGGGAGATTAACAGTGTATTGCCAATTAAAGATAGCAATGTTATCGGCGATACCACCTAGTGTTCTGTAATACACATGTCATATAGTGGGTGTGTAAACCGCTGAAGCTAAGGGGTCCGTCGGCTAAGTGATGACCATTTCATCCGGGCTCTTTTAAACGCGTAAAGAATCGCGTAAAGAAACGGCTAGGAAAGCCGTTTAACGAAACGGATAATAAACGCATAGTGAAAGGTTAACGAACGGTTAACGAACGGTTAACGAACGCGTAAGAAACGCGTAGAGTGGGTAGGAATAGCGTATTTACCACTGTAAATGACCACTCCATTTCTCCCTTACCTCTTGAAGGATTTTCATTCAACTGTATTCAATTTTTTTCCTTGACCTAGATTTAATACCAATACACGTTGTCAGCAAGTTTCGTGAAGATCCAATAAAAAGTGTTTGTGTTAGAGAGCAGAAAATGCTGAAACAGTCATTTTTTAATTATTCAAGGACAATAACTCAGACATGCCTTATGCGATTTTGCTAGTTATTGAACCTGACCTAGATTCTATACTAATAAACATTTGTAGCAAGTTTGGTGAAGATCCAAAAAGAAGTGTTTGAGTTAGAGAGCGGACAAGGCTGAAACAGTCATTTTCAGCAAGCTCAAGGTATAGATTCTCCGTAGTTTTTTTAATCGTTTACCCACCGTGAATAATATTTACACGTTGTTACTGGATCTCATAGTGTTTAACCCTGTGCCTACTGGTCGTAACTTTACGGAGTTTACAAACTATTTGAATCTAAAAAGACGCCGCGTAACGCGGCGTCTCATCTGGGTCCAAACTGTTTGACACTCGTCTTAAGGTTTGTTTAATTAAAACAATGCATAAATCTAAACTGAACACATTTTGCAGACGACAATGTCAAAGCAGACGTCTGTGCAGCAGAATAAGGGTTAACAGGGTCATTTTCAGTGCTCCAGCTACACATGTAAGCGGGAGTAATCTGAACTAATCTAACATTTTCTCACTCATTTCAGCACCGAATGCTATGGTGTTTCTACTGATTAAACCGTCTCTGCGAGACAATTCTAATGAGTATGACACCATTGGGTTTAAAAGCAGAAATAAAGATTTTAGTTTTCGAAATACCTCCGTTATCTGGAGCCCTGTATTTACAGAATTGTCATTCTTTCCATTCACAAGGGAGGCTTTTTAATTTGTGTAGCACAAAAATATTATAAATAAAATTTAAAAAGCTAATTTCTTAGATAAAGCCGGTTTTTGTGAAAGAATCACGTCCCACGTAGTTTAAATGGGACCCCAAACAACCGTTTTATGCAGGTTTCTCAAAAACACAATGCGGCTTTAAACCGTTTACCACTCATATTAAGATAAATTGGTAGAAGTTTCAACACACCTATTGTCTACATTTAATTGCATAGGTTTTGAGCTCATATTAGTTTAAACAGGAAATAATTTTCTATGTATGCTGCTGGGCTCCTAGAGTTTACTCAAAGAGACAATTCTAATGAGTAGTAACAACATAATTATGGTTTAATTCAGAAATAAACATATTTTAAATTACCCCTCATCTGGAATTCTGATGCTGTTTAGCTTTTCTGTCGTTTTATTTTTTAATCATATAGCACTCGACCTGTTTCGCACTCGGTTCAAAAGTGAAATTGAAGAAACGTGAACTTTAATTAAGAACGTTTATATAGAAAACTTTGAAGAATACCTTACGATGACAGATATGGTAGGTTTCAACTACATGTAATACAGTGGAGAATATGTTATTCTTTCCCAATAAACGCGTTTACGCTAAAACTATTATTTGCAGTGCAAACAGTTTGGAGCCAGATCAGACGCCGGGTAACCCGGCGTCTGATCAGGCTCCAAACTGTTTGCCACCAAGATAAGCATGAAATATCAGAATTGTCCAAAAGTTGTTCATTTCTTCCTTTTAAGCGCTTTGCGTTTGCGTACGTTTGCGTTTAAACGGGAAAGAATAACAGATTCTCCACTGTACATGTATTCAAACGCACCATTCGTGCGTTACATTAATGCGTACAGTGGAGAATACGTTATTGTATCCCAATAAATACGTTAACGTTCAAGCTATTATTTTCCATTGCAAAGAGTTTGGAGCCAGATCAGACACCGGGTTACCCGGCGTCTGGTCAGGCTCCAGACTTTTGTCACACAGATTAAAATAAGTAGTTGTCAAAACGTTGTAATTTTCTACATTTCATATTATTGCGTAGAGTTTGCATTTAAACAACAAAGATTAGCGTCTTCTCCACTGTACGTGTAGATAGCTTAGTCCTACACTTTATTTATTTTTGTCACCTCAATAGTTTCTTCATTGAAAAACAGTTAGTATCCAGATCAAACGCCGAGAGTCTGATCTGGGTCCAAACTGCTTGCGAATACCTACTAGACAAACTGATTTCCTATCTAATTTAAAGTTTAAATTTAAATTCCTATCCTAATCTAAGTTAAACAATGAACACTATACAATTCGACGATTTTAAAGCAGAAAACACTTCTTTTACAATTGGAATATGTCAATGTGCGTCGGTCGTTAATTATATACAGTAATTTCTCGATATTTCGCTTACTCAAATAAACGCTAATTTGTGGTTTCAAAGACTGACAGAACCTCACAACAGGACGGGAATAAGGCGGAAGGCTTCTTCACAGGCCTACTGTCGTATACAGTGGAGAAAACATTATTCTTTCCCGTTTAAACGCAAACGAAACGCAAACGCAAATCACTAATATGTAGAAAAGTTCAACTTTTAGACAATTCTGACAATTCATGTTCATCTGAGTGGCAAACAGTTTGGAGCCTGATCAGACGCCGGGTAACCCGGCGTCTGATCAGGCTCCAAACTGTTTGCAAAAGAAACAATAGTTTGAGCGTAAACGCGTTTATTGGGGAAAGAATTACTCCACTGTATAGTCATCTTGCGCAAATGTATCGCATCATAATCAGTGTTACCACACCTTGTTTAGAGTGATTGTGATCTGGTTATGTTGTATAAACCAATAACTCATATTCATGGTATTTTAACAATTTTTATTACAAAGGCATGCTGACGTATACAAGTACAGTTAAACTTGTGTTTGTAGATGGATATTCTCACTAGGGCATGTGAATGCTTACTGCAAGGCAGTGGTAAAGCAGAAAGATCCATTATGTGTTTTCTGTTTTACTTGTGTCCTGTTTTAGAGCTGTCGTTAGTATAAGACCTGGTAACTTATAGTATTTTAGAGATAGATCGCTAAAGACATGCTTAACTGGTTTTGATTAATTACAAAATATTACAACCAATGGGAAACTTTCTGTCCTGATAAGGAGAACGTTGTACACGACATTTGCTCCATTCATATTGGTACAGTGGAGAGTTGTCATTCTTTCCAGTTTAAACGTAAACAAAACGCAAACGCTTTGCACCAAAATGTAGAAAATGACAACTTGTTGACAGTTTTTACGATTTATTTTAATCTGAGTGGCAAACAATTTAATCAGCATGGTCAGAAGCCGGGTAACCCGGCGTATGATCTGGCTCCAAACTGTTTGCAATAGAAACAATCGTTTTACCGTAAACGCGTTTATCGGCAAAAAATAACGTCTTCTCCATTGTATAGTGGGACAGACGTTATTCTTTCCTTTTTAACACATTTAGACAGTTCCAGTTTCCAATTAAGTCTAATCCATTTAACCCATTACCCTATAGCCTGTTTCTAGTAGTGAAAGTAGTTGACCACTAAAGCAGGTTGAAAGTGAAGCAGAATGTCCCTTAAGGCGAATTCTGCTTTCCTTTCAGCCTCATTTAACCTACCATATGCTACATGTAGAATATAGAGAAAAGTTCTTATTATACATATACATATTTATAATCGTAAAAGTTGGAACAAAATTTCTAAAGTGGACGAATAAATAAATTAAATGCGCTTAACGGCACTTTTAGATACGGTAAAGGGTTAACAATATATTGCACAATTACAATCAGTACTGCAGATCACGCACAGAGGACTCCTGTATGACCCCTCTGTTCAGGACCTACACTGTTTCATATGACAATTATACTGTTTATAGTGGAAAATACGTCGTTCTTTCCAAATAAACGCGCTTACGCTTAAACTATTATTTTAGTTGCAAACCCGGCGTCCGACCAAACTCCAAACGGTTTGCCATTCAGATTAAAACAAGCATTCAGAATTGTCAACACAAAAGTTGTCATTTTCATCAGTTTATTACGTATTCTTTCCCAATAAATGCGTTTGCGTTTCGTTTTCGTTTATACGGGAAAGAATAACGTCTTCTCCAATGTACCAGTACACTGTAAATGCTGGCAAACGCGACAGTTAATTAATATCAAAATCAATGCAATTCAATTCTAAATAAATTGCAGTTGTTTCTTTGAAACTGAAAACGACAAAAGTAATATTCTGACACTATTTTAAGGAGGCAATGTTATTTAATCAGCGGCGTCTGATCTGGATTCAAACTGTTTGTCACTCGTCATTAATTTATTTTCTGTCCAAATATCCGTTATGTCACTCTGAGAAAAATATCAGACGACAATTTAAGGCAGACGATATTGCAGGAATAAAAGGGTTAGACATAACTGGCGTGTTTAGGGAACTGCGACAAGGGTCGTTGTAAGGAGGGAGTCGTTGTTGGGAGGGCCGTTGTAGAGAGGGAACACTGTATTTCGTTTGCGTTTCATTTAAACGGGAAAGAATAACGGTTTGCTTTTTTAATTTTATTACCTCTTTTATTAGCTCGTACGTGACTCATAACTAATGGAAGGTAAGCAGAGGTTATCTCCCCGGAAGTAACCCTGATTTGAACGTACAGTAAAACCTTTTTTTTTCACATTTCTGCCTGATACTTCAAATGGAAACGTCCAGTTTTCAATTGAGCCTAGTCCAATAAATACGAAAGACTCAAGCAGGAAACGCAACACAAACAATACACCCGCCTCTCAAGCAGAACACACACACAGTCATACCATAACAAACACGTTCAATGTTGACTATTCAGGGTGTTTTAAACAAAGTGTTACAAAATGACAAAAGAGTGCAGATCCTGATAAAGAGGGCTCCAAATAAAGGAGCTCACTTATCAGTAACTACACAGTTTACATAAGAGAAGTGAAGTTTAAACATTCACAATGTTTGTAAAAAAGCATATACATATACGCGGTACTGGGGGTAATTGAGTGTGTTGCTGCATGCAGGTAAACAAAATGTAGCCAACTGCTGCAGGAACCTAATATTTCTGCATTATTTTGTCCAGCATTTAGCAGTCACCTGGCTTTGATGAACACCACTCTTCCTCGATGGAGGTCGTTTAATACATATTTGACTGTTAAACGTTGAACAGGATACAGGTTTGTTTTAAGAGACGTATGCGTTTAAAAAATACCTCTCCTTTGCTGCAGTCTACAAAAAATTGCAATTTAATATGCAAGTTTTAACCCCTGTCAACATGCACATGCTTGTGTCAATATCATAATTCCGGTATATGTTTAACGTAAAAAATAAATATCCTGAAACCTTCTGTTGGTTCTTCAACCCGGGAAGGAAAAAACAGCTCTACCCCTGCAGTATGCTTGCACCCTATCCGTATTCTTATCAAACGATGTTGAGGCAATGCTACAGAAGAGATGATGTTATTACGTCCCAATAAACGCGTTTACGCTAAACCGTTTATTTTTATTGCAAACAGTTTAGAGCCAGATCAGACGCCGGGTTACCTGGCGTCTGATCAGGCTCGAAACTGTTTGACACTCAGATAAACATGAGTCGTCCACATTTTCAAGAACTTGTCTTTTTCTGTATTCAAGTGTATTGCGTTTCGTTAAACCCTTATACTGCAAAATCTTTCGTAAGAATCACCGTTTTATTGTCCTCTGCTTCAAGTGTGTTGTCTGCAATGTCAATTCAAAGTTAAAAACTAAGGCAGTATGACTGAAGAAATTTCTAAACGAGTGTCAAACAGTTTGGATCCTGATCAGACGCCGCGTAACGCGGCGTCTGATCAGGATACAAACTCTCTGCAAACGCGCTTTTTTAAAAACGTCTTTAAGAGCGAAAGGGTTTAACGGGAAGACGTAACGTCGTCTGTCATGGGTCTACACTGCTTGAAACGTCAGTGTGATTTACGAAAGGCCATAGCAAATAACTCACCGTGAGGAACCAATTGAAACAATAAAGTTGTATTAGACGGACACAAGATAGTTTGTAAGACGTGCACAAATGAACGTTTCAAACTCAATTATATTAGCCAATGACAGTGCAATATTACTTGTATGTGCCGCGGTAATGATTTATTTTTCAATAAATACTCAAAAACGTCCTTATCATTTCGGTCACCTTATTGGTTCGTTTTGAAAAGGTACAATCGCCTAGATGTGGTACAGTCCAACTTCTATATTTCGAACTCGCTTAAGTCGATATTATCCATATAGCAAAGTTAAAATGGGGCTACGTCAATGTCTTACTTTGTTATTCGTATGTGTACGACTTAAATAGACTGAAAAGCAAATAGTGCATTTGCAAAATAACAGAAAATTCTCATATAAAAGAAAATGTGTAGCATTATCGTGCATCTGGCAATAAAAAATATGACCAGACTAAAAACTATCCTCAAGAAAAGTCACCAAATCTTATGTTTTCAAATAGTTTTCATCTCTTTATTCTATTCCTTCTACTATAGAGGATTTAGTTGAGATTGAGAGACATCAAAGTTCGACTGTGCGAATTATTTGTTATATACTTCTATCTTACATAATTTAACCTCGTTTCGTACTACTTGCTTCACAATTAGCATTGTCAACGGTTTGACACAAGACAAAATTAATATGAACAAAGTCAATTGATTGATTGAGTTGGTTTCTACGACAAAAACAATAATAAGACAAGAATATCGTTCCCAATGATGGATGCTCCCCACAAAGAAAAAGCCCAAGATATAGCATGTTTAGTAGGTGAACACAGTAACAAGTTTCATCAACTTACGATGTAACATTCAGGAGATATGCTTCGGACAAAAATGAATTTATTATGAAAAAGGGAGGCAATTCAATATTTGGAGATGATAGAGTTATAATTCTTGTGTACTACACTTCTTTTTGTCATCCGCTAACAGTATCAAGGTTCAAGTTACAGTGCGGCAGAAAATTTGATTTTTTTTTAAATTTATGTAGAAAAAGGGAGATAATTCAATATTGGGAGATGGCAGAGTTATGGTTCTTGAGTACAGCACTCTTTCTGTCATCTCGTATCACTGTATCATGTTTCATCAACTTACAATGCAATGCTCAGGAGATATGCTCCAGAATTTTTTTAAATAGAAAAGGGGAGATAATTAAATATTGGGAGATGACAGAGTCATGGTTCTTGTGTACTGCACCTCCTTGTGTCATCACCTATTACTGTATTTAAGTTCCATTAACTTACTGTGTAGCAGTCAAGAGATATACTCCGGACAAAATTGTTTTGTTTTCTTAGAAAAAGGGAGATAATTCAATATTGGGAGATGACAGGGTTACCGTTCTTGTGTACTGCACTTTCTTTAGTCATCCTCTATCACTGTTACAAGTTTCATCAACTTTCAGTGTAACGGTCCAGAGATATGCTCCGGACAAAATTGATTTTTTATGAGAAAAAGGGAGATAATTCAAAATTTGGAGATGAGAGGGTTACGGTTCTTGTGTACTGCATCTCCTCCTGTCATTCTCTATCACTGTATCAAGATTTATCAACCTACGGTGTACCGTTCAAGAGATATGCTCCGGAAAAAGAAGCGTGACGGACGGACGGACGGAAACACGGACGGACGGACAAAGCGGCTACTATATGCTCCCCCCCTAAAGGGGAGCATACAAACTAAAACACTCCCTGTCATAAAATGCCTAGACCATAACGGGGTTGATTGCACAATAGTCTCCCCGCTCGGATTTTTTCGCTGACGAAGATAAGTAACTAACTACATACATGTAAGTGATGCAATTTAGACCGGTTTATAGCAGGGAGTAGATTTTCAAACCGTATTATTGATTGGAGCCAGATCAGACGCCGAGTTACTAATAAGTTGATCTGAAACCATGCTTGGATCCATATACATACGCCGAATTACTTAATATCTGGTCTGCATCATTGATTCGATCCAGTTCAGACGCCGAGTAACTAAGCATGACTGGAATGTCAATTATTGGTGACTGAATACCTTTCCGGACTTTTCTATTCGTATAACTGATGGGTCTCGATAAAAACAAAGGTATGCCGATTGAAACGCATTTATAAACGGAAAATCCGCTTATAAACGCAAAAATCCACTTATAAACGCGCAAACGCGTTTATCGTTTATAGTATAGTTTGCGTATCGTTTGCTTATCGTTTGTAGTAGTTATCATATGAATTACCTCTCTTTGGTGGAAATATATAAATTACAAAACCATCTGTAGTGTCATTCATTGTGAGGGACAGGATGATACGTTCTTTGACTGTATCTTGCACGGATAGCTAGACGCTTCCGCCGTATTTGTATAATTCTGGAACCAGCGGTGCCATTTATTACTCTGCCAGATGGGTATGTGTGATAAACCAATTTAAGCCTATTGTCTGTTAAAGAGGACATTGACTAATAGTGTAAACCCTGATGAGTCTCTGTGTTATATGGCGCTACACCAGAGTCTGCACTGTTTGCTGTTCTTTATGAAATGCTGTATGAGCAATCACTGGTCAGTGCCTTAAGGCCACCTTTGTGTATCTATAAAACAAATTGTCCATCAAGCACAGTCATGGAAGGAGTTTAGTGCACTGCCTAGTCATAAAAAAGCAAACTTCTAAATAGAAGACAATATGTAGAAATTCACAAACCTCTACGTGGTATTTTCTGTATACTGTTAAGAAGATGTTATTCTTTCCAAATAAACGCATTTACGTTAAAACTATTGTTTTCCAGTACAAACAGTTTAGAGTCAGATCAGATGCCGGGTTACCCGGCTTCTAATCAGGCTTTAAACTGTTTGCCATTCAGGTTAGAATAAATAGTCAGAACGTTGCCATTTTCTATATTTTATTGCAATACGATTGCATTTCGTTAGCGTTTAAACAGGAACGAATAACATTTTCCCAACTACAACTGTGTTCTGTAGTAAGTTAATGCCTTCTAAACATTGACTAGGAATCTTATTTTTATAGTCACATAACAGAAGTACTATTTTACTTATTATTACACTTTAGGCGTATTTAATTCGTTTACTAGCTCCTTCAGTCGTAAAATAAATTAGTTTATGGGATGTGGAAAAGCAGTGAATTATGCTCAACCGACAGTGATACTATTTAGAATTGCTTGTTACAGTGGAGAATCTGTTATTCTTTCCCGTTTAAACGCAAAAGTACGCAAACGCAAAGCACTAAAACGTAGAAAAGAACAACTTTTGGACAATTCTGATATTTCATGTTTATCGTGGTGGCAAACAGTTTGGAGCCTTATCAGACGCCGGGTTACCCGGCGTCTGATCTGGCTCCAAACTGTTTGTATTGGAAATACTAGTTTTAGCGTAAACGCGTTTATTGGGAAAGAATAACAGATTCTCCATTGTACAATGTGCTGTAAAATGACAAGGAGCGTAGACCCTGTAAACTCCTGTACTGTATATCTTAACTCGGTCTACAATGTTTGTACAATACTAAAATTTTCTTCACATGTAGGTACTCTGTTTTGTAGTGTACGCGTATACTCAGTGTTAGGGTTTGATTTATTAAAGCAAAATGAAAGTATAGCAGAAAACTCCTAATGATGTTTTCTATTTTACTTTCGACTTGCTGCTTTAATAAGCATTCTTTTGCCTTACGTTCCGAACATGTAACTTCATTAAGTGGTCATAATAGAGGAGTTTTACGAGTTTTACAGTAACCATAAAATAATAGTTTTATTGTTCATTTTTTTCTCGCAAGGAGTGTACGTGCAAACACTATCCGTCGCGATCCTTTTAACCCCTTCACTGTCAGGTCATCATCTACAGTAAAACCTCTCTATTACGACCACTATAACGAAGGCTAATTGGCTGTATTAAAGATAGGTGACAGCTTAAAACAAGGTGAACGTAAAACAGAAAGCTCCTTAAGGAGATTTCTGTTTTACTGTCACAATGCTTTAAGCAGTTACCTGTCGAAAACACCTAATATTTGATACAATTTTGTTGTAATAATGAGGTTCTACTGTATTTTATATTGCCCCTGTGGGATTGGGGGAGGATAGAAGACACCCACTGCCACCAGTGCTGAATGGTAATACTCAAAGTGCGTCACATTGCACCCCCATGCATTCACCACTCAGATTAACATGAATAGTCAGAATTTTCGAACTGTTGTCATTTTCTTCATTTTAATGCGATGGTTTGCGTTTTGTTTGCGTTTAAACGAGAAAGAGTTACGTTTTTCTCCGCTGTATGGCTTCACTTTTCATACGATAAGATGTGCTGTATGGACAAACAATTGTCCTTGTCCTTTAACCCTTTACCTGATAGCCTATTTATAGTATTAAAGATAGGTGACTACTTAAAGCAGGTTGAAAGTAAAGTAGAATGCGCCTTAGGGCGCATTCTGCTTTACTTTCAGCCTGCTTTAAGCTATCATGTGCTATAATATAGAAATTATTCCTTATAATACATATTCATTACTGATTAAATTGGAACTATTTTCTTCAGCGGATGAATAAATCATATCCGCTAAAAGGCGCTTCTATTGGGTAAAGGGTTAACCGCCCTTTTGTTGATCAAATATAAACTATTCCAGTAAACAAAGAGGGAATATTTATTGCAGTATCAAGACATAGAATTAACGGATTATACATTTTTCCTGTAACTTTATTTTATATAACGTTACCAACACGTGACTCTAATACATTTTAAAAATGCTGTGTAATTTTCGTCTGCGACATGTTTGGTCTACCAATTTTCCCAAAGTTTTCCGGCTTGAAACTATTGTCTGCTATTATTTCTCCAACTTAAATTTAAGATTAATAGACTAAAGAAATACATGTATCGTAAACAAAGTGCCAAACAGTTGGGACCCTGATCACACGCCGCGTTAAGCGGCATCTGATCGGGATCAAAACTGTTTTCACATAACCATTGTACTCTGAGTAAGGCAGTTTGAATCCAACTGAGAAACTCTGGTACTCGGTATCTCATCTGGAACCAAACTGTTAGAAACTGTAACATGTACTAAATATTCCCAAGAAGGTGCAAATGGATTTACACATGTACAAGTATAATGTTTTTTACATATAATATACATAGTGCCTGTAAAGTAAAAATGGATAACTCTTCATGGGTCGCTCTAACAATAATATTATCATTGTCTCCCTTTTCAAATAGTTCTATTTGTTTTTACCTTAGGCCAAATAAAAAATACCTGTGTTTCTTATTACATCCCCAAACAATTAGGGACGGACGGTCGGAAAATCTTTTTTTTTTCTTTTTTAAACAATCGTAGATCTATAATCATATATTTAACTTTTCTGATGGAGTTTTTTTTTATATATAAAATCATATTCATATATGAACATATATATGAATGTATTTTACTTTGCAGAGCACTGGGAGATGCATAAAACCCCTTAAAATACCAATTCAAATTGTAGATTTAAATGATAGGTCACATTACCAAAATTACCTTAAACATTTAAACTGGTATGATTGTTAACAAATATTGGTATACCAACCGGCCAAGTAGTGATGTTTATAATTATGACAGATTGAATTAATAATGTTTTGAAATGTGTTATATGCATATCACATGTGTCAATAAAATGTGTTGCCTGCATGTTGAATGTGTCAATGGTTAATTTACTAGCAGATCATATCAGCAAAGAAGGTACTTTATGACAAATTTATATCAAATTTCACTTCGATTCCTGCTTAATCTTATCAAAAAATCAATTTTTAAAACACTTAAACGACTTTAAAGTTGCTTTTGAATCAATTAAGTGGAGAATAGCTTCTATTACACACATGCGTCGCAAAAATGACCGACATTCACCGATACATTTTTCGAAAAATGGAGAAAAAGTTTAGGGTCGGAGGGAAAAACTAGGGCCGGTCGGGTTACCGGAATCAGAGGTATTTTTTATTTTGCCCTAGACATGTCTATTTAATCTCTGCACACTGATACAGATAACAATTGTACACTGTTTATCTGCAGGAGTAGTTGTAACCTGCCTTTAACATGTTATCCTTGAAGACAGGTGACCAGTTACAGTTGAGAAAACGTTATTATTTCCCGTTCCAACGAAACGCAAACGCATTGTAATAAAATGCAGAATTTGACACCTTTTTGACAAATCAAAATGTTCATTTTAATCTGAGTGGCAAACAGTTTGGAGCCTGATCAGACGCCGGCTTACCCGGCGTCTTATCATGCTCCAAACTGTTTGCAATTGGAATAATAGATAAAACGTAAACGCGTTTGTTGGGAAAGAATAACGTTTTCTCCACTGTAAAGCTAGTTGAAAGTAAAGCAGAATGCGCATTAGGGCACAGCCTGCTTTACCTTCAGCCTGTAATAAGCTACCATTTGATAGAATATAGAATATAATGCTTAATGTAATATATTAATGATTTAATAAAGTAGAATTAAGTGTATCTCATTCAACGAATGTGTAACAAAGCGTATCTATTGATTAAATGGTTCATCAAATGAGCGTTAACGTTTCTATGCCATTGATCAACATTCTGTTAAAGGCCTTTGAGATACAGTTTTTGTATATCTATAATCCCATCTGTGTATTGCCAGTATCTAATTCCAGGGTACTGGTTCATAATGGGCACATCTAGTATCTCCCTTGTAGTCCACACGGGCAATATACGGTACCTAGAAACTCTCTAACAAAGACATCTCTATAATGAACTTTTGCAACGCATCTTGTTCCATATTCTTGGTCATGAACACAAACACAAACCGTGTCTTATTAAATACATTATCGAAAGCCGTTATATATTGATGATTTTATAAAGTATAACTACGTGTATCTCATTCTATTGTTTTGAAAAAAGGTGATTTACTTAAAGCTGGTTGAAAGAAAAGCAGAATGCTTGCTTTAAGCTACCACCTGCGAGAATAAAGAAAATATTCCGTATGGTACATATTCATGACCGTTTAAATTGGAACTATTTTCTTCAGTGGAAGAATAAGCTGAATGCGCTAAAAGGCTCTTCTATAGCGGAAAGGGTTAATCAAATGAGCGTAATCGTTTCTCTGCCATTGGTCAACATTCTGTTAAGGCCTTTGAGATACAGTTTCTGTATATCTATAATCCCATCTGTGTATTGCCAGTATCTAAGTCCAGGGTACTGGTTCATAATGGGCACATCTAGTCTCTCACTTGTAGTCCACACGGGCAATATACGGTACCTAGGTCTGCCGTCATTGAAACTCTCTAACAAAGACATCTCTATAATGAACTTTTGCAATGCATCTTGTTCCATATTCTTGGTCATGAACACAAACACAAACCGTGTCTTATTAAATACATTATCGAAAGCCGTTATAATTATATTGATGATTTTATAAAGTAGAACTACGTTTATCTGATTCTATTGTTTTGAAAATAGATGATTGATTTACTTAAAGCTGGTTGAAAGTAAAGCAGAATGCGCCTTAGGGCGCATTCTGCTTTACTTTCAGCCTGCTTTAAGCTACCACCTTCGAGAATAAAGAAATATTCCGTTTGATACATATTCATGACCTTATATATTGAAACTGTTTTCTTCAGTGGAGGAATAATCTGGATGCGCTAAAAGGCGCTTCTATAGGGGAAAGGGTTAATCAAATGAGCGTTATCGTTTCTCTGCCATTGGTCAACATTCTGTTAAGGCCTTTGAGATACAGTTTCTGTATATCTATAATCCCATCTGTGTATTGCCAGTATCTAAGTCCAGGGTACTGGTTCATAATGGGCACATCTAGTCTCTCACTTGTAGTCCACACGGGCAATATACGGTACCTAGGTATGCCGTCATTGAAACTCTCTAACAAAGACATCTCTATAATGAACTTTTGCAACACATCTTGTTCCATATTCTTGGTCATGAACACAAACACAAACCGTGTCTTATTAAATACATTATCGAAAGCCGTTATAATTATATTGATGATTTTATAAAGTAGAACTACGTTTATCTGATTCTATTGTTTTGAAAATAGATGATTGATTTACTTAAAGCTGGTTGAAAGTAAAGCAGAATGCGCCTTAGGGCGCATTCTGCTTTACTTTCAGCCTGCTTTAAGCTACCACCTTCGAGAATAAAGAAAATATTCCGTTTGATACATATTCATGACCTTATATATTGAAACTGTTTTCTTCAGTGGAGGAATAATCTGGATGCGCTAAAAGGCGCTTCTATAGGGGAAAGGGTTAATCAAATGAGCGTTATCGTTTCTCTGCCATTGGTCAACATTCTGTTAAGGCCTTTGAGATACAGTTTCTGTATATCTATAATCCCATCTGTGTATTGCCAGTATCTAAGTCCAGGGTACTGGTTCATAATGGGCACATCTAGTCTCTCCCTTGTAGTCCACACGGGCAATATACGATATCTAGTTCTGCCGTCATTGAAACTCTCCAACAAAGACATCTCTACAATGAATTTTTGCAATACATCTTGTTCCATATTCTTGGTCATGAACACAAACACAAACCGTGTCTTGTTAAATACATTATCGAAAGCCGCCAATTGAGACTTGTCTAGTTGAAACTCATCATACAACTGTACAGCTAATCCAACGACACCAGTGTCCTTGATGAGGTGTTCTTTGAACTTGAATGCCTCTAGCCTGTCGTCTTCTGTATGTAGTATGAGCACATCCAATTCAAACACATGTGCAATACATTTCTGAAAACACCATAATGTTAGAGTAACACATACGGAATCAATTCATTTATAGTTGTTTGTTTTCAAATCATGTGCGTTAGAATGTCGTTGTATGTACAGTGGAGAATCTGTTATTCTTTCCCGTTTATGCTTACGCATGCGGAAACGAAACGCAAACGAAACGCAAACGAAACGATAAACGATAAACGCGTTTTGCGTTTATAAGTGAGTTTTGCGTTTATAAACGCGTTTATAAGCGGATTTTTGCGTTTCATTCGGCATACCTTTGTTTTTATCGAGACCGATCAATTATACGAATTAAAATAAATCCGAAAGGTATTTAAATAATTATACTAGGTTTATAGTACCCTTCTTATGCCTACATGTACATGTATGCCTAGATAAAACTGTGAGTGTATACAGTATGACAGGGTGTATAGATTGCCAGAGGCCTTGGGCGGACAATGCCTGCTGGGTACACGTCCGGCTTTACTATCTCCCATATATGGTCATGCTGATGCAGTCACCAATAATTGACATTTTAGTCATGCTTAGTAACTCGGCGTCTGAACTGGGTGGAATCATTTATGTAGACCAGGACATGGGTAACTCGGCGTATGATATTGATCCAAGCATTGGTTCATATCAAATGATTAGTAACTCGGCGTCTGATCTGGCTCCAATCAATGATACTGTTTGAAAATCTTCCCGTCTGAAAATTGCGTCACGTATGCAGTTTGTCAAGATCAAATAAATACTGTTATTCATCTACGCAAACGCATTTTCTCAATATCGCTCAATTTTTATGTGACCTTTGAAAACATTTTTCTATGTACATGTAGATGAGACGCCGATAAGTTCGCCATCTAATCACGGAGCAGTCTGTGATTTCTCCATGATCTAATCAAGATCTAAACTGATGTACGTTATAGAACGAATTAATATTTTGATTAAAAAACCAGACAGTTTTGTTCTCCATCATAATGCTGAGTGACTCGGCGTTCCAACGAGATCTTAACTGTTAAATTTTATTAGATTAATTAAAATCATATTGATTTCTATTCAAACGGTTTGAATCTATTTCAATTACTTTGGGGGAGTTAGGGGTAAAATTAGTAAAATGTTAAATCGGCAATACATCAGGATCCAAACTGACAGTTTTGATAAAGTCAAATTAGATCTACTTTATATGATAGATTTACACTAGTGTGGCCATTTCTTGTGAAAGTAACCTGACCATAAAAATGACAATTTTGGTGGCGGACTATAAATTGTAAAATTGCCCCCAACAGACTCGCACCCCTAATTAGGATTATGTTTACTTTGATAAGCCGAAGTTTTATTACCCCATATCCGGTTGATGACGCAACGAGATGTCGGGTAGTTACACCACAGAGTTATATCATACAAGAATTCCGTGGTTACACGATGGGCAATTATTATATTGCTGTTTTTGACCATGTACAGTTATACTTTACAGATAGATAAAATCCTTCATATTTACAGCTCATCTAAATGTTATGTGACTTAATGATTCTTTTGAATATGTTGACTCGACACTGGAATAACGTCTGAACTTATCAGGTATGCGTTTAGATGATTTTATGATAATTTTAGATTAGTTTTGTTATAACCTATCATTATATAAACTCCAAAAAGAATGGACCTAACAGGGTCTACACTGTTTCAATTCCATGTATAGAATTTAGTACAAATGTGTGAGTGTAACAACATATTTGTAAAAAATCAGAATGTGCAAAATTTGATCATAGTAACTCGGCATCTGATCTGGATCCAAACATTGATGCGAATCAGATGCCCAGTAATTTAACAACTGATCTGAATCCAAGCAATTAACAAATATTTCGGTTGGAACAAAAAGCACCACCATATTTTTAAACGAAACACAGATCGTCTAATTTAACGATCGAATGAGATAAAACTCTTTAAAAAACACAATTCGAACAACTTGTGTATATATAAAGCACTTTTAAAGTGCAAAAATGAGAAAATATCTTTCTTAACGTTGTTTAAACACCCAAAATGCAATGTAAAACCATATTATGACTATTAACTTATAAGTGCGTTTAAACGCACTTACAAACGCGTTAAGAGATAAAACGCGTTTCAAACGCCTTTCAAACGCGTTTAAAACGCATTAAGTGGGAAAGAATAACAGTTTCTCCACTGTACAATGAAACCTCTTTTTTACGACTACTAAATTGTTTTAACCCATTTGTGCCCAATGGATTTGTCCATGCTTATATATTTGATAGGTCCATTTTTATCTAAGGGGTTCCTGGTTAAAATTTTCATTTTCCTTCTGTTTTATATTGAAATTCCTATCAGCAAAAAGTGTAGACTCTGAACAGACGCCGCATAATGCGGCGTCTGATCAGAGTCTACACTGTTTGCCTATATCCCATAAATGGGACTGGTTAATAATAACGTGTTTACGAAAAGTGACCGCTTAAAGCAATGAGCTTTTTGTTTTACTGTCACCTTGCTTTAACCTGGCATTTGTCTTGTATACAATTAATTAGCTTTCTTTTATTGGTCGTAATTAATGTATATGATCGATTGGAATAAATACATTTTAAACTAAATAATACCCCACTTGTACAGTCGACCGTTGAGAACTCAAACGCGTTTACCTTTGAGAACATCTAAACAGTTTGGAGCCAGATTAGACGCCGGGTGCTCAAATAAATCGCTAGAAATGTCAAACAATGTAGTGTTTTACGTTTTAAAATTTTTTTTGATTGCGTTTGCTTTTCGTTTGCGTTTAAACTGGATGGAATTACGCCTTCTCCACTGTAAGTCGATTATATACATAGATAAAAAAAATAAATTAAATTCATAAAACTTCGCACGACAAATGTCTTTGTCTGATTATAAAAGTATCAATTATTATTTATTTCTCCATTTGATTCTGTCTTGTTACATCTCTTTGGAATTGTATTGAAAAGGCGATTCAAAAGATATGTCACAAAATAGGATTAGATAGAGAAATCAGAAATTAAGTGTGTATTTTAAAGTATTGACTTACGACAGTTTTTGCCGTACGAAGTTTTATTAAACGGGCCCCTGTATAGCAAGGTTAGAATGGGACTAAGTCGCATTTAAACTTTGAACCACGGGTAGGTTCGACTTACATAGGTTTGAATTATCAAAGCTCTAGTCTAGTCAAATAACTGTATATGTTGATGTATATATAACCCTTGAAAATATGTACTAATTGTGCACATTATGATGATCATGTGACATATATGTATAGCTAATAGACTGAGTAGTGATGGAACACTGTAAAGTAAACTAAAATAAACAAAAGAATGCAAAACACAATTAAGACAATGACATACTATATGTATTAAAATCGTTGACAATTTATTCGTGTCCAGAGTTGCATACCATGTGAAGCCAGCTCAGACGCCGGATTACCTGAGATGTCAGCTGGCTCTTAATGAAAAGGACTAATTGGTTTAGTACAAACGCGTTACCCTTTGATGAGCAAATTTATCGCGAGATGTTTACCCCTCCACCTCAATAGTGTCTTCTGATTCAATATTGTTGTCTGCACTATTGTTTCAAAGTTAAATTTAAGGCAGTATACTATATAAGTGGTAATGTTAGCGAAGTGGAAATATTTGCGAATTTCGCGAATTAACAAAATTCGCAAACAATCCCACCAGCGATATTATCAGCGACCGTAATGCAATATGTTACCTCAGCACCGTATCCATTATTTACCCTTACATCGCATTAGATCTATTCATGAAATAATTGAATATCACATATTCCACAGAGACTTTATTTTCTCTAAAATATCAATTAATGTGACATAGATATGCAGGTTCAAACTGAAGTAAGCACAATTCTAATGTACTAAAAAGTCTCATTAATTTTCAATCGAGGAAATACTTGACCGCCCGGCAATTGTGGCTCGGCTAAAACATTGATATATAACGGCGGTTTGTTTATACCTGTATTTTAAAACACGGACAGTGGAGAGCCTCGTCTAAAAATGTTCCTTTTTACAAATACATGTATGTGATAAAATATGCAAAACAGCCTTTGACGCTGATGAGACGCCGAGTGAATCGGCGTTCTATCTTTATCAAGGCTGTTTGACAGTCGGTCAAGGGTTAATCTAATTCGTGAGTAGACAAAGTAATGCGCATGCACAATACTGAGCTGTTTGGTCACACATCTAGTGGGGATAATTACGTGCTTAAACTTTATACCGCTATCTTCATTTTTAGCAAACATTTGTATCCATATCAAATTATTATGTTTTTGGCATCAAAGTATGGATAGTATCAAGCTATTGATAAGCCTCTAAACCAATTTAACATTTTTACTGGTGAAATATTTCAGAAGCAATGAACGCCAAGAAATCGAACAACACTGATTCAGTAGGGTCACTTTATTTTGTTGATAATTTGTCACTACTTACCGTCAGAGTTACGCAATTGTTTGAAGATCTAGTAAGATAGTCAAAACAAAACAACAGAATCTACAGATAAATATAATTGTGACACTGTGACATTATTACAGCTCACGCTTTAAACTGAAACAATGTGCACATGAAACGTCGCTGTGAACTACTAGTACTGATATAATTGCCGAGCCGCTTATATCAACACTCCACAAAAGCACCGTCTGCGCTGAGCTATTACGGAGTCATTATTACGATGTGTAGTTATAACGGAATGAGATAGAAATGGGTTTTCGCGAACATTTCAGCCAGCGAAACGTCATTTTTGAAGATTCGCAAACTTTTTGACCAGCGAACATAACCACTTATACAGTAACTGACACAATTTTCAAACAAGTTGCAAACAGTTTTGATCCTGATAAAACTGATATGATCAGAACTGTTTGCAAATGCGCTTTATGCCTTCATTTAGAGTAAAAGGGTTATTTGAGAACCGCTATAACAAGGCTTTAATAGTAGTTTTTCTTCATACCGAATGTAAGTAGGACTTACCGCCATTTGTTTGCATCCGGAAACGGAAGAAGGTACAGTGACACCTCTCTTAGTCAATCAGCTAGTAAGGCAGCTTAATGCTAAATGAAAGTAAAGCAGAAAAGTCATTCACATGTCACCTGCTAAACAGACCGACATGAATATTAGTACATAGATATTAACCCATTTGTGCTCACGATCCCATACATGGGACATAGACAAACAGTGTAGAGTCTAATCAGACGCCGCATTATGCGGCGTCTGATCAGAGTCTACACTGTTTGCTGATAGGTATTTCAATATAAAACAAAATGAAAAATAACATTTTGACCAGGCAACCCTAACGGTAAAAAATGGACTAATCGAATAAATAAGCATGGAAGAATCCACTGGGCACAAATGGGTTAAGCGGATGTTACACTGTAGATGTCATCCCGATGTATGGTGCATATCTTTATTAACAGCAAAGCCCCTCTATTATGACCACTAGATTGTATCAATCATTAGGTGTTTAGTGCAGATGATTGCTTAAAGCAAGGTTAATTAAAGTAGCTTTATTTATTTATTTTACTTTAACCTTGTTTTAAGCTTTCAACTGCCTTTTAATAAATAATTCAGCTTTCCTTTTAGTGAACGTAATAGAGGCGCTCAACTATGTACAGTGGAAAAATCATTATTTTTTCCCGTTTAAACGCAAACGCGACGTAATGAATCGTAATAAAATTAACAAAAAGACAGCTTATATCGACAATTCTGACTACTCATTTTAGTTCGAGTTGCAAACAGTTTAGAGCCTGATCATACCCGGCGACTGATCTGGCTCCAAACTGTTTACAATGGAAATACTAGTTTTAGCATAAACGCGTTATTTGGGAAGAAAAATGTCTTCTCCACTGTAAGTACTCAAGATCCGTAAAGAGTAGACCACTTTACATCCAATCAGAGTGAAATCATGCATGTGTATGTAACTCTGTCTACATCCACTGGTCTACACAACAATACAGTGGAGAATCTGTTATTCTTTCCCAATAAACGCGTTTACGCTAAAACTATTATTTGCAGTGCAAACAGTTTGGAGCCAGATCAGACGCCGGATAACCCGGCGTCTGATCAGGCTCCAAACTGTTTGCCACCAAGATAAACATGAACTATCAGAATTGTCCAAAAGTTGTACTTTTCATCGTGTTAGTGCTTTGCGTTTGTGTACGTTTGCGTTCAAACGGGAAAGAATAACAGATTCTCCACTGTATGTACAGTGGCGAAAACGTTATTCTTTCTCGTTTAAACGCAAACGAAACGCAAACGCATCGTAATAAAATAGCGATTTTGACAATTTTTTGACAATTCTAAATGTTCATCTTAATCTGAGTGATAAACAGTTTGGAGCCTGATCAGACGCCGGGTAACCCGGCGTCTGATCGGGCTCCAAAATGTTTGCAATGGGAATAATATATTTAGCGTAAACGCGTTTATTGGGAAAGAATAACGTTTTGTCCACTGTATAAGTATACTGTGGCTAAAACATTATACAATAACAGTTATATACGTTGCCAACAGTTTGAAACAAGATCAGACGGCGAGTAACTCGACGTCTGATCTTTCTCCAAACTGTTTGCCATTAAGATTTTTAAACATCGTCAATGTACTGGTATCAATAACTTGTTATTTTACATTGCATTGAATTGCGTTGTCGTTCAAACGGGAAATAATAACGCCGTCTCTACTGTATACCCTATCTCTTTTATCGCAAAACTTATCGTTCAGTACATGCACTGTTGTATTGTACATGTATCATACTCAAAATTGGGTTTAGGGGTTAGGCGTAAAAGGGACAAAATAGGACATACATAAAGACAAACACCTCTATAGGAGTTTTCTGTGTTTACCTTCTTCAAATATCAATGAACTCATTTTATCAATTTACACACATTACAGACCCTGGTCGATGGGCTCCTATTTCTACATAAAACACGTTTACTTCTCACGTGTATACTGTTATGTAAAAGAATTTATAGGTTAAGCAATCATCCGTCTTTAAGGAAAATCATTTTTGTAGGAAATTGCCAGTTTTAAGACGAAATTTCAACTTGGTGTATCTTATGACAGAGTGGCGAGATGATACCAAAACAACATGAATCTGCATTAATGTCACACTATGGAAATTTTAGTGAACCGTTTGAATAACGTCAAGATAACAAATTTAGATGGTTTCATATCTCAATCTTTGAAACCATCTTTAGTCAGCTTCTAGTTTCCAAAACATTTACTCAGTCTTAATCAGCTCAAGAAAGGAACACTCAATAATATCGTAGGATATTATCAGTTCCTTAAAAAAAAAAAAAATATTTTGAAAACTGTATTAGAAGAAATAGTGAAATGATTTCAAATAATAAACGCCTAGTGAAACAGAGTGGCATGCTGTTAAAGAATGTGTGTATAGATATACTCCAAATATGCGAAAGAAAACACGTGTTTCATGAAATTATTTACAAAGTAAGATTTACGCCAAATCCGGTTATGAGATTCTTTACAGTTTCTTCAAGTTCTCTCTATACATAATATGCTTACAGATAACTTATTTTAAATACTATCAAATACATGTCTACAAAGAAATATTGCTATTTCAATACTTTAATTCTGTATTTAAGTTTGAAACCATTTTCAGTGATCTCAAGTACTTTGATTATTTTACCTGTTCCCTCATTCCCTGTTTTCTCCCTTTCTCACAGAGAAACATGATTCGACACACTTACCTTGTGTTCATAGAAGCGAATGCTTGATGTTTCTGCAATGTATCACGACCTTCAGTCATGTGCATAGTTTCTTGTATCCGGATACTTGATTGCCTAAAACAGGTTGCAAGAGTATGTTTCTGCACTATTATTAGCCTGTATTAAGCAAATAACTTTAACCCTTTCCCTTATAGAAGCGACTTTTAGCACATGCATTTTATTCATCCGCTGAAGAAAATAGTTCCAATATAAACCGTACTGAATATGTGTCATATTTAATACTTTCCTTATTCTAGCTGGTAATAGCTTAAAGCAGGCTGAAAGTAAAGCAGAATGCGCCTTAGGGCGCATTCTGCTTTACTTTCAACCTGCTTTAAGTAGTCACCTATCTTCAATATTATAACTAGGCTATCAGGTAAAGGGTTAAAATTTACAAACATTGACAACATGCTACATTTGTATGATGTAAAGGGTTAAATACATAAGTTTAAAAGAAAGCATCCAGTTTTAACTTTTATTTTAGAGATCACAAACACAAGATATATGAACATTATTTTTAACATACACATGGTACGAAATTCTATATGAAGATACATAAGATGTAAATGAACACACGTGTAAATGCAATGGAGAAGACGTTATTTGTTCCTGATAAACACCTTTATCCTACCTCCTACAAGTTTCTAGCTATCCGATTGGTGAAATGGCGTCACGTGAAAGCCGTGTATTTTCCATCCACTGCTTTCAGCAACCTAATATTGGTCCTGGGGGCAACATATCTTATGCACGTGAAAACATTAGCAACGTAAGTTCAAAATGACTAACGTTCGATGAAGATGACGTCATTTGGTTTCTATAACGGCCGCGCTTATGTAAACGTTCAAACAGTTTACATGTTCGTTGATTTTGAATCAGGTACAGTGGAGAAAACGTTATTCTTTCCCAATAAACGCGTTAACGCTAAAACTAATATTTCCATTGCAAACAGTTTGGAGCAAGATCATACGCCGGGTGACCCGGCGTCTGATCAGGCTCCAAGATGTTTGCCACTAAAAATGAAAAGTCAGAGTTGTCACAAAGTTGTTATTTTGTACATTTTATTACGATGCGTTGCGTTTCGTTTGCGTTTAAACGGGAAAGAATAACATTTTCTCCACTGTATACAATAAACAAGTCATTAAACGGTTGCTGATTATGATGTTTACAGTTTTGGGGCGGTAAACATGACGTCACGCACTAATGCTTAGATAATGATTGATGACGTCATGTTTTCATATTATATGACAGTGACCGCTTTAAATCTATTTCGTCAAGAATAAAAGGTAGTCGGTAGGATATTACACAGTGTTCAGGTGACCTAATATGGAATATACACTGCCAGTAAATTCCATATGGGACTCGAGCTCCGCTCTCGTCCCATATGGAATTTACTGGCAGTGTATATTCCATATTAGGTCACCTGAAAACTGTGTTACTTATATTATGCTGATGCATGATGTCCACAATGTAACCCGGTGTCTGATCAGGCGTCAAACTGTTTACCAATGAAATATAGAATACATCTTCAGAAAAAGATGTCATTTTCTACATTTTATTGCATTGCGTTTTGTATCGTTGAAAGAAGAAATATTAAGGATGTCTCTACCTTGCTATATACTTTACAAATACGAGGTTTCGGATATGTTGAAAATGTCAAAAATACATTCAATGTTGTATATTGTGTTTCTTCAACGTTTGCAGATCTCTTACATGTAATAGTATTTCGAAACAGGTTGGTATAATATAAGCCTCGAAGATCTTTTCCCAATTCAAACCATCACAAAAATGATTCTGGAAGCTAACAATGGAGGTAGAAATAATAAAAAATGGAACCCAGATACATTCCTACCTTGTTTAGTTTAAACATATTTTTATTCCCTCAAATATACATGGAATTGGGGTTGGGTCACAAGTTATAACAACATTAGATCCGACCCTCCCCCTACACTGTAAATATACAGTACAGGAACAATGGCATATAGATGAAATATGACGAAATTACTTAACTTATGTGTTGAAGAAAAAGACTACAGAAGGAAAGAAGAAGGAAAGAGAAAGACTGTCAGAGAAAGATGCTTCAGACCAAATAAATGTGTATTTAGTCATATGGTGTAAGTGATAGATAAAGAATACATGTAAGTGGCATCATGCATATATCCTGTATAAGAGAGACAACTGTAACTGAAAAAGGTTTACTTAAACATTTGAATTGTCTCCCTTTACTCAAAATATACTTGCAGAAATCAAATTTTTTCAATCCCAAGCTGCCAAATCTATAAATCCAGGGCTCCAGACAAGATAAAGCAAACTAGACAAATTCAACATTTTGTTCCTCACTTCAGCACCAAATCCCATGATGCGACTACTTGTCAGAATCGTCTCAAAGAGACGATTCTAACGAGCAATGATCCCACAGGGCCCAATGCCGAAATAAAGTTTAAGTTTTGACTATTACCTTTATCTGGAGCTCTGTAAATTACTTATAATTTCAGATAGTTTCAGACAGTTGGGATCCTGATCGGATGTCATGAAGCGTGGCATCCGATCAGGACCCAAACTGCTTGACACTCATGTAAACCTTTTAGATCCTCTAATAAATTCATGCACTGCACTGAAAATATTGAGATTTTCTTTGTCATTTAAATATCTTTTCCCAAATAATAATGTATCTAAGTTCAGAGGTTGAAATTTACTAATTGAATGAAATAAAGTTGATCTTGGCTGTGTATAATTCTTACAGGTAAAGAAGAAATGTTCTGCATCTTCAATAGCTTCAGTACATGAGCAATAGGGATCCAATCTGAGGTGGTTATTAAACAGATCGTTATTTAGATTACTGCAATTGTTTCTAATTCTTGCATGTAAAACTGATAAGTATCTGTTTCCCTGTGAATAATATAATGGAACATTTATGAGAGAATTGTCATTTAATAATACATGTCTGAAACTAGTGTATGAATCAATGTTTCTCAAATCAAGATCTAAGCTATTCCACAAATCTATGGAGGATGGAATACATGATTTTTGTGAGACTGAAGTTCTAGTAATAGGAATTCTAATATTTTCCCGGTTTCTTAGTGGATATGGGTTCGATTCTTCAACAGTAGGAGGTATCAAGTCTGTAATATATTATGGTACCATGCTGTGTGTGGCTTTATACATAAAAAGCAGCTTTTGAAAATTACGTCTCTTTTCCAAACTCAGCCATCCACATTCACGGTAAAGATTTTCTAATGAAACAGAACGAGTAAGACCAGTTACAATTCTGGCAGCTTCATTTTGAAGTTTTTGTAAGGAATCTGAACAGCTATCAGAGCAACCATCCCAAACTATAGATGCATACTCAAGTATAGGAGATATATATGAGAGATAGATTTGATTTAAAGATTTCCTATTTAGAGTAAATTTTAATCTTCTCATTATGTTTACTACTTTCGAGGCAGATATTACTACATTATCTATATGAGAATTCCACTGACCATTGTGGCTAAGAGTAACTCCTAAGTGCTTGTGGTTTTCGATAAAATTAATTGGTGTATCTTCAAATATTAGTTGTGGTAGATTATCATACTTTTTTAGAGAGAAAAGGATAGCTTCAGTTTTGTTAGGATTGAAAGTAACCAGCCATTGTTTAGCCCATGAAGATATGATATTAAGGTCATGATTCACAATACCTTCTATATCATCAACAGATGTAGCCGAATAAAAGAGAGAGCTATCATCTGCAAACAATCTAGTTAAACTGAGTAGAGAGTCAGATATATCATTGACATAAATAAGAAACATTAACGGCCCTAGCACAGATCCCTGAGGAACACCGGCTGAAATAGACATAGAAGCTGACACGCTAGACTGTAGGACGACTCTCTGACTTCTATTTGACAAGTAACTGGAAAGCCAATCAAGTAAAGAACCATTAATACCATTTTGTTTCAATTTAAAGAGAAGACCTTTGTGCCAAACTCTATCAAAGGCTTTAGAAATATCGCAGAAAACCATACAAGAAAACTGTTTATTGTCAAATGATTGACATATATGATGAAAGATATCTATAAGCTGGAAAGTAGTTGAATGGGCTGGCAAAAACCCAGATTGATATTTGTATAGAAGATTATTATTGAGAAAGAAATTGTACATGTGCTTAAAGATCACTCTTTCAAACAATTTACCACAGCAACTGAGAAGTGATACAGGTCTATAGTTTGAAACAGAAGATTTATCACCTTTTTTATAAATAAGTATGACATTTGCAATTTTCCAACAGTCAGGAAAAATCCCTTCAGTAATGGACCTGTTGAACAATATAGAAAGTGGTTTGGCAACTGATGTTGAAACACCTTTAAGCATTTTATGACTGATAGAATCAGGTCCACTGGCCTTATTTATATTTAAGGAATTGATAATGTCATTTATTTCTGATTCAGATATAACTATGTTTGACAAACAGTTCTGGGTTTTAGCATCAAAATCAGGAAGAACAGCATTTTCTTCATTTAAGGAAGATATAGAGGCAAAAAAGTCATTTAAGCAATCGGCTTTATCTTGATCAGTTATATAATATGAAGATTCACCTCTATTAGAGGTTACACATAAGGGAGGAATATTAGCAGAACAATCATTATTTTTAACAAAGTGTTTAATTAATCTCCAAAAACCTTTCTTATCATTAGAGTGTAAATTTTCCAAGTTAATTTCTAATGAGTTGAAGAATGACTGTTTAGCATGTTTTTTCATGTTGTTTATTTTATTTCTTAGCTGTTTATATTTATTTAAAATAGACGATTTACCTGTTTTGAAAGCTAATTTCCTTAATCGATCTCTTTTCCTACAAAATTTTCTTAATTCAGAGTCAAACCAGGGCTTGTCATCGGGGCGCACTAATATTTTCCGTGATGGAATACAGGCATTAACAAACTGAAGAAAAGTTTTAGTAAAACAATCACAAGCTTCATCCACACTACCATTATAAAGTATTTGCCAGTCAAAAGAAGAAATATTTTGACTTAAGAGCTGAAAGTCAGCATTTGCATATAGATAGACAGTTCTTTCAAAACTAGCTTTAATTTCGTATGAAAAAGGAAGAAATATAAAAGTTGCACAGTGATCACTAACATCAGGAGGGTTTGGTATTACACCAGAATCAAGATAGTGCATGTCAATAGGAATGATGACAGGAACCAGTAAAGCATTTAGGCGAGTAGGTTCACTGATAGTGTTCTGTAGTGAAAAATTTATAAGTACATCCTTTAGTTTTCGAAAATTAGGATTCAACAAGTCTTCATTCAGGTCTCCCAGAATGATTATATTTTTACTTATTTCTAGTGCTCTCTCAATATTCTTATTAAAGTTCAGGAAAAACTCAGGATCAGAAGTTCTAGGACTGTAAAAGGTACCAACTAAATATTTCTCATGATTTATAGTAATGCATATCCAGATTGATTCGGGGCAGAAGTTTTCCAGTTCAAAGAGTCTTTTATGAATGAGATTACTAGATAGGTATACCAGTATTCCGCCTCCATGATTTGTTCTATCCTTTCTGTAAAAACTATCATAAGCATCTGACAGAAACAAGAAATCATCAGATACAGCCATATCTAAATGTGTCTCAGTAAAACTCAAAATATCAAAGTCTAAATAGCTGTCTCTGATGTAGTCCAGTTTCTGTCTTATGCTTCTGATATTGCAATGCAATAATGAGAGACTGTGGCCACTATTGCTAGTGGTTGGACCGGGGTTTGGTTCAACATCGCCTGACTGCAGCAGTAGTAATAATAAGACTGTGTATAAATAATAGCTATTAATAGAATTAATAACAAATTTGGTACAGTATAGACTCAGATTATATAACCACAAGATAATAATAAAAGGAATGAATGATACCTTTACTGATACTTTCTTACAACATAAGAAACTTCTGCCGTGGAACCGACCGATGGAACATCTCCAGAGTTCTAGGGCATTACCCATTTGGAAGCAGTTTCACAACAGTAGTATTTGAGATGTTCATCACTTCAGTTCCACAGCAGTTTGTCTCCCGATCACCATAAACAAAGTGTCTGAAAAGAAACAGGATAAAGGTGAAAGCAAAAATAGAAAGGAAAGACATGAAGAAAAGATAAAGAATAGAGAAGAGAAACAAAGAAAAAAAAATAGACTTAAGTAATAAAAAGCTTAAGAAGAAATTTCAGTAAAAAGTTTCAGTAAAAAGTTCTCTGGAAAATATGACAGCAAGAAGTGATATTTAGAGTGGTGATGTAATTTGCTCTTTTCCAGTAAGTATCCTTAGTGTCTCCAACTCAATACTCTATCAGAGAAATCAGTTCTTTTCATTATCATGAGTATACATCATAAGAAAAACTTTCAAGTCCTAGTAGACCATAGCTTCAAGCAGGCTGAAGGAGCAGTGGAATGAGAATTTCTTCTATTCCGCTTCACTTTCAACCCCCTCCAAGCGATCACCTATCTTAGGAGGCAAGCCAACCAAGTACTGTAAGAGTTATACGGTAGTTAAATTTCTGTCCAAGTCTTCTCTAGTGGTACTCATAGTGTATCAATTTACTATAAAGAATACATACTTGTCTTGTGTAGGCAGTGAAGACCCAGATTGGGGACCTCCTTCAAGTGCTCTCCAATCTGGGTCTGCAAAGTCTGTCATGTTGAGTATTATGTAAAAGAGACAGAAAGTACTTTTAAATAACATCAGAAAACAGATAAACTAACTCTACACCATTTCAATACATTCGTAACGGGTGCATGATAAAATAACAAAAAACCTTTCTATAACCCAGTATCTGGCAGCCTAAAGCAGGCTGAAGATAAAGCAAAATGTGCATAAGGACACACTCTTCTTCATCTTCAACACGCTGTAAGCTGCATGATTTTCAACTGTATAGTTTGTCAAAGTAACCTAGAATCATCATCCCAATATATACACTTATATACAGTCATGAATATGCAACAAAAACAACAATTCCAAAATCCGAGCATATAGTGGCTCAAAGCGACCCGCAACCAGATGGTGCACCAAAAACAGCAACCTGCAAATATGTGTCAAACGCTTATATAAATGGTAAAGAATTAGTTTAGGATAAGAAATTCTGTTTAAAAAATGTATTTCAATAAAAAAAAAATATTGGTCTCTGGTGGGACCCGAACCCGGGGCCCGGCACCGGCGGACAGAAGGCAAAACAGGGGAAACCGCCCAGACCAACGGACCACGGAACCATCCGCTTAACCCGGATCGACTCAACGCATCCTTGTGGTTCGTGGGCTTAATTGTCACAGGGAACGTTTCTGTTTATTTGGTCGAGATTATATCCTCTTCCAAGAACTTAAAGGAAGGCAGGTCGGTGTATGGTCAAATGTGCTGCTTAACAACAAGTCCTGAAATCACCGTCATCTCATCTCATCATCCCTAATCATTAAACGGCGCTATATGACATATTTTGTGATACAGTGCCGTAAAATCCAACTCATTCATCATCTATCCAAACAAGTAATTAAGATAATATAAAAACTATTGAGTTACTCTCATCTTTTATTTCGACCTGTATTACCCTTTGGCAAAAACAATCAAGTCAAAATAAACCCCAATGATTGTTTAGATGAATGCATGTAGCAAAATTGTAACGCGTGTGCGGAGGACGTGACTATATATTGATAAAGGTCTGTAATGGTCCAAATAGTACATGTACATAACAATTCAATAACAGTTAATGTTATCTGAATGATAATCATTTATGTATATATCAGATCTACAATAAAAGTGTTTACGCTAAATCTATTATTTCCATTGCAAACAGTTTCGAGGCTTCAGACTGTTTGCCATTAAGATTAATAGAAATTTTAGAATATTGTCAAAAAAATGCCATTTTCTACATTTTATTGCTATGCGTTTCGTTTGCGTTTAAACGGGAAATACTAACGTCTTTTCAACTGTAACACGGGCTGCTATAGCTATATAGTATGTAATATCAAACGACGGTCTTCTTTTCTTTTCAAACAAAGCGCAACGCGATGCAATAACAATGTGATTGGTTTTTTTTTATCATTTCGTAAGATTTTTTAAAATCTAATTTACACACATTTTGGAGCCTGATAAGACACCGGATTACCCGGCTCCTGATCTGGCTCCAAAGTGTTCACAGTGAATACAACAGCCTTAGCATAAACGTGTTTGCTTGGTAATCATATATACTTTTATATTATGATAACATCAGACTAAACACTGTCATGTTCACGGAATTGCAATATCGCTGTCCTAGACAGTGTACATGTAATTGCGCTCTCTTCCATGCCTTCGATCCCTAAAACTGCAATGTATAAATTATATCTCGGTGACTGCAATAGACAGTAGACTGTACACATGTAATTGTTACTACAATAACTAATCAAAAGAACACATTTGTTTTCATTCTACAAGTAAAAAAATGTAATGTTTAGGTATGATGGATGAAATAAATGTATATGAAATAAGTCATTCAACCAAGAAATACTTTTAACGGTCAACTCCAGGTTACAATTAAGTCCGGGCCTTTTTATTCCTCTGCCATGAACTTAAAGGAAGGCAGTCGGTGGTTTTGATCCCATGCGCTGCTTCGCAACAAATGAGATTAACCGAAATCATCTTCCTGAAATCACTATCATCTCATCTCATCTCATCTTCCCTCATTATCCAGCGGCGCTAAATGACATATTTTGTGTCCCAGTGCTGTAAAATAAAAGTTATCCTTCAATACAATCCATCCATTTATGACTATATTGAGTTGTTGTCAGCAATATATTGCAAAATGACAAACAGTCCAGAGGGCCGTTTCATAAAACTCCGTACGACATGAACGATCGTAAGTCAAAACTTTAATACATATTGCTTAAACCTTATAATTGAGATGATCTGACTTACGACAACATTTGTCGTACGAAGGTTTATGAAACGGACCCCTGACATTGATCAGAGGGCTCCTTTATGTCCTCTCTGATGTTGGTATTCACTGGTTGCATAGCACAAATGTACACGTTACATGTACAGTGGAGAATCTGTTATTCTTTCCCAATAAACGCGTTTACGCTAAAACTATTATTTACATTGCAAACAGTCTGGAGCCAGATCAGACGCCGGGTAACCCGGCGTCTGATCAGGCTCCAAACTGTTTGTCACCAAGATAAACATGAATTATCAGAATTGTCCAAAAGTTGTACTTTTCTACTACGTTTTAGTGCTTTGCGTTTGCGTACGTTTGCGTTTAAACGGGAAAGAATAACAGATTCTCCACTGTACATGTACACTGTTTGTAAATGACCAGTATACTCTTCGCTATGATTCAATGTATTATTAAAAAATGAACTGACCCTTTTCGGCGTTTAAGCGACACAAACGACAGAAAATGACAGGCGAATTCCATAAATTGCGCACCGATTTTCATGGTTAATTTGCCGATTATTTTCTGTCATTGATTTCGCTTATAAGCCGAAAAGCTGAGTTCATAGTTACATTATATTTGCTGTAATTTGTAAAATTAATGAACAGTTTTTTTGGTATGCATGTATGTTAATCCATAAATTAAACAGGTTCTAACACGAATATTGACGTTGTGTACCCTGAACGGAACATCCGAAAATGCATTAATGAAGCTGTTTACTATTCGAACGCAACAAAAAAGTTCCTTTTAATCCGCGATTGTAAACATTAAACTCATCAATTTGAAAGTTTAGCGTGAAAATGCGGATTTGAGGTCATTTGACGAAGCTACCAACAAACCACGATGGAAATTCAGTTTATAAGAATTAAACGTCAATATCTACAAGGGAAAGAGATGGAGCGAATGTAATATATATAAATATGTTTGCTGCCAATGGTTTTAGATAAATCAAACACGGGTAAATGTTTCCCGTCCTTCAACAAGGAGTCTATTCAAGCTTGTCAGATACGACTGATGTGAATCTCTGAGCTCATCGGTGTATTGCCAGTAGCGAATTCCAGGGAATGGTGCCATGACGGGAACATCCAGCCTCTCCCTGGTCGTCCATACGGGCACAATGCGGTATTTGGTTCTCTCGTCCTTGAGGCTTTCTATCAGCGTCATCTCTGTCAGGAACTGTTGCACTCTGTCTTGTTCCATATTCCTCGTCATAAAGACAAACACGTAGCGTGTTCTGTTAAGAACATGTCCCAGGACTGACAGCAGCGGTCTATTCAGATTGAACTCTTCATAAAGCTGAACGGACAACCCACCTACACCAATATCGTTCACTAGATGTTCTTTGAACCCAAATGCTTCTATCCTGTCTTCCTCTGTATGCAGTATGAGAACATCCAGCTCGAATACATCTTGCTCAAAACCTGATGTAAATAAAACAATACAGTAATCTCTCGCTACAACAAAACCCAATGGGAGGTAAAGGTTGTGAGCGATGTTCGGAGAAGATTGTTATAGGGAGGGAAAATGGCCTACTTTTGCAAACAGATTGAATCAAAGACAGACACTGATCTGGATTCAAGCTGATTGCCACTCTTCATTCTGTTTCTTCTATCAAAAGGTCCAGTACGTAACTTTGAGAACAACAACAGACGGCAATTTTAAGTAAGACGGTATTGCAGCATATTAAATCTATTAAAAAACTTTGAACATTTAAAACATGTATTTTCTTACCAACGTCCCAAAAAAGGTTCAAAATAAGATATGTTTTGGGGTTTTCACTGCACATATCAATACTGACCATGTAACGCTCAAACCAAATATCATCATCTTAAGGTTTGTCAGGGCAGGTAAATATTCAAGCATTTAAAACTTAATTTCAAGAAGTATCGTATGGTTTTAGAGGGTAGCACTTTCTCAAATAAACGTGTTTATGCTAAACGTGATATCCACTGCATACAATTTGGGGCCATATTACAGTGGTAAATACGCTATTCCTACCCACTTTACGCGTTTCTTACGCGTTTCCTACGCGTTCGTTAAGCGTTCGTTACCCGTTTCTTTTAACGCGTTTACTACCCGTTTCTTAACGCGTTTCTTAACGCGTTTAAACGCGTTTAAAAGAGCCCGGATGAAAGGGGAGTAATCATGGAGAAAGGGAGGTAATCCATGTATGACTTGCGGGCCGCTCTTATCCTACTTAAGAATTTAGTAAATATCGTTACTGTGGAGTAAATATAATCTTATAAAATTTTATGAAATCATTTTCTCTAAGAAGAAAGGTTATCCTGTGAGAGTTTTATGAATATACATTTATTCTCCCATATAAAGGATACGGTTTAAAAAGGATTATGTAAATTGTGTATATTACTATTACTATGAACATGCGGAATTCCCAAATGCCACATGTGGCATGCAGGGCTAGCCGCTAACACTGTTGCGTCACAAGCCGGACAGGGGGGTAATAAAACTGCGGCTTATCAAAGTAAGTATCATAATGCCCCATTGGGGTTGATTGGAATGTCAACCAAATAAACCAAACCTTATATGCGAGTATGTGTCAGTTATTATACTCTCTCATCAAAGTAAAAGATATCTGTATAGTTTGAATATGGATGAGACTCCCGTAACTCGGCATTTCATCTAGAGCCAAACTGTAAAAATGAAATCAAGACCGTATGCTTCATTCTCAGCTGTAAAACATAAGAACCGAACTACTCGGCGTCCCATCTACATCGATAGTGTTAACTATTATGAAAGTAATTGGGTTTATTCAAAGCTGTCAGTTTGGATCCTGATGCTATGCCGATCTATACAGCCAGGCGTTTGATCTGGATTCAAACCGTTTGAATAGAAATCAACATGGAAGGAATTATTCTAATACATATCAAACAGAAATAATCTCGATGAAACGCCGAGTCACTCAGCATTATGATCGAGATCCAAACTGTCTATATTTATATAAATTCTATAAGCGAAACCAGTTTAGATCCTGATAAGAGGCGTCTCATTTACAGAAAATGTTTTCAAAAATCGCATTACAATATGAGTTTTATCGCGAAAATACTCCAGTGACAAATCGATTCTTGTTTTTGATAAACCCGTTTCATTAGGATTTTTCTAAAACGGCAATCATCGATAAGATCCGAAATCTCCGCGTGAAACGGAAAACGGACGCCCCAATCGCAGCATCTCGGGTATAACCGTTTATTAACGCGTTTAAACGCGTTCAAATCGTTAGGCCTTAACCGTTCGTTAAGCGTTCATTAAGCGTTCGTTAACCGTTCACTATGCGTTTCTTACGCATAGATAAACGCGTAAATGGGTAGGAATAGCGTATTTACCACTATAGTTGCAGGGTATATTTTCTGGGAGTCTGATCAAACGACAAAGATTTTAGCAATTACAGCTTTCCTCTCTACAACGCCATCCAATGGGAGACAATAATCGTGTGCGTTGTTAGGAGGGAGTCGTTATAGGGAGGAAAATTGGCTTACATTTGCAAACAGATTTAATCCAGATCAAATTCGTCAACATGTCTATTTTGTAACTTTGAGAAAAACAGAAGACAACCATTTTAAGCAGACGACATTGCAACCGTGAATAGGTTGGACATAACTGTTCTGTTTAAGAAACTGGGACAAAAGTCCATGTATGGAGGGAATCGTTGTTGGGAGGGACATTGTAGGAAGGGAGCACTGTAGACTGCAATAAGTCTTCAGCACTGATTGTATTGTGGTTATGTTTCGGTCAAACGTGCAGTGATTCCGTTTATCCTACTCTGAATTTTCAGTTTTCAAGAAACTCGTTGGGAAAGTAATGCATTCAATACTTTGTACAATGAAGTAGACGTTACTTTTTACGTTTAACCCTTTACCCCATAGAAGCGACTTTTAGCGAATCTGATTTATTCATCCGCTGAAGAAAATAGTTCCAATCTAATAATTTAATATATATTATAGGGAAAATTTTTAATATATTCTAGCACAGGATAGCTTAAAGCAGGCTGAAAGTAAAGCAGAATGCGCCTTAAGCGCATTCTGCTTTACTTTCAACCTGCTTTAAGTAGTAACCTATTTTCAATTCTAGAAATAGGCTATCAGGTAAAGGGTTAAACGAAACGAAATGCAAACGCAATACAATAAATGTACACAGTGTATATGGTGCAATTTAAACTGGGTTGCAAATCGTTTGAAGCATTATCAGACACATGGTTACCCGGTGTCTGAGCAGACTCCAAACAGTTTGCAAAAGATATAATTGTTAAAGCGTAAAGGCGTGTTTTTAAAATAAGTATAGTAGTGTCCACTGTAACGAATTGAGGTACGAAACTGGAAAAGACAGACAGGGCTATCAATGACATACCTCTTGGTAATAATGCTTTCTCGATGTCACCGACAGCCAGCTGGAGACCATTTACATGGAACGTCAAGCGTTCAACATTGACACCTATACCAGAGTTTTCTAAGATTGTCAAAATCAACCGGTACCTATCATAAAATAAAGTGTTTGTCAAATATGGGGAACTCAATAGGGTCACGTTATTTACTCTTCATTAAGTATTTCTTCATTTTGGTAATTCTAAATTATTGTCATTGACCCTAAATGTCTCAAACATGTGTCATTTGCATACAGTATATTTTTAACAAAAAATATGTCCTATGCGAACAGGGTAGACCAAGATCAGAGGGTTCATAGGAGTCCTCTGAAAGGGTATATCCTTTTTGTAAGTTTGAATTATATTTTGAAAAAAAAAAAAACCTATATGGTGAAAGGTTGACTTGACATTATAGGAAAGGGGAGTTGAGCACAAGTTTAGAAGTCAATGAGTTTAACAGGTCATGTCAGGTCATAAACAGTTCTTGAGAGGGTGTATCAAACCCATAAGCGATTTTTTCAAAATATTAAACTTTTTTTCTATCATTGATTTTATCGAAAAGCTGTTTATGATGAATGAAAAAATGAAAAAAAATATGGTGGTGTCCTTCTTTTTGAGCTACAGCGATTTGAAAAAGGTGTGTCAAATTTGGACTTTTTTTTTTAAAACTATACCCATTCAGAGTACAAGCTTCAGTAAAATCTATTTCAACAAACAAAACAAACATTGTAATTTGGGTTTTATTTATTTATCTCATGTCTATGGTGGTATTTTCACATATAGAAACTAAATTTAGACAAAGCAGGCACCAGGTTTTACCAATATGGATCCTTGAATATCAAACATATTCTTTTTATATTGCATGATTTTATTAGATTTTTTATTTTTTGAAAAAAGTAAAAAAGTTTGAAAATGAAATAGTTCTAGTATTAAACTTTTTCTTATATTCTACCAGATGAAAGCCTATACTAAGGTAGTTCAAAATATGAAAAGAAATTGAAAGGACGGTGTTGAAATATTTGAGTTATTAAAGAAAAAAAGACTTATCTCCCTTTACAAAATTTACCAAAAAGTACCATATTGATGATTTTTAGAGCTTTGTAAATTTCACATTTGGAGCCTGTTTTCTCTTAAATTTGTTTTCGTATGAAGAAATACTACCATAGACAGAAAATAAATAACACAAAACCAAATTATCATATTTGTTTTCATTTGAAATGGATTTTATTGAAGCGGGCTGTTTGAAAAGGATAAAATAAGAAATAGTGGGTGGGGTAAATTTCACATTTCCGTTAAGCCAAAAGTTGTTCGCCAAAATGAAAACTTTTTCTTTTTTTCATTCATCTTAAAAAGCTCTTCAATACAAAACCATCATAGAGTATTTTCATATGCTTTGAAAATTTCCCAAATTCATGACTTTCATACACTCTTAACTGATGATATAAGAAGCAGAGCAGACCCTAATATTGAGCAGATGCGAACTTAATCATAATATCTGCAGACAGCACAACCCCTGACGAAATTGAATTGTGATTAGAACATAGTCATATGTCAGGTCTAATGAGAGTACAACAGATAAGTATGTCTGTCTGTTTGTCTGTGTCTGTCTGTCTGTCTGTTTGTCTGTGTCTCTCCCTCTCTCTCTCTCCCTCTCTCTCTCTATGTCTCTCCCTGTCTCTGTATCTGTCTCTGTCTCTATCTATCTATCTATCTCTCTCTCTCTCTCTCCATCAATGTATCTCTCTTTCCTTGACTGGTCTGTATGTCTATCTGTCTGTCAGTCCCTTGCTTGTATGTATGTCTCTCTGTGTCTCTGTCTGTCTCTCTTTGTCCCTGTCTTTTGTTTTTGCCATTTTTTTGTCATGATAGAATATTGGGTTTGCCTTAAAAATGCATCTGCCAATTTAAAAAACAAAACAAAACATTGCTTAAAATCGATTACAAGAAAACCATATCTGACAACGAATAATTGACAGTTTATCTGGAATATACCTCGACATGTAGATGCCAGTCACGCCAAAATTAAGCCCCTCACTGCACAAGCTTATCAAGCACCGTGTTACACGACATCTGATCCGGATTCAAACTATTTGACACTCATATAAATGTTTCTTAATTCATAATGGGCATAAACTGCCGACTTTTACCAATAAAAGCTGACAAAAGATTTTAACAGACGAAATCATACACATGTACAAATGTAGCATGAACTGTGCTAGACGAATATTTTACATTATTTAACGATATTTCAGTTATATTGCAACGTCGAGCAAATTACAGGCGGAAGAAGACACCAGCAGCCAATGGATAAGCAAGTACAGTGGAGAAGATGGTATTCTTTCCAATTTAGATGCAAAAAAATCGCAAACGCAATGCACTTCAATGCAAAATATAACAACTGTTTGACAAGTTTTGACGTGTTTATTGGGAAAATATTTACAATCGCCCCATTCAATTCCATTGACAAGCAGGATGTTCATTTCGTATAAACATCACTTTTCTAGAGGGCGGGACTTGTGGAAAAGTTTCGAAGGGGAGGCGGGGCATATGCAGTTTTCATTCGCGAATTAATCTTTGGAACTTGGGACAGCAAACATTTGGCGGATTCTTTCAAAAGTTATTCTTAACCGATCTATGCCTTCCTACTAGTGGAAACCATGATTCCCGACCAATATTCTTTTTTTATAAATGAGATACATTGCAAGAAAATTGACATAAGAATCTGCCTTTTAGACAGCGGCTATCTGCGTTTCTTTATGACAAAAAAACGACATGTTCATCCTACTTTAAAATGACGTCACTTCCTCTGACGTCAAAAATCGACATTTTTCGCGCCAAACTGTCAAGTTATTGCCTTAGAATGTAAACAATGGAATTTAGCACATGGCTTGGAGCTCTCGGCCAATCAGATGCCTCAAAAACCTGTGAATATATCGTTTATTTCAACAAACCATGGAATAAGTAACAAACTGTTGACTTATTCCTCGCTTCCGTCATCTCAAGGCAATTTGACGTCACAATTCTAAAAACAGCTGAGGTCAGAGGTGAACTGCACACGCTTCATAACGTTTTATTATGTACAGTGAGACCTAGACTTTAAAGACAATTACTAATGTATTGTGCTTACATATAGAGCTTCAATAAGCGTTATTTATGTTGGTGTTAAAGCATGCTTAATGTCTCAAACTTATCATTTGAAATAACCTTTCAATTTTAGTAAAATATTACAAACAAAATGACTTTTTCGTCTAAAACAGAAATCAGAAACGAATGGTTTTCTTGTTTTCCTCGAGCCCAAGCCAGTGCTAAATAGGTTAGACCATGGTTGCGCGCGAATAAACGACATAGTTCTCGGGGGCTACGCCCCCTCGAACTATATCGTTTATTCGCTTGCAACCATGGTCTAACCTATACTTGTTTTTCTGCTTTCGAATGTACACAGCTTCAGTAAATCGGTCATGGCTGTTCCTTATAGGGTACACATTATTCGTGTTATCCACTTCAAATATGGATTAAACTTACATGCGTACTAACAAAATGTTTATTTAATGTTAGAAATTACAGCAAATATATTGTAAATATAAGAAATGAACTGTTTTTTCATTCGACGTTCAAGAGAAATGGGCAACAGAAAATTATCAGCAAATTAACCATGGTATTTGCCGATAATTTTCTATCGTTCATTTCGCTTGAACGCCGAAAAAATCAGTTCATTTCTTAAATAATAACGTCTCCTCCACAGTAAAAACAAACCTGCTCGGCTGTATGAGATCTAGACGTCGTAACAGATGAAGAATGTCTTCAAGATTCTCAGTGTCTGTCAACTGCTGCACATTATCACCTACAGCTTTTTTTAAGAAGTATTTAAGTTGCTGAATCTGTGTTTGTGTCAATCTTGCTGTTCTGTCGATACCTCTGAAGAAGGAATTCTCTAGATCGTTAATGGACTGAAATAGACAAGAGACAATGTACAGCTTACAGTGGAAAAAACGTTACTATTTCCAAATAAAAGCGTTTCCGCTAAATTTACCATTCCAATTGCAAACAGTTTGGAGCCAGATCAGACAAAGGGTAACCCGGAGTCTGATCAGGCTCCAAACTGTTTGCCACTCAGATAAAAAGAAGATTTAGAATTACCAAAAAGTTGTCAAATCCTCTAATTTATTACAATGCGTTTGCGTTTCGTTTGCGTTTAAACCGGAAAGAATAACGTTTTCTCCACAGTACAGTAAACCGTCTGTCGATTTTTGAAAAATACTGCCGTGTCCCGATACCTTAAACGTTTTCTTTCGACAAACCCACACTCGCTCACGTTGAACGTAGATCTACCTGTACTTTACAGTGACATATCTATGTTTCAACCCATTACCCCATATACGTCCCTATTAGCACATTTAGTGTATTTCTCTGCTGAAAAAAATAGTTCCAATTCATACAGTCAAGAACATGTACAATAAGAAATGTTTTCTTTAGCCTAGCAGATGGTAGCTTCAAGCAGGCTGAAAGTAAAGCAAATTGCACCTGAAAACGCATTTCGCTTTAATTTCAATCTGTTTTAAGTGGCCACCCTTCTTCAAAACTATATTTGATTTTAATTGTTATGATTTTATGTCGCTTTTAACAGTACTCTGGTTTTATCGCGACGTCCAGCTCAATTACAAGTGGAGGAAGACCCCAGAAGTCCTTTATGCACTGTTTCAGGCACAAATAGGCAATTGGTAAACCGCACGCCAGCTGGAAGGTTTCACCACATGAAATATCCGAATGCCCCGACCGAAATTCGAAGTTCGAACCCACAGCGGTGAGAAACTAAGAGATAAGTCACAGAGAATTTACATGTACAACTAGACCCACGGAGGCCCCCTGGCAAAACTATGGAGTAAAGGGCTAACTGTGAGAGACGGGTGTGTACGATTGAAGCGAGTTGGAGTTGAATAGAGTAAAAACGAGATGTACTTCGAAAGTCAGGATACATGTACAATACAGAAACTGAGCATGTAAGCTCTACACTGTTTGCAAATCAGGTATTATAGGAATAAACATCTTTTTGCCGTTCATGACGGTATGAACACATTAGCTTCACAGGGGATAAGCTTCGTAAACACACGTTTACGATAAACTTACCCTGCGAAGCTAATGTGTTCATACCGAGTGAACGGCAAAAATATGTTGTTTATTCCTTATATTTATATTCTGATGTTCTGTCTTGTCCATTTAATGTGTATTTTGACCAGATTTGTTTTCATTATATGATCATATCATATACCGGCCAAATAGGTTTGATAGATGTAATCCTGGATGTAACAGCCATTCGATCTCTATAATATACGGTGTGAAAAGTAGTCCAAAAATACATATTTCGAAGTTGATTACAAAGTCAAGTTTTTACCCAGGAAACTGTCGCTGTGTGCTTAACGAACAATTATAAGACATTAAAAATAATCAATGCAACTAAATACAGTACTGAATCTTATTAAATTAACAATTTTTGCGATTCGCTTGCAATTCGATGGCAATTCGCTTGCGATTCAAAGTACTAACTTTACCCTCGGTAGGTTTTCTTGAATGGTGTATCTCACAAATGTTCGCAAATACGCCTTCGGTATTGTTTTCGATTCCATTTTTGTCACAACCGCTTCGGAAATTCGCGTAAAACATTCAAACGTAGGATTTGTTTTTTGAAGCGCGCGATTCGATGGCAATTCGATGGCAATTCGCTTGCGATTATCAATTTAATTTAATAAGGTTCAGTACTGTATCTATTATTCTAACACACCTCGCCCACACCCCTATATAAGCGAAGAAGGACCGTCTCGGTGATCGAATTTTCAGTAGAACACTCACGCGCTAAACGTTCTAACGTGACGTCATGTGGCGTCGAAAATGCGTACGCCAAGAAATGTAGCGCCGTTAATTCGGTGCAATTTAAGGTTAAATTATGTGTTAGAATCGAAATAAAAAATTCATACCAGTGTTCTATCGAACAATCGAACACTGGTAGTCGTTGAGATGCTTGTAATTAAATCACTCGGCCTAAAGGCCTCGTGATTTAATTACTACGCATCTCAACCCCTACCAGTGTTCGATTGCACGATAGCACACTGGTATGAAATTTTTATTTCTTAGGTAAAGCATTTTTTTTTTAAATGAATAGGTCGCGCATGTTTATTTCAGCCTAATTACACGCCATAGAAACCATTAGCTGGTCGCTAGGTCGGTATCTCTCAGGCAGAGACTTCATCATCTTTCTAACTAGCTGGAACCAGTTTCGATTTGTAGATTCATTGAGGGATGACCTGCAATTTTTAATACGATTACATAAAGGCTTTATAGGGTGAATGTAAATATTAATAAATGGTCAACATTTCCCAAACAATAGTAATTTGTGTACAGTTTGCATTCCGTTTGCGTCGAGTTTTCTTAAAAGGAAATATCAAAGTTATTCCTAACTATTGGTGCACATACAAAGCGAGACGTTTAACGCCAGACGAAATTATAGTAGTAATAACAGTAGCAGCAACAACAGCAACAGTTGTAGTAGTAGTAGTAGTAGAAGTAGCAGTAGTTGTAGTAGTAATAGTAGTAGTAGTAGTATTAAGTGCCAAAATTATATCGTCAGATATAACCATTTCAATGTCATTTTATCGTCTGCCTTAAAAACAGTTATCAAAACCACTGGTTAGGAACTTGGTTACAGTGGGGCAAGGGTCCTCGCGACAGGTGGTATAGGGGTCGTTTCGAAAAATGTTTGAGAGTCATGACTCTTTCTCGCGTGTATATGTAAACAAATAATTGTTCAGCGAGTTTACACAGCCTCATGACAAGGATTCTTTATTAAAACGTGGTAAGAGTAACATTCTCTGTAACCTTATTAACCACTTGAAATCCAGAAAATTTCATTGATATACGATATTTTTAATGTGATTCTCTTGCAAAGATGCAATTTAAGTATTAATCTTGCCAGAAACATTGATAGCAGGCGAAATTATGCAGTCACTTATAAGAATTGATCGTTGTGAACAAAAACCTTGATTACCGCGTCGTTTTATTAACTATTTCAAGCGTAAATTCCATAAATGGAACGAATTAAGCATGCACGACGCTTAGTAAAACATCGGACTATATGGTGGACAATAACGATTTACAGTGTTTATGTCAATTTGACCTTTAATTATCTCTTTTGCGTTCACTTCAGTGTGCCAAGTTTTGTTTCACGACGAGACTCTGAAACATGTATAGTCAGGACTCCGATACCACCTGTCGCAAGGACCCTCGCCCCACTGTAACCAAGTTCCTAACCAGTGAAAACTATCATTTCAAAATAAACTTCAAATCATTTCTACATATACCGGCGTCTGATCAGAATCCAAAACTGTTTGAATAAGCGACTATATAGTCAAAACTGGCTGTGAAATGAGTCAGTTAAAACAGACACTTACAGTTATGTTGCCGGTAATAGTATTTCCCGCTACCCTACGTGTGGTCTGACTATTAGGTCTGCTCTTTGTTCCCTGTCGTTTATATAACCAACCTATAAATAAAACAAACAAAAAATACAGTCAACAACCAGTAACTTCTGTACCCTAATCAGACAACGAGTTATTTGGCACTTCCGGAACATAATCCTATCTGTTTCCAAACCAAATGCATACGGGATAGGGCAGTGCGAAGAACTAAGGTTGAGGACCCTTAATGGGATCGGAATAAAATCGGTACTCTACGTATATCGATCGGCTATTCCCGTCAGCTGTCGATCTGTTCCGAACTGTGCTTTAGCATAGTTCGGAACGGGTCAACAATTGACGAGAAAGACCGATTCCTGTACGCAAGTTTCTGAGATTTGATCAACATTACCCGATCTCATTAGGGGTTTTCAACCTTGAGTAACGTGGTGGTTTTATCCCTTTGCTTAGTAATAACGACTTTACTCGAACAAGCAAACAGTTTGTACATGTATACTGGTCATACGACGTTTATAAACTTGGCGCCCAGTCCGTATCCAAACTGTTTGACAGTCGTATTTAGATTTCTGCAACTATAAAAACTTTACCATAATCAATAAGGATTGCAGATTGTAAACGTGAGGAAGACTATATTGTTTATGTAGCGGCCAAAGGGTTAAAGTTATGTCCATGCATATTAAGTACACATTGAATAAGGCAAACATAAGACAATGACAAATCAATCTTGAGCTACAGTTGACACAACATTATACTTTCCCAAGTTAACATGTTTATGCTAATTTCATTATTTGCTATGCAAATAAATCTAGTTTGGCACTTGATCCGATGCCAGTTTTTTAATCAGGCTCCAAATTGTTTGTCAGTAAAATCTAAATGAATAGTCAGAATTTTCAAAATGGTGTGTCTTTTGTGATTATCTACATGTTGTTGCAATGCGTTTGCGCTTCGTATGCGTTTACACGGAAAAGAATAACTCTTTTCGAATGTGCATGTGGGCTTACAAGGCGTGATTTCTGGGACCCAAAATTGGAACCCACAATGTTAAAACATTAACCTGGCCGTCGCCTGGGACATTAACCTGACCGTTCTACTGAAAAGTTTAACCTTGCCGACCTAAGTCATAGGGTTATGGGTAGGGTTAGCTTCCAGCTCTTTCCGTTTAAAAGTTAGAATGTAGTTATGAGGTCCGTCCCATAATGCGAAATGAGGTCAAGATCAAAGGCGGTGACCTCATAATTGACTGTGTGTATATGCACCGAGAGAATGTAAAATAGGACGCTTGTTTTAATAACACACTCTACTACAGATATTAGTACTGTACCACGTTATACAGTCATGACTATGCACTACAAGAAATAGTATTACATTTGTGTATCCTAACACATAGTAGCTTAAAGCAGACTGAAAGTAAAGCAGAATACGCCTTAAGGCGCATTCTGCTTTTCCTTTCAGTCTGCTTTAAGCTATTTTCTACTAGGATATGGAACATACTTCTTATGATACATGTTCATGACCGTATAAAATATAACTATTTTCTTCAGTGGAAAATTAAATTATAGCCGTTAAAGGCATATTTATGGGGAAATGAATAAAAGAGAATGAGCTGAGCGTAAAGCAGAATGTGCATGAAGCCGTTTTCTGTTTTACTGTCAACCCGCTTTGAGTCGTCACCTGTATTCAAAACTAAAAACTGGCTATGGGGTTAGGGGTTAACTGGAGACAGCATGTCTTAACGTATGTCTATATACATGTACATGTAACTGGCATAATAGGGAGTCATATGATAGGTACATGTATATGTCTACAAAAGATCTATAGTAACAGTGCTCATGTCATTCAAAAACGTTTGTTCATAGCCAACAGTGCAAATCACAAATATTTTTTGGGTCAACTCATTCACTCATGAAACTTCGAATGGACAATTCTCGTTTACAATAAAGATTAGTCTATTTTGGCAAGTTAGAGGTGCTTTTACAATTTATTGCGAAAGGACAAACACAGAGCAGATACTGATCAGAGGGCTCCGTCTTATTAGGGTTTATACTATTTGCACACGACAAGTGTACTCCTTACAGGTACATTGTTTGTAAATGACGAATAAACTCGTCGCTAGGATTGAATGTGTCAAATTTTCATCTATATAAAATTTAAGATAATGTTGACGCTTTTGAAAAAAATCTAACAGCTGGTTAAAATTTGTAGTTGTTACAGTGGAGAATACGTTATTCTTTCCTGCTTAAACGCAAACAAAACGCAAACACAAAAGACTAAAACGTAGAAAAGTACAACTTTTTGGCAATTCTGATAATTCATATTTATCTTGGAGGAAAACAGTTTGGAGCCTGATCAGACGCCGGGTTACTCGGCGTCTGATCTGGCTCCAAACTTTTTGCAATAAAAATAATAGGTTTAGCGTAAACGCGTTTATTGGGAAAGAATAACGTTTTCTCAACTGTTATCGAATTTTCGCATCGTCATCTGTTTACAATGAGTATGTTAAATTGAATTCTTTTTTATCCCCATTTGTTTGCTCAATTTACTCATTTTGGTTGTCATTTACCTGTAATACATGTAGTAGTAGTAGTAGTAGTAGATCTTTAATACCTCCAATGATGGAGAGCTACATAATAATACAAACAGTGAAAACATAACATAGAAAGACAGAATAAATCAATGGTGACAGAAATATTATGTACAGTTTAAATTGCGGTAGACATCTAATTTATAATTTTGTATTGAGGTCACATGCACAGATACATCTACACAGCAGTGAAAGCTATTATAGAGTAAGAGTGCATGGTTTAAATTAAACAAAATCAAACATAAAGAGATAGTGGATACTAATATTAGACATCTATATATATACATGAAAAATTTACATACTCGTGGATACATGAATATATGAATATAAACACCCCCAACACACACACATACCATAACAAGTGAGAAGTGACAAAACTTGCCGAAATGAAACACAAGGAACATCGTTATCACTTGGAATGAATAATATGAATGAAAAATCAGTGATAGTGCGCATGATAAGTCTTGTCAAAATAAAGGCAAGACGAACCAAGCCACTAGAAGACTGACCGGGGAGTTTATATTACGGTGAATACGGTTATGACCATTGTATAACATGCATTACCAATAAAGTAAAAACAATTATTGTGCAATATAGGTTATACAACCGCAATAGCTATGAATTCATGATAAAATAAATCTCATTTATGAATGATAACATATCCACATATGTATGCATGTTAACAACAAAATAGTCATGGCAACCATTACAGTAAAACCTCAGCGACCGAAAAATGTCAAATGATGATCGGTAAGACAGACTGCATCTACAAACAGTTTGGAATCCGATCAGACTCATGATAACCCGGCTTCTGATTAAGTTTGAAACTGTTTGCCACTCAGATAGAATGTTCGAATTAAGAGCACAGCTCAAATGGCCCTTTAGCAAAGATAATTATGTCCAAATGAGCAGATACACACCACGGTGCTGTTATTATCATTCATATATTATCCTTCTTCACATACTCACAATTTTCAAAAAACTATCATTTTATTGCATTGTGTTTGCGTTGAGCGATGAATAACGTCTGCCTCACTGTTACAGTCATACAGTGGATAAAACGGTATTCTTTCCCGTTTAAACGCAAACGAAACGCAAACGCAAAACACTAAAACGTAGAAAAGTACAACTTTTGGACAATGCTGATAATTCATATTTATCTTGGTGGCAAACAGTTTGGAGCCTGATCAGACACCGGGTTACCCGGTGTCCGATCTGGCTCCAAACTGTTTGCAATAGTAATAATAGTTTTAGCGTAAAGGCGTTTATTGGGAAAGAATAACGTTTTCGCCACTGTAAATACTAAGCTAGATATTTACCTCTTTTGCCGTAAACTGTACATGCTGCAACGCCCAGGCTAAAGCCCAAACAGAACCCCATTAGGGGCTCCTTGTGCCACATTTTTCAGCGCTCCTTCACTACATTCCAACAAGCAATGGCTTATTGACTGAAAGAGCAAGATATTATAGTGAAATACTTTCTCCCTGATGAAGTTAGGTAGTTTGGATCCAAATGTCATACTGACCAAGCTACTCAGTTTCACATCAAGATCCACAATGTTGACATAAGTTATCACAAACGATCATTACATAGGTAGCCCATTAAACCCTTTCACTCCTTATGACGATTTAAAGCGCGTTTGCAAACAGTTTGGGTCCTGATCAGACGCTGCGTCACGCGGCGTCTGATCAGGAACCAAACTGTTTGACAGTCTTATCAATATTTAGCAAGCCATACAGCCTTAAATCTAACTTTTAAACGTGTCTTTCAGACAACAATAATGAAGCAGATGACATTAAAGCGGCGAAGGGGTAAAAATACCTGATAATTTGGTGTCTCGTCAGGGTCTGCATTGTTCGCTATATTATGTAAACTGATCTGCTGTATTCATTAACACTGTATAGTGTAATTAAGAAACCCACTTGTATATATACAGAACGTTTTTCTTTCGCAATAAACGCGTTTACGCTCAAACTTTTATTTCAAGTGCAAACAGTTTGGAGCCAGATCAGAAGCCGGGTAACCCGGCGTCTGATCAGGCTCCTAACTGTTTGTCATTCAGCGCAAGTTACATAAAGTGGAGTAGACAATATTATTTCCCAATAAACGTGTTCGTGCTAAAATACAATTATATCCATAGCAAACAGAGTGGAGTCTGATCAGTCGCCAGGTAACCCGGCGTCTGACCAGGCTCAAAACATTTTGCCACTTAGATAAAAGTAAATTATCAACATTGTCAAATACCTACACCTTTTCAATATTTTATTGCATAGCATTTCCGTTTCATACCGTTCAAACGGGAAAAGAATAACGACTTCGCAATTGTACCCTGTAAAGCTTGTAAAATCTGATAACAAAATGCTTGCACGTGCTTGCAAATAACTGAAATACCAGTTATAAGATAGTTACATGTACATATTCAATTTAACAGGGTGAATCATCGGTATTTCAACAGAACCTGCAATGTGTTTAAGAGTACATGTAATATTTATATAGTATTGAACCATTTCATTACCAATGTGACGCTGTAATCCCTCTGACACATTCCCTGCCCAACATCTGACACATTTATAGCAAGCTTTCATTTCAAAAGTTTAGATTTTTGGTCAGTTTGACCTTATTAGTAACGCAGTATCTTATTTTGAACCCAAACTGTTTGTACATGTATATACAGTACAATCCCCATATTACAACCATTAATTGTTATAACTATTAGGTGTTTCAGAAATGTGTCTGCTTAAAGTATGGTACATGCAACATAAACAGAAAGCTCCTTTAGAAGTTTTCTGCTTTACTGTCACCTTGCTTTAAGCTGTAATATGTCTTTTATACCATAAATAACCCTCTTTTCAGTGGTCGTACTAGAGAGGTTTTACCGTAAATTAGTTTTATAGATATAGAAAGCGACATGGTTAGACAAGCTTCTAATCGATATCGGATGGATCAATAATCAAGCATTAACCCATATCATGCCAATTGATGTCTTGCATATCTTCCGTTTAGACCCTGAAGATGTCTATTGATCAGATGCCGAGTTACTCACTGTCTAATTAGGATCCAAACTGCGTTACCATCACACTGATTTGCGTTCGGTTTCATTCAAACTCATTTTCAGTTATTTCACAGCCGACACTTTAAAGCAGACAAATGTGTGGCAGGATTAGTTCAAAGGCCGCGTTTGACAGATGAGCCTTGATAACTCGCTGGAGTCGATCTTATTTTGTTGAAATTCGCTGAAGTCGACCATATCGATATTTTCACATTCAAAACGTGGCTATGTTCACCTTATGGTTGAAGACTTCGAGTTCGAGGTATCAGGTTCGGCTGTAGATACTCAGACCATAACACTGTACAGTTTCGTTCTGATCAATACACACTATAAGTAAACAACGAGCAGTGAACCATTATTGTTAGCGCAGTCCACTTTTAGGGGGAGTCAGCACTCTGTCAGCATATCGAGAGCTTAGATAGACTGCAGCAATGCACACCCTTAAATCGTGGAAAGTGCCAAGTTGTTAAGTGCATTCATGGTTCACTGCTCGTTGTTTACCTATACATGGTTCTCCCTCTTCAACATCAATACCAAACGGGAGATACAAATTGTTTGTGTTTTCGGAGGATGTTGTTATGGGCAGGGAACATTAATATCCTTTGATTGACTACATGCTGGTTCCGATGACTTGGATAACATTTGCAAGCACTTTGAACCCAATCCAGACGCCGTGTAATGCGGCGTCGTATCTGGATTCAAACTGTTTGTCACTCGTCTTCATGTTTCTTCTATCAAAATGTCAAATACAGTGGAGAAAACGTTATACGCAAACGAAACGCAAACGCAAAACACTTAAACGTAGAAAAGTGCAACCTTTTGACAATTGTGATAATTCATATTTATCTGAGTGGCAAACAGTTTGGAGCCTGATCAGACGCCGGTTACTCGACGTCTGATCTAGCTCCAAACTATTTGCACTGGAAATACTAGTTTTAGCGTAAACGCGTTTATTGGGAAAGAATAACAACAGCAACACAGCAAACGACATAAGTAAGCGACAGTATTATATAACAGAACAGAACAGAACATAACTTTATTTCACCCAGGTATATGATATACAGCATGGGGTTATGTATACAAAGTAAAGAATATATTTGTGGTTCGGTTATGGGGGTAAAATCTTTTGAAATAGATATTTTGAAATAAAAGAGGCTATATGAGACGAGTGGTTGTAGATCACTGGTATGTTGTTTCAAAACACCTGTGACATGAAACGCTCGTCAATGACATTTCGCAGTACGCTATGCGTTTGAGTACTATTCACCAACAAAAGCATGCGTATACTACGATGAAACAGTATACAGCTGCAACAAATGTATTGTTTGTGAAACAGCGTCAATCATTGTCGTTGTTTGCAGAGCCGCTGTGTGGGTTCGGGAACACTTTTACATCGTATAAACCAATCTTGACAAACTCTGTTTATGCTTTATCAATGTTAAATAAACTATAACTGATCTTACCTGTGTGTTGGCGCATACATGTAGGTTTTAATGAATTCACATAGATATTCCTTTGTCTAATTTTCAAATCACCGCCATTATACATGCAGTTCCCCAGTTCCCGGCGTGGGGAAATTAATACGTAAAACGCTTGAGTGTCCTATATAAATACACTCGACAATGTTGATTTTATGCGTGGATACCCATTGAACCAAAAATAGAATGACACGTTGTCAAATAGTTTAAAGCGGGGTAACTGTCGCGAAAGTTTGATATGCTCAACTTCGGTTAACGACCTTGTTTGCCCAATATTTGTATTGTCGATGATTTTTGAACTGGCACTCATCAGTTTCCGTCAACTTTCGTAACTTGTTACATTACCAGTAGAAGAGCAATTGATGCAGTTATTTGCATGATTTCCTCTTCTAGATATCGAAGACACAACTAGAGTGAACGGTTTGAAAATAAGCGTGAAATTCATTCACTTTCTTTCCCAAAAAATACGGTATGTGTTGAACTGAATATCAAGCTTATACATGTTTTGAACTACAATCTTACGTTAAAATGTCAACATGCATGCTGATGAAAATGATGGTGATGATGATGACAATGATGACGATGATAATGATTGTATGATTATATTCATAGCGCCATTGTATTATCAATCATATAAGTATATTTACACACATTAATGATGAAGACTATGATGACCATGAGGATGAGGATGATTTTGATGATGATGATGATGATGTTGACTATAGTCATTATGAAAACGGGTTATTTTAGCCATATTGCGGCTTATCCGTATACACGATCACGTATCGATGTATATATCTCCGTTATTTATTTGTTCTTTTCTGTATGTCAGTCCAACTATATGTCTCATGTCTTAGATGTCTGTCTCCCTATTAATTTTTCTCCATGTTTTCGTTTCGGATGGAGGAGATTTAAAACCTTGGGAAAATGTACAGCTTACTACGTTTCTTGCCATGATTGTTCAAGAAGGTTAGAAGTGCATATGGTCATCATACAGTGGAGAATCTGTTATTCTTTCCCGATAAACGCGTTTACGCTAAAACTATTTTTTCTTTTACAAACAGTTTGGAGCCAGATCAGACGCCGGGTAACCCGGCGTCTGATCTGGCTCCAAACTGTTTGCCACCAAGATAAAGATGAATTATCAGAATTGTCCAAAAGTTGTACTTTTCTACCTTTTAGTGTTTTGCGTTTGCGTACGTTTGCGTTTAAACGGGAAAGAATAACAGATTCTCCACTGTATGCACCTGCCACCCTTTTGACCCGTCATTGCAACACTCTACTATTATATATATATTTTTTTAAATGTACTATTTTCCCTCATGGAAACACTTGTATTATACCCGTCTTTTTTCTCATTTTGTCATGTATTGATAATGTATTGAATTGTTTATATGTACTGTACTTGCATGTATTGGCTCTCCTTATGGAGGATAATAAAGATATCTATCTATCTATTTTATTACGGACGCAGTAAATAGCACAGTGGCATGTGTCGCTGACTCTAAAAACAGAGGCTGTGGGTTCGAAACTATGTAAGATCTATTTTAAATATCATAGATCTTTCAGGTCTTTTTAAAAATAAAATAAAACGGCTATATTTTTATTGTGAATTTATTCTCTCTTTATATAAAATATGTCTGTATTTATTTTGTTATTTGTTTATTTCAATTTTTATTTTCTTCATCCTTTTTTAAATCTTATACTCATTCACAGTACAAAACGCACTCAAATAATGATTTTCAGGACAAGCATGCGTCTTCCCGACAAAATAATTTACAACAAAAAAACATCGCAAAAATGCATGTATGTAAAGCTTCTATGGCAGGGATCGAACTCACGACCCAGAAATTGATAGATTCTAGTGGGTCGATTAAACCACTGAGCTTGTAACAAATTATTATGTACAAGACAAATTGTTCAGTGGCGAATTCTCCAATATTTTTCCGTAAGATAAAAATAGCTTACGGAAAAGTGCGGAATATGCAAAGGGTGCCAGTTCAAACATCATCGACAATACAAAATTTAATATAAACATTGTAATGTTGATTCTGATTTGTTTTTCATAACTCTGAGCTGTTATTTACCTGGTGTAATTTTCGGAGATCTCTCATCTCCTTCGTCAGCACTACTGGCTAGTAGGGCTGTTTTGGCGGGTCACGTGACGTTGGCAGGTCACATGACTTGGAGAGAAGTGGTGTGTAAACTGCGGGGAGGTCCAGACCCTCATCTCTGTTCAGAGACGGTCGCCGCTGCTTTATCTCACGTGTCACGTGACCCGCCAAAACAGCCCTACTAGCCAGTAGTGCTGACGAAGGAGATGAGAGATCTCCGAAAATTACACCAGGTAAATAACAGCTCAGAGTTATGAAAAACAAATCAGAATCAACATTACAATGTTTATATTAAATTTTGTATTGTCGATGATGTTTGAACTACTACCATTATGTTCATCATTGAAACATACATGTAACGTCTCCCCAATTGTATATCACGTGCACATTATATCTCGATAGTTTTTATCATATTTATAAATAAGCTGAATGATAACAAGCCTCGCGCTTAATACTCAAACTACAGTAGAATCCATCTATTATGACCACTGAAAAGACGTCTAGTTGATTATATTAAAACTTGACCATAGCTTAAAGCAAGAATGCAGTGAATCAGAAAGCATGAGCTTTCTGTTTTCAAATTCTTCTTGCCTCAAGCAGCCACCTTTCTTCTAATACACATACTAAACCAAAATTAATGGCCGTAATAGAGAGGTTTTACGACAAATGAATGTAACACAGATACAGTGGAGAATCTGTTATTCTTTCCCGTTTAAACGCAAACGTACGCAAACGCAAAGCACTAAAACGTAGAAAATAACAACTTTTGGACAATTCTGATAATTCTTGTTTATCTTGGTGGCAAACCGTTTGGAGCCTGATCAGACGCCGGGTTACCCGGCGTCTGATCTGGCTCCAAACTGTTTGCACTGCAAATAATAGTTTTAGCGTAAACGCGTTTATTGGGAAAGAATAACGTTTTCTCCACTGTATACTATAGTTTGTTGGCATGTGAAATGTAAAAGGATTTCTACGTAAAAATGGATATTTGTGAGATTAAGTCAACGCACATGTATAACATCCCAACAGTGTTAATCAGCTTAGTGCTGTTATCACTCAGTGTAACAACAGAACAAGGTACATGTACATCGTATTCATCATTTTGACTATATATTGAAATTAGATACACAGTACAAACCTCTCTATTTCGACCATTAACTTGTGTTATTTATCAGGTGTATAAGACAGGTGACTGCTTAAAGCAAGGTGAACGTGAAACAGAAAGCTCCTTTAGGAGCTTTCTGTTTCACGTTCACCTTTCTTTAAGCTGTCATCTGTCTTTGATGAAGTTAATTAGCATTCTCTTTAGTGGTCGTAATAGAGAGGTTTACCTGTATTGTTGGTACATGACTGTATCATTACATGTTTATAAATATTTATATAATACACCCAAATGCACAGGCGAAAGTATTCAATGGTGGAAGATGTTACTTTTTACAAATCAACACGTTTGTGATAAAACTTATTTTCATTGAAAAGGGGCCATACCAGTTGCCTAGTAACCAAGTAACTGTTTGATTCTCAGACTGAAATCAATTATCAATTTTCATAAAAACAATATCATTTTTCTACATTTGATTGCACTCCGTTTAAGTTATGTGAGGTTTATAAACAAAACTATAATGTGTTTTACACTGATAATAAGTCAGGCAAAATAAAAAATGTACCTGTGTTTCCGGTAGCCCGACCGACCCTAGTTAATTCCCCCGACCCTAAACTTTTTATTCACTTTTCGAAATATGTGTTTGCAAATGTCTGTCATGTTTTAGAACAATCGTTTTTTGAGGAGCGTGTAATAGAAGATATTCTCCGCTAAATTATTTGAAAGGCTAATTTATAGACGTTTAAGTAGTATAGAAATTGATTTTTAAATAAGATTTAGCTAATATCGAAGTGAAATTTGCTCTTAACCTGTCATTAAGTAGCTTCCTTGAAGATATGATATGCTAGTTAGTTAACCATTGACACATTAAACACGCAGACAGCACATTTCAATGACACATTTAACATACATACAACACATTGCAAAATATCATTCATTCCATCTGTCATATACATGTATAAGTCACTACTTTACCGTCTTGGTATATCAAAATTATAATCAATCATACCGGTTTAGATTTTTAAGATAATTTTTTGGTAATGGGACCTACAATGTATCAATACAATCAACAATTTGAATGGATATTTATAAGGTTTTTTATGCATGGCCCAGGGCTTTGCACAATAGAATACATTCATACATTTTCCATTTTCATAATCCATCAGAAAGTTATATGTATTATTGTATGTTTTGTGGAAAAAAACGACCGTCCGTCCCTAATTGTTTTGGGCATGCAATAGGAAGCACATGTATTTTTTCATTTGGAGGATTCTGCAAGACAGAAATTGGTTTCGCCCAATCGAGCCCAAATAAAACCACACATTTAATTTAACTTTAATGTACGTCTTAAAGCACATGGAATTAAATTTTAAACCTCCTCAGAAATTTAAGTACATACATGTACTAGTACATGTACCAAGGCTGCCATAAGTTGGCATAACCAATCCTAAGATTTCCACATTTGCATTTTTCAAGTGCGATTTTAAGAATCGTACCTTTACCACATAGCCTGTTTCTAGTTTTGATGACATGTGACTACTTAAATCTGAATAAGGGGAGATCCTTTGAAAGCACAGAAAACAAAGCAAATACTGAAAATTGCAGACTCGGTTTATTTGAGTCTGTTCATGAGCAATACTTAAATATGCAACAGTGCTCACGCCCCCTAGCACCAGCTTAAGCGGAATTCAACTTTCAACTGTAAATGCGCTGAACTCAATGATTCCAAAGGACCAGAAAGTATAACAACACTGAGAATGAAGTACGGGGCGACTTTTTACAGCCGCCACACAAGCACTTAACATCTGCTGTTGTGAATTATATAATCTGAATAAGGGGAGATCCTTTGAAAGCACAGAAAACAAAGCAAATACTGAAAATTGCAGACTCGGTTTATTTGAGTCTGTTCATGAGCAATACTTAAATATGCAACAGTGCTCACGCCCCCTAGCACCAGCTTAAGCGGAATTCAACTTTCAACTGTAAATGCGCTGAAATCAATGATTCCAAAGGACCAGAAAGTATAACAACACTGAGAAGCCTGCTTTAAACTAACATGAACCAGAAAAAAATCCGAAGATTTAGGAAATATCCGGAGAAATGGCAGCCCTAATGTACCAAGCATATATTTCTCCGACGTATAAATGGCTCTATTTCTGTTTCGAGAGGCATACATAAGGGGACTACATGTTTTTCAAGAATTGAAATCGTTTTTTTCTGTTCCAAACCCTATAGTATACAGTAACTACTAACTTTAGTAAGTAGTCATACGATATAGGGTTGGATGCAGGCATAAACTCCGAAATGTTAACATTGTTCAGTTTACTCAATATTTGTTTCGGTGAAATGTAGTAAACGTATTTCCCATGCACTGTACACACGAGAGGCGTATTTCGTTTCCGTTTACACGAACCTTAACGTGAACGAAATACAATTAACTGTAGAAAATGACAGGTTTGTTCTTTTTTTTTAAAAAAAAAAACCAATTCAGAAGTTTTATTGTAATATGAGAGGCAAACAGTTGAAGACCGACCAGACGCCGGATAACCTATCGTCTGATCTTTATCCAGGTTGTTTGCAATAGAAAAAAAACTAGTTTAGCACAACCACGTTTATTGGAATATTGGAAAAGAATAACGTCTTCCCCACTGAATGAGACACTGACATAATTTTTATATTCCACACACAGCCAGGCCGGAATCTCCTTATGACGTATTTGCCACCAATATTACTTACATCAGTGCAGATGTCGGGTGGACGTCAGGGTCCGACATGGGATCTCATGAACACTTTGTAATAGTTAGACTCTACGGTCATGGAGGCACATATGTGACTGTAAGTATGGTGAAGTTATAACTATTTCCAGTTAAATAGGTTATGCTAATTAACATTAAGCATTTTCAATAAATTGCTATTTATCCACTGAATTGCATTTGCCTCATATTTCGTTTTTAAAAAAAGGAAAATAATAACATAGTGTCAACAGTATGTGTACAATATCATGTCGCGTGCGTTAACCCATTTGTGCCAACGATCCAGGGCTACATTTGTACCAAATGTTGCTTATAAAAATCCTAAAATTTCCAAACATTCAGGCACGATTTTAGGAAACGTACCTTTAACCCTTTAGATGCCAGGCTTTATGACACCAACATAACTATGCAAACAGTTTGGATCAAGATCAGACGCCGCTTAACGCGGCGTCTGATCTGGATCCGAACTGTTTGACACCCACATTAGGAGAAATTAAAACAATATCCGCAGAATTTGGAAAAATCCAGATATATGGCAGCCCTGAAGATCCCATATACGGGACATAGGCAAACAGTGTAGACTCTGATCAGACGCCGCATTATGTCTACACAGTTTGCTGTAAGGAATTTTGATATAAAACAAAACTAAAATTAAAATTTAGACCAGGCTACCTTAGATAAAAAATGGACTAATCCTATATATAATCATAGAAGAATCCACTGTGCACACATGGGTTAACCTTTATGTTCTTAACTCAACGACTCCTGACATAGACAATCTCAATTTCCAATTAAAGTAGTTTTTTTTTTTACAATTTAGGGTTGTTTGTATAATGTATTGCAAACAGCTCGATTTCCAAAGAAACCTTTTTACTATTTAGAGTTGTTTGTATAATATATTTCAAAATGCATACACTGGTCAGAAGATTACTTGAAGTCTGATCAGGCTCCAAATCCGTGTCACTCATATAAATAAAAATAGTCAAAGTTTAACAATCTGTGAACAAGGAATATAATTTCAGTTTAGTTTTAGTTTCAGTTTATTTCATAAATCCAGTGGGCTTGAAAGCCCATGAGGACAACATTAAGCGTTACATACAGTAGTGCAACGATCGGATGGCGTTGTTTACAAAACATTTTGTATGTAAACAAAGAAAAATAACGATAAATACAACTGCGACATGTTGTATTGGTAAATCAAAGCAAGTGTCATGTGTGACTGAATGGTGTAGTGGATAGATAAGCGTTCTGCCTAGTACAGTGGAGAATCTGTTATTCTTTCCCGTTTAAACGCAAACGTACGCAAACGCAAAGCACTAAAACGTAGAAAAGAACAACTTTTGGACAATTCTGATAATTCTTGTTTATCTTGGTGGCAAACAGTTTGGAGCCTGATCAGACGCCGGGTAACCCGGCGTCTGATCTGGCTCCAAACTGTTTGCACTGCAAATAATAGTTTTAGCGTAAACGCGTTTATTGGGAAAGAATAACAGATTCTCCACTGTAGTACTTATTACAGTTGTACATGTACTAGTTACTTTTGAGGGTCGTGAGTTCGAACCTAGAGAACAACACTTTTCTTTTTTTTCTTTTTCTTTTTATATAACACTGATATGCGCTGATATACGCAGTTTAAAATAAATATGGATAGAATGAGTAAGTCAAGTGATATCACAGACAATTGAAAGCGCTACATTATTGTGTATTTTACTGATTACACAGTTTTGACCCTATTGCTGCACGATGTGAAAATGCAAAGATAATGAAAAACAGACTCAATAATATAACTAAGGAATCTGTGAGAATGAAAATATGTGGGAAGTGAAACAGAACGTCGTTAATTTAAAACTAATAAGAGAAAATGACTGAGTGTGGGATTCGAACTCCAGACTTCTGCGTGAAAGTCTAACAGCATAACCACTACGCCAATACAGCATATGCTAGTATGGTTGTCAAACTTGTACCTACCGGTGATTTTACTATTTTTCTTTGTTTACATTCGCACTGTTTTGTAAACAACGCCATCCGATCGCTGCACTACTGTATTATCAATAAGGTTTGACCTGACGGTCATCACTTTCCGTCAGCTTTCGTTGGTACAATCGGGAGTTTCCGGATACTTTATTGATATATACCTTAGCCGATACCAAAAGTCACTGTGTTGCAATAGCTGAATGGATAGCGTTAATGACTCGTTGTGGAAGGGTCATGGGTTCGATTCTCGGTACTGTTTTGTAAACTTCGGCTGTAAATATTTTTTAAATAGTAAAAAATTAAAAGTTTAGTATGCCTTAAACGATACTAAAATAAATCAGTCAGCAATTTTTTTGAAAAACGGCCTGCTGCCTGATGCCTTTTGATGCTTGACGAAATACAAAATTAACGCATAGTGCTCTCTGGGAGTGTTTTGCATAACGTGGTGTTCTTTGGACCAGTTTTCTAGCCAAGTTTTTCCTAGGCAAGTAGCACTGTACTCTATTTCATATACATGTACATGCAATTGCATGAATGTCATGGTTTGCATGCGTCTATCCGCATTTTTAAAAAAAATACATGTACATATTCAATAAATAATACAAAACTCTACCGGGGATCGAACCCAATACCCTTACCTTGGTAGCGCGGCGACCTTACCACTGAGCCATCACCGACTGTATTTATCTATAACCGATAACACTATTCCAGTTCGAGTCACCGTTGAATTGTCTATTCTCAATACACTGTAGTTGTTTTCGGAAGCTAACGAATAACTTACGGAAAAAGACGGAATATGCATGAACCGTCAGGTCAAACCTTATCGACAATAGTTGTGTTCTAAACATACATGTACATACAAAATGTATTATAAACAAACAAATATAATATGGCGACTACATAAAGGTGTGTCAAGTAATTACTTGAAGCTTATATAAACCATACTAATATCACCACAAGTAACGGTAACTTCAAACAGTGCAGCCCAAGATATAGTCAAACAACTAGGTTAGACGTGTCACGGGGTCGCCGAGTCCATTTATAAGGGAGATCAGCATTTCGGATATCCTCGTGGCAATTTTAAATGAAAAGTTTTAGTTATTTGTACAAACAATAAACGAATTAGTTATCGGAAACATAGCGTAGTGGATAAGACGTATGACTGAAAGGAAGCATGACCGAGAAACATTTTATCAAGCGCGGGTTCGAGTCTTGCATCAACCTAAACTATTTTTTTGGCTAAAACAATATTAAGGATTCTGTAATTACATTGCATTTAAGTAATGCAGAAAGCCCCCTCAATAAAACAACTAAATATTTTTATTTTATTATCCTTTTGTTTTTGAAAATATGGCTAATATAGGACTCGAACTCAAACTAATGCAACCCTTCTTCAACATTGAAGAACATGTGCATAAATAGTCAGTATAATACAGTATGAAATAAGATAATGCTTTACTATTCATTCTAGATTAAAAAAAAGTTTGAGGTTGACGCGGGATTCGAACCTACGCTGAACAAAAATACTATTATCACAATGCACTCTGGGTACCTACACTTTGCCTACTGCGCTAAACAGCTGACAACAATTCCGCCTTCATTTGTAGCTAATATACTAAACTCGACTGTTTAAAAGATGGTCCGAGAACATGCGGAATGCTGTTATCCCTAAAAAATGGACTCGGCTGACCTTTGACACGTCAGACCTAGTTGTTTGACTATAAGACGTCCTTTAACAGAGAAGTACAATCGTGGCCCGCCCTGTTTGCTGTGTGAAGTTTTTATTTCACCTTATTACTCCACCTTTTTCCACCTTTTTCCTGAATAATTATGCTTTTATCGTAACAGGGGAAATCCCTAGATATATATTTAATTGCTTTGCGTTTAGTATTCACCGCTATATTGTCGTTTGCACGATCCTTCAAATGTAAGATTTAAGGTGGTATGACTTAAGAAATATCGATACGGTTGTCAAACAGTTTGGATCCTGATCAGACGCCGCATTACGCGGCGTCTGATCTGGATCAAAACTGATTCTAAAGTCGAAGTTATGCGACTTCGGCTCTAAAAGGGTTAAATTGAAATCAATACACAATGTTTTCTCACTGTGAATGATATTTTCAGATGTCTTCTAAGATTTCCTCCCCGTATAATGGTACGGGGAGTGGACAGAAATGGACGCATCACCTAGCAGGACTTGAAAGTGACGACATTTATAAAATTGCCGTTCTTGCAAAAAATAAAGATGGCGAGACAGTATCGAAACACAAAGTGTTTAGAACCTCTAGTAAGTAATAGTATTGATATTGTCCGATTGTTCGGACCTGTCCGAGTTATTTTTAGAACAGAATAGTTAATAATGGTAAATACATGTAGGTAAGCAAGGTAACATCGAATATGTAATCGTACATTTTCCTACTTGAGATAAGTATGATCCTCGTGCAGCACGAGACCTCTGCGCTAACTTTACTGATATTTTATTATTTCCCAATAAACGCATTTATATACTAAAACTATTATTGCCATTGCAAACAGGTTGGAGCCAGATCAGACGCCGGGTGGCCCGGCATCTGATCAGGCTCCAACCTGTTTGCTACTCAGATTTGAAATATAGTTAAAATTTCTAAAAGTAAATTTCCACAGTTAAGTGCATTGCGTTTAAACGGGAAAGAATAATGTATCCTCTACTGTACATTACGCAAAAAAATTACAGCTATCCGTATCTCTAACTGGATGTAGAGAAAACTCATCCCTTTTAAATTTTAGAATGTTCCAATCTAAAAATAACTTGGACAGGTCAGAAGAAGACACTAATAATAGTCGCTGAATGGTCAGTGAGATGGCAACCGTGAAAACTCAAATCACTCTTATCTAGATAAATGATCATGCTGGAAAATGTTTCTTTTTATAAAAAACAGTGAGAAAAACATTATACAATGCTCCCTCCCTATAAAGGCCCTCCCAACAACGAGTCCCTCCTTAGGACAATGCTTGCCGCTGTTTCCCAAACAAGACATCTATGTCTAACACTTTCAGTTTTGCTATATCGTCTGCTTAACATTGTCGTTTGCTGTTTTTTCCCCTCAAAATTACATTACAATGGACATTATGGCATAAACACATATAATAACTAGTGACAAACAGTTTGAATCCAGATCAGATGCCGCGTAACGCGGCGTATGAATTGGTCCAAGCTGTTTGAAAATGTAAGCCCTTTTCCCTCCCTATAACAACTCAATCCGAACAACAAACGCAATCTTTGTTTCCTAATGGATATTGCTGTAGAGAGGAAGCAATGTCATTTTCCGTTTGAGCGACACAGCAATCAATTCAACTAAATGAAGAAAGGAGACAGTTGTTTTCGCTTCATTTAAACTAAGAATGCTTTGCTATGAAGCCCGGTCAGACTCACACTGTTTGCAATAGATGTAAGTTGTTTGTCTAAACGCGTTTGATGAGAAATAATAACGTTTTCCATTGCAGCACTAGAGAAAACGGAAACATTTGAGACTTGCGGGGCCCTTGACGGTTAGGTTTTGAAGTGAATAACCCTATCTCTGAGTAGACAAAATTAATGTGAATACATTTCGGTAATGCATAGGCCTACAGTGGAGAAAACGTTATTCTTTCCCAATAAACGCGTTTACGCTAAAACTATTATTTGCAGTGCAAACAGTTTGGAGCCAGATCAGACGCCGGGTAACCCGGCGTCTGATCAGGCTCCAAACTGTTTGCCACCAAAATAAACATGAATTATCAGAATTGTCCAAAAGTTGTACTTTTCTACGTTTTAGTGTTTTGCGTTTGCGTACGTTTGCGATTAAACGGGAAAGAATAACAGATTCTCCACTGTACATTGCATACAGTGATATATTTTTGTTAATGCTATCACGACTACAATAATCTTACACACTGTACGTATATAGACTGATACTTTATCATTGTTAAATCTCAAATTTTTAAATAGATCCTTTTTATTTTCAAAACAAGCGAAATGTTGCATATCTAATATGTATCATACACTGCGCATGCTCAGAACCTCACATACTCCAATGGACTCCCGCCACTGGGAATCATCCTGGCAGTTGTGCGAAATAAAGCGTAGCGTAAACACGTTCAATGTTACCTTGTTAGAACGACTTAACCCATCGCATAACATGACGGGACGTCAGACTACCCGTAGTTCGATATGGCTCCAAAATATTTATATTGGGATTAATTGCTTTAATACAAACATGCTTATTGAGAAATAATAAAATATTTCCACTGTTCGACTGACAGCCAAGGTTGGGTGTCGTAAAGTCGCGCTTACCAACGACAATTTTTTATAAAAATGTCAAAACGTCCTTCCCAAATCCTGCGAAGAAGACGGTCTATATTCCAATCTTCAGAAACTTAGCGCTTTTTAAAAGGCAGATGAAACATAAAAATATTACATTTTCTAAGTCTTAGACGGTACAGGCAATTGACAGCTTAAAGCAAGGAGTAAGTAAAACATAAAGCTCCTTTAGGAGCTTTCTGTTTTACTTTTACCATGTTTTAAGCTGCCACCTGGCAATCAAATAATCAGACATTAATCTGTTTAGTGGTCGTAAGATTGGGGCTGTACTGTACTTGTTAAATGCGTACGGAAAGAAAGCAGATACTTGTCCCTACTTTATTTTCAACCTTCCTGTCAGATTGCAAGAACCCTTTCACATTGTTCTTTATCAGGACTGAGCGGACGTTGAACAAGCATTTTATCAAGAATAGGCTACTGCACAATTATTAGGGGAAACGATTTAGCACCCAATGTTCATACATTAATTGAGAAGTCTATACAGTGAAGCGAAATATTAGATATAACATTTAATAAAGCAAAATTTATTCCCCACCTCTTATTAACGTACACTAAAATGGACCTGATATAAAGAAATTTGAATACAGTCGAACTCCGTTAAGTCGAACATACCCGTGTTTTAAAGTTTTAACTTTGAAACACAGGTATTTTAGCCTAAACCGAGCTTGAAATAAGGCAATTCAAGTTTCGAAATATTGGATAGTTCGAGTTATGTAAGTTCGAGATATTGAAGTTTGACTGTATAACAAGTAAATCAGTCGTTCCCGAGGACTTCGTTATAAGCGAGCTTCAAAGTAAAAGAAACTGGTATATGTGTAAACCGTTTCTTTGTAGCATATCCACATAGAAGGAACACAAGAAGTTACGCCGCTATCATAGTAGCCTGTGTAGTAGCTGTCGGGGTCTGTCTGTCGTTAATTGGCTTTGTTGTCTACATAGTATACAAGAAACGGAAATCAAATGACGTCACAAGTGAGTGTCTTACAACATCTATGAAAGCATATGGCAATAGATACTGCTCATATGTTTTCTAGAAGATTTTTCTTTTTTATTTATACACAAGGGAGATCTCAAGTTGTCGCAGTGTTTGTCCATATAACGGATAATTTCATATGAGATAGCAAACAGTACAGACCCTGATGAGACGCCTACACTTCTGGTGCCTCATCAGGGTCAACATTGCTTGCTAATGTCTACTTAAGTGGATGATAGGCATTAATTAACGGCTTAAAACAAGATTAAAGCAGAGTTCAATATAAGGGGGTATTTCAAAAACTAAAATCTTTATTTCTGATTTAAACCCTATGATGTTATTACTCATTAGAATCGTCTCGAAGAGACGATTCTAATGAGTAGTAACACCATAGGTTTGGTACTGAATTGAATGAGAAAACGCTGGAATTGTTCAGTTTACTCCCTCTTATCCGGAGCCCTGTTAAAAGTTAAAAAGAAGGCTCGAGGTTACTGAATGACGTGATATAGAAACATGTCTTTTTGTTGGTTTGTACCGAATGGTCCATTCACATATTTAAATACATACATGTATATGTACTATTGATATTGGATTTTGACAAACTGCTAATACTATTTATGCAAATATGTTAGTTAAAAACCGACCATTTTACATTGTTCGCAAAAGACGTCTCGAAAATATGATTCCATTAGTTTAATGTAGTAAACTACTCTAGGGGTTGCGGTGGAGAAGATGTTACTCTTTCCCGTTTAACCCATTACCCCATAGCCTGTTTCTAGGAGTTAAGATATGTGACCTATTAAAGCAGGTTGAAAGTAAAGCAGAATGCGCCCTAGGGCGCATTCTGCTTTACTTTCAGCCTGCTTTAAGCTACTACCTGCTAGGATATAGAAAATATTTCTTATGGTACATATTCATGACAGTATAAAATGGAACTATTTTCTTTGACGGATGAATAAAATACATGCGCTAAAAGTCGCTTCTATAAGGGAAAGTGTTAAAGGAAGCTGAATGCAAACGCATTGGGATCAAATACAGGAAAATGATAGTTATTTTGAAAGATCTGGCAAATTATTCAACCCATTACCCTTAAAGCTTGTTTCTACTTTTGAAGATAGATGACCACTTAAAGCAGGTTCAAAGTAAAGCAGAATGCGCCTTAAGCGCATTCTGCTTTACTTACAGCCTGCTTTAAGCTTGCATCTGCTAGAATATAGAAAATATTTTTTTTATCATACACATTCATACAAATGTAACTGTATGAATTGGAATTATTTCTTCAGTGGAGGAATAAATAAAAGGGGTAAAAAGACGTATTTATGGGGAAGTGGGTTAATCTGATCTACAAACAGTTTGTAGCCTGATGAGACAGCGCGATTCCCGGTTTCTCCTTTGGCCCCAAACTGTTAACACTCCAAACTGTGTGCAATGGACGTAATTGTTTCGTCAAAAGTTGGACACAAAAAAAAATAAAATCTAATGTCTTTTCCACGGTTTACGTGTTCGTAAAAGTGATGTTTATTTAATTTTGGTCACATTTGTTCATGTTTCAGGTAAATCCCCACTGGTTCAGGAATAGAAGTGACGACATGACCACATGCAGTGGACCTGGCACGCACTTTAGTGTTTGGGCTAAACCGAGTATTGCCATTGCAAACCGTTTGGAGCCATGACAGACGCCCGGTTTCCACACTATTTGCCACTTAGATTAATATAGCCTAAATTAATCCTTTCAAAACATGTGATTTTCTACATTTAATAACATTGCGCTATTTGTTTCTTTTCGTCTAAACGGGAAAGAATTACGTACGCTTTTTTAAATGAAGCATGGCTGGGATAACATTATTTCTCGCTGTTTCAATGGAACTTGAAGAATAATTCAGTAACATGTAGAAAGTGATAACTGATACTATTAAATAGCTTCCTGTGATACCTGTAACGAGATTTTCCCCAACCATCTGTACAGTAAGACAGAGTATTCTATATCGTACTCCTTATATATTTTAATGTTTGTATTTTACTGCGTCATGTGCCAGTTCCGTGTTACTCTTTGTGGCATGAAATGCACCTTGTTATGCTTCAAATATCGATTTTTTTTAATATAAAATTACAACTATTTAGTGTTTGTTGATGTACCTGTATATCAAAGGTATATAGTAGGCGGTGCGCTACAGTGAGTCTTATTTAGTTCTCCACGTTATTTGCGGAAACAGCCGATCAGACTTCCGCTAAAGCGCTCGGCAGTAAAGAAATCGATGGCCGTCGATGGCCATCGATTGCGAGTTGGCTACCGCTCTGAAATACAGTGGCGAACACGTTATTCTTCCGTTTAAACGTAAACGCATTGCTATGAAATATGGAAAATGACATTTTTTTGACAATTCTAACTACCAGTTTCCATCTGAGTGGCAAACAGTTTAGAGCCTGATCAGACGCCGAGTTACTCGGCGTCTGATCTGGCTCCAAACTGTTTATAATGAAAATAATAGTTTAAACGTAACTGAGGTTATTTGGAAAGAAAATGTTTTCTCTACTGTACTCTGCACGCTAACCTAAACAGCAAACAGTGGTTATTGAACGCGCTACAGATCGACTGTTTTCGCCGAAACGTCTCGAGCTGAATACAACGCACTGTATCGCACCGCTAACTCGTACAGTGGAGAATCTGTTATTCTGTCCCAATAAACGCGTTTACGCTAAAACTATTATTTACAGTGCAAACAGTTTGGAGCCAGATCAGACGCCGGGTAACCCGGCGTCTGATCAGGCTCCTAACTGTTTGCCACCAAGATAAATATGAACTTTCAGAATTGTCAAAAAGTTGTACTTTTCTATGTTTTAGTGTTTTGCGTTTGCGTACGTTTGCGTTTAAACGGGAGAGAATAACAGATTCTCCACTGTATGTGCATTGAAAGTATAAAAGCTTATATAAAAAATAATGATCAAACTGTCTAAAGTCTAGTCAGACGCCGAGTTGCTCGGCATCTGATTTGGTTCCATTGGTGAAAGAAATACAAAACATTGGTTGCCAAATAACGCTAACTAGTGTATTACAGCATTTGAAAAGGCGAAGAAATGTTTATTGTTCAATTATCAAATGGAACAGTGTGGTAGACCTCGTTTTGTCCCATTTAAACTTTACTAACTGCAAACACAATAAAATAAAATGTTGAAAATGACAGATTATTGTTTAATAGCCTGGCAATCTATAAACAATAACTATTTTTTGCAGTGCAAACAGTTTGGAGCCAGATCAGACGCTCAAAACTGTTTGCCACCAAGATAAACATGAATTATCAGAATTATCCAAAAGTTGTACTTTTCTACGTTTTAGTGCTTTGCGTTTGCGTGCGTTTGCGTACGTTTGCGTTTAAACGGGAAAGAATAACAGATTATCCATTGTATGTAAAGCTATCTCCTACTTTAAAAAACCGACACTGTTATTGAATCTGATTGTGTTGGAAAAGCTGCCTAACATTATAAGTAGATGGTCGAACCCCCAGTTGAGACAATATTATTTGGTAAATTATCCAATATGTCGTCGTTTATTGATGTAGTTTGCTTTTGAGTTTTTCTCTGCAAACCCTGTTTAATTCAGATTTATACATTTTCATGCCCCCGTCTAGCATCAGCACTGCTTGCTCAAATACTTGGCATGTAGTTTTTGCATTGGACCGTTCTTAATCCATATATATCACACAAAGTTTGATTTTGACATTAACCTTGATTTAATTTGGACATAGAATATTGTTATGGGGTATTTCTTGGTTAACATGATTTTTACCGTTTCATCTAACACCGTAACTAATTACAACAATGCTTTGATACTTAAACATGTATTGCTTCGGACCATTAGCAATTTAAACATAGTACCCAACTTCAATTTAACTTTGAACTTGACCTTATTTGGACTTAGAAACGATTCAGAATATATTGTCAAAGTCACCAGGGACACGCGCGTTTATTGAACGCAGTCTTGTTGTTTGTCTGTTGTTTTTAAAAGGATTCCTACAGACGAGTGTAAGACAGATTGGATCTAGTTCAGACGCCGTGTTTCCCCGCGCCTGATCTGTATCCTATATGCAAAATACGTTAAGTCGAGATCGTCAGGCAGAGGATGAAGGACACAGACATTAGAATATCCCATAAAAAGATATAAAACAGATGAGGTTTTCTGTGAGTAAAAACGGATCCTAAGTATTACTGAAAACTGTGCAGATCATGACGGACCGCTGCTCCGATGCATTCCATTGCAGCCAATTCGGTGCTCAGCGATAACTATTTACTCATTGAGCCCTAGTGACGCATATATGCGTCTTTTACCAAATGTGTACCTGTGAAGAGTATGCTTGTCCTATGCAAAGGGTGAAGTCCCTGATCAGAGGGCTCCTGCAGGAGCCCTCTGATCAGGGACTTCACTGTTTTGGCATTTTGCAATTTATTACAAAAAACAACCCTACCGCCATTGACCCGTTTACCGTGGACATCCTATTACCGGTGACTTCCGAGTATTCATGTGTAAAATCGTAACTTCCGTTTATCTATCGGCTGCTGCTCAAGATTAATGTGTATAAAGCAAAAAAAACTTTCCTAAAGGGAAAGTGTGCATTTTTTTATTAATTACGCAAGATAAATCATTTTCTCCCCATATAAAACCATTTAACCTATTTGTATAATGTGACATATTCCATTGCCCCCACTGTGAAAAAATGTGACGGAAAATATTACAACTTTTCAGTTAAAAATTATGTTAACAGATAGCCTTTCTTAATAATGTTTGATAGAAGTTCAAGCCGATACCTGAAAATTATTCCGGGTGTCATTTTACCTCATCACCGATAATAGGACGAGTAACCAAAACAAACATGGCGGCGCACTCGCTACAGTTGACTATGATTATTTATGTCATATTATGGGTGTATTTATATATTAAAGCTGAAAATCATAAAGAAATGTTTACTTTATATGTTTAATATATTTTTTAGTTAAAAACCTTATTAACTGATGAGAAATAGTCAGACGAATCCTTAGATCACCGGTAATTGGGTGAACCAGGATAAATAGCGTAAAATGGACCAGCCTTTATTTCAAACTGGAATTTTCCATTAGAAGTTCCAGGGGATAATGAGTTAAAGAAGTAATGATACTGATAAAATATGTCAATGATTAGCTTTTCTTCCCAAACACGATATCGCACTCGAATACAGTAGAAACTAGTTTTTTCTTCAGTTCGAACAAAAATTACTTTTTGACAAATATAAACATTTATTTTAATATGAATGTCTGGAGCCTGATCAGACTCCCGGATTCCCCGCGAACTGTTTGCATTTGGGTATTTTTGCTGTAACTTAGAACGCGTTTAGTGGAAACAGTGACGTCTTCTCCACCATATACGAGACCTGTGGATTAAATAAATGTATATAACGATATTTTAAACCTTTGCTTTGACTATTCATTTTCACGTTACTAGCGAAACTTCATATAAAAAATCGGTATCCCCCTGCAAATATCGCCACACGTACCAATTGCAAACAGCCTGTGTCCAGTTTAGACGGCAGGTAATTCGGCGTATGGTAAGAAAGACATCCATATAGAACTTTCTTCAGTAAAATCTCAAAATATCATTTAGCTGAATTATGCAGATGACAATTTTAAACAGCAAGAATATGGTGGGAAAAGAACTACTTCAATAATAAATCACCTTTATTAGGCTTTTTACGGTAACTCACAATCATGACAATTAGTGTTATGCAGATTAACGATCTGTACGATTTACAGTTTTCGCGAAATTGTTCATAGAAGATTCGCCAAAATAGGTAATTCAAAGGAAAACAAACACAGAAGAGAGACGGAGTTTATAACCTTTGCTCCATACAGTAGAATTTGCTTTAATTAGCATTCTGCTTTACTTTCAATCTGTTTTAAGTGATAAAATGTCTTCAAAATGAAAAACAGGCTATTGGGTAAAGGATTTATTATCATAAAAGTAAAGCAGACGACTTTTATTTTCAACCAGTATTGATTAAACCGTCGTCTTCAACACCGTGGATGTGTTTAATAGTGAGACTTAAGATAAAGATTGCTCAGGGTGGCTTGGTTAACAATTGCAATCAGTTTGGATTCAGATCAGACGCCGATTAACTCGGCGTCTGATCAGAATTCTGTCTGTTTGACTCTAGTATCAAATGATTACAAGTCAACGATTCCAAATCCAAATTTTGGTTCTCAAAACACGCACAATCTTGAAACAGGCGATATTGCATCAGTAAAATCGTTAAATATATTTAGATAATACGAATATTTATCAAAATGTGTAGGACAAGCCCTGAAAGGGTTAAGATGATAACACAATTAGTAACATAGTCACTCTAGTTAGCTTGAACTCATCGGCAAGGAAAAGCAACTCATTTTAAACATGCGTGTCTGGATTGTTTTGGTAATACTTGGATATTCTCTCATACCATTAGGTAAGTTAAAATATTTGTGCCCGTCATCCATTAACTGTTTAACGTCTAATGCCGCAGTCACGTGACTTACATGATACGAACAATTTTTATTTAACCCATAACCCCATAAATACGCCTTTTTACGCTTTTAATTTATTCCTCTGCTGAAGAAAATAGTTTCAATTTTTACTGTTACAAATAAGATTCATAAGAAATATTTTCTATATTCTAGCAGATAATAGCTTAAAACAGGCTGAAAGTAAAGCAGAATGCGCCTTAAGGCGCATTTGCTTTACTTTCAACCTGCTTTAAGGGGTCACCTATCTTCAAAACAAGAAACAAGCTATGAAGTAATGGGTTAAGGTGGAAATAAAGACGAGGTTTACTTAGACGTGTTATACCTTGCTGTACTTTTAAGTATCATTTCACCTAATAAGGCATCAGTGGCTAACTAATTGCAACGGAATGAATAACAAACAAGTTTTATCCGAATAGTACAAATAGATAAACAAGATTTGTCTTTACTCACATTGGCATTATCGGTTCTTTTGTATACGAACTATTCCAATCGGCTTAACTAGTATAGTCCTTGTGGAATAATCTAACAAGATGATGCTCTAAAATCTTAAAACCGACCAACAGGTATTTGGCAAAGACATTGGTAGTTTGTTTGCTAGTTTTGAAGACAGATAACCACTAAAGAACAGGCTGAAAGTAAAGCAGATTGTTCCATAAATAGCGTTCTGCTGTACTTTCAGCCCACTTTAAGCTACTACATGTACATATTTATGCTATAATATTGAAAACAAATGTTATGTGCGTTTTCATAACTGTATAATGTTGAATTATTTTAGTGTTGAGATAAATCAAAGGCGTAAAAAGGTGAAGCTATTTGGTAATAGGTTAAGGGCAGTTAGCAGTCCAAAGCGGATTGCAATGAAGCAATAAGGGTGGTCCAATTATCTGGCTTTAAGATCCATTATTAGTTTTGATTAACTTAACCCCTCCACTGCCTTACTCCGAGCACAACATTGTTTGCGAACAGTTTGGACCCTGGTCAGACGCCGCGTTACGCGGCGTCTGATCAGGATCCAAACTGTTTGACAATCATTTCAATATTTCTTCAGTCAAAATAGCAAAAATGAAATTTAAGAAATAAAAGCAGACTACAATTGTTTAAAACCGATGACGTCACGGCAGTGAAGGGTTTAACTCTAGAGTTCTGACACTTTCATCGTGTTGTATTTTTCATAATTAGCAGAATTGAACACTGCGTATTTTAATGTGATTCTTTTAGAAGGAATGGTCTTGATCTCTGAACTGTGCACGCTATTTCTGGCATTGATTTTATTTATGTTTCAGTCGCCAATGAACCGTCATTCTATGTAACTGAACACGTTTTAGAAGGCAGAAATGCTAGCATTGAGTGCAATGCTAAACTTGCACCTGACATGGAAGTCTACTGGGTAAAAGGTAGAAGTGATGTTCCCTATCAAACAGGACTCAAACTGGAGTTTATTGAGATCAACCGTAATGACTCGGGCAACTACTCTTGCCACAGTATCAATACTACCAACCCAGAGCAAAACAGGACGGTAGAGACAGTGATGATTGACGTCCAGTGTAAGTCAGTCAGTCCACTGATCAATTATGATAGACAATATATTACTATCACTCTGTTGTTATCTTCTGATAAACTAATTTTGTGGCTCCAACTCTGTCTTGCACTTTCTCTCTATTTGTCTTTCTGTGTATATCTCCTTTCTCGCTGTCTCTTTTTGTCTCCCTCTCCCCCTCTCTCTCTCTCACTTTCTCGGTGTAATGCGCTTCGTATGAGTATACACTCTGTTTCTGACGCCTTTCCATATTCTCCTAAACAATTTTTGCTCATTCATGCCATGCTATAATAGCCATAGAAAGCATTTATCTGGGTCCAAAAACGTAAATGCGTGTGTCAAACTGAACTTAACGCAGATTGCTCCCTTTTTCAGAATAGTTTTAGCACCCGCCTGTTCTTAAACATAGTAAATACTCTAAAGGAGAAAGGTTGAAACCTTTAAACTTGACTAAGTGATTTGCCTTAGGATAACTTAGTACATTTACCACTCTTTGTTTTGTTGCCAATTTCGTATTTGTGTCGTTTATACATGTATTTTATCTTATTTGATATTTCGCAAACATAGCATTCGATTGTTTTTGACAACTCAGTACTGTTTTTCAGATGAAGCGGAAATAGTACAGTTTAGTGTAGAGCCTATTATACTAATGGAAAATAATACAGTGACTGTTATATGCGAAATGGTTGGAAATCCTAATCCACTATGGGAGATACGGAACAACCGAACACATGATGTCATTTTCAATACAAACGTGACAACCCGTACTATAGCGAACAATACAGCAAGATGTGGCGAGAATGGACTGTACATATGTACTGGTAGCAACGAACTTAACCACGGAACTAACGCAACAAGAGGCCAGAATGTCACTGTATTGTGTAAGCATGTATTCAGAGGCAAATATTGGATAAATTGAAAGTGATGTCTATTGAGATGTTGATATTGGGGTATGCTACCCAGAACATGTTTAATCATAAATCGTCATTGCTGCATTCTGGGGGTATGGAGAGAAATTTAATCTGGTTTGACCATGCCATCAAGTTCTTTCCTCGGTTGCAATCACTGAATATCAACCATTGACACAATTGATAACATTGGTAATATACCGGTGCTATATGTCATACATACCCGTGTAGCTAACTAAAATCAGATTTACATAAGCGATTCTGTAATTAAGGATTAAGGATAAATCTAAAGACAAACTGTTGCTGATATTATTTTTTTTCTGTCACATGTTAAACCTGTAAATATTTGTTATCGATGGTTGTTTAAACCATAGTTGATACAAATTACCTCTACTGGTGCCCGTTTCATAAACCTTCTTACGACAAATGTTGTCGTAAGTCAAAACTTTAAAATACATTTAATCTGTGATTTCTCTATCTACTCCTGTCTTGTGACATCTTTTTGGAATCGTCTTTTCAAGACAATTCCAAAAAGATGTCACAAGACAGGATTAGATAGATAAATAAATAATAATTGATACTGTTATAGTCTGATTTACGGCAAAATTTGTCGTAAGAAGTTTTATGAAACGGGCCCCATTTGTATAAATTGATATTTCTAATAAGTTATTACATTATGAGATTACTGTGCTGCACTCGTGTTTTCTTTCTTACTTTATAGAACTACATGATACTCGTCTTATAAAAACAAACCTATTTAACTTATCAGGCTCGAACCAATTTGCCATCCATATTAAGATAAATTATCAACGATTTCATATATCCGTCGTTTTCTACACATTATTTTTTTTCTTGTTCCGTTTTGTTTAATTTTACCGGAAAATAACGTCATATTTACTGAATCGTTGGCCCTATTTACAGAAGTCATAGTACCGGAACGATACCTGTGGATTAATAGAACGCAAATATGATGCCGGAACGACTCTAAGTTTTGGGACAGGCATGTTTGAGCAAACAGTATAGACACTAGTCAGACTGCACTTATGGGCAATCTGATCAGAGTCTACACTATTTCTCATTCAATTAGCACATTCTGTCGAATTGCTGTGTGATAAAAGCAATTCGTTCAACATTTATGATCATTGCAGTAGTTACACAGGGTTTGCCAGTTATTAGGACTTTTTGGGGTATATATGTATATATATATTATTTCTTTCAGGTGCTCCTCGGCCTTATCCTTTCATCCCGGGAAGCGGTGTCACATTTTCACCACTCGGTATACAAGCATTGCTGTTTGGAAACACCATTGGATACCCTATTCCTACCTTTAACTGGTCTCGGACGGACGGACGACCAATGGGTGAAGTGGTGGAATACAATTATAGTTCCACTGCTGTCCTCAAAATTCCATCTATAAAATGGTCAGATTACGGAAACTACACACTTACTATGACCAATATTTACGGAAGTAGTACCTATGTTTGTCAGCTGGTTCCTTATGGTAAGGCACAAACGTAAACTTAAACTTTGTGTTCATTGGCATCCAATATAATTTGAATACTAGGTAATCCGTTTAAATAACAAGCGAAGAGTCTGCTTAAGTATGAACATAAAACAGAAAGTGACCAGAGGAACATTTTACCCTGCAATAATCAATCGCATGTCTTGACAGAGAGACAGAGAGAGAGAGAGAGAGAGAGAGAGAGAGAGATAGAGAGAGAAGGTGGAATAGGAGAGGATAGTAGGAGTGGAGAGATATAGAAAAGGAGAAATATAGTCCCATGCTTCTTCCGAGAGTTTAAGACGAGTTAAACCTTGTCTTACCAGAATATTCCCTCTTTGCTATTATCCACTATTATTTGAAGTTTCATGACACATATCTAAGAACTACATATGCTGGATTGTTACAAGTAGGTTTGATATTATTTCTCACTTATATTGCTTTTTATTGAATATTGTCTTGTATCGTTATAATCAGTGGCAAGATATATGGCATCTGAAACAATATTATTGGCTAATTCCATTGAGCAAATCGATGATCAATCGATCCGAAATATACATTTTCCACACGTAATACCTATATTGTCTACATTGTTAAGTCGAAAGCATCAAATTGTTCAATTCTTAATGTAAACAAAGACACCAAGCTACTAGTAGGTTGTGTATATCTAGATGACCAGAGTATAAGAAACATGTCGCCATCTCAAGTTACACACTGTCAAAATAGTCTATAGAAGATGTCTAGAGTATAAGTATAAACAAATAAACATACAACTGTTTTCTTTTCAGACGAAGGGAATGTGGAATACCTTAACTTAATCCTCTCCGAAACGTCAAATACAAAATTCCACATGTCTATATCTACATATTGATATCGATGATTTTACATAATAGATATTATAGTTATATACATTGCCAAATGACCACTAGTGCTGATGATAGTGGTCTTGTTGGACACCCCTAATCTAGGTCAACACAGCTTGAATAGGACAGGTTAATAAAGTGTAAACTTGTCGCTAGGTTTCAATGTGTAAACCACAGTAGTAGGAACATACCTGGACGTTATCAGACACCACAGCTGTACAACGATTGATGATAATTATGGTTCTTACGATACCCAGGTGCTAGTGCTAAAAAGTTGCAAGTAATTAACTAAATTTTGCCAATACGATACTCAATGTCAATAATTTTGTTTAATGTTTCATCAATTCAATATTCAAGATGTGTATTACATATACGAGGGGTGTTTCATAATTAATGCAACTAGATCAATAACTTTGATAATATAAGTGCAAAATACATGTAATATATATATATCATTCGAAAGAGCCATTCTTTGCCTACACAATGGTATAATGCACAGTAAAATCACATGACTAGATGAGCCACACCATGCGCCTAAATGACCCCAAGTCAAGGGCACTGGACCAGTTTTGTGTATTTTTGAGGTAATGTTTCGAACGAATTTAGATACTATAATTACCATAACGGGTTTATTATTCGAAATAATTTTATGAAACTTTCAGTCAAATTCATTCAGACAATTATACACACATTACGCAATTTAAAATTGTATAATGTCACAAAATGACAATAATATAGGTAATACTTAACTCTTACTGAAAATATAAAAAATATTGACACTACTGTTAAGTTCAAGAGGTTTTGTTCAAACCTAGAACACATTTTGTTATATCAAACCAGGCTGTAATTGAAGCCATTGAAGTAGGTGTTCATATTTTAAAATCAAATTATAGATATAAAGTTTCATAGCGTTCGAAAATTCATGTCAACTTTTTTCATAAGCAAAATGAGAATTTTTATTTTTTAAAATGAAATCTTATTTATATTAAAATCCAGACATACACGGATATATTACAAAAACAAGGTATAGAAATTTAAATTTCTAAAAAGTTATTAGGTCAATAAGTAATGTCTGAAAAGTGCTATGTTCTAGTGTCCTTGAGAAGGGGTCATTTAGATAAGTATTGTGATTTATCCCGTGATATGATCTAATCGTGCATTATACCATCATGTAGGTGAGGAATAGCCCTTTCCAACGATATATCACACATGCATATTACAATTATTATATCGAAGTTATTAATGGAGTTACATTAATTATGAAACACCCCTCGTATAGAGCAGTGCTTATAGACTTGCCATTGTTTTCAAATCTGCGTAATAGAATTATTGTTTTTTCCGATATTTGTTAGGTCCGCCCGCAGTACCAGTGAACCTTGATTATTACAACATCACAAACAACAGCGTGACGCTCCACTGGACATCCGGGTACGACATGGACGGTGTTTTGTATTTCGAGGTTAAAAGGTGGTTAGGCAACCAGTGGACACAGGTACACATTATGTTGGTATATGGATTGATATGGTAATAAGTGAAATATGTTAATACTTATCAAACACGTTTAGATCCCAAGCACAAATGTCCATCGCAAAATTATTTTGGATCCAGATCAGAAAACTTAAAACTCGGCGCCTGATTCGGCACTCAAAATTTAAATTTCGCAGTAAAAACACACAATGCTCTTTTTGCGCTGGCATTTCATTTATATCGAAACGGTAATGAATGGCGTTTTATCAACGGATATGTTGTTTGATTTACAACAGATAAAGCAAAACATTATACTCCTTTACAGAAACATACTATGACAATGACGCTGTGAATGAAGTCAAATTCTTTTAAATAGATACTGAATAGAGTATGAATTCTCGTGATAATTATAATGTTAATTGTTTTAATTTTAAAACAAGCCTAGTGTTATGCTCACGCTTTGGAAAAATTACACTATTAAAGCCAAATATTTGAGAACTTTGTGGTACTAAATTAAAAATTGTTGAGCTTTTTTAACGTTGAAAGTAATATAAATCTATGTATGCAGGGTTATGCTAGATACAGACTTATATCTATATCAGGAATTATACATAATGCAACTTACGGCATGCATAATTTTATGTATGTTGTATAGTCAAGACAGATTCTTCTGATGTTGGTTACCTCTATTAGCACTTTGTTGCATTTCTCAATTTAGCTTCGGGACACTTCGTTATCAGTTACACGAGAACGGACAAGATATCTACACCGGTATACAATGTACAATGTCAAATAGCATTGCGCGATTCTCAAAGAATAGACACGTATTTAGTTCAAGTGGTAATAAATACGACTATACAAATAAAATCTAGGAAGTGGAACCCTACACTCCGACTTCGATCACAACTATAACACGATTTACGTAATTAATCGATCCTTTCCGATATTGTACGGTTCGCTGGCGATTATTTATTTATACTTTGCCATCTCAATTTAGTTTACTCATACATACGAGGGCTGTCCCAAAACACCATTTTGAAGGACGCGACGTATGTTTTCTTTGATATAAAGAGGTGCATTATTCAACCTCATACAATGCAATTCGAGCAAAATTGGGTCATAAATGTTGGAATAGTTTTATGTGACGTCATTCTGGAAAAAGTCGCTAACGAAGCGTCATTTTGTAAAAAGCTATCTAGTTATTGCGAATGGTACCGTATTCTGAAGACGCCAGAAATGACGAAATCAACAGGCAGAATATCGTAGAATACTGTGTCTAGTTGAATATGACCCCGATACGGAAACAACTACAACCAACATACATGTATATGTATAAATCACATCTAGCCTGCTGGTCTTCGAATAATATAAGCAAGTTTCAGAAGGATGGGTTGAGAAAAATAATGTAGAAGTTAACGGTTTCATTGTAGAAAACGTGAGGAGCGTCATCAATGGTGATAGGTGTCTTGCGGTGAAATAGATTGCTGAAATAGTCGGGGTCAGCAAATCGTCTGTATATCGATTTTTACGTTCGAAACTAAACATGTCGAGAGTCTGTGCTACATAGGTACCTCGCTTGCTATGTGCAGGAGATAAACAAAAAAGTGTCCAGGTATCCAACCCCGTATGCGAGAGAACTTGACTGTCCCAGCAAACAATCATCACACAGATCTCTTGTACGCGATACGAGAAAAGTGACCGGGGTTCATTGACAACTCGGAGAGCAACATAATTCACCAGGATAACGCTCCGTTCCACACTTCCCAGAATGCACAGTTGGAACAGTATTGGGCATCAAAAGCTTGAACATGCGCCATACAGCACTGACCTAGCCCTATTAGATTTCGCAGTATTTCCATACCTGAAACCTCAGTTACGCGGAAAAAGTTTAAAAACTATGAGGAGCTAAAACAACAAACATGGAGAGTGTTATGCAGACTAGATGTTAGATACCAACTTGTTCAAGTAGGTTGAGCGTAAGCGAAAGTGCAACGATCACCCCTACACACATTTTAAAAGGAGTAACGTTTACGTCAATAACGTCGTTAAGTTACGGTACCTACTGTGCGCCGGATTTGCGCGGGTAGAGTCTTTCAAACTGCGCTTGGCTAGTTAGTTTTTAGGAAAGTGCGTTAAAACTTCACACAGGCTTACATAAACCCTATGTTTATATATCCTGACGAGCGTTGGTCTCTGCTGTTTTTTATAAAGAAAGTCTACGATGTTTTGGGACAGTCCTCGTAAAGATAAACGTTCGGATTATAAATATATAAGAGATAAACATACTTGACGAACTAGCACGTTTGTTCTCGGGTGCTACCGATAACAAAATCAGTATAAGGTTCTATGATGACTTTATATCAATATCAATGTCAATGGTTATGACCATCAATCAATGGATACAACAATCTTGAAATAATAGATATTCCAAAGAATAATAATAAGCCAAGCGGCAACCGTTTCTCGTGCGTTATAATAGTATACCAAATCCGTCACGTGATGTTAGTAGTAACTCTGGGTGTAAGTAATAGAGTAAACTGGTTAATTCCCTTTGCAGATTAATTAAAGGACGGGGTTGATTAAAGGATACGGTATATATAATAAATGAATATATGGGATTAAAGATCAAAAACAACATATCCTGACATTTCATTTAATTGTATAATAACACCCTATAACATACTCCCCTGCTTTCAAAAAAGTCGTCCTCGACTTTATTCAAAATAAAGGACGATAAATACATTTAGAATCCTTTGCCAACATGTAGTGAAAATATGCACGAACTTGCCGTTAATGCCAAATTGTCTGAATAGTCAATAACTACGCAAACAACATATACTTACCTTCATATCAACTAGTATATGAGTGTTATAAAACTTACACAAGCAAATGTTAATAGAAGTACTGAATACAATACAGATGAAAACAAAAACAATCAATGGCAAAGTATGTAAATAGTTCATGTTGTAATACTGTACGTTCATCTCAACTGTCATGTTACTCAAACATATGAAATATGAAATGTACTTCTAAAGTACACTGTTGAGTACAATTTATTTACTAAAAGTAATATCTTTGGTTAAACAACCAAATAACAAATGCAAATATACTTCAAAAAGAAATAACATGAGCTGAACGTACGTATTATATACAAACATATCTGTAATAGTAACATACACGTCTCTGGTTACGAAATGTAACAATGTAGTGTTGGTCTAAGTCAACAGCCAATCACCGGACGTCTGCCATCTTGGTCTTTGGCGATGTCTCTTCGGTCTGGGAGCTGTGACGTTAGAACTGTCATCCTCGTCATCAATCAAATCTGATGGAGGCTGGTAATTAGGTCGTTGTGCAGGTATGACATACCGCTGGGTCCTTGTGGATTCTGCTAACCTTTCCTGTGCATCACTTGAAGATCGAAGCGGAAGAAGAAGGTTCCGGTGTACCACACGTGTCTTCCGTGCATGAGGAGTATCTCTCCGAACTTCATAAACAGGAATGTCGGCGTTTGGTTGGCCTGTCACGATATATGGCACGTCTTCCCATCTGTCAGCGAGTTTCTGTCTCCCACGCAATGTGACATTGCGTAGCAAAACAGAATCTCCCTGACTCAGAGCTGTAGCACGTGCCCTGGTGTCATACACCCTCTTGCCTTTCGCTGCTGCTACTTTAGCAGCATCTTTGGCCTTCTTGTAAGAAGATGTAAGCCGTTCCTGGAGTTTCCTCACATACTCATGCTTATCTTTGGCGCCATCTTCATCTGCAGACAGACCTAAGAAAGCATCAATTGCTAACTTAGGATGGCGGCCAAACATAAGGAAGTATGGAGAAAACCCAGTACTTGGATGTATAGTGACATTATATGCGTGAACGAGAGTGTTTATGTGTGATTTCCAGTCACTTTTCTGGTTGTCCTCTAGTGTGCCGGGCATCTTCAACAGAGTTTGATTGAAGCGCTCGGTCATACCGTTGCCCATCGCATGATATGGGGTTGTATTTGTTTTGGCAACACCAGCCAGTTCACAGAGTTCCTTCATGAGACCAGACATGAAATTAGGACCTTGGTCGCTATGGATTCTTGAAGGAAAACCGTAGTGCGTGACGAAGTTGTCAAAAAGCACTTTAGCCGTAGTTCTGGCTGTCTGGTTTTTCGTTGGGTAGGCCTGAGAATATCTGGTAAAATGATCAGTCACTACCAGAATATCCTCAAAACCTCCCTTCGATCGGTCAACCTTCAAGAAATCCATGCAGAGAACTTCCATTGGAGCAGAGGATTCAATGTTCACGAGCGGTGCTACTAATGGCAATGACTTACGCTTGAGACATCTCTCACATGCTCTTACTTTGTCGGCTATCCAGGCTTCCATCCCAGGCCAATAAAAGCGCTGTTTGAAAAGAGACACAGTGCGATCACGGCCTTGATGACCAAGATCGCCATGAAGCGCACTGAAAATGTCATCTCTCAAACAGGATGGAAGAACAAGTTGAAATACTTGGCAACCTTCTGACGATCCTTTGCGATAAAGAACTTTGTCTTTTATCTCCAGCTTATCCCACTCTCTTACAAATTTTTTAACAGCTGGCAAGGCTTGCTTAGCAGAAGGCCTTGAACCTTCAGAGAGATGGTTGATAACACTGGAGATAACAGGGTCGTCATGCTGTGCCTTTCTGCAGTCTTTTGAAGACAAAGAGTAAGCCTGGAGTTGGTCTTCTGGTGGATCACTCACAACTGGCATTGAAACTTCCTGTATAACATCAGGTGATGTAAGGCTATACACAAGAGGTGCCTTAACAGAATCGACAGTACTGGATAATGTCATTGCTCCAATTACATTGGAGTCAATGGTTATCCTCGATAAGCCGTCAGCATCGGCATTTTTCTTACCACTACGATACTTTATTTCAAAGTCGTAGCTGGCAAGAGACGCCATCCATCTTTGGCCTGTTGCATCAAGCTTTGCCGTAGTCTGTATGTACGTCAGAGGATTATTATCCGACAGGACTTTAAATCGACATCCATAGAGATAGTCGTGAAACTTCTCACAGACTGCCCACTTAAGAGCAAGAAACTCCAACTTATGGGCCGGATAATTCTTCTCTGACGGCCTCAGACTACGGCTGGCATATGCAATTACACGTTCCACACCTCCCTGTTGCTGGTATAGAATGGCACCAAGGCCAGTACCAGATGCATCAGTATGTAAACTGAATGGAAGGCTGTAATTTGCATATGCCAAGATGGGTGGTTCTGTTAATTTTTCTTTTATATTAAGAAAAGCTTTCTGTTGTTCAATTCCCCAGGCAAATGGACATTTCTTGCTCGCACGGGCTTTCTTCTTTGAAGAGTGACCAATCAGAATGTCATTCAAAGGGCGTACAATGGACGCATAACCTTTAATGAATCTACGGTAATAGCCCGTGAAACCAAGAAATTGTCTGATTTCCTTGATTGACTTTGGTGCTGGCCAAGATTTAACAGCCTCAATCTTGTCCGGGTCGGTCTGGATTCCTTCTTCCGACACTATATGGCCTAAATATTTCACTTTCTTCTGAAAGAAGTGGCATTTGCTGGCCTTCAGTTTCAGATTATGATCTGAAAGCTTATCAAAAACTGATTCCAAACGCTCGAGATGTTCTTCAAATGTCTGGGAGAAAATGATAATATCATCAAGATATATCAAACATTCTCGTAAGTTGAGATCTCCCATACATCTTTCCATAAGTCGCTGGAATGTGGCAGGAGCATTGACAAGCCCAAAAGGCATCCTATTGCATTCATAGAATCCTAGTGGACCAGCGCTGAAAGCTGTAAGGTGTTTGTCACTCTCCCTCATTGCTACCTGCCAATATCCAGACTTCAAGTCGAGTGTCGAAAAATATTTTGAACCACTCAAAAGATGTAGGGTATTCTCAATTCTTGGCAAAGCATATGCGTCTTTGACTGTTCGTTTGTTCAGTTTCCTAAAGTCCAGGCAAATTCTCAATGTTCCATCTTTCTTCTTCACAACTACAATGTTGGAAGAATAAGGGCTACAAGATTCACGAATCGCACCACATTCAATCATTTCCTTAATATGCTCTTTGACTTCATTGAGCATGCCTGGTGGAATGTGTCTCGGTGGATCCTTGAATGGTACTTTGTCTGTTAAATGTATACTATGTTCAATTAAATCTGTGTGGCCTAAATCTGTTGGACCTTTTGAAAAAATATGATCCCACTTTTGAAATAAATGTTGAGCCTTTGCTTTCTGTTCTTCTGTTAAGTTGGTTTCGTTTAGATGTAGTCCAGACTTTAGAATGTTCTCTTTGGTGGCTGTTTCAGCATGTTTCTGATTGCTATGAACTTCTTCTTTCGCTGTTGCACTTTCTGTTTCTTTAGAATTGGCTACTGGCACTGATCTCATGACGTTTACCTCTTGCAGCTCACAAAGATTAGCTTTAAAATGTATAGCTACAGGTTTAGCCGACATGTTGAACAGCTTAACCGGAATTCGAACAGTTGTTCCAGGGCGATCTAAGGCTACAACCCGTGGACATACAGCTACTCTGTTGGAACAATGAGCTACAGAACATGTCTCTGTAACAGCAGTAACATCTACTTTTTGTCTCCTACAAAGTCCAGTAACTGTCCTAGATTCAAATGGTTGAAGTACGAATCTCTGTGTTGCTTTAACAACACCAGCCTTATCATCTGTTATGCCTTGAAATGCCATGTGCCATTCTTTCGGAACTTCATTTATGTTCTGTTCGTTATTCTGATAGAATAAACGTATCAGATTTGTTCCAACTAAAACAGGAACATCTTCGCTATACTTTGTAGTAGGTACAACGAGAACTGGAATATCAAAATTCCGTTTTCCCAATGAAGGTACAGAAATCCTTGCTTCAATGTATCCTAAAATTGGCTGCTTTTCTCCATTAGCAACATTGATGCTTAAGTTAAAATCTTCTATTTGTAAAAGTTTAGGCTTAGGTTTCATCTGATTGTAGTAACTTTCTGCTATTGATGTTATCATCGATCCTGAATCTATTAAAGCTTTGATGTTTTGATCCTCAAACACTATTTCACTCACATTGTCTGTGCCTATCAACCTAGTAATGAAGTGTGATTTGGAGCTTGAAACGTTGTCTCTATTTTGCTCCTCAATAGAGACACCCTTTAGTTTAAAGGTTTCTCTTTCGTGTCACCTTTCTGTTTTCCTTCTGCGTCTTCCTTTTGCGTCTTCGTGTGATCATCAACGCGGTTAAGATTTCTTCCTTGATCTTCTGTTTTGTTTCTCTCTTGGTAATTTCCTCTATCTCTATTTCTATTGTAACTGCCTCTTCTCCAGTTACCTCTGTATGAATTTCCTCCTCTATTGTACTGTCCTCTGTCATAGGATTTTGCATTATCGTAACCTTGTTGGTTATGCTGGTTCCTGGTAGACATCTTTTCCTCAAGTTCCTTCATTCTGTCGAGCAATGTCTTCATCATCGACATGTGCTCTGAACTATCAGATATTTGCTGAGATGTCACCTGTTTTGCATCTGATTTCTCACTGTCTCCGGAGTTATTCATTTCCTTTTCTTCAATTCTGACTTTCCTTCTCAGTGTTTCGAAGTCCTTTTCTGTCTCATAAAACACTCTTGTTGCATTCTTGAGTTGCTCATTCTTAAGATGTCTCCAGAACCTATTTCTGAGCATTTCATCCGACTGTTCTCTCTGAACTTGGCCTTTCTTGATGGCTGTATTCAGAATACTTTCTACTCTCACACCCCAACCAGCAACATTTTCACCATCTTTCTGTTTAGCATTGTAAAACTCTGCTAAAACTGATTCACCAGTTCTGATGTTGCCATAAATATTTTCCAATTTGGTAATGAGGCATCTTGTAGAAGCTTTGGTTTCCATATTCAGAAGAATCTTTCTGGTATTTCCAGTCAGTGAATTTCTCACTTCTTGTCTAATGATATCTTCATGGTAAAGACCAGACTCAAGAATGACCTCAATTTCTATTTTCCATTCCTCAAATGTGTCTTCTGTGAGTTTAGGAATAGTAGGTTTCTTAAAAGATTTTTCAGAAGTCTTTGTATCTTTCTCGTGAGACTTTTGCTTCTTTATCTCTTGTTCTGATTTTTTCTTTTCATGTTTTGGTTTCTTAGTTTCTTGATTAAACTTTCTATGCTTATCATCTGACTTGTGTTCTTCAACACTTTGATGGGACTTTTCAAGTGACTCTAATGTACATTCTTTCTCTTGAAGACTCTCTGTCAACAATCTTTCCTGTTCCTTCAGTTTCATTATTCTTTCCTCTTTCAACTCCTGCTCTCTTAATCTCTGTGCTTCTTTATCTTTCTTTGACTTTGCTGAATCAATTTTCAGTGCCAAGGACTGTTCTTTCTTCCTTAATCGTTCTACTTTTTCGACTAGTTTCCGCTCAAAACTGTCATCATGCTCTTTTTTAATGTTCTTTATACATGGGAGTGGTGGTAGAATTCTATTATTTCCCTTCTGTATTCTCTTTGTTTCCCCTGATTCTCCAAAGACTTCAGGAACTTCAGCTTTCACTTTACCTTCTTCTTGAAGTTTCTTAAATTTTTCATTAATCCAGGTCAAGTTTCTTTTGAGTAGTTTATCTTGCTCCTTTTCTTCGTCATTATCTGTACTCGAGTCTAGAGGGTCTCCAATCCTTGAAAAAATCGTGTCATGCTCTATTGAGCTAATACTGCCAGGTCTTGATTTGCTCTTTATCTGACTCGTATCAAGCGCATGTAGCGTTCTTTGCTTTTCTACAGCTTTGCATGCTGCATCTATCTCCTCACTTTGTCTAATGTACCTTCTCTCTATCTCATTACCCAATTTCAATTTCTGTTCTAACTCTATCTGTCCTTGATCCAGATATCTAAGTTGCTGGTATCTCTCATATGCAAGTTTGTCTAAATCTTCTATTTGTTTCTTCTTCTTTATTTCAAGATTCATCACTTCTCTCTCAATATCTAGCAATTTCTGCCTTTCTCTAACAATCATGTCCATTTCTGCTTCCTGCAGTTTCTTATGCATATCTTGCATTCTGCTAGTTTCTTCTTCTGCTTTTCTAGCATTAAAACTAGTGTCTTTCTTCTGTTCCGTTTCCACTGCAAACACACTATCATTTAGGGAATACTGCTTTCTATCAGCTTTCTTTATGCTTTCTATACTGCTTTCATTGAAATAATTTTGCTTTCTATCAGCTTTCTTTTTGCTTTCTATGCTGCTTTCTGATTGAGACTGGCTTTCTTCATGTGCACTCGCTGCTTTCTCAACTCTCTGTTGTATAGATCCAGATTTACTATGTCTGTGTAAATCTACACTGTTCTCCGTTTCACTCATCTGCAAAGCAATGCTCTTTTCTAATAAGACATGCTTATCTCTCTTTTCAATAGCTTCCCTTTCCTTCTGTTGCTCCAATTCAATTCTCCTTTCTTCTCTTCTTCTCTCTTTCTCTAATCTTATCTGTTCCTCTTCCTCCTTCTCTCTATCTATAGCCTGCTGCCTAAGCTCCAATCCAATTCTCTTTTCTTCTTTCTTTCTCTCATTCTCTAACCATATTTGTTCCTGTTCCTCTCTCTTTCTATCTCTATCCTGCCTCCTGAGCTCTCTTTCAGAAATGCTTTTGTCCAAGACTGTCCTTGAGCTTTCAAGCTCTTGATCACTTTTCTCGGTCTCTAACCTTTGAAGCTCCTCTGGTGGTATATATTTAGCCATTTTCACCTTATACTTGTATTTTATGAATACAATGTAGATCTATGCACAAACCGAGTGTCACGTTTAATTGAATTGGTGTAGTCAAACAGTATGACACGTTAGGTAAGTATGATTGTACAGTATAACACTTTGTATGTGAAACGTTGTCAGCACAATATATTATGTTTATCTGTATGTGTAAATGTACATGTGTAAATGATCAGGTAACAAACTGTAGTGAATGCAATCATTTAAATAGACATAGCACACCGCTATCACAATTTCTCTTTACAAACACCTTGCTCAGAAAATAAACAAAAAACAGTTTCAATTCAAAATAAACACACCACGCCGTACATTTCAATCTGTCAAAAAAAAAGATTTTGCTCCTAGCAGGGTTTGAACCGGGTCCGCTACGCCCGATATCGGAAAAGTCTAACACTCTCCTAACTGAGCTAAATGGGCTACATACCTTACCTAGGTACACTACAGGTACATATGGGCAATTTAACGCGTCAGCGATAAAAGCGAAAGGTACCTCGCGGCGCATGCGCTGTTTCCAAAAAAACACGATAACCTATCTGTATCCAAACTGATTGAATTCGCGAGCGCTGAAGTATTACAAATTTTACCAATAATCTTTAATTGGTAAAATGAATAAACGATATTTTGCAAACAACGCGAACAGATAACGTATTTGAATAAAAACTTATTCAAATGTTACTATCTGTTATGTGAGAGACAAAAATAATACACGTGCTAGCTTTACCAATTTCCCCCCCCCCCCCCCCCCCCCCCCCCCCCCCAAAAAATAAACAACCAGTGATTTATCGCAGAAAAACAATAGTCTATCTATGATAAATATAACACGATGTTTAACTGCAATACAGTTATGCACCTTGTTAAATATAGTCAAAATAATACAGCTGACACAGGATCCAAACTGATAAGATATGTAAACACTATGACGTAGGTCAAAGGTCATATAAATAAATTAACGGAGGTCTCCCTGCATAGCCAGGTAAAATCCAATACACACTTGGTAATGTACAGACCGTTAGCAGGAAAATCACGTGCAATAGGGAAATGTACTTTACAAGTTAGTAAACATTGGTTAGAGTGCTGTGTAGATCAGATTGTTCTGTGAAGCTGAAAATCTATCAAATTTTGGAGAAAATACGAACTAATGGACGCAGCGCAGAAATTTAAATGGGATGAAATGTAAACTGAAAATGGGATGAGCTGAAAAGTGGCAAAAACGTGAAAAATATGGGTATATGAAGATGAGCAATGGACATTTACAAAATAAACATCAACAAATCATAGAATAAGAAAGTGACTCACCAAATATCCATATAATAATATCCAAACACAATTAAACACAATATTTAACTTATAGTAAATCCACCCTGACACAGTTGTATAAACACTGTCACTAGTCAATCACTGTCACTTTGTCACTAGTAAATCACTGTTAAAACAATCACTAGTCCATATTTAGCGACGTTGTATAGGGCGAAGATCCAGATCCAAATGTGCGCATCATTGGTAGATCATCGTTGGGGATCCCGAGTTTCCATCTTTCCGATCGGTACATGTATACATGTGATATATATAGGTCGACCACTGTACACACTGAGTGTCCAAAAACTAACGTGCTATAATAATATAGCCACGTGTAAACGTATAATATTGCACTGTGGCATATGTAGAAGTGTCAAGACATCAATTCGTTGGGCGCCATTGTTCTCGGGTGCTACCGATAACAAAATCAGTATAAGGTTCTATGATGACTTTATATCAATATCAATGTCAATGGTTATGACCATCAATCAATGGATACAACAATCTTGAAATAATAGATATTCCAAAGAATAATAATAAGCCAAGCGGCAACCGTTTCTCGTGCGTTATAATAGTATACCAAATCCGTCACGTGATGTTAGTAGTAACTCTGGGTGTAAGTAATAGAGTAAACTGGTTAATTCCCTTTGCAGATTAATTAAAGGACGGGGTTGATTAAAGGATACGGTATATATAATAAATGAATATATGGGATTAAAGATCAAAAACAACATATCCTGACATTTCATTTAATTGTATAATAACACCCTATAACACGTTCTTTAAAGTAGTGGATATGTTCCTCTATTTATCTTCCTCATTAAGCTTTTACGACAACAAAATATTTGTTGTGCAATAATCTATCAAACATTGGTAACCACTAGCGAAATTTATAGGTCGTTTAGTTTTCTGACAATTATCAATACATCTTTATCATGTTAGAACCGTCACTTATGTTGTTCAATTAGACTAAATAACGGTGTATTCATGCTTGGAATTACAGGCACATTTCATCTTATATCAGCACAAAATGTATCACAGAAACTCCTAAATAAGCATGGTTTTCATTTGGTGTTGTGTGACCATTGAACTGTTTTTTTCAGTGTGTTGTATTATTTTATATATTCTTTTATTCAGATATCACCTCTATTTACACATGATTATAAAGACCATGGAGTAGGACAACACTGGACGTATGTTTTGTCAGGTCTCAGAGAAGACACGAGCTATACTCTCGCGGTGTCTGCAAAGAGCAAAGACTTTGTGTCAAGAGAGTCAAACTCCATCATGTTTAAAACAACTGGTAGGCGTTTGTGTTTTTGCAGTGTTCGTAGTAAAAGCGTTGTTACATGTATGTTTAAACTATGCCCTGTTACAAACTATGGATGCATTATTGATTTAAAACAATTGCAAACAGTTAAAAGACAGGTAAGACATCGAGTGACTGGGCGTCTCTGAATTCGAATTTTTGGCATTCTACTTTCTTCTAATTAACGTTGATAGATTTTACAGATGACAAAATGTACAGACGGCGATTACTTAACGTGCAAGAGCAAAGGCTTAATAAATCGCTGGCTGCATAAAGTATGATAAACTAACCGGGTCTGTCTAAATCGATTGGCTGTAGCTCAGCGAAGAGTAAGCCGTGGAAGTTAGTCATTTCCATTCGACTGAATGAAAAACAAATATTCTGGTAAAATTTCAAAAGAAAGATTCAGTCCTACACTATTGGTGAATCATTATAATTGTCGTAAAGCGGTTGGTTCCTGGTGAAAGTACAAATCGTTCAATTAATCTTGCAAAACATCACATACGTCTCGCATATATAGAGGGACAAAGAGCGATAAACAGAGATTGAGAGATAGACAGACAGAGAGATATATCTAGACATAGGTCAAGAGGGTTAAAACAGACAGAGAAATAAAGACAGAGAGAGAGAGAGAGAGGGAGAGGAAATTATTTATCTAATTGAGTTTGGTTTTGCGACACCGCGACAAATAAAATTGTCATATAGTGTCGGTGTGCAGAAATGTGTATGGATGTATGGGTGTGACTTTTAGGTGGAGTGTTACCACTCTGTTAGTGCGTGTATTATATCCCCCTGCCATCCTACTTGGATCAAATAGAGAGAGAGAGAGAGGGTAGGATACATGGAAATTTAAGTAGAATACGGATAGGGAGAGAGACAGGGGAGCAAAGAGAGAGTACGCACATACAGGCCTGAATTTGTCAACTGTTTAAACAATTTAGAGACCACGTTAAGGGTTACGAAACTTCTCACGGTTAGTTCCAAATGATAGAAATTGTCAAAGAGGATGTTGATTTGTAATGCAAAAAAGGCAACTGCAATTTTATTGTCGATATGGCATACCATTGTATTAAATTTCATCCAGTTTTATTAGTTTAGTCACTTTAAAACGAATGCGAGGTAAATTATATAAATGTGGCTCGATGTATAAATCAGGAGAGTTTCAAGTAAATGTCTAAAATGGCTCACGCAAGTGCGTATATTATCCATAAAAGTGTGTGTTGCCCTACTACAAGAAGGTCGATATAACATATTATGATTTTCTCATAGATGAAAACAGGGTTCCCAGAGGTTTGACTATCCTTGAACTGTTACTGCTTTACGATTACGGTTTCTACAATAAAGAGCAAGTTATTCCTCCCCGTTTAATCGCAAAAAACGCAAACATATTGGAATAAACTTTAGAAAATGTTAACTTTTATATTTTCTTACGATTTTTTTTCAATCTGGGTGACAAACAGTTTTGAGTCTGATCACACGCCGGGTGACCCGGCGTCTAATCTGACTCCTGTTTGCTATCGGCATGATATATCTATTTAGCTTAAACATTTTCATTGGGAAAGAATAACGTCTTCTCCAGTGTATAAGAATAATGGGTCATCATGCAATGCATGAACTGATAGCGATCATAGATGGGTAAAGGTAGTAAAGGTATTTAATATATCAAGTTGTTTCCATTAACTCATTACCCCATAGGTTGTTTAAGTTTTGAAGACAGATGACCTCTTAAAGCATGTTGAAAGTAAAGCAGAATGCGCCTGAAGGCGCATTCTGCTTTATTTTCAGCATGCTTTAAGCTAACATCTGCAAGAATATATAAACTATTTCTTATGATACATATTCAAGACTGTATCAATTAAACCTACTTTTTATCAGTTTAGGAATAAATCAAAGGCGCATAAAGGCGTATTTACGGTGTAACTGATTAAACCAATATCTGAACATAAGTCAAACATTAAGGGAACTAAGAACTATTTGTCTTGGAGATTAGTTGTTCGTAATTGTTCAAAGTCAAACGGCTTAAAATAAGAATAATGAAAAGTATTATATGAAACTGTTCGCATTGGTGTCAGAAGGCCTTCTCTTATATTTCAGGTGTTCCCGATACGCCGTCCCATCATGGTAGACTAAGTGATCAAACTATTGCTGTGATTGCCAGCACTGTCACCGCAGGAGTGTTCGTGTTTGCAGTTTTATTCATAAGTTTATTTTTATGGTATCGAAAAAGACGATCCGTACGTTTAGGTAAGAATTTAGAATGAAGGTTTTTTATGTTCATTTTTATCATTTACCCTTTTACGACCATTATTAGATTTTCATTTGCGTCATGTCTTATATTTTATGCATTTTGGACTAAGAAATTGTTGTTTTTTCCGCGATTGATCTGGATTAAAATCTTATATATACTAGTTTACTTGGTTTTGGTAGTAATTGGTCAAATGCAATTATTAAATAGTTATGGCGCTTGTCATCATAACTATGGAGGGTCTTATTTATATTGCAATGGTCATAAATAGAGGATCTCACATGATTGCTCATCATTTATCATTTTTAATAAACGAGTTGACTAAAATTATATGATGCGAGCCTTGGCGAGCGTCATGTTTTTGTAGTCAACGAGTTTATCAAAAATGATAAATATTGAGCACGAATGTGAGATTCTATTTATCACATAAACGTTATGTTAATTAAAGCCGCAGGTCGTAGTCCCTTTGGCCATATCGATTGTCCGCCAAAACGTGACGTTATTTACGGTAACGTCATCGCAAATGACGTACTTTGGTGTCACGCTACATGCAGCGTTTGTTGACGGACAGGTTGGGTGGAACCCAAAAAACGATATTTCACTAGTGGATTACGATATTTATAGAATGGCTTTATGCAACTCCCTGACCGCAAATTATGTGATAAAAACTAAGCTGTAAAATATCTATTGTATATTGTAGTGGCTTGCATTCGGTATCTATTACATGTTTATGTATATAACTGTTGTTAATTATAAGAAACAAGCTTCTGTTAGCGATGTTTCAGATGATAATACTTGACTTATGTATGTGGCACTTTTCATAATATTGTAGAAGATACTATCATAATTACATGCTGTATGCTGAGTTAAATTTTGCATTTGACCCTTGGCCAGAGAGTTGGTCCCGTACATGAAAACGTTTATCATGTCAAAACATTAATCTTCCCCGCTTAATAAATACTAAACGAAAGAACATCACTAAACAGCTTTTAGTATTTCGGAAATATCAACAAGAGCTAGTGTAGTCGGATTTAGTATTTAAAGGTGCTTTACAACAAGCTATGATATATATTTCTTTGTTTCAGATAATTCAAGACTTCTCCGGAAATAAAGAGACACCACGTAGAATTATGCATGCACACGCTTCACGAGATAAAAAAGGACCCTCGGTTATTGGGAACAATGCACATAAGATCAGCACTTAAGGAATGTCGGTGGTCATTTCATCATCACTAACTCATCGGCGCTATATGACCATTTTGTGTCGCAGTGCCGTAAAACCACCCAACTCATCCATCACAATAGCCCGTTTATCCTGTAACATGCCTATTTCCGGACGGATAAAGGGGTGACAAATAAACTTTGCTTTATTATGCTAGTTGGTCACATGACCGATGTTATTATGTCAGTTGGTCACTTGACTTGTAGCCGGAACTATTTTTTTCCACCGAGACGCTTATTTTTCCCGCTGTTCGGAAAGGTATTCTAAAACTCTTTCAACAGAATCCGACGTGTAACGACGTTTATTCGAACTATTCGATGCAATCAAAGCGTTATAGTGTACGCGCCACCAGTCGCTTGCTGAGATACTTCTATAAGTGTCCACCTTTTGGGTTTCCTGAGTGAAAAACACTAGATGCTTAAAGGTTCTATTATGTCTTTTCATTATTTCCTGTTGAACCGAAACTAAATACAAACGCATTGCAATGAAATGGAATAATGACAACCTTTTCGAAACATTAAATGATTCAATTCTAATCAGAGTGGCACATAATCTAGATACTGGTTGTTTTAACTAGCTCCAAAGTGTTTGCAATGACTATAAGGCATTAACCATAAATTAGTATATTGGAATAAAATAAATCTTCTTCACTGCAACGTGGATAGTAGGCACATTAAAACATCTGTTACAGGATATCAAGCAGACTATACGAGAGAGTGTGTTAGAGTTTTGATAAATAAGAAATAATAAATAGAAAAAAAATGAATTAAGTTTGTTGAATCGTTTGACAATAATAAATTATCCAACTATTGTCATTATTGCAATACAGTAGTACATTGTTTATGTTTACAATAAGCGCGCTACAAATTACTGCTGATAATAAGACATGAAATTAATGTAGACCGCTTGGTCATTCAGCACGGCAATGGGTGCTTCGTTATGTTCGATTGTCTTATGTTGTTAATACAGGATTTTATTTTATTTACCCTGTGCCGATGTCTACGCTGTTTGCTGGTATTTCAATAAAATACAAAACGAAATTGAAAACCTAGACCAGGCACCCCTTATATAAAAAGGACTAATCCACTATACAAGACTATGATAATCCTTTGGGGCATACAGTGGGGAATCTGTTATTCTTTCCCGTTTAAACGCAAACGTACGCAAACGCAAAGCACTAAAACGTAGAAAAGAACAACTTTTAAACAATTCTGATAATTCTTGTTTATCTTGGTGGCAAAAAGTTTGGAACCTGATCAGCCGCCCGGCGTCTGATCTGGCTCCAAACTGTTTGCACTGCAAATACTAGTTTTAGCGTAAACGCGTTTATTGGGAAAGAATAACACATTCTCCACTGTAGATGAATTAACCCTTTCACGATCAATTTTATGGTAAGGTTTTCACCTCAATGATATTATTGTAGTCTGCTTTGGTATTGTTGTCTGCAATATCGTTTCAAAATTAGATTTTAGGCAGTATAACTCACGTAATTTCAAAACAAGTGGCAAACAGTTTTGATCCTGATTAGACGCCACGTTACGCCGCGTATGATCAGGATCAAAACTGTTTGCAAATGCGCTTTATGATATCATTGAAAGTACAGCTTTAACACCACCGTAAACAATACAACCTCTATAATGATCAATATAGCATGAATCAAACATCATGCATTACTGCAGGGCGGCTCAGGGTCCATAAAATGCTGAAATGGTATACCTAATTAACGAATTTGTCATACGTCACAGCTAGTTACCCTTCCACTTCCGTTATGACGTAAATACCTGTCTAATACAGTCGCTGCCACATTATCTTCTTTCAAAGTTGAGAAACAGTTTCGTGTACTTTGGAAAGTAAGTTAATCAATTAGAAAACTACAGTTCTTGTCGTATGACAATAAGGAGTCATGATGCCCAGTGTGCGACGAAGAATATGCAGAAAACGCATTGAGGAAATTTCTGTATTATTCTCGAACACAAAGCTTTCAATATCATCGTATCCCCTTCCCTGCCTCACCCTGAGTACAAAATTGTTATTTGCAAAAAGTATGGATCCTGATCAGTAATGCGGCGTCTGATAAGGATCCAAACTGTTTGACACTCAATTTTATATTTAAGTCAAAATACGTTAAACGAACATTTTAGAAGTAAAAGCAGACGACACTTGTTTAAGATTGGTGACGTCATGGCAGTGAAAGAGTTAAGTGATTGCAGTATCTCATAATAATCTCATAATAATTATTTAAACAAATAAGTATGTAACCATGTCGTGTTTGCGTGGCAGTTCGAAAACGTGGCATGCATTGTATGTCCGGCTATAGCAGACTTGAGCTTGTGGTGAATCAAGAAAGCAACATTAAATTCAATAGCCACAGCCAACTGTTCAACAACTTGCCCCATTGTATTGCATTTAACCACTCCATTGCCTTACATTTCGAGTTTGGAAGGTATGGAAGAAATCGCTTGGAAAGACATGCAAGAATATATGATAGTTACGACTTGGAAGTTGAGTTCCATTTCATTTTAAAGTGTTCGACATAATTATACAAATAGTCGCTTTAAATTTATTAAACGTTATTTATATATCCATCCTAGTATGCAACAATATACAGAATTGCTCAAGTCAGAAAACAACGTTGTACTGGTTAAATTAAGTAAATACATAGTACAGGCAAATAATATGAAACAAATATTTACTCACAGGCTTGGACATATTCATTTTCAAAACCTGTTTGTGAAAAGTATTAGATTTTTCCTCAAAAAAGATTATGATCCAACTATATTGCTGCGCACTTCACGTTTGGTTATCGATCAATCTACAATTGATAACCATGCTTTCCTCTTTGGTTGTGCGACGACAGACAGGGCTTAGCACTACATGATGATGTATCTCAAAAGCCGTCCTTAACCGGGAGAGTTATGTCGGATTTTCGTGCTTTGTTTGTTTTTTCCCTCCCTCTCTGTCGTACCCTGAACCCATCCATGTCTTACAGTTACTCGTGACTACAGACTAGTCGCTTGAGTACAATTTGACCGTTGCCACAGTGGGTTATTTTTAGCACGGGCTTGAATGTTAAATTCTTTCCCGTGTTACTAATAATCTTGTCATAGATTTTTTGTCGATGTTTTACATGTATTTACTTACTGTGTTGGCGGTCTTTTTGATTGTAAGGTTTTGGAACAGGGTTTACATTTTATGTACACTGTTTGTCTTTATAGGTGAATATAGGAGATAAGAGTGAGATTGGGCGCCCCTAAACCCAGGTTTAACCCCCAAATGGTTGTTAATGGTTAATTAATTTATAATAAATTATTGATTGCTACTGACCGTACCAAGGCGGGCTCCTATATTCACTTAGCTTTATGTTTGCCTTGCGTGTTGTTTTCTATTTAGTGTGTAGATGAAGGAATGGTACTAGACTAGTCGGATTTTGGGTAAATAAAACTTCTGGAGGCTTTTTTGGGGAAAAGTTGACAGGCCACCTTTATATCATAATTAAAGTGTGCTGAATCTATTTAGGGTGCCTGTCACCCTCTCCGGTGCCTTGAAAACCCAAAAATGGTAAAAAACAAAATGGCCGCCAAAACGCTATTTTTCGCTATTAAATCCAATCTTTTTGGGATTTCATATACCTAATACATCTGCTTCTCCTAATCTATATGGTTTATCACAACAAATCGTCACAGGAATGTTCCTGGGTTGATTCTCCATCAACAAATTGATAACATGAAGATGTCTGGTTGCCATGGCAACCAAATTAAAAAATAGAGAAATCTTAAAAAAAAAACATTCTTGTAAAATAAATCACATGGCCCAAAGCTTAGATACTTTATTGATAACTGTTAACCATAATTAAAGTGATGTGAATCCAGTTTGTTGTCTGCCCCCCTCTCCAATAAAGTTGACGGCCAAACATTGGTAAACAAATCACCAACACAAAATAGCCACCAAAACTCTAAATGTTCGTTATTCTATGCAGTCTTTCTTGGATTTAATACACCTAATACATTTTCCTCTCAACCACATGGCTGATAAGAACCAACTGTACAAGACTATGTTTTGGGTCAATCTCTTTAAAAAATGATTTCATGCAGACTTTCTGTTGTCATGGTAACAAAAGTGAAAAATCAGGTTTTTCATTATTATATCCAGTTATTCTTGGATTAAAATTAATACTCTTAATACATATGCTTTTCCTTAACCTCATGGTTTATTCAAGCAAAACTTTACAAGAATGTTCATGGGGTGTATCTCCTCAAAAAAGTAGTTGCCATGGCAACCAAGGTAATAAAAAAGAGAAACCTAAAACCAAGAATTACAAACTCGTAACCCCCCCCCTCCCCATCTCCACACTTACACCCAAGTCCCAAAGCTTAAAAATTGATGGATACTTACTTTAACCTAGTACTGGATCTAAATTTTAGGGGTGTAACAATACACTCAAAACGGTATTTCAATATGTTACAAAATTAATAGATTGGCCCCGAACCAGGGTCAACAGTTGCGCATAGACTTATCCTCTAAAGGAAAAGAAATATTGTCAAAAACCACAAAGCTCAAGCTTGTATATTAGCATAACACAGTAGACCTTTATCTTGTTTGTTTAAATCATCGCCTAGTCTGATGGTTGGCCCCTTCCATCACAAACAGTTCAGTGTTTATAAAAACACGTGAAACGCTGAGCTTAGACATTTTGTGTATAGTACGGCCTAGAAGACATCTATCAATCTTTTTAAAAATCATATATCCGTGATAAAAATTACCATTGCCCTATCGTTCTTGTAAGTTACTTTTGTCCATGTAAGAACCTCGTGTCAAAAACCTGACTAGGCCCAAAGTTTTGATATCTAGTGTAAATCATCACCAAGTACAGTGCTCTCTACAACTACTCTCATTACAATTATACCCTATTAACAACAATGTCACAGTTGCATAAACTACAAGTATTTATTTCAATACATCCCCTCTAAACAACAAACACACTTTTTGACTCCCGATGGGTGTTGTTGTAGAAAGGGAGCACTGTAAAATTCTTCAAAGTTTGTAAAACAATTGCCATATGGTCAAACATTACTAATGGAAAAGTTTTTTTAATACATTGTCAAAAACATAAGGTGACACATAATAGATTTGTTTTTGTAAAGAATAACGTTGTAGACCTCTATCAGGTTTGTTAAGATCATAGCCCTTCAGCCCTAAGAAAGTGAGTTTTATAGTATGATATTAGATCCACATAGCAAATTACAAGAGAAGTGTGCCGCTTGAATTTTGAAAAATAAATCAATATGTAATGTCATGATAATGAGCCCCATGCGCCTCTTAGAACCTATAAGACTTCAGGGGACCACTGCATACCTCTTGTATGATCAGAAGAGAGTTATTTTTCCAGCTGCAGTGACGTTTCTGAAATCATATCCAATATTCTCTCGATGTAGGTGAAATGTTGAACTAGCACTACTGGTCTGCCCGATATAAGTTTATAATGTGATGGATTACGGTATCATGGCATGTATCTATGGACTGATATCATGGTTTTGCTGCACTATACATGTATCTGTCTCAAGAAGACACTATCTCTTTATAGCTGAAAAACTGTTGGTGAGATGATAAACCCATTCACTCATCCAATACTTGTTGATTCTTCAGAAAGCAGACACAAGATGTCGAAGACGAATTGGTGTCAGAACTTACGTCGTATATGATTCAATATGCTTGCCAGTGATGAGTATACAGATTAGCCAATCATTGTAACAAAGGACTTAGCCATAAAATGACAATAAATTCCTAAATGCAAAGGACAAAGGTAACGCAACGCATTTGTTGAGGAAAGCCTTTTGCCATGTCAGATTCCAATACCGTTGTAGAAGAACAAACCACTGATATTTTTATCTCTATTTGATACAGAAAGGATTCTGTTCTAGAGACAGCAAACATACCGTATCAAATGCGGACCGGTATATCATACAGTGGACTTGGATGAACCATAAGCAATTGTCTTTGCTGATAGCGCTTGCTAGGATATTCAGCAATTCTATATCAGATTGTAACAGCAGAAACGATGTGTTCACAAATGTAGGCAACAGCTGAACTACTGTCTTCATTATTATTGATGGGCATGGCTTTCTGATTGCCATTATGAAGACACAGAAAGGTTCTACATTTGAAGATCTTATTGGTGTTTTAATAAACATGGCAGGTATTATAGGATGTCAATCAAATCAAATCTGAGGCATGTAAGAGAAGTGCCAAGGGTATCAGATCCAGTTGGTGTGTTATTTGCTGATATAAGGTACACACGTCAGTTGATTTGGGTAATTCCAAGTAACAAGACTGACTTGTCAAGAGCTCTCTCTGTCTCTCTGAACAGGCTGCAGAGCTTGATCAACATGACCAAGTCACAGTTGTGGCTGGTGGGTTCCCTGATGAGCAAAAAGTCAAAAGCCGAATCAAACAAGCCTGATGTAGACATATAAATACCCAAGCTTGACAAGAGGAGGATATCGACGGATTATATTACTCTTTTCTTGCAAGCGATGTTGACAAAATAGTTGTTCTGGTCACATACACTAATGTTTTGATTCTTCTACTGTCTCATTGCCATTCAATGTATTACACCAAACTCTGGCCGAGAGAGCCGGGGTCACAGACACGAGTATAATATTCCTACTCACACTATGTTGTATGACCTAACTGTCCTGGAAACCATTCCAGTTGTGCACGCTTTCACTCGAAGTGATTGACATCCTTATTCCCTAGCCAAAGCAAATAGACTGCATAAAATGCTTTGCAGAGCATCATGGAATGCTGCAAAGCTTTGTAAATAGAAATTTTCATTAAACAAATGCTAAAGATTTATCTGATAAAAAGTACAATATGGACCACCTTAACTCGTTAAACAAGACAGTGTCAATCTCGACTGTTTCTCGAGTCCCATTCCTTATAGTCGGTTCTCAACAAGTGATGCACTATCATTACATGTGAAGCATTCACATTTCCAGATATTAGAGTAGAGTGAATATCAATGGCTTTCCATCTTAATGATATTTGCACCAATACCCACACCAATACCCAAGTTGTGTTTGAAACTGACTGCCTGTAATTACTATACTTACAATATGATTTAACAGTGAAAACTTGTGTGGAATATCCCGTACACTGTCCAGTGTCCACATCACAATACAAATCCAAGGATAACGACAACTACCACTATGAATAGGAACTACATGTAAATGATATGTTGAATGCAGTATGTCAGTTATAACTAACCAAGAGTAATTACAGTAGTTACAACTGTATTCTTTAAAACCATGTTTGTGCCAAACAATGATGTCCATGGTAAACAAATTGAGACCAGATTAGACACCAGTTGTATCAATCTCCAAAATATTTGCCACTAAGATTTTAATACAAAGTCAAAAGTTTCCAAAAGGAGTTATTTCCAACATTTATTGAACTGCTAAAGCATTTACTTCCGTTTAAACAGGAAAGAAAACAGTTTCCCACTGTAACATATAAGATTGTAATTTAAGTAGATCATAATGCATTGTAAATAGTAATTGTACTCAACTTACTTTAAATGCAAAAATGCTCCTTATCCGCAAATTTTGCTATGGTTATTTTGTACCTATGTACAATGTATAAGTGATTTATACATGTACTGGGCATACAAAAGAACCATGGGCTCGATTGAACAATTTGAACAATAGTTGGGTATCGCCCGGGTACCTCTATATACGCTTCTCTCTCTCTGTGATGTCCAATTAGTCCAATTAGCCCAAAGTTAGCAAATTTTGACAAAATTAAACCAACCCGATTTTAACTTTGGTAACCATGGCAACAGAAAGTCTGCATGAAATCATTTTTTAAAGAGATTGACCCAAAACAAAGTATTGTACAGTTGGTTGTTATCAGCCATGTGGTTTAGGACAGGAAAATGTATTGTGTATTTGATCCCAGAAAGACTGCATAGAATAACGAAAGTTAGCTTTTTGTAGGCCATTTTGTGTTGTTTTTTTACCCATGTTTGGCCTTGAACTTCATTGGAGAGGGGGACAGACAACAAACTGGATTCACATCACTTTAATTATGGTTAAAAGGGGGGTCTTTCATATATCAATAAAGTATCTTTAGAAGCTTTGGGCCATGTGATTTATTTTTCAAGAATTTAATTTTTTTAAGATTTTTCTATTTTCTATTTGGTTGCCATGGCAACCAGACATCCTCATGTTATCAATTTTTTTATGGAGAATCAACCCAGGAACATTTATGTTAAGATTTGTTGTGATTAACGATATAGATTAGGAGAAGCAGATGTATTAGGTATATTTAATCCCAAAAAGATTGGATTTAATAGCGGAAAATAGCGTTTTGGCGGCCATTTTGTTTTTTACCATTTTTGGGCTTTCAAGGCACCGGAGAGGGTGACAGGCACCCTAAATGGATTCAGCACACTTTAATTATGATAAAAAGGTGACCTGTCAACTTTTCCCCCAAAATGCCTCTTACATTCTTTTGGAGCATATTTCTGAGATTTCCGACCAGTCTATATTGCGTGTGTGTGTGTGTTTGTTGTGGTATAACTGTGTGTGTGTGTGTTCTGCTTGAGAGGTGGGTGTATTGTTTGTGTTACGTTTCTTGCTTGAGTCTTTCGTATTTATTTATAGATCAAGTGTTGTACATATGTGTGTATGCTTTATCAGTGTTATAATACATGATGTGAATCAAAAGCTTTGTAAAAACCAAGACATCAATAAATCTTCTTATTTATCCGGACAATTACATAGTTCATTCTCCTACATTAGGAATGTCAGAATTGGTAACAGCTTAATTTGGTCAAATATTTTATAGATAAAGTACATAAATTGCAGTACGACGCGTAGTGCTTTCTACAGAACAGTGCTTTCTACAATGCTTTATATGTGCTGTCTATGTGATTTCTACTTTAATTGTACTATTACAAGTATAGACCTATATTACTAATACCATAACATACAAAGACCATGTATGTACGTTTGTATTGTATGATTGTATAGAATTATAGAAACTACGCAGAAAACGCCGTCATGAGCTTTCTGTGTTATTTCTGACCTGTATTGTGTGGTGTGTAAAAATACAACAAGTAATTAACAAAGTTTATCTCCAATTGATATACATGTACTTACATATGTTTATTGATACTGATACAAAGACTCTAAATGCAATCTTATATATTTGACCCAGTAATGGATAACGTGAAAATTGTGAATCAGAGCACCAGATAAGGGTAGTTTTTCAAAAAATAAAATCTTTATTTCTGAATAAAACCCTATGGTGTCACTACTCATTAGAATCGTCTCTCCGAGACGATTCTATTGAGTAGTAACACCATAGGATTTGGTGCTAAAAAGAGTGAGAAAATGTTGGATTTGTTGAAAAAACTACCTCTTATCTGGAGCCCTGTGAATGTTGTTTAATTTGTATTGACGAGATGCTGTATGTATAATTCAAAAAAATAAATATGTCCTTCTTCCGTTTTCCTGTTACACTTACTTTTTTTCAATATTTACGTGTGTTGAATAATCCCTAAACCAACTTTTAAAAGTTATTGATGACAGACATTAACTTTTAAAACAGTTCTAATGGAGCTTCTGTTTTAATTATTAACCTGCATTGAAAACCCACCAACACCTCAAGCAAAAGTTACCATTCTTTGGAGAGGTTATACAGTGGAGAAAACGTTATTCTTTCCCGTGTAAACGCGAACGACACACATAGGAATGCAGATGAATGTAAAAAGTGACAACCTTTTGACAATTCTGCATGCTGATTTTAATCTGAATAGCTAACAACTTGGAGCCTGATCAGACGCCGGGTTACCTGGTGTTTGATCTGCCTCCTAACTCTTTGCAATTGAACTAAACCTTTATAGCGTACACGTGTTATTTTGGAAAGAATAATGTCTTCTACACTATTATTGAGACTTAACGATTAGAGTGCTCCAAGCGATTTGATTAACAGTTGCAAACAGTTTTGGAAGTAAATCAGACGCCAAATACGTAGGCGCTTGATCAAGCTCTCAACTTTAAAAGTGAAGACGACGATATTAAAGCAATGAAAACGTTCATTGTGACAAACTGATAGGAAAATTTATCAGTTGTAAAGCAAACCAGTAAAGTGTTTAGTGATAACATCATTACCGATATTGTTACTCTAGTTAGCTTGAACCCATTAGCGAAGAGAGGCAACTTATTTGAGTCTTTCGTATTTATTTATTGTAAACATGCATGTTTGTTTTGTTTTGGTAATACTTGGATACTCGTTGATACCAGTTGGTAAGTTTAGATGTTTTATTCGTTAGCTATTTGTAATATATACTTACTAACAATGTCGTAACCTACATCTGTGTAACTCGGTGTCTGATAAGGATCTTTACTGTATAATACACGTATCAGTACTTTTCTAATTAGCTTTGGATGTTTTTAATCTGTAGAATCATCTATAGGCAACGTTGAATTTCCAAACATTTGACACAGTCTTCATCCGCTCAAGAAAGTAATATCGTATTATATTATAAGTTCATTTGTCGAACCCCTGACGAAGGGAACACAGACGCTAAACTAGGGTAGCGAGTGAGTGTGAGTCATTAAAAACGAAAAATCGATTAATTTTGAAAACTGTATAAGAAGAAACAGTGAAACGACTCAAAATAATAAATTTCTAGTAAATTAACTTACCACTCTGGCGTAAAAATGATGTCCGTAATATTAGTAGACTCTACTTTCACTTTCTTTTGTGTACGAATTGTAACAGGTAGTTTCGAGCCTTACATGCAACCTATATCTATATCTAACTCATAACATCAGTCCTGCATTAACATGCTGTACAAACATTGTAAACCCTGATCTGATATTTTAAATATCAAATTTATCAATTAATAATATCATTAATATAATAAATATTACATTAAGTGATAAAAGTTTGAGTTTGAATCCAGATCATTCAGCATCTTGGCAGCTTCTGATTGGATTGGAAACTGATTGACGCTTGGTGATAGAGATCTTACGGATGTTTAATTACGCTTGAAAACATATTCACGCATTTCATGAAATCATTTACGTAATGCTTATGCCAAATCCGGTTTTTATATTCTTTACAGTATTACTCAATGTTTTAAGTTCTCTCTATGTATAAGATACATACAGAGAACTTGTTTTAAATAGTTTCAATTCCTACTATCAAATATATTTTAAAATAAACATTGTTCTCTCATAATTTTTAATATTTGTAAACTCCTGGTCCCCCACTCTCCATATCTGTGTAGCTCATTTTGAAACCATCATCACACATCGGTGCTATTAAGAACTTCAATTTAATTTTGATTTTGACATTAAATTGCTCACGACAAATTTTAACATATTACCCTATAACCTGTTTCTAATTTAGAATTCATCTTACTTTTCTATAAAGTTGAAAATTAAGCAGCGTCTGCCTTACATTCAAACTGCATTTAAATACCATCTACTCGGATATATAAAATATTCATACACGTGCAAGAATGAAATGTATCTTTACTAGAGAAATGAAATAAAGGCATATAAAGGCATATTCATAGAGTAATGATTAAACCGCAGACGATGAGTTTAAAGCATACAATAGGGCTGATAGGTGAAGACGTTTACATTAACGCCTTTATCGTCATTTGTAGCAATGATCACAGTTGAATTCCTCTGGGAACAAAAACAATTAGTTAAAGTGTATAATTGATTGATTCCAATTTAGAGGTCGAGTGCTTGTGATTCCACAGACTTTCAGAGAAGTAAGCAATTACTGTATTTCATTCATAACAGCGCCTGTCTACCCAATAGCCTGGTTCAAGCATTGAACAATAGGGGACACTTAAAGTAAGTTGAAAGTAAAGCAGAATACACCTTAAGGCGGCTTTAAATGTTTTTTAGCTATCATTTGTTAGAAAATTATAGTTGTTTCTCACGGTACATATTCATCACTGAATACAATGAAACAATTTTATTTATATTTTATTTAAATGTGTTAAAATGCGCTTTTATGGAGTAATATGTTCAGCACAGTTAGAACACTTAACCATTTCACTCTCAAATTGCTCGTAAGATTTTTACCCATTCATCGTTTCATTGTCGTCTGCTTCATTCTTGTTGCCTGCAGTGTCGTTTCTAAGTTAGAAATAAGGCAGTATGACTTAAGAGCTTTCAAAACGAGTGTCAAACAGCTTAGGCCCTGACCAGACGCCGCATAATGCGGCGTCTGATCAAGACCCAAACTGTTTGTAAACGCGCTTTAAGGTTTCATTGAGAGAGGACCACATTCAAGCTTACGATGAGTTAGGTTGTACTTTATGCTGTCGTAAATATAATATAAAGATAAGTTAATAACTGTTGAATTATTTTAAACGCATGTATCAGCTTAAAGGGAAATGGACAGCTGGTGATAAATATCTTTTAAATGAAAGATATTGAAAAAAAATCGCCTTCTGCCTTTAAAATTTTGAAAAATAATAAAAAATGAAGTAGTTAGAGCCGTTTAAACTTTGTGATATATGACTGTGCAAGCGACCATGGGGGCCGCCATTTTGTTTACCTGTGTGACGTAACTAAGGCCTTCCGCGACCTTCCGGTTATAGCGAGTCTAACCGGGAATGCCGTAGAGTGCGCGGAATTTACATCGATAACATTAATAAACTGAAATACTGAGAAAAATTGGGCATGTGGAGGAAGGTAAAAACACTTTAGAACTTCAGTGTTACGATTTCGATCCTAAATTATCAGAGAATGTAATATTAGAAGACAGAGACTACGACGGGTCGGGAGAAGAGAAAGCGCATTCGCCGGACGAATTTGCGACTGCAATACTTGTGTATAAATGCCTACAAAGGAGGTTAATACTTGCTGAAGAACAAATGAAATGACGATTGGGTGTCTTGGTGACAATGAGTGCATAGCAGAACCATCAAAATTTCGAGCTATTAGTGCTTAATCCAGCCATACTTGAGGTAGCGTATATCAGGCAAATATCATAGGACACCGGAATCGGGCGCGGATACTCTTGATAATATTTGCATACTGGTTGTGAATAAAGGCATCGAAGCCCTGTGACTTTCGAAAAAAGTTTCTCCGATATATTTAGTCTTATCTGTTAATATTTCCGTAAATATTAATCATAAACATCGGCTCCATGATATCTTCGGTTTTTTACGGGGCTACGACTAAAACACGAGCAGATAAAGACGATAACACATGTGCCGATTTTTATAACATCCAGTCAGAGACAGTGTATAGCCATATGGCTATACACTGTCTCTGCATCCAGTACAAAACGGATGAGGTATTACGTTTTTATTTAATAAAATAAGGGGGATCAAATTATTTTTCTGGTCTGTTATGATTTTTCCGTGACGTTTAACATCGGTTCTGGTCCTCAATCGGACATACATTTTTAGAAAATAGACCATTTATTCTCGGTATCGCAACATCCGGGAACTTTCGTACATCCAGGTCTCAATCACAGAGTTTCTCAATATCTCATTTGGATCCAAACTGTTCCTGACAGTCAGTTTTGATTCCGATCTGGGTCCTAACTGTTTGTCAGTCTCTCGCACGGATAAAAGTTTCTTCAATGAGCTTTTCAATACGTTCAAACCTTAGTTTGGATTTTCAATCACAGAGTTTCTCAATATCTCAGTTGGATCCAAACTGTTGCTGAACTTTTTGCACAGTCATTGACATGACAAATGTGGAATATCAATTTATCATCTAGCAATTGAGACTGGCAATGTCTGATTAAGATCCAAACTGATTAATTGTCTGCTGAACAAAGTATTTGATATTCTGATCTGGGTCAAAACTGAACGCTCTAGATAACGTGACCCGAGTGCTCATTTATTGTATCAATGTCGTTTTTTACTTATCGTTATATATCTTGAGCTTATATAAAGATCTATGAAAATCATAATCGAAACAGATTCAGGACATATTTCAGCAGGCGGCTTTGATCTAGATCGCATTTTATGCTGACATTCATCATCAACCACTAATCAATTAAGCTGCCTTGCAAATTGTACGATATGGACCGGAAATAATTATACACAACCCCTTTCTGCCTAAGACCCCCTCTGTGAAGGAGTAAGAAGCTTTAGGGGCCTGCAGGGCATAAATATCCATATTACGTAATCTAATTAGCCGCACTTGTCAAACAGGGTGTTGTGATTTTAAACACAGGCTAGCAATTTGGCTACTTAAATATGCGATTACACGCCACGAGCCTTTTACCCTGTTTCTACTTCTGAAAATATGTGACCACTAAAACAGGTTGAAAATACTTTCAGCCTGCTTTAAGCTTTTATCTGCTAAAATATAGAAAATATTTCTTATGATTTTTATTTGTGACAGTATGATATTGAAACTATTTTCTTCAGTATATGAAGAATTAATTAAAGGCGTTAAAAGGCGTATTTATGGGGGAAAGGGTTACATCAAAACAAAACAGCCAAGATCTTTAAAAAAAAGAAAAGAAAAAAAGAATATTGGACACTTCTAGCTCTTGTGGTTTTGTATTGATCTATATGTGTATGCTGCTTTTTTAAAAAGGCTAGAGTCTACCATAAAACTCGAATTTAAATCTTAAATTAAAATTCATTTAGGCCTATCTAAAAGTTGTTTGAATTTTTTTCTACAGAAATGACGAGTGTAAAACTACACCCAGAAATAAGAACGATAAAACTAGATCCAATCAAAATCGGATTTGGACTCAAGTAAGATCGCTCTATCAGATCGGGATCTAGAGAATCGCGATGATTAAATTAAGAAAGAAAAAACCGATCTAGATATACCCGTAGAATATGTTGATCTAGTAATGAGACTTTTTTCATTAAGAATTTCTGTAGCGTTGAATTCCTAAACCGAGACGAACCAGCTAGAAAATGCTGATTTGTAAACGAGTTGGTAGATCTAAGCCAGTTCAACATTTAGGTCTAGATCAGCACAATATCGCACTGATTATCAGATTTTTTTTTATTGTAGATCTAGACCTATTATTATAATCATCAATCAAGGTATTATGGATGTCGCCATACTCTACTGTTAGCCATTTCGCAGCATTGTTTTCCCAGATTCTATAGCTGGGAATTGGAACGGACATTTCTCTAAGCCGATTAACGATAGCTTCTGATCGTTTCTGGATCTACACGACCTTTCAAGTTAATCATAATCAATATGAATATACCATCTATCTATTATCTTTTTGCGACCTTCAATTAAGCTTGCCGTTACCCTTACTGACGAAGTGTGAAATGTCCGTCCAAGTTACAGTGGTTGAGTGAAAGAGCCAATCAGCGTTTAGGCCTTTGTGTCGTCACAAAATGGATAAAAATCGAGGGTTCCGAATGATAGCTTTGCCAATATGGCGGCGCCCGTTCCAATTAGCGATAGCTTACCTGTATGCAGTAAATCGATCTTTTTCGTACCTTATCGATGAGTAATAATTGCAGGACCTTCATGAATGTTGCTTTTAGGATAAAATCTAGGATCTAAGACCATATTGTCATCAGCTGTCCGTTTTCCTTTAACGCTGGATTATTGTAAAGCAGACATGTTCTACAACCTTTTTTGTCTTACTCTTATTTCTTTTTAAGCACCTATAGTTCACGACAAGAAGAATCTTTATTTGCACCACTAGACTGGTTTGCACCAGACCCTACGTATTCTAGTTTGTTTTTTTTTACCTTTTATTCATACGTTTGTAGTATGACTTACAGGTAGTCAGTAAAATGTGTGCTGGGCCAAATGTGCCATACGGTAAGGTCTACGTTTCAAGGTAAATTTTCATAGGAATTGAGTTGTATATTGTTAAATCCAATTCTTATAGGATACCTGTTTCGTTTGCGGTGGAGCTACTTTCTACCAACAAAATTATAAACCAGGTTTACAATATTTATTGAAAAAAGAAATACTATAAAATTGTTCACAAGAGCACCTCAAAGAGTATTGTATTTAACCAATAAAGCCCAAAACGATGATTTAGAATGTTTGATTGATTTTGATTGTGACGTAATGATACATTGATCGCATTGTAACATAAGGCCGGGACTCATGAATTTCTATTGACTCTTTGTTTTATGAACTCAATAACCTACATATCTATTCCATCGCATTTGCACCTTTGTATCCATAAAATTAAACAAACCATAACAATCAGCAGAATACACACTGCTTTTGGCACTGTGCTATGGCAAAGCTTGATAAAGTCACCGAATTCTGTATGAATTTATTTTTCAGTCGCTTTTGGTCAGTCATTGTTTTTAACTAAACAAGTTTTGGAAGGTGTTAATGTTAGTATCGAGTGCAATGCGACGGTCGCACCTGACATGGAGGTATACTGGGTAAAAGACAGCGATAACGTTCCATATCAAACAGGACTCAAGCTGGAGTTTACAGAGATTAACCGTAATGATTCGGGCAACTACTCTTGCCACAGTGTCAATACTACCAACCCAGAGCACAACAGAACGGTAGAGACAGTGATGATTGACGTCCAGTGTAAGCACGTCCACTACACTCATCTTACTATTACTCATTTACTCACGCACTCGCCTCTTAATCTCTATCTTTTGACTCTTTTCTCTGTATTTGTATGTCTATATTTATCTCTCTCTCCCTTCCCACTCTCTATTTCTCTCTGTCTTTATGTCTCTTTCACTCTTTCCTTTCTCTCTTTGTCCTTCTGTCCCTTCCTGCCTGTCTGTCTGTCGTTCTTTCTCTCTATTTCTGTCTAGCCCTCTCTTCATGGCATTTTGGTACTTGCGCTTGGAAGAAGTACAAACAGTATCGCTGGAACAATCATTTTACTAGTGTGTTGAACAAGAGCTCGGGTTATTAAATTACATTTACGCCGTCTTTTAAGACCACTTGAAAAATATGCATTGGAAGTGTTTAGGTCGGATAACAGCTTAAAACAGGATAGGGATAAATTAGAATGAAGGAAATATCCACTATATTCTACCTTGCTGTGATTCTCCCCATAGCTGTGTTTCGATCTTTAAGATATGTGTTTGTCCAAGACAAATGGAAATCAGAAAACTCCTTTCTGGTCATATTCTGGTCACATTTACATATGTTTGAATGGTGGATATTTCTTGTTAAATCATTATCCCCTGAAATTTCAATGAACATTTCCAGTTTACAATAAAGGTTGGTCCTTTTTAGACCATTTAGGTTTTTTTTTATATAATATTCCAAAATGAAAAACAGTGAAGTCTCTGATTAGAGGGCATCTGCAGGAACTTCACTGTTTGCATTAGACATGTGTACTCTCCACTGGTACACTTTTGGTGGAGGACGCATACATGCGTCACTAGGGCTTAATGCGTTAATGTAAACGTGGAAGCATAGAACTATTACTGTGAGGAGAATAGTGTGTTGTCATCGGGAGAAGATTTAACAATCTCAATTAGCTAAAACAGTGCCTTCTCTTCAGTGATCACAATAACACATTGAACCCAAGTGACGACTACACTCGTCCTTGACAATTGTGTGTACCTATGATAAGTTCGATCGGTATATGCAACAGTGCAGACTCTGACTAGAGTATTTGTTTAGGTGCAAATACATTGTGACAAACAACCGTAAATAGCCAAAAAGAGATTATACTCAACGGAATCTTGCATAGAATATTAAAAGTTTCAGGGGTGAAAGAAATAAAAAGATTGAACAATATTACTACGTGTATTTAGCAATTATTTATATTAACCGAATAATGCCCAAGTAATGTGTGCATGTAGTGCAATGTATATGGATGCATTGTTAGCGTAATATTCAGAAGCATAGCATATTGTATGCATTTCACTATTTCGTAATCATAGCTGACTACGTTTACGTAACGCGGCGTCTGATCTGGATTCAAGCTGTTTATTACTCGTCATTATGGTTTTTTTCTGTCAAAATATTCGATATGTAATTTTGAGTAAAACAGCAGACGACAATTTTAAGCAGAAAATATTGCAGTCGTGAACAGGTTTGACATAATTGTCTTGTTTTGGGGAACAACTGCATGTGGTTTTGTAAGGAGGGAATCATTGTTCAAAGGGCGGTTGTATAGAGGGTGAGCTGTACTGTGTTTTATCTTATTTGATATATCGCATACATATCATTCTCTTGTTCTTGACAACTCAGTATTTTCTTTCAGATGAAGCGGAAATAATACAGTTTAGCGTATATCCTGTTAGTGTAATGGAAAATAATACAGTGACTGTTATATGCGAAATGGTTGGAAATCCTAATCCGATATGGGAGATACGGAACAACCGAACTCATGACGTCATTTTCAGCACAAACGTGACAACTCGTACTATAGCGAATACTACAGCGAGATGTGACGAGAATGGACTGTACATATGTACTGGTAGCAACGAACTTAACTACGACACTAACGCAACAAGAGGCATGAACGTCACTGTACTGTGTAAGTATGTATTCAGAGGCATAGTTGCGATAAATGGAAAGTGTTTGCACATTTTGTCTAGGGGACACGCGGAGTTGCTCCAAATAAATCATGTAGTTCTTGTAGCTAACGCTTACTCCACTGTGGTCGTCTGAAAGTAGTAAAAAGAGAGATGTTATTTTACCCACTAAAAGGCGTTTATGCTAACACTCGTATACTATATGCAAACAGATTGGTGTCTGAATAGACTAAAAGTGAAACGTAACTGTTTGGCAGTTAAATTAAATGGATTATCAAAGTTTTTTCCAAAAACTGTCAATTTATTTATGCTATTGCATTGTGTCTGAGTTTAGTTATGTTTGAACGGACATCATTAACGTCGTTCTAACTGTTGTCACTTTTGTATCGCCAAAGGTAAGCATTGACATAAGCCGTTATAGTATAACGGAACATCATATGGGTTAAATAGAAAGTAATGTTGGTAAATTCATTTTCTTTATGTCTTTCAGGTGCTCCTCGGACTAATCCTGTTAACCCGGGAAGCCAATCTACAATATCACCACTCGGTGCACAGGCAAACCTTTTTGGAAACGTCATTGGCTACCCTTACCCCACCTATAACTGGTCACGCATGGACGGACAACCACTTGGAAATGTAGAGCAGTACACCTATCCTACTTTTGCTGTTCTAAATATAACATCTGTACAATAGACAGATTTCGGAAACTACACACTAACAATGACCAATATTTACGGAAGTAGTAAATATGCTTGTAACCTTCGTCCATATGGTAAGGCATACGACTCGTAAACATGCACAAAGACCACGGTTTCACAGTTAAACGAAAAAGCGATATATTAATTAAGAAATTATCTTCGCTACATGGTTTACTATCGCCTTATATACCACGATTTGGAGTTCTGGCGCATAGCAAATTAACCACGATGGCCGAAGGCCCAAGTGGTTAATTTGCAGCGCATCAGAACGACAAATCGTGGGTATATGAGGCCATAGCAACCATGGAAGAAGATTATTTCGATTCTAAAATTTTACCGGGTCTATACTGTTAGGTTTTCAGTATTAAAGGGGAACAACCGCCTCGGACTATTTTTATTAGTACTCCCCTTCTATGGCTGTTCCATTCCACCCTTCAAAAGGCATCATATCTTAAAACGTCTTGAAGTTTTATTTTAAGCCCCCGCTTTAAACAAGTTTAACACCTAAATACATTGAATAAACTATTTATCACCTAAATATTTCAACTACATAAAAACTATTAGCAAAACGTTTTAAAATTTGCATATATTTATTCCAATCGAGCGTTCTTAAAATAGGATTTATCATAGGGTGGACACGGGAACAGCCATCGTAACCGGACTATTCTCACATCGTTGTATATCAGTTTCCGGTCATTGTTTATCGTTCTGATATATAACGGTAAATTTGTTCTTTGTTTATAGAGTCGAATTCACGTGTCATGTTAGAATGAAGATTCTAACATGGCACGTGAATTCGTCTCTATAAACATAGAACAAGCTTATCGTGGTATACCTGAGACGTTTTACCACGCTGTTTAAATAGTCCTTTTAAACAAGCTCTTCCTGTACCCACCCTACGGTTAAGCGCAGTTTTCAATGAAAAGTCGTGTGACGTAAAATGTCTTTTCTTTCATGTTTTGTTAGTGATTTGTCTCAGATATATTTAATCTTACTAATACTAAATGGTTCTATGACAGAAAAAATTATTTAGTCACTATTTTGTATTTTTCTTATATATGACGTACTGATATTGATTACATGTAATAGCCATACAAGGAAAGTAATTCGGCCGAAAACAGCAGAGGAAATAAGCCTCAGACATTTGCTTTTCTTATGATTTTTTTAAGCTAGTCATGTTAGAATCGAAATAATCGAGGTTCTGCGGTCTTCGGCCTCCGTGATCATTTCCTGCGCATCACTACTCCCAACCGTTGTAGAAAACCGTTTAACAACTGCAGGACATTGATTATTTCTTAAATACACATAAAATATAAAAGCTCCAAAGGAGTCGTTTGCATTACCATTGTCATGCATAACGCAGTCGTTGATCTTGAGAGAGAGAGAGAGAGAGAGAGAGAGAGAGAAAGAAAGAAAGAGAAAAAGCAAGCGAGAGAGCGAGTCATATTGTCGTTTATATAAAGATGTGTCACTTAACACAAGCAGGATTCTACCACCCGGCTTGTCTTTCCGTAAAACCCTTAAATGTTATCATACCTGCATATTCCCTTCTTTACTGATGTGGACTACTATATTATATCAAGTTTATACGCTACAATCTAGAAACTGAATAGTCGTGATTTCTACAGAAGGTTTTACACTGTATCTAACTTACTATTGCTGTTTATTAGTAATGTTTAATACAATCATTCTGCCAATCAAAAGTAATCTCAGACTCATCTCAAATGTTTTGTAACTTTAGGACCAGCGCTTATATAATTAATACTTTCAATTCGGGTGCAGTTACAAATACGAAAGATGTTAAATGAAAAAATAAGATGAATGAATCACATTATATTTCATTTTTGCAAATGTTGTTCTGTAAATAGTCCAATTCTTTCAAACCTGTGTTCAGCATTAGTTTTTGGGTAAATTGTTAGGTCCACCCGAAGTACCAGTGAACCTTGATTATGACAACATCACAGACAATAGCGTGACGCTCCACTGGACATCAGGGTACGACATGGATGGATTAATGTATTTCGAGGTTGAGAGCTGGTCAGACAACAAATGGACGAAGGTAGAAAGTATGCTTAGATAAACAATGAAATGATATTACCGGAAATATGTGACATTTTCACAAACACGTCTGCACCGCAAGCACACGTGTCCATCACAAACAGTAAGATTCCAGATCAGATCGGACCACAAAGAGCGCCTGTTCAGCCTCCACAACAGTATGTCACGGATATTTAAAAGGCGTATACAAAAATTATAATAAACTTATTTTCTGCATTATATTGCATTGTATTTGCAGTTCATTCCGTTTAAAGAGATATAGTAACACATTCTCAAACGGTTCGCTACATAACATAGAGATAAAGTAAAATATTAAATTCTTGTTGTCTGTACAAAGAAATTCAGGTCTCATTGGTGGGGTTGATCTTGTTAATAGAACATCGGACTGTGTGTAAAAATTAATTCAAGTATTGTTAGTTGTAAGGTTATTTGTGTAATATATAGTCTTTAGAATTGGTTTGTTATACCCCTACGTTTTGATAAAATGCCACATATATATTAACATGTTTGAACTAAAGATTGATAAATAATGGGAATGGTTAAATATCTACGTTATATGTAATTTGTACGTACCGAGTGTTGCATAATTATGCAGAAATTACACGTACTTTCACTTACCGAATACATTTGCATTTTGTAAAACAATAGACCTAGAATTAAACGACCTATGCCAAAACGCACATACTTTATTGTGATGTTGACTTTTTATCTATCTATCTGCTTTAAATTTTGTGCATTGAACATTTAGCAAAGTAACGTTTAACAGTCTAATCTAACATTTATGAGCGACTTCCGGTGGAACTATAGTTCGAACCTTAAGTCAGGCAAAATTGCGGTCGATGCATGCGCATTAAGGCGGAAAAGGAACACATTTAGTCGAACTAATGAAAACTGAAAGTGGTCCGTCAAATGACATCACGTTTGTCGAAACAACCGGTGTAAAGTTTGATCTTTAGTCACTATAGATGACTATAGATCGGAATATAGTTCCACGTAAAGTTGCTCTAAGTTGATTAATAAAAATAATTAGAATAGTACATTTACCATATAAATACATGTTTTTATCCTGTCACGTGCCTATTTCCGGACGGATAAAGGGGTGACAGATAAACTTTGCTTTATTATGCTAGTTGGTCATATGACCGATGTTATTATGTCAGTTGGTTACATGACCTGTAGCCGGAACTATTTTTTTTCCACCGAGACGCTTATTTTCCCGCTGTTAGGAAAGGTATTCTAAAACTCTTTCAACATAATCCGACGTGTAACGACGTTTATTCGAACTATTCGATGCAACCTAAGCGTTATAGAGTACGCGCCACCAGTCGTCTATAATTGTCCACCTTTTAGATTTCCTGAGTGAAAAACACTAGATTTTTAAAGGTTCTTTTATTTCTTTTCAACGTAACTAGGATGTGACGTCACTGACGTCATCTATATAATAGCGCGCTTTCCTAGGGTAACATAGTTCTTTAGTGAGAATCTTATCTAGACCAAAACATGATTCTAGGCACATGTCATCCTAAAGCAGAAAATAAGTAATACAGAAATCTGCTTAAGTATCTTGGCTTTCTATTGGATTTGTGCAGCCAGTGAAATTTAACCAAACCACAGAGTTTTTTTAATGTATTGTTTTACTATATTAAATGCAGATGTCAGCTCTATTTACACACGATTATAAAGACCATGGAGTAGGACAAAACTGGACGTATGTTTTGTCAGGCCTCAGAGCAGACACGAGCTATACACTCGCGGTGGCTGCAAAGAGCAACGACTTAATGTCAAAAAAGTCGAATTCAATCATGCTTAAAACAACTGGTAAAGTCTTTGATTCTTTTTTATTGTTGTTTATTGTTGCATGTATAATTATATAATGAAATATGATAAATTGTAAATATGACAAATTTCATAGAGTCGGCGATTGTATCACGTGCAAAGGGATAAGTGTAAATAATAAATAATTAATTGCGTTTGAGGAGTTATGGCAGTATTATAAAGTATATTTTTTTCTCCAGAAGAAACAAGTTATTTGAGTTTAACCCATTACCCCTAGCATGTTTCTAGTATTGAAGGTAGGTGGCCACTTATAGCAGGTTGAAAGTAAAGCAGAATATGCCTAAGGCACATTCTGCTTTACTTCCAGCCTGCTTTAAGCTCCAATCTGATAGGATATTGAGAATATTTGGTTTGATACATATTCATGACTGCATATCGTGGAGCTATGTTCCTCAGTGAAATAATAAATTAAAGGCGTAAAAATGCGTATTTATGGGGTAATTGGTTAAAGCACCTACAACAGCTTCAGAAACCAATATCGCAGTTGACTGGTCTTTCTGCTTTTTTGTAAAACTACAATATTGTTTGGTTCGAGTATAGGGTGTCACTGTAGAGTCTCAGTCAAGTAATTCCTTTCATTAAATCTTAGGCTATTTTCTTATATCAGATAACTTGAACAGTACTTTCCAGACTGGTATGACAATTTAATTTTCACATCAGTTCATTATCGAAAATGCTATTGACATAATGTAAGGAACGGGTGCTCATTTCATAAAACTTCGTTCGTCAAAAACGGTCCTAATTTGAAACTTTAAAATACTTTTAATTTCTGATTTCTCCATCTAATCCTGTCTTGTGACATCTCTATGGTATTGTCTTTTCAAGACGGGTCCACATAGATGTCACAAGGAAGGATTAGATGGAGAAATAAAAAAATAATTGAGACTTTTATATTCTGACTTAAGACAACATTTGTCGTATGAAGTTTTATGAAACAGGGCCCTGGTGTTGAGAAATGCCTCAAAGACGACTACCTCCAATAGACATGGTAAGTCGTAATGGGAGTCAAACGGATTGGATCCATGTCGCGTCTAATCAGGACACACATTATATGCAAATAGCCAGTGTATTCGGGTTATATGCAGTTAATGGAGTTCATGAACCAATATATTCAGAAATGAACAGTTAAACAATAACATACTATAAAGTGTTTTTTAGAAACTCGTTGTCTGAAATTATTTAATGTCGGAAGGTTTTAAATAGGAAACATGGATTTGTCAATCAAAAGTATGCATTTCAAATAAACTTATTAAATCTACATTTAGCACTGGTTTCAAAAACTAATTTTCTTATATTTCAGGTAATCCCGATACCCCGTCTCATCATGGTAGACTCAGTGATAAAACTATTGCCGTGATATCCAGTTCTGTCACTGCAGGCGTGCTCGTGATCGTTGCATTATTGTTAAGTGCATTTTTATGGAATCGAAGGAGGCGATCCAGGCGTCTAGGTAAGAGTATATGATACAAGCAGTTTCATGATCATTTTATCAGTTAATCTTTTACTGTCGCACTACCGTATGTTTAGGCTTTATCGTCTTCATATGTTCCTCGCCATATAATAATACATACGAACTTCGATATCTCGAACTCGCTTAACTCGAACTATCCGATAGTTAGGCACATGGACTGCATTATTTCATGCTCGATTAAGACGAATATACCCATATTTCAAAGTTAAAACGTGGCTAAGCCACGTTTTAACTTTTAAATACGGGTATGTTCGATTTAACCGAGTTCGAGATATCATAGTTCGACTGCATGTATGTTGACTGCAAAGATGTGTACCGAAGCGGTGTTCTATCTGGATCAGATCATGCTGGTGAAGTTAGGTTAGGCAATGACGAGCCAAATTAAATAGTTATACAGAGAAATGGGATTGAGCCACAATGTCTTACACCATTAGATTCGGTCCTTCCCCTTGTGTTTAAACATTCAAAGTAGTATTACAATGGCTGCAAATATATTATCTAAGTTTTTAATAACCACTAAATTGCTTATGTCGCTCAAACTCATACAGAGAATCTGTTTAGATTGCAATGATAATTAAACCTAAACTACAAAGGTTCAAACATATTTATTGTAATAGCTACACTGCGAGTATTTGATAGTGATTTGTGTTTTTGTGATGATTTAGATGAGCAAGCTCCAGTGAATGGTTTTCAAGAATGATCACAATTACTTGCTTCAATCTATTCATATATGGAGCACATGTCATAATATTTTATAGGGAGAAACTATCATGATAACATGCTTTTTGCAGAGTGTGAATATTGCGTTAGACAATAGGGTATTAATTTGGACCACACTCAAGAAAATGTTAAACAGGTCAAGCGTTCAATTTTTCCATCGAATTGATATAAGTGTAAACTAGGCGTTTTAATATTTTGACGGAAGAATATCACTTAACCCTTTTGGCGCCAAATTTCATAAAGTCGACTTTACAAACAGATTAGGTTCTGATCAGAACCCAGACTGTTTGACACTCGTATCGAAATTTCCTAAGACATTCTACATTGGATTTTATTTTGAAACGAGTTTGCAGATGTGGAAGCAGACAACACAAATGCGACGAATGGGTAAAACCCTTATGTTTTGGCGCCAAACGGGTTAACAGTTTTAAGAAGTTTAAGTATATTTGTAAGAACCAGACTTGTCATATCTCGTATTGCGTGTTTTCCTAACAGCAAACTATAGTGTCCTTTTTTATTTTCAGAAAATTCAAGACTTCTGCAGAAAGAGAGGGACAACTTCTAGAGTAACGGTTGCATATGAACCCGTTACAAAATGAACTGAAACTACACAAAGACATTTCACGGTTATTGCGTACAATGTTATACGACGATCACCATTAAAATTAGCACATACTCTCATGAAATTGCCCTTTTGTTGCTGTCGGGTTCTGAGAAAGATCCATACAACATAATTATGTCCTATATTGCTATATTTATATGCTGACAGCAGGTACAATGTAAAGCAAAAAGTTTTCTTTTCTACTGTCAAACATCTTCGGTGGTGTATATAATACAATATGTTTTAAGTAATGAAACATTCAGTTCTCAAAAAACTATATTTATACTTATTACAGAAGAAACGAATATCCTGCATTAAATTTCCTTTTTTGTACAAGATGTCACATTGATCTCTTTCTGCGACCGATCTCTTAACTGATACTTTACTTTATCACATAACTTTCGGTCTGGGAGTGACATTAAGCCATTATTTAAATATCGTAATCCACTAGTGGAATATCTTTTTTTGGTTCCGACCTAACCTGTTCGTCCACAAGCACTGCATGTAGTGGGACGCCAAATGACGTTATTTGCGACGACGTTAACATTTTTGGCGAACAATCTATATAGCGGAGTGTCTACATACTACGGCTTCCATCAATCCAATAGGTGCTTAAACTTGTTATGTGATAAATGGAATCTCACATTCGTGCTCATTATTTATCATTTTTAATAAACTCGTTGACTAAAATGAATATAACGCTCGCAAAGGCTCGCGTCATAATATTTGTTTATTTAAAATGATAAATAATGAGCACTCATTCAAGATCGTCTATGTATACCATTTTGGTCAGATCTAAATTGCTTCATACATTAAGGGTTGGGATTAGATGTATACCAATCATAATTGCCGAACATAAAATAACGTTCGTGAGTTAAATAGGTTGACTGAGATCAGGACCATTGTTGTAAAGCATTTGCGACGGGTCTGAGAAACTTATAGTCTAACTTGCCTACTAAAATTATTGATAAGGCATAAATGCTTCTATCGAGAAAGATTAACGACTTCTTCACTGTAATATGGATTGTGGGCCCTTTATCCCATAGCATGTTTCTAGCTTTGAAAATAGGTGAATACTTAAAGCAGGTTGAATGTAAAGCAGAATACGCTTTACTTTCAGCAAGCTTTAAGCTATTATCTGCTAAAATTTAGAAGATATTTCTTATAGTATGTTTTCATGACTGTATAAATTGGAACTTTTTTCTTTAGTGGAGGAATAAATAAAACGCGCTAAAATGCGCTTCTATGAGGGAAATGGTTAAAACAAATGCATGCAGGGTTAATAAGTAAGAAATGATAATAGTAAAAGTAACTGAGCTTTGTTGACTTGTATTATTATAATAAATAATACACCCCGTTACAGTGGTAAATACGCTATTCCTACCCATTTACGCGTTTATCTATGCGTAAGAAACGCATAGTGAACGGTTAACGAACGCTTAATGAACGCTTAACGAACGGATAAGACCTAACGATTTGAACGCGTTTAAACGCGTTAATAAACGGTTATACCCGAGATGCTGCGATTGGGGCGTCCGTTTTCCGTTTCACGCGGAGACTTCGGAACTTATCGATGATTGCCGTTTTAAAAAAATCCGAATGAAACGGGTTTATCAAAAACAAGAATCGATTTGTCACTGGAGCATTTTCGCGATAAAACTCATATTGTAATGCGATTTTTGAAAACATTTTCTGTAAATGAGACGCCTCTTATCAGGATCTAAACTGGTTTCGCTTATAGAATTTATATAAATATAGACAGTTTGGATCTCGATCATAATGCTGAGTGACTCGGCGTTTCATCGAGATTATTTCTGTTTGATATGTATTAGAATAATTCCTTCCATGTTGATTTCTATTCAAACGGTTTGAATCCAGATCAAACGCCTGGCTGTATAGATCGGCATAGCATCAGGATCCAAACTGACAGCTTTGAATAAACCCAATTACTTTCATAATAGTTAACACTATCGATTTAGATGTAGATGGGACGCCGAGTAATTCGGTTCTTATGTTTTACAGCTGAGAATGAAGCATACGGTCTTGATTTCATTTTTACAGTTTGGCTCTAGATGAAATGCCGAGTTACGGGAGTCTCATCCATATTCAAACTATACAGATATCTTTTACTTTGATGAGAGAGTATAATAACTGACACATACTCGCATATAAGGTTTGGTTTATTTGGTTGATATTCCAATCAACCCCAATGGGGCATTAGGATACTTACTTTGATAAGCCGCAGTTTTATTACCCCCCTGTCCGGCTTGTGACGCAACAGTGTTAGTGGCTAGCCCTGCATGCCACATGTGGCATTTGGGAATTCCGCATGTTCATAGTAATAGTAATATCATGGAGAAAGGACAAACAAATTTGTCCTTTCTCCATGGTAATATACACAATTTACATAATCCTTTTTAAACCGTATCCTTTATATGGGAGAATAAATGTATATTCATAAAACTCTCAGAGGATAACCTTTCTTCTTAACGAAAATGATTTCATAAAATTTTATAAGATTATATTTCCTCCACAGTAACGATATTTACTACATTCTTAAAGGGAAATGGACAGCTGGTGATAAATATCTTTTAAATGAAAGATATTGAAAAAAAATCGCCTTCTGCCTTTAAAATTTTGAAAAATAATAAAAAATGAAGTAGTTAGAGCCGTTTAAACTTTGTGATATATGACTGTGCAAGCGACCATGGGGGCCGCCATTTTGTTTACCTGTGTGACGTAACTAAGGCCTTCCGCGACCTTCCGGTTATAGCGAGTCTAACCGGGAATGCCGTAGAGTGCGCGGAATTTACATCGATAACATTAATAAACTGAAATACTGAGAAAAATTGGGCATGTGGAGGAAGGTAAAAACACTTTAGAACTTCAGTGTTACGATTTCGATCCTAAATTATCAGAGAATGTAATATTAGAAGACAGAGACTACGACGGGTCGGGAGAAGAGAAAGCGCATTCGCCGGACGAATTTGCGACTGCAATACTTGTGTATAAATGCCTACAAAGGAGGTTAATACTTGCTGAAGAACAAATGAAATGACGATTGGGTGTCTTGGTGACAATGAGTGCATAGCAGAACCATCAAAATTTCGAGCTATTAGTGCTTAATCCAGCCATACTTGAGGTAGCGTATATCAGGCAAATATCATAGGACACCGGAATCGGGCGCGGATACTCTTGATAATATTTGCATACTGGTTGTGAATAAAGGCATCGAAGCCCTGTGACTTTCGAAAAAAGTTTCTCCGATATATTTAGTCTTATCTGTTAATATTTCCGTAAATATTAATCATAAACATCGGCTCCATGATATCTTCGGTTTTTTACGGGGCTACGACTAAAACACGAGCAGATAAAGACGATAACACATGTGCCGATTTTTATAACATCCAGTCAGAGACAGTGTATAGCCATATGGCTATACACTGTCTCTGCATCCAGTACAAAACGGATGAGGTATTACGTTTTTATTTAATAAAATAAGGGGGATCAAATTATTTTTCTGGTCTGTTATGATTTTTCCGTGACGTTTAACATCGGTTCTGGTCCTCAATCGGACATACATTTTTAGAAAATAGACCATTTATTCTCGGTATCGCAACATCCGGGAACTTTCGTACATCCAGGTCTCAATCACAGAGTTTCTCAATATCTCATTTGGATCCAAACTGTTCCTGACAGTCAGTTTTGATTCCGATCTGGGTCCTAACTGTTTGTCAGTCTCTCGCACGGATAAAAGTTTCTTCAATGAGCTTTTCAATACGTTCAAACCTTAGTTTGGATTTTCAATCACAGAGTTTCTCAATATCTCAGTTGGATCCAAACTGTTGCTGAACTTTTTGCACAGTCATTGACATGACAAATGTGGAATATCAATTTATCATCTAGCAATTGAGACTGGCAATGTCTGATTAAGATCCAAACTGATTAATTGTCTGCTGAACAAAGTATTTGATATTCTGATCTGGGTCAAAACTGAACGCTCTAGATAACGTGACCCGAGTGCTCATTTATTGTATCAATGTCGTTTTTTACTTATCGTTATATATCTTGAGCTTATATAAAGATCTATGAAAATCATAATCGAAACAGATTCAGGACATATTTCAGCAGGCGGCTTTGATCTAGATCGCATTTTATGCTGACATTCATCATCAACCACTAATCAATTAAGCTGCCTTGCAAATTGTACGATATGGACCGGAAATAATTATACACAACCCCTTTCTGCCTAAGACCCCCTCTGTGAAGGAGTAAGAAGCTTTAGGGGCCTGCAGGGCATAAATATCCATATTACGTAATCTAATTAGCCGCACTTGTCAAACAGGGTGTTGTGATTTTAAACACAGGCTAGCAATTTGGCTACTTAAATATGCGATTACACGCCACGAGCCTTTTACCCTGTTTCTACTTCTGAAAATATGTGACCACTAAAACAGGTTGAAAATACTTTCAGCCTGCTTTAAGCTTTTATCTGCTAAAATATAGAAAATATTTCTTATGATTTTTATTTGTGACAGTATGATATTGAAACTATTTTCTTCAGTATATGAAGAATTAATTAAAGGCGTTAAAAGGCGTATTTATGGGGGAAAGGGTTACATCAAAACAAAACAGCCAAGATCTTTAAAAAAAAGAAAAGAAAAAAAGAATATTGGACACTTCTAGCTCTTGTGGTTTTGTATTGATCTATATGTGTATGCTGCTTTTTTAAAAAGGCTAGAGTCTACCATAAAACTCGAATTTAAATCTTAAATTAAAATTCATTTAGGCCTATCTAAAAGTTGTTTGAATTTTTTTCTACAGAAATGACGAGTGTAAAACTACACCCAGAAATAAGAACGATAAAACTAGATCCAATCAAAATCGGATTTGGACTCAAGTAAGATCGCTCTATCAGATCGGGATCTAGAGAATCGCGATGATTAAATTAAGAAAGAAAAAACCGATCTAGATATACCCGTAGAATATGTTGATCTAGTAATGAGACTTTTTTCATTAAGAATTTCTGTAGCGTTGAATTCCTAAACCGAGACGAACCAGCTAGAAAATGCTGATTTGTAAACGAGTTGGTAGATCTAAGCCAGTTCAACATTTAGGTCTAGATCAGCACAATATCGCACTGATTATCAGATTTTTTTTTATTGTAGATCTAGACCTATTATTATAATCATCAATCAAGGTATTATGGATGTCGCCATACTCTACTGTTAGCCATTTCGCAGCATTGTTTTCCCAGATTCTATAGCTGGGAATTGGAACGGACATTTCTCTAAGCCGATTAACGATAGCTTCTGATCGTTTCTGGATCTACACGACCTTTCAAGTTCATCATAATCAATATGAATATACCATCTATCTATTATCTTTTTGCGACCTTCAATTAAGCTTGCCGTTACCCTTACTGACGAAGTGTGAAATGTCCGTCCAAGTTACAGTGGTTGAGTGAAAGAGCCAATCAGCGTTTAGGCCTTTGTGTCGTCACAAAATGGATAAAAATCGAGGGTTCCGAATGATAGCTTTGCCAATATGGCGGCGCCCGTTCCAATTAGCGATAGCTTACCTGTATGCAGTAAATCGATCTTTTTCGTACCTTATCGATGAGTAATAATTGCAGGACCTTCATGAATGTTGCTTTTAGGATAAAATCTAGGATCTAAGACCATATTGTCATCAGCTGTCCGTTTTCCTTTAAGTAGGATAAGAGCGGCCCGCAAGTCATACATGGATTACCTCCCTTTCTCCATGATTACTCCCCTTTCATCCGGGCTCTTTTAAACGCGTTAAGAAACGCGTTAAGAAACGGGTAGTAAACGCGTTAAACGAAACGGGTAACGAACGCTTAACGAACGCGTAAGAAACGCGTAAGAAACGCGTAAAGTGGGTAGGAATAGCGTATTTACCACTGTACCATACACTGCAAGCTCTTATCGCTGAATCACATGTCAGAAAAGCAACGCTTCTTTAAACCTGACTGTCTTTGTTATATCGCACACTCAGTACTGCATTGTATATAATTAAATGAATAAGTGGAATAAAATAAAATTATACTTCCTGATCAATCAAAATTACATTTTATTCAGTGCAAACACTTCATACCACTTGGTTATTCAGCAATGTAATGATTGATCACACTGCGTGCATTTTACACTTACATGTACTTTATTCTACACCCAACACCTGATGATTGTAATGGTCTAGAACGACATAGGTAGAATTGTAAAAAGGTACTTTGTCGAATCGGCTCAGGGTGCATTTATATAAGATACTAACAAGATAAATGGACAGTGTACCACCCCACTGTTTATCAAATTTGCAACACGCCGAAAGTAATTAATATTATAGATGCTGCTGCTTCATTGTGACTTCTACCTTATCACTGTATGTGTTCTCACTGCATATTGACACCAGCTGTCCGTTTTGGAAAAGCGTGACATCATTTCACATACATGGATACGTTCAGTATTATTCTGTATCGCACAGGCAGCAAGTTATGTGTCAATACTGGTTTTACCAGTATCATACTACATTGTAACATGTTGTCTGATATAAAGATATCGTCAACGAAGTAACTCGCTTGTACAGTGGAGAAAACGTTATTCTTTCCCGTTTAAACGCAAACGCATTGATATAAAATAGAGAATATAACAAATATTTGACAATTCTTAATGTTCATTTCAATCTGAGTGGCAAACAGTTTGGAGCCTGATCAGACGCCGGGTTACCCGGCGTCTGACCTGGCTCCAAACTGTTTGCACTGAGAATAATAGATTTAGCGTAAACGCATTAATTGGGAAAGAATAACAGTTTCTCCATTGTATATACCTTAACAATTCCAAACAACTCAAAACGATTGTCATACTGTATATTTTGGATTCTGATCAGACGCTGAAAAACAATCATACATTATATCGAAACTGCTTGAAACTATTAATCAAGTTGTTCATAATAGAACGATAATTTGTTTTGCAAATGGTTAAGGGTGTATCCAAGCGATTTTTTTTAAAGTATCACACTTTTTTTCTATCATTGTTTTTTTGGAAGAGCTATTTATGATGAATGAAAAAATGGAAAAAAATATGGTGGTGTCCTTTTTTTTGAGCTACAGTCATTTGAGAAAGGTATGTCAAATTTGGACTTTTTCTCTCAAATTTGACCCATTCAAAGTACAAGCTTCAGTAAAATCTATTTCAAAACAAAACAAACATGGTAATTTGGGTTTTCATTATTTATTTTATGTCTATGGTGGTATTTTCACATATAGAAACCAAATTAAGACAAAGCAGGCACTAGGTTTGAACAATATGGATCCTCGAATATCAAACATATGCTTTTTATAGGGCATGATTTTATTGGATATTTTATTTTATGAAAAAAAAGGAAAAAAGTTTGAAAATGAAATAGTTCTAGTATTAAACTTTTTCTTATATTCTACCAAATGAAAGCCAATGCTAAGGCAGTTCAAAATAGGAAAAGAAATTGAAAGGTCAGTGTTGAAAATTGTGAGTTATTAAAGTAAAAAGAGTTATCTCCCCTTACAAAATTTAAAAAAAAAGTACCTTATTGATGATATTTAGAGCTTTATAAATTTCACATTTGGTGCCTGTTTTTCTTAAATTAGTTTTTGTATGAAGAAATACTACCATAGATAGGAAATAAATAACACAAAACAAAATTATCATATTTGTTTTCATTTAAAATGGATTTTATTGAAGCGGGCTGTTTGAAAAGGACAAAATAAGAGAAAGTGGGTGGGGTAAATTTTACATGGCCATGGAGCCAACTGTTGTTCACCAAAATGTACACTTTTTCTATTTTTTCATTCATCTTTAATAGCTCTTCAATACAAAACCATCATAAAGTGTTTTCATATACTTTGAAAAATTCTTAAAACACCCCTAAGCCCGTTCTAGCGTCAAACAACTCAGTATCTGATAAGACAAACTTTCAAGCCACACAGATAAAGATCAATCGTTGACAGTTTCAGGAAGCTATAACTTTCAACACTTTCATATCTTGCGTTTACGTTAAGTTTTATGTTAACGGATATAATTGACGTCTTCGGTGCTGTCTTTGACTGATGACTTAGGATTCGTTGCATTAATATACGTTATCCCTGTAACATATACATGTGCAAACATGGTCAACGTCTATCACACAATTCCAAATATAATATCTCTGATACACCTTCAGCCAAATACATGTCACTATATTATAAAACCACGTTTTATTTAATAGGTTAACCTTTTGCAAATTAGCTGCGAATATGAGAAACGTGCTGCAAAACAGTTTAGCGTCAGATATGACTTTGTATCTTAGCTGGATCCAATCTGCTTGAGACTGCTATATAAGGTTGAGATACATGTAAACCAATCTGGATACAATTGCAATATACATAGATAGCAACGCCACACAATGCCACTGTAAACAGTTTATAGTTAGATCAAACGCCGGGTTATATGCCGTTTGATCAAGCTATTAATGTTTCTTTAGTCAACAACTTTGACAATAAAAGAGTTACAGAGAAAATAAATCACCGACAACTGATAAATGTGAGTGATAGTCTTTTCGATGCTGCTAAACTGGAGAAAATGTTATTCTTTCCCGTTTAAACGAAACGAAAGCAAACGCAAAACACTAAAACGTAGAAAAGTGCAATTTTTGGACAATTCTGATGATTCATTTTTATCTTGGTGGTAAACAGTTTGGAGCCTGTTACCCGGCGTCTGATCTGGCTCCAAACTGTTTGTAATAGAAATAATAGTTTTAGCGTAAACGCTTTTATTGGGAAAGAATAACGATTTCTCACCTGTAATAGGGAATGTGTTATTTGTACAACTGACAGTGGTCTCAGCTTGCTCATCGACGAGTCCGTGTCACACGACAGTAATCTCAGTGAAGACAGGTGGTAGCTTTAACCCCTTCATTGCTTTACCCAGAGTACCATACAGTGGAGAATCTGTTATTCTTTCCCGTTTAAACGCAAACGTACGCAAACGCAAAGCACTAAAACGTAGAAAAGAACAACTTTTGGACAATTCTGATAATTCTTGTTTATCTTGGTGGCAAACAAGTTTGGAGTCTGATCGGACGCCGGGTTACCCGGCGTCTGATCTGGCTCCAAACTGATTGCATTGCAAATAATAGTTTTAGCGTAAACGCGTTTATTGGGAAAGAATAACAGATTTTCCACTGTAGTTATTTCAAACAGTTTTGACCCTTATCAGACACCAAAACTGTTTGACACCTATTTTAATATTAAAATTTTATTAATTCAAAAATTTGAGAAATTAAAGAAGACGACAATCTTTTCAAATTGATGACGTCTTCAACATTTATCAATTCAAAATACAATGTACCTAATTTTCAAGATTGAGAAATTAAATGAAGACGACAGTTTTTTTTTTTCAAATCGATGACGTCACTTTAGTGAAGGGGTAAAGCGTTATAAAAGAACATGTACATGCCAATCAGGAATCTACGTTAGTTTGGCACTTTGTCTTTCTTTACCAAAAATAACACACTCCTTAAAATATGGTACATGGTCATTCTTTATATTGATTGATATAGCGAGACGTTATCTTCTACATGTTACCGGCAAATTTGTTTTATTCATCGAGTAGCCTGGTGCCTCATTTGGAGCCAAACAGTTTGACATCCTGATTATAATGTCCTAATAACAGTGCAGATTAACCCTTTCACTTCCAAATTTTCCGTGCGTCTTTTAACCCATTCACCGTTTCATTGTCGTCTGCTTCATTATAGTTGTCTGCAAGACACGTTTCAAAGTTAGATCAAAGGTTGTATGACTAAATTAATATCGATAAAAGTGTCAAACAGTTTGGGTCCTGATCAGACGCCGCGTAACGCGGCGTCTGATCTGGACCCAAGCTGTTTGCAATCGCGCTTTATGGCGTCATTAAGAGTAAAGGGAGTAATCACTACTGACAAGTTACTGTTGTAGACGCACACTGCAGCCGTAGAAAACATCATAACGTGAGGAAGGTTAGCTGATATGAGGAGATACGGTTATGTGTCGATTGCGAAATAACTATTTAAGGTGTGTTACAGATAACTCAAAATGACCTAGTTATTTCAGTTAGCTTGAACTTATCAGCAAGGAAAGACAACTCATTTTAAACATGCGTGTTTGGTTTGTTTTGTTTTGGTAATAGTTGGATATTCGTTCATAGCAATCGGTAGGTTGAAGCGTGTGTTTGCTAACTTTTAATTAGTGAATATAAATTGTAGGAAATGCCAACAACATGCACCGTTCTTGCATCACTCCAGATGAGACACCTGAGCGATTTAACTGATAAAAACTGCTGCACAGTGCACACCCTTCACGGCAGCTCTTTTACGCACATTTGAAAAAGTTCAATGGCAATATCTAAACTTATGCTGGTTTAGAATGTATGCTATGCTGCTATTAAATAGAATGTTAAATTCATTAATACCTGTTTTATTGGTTTGAAAATGACATTACCTTAAAAGTAGATTTATCCCTTTCAACCCAAAGTCGCACAAAGTCGATTTTGCAAACAGTTTGATCCAGATTAGACGCTACGACACGCAGCGTCTGATCAGGATCAAACATGCTTGACACTCGTATCGATACTTCTTTAGTCATACTACCTTAAATCTAACTTTAAAATTGTGTTACATACAAGTACATCAATATTAAAACAGCCGACAATATAGAGATAGGGGGAACACATCTCATGGTCTATTTTGAACTGAAAGGTATATATAAAATAGAAGGCATCTTACTTCAATTGATTTTACAGCAATAATGTACGTTACACGCTGAAGACAATGTACCTGCAACACAGCTTGAGGACAGTCATACTGCCCTACACTCTGAGAGAAATATACACGCCTTACATGCGGGAGCCACACTTCCACCTAAAACCCTTCACTGTTCTGGTGTCATCATAAATGTCGTCTGCTTTTGATATTTTGCAAATGTGAGTATTAGGTTTTTTGCCTAAAGAAATAGTGAAATGAGTGTCAAACAGTTTGAATTCTAATCAGCCGCCACGTAGTGTGGTGTCTGCTCAGGGTCAAAACTGTTTCCAAATGACTTTTGTTCTCTGGGTACGGCAGTGAAGCGTTTAATCAGTAGAAATGACAGTTCCTGCTTTCAGATCACTTATTTATAATTGTTATATCAACTTTAATTAACAAAACAACCCAGAACTATCTTGCAGGAATTACAGGGAATAGCGTTTTCTTGCTATCAATCTAGCAGCTATGCTAGAGAAGTCGGTATTCCGTTTGCTATGTTGTTGTTGTTGTTGTAGTTTCCTCCGTTGTAGTCGGAGCACCCAAGTATGAATCCTCTTGGTATGTTGGGTGTAGGGAACTGATACTAGATGTTCCGATGTCTTTAACCCCTTCACTGCCGTGACGTCATCAATTTTAAACAATTGTCGTCTGCTTTTAGGTATTTTGTTTTAAGAAATATTGAAATGAGTGTCAAACAGTTTGGATCCTGATCAGACGCCGCGTTACTCGGCGTCTGATCAGGATCCAAATTGTTTTCAAGTAACTACTGGACTCGGGGTAAGGTAGTGAAGGGGTTAAATATAACTCTTCAAGTCAAAGTTTAACAGGTATATACCATTTGGAATAATATCACACGATGATGCTTAATACCGATCACCAAGTGTATAGTAATCCATCCTCACGACGGTCTTTCCAACAACGAGTTCCTCCTTACAACAATGTTTGTCGTTATTCCCTAAACAATTGAATTAATATATACATAACGTTTTCACTGCTGCAATATAATATAGTCTGCTACATGTAAACATTGTCGTCAACTTTTGCACCAGATCAGACGCAACTTTACACGCTGTCTGATCTTGATCGAAACTGTTTAAAAATGTAAGCCAAGTCGCGTTTAACGATCTTAGAATATTATGTTCCCTTCCCTAAAACCACTCCCTCCGAACAACACATACATCATTTGCCTCCTATAAAGTGAAGAGAGGGAACGCTGTATATCGATGAACATTTCTTTTCACACCTACATCGATTAAACCAATTGAAATCCCCTCTTTCTACCACGTGACGGTACAATAATTGTAAAAAAAGCTATCCAAGAAGGCCATGTTTTCTCATACTGGACTCGAATCCAGAAAATCCATAACATTTTCGTATTAGACTGGGCAACTCTTCCGAGACTCTGTTAAGAGCTATTTCCCTTGCCATTTCACCTTCGTCTGCTACCGTGCTCCATCTCTACAACGACATCCAATTGGAGACACATAGTGTATGTGTTGCTCAAAGGGAGTCGTTATAGGGAGGGGGAAATAAGACTAGGCTTACATTTGCAAACAGCTTGAATCAAGATCAGACGCCGCGTAACCTTAATTCAAGCTGTTTGTCGCTCGTTATTTTATTTATTCTATTAAACGTCAACTTATGTGTAACTTTGAGGAAAACAGCAGTCGACACATTTAAGCAGATTGTTTTGCAGCTATGAAAAGTGTTTAACATTATTGTCCTGTTTAGGGAACTGCGACAAGGATTGTTGTTAGGGGGAGGTTATTGTTGGGAGGTCGTTGTAGGGAGGGAACACTGTATTTTGTTTTTGGAAATTGCGAAGTCAAAGGCTAGGCTAGAAGGAATAGGAAAAGAATGCATATGGTTTCTTTCATCATTTCATAATTTTATGGTGTGAAATAAAGAGGTAAGTTAACAGTGTAGAGTACAATATTAATTCAATTGAACTCGAACACAGCAGTTACAATCCATATTCGACTCGGCTTTCCTCGTCCAAATATGGATTATGACTGATGTGCACTCGTTCATTAGAATGTATTATTGTACTAAACACTGTTAAATAACCTCATTCTGTTCACATGAATAATGTGTACCCTGTTTACTCAGGCAACGCAACAAAATGATTCTCGAAGAGCAGATCTATAAGTCCCGCCTCCTCTGCGCCATTTAGCCACAATTTCAGTCCCTAGAAAAATGACATCTTTACAAATAAACGTTATTTTGTCTAATAGCATTGAATGGAGCGAATGTAAACATACATTATTTTAATGAAATTAATGAGACATTGACATTTAAATACCGATCACTAAGTATATATTAGAATATATTGTCGTGACATCTTACCACTATTCTTAAGAGCAATTTTCAAAGTTGTGTTAAAAAATGCTGAGGGGAGTTCAAACTTAAGTTATTGTGTTACTTTAACTCTTTCACTGCCACGTTTAATCTCCTGTTCTAAGCTTTGTTCCTCCAATATATCGTCTGCATTGTAAGTGTAGTCTGCAGTATTTTTTAAGTCAGAAGTAGGGCTTGTTTTGACTGAAGAAATATCGATACGAGTGTCAAGCAGTATGAATCATGATCAGAAAGCGTTACGCGGCGTCTGATCAGGATCCATACTGTTAGCGAAGTCGCTTTTTGCGCCGGTGTAACGAAGTATTTTGACCCCCATCGAAAAATGACCCCCCGGTCACAATTCGACGACGTAGAATGACCCCCGGTCATTTTTCGATATCGTACAATGACCCCCCGGTCATAATTCGACGTCGAAATTTGACCCCCCGGTCATAGTACTATGACTCCCCTCATGAAGTGTTTTGACCCCTCCTGAAATATATCGACCCCCATCGAAAAATGACCTCACCCCTCTTTAGCAATTAACAGACACAGTTTAACCCAGTGGACCCTTGCGATGAGTATATTAGTCATTTACAAACAGTCTACCTATCAATAGTACATGTGTCCTTTGTAAACCGTGTAGACCCAGATCAGACTAATCCCAAAGGAGCTCTCTGATATGTCAGTTTTGAAATATATTTTATAAAACAACTCTAGCTAGTCAAAAGTTGACTTTACATAACTAGAAAAAAATTGCATTGTCCACTTGAAGTTGCAGGTGTGAATAAGTTAAAAGATATATAAAATTTAGATGATAAACAAGACAAAATTCAGACTTATAATAAGCGCGCCATGGAAACGTACAGTATACTAAATGCTGTTCCCGATGGGTTACGTTAACCTTGTGCCCATCTGTTGGATACTGATGGTAGGGAAACAAGGTGGCTGCGGGTCTGTGGTCTAATTCGTGGACAGCTTATTTATAAATAAGTTAAGGTAGTAATTCAGTCATGGGGTTTGCAGGCCGGTGGGCCGGGAACAGGCATGGTGTGAATTACTTGAGAAAGTTTTACATTACATTTTAAGTGTCACCAATTGCATTGCTAAAGAGTGTATTATATTACAATTATTATTACGTTTACATTTGTAATGTATTAAATTACAAGTACGTTGGCAAAGGAATGCATTACATCACACATTACATTTTGATAACAGTCAAAAACATTACTGAAAAATAACTAATAAGCATATCATATATAACTGATAGGTTATCAATTACAAGTTCTTTGTCAACTAAATAATCAAAGATTCTAAACTTAAGAATACATGGATGCAAGTTTACAGTTTGAAAAGTCACAGCCTTTTTATATTGCCCCCTGGGCAAGGAAGTATGCTTTTGTAAGCAAGTGAGCCCTTAACCCTTTCCTCCACAGTAGCGCCTCAGGCCGCCTGCACCTACATCTGCAAATAAGATTAAGATACACTAATGAAATCCAATAATAGTTTTAATTACAGGCGTCAGCTAACAACAAAATGAGTGTAAAGCAGAAAGCATACATGAGCTTTCTGCATAAAATCCATATTGCTGTATGCATTGTCCTGCCTTAATCACAGTTAAACGTAGCTAATTTGCAAGCTTGCCTATGGAGCAAAGGGTAAATACAGACCAAAAGTTTTGTACAAAGCTCTTTGAAGTGCTTTCTACATATTAAACCTGTTATATGAAATGGCATGTCTTTTTTGCCTGTATACTTCTTAATTGAATTACTGCTAATTACCCAGACAAAATGTATAAATGTTATTGTTGCACATAACATCATTAAAGTTTCAAATACATTGTCTGTTAGATGCATTATGTCAGACCTGATTATTTAACTCTTTACTCCTTAGCATGTTTCTATTCTTGAAGATATGTGACACTTTATTGAACGTAGTTTACAGTCTATCAGTGGTACTCCATACCAATAAACGTTACGTGAACGAGTGAAAATATGTATCCCCCTTTTACAGAACATGTATATGTAATATTTACATCGCTTCCAATGACATTTATCATCTAACAATGTGTCGCAACAGAAACATTGCGGCATGTGACTATGAAAATTGATTAGATTATTGACAGTATATTGTACAACATAGAAACATCCAATGATTTAGGTAATTAGTTTAAACATATTTATTTCCAGAAGTACATAGGATTACAATTATACATGCTAACGTTATTTTACAATACTAAGGAAAAGGATTGAAACGAAAGAATAAACTTATTGAGTTTCTCTCCTTAATTTTGGTAATTAGCAATCTGATATGAATTTACCCTCAGGGAGCTGATCGCAACCATGGCGGGGTTATTCTACGACATTGAAAAATGACAGGGGATCTTTGTTTGACATAAAATACGGTAATTACCATATCGGGGCTGGGGTGGCATTCTATGAAACAGAATGATATCAGGGGGTCATTCTACGACATCGAATAATGACCGGGGTCATTCTACGACATCGAATAATGACCGGGGAGTCATTCTACGACATAGAATAATGACCGGAGAGTCATTCTACGACATCGAATAATGACCGGTGTCATTCTACGACATCGAATAATGACCGGCGAGTCAAACTATGATATCGAATAATGGCCGAGATGTCAAAATACGAGCTAGAATAATGACCGGAGTCTTTCTACGACACTGAATGGTGTGATGAACTATAGTCGACGGGTGTTACTTCCCTTTGCTACTACCGGAAGTGGCAGTAAAGAGAAGTAACACCCGTCGACTACAGTTCAGTCGCCAGTGATCAAGTGGACAGTCCAGTTCACGAAACTGTCTGGGTAAATATACCTTTGTTAGCAGTGTCTCAAGAACATTCACTATGAAATATAATACCTGCTAAATGAACCTTTTTGCAAATAGTATTGTATAGTTATAGTGTTCGTTCTGCAGGTATCGCCTCTTTTTACACACCATTATGAGGACCACGGTGTAGGACAACGCTGGGCGTATGTTGTATCAGGACTCAGAGAAGACACGAGCTATATACTTGCGGTGGCTGCAAAGGGCAAATTATTCATGTCAAGCGAGTCAAACTCCGTTATGTTTAGAACAACTGGTAGTAGTTTCATTCTAGCTTTCGAATTTAAGTTTTGCAACCGACGATTTAATACACCATAATGAACCTCTTTTGGGAACTAAAACTAGCTCCAAAACAAGCATGTTTTCATAAAGAAACATCGATTAAGCTAAACTACTATTTGACGATTTCGGATACCAATAAGAATAGAAAAACAGTTATTGTCCATGCGATGTTAACGACCCGTGTTTATTCCTATTACATCAATGTAACCGTTCATTGACCAATGAAACTTCAGATCGACTTTTCCGTTTTCAAATCAAATCTAGTCGAATTTTGAATTACAAGTTTCAATATTACATATTGGAAACAGACAAGGAACTGATACCATAATCTTAAGTTCATTTTGTTGCCTTCTGATCTTGGACAACAATGTTTGCATAGACCGAGTGCAATTTAAGCGGGTACACTGTTTTTAAAGGAGAACTATGATTCTCCGGGTTTGCATATGACAGAATCAGTACAGAGATACCTTCTATGACGAACTCTACGGTGGCACATTTCTGACACCAGTTAAATACTTAATTTTCATGATATTTTCTTGTAAATAGCTCACATAAATATTTAAGAGTTAATGTTTGCAAAACAATTCGCGTTAGTTTTCAGGTAATTTTTCGAAAAGTGTAATGTGGAAACAGTTCGATATTACCAGATCAATATGTGAATTCAAACTTTGTCGTGATAGTGATTTAAACTGCCACCACCTCTCGAATTTATCTAGTTACATAAATGGTTATTTATCATGAAAACAAATACACTAGAGTAGTTTCGTAGTCGAAAATTTTATTCGGATGACTGTGACAGTGACCCTGTATGTATAATATATTTTTTTAAGGTAACCCTTTTCCTCATAGAAGCGCCTTTCAGCACATTTAATTTATTCCTCCTATAAAAAAAGTGTTCCAATTCATACAGTCAAGAACATGTTCCATCAGAAATATTTTCTATATCCTAGCAGATGGTAGCTTAAAGCAGCAGAATATACCTTAGGGTGCATTCTGCTGTACTTTCAACTGCCTTAAGTAGTCACCTATTTTCAAAACTACAAACAGGCTATGTGGTAAATGGTTAACATGAAAGTGTTTAAGATTTATTTCAATTATTTTATAGTACGTGTTTCCAGAATGAGGCACTAACAGGTCATTTAACGCGATACGATAATTATCAGGTTTTCATGAAATTATTCCACTTTCCAGACGTTAGATAATTATTTGAGGTTTTAACTAAATATTGTAGAAAAGCTAAGTAGTAAGTGGTGTCACAAATAGCTATCCTACAAGAAAATAGCTATTTCATGTAACTTAGTTTAAACCACCAGTGACACATCAGGGCTTATCAGTTTCCGAACTATGAGGCGTTTTGTTTTAGGCATTAATTATCGCTCACAATATATCTTATTTATGGTGGCATATTTCTGACACCAGTTAACCACTTATTTATCATGATAGATTCCTGTTAATATCTCACATAAATACTCAACTAGTTAGTTTTCGCGAAACCTTTTGCGTTAGTTTTCAGATAATTATCTGTAAAGTGGAATGTGGAAACTTTTCATGATAACTAGATAAATGTGTCGCGCCACGACATTTTGAGGCTTATTGAGTTTGACGTCATTTTCTGTGAGCGTGCGATAAACGTGGCGCTTACCCGCTTTATTTCAATTGGCGTCAATTACCAGTTTGTGCTGAATTTGCTTAAAAACTAGCTATTTCAGCTATCATACTTAGAAATATGTCCAGTACAAAAAATTCACAGGTTTTGTTTTGCAAGCGTGACTTGTTAAAAATGAGTTTGGTGTGCATGCAAATGAAAGAAATACACCTCAATCAGTAGCATAAATTTACCGATATCGTAATCCTGTGGAGTGGAATCTAAATAGCCTCCCTTGTTTGTAAGTTTCACAGTGGAATATATTTTACGAGCGACACCGTTGTCCTAGTTACGATGTTGTTGACATAAGTCAAGAAAATCAATACTTGAAGTTATGAAACCGCCAAAGCTTTACAAATGAGCCAGTTCAGTCACCTAAGTGCATGCTCAGTAAGGTCCCCAATACCAGATAGTTTGCCTCTTGACCCAGGTGATTTTGTCAACGAACTTGAACAAGTAAATCAACTTTATTTTTCAAATGTACAGTAACCGGATGAATCTAATCATGAATGATAATGATTTTCAATTATGATGATGATGAAGATAGTCAGAATGTCGCTACAAGCGCATCGTTATAAAATGTTGACCTGCCACGTATGCGAGCGTGATGTTGATATTCATGAGAGAAAGCAGCAATTAAAGGGTATTCACCCAAATCCACCCAAATTCAGACAGAGAAAGAATTTTGCTCATAAAGTATCAAAATGTGGCAATATGAACGAAAAAGAAAGGTGATCTTCTAGAAATGTACACAGCACACCTGGATATTTAAAGCCAATTGCAAGAGAGACTACTACAGGGAAACGTGTGAGACACCCAGATTAAGTGTTTCTGCAATGACCCCCACCAGAAATTGCCAGGACAACTCAGGTAAAGCTCATTGATATTAACTTTTGAAATTAATACATGTAGATAGAGAGAAAGATATACAGACAAACAATTACATACAGAGAGAGAAAGATAGACAAACAGGCATACAGAGTGTGAAAGAGAGAAAGAGAGAGGGTGGGTTGTTTTCAGGCTGGTTGGATCATATTGAAACTAACTAGATTCTAGATCTAGATCTATATTACAGAATATGTGCTAGTCATTTCTGTTGAATAGCAGACACAATATACACTGTTAAGTTATAACCACCACCTTATATTGGTGATATTGATCTATGTTTGCATTGTTGTAGGACCCATTTTAGCAGGGATCCCACATGTATAGAATCTAGTTAACCATTTTTTTTATTTTAAAACCTCATTGTTCTGTTGGTTTTTTTTGACTGAGTAACCAAGTAAATACTTATCTTGTAAGACAGTAACACCTTTCTAAGATAGGTACTACCCTACTGAAATAGATCTAATTGTTATTTACAATTTTCACATGTTCAATACATTACAGGTCAGCCATCCTATTCCTACCCAGGAGTTCAACAATACTCACTTGATTTTGCTCAGCAGATTCTACCCACACTATGACCTGCAAGTGGGACATCTGTTCTTCAAGACAAATATGGAATGTCAGTGCTTTGGGAAATGCTCAGAGAGGGCAGGTAAGATATTTATAAATACCCATGGTTCTAATATAATTAAAAGTTAATTTTAAGCATTTTAATGATTTTTTGTGTGAGTTTTATATGAATCACAAATACCTGTGCCATTATGCCTGTATCATTATAGATATTTAATATTTTTTTATGAGAAAAATTCTTAGTGTGGCATTCATTACTATGCAATGTTAGAGTCATGCAGTTACACCAGCAAAGTTGTATCTGATAAGATTATAGGAAATTTTCCTTATGGTGAATGCTCATGATTGTAAAACAGAAAAAAGTAATTCTTTAGTGGTGGAATAAAATAAAAGTGTAAAATTGTGTACTTATGTAGCAATAGGTTAATATACATGTGCACCCTAACAGAGTATGTTAAATTCTTATTTCCAGGCACTCAGATCTTTTATCCATTTGATGAGGCAGAATGTATAGGGAAATGATCCATCTATGTAAACAGCTTGCTTCACCATCATTTCCAGCACAATTGGTTTGGGGAGCACCATGTGCAGTTGCAGATGTGTAATGGCTTAAGGACAGAACAAGAACAACATCATGCTTTGGTATGAAACTTTTTTAACTTATCAGCAGACATATTCAATCATTGAGTCTAGTTTATCAGGGATAGATCTCAGCTTCTGCTCAAATTAAAAGACATCTAGAAGTGTTTTCAGTCAAACCTGTACAAGCAGTCACCTCTAATGAGCATACAGCCTAAGTTAGGAAGCAATTCAGGGAATTTATCAAATTAGCATTTCTATACTAGTATATAAATATACACATATAATTGTGTTAAACAGCCACCTGTCTTCAGAAACCTCTGGTTTATATATGGTTTTCTTTGAGTGGCAGCTGAAAACAGATCTGACTGTATAGTAAAACATGTCAATAAAGACCATAATTATTAAAATTATTCAGACTTGTACCTAAAAGACCTGTGTGCACTTAATGCAGGCTGAAAAAATTGTTTAGAAAATTGTATTAGTCAGCCACCTGCCTTCAGAAGTCATTTAACCTTTTGGTTCCTTCAAATGGCTGTTGAAGACAGGTTTGGCTGTGCAGTACGTTGGTTTCCCCAAAATACACTGCATCAAACATATACTGTGACTTTTTTTAACTATATAATTTGCAGTTCTTATGTATTGCTGTCAGTTTTAATTGTTTACCTTTTCAGTGAGTAAAAAACAGCATATTTAAAACAGAACAGATCCAGATCAGAAGCCATCACACCAATTTCAATAATGTATATCATGCCTAACAGAATTTAGGAAACACCCCTTAAAAGACCATGTAAACTGGTTTTCTTTAAATATCTTCTCACTTCTTTCATTTCTACAGTTATGGTACTATGAAGGGACTTCACCAGATGGTTGAATTCTCTCTGATGGAAGCCGGGCATACCAAGTTTATTCCAGATTGGCATTTTTGGGTGTTCAAGTTCAAATGGAGGCATAAACTCCCTCAGCTTGTAAATGACAGTGGAAAATCAGTTATATTCTGTTTAGGACATGAAAATACATTTTTTCAGCAGTGTTGATCAAGACAAGAGTCTGATTTCCTGTTTAGGACCCCTTATTAATTAGGGAAGAATGCTTTGTACAATAAAGCCTATCTTATATTGTGTTGAGTATTAGGTGTTTAAGACAGATGGCTGCTTAAAGCAATTTGATTGTAAAGCAGAAATCTTCTAAAGGAGCTTTCTGTTTAACCGTCACCTTGCTTTAAGCTGCCATCTTGTTTTATACAATCGATTATTCCCTCTAATGTTCGTAATAAAGAGTTTTTACTGTATTTGTAAGGTTGAAAACTGTCGAGAATATAGCGCGACGTTCTATAACGTCATTTACTGCTAGCATACGTCACGTCTGTACCTAACGACGTCATTGTTTGTAAACAAATATGATAAAAGTACAGTGGACACAACACTTTTTCACCCGTCTTCCATCTTCTTTATTCGTCCTGTTATTGATCAAAATTCAACTGTACTTAACAGTCTTTCAATAAAGAGGTTGTACTTATGCCATACAGTTAAGATAGCTCGACTATGTAAGTTTTGTCAATCCCGTTACCATGGTAACCCTTTTTTCACAAATAATTAGCAAATACATGCACTTAGAAACATCAGCACAATATTAGACTAGATATAAAATTACTGCATGAAAAATGAAAACACAGTTTAATATGATGTCATTTCATATAAGTTGTGTGCTGTTATTGGCCAAAAATGTGATTCTTATGAAAACGGTGGTTTTAGAAAAAATGCGATTTCTCCAAAAATATAGCAGCCACAGCAAAAATATTTCGTCAGTGTTTCAAGGAAACACTGTTGCATAATAAAACACCAAAATCTGAATTTGACCAAAAAACTTCAATAAGCCCCTTTTTCCCATGGCTTGTCACAAATATCTGAACACGAACTTTGTCATGATACTGCTTTAAACTGCCACCACTTAACGAATTTATCTAGTAACCTAACTAGATAATTAACTAGAAAATTTTCGTGTTACCAGTTATCCAAAATAGAAAATTGCATTCGGATGCCTTCGGTAGGGACATGATATCTATTTTTTGATAAGTTAACACGAAACTTTTAAAGAAACTTGCCAGTTAACTAAGTTATTATGTCGTGACAGTATGTGGCACTAACAGGTCATTTGACGCTAAACGATAATTGTCAGGTTTTCATGAAAGTATCCACTTTCCACTTACTAGATAATTATGTGAGATATTAACTTGAAACCTTTCAGAAAAGCTAAGTAGTAAGAGGTGTCAGAACCATGCCACCATACTTATTAGTTAGTTAGTTTACTATTATTTCAGTGTAAAACAGTTTACTACTTCTGGCAACATGAACTGGTTCAAAAGCCGCTAAAATTAACATTTTCCGCAAGGAAGCGCGTGTTACAAATTAACGTATATCTGATATCATGTTTTAGCACCGATCCGATGTCCTGATGCCCGTTTCATAAAACTTCTTACGACAAATGTTGTCGTAAGTCAAACCTTTAAAATACATTTAATTTCTGATTTCTCTATCTAATCATCTCTTGTGACATCTCTTTGGAATCGTCTATTCAAGAAGATTCCAAAAAGATGTCACAATACCGGATTAGATAGAGACATTATTACTAATTGAGACTTTTATGATCCAACTTACGACAACATTTGTCGTAAGAAGTTTTATGAAACGGGGCCCTGATACGGAAACCTGAGGTAACATGTTCTGTATCCTGATATTTGCCTGTTAATGGAAAATTAACACTAAAACAGGAAGCTCCTGAACGAGGTTTCTGCTCTACTTTCAGACTATCTGAAACAATCATCTGCTATGAATTCTGAAACGAAGCTATGGGTAGAAAATGTTGTATCACATTTTATAAGAGATGATCTGCAGTACTCTCCAAAGATATATCTAAATCACTCATATTGCAGGTGGTTCCAGTCCAGCAGCCAATCACTGTAGGCTTTCTAATCCAATCATCGCCGTCATTTCCAGCTGTGGGGTCATAGGCGCGTTGGTATGTGCTGCTTTATTATAACAATCGAATCGAAGGAGACGACTGGTATTTTAAGATTAGCACTTTGATCCGTTGTCAATTTTTCAATCGTTAAACGAAGGCATTTCACTTCAAACATAGAGAACACTCTAATAAAACAGTGTCTACTATTCATAAACCGGACTACCAGCGATGGACAGTCCTTTCCCTGTGTCGTGTCACAACACAAAGAAATTTAGACCATATCTTAGCTTGTTGTTTGAAAAACAGGAAAATTGGACGAAAGCGAGTTCCAATTATTAAAATAGACTGTAATATACAATTATTGGCACCAGTTTACAATTATCACTGTGTACATGAAAACCTACATTATGTTTTAGTGGTGAACATATGCATTAATCATGCAAAAGGCAAAGATGAAATAGAAATATTTCGTCGCTTATTCTTACCCTTTACATTCTCCTTGCCAAGTGTAGATTCAGCTCCAACCACCAGAAAAAGCGCCAAGACTGTTATCCATGTTGCGATAAACGTCATTTTACATGCCCACTGTAGCGGCCATGTTGCGCCATCTTTGTTTATAATCTCAACGAGTAGTTGTAGTAAGTGTAATTAATACAGAGACCATTATCATCGTTTCATATCTAATCATGTTGGGGTAACACTTTAAAAGTTTAAATCATTTCATTTTAATCCCTTCGCTAATGTCTGCTTAAATGATGTCGCCTGTGTTTATTTGTGATATTCAAATAAGGTTATTAAAATTTTGTCAAACAGATTGTATCAATATCAGACACCCATTGTCTCGGAGTCTTATCTGAAGCAAGTCTTGTAGAGTCCATGTGTCCGTTTTACGAAACGTCGTACGGCACAAATGGTCATAAGTAAAAACTTTAGAATACATCTTATTATGATTTTGCCATAAAAAACAGTCTTGTGATGTCTCTTTTCACTTGTCTTGAAAAGACAATTCCAAAGAAATGTCACAAGACATAATTAGATAGAGAAATAATTGAAAATTCAGAATTTAAGAATTTGACTTACGACAATATTTGTCGTACGACGTTTCCTAAAACGGACCGCGGATGCTTACCTTTTGTCTTTCATCTGTAGTAAAGATTCCCTGTTGATCCTCTTTGAGTGACATCTGAACATAAGACTGACTGTATTTATAACATAGTTCGATATATTGTAACTGGTTCAGTGAAGTTTACTTATGATGGACGCCAATGGATCTAACAAATTATTTGGATTTATCTATATTTTGTCCAATCTATAGAATGTAATTTCGTGTAAATATGATTGCTTATAATGAAATTTTAAACGCAATATAATAAATACAATCACAGTTCTTGAGAACACTGATAATGGTGGTAGTAAAGGAGTCTCTTTGACCCCAAGATTTCTTTAGTCCAAAGATTACTTAAGCCCCAAGATTTCTGTATCCCACACGATAACCCCATCGCTACCTTACGTCGCCGCCCCCAGTACGTCATAGCGTTTTCCTAACGTCATCCTTACGTATACCTTATTAATGTTATTGCCCGACGTTCAAGCTGAATTAGCCCCTTTATACGTGTGAAACGGAATTTATGCTAATGCAAACGACAATACCCAGATCAGCTTAGATATATTATCAAACCGTCATTAGCATGCATTGGAAAGAGATTGAATAAGCCTCGATGTTCAAAAAAACGAACACTAATAAAAAATAAGCCTTAAAACTAAATTCAAATACCAAATCAAAATGAAGCAGTCAACCTTTTATAGTGAAAGAAACTACCATGAAAACGCAATATAGATTGACAGTTGCACGTACAGTAACGCCAGTCAAGTCCGTTTTTTGTGTTCGGTTTGTTAGTTAATGTCCGTTTCTATGGGCTAATTAGGAGAGAGGGGAGCGGGGAGCTGGTATAGAAAACCGAACATAAATAACGGACTTGACAGGCGTTACTGTACGTACAGCTGTCAACTTTTATGGCGATTGTAGTTTCTTACTCTATAAAAGGTTGAATTAAGTTATGAGGCTTATTATATAAGTGTTAATTTCTCCTTTTTGAACATCGACTTGCCAATGCGATTTGTTGTTGTGGAAAGGGTTAAAACTGACGGTACAAGTCGGCGGTGAAAGGATAACCAAGTCAAATAGAAACATTCCTGCTTTTTATTTAAACTTACACGTACACATACAACAATTACAACAAGAAAGGCACCCTTAGTAGGAGACATTATATCTTTCACATGCGTTACACAATCACACGAACTACACACAACAGATAGTTACGTGATAAGCAAAGTGTCAATAAAATAATTTTATCAACATCCAATATTGATTACCATTAGAATATATACCATATGTCCTTCATTGCAACAAACGATTAACATATTATATAGTCACACATGAAATTAACCCTTTCACTATCAATGACGTCGTAACGCGCATTAAAACGGCGCCTGATCAGGATCAAAACTGTTTGTGACTTGATTTGAAATAACGTCAGGTATACTGCCTTATATCTAACTTTGAAACGATATTGCAGACAACAATATAGAAGCAGACGTCAACATGGTGGTGAAAGGGTAAATACCTCAGAATAAAGTTGACCATTAAAGGGTTAACACTACCATCTGGTAGTAAAATGGTTTGTTTGAAATTCGAGTGTTGCATAGTCACATAGAGTATTTATACTATTAAGATTGTATTTGAGACAAGAAACTTGGTTTATGCAAACTTAAGCTAGAAATGCGAGTTTACACGTCAATAGATATAAAATATGATTTATGTAATTGTATGAAAAAATCCGATTTTTGTTGTATTTACAACAGTTGTATCTAACAAGGCAGATAACACGTTCAATGTGAATGGGTGCGAACAGGAAAAAGACAAATGAACCGCCGATTTAAAAAAAATTGTTACGTTTGTGCTGAAGAATTCACCCAAATGGTCCTAGCATGTGTCCATCTACGACCACAAACGAAATGATGTCCTAATTGCCATTCGTTGGTAATATATGATTAATCGTATCGGTTTTCAAATTCTTGATCTGTAAAGGAAAAATGAAAATTAATGTTGACCATAAAACTAGTCAACATGTTAACAACAATAAATATCTATTTACAGCACTATCCTCTTTTAGTTGAGAAAAGAACTGATATTTTTCGGCGTTTAAGCGGAATAAGCGACAGAAGTGATCGGCAAATTCCATTAATTAAACAAATTTGCAGACCATTTGCTGGTGTTTATTTTGCTTAAACGCCGAACAAATCAGTTCATTTCTGATATTTACAATAAATTTGCTTCAATATCTAGAATCAATGAACAGTTAATTAGGATGCATGTATGTTTAATCCAAGTAAGATATTTTAACACGAATAATGTGTACTCTTTAAGCATCAGCCATGTCCGCATTACTGTAGCTGCTTACTATTCGAACGGAACCAAATAAATCCATTGTAAACATTAAACGTAATCAATTTGACTGCTGGGCGCGAAAATGCCGATTTGACGTCAGTTTGAAATGATGTCATTCTAAAACTAGGATAAATATATTTGGGTTTTCTTTACATAAATAAATGCGGACTGATGCTGTTAATAAAGTATTTCAATTTTCTAAAAACGTGTCTCGTTACTAAAGAAGAATTTCACGATAGTCACTGTTTCCGCTAATAAGAAAGCAAAAGCGGTTAGGAATCGCATTTGAAAACTCCGGAAATGTTTGCAGTCCGTGTTCAAAACTTTATTCGAAGAGAAAAGATCCTTAAGTTCCGCCTTCTCTGTGAAAGATATCCACAAGTCCCGTTTCCTGAAGCAATTGCATTTATACGAATTAAACGTCACTTTTTACTGGAAATTAATCTAGGGCGAATGTAAATATTTCAGTTTAAAGAATATTTACTAAAAAAACCAGACATGACCTACGTGAGTCTTCTTCAAAATACTATTGTCTAACTGTAAACTTGAATGTGTTGTGAATATTTAAAAACAAACAGTAATTCGTGCATACAATCACTTTCAGTAGACAAATATAAAGCAAAATATACTGTATTATGGGTGTCAATTTCCAATATATGGGTATATAGCTAATCAATCAAGGCTTAGGGAACCTAACTAAACTGCATTCCAAAACTTATATCAATCCGTGAGCATTTGCCAGTTTATGTTACATTTTGACCTTTTTAAACTTTAACCTTATTCCACAAAGTCATAGCTGACCCCGTTACCATTTGAGTGCTTACCAACACCTAACTCTTTCACAGCCACTATGACGTCATAACCCGTCTAACACATCAAGTTACATGATGTCGTCGGCTCGCAAACATATATTTCTACATACGTTCAAATAATTCGATTGAAGGATCATATAAATGGTTGTCTTATATATAGTTTGGATCCTATTCAGACGCCGTATTCAACGAGGTCTAACCTGAAGCTAAACGGTTTGCAAAATTACTGTTAGTGTTTTTAAGCGATACACTGAAAGGGTACATTGTACAATGATTTTATAGTTTGTTCAAAACGTATTCGTGGGATTTTCGTAAATATTGATTATTCGTGCTTTTCAATTCAATACTATACTGATATTATATCCCAGTCCGATAAAAACGTATAAAAATCAGTGTAGATCTTCATTATACTTATCGTACGCACGTGGTCCAAACGTTTTAGCTTCTATCACATTAACGCATTTCTGAAGAATATTTACATTCAAAGTTATTCAGTATCATTTGGATATTGATAAGACAGTAAATTATTTGGTATAAACATATACTAGGGTATAAACATACATTCTCATTGCAATTATACCATCTTATATTAAAAGAGAAACAATGAAAACTACTTACACGCATTCCTTTGGTTATTTTTCTTTCTCTTCACAAACACCGCGATTATAGCGACGACTGCTAGGGCACACACAGTCCCAATAATTCCGCCAATTAACGCTTTCCTGTTGCTTTTATGGGGTGATGGTGCATCTAAAATTAAATATAGACGTACTGCGATATCTCGTTTCTCTTAATTGAACTACAATTGTATATAATTGCATGCTTTATTTAACCATTTGAAACCTTGTCCCGCATATGGATGTCCTTTTCAAACAGCGTACATTTGTAAAGTACACTTGTCCTGTGCAAACAGTACATACCCAGATCAGACGGCTCCGAAAGAAACCCTCTGATCAGGGTCTTCAATGTTTGTCATAATTCCAAACATTGACAAAAACAACCGTTAAAAGTCAGAAACAGACCAGACCTAAATGGAAACTGGAATTTTCCATTTAAAGATTCATAGAGGAGGAGTTAAGCGAGTCAAAAGAAGGAATATAACTGTAGAAATAAAAGTAAGTTCGACTTAATTGGATTTGAGAAGCCAAGGTTCCACTGTAGTTGTGTATTCAGTTTGAGGATGATTTATGAAATCGGGCCAATAGTGTTGGAAAAATGGTCGACGGGAGAACTATCTGCTACTCTTGTCAACTGTCGGTCCGCTCTGAACCATATTTTAGCATATATAGTTCTGAACGGGTCTTCGGTTGACGAAAATGGCTGATCGCTGTACGCAGAGTATAAACTTGGGTCCAATCTTATTAGGGGACGTCAACCTTATTATTTGTCTTTTAGGTATCCTGCAAATAGATCATTACTACTTTCCTTATAGAAAATGTACCTTGTGACAGTTCGAATTAACACTAGTGATATATGCGCATATTGCTCTTACTATCGTTTAAATGACAATGGCAAACAAAACTTTCTCTAACTAACTAAATACTATTTGTAATAACTTAAAACTATAATCGACATGTATGTAAGCCTTCTGATATTTACAAGTAGAGACAATATCATTATACAGGCTTCGGATAATTAATTTGCGTCTCGTTAGTTAATCTGCATAACGTATTTCTCCGCATTGCACTTTTTGTAACTAACCGCATTTACCTTTTGGTAATTTTACTTTATACAACTTTATCAAGCTAAAACAAATCATGCTTATTCATGTATGCAGTAGTCCTGACCAAGCAAACTGCATAGAGTTTAGAAAGACTGGTATTAATAGAAAGCTTTGAAATATTTAAGACGGTTTGAATTCTCAGTCATTTGATGCGGCTGTTTGCTTAATGCAGAGCAGTAGTGATTCAAATAATCAATGACTTGTAATAAGCAACCACCTGTTATTAACGCTCGGTAGCATTTGTTCTTAAATGATAAATTACCAAGAATAACAAATATTAAAGTCTGGCAAATGAATGAGGTTTTTAAAGAATTCTTGTTTTATGAAGTACGGTTTTCAGATGTTTATTTTTTAGTACGTTTGTTTTGCAATCGATCGGCTCACCCGCAGTAGTAAACTGAACAGTGTCCTTTGGCATGGCACTGGTGCCGTTCTGGTTCGCAGAAACCACTGTAAATTTGTAGACTGATGAACCACTAAGGCCAGTAACCACATAGTCGCCTTTCTCAAGGCCATGCTCGGATTTGTCAGCAATCTCCTTAAATGCTGAAAGAGTACGCAACAAAAACCATTCAGTATGGCTAACAATGATGTATTGTTACAATGTGACTGTTGGCAAAACATTACCAATTAATTAATGAAATATGGGGTGAAAACCAAGATGAGTTTATTTATGCGCAAACTCTTTACCTTACAACACTACAAAGCTATTATATTAACTATACAATGCATGTACTTTTAACCCTACTAGTAACACCGCCCTCTGATGGCCTTTAACACGAACGAAAGTTTAAAAGGAAGATCCTTTTCAGAACATGCCGATTCACGTCGTTAATCCTTTCATCATTTACTCCTTCAATACGACTTTTACGCCTTTAAATTATTCCTCAACTGACGAAGATAGTTCTACTTTATGCAGTCAAAAATATGCACGATATGAAAAAGTTTCTATATCACAGACAATAATTGGCTTAAAATAAAGCAGAATGCGCCCTGAGGCACATTTTGCTATATTTACATTTTTCCAATTCAAACCAATTGAAAAAAATTACATTCAATTCGTGTAAACGGTATTTCTTGAGAGGGCGGGGCTTGTGGATAAGTTTCGCAGAGGAGGCGGGCATATGCATTTTTCATTCGCGAAATAATCTTTGGAACTCTGACAGCAAACATTTGGCGGATTTTTCAAAAATGTATTCTTGACCGATGCATTCCTTCGTATTAGCGGAAACCATGATTACCGACTAAAACTCTTCTTTATTAATGAGATAAATTTTAAAAAAATTGTTAAACCTTATAAACAGCAATTATTTGCATTCGTTATGACAAAAAATCGATATATTTATCTTACTTTAAAAATGACGTCACTTCCAAATGACGTAAAATCGGCATTTTCGCGCCAAACTGTCAAGTTGTTGACATTAGAACCTCTAAAATGGATCAAGCACACACGCGTACTAACAAATTGTTCATTTGATATTAGAAATGACAGCAAATATATTGTAAATATTAAAAAATAAACTGATTTTATTCGGCGTTCAAGCGAAATAAACGACGGAAAATTATCTGCAAATTTACTATGAATCGCTAGCGCGGTTCATGGTATCTGTCGATAATTTTCTGTCGTTTATTTTGCTTGGACGCCGAAGAAATCAGTTCATTTCTTAAATATTTTAACCTGCTTTAAGTGGTCACCTGTCTTCAAAACCAGAAACAAGCTATGTGATAAAGGGTTAAATAGCAACATGCCCATTTCACTGAAACGTTTAATTCCCTCTTAAATTACAATGATAAAAAGGATGAAATGTACATACCGATGAAATTCCCTTTTCCGTTATCTTTTATTAGCCTGAATGTCTGTGGACTTCCATAATTAAAACCCGATGTCCAGCTTAATGTCACACTGTTGTATGTAAAATTATCCACCTTCATATTCGTGATTGGATCTGGAGGACCTATTAATGTAAAACTTGCATAACCAAAACTGTTGGTGATATGTCTACTCATATTGCTTTCATATATGGTAATACTGAATTACACAGCAAGGTATAGAGAAATACGATATAAACGGTAGTTTATGTCCCCAAAAATACATAAACCGCGAATTCGAGCAAACAACTAACACATCTTATTGACATTGCCAATCAACAGCTGTAAATAATTTTTCAATATTGCTAACATTTGTCCCGTTATACGTTTAACACATGTTTTACCAGCTAAGCTGATGTAGTGCAGTGACTTTATAGCCATTTATAACCAGCTTAATCCCAGTTATATATATCACTTTCTTCAAAACACAGCACGGTTTCGTCTCTCACTGGAGACATCGTCAGAAATGCAAAACTGCACACTTACGTCATGTTCGACAACTTTTGCCACTTTCCGTGGATGTGGCGAAAACCAGGTCGTATACCCTCAAGAGCCGGTAGGTTCCCTCGTCTCGATTCACGACGTCCTTGTTCACTCGTTTGTGTATTGACTCCTATATTACACGAACTTATCATCGAGCATGACGAACATGTGCAGTTTTCAGTGAGAGTCGAAACCGTCCAATGTAAGTGAAATTTTCGTGTTGTGGTTTAAAAAAAATATACTTAAAATATGGATTTAACCAGCATTATTAATAAACTCTGTTAACAAGCTTAGTCCTATATCAAACACAGGTTTACCTCTTATCACTATATGGACTATTCAACACTCATTCTACTGTTTCTAAAGTTGAAAACTTATCTTAATATGAATATATTAACGGGTGTCACCTTCGAAGTTGACGATGCTTAGGCAGATAAAGGATTGAGATTCTGACCAACTCTGTGCCTGTTTAGGGTCTTAGCAGATTGAGAAACATAATTGAATTTTCCAAGTTGAGAAGTTAATTTCACTTGCAGTTCCATTGTATCTATTCAATTCATGTCAATAACCTAGCTGTGAAGGTATCTTAGCGTTGAGTACACGAAATGCAACTTCGAATCTTTAGAATAAAATCGGTATCCAAAAATACCGAGACTACGTACAAAGCACGATTCTTATATAGCACGCGGCTGTACATATGTGCACATTATATGGCGCTTAGTGGGGTTGTATTATATTGCAAGCTTTTAAATTTGATTTATTATAACCATTAAATTATATATACCTGATCATTACTGTTTTATATCCTAAACGTATTTGAACTTTCATACATAATTTACTTCTGATAAATGCAAATTATTATTTCATTAGCTCCTTGTTTATTTTCTTTTTCGTAATGAATATTTCGAAATATCCGAAACGATATATATAGTGTGCTTGTCCTTTCAAATCTTTAAGCTTTAAGTAAACAAACATAACATCTTTTATCATTTCAAGATTCCTAGTAATCAAACATTCACACTGTTCGCGGCACATTCCCTCTGGCCTAACTGTTGATAAATACAAATACGTAGACTTTGACACTTACTAAATCTAGGTGCTCTATATGTATTTAGTCTACTCTGTTTGCTACCTTTTCTAACAGGAGTTTCTATCAAACATAAAACAGCAAATTAGCCCAGAAACGGACTTATCCAATATACCAACATGGAAGAATCCTCAAGGGCATAAAATGGTTAATGCAGCGTCAAACTCTAGTTTTGACAAACCTGTCTATTTGCATACGATGTACATTGACTTCAAAAGATGTTTCTTTTTACACACACTTTCTACCAAATACTTAAACTTGAATGTTAACTGAAACGGATGTGCTGAACATTCCTAATATCCTGGTATTGGATTAGTTTCAACAGTTTATCTCATGCTGTGTAATGTAACTTCCGATAACTGAATATGTTATATTGTTTATGCGAATTGAGACATTACTCGAGTCAGGCGTCAAATCTAAAGTAATTGACCACTGTATATTAAGTTTAAAAGCAATAAGTGTAATACTGAACATTTCACAGACAGATACATCTGACACAACATGTACTACAACATAACGGAGACTCATTATTTACTGTCCTTTTCACTGAGCTCTGTCACTGAATTTGTATCGAGATTTTTTTTATTTCAAACAATATCAACTTATTACCTGCATGAGACGATCAGATCGTTCTTTACAAACTCGCATGCAAAGTTTAAGATTTATCCGGGCTGTGAATGACGAAAGATCGTGAAAAATGTGTTTTCCCCATAGTAAATTTTGCTTCAGCTGTTTACAAAGATGGCCGACTTGTGAATGGTATGTGATGTCATGGAACAGTCCATTTACGTTGGGTGAAGCGGGTCTAAAAACAACTTAAAATGGTATTGTAAATCGGTGAATGATGATCTCAACTTGAAATTAAGAAGAAAAAACAATTTACATCGTTATTTTGAAGGTGTTGTTATATTTTATGTAAAAGAGTATTTAAAAACGAAGTTAGAGCCGAAATTATATCCTTTGAGCAAATAGTCTGACCTTTATATTCATAACGGACTCAATCAATTTGTGACGTTTTTAAATATATTACGTCACGGAGATTTTTGTAGATCTATTTATACTTTTTAAGTCGGTTCATTGTTAGCTTGTGGAAAGGACAGGTTTTCAGTGTCTTACATCGTTCTGTCGGCCATGGATGGTTTACACATCTTTCGAAAGGGAATTTGAAGCGTATTAAATTAGAGCGGTTAGACCATATATATACCAAATTGTATCTAAGACTATGATTAGGTCCTCGAGTGTATAGATCCAGATTTTTTGGCTGGTGTCCATTTATGTAGGCCTAGGTCTAAATCTACATGTTGTTTTAAAAATATTTCTGAAATGTTATAGATCATTTGATCTAGATCTGAATCACCTTTGGTATGGTGGATCTAAATTAGAAAATTAGATCTAGATCAATATTATTTTCCCAGACACGTCTTTTAATTCTTTCTTGTATACAGCCTTAATTCGTTGGTAGAGTCTGTCTCCGTGTCTCGTCGTCTGAACTGTCTGATTTTACTAGGGGTAATCCATCTTGTCTACTCTTTGTGACTTTACTTGGTAAGTGTGTGTGTGTCACAAAGAGTTTTCAATATGTCCTTAAAGTCATTCTAAGCCATGTCTAGTGAAGTTTTAAGGAAGTCGTCATTGAAGCTGTCTATGTCCTTTTAACGTGTGACCAGTTTGCCCGCTTGTAGCTTAACACCTTTCTTTTTGGTTGGATATAACCTTTAGCTCATGGAAGACTATACCATGGTCCGAGGTTGCCAGGCTCGGTACGGCTTTGATAGTTGCTACGAAGGAAGGCATGTTGGTGAGGAACAAATCTGACTCAGGTGGATCAAATTGATCCAATTTGGTGTGACTGGCACTGAATGCATTCTATATCGCACGGTTTAAATAGTGTAATGCTACACAAAAATCTACGTGTGTAGGTTTCAAAAGAAAGTAGGAGAATATCACTAAAAGTAATTTATGGTTCAATATACTAGATATAGTAGTACTTTTATTCTCGGTTTAGAATTTACAGTCATTAAACATTCATAAGCAAACATCACTCTCTCATTCTAAATCAAAGATCTCTCCAACTCTCTCCCCCTCTCTCACTCGCCCATACTAATATATTTAACATCTGCCCCTCTCTCTCCCTCCCTCCCTCTCTCTCTCTCTCTCTCTCTCTCTCTCTCTCTGGTGCGTTAAATACATTTATTAAAGAAACGTCATAAATCGGTTATAATATCTTTCTTAGATGATTCCATGCAATAAAAACTTATTGGTTTTAATTAAAACAACATCAAACAAAAACTAGGTAAATAGACATTCACAAATAATCCGTTAAACGGATGTTAATTTATAGCTGTCACACCTGCAGAAAAATGGAATAGTCCTTGACGATTTACGCACATGCGCATTACGTCAAATTACGCTACACGGCGGCCATTTGCAAACACAGCTGACCGCAAGTTTACTATAGGAAAATAATTATTTTCAGGATATCTCCCTACTCACAGTCCCGATATTTTCAAACTTTGCATGTGAGTTCGTAAAAAACAATCTGATCGTCTCATGTAGGTACAAAGCTGAAATTGTTTGAACTAAAAAAAATCTCGATACAAATTCAGTGACAGAGCTGAGTGAAAAGGATAGTAAGCAATTTCACCTGCAGCAATGAGTTGAAAAGTAACACTAGCATGCCCTTCCTCATTTGTCATGTCAACGTTGAAGCTGCCGTAATCGTCAACTGTTGCGCTAATATTTACACTGCTACCGAAATATGTGTCCTCGTGGTTTGTAACTGGCGCTTTATTATGGGACCACGTGTAATTTGGATACGGGTAGCCATAGTTTTCTACCTTAATGTGTGTCTCTTTGCCAAGGCGCGGGTAGAAACTAGTCTGAATGTGTACGTCTGGATCAACCACAGGTGGACCTAGCATTAATAACATTATTCTAAACACATGTATTCAGGCCTATATATTTAACAAGGAAAACTTGCAATTAAAAGTAGATAACGTGTTTTTATTGTAAATCTATCGGGTTAAGTATTGACATTCCTTTCATGTATTTCTTTATGAATTTCTGTTCTAAGTTTTGGAGAACCTGGAACGCATCACTGTTTAACCCTTGCCTCGATTAGTTTAACCATATTATTTAACCTTTAAAATTAAAAAATTATATTCTTAAATATTGTCGTCTGGACTATTTTTTCAAAATCAGATTGGATAAAGCATGACTGAAGCAATATCGATTTGAGTGTACATGTGGCGTCTGATAAGAAAAGAAACTGTTTCCAAAGTTGAAGGTGCATTTAATTCTAATTGCTACTATATTGTGTCGTTTTGTTTGATATGTACCGTTTCACTTTGTATTGATAGTATTGAGTCATTTCTCGAGACAAAAGGACGCTGCAAGCAGTACAGACAAAGCACAGCAACAGTAGATAACGACCGTATTTGTCAGGATTTGTCAGATTTATTTAAGAATCAACAGTGTATTTTACAGTCACTGTAAACAGTACAGACTAAAATCTTATGCTGTGCTGTTATGACAATGCCATCCATTTGTTTGGATGTACAGTAAAACCTCTATTTTACGATCACTTTATTCGTTGCAATATTCAGAATTTTGGGCAGGTGGCTGCTTTAAGCAAGAATATAGTAAATCAGAAAGCTCCTATATGAGCTTTCTGCTTTACTGTCATCTTGATTTAAGCTGCCATCTTAATGCCACTTATATACTTATAAATCCGGGTTCGGAATAGAAAGATTTCACTGTACACTATTCACCATTTGTTCTTTTTCATTAAGCGCAAACATCAGTTACTTACAATAAACATATATGTCTTGCGTTTCCATCTGGCTAGCTATTTGATTGCTGACTGTCAGTTGGTATTGTCCAAGATCTGTACATCTCACCTGGTCAATAGTAACATTCACAGAACCTCCTATGTTACTGAAAAATACTACCTTTCCCTCTCGTAATTTAATAAAGGTGACATTTGGTAACGGATTGCCTTCCACAGTAAGTTCCATCATATATGTGTCATTAGGATTTAGATAGTTATTACTCACATACATATGTAGAATCTTTGCAGAGTCTGTAATATGAGATAAAAATGTAGTTTGCGAATTCGTAAAAGTATTTACAATAATTTGTTCAATATTCAAGATAGGGAATTAGATTAATATTTATAGTCTATAATATATAAACTGCTCTCATCTAATATTTCGACCTCTAAGGGCCTTTTTCAAAGAAACTCACGTCAAAACACACGTCACATTTTTGTTGCATGCATTCAGCCTGTTCATGCAGCTTTTTTAAATGAACATGATATCACACCCATGCTTTTAAGCGTTGTGTGCGTGTTACAAAATTAATAGTTTTATATTTATATTATTATTATTATTATTATACCCGATTTATATAGCGCTCTTTTCACACAGGAGTTGTGCGTTCAAAAGCGCTTCACATGAAATTATATAAATGTACCTACAAAGCAAGAAAGACAAATAAATACATTCACAATAAAAATGATACAATATTGAGTAGCATGGAAACATATACATGTATTTATATTATTTAATGGATAGTTTGACCAAACAAATTAAGCAGTGCCGCATTGGATAACAAATATATGTAGCAAACTTACATTGGATATCAAGAAATACATCCTCTATAGAATGACGTGCTGAAAGGTTAGATTTTCCGAAGCACTTGTAAAACCCTGTATCGTTCCTGGTGATACCGTATACCTTTAAAACATCGCCACTGCCTAATCGTTTCCCAGTGTTAGTTTCCCAGTGAACATCTGTCATATTTGTACCGGTACAGGTCAGCGTTAGATTATCCCCCTCAAGGATGTCCACAACTTTGTACGGTACTGAATGTTAAACATATACTATAAGGCGTGCACCAGAATCGTAAATGAGATATTAAATCAAACGAATTTGTAAAATAATTATCAATGATTTTTTTTTACTCCGCAAAAATAGTTCTTTGTTATATTGAAAATGGATAGCTGTGCTCCATCATGTCTGAATGACCCGTCATAATTTACAAAGAACACATTAGCATCTGGTGGTGTTCCATTGCACTTAATGCAAAAACCGCCGTGTTCACTTATTGTTAACTATGAGTATAGTGCAGTTTGGATCCCGATTAGTTGCCGACATACTTGACGCCTTATCTGAGTTCAAACTGCTAAAATGCGAATACGTTTCATCCAATAGTGAAGAAAAATAAAACCACAAAATGAATAAGAGCATTGATAAGATTTAACTACGAAAGACGGGTGGTGAATTCCTACTTCCGACTTCAAGTTTCAAGCTTAAGGGTTCAGACTTCGAACGTCACAATTCAGACTTCAAACCTCTTACTTCAGACTTCTGATTTCTGACTTCCGACTTCAAACTTCTGACTTCAACATAGTTTCTATATCACGTGTTTTGACGCCATCGACTTATAAATAGGCAGCGGGTTGCATATGACAAACATCGTATCAAAGAAAAGTCCATTTATCCTGCTGTACCATCGTCTGCTTTGAAACTGTCGTCTTCAAGTTTGTAAAATTTAGCTTTATACATTTTCAAGTAAAACCAATTTAAAGATGAGTATCAAACAGTTTAGTTCTGGATCAAAACTGTTTGCAAAACACAGTGAAGTCACGTTCAGCAGGCAAAGGGTAACATTGAAAATGCCAATGCCTTATACATCGGATTTAGCAGCATATTATGTTTTGATACATATCATGTGATCCGTTATTGCTCTCTATATAATTGTCTCCTGCTTTAAAAGTGTTGTTTGCATTAAATATTTACATGTATAACACAAACATACATAAAATTTAGAACTGAATCAAAATTTTAGTTTGCAGGTATTTAAACATAAATGCATTGATTTATGTATCATATCCCGAAATACTGTCCAAGTCACAAAGTAACAAAAAGGTTGGATCCATACAGATGCCGAGTTACTCGGAAGCTGGTCTAGATCTTACATATTTTAACTGCTAGCACTGAAAGAGTTAAACCCTCTGCCCTAGCATTGCCTGAATCTGATATGGATCTTCCTTATTCGGATTTCAAACCACGGGTTTATTTTAAGTAATTGGCAGGAGTCTTTGAGTGAAATTTTGAATTCATGCCGGTCGATTCGCCGGGATGAGGTGGTTTTAGCTAGATTGAGAATCGGACATTCTTATATTACACATTCATATTTATTAAAACGTGAGGTTTCAACCAGAATGTTTTTTGTTGTTGTTATGACCCTTATACAATTCAGCACATTCTCATAGACTGTGCTGATATAAATATAATTCGAAATAGGTTCTTTCAAGCAGATTCCCTGCGGGAACTGTTTGAATTTGTAAATATTTATAAAATAATTGAATTTTCAAAAGCTATTAATTTATATTAGAAAAATTGAAATATTATAATTTTAATGATAAATTTTACCATGTTGATTATGTTTTGTCCGTATTCCCGTTGATAGAGACTGAAATTGACGTAATCTATTTAAGAAATAATAAGCTAATACCAGTGTTTTATCGTGCAATCGAACACTGGTAGGAGTTGAGATGCGTAGTAATTTAATCACGAGGTCTCTAGGCCGAGAGGTTTAATTACAAGAATCGCAACGACTTTCCGTGTTCGATTGTTAGATAAAACACTGGTGTTAATTTATTATTTCGATTCTAACACATAACTTAACCTTATTTCATTTCACCCAAACAACTTGCACATGATTTCAGCGACTTTTTCATTGAAAAAGTGTACAAAATACGGACGGGCATTGCCTCTGAATCAACGGCATGCATCCCAGTAATCACAGAAACATTGCATTCAATGAGCTCTTTAGAAAGTATTTAAACTGCTAACAGAGCAGCAGAAATCGGGGAGATTGTCAAGGCATCCCCATGTAAGTCCTGTGAACTCGACCCAATACCTACATGGCTCTTAAAGTTATGCCTTGGCGAGCTCCTCCCGTCGTTAACACAAATTGTGAACTCTTCGCTGAAATCTGCGTATGTTCCAAAAGAATTCAAAAAGTCACATGTAAGACCTCTTTTTAGAAACCTGATCTCCATACAAATGATCTTAAGAACTACAGGCCTGTATCAAATTTGCCATTTCTCTCCTAAGTATTACAAAAAGTTGTAGACAGACGCATTGAGTCCCATTTGGCCACAAACAATCTGCATGAACAGCGTCAGTCAGCATATTGTAAGCACCACTCTACAGAAACTGCTCTTCTTAAAGTTCAAAATGACATCTTGAAATCTCTTGATATCTAAGCATGAAATCACAATTCTAGTGATGCTTGACCTATCGGCCGCATTCGACACAATTGATCATGAAACATTACTCAATCGCCTTGAAAAGGACTTCAAAATCATTGGAAACCCATTAAAGTGGATGACATCATACCTGAATGACCGTTACCAAACAGTCGCAGTAGATGGAGAATTATCTGTCTCAGTTCATATGAAATATAGTGTGCCACAGGGCTCAGTCCTGGGACCCAAAAACTACATCTTGTACACAAAACCTGTCGGCTCAATTTGCAGAAATCATCATCTGGATCATCACTTCTATGCAGATGATTCACAGTTATACTTGTCATTTAAGCCTAAAGACACATCTTGTCAGCAAGAAGCCCTCTCAAAAGTCGATGTATGTCTAAAAGACATAGTCTCATGGATGCATCGGAATATATTGAAGCTTAACACTGACAAAACTGAGGTCATACTGTTTCACTCAATAAATGTTAACGTTCCCGGAGATTTTCACGTTCAAGTGGGAAACTCTAAAATCATTGTGTGTGAACAATCTTGGTGCTAGATTTGATTCCCAAATGGATATGACACAGCACATCAACGCTCTGTGTAGGTGTAGCTACGCACAGCTGCGGCAAAAAGGTCATATTAGACAGTACCTTTCTACAGAAGCTACAAAGACCTTGGTCAATTCTCTGGTCACATCAAAAATTGACTACTGTAACTCACTGCTATATGGGATTCCCCAAAACTCACTACGAAAACTACAACGCGTGCAAAATACAGCAGGGCGCATCATTACCAGGACTCCTCTGTACAATCACATCACTCCAGTCTTGAAGGATCTTCACTGGCTTCCAGTTCAACACATAATTGAATTCAAAATTCTAACACTCACATACAAATCCTCCAAGGTACATTATCAGTATGCTTGACGTGTATAAACCTCGAAGAGAGTTGCGGTCTGCGACTAAATCAATATCGCTGGTTGTACCGAGAAGTGGTTTGGTGAGGTTTGGAGATAGAAGTTTCATGCATGCAGCCCCAAAGCTCTGGAACACTCTGCCATCAGACATCAGAGATGAGAGCTCAGTTGCAGTCTTCAAAAAGCGTCTGAAATCACACTTCTTTAATATTTGTTATTAGAACACTGCTACCTATGCGATATGTTCTTGTTGTAGATGTTGTGGGTCCAAATGGGAGTTCTGGAGTATTGTCTGGTTTTAGGTCTCTTATAGAAATTTTTAGTTATTGTCGCATGCTATTTTTCCTAGTTATGTTACATTGGGCGGCCTGTATTGGGCCTTCTGCTATTATTTCTATCAGTCGGCATTAAGAAGCCATTTGCTTCATTGCTTATTGAGTAATCGTCGTTTGGGGGCTGTTTTTTATGTTTATTCATGTTTATTTTAGATCTAATTGTAGTTTTTTGTCTTTTCTCGGTGGCCTTTATTTGGGCGCTCTACTGTTATTTCTATCAGTCGGCATTAAGAAGCCATTTGCTTCATTGCTAATTGATTGATGGGGTAATGTGATCGCCATTGTGGGGGCTGTCTTTTGTATGTTTATTCATGTTTATTTTAGATCTAATTGTAGTTATTTGTCTTTTGCCTGGCGGCCTGCATTGGGCGCTCTACTATTGTTTCTATCAGTTGACAATCAGAAGCCGGTCGCTTCATAGCTGATTGATGGGGGTAATGAGATCGCCATTTTGGGGACTGTCTTTTATATGTTTATTCATGTTATTTTAGATCTTATTGTAGTTATTTTGTCTTTTCTTGCTTTTTAGGTACATTTGTGTAATTTCATGTGAAGCGCTTTTGAACGCACAACCCCTGTGTGAAAAGAGCGCTATACAAATCTGGTATAATAATAATAATAATAATTTCTTGGCGTACGCATTTTCTAAGCCATATGACGTCACGTTAGAACGTTTAAACCTTCGTTCTTTGTTTATACAGGGGCGTGCGCGAAGTGTGTTAGAATATTAATTTGATATTGTCATTATTTATTCGGCTCTAAATGACCTTTTTGTGTCGATGGGCCGTACAACACCATTCATTCATTCATTCATTCATTTAAACCCTAATCTTTTACCGTAGATGTACAGCATGGGTTAGGAATTCCCGTTTGCTTGGTCGCTCTAACAATGGGTAAATCTCATCTATTATATATAAAATGTGAACAGTGAACTGTGAAGCTTGAAGTCTTAAGTCAGACTCTGAAATCAGAAGTCGCACGACGGAAGTCAGAAGTCTGAAGTCAGAAGACAGAAGTAAGAAATCTGAAGTCAGAAGTCTGAAGTCAGAAGTCAGTTTCGAACTGAAATACAGTGGTATAGAATGAACAGGTTCAAACTGCTTTATTACATGTACTCTCAATTCATGATTTTACATGAAAACATGAGGAACAGAAAACAGGAGATTAATAGTGAAAATACTGAATATTTTTCTTTTTAAATGACTTTGATAGTAGAGTTTGTGACTGTTTATATATACAGAGAAATTCCTACATTAAATAATACTGTAAAGAGCCTGAACGTACAGGTTTGCCAGTACTCAAGATGCCCAGATGATAAAAGGTTTTGAATATCTTTGCAAACAAATTTTGTCGAATATCTTGGCGTCTGATTTCATTGACACTAAAATGAGCCGTGTCATGAAAAAACCTACCTTATTGCATTGCAAACAGTGTAGATCAAGGCAAGTTGCCGCGTCAAGGACGTAGCGGCTGATCCTGGTCTATACTGTTTGAAACCAACATGCATCTAAAGTTTTTTATTTTGCTGTATCATATATGAAATTTGGCAGCGTAGACCGAACTCATATACAGAGCCTGGGATGACAACAGTGTTTGGTTTGTACAATGTTGCAATGCAATTAGGCAGGTTTTGTCAAGACATGGCTCAAATGTAATTCTTTCAGTTTAACGCGCTCATACTTAAAACAATTACCTAAACTGTAACATGTTGGAGTCATAACAGAAGCCAAAAAATCGTGCTTTTGATCAGACTTTAAACTTTTCAACTCGAAAGACGATCGATTGTCATAATGTTCAAAAGATTGTAATGTTCATTTTCTTTATTTAATTGCATTGTTGATCTGAGTTGTATCGTTTAGCTATGACTTTTACTTGCCCTGCATAAGCTTTTTAAGTCGGCAAAGAAAATTGATCAGCTTTATACTGTTTTGAATATGCATTATAAGACGACAAGAGCTATATTCTTTAACGGAGAAAAGTTTGCAGCATGCTGAAGGTAAATCACAACGGGCCTTCATGCACATTTGGCTTTACTTTCAACCTGTTTGCAGCGGCCACCTATCTATGAAACTGGCTATGGGATAATGGGTTGAAACGGAAAAACCTACGCCACTTTATGGATATCGCCTAATTTTTTCGAAAAATTACATATTCCTATTTTCTAAGCATGTTTGACCATGGTCAAAGACAGGAACTGGGATACACATTTGAATTGTGATACGTTCATGTTTACAACTCAAATTACAGTAAAATCTCTCTATTACGACCACTTCATTGTGTTAATTGATGGGTGCTTCAGACAAGTTTCCAAGTTTATTCTTCTTTTTCTCAGTATGTACAATTACATATACAATAGAATACATTCTTTAATACTACATGTATATCAAAGCCACGTGAACACAGAGGACAACTTTTATTCAAAAGCAGTTATATGAAATCTCCCTCTAACATCAAATATTGACAATTCTTTAGGAAATATATTTTTGGTTATTACCTAGTTAACACTTTCAGCCCTAGCAACGATTATAGTCGTCATTTATAAACAGTGTACCTGTTAGGATTACACTTGTCCAATACAAACAGTGTGGATCCTGATTAGAGGGCTCCTTAATGAGCCCTCTGATCAGGATCAACATTATTTGTCATTCTCAAATGTATTGTTAAAATCAACCCTAAAAGGCAAAAATGGACTAGACTTATTTCGAAATTGGAATTGTTCATTAAAGTTTCAGGGGTGAATGAGTTAAGCGTGGCCACACAGATGTTGCATTAATGCCGATAGACCGACCTTCTGGCAGTTTGTTATGTTTTCAAACCGTTATAACATTGTTAGTGCTAGAGCTGATTTAGAAATTGTTTCGGAGAAGAAAAAGTCTTGCTTACAACGTTTCAGACCACGTCAAAGTTAATAGATGGAGACATTTTTGTAAATAAAGAAAAGAATACGGCTGGGGAATATTTCTGTTCGACACCGAGTAAGACACGATGATGCTCATACTGTAATTATTTTTTTACTACATAGCCTGTAGCTGGTTTTGATGACAAAGCACTTAAAGTATTTTGAACGTAAAGCAGAATGCGCCATAAGGCTTAATCTGTTTTACTTCCAAACCGCTTTAAGCTTCTATCTGCGAAGATAGAAAACATTTCTTATTGTGGATAGTGAGTGAAACTATTTATAACTGTTAAGCATTAATTAACGAGAAGCTATTTTCTTCTGTGGAGGAATAAATCAAAGGAGTAAAACTAAAAGGCGTAGCTATGGAGTATAAGGTTAAGACTCCAAACTTGAGTTAAGCGTACTGGCAACAAAAATAGGTGTTACTTAAGTATAGTGACAGTTAAATGCAGGACATATAACGCAGAAAGTTCAAGTTGGAGCTTAATTGTTGGACGTTGGACGTTTGATGTGTCCTTTCATGTCGTCTGCTTCAATATTGTTGTCTGCAATATCGTTTCAAAGTTAAATTAAAGGCAGTATGATTGAAGACATTTCAAAAATAATATCAAACAGTTTGAATCCTGATCAAACGCCGCGTTACGCGGCGTCTGATCAGGATCCAAACTGTTTGCAAACGTGTTTTTTTTGTGTCATTGAGAGCGAAACGGTTAAGACATTTGATTGAAGTCAACATTAATGTGACAAAGGAAGTAGTTACTGTTATTAAATACTTCTAAACAGTACACCGATCAAGGTCTTTGTGGTATCTTGGCGCGTTATTTGTATTCTATGCCATGGGTTGACGCATATTGTGTATACCTTATTATCTGTTTATAGATAGATAGTTTATTTCTGCAATAGACTTAATAGTCCATGAGCATACATACATGTAATATACAAAATATACATCAATACCAAATCCGGTTATGGCTACATATTTCTGTTATTCATTGATAAATTATTTTATTATTATTATTATTATTATTTTGAACTCATCGGCAAATAGCTTTTAGCCTCACCTGGCACCGGGTTGTCCAGCATCTGGCCAGGCTCCAGGCTATTTGCATTGAAAATAATTGCTTCGGCTAACAAGCTAATATAAGGAGAATAACGTGTTCTTCTCTGTATATAAATTTGATATTTAGATTCATTATGGGAGAAAAGTGTCCTTAACTATTCAATTCATTATGACAAGTTTTGTACAGAAAATATTGATCTATTGGTTTCAGCTAATTAGTCAACTAATATGTACAGAGGAAGCAGCGCTGTTTACTGCATACATATTGGAGTCGACTAATTACCTCCCTTTATCACATATTATTATTATTAATTATAGTTATTATATAAATATATGTACACCACGTTAATCATCAAAATAATAAATGAATATTAAAGGGGATATGTTAACATTTTTCCAGACAAGTATCGGCGATATTTAACTACATCAACGTGATACACACAATTTTGGTTTGACATCATATGTTATTGATAAAGTTAATGAACAGGGTTGCCATATATATTTCCAATAATAATTATAATATCCCGTGAGTATTATACAAACAGATTTGAGCCAAATTAAACGCCGAGAAGCTCGGCGTCAGACTAGGCTCCGAACTGTTTGCCACTTTTATTTCTAGAAAGAATAATATCCCATTTTAATGCATATATATATACAATATCAATGTAGCAGTCACTTAAAGCAGTTTCTGTGACAGTGAAACGAAACAACTTAAGAGACTGACACCAAATTAAAAAAACAATAGTACATGACTGAGTCCCTATTGATTCAATGTGTTTCCTAGAATGAAACACATAGACTAAAGGGGTGCACATCAAATGTTACTGAGTAACCGATGAATTGTAAACCATTTCCCGACATAGGCGGCAATAGTTGTCTTTACTAACAGTCTGGATCCTAAAAATGACGTCGCATCGCACGGCGTTTGTTCTGGATTCGAACTGTAAGCAAGGTGACCGTAAAACAGAAAGCTCCTTTAGGAGGTTTCTGTTTTACGGTCAGTTTGCTTTAAGCTAACATCTGTCTTTCATACTACCAATAAGCCTTCTTTTTAGTGGTCGTAATAGAGGGTTTTAATGTAAATGTCAAACAAATTGATTGTAAATCTGTAAAAGAAAATTAAACACACATATTATTAAATCCGCAAACTTACCATTGATTTGGTGGTTGTTTGCAGCGCATACGAATCCTACAAACATAAACCTAACCAGACAGGATGCTACTGTAGACCTATGCATCTTGCAGATCTGTTCTGTTATAATAACAATGTCATTTACAACTAATAGTCAGGTTTCGGATATTGTAGGTTATGAGTACAGCAAAACTGTTCTATTACGACTGCTGAAATGAAGAATATTTGGTAAAATCAAGGACAGATGACAGCTTTGGGTATGATTAGAATATAGCAGAAACTTCTTATTGTAACTTTAGGCTTTATTTTCATTTTGCTTAAAGCAGTCATATGCCTTAAACATTGCTATATTAACTTAAGTTATCGGTTGTAATAAAAGGGGGCCTACCTACAATATAACCTACACTTATCTTATCAGCTCGCTACTTGTCTTTAATCATTTTATCTCAATTACAGAAACACGAGTACCAGGGTAATACATCTGCACGCACAATCTCATTAAACACAATGTTTATTACTGTCCAAAGGGCAGCCCTTTTAAAAAGTCGATATTCATAGCATGCCACATCTACTAGAACAATGTTCAAACATAATCCATTCACTTTAAAGTGTTTCCACTTGAAACATCCATTGGACGATGCAAGATTCCTATTTAGTCTACTCCATGATTAACTATTTAGTATGTTTTCGGCCAATGTATTGGAAATTGACAAACCGCGCAGACCTTGTAATGGAGCACTGTGCTCTTTATTTATTTATCGTATTTTTCGGCGGAGCTGACTGTTTTCTATTTAGACACACTTTATATTTGGCCACACATTTCAACCAATAATATTTGATCAGAAATTTAGAATTAAGAGCACCTGTTGAAACTGAATAGTCTGATTGGATAGTAGCCAGGGCTCCAGATAAGGGAATTGTTTCAAAACTTAAAATCTTTATTTGTGCATTAAACCCTGTGGTGTCAATATACATATGAATTGTCTCTTCAAGACAATCAAAATGAGTGGTAATACCATAGGGTTTGGTGCTAAATGAGGTGAAAAAATGTGATTTGTTTAGTTTACTTACTCTTATCTGGAGCCCTGTAGGCTGGTTTATGTCCCATTACAGTTGTACATGATGTGGACTGTGGGTGTAAAATTTAGAGATACAGGCTGGCTGTTTACTACACACTGGTCTGATGAATTAGGCCACAGAAGTTTTTAAGATATGATCTGAAATCTATTTATAGATATACAGAGGAAGCTAGGTGTTTCGTAATTGTTTACAACCAATTTGTTTTAATTTGTTAACTATTTGTACACATTTGCCATACATTAAAAGCAATATTTTATATATGAATAGCCTCAAGTGAGTTAAACACAATTGTGTTGTTTCATCATTATTTACAAGAGTGAAGTACAGTAGATTGTTGTATCTGTACATTTGTGTATAGTATAGTTTGTTTCAAGAAACTCTATGAATGGAACAATAGATTAATGTGAGGATCTCCTACCAGTAGCTAGGATATGAGTTAAATTATTGTTTTGTTTTGCATTTCTGTACATGATAGTTTTGCATTTTAAATAAAAGTTACTGTTTCAATTGAATACTTGTATTTTTTGCTTTTCAATCCAAGATATATATTCTTTGAAAACCTCAATTTAATTCAATTTTGCACACCCATCTATATAGCCTTAGTTCAACCACTCATTCCGCCGAATATCTTTTTTAAAGATATTTCTTGTTAACAATCTCACCGTCAAAATTATCCTCTGCATTCATAGTATCGTTTGTTAAGTCAGATTTAGAGCATTGTTTAGAAACATCAATGCGAGTGTCAAACAGTTTGGAACCTGACCAAACGCCGCTTTACGCGTTTGAAAAGTCGTAATATGGTGCCATTGGCAGAGAAAGAGTTCATTGGCTCGTATTTAATGACACTTCACCTCATTTATTGATTATATAGCGACGGTGTGCATGTATTTGTCTTAATGTATTAGTGTCACTTTTTGGGGGGAGTTTCACCACTCTGTCATTTCGCAGTTGGTCTATTATATCATACCCCGCAATCCTTATTTACATGTCACCTGTATGAACCGTCTGAAATCCGAACATTCTTTGAAAGGCTGCTTTACTTGTAGTTTGTATGCTTCTAAATTAAAAGTTGCATATGAGTGGCTAACAGTTTGGACCCAGATTAGAGACCGCGTGGTCCGAGTCAAAACTGTTTGCTATTGTTAGCCAAGTCGTGCCCAGCATGATTGATTGATTGATTTTATTTTGGCAATAGTGGCATAACATGGCAATACAAATGCATACACATATAATGAAAACTATAACAAATAATGCATATACATGAAAATGCACATGATATGCTCACCAATACCAAGGATTGCACAAAAAAGGGAAAATATATTTTCCCTTATTTCCATTGTGATCCCCGATACTAGTGGCAGATCCATGAAAGTCATGCATTGGTTACATAAACAAAATAATAATTTAATGATATGAAAATATTTAGCAAGTTTTCAATATTACATAGTTTATGAAAATATCACATATTGCATTAGTTAAATTGTGAATTATTCTTGAAAGACATATGTAGACTTCTTACCACAAAATAGTTATGATGTTACTGGCATAAGAATAATTATATGTGTAACACTCAATAAATTATATGACCATAAACGGAAGTTATTGCACAATATATGCCGCGTTGAGATAATTTAAGATATAGTTGAGATAAAAGGTCCTACAAGAAACAGAACTTTACCCAGATTTAAAAAGAATTGAATAAATTAAAAATATCAATCAATCTGTCACATACAAGATATGACATTTTGATATGAAATAGAGTTGGTTTCATAAAAATTTAATATAATAAAGGACTAACGCAAGGACTTAATCTGTTTTAAGCTGCCGTATGTCTTTAATACCGTCAATATCAAAAAGTGGGTTTCCAATGGTCGTAAAGAGGGTACTGTATCATCTTGAATCTGGAATCATTGCAAACCCTTTGCTCGGTTAGAATGGGTTTCGATTGTAAAGGTTTGACTGTACACTGCCGTTTTCACATGTACAAGTTTAGTAAAATTTGTTTCATGGAAACTTTTTAATAACACTTCTGGATATAAATGAAAATGTGTATCAATTATGTTTTCTTATGATGTCAGTAATGACTCATAAATAGTGGTAAACACGGCGTCTGATCAGGATCAAAGTTGCTTCCAAATAACCAAGACATATGGACAGAATGGTTCGTGTGTCTCGCCCTGGAAACTTGGTTAGATACTAAACAAATGTATCGTAGTGAGTGGTATAAACCCCCAAAGCGTATAACACTCATCACTCATACACATTATTTGACAATGGTACACGACACTCTGTCCTTCCATACCAACTTTTTTATCTCAAGCTGGCATCATAAACAAACTATTTTCTGTACAGGATTTTTAGCTCACCTGGCACGAAATGCCAAGGTGAGTTTTTAGAATTACTGGATGTCCGTTGTCCGTCGTCTGTCTTTCCGTCCGTTCACAATTGGTTATGAACACAATAGTGTCTACAAATTTCATCCGATCTTCATTAAACTTAATGACAATGTTTATTTTGAAAACATCTAGGATAGTTTTGAATGCGGGTCATGTCGGGTAAAAACTAGGTCACTAGGACAAATCATAGAAAACCTTGTGAATGCTCTAGAGGCTACCAAAATGCAAAATGGACAGAATGTTTGCCTAACTGAAATCTAGGCCAAGTTTGAATGTGGGTTATATCCGCTCAAAAACAAGATCACTGGATCAATCATAGAAATATCTTGTGAACACGCTAGCTACAAATTACATTGGATTTAAATGCAACTTGTTCAAAATGTTTGCCTCATTGATATTTAAGTCAAGTTCGGATATGGGTCAGGTCGGTTAACACTCTTAGGCTACAAGTCTCATCCGATTTTCATGATACTCGGTCAAATTGTGTTCCTTATTAATATCTAGGCCAAGTTTGAATGTGGGTCATGTCCGGTCAAAAACTAGGTCAAATCATAGGAAAGACCTTTTACACTCTATAGGCTGCAAATCTCATTGGATCTGAATGAAATATTGTCAGAATGTTCGCCTACAACAAATATATGTCAAAATCAAATGAAGGATTTGTCTGGTCTAACCCAAGTCATAAGGTCAAATCATTGGTCAAATCATAGAAAACTCTTTTAACATTTTAAAGGTTGATTGTGGGTCATGTCTAGTCGTAATCTATGTCACTTTACATGGTGTACCTGGTGAGCGATTTAGGACCATGGTGCTCTTGTTATAGATCTTCAATGTCACAGTTGTGTGTCCGCTGCTGAGGTGAATTAGGAAATATTCTCTAGATAAGTTGCTTCCTAATAGAGTGACTTGAAACTGATTCGTGAAACCACGTTATTTCAAGATGTACTTACATACTGAATTTGGTACCCCTAGCTGATGTGTTAACGGACACATGATGCGGATAAGCCTGGCTATAATTGAAGTCAAAGGTTAAGGTCAATAGTGACATTGACACGGTAGGCGACACTGGCACGGAATACATCCCGAAAATGTTTTCACAAACATATTTGGTTTTCCGAGCTGATGCGGTATAGGAAATATGTTTAGGACAGTATAGTCGGTGATGTACTGTCTCTCCAAATGAGGTATCCCTAGCTGATGTAGTGAAGGAAATAATCTCTAGACAATTACTTCATATAATTAAAGTCAATGTCAAAGTCATCGTGAACAGAAAGTAGAACACGACATATCGAAATCCAAAGGTGTACTCACGCTCAAAGTGTTGTATTCTTAACTGATGTTGTTTAGAAACTATGCTCATTTATGCTATGATTTAGGTAAACGCTAAAGGTAATAGATCACTAAAATGGTTCGCGAACTTCCACTATCCCTATATGTACTCCTACACAAACTTTGGTACCATATAGAATATGTCATGAGTCGAGATTTGAGACAATTTGATCTCGATCGGGTCTATAATTCAATAATGTTTCTAATCTAGACGTCGTTGAGATCAGCTTGTGTTTTTAAAGCCACTGGCCATTTTTATAAATAATGACGTTATATATATAGTGACGTCATCAAATTGATCTCACATATGTTGGAGACAAGGATATTCGCGATCGTTGTTCGCTATTGAAAACAGGGGTAGGTATTTGAGAAATAGAGAAATAAGTTATATGTAACTGTTTATATGTTCTACGAAAGCGTGTTCTATAAATAATGTCAAAGGTTCATTCAGTGATACAACGACCAGAAAGTTGGATGCTATACTCTGCCATCCGGATATGTACTAGATCTAATACACTAAATTTGGTATTCGTAGCTGAAATGATAGTGCTTATATAGCCAAAGATATGTTTTATATAAGTGAGGTAAAAGTTCAAGCTCCCATTGACCTTAAATGGTGGCGGTATTGTATAAACTAAAATTGTTGCTATTTATAGTTTATAGTTATGTCTATAAAACTTTAAATTTACCAAGCACTAGCTGTCTTTGATGCATATCATCGCCTGTCAAATACCATACTTATTCAAGATTAAACTTATGACCTACCGGTAAGGTCGATTCAAGTGAGTTCGAAGTATCGACTTTTGACTGAATGCGTTTTGTGTGACAACTCTCTGCTGTACTATTCTTCTTCTCTTTACTGTATTTGTTGAATAGTATTAGATTAGGTGACAATGAGCACATTTTCTAACAATTTACCTTAGGTGTTACTAAGACGAGTGGGAGATATGTTTTCCTAGGGAACATGTTAGTGCTTCACATGCTGATGTTCGTATTTCGATTGCAATGGTGGGTTTTATTTGCAAACACTACACAACCATATGAATTATTTCTGCATACAATGGATATCTTAGCCATTTAGCATCAAATCAACTTTCAACATACGAAAATGACATTTTGTACATTTCATTCAATTTACGCCTAGGTTTAGCTTTCTGCAAACGAGCAGTTTTTCCCACGTAAAATAAATAAATGCAGTATTTATAACATGTTATAGTATAACTTACATTTGCATACAATTTTATCCTGACTATCCTGAATAGTGTCTAAAACGCACAACATTCCTATTTTAAACGTTACAGAAGCCACATAAAATCACAATAAGATAATATGACAGCGACTGTGTTCTGGGCATTTCCGTCATGGGTAGCGGCAGAGAAATGATTAAGTACTTATTGCTTCTTTAGGTTTGCAACTCGTTCACCCTTTCGCTGTCATAATGACAAATAATCCGTCTAGCACAATCATTGCTTTTATTATTTACATTCGGAATTCCATGTGTCTTTAAACTTGAAAACGTTGATATGATTGTCAAACAAATACAAGTTGTTTAATTCTGAAACGTAATTTCAGACAACAATATTGAATAAAACGACAATATGGCGGTGAATGGGATAAACATTTTAAGATAATGTTGGCAAAGAAAAGCTTCAACAGCCACTGCAAAGAGTGCAACGTACGGAAATGGATGCTACAAACACTTATTATTACAATGAATTTTCTTATCAAGGTTGACTTTACAATATATGTGGCGTTTAAAGCAGGATGAAAGTATAGCAGATAGCCCCATAATAGTTTTTTATTTGACTTTCGTAATGCGACACCTCACACTTCAAGTGGACATTTTATGTTTCCTTTCAATTCCAATCTATTTTGAAACATTTGGAATTCATTGTAAAAACATATTGTAAAAGACAAACAGTGCAAATTCTAACCAGAAAACTCCTTTTGGAGTCCTCTGGTCAGGGGTTTTCATATGCATGTATATTCTGCACTAGTACAATTTGTAAATGATACATTATAGTGCACAGCACTAGAGATTAATGGATTTTTGAAAGCAGTCACATGCCCTAAATACCCGTACAAACTATATTTTTCTGAGCCGTCGAGGTGTGTCAACCGTTCTTCGAAGGACGCTTCAGAATCTTAGTAATTATGGCCAGCTGAGCTTTGGCAAGGATCTGAACTTGTTGCTTGTTCATTTATAGTAGGATAGATATGACACTAGGTTGTGGTAGTTCATGCAGCTGTTTAGATAAAATGTTTGGCATGGGTTTTATTTCATACATACAGAAAACAATATTAGGACTACATCCATCTGAGACTAGATTCTAGTTATTTATATTTCAGTGCCTTACTTCAAGTACAATAAATATTTATAAACAGTTTGGATTATGGTCAAACGCCACATAACACGTCGTCTGATCAGGATCCTATCTGTTTGGTACTCGTATCTATGTTTCGGGAGTCAAATTGCCTGAAATATTGATTTAAGAAATAAAATCAGACTACATGTTTTAACAGATGAGTCACGGCAGTGAATAGGTTATTGACAATACTTGTGAAATATGTTTCAGACGGTACATATAAATATCAAAACATGTTTCAGACACTCTATCATTACATTCATACATATTAACTACACTCGAACCTCGATAACTCAACCTCCTGTAAGTCAAAATGATCGCTATATCTTCAGTTGAAATTAATTTCTATCAACCAATGTCAATTAACCCTTTCAGAATCAAACTATTCGGGAGTTTTGTACCCCTTCATCGCTTCATTTTTGTCTGCTACAAATATGTTGTCTGAAATATGTTAATTTCAAGGTAGTTTGACTGACCAAATTTCGATACGAGTGCCAAACAGTCTGACTCCTGATCAGACGCCGCGTTACGCGGTGTCTGATCAGGATCCAAACTGTTTGCAAGCGTGCTTTCAGGCGCCATTGAGATTGAACGTGTTAAATCGAATGTACCCATATTTAACGGCGGAAACGGGACTAAGTTATGTTCGACAAAGAGCGATATCTAGCCATCGAGGTTCAAAAGTACATTTAAAAGCTGTGATAAGGTGAGTATCAAAGATAGATTTCAACAAAAACAGTATATTCTTTGCACTGTTAATCCCTCCTTTGCTGAATAATTATTCAAAGATTAAGCTCAGCACACTATGAACACAACTGTATATCATCTGATTGGGATATTACATTGCGTAATAAAATAAGGAACACTTTCCCCAGGAACGACTACAGGCTCGTTACAGCAAATAATATAATGAAACAGTTAACACGCTGATCAAACAACTCATTGAGGGTATCTGGGTCTACTCTGCTTTCAAACTGCACCAGTTATAACATGATACCAATTGGATACGAATAAAATGTACGCCAGATAATCCACACAGTTAGATTCAAGTATCGTACTTGGTTAGTAAACACAGTATGTCAATGCACATGTTCCATTCATTCTGCGCTTCTTCACATAGAGATTACAAAAGACGATCACAAAGGGAGTGAGGTTTTATTTTACTTCCATCAGTTGATTAATCATATCGCTCTTCAAATTGCTGGTCTGTAAAAATAAAGAAGTAAAAATATATAAGATATCAAAACAAAAAAAAACAGACAACTATATATCTACGCTTGTGTTATATTGTTCCGTATTTAAGCAATTCAAGTCTTACTGTTGCAATGGACTTTCCCTATATGTATACTTGACATTTTAGTCATACACCACTTAAGTATTTGTCCATAGTTATAGTCTGAATGAGACACGCGACAAATTATGCTTGAGTTTACAACGTTTGTTGATGTCTGCTTGTGTGGACTATATCAATTACGAGAATATAATGGGGAAAACATATTTGAATACACTTGAAAGATATATATTTGTCTATTTTTTACATTAAACTATCTTAATGTGTATCAATTTTATTCATGGGTTTGTTTCCTGTCAGTCAGTCAATACAATACGAAAGATGTGTACAGTATCAACATTATCGCATTATCTCTTAACTTCCTGGCCGTCATTTACTTCAAATGAGTATAGTCTGCTTTTATTTATCAGTTTCAGTATTTCTGACTGAAGAAACATTGAAATAATTGTAAATAAGCATTATGCGGCATGTAATAAGCATCCAAACTGTTTTCAAATAATTATTGTACTCGAGTAAGGTAGTAAAGGGTTCTTCGCCGTATTTAAACCTGTTTTAACCCCTTTAAAACATTACATGCTAAACGTCGTCGCCATCAATTTCATACAAAACTCTCGTGTTTTGTATAAATATTGATGCGAGTGCACCTGATATTTATCCAACTCGTTTACATAGTCGATTGTAAGCATGTATGGCGACGACTTTGCTTGTCAATTTTGCATATTCAGCTTCAGTAAACCTACTTAACTTTAATCAAGGGATTGCCTTAATATCTGAACTTTTGTCAGAAAATATAGCATGCTTATCTTCACGATTTCAAACATTTTTCAGCAAGCTAGAACTTTTAAAATGCTTTGCAGCACTACACAGAGATAAGATATTCAACACCTACAACTTATATACGAAAGTGAAGTTCATATTTACAGTGACTCTCGTATTCTCTGAGAACCGCACACTTTAAAAGAAGAGTGAAAAACATTAATGCAATTAACTTCTTAACAATCTTACTGCATTTAAGCTGGTTTTAGCCTTGAAGTAGTGCAGTTTCATCATATTGTAAATAGCTGCAAAATCTTTCTGAATTAGATATCCTCAATTAGCGACGAGCAAAGGGACAATATACTTGCAAAACTATTCCCTGAAATTGAATGGTTTAAGATTTAGAGAGTTAAAACAGCAAGGTTACTTACACGTTTTCTTTTTGCGATCTCTCCTTCTCTTCAAGAACACTGCTACAGCTACTATGATTGCTAGTCCGCACAAAGCTCCAATAACTCCGCCAATTACCGCGTTCTTGTTGCTTTTATGGTGCGATGGTGCATCTACAAAAGAACAATTATTTGCTTATTCTACATTGAAACTCACTTATAAGGAGACTGGATTAACGATACAAATCAGATGCACCAAAGACATGTAGAAATAACTTGTCACAAACTACAGGCTTTATCCCATTACCCCTTAACCCGATTCTAGATTGAAAGACATGTGACAGCTCAAAACGGGTTAAAAATAAAGAAGAATAAGCCTTGATTATATAAGGTGAATTCTGCTTTACTTTCAGCCTGTTTTAAGCTACCATCAGCTAGGATATAGACTATATTTCTGTTAGTGCATATTCATGATTGCATAAATTGGGACTTTTTTCTGAACAACATTGTTCCCGATAGACAAATAAGCACAACAGGTTGTGCCATAAAACTGGGACCGGCACCGGCACTACCTCAGTAGATTGGCTTCAAGCGGTCAAATTACTACTTTTAATGTTCGGCTACTGTTCTTGCACTAAGCCCATGCAAAGTCTGGCAAGTTTTTCAAATTACTTCATTCCACTACCTTGTGTATATTCTGCACAGTAACAAATTGTCACAGCGGAAGTGTTAATATCGGGAATTGGCTGAAACAATGCCTTTAAACATTTATCTGAAAATTGGTTATCTACAATAATATATATGAAGATCAATAGCAAAGTAAACAATCGAACATTTTGCATTACATTCCTTCTTCATTTATATGCTACTTGTACCTATAACACATTAGTAATTATTCATAACATGGGTCGTTTAGCAGCACGACGTAATCGAGGCACATACATACCAATCTTATAATGGTGTGCAGTAGAATCATCGGAACCGAACTTATTTGGATTAATTTAGGGTACTACATAAGGGGAGTTGTAACCATTTTAGATTTTTTTTATATTGCATATGAGTGATTGCTTCATGTACAGTGGAGAAACTGTTATTCTTTCCCAATAAACGCGTTTACACTAAAACTAATATTTGCAGTGCAAACAGTTTGGAGCCAGATCAGACGCCGGGTAACCCGGCGTCTGATCAGGCTCCAAACTGTTTGCCACCAAGATAAACATGAAATATCAGAATTGTCCAAAAGTTGTTCTTTTCTACGTTTTAGTGCTTTGCGTTTGCGTACGTTTGCGTTTAAACGGGAAAGAATAACAGATTCTCCACTGTAGAACAATAGAAATGCGGAAAACTTCTTCGTGGGTGTTCTGTATTACTATTGTCTTGCATTAAAGCATTAAGCAAATACACGTACTTAGAGCTCAGTAGTCTCCTATATTACATGGTTAGTGTTACGAAGTAGGACACATGTTTGGGCCTGAGCACTTTGTTAGGTTTTTAGAGAATTCCGGGTTTTTCTAGTCCGGTTTTCGAAGGTTATACTGTTATTTACAGTAAAGCTCCTCTACTACGATCATTTAAAAATACTTATCGATTACATGAAAGACAGGTGACAGCTTAAAATAATGAGAAAGTAAAACCGAAAGCTTTCTGGTTTACTTTCACTTTGCTTTCAACAGCCACCAGCCTTAAACACAAAATAATGAACAACATATAATTGTCTTCATAGAGGCGGTCTATTTTATTGGCGATCTTGACACTATAACATCTAGCTTACCCGCGGTGGTAAATTTTACAGTGTCCTTGGACATTTCACTGTGGCCGTTCTGGTTTGCAGAAACAACAGCAAACGTGTATGGTGATGCGCTGTCGAGTCCGGTAACAACATAGTCGCCATTTTCAAGGCCATGGTCGGACTTGTCATGGAAATCTTTAAATTCTGAAACAATACAGTTAAACCCCTTAATAACGACAATAAAAAAACGAAATTAAACACAGGCGTTTTGAAAGGTTCGATGTAGTGGTAAACATGTTTGAAGACTGATCAGACGCCGTATAACTATATTCGCTTAAGAGAAAGGAATACTCAATTGTAATAAAAATAACACATTTATATTCGAAATTATATTGAATTTGTATTTGCATCAAAGACTGGCCATTGACTAGACATCATTAGTTTAGTAATGTATGTACTATATTGCTATAGCTGAAAATTCGTATTTTGTTTCAATTAATAACAAATAATTGCCTTGTTAAATCCGCGAATATTTGCAATGTTTTAAAATATACTCTCATAATAATAATATAATATTGTGCCGCTTTGAAACTTTACCAAACTTCCGTGGTTACTTGGTTATTTGATTTAACTCTTCGCCTCACAGCCAGTTTCTAATTTAGAAGACAGTTGACCACTTAAAGCATGTTGAAAATAAAGCAGAATACGTTTTGAGGATAAGAAAATATTGTTTATGGAAGGTGAAAATTTATGACTTTATAAAGTGAAAATAGTTTCATCCGTTGATGTATGTATTAAAGGCGTACAAATGCGTCATTATGGAGAAATGGGTCAAACATTCTTCTTTCCTTCCAGCTTCTATCTGAAACAAATACTTATCATGACATCCACGAAATATTTCCAGAACTTCTAAGATACGGACTTTTAGTGAAATAGTGCTTACAGGCGTATTAAGAGGGTAAAGTGTTAAATAGATAGGGTTTATTTTACATACCGATGAAACCTCCTTTCCCAGCATCTTTCATTAACTTGAATAGCTGTGGACTTTCATAGTTATACCCCGATGTCCAGCTTAATGTCACACTGTTGTATGTAAAATTATCCACCTTCATATTTGTGATAGGATCGGGTGGTCCTGTGAATAAATTGTACAATGTGGATTACATAAACGAACATAGCAGCTTCTCGAAATACCAATAAGTACGTAAATTCTTCATTATTGTGACATGTGCATTAACATGTAACAAAATGTAATAAAACAAAACATATTTGTATTCAACAACCGTTCCAACGGGCCTATTTGTCACAAAATAGAAAATGGATCAGTTAATAAAATGGATAATCAATTTATGTGGCTTGTTATGAAAAATGTATCAAGAGAATGGGTTATCCGCTTTAACACGAGTCCAAAGGACACTTTTTACAGTGGTAACAACCTTTTGGAATGATATATTGTTGCACATTAAACCAAAACTAGCGACCTTGAATACATTTAACAAAGAAATCGGACATAGAAAAAAAGTAAAAAGGGCGAAACTTTGCAATGCCCCTCTGTGACGTTTAATCTATCGCGCATTAGTACATCTACCGCGGACTGAGTTAAACTCGAGAGGACGCCATGTTTCCGTTGTTGAAGCGTGGTTCAATGGTCTACGGAAAATACGCTTGATACCGTGTTTAAAATAACTAAAGATTTGAAATTTTGTGTTTGAAGGATAAATTGTGGATTACGCGGTTCGGCAGTTTTTCTAGGATGTTGAAATTTTATATGGACACAGAAACAAGTGTTTACGACGAAAGCAGCATTCACAATTCGGTGTCTAGTGGAAACGTGACGAATCATTGAGGACGTTCTGAAGCAAGAATGTAATAAAGAGTTTAGTAATAAATGTTTGCTATAATGTTCTTGGTATAGCTGACTGGGACATTGTGACTGTTTACATAGCTGTATCATTTTCCAGAAACTAACACAGAAAATAACAATAAAACGAAAAAGTTGGAATTAACACTCAAAGTGAGCTGGAACCTTTTTATGTATATCAGTGGTAAGCATTCCATTTCATTTTCTTGAATCGCACAATACTCTATTCTGTGCATGCTATTTTATTCAGTGATTCTTAGGAAATAGACATTTTTATATGCGTGACGCCGAAAATGTTATTCCTGCTAAAGCGATATCGTCACTGCAAAAGTGATATCATCACTTATAACAATATCAATTGTGATACATGACATGTATCTAACTAAGATATATATTTTTAATCATCGATTGGTATATAATAAATGTACTTTAGGTACATGTAGATGTATATGTATGCAGAAAAACACGTCCACAGTCCATCACCCTAATCAGTCGGATACGGCAGCGGCGCAAAGCTAAGACACCAAATGCATAAGAACAGACTTGCAGCTACGCAACTCAGTATAATTGATTCACCGCCAGTAATATACACTGAATGCCCTAACACTTCTAATTTACATGGGGATTTTGCATCAACGGGATAATAACTATTATAAAGATTGCTATATACATTCACTACATACGAATGTTGCTGGATCCATAGGCTCATGAGTTAGAAGGCATATTGTATGATAAAGGAAGATAGTTAGCTAACCCATGACAGCAATCTTTCAAAGTCTTGGATCACATTTGATACATACATATCGCTGCTATTGATTATTTAGATAGAGCTATCTGTAGGCAGTAAACCATGCCCACAGACCACTACCCTAATCAGAACGCCTGGCTAAGACACCCAATGCACAAGACCAGACAGGCAGCTACGCAACTCAATATATTGGTTTGGTTTTGTATGTTTGCTAACGTCCGTTTCTACTATATATTGGTTAATTTTGCGCCCCATAGAGATGGGAGCGGATACAGAATACCCGGGCGTGATACGCTACTGTTATTATCGACAGTTATCTGATTATTTTTACTCCCATTGTAAAGCACTGACACATCGAACCTCGGTTTATAAAGTATCATCCGAAGGATTTGGTCCGGAGGGGATCGAACTCACGATCCCTGGTACCGCAGTCGATCGTTCTACCACTGGACCACCGCCGCCGGTCGTAACTTAATAGAATTATTTTACCACCATAAATGTACTTTACATATAATGAGTTACAAAACAAAGTTATCAACATTTACAGAAAGCGAAGATAAATATTAGCCGACATGTTTAAATACGGTATGTATAGTCGAACCTCAATGACTTGAACTCGCTTAAATCGAATTTGTTCTTATATCATCACTTTAATTTTGATAATTAGTCACAAATACTTCTATTCCAATGCTCTTGATAAATACGTGTAAGATCTAGCGAACTCGCGTAACTCAAAAATACCCGTATTTCAAAGTTAAAACGTAGCTCAGCCACGTTCAAACTTTGTATACGCTTAAGATTGACAGAACCGAGTTTGAATTATATAATATTAGGCTTAAAATCGACAAATACATAGTTTATTTGGTTACTATTACACAGTGTATCTCGTAACAGAAGCATTTATAGATCGCATTGTTGAGACATGCATAGTTATATATATGAATAAACCAAAACAAAAATGAGATCAAACGTACACTTGTCCTATGTCATTAGTGCAGACCCTGATCTAGTTTCCCAATCAGGAGACATAAGACCAGGATCTACCCTATTTGTCATTTTGCAAAATGTACACACAACGACCATATATAGGCAAAACCGGACGAGACTTAATCTGGATTTAGTATTTTTCTTTAAGTTTTCAGGAGTGAATACGTTACGCAACATGGACCTTGTTTATCGAATATTTGCTTTGCAAACAATCTCACCTTCAGCAATGAGTTGGAAAGAAACATCAACACTGCCTTCATCATTTGCCATGTCAACGTCGAAGCTGCCGAAATTGTCAACTGTTACAGTTACATCAATGCTGCTTCCAAATTCTGTGTCTTTGTGCTTAGTGATTGGGACTTTGTTATGACTCCACGTGTAGTTTGGATATGGGTAACCATAGTTCTCTATCATTATATGTGTCTCTTTACCGATGCGTGGGTAGAATTTAGTAGTAATGTTTACTTCTGGATCAACCACAGGAGGACCTAGGGAAGATATACACTCTTGTTACATGTAAATTACAAACGTATGTATATGTATTTAAGTCGTTAACTTTTTCAATCAAAAAGTTGTTTTGTAATACATTTTAACTTTATAATTATTATATCATAAAGAAAAAAGACAATGGATAAACTTTAAACATACTACGCTTTATAGACCAGCGCCCAAGTTTATAAAGCGTTTAAGTTAATAGAATGCTTAAGAACGATCTCAGACTCACGTCAAATGCTTTATAACCTTGGTGCCCAAATATATGAGAAGATGCAGTTAATGCCTGTAAAAAATAGTTTCTGTGTTTTATATATAACTTACCTACTTACTGTACTGATAGTATTAAGCCAATCAAGAGACAAACATATATGTGCAATCAATGTGAACCGAACTCTGCCGCGAGATAAATATACGAGAGCACTCTATCACTGATAAGTTTAATCGTCTGCTTTGACCCTTTTACCGCCAAACTATCGTCTGCATGGATAGTGTCGTCTGCAAGCTAGATTTTGGGATTTATTTATTAAAATATATATGTAAGAATGCAAAACAGTGTTCGGATGATGATCAGGATGAAAACTGTTCGAAAAGTCGCCTTTTGGCGCCAGTGGCAATGAAAGGGTTAATCAATGGTTGCAATATTAATTGTACGAGTCAACAGTACATTTCAATTTTGTTTCAAACGGTGTTTACAGTAGAGAAGACGTAATTCACTCGCCATAAACGTGATCGTGCTAAAACAAAATTGTTCATTGCAGACAATTTGGAGCCAGGTAATCTGGCGTCTGGTCAGGATCCAGACTATTTGCAACTCAAAATAAAGCGTTAGACATTTCATTATAGGAATAAACAAAATCTTTTTGACGTTCATGACGGTATGACTACATTAGCTTCGCAGGGGGTGAGTTTTGCAAACGCCCGAAGGGCGTTTTCAATAAACTTACCCCCCAAAGCTAATGTAGTCATACCGTCATGAGCGGCAAAATGTTGTTGTTTATTCCTTATATTTATATTTTTATTTTCTGTCATCCATTTAATGTGTAGTTTTACCAGATTTGTTTTCATGTATATGAATATATCATATACCGGCCAAATGGGTTTGATAGATGTAATATCGATGTAATAGCCATTCCAGTTTCTAAATATGGTGTCAAAAGTAGTCCTTACTACATGTACTGTATTTGCATGATAATTTCAGGGTTTTACGCAGTAAACTTTCTCGCTGTGCTTTAAGAACGCTCGTAAGAAACTAAAACAAAAATTTCAATCTGAATATCCATTATCAAAGCATATTTTAAACAATTAGGTGGCGCAAGTTTTTATACGCGCTTTACACATAGCAACGCGAATAGCAACGCTGAAATGCGACTACACATTCAGCGTGTACACACACCCGCGGCTATCCGTGGCATATCCAATACACATAGGCTAGTTTCAATATGTCATAACGGAACATTACGTTACCAGTTTAGCAAGTGTGAATGCATTATTTTGCTTTATGTTTGAGCGATTTTCCTATGTAATTCTGGTGAACAAATTGTTTGAACTTGTCAATTTCAAACCGTAATTGACAGACAACTTGTCTTATCTATAAATAGAACACTCGGAGAAGGGAGAGAAAGCGTACAGCTTTAATGACGGAGCGTAATATGATTACCTCCCTTAAAAATAGCATTTAATTTTTTTTATCGCAATTTGATTTTAATTGAACTGTCTGCGACTTTAAATAGGGGTTTCGAGATACCCAAACGGATAATCTAAAAGTAGATCCTAACTTGGTCGGTATCTCTCCGCCGTATGGAAGATTTTCTTCGCGGCGGAGACTCCGCCCTCTTTCTAACTGGCTGGAACCGGATTCGATTCGTAGGTTCATCGAGAATTGACCTGCATATTTTTAATACGATTACATAGAGACTTTACAGGGTGAATGTAAATATTAAAGAATATCTTTTGTTTGCCTTCACTGTACCTAGATCTGCTAGTGTGTGTCTTTTAAATATCTGGAGCTACAATTTGTTTCATTCCGTTGTACGAGTCATACATCAGCTACTTACAATAAACATATATATCTTCCTTTTCCATCTGGCTAGCTATTTGATTGCTGACTGTCAGTTGATATTTCCCCAGATCTGTACACCTCACTGGATCAATAGTAACGTTCACCATGCCTGTCTGGTTGCTGAAGAACACTACTTTTCCCTCTCGTGTTTTTATAAAGGTGATGTTTGGTGACGGATTGCCCTCAACAGTAAGTTCCATCATATATGTTTCATTAGGATTTAGATGGTTTTGATTCACAGACATGTTTAGAATCTTTGCCGAGTCTGTAAAATGAGACAACAAACGTATACTTAACCCATACACCATAGCATGTTTTGAAGACAGGTGACCGCTTAAAGCAGGTTGAAAGTAAAGCAGAATGTGTCTTAAGGCACATTCTGTTTTACTTTCAGCCTGCTTTAAGTAAAACATGCTAGGTTATATGAAATATTTGTAATGGTAATTGTTCATGAGGGTATAAACTGGAACTATTTTCTACAGCGGAGGAATAAATTAAATACGCTAAAAATCGCTTCTATGGGGGAAAGGGTTAATACACATATATCAACTAATCAAAACAACACGCCTCCTCTTACGACCTATACAAGGTATGGCATTATGCTTTCCAAATAAAAACGACAAAAATGTCCGTTGTGAACAGTATCTCCAAATCTGACCAGGCACCAAGCAGATACATATATTTGGACAAATAGTTCACATGTACAAGAACCAGTCATTTTCTACATGTAACTGCACTGCGTCTGTATTTGTTTTATTTTCAACGAGAAAGACCTACATCCTCATTGTATATTGTGTCTACAGTAAAACTATTACTATTATGACCACTGTATTGTGTTAACTGTTAGATGTTAACGACAGGTGATTGCTTAAATCAAAGTTGCAGTAAAACAGAAACGTCCTGAAGGAGCTTTCTGTTTTACTGTCACCTTGTTTTAAGCTGTCACCTGTCGTTTATACAGTCAATTAGTCTTTGTTTTAGTGGTCGTTATAGAGAGGTTGTTGTACTGTAGATTCAAACACAACCTATATAGGTTTACAACAACTTCACACAGTCACATGTGTAGTACTTATCTCATATGAAATTTGATAGTTAAGAAATTATTATCTAAAGGTTAAATGCGACATGGATTTCGATGTTTCGAACCAACCGAAACCATCGGGCAAAAAATACTTATATTTAAAAAGGTTTCCGGAATAAAGGGTATGGTTAAGCAGCAGCTAACGATACGTTGAGTTTGCGTCTATTAAACCTTCTTACTGCCCATGCCTACAACACTGCATTGACAACTACAAATAGCTTGAATCCTGATTAGCTGCCGTGTTACCTAGTATCGGATCAGGATTCAAGCTGTTCTGCATTCATTCGAATGGTCCTAAATCAAATCCGTATTAAATTCCTATTTGATTAAGTGAAATCAGATGAAAAATATAAGTAGGCGATAATATTTCAGCGACAGTATTGGATAGGTTTTTACGTCTTTATGGAAGTTTGACATTTGAAAACTAATTACTAAAATAGTAGATCTTACATAAGTGCTCATTATTTATCATTTTTAATAAACAAGTTGACTACAATGATATGACGCGTGATATATATTTTTGTCAACAAGTTTATTAAAATGATAAGTAATGAGCATGAATATATTTATATAATGGCTTTATTCCACTCCCAAACCTCAAGTTATGTGATAATTAATTGTAAACGTTTTAATTATTTAAGGGAGATGTTTTTCAAACATATGAGTAACTACTATTTGATAAAAAAAAGTTTTACATATAACGCTTACATTGGACATCAAGAAAGACATCTTCTATAGTATGACGTGTTGCGATGTCTGAATTCCCGATGCACTTGTAAAATCCTGTATCGTTCCTGATGACACCGTAAACCTTCAGCACCTCACCGCTGCTTACTTTCTTCCCCCTGTTAGTTTCCCAGTGAACATTTGTCATATTTGTACCATTACACGTCAGCGTTAGATTGTCCCCCTCCAAGATGTCCACAACTTTGTACGGTACTGAAATATAAGCATACATTACATGTTTATGAGTCCTGGTTAATGGTGATGATTAAAATTACATGTTCCACATGTGTGAAACGTTCCGTCCGTGAAATTTCAAATGGAAGATTCCAGTTTCCAATTTAGTCTACTGCATTTTAACTATTTGAGTATTTAACAGTGCATTGAACAATGTCAAATAGTGTAGACCTTGGTCAAATGGCTTCTGTAGGAGCCATTGTTTTACATTGTTTATTTATTACAGGACAGGCACTGTTTGTGCACGACACGTATATATAGTACTATAAAGGACCAAATAGTAATTATATTTCCCCAAAATCACCCCAACCGCTGTATACTTGTCAGTTACAGGTGTTTGTAATAATAAACATTATAGGAATAAACAACATCTTTTTGACGTTGACGGTATGACTACATTAGCTTCGCAGGGGGTAAGTTTTGTAAATGCCCGAAGGGCGTTTTCAATAAACTTACCCCCGCCCCCCGAAGCTAATGTAGTCATACCGTCATGAGCGGCAAAAAGATGTTGTTTATTCCTTATATTTATATTTTTATTTTCTGTCATCCATTTAATTGTAGTTTGACCAGATTTGTTTTCATGTATATGAATATATCATATACCGGACAAATGGGTTTGATAGATGTAATATCGATGTAATAGCCATTCCAGTTTCTAAATATGGTGTCAAAAGTAGTCCTTACTACATGTACTGTATTTACATGATAATTTCAGGGTTTTACGCAGTAAACTTTCTCGCTGTGCTTTAAGAACGCTCGTAAGAAACTAAAACAAAAAATTCAATCTGAATATCCATTATCAAAGCATATTTTAAACAATTAGGTGGCGCAAGTTTTTATACACGCTTTACACACAGCAACGCGAATAGCAACGCTGAAATGCGACTTCACAGTCAGCGTGTACACACACCCGCGGCTATCCGTGGCATATCCAATACACATAGGCTAGTTTCAATATGTCATAACGGAACATTACGTTACCAATTTAGTAAGTGTGAATGCATTATTTTGTGTTTGAGCGACTTTCCTATGTAATTCTGGTAAACAAATTGTCAATTTCAAACCGTAATTGGAAGACAACTTGTCTAATCTATAAATAGAACACTCGGAGAAGGGAGAGAACGCGTACAGCTTTAATGACGGAGCGTAATATGATAACCTCCCTTAAAAACAGCATCTAATTTTTTTATCGCAATTTGATTTTAATTGAACTGTCTGCGACTTTAAATAGGGGTTTGGAGATACCCAAACGGATAATCTAAAAGTAGATCTTAACTTGGTCGGTATCTCTCCGCCGTATGGAAGATTTTCTTCGCGGCGGAGACTCCGCCCTCTTTCTAACTGGCTGGAACCGGATTCGATTCGTAGGTTCATCGAGAATTGACCTGCATATTTTTAATACGATTACATAGAGACTTTACAGGGTGAATGTAAATATATCACTATGTTTTATATCGTGATACCCCGATCTTATAACAATATCAAGTTGTTATGTTTTTCATGCATTTGCAGCAGGAAGAAAATGAAAGTGAATTATTCCTCGTTTCCATTCTTTTACATTAAACTGAACCCTAATCCAATTTAATCTGCTACCTTTCTTTACCACAGGAATAGGCTTACTTTTACAGTCTACATGAGTTTTTCTGTTGTTAACTACATAAGGAAATGTCTACAGACTATACACACCACGACAACCACATACACTCTTATTACAATAGAGTACTAATTTGAGAAAAGTTAATATTTCTAGGTGACAACTGCAGATATATTTTGACAGTCTATATGACAGACCAATTAAGAAGGAACTCAAGGGCAATCATATGGCTCGTAGGTACTACTACTAAGCTTTCTAAACTTTTGACATCGTCTTTAATTAAAATCAAAGAACATGTTCAAAGGTATTGTGACAAGACTTACGAAAATTCTGGACTTAATCTGTTTTGGTCTATCAAAAACTCGAATGAAATTTTGACGAAGCTTGAACATAGAAAATACCAAGCTTGCAATATTAGTACGTATGACTTTTTCAACACTATATACTACCTTACCTCATAATTTAATAAAAGCTTAACTTATACAACTTATTGAAAAGACTTTTGCCAGAGAAAGGAAACTATTTCTAGCGTGTAATACTGATCGTGCATTTTTTACAAATGACACGGTTAAGCATTACACTATGTGGACTTGCACCGATGTCTGTAAATCACTATCATTTCTTCTGGATAATATTTATGTACGTTTTGGGAGTACCATATACCGCCAAGTGATTGGTATCCCTATGGGTACAAACTGTGCGCCCCTTGTCGCAGACCTATTTTTGTACTGTTATGAGAGGGACTTTATGCTAAGTCTAAAACCTGATACACAGGCAGATATGATCGAAGCCTTTAACAACACATCGCGCTATCTAGATGATATTTTTAATATAGACAACCCATTTTTTGATACGTTGTTTCCTTTTATTTACCCAAAAGAATTACGCCTTAATAAAACAAACGAGTCAAATTTATCGGCACCATTTTTAGATTTGGATCTTTTAATAAATAACGGTATTGTTTCTTCTAAGATTTACGATAAACGAGATGATTTTGATTTTAGTATTGTAAACTATCCTCATCTAGATGGCGATGTTCCCCGTTCTACATCTTACGGGGTTTATATTTCACAACTTATTCGTTTTGCTAGGGCTTGTACCTCTGTTGAGGACTTCCACATTCGTAATAAAACTATTACTGAAAAGCTTCTTAAACAGGGGTACAGATTTCATAAACTTCGTAAAACATTTTCTAAATTCTTTTATAGACATCTTCCTCTCATTAACAAGTATAAATGTGACTTAAAGTCTTTTCTGCGGCAAGGTATTTCACATCCGGAGTTTTATGGTGATGTGATTTACAGACTTCGTAAGATTCTTGGACATATGCATCTTCAAAACCTATTTGTGAAACGTATTACATTTTTCCTCAAAAAAGATTATGATCCAACTATATTGCTGCGCACTTCACGTTTGGTTATCGATCAATCTACAATTGATAACTATGCTTTCCTCTTTGGTTGTGCGACGACAGACAGGGCTTAGCACTACATGATGATATATCTCTAAAGCCGTCCTTAACCGGGAGAGTTATGTCGGATTTTCGTGCTTTGGTTTTTCTCTCCCTCTCTGTCGTACCCTAAACCCTCCCATGTCTTACAGTTACTCGTGACTACAGACTATTCGCTTGAGTACAATTTGACCGTTGCCATAGTGGGTTATTTTTAGCACGGGCTTGAATGTTTAATTCTTTCCCGTGTTGCTAATAATCCTGTCAGAGAATTTTGTTAGATGTTTTACATGTATTTACTTACTGTGCTGGCGGTCTTTTTGATTGTAAGGTTGTGGAACAGGGTTTATATTTTATGTACACTGTTCGTCTTTATAGGTGAATATAGGAGATAAGTGTGAGGTTGGGCGCCCCTAAACCCAGGTTTAACCACCCAGTGGTTGTTAATGGTTAATTTATAATTAATTATTGATTGCTGCTGACCGTACCAAGGCGGGCTCCTATGTTCACTTTGCTTTATGTTTGTTTTGCGTATTGTTTTCTGTTTGGATTGTGGGATTGCGTGTGTGTGTGTGTATGTGTGTGTGTGTGTGTTATGGTATGCTGTTTGTGTGTTCTGCTTTAGAGATGGGTGTATTGTTTGTGTTGCGTTTCCTGCTCGAGTCTTCTTTCGTATTTATTTATAAAATGCTGCTGTACTGATTCGATGTGTAACTAATGACGCGTTCGTTGATATTATTTAACTTTAAAGCAAAATAGTTGGCATATGTGACAATATTTTTAACTTTCAAGAAAAGTAAACTTTATTATTTTACATCGATTATGAAACCATTAACATATACAGCCACCCTACTACATGCTTTAGTAGAGATTTCAATTAAAAAATACTGGTGTGTATTTTAAAATAATACGCAATTAGCTTAAGGCTTAAGTATTTTAAGGTAACTACTTCTATAGTGCCAAATTGCCAATGTCAACACTACTGATATACATGTATGTGAACGGGTTTTTTGTTCAAATATCTAAAATTATAGTTTTATTCCTATAATTCTTTTATTCATATATTGTGTGAAAACAATTCAGGCCGTGAAGTATTCGGTCGCTACATGAGTACTTGTATATTATGTGGCAATTTATATTCCTACTCGTAATTCCACTTGTAAGTGCATGAATTCTTAATGACAATCAATCGTTATTTATTATCGCGTACTAAAATCTTTTATCTTAATATAGTTGAATGTCGATAACTGAAACACGTTTCTACTAATAAATCACAGTTCCTTCAATCGAACGTATTTACTCGTATTTCAATATTAAAACGCTCGACTTTTAACACTATGAGAAACAGAGATTGGTATATATTGGCTATGTCTTCACTACATTTATCGATAAAGGTACATCCTGACTTACAAACTATGTACAACATTTATCAAACACCAAGTGACAATGTACCTGATCCAGGCACAAATTATTCAAGCAAAGACGTTTTCTTAGAAGTAAAATGTTCGCATTTTTCATTTCGAAGGACGAATTAGAGTAAGAGATATCCATACCTTTTGTAGTAAATAGCACAAATGCCGACGATCTTTCACTCTTTCCGCGGCTGTTGTTGGACATCACAGTGAAATTGTACTCGGTACCATATTTAAGACCGCTTACCACGTGGCTGATATTTGCTGGCTTGTTGGCTTTTGTTTCGTCGTCAAACCTTGCAATTTCTTTGATCAAAGATATAAAATATAATTAAGAATTCAAGGTCAAATTCAAATGATATCGATATTTCAATCACCGACTGAAGTATTGGTAAGTAATGACAACATTTGAGATGACAATGCGCATTTTTCCAGTAATCTGTGAAACTAGTTGATACAACAATTGTGCGAATAAACTGGTATAAAATCATTCATACTATGTATATCCTATGGCTATGTATTAAATATGATTCTTGACAATAAACAATAGTGATAAAACGAACGGCGAAATAAACCAAAACTCTATTGAATAAAAGACACAAATCTAGAATAGCAATTGTTTCTAGAATAATAATTACCGTAGTCCTCGCCTTTTGTTTTGTTTTGTTCGTAAACGTCCCTTTCTGCCATATGTGGGCTAATTTGATGCCACTGAGAGAGGAGAGCAGATACATAGAACCAGGGCGCGATGCCCTACTCATATTATCGAAAGAGTTATTTGGTTCTTTTAGATGCCCAGTGTAAAGCACTGATACATCGGACCTCGGTTTATAAATTCTCAAATTTCAAAAGACCTGGTCAGGCGGGCATCGGACTCACGACCCCTGACGTCGTAGTCGGGTGATTTTAACCACTTGACTACGTCCGCCGGTTAGTCCTCCCCTAAATTAATTTTGTATTTTGTTAAATATTTGCACTTATCCTACCATGTTTTAGTCTACTTGGAAATTGTCCTCTGTAAAATTGACTTAACGTAAGTTTATACGTATATAACCAAGCAAACCTAAATACAAGCCTCAAACAGTTTGAATCTAGATCAGACACCAGGTTAAGGTGACGTCTGATATAGACCTAAATGTTTTCAAGCACCAGTTATTGCGGCGAGGCTGTAATCGGCAGGCACAGAGTAAGGAATAAACAATTTTCCAGTAGGTACTCACCTTTGTAGTTTTCACCATCAAACGACTCAATGATAAAATTTTGTTTGGCTCCGTAATTGAATCCAGACACAAAGGTTATATTTACACTGTTGATTGTTATATTGTTGACAGACAATTCCGTCACTGGATCCGGAGGACCTGTAACCAACATTTAGCCTACATGAGTATTTAGGAGCAGCAAAGAGTCTACAAGTATATGTATATTAATGCAAACAACAGTGTATTATATAAGTTAAACAATGTGTATCCTGGTTCCTTGGACCACTTTGGACGATTAAGAACTACAGCAAAACCTCTACACCAACCCTTCATAACCGAGTAAAATTTTAGGTTTAAACAGGTTCCTGGATTATTGGGGTTGGTTTATCAGTCATTCGCAAGACAAGACAAGTCACATCGTACAGTTTAATATAGAACAACAGTAAAGCTTCTGGGGTCTTCCTCCACCTGTTATTAGCTGGACGTCGCGATATGACTGAAATACTGTTGAAAGCGACGTAAAATCAAAACAAATCAAATCAAATCACTTTAAGGGGTCTGTGCGTTATATGTGTTCTAAATTAAGCAATGCGCCCAGTATATATTTCGATGAAAGACTAGTACCACAGCAGATGTATAAAACTAGAAAATTAGCCCAGCTTTAAGAGATCTTTGCTACAAAGTAGTTTTTTGTTCCCAATAAAATGTCTGCTACAGCTCTAATATGTCAATTATAAAAAATATGACGCCAGTTCAAACGCCCGACGTTACTTCTCCATTCGAGGATAGCAAATTGTAGAATTATTCTGATATTTCAATATGAGTGTCGAGCAGTTTGGACTTTGCCAACCACATGGGTCCTCGAGGGCTAATCCTCCCAAACTGTTTGAAATCAACATCAGATAATGTGAGGTAATAATGAATAATGTAATAGTACCATTTGCCTCCACGCTGTAATTGTATGTTGCCAATCCGAGGTCATTCGACATTTTGACTGTGTACACTCCAAAGTCCCCAATGGTCACGCCTTTGATTATATAATCATCCTTATCATCACCTGTCGATTCGTTTGCTAGCACTCTGCCATTAAACATCCATGTGTATTTTGGGTAAGGATACCCAACGTTCTCTACTAGCAGTATTACATATTCGTCAAGACGAGGTTGAAACTTGTCGTGTATGCCACGCTTTGGTGATGGTGAACCTTCATCAAATATTCATTCTTATTACTCGTAGAATGACGTTATATTTTAAAGTCATTACTATTTTTTATCAAATCAACATTAGGTATGTCTTATTTCAAAGCTGTTCCTTTCGTGACATTTCGAACATGCATACATGTAGGAAAGAATGTCTTCTTTAAATCTACAAATAATTGTTAACGTAATGGTTATTGAATTTGATGTCCTGAATCACATTTAAGTAGCTGCAGCCCAATTGATTCGTATATATGTTCATTGTTAAAACATAATTATGAGGCTTTGTTTCTTGTGAATAATTACAAAAGTAGGGCTCTAGTGATGTGTAAAAAAGAGAATGAAATAATATTTTTACGACTTTCTGTTTATATTTTTCATTTTGTAGTATCATTTTACTACATTTACGATAATATTGAGACCAACAGAGTCTAACGTTTCAGTTAAATGAATTGCACACGAATTCGTATTGACCACTTTTCGTATGGCTGAAATGTAATGAAATCTTAACTTACAGTGCACATACAGTTTCTCCGTCGTTGAATCATCCCCCAACATGTTCATGCAATTGATTGTCACAGACTGAGCATCTGTACATACAACATGATCGATACTGATATTGAACGTCCCTGTCTTGTTGACTTCGACAAATGCGTCGCCATTTTGTGAAAGTGATGTTGTTGGCACAGGATTTCCCTCTAACGTCAACAAGACGGTGTAAGAATCATTGACATTCATATCGTGCGAGGATACCTTACTGTTGAGGATCTTAGCCGGATCTGAATGTAACAAGAACATAGATATACCATAGAGTCTATTTGCTTACATAATATTATACAAAATTCAAATACAATAACTAATCCGATTATTGCTACTTAGTTGTACAGTGACGAAAGAAAACGTTATCATTTTCGGTTTGAAGAAAGACAAACACAAACGCAATTTAGGTAATAGGTGAACACAACAGCTTTTGAAAATTATGAATATCTATTTTGATCTCAGTGTCAAACAGTTTATAGCCTGACCAGGAACCGGTTTACCCAGCAGCTGATCTGGCTCCAGACAAGACTTTTATTAATTTCTTCTGACCGTACCAAGGCGGGCTCCGATATTCACTTTGCTTTATGTTTGTCTTGCATGTTGCTTTCTATTTAGTGTGTAGATGAAGGAATGACATTGCGCGTGTGTGTGTGCGTGTGTGTGTTTGTTATGGTATGACTGTGTTGTGTTCTGCTTGAGAGGTGGGTGTATTGTTTGTGTTGCGTTTCCTGCTTGAGTCTTTCGTATTTACTAACAAGTGTAAATGGAAGATAATAACGTCTTCCTAACTATATATAATGGTTTCTATAATGTTTCTAGTTTTAACAAGTTTGAGCAAGATTATATGCCGATTAACTTTGCACTTGATCAGGCTCTGAACCGTTTCCTATTTATATTTCAAGAAAGACTAATGTATCCCTCTGTAATATATTGTATTCCATTTATATATATACAATATCAATGTAGCAATCGATTAATTTAGTTTATGCGAAAGCGAAATGATAAGACTTAAAAGACTGAGACAGAATTAATTAATCATGGTTCATGAAAAAAATCCCTAAAATTTCAATTGGTATCGAGATAAAACACATAGAAAAGAGCGATACATATCAAAGATTGGTTACTGACTAACCGAAGATATTGTAAAAATTATTGGCCTCCGTGGTCTAGTGGTATAGTTACTGTGACTTTCATTACTAAGCTCATCAACGCTGTGGGTTCGAATCCCGTTCTGGACATTCGGAATTTTCATTTGAGAAAGCCTTTAAGCTGGCTTGCGAAAGGTCGATGGTTCTACCCAGTTGCTGATTTCAAAGTGATTTGTGCCTGAAACAGTGCACAAAGGGCTGCTGGGGTCTTCCTCAAACTTTAATTAGCTGGACGTCGCGATATGACTTTAATACTATTAAAGCAACGTAAAATCACAACAAAAACCAAATCCTTAATTGGAAACCTTTCCCCGCCATAAACGGTCACAGTTGACTTTACTAACATTCTGGACCATGTAAAGACGTCGTGTCGCACGGTATCTGCTCTGAATTCGAACTATCAGCGAAGAAATTACTGATAGACGTCGTACTACGCGGCTTCTGATCTGGATTGGAACTGCTTAAAATTCTTATCGGTATTTCATCGCTTAGCTACCTGCTTTGAAATTGTAATTTTGACAGCAATTATTTTCAAAGCAAATGAAAAAACAATTGACAGCAACAGGATTATTCGTAGTAAAAGGTGAAACAACTTAACAAAAACAAAATAATAATCTTTATCTGGAGTAAAACATTTCGTCTCTTTTCTATAGTATGACATATGTATATTAAGAGGTTCCGTGCTTCTTTTGTGTTTACAGATTTTATCAATTCCATAGATTTTGCAATACTTTGGGCTGTTAAACTATTAAGTATTGTGATCTTAATTCGTGGAAAAGATGACATTCTAAAATAAAATCTTCTAGACTGTTACGGAACTGGTGCATACGTTCTGATCTTGGATTAATATTAGGTTTCGTCCAACTGCCTGTTTCTATTTCTAACCTATGTCTAGATATTCTCAGTCTAGTAAATGCATACCATATCTAAAATCAACGGTCATTATGATATCTAGATATTTACTATGTTCAAAATCAGCAAAACGATTGTAGGTAGTTGTCCTTGTGGAATTGCATAACTGATCCTTGTCTTTAACACGTAGTTTGAAAAAATAATTCAAAATAAATGTCTATTACCTGCACATTGATTAATCAACACTTTATTATATCGAACCTTTCAAATATTTGTTTCACATAGAAAGTCCAATTCATTTTAGTTAGGTGGTTTTGTAGATCATGTATCACTAAATAAACTATTATAGCATACGTTCACCTAAGTATGTGTTTTTAATCCTTTCACTGATATGAGGTAATGACCCATCTAATACAATCACTGCCATGAAACACCCTGCTTAAGTTTTCGTCTGCCTTTATTTCTACAATTTAGCATTTTATGGGTATTTTCATACGAGAGTAAAATCGTTTGGATACTGATCAGACGCCGCATTGCGCGGCCTCTGATAAGGATCCAGTTTATTTGCAAATAGTACGTAGGCGTGTTAGGCTTAGAGCTGGACTCAACCTTTGCGAAATACACAGACATGTTAATTTAAAAGGCAAATGCAACTCTATTTTCAATTCCAGGTTTCTAGCCTTTTTCAAATTTACTTACTCATATTATTAAATTCGTTTCCTATGTTGCAGATATTATACTGCGTGGCTTAGTGGTAGAGCGTCCGCTTGCAGTGCAGGAGGTTGTGGGTTTAACCAAAGACTTAAAAATTGGTAGTAATGGCTTCCCTCCTTGGCGCTCAGGATTTCGGGATAGCATTACAACTGGTTCGTCGGTGTCAGGATAAGGTGACCGGCCGGGTACAGTCCCATTGGTGCACCTAAAAAGTGCCCCTGCTCATAATACCCGAAAGGGGCGTGTAGCAGTATATAGAGAAAGAAAGAAAGATAGTAGACTATCACATTAGCAATATAAGTTTCGCTGCATTAAAATAGTAAAGGTTTCGTGCACAAATCAATGACTTACATTGCACGTCCACATATATTGTTTCCAGTGTAAATATTGTCGTATTTATATTTTCCATACACATGTATAACCCTGTATAGTTCCTTGTTATATTGAAAATGGATAGCTGTGCTCCCTGTCGTCTGAATGATCCGTCATTATTCACCCAGTACACATTAGCACCCGGTGATGTTCCATTGCATTCAATGAATAGACCTTCGTTTTCAGGCACTGAATGCGTCACAAAGCGAGCTGAAATTAATATAGAAAACAATAAATACACATCCTTAATATATCAGTGTTTAAATCTACTATTCTATGTAAAACCATTTGTTAACAGGGTAGCGTCATCTTAAATTTTCGACTGCTTTTAGTTTTCAAATTTAAAAATCATGCATTTAAAGTAAATACATTTTAATATGAATGTCAAAGAATGCGGGTCTCTTACAACAACTCGTTTTCGAATCAGGATCCAAACTCGGACTTGGCAGTGGTGAATGGAGTACAATGCTACTTCTTGATAACAAAAGCAATAAAGCATGATAAAAAAAAAAAGACTTGTGTAATACGTGTTACACTTAACAGTATTTATTTCAAATTTTCTTCAGATTAAATAACATGTGTCTATAATTTCTCAAAACATGCCATGATGTTATATGTTTAATTAGGTGCTTTCTGTTCGTTAAATAACAGGTGCCTAAATTCAAAATTAGAATATTATATTTAACTTAACCAATAACTTACATGATAATGATATAGATATCAAATCTTTGTCAACTCTAATATTAAAGAAATATTATTGTGTAAACAAAGGCTGTTCTAGTGTATAGTTCAACATATGCACGAGCAAAGGTTTCATTAGAGTTTGCTGCATACCCGCTGTAAACATGACAGAGTTTGGTGACATTTTCCCTTCTCCTCGACTGTTATTTGCAACAACAGAAAGGTTATAAGTCATCCCTGGTTCCAGATCTTTAATCACGTGACTGACGTACTTTAGTCCATGTCCTCCTTTCATTTCCTCGAAACAAGCAATATCTGTAACAAATCAGTTTTATCAAAATATTCAATCATTGTTTAAAATAGTCCTGTGTCATTTTCTATGATAAATTATTTATATATATGTTTCGACACCTTATCTTACATAGGCCTACACCAGTCTTATATTAGCATTCACGATGAATGTTATAACTTATAGAAGCGCCTTTCGTGACTTTACATATTCCTAGTACAAAAACCTGTTTTATAATTATACCATGTTATGTCAAAAGGGGAGAGGCTCATTGGCAACTATCTGACCTTTTAAATACTATTATATGCATACATGTTCATTATGCCTTTTTCATATATTTTATAGCTCTTTCAATGCTATTAATGGTTCATGAAATATCTCGTGAGATGTGTTTCGTATTTAAGATGGTTCAAAGTGTCTTGATGGATCGACGAACGACAGATGAAAATACTTACAATAGGGCTTATTGGCTGTAAATACTTTTGTTTAAATACTAAGCATTTACAAAAGTTCATGATTTATAACTGTTGTGTTAGCGTCGGTATTAAATGGAATCACTCTATACTACCTTCATAGCCAGATCCATTGTAAGACTTGATGATGAAGTTCTGCTTTGCTCCATAATCATACCCAGACATCCAAGTTATATTAACACTGCATTCAGTAATGTTGTTCACTGTCAAGTCCATGACCTGGCCAGGTGGCCCTACAAATAAAAATTATACACTTTGAACGCTAAGAAATGTTTTCGTCTGCAATAATTGTCGTCTACAACTGTTCTAAAACTAAATATTTATCAAATGTAATTTCTAAACAGAATCTAAATTTCAAGTGGATTTGAAGTAACTCTGGATTCGTACGTAATAACGATTTTGTCATTAGACTGTAACGTTAATTGATAATGTCATTATGTAGCATGTCTCATTTCTAACAATTAACAACAAGAACGAAGCTAATGTATATTCAATCGAAGTTTGTACATTTCTAAATTACTCCGTGTCATATCTCTATCAAACATGTTTGCAATACCGATGAGGTCGACTGTGGAATTGACAAGTTTAAAGTGTTCACATACAATAGTCTATAATTTAAACTGATTAATGTATACTTCATAGACCCAGGCTAGAGGCCGATTAAACTATTAGGTTTTGTGTATAACACTTAAACTGTCGTAATTTTTTTTCTGATAAACTTTACCGTCAGCCATCACGGTATACGTGGTATTGGATTGGCCGAGATCATTCTCCATCATCAGCATATAGGAACCAAATTCGTCTACTTTGAAATTGTTGAGATGAAGGTCACTTTCATAATGTTTCGTTGTACAGGGTAGTGCCTTTCCCTTAAACGTCCACGTAAAGTTTGGGTAAGGGTAACCTAAACTGGCTACATTTATATCAAAATTGTCACCAAGACGAGGCTGGAACTTTTCATGGCTTGGTAACCTTGGCGACGGCGGACCTGTCAAATATAACAAATGCAGTATATGTAAAAATGATAATTTGCGTCATGTTTCGCCGTGGAAGGAAAATGTGTATTGAGAATTTTTATACATCTCTCTTTAAAAAGGTATTACTTGTTACTCTGCCATGAGTCTTATTTTGTGTAAATAGCATAATTAATTCCCTGCAATAAGCTATAACCCACACATATCGCGCCAAACAGCATGACTAGTGATCGACCTCTTTACAGTCGGGCATTTTTATCTCCTATTTTATTGTGCGATGACAGGTAGAGCATACTACTAAATTATGACAGCTTAACTAAGGTGACAAATGAGAGGATGTAGATGGATAATATTATTTTGCTATTCTGTCGTAGTACAAATGAATTATCTACAATTGCTCTACCTTCTGACATGTCGTCCGGCGCTCATTAGCAAAACTTCCTTATAAATGTCCTTTTTTAAATGTCGGTATAGAAGATGTCTTTGAAGTTTAGGCGGTGGATTTTCATTTCTCAAGTTTACATAATAATTTAATACATTATTCATTTGCTTCAAAAGTTAAACATTTTGTTTTTATACTAACACTTTAGATACCTAACAAGCATTAATTCAGTGTCTACTTCGTGCAACATCTCTCTCTCTCTCTCTCTCTCTATCTGTCTCTCTCTCTGTTCCTGTCCCTATATCTCTCTTTCTCTGTCTCTCCCTCTCTCTTTCTCTCTCTCTCTCATCTCTTTACCCACCCACTCTTCAAAACCCACTAGATTTCCCTATCCCCTCATCGCTAGAACATCTCTAATTTGAATACTCTCTTTATCCTACTGCTGATTCCCAACATAAGGTCTGAACAAGGTTCTACAAAAACAAAGTGAGAAACGTGATTTACAGAAAACCCGTATTTCCTCTGACTTTGAGTCATTCCCGATCAGGTTTGTTGATGAGAATTTGTACCGTCCACCATCGTTGCAACTGACGTGTTTTACAGTAAAATTAAAGCTTCCTTCTCCAGTTTCGTTGTGCACTTCCCCACCACTATCTTCCAAGGTGAAGGTCGTGTAGGGAGGTGGGTTGCCCTCTACTCGTATGACGAAACGTGCAGTGTCACTCTCGTTTATAGGCTTGTTAGGATTTGAATCAATGTGTAGTTTTGCAGGATCTGCAAAGAAATAAACCATCACATATAGGTTACAATATTTTACTACCAGGTTTTCCATTCATTTATTGCCATTGTAATTCGTATTAGAGTTCATGTGCGAAACCTCTGCTAAAATAGGATTCCAAACAGATCATACTCGTCTGTGCTGCTTTAACACTGCTGCGTGTAATATTAAAAGTGATTGCACATTGTGTTGTAGCAACTTTGCAAGTTATCCATTAGGAAATCTGTATCAGGTTCATTGTTACTATTATTTTAAACCATTTGTTGTTATTGATAATATTGTTAATGTAATTATAACCATCATAGTTATGATAGTGACCTGTGTTGTCATTGGGTCAGTAAACATGTATACTAAATTGCTACGACATAAATACAATAATATGTACGATGTATAACCACCAAATCGTAGCAGTAGAGTATAAAGGTATGTTCATAATGTAACGTGGACCACATTCCATAAGAATGAAAAAGTGATAGCACATTTAGTAATATGGACTACCATCGTTAAAGATTAGTGTTAGTTATACCAACGCAATAAAATACGCAATATGTTGAACATTAATATACCTATGATGAAATTCACTTTTGTTATACGTTCTGCAAATCGTACATTGTAGACATAACACATATTTCACTTTACATATTGACGTGTTTCCTGCTCTCAGCTTGACTTCGTAGTATAAAAAGTTGCTTAGGTGACGACTGTGTTGTAATTGCAATCAAATAACTGATAAAATAAATTGTACGTCGATGATTCAAAACATATCGAATTCCTACGTTGAATACCAGTCTAGTTTTATACACCCACAATACATCGATATGAGTAATTTAATTCTTATATTAACATTAGTTCTTACTATCTGTTCTAATGCTACTCGATAATCAATCGATATGCACTTTTGTGATATCCATGTAAGAATGTGTTGTCACGAATATTGTGTACGATAAAGGTAATAGTCATAAATACAAAACTAAAGGTGTTAGATATTCGAACGCCAGAATATTAGTTTAATTTTTAAAGTTACATTTCAACGAAAACGAGCCTTAGTGCGAAAATGCAAAGTTACCGTCATTGTGATACATGACGTCATTTACGATATTTAGAACAAAATACTGTTAATTGTCTACGTGAAATCCCAAAGTGTGCAAGTCTTCCTTTCATTTGGAAAGTTTCTCCTTTTTAAAGAAATGATAATATAATAAGGAAATATCAACAACTAAGTTTTCGCGCATTTGGAAATCCAGCCAAACATCTTCACTACTGTCTCATTGTAGTCTGCTATAAGTGTATAATTTGAAAGTATCCTTCCGCCGAGTAAAATTTCACACAGTCATTGGCTTTCATGAAAGTATAGAGCATATTCAAATAAGTTTATCGTTGCAAAATGCAAGTGCACAGTAAATATAGATTAATAGCTATCATTTGTATGTATTTTATGTCTGCTGCTTTGGGTTCAACTATACAAGAATAATGTATAATCAGAATATGATAATACTGTACCGAGTATACAGTGGAGAAAACGTTATTCTTTCCCAATAAACGCGTTTACGCTAAAACTATTATTTACAGTGCAAACAGTTTGGAGCCAGATCAGACGCCGGGTAACCCGGCGTCTGATCAGGCTCCAAACTGTTTGCCACCAAGATAAACATGAAATATCAGAATTGTCCAAAAGTTGCAGTTTTCTACGTTTTAGTGCTTTGCGTTTGCGTACGTTTGCGTTTAAACGGGAAAGAATAACAGATTCTCCACTGTACAACAATGCCTCAAAACCTTTGTTGCAATCTATTGGTGCAGTATATTTCATATAAACAATCCTTTCATAGGCTAAAAAGGTTATATACTCGGGAAAAAAGTTTAACTATTTCACTGCCAAATTAATCGTGAGGTTTTTACCCCTTCGCCATTTGATTGTCGTCTGCTTCAAAAGTGTCGTCTGCAAAAACATTTCAAACTAATATTTCACGTATAATGACTTAAAAAAATATCGATATAAGTGTCAAACAGTTTTGATTCTTATCAGACGCCGTTTTACGCGGCGTCTGATCAGGATCAAAACAAGTTGCACATGCGCTTTATGACGCCATTGAGAGTGAAAGGCTTAAGGAAATGTCTTTAAAAACCTTTTCTATCCGGAAATTGTATAATTGCACAATGGTGCAGTGTATCAAGACGTTTAGAAGCATCAATAAACATACAATAAAATCTGCAACTTGTTTTAAACTAAAGTACGTCAGCCATTAAGTGAATATGGTCAAATGTACAATATAATATTTATGGGATCCTGTTTGAGTTTCATCTATCTATTTGTTTTCTTCTGACCATCTGTATAACTGTGTAGTGCCTACTCATCATATTATTTTAATAGGATTTTATTGAATGTGTACATTTAATATAGATACTAATAAGTATTAGTGTTTTTCATCGAATCCGATTTTTATACATGAACTCGGTCAAAAAAGTCTTGTGACACGGCTGTATATTCCAGGTATTTTTTTACGTCCATATATCGTACTAAGTATATAAATATGTTTTGTAAGTTTTCACTTATTACATACACCTGACGACAGAGCCAAACGCTAATCGAAAGCTGCAAAAAAGCGCTATTTCGCCAGCGTGACACAGTCCCGTAAACCATTCATCCGAATGGCATTGCTCACATATACCTAAAGTGTTCACAGTTCTGTCTCTGAATTAAAATCACGTACGGCGTTAATGAATAACAATCGTCAACAAAATCACTTATCCGACGCCGACCGCCCAAGTCTCGTTGGACATTTGCATGAAGAGCATCGATACCTAATCCACATACACCCCTCCCCCTTCCCACTCCTTTACTCTACCACACACAAAACAACCAAAATAATTTGTATCAAAATTAATTGATATACATATTTCCTTTTAATATCTTGGATTTCATATAGATTATTTTATTTATCTAGCCACTGACAACTTTAAAACTCATATTCTTTCTGATTTTCAGTGGATATCCTAATGCCCTTCGACTGTTCAAACAAATGTGTTCACTTGGTAAAAAAGTTGCATCTTGATATCGTAATGTTGAACCGAACTGTGTCTTTCTTTGGCCCTTTACAGACTGAAAAAGTCTTGAACGGTTATTGTTATATATAATGTCGCAAGACTTTATTTACCGAGTATATAAGGTTGTTATAAAAAAACATACGTATATGAAAAACACCCTTAGCTGGCGATATATACTTTTTTATAATGTCAAGCAAAGCATGATTATAGTTATTCCTACCATCGCGTCTTGTGTTTAAAAGGGAAATAAACATTGACTCACATTGCACATTAACGTAGATAGTTTCTATAGGATCATTGGGGGAAAGAACCTTTGAACATCTAAAGTTCCCAGTTAGTCTTCTTTTGATGTCAGGGATAACCAACGTTTTACCAGTGAATACGCCGCCTGCATCGTCTCTCCATTCAACGAAAATGGACGTAGTATCACACGTCACCCTAAACGTTTGACCCTCTGTGACATTGTACCTTTTCGGTTTTAGATCTGAAAATAAACAGAATTGCGCTAGTGTGCTATAATAGAATGAATAATCGTAGAATTACAGCTAGACAATGCGCTGAGTCGTACGTAAAGATGACTTCTGACATTGTAAGCTATCAGAACAGAACAGATTCAAGTGCTTTATGTTATCATATGTCGCGAAACAATGCGGCTGGTCTTGATCAACAATGCTGACAATGTCCGAAGGTTTATTGTTGATGTTGCCAAATGCCAAACAAACTGATTCTTGATCAGAACCAATATACGTGTAATTTGAACTGAATCGAAACTATCTACAATATTGTATGTAGTCGCAGATAGTTGTATAACTGTTACAGTAAAATCTTAATATTACGGCCTCTATATTGTTAAAATTAGTATATGTTTATGGCTGGTGACTGCTGAAAGCAAGGTTACAGTCAAACAGAAAGCTCCTAAGCTGCAACATGTCATTTTAATAATCAATTAGCATTCGCGTTAGGGGTAGTAATATAGAGTTTTTTGTAGTAAAAACATATTGTACTCTAGTAGCTCTTACCCGAAGTCAGAAAAAACAATTTTGGTTTTAACAACTGAAAACAATTTGTAAAAACGGCTTCTTAGAGTTTTACTAATGTCGACATTTAAGAAATACAACAGATGGTTGTGTAATGAAACTCCGTTGAAACCTTGTCCTAATATTAGCGTATAGGTGTTTGAAAACAAAACCTAATGAATCTGCACTAATTCTTAGTGAAAAAGTCTTATTAATTTCTTAGCCATTGTATTAGTTCAGATAGAATGGCTATAGTGGATTGAGTTTTAAAAATATATATATGTATATATATATATATATTCAATGGGAGACGGACTATGTGGGTAAGATTGTTACGTGGAAAACTTTCAAAAAGTGAAACTGAAACTACTCTATAAACCCATTACTTAGGCTAGTCTCAATTCTCCAATATCTGCATTACGTGTTCTTTATCTGACAACTCAAATTATCAAAACTACCCAACACTATCTCCGTGTACCTTCCTTTACATACATACATGTATATATCGTAAGGACATATAAACCAATTAACTGCCAATTATAGCGTCTTATGAACTCTTTAACTGCCAACGGCGCCAAAAGCTGACTTTGCTAACAGTTTGTATCCAGATCAGACGCCACAGAACGCGACGTCTGATCAGGATCAGGAACTAAGCTGTTCGACACTCGTATCGACATCTCTTCAGTCACAACAGCCCTGACTCTTATTTTAAAAACAGTGCAGACGACACTACCAGTGCAAAGATATTCTGGCAGTAAGAGGGTTAAAGCAGACGATAAAACTTGGCAATGAAATAGCTGAGACTTTGCCTGCCGATCCTGACTTTACTGTTATTTGGAAACAGCTTGAACTCAGTTCAGACGTTAAGTAACACGGTGTCTGATCTAGATTCAAACAGTTTAACATTCGTGTTTAGATGTCTTGCTTTAAAAAACTCATAAATCTTATATGAAAAACCTTTAGGCCACAATTTCAAGGTAGAAAATTGCAGGATATGGGTTAACACATTACCCCCATAGCCTATTTTAGGCGAATTATGCTTTACTTTCAGCCTGCTTTATAGTTTAAATATATGTATTTGCATAATAACATGTGCAAAGGGATTAGGCTACACGTTATTACAACATTATCATTGGCCCTTTCCCTAGATATATACAAAACAGTGGCATAGCATAATAAAGTGGATAATAGAATAGTTACTTTGCTATAATAGCAATCGATGGCACAACCGGAGTGTTGGTTATACTCATTTACTTTAATACAAAATGGTTGTTTAACGTTTTCAAAATGAGTTGTAATCGGCTATATAGTCCTGTTATCGATATAGTGTTTAGTAGGATAAGACAAGTTTCAAATACTCTTTGAAGTACAAATTAATGGCAAAATATTGGTTTTAGAGTGCCGCCAAACTAAATAAAAGCAACATAACTATACATAAAACTAGCATAAACTTATTGATGCGTGTTTGTTGAGAATCGCATGGTATCGTGGTTGTACTTATGGACTGTCTGAAAAATATGCATATGTTTTATGATACCATCTGCAATGGTGTAGAAACTTTTTCCTATGGTGCATTTCTATCACTGTATACATTGGAACCTTTTTCTTCAGTGGAGGTATAACTTCAAGGCGTAAAACACACATTAACTATGAGGTAATGGGTTAAACTTTTGTCGTCTGCAAATGGTTTGAAGTTGTTTCATTCAATATTCAGAGTTAACTAGTTTTGACTTAGAAAACATATTAGCATATACAAAACAGATTGATTCCTCATGAAACGCCGAGTTACTCGGTGTCTGATTCGGCTACAATTTTTTTTAGAATACTTATAAGTGTGCTCGCACCTGGTAGGCAAGATCTTCAGTAGTTCTCTCAAACATTATTGTATATGTTGTTTTCAAAATATGTTTTGGTAAATGACACAAATGTAAGACGGGGCTTTACTCAATAATACAAATTCAAGATAATGTTTTGTTAATGACACAAATTCTTGATAGTGTTTGATAAATAACACTAATTCTAGATATCGTTTTGTTACATTCAAGATTGTGTATAGTTAAATGCCACAAAGAATAACAAGCATTGAACACTTTCATGAAAGAAATTGAGGTTATATTTACTTATGGGGTACTCTGATATTTCATGACCCTTTAAACCCTTTCCCCACCAAATTGAATTTAATCGTTTAGTTTATCCCTTTAACCGCCATTTGATCGTCTGCTGTAAAAATGTTGCATTTACTAGTATTTCAAAGCAAGATTTTTAACAGTGTAACCAACGAAATATCGATACGACTGTCAGGCAGTTTGCGTCTTGGCCAGACTCCGCGTACAACGTCTGATAAGGATCAAAACTGCTCGATAAATGGACTTTAACGCCAATCGGGGTGGAAGGGTTAACACACCTTGTCTCTGTCATCTGAGTGTCACATGTGTACTAGAAGATAACGGGTCATATTAACTAATCCTTTATGCTGTCGTACATGTACAACAGACACTATTCTATTAAGCACGCATTCAAAACATCCTATCGACGCATTTTCAGGATTGAAATGCAAAACAACTCCTCTATATAAGTTGTTTGAGTTATTTTTATACTGCTTTAAATAATAGCGTGACTTATTATCCCCAATGATATTAACCCATTGGTGCCAACGAACCCATATAGTGGACATAGGCAAACAGTGTAGACTCTGATCATACGCCGCATTATGCGGCGTCTGATCAGAGTCTGCACTGTTTGCGGATAGGAATTTCAATATAAAACAAAATGAAAATGAAAGTTTTGACCAGGCACCCCTTATATACGTAAAAAATGAATAATACAATACTATAAGCAAGGAAGAAACCACTGGGCGCAAATGGGTTAAAAAGTAGTCGTACAGTTTAAGTTTGACTGTATATCTTTTTGGCAGATGATGTCGCAAAATAGTTCAATTTCTGTTCGCCAAATTAACTCAAATATGACCTGCAATAGTGGGTGTCTTGCTTTTATATGAAAATAAAATGTTGGCAAATGCTGGTATGCGTTAAAGAGACTGGTAACAAGATCTAGCATAAAAATAGTAACAAAACGCTTATATAAACAAGTAAATATTAGTTTAGGGTAAGATATTCTGTTGTTTAAAAATATGCATTTCAGTGAAAAAATAAATTAGCTCAGGTGGGATTCGAACCAGGGACTAAGCCTGCGGCGACTTAAAATGAAAATTAAGCTAAACGCTTTACCGTTTTAGCTAAGCAGGATCATCAATTTCTGGGGATCGGTTTAACCTACTTTTTAAGATATTTTTGGACTGATCATATCTATGTGATGCCAGATGCACGATAATGCAACCCATTTGCTTCTATATGAGTATTTCTTTTAATTTTGCTAATACACCAGTTGGTTGCGAGTCGCTTTAACAGTGTAGATACATGTACTAGATATGTTCCCCTTTCATATAGAAAAGCAAACAAAAGTCAAATCAGGAACGATGTATGTCTCTTTGTCAGAGATGCGAACAAGTGTTTTCCATGTTCAATTTTGATTACAGTGAAACTCAATTATAACGAAATGGGATATAACAAAATATTGAATTTAATGAAAAAAACTTTTGCTAATGAAGATGTATTAAAATGGACCTGGTTTGACAGAATTGGTATATAACGAAAGAAATTAGGCGGTCCTGTGACTTCGTTTTAAGTGAGATTCACTGTATACTTATGGGCGCTGAATATTAGTCGTTCGCACATAGGTTAGTTAAATAAAATTATGAAAACGGCATTTTCTGTTCTTTGTTTACAGGTTCGTGTATACAATCCGGTTGACAAACGTCTAGTTATTTTGCGTTTGATTAGGATCAAAGCTGGTTGCACATATCAAGACTATTCGGTTCATAAGCTAACCTGGTAAACAATTCAAACAATATGTACACTGGTGTGACATTACAGTAGCCGAACTGAAACTAGCAAATACAAATAACCATAATCTGTGGAAAAGACGTCATTCTTTACCGTTTAACCCCTTACCCCATAGCCAGTGTCTAGTTTGAAGACAGAAGAACACTGAAAGCAGGTTGAAAGTAAAGCAGAATGCGCCTGAGGGCGCATTCTGCTTTACTTTCAGCCTGCTTTAAGCTACAATTTGCTAAGATATATAAACGTGTTATAGTGTTCATGACTTTATAAATTGGACTAATATTCTTCTGTTGTCTTAAATATGTAAACATGCTTATTTATAGGGTAATTGGTTGCACGAAACCAAACACAAGTATAATGCAATGAAATATAGCAATTTAAAATGTTTATAGAATTGTGCCGATTTGTTCTTATCTGACTGGCAAATAGTTTAGAGCCAGATCAGACGCCGGTGTCTGATCTTGCTCTAAACTGCTGGTAATGTATATACGGTTTTTAGCATAAATGTGTTTAATTGGAAATAATAACGCCTTCTCCACCACTATTTGTGATTAACATAATGGATCACTTACCGTCGCTTTTGATGTTGTTTGCAGCGCCTACGAATCCATCAAACATAAACAAAACCAAAAAGGTTGCTAGTGTAGAAGTGTGCATCTTGAAGGAGGTCTTTGTGGCTATATTTGCCCTTTCATTTAAAACTAACTGTCAGGTTTTGGATGCTGTGTGTTATGAGGGCAATATTTCTAACTTTATCTTATCAAATCGACCAGACACTCCTTTCCTAGCGCTTTATCTGAACTTCAAATAAAACCGGGTACCAGCGATAGCGAAATTTGCAGGTTGAGACTTGTGCACTAGTTAGATTTATTTATTGCGAGTCCAAAAGACGCTACTAGTATTTAACAAGGTTTTGGTGTACATAGCTATGGTGAACTTAAGTGTTCACACTGTACGGGTAAATTCTTGATAACTGTTGCAAACAGTTTGGATCCAGATAAGACGCCGTGAAACACGGTCTCTCATCCGAATCCAAACTGTTTGACACCCTGGTGAGATTTTAGAAAACGAATGCACATAAATCGAGTCTGAGAATTGAACCGGGTACCAGCGGTAGCAAAATTGCAGGATCGGACTCGTGCGTCACAGACTCTATCATCTGCAAATTTTACCTCTTGCGATACTTATCAAAGTAGATAAAAATCATTTTCTGTCAGAAAATATAATATGGATTTCAAACTATTTGGAACCAGATGAGACGCTGAGTATCACATAATCGCTTGGATTGATATAGTCGACGTGGAATAACCGGAGTTTGATTGACTTACACTAAAATTATCATTGACATAGATTTACATGTGTTCGTTTAACCCATAGAAACGAATTCGTTGCAATCAATTCCATAACTCCCTTCTGCATTAATACCGGTATATTAATTGCTGTCAATTTTCCAAGCGCTTAATATCATTCCGACACCGGTGCTGCAAAACAGTACCAAAAGATTTAACACATACATGTATGTGCCTGAAACGTCTACTCCAACATGTAGATTGCTAATATTAGTGTAAATATTTATTGACTACAGTGCTCCCTCCCTACAACGGCCCTCCGAACGACGATTCTCTCCTTACAATGACCCTTGCCGCTATTCCCCCAAACAAGATGTTAATAACTAACGATTTCACTGCTGATATATCGTCTGTTTATACGTGTCGACTGCTGTTTATCTCAATGCTCTGTATTGGACATTTTCAAAAACATAAAGACAAACGACAAAAAGTTTGAATCCCGACCAGACACCGCGTTACATGGCGTCTGATCTGGGTTCAAACGGGTTGCAAAATTACTCTTAGGGTATTAATATTCCCTTCCTATAACGAATCCCTCCGAAAAACACAAACAATATTTGTCTCCCATTGGGTGTTGTGTAGAGAGGGAGTACTGTAATACTAGCAGAACCTTTGAGACAATTTGGTTTAGAATTCTTGCCTTTCCTCGGATAATGGTGAGTACTTTGTCTTGGTTAACGTTGTCGTGTTATTCGTTTTCTGATTTACTTAAATTTCCTTAACCCATGTGTGCCTAGCCTTCTATAAAAGTGACAAAGGCAAGCAGGGTAGACTCTGTTCAGAGACCACATTATTTGCTGATAGGAATCAAAATTTAGACCAGCCACCCCTTAGATGAAAATAGACTACAGTGGAGAATCTGTTATTCTTTCCCGTTTAAACGCAAACGTGCGCAAACGCAAATCACTAAAACGTAGAAAATAACAACTTTTGGACAATTCTGATAATTCTTGTTTATCTTGGTGGCAAATAGTTTGGAGCCTGATCAGACGCCGGGTTACCTTGCGTCTGATCTGGCTCCAAACTGTTTGCACTGCAAATAATAGTTTTAGCGTAAACGCGTTTATTGGGAAAGAATAACAGATTCTCCACTGTACATATACTCCAATAAATAAGAATGGAAGAGTTCACAGGGCGTTAATTAATGTGTTAATCAGTTACCCATCTTTACCCATTTCTGCCTATAATCCATACAGTGGACAATAGCAAATAGTTTAACCCTTTACCCCATAGCCTGTATTAGTTTTGAAGATAGGTGGCTACTTAAAGCAGGTTGAAAGTAAAGCAGAATGTGCTTTAAGCTATAATCTGCAAGGAAACTGAAAATAATTCTTATGAATTATATTCATGACTGTATAATTTGGAACTATTTTCTTCAGCGGAGGAATAAATTAAATGCGCTAAAAGTCGCTTCTATTGGGGAAAGGGTTAAGCATCCATTGGGTCGTTCATCAGTATCTGCGCTTTTTGCTATATAATATGAAACGCTAATGTGCTGTGTATGGACAAACACTGCAGTTATATTTGTATATCTATACTAACACGATAAAGAAACTGTACATTTGCAACTTTTACTTTTCACACCATCGTCATTCACACACAAAATTATAATCTGCAAATGTAAAGGCTTTGTTTATTATAGTGTCACCCCTATTGAAAGGGCCAGCCAGTTTGGCTTATGAGGCACCTATCCTTTTTTGCGCGCACAGAACCTCCCGAATCCCTTCTCTTATTGCCGGGCGCCTGGCAGAGACGGGCCTACGGTAACCATTCGTTTAACTACCTGGCGGCTCACCAACCGGCCACATCAGTCCCAACCCCGTATCCGGCTCCGGGATTCGAACCTTCGACCTCCCGCTTCCGAGGCGGACGCCCTAACCACTAGGCCACGGTTGCGGTTGATTAAATCACATTGAAAAAAAAACACTATCGTGTAACCAATAGATTGCTGCGCATATTGATACTAAATTTGTCTATGGTTTGTACTTATAAGTATAACAAATAAAAGTCCTTCATTTCAAATGCAAACAAACCAAAAGCAGTTTCTTATCGTGTTAATATATAATGGAATCTCCAAGCAAGAAAATAGGGAGAATTCGTTGCAATATCCATAAATAGCTTGGGTCACATAGCCTTTTAATACAAAAGGCCAATTAAAGCATGTTGAAAGTAAAGCATTCTGCTTTACTTTCAACCTGTTTAAGGCTACCGTCTGTTAGAATATAAAATATTTCTGATGTGCATATTTATGACTGTATAAAGTAAAAACTATTTTCTACAGTGGAGGTAGAAATTAAAGATTTAAGATGTGTATATATGGAGTAACGGGTTAAACAACGAAAATAAGCTTTCGAACTTTAGAGTGGTTGTACTATCGCCAATTATGTACAGTGAACCTCTCTTATACGACCACTAAAACGAAGGCTTATTGATTATAAAAAGACAGGTGACAGGTGACAGCTTAAATCAAGGTGACACAAACACAGACAGCTCATACGGGAGTTTATATTTTACTGTTTGAATCTGAATCTGAATATATACGTCGTAGACACCAAAAATGGCTTTCACACGACGGGGAAGAGTGCGCATGGCTCAAAGCAGGCATTTGGCGTCTACATCGTATAATAAACGCAATCTGGTAGTCGTGATACAGGGGATCCAATGTACTATTTACATAAGTTACGTGTCCTTGTAAATGCACAAACTGTTTCAGGTTATCAATATACATGCTCTCGCCAGGAAGTTCGTATTCAATTCTAGATTATTCATCGCCATCGCGGCTCCTCGGAAATTCAAAAATATTTATCCAGGTCAAACGCCAAGTAAATCGGCGTCAAGATCAAAATCAGAACTATTTGAAACATGTTTGAATTTATTTAGTACAAATGCCTTTCATTTGAAAAGTAAATGCATATGAAATGTTTTAAGCATAAGACAAGTTTGCGATGAAAGGGTTAAAGAAGCATTGACCCATATTTATCAATACATGCATCAAAAATTCGGTAAATTATTACTTGTTCATATTAGTTCCTTATTACTAAATGAACAAAGCTTCCTTTTTAATTATTTCTTCCGACGACAATGGTTCAAATCACCTATATTCAACTGTGTTTGGAAAAAGACACTGCTTAACCCCTTTATCACCAAATAAACCGTCAGTGGTGTATCCCTTCATAGCCATATTGTCGTTTTATCTGTACTATCGTTTCAAATTTACAATAAAGGCAGAGTGACTGACGTAATTGCAACACGAGTTTCATACAGTTTAGATCTTTATCAGACGCCGCAAAACTGCAAATACTGAACAAGATTGGCACTGTTTGCCAGCTTGCGTTACATTATAATCGAACACCCCTAAATGGCCGGAAGAGGACCAAACTAAATTAGAAACTGGAATAGTCCACTAGAAATTAAAGAGATGAATGAGTTAAAAAGAACATCAAACTGTATTGACCAATACCAGTTGCGGCGTTGCAAATTCACCAACGGATCTGTGATCAGGGTCTACACTACTTACTTGGTCTCATGACGTCTCGCTTTGCTAGCTAATGCTGCATACCCTGCTGAGACGCTGCGTTGGAAGAGTGTATGGTAATACAGGTTTATTATTATTATTATTATTATTATTACTTCATCTCCATCAAGATTGATGATGATGAGAAGGCGCACTTATGATGTGCACCAGGGGCCCGTTTCATAAAACATCTTACGACAAATGGTGTCGTAAGTCAAAACTTTAAAATACATTTAATCTCTGATTTCTCTATCTAATCCTGTCTTGTGACATCTTTTTGGAATCGTCTTTTCAAGACGATTCCAAAAAGATGTCACAAGACAGGATTCGATGGAGAAATAAAAAGAAATTGATACTTTTATAATTTGACTTACGACAAAATTTGTCGTAAGAAGTTTTATGAAACGGGCCCCAGTTGCTTACATTGCAATAGCTCTACATCCTTTTCGTCGCAATTCTGTTCCTTAACTTTGAATTCATTGTAATGTAAAAGGCGTTGTTCTTTACCGTTTAAACGAATTAAACGCAAACGCCATTCACTAAAAGAATAATCAGATGCACTGGCTCCAAATAGTTTGCAAGGGAAATAATTGTTTTAGCACAAGCACTTTTATTGGGAGAGAATGACGTCTTCTCTACGGTAGGTGTGACGCATCAAATGCAACTGACTGTAAAATCTAGATGTTTGCATTATTGAAATTTAAACTAGAATACACCGCCATAAGCAACTAGATTTGAACTAGATCAGATCTGATATGTATGGCATTCCATATACGACAGCCAACTTCTTACTGTCAACTGTCAACTGTCTACTCTTAACTGCTTTCTGCCAACTGCTTACTGCCAACTATTTATTGCCAACGGCTAACTACAAACTGCTCACCGCCAAATGCGTACTGTATCCATACTTGATGATAGGTATGGAACCGAAGCCCCGAACCAGGAACCGTGGCCCCTATGAACTGTTACTGAAATAAGCTTGTCGTTTCCTATGTTATTTTTCTCTTCTATTTTCCAAATTTATAAGTGCTATATATCAATAATTGATGGAAATCCGCCACGATTCCACGACGTATTGATATACAGATGCACTCGTAGTTCGAAATGGGGCGCCTAAAAACATTCAGGAGCGTCATTGTTTTACTCCTATCCAAACATATGACAACAAATGCACAATATTTTGTTTTCCTCGCTATGGAGTTCCATGTACAGCAGCCAACTTCTTACTGTCAACTGCCAACTGCTTACTGTCTACTCTTTACTGCTTACTGCTAACTGCTTACTGCCAACTACTTACTGTACGTTTCATACCTGTACGATACTCCATGTTTTACTTCCAATACGGCAGCTATTTGGTCCAATGTGAAGTTTTGTTGCCGCAGCGGGCAGTATTTTACCAGAAGATCCTCAATTTTTAGTCCCTATACATGAATTTTGAATATTTGACAGGAAGTAGTTGGCAGTAAGCAGCTAGCAGTTGGTTGTCGTATATGGAATTCCATAGATATGGACCCAATTTGTTTGACATTCGTATGGACAGTTCTTCTGCCAAACTGCCTAAAATCTAAAAATAAAACTTGCTAATGTCGTTTTATAGCAGGACGAGTGCATGGCCGTAGATGAATAAGTATATGGGGTTTCCTTAGATTACCAGTTTCCATGCCTCTCTGGTCAAAACTGATTGAGGTAACTACAGTAAAACCTCTCTATCACGAACAATAAATTGTGTTAATTTTTAGGTCTTTATGACAGGTGGATGTTTAAAGCAAGTTGACAGTAAAACAGAAATCTCCTATAGGAGATATCTGTTTAACTGTCACTTTGCGTTAAGATCCCACCTGTCTTTGATACATTATGCTTTACTTTCAGCCTGTTTAAACTACCATCAGCTTGGGTGTAGAAACTATTGCTAATTATACATGGTTACGAATGTATAAATTTGAACTTTTTTCTTCAGTGGAGGAATAAATTAAATGCGCTAAAAGGCACTTCTATTTTGGAAAGGCTAAAACGTTCACAGCATATTTCTCTTATTTTGGATGTTAGGCGTTTGGACGGGGAAAGACGCGTAACCTACTCTGCGCCTGGCCTGGACTGAAATTGTTTGTTTTTGCCAGTGAAATTGACATGGGCGATAAAAGAGTTCATGACTATATATTCTATATATTTTTTATTTGTGTGATTATTGTCTTTATTATATTAAATAACAGATTGAGATCAAAAACAAACAACAGAACATTTCACATTACACAATCGATTTAAGCACAACCACAGACGAAACCCGATAATTTGAACTCGTTTAAGTCGAACTTACTTGTATTTCTAAAACTGAGTTCAACAACTTGAGCTTACACAAACATGCCGTTGTTTTAACCAATCTCATGCGGGATACACTTTTAGGTGTACTTCTAGGCAAACAGTTTTGATCTCAGATCAGGCCCCACATTATGGGGCCTGATCTGAGATCAAAAATGTGTGCAGCTAAGTTAATATTCCATCAGATACTGCTAAAATCTTTTTCAAATATTTGAGTTATATCCGTTGCACACGACATTTTAAAATGGCCGCCAAATATTACCCAGCATACAATGGGTTAACTTAAAACGTGAAATATTGGTAAGTTCGATTGATGGCCGACTAAAGCGATTTCAAGCTACTACGGCTCGACTACATATAGATTTGCCAAACCCGAATGTGATTCTTTCAAATCATAAAGAAATCAATATTAATAAAACTGCAAAACTAAAATGATAACATAACGATTTACGTTTATTAAATTAATAAGGTAATCTCTAAATTACTTCAACTAGAACAGCTAATTTCCGGATTAATAAGACATAATAAAATCATTCGTTAAACACTTATTTTTCTTACTAAGAGTTATCAATCGGGAAGCTAGAAATATCATCCTAATGGACAGTCTACAATGGGGTGAAAATTAGATACATGTTCGTGGCAACAATGAATGTTGAAACTGTTTAAAGAGACTGAAAACCAGATTTAGCCTCAAAGAATATTTTAGAACCAATGCCAGGCGCCCGTGCATATGATCACGCAAACATTAGATTTTGGAAGCGGATTTATGAAAATAAATTCAGTCCATTCAATAAAAATTATACAATGGCCATGACGTTCGAATCCGGGTGAAAACCAAATTGCGGAACTTAAGTAAGAGTCTGTGCCAAGTGAGCTAATCAGACTGTTAAATTAGTGTATATTTTATTACAGTTGTACTTATATCATTGCTCTTTATCACCTTATATAGATAGCTTAATGTAATGATAATGTGGACGAGAAAATATGTAGAGTAAAGGTTATGCAAATTAAAAATCAAATTGCAACCCAGGGATGTTCCTCTGGCTAATTTTCATATCAATAATCGCATTTAATGTTCTTTGCACATCTGGCCTTCCGTCGCTTTAAATGCAAAAGCCAGTGGCACATGGTGTGTTACGCGTCACTGCATATACACATGTATGTTTGATTAATCATAACGATTGATTGATTATTGTCCGCCGATTTCCTCATCTGAAAGAAAAGAAAAGGCATATTAATCCATTTGTGCCCAGTAGATTCTTCCATGTTTATATATTGGATTAGTCCATTTTTTGTCAAAGGGATGCCTTATCCAAACTTTCATTTTCATTTTGTTTTTTATTGAAATTCCTATCAGTAAACAGTGTAGACTCTGATCAGACGCCGCATAGTGCGGCATCTGATCAGAGTTTACACTGTTTGCATATGTCCCATATATGGGATCGTGGGCACAAATATGTTAACTTTTAATCACATTTCTTAAAGGCAATCCTGCATTAAACGGCCACTAAAGTAAGCGTTATATTTATAATCTATATGATAGATGGCATCTTCAAAATGAATAACATTGATGGGGACAGAGGTTTAAGACAAAGGTGGTACAGGAATCTCCTACATGTATACTAAATATCATATAATAGGAATTATCTGCATTACATATGTCCTGCAATTAGCGACTATGTGTCTTTAAAGATATACTGATTACCTTTTACAGTGGTAGCTTACAACAGGTTTGGCTAAATATTACATAATTGGTCAGGGTATGTCTAGATGATCTGTTCTGATGCACATAATATAATGAACATTTAATTCATTTCTAGTCATGTTCCAATTCATACGGCATGGCAAGAATATATCACAGAGTCCGTGCACTGAAGGAAACGTTATATTTTTCCATTTAAGCGAAACAAAATACAGATACAGTGCATGTTTTTTAAAACAATGACAGTCTTTACAAACTGATGAAACGTTCTTCTGATCTGAGTTGCAAACAGTTTGGAGCCAGATCAGTCGCCGGATTACCCGGGGTCTCATCTGGCTTCAATTGGTTTGCAATGAACATGACTGTTGAAGTACAAACGCGATTGTTACATTTAGGGGAATACGTTATATTGTATATTGTTCATGCTGTAATGTTTTGTGTTCTTTACAGTGAAGTCTTCAGTGTTTTGTGCCAATGGCTAATGTCAGATCATAAGGTTCAGTCGTGCTAAATAAATGTGTATTTCCTGGTAATCCTTAAATACGCATCGGGCTAAATTGTGATATTACGTTGGAAACAGTTTGGATCCAGATCCGATGCGACGTCTCAAAGGAATTAAAAATGCTTGACATCCTACAATAGTTCCTGAAGGAAATGCCATTTCTAATTGTTTTAGCCTTACATAATGCTGGTGTCTGCAACACCAGACTTCTGCTGCTGCTCTAAAATTAGTTTCAGTTAATCGGCTACCCATCAGGATACAAACTGTTTGACATCCTAACAATTTCCGAAATAAATGGTATCTCTTCGAGCGCTAAGTAGCAATGTTCACTGCAACAACTGCCGTCTGCAACTGTTCTAAATAGAATTTATAATGAAAACCCAAAACGGAGCGGGAATTTCAAACAGTTTGGATCAAGACGTTTCTCCGAGTTACTCGGTGTCCCATCTTGATTCAAACTTATTGCAAAAATAATCACGATTTCGCCACTAGCGTTCTGTGATTCAATATAGAGTCTCCACACCATACTTACATGTTCGGCGGCTGGCACGCTTCTTAAGGAACAAGGCAACGGCAGCCAGGATGACGACGAAGCCCACAGCCCCTATGACCACGCCTGCAATCTGGCCATCATCAAGTTTGTCTCCATTCTGGGCTTCAGGTTCAGCTTAAGAAACGTGGGTAAAAATAGCCAATATAATAAGGTTTTCAATAGTGGATTAAGCTTAATGAAATATACGCTAGGATGTCAAGTATTGCAAACACAGAAACATACAAATAATGGCTCTGTGAAATACAGGTAACACATTGAAGCAAAGATGAAAAAACCTGAAGTCTGTTTCATAAAACTTCGTACGACAAAAACGGTCGTAAGTCCAAACTTTAAAATGCATTTAATTTTTTATTTCTCTATCTAATCCTTTCGTGTGACATCTCTTTGGAATCGTCTTTTAAAGATGATTCAAAATAGATGTCACAAGACAGTAGTAGATGGAGAAATAAATAATAATTGAGACTTTTATAATCTGACTTTACAGCAACATTTGTCGTACGAAGTTTTATGAAACGGACCCCAGAAACTCCCCATTGGAGCTTTATGCCTTTCTGTTATCTAGCTTATACAGAAACCAGCCTCGGTGGCTAGCGAGATATTTATGTACAGTACTTGCATTTCAATATATCGCTCCATTGTGTAATATTATGGAATTCCATTGTTTTTACTTTACATTGATACGGGTAGTTAAATGAATTCGATCTAATTTTGTGATTTGAAGCAGACTATACAATTCAAGCAAACGGTACCATCTGTTCTATAAGCGATTATGTCAAAGAAGGTTTTAACATTGCTAGTCTCAGTAACATACATTGAAAGCAACGTGTTCCTTTTATGTCCATTTAAACCAAATTCATATTAATAGTCAGTGGTAGGGACCTAGACGATACGTCAAAGAAAGAGGTGTATCATACACGCATTTGCCTTTTAGATATCAAAAACGGAGGAAACGGGTTTTCTTTAAAATGCTTTTATGCTAAAAACAATTATTTCCATTACAAACAGTTTTGAACCAGTAACAATGAAAAAGAGATTATTCTTCCCGTTTCGACGATTCTAACTATCCATCGAGATCTAAGCAACAAACAGTTTGGAGGCTGATCAGACGCCGGGTTACCCGGCGTCTGACCAGGCTCAAAACTCTTTGCATTGGAAATAATAGTTTTAGTGAAAACGCGTTTATTGGGAAATAATACCGTCTTAACTATAAGACACCGAGTAAAGTGATTTACTTTCGGATATAAACATTTCAACATTTAAGAAATGTTTACGTTCTTCAAGTGATTACATATAGTTTACATGTCGTTCCATTTAGACGGGAAGGAAAATATGAGTTTCGCCACTGTTATACACTCGTGATCGAATATATTGCTCTCACCTGCCGTGTTAACCTGTACCGAATCCTGGGGCTCTTCCTCGCTGTAGCCATCAGCGTTGAAGGCAAGTACGGAAAAGTCGTACTCCGTGGCACTATCAAGGCCTGTAACTTCATGTTCAAACCACTCCTGGCCTTCCTGTGAAGTGTCTGTGACGTTTTCAACAGCTGTAATAGATGTTAGATGAAGCAATAAATAACCCTTTCACCCCTTCACTGCATTGCCCCGAGGATCCAGCGAGTCCCCTTCAATGCCTTACCCCGAGTGCAATTGTAATTTGCAAACAGTTTGGATCCTGATCAGACACGCGTTGCGCGGCGTCTGATCAAGATCCAAAGTAATTGCCTCTCTTTTCAATAGTCCATTAGTCAAAATACCTAAATTTAAACTTTGAGAAATAAAAGCAGACGAAAAATGTTTAAAAGTGACATGGCTTTGAGTAGATTTTGTACTTGCTTTTTATTTCTCAAACATGATATTTAAGGCATTTTGGATGAAGTTACATTGTCATGTGGCGTTAACTAGTTTGAATCCTAATTAGACGTTGTGTTTGGTCTGGATCCAAGTCCTTTGCCAATACCAATAGCATTGGGTCACGAAAGTAAATGGGTACATAACATTTATTGACATGGATACCCGAGAAAGGTCCTTTATATTTGTAATTGAACCTAACACACTACTAGTGATTAATCCGTTAATGTCCAAATATTAAAATACCCGTATATTCTGGCTAGAATATTTCATTATAGATATACAAGAGTGATATAAAGACACAGAAGTTTCTACGAACTTAAATAACAGCCCTCGTACACTAACAAACAACGCTGTCGCTAGCTCAACTCAACATAAAAGGAGGCTTTGCGTTATATTTCAAGCACCCTTAATTAATAATTTGTAAGCTATAAAAAATACTGATGAAAGTCCAAAATGTATCTGTTTGTATATGATGTCAAGAAAATACAGTTTTCAGTCGTAATATATCCCAGACAAATTTCGGGACTATTTTGTGTATTTATAAAGTTAAACCTTGTTACCATTAAATGCAGTTCATACATTATCGTAAGCAAACACGGAACACAATCTCTCATCCTCTAAAACCATTAAGGTTTGCTTGTTAAACGTGTTTATAGTACTTTTTCTGGATGAATGGACATGGACGAGTTTGGAATAACGGCACTTAGACACAAAATATGTCATATAGCGCCGATGAATGATGAAGGACGATGAGATCGTGATGATTTCAGGAAGATGACTTTGGCAAATCTCAGTCGTTGCGAAGGAGCATATGGGATCAAAACCACCGACTCACCTCCCTTTTAGTTCTTGGCAGAGGGAAACATATCGGTCAAATAGACAGCAATATTCCCTACTATGACAATTAAGCCCACGAACTACGACAAGTTTCTGGGGACATTTTCGTGTAACAGATTCTGACAGAGATTGCTCGTAGTGCAAGTAGTGCGGAGTCTATTACATATGTGATGTTTTGAGCGCCATTAGTAAAACAGAGATTAAAGTAGAAAAGAAGTTACTCGTTCCCAAAAATCGCGTTTATGCTAAAACCTTATATTAATTACAAACGGCTAGAGGCCATATCAGTCGCCGAGTACCCAATTTCTGTTCAGGTTCTAAGCTTTTCCCACTCAGGTTTAAAGAATCATCAATATTTTCAAGATTTTACTGCATTGTGTTATGTAATGCTTCGTTTAATCGGTAAATAAGAAAGTAATTTCCACTATATCTATTTACCTATATATTGGCCATCCCCCTCCTTTTGCATGATGCTGAAGGTCTGCTGTTTTCCATAGTTGTAACCAGAGAACCAGCTGAGAGTGACACTGTTGTACGTCGATGATACGATGGTGATGTTTGTAACTGGATCTGGGGCCCCTAGTAAAACAAATAAACATGTTTATTGAATACCGTCGAAATTCAATATATCGAACTCGTTTAACTCGAACTATCTGATAGTTCGACATATGAACTGCACCATTTCATGCTCTTTGTCGAACATACCCATATTTCAAAGTTAAAACGTGGCTAAGCCACGTTTTAACTTTGAAAATATGGGAATGTTCGACTTAACCGACCTCGAGATATCGAAGTTCGACTGTATATTCATTTAGCAGGTATAGTGTTAATAGCTGAAGGTTCGTATTATTCACTGCTAATAATGAGTTTTCCAAACCTATGCAGTTTCGTGAACTGTTCTGTTCACCTGACCACTTGCAAGTGCGCTGGATCTGAGAGTTACTCCCCCTTTCTCACACCAAAAGTGGTGAAAAATATAGCTTCGTAAACTTGGCTGAGCCGGTACGCCTCCCTAGTCCCGGTTCATACCCTTGGTATTTGTTCTGATGCCAATAGCTTCCTTTATTTGTCTTGTTCGTTGGTCACGCTCTTCGTCAAGAATGTAGGGGATAACCCAACCAGCACATGATTGTTCTGTGTGACATGATAAGTGGTCGCACTTTTGGTAAACTCTGTCTGATATTGCTTTCTTATTGACCGAGTGAAGTCTCTATTTGCACGTGTATCTATCCGTGCTTTCCATAGTCACTCATTTTTGTATTCAGGTTCCGTCCAGTTTTCCCTACATAGCTATGTGAGCAGTTTTGGAAGGCTGTTTGGTACATAACATTGCAGCTATTTATCTTATTTTAAATGTCCTTGTGGTATATTAATAGGCTGCACGTGGTATGGTGTGGCTTCATAGAAACTACTACTTTATGACGTTTGGGAACACGTTTTCCAGATGTATTTTTCACGTATTGTAGGACCACCATACCGCCTTGTTTTCATCCCCCTTCTTCTTATATGCCCATTTTTCTCTTTCACTGTCTTGAATGTCCATACCGGGTAACCACAATTCTTAAGAGCCTCCTTTATGTGTAGCTTTTTTTCTCATGGTACTACAGGGATTCACGTATCTAATAATGTAATGTCTGTATAAACCTTAACTTGTGCTGTAAAGGGTGGTGAGTACTGAAGTGGAGCGTACGTTCTTTATATATACTGAGCCCCCCAAAAAACCTATGTGGTGGTTAACACGAACTCCCATTACTCCATAAACACGGCTTTTTACGCCATTAATAGTTCCAATTTATACTGTTATAATTTGAAGGGGTAAACATCTCACGAAAGATTTGGAAGTGAAAGGATTAACTAAGATAAACGAAAAGCAAAACACTTCAATGGAAGTTTTCCACAATATCTACAAGTACATGTATGTTTTACTTTCAACAGCAACATGTCGTTCGTACATTTAATGGGTAGACATTGGTTTTTACTTCATTTATACAGCGGAGAAGGCGTTATTCTTTCGCGTTAAAGCTTACCTAAGGCGAAGCAATAACTTGGAGAAAAGTGAAACTTTTTTAAAAAAAAAATATCCCACGATTTATTCCCTATTAGCAAACAATTTCAAGCCTGGTCAGAAGCCAGGTATCAGGCGTCTGGTCTAGCTAGAAACTGTGCGAAATATATTTAGTCATTTACGCGCAAACGCGTTTAGGGGGGATTTAACGCGTCCTACGGTGTCACGATTAAAATCTCAGTCGGGGACCTCCGTGGCCTAGTGGTATAGTTACTATGATTAACATCACTAAGCTCCTCACCGCTGTGAGATAGAATCCCATTCTGTTCGATCGGATGTTTCATCTGGCGGTAATTTCCAGCTGGCTTGCGGAAGGTCGGTGGTTCTACCCAGTTGCCAATTTGTGTCTGAAACAGTGCATAAAAGGGCTTCTGGGGTCTTCCTTTATCTGTAATTAGCTGGACGTCGCGATATAACTGAAATACTGTTGAAAGCGACGTAAAATCATAAAAAATTAAATCAATTAAAACCTTAGTCAGACAACAACAAAATAGAATTGCGAACACTCACCTTCGGCTGATACTGTGAAAGCGCGATCCTGCAGTCCATAGTCGTTTGCCACATCCACAAAGTAATTTCCAAAGCTCTGTATTCCAACATCCATCGTTAGACTGCTGCTGATGTCCGAGTCGTCGTGATTCTTGATGACCTTACCATTGTGATACCAGGTATATTTGGGGTAGGGATACCCGTAACAATCGACCTTCATCGAGATTTCGCTACCAAGGCGAGGTTTGAAATCTCTCTTGTTGTCTGTTCCGTTTCTTAAAACGGGCCCACCTGTTGATAAGTTAATCCTGTGTTTAGCGGCCACATAGAGCATGATGAATTAGTAGGCTTACATAAAGCAGTTGCTTATTACAGGATAAATTTAACCCATTTTTGCCATCGATCCCATACATGGAACAAAGGCAAAGTGTGTAGACTCTGATCAGACGCCGCATTATGCAGTCTACACTGATTGCGGATAGGAATTTCAATATAAAACAAAACGAAAACGAAATTTTTGACCAGGCATCCCTTTGATACAAAAGGGACTAATCCAATATATAAACATGGAAGAATCCACAGGGCACAAATGAGTTAATGCATAAACCTACTAATCAAGCTTTTAACATTACCGTTGCCCTTCATTAACACGTTTACTGCCTTTCCCAGAGTACAATGGTTATTTGCAAACAGTTTTGATCCTGATCAAACGCTTTACGCAAACTGTTTGACGCTCTTTTCAATGCTTCATATTTCTTATGTAAAAATGATGTGGTGCAGTCGTAGCGCACTCGACTGCGGTACCAGGGGTCGTGAGTTTGATCCCTCGCCGAACAAGTCCTTCGGATGAGACAATATAAAAGTTAAATTGAGCAAAAAGGAGACGTCATTTGTTTAAAAATTGATCACGTCATGACAGTGAAAGAGTAAGCAATAACTAATCTCTGTAGATCACGATGAAGTATCATTGATTAGTAACTTATCAAATGTTTGACTGTATTATGGATTGGATACATAGGATCACAGGAATTTAATTGGAACAAGTATTACCATTACACTCTCAATGATGTCATAAAGCGCTTTTGCAAACAGTTTTGATCCTGACCAGACGCCACGTAACACGGCGTCTGATCAGGATCCAAACTATTTGCCACTTGTTTTGAAATTACGTTAGTTATACTACCTTAAATCTAATTTTGAAACAATATTGCAGACAACAATATTGAAGCAGACGACACTATGGCGGTGAATGGGGGTAAAAACATCACCATAATAATCATGAATGGGTTAAACTTGTACAGTGGATAATGTGTTATTCTTTCCCAATAAACGCGTTTACGCTAAAACTATTATTTTCACTGCAAACAGTTTGGAGCCAGATCAGACGCCGGGTAACCCGGCGTCTGATCAGGCTCCAAACTGTTTGCCACCAAGATAAAGATAAATTATCAGAATTGTCCAAAAGTTGTTCTTTTCTACGTTTTAGTGCTTTGCGTTTGCGTACGTTTGCGTTTAAACGGGAAAGAATAACAGATTCTCCACTGTATGAAGTTGTTTGACAAGTATAATAGTTCGACTAGTTTAACAAAAGACGGGAAATATTAAATAGCAAACGATAAGTGATTTATTTGTGTAGGGGTTTCCCTTTTATAATAAAAACATAATTCTTCAGAAATAAAGTGGAGTAATATTTAGGTGTAACGATGTTATTTATATAATAAAAAGCTTCACGTAGCAAACAGGGCGGACCACGATCGAACGTCGCTGTTAGGGTACGTTTTATCTTGGGCTGCACTGTTTGAAGCTATCTTTACTTGTGGTGATACCCGTGTGATTTATATAGGTTTAAAGTCATTACAAAGCTATATATGGTCGCCATATATTTGTTTGTTTATAATATACGTTGTATGTATGTTTATAACATAACTATGTAATACTTCATGTTCTCCTTATGGGCTTTCAAGCCCGCTGAATTTATGAAATACACTGAAACTATATAAGTCCAGTATGTACCAATTAACGCATTAATATGATTAACTTCATTGCAAACAATGTTGTTCCTGATCAGACACCAGGTAACCCGGCTTCTGGTCAGACTTCACACTGTTTCCCATGCCTCAAATGATAATGAAATGAATCAATTGGGCGAAAATGGGTTAAAGTTATTTTCGTTATACCAATTTCAGATATCTATATGTATACATAAACATATGGGGTAACTAGGGGTTATAATTTATAGCAAAATGACAAATGTTGCAGACTCTGGTAAGAGGGTGTCTGTATGAATAATCATACAATAGTCTACACCTCACAAGACAAATGATTTACATACATGTACTTACAATAGACAAAGACGCCTTGTTGGCGAATGTCAGTGCCTCTTTTGTTGCTGACAGTTAAGTTGTACATGCCTTGGTCAGAGCAATCCATGGAATCTTTGCTGATGTTAAAATTTCCGGTACCTTGACCAGAAAACCCGACCTCTCCATCGCGGTTCTTTATGAAAGTGATAGATGGCGATGGATTGCCTTCGACTACAATCTCCATGAAAAAAGTTTCGCTGACATTCAGGTAGTTGTCCTCCACTGTCACTTCAAGGATCTTTGCTGGATCTATGAAAACAGAAAACCCCTCAGAACCGAAACAAGGCGGATCTAGCGAATTTACTTGTTTAGAGAGGTTTCTGGCTAAATAGGTTTCTGGTTTAGATGGTTTCCGGTTTAGAGAGGTTTCCGGTTAAAGAGTTTTCCGGTTTAGAGACGTTTCCTATTTTAGACAGTTTCTGTAGCATTTAAAAATTGATTAAATGTGCTGTCGTTTCAGACAGGTGATTTGTTCAATGCCAGACAACACCAATGCAGAATGCTCGTGGTGGAATATTCTGCATTTCTGTCATCTTTCATTAGAGTGTTACCTGTCCTCAAAGTCAGTAGAAGTATTTGTTGAATGATTAGTTAGAAAATGGAATAAATGTATTAGGCCGAAAATCATGTTTGGTCTTTAGAGACATCGTGTTTTCGGAAATCCAGCTTCCAGGAGTTTAAAGTCAATGTTGTACCAATCAACCACGCAATGAAGAATCATTTTGATGTCTAACCCTATAAGTTCTATAAACAAAGGTTTTACAGTAGCCGTCTTCAGGAAAGTGTTAACTTAGCTATCATTAAGTTAACCCGTAACTATACATAGTCTTCTTTATTTTGAAGACAGATTATCACTTAAAGTAGACAAAAAATAAAGTAGATTGCATCTTAAGGCGCATTCTGCTTTACTTTCAACCTGCCTTAAGCTATAATCTGATAGAATATAGCAAGCATTTCTTATGGTATGTATTCATGACTGTAGAAAGTGGAACTATTTTCTGCAGTGAATTAAAGCAAGTAAAATGGCGGTTTTTTATAGGGAAGTGGGTTTAACAACGAATATTTATCAGTATAATTATGGGAATGCTTGATATTGGACAAACACATTTGAAGAATGCTTCTAAGGATTGATAATGTCATGGCAGTGAAGGGGAAACTGTTTTTCACTACTGACTTACACTGAACATCCACGGTAACTTCCCTTACAATACGCCTCTTGTTGGCATCTGTTGTCCCGACACACTTGTAAAGTCCAGAGTCTTTCCTGGTGATATCAGCAAACTCTAAGTCACTAGAGTTAGTCACAGAACTGCCACTTGCATCCTCCCAGTGGACATCTGTCACGTTATTGGCTTCACAAGTTACACTAAGATCGTCTCCTTCTAATACTTCCATCAACTGCTTTGGAGCTGAAAGGTAATACAGTAAAACCTCTCTATTACGACCACTACAAGGAGGGTCAATCTACTGCATAAAAGACAGGTAACAGCTTAAAGCCAGGTGAACGTAAAACAGAAAGCTCCTAAAGTAGCTCTCATGTTTTACGTTCCCATTGCTTTCAGCATGCAGTCACCTGCCTTTAACACAAGAAGTGGTCGTAATAGAGAGGTTTCAATAGAGTTTGAGCCACGTTTCTTTGTAATTATCTTTATAAAATCTAAGCCTTTGAAATCAAATTTAGTATTATAGACAGGTGTTATTTTTGGAACGTACAAAGAGTTCGGTTTAAAGGGATCTCAAGAACAGAGAGGTTTACTTTCAATTCCATATAAATTGAGTTTGCAGACGTTTAAGATACTGGTAGATAACAGCTTACTGCTAGGCATGAGTAATGCAGAGAGCTCATTTGGAAGATTTCTGCATTACTCTTATCCTGCATTAGGCTGCCAACTTTCCTATATATTTTGTATGTTTATACGTTGATCGATATACAATACATATTTGAGATATTTGGTCAGGTATCAGACGCTTCTGATCCCCAGGGGGTCACTGTTTTACAAAGAGCTACAAAAACATTACAAGCCTGCGACTTTTACTTTTCACATAATCTTTCACGCACAAAATTATTAAATCACCTTTAGATGTATCCAATCATGTAGCCAATACCTTTTTGCACAGTTTGATTCCAACTTTGTCTATAGTTTGAGCTTTTAAGTACATGTATAACAAAATTTGTTCAAACCAATGCACAGTTTCTTTATCGTGATAGTATATTTGAGGTGACTTTTTAGCATGATTTACTCCGTCATAAGACGAGAGTAGAAAAAAGCGATGAAACAAAGCCTAAACAAAATTAAGTGAATTATCTTCAAGACGTTTTATATAATAAATCATATGTTATGTTTAATGCCCTATGCACAATAATGCTACACTTTATGGGGGTGTTCCCTTTTTAGCAAATTTAGCATCTGGTTACCAGTGACTTTAATCAATTTCTCTATCAATTCATTGACAGAGTGAAGGAAATATTTCATGAATATGTTTCATATTACATATTTTCTATATTCTAGCAGATGGTAGCTTATAGCAGACAAAAGTTAATCAGAATGAGCTGAATGCGCATTCAGCTTTACTTTCAACCTTCTTTAAGCGACAATCTACCTTTAATACTAAACCAGACTATGGGGCCAACCCCTTCACTGCCCAACCCCGGAATACAATAGTTATTTGAAAACAGTTTGAATCCTGATCAGGATCCAAACTGTTTGACACTTATTTAAATAATTCCTGCAAAATACCTTAAATATTAGATTTGAGAAATAAATACAGCGACTATTGTTCAAGGTTTATGACGTCATTGCAGTGAAGGTTTTATGCATTTAAGTTGTTGCGGGATACGCTATATCCACTTACCATTGGTAGTAAAGGACACGAAGTCCAGAGGCTTTTCACTTTCACCCTGGCTGTTGTTTGAGACCATGATCAATTGGTATGTCGTACCGGGCTTAAGACCTTTCACTATATGGCTTTCCTTGGTCGGCCTATGTTTCGTGGCCATGTCATGAAACGTTTCAATTTCTGTTAAAATAATTAAGGATGAGAACCCACAATAAGATCGGATCAAATTCGCACCCTACACATGTACGTGCAACGATCGACCTTTTTCGTCAACTTTCGGACTGTTCCGAATTGTTCTTTAGCAGGGTTCGGAACAGGTCAGCAGTTGACGAGAATGGCCGGGTTCTCTCCGTAGATTTCTGTAATTGACCGATATTTGTCCAATCTCATTAGGGGTCCTCAACCTTCACTCTATTCACCACATATTATAACTGCCTAAAATATCCCTTCAGAGACAAAATATCGTCTGTTTAAATGTACTGTTTGCAAGTTAATGCCTAAATCATATTAGCTGTCGACTGCAATCAACATCATAAACAGACCTTCAATTTAGTAATCCGTTTATGTAAAAGTAGGGTTTAATTCACCAGTGAATTATCATATGGAGAACCGCATGTATTTACTATTAAGTGCTGGGTGTGTTTTTTCTTTTTAACAAAACATGAATACTTCAAAATGACAAACAGAGTGGACCCTGATTAGAGGGATTCTATAGGACAATGTTCTCTTCACAAGAGACTGTTTGTAAATAACGCATATACGCGTCACTAGGGGTGGATGAGATAATAATGTACTCAGTAACAGTGTAGAAGGCGTTATATTTTCCCAATACACGCGTTTAAGTAAAACCTATCATATCCATTGAAAAAAGTTTGGAGCCAGATAAGACGCCGGGTAATTGATCTGGTTCCAAACTGTTTTCCACTCAGATTAAAATAAAACGATAGAAATTTAAAACAAATTACTTTTCTACATTTTCTGCATTGCATTTGCGTTTCGTTTGCGTTTAGACGGGAAAGAACAACGTTGTCTCCACTGTAACCCTTTCGAATGATATAAATACGAGTCAGATACGGAACAAACCTTCGTAATCGTCTCCGGTGTTAATAAGAACTATGAAGTCCTGCCACTCTCCGTAGTCATAGCCGGACACAAAACTGATGTCTACACTGTCTTCAGTAACATCTGTCACAGATATATTAGTCACTGGTTCAGGTACACCTGCAGGAAAAGGTTTTCCGTACATTAAACATAACTCTTCGAGTAAAACATTGTGTAAACAGTGTAGAAAAAGATCAGCTGTCGCATGAAAACGCGGCGCCTGATGTGAAGCAAAGTTTGCCATTCTTTAGAATATTTGCAGTTGTGCTTTAATATGACTGGAGATAGTTGAATATGTATGTCAAGCCGTTAAGGTTTATATGACTGACGTAATATAGATTCGAGTGTCAAGCAGTTGTGATCCTGATCAGACTGCACGTAACGCAGGATCTGATCAGGATCAAAGCTGTTTGCAAAGTAGTCCTTTGATGTCTCTTTTTCTACATTTCCAAGATCGGTATGGCCCATAAGAATGTTCTAAAAATATTTTGTCCTTGGTTTTTGTTTAAATTATTTAAAACAAAAAAAGAAAAGAAAGTCTTATCACAAAAGGGGATTCTAACCAAAACATTAAGGAGACATTTTGTTGATATATCATAGATAAGATGCAATGACTAGATTGAATGTAGCTACTAAATAAATCGTTTGCCAACTTTCATCTAACTGAAGAAATACATCAATAACATTTTATGAAAAGCTACCGATTAGACAATATTATGATTGATCAGTGTTACAGCAACCCTTTCTCTACTATTTAAAAGTCGACTAAAATCCACTTTTAAAACAGTTTCAAACTAGATATTAAGATCTAGTCAGGATCCAACCAGTTTGGCACTTGTACTTGTATCAATATTTCTTCAGTCGTAATGCCCTAAATCTATCCTTGAAGCGATATTGCAGAGAACAATACTTAAGCAGACCATACTATGGCGTGAGAGGGTAAAAGATCGCACTTCAATATTGGCGGTTAAATGGTTAATCGTTACCAATTAACCCTTTCCCCATAGAAGTGCATTTTAGCACATTTAATTTATCCTTCATCTGATGAAACTAGTTCCAATTCATACAGTCATAAAATGTACCAAAAGAAATATCGCTATATCGTTGCAGATGGTAGCTAAACTCTTTGCATGCTAACGGTGGATATAACCGCCACAGAGATTGTCTTTGCAAACAGTTTGGATCCAGATGAGATGCCGCGTTATGCGGCGTCTCATCAGGATCCAAACTGTTTGATATTCTGGTCATGCTTTGAAAAGAAATTTAGAAAAATCTTTTTTAGAACAAAAGCAGACGACAAAGTTTGCAGACGAAAAAAAAAACCAGCATGCAAAGAGTTAAAGCAGGACGAATGTAACGAAAATGCTTGAAGTGCTCACTTGTCTTTGAAATTAGAAACAGGTTATGGGGTAAAAGAGTTGAAGGTGCCGATTGTGTACAAAAATTATTTAGGCTTACCGTTTGCTTGCACTCGATACTTCTGTGTGGACTGCCCAAACTTGTTTCGCATGATAACCTTGTAAACACCATAGTCACCGATACTGACACTATTAATGTCAAACTCGTCATGGTCTTCGTCGGTGGCGTTGGCCAAGATCTCGCCACCAGACATCCACGTGTAGGAGGGGTAGGGGTATCCCATTGTCTTCACCTTGAGGGCAACATCGTCACCAAGCCGAGGCTCAAAAGTATCATTGACAGCATCCCGCGGTGCTGGGGGACCTTTGGTATATAAATTACAACACATTATAAGTACAATGTAGTTATAACTTAGACATGGTATAGTTGGGTATACGTTATTCGATCACGTTTAAACCAAACTAAACGCAAACAAAATAAAATAAAATATTGAAAAATACATGTGCTGGTTTTTGACAATTCAGATAAACATTTTGGGTTAACATTTTCAAAACTGGGCATTTTCTACATTTCTTTCCATTGCGTTTGATATAAGTTACGTTAACCCCTTCACAGCCATACAGTGGAGAATCTGTTATTCTTTCCCGTTTAAAAGCAAACGTACGCAAACGCAAAGCACTAAAACGTAGAAAAGTACAACTTTTGGACAATTCTGAAAGTTCATGTTTATCTTGGTGGCAAACAGTTTGGAGCCTGATCAGACGCCGGGTTACCCGGCGTCTGATCTGGCTCCAAACTGTTTGTACTGTAAATAATAGTTTTAGCGTAAACGCGTTTATTGGGAAACAATAACAGATTCCCACTGTACCCAAGTACAATGGTTATTTGCAAGCAGTTTGAATCCTGATCAGACGCCGTGTAACACGGCGTCTAATCAGGAGTCAAACTGTTTGACACTCAATATTATATCTTTAAAGTCAAAATGCCTAAAATTTTATTTTGAGAACTAAAAGAAGACGATGTTTGTTTAAAGCTGGTGACGTCATGGCAGTGAGCTGGTTAGCCCCTTTCTCCTAAACAGCGCCTTGAAACAACTACAGTGTTCCCTCTCTACAACGGCCCTCCTAACAACGACTCCCTCATCACAACGACTCTTGCCGCTGTTCCCCAAACAAGACAATTATGTCCACCCTTTTCTTGGCTGCAACGTCGTCTACTTAAAGTTTTCGTCGGCTATTTTCTGTAAGTGGACATTTTGATAGAATAAATATAATGACGAGTGACAAACAGCTTGAATCCAGATCAGACGCCGCTTTACGCAGCGTCTGATCTGGATTCAACCTGTTTGAAAATGTAAACCAATTTCCCTCTCTTTAACGACTCCCTTCGAACAACGCACAAAATCTTTGTCTCCCATTGGATGTCGTTGTAGAGAGGGAGCGCTGTACCTACTTTTCCAAATCAGTTCGAACTACTGATATTCATTTATTGTTTGAGTACAAGTGTCAGCTTTTAGCATGATGAAGGCAAAGCAGAAAGTTCCTAAAAGAGCTTTCTGCTTTACATTCATATTACTGTTTACATATGCTTTAGCCAGTCCTAAACACTGGACATAGGTTATGTGCACTTTGTTCATAGAGGCAATAGTTAAAGAGGAAAGGATAAGTCTTCGCCACTGTATACAACACGTTCACTTACAGAAGACTAGGAGTTTCTCGTTTCGAGAGTCACGCCCTAAGTCATTCTCTGTATTCAGCAGATATGGCCCGCCATTAGCACACTGTACGTTCTCCACAGTCACGCTGAAGGTACCCTCTCCAGTCTTCTTAAACATAACGTCGCCACCGAACTGGGAGGTAAATGTCGTAACTGGATCAGGGTGACCCTCCACGCATAGTTTAAGACTGTACGTCTGGTTTTCATTCAGAGGACTGCCATCGCTTGAAACGGACAATATCTTGGCAGGATCTGTAAGAACAAAATGGATACCTTTGCGATTACCATAATATACCTTTTGCGACTCATTTAATTATTATTATTATTATTATTATTGTTATTATTATTGTTATTATCAGTGTTTAGGCTAGAAGGGGCCCTTGTGCCATTGACCCCCTAAAATCCAAAATGTCCCCCCTGTTGAAAATGTAATGGGTCAATTTTGCCCATCGATTTTCAGTTCTGAGACCGAAACAAAAATTCTAAAGTAGTATTTATTGCAGATTTGAACATCATAAAAATGACATACTAGTAACTTCAACCAATATATTATGCCTTAATAACCAATAAAATGCAGCTTGCAGACAAATTTTAGTCAATCGTTCAGTAAAACAGTGAGTAAACATCAATGTTTATATTCCGTTAATGGGACATTTTGACCCACCATTTTTCAGTTCTGGCCTAAACACTGTATTATTATTGTTATTATTAACACTATTATTGCCATTGTTGATATTGTCGTGTTGTTGTTGTTGTTGTTGTTATGAATACTTATTTGCATGCATTGCAAATGTTATATAGTTATATAATAGTGTATAAAGAGAACATTCTATTTTTTGTTGCGAAATAGACTTCAGCAAATTTCCCAAATCGTAATGTCTTTCTTAACGCGAAACATTTTGGAGTAACTCGATTTCTCAGATGGATACAACCTGTTTGCAACAGTTAGCAACAATGAACCCGTTGTCTATTGAGCGTTAAGCCATTTATGCCTGGAAATTGTAATAAAATCTCCCTATTTGCTTGCTGGAATATTCATTATCGGTATACAAGGGTGGTACAGATAACTAAATAGACTACAGTGTTTGTCCATACGTCCAAATATATATATATATATATATATAAACTACTTAGAAATCCTTACATTCTACATCTATATAGATCTTTTTCACAAGTTCTCTGCTACTCAGATCCGTCTTGTAGCAGTAGTACCAGCCGGAAAATCTCCTTTTCATTGAGAAGAAATATAGTACAGCTCCTTTCTTATAGAACCCCTTCTTGTTCGTCCAATAGGATGTTTTTGAAGAAGCAAGGGCTCTGGTAACGAAGACTTGTCCCTCTACTGGCGTGTAACGCTTGACAGCTGTAAATATAATAGAAAAGTCAGGACCTAATATCAGAATGAGTTAACCCATTCTCATTGTCTACTAACCTACACACGTAGAGTTTGGTGGAGACATAACAATGCAGTATAACCTCTCTTTTACGATCACTTAATTATGTTAATGTCAGGTTTTTAAAGGGACTCGCAACCGGATGGTGTTCTTGTCAAAATAAAATAAAATACTCAAATAAAAGCAAATTTGTGGCATTATTTGGCCTTTGACATTAAAAAAAAATGATCAGTCCAAAAAACGTCTCAAGAATCGTCACCGAATCTTAGTTTTTTAGATATTTTCCATCGTTTTTCCATAGCGTTAGCTAACGGTATAGTTGTTGTTGTTGCTTCTCTACACGGGGTCAGACATAAACCCGAGCCGAATAATGTTCTTTTAATAGTTATCATTGAACTACGTTATTCCGCTCCCATATATATAGAGAGCGTCCGTAGCCGAGGGCGTAAAGGCGATGTCTCATTTTTCATTTTTGTCTCCGCATGCATGGTCACGGGTTCGAACCCCACCAGAGCCTCTTCTTTTTTTTTTTGGAAATGCATTTTTTAACAGAATTTATTATCCTAAACTAAATTTTACCCATTTATATAAGCATTTGACATATATTTACAAATTACTATTTTTAATGCTTGATCCGGTTGCGAGCCTCTTTAAGGCAGGCGACTGCTTAAAGAAAGGTGAAATCACGTTAACTGGCCATTCGGAAGTTAATTATTCTAAAATTCTTTATATTTTTCTACCTCAGAGTTATATACAATGATATGAAGACCAGCTATGTACAAATGTACTAACTATCATATATTCAATTAGTATCATAAATTAATATTAAACAGATATTCGGTTAACCCATAAATACGCATATTTACACCTTTGATTTATTTCTTCACTGCAGAAAATAGTTCGACTTAATTCAGTCATGAATAATTTCATAAGAACTATATGCAATATCCTATAAGATGATAGCTTAAAGAAGGCTGAAAGTGGCCACCTTTATTTATAACTAGAAACAAGCCATAGAGTTACGGGTTAAACGAATCTCAGTGATAACAAACGGTAATTGGGATATTCAACTGTGATTTACATTCAAGTGAAACTTAATTGGCATTTAAATGCTTAAGATATTGGAGTAATTAATTTATCCAACGATTCGTGTTTATGTTTTGGGTAATATTCAGAAAGAATACAGATATAAGCTAATTCTAATAATTAGCTTTTTCTGATCTGGCTCAAACTGTGACTATTGCAATGGTAATAAAGTCAGTCGAAATTGATAATTCGAACTCGCTTATGTCTCAAATATCCGTATTTCAAAGTTAAAACGTGGGTAAGACACGTTTTAACTTTGAACTTCGGGTAAGTTCGACACTTTGGAATAACAAATTATCGAAAGCTAATTGAAGAAATGTGGATTATTTCGATTCAAGCGAGTTACGGGGTCTCGAGTCTCGAGTGTGTTGAGCATAATCCCGTTGATTGAGAAATACAGTCGAATTCCGATATCTTGAACTCACTTAACTCGAACTAACCGATAGTTCGACACATAAACTGCATTATTTCATGCTCGGTTCAGTCGAACATACCCATATTTCAAAGTTAAAACGTGGCTTAACCACGTTTTGACTTTGAAATACGGGTATGTTCGACTTAACCGAGTCGAGATATCGAAGTTCGACTGTACTCACGTCATCCCCACTGTAACAATGCCCTCTGCTTACCTTTCACTCTCACGTAGATAACTTCTTCCAGGGAGCTATGACCAAACTTCTTGGAGTAACAGTAATAGAATCCAGTGTAGTTCTGTGCAATATTATTCAGACACAATTTTGACCCAGTCTGTGTGAAGCCTTTCTTATTGGTCCAGTAGGAGTGGAACGAGGCGTGGCATTTGACGGTCAAGTCCTCACCCTCGTAGATACTGAATGTCTGTAATGGTTTGCCTTAAATGCGAACAGAAAGATTGGGTTCACAAACATAAATTAAATAATAAATGCGGCACTTCCAGATAATGACGATTTAGGCACCAGATAAGAGGGAGAAAACTGCATAAATCAAACATTTTCTCACTCACTTAGCATCAAATCCTATGGTGCAATTACTCATTAGAATCATTTTGAAGAGACGATTCTAATGAGAAGCGACACCATACGGTTTAATCCAGAAATGAATATTTAAGTTTCTGAAATACCACCATCCCTAATTGGAGCCCTTACGAGTACAAGAATCATTTCCAATATTTTCATTTATTATGCCTCGTACTAACTCTATGACTTCTCTACTTCCTGGAAGTGTGACCGTGTAACTATTCCAATGAGTAGTCAATCCATACGATTTGGTGGAGACATAAAGAATTTAAAGTTTGAAGTACTATCCTGATCTAGTGCTCAATAACAAATAAGTGTTAAAATAATACCTGTGTTAACCCATTGTACCCTGGCGACTATTATATGTGTCATTTACACGCAGTTAACTTGAGTCTTACAGGAGTTCTCAGAAAGGCATCTAACAAACACACTGTTTAAATCTAAAGTTTTACAAAAATGTGCTAGTAACGTTGAGGTACATATAAACATTTTATTTCCAGAGCCCCATTTCACAGACATACGGTTGTCCCTCTCTACAACAACCAATTGTTGCGTGTTCTTCGGAGGGAGTTGTTATAGGGAGGGAAAACCAGTCCCTCCATTGCCTTACCTGTACTGCATTCACTGCATGGTTACTTGCAAACATGACCCACATGGATCCCTTTTGCAAAGCTAACATTGAACACACGTAGAATCCCAAATGTGACCCATACGGGATCCATAATATTATACTTTTACTGACTGTTGTTTGACACCAAGACCCTATTTTGATAACAAAAAATAGGGGGGAAATATTTTAAAACAGTAGCATAAGGCACTTATTCGTATTATTCAAAGATTCAGGACAGTATCGGTAGTAAGATCGTCTACAAAACGGCTTAAACTTCAAGTCCCAGATCTTTGAATTAACATAATATTGATCAATAGTGGTATTGAGTTCATGGTGGTTTGTTTTACAAATACTAACGTGCCAGTGTGCATCCTAATCATACCCCGGGTTACTTGGTATCTCATCTGAATCCCAATTGTTTGACACTTTGATAATAATTCCTAAATGATAAGGTAAGTTAATTGAGACAGATGTTTACAGTCGCTGACACAACCTATCTAGCGTACTAAATATTAAACTATCTGTAGATATGATAAAATCTAGAATTAACACCTCTATTACTGCCATGACGTCATCAGCTTTAAACAAGTGTATTTTACTTTTATTTCTCAAATTTTATCTTTTGGTAAACTGGCTAAAACAATATGATAATGAATGCCAAACAGATTGAATCCTGATTATACGCCGCGTTACTCGGCGTCTAATTAGGATCCAAACTGTTTGCAAATAACATTTGTACACGGGGTAAGGCTGTGACTGGATTAACACTGAATAGTGGATTGCCTGTTTTAGCCCTCTACATGTAGTTTTGATCTATATACTACGCCCGTCCTTAAAATCGGTTAAAGATTTGTAACACATTATCATTCGTTGATAGAGGTTATGTTTTGATTCAGAAATGCCCTTCCTGTTATTGGTCTATCAAACTCCGTTTCAGTTTTTATCTCGATAATTTTATTATAGAAAATAATGAATTGGAGACATATATTCAAATTCGATAATTGCTGAAGACACAAGAATCCCAGGGAAATCTAACGTTGATTTGATACGTTTATGTTCATGAGCTTAAAATAAAGACAATGTGTTTAATACTCGTGTAGACCTATATTCAGGCGAGGCAATATGTGTGTTTCTGGATGTATCCAGACAAAGGTAAAAATAGTGTATATTAGATAAGATATGAGATAAAGAATGAAAGGTCTGGGAGGACAGATAGTGCTGGATGATTTGAGGTTTTATTTATTGTGAATAATAAGGGATTTTTCTTCGAGTGTTTCTGGTTTGAAACTTTTGTATATGAAGAAGCTACTGTGTGAAAAATGTACAAAAAATCAATTAAGAACATGTAAAGTATGTAAATGAGTGGCAAATATTTTAGATCCAGATTATATGCAGCATTATGTTGCGTCTGATCTGGATCCAAACTGTTTGCAAATATTGCCTATTTTGAGCTAAGTATTATAAGGGGCCTGGGGAAATTACAGTATGCTCTGCATCGGTAATTTCCGTATTTACGAAGATTCATTAACTTTTGTACAGTTAATTTTTACGAAAGAAAAGCAGTTTTGTAACATTATTAAATGCATTCTTTTAATTATTTAAATGTTTTTAACTTGAGAAAACAACTACATTATCTACAGATTGCGTGGGTAAATTGTCCTGTGGTAGATCTACTGCGAACTATTTTTGGGACTGTGCGGTAAAGTGTACACGCATACACCTTGAGGCCAAATCACAGCCTGGGCTCAACGGAAAACAGCCGAATCACCCAATGATATAGAATTAAGAAGGGAAAGTAGTTTTAAAAAAAAAAATTGCTACGTATTGTGATCGGAATTTTCAGGAATGGTATCTAAAGTGCTGGATTTCACATCCAGCACTAAATACGAGTTCATAATGTTTATGCTTTGCCTGCCGATAGCGCCTTTTGGATCTAAACTGTTTTGGTGACTCAATGTTAGGTTTCATTAGTAAATCATCAATGTATCTTAATTTGACAAAGTTTGCAGGCGACAATTTCCAAACAGACGATATTCCGACGAGATAAGGGTCAATAGTATATCATACGGTGATTTCGACCAGAAAATATACAAGAGCCCCATGGGGCATATGTCGCTCACCTGAGAATAGCTGTACATCAAAATGGAGATAATGATTTATGTCCAGGACGGGGTCATTTTTTACCCGAGGGGCATAATTTGAACAATCTTAATAGAGGACCTGTAGATGATGCTATGTTCCAAATATCTAAGATCAGGGTACTAGGGTTCTAGACATGAAGATTTTTTTTAAGTTTCCATTGAAAAAATCTGTTTTTAGCTCCTGTGACCTACATATGCAACAGACTGGAACCATTTGAACAAAATAGATAAAGGACATCTAGAAGTAACACCATGCCGAATATCAAAGCTCTGGCTATATTAGCTTCAGAAAAGAAGACGTTTGAAAACTGTGACCCCCGGGTGGGGCTAATTTTGACCCCAGGGGCATAATTTGTACAAACTTGATAGAGGACCTGTAGATGATATGCAATCAACCAGAACCATTTGAACCTTATTGGTATAGGACATCTAAAAGTGTCACCATGCCAGATATCAAAGCTCTGGCCATATTATTTTCAGAGGAGAAGACGTTGGAAAATTTCACTATATAACTCTATGTAAAACTGTGACCCCCGGGGCGGGGCCAATTTTGACCCCAGGGGCATAGTTTGTACAAACTTGATAGAGGACCTGTAGATGATGCTATGTGACAAATGTCTAAGATCTGGCCCTTGTAGTTTCAGACAAGAAGATTTTTTAAGATTTCCTTATTTTTTCACTTGGTTGCCATGGCAACCAGAGTTCTACATTGTTTTTAATTCTTTGAACAATTTTGAAACAACTTGACCCAAGGAACATGGTTGAAATCTTTTCAGCAATATATGAGGAGATGTCATTTGAAGCAATTGTTAAAGACAACAATGACTGTATAAAGTGAAATTATTTTCTTCTGTGGAAGAATAAATTAAAGACATAAAAAGGAATATGTATGCGTTAATAGGTTAATAAATATCATTATTTACATTTTCTAAATATAGGAAACTATATGTAAATGAGTGGCAAATTTGGATCCAGATTAGATGCAGCATTATGTGGCATCTGACCTGGATCCATACTGTTTATGGCCAAGAATTAATTGTGGACTGATAGACAGAAAGATAAACAAACAAACAAACAGACATACCAAAAGTAATATGCCTTGAACTAAGTTGTGCTTGAGCACAAAATAGCAGACATCATAATTTCTGCTATGTATCTCAGTGACCTGAGTTCAGAGCTAGCTTTGGGTCAGTTATGCAATAAGAGACCGTCTCAGGGAGAACTGACTATTATCATGCTGAACTGTTGTCTGCTCCAAATGTTTGTATGTGAAATATGTAAAAAATAATAACTTATATTTTCTAAATATAAGAAAATATGTAAATGAGTGGCAAATAGTTTAGATCCAGATTAGATGCTGCATTATGTTGCATCTGACCTGGATCCAAACTGTTTGCAAATATAGGTGATTTAGTATAAGGGTGCTTGAAATCCTGCTTAAACCTTCAGTAAAACAGTATAACCTGAATAAAGCGGCAATGAATCCTGCATAAAGCGGCAATGAAAAAATCCCTATGGTGAATCCCTATGGTCAGTTTTAGTTTTGATATTAACAATTTTGAGAGAGAATCACCAGGAGATACTAAAAAACAAATATCAAAGCTGTGGGCCTAGCAGTTTTTTACAAGAAGATTGTTTAAAGTTTTTCACTTTTTTAAATAAATTACAATAAGTAGTCCACTTGAAAGTTTCATTTTAACAATTTCTGTAGAGAAGCATCCAAGGAACATCATGAGCAGTTTGAATCCGCCCTACAATCCCCGGGTTCAGAGGAGATGTCGTTTGAAGTAAAAGTGAACGGACAGACGGACAGACGGACAGACGTACTACGGACAATGAGCGGTCACAATAGCTCACATTGAGCCTTCGGCTCAGGTGAGCTAATAATGTTCGATGAAAAACAGTACCATATCACCAAACTGACGCAATATGTGAATCCCGACGTCCGATCAGGATCAGAACTGTTTACAAATATATTATTAACCATAGCATGCCTATCTTTTACAACAGTAGACAATAACAAACAATGAAGACCCCGATGAGACGTGACAAACAATGGTGTCTCATCAAGGTATACACTGTTTGCTATGTGATATGAAATATTCATTGCAAGGGCAAACACGACAGCGCCTTTAGCTCACCCTCGTATTTCTATTAAGAAAAATTCCCAGGCAACCACATTAGGACTTTATTGAGAGATCTAGGCATAGATAAGTTAATATAAGAAACGTGTTGTGGGCATATGATCATGTAAATATTGTCCAATTTCAGTTCAGTCATATGATATCGTGATAATCACTTGATTTAAACATGGCGATATTTGGTGTACAGTCAAATATATATTTAGCGACCACTTAATGCAGACGTATAGTGATCTGTAAAGACAGGTGAATGCTTAATGCAGGACGAAACTAACGTAGAAAGCTATTTAGGCTGCTAACCGTCCAGGGTTTATACTACCAATACTACCCATGTATCATAATTCCGTTTAACCCTGTCAGCAGTAAGGATAAGACGGTATTAATGAACTATGGAAAACAGTTTGGGTCTAACTTGTAAATGATTAGAATCAAAAGTGTTTGTCACTTAGATTCTGTTTCTGACTATACTGAGATGAAATCAATTTCAGAGATTTAGCTGACGAGATTTTCACCAGACGACAGCGTAGATACGAGTAAATAAAGGATTGGCTGTAACCACTGGTTTCACGTGATAGACGGCATGGGTCACAACCTAGTTCATGGACACTGAGTATGGGTGCAATATTGAGTGAGTTAGAGTCATTAACTGATTGTTATTATATAACTGTGTCTAAAATTAAAATGACCTTTTCACATTGTAGAAAGAGTCAACAACAGTTTGTCTACTCAACCCCGTTAAATCATTGACTGCATATGCGTTACCTATGTACACGTATTCTGCTTTTTCGGGTCAAATTGAGATTAACGGTACTTTGACTTGACCAGACACCGCTTTACGCAGCGTCTGACAAGAATCCAAAATATTTGAAAAAAGACGCACTTTACTCGGGGTAGACAGCGAAAGGGTTAAGATGAAAATAGATCTGTTTAGTTATATTCGGTTCCAAAATGTCTCTTCTGCAACTATTCTCATATTTGAAGGGTCTTCACATCCTTTAGACCAATATCATAAAGGTTTAAAACAGTTTGGAAGAGATGTAAAAGTGGATCAAACCGTTTACAAATGTTATTACAAGCCAGTCTGTAGCATGTTCTTGTTTAAAGGGTAATTACGAATGAGTTTGGTGTTATAGTTTAACCATATTTGTTGTTTTATTTCTTATGACTTATTTTATTATTGTCAGTGAAAACATCAGCAAATTAAAAAGCAAAACTTATCTGAGGGAAATCTGTCGAAATACGGGTAAGTAATCACTGTACATGTATATGAAAACCGCTATAATAACCAGTCATACACATCAGTTGGCGTTTGAAAACCTATTGAGTAATGTATATATAATTGAGCCGTGCCATGACCAAACACAATCATCCCAGCATGTAAGATTGGTAAACATTACAAATATACTCTATTATATGTAATATTGCTATGAAATATTTCGCAGTTGCTTTTGAGTGTAAAACCATGGTCAGTCGTCGTGGTTGGTCTAGCTCCATCTATTTGCAATACATGTACACTAAGTCTATTTTTCTCAAGACACATTCCATATGTGATTTTGTCTCGATAGAATTCTACATAAAATAAAATAGTGCTTAAAATAGCTATGCAAATAGTTATATATTATGCAACTATCATATAATTATTATAAGGTATAAAGGTAACTAAAAGTATTTGAATTAATTAAAATGACAAAATACCGATTGAAATTTAAAAAAAACACTCTTTATGAAATATTGATATACTAAACAGATAGGTTGCCAAATATTGTGAATCAAACGAACAATCATAAAAAATATCATGGGTTGTTTTGATGTACGTAGTTGCTTGCTACAGGATTAGAATGCAGAAAGGTCCTATAATCTTAATCTTGCAATAACTCATTTAGTCCTTACGACGACTATGCCCGTCCGTTATAAACAGTGTACCTATGAATAGTACTCTTGTTATGTGCAAACAGTGAAGATGCCTCTGATCAGGATCTGTAGTTTGTCATTTTGCATTATATTGCAGACAATAACCCTAAATAGGCATAAATGGACTAGACCCATTTGGAAACTGGAGTTATCCATTATAATTTTCAAGCTTGAAACCGATATCAGACATCCTAGATTTAGAATTTTGCGAGTAAGTGAGCACGTCAAGAACTATCCTCAAAACGAATTAAACTTTAGGTGTATTCCTGATTTTTAAAATGGACAACAACAGTATCCAGGCAGAAGTTTGAAAAAAAAGCAACGCATAACTCATTTTAAATCTAAATTGAATAAGCTTTTTAATGCCGCTAAGAATGGCGTCATGTATAAACTATGCAATTGTTTCATACAAAATATGTATAGGTTAGACCATGGTTGCAAGCGAATAAACGATATAGTTCGAGGGGGCGTAGCCCCCCGAGAACTATGTCGTTTATTCGCGCGCAACCGTGGTCTAACCTATTTAGCACTGGCTTTGGCTCGAGGAAAACAAGAAGACCCTACGTTTCTACTTTTTGTTTTAGACGAAAAAGTCATTTTATTTGTAATACTTTACTTAAATTGAAAGGTTATTTCAATGTGCAGTTTGAGACATTAAGCATGTTTTAACACCAACATCAATAACGCTTTATATGTAAGCACAATTCATTATTAATTGCCTTTAAAGTTTAGGCCTCACTGTACATAATATGACGTCATCAACCGAGTGCAGTTCCCCTCCGATCTAGGGTTGTGACGTCAAATTGCCTTGATATGACGGAAGCTTGGAATAAGTGAACAGTGCGTTAGTTATTTCATGGTTTTGTAAAATAAACGATATATTCACAGGTTTTTTAGGCCTCTGATTGGCCGAGAGCTCCAAGCCATGTGCTAAGAGTAAGTACACAATCGGTAAAGTATTTCTTTCTTGTGTTCCACTCAACAAAACACAATGAAATATCACCAAAGATTGTGAAACACGTAATAAGCTATACAATGTGGCATATATGAACTAAGACTACTATCACACTATTCTGATAACAATTTGTGTTTCTTTATTTGTTATACTGAACTAAACACATTGTAAGGGATTTTGAAACACACTATTAACCCTTTCGTGTCGCCTGCTTCAATATTATTGTCTGCAAGACACGTTTCAAAGTTAGATTTAAGCTTGTTTGACTTAATAAATATCGATACGAGTGTCAAACAGATTGGGTCCTGATCAGACGCCGCGTTACAGACAACAAAACCGAAACAGACAACAATAAAGCGGTGAATGGGTAAAATTATCCCGAATAATGCAGTTATCAGTATCTAATTTAGTTTAATAATATTTTATTGTTCAATTAGTTCACATATTCACACAAGCATCATGTAATTTGTTTAATATAAACAAAAGGGTTGGGCCACAAGTTATTGCAACATTAGATTCGGCCCTTCCCGTACTGTCACAAACATGTCGGTAAACAATATAAATGTTACTTTCTTTCGATATTCTGTCTTCAATTAGTAAAAAGGAAACTCGGAATGGAGACAATAATGATATTGAGACAGAAAAGAGCATCGTTAAATTGAAACATTTATCTAATCACATATGTAGTTTCAAAAGACGGGTGACCACTTGAAGCAGATTCAAAGTAAAGCAGAATACGCATCAGCCTGCTTTAAACTACTTTCTTGAAAAGTGACTGGAAATGTTGGTTTTTCATATTTCATGATCAGACCTAACAAGCTGAGGACTACTTTTGTAAGTATATGGGTAATTAGAGGCTTAAAAGTTGTATTTATGGTGAAATGGATTGAATCTACTCACCCTCCACCGTATCGTTGCTCGTCGCGCTCCCATTTCCGGCAAACACCATCAGCACCACAGCCAGAATCAGGATAGCTTTGGAACCCTCGCAGATTACTGTAGAAGCCATTGCGTTTTCCCTTCTGGGACTCACACGTTCACAACACGAAACACTTTGACAATTATGAATAGTACTTACATGGGAAAGTGATAACTTTAATAACTGAGGGTGATATCGTTATCTTAATATTGAACTAAACGGAGAGCGCAAACATTTTATCAACGAGGATCTGTGTACATTTACGTCAGTTACAAATGTACCTATGTTTTGCCCTTCGTATGCCGATAAAGACTTGACTGGTATTTGCAAACAGTTTGGATCCAGATCAGACGCCGAATTATTCGGCGTCTGATCAGGATTCAAACTATTACTCAATTGTCTTAAAGGCGCCTGAAACACAAGATGTTTATTGATTACATTTGCTAATTTTGCAGACGATAATTTTGAAGCAGACGGTATTATTGCAGGAGATATATTTGTAGTATAAGGACAAAGTACAGTTTTAACGCTTTGTAAACAATCACTGATTTGAGTGAACAGGTAGTGCAACATGTTTTGAATACTTCAGATTAATTAACGAGTTTTCTTCAACAACTATTCTAGTTTGAAACTTATGTTTACGGTTCTACACATTTAAAAATTATATACTAAAAATAAAAGCCATTGAAGAAGAAATAAATAAGAACAAGAGCACCGCATGTGGGTGCCAAAGCTTGTCTGGTTTGAAGGTCAGTGAAAGAAACAGTAAGTTTATGTCAAATGTCAAGGTCACTGGACCACGTCCGCTGGTTCCATAATCACGTGACCATAATTATACTGCATATTTACAAATATTTTATTTTTGTAAAAGCTATAAATGACCACAATGGAAATAAGAGTGCTCTTTTGTGTTATCCTTAGTACAGATTGTAGTTTTTAAGTACATCATTTTAATACATTTGTGCCCAGATTACCATATATGGGATAGGGGCAAACAGTGTAGACTCTGATCCGACGCCGCATGATACGGTGCCTGGTCATAGGCTACACTGTTTGCTGATAGGAATTTAAATATTAAACAAAATTGAGACCAGACGCCCATTAGATAAACAAGAACGCCATTTCCCTCATTTCGCTCACCTGAGGATATCGTACCTAAGCTGAGTGGGCACGACATTTTGATATAGCTATAAACAAAACAAAAAACACACACATACAAAGAAAAACTTGGAATGTGGCTGAAGGCCATGCTTGTAGATGGTCAAATGACCTATACATTGTTTAAGGTGATCATTCAAGATTGGTGTACGCTCGTTTTGCAGAAGTAAATCAGGAAGATACTGTGCGCTTTCTCCTTTGCTACTGTTCTGTATCCAGCAATATAAGTAATAAAATTTGAAACTATACTTTCTTCTAGCAGGCCGGTGAACACAAAACTTAAGCAAGGAGAGAAACTCAATAAGCTTATTCTTTCGTTTCAATCATTTTCCTAAATAGGGATAGTGTACGTGTGCATATATGAGTGTCACTACATGTATTTCTGGAAATAAATATATCTAAACTACGGTGATCATTCTAAGTAAGATTCATCATTGGCATGTGTTTCAATATGGCCCCAAGTGTGCTCAAAAGCTGTTCCTATGGTTTGACCTAATGACTTACATTTTGACCTGACATCTCATATTCATCCATTACCTAGATTTTATCTGGGTGACTGTTCTTAGAAATGTTTGTGCATTTGGAGCTAATACTTAATTTTCATACTTTACGTAGATGTTGTCAAGGTGATATATTCTCAGGTAGTTTCATGAAATTACGGCCAAATGTGGGTCTTAGAGTACTCAGAAGCCTTTTCTATGATTTGACTTACTGACCTACTTGCTGTACTAAAGAAAATCCATATCACTACTTTGCCTAGTTTTGTCAAGGTGATCATTCTGAGTAAGTTTAATGAAATTATGGCTAATAATATGGCTCCTACAGTGTATGGAAGTGTTTTCTATGTTTCACCTACTGACCTACTTGGTAAGCCTACATAACCCACATTCACACCTTGTCTAGCTTTTGTCAAGATACTTATTCTAAACAAATTTCAGGCAGATTGGTCTAAACATAAGGCCACTGTAGTGGCCAAAAGCTTTTTCTGCAATTTGACCTACTTGACGACCCAATATGACCTATATTCACCTAAATTGTATCACGGACATGACACTGACATAATCTCATAAAATTATCGACCCATTTCACTCACTTACATATGCTGTAAAATAATTGAGCACTGTATCACCAGTCACATAATGAAGCATGGAGAAAACAACAACATTCTTTACCCTCTTCAACACGGTTTTCGGAAAGGACGCTCCTGCGAAACACAATTAATTGAATTCACAGATGACATAACTCTAAACCTCGAAAATGGTAAACAGACAGATGTTCTCATTATGGATTTCTCCAAAGCCTTTGACAAGGTATCGCACAGTCTACTAATCAACAAACTTGACCATTATGGCATCAGAGGTCGCACTAACAAATGGATACAGGCCTTCCTGAGTCAACGAACACAATGTGTAGTCCTGGAAGGCGAAACATCTGATGCAGTAAATGTGGAACCCGGAGTCCCACAAGGATCCGTACTCGAGCCAAGTTTATTCCTATACTACATCAATGACATTCCATATGGATTACAAACCACAGTTCGACTCTTTGCCGACGACACCATCGCATACCTTGCCATCACAAGCGAAACTGACTGTGTCAATCTCCAAAATGACCTAGACAAGCTTGCCCAGCGGAAAAACAAATGGAAAATGGCCTTCAATCCAGACAAATGCCAAGTCCTCTCCATCTCACGAAAGAAATCAATTGTCCATCTCGACTATCAACTACACAATCACTCTCTCCAACATGTCAAATCTGCAAAGTACCTCGGCCTTACTATAAAGTATCAACTAGACTGGGGAGAGCATATAAAGTCTATCGCTAACAAAGCTAGTAAAACTCTAATCTAATCTTTTCATTTCTTCCATCCCTACTAAAGAAGCAGCCTACATGTCTCTTGTACGCCCCACAACCGAGTATGCCGCAGCAGTATGGGACCCATACGAAGCCACAGATATTTATAAGCTGGGAAAAAGTCCAGCGTCACGGGGCTGGGTTTACGAAAAACAGCTACCGAAACAGATCAAGTGTCACGGAGATGTTACAAGACCTCCAGTGACCATCACTACAGGACAGAAGACAACTAAGCAGACTAACTCTTCTGTATAAAATCTCCAACGATCTAGTTGCTGTTGACAAGACAGACCGCCTTATACCAAACACTCGCCGTTCTCGTCACACAGCATCACACGCCTTTCGGATTCCACACTGTTCTACCAACTATCGACAACACTCGTTTTTCTCGCAGACAATCAAGGAGTGGAACAACCTTCCTCCAGACATAGTATCAGCAGGCTCAGTCTATGCATTCAAGTGTCGACTTGCCACATACCTTATCTAAAAACAATTATTTTTATTATTTATTTTTTTTGCGCAGCAACCCCTGGCAATTATAGTCAAAGTGTTGAATGTGACCAGTACCTGGTAGAAGTTACCTTGTAGAAGAAGATATACACGTAGTCAAAATACAACACTGGGCGCAAATGAGTTAATCTGATGTGTGTTTTTTTAACCATATTATGTTATCTGCATATCGAAACCTCTCTGTTTGTCTATTCATCTAACTCTAGTGACGAATGTATGTGTCCTTTACAAATAGAGCATCTGTGGACTCGTGTGGAGGGTATCCTTGAAAACAGTGTCGACCACGTGTATCAGACTCTGTACTATTTGTCGTTTGGCAATATATCGTAAATCCATACCCAAATACATGTACTCAAACAATGGAGTATACTTTATCGGAAACTGGATGGTCGATATAAAATTAGAGAGTTTAATCTCCCAACGTTAATGGCAGACCTGCTACATGTAGCTCATTGTGGCATTCAAACAAATGGGGAACAATCGATTGCAAACAATATGATTAGATACAACTGACAACATAGTTAACGATTTTATCTAATCATTACCTAAAGATTACATGAAAAGTATGGCCTCTTGAGTGTAAACACGTCAGAGTTGGTCTTTTCAACACATAATGAGAAGATAACTCACGACCTAATCGACCGATTTCAGCAATAATTACACCCAACGGAGAGTTTATGGTTGAATACAAACTGAGTAAGTTTGAGAAATATTGGGTTAAAAAAAGGCCACTAGTGTATAAACACGGTAAGATTTGGCATTTTCAGTAATTCAAGAGCAGACAACTCTTGACCTTTTGGTCCGATGTCAACCATTATTAACTCATCCGAACTCTCATAGACATATAAAATCTTAGCAAGTTTGAAAAAGATTGGATAAATATTGTGGCTTCTAGAGGGTTCACACTGTTAGATATGGCATTTTCAGCAATTCAAGGGCAGATAACTCTTGACCAATTGATCCAATTTCAACCATAATCGCACTCATTCGAACACCTATGGTTACATACAATCTGAGCGAGTTAAGAAAGATTGGATAAAAAGTATGGCTTCTAGAGTATAAACACCGTTAGATATTGCATTTTCAGCAATTCAAAGGCAGATAAGTATTGACCTTTTGGTCCGATTTCAACCATAACCGCACTCATTTGAACTCTTATAGGCATATACAATCTGAGCAAGTTTAAGAAAGATTGGATAAAATTCCGGCTTCTAGAGTGTAAACACTTTAATGTTTGTCGACGACGATGCACGACGAACATTCAAGGATTGCAAAAGTTCACCCTGAACAATCTCAGGTGAGCTCAAAATACACTTTCCTTTTGCTCTGACTTTGGAAAAAACGATCTGGAAGCTAACCCTTACGTTCTACCCACTAATGGTCAAGTTAATGTTGAGTTTTCCCCACAATCAAAACAAGCTTAATCTAAATCCATTCGAAGTTGTAGACGCGAGGAGTATTGGAATACAACATATTCTAGTATAAGTAAGTACATCAAGGGCAGATAACTGTTGACACAAATACCTGATTTCAACAAGTGCACTTCTTCAACAACTTATGCAGGTGTACATAATCCATTGAAACGTAGTTGCTAGAGTGAAAACGCTGTTAGACATGGCATTTTCAACATGTCATAACTAAGGACATAATGGTCCAATTTCAACAATAATCAAAATCATCTAATAATTCATGGTCATATACAATCTGAGCAAGTTTAAGAAAGATTGGATGAATACTGTGACCTCTAAGAGTGTAAACACTGTTAGATATGGCACTTTCAACATGTCAAGGGCAGACAACTCATGGCCTCATGGTCCGATTCAACCATAATCAAACTCAATCGGAGCAAGTTTGAAAAAGATTTGATAACAAGAGGGTCTTGAAGGCCCTGATATCGCTCGCCTGTTGTATATTAAAGCCCGATAGCTTTACCTTTGAGTTTCACCCGTTTTAATCTAAATCCATTCAAATTTGTAGTATAGGATGTAAACAATTTTGGGACCTCATAATTCTAGTATAGTAGAGTACATCAATGGCAGATTAAACTAGAGTCTAAACAATACTGAAATGAAGCCTTTTCTAGCATTTCAAATTATAGCAAGGGCAGATAACTATTGCCACATTGATTAGATTTCAACAATTGTACTCCTTCGAGAACTTAAAGCTATATACTTTGTGTGCAATTATAAACAATATCCATTGAAAACTGTAGTTGCAAGAGGGTAAACGCTGTTAGATATGGCATTTTCAGCTATTCAAGGGCAGATAACTGTTGACCTATTGGTCAGATTTTAACCATAATCGCACTTATTTGAACTCTTATTGTCATAAACAATCCGAGCAAGTTGGAAAAAGACTGCATAAAAAGTGTGGCATCTAGAGTGTAAACAACGTTAAATATGGCATTATCAGCAATTCAAGGGCAGATAACTCTTGACCTATTTCATCCATAATCGAACTCATTTAAACTCGTATTGTCATATACAATCTGAAGAAGTTTGAGAAAGATTGGGTAAAAACAATGGTCCCTAGAGTGTAAACACCCTCAAATATGGCATTTTTAGCAATTTAAAGGTTAATAACTCTCTATGCATTAGTCTGATTTCAACCATAATCATACTCATGTGAACACATAGTCATATACAATGTAGGCACGTTTGAGATAGATTGGATAAAAAGTGTGGCCTCTAGAGTGTAAACACTGTTAAATATGGCATTTTCAGCAATTCAAAGGTAGATATGGTAATAAATAAACTGAGCAAGTTTGAGAAAGATTGGATAAGTATTGTGGCCTCTAGAGGGTAAACACAAAAATTGTTGACGACACGTCAGTTATTCAAGGATTGCAAAAGCTCACCTTGAGCTAGCTCAGGTGAGCTAAAAAGTGTGGCCTCTAGGGTGTAAACACTTAAATTATTGCCCTGATGACAGACATTCAAGTATTACAAAAGCTCACGCTGATCTTAGCTCAGGTGAGCTAAAATGACAAACAATTCAAACCCTGATAACTCATATTTTAAGAGATTTTAGTGGCACTCTGATCTGGGTCACTGTTTGTATAGGACAAGGCAGGGACCATGTATATACATTATCCATGGACAAGTATAGTCTTCAGGTTTGTACACTACATATTACTCTTGACCTGATTTGAACCCTTTTACTGCCATTATGTCATAATAACCAGTCTAACACAGTCGCTGCCATATGTCATCCTGGCAGTGAAGGGGCCGATGTCATGGCAGTGAAAGGGTTAATAAAGTGGTATTTAAGGACAAAACAAAACTCTGTTTCCTTCCAGTTTTTATTTCATAAAGCATATATATAGAAAGATACAAATACTTTATCGTAACCCAAGCAAACCACGAGAACAACACGGAAGCATGTATTATAGAGTCTTACTGGCAGAGTCACTCCAGAAATAGACACCTAGGCCCTGTACAGGGCAAATATGGCACAATAACATTGCATCCAAACAATGCACGTCAGCAGTTGGGGAAACTGTCGAGGCTGGAAGCCAGTCACATATATCGCTATTGGTTTGTCAGTGAGAGGTTGAGAGTTAATTTAACATTTTCTTTGATGTCGCCATCAAACCCTATGTTGTGACTATTCCTTACTTCTAAGGAGTACATGTTGTCAGAACATAGGGTTTGTTTGTGACTATTCGATTTCATTTCCGTATTTGTATGTGGCTCATACAAACATTTATTCAAAAAGGTTTTTATCTTGAAAATTTGAGACAGGTGGCAGATAAAGGAAATGTGTAGGTAAATAGGAAAGCTCCTATGGAAGCTTTGTATTTTACCTTCAGTTTGCTTTTAGCAGTCACCTATATACTGAAGTCAGGAAAACTTAAACAGTCTACCTTTAAACTGTGCCCACTCAAATACAGATGTATGGGCCATCTTCAAGACAGGTGGAAGCTGAATGCAGTACAAAGGCAATGGAGGAGCAGTCACCTGTCTTTAAAGGGAACAATACCTTTTCATTAAATGTGTCTGCTTAACACAAACTTGTGAATTAAACTCTTTTTCCGTTACGATCAAAAGATGATCAATCGATCCTTTTAACACCTGTGTCAACTGAATGCATTATGCATTATGCAGTTGCCTGTGTCTTAAATCCCAATTATTGACTGCTTAATGCAGAATTGTTTTAGGTCATAGCTTAATTTTAGTATCTGATATTTAATATTCACCTGAAGTGACCCTGCAAGTCTAGATCTATGTTGATAGCCAGCAAATGATATCTATCATAACCAAACTACAAAATTACAACACAACAGTTTGCATTGATATTACCCTCACATAAGCAATGAGTATTCTGAAGATGAGCTTAACATAAACATAAATAATGTATACTGACTACCCCACTGTTGTATATGTGCTTTAACACATTAAACCCTACACACGAGTAGCATCCTCATTAACCCTTTCCCCCATAGAAGCGACTTTTAGCGTATTTAATGTATTCCCCCGCTGAAGAAAATAGTTCCAGTTTATACCCTCATGAACAATTACTATTACAACTATTTTATATAGCCTAGCAGATTTTAGCTTAAAGCAGGCTGAAAGTAAAGCAGAATGTGCCTTAAGGCACATTCTGCTTTACTTTCAACCTGCTTTAAGTGGTCATCTGTCTTTAAAACTAGAAACAAGCTATGAGGTAAAGGGTTAACAAACAGTGTACCTATGAAGAGTTACAACTGTCCTTAACAAACAGTGTAGTCCCTGATCAGAGCTAGGGCTCTTGCAGGAGCCCTCTGACTTAGGTCTTCACTGTTTGTCAATTTGCAATATATTGTTAAAATAAACAATAAATAGTCAAAATTGGACTAAACTTGATTATAAATTGAATTTTTCTATTTAAATATTCAGGGGTTAATGTGTTAATGCATTTTACCAAGCTCATAAAAAAGATAAAGAGTTAAAGCTGTTTAATATGGTATTGATAATGAGTGAATAAATAATTATGGTTTATAAGCACTGGACTCTGGTTAGTAGCAACACACATACAGTGGAGAATCTGTTATTCTTTCCCGTTTAAACGCAAACGTACGCAAACGCAAAGCACTAAAACGTAGAAAAGAACAACTTTTGGACAATTCTGATATTTCATGTTTATCTTGGTGGCAAACAGTTTGGAGCCTGATCAGACGCCAGGTTACCCGGCGTCTGATCTGGCTCCAAACTGTTTGCACTGCAAATAATAGTTTTAGCGTAAACACGTTTATTGGGAAAGAATAACACATTCTCCACTGTACCAGTAAATGATTTTCAATACATTTATCAATTTGACCATTCCATCTTACTGTCACATCAGTGTTAAGCAACCACTGAAAAGACGCTACACTTGTAATCATGTGACAGCTTAATCCATTACCCCATGGCTCGTTTCTAATGATGAAAACATGTGACCTCTTAAAGCAGGCTGAAAGAAAAGCAAAATGCGCTGTATGGTGCATTCTGCTTTACTTTCAGCCTGCTTTAAGCTACACTCTGCTTTGATATGCAAACAAAAATTCAAGCAGTATATAAATGACTGTAGAAATTGGAACTATTTTCTGAAGTGAAGGAATAGTTTAAAGGCATAAAAAGACGTATTTATGGGGTAACGAGTTAATGCAGGATAAAAGTCATGCAGAAGGATCATATAGATACCTTCTGCATGACTTTTGCCCTGCATTAAGCTGTCACCTGTCACTTTGCATCTTCAATCAGTTTTTGCTAAACACAGCTTTTACTGTAGACGTTAAGTTAACTTATATAGTCAAAATGTGTTTCCTATCATGTATAACAAGAGGCATGAACAGTCCTAACCCTTACACTGTCCACTTTCCAAATGGACTCCTCTATTTTCTAAATAATGACCAATTTACAATGACTCTTGAGAAGTTTGTCCAAAGCATATTATGGTAAACAGTGCAGACCTTGATCAAAGCGCTTGAAAATGGAGCCAGATGATCAGTGCCTACACTGTTTGCAAATTAAGTATTGAGGTTTCATGAACAGTAAGGGTTCAGGACATGTTTAACCCATTACCCCATAATTACCTTTTTATGCCTTTCATTTATTCCTCCTCAAAAGAAAACAGTTCAATTTTGTGCAGTCATGAATATGTATTGTAAGTAATATTTTCTTTATATTAGCAAATGGAAGCTTAAACCAGGCTAAAAGTAAAGCAGAATGCACCTTAGAGTGCATTCTGCTTTACTTTCAACCTGCTTTAAGTGATCATGTGTTTTTACATGTCAAAACTAGAAATTGGTAATGGGGTAATGAGTTAAGTCTTGTGCAGATCAAAGGAGAGGGCTAATAAGTATGATGTACACAATATATTCTAAATGAATGGGGAATGAAACATTGCAGAAAGTTGTCAAAACTTTACAATTTGAAATGGAAATAAATGCTGATACATCATGAGAAATGTAAATGCAAACTTTTGATAGAAAATTATGTTATTCACTAGAACAATGAGATTTTTGAAAGTAAGATGCCAATAAAGTTTTGAAAACGTGATGAAAAAATACTCATCAGAAAGAGTCACAATGCATTCTAAAAGGCTTATATTTAATGCTTGTACACAATAGTTATATGAAAAAAATAAACTAACGCATAAGCTGCAGCATGAGGACCTTTGGGTATTGCATACAGAGAAGACTTAGATTACTTGGACCGGTTTCACAAAACATCGTGTGACAAAAATGGTCACAAGTCAAAACTTTAAAATACATTTTATTTCTGATTTCTCAGTCTAATCCTGTCTTGTGACATCTCTTTAGACGATTCAAAAGAGATGTCACAAGACAGGATTAGATTGAGAAATAAATATTAATTGATATTTTTATAATCTGACTTACGACAACATTTGTGGTACGAAGTTTTATGAAACGGACCCCTGGTTGTGCTGTCAAAACAAGTCTCAACTCAGGGTCAACACTAGCTGTGATGGTAGTTTACTGTTTCCCCCAAGAAAATGCCTTTTTATGCCTTTACAAGTTCTGCTCAGAAATGCCTTTTACACTTTATACCTATATAGATAGAAAGCTAACTGGAATTTCCCCAACATTCTGACTTGTGGCTGCTTAAAGTAGGTTGAAAGTAAAACAGAAATCTCTCTGAGGATTACTTCTTAATTACTTTCAGTCTGTTATAGGCACCCTTCCGCTTTCAATCCTTAAAACAAACTATGATGGAAAACGTTTTCAAAATATATCACTGATGCACACAAGTGACGAAAAGTGTAAATCCTTATGCATGTACAAAACCTTGGAAATGTGACAACTCATCTGAGTCAACACTGTATGCAATGTCGGAAGGTTCAATATTTTTCACGACTACAGATCATTGTCTAAAATTCCTACCTACAAAATAAAGACTAAGGATGCAAAAATAGTAGTTAGTACACATGTTACACAGGACAATACAGAAGAGCTTGCATCATCACAAGTTTACATATATAACCATGGCAAGAAAAAAACAGAGAAATAAAAGAGAGACGTGTGATGTAAACATTGGGGGCCGTTAAAAGCCAACAGTATCAATTCTCCATTCCATTTGCAAATAAACAATTGAGCACCTTACATACATGACATTCATTCACATATAACATTACAAGCATAGACATAATTATACAGTGCTAACATTATAGTAGGGCTCCCGATAAAGAGGAGTTTTTCAAAAGCTAGAGTCCCAATGTCTGCTTAAACCCTATGGTGTGACTACTCATTAGAATCGTCTCTTCCAGACAATTCTAATGAGTATTTACACTATAGAGTTTGGTAAAGACATTAATGGGAAAATGTTGAAGAGATTTAGTTTCTCCCTCTTATCTGGGTTACTGTTATCATACTTATCAAAGCTGGTATACAGGGCTGCCATAAGTTGACATAAAAAATCCTAAGATTTCAAAATTTGCATTTTTCAAGTGCGATTTAACGAGTCGTACCTTTACCCATTAGCCTTTTTCTTGTTTTGTCGACATGCAACTACTTAAAGCAGGCTGTAAGTAAAGCAGAATGCGCCTTAGGGCGCATTCTGCTTTACTTTCAGCCTGCTTTAAGCTATTATGTACTGGGAAAAAATCCGGAGATTTAGGAAAAATCTGGAGAAATGGCAGCCCTGCAATGCCAGATAAGTCAAACCTGTTTTGAGCCTGTTTGTCCCTGCCTAAAGTAAATCGCAAAAAGATCCATATGGAGTTTACCATATAAATTTCATTGAAGAACAATAGAAATCTATACAGGTATGTGAACTAAAGCTATGAAAAGAGCTCCTTAAGGAGCATTCTGTATTACAATTTCAATGAAGAAGGATAGAGATCTATAAATACATGACTGTTTAATGCAAAACAAAAGTAATGCAGAAGGCTCCTTTGAAAGCTTTCTACATTTCAATTCACAGAAGGAAAAAGATCACTCAAGACTTGTGGTTGCTTACAGCATAAGCTAAGTAATGGAGAAAGCTGCTATAAGAGCTCTCTGGACTCATATACTTCTGCATTAAGCTACCACATGTCTTAAGTACAGGGTTAAGTCTGGCAATGCACCTTCATTTGTTTGCTCAACATTGGTTTAACAGTGTAGTCAGTATTATTTCTAGTATCATAGTAAAACACATAGCACATTCAACACCATCATTTGACTAGGTACTCCTATCATGTTTCAACACAGCATAGCTTTATTTAGCATTCAGATTCTAATTACAAAGCATCGCTTTATAGTACACTCCAAGCATGTGCCTTAACAAATAACATTTAACTCAACACTACACAGAAAATACTTTACTTTGGGCCCTATTACTGAACTTGCATTATCTGTTCAAAAGCATCTTATACAGTAAAACATTGGTAACTTGTACTAGCTTCAGTCTTTCCCTACATATTCAGCTGAATTTCAATGACTTCAATCACAAATAGGCAACCAACCTTTCGCAAGCCAGCTGGAAGGCTTCCACACATGAAAAATCTGAATGCCCAGAATGGGATTCGAACCCTAAGCGGTGAGGAGCTTAGTGACGTAAGTCACAGTGACAATACCACTAGGCCACGGAGACCTTTACTTCATCCGTAAGGCTAAGTCATGTTTAACTTTGAAATACAGGTAAGTGATTGTAAATCAATTACTCACTTTAAAAAGCCAGTTCAAGATATCAAGGTTTGACTATTTTAAAATTTAAGAAAAAAAAATTGTTTTCGAATAAAAAGAAACAAGTCTTCTTTTCAACTAATTTGAATAACATTTTGTCAAATTTTAAGAACACTAATAAAATATCAACAAGTTTTTAACAAGAGGTAGCCAGTGCTTCTAATAAATAATGAAAACCAATCGAGAAACAATCTAATTAAGACACTATTTGGACTAGCAAGAAAGTGGGGAAACGCTGGTTTGGTAACTGAAAGTTCATATCATACAGTCAAATCTGTATGAAGCGACAACTGAAGAAATTAGGCTATTGATCTTTAACCCATTACCCCATGCCTGTTTCTATTTTTGAAAATAGTTGACCTCTTAAAGCAGGTTGAAAGTAAAGCAGAATGTGCCTTAAGGCGCATTCTGCTTTACTTTCAGCCTGCTTTAAGCTATTATCTGCTAGAATATAGAAAATATTTCTCATGATTCTTATTTGTTACAGTATAAATTGGAACTATTTTCTTCAGTGGATGAATAAATTAAAGGCATAAAATGGTGTATTTATGGGGTAATGAGTTAAAGACAGTTTATCGCCTAGTGTAGGAAAAAAGTAATTCAGAAAGATCCTAAATGAGCTTTCTGCGCTGCTTTTATCCTGCATTAAGCAGTCACCTGCTGTACAGGCTATATACCCAAATTTTAGCTGTTGCTTATAACAGATTAAACTGTCCTTAATTTGTCTCCTCATTTTCATAAGAAATAGGCTCTTAGATATTGCTAACTATGTAGACCACAATCAGCACGTGATGCTTGATGAGGTTTTGTAGATCTACTTTTTTCAGTTAAAATGGAAAAACATTGCTGATTCTAGCACTTGTTAAATCTGGAAACCTCTCCACAGACAAATCTAGGTCTACAAAATTTGCAAAACAGCCAATCTAGTATTAAGCTACTTACTCAACAGTAGACCTTGTGCAGTATTTAATATTTGTGGTCACTTAATGCAAGATGTAAAAATAATAATGAAGAAAGTTAGGAACTTTCTGCATATTTTTATCCTGCATTAAGCATTAACTTGTCTTTAGGTCCCTACACTACCTCAGTGGGAGATCAATTAATATTCTAATAGAAGCTGTCTGCATTAAGCAAACACACTTATTTAATACTGCGTATGTGTTGTCTATTATGTAAGCATTCCATACAAGAGTGACTGTACTTATTGTTTTTTTCCAAAAAAAGTTGCCAAGGTATTTCAACAATGATGTGGTATCCTGTAAACATTAATCTGAAAACAAGGCTCCAGATAAGAGGGAGTAAACTGAACAAATCCAACATTCTCTCATTTATTTCAGCACCAATCCCTATGGTGTGACTACTCATTAGAATTGTCTCGAAGAGACAATTCTAATGAGTAGTCATACCATAGGGTTTAAAGTTAAAATAAAGATTTTAGTTTTTGGAATACTCTCCTTATCTGGAGCCCTGTAGAAAACAAATGACATTTTATTTACTAATATATACATAAATCACTAGAAATTTTGAAACAAAAAGTCACAACCAAAGGGCTTATACTATATGAAATCCTACACTGTAAAATGAAAGTGAGATAAAAATAAAAGTTGTAAAATAGGAGTAAAAGAAATTATTGAATACTTATTGTATGACTAGAATGGGAGTAAAAAGCACATCAGTATCATTCTTTAAATTCATGACCACAACCTATCAACCCATTACCCCAGAACCTATTTCTGGTTTTAAGACAGATGATCACTTCAAGCAGGTTGAAAGTAAAGCAGAATGTGCCTTAACTCTTTCCTCCCTGAAACTTTAAATGGACAATTCCAGTTTCCATTTTTGTCTAGTCCATTTCTGACTTTTAAGGGTTGTTTTTGTCAATGTTTGGTATTATGACAAACAGTGAAGACCCTGATCAGAGGGCTCCTTTCGGAGCCCTCTGATCTGGGTCTTCACTGTTTGTACAGGACAAGTGTACTTTTCACATGTACACTGTTTGAAAACAACGCCAATATGCGGGACTAGGGAGGAAAGAGTTAAGGTTTACTCCTCACTAAGGTTGAATGTGTTAAGTAAACAGTTTTCAATATTGTGTATTATAGACGATATTGTTATGTAATTTTGTCTCACTTGTTTTTCTTCTCTGAGGTAGAACGTAAATAAATAGAATTTACATGGGCCGTTCTCATGAGGAAAAAGCAATAGAGGTGACTCAAACAGTGGCCTCCGTCTCAGCATCTGATCAAGGTCTACACTGGTTGACAAGCACAATACTGTATCAGGCAGTGTAAACCCTGTCAGACCAGGTTTCACATCTCTGACATGGTGACTGGTCTGGATCTACACTCAGGGCTCCAGAAAAGGGGAGTATTTCAAAAACTAAAATCTTTATTTCTCCATTAAACCCTATGGTGTCACTACTCATTAGAATCGTCTCTTCGAGATGATTCTAATGAGTAGTAACACCATAGGATTTGGTGAAATAAATGAGAAAATGTTGGATTTGTTCAGTTCAATCACTTTTATCTGGAGCTCTGTACACTGTTTGTGATACTATATGGTCTGGTTTACTTATGGCACAGCACATGTCTGTTTCTCAAACTGGTTACTCGGGGTTCTACAAGAGTTTTTTTTTAACTTTTAGTCCATTACCCTATAAATATACCTTTTTACACTTTAATTTATTCCTGCACTAAAGAAAATAGTTCCATTTTAGGTAGTAATGAATCTGTGCTGTAAAAATATATATTCTATAACCCAATAGATGGTAGCCTAAAGCAGGCTGAAAGTAAAGCAGAATGCACCTTAAAGCACATTCTGCTTTAAGTAGTAACCTGTTCTCAAAACTAGAAACAGGTTGTAGGGTAATGGGTTAAGTTTTAATTGAAAATGTGTTTACATAGCAAATGAAAACTTATTTTAGTATGTTTTTGAATACAAAACCTCTGTCCAGCTTCTTTTCAGTAAAGTTTAGATCGGAATAACCATGTTGCTGCTTAATGCAGGACAAAATAATGCAGACAGCTCCATTTGGAGGGAACTGTCTGCATTACTTTGTTCTGTGTTTAGCTGCTACCTGTCTTAAAGACTGAAAAACAATATTTTAATAAAAGGTGGCTTAGCAAGGGTATGACTGTTGCGTCTTTAAAGAGAGGGTATTTTTGGTTGATTTCACACTTGTCAGCTGTGAAATGATGGGACAACAACAGTACAGGACTATTTACTACGATGCGGACTTGGTCCCTCACAAGATTTTAAACAATACACATAAAGTTTACACAAATATAGAGCATACAAGAGCTCCGTTTTAAATCAACCCTTTCCCCCCCAATAGCTCCTTATACACCATACCTTTTCCTTATAGAAACGCTTTTCAAACTGATCCTGATGAAGATCCATAGAAAACCTTTATTACAACCAAATACATTTACTTAAAGCATGCTGAATGTAAAGCGGAAAGCTCCGAAAGGAGCTTTGCTTTACTTTCAGTCTGCTTTAAGCAACCCAGGGCTGCCATTTCTCCGGATTTTTCCTCAATCTTCAGATTTATTTCTAGTACATGGTAGCTTAAAGCAGGCTGAAAGTAAAGCAGAATGCTTTACTTCCAGCCTGCTTTAAGTAGTCACATGCCAACAAAACTAGAAATAGGATATGGGGTAAAGGTACAATTCTTAAAGTCCCTTTTGAAAAAAGCAAATTCGGAAATCTTAGGATTTTTCATGTCAACTTATGGCAGCCCTGGCAACCATCTTTTGAAAAATGAAGAGCAAGCTCAGGGGGGGAGAAAGGTTAAGACAAGCAATGATTACAGACATTCTCTCCCATTGCAGAAAAGTGTAGATAATCTTAAAACTGTACTTAATGATGAAGATACTGACAAAACACTGACCACTGATACATATGAATAGTTCTGAAACACTCAAGTTGGTTCAAACAACAGACTAAGATCAAACACAGTTCCATTCAACACTATATACCTTCATGCCAATGCTTCTTATTTGATCAATCTCATACATAATTTATATGTCAGACAAAAAAAAAAAGATTCAATAATATCTTCTCTCCAAAACAATCACTTACCACCATAAACCCATAGTCTGTTTCCAGGTTTGAAAAAAGGTAAGCAACTAAAACAGGCTGAAAGTAAAGCAGAATGCTCCATTAGGAGCTTTCTGCTTTACTTTCAGCCTGCTATAAAATACACACAATCTGGAAAGATATTGGAAATGCCTTTTATGTTCATGTTCAGGATCTCCTAGCTGGGGACTACTGTTCTATGTGTATGAATAAATAGATGTGTAAAACGGTTTATTTAAGGGGCAAAAGGTCACAAGAAACTAAAGTCTAATTCCTAGCAGCATGGACTAGCTAGACTATGTATACCTTATATTCATCATACAGTCATCAGTATTATAATCCTGAACAAAACTTAAAAACAACAAAAATGGGTTTTGAATGTAAGCTAAGGGATACTTCAATATCATATACATTAACTTTGGAATGTAGAGCAAATTGCAGACAATCAGTGATGATTAAACTTGATCCAAATTCTTCCAAGCTGGGTCCATGCTTACAAAGCCTTTGAGTTGAGTCTTAAATTATTCTCAAGCACTTGATTGGTAAGATTTGAGCCTAGGCTCAAATCTGACCAATCAAATGCTTGAGAATGAACTCGGACTCAACTCAAAAGCTTTATAAGCACAGGGCCTGCCTGCTTTTGTAAAGTTTCCTTGCTCTCATAACATGATAGCCATACAGTTACCTGAGAACTGGTACTATTTTACCCATACTGCACTTGCTAATTTCAATGAGTTTATTCAGTTTTCTTGGTGGAAAGCTTCAAAGGGGCTAACCTTTGTAACTACCCCTTTGGTGAGATGATATATGTTAATGGGTAAGTACTGCTATTTTCAATGGTCTCGTAATTATATTTATACGGTACCTTTAACTCTTTCAACACCATGGACCTGTTTAATATGTACTTATTAAATCTGCAAACACTCTAGACCCAGGATCTGATCAGTGTCTACACTGTTTGCTATGTTAGAAAAGTATTTATTAAACTACCCAGAATTCCAAGTAGACTGGTACATGTTTTGGTAACTAAAAAGATCCACAAGGGAACCTTATAACCTGCGAGAGATACTTAGTGTTGAAAGAGTTAAAGATTACTCGTACATGTAAGTAAAACGAAAACATGTTGGCCCTTTTTCTCCAATTACTATAATGTTTGTCAATTATCAATACAAAGATTACACCAGTCATCAAAATTCAACAAAAGCAAAAATACCAATCTCAATGCAGTTAACTGTAAATGTTACAAGTTATTATTTTTCACTCAATAATAATCTCTTAGCAGATTCATCCTTTTACCTCAAAAATCTTTACACTCCTGTGGAATTATAATAATCCCCATGATTAACTCACATTTGTTAGCATAACAAAATACCACCACTATAACTTATGCAACAGCTGATTCTGCAGGGCTGCCATTTCTCCGGATTTTTCCTATATCTTCGGATTTTTTTTCTGGTACATGGTAGCTTAAAGCAGGCTGAAAGTAAAGCAGAATGCGCCTTAAGGCGCATTCTAATTTACTTCCAGCCTGCTATAAGTAGCCACATGTCAACAAAACTAGAAACAGGCTATGTGGTAAAGGTATGATTCGTAAAATCGCACTTCAAAAATGCAAATTTGGAAATCTTAGGATTATCAACATATGGCAGCCCTGATTCTGACATGAAAATAAATTAATTATTATCCACAGTTTCTTTTACATTCAATTGAAAAAGACAACAGTTATCAAGTGTTCTGACATGACCCATGACAAAAAGTAGCTTTCATCTATTGCTTAACCCTTTCCTCTATGGCCTAAAGTTCAAATTACCTAAATCAATGGTCGCTATTGAAAACAAGACGAAATATTAAAGTGAAGCAGCGCTTTCTGTTCAACTTTCCTCTTGCTTTTAGCTGAAACCTGCATTCAACACAAATGAATATGTGATGCTTGTGTTGAGGAGTAGGTAGTGGCATCTTTAACCCATTACCTCTTAACCTATTTCTAGCTTTAAAAACAGGTGACCACTTAAAACAGGTTGAAAGTAAAGCAGAATGTGCCTTAAGGCACATTCTGCTTTACTTTCAGCCTGCTTTAAGCTACCATCTTCTAGGATACAGAAAATATTTCTTCTGGTACATATTCTTGGCTGTATAAACTGGAACTTTTTTCTTCAGTGGAGGAATAAATGAGAGGTGTAAAAATGCGTTTTTAAGGGGTAATGGGTTAAGCACTTCTGTCTGGAAATGGGTTAACACTTTACCCTACAGAAGTCTCTTTCAATACATCAAACCTATTCCTCATAAAAAGGTCTTTTCATGCATTACTATGTGCATATAAAATGTCATAGGGAACCCTCAATCCTGACAGGTTAATGCTTAAAATAGGCTGACAGTAAAGCAGAAAGCTCCTACAGGAGCTTTCTGCTTTACTGTCAGTCTACTTTAAGAATCAACCTGTAAGGATTGAGTTTCATAGCTGCTTAACTTTCAGTCTTCATTAAGGAATCAACTGCTTTACTTTCAACCTGCATTCAGCAATCACCTCTGCCTTGAACAATCATACTAATGCTATGGAGGAAAGGGTTATATTGATTAGAACCAGGCATACAGTGTGTTTAGACATCCGATACATCACCACCACATTGCTCTTGATACACTGAGGGCTGATCACAATGTTTCCGCTACAACTATTCTGCTGGTTTTTCCTCTGCTGGTTTCTCCTCTGCAGGCTTCTCTGCCGGTGGTGTGTCTTCTGTTTTATCTGCTGGAGCCTCCTCCTTTTTATCTTCCGCAGGCGCCTGTAGCAAAACCAATACAAGTTCAAAATCTTATTTTTACTTTAACCCATTACCCCATAGCCTGTTTCTAGTATTGAAGATAGGTGACCACTTAAAGCAGGTTGAAAGTAAAGCAGAATGTGCCTTAAGGCACATTCTGCTTTACTTTCAGCCTGCCTTAAGCTATCATGTTTGAAAATATCAAATATTTATTTCATATTCAAGACTGTATAAAAAGGCATTATTTTCTTAAGTGGAGGAATAAATTAAAAGGTGTCAAAAGGCGTATTTATGGGGTAATGGGTTAAGATAGCTATTACAACTCAATATAGTGCATACTTTCAGAATTGACCAAGTACCCTGTAAATACGCCTTTTTAAGCCATTTAATTATTCATCCACTGAAGAAAAAAAATCACTTTATACAGTCAATGAATATGTGCCATAAGAAATATTTTCAAATTCTAGCAGATGAAAGTAAAGCAGAATGTACATTCTGCTTTACTTTCAACCTGCTCTAAGTGGCCATCTATCTCCAAAACAAGAAACAGGCTATGGAGTAATGGGTTAAAGAACAGCTACTGCCAAAAGCAAGATGGTAGTAAGAAAAAATTAACTGATTTTCACTGTTCAGGCTTTCAGCTGCTAGCTACTAGATCTAGCTTATATAAATGACTGTTTTAAAAACCATGTAGATCCAGATCAGACAGCTCCTGAGGCAACTGTATGACCAGGGTGTGCACTGTCTGTTTTATTGGATCTGTCTTGGACATTAAACTGCACTATTTCCTGGGGAAATATAGATGGCTTACTGTCTTCTCCATTGTAATTTAGCTACTAAAGATTTGTAATCTGGGCCCCGTTTCATAAAACTTCGTACGACAAATGTTTTTCTAAGTGAGATTATAAAATTTTCAATTATTATTATTTCTCCTTCTAATCCTGTCTTGTGATATCTCATTGGAATCGTCTTGAAAAGACGATTCCAAAGGTATGTCACAAGACAGGATTAGATGGAGAAATCAGAAATTAACTGTATTTTAATGTTTTGATATATGACCGTTTTTGTCGTACGAAGTTTTATGAAACGGGCCCCTGATACACTTGTGTAATAGTATAGTCAGTGGAGACTTAACTTTTTTAGTTTATTCAATTTGTATGTATTCACTGTGGACTAAAGTTTGTAAACCAATTTAACTGAAATCATGTGGGAGTAGGATATTTTGAGAAGGGTTAATCTGACACATTGTATACCTCTTCTGCTTTACTCTCCTCCTCTTTCTTTGCTTCCTTCTCATCAGGATCAAGCTCTTTCTTCTCTGGTGCAGTTTCCCTGTCAATGATTGGACAACATACTGATAATAACATATACCATGATAATCATGGAAATTTAATCATGACAAAAATCCTGACACAGTACTAAAACTATGTAGAATTATAGGTCCAAATGTCCAGATTACAGATTAATGCAGAGAAAAAGTAATGCAAAGAGCTCCTTTAAAGGAGCTTTTCCCATCATTTTTGCCCTTCGTTAACCCTTTACCTGATAGCCTAGTTATAATATTGAAGATAGGTGACTACTTAAAGCAGGTTGAAAGTAAAGCAGAATGCGCCCTAAGGCGCATTCTGCTTTACTTTCAGCCTGCTTTAAGCTATTACCAGCTAGAATAAGGAAAGTATTAAATATGACACATATTCAGTACGGTTTATATTAGAACTATTTTCTTAAGCGGATGAATAAAATGCATGTGCTAAAAGTCGCTTCTATCAGGGAAAGGGTTAAGCCATCATCTGACATGAAAGATTCCATTTCTAACTTACATATATGTCCCTCAAGAAAGGTAGCACTGTATAATGATTTAATAATATTTTTCATGAAACAAAGGCTTCAATTTGAAATGAAAAACTATGGCGTCATTGCCCTGACCCAGGTATACTGGCATTTGCAAACAGTTCAAATCCTGATCACACATTGAGTGACTAAGCCTCTGATCAAGATCTAAACTATGTGTCACTCATGTAAATGTGCCTTCAGTCAGTATACCTCTATACCATAATTACCCTAAGTATTGGGACAGACAGGCCTGAGCAAGCAGTGTAGACCCTGATCAGACTGCTTCTTCAGGATCACAGTCTACACTGTTTGCCATTACGTTTGCACCTTTTGAACAAATTACTGTGTGATAAAAGCAATTAGTTAAATTTCTAGGATAATAACAGCAGCTGTATAAGGTGGCCGAATATTTAGGACTGTATGAAATATTTAAAAATTAAAAGGAGTTTTTCTCACCAGTTGTGAGCCAAACTTATAAAGTGTTACAGATTATTCGTAACCCATACCTCCATGAAAGTGCCTCTTAACATTTATACCTTCTTCTCAAGAAAAGTAATTTCATGCCAATACTGTGCTCTTTTAAAGCACCATTGGGACTGTATCCTTGCATGTGGATGCTAAAAGAAGACTGGAAGTACAGCAGAAAGCTCTTAAAGGAGCTTTCTGATCTAATTTCAATCAGCTTTTAGCAGCCTATTCTGAAGAGGGTAAGCAAGCTATGGGGAAAACTGTTAAACTAGCTTGTGTGGTGTTATCTTACCCTTCATCTACCGTGTCCACCTTCTGCTCTTCTGATAGTAAGGGCTCCTTCTTCTCCCTGGAAACAATCAGTGAAAAGGCTTTAAAGAGAGACTTCAGCTAAATGTAAATGGTGAATATGCAGAAGAAGAAGATATAATTATTTAAGAATAATCAAGTCTGTGCTATTTTTATGTGAAAGGGATACAATATAATTAAATGGTTTTATCAGCCCTTTAACCCATAGACTGTTTATAGCAGACCATAATATTGACAATTTAAATCTAAAGCAGCTATATAAACAATTTAGCAATTGGAGATTAAATGAAACACTATATTGACAGTGTTTAACCAACTGATCACTAGTCTAGCAACAGGTATACCATCATTTACAAACTATGTACCTGTGGAGAGTACACTTGTCCTATAAAACAGTGCACAACTCTGATCAGGGTATGCACTGTTTGTCCTTTTGCAGTACATGTATATACAGTAAAACCTGTCTTAAGCAGCCAGTGAAGGGAAGCAGCCAAATTGGCTGCTTAAGACAGGTGACCGCTTAATCCAGGGGCAAGAAAAATGACTACTATTTTGAAAACGGTCACGGTTTCGTTTCGCTATTCATTCCTATTTAAAAAGTCAACAACATATTAAAAGTCCTCAAACTCATACAGAAGTGTATGACCAGTACACTTTTTGATTATAGAAACATTGACACGAGCATCAGTTACTCGGCGTCTGATCTCCATATCAACATGTGCTGGTATTACTGGTAACTTAATGTCCATTTTCAGAAAATGGAATACAGTAGAATCTATATGTTGTTTCATTACACTTACGTTTGTACACATATTTTTCTGTGCCACGGAGGCAGAATCCATGTGCGCGTGTCTACGGATTTTCCGGAGCTCATTTAAACTTTAAAAATGTTGTCAAACGTACTTTCAAGAAAGCATTAGAGATTAAAAGTAAAAAATCGGTCGACCATTTTGTTCAGTTCTGATTGTTGTCGAGGAAATTAAATTTAACACCGGCTATTTTTACACTGGGGGAACACCCCAGCATCCTCGAATTACGCAAGTTTTGATTGGTGGATAGTATTCATTTGCATAATAACGCGAGATTTTCTCCGAAGTCACTAAATCTAATTTTAGTGATGTACATTACACATAAGAATGACGCGGGCCGTGTAATTGACGATTAATTAAAGAGTTTGATACCAGTAGCATATGCTGTGTTATTTAGGCGGTTATTAAGAGTGACACGTTCGACAGAAATCATAACACGTGTATTCAAGTTGCCTGACCGTTCATTACAGTAAGTTTGATATGGAAAATGTTGATTACGTAATCGCTAATCCTCCCAGACAAACTTGTTGATAATAACACGCCCCGCCGAGCAAGTAATTTGACAAGTTGAGGTTACAGACGGATCGACGCGTGGATTTGTTGAATGACACAGGTATTCAGGCATATCACACTTCAGCGGGCGGCCACTTGGCCGTTTAATACAGTGTGGAAACAGTGTTTGGGATGAATTTTTCTGGCCGCTGGCTGCGTTATACAGGTGACCGCTTAGTCAAGGGGCAATATAGAATGAATTCAATCGGGGGGAGATCGAACTGGCCGTTAAAGCCAGGTGACCGCTTATACCAGGTGACCGCTAGGACAGGTTTTACTGTACTTTAACCCATTACCCCAAAAATACGTCTTTTAAGGCCTTTAATTTATTTCTCCACTTGAAGAAAATAGTTCTAATTTATACAGTTATGAATATATATCATAAGAAATAATTTCTATTTTCTAGAAGATGGTAGCTTAAAGCAGGTTGAAAGTAAAGCAGAATGTGCCTTAAGGCACATTCTGCTTCACATTTAACCTGCTTTAAGTGGCCACCTATCTTCAATACTAGAAACAGGCTATGGGGTAAAGGGTAAAATAAACTGAAAACTGGAATTGTCCATTTGTAGTTTCAGAGATGAATAAGTTAGTCATATCTAGAAAACTTACTCTTCTGCCATGTCCGCTACCTCACCCTCCTCTGCTGCCTTTGCTTCCTCAGTCAACTCATCCTTCTTGGCCCTGAAACAAGTATATCATTCCTCATAATACCTTTACCTATTCCACATTAAAATACATTAACTTGCTTCTACCTTGTCCTGATCAGGAGCCACAGAAAACTTCTGTATCATCCTAAACAGTGGTTGCTGAAAACAGGCAGAAAGAAAAGCAGACAGCTCCTGTAGAAGCTTTCTGCTATTATTTCAGCCTACTTTAATTAAGCAATGGCTTGTCTAAAATATTAACAAGAGCTGTCGGAGAACAGCGAAACTCACCTATTGCAAACTTTAATGTTCAACCCACAGGGAATATCCATTCCAAATATCAACTTCCTAAAGTATAAATGCAAATATTCCATGTAGAATTTGTGCATTTCAACACTTACCTTAAAACTTTAACCATAAGAAGCTGACGCTTGGTATCTTACATCAATTGAAAACTGTTTCACTACTCAGATTGTTCTTGAATGGTTATATACAACATTTCACTATAAATGTTTGCTATATTCTCAACTAACTTCTTCAGCATTAACATTTTTAGAAACAGTGTACACCAAGACCTGCAGTTTTTCTTAAAAGATCAGTCTAACATCAGTGTTCCCACTTTCCATAGAAATAGTCCTTTTTTAACAGCACTTTCATAGTTCAGATGATACAGCAGGTGGAGTTGCAAATATTCAGTGGAAGGGTAAAAACGGGAACAACTTTCATCAAGAATAATAGAAATGTACGAGTCAGTTTCACTGTCACAGCTCAAGATATGGTTGGTGTGACCACCCATCAGAAGCATTTCAAGGAAACAATTCTAACTCGTGGTCACAAAATAGTTTAATTGATGGACGAATAAAAGAGACAATTTTCAGCTTCTCAGGCACTCTGGAACCCAGGACCTTTAACCCATTACCCCATAGCCTGTTTCTACTTTTGAAAACAGGTGACCACTTAAAGCATGTTGAAAGTAAAGCAGAATGCGCCTTATGGCGCATTCTGCTTTACTTTCAGCCTGCTTTAAGCTATTATCTGCCAGAATATAGAAAATATTTCTTATAATTCTTAGTTGTAACAGTTTAAAATTGGAATTCTTTTCTTCAGTAGAGCATCCAATTAAAGGCGTAAAAAGGCATATTTATGGGGTTATGGGCTAAGTAATACTTACAAGTTTTCTACATCATCAGTCTTTGCTGCAGAGTAGCCCTCATCACCACGACTTCCAGTCACCTTCTCCTTAATGCTCATCAGAATACCACAGTTGTTCTTCAAGTAGCAGGTCACATCAACAATGATCAGAAGAATGAAGAAGATAGCAATGACGATCCCAATAATAGCTCCAGTTGATAAACCATCATCTTTACCTATAGTAAACAAATACTTTCTTTTTATATACAGTCAAATGTAAAACTTATGTCAGTTGAAATTACCTGTAGGTCCTCAATTGAAATTTGAAAAGTCAAGTTTGATGTTGTCAAACATACCCACGTTTCAATGTTAAAACTTAGCTATATCTGAGGCTTTAACTTTGAAATATGGATGAGTTTGATATAAGGGTGCTTTGAGTTATCAATGTTCAACATATGTTACATAACATTACATAATTTTAACTCTTTGCATGCTGGGTAAATGTTCCGTCTGCTACAATAATTGTCATCTGCTACTGTTCTAAAACCAGACTTTTCAAACTTTCTTTTCAAAACAGAGTCAGGGTGTCAAACAGTTTGGATCTGTTGAGATGCCATGTTACGCGGCATCTCATCAGGATCCAAACTGTTTACAACAGTAATTACTGTGACAAATGTGTCCGCTGTTAGCATGTAAAGAGTTAATTTAATGGCAATAAAACATTGATTTAATTTTTAGACAATGTATCAAAGTATCAAATTGTAAATTAAATCTTATAGCCAAAATCATATACAGTGGAGAATCTGTTATTCTTTCCCGTTTAAACGCAAACGTACGCAAACGCAAAGCAATAAAACGTAGAAAAGAACAACTTTTGGACAATTCTGATAATTCTTGTTTATCTTGGTGGCAAACAGCTTGGAGCCTGATCAGACGCCGGGTTACCCGGCGTCTGATCTGGCTCCAAACTGTTTGCACTGCAAATAATAGTTTTAGCGTAAACGCGTTTATTTGGAAAGAATAACAGATTCTCCACTGTAAGACTCTTATAACAATTTCTTGTATTCTATGGCAATTATATCTTTATGGTGAATCTAACAACTGTATGATCAGCTTGTGACAATTGTTGCAAGCAGTTTGGACCCAGATGAGATGCAAATTAACTTGGCATCTCATCTGGATTAAAGTTGCTTGCATTTGATGAAAGGCTGTTGCACACAGTTCTGGATCAGAAAAGATGAGTGACTCTAACTATTTGTAACAATGATCAGCTTCTCATCCGTTTCTAAACAATTTACACTGATAAGCATATAGTCACAAGTAGAAAACTAAATAGTAATATTGTAACATAGAAATCATTTATAAATTGCAAATTGAATTATTTTAACTTCAAACTGTATTATAACTATATACCTTTTGAAGAATACACAATTATAAAGACCATATTTGTATATAATAAGAATTAAACTTTTGTTTTCACTTAAGTTCAATATTGGGACATTGCTAATTAACCCTTAGCCTGCCACGCACGATTATAGCTCCATATGCAAACAGCTTGGATCCGGATGAGACGCCGAGTTACTCGGCGTCTCATCCGGATCCAAGCTGTTTGACACTCGGACAACATTTTCAGCAATTTTGAGCAACTTTGAAGCACTTTGAAACTTGAAGCAGACGAGAAATATAGCAGACACCAATTTATTTGGCGGGCTAAGGTCCTTTCCTTAGAGTATGCAATGCCATAGGGCACTCTACCTACTTCAAATACAGTAAAACCTCTCTATTGTGACTACTTAAGTATTTGATAACGAATGGGTGTTCAAGACAGGGTATGGCTTAAAGCAAGGTGAAAGTAAAACAGAAAGCTCTTTTATGAGATTTCGGTTTTACTTTCACCTTGATTTAAGCTGTAAACTGTTTTATACGACCAAATAGCCTTCTTTTAGTGGTAGTAATAAAGGTTTTACTGTATAAGTGTAAAAATTAATGTTCATAGTGTTGAACACAGGTGGCGGCTTAAAGCAAAAGGTCAGTCAAGCTTTAAGTAGCCATCTGCCTTAACAACTTTGGATATACAGTCAAAACCCGATACTTAGAACTCGCTTAAATCGATCTTACCAGTATTTCCTAATTTTGATAAGTCGTTCTTGTTTAAGTCCAACATACCCGTATTTCAAAGTTAAAACCTGGCTAAACCACGTTTTAACTTTGAAATATGGGTTCGTTCAAACTAATGCAAGTTCGTAGAATCAAGTTTTTACTGTAGGTAATTAATTATTTTTAAATAAAATGGTAGAGTCAATATATAGATATTGCATTATACACATTGTATAGATCTTCAAAATGTCAACACAAGTTTGGTTTCATACAGTGGAGAAGACATATTTTCATGTTTAGAAGCTCTTAATGCAAATACCTTGCAATAAAATGCAGAAAATTACAGGTGTTGTTTTTTTAACCCTTTACCTCATAGCCTGTTTCTAGTACTACTTAAAGCAGGTTGAAAGCTTACCACCTGCTAGAATTAAGAAAATATTCCTTCTGATACATATTCATGACTGTATAAATTGGAATTATTTTCTTCCGCGGAGGATTAAACGGAAAGCGCTAAAAGGCGCTTCTATAAGGTAAAGGGTTAAATCTGAATTTTCTCTTCATCAAAGAGGAAATCAGTTTGAAGCCTAAGCATCTGATCAGGATCCAAAATGGTTGCAATAGAAATAAATGTTTGAGAGCAAACAATGTGTTTATTTGGCAAGAATATTGCCTTCTCCACTGTAACATAAATTCATATAATATATATAGTACATACCTGAGTTTTCACAGAGGGTGCTATACTAGTGAAGGAAAGCATGCATATTCATGAGTCACATGATCACATGACAACACTGCTTAACACTGACACAGAAAACTGGAGAGACAATCAAATCATGCTGAAATTGCTTGGAAATAATCAATTTCACTGTTCATTTATAATCAAGCAAAACAATAGCAATTGTATGAAATCAAACAAAACAACATTGGGAGAACTAAAGTACATGTACAACAGTAATTAAATCGTGCAGCTTGCATCTTATCAAATCAGTAGCCAAAGTTTGTTCAGACAGTTATAAATAATTACTAACCCTTACTATGCTGAATTTTATAATTGAAATCACCTGTTTTCTGACAAATGCTAAGTTTATATTTACTCTGAAATGATTTTTCCCAAAAATATTTACAAGTATGAAAAACAGTGCAGACCAACCCTGTTCAAAGGACTCCTGAAGGAGCCCTTGACCATTCAGGGTCTACACAGACTCTGTCTGTTTGCCAAATATTTATACATCTGGTCCCTGCACTACAAGAATTAACTATCTGTGCAATTTCAATTAAAAAAATTTTTGAAAGGCATAACATTACATTTAATTTGTTTTGGGTTTTATTTGTTTTCACTGCTTTTAAATCATTTCGAGCTATAATATTGCAAGATTCAACATGAATTTTCAATTTTTTTGTATATAGAATAAGAATTCCGTTAAATTAGATTTCTCGCTACAAACAAAGAAGTAAAATTGAGACTAAAGTATTGCAATGGGAAATGGTGTTAATCGGAAACCTGAACATCGGAACAAAGTCCGAATATTTGACGACGCCTTGGATGCCAAGGGGAAAGCAATACCTTAGTCTCTCTTTCGCTTAACCTATTACCCCATAAATATGCCTTTTTATGCCTTTAATTTATTACTCCACTGAAGAAAACAGTTGTATATTATACAGTCATGAATATGTATTGTAAGAAATATTACTATATCCTGATAGATGGTAGCTTAAAGCAGGTTGAAAGTAAAGCAGAATGTGCCTTATGGCACATTCTGCTTTACTTTCAACCTGCTTTAAGTGATCACCTATCTTCAAAAGTAGACACTGGCTATGGGGTAATGGTTTAATCCTTAGTTGTAGCGAGAAAATAAATACAAACAGGCATATACTGATACCAGTCAAACATGCAGATGGTGAGGTACAACACAGTCTCGATATGCACATCTCTCTCTCAAGCTACTGAAATCTAAAAATCACAACATAGATAGGGGACAAAATGAGAATCTGGGTTTTCAACCAATCTGGGTTTTTTAGAACTATAGCTATGTTAACATACTTTGTAAAATAAGTACCGTTTGAATCAATGATATACATATACATCTCCGTCCATATTTAAATAGTCATATTAAATGAAGTAATATGTCAGTGTGAATGTGATATCAAATCATGTAATATGTCAAATGACCAATATGAAATGAAATGAAGCAATATTAAGTCACATGATATTAAATAAAGTACAGTGAGTCGTCTTTAAATCCGACACTTATAAAACATTGTTTTCTGTCTTTAAAGCAGTTGGCATCAGGTGGCAGTGTAATACAGGATAAATGTAAGGCAGGAAGCTCTCACTTTTTCTACCTTACTTTCATTCTACATTATTAAACACTCACCTCTATTGTGTGGTGTACCTTATTATCTTAAGAGTGTCCAGGTTAGAGAGGTTTCACTGTAATATGTCAAATGGCAATGTGACATTAAATGAAGTAATATGTCAGATATCTATGTGATATTGAATGAAGTAATATGCCATGAGATATTGAATGAAGTAATATGTCAGATATCTATGTGATATTAAATGAAGTAATATGTCAGATATCAATGTGATATTGAATGAAGAATTATGCCATGAGATATTGAATGAAGTAATATGCCATGAGATATTAAATGAAGTATTATGTCTGATATATTAATGTGATACTGAATGAAGAAATATGCCATGTGATATTGAATGTACATGTAATATGTCACATGGCAATATCAAATGAAATGAAGCAATATATATAATGATATTGAATGAAGTAATATGCCATGTGATATTGAATGAAGATATATGCCATGTGATATTAAATGAAGTAATATGTCAGATGTCAATGGGATATTGAATGATGTAATTATGCCGTGTAATATTAAATGAAATAATTTGTCAGATACCAATGTAATATTAAATGAAATAATTTGTCAGACACCAATGTGATATTAAATGAAATAATTTGTCCGATACCAATGTTATATTAAATGAAATAATTTGTCAAATACCAATGTGATATTAAATGAAATAAAATATCAGATACCAATGTGATATTGAATGAAGTAATATGCCATGTGATTTAAATGAAGTAATATGTCAGATATGTCAATGTGATATTGAATTCAAGTAATTATATATAATGTCATGAGATATTGAATGGAGTAATATGTCAGATGACAATGTGATGTTTTCAACATACAAACCACACAATTTCAATTCTTTAAGATGGGGAAAACAAGTACATTGTAGTAAAGTCAATGCAAACAGTTTGGAATCAGATCAAGCCACACATTGTTTGGCCTGATCTGGATCCAAATTGTTTGCAACTCAGATCATATTTCTGCAAATATACAGAATTTTCAAATTTCAACATGTATTTATTGAGCATTTAAAATATTGAATGTGATCAAATGAGAAACACCTGAGATAATGAATCCAAAATAAAGTTGAAAATAAACGTGCCACACCATAATGTCTCTACGACATTGCTATCTGCATTTTCAGTCCTCTCACCAAAGTTGTGAAAAGTTAACCTTAACCCATTTTATGCGTGATACGTTTTTAGGTGTACCTCTAGGCAAACAGTTTTGATCTCAGATCAGGCCCCACAATGTGGGGCCTGATCTGAGATCAAAACTGTTTGCAGCTAAGTCAATATTCTATCAGAAACTGCTAAAATATTTTTCAAATATTTGAGTTATACCCGCTGCAGACGACATTTTAAAATGGTTGCCAAATTACCCAGCATACAATGGGTTACTGTTTGTTGTACTAAAACAACATGCAAATCCTGTGTTTTCGTGAATCACACAAAATGTCTAAAGTTTGTCTGTATCAGGGAGGCTTCTCAATACAAATATTCAAAACTATTCAATAGTGTATTTACATTCCATTAGGGAGTTTATATTTCTTTTAAAAAAGAAATTTTATTTTATTTTAACCCATCACTCCATAGATATGCATTTTTCAGCATTAAACTGATTCATCCACTGATGAAAATAATTTCATTTTGTACAGTAATGGATGTGCAAAATGAGAAATATTTCCCCATCTCCTAGCAGATGGTAGTTTAAAGCAGGCTGATAGTAAAGCAGAATGCACCTTAAAGCAAATTCTGCTTTACTTCCAACCTGCTTTAAGTGGTACACTGAAAGTAAAGCAGAATACACCTTAAGGCAAATTCTGCTTTACTTTCAACCTGCTTTAAGTGGTACAATGTCGTCAAAACAAGAATCAGTATCTGGAGTAAACGTTTAAGAAAACCTGTACCTTTTACTTCTCATTTTGTATCATTATATAATAATTCAATATCTTCAACCTTGTAGCTGTCAGATTAAAGCATCTTGTAAATCGTTTCCAATTAAATGTATCATACTTACTAAGAAACTATCCAACGGCATTTGTGGGTTTTTTCTTCTATAAAATGCTTGACAGAACATGTATTAACAATGTGTTGCATATTCACAAGAAGCGCGAGTACTTTTCTTAGAATCAAGAATTGTTTGACAGTTCAAACATTTGATCCCTCTCGAACACTTTACATACTCAAATCATAAGAATGATCATACAAAGAAGCATGAAGATCTCTTAATCCATTACTCCATAGATACACATTTTTACCCATTTAATATATTCCTCCACCGAGGAAAACAGTTTCAATTTATACTGTCATAAATATGTTTCATAAAAACTATTTTCTAATTTCTAGCAAATGGTAGATTAAAGCACGCTAAAATTAAAGTAGAAGGTACCATAAAGTGCATTCTGCTTTACTTTCAACCTGCTTTAAGTTGTAACTTATTTTCAATACTGGTAGTAGAATATAGAAAATATCTTATAATGCATATTCATAACTGTATAAGTTGGAACCATTTGCTTCAGTCAAGGAATACATTAAATGTGCTAAAATGTGCTTCTATCAAGAAAAGGGTTAAAGTGTTTTATTCAGTGAATCAATAATCTCTTTGTTTTTCGTTTTTCTTTGGGGGTGGGAGGCCAATGGACATTTCCCTTCATGTGAAAAGTGTTTCAGATACTAAAATCCGTGTGTTGTCAACAAACCCTATATTGTCAATACTCATTAGAATTGTATCTTTGAGCAAATGTAATGAGTAATTACAACAAAGGTTTGGTGAAGGAATAAAGAAGCGAATATTGGATTTTTTTTCTAATTCGCTCTTTATCTGAAGCACTGTGTCTAGTGTGGGGAATAAGGGCCATAAAAAATTACTACAAGTCAGATATACATGAAAAATGTATTACCAAAAACACAGATAAACCACATACATAGATCAGTGCCTTTCACACCAGGTTAGGTCAGCACTTAATGAAAAATAAAGACTAAATGCTGTACATTTAACAAAATAAAAGAAACACTTGTCAACTTTGCTGAATTAAGTTTGTTGTTATTTCAACCATTAGCGCTCAATATCTCACAAAGCACAAATATGGTTTCTACCAGATATCTTTTTCTACAAATGTATATACACCATGGCGTCTCTTCTCTTTCCCTAAAAATCAATAGCTTTAGATACAGTAAAAACTTGATTCTACGAACTTGCGTTAGTTTAAACATACCCATATTTCAAAGTTAAAATGTGGCTTAGCCACATTTTAACTTTGAAATACGGGTATGTTTGACTTAAACGAGATCGACTTATCAAAATTCAACTTACGAAATACTGGTAAGATCGATTAAAGCGAGTTTGTAGTATCGAGCTGCGACTGTATTTGCCATACATTTAGGCAAAAATCTAGTATGATGTTTTAGTAATCTCATCATAAAATGATGTGATTGATCTGTTTTCAAAAAGATGAAATTTTATTCAACCCTTATAATGCTGAATTGTCATCTGCTTCAAAAAAATTATTGCCTGCGAAAATGATCAATACTAGTTTTATGCTTTTTTAAACTTAAGAAAAGTTGAATATGAGTGACAAACAGTATGGATCCATATCAGACTGATCTGTTCATATCAGTCTGATCTGGATCCAAACTATTTGCAAATTATAGCCAGGTCACGCTTAGCATGATAAGGGTTTAATGCCACCAGCTATTGTTTAGTTTTATTTTCTTTTTTTGTTTCCAGTTTTTTTAATCCAAGATCTTATCCAATTGTCTATATTATTATGGGCACTCCTCAAAAATATGTCATTCAGTGGCAATTGTTGGAAGAATAGTTCATGGTTGAACACTGTTGAAAATGTTTCTTAGAATAAATAGTTTCATGTATAACAACAATTAGCTCAAAAACTGGCAAAAATGAAACTTCAGTAAAAGCTACAAAAAACTGCTGTTTTTTAATGACCCTGTCATAATTTGTTAGTACATACACCATAGCATACTCTACAACACTGTCACTCGCACCTGGGTCCATGGTTATAAAACGTTTGAACTAAGTCTGAGATCATTCTCAAGCTTTTTGATTGGTCAGATTTGAGCATTCTGCTCAAATCTGACCAATCAAAAAGCTTGAGAATGATCTCAGACTCATCTCAAAAGCTTAATAAGAATGGACACTTTTTGTCTATATTCCGGTTACATTACACATATTTATATATATATATATTTATATTCCAGTTTTACAGGGCTTCAGAAAAGCATGACTCAACCAATTACTCTCCACTTTATGACTACACCAAACCCTATGAAGTGACTTCATTAATGCATAGTCACAACATAGGGTCTGATGGAGACCACAGAGTTTCAGTGTTTGAAAAACTCAACTTGCCTGAAGCTCTGAGTTACATAATTTCATATATAATAATTATACAAAATTATTAAATGAAAAGCATGACATACCTTAGCAAGTAAAATACAACACTATTTGGCTATAGATTAGCACTAACTGTGTGAAATTTTTTTGGTCAGAAAAAAACTCCTATCATATTTTTTTTCAAAATTCACTAAAGATAAATTTTCAAAATTCATCAATGAACTTGGGACTAGAAAAAAGAAATTTCCAGAACATTAAAGTGTTTCCAATGGCTGTCGCAGTACTTTATAAATGAACAAAGAACAGCATTTAAAATGAGCTACCAAGAAAATGAGTATTTCAAGACGAGAGTAAAACCATGAACTTAATATAAGTTACATAATTTCAAAGCATAAACATAAATTAACAAACAGAACATAGCAATTTAGTGATTCACTATGTTACCAAAGTTGAAAGTATGCACCAAATTTGAAAGCAAGAGTTTGTGTCCAAATTGAAAATGATACTAAGTTTATAGAATTTTGGTGGTTGCCTAGCAACATTTTGTTCATTGGTGATTAGGATTTACAAGATCTACTGTTAATCTTGTATAATAAACCATTAAGTATCTAAGTTATACAGAAAGTCTTAGGAAGTGTGTCAGCTTAACCCTTTATTCCATAGAAATTGATTTGAACACATTAAATTTATTCCTCCACTGAAGAAAAGTTCCAATTTATACAGTCAAGAATTATTTTCTATATTCTAGCAGATAGTAGTTTAAAGCAAGCTGAAAGTGAAGGCACATTCTGCTTTTTTTCAACCTGCTTGAAGTGGTCACTTACCATTAATACTAGAAACAAGCTATGGAGTAAAGGGTTAATGCAGGATAAAAGTAATGTGAAAGCTCCTATAGATGGAATTTTCTGCATTACTTGTCATGCATTTAGCAGTCACTTCTTTAAAAAAAACTTCTTCATTCCCTAGTTGCATAAAGATTTGCTATATCAAAATAGATTGCAATGAATATGACAATTACAAACTTTGAAACACTATCTAGAGCAAAAATGTGTAAAAAACTAGTAAGAAAAACCTTACAGATTTTAGAGCAATTTTATATCATTTGGGAAATATGAACAATAAAGGATGAAATATGAAACTCCCAGTTTATTGTTGTATTGTATCACATAAACGTTTAGATTGAACATAATAAAATGATGGCACTGCAGAATTTGAGACTATCATTGGCTGACAAAGCTTTCAAAGTTCCATTAATATTTCATGAAAATTACTTTTGGCTGACTGATTATCAAAATATTCCATTACAGTGTTTACATAATGTTAAGTGTGTATGCGTTTAATTAGTATATTCTTTAACCCATTACCTCATAACCCGCTTCTAGTTTTGGAGATATATGACCGCTTAAAGCAGAGTAAAAGTAAAACAGAATGCGCCTTTAAGGCGCATTCTGCTTTACTTTTACTCTGCTTTAAGTTACCATCTACTGGAATAAAGAAAATATTTCTAATGATACATGTTCATGACTATATAAATTTGAACTATTTTCTTCAGTGGAGGAATAAATAAGAGGCATCAAAAGGCGTATTAATGGGGTAATGGGTTAAATGTATTAAGACTTTACTTTTTTATTATTTATATTGCATGACCCATGTTTAGGTTTTTGGTCAATACTGGGGAAAAGTAAAGAAGAAAGCTCCTAAAAATCTTTTTGTAGTACTTTTTTCCTGCATTAGTTTGTAATATGATTATCTGTGTAAAATGTCAATTGCAGAGGCTACCAAACAGATTTCATAAGAGCCATAAGGAGAAAAAAGAAAGACATTTACAAACAGATCCAGATCTATTGACTGATGCTGGTCTACACTATTTGCAGCGTCCATGAGTTGCTTTACACCTGACCAGTTGATACAAGCTATGTGATAAGTATTGATATTCAACACATAATTTGAGCATTTACAGGAAAACCAACCATTCCAGACTGAGCAAAAAGTGTTGGTTTAAAAGGTTTCCAAATGTTCATCACAGACGGGGATAAATTTGAGTGGTTCTTTCATGTTAAGAACACATTCAGTTTAAGATTATTTATCATTAAATCAGGTGGTTGCTTAATGCCTGAAAGAAGAAATGGAGAAAACTTCCATGGGAGATACTGTATTACTTTTGTCCTACATTAAAAAGCATCTTGTTCTTTAAGTGCTAAATATATCTTCCCTGAATGACTGCCGAGTTCAGATTTTGACTGTGTTTTGATACAGAAAAAGATCAAATGAGTGTAGCACTTACAAATGTAAGTTTTTGAGACTTTTGTTTTAGGTTACACAATCACATATTCATGACAATATATCTTGTTTGGTTTTCAACATAAAGACAGTGGTTAAACACTAGGGGGAAAACCAGTGTGGACCTGGATTTGAAATGATTCTATTGCACATAAGGGGAACGTTTAAAACCATAATGATAATATACATATATATTCACAAGCTGATGCCTAGACAGAGTGAAGACAAAGTACTGTATATAGTCAAACTTGTGTTAATTTACCTTTCAGTAACCCTTATGCAAGATGACTGCTTAATGCAGGATAACAATGATGCAGAAAGCTCCTATAGGAGCTTTCTGCATCATTGTTATCCTGCATTAAGCAACACCTGTAAAGAAGACTGCCTATGGTCGGTCTATATTTGAAAGTCTTTGATAGAAAAAAAAGTGACTTTTCGCTGCATCAAAATTACTTGGTTCAATTTCTACTGTTAACCTTTCGTATTTAAGTGAAAAACTTTACAGCTGATTAGAATATATGAAATACTTGGTCTTATAAAGGTGCCTTTAAACTACAGCTACTTGAAAGTGATGTGTGACCTTTAAAATGCTATAAAAAAGTTATATGATTTGTGTATGTGATACTCATGACTTAAATTACTTTTGTTTTGTTTTATATTTCTAAATGATAAATTAAATTGGTAGTACTAAACGTCAAGAACCATGACAAATCAGAATTCAATTTTGAATTATAAACTTTAAGTTAGGCAACCAATACAAATGTTGTTTGAGCTAAAACAAAAAGAAATATATAAGTGTACTTGTGTCAAATAGTAAAACAAGATGGAAACAAAGATTCAACAAAATGAAAGTGATTTAATGAAGCCTATACATATAGTGCTATGTTTATATGATCTCTCTTGCAAACTCATTCCTCGCTAAAGTTAGATGGCTTCAAAATTATAGAATGCCATAAAAAGTTACCACTACTTTTTACATATTTTTTTCTGGAAAGATACTCTTTTTACTGAATGACTGGTTGACAAAACTATAAATTATCTATGTTCAAAACTAGTTGTTTTATATCTAAATGTAAACTTACAAAGTTCAATAAAGTGCAATATAATATTTAAGAATATATAGGAATTGCAAATCAAAGTTCTTCAACTCAAACATTTAATAATACATTTACCAGACAGACAGCACTTATCACTCCAGATAAAAGAGAGAGTTAACCCGGCTGTACTTTTTCCAAGGTTCAGTGTAAAATTTCCATGGAATATGAATAATTTACGTGGAATTTACATGGAATTCTAAAAGTTCCTTGGTTATTCGTAACAATTTCCAAGGTTTTTGTTTAGTCACCAAAATTTCCATGGTTTATGCATGCTTATGAACAAAAAAACCACGTAAATATCAAGAAAAAACCTTGGAAACTCTTAAAACCTTGGCAAAAGCTCGGAAAAATTGGACTTTGGCAAAAATAAACACGGAACAATCTCGGAAATAAGAACTTAACCATTTTTTAGCATGGAAAATCCTTGTAAAATAATAACTTAAACAATTTGCACCTCGTAAAAATTGTACTTAGACATTTTCCAGCACGGAAAAACCTTGGAAGTACAACTTAGTGAATTATAAATATAAGTAATATTTGCTACAATTGTAAGTTTCACAAAACAGTGAATATTATACACACCCAGGACACCAGCTCACAACAATCAGAGGTCAGAGATTTAAGTTGTCTGTTTATCTATACTTTAAAATGTGAATGTGGCAAAAATTAAAGACTCCAAACCAGTTCAGACTCCTGACAAAAGATTCATGGTAAGTTACATAACTTACATAAATACAATTTTATCATGATCATAATATATTTTGGATATTTACATGATACAAACAAAAGCATGTGGTACCCCACCCACTAGTAGTTAACTATTCCTCGTATATATATACTTTTCCATGGTATTTTGTCGAAACCACGTAAAATGGTTCTAATATTTCCATGGTTTTTTCCTAAATATTTTACAAGGATTCCTCGTAAACTTTTCCGAGGATTTTTTGTTTCCGTGGTTTTTTGGAGAAAACCTTGGAAATTAAATATTTTACAAGGATTCCTCGTAAACTTTTCCGAGGTATTTTGTCAAACCATGTAAAAACCAAGGTCTTGTATTTTCTAAGGTTTTCTCGTCTTTTTTCCAAGGTTTTTGTAATATGACCGTCCGAATACTCCGTGGTTTTTTCCATGTTTTTTTTTCATAAAACCTAGGAAAAAGTACAGCCGGGTTAAATTAAACATCTCCTTCTCATGAATCTAACAAAAAGTATGGTCTGACTACTCATTAGAATCGTCACAACTTACATTTGGTAGAGGCGGAAGCTTTTGAACAATTAACCTATTACCTCATAAATACGACTTTTTACGCCTTTTATTTATTCCTCCACTGAAGAAAATAGTTCCAATTTATACAGTCATAAAAATGTATCATAAAAAATATTTTCTATATCCTAGTAGGTGGTAGCTTAAAACAGGCTGAAAGTAAAGCAGAATGTGCCTTAAGGCACATTCTGCTTTACTTTCAACCTGCTTTAAGTGGTCACCTGTCTTCAAAACTAGAAACAGGCTATGGGGCAATGGGTTAAAATATACCCCTCATCTGGAGCAATGTTCTAGGTTTACGTTTCAAGCAATTCCTCAAAATGAAAAGTTACTTTACAAAATCTTACACATGAATTCCTTTAAGCAATTTACATCTGCGCAAATATGAACAAAAACTTTATTTACAGGAAACGGAAGCCTCATAATTATAGTACAACACATACATGAATTACTGAACAACAGAGCATGTTGCCATAGCTAAAAATGTTGCTCAAGATAAAGAATTAAACACACACAGAATGATTCACTACAAGTTGGCGAAACCTGTCTTGAAAATATTGGAATGGTTTTGTTTCAAGGATCTTCACACTTTCTCACTTAATAAACGAGATATCGCCATGATTGATTATACTCCTATGCAGAAACCTTGCAATAACTATTTGAAGATTTCTACTTTATAACATGCTGTATTGCTTTTTAGCAGGGCTCCAGATAAGGGGGGTATTTCAAAAACTAAAATCTTTATTTCTGCTTAAAACCCTATGGGGTCACTACTCATTAGAATCGTCTCGAAGAGACGATTCTAATGAGTAGTAACACCATAGCATTAGATTCTAAAATAAGTGAGAAAATGTTGGATTTCTGCAGTTTACTCCCTCTTTTCTTGAGCCCTGTTATAGCCCTTGGTATGACATACAGTAAAACCTGTGTTTAGTACCCACTCATAAGATAAATTGACAAGACTTCTGTATAAAGGTTGCTGCTTAATGCAGAAACAGCTTTCTGGATAACTTTAGTACTGCATTAAGCAGTAAACTTTCTAGACAGGTGATTGCTCTAAGCAGGACTGGCCATGGTCCAAGGTTATAAAGCTTTTCAGCTGAGTCTAAAGTCGTTCTCAAGCATTTGATTGGTCAGATTTGAGCCTCGGCTCATGCCCCCCCCCCCCCCCCCCCCCCCCCCCCTATTGAATGACCAACAAACACATGTTACTCTGTACTTTTGTTCTCTTTCATAACAAGCATACCGTTTGTGACAATGATTGTGTGTAGTATAAAATTTTGTCTACTATCCAAGCCATGGACTCTGCCTAACCCAATTCAATTTGACATACTGGTTCTAATATCCTTTGCAAGCACCGAAGTCTCTAGAATGGTCAGGGTTAACCCATTACCCCATATATACACCTTTTTACACCTTTAGTTTATTCCTCCATTGAAGAAAATAGTTCCGTTCTATACAATTATGAATATGCTCCACAGGAAATATTTTCCATATCCTAGCTGATAATAGCTTAAAGCAGGTTGAAAGTAAAGCAGAATGCGCCTAAGGGCGCATTCTGCTTTACTTTCAATCTGCTTTAAGTGGTCACCTTTCTTCAAATCTAGAAACAGGCTATGAGGTAATGGGTTAAAGACTCAGCCAGAGATAATGGTCAAAATAATAGGGCTACTACCTGAATAAAGGGATCCTTAGACATTACAAACTGTGTAGATCTAGATCCAGATCAGCTGCCATTTGGAGCAGCCGTAAAGAACAAAATACTGCTGACCGAAGCGTCACAATCAAAGAAGAACTTGATCAAACATTTAATTTCCAATTTCATGCCCGATCTGGATCTAGATTTGTCTAATTTGAAAAATCTATATCCTCTAATACATGTGACCCGTTTGATAACTGGTGGGATGTTTGGAATGGAAAACATGGTGGGTGGGGACTTTGGTGCACCAAAGAATTCAAATGATCATTCCTCATACTGACACGGCTAAGAAAAATTATGCATAGTATGATGCTATTATGCACAGTCTAGCATGTGTTACACAACCATTGAGAAGACAGGACAGGTCTTGGCTCAACACATTAGAGTTCCAGATAAGAGGAGTATGTCAAAATCTAAAATCTTTATTTTTGCATTAACCCATTAAGCCATACTAACTCAATGAACAATATTCTCATACCGACTCATTTTGACACAATTTAACCCACTAGCTTGTATTGAGATAAGCATTGATGATTGTTTATCTCTTATAAGTTAATGGGTTAAACCCTATGGTGTCACTACTCATAAGAATCATCTCGAAAATGAGTGAGAAAATTAAAATTAAGAATTAAATCAGTTTTCTCCCTTTTATCTGGAGCCCTGTGGAAATCAATATAATCATCTATATGTATACTTTTCAAACAGTGTAGATCCTGATAAGAGGGCTCCTTACTGAGCTTTAGCTCTGATCAGTGTTTGCAATGTTTGTAGGAATTCTTTACATCCAAGACGTATTCTTTAAACACCCCTTCAGTTCAACATAGACTGGTCATATTTTGAAAGAGGAATAGTCCACTGGAATATTTCAGCAAATAAAAATGGGTTATTACAAGACAACAGTAAAGCAGAAAGCTCTTTAGGAGGTTTCTGCATTACTTTTTCTGCAATAAGCAATCAAATTGTCCATGCCTCTTCACAGAATGGTCACTAATAACACAAGCTGGACTGCTGTTTGAACATTCCAACCTTATAACAACAATATCAAGAAAGCATCAGCTTAAATTAGACAAAGAAAAGAAAAAAAAAGTTAAAGGGTCTGTGAGCTTACCAATTAAACATATTAACCCTTAGCCCGCCAAATAAATTGTCGTCTGCTATATTTCTCATCTGCTTCAAGTTTCAAAGTGCTTCAAAGTTGCTCAAAATTGCTGAAAATATTGTCCGAGTGTCAAACAGCTTGGATCCGGATGAGACGCCGAGTTACTCGGCGTCTCATCCGGATCCAAGCTGTTTGCATATGGCGCTATAGTCGTGAGTGGCAGGCTAAGGGTTAAAGTCAATACAGTAAAGGGGATCATTGAAACAAAATAAGTGGTTCCATAATACTGCTTGCCGCTCACAACACTGAATCTATATTATACCGAATATTTGTACAACTTCCAAAGCAAAATATATATTATGTTCATCACAACATTAATTTCAATTTCTTTACCTGAAACTTTCTGTTTTTATCATTAAATTAATTAACTTAAATGTTGGTTTTGTAAATTTACTTTATATAATATTGTTTTTTATTTTTTATATTAAAAGAGAAAATATAACAGTTCCAGATAAGAGGAGTAGTTTAACCTATTACCCCCTAAATATGCCTTTTGTGCCTCTTTTTACCCTCCATTAAAGAAAATTGTTCCAATTAATACAATCATGAATATGTACCACAAGAAATATTTTCTATGTCTTAGCAGATAGTGGTTTAAAGCAAAGCAGAATGTGCCTTAAGGCATATTCTGCTTTACTTTCAACCTGCTATAAGTGATCATCCATCTCATATATAAGAAACAGGCTATAACAGCAAAGGCTTTGCTAAAGACATAAAATAAAATATTTGAAATATTTAGTCTTCACTGTTTGTCATTTTAAAATGTTTCTTCTTCTTCTTCTATTTATTACTTCTACGCCATCAATTCTGATGATTATGAGAAGGGGCACTTTTAGGTGCACCAATGGGACTGTACCCGGCCGGTCACTTTATCCTGACACCTTATTAGTCAAAACTGGACTTCACTTATGGAAACTGGAATTGTCCATAGACGATTCATGGGTGATATAAGTTAACATCCTCCTATCTGGAGCTCCTGTCAAGCACCTATTTCTCAACATTTTAGAAAAAAATTAAAAGATTACAAGACTCACAATCTAAATGTATTTGTAATTTAAATAATAAATTTCTAATCCCTTTTCAGGGAGATTTCTCATCATTATAATATTAGCAGTCACCGGAAATGAGCTATCAGAAGAAAACTGCAAACAGTGTTGACGCGACTAATCTGGGTCTACCCTGATTGCAATATCTGAGAATGCTGTTCATCAGTCATGACATGACAGGGCTCATATTTTCTCTCCTTAGAAGCTTCCATTGTGATGTACATGAAACATGGGAATATTATTTTACCAAAACTTTGGTTATTTGTCAACAGCTAAAAGGTTCCTATTATGCAAAATAGATCTATCCACTCTTTCAAAATCTACTATGTGTGTGTGTTTTTTTAAAAAAGTTCTGGTAATATATTTTTACACAAATAGATCACATTACTACATGTATTATGTATATATATAATATACACAACTAATTTCAGTTTCTTTATTTTCAGATGGCTATAAAAAATTCACATGGTCTTATAATTATAGCAAAAAGATCGAAACCGCATTACTCTATATTTAGCAAACCTAAGTCTAAAACAGGCTTCTTGATGTATTGGTTTTAGATTTGCCTGTTCTTTATTAATACGCTATATCTTAATCTGTATGATTGGAAAACCACTATCACACACATTACTGACTAACAAAAGTAATCTCCCTTTGGTGCAACAGAAAGAGTTGTTTCCCTTCCATCAATTATGACATATTTTGTCATATTGATTCTTATCCTTCCTATCAACACACACTGACACAGACACTCTTATACTGGTATATAGTATCATTCTGTATCCTGGATGAAGATGGAAAATTCCACTTTTAACACTTATACCATTACCACACACGTTCACACTACCATAGTGGAGAAGAGGCTAAGTCTATTTTTTCGGTTACAAACAGTTTGGAGCCAGATCAGACGCCGGGTGCCCCGGCGTCTGATCAGGCTCAAAACTGTTTGTCAATCAGATGTGACCCGGCGTCTGATCAGGCTCAAAACTGTTTGTCAATCAGATGTGACCCGGCGTCTGATCAGGCTCCAAACTGTTTGTCAATCAGATCAAAAAAATAATTCAGAATTGTCAAAAAGTTACCATTTTCTTCATTTCATTGCAATGAGCTTACGTTTCGTTTAAACGGGAAAGAATTATGTCTTCTCCACTGTATGAAATATAAACTTGTATTAAGCAACAATTCATTAGAAGATTCATTTACAGTTTGCTGTTCAGATTGTTGCTAAAGACAGGATAAAAACAATGCCAAAAGCTTCTTTCACCCTGCATTCAGCAGTAACCTGTCTTTTGCGGCCTCCATGCTTCTTCTACGAGAGGTCACTTAACACATATTCAATTATGAATTCAAATAAAATAAACAAACTTATAAATGGGCTTAGACACAAGAACAAGGAAACTTATTGACAAATAATAATGTATACTCATTCATTGCATTATATAAGACTTTTATTACCCACTTAAATCCCTTGTCAGAACTGTATTGTATATTGCAGCAAACACTAACTGTGTCTGCACAGAACAGCTGAGTCAGTTCTACAATATACACAGCTACCTCTCTTAAACAACATTCCAGAATGATTTATTATTTAAAAAATTTAAAGCTTAAAGCTCAATGTAGGACAGAAGTAATGCAGAAAGCTTCATTTGGAGCTTTCTGCATTACTTTTGTACTGCATTAATCTGTGCCAAGCTGATGGGGCCTTTTGAATGTTGCTCAAGAGAGGGATTTACTACTGTACTGTGTACAAGCCTTCTTTCCCTGCCTTATGGCTCCTGCCACAATTAGCATTGCATCTCTGGTACACACTCAAACACCTCTTCATATAAACTACAGTCGTACAAGTACACAGGACATCACAGATAAGGGGTAAATCTATATAGCACTCCTTTTGCTTTTGCATCTACACAAATCTACATGCAGGGCTGCATTAAGGCGCATTCTGCTTTACTTTCAACCTGTTTTAAGCAGTCATGTGTCTTCAAAACAAGAATCAGGCTATGGGGTAAAGGTCTGATAAGTAAAATTGTGTCTGAAAAATTGAAATTTGAAATCTTAGGATTTTTATGATCAACTTATGGCAGCCCTGTACATGGTGTGACTATTCAAAAAGAATTGTCTCTCTGAGTTGTTTCTAATGAGCAGTCACAACTTAGTGGTTTTGTGGTGATATAGAACTTCTAGTGTTTCAATTACATGTACTCCCCTTATCTGGAGCTGTATGTACCCTCATCTTGTACAACCCAATATGGATTCAGACATGAAGCAAAAGTTAAAAACCCAAAATTGTCAAAAATAACAGCTTCTACCCTACTCTTTTTACCAAGACATGATTAAACAAACATGGCCCTGATCATGATCCAACCTCCATTCACCAAGTTTCATAACAATTGCCTTGCAATAAAGAATGTCTACCCTCCCCCAAAACCCCATGTAAATAAGACAATTCATTTAATTCTTGTTCTGGTCAATATTTCCTGGCAAGGTCCCACTTTACATTCAATTATAGGGTAGACGGACTGGCCTGTGAGCTTGTATCAACTATTATTGCCTGCTCTTCCTTGGCTTGTTTTTCTTGGCCATCGGATCAATACAAGCAATCACGTTGTTGGCCTTTACCACACTATGCCATTTCTGTCTGCACAATTTGTCATCTCTAGCCATTTTGGGAGATGATGTATCGGCCATTTCTTTTGCTCAATATCATCTGCGCATCAAGCAGTTTGGATCCAGATAAGACGCAGAGTTCCACGGCCTCTCATCTGAATCCAAACAGTCTGAAACAATGGTCCTTAATTTGCTGATAGCATGGTAAAGCTTAAAGGGTGCTTCATGGAACAGCTTGAATTCCGCAATCGGTTTTCTATGAGCCAACACCATGTACAACACTAAAAGGTTAGTCTGAGAAATGGTAATGCCCAGCTTCCGAGCTGTGCAGATAAAAATGTCAATCAATGCAGCCTGTACATGACATAATCGGCTTACAGCATTTATGCAAAATAGAAAACTGATTGAGCTATCTACAGTCCAACCTGTCTTACCCCATTATTTCACAAATATGACTTTGTATGTCTCTAATTTCCTCCTCATCTCAAGAAAATAGTCCCACCTATGACCTTATACATGTACAGTTATGAACATGTATGTGACCAACGTTTCTTATATCTTAACAGATGGCTGCTAAAAGCAAGCTGAAAGTAAAGCAAAATTCTCCTTTACCTCGATTCATAATTGTATAATTTCAAAACAATTATTTAGTAGAGGAATAAATTGTGTAAAAATGTGTATCTATGGCGTAACAGTTTAACGCATTACCCCATAGCAGATTCCTGGTATTGAAGGTGAGTGACCACTTAAAGCAGTTTGAAAATAAAACAGAATGCACCTTATGGCATATTCTATTTTACTTTAAGCCTGTTTAATCTCTCATCTGCTAGAATATAGAAAATATTTCTTAATATACATATTCATGACTGTTTTAATTTCATTTAGTTTCAAGAGTGGAGGAATAAATCAAACTTTCCAAAGCAGAGCACCAGATAAGGGTAGTTTTTCAAAACTTAAAATCTTTATTTCTGAATTAAACCCTATGGTGTCACTACTCATTAGAATCGTCTCTTCGAGACGATTCTAATGAGTAGTAACACCATAGGATTAGGTGCTGAAATGAGTGAGAAAATGTTGGATTTGTTGAAAAAACTACCTCTTATCTGGAGCTCTGCAAAGGCGAAAAAAGGCGTATTCATGGGGGAAAGGGTTTGACTGTACTTCACTATTGACAGCACTCATCCCCATGCATTCAAGTGTCAGAATATGACAGAACTTATGCAAATAAAGAATGTCCCATTTCAAACAGAATCAAATGAATTGTTTGAGAGAATATTTCGATATTAGTAATTATGATTTCGATTTTAAACCTTGTTTATCTGCTGTCCCCTAAATAAGGGTATATTGACAAAACAGTGTGGTCTGAACCCCTTGAGATGTAGCAATACTGCCTGTGTGCTTGTCCATATCAACACCAAAATAACCAGCACTTTTACTGATTCCTCATAGAGATATCTTTTTATGTTTTTTTTTTCATGTCCTATTAACCCATTCCCCCATAGAAGCGACTTTTAGCGTATTTAATTTATTCCTTCGCTGAAGAAAATAGTTCCAGTTTATACCCTCATGAACATTTACCATTACAAATATTTTATATAGCCTAGCAGATTTTAGCTTAAAGCAGGCTGAAAGTAAAGCAGAATGTGCCTTAAGGCACATTCTGCTTTACTTTCAACCTGCTTTAAGTGGCCACCTGTCTTCAAAACTAGAAGCAGGCTATGAGGTAAAGGGTTAAAGAGGCTTTATTAAAAACAGTTTTTCTGCATCCAGACATGTGTATGCTTGAAGTAGGCTGAAAGTACAGAAGAAAGCTTACGAAAAAATTCTCTGCTTTACACAACCACCTGTCTGAGACACTGAAAACTGGATACATAGAATATTTTAACCATTTACACCATAGATATGCCTTTTCACACACTTAATTCATTCCTCCATTGAAGAAAGTGTTTTTCATTTTATATAGTCATGAATATGCACAAATTTAAGCAATCAGTAAGCTTTTCAGTCTTAAGTTGTCCTTGAGCAGAGAGTTTAGTATATTGTACATTACTTTGGACCACATTAGAACTAGGATTCAAAGTCTATTTTTGTCTACAATATACTCGAAACGAAGATGTATGGTATAGTCAGTGAAAATCAATACATCCCTTGATCTATGGCTTCTGAAGACATTAATATCTTTGAAATGGAGAGACCTTAACATATTCCACTTTCCAATTTACTATTTCCATAAATGTATGTGAAGACCTAGATAAATTTATAAGTATTCAATTTTCAGGTGTGAAATTCTCGAGTTTTGTACATATGTAACATACCAGTAAACAGAAACCATATGTGATGCACAGCAAATGGATCTCACTGAATAGGCAGTAAAATCTCACTAAAATATTGATAAGCTCTTTCGCAGATTTAAAAGCAACATGAAGGCAGAGCAGAAACTATATAATTGTACATAGCTCTCTACTTTACTTTCATCTGACTAATTTAATTCTCTCCTTTGCAGGATTAAATCCCAAATTTTTTTGTCTATATTTTAGCAAATGATAGCTTAAAGCAGGCTGAAAGAAAAGCAGAATGTGCCTTTGTTCTACTTTACTTTCAACCTGCTTTAAGTGGTCACCAGTGTTCTAAACAAGAAATAGGCTATTGGATAAAAGGTTAACCCCAGAAAAAACCTTGTATCTGAGTGGTCGAAATAGTTGGAATTAACTGTATTGAATTCAATTTATGTACAGTCCAACCGCAATAGTTGGAAATGAATTAAGTCAACTTACTCCTACTTTTTCATTTGAATTTTGATAATTGGATCTCACTTAAGTTGAGCTTAATTACCTGCATTTCAAAGTTTAAATTAGAGGGTAAGTTCAACTTAAAGCGAGTTCAGAGTTGACAAAGTTTATCTGTACCTGATAGAGGTCAAGACAGATACTTGAGCAGAAATTTCTTGGCAAAAATACAGACAGCCAGGAAAGACATATCGATTCGCTCATAAATATTTGAGTGGGAAACATCTGAGTCAGAGGGGGAGACTCATGCAAACGTACAACAGTTAAAACATATCCAGTAACACAGGATCATCTCCCTTAAACAGGCAAGTGTATTAATCACCATTTAACCCATTACCCCATAAACACGCATTTTTACGCCTTTAATCTATTCCCCTGACTGAAAAAAATAGTTCCCCTTTATACATTTATGAAAATGCACTGTAAAAAAAAAAAAAAATTATATCCTAGGAGACAGTAGTTATATCCTAGGAGATGGTAGTTTAAAGCATACTGAAAGTAAAGCAGAATGTGCCTTAAGGCACATTCTGCTTTACTTTCAACCTGCTTTAAGTTATCAACTCTCTTAAAAACTTCTCTGTTCAAACTGCTTTTCAATGGGAGCCTGTTTCTGTAAATAAAAAGAAGATGGACACAACAATTTCAGGATTTTAGCAGAGGACATTTTCTGCAGGCAACAGTTAGCGAGTTACTCAGTGCTGGAGAAGTCAAAGAACAAGATAAATGAAGCAGAAACTGTGTTGAGTCACTGCCATTACATTGGCCATTTTTACCATTACTGCACTTTGTCAATAGCCTGATTTCTAGGAACTACTTTCTGTTACTATATTTGGAAATGCCAGCATTAGAGGCAGGGAGGAAGAACTTGCACAGCGAACTACAGCTGAGAACTATTGATCATGTTTGTAGATTCCACATGAGTGGATATCTTATCTATTGAAATGGGATGGTTTTGTCAATAATTCTGCCACTGGGAATCCTGCATGTATGAATTTGCTAACCTTTCTCAAATGAACACCGTAACTCTTGCTTCATGTCTGACATTCCAGATTTGTAGATTTCAAAGTCAAACCTGTGTGAACACAGTGAAGTCTAGCCACGATTATACTCGTCCATTAATAACAGTGTACCAGATAAGAGTACACTTGTCCTATGCAAACAGTGAAGACCTATATCAGAAGGATCCTTAAAAGGACCCTGTGATCCGAGTCTGTACTTTTTCATTATTTAATGTACTGCAGAAAACAATTTAACCCTAAATAGTAATAAATGTACTTGATTTAATTGGAAACTGGAATTGTCCATTATAAAAAAGTATGGGGTGAATCATCTTAACTAAGCCTGCATTAATTTCATCCTGCAGGGCTGCCATAAGTTGACATGAAAAATCCTAAGATTTCCAAATGTGCATTTTTCAAGTGCGATTTTACGAATCGTACCTTTACCACATAGCCTTTTTCTTGTTTTGTTGACATGCGACTACTTAAAGCAGGCTGTAAGTAAAGCAGAATGTGCCTTAGGGCGCATTCTGCTTTACTTTCAGCCTGCTTTAAGCTACCATGAACTGGGGAAAAAATCCGGAGATTTAGGAAAACTCCGGAGAAATGGCAGCCCTGATCCTGCATTAGACAGTAACTCTCTTTCACGCTCTCCATGCTTCTCAATTAAATCAATGCTTTACACAGGTTTGACTTTGAAAACTGCAAACTACAGAGTTGATTCACATCTACAGAATTTCACAGACAAGTAAGATTCATAACTCTTCATCAATCACGAAAATACAAACAAAATGGTGTCATAATATCCAATCAGAACAAACTTATAATCAGTGAACAAACTCAAGACTCCAGACAAGAAGGGGTAATGTAAACAGTTCAAAATATTTCCTTTATTTCTCAACTAAACCTTATGTTGTGACTACTCATTAAAACTGCTTCTTCACGACAATTCTAGTGAGTAGTAACAAAACAGGCTAGGAAGGAAAAATGAGGATTTTGGTAGTCGAACTTCGATATTTCGAACACCCTTAACTCGAAGTATCCGATAGTTCGACACATGAACTGCATTATTTCATGCTCGGTTAAGTCGAACATACCTGTATTTCAAAGTTAAAACGTTTTAACTTTGATATACGGGTATGTTCGATTTAACTGAGTTCGAGATATCGAAGTTCGACTGTATGTGTAATACTCCCCTTATCTGGAGCTATGACAAACTACACCTTCTCTTTCATAGGAACTACAAGTAGACTGAGTATATTTTCTACCTGAATGTTATTTTTTGGGAAAAAATCACATTTTCCATAATCTTCAGTTCTTCACATCAACGGTAACCCACTATAACACGTTCACGTGTGAATACATCACACATCTTTTTCTCTTCTTTGGCAGTCATGACGAACGCGTGTTGTATTTTTTCCGTTTTCCACAAAAAAATGCACTTCTAATGCATAATGTTGTCATAGTAAGTGTTGAAACACATATTTCAATCATGTAGGATTATCACAAGATGCACTAGTGCTTGTAGTTGTGCTTAGATAACTGTCATGCTCTTAAAACTTTCAAAAGTTGCGCAATAGTTTTCTTTCCTTTTCTGTCTGGTCAAAATAACTTTTGTGACTTTTTACTTAATTTTATGACAAAGGGAAAGTATGACTAAACTAATAAGTGAAAAATGAGAGCACATACAACACTACAGTAATCACACAAAGCTTTTTAGGCATGCACAAAGCGCTGCTAGGCAACCAACAACTATCGTCACAAATGGCGCCACTTCTCGTTGGGCTGCCCCTACAGGACCCACATTTGCACCTGAAAAAAGGGAATAAACGGGGTGTCAGTGCTTGCATTCATACAGTACAACCCCTTTATTACAACCACTCTCAGAAAGACTTATTGATAGTGCTCAAGAAAGATGGCAACTTAAAAGAAAGATGAAAGGATAGCAGAAAGCTCCAAGGGAGCTTTCTGCTGTCCATTCATCTTTCTTTTATAAAGCAGCTATCTATCTTGTCAGGCTAGAAAAACAAGCCATGTTTTTGAGTGGTTGTAAAGGTAGGGTAGAACTGCGGTTTGAATGAACTGGGCAACTACAAGCTGTTAATAATAATCCCTGCCCTTAAGGGAGGTAACTCATTATTTGCCATCAGGGGAAGTAATTCTCAACTTTGGAAAACACATTCTTTAAAATCTATGTAAAAAACATTACATTTTTTTCTGCTGTATCAATAGCAATATTATAATGTTTTGGGGAAAGAAAATTTTTTTTCTTCTTGGTCACAATTGTTCACAATGACTTTTCATTAACTGTAACAAAAAAATCTTCCCCAAATTCCTTACATTATGTGAGAGCTTGGAGTTTGCTATTTGCAAGCCAACAAATTGTAGTTGCCCATGGACATACATGTGCAGTAGTCAAACGAGTGTGAACACCCTAGTGTAAAGAAGATGCATTAAGACAGTGGACAGCTTAACCCTTTCCCCCATAGAAGCGACTTTTAGCGTATTAAATTTATTCCTCCGCTTGAGAAAATAGTTCCAGTTTATACCTTCATGAACAATACCCATAACAAATATTTTTATAAAGCCTAGCAGATGATAGTTTAAAGCAGGCTGAAAGTAAAGCAGAATGTGCCTTAAGGCACATTCTGCTTTACTTTCAACCTGTTTTAAGTGATCACCTGTATTTAATGTTATAAACAGGTTATTGGGTAAAGGGTTAACATATTGAACCCTAGAAACGAGTTCACTAGGTATTTACAAACACTATACTACTGAAGAGTATACTTGTTGTATGCAAACAATGTAGACCCAGACCAGGGCCTCCTACAGGAGCCCTCTGATCAGGGTCTGCAGTGTTTTGTCATTTTGCAATATATTGCTTTAATCATGCAACCCTTGAATAGTAAAAGGTGGACTAGACTTAATTGGAAATTGGAATTGACCATTTAAAGTTTCAGAGATGACTGAGTTAAGACATCTGGAAGCTTAATGAAGAACAACACTGTGCAGAAGGTTTCGACAACTTTCTATTTTCTATAGTTTCTGCATTAACCCTTTACTCCATAGCCTGTTTCTAGTAATAACTACTTAGAGCATGATGAAAGTAAAGCAGAATGTGTCTAAGGCACATTCTGCTTTACTTTCAGCCTGCTTTAAGTTACTACTTTCAACCAGCTTTAAGATTCTAACTACTAGGATATAGAAAACACTTCTTATGGTATATATGCATGACTATATAAAGTGGAACTACTTTCTTCAGTCAGGAGGAATAAATAAGGTTTAAAAGGAGTATTTATGGGGTAATGGATTAAACTGCAGATGGTCTTTTTAGAGATCTAGATACTCTCCAATGAATGGTACTACAACTCATTGACCCCTGAGACGACACATGGACAATTCCAGTTTCCAATTATTATTCTTCCATCTTTTACTATTTAGGGGTGATTTTTTACACAATATATCACAAAATGTCAAACGGTGCAGACCCTTATCAGTTGCCTTCTGATCTAGGTCTACACTGTTTGCATAGGCAATGCACTCTTCACAGGTATGCTGTTTGTACAGGATATGTCTACAAGTAACTAGGGTGAAACCAGACCCGTAAATGCATAAATTAATGCGAGAAATGACCGAAGCAAAAAGTTTGTTTATACAGTGGAGAAGATGTTTGTGCAAATAATTGTATCTATTGCAAACAGTTTGCAGCCTGAATAAGACACAGGGTAACCCTGGCATCTGATCAGGCTCAAAACTGTATGCAATTTTCAAAATGTTGTAGTTTTCAGCTTTTTATTTAATTGCGTTTATCTTGAATTTTAGTTTCATTTCAAAAGGAATGAATGACATCACCACTGAACAAGCTTTCTGCTGTATGTTTGTCCTATAATTTAGCTGTCACCTGAACTAAAAGACTGTTAATTCATCTTCTTGTTTTACAGGCTGCTTAATTAACACATGTTTGACTGCTTTATATAGATTACATCAATTCCATAATCAGACCTCCAGATAGGGTGTGTCCTGTAAAAACTAAAATCCTTATGCCTCCACCAAACCATATGTTGTGACCACTCATTAGAATCGTCGCAAAGCGACGATTCTAATGAGTGGTCACAACATATGGTTTGGAGGTGACATGAAGGAGAAAATGTTGAAAATAAGTAATTTACAAACACCCATCTGGAGCCCTGCATAATACAAGACAAGGCACAGGCTTAGCACTGGTAAGGAATACAAGTTTTCTGGTGACCTATTAAGGAGACCACCAAAATGTGCATTTTGTACAAAGTTATGTTCACTTGTTTCTTGTGAGAACGTTTTCAGTTGGTTCCCTAGTTATAAAACAAATCAATAATGAAAATAGAAATGCCAACTAAGTCCTCTCAATGCTGGAATTTCATCAGAGCTCGCCTCTCCTTCAAGAACGACTCCAAACAGTCTGATATTTACAGAGCTCCAGATATAAAGGGAGTATTTCCAACATTAACTTATTTATTTCTCTACCAAACCCAATGTTGTGACCACTCATTAGAATCGTCTCACAAAGACGATTCTAATGAGTAGTCACAACATAAGGTTAAGAAGTGACATAAATGAGAAAATTATGGAAATATTCAGTTCATTCAGTATTATTGGGAGCCCTCGATGTCAAAATTTATACTGAACAAATTCTTCTTGTAGTGCTAATATTTGCAGCTCTAATCTAAGTCTACACAATTTCCTTTTAGAAGCCTTGCAGCTAAGCTGTAATTATCAATGTAAACTGTAAAACAGTTCAGATCTAGGTGACATGAGGCAGAACACTGCATGCATCTCATCTACTGGGTCAAAACTGTTCGGACACTATGGCCATATTTTGAAAAGAAAGTTTTATCCTCAGAACACTTGCAGATGCAGATGAAATATTTTTCAATAAGTATTCAATGAGTTGAATCACAAGTTGCTTCTCAGCATTAAGAGGATCACTTGTATGCAGAACAGACAAAAGCGATAGGAAAAAGACCAGCACAATACAATACAAAGCTCCAGATAAGGTGATCAAGTATTTCAAAATTTACTACTATAAAGACTCATATATTTATTGGGCAGACAGACAAGAGCAAACAGTGCAGACCCTGATCAGACTGATCCCTAAAGACCAGTCTGATCAAGGGTCTACACTGTTTGTCATTGATTTTGCACCTTTAGGATAAATTAATTTGTTTTAAAAGCAATTAGTGCAAATTTTAGGAAAATGACAGTAGCTATACTGGGTATCCTAATTTTTAGTGTTTTTATGGTAACTTTCTTATTTCTTCACCAAACCCTATGGTGTAACTACTCGTTAGAACTGTCTCCATAAATAATTGTCACCACAAAGGGTTTTATGGAGTCATAATGGCAAAAATGTCGTAAATATGTTCTGTAGACTCACACTTATCTTGAGCCCTGCAGAAAGTCAGAAAATATCACGAAACGTCAGCATCAGGAAAAAGGTAGGAATAAGAAGAGCTGCACTATTATGACCAGTCAAATAAAAAAAGACCCCTTGATCGTGTTTACCCTTTACTCAAGAAATTTGCCTTTTTATGCATTTAATTTATTCCTCCTTATTAAGAACTTCCACTTTAAACAGTCATGAATATGTACAATAAAAAAAATGTTAAGCGTCCTAGCAGACGGTAGCTTAAAGCACGCTGAAAGTAAAGAAGAATGTGCATTAAGGTGCATTCTATTTTACTTTCAACATGCATTAAGTCAGGTCACCTATCTTTAATACTAAAAACAGGTTATTGGGTAAAGAGTTAAGGGTGAAATTCAAATAGAAAGTTTGAAAGGTTTAAGCAAGATGATATTCAAGCAGAAAAACTCCTTTTGGAACTTTCTGCTATGTTTTCATCCAGCTTTAACCCATTACCCCATAAATACGACTTTTTACGTCTTTCATTTATTCCTCCACTGAAGAATAGTTCCAATTTATATAATCATGAATATGTATAATTATAAGAACTATTTTCTATATTCTAGTTGGTGGTAGCTTAAAGCAGACTGAAAGTAAAGCAGAATGTGCCTTAAGGCACATTCTGCTTTACTTTCAACCTGCTTTAAGTGGTTACCTATATTTAATACTTGAAACAGGCTATAGGGTAATGGGTTAAAGATTGGGGCCATACAGAAATAATAAATAACTTGATGGCAGACTATATTTTAATATGATATTAGATTCCTGAATTAATATTTGGTCAAAACTAATAACTTTATGGGGTGTTTTTTGTTTATGTTTTTTGTTTATGTATACTCCTGTAAAGGTTGTTTCACGACTTTGTGCACAGATATTTTGAGATTATTAAGTGTTTTATCGAGTAGTAAGAGAATGACGCCATTGTCAGTCTGCTAAGATAACATTTTCAAGTAAAATACAAATGACACACACAAGTTCTGGTTGATTTCAAATGGCGAAAAATTTCACACAATTATAGATGACACTATATCAGAAATCCTTTTTTTAAACCCTTTCCCCAAAAGGGCCTTTTAGTGCATTTAATCTATTCCATCACTGAAGCAAGTAGTTCCAATTTGTAAACACTCCTGAAAATGTACCATAAGAAATATTTTCTATATACTTGCAGATGATAGCTTAAAGCAAGCTGAAAGTAAAGCAGAATGCACCTTAAGGCACATTCTGCTCAACTCTCAACCTGCTTTAAATGGTCACCAGTGTCTTCAAAACTAGAAACAAGCTATGGGGTAACAACATATTATTGTTTTGGGTCTGTTTGTCTGCCAATCAACCCCATTAGCATTGGCCATATAAGGAACTGCATGACATTGTGATAGAAACATCATATTTTAAATGTGTTCTCAACCCAAGAAGTCCTTCGAGCTCAATACAATTTTGGTCATGTCTGACAAAGGTCAAGGTCATTTAGAGGTCTAATGGACCGAATTTAACATTGGTCGTGGTGTTGGAACTTCATATTTGGTGTTTGCTGCTGAGATCCCAGTCAAAATAATATCCCTGTAAGTCCTGAATCAAGCTGCCACCTGTCTTTGAAGCTGTCTGTCTTCTTTTAAATGGTCAAATAATACAGGCTTGACATGGTAAAGATAAAGTGTTTGAAAGAAAGAGAGAAACAAATAAAACTAACAACACTCAGTGGCTTAGAATGAAAAATATTGTTTAAAAATGGTGTTTGAAATGAAATACAAATGCACATTGATATCTCAAACTTGCTTAAGTCCCAACAAACCAATATTTCTGCAGTAGAAATTCATCAACTTGACTAAAGTTGAGCATACTTGTATTTCAAAGTTAAAAACATGGATTAGCCACATCTTAATTTTGAAATATGAAACAAGTTCAACATAGACAAATTCTAGATAACTAAGTTCTTCTGTAAAAGCCATTAACCCATTACCCCATAGCTTGATTGTAGTTTTGAAGATAGATGGCCACTTAAAGCAGGCTTGAAATAAAGCATAAGGCACATTCTGCTTTACTTCCAGCCTGCTATAAGCTACCACTTTCTAGGATATAGAAAATATTTTTCATGATACATAATTATTCATGAGTGTTTCAAATGGTACTCTTTTCTACAGTGGATGAATAAATTAAATGTGCTTAAAGATGCTTCTATGGGGGAAAGGGTTAATTCATTGCTATCTAGTTTTTCCTGTAACTGATTAAATAAACATGAAGAAAAGGTGCAAGGTGAGAGAATGAGGAGGGGTTAAGAGATTTCAACCAAGGTTGCAATCTGAAATCTATAAGAAAAACGTCCATGCCAGAAATATAGGAAAGGTGCTTCATAAATACAAAAATATCTAGGTAACATTTCTACTGTAAAACTCATATTAAATGCTCCCTCTCTAATATTTAACGCCCCCACCCACAATAGACAAAACTTAACTCTTTCAACAATAAGTAACTCTTGTGGATTATTAAGTTCCCTTGTGTACTAGTTATAATCTTTTTAGTTACCAAAACATGAACCAGTCTACTTTGAATTCTGGGTAGTTAAATGAATACTGTTCTAAATTAGAAAACAGTGTAGACCCTGATCGGATCTACTGCTTCAGAAGCTGAACAAAACCAGTCACATCTACTATGGCTCCAGATAAGGGGAGAGACATTTCTTCTGAGTAGTAACACCATAGGCTTTGGTGCCAAAATGAATGAGAAAATGTTGGATTTGTTCAATAATATAGTCCCTCTTATGTGGAGCTGTGATCTACAATGCACTTCAAATAGCATGCAAGTGATGAAATGGAGTATGATCAAGGAACAGAAATGCTAAACATTGTCAGCTTCCATAAGGAAATTAAAGCGCACTCTTCACCAGGTGCCCGTTTCATAAAACTTCGTACGACAAATGTTGTCGTAAGTCAGATTATAAAAGTCTCAATTATTATTTATTTCTCCATCTAATCCTGTCTTGTGACATCTCTTTGGAATCGTCTTGAAAAGACGATTCCAAAGAGATGTCACAAGACAGGATTTGATAGAGAAATCAGAAATTAAATGTATTTTAAAGTTTGACTTACGACAACATTTGTCGTAAGAAGGTTTATGAAACGGGCCCCACTGTTATAGATTATTGTATATCATCTTGACACTTTACTTTATCAAGTGGCTGGCAATTCTATCCAATATGGACATAAGCAACCATTATTGTCAGTTTGACAGTGTACTTCTACAATCTATTAGTCTTATAAATGCCCCCCTGTAATCCCACCCTCTTTCTGCTGTTGTATTTTGAACCTTTCCCCTACAGAATTGCCTTTTAGCACATTTAGTTTATTCCTTCGCTATGAACATTATTCCAATTTATAGTCATAAACATGTACCAAAAGTATTACTAATGTTTTTCTAATTTCTAGCAGATTGTAGATCTAAGCTTAAAGCAGGCTGAAAGTGAAGCAAACTGTGCCTTAAGGCACATTCTGCTTTACTTTCAACCTGCTTTAAGTGCTCACCTGTAATCGAACCAAGAAACAAGCTATTGGGTAACAGGTAAACCCTTTCTCCATTATCTTTGTTTTCAGTTTTGAGACTGATGGTTGCTTAAGTAGGCTGACAGTAAAGCATAATGAAAGTATGTTCCTTAACTCATTACCCCTTAGCCTGTTTCTAGTTTTAAAGAAAGATAATCACTTAAAGCAGGTTGAAAGTAAAGCAGAATGCACCTTAAGGTGCATTCTGCTTTACTTTCAGCCTGCTTTAAGATATCTTCTGCTAGAATATATTAAACATTTCATTTGATACATTCTTATGACTGTATGAATTTGAACTATTTTCTTCAGTGGAGGACTAAATTAAAGGCGTTAAAAGGCATCATTGTGGGGTAATAGGTTAAGAAGCATTTTGCGATACTTTCAGGATGCTTTAACCCTTTGAACCCTAGTCCCACATATAGGCGTGCTTATCAAACAGTATACATGTGAAAAGTGTACTTGTCCTAAACAGTGAATACCCAGATCAGAGGGCTCCGAAAGGAGCCCTCTGATCAGGGTCTTCACTGTTTGTCATAACTCCAAAAATTGACAAAAACAACCCTTAAAAGTCAGAAATGGACTATACTTAAATGGAAACTGGGATTGTCCATTTGAAGTTTCAGGGAGGAAAGAGTTAAGCAACCATCTGTCTCCAGTACCGAAAACAAGCTATGCAGGAAAGGGTTCAGCAACAGTAGCTGGATCAAGAGGAATGTCATAAAAATGCACATTTTCAACCAAGATTTAAATCTATACTATGTTCCATGCTAGTTACATTGGCAAGCAATTTATGGGTGGATCTAAGCTATGTTAGGTGACAATACTGGATACTAAGAACACAGGCCATGATAGTTCTAATAAATGACTGAGTCTCAGCTGTATGGTCAAACAGTAAGGACGGAGAAGGTCTTGGGTTACAACCCAATATCTGTACATGTCTTGACTATAGAAAATAGTTCTACTGATGGCTATCAGGGCTCCAGTGAAGGGAGCATTTTAAAAACTAAAATATTTATACTATAAACCCTATGGTGTTATTACTCATTAGAATTGTCTCATCGAGACGTTTCTAATAAAGGAAACACCATAGGATTTGATCCTGAAATGAGTGAGAAAATGTTGAATTTGTTCAGTTTATATACTTCCTCTTATCTGGAGTCCTGACTATAATTAACTGTGTAATTTTAGGAACAATTATAAGTAAGATTTCTGGCAATGTCAACACTTTTGTGTTTGTCAATATTGTTAGCAGGGCTCCAGATAAGAGTAAACTGAACAAACCAAACATTTTCTCACTCATTTTAGCACTAAATCCTATGGTGTAACTACTCATTAAAATCGTCTCCAAACAAGATGATTCTAATGAGTTGTAACATTATAGGGTTTAATGCAGAAATAAAGATTTTAATTTTTGAAATACTCCTCATATCTTGAGCCCTGAACTTGTCTGTTTGTCAGCATAGTATTTGTCAACAATTATTTGTGTCCTGTCAAGATTCTCAGACTCTGTATGATTGTCTGTATTTATACCACCAGCATTCCATTGCAAAACACTTGCCTCAACTAATATGGCATCTGTATAAACAAATTACTCATGGTCCACAAATAGTATTAGCCAGCATTCAACAGAAGCAATCATGCCAAAATCAGATTATTATACATCAGCAGACTGTACCCTAACAAGTAGACTGTGTCCTAACAATTAGTCATCTAGAAAGACTGGCATTCCAACCATAGACTGCATGGTATCAAACTATCCCAGTTGGGTATGCAATGGCTTTAACCTTTTGAACCCTAGTCCCGCATATAGGTGTCCTTTTCAAACAGGGTACATGTGAATAGTTCACTTGTCCTATGCAAACAGTGAAGACTCAGATCAGAGGGCTCCGAAAGGAGCCCTCTGATCAGGGTCTTCACTGTTTGTCACAATGTCAAACATTGACAAAAACAACCCTTAAAAGTCAGAAATGGACTAGGCTAAAACGGAAACTGGAATTGTCCATTTAAAGTTTCAGGGAGGAAAGAGTTAAACGGTCTTTCTGCACAGTAACAAGTAATGAAACAATTGAAGCGCGTCATAGGCATTTATTTGGACAGTTCTTTTGCATGAATCACCATAAACTAACTGGCTTTCAACCTTTCCCTTGCCAGATGCACGTTTGCATCCCATGTCTTATTTTTGCACATTAATCCATTGCCCCATAAATACGCCTTTTAACGCCTCTAATTTATTCCTCCACTGAAGAAAATAGCTCCACTTTAAACAGTCATGAATATGTATCATAACAAATGCTTTCTATATATTGGTAGATGGTAACTGAAAGCAGACTGAAAGTTAAGCAGAATGCACCTTAAGGTGCATTCTACTTTACTTTCAACCTGCTTTAAGTGGTTACCTACCTTCAAAACTTAAAACAGGCTATGGGGTAATGGATTAAGCAAATGACGCAAGACTGACAGCTAATGTTACACTGATAACAAGCCATAAACTGGAAACTGCGGTACATCGTGGTCTACTCATAGTTGGAGTAGTGTTATATATGAATATTCAACCGAAGAAGAGATAAATCATGTTGGTTTAAGGCAGACAAACAAATATCTTGACCTTTCATCCAGATCTGAATCTTGGCCACTCAAATCAATTATACACAACTTAATTAATATCTTGCTTCTTAAATATCCCAAGTACATTAAAATTTTGTTACATAATTGGCCTACAGTAATTAAGGATCCTGCACAGATACCCATTAACTTGGCATCTGATCTGAGGATCCTAACTGTTTGACACTCATATAAAAGTTTTGTCTGTCAAATCAAATCAAATTTAAATTCTATCAATAAAAGCGGACAGCAATTTTTTATGCAGTGGAAGAAGTTTAATGAGACTAGATTTGACCTAAAATTTGTCATTCTTAACCCTTTACCTTATAGAAGCGCCTTGTAGCGCATTCTGTTTAATATCCTCCGAGGAAGAAAATAATTCCAGTCTATACAGTCATGAATATGTATCAGAAGAAATAATTTCTCAATTCTAGCAGGTGATAACTTAAAGCAGGCTGCAAGTAAAGCAGAATGTGCCTTAGGGCGCATTCTGCTTTTCTTTCAACCTGCTTTAAGGATTCACCTATTTTCAAAACTAGAAACAGGCTATGGAGTAATGGGTTAACCCTTTACTCCACAAAACTTTTTACGCATTTCATTGTAAATTAATTCATTCCTCCACTGAAGTAAATAGTCAATTGTAAACAGTAATGAATGAGCAAAATAAGACATATTTGCTTTATTCTAGCAGATATTAGCTTAAAGCAGGTAAAAAGTAAAGCAGAAGGTGCATTAATCTGCTTTACCTAGTCTGTTTTAAGCTACCTTTGCTAGCACAATGAAAATATTTCTCATGATACACACTAAGTTCTGTATAAAAGACAACTTTTTCTCCATAATATTAAATGCGTCGAAAAGTTCATCTAAGGAGTCAAGGGTTAGCCCTTTACCCCATAGCCACTTTCTAATGTTGAAGACAGTTGATCACTTAAAGCAGGTTGAAAGTAAAGCAGAATGTGCCTATAGGCACATTCTGCTTAACTTTAAGACTGCTTTAAGCTTCCATATGCTAAGATATAGAAAATATTTCTTATGGTATTTGTATGTTCATGACTGTATAAATTGGAACTCTTTTCTTCAGTGGAAGAATAAATCAGATACGCTAAAGGTGCTTCTATGGGTGAACAGGTTAACAGAGCAATTCAACAAACAAACTACAGTCCTCTCTATAACAACCAATAAACTGTATTAATTATCAGTTGTTTGTGGCAGGTGACTGCTTAAAGCAAGATGACAGTAAAACAGAAAGCTCCTTTAGGAGCTTTCTGTTCTTTAAGCTGTAACCTGTTTTTTATACAAACAATTAGCTTTAATTTAAGTGTTCATAATAGAAGAGGTTTTACTGTATAAGATGCCAGGGGCATAAATATACTGGATCAGAATAAAGACTGAAAATTGGGACTGGGACTATCAGCAATGCTTAGTCTACAGGGTCATTTAAGTATTAGTATATAATGAACGCTTACACAGTTTATTTATATAGCATGCCATTCAGTCATGTTTCTTTAGGAAATTCAACCTCCCCTATCAAGTTCGACTCAACTGCCATCAGCAAAGATTCGGATCCAAATAAGATGCCCAGCAACCTCATATTTGATCTGAATCCAGAGATTTTGACACTCATTTAAATGTTTCATCAATCAAAATGCCTAAACTTTTAAAGGAAAACAAGCAGACGACCTTTTAAATGCAGCATTTAAAATGACAGGAAGGGTTAATTGTTAATATTCTAATATTCTAATTAGACAGCCCTTTTTTCTTTCAGTAAGGGGCAGTTTCCTTTTATTCTTAACCCTTCTCATGCTGACCAAACTCCTTAAAATATGCTACATATATTACAGTAAAACCTCTCTTTTATGACCATTAAAAAGAAAGTTTATTGATTGCGTTAAAGACAGGTGACAGCTTAAAGCAAGATGAACATAAAACAGAAAGCTCCTGAAGGAGCTTTCTGTTTTATGTTCACCTTGCTTTAAGCCACCACCTGCATTAAAAACCTGATAAAATAATAGAGGTTTTACTTTATATAACAGGGATCCAGATAAGGGGAGTTTTTCAAAAATTAAAATCATTATTTCTGCATTGAATCCTATGGTGTCACTATTCATTAGAATCGTCTCAAAGAGACGATTCTAATGAGTAGTAACACCATAGGATTTGGTTCAGTACAAGTGAGCAAATGTTGAATTTGTTCAGAATACTCCCCCTTATCTGGAACCCTGATATAATAACTGAAATTTACTACGCCACTCTACTGCTGGGAGAGAAAGGTGGAGAAAACATTATTCTTTCCCATGAAACCGGGCATTACTCCATAGATACACCTTTTTATGCTTTTGATTTATCCTCCACGTAAGAAAATAGTTCCAAGTTACATAGTCATGAATATGCATGGTGAGAAATATTTTCTACACCCTTGCAAAATGGTAGCTTTAAGCAAATAAAGCAGAATGCACCTTCAGATGCATTCTGTTTTACTTTGAGTCTGTTTAAAGTGGTGACCTGTCTTCCAAACTAGAAACAAGCTAATGGGTTAAATAAAACTGAACACAGACTCAAAACTATAACGTTGTCATGTAAAAATGAACTTTTGAAAATGCTGATTCTTATCCTATAGTGGAAAACCATTTAGAGCAGTATCAGATACCAGGTTATCCAGCATCTGATCTAAATTGTTTATAGCATAAACACATTTACTGGGAAACAATAGAATCTTCTCCATTGTACACTCTTTATAAATATCATATAGTTGACCAAGATGAGATGCAAACTGTTTGCTCAAGTCATCAATAACTGCTACAGTGGTCCCTCTTTACAACAACACTCAATGGGAGACACATATTGTATCTGTTGTAGGGAGGGACTTGTTATTGGGAAGGAAATTGGCTTACATTTGCAAACACTTGAATCCAGATCAGAAGCCGCATAACCCAGTGTCTGATCTGGATTCCATCTGTTTGTCACTTGTCATTATGGTGGTGTTTTTTTTTATATCAAAATGTCCAATATGTGACTGATAAAAACAGCAGACAACAATTTTAAGCAGATGTTATTGCAGCCATGAAAGGGATGGACATAATTGTCTTGTTTAGGGAAATTTTTAAGTGGCAAGCATTGTTTTAAGGAGGGAATCATTGTTCAAAGGGCCGATGTGGAGCGGGAGCCCTGTATACACGCATGAGAAGGGATAAAAATGTTTCTCTTGAATTTGGCATTGCCTGACCTGGTTGTAAGTCTCAAACAAAAGAAAGAGTTAAAACCATTTCCTTCATAGTTTCATATGCTTTTTAACCCATTATCCCATAAATACGCTTTTTTATGCCTTTAATTTATTACTCCACCAAAGAAAATAATCCCACTTTATAAAGTTGTGAATATTTTCTATAAGAAATAGTTTCTATATCCTAGCAGATTGAGGCTTAAAGTAGGCTGAAAGTAAAGCAGAATGTGCCTTAAGGCACATTCTGCTTTACTTTCAACCTGCTTTAAGTGTTCACCTACATTCATAACAAGCTATGAGGTAATGGGTTAACACCAGCAACTATTATCATTAAAAGATCCTTTCACATTTTCCTATATCCTAACAGGTGGCTGCTTAAAGCAGGCAAAAAGTAAAGCTCAGCTTTCTGTTTTACTTTAAGCCTGCTTTAAACAACCACCTGTCTTAAAGCACGGATCAACAACTATGAAGGAGCGATTAAATATCATGATTTCAACAGATGGAATATTCTAAAACTCGGGATCAGTATACGGCAGATGACATTCCAGATCAAAGTCGGAGTTATATGTAATTCAAAGCACATGGACAATACCCAGATTCTCATTTCATTACAAGGAACAAGAAACATTCACAATCATTCTGTACAGAGCATAGGCCCTTACCAGTACTAGAGCCTGGAACAGGATTGGCTGTAATGTGGATGAATAACATGTGTTCTATCAATATCATGTGTTCTATCAATGTCATGTGTTCTATCAATATCATGTGTTCTATCAATGTCATGTGTTCTATCAATATCATGATAAGGTACTATCAATATGATGATTGTGTTAATTGTTCATCAATAACATGACTGTTCTGTGTTCTATTGATAATGTGTTCTACAAATAATCATGGCTCCAGATAAGGGGAGTATTTAAAAAATTAAAATCTTTATTTCTGCATGAAACCCTTTGGTGTCACTACTCATTAGAATCGTTTCTTCGAGGCGATTCTAATGAGTAGTAACACCATAGGATTGGTGCTGAAATGAGTGAGAAAACATTGAATGTGTTTAGTTTAACCCCCCCCCCCTTTTATCTGGAGCCCTGAATAATGTTGTGTTCTTTAATTAGCATACTAAGTCTTGTTCTACCTAGGTTTCAAAGAAAACTATTCCAATTGATAATAGGGTATTGTATGCATGCTCTCAACAGTGTACCTATGAAGTGTACACTTGCCCTGTGTAAATAGTGTAGTAGTGATCATAAGACTCCTACAGAAGCCCTCTAATCAGAGTCTGCACTATTTATCCTATTGCAAAATGTCCAATGTATGGTCAAAACTGGACTAGATTTAATTGGAAACTAGAATTATCCATTTGAAGTTCAGGGGTCGGCCAGTTGATACAGTTGCTGAAATAAAATGCCTTATTCTACAATATAATGCCTGATTCTGTTACTTGGATTCTATAACTTGATCCAATAGCCACTTACCTGATTTAAATATTACACCTTCTACAGTTAACCCATTAATTAATTACCCCATAAATATGCCTTTTATGCCTGTTAACCTATTACCCCATAAATATGCCTTTTATAACCTCTAATTTATTCTTCCACTGAAGAATATAGTTTCACTTTATACATGTAGTCATGAATACACTACATGTAAACAAGAAATATAATTGCTGATGGTAGCTTAAAGCATGCTCAAAAGAAAGTAGAATGCACCTAAGGCGCATTCTGCTTTATTTTCAAACTGCTTTAAGTGGAACCCTTTCTTAAATACTCGAAACAGGCTATAGGATAATGGGTCAATAAGCATATATTGGCATTTTTTTAAAACAGTGTGGAACCAGATCAGACATCTATTGAAGAAGCTGTCTGTTAAAATTCTGCACGGTTTTCTTGTTGCTTCTCTGACATGAGAATAATTTTCTGGGATTTTTTTTCTAAATTTTATAAGACAATGTAAGTAATGATTGAAAATCATAGATGTACATAGTGGGCAGAATTTTAAACATAAATATTCTACATAAGAAAATTCATACACATGAATTTATTTTTGCTTTAAACTCTTTCAACACTGAATAATTCTTGAAATCTTGTGTAATTCTGAAATTGGTTCGTTTTCTTTATACATGTACAATAACAAAACATGATTCCAGTGAACCCACTCTGTAGTGGGATGGTCCAAGGCTTTATACAGTGGAGAAAACGTTATTCTTTCCCGTTTAAACGCAAACGTACGCAAACGCAAAGCACTAAAACGTTGAAAAGTACAACTTTTGGACATTTCTAATAATTCATGTTTATCTTGGTGGCAAACAGTTTGGAGCCTGATCAGACGCCGGGTTACCCGGCGTCTGATCTGGCTCCAAACTGTTTGCACGGCAAATAATAGTTTTAGCGTAAACGCGTTTATTGGGAAAGAATAACAGATTCCCCACTGTAAAGAGTTTGAGATGAATCTTAGATCAGTGGGTGGACGCGATTCAGTACCCCGGGTTAAACAGATCGGCATATACCTGGCATCCCTATCACGTGGTCAGTACGCCGGATCGGATTAGTGAATCGAGTGGGACCGGAGATTCCAAAATGGCCGCAAGCGTTGTTCTCGAGGGAAACTGTTCATTTCGTACCCTTGCCTTTTCGCACCCTATTTTTTCGGTCATTTCGTACCCTCGAAAAATTTACTTCTGCTCCATATTTCATAAATATCTTTCATAGCTTTAATAAAATCTATATTAAAAAGTGTGTAATAGTCGCTTAATAATATAATTTACTGTTTTTAACTCTACTAACATGCACAACTGCGTAGGTTTGCCCAGAATTACCCGTGCGGGTTTGAGGCAGAATGGGATGATAGAGGGATTTTTACGGTACCCGCCTCATGTCACATGTTGTTTGGATCGGGCTAATCGGCATCTCCCGGTGGTGTAACGAAGGCACTTAGCCCGAATGAAACGAGTGTGCATACGGATTTTCGGGATAACCCGGTACAAACCGGCATATTCAATCGCGTCCACCCTATGTGCCAAAATGAATCTTCTCTCAGATAGACTGGGTGCTGGCGACATTATTCTTTCTTCATATCAGAATTATCTGTGTTTTCATGGCAAACAAAGTGTTTTCGTGGCTAACGTTGCTATCAATTTTGGCAGCAAAAAGGGGGAAAATACTATTACCCTTGTCTAATACGTACCCCACTAGTACCAATTATGGCCTTTAAGAACAAAGTATGAATTTACGCAGCAAAAGATGGTAAAATATTACTTTGTAGTTAATACTACATTACACAAGATAATTATGCAGATGTCGTTTTTGGCTGAATATAGAATGAAAAGGCAGCATTAATTTTGCTAGATCATGTGTATGCTTTTTTCTATATAGCCTACATTAAACCCATCACTCCAAAAATACACCTTTTCATGCTTATTATTTGTTCACTGCAGAAAGAAATTCAAACCTAGAATCTCTTGAACTTCCTGATGGTTGCTTAAAGCAGGTTGAAAGTAGTTCTGCTTTACTTTTCAACCTTTTTTAAGCAGTCACCTGTCTTCAAAACTAGAAACAGGCTATGGGGTAATGGGTTAAACGGAATTTGCATCATTGTATGTTAGTTTCATTGACATTCGGACTATTAAAAACTTTCCCCTGCATGGGCACCTTCAGGTGTCTTGATTATCTTTGGCAAACATGCCACTGTAATGCCTCTACCTTGCACTAATACCTGTACTAAATTTAAAGGTCTAATCTAAAATAGGCATTTAAATACGATTGATAGCTTAACCATTCAGATGGTAACTTAATTAAAGCAGGCTGAAACTAAAGCAGAATATGCCGTAAGGCTTATTCTGCCTCACTTTCTACAGTTTTTAGTGGTTACCTGTCTTTAAAATTGGAACAGACTACATGTATGTGGCAAAATATACTTGACAAAAGTCTGGGAAGGAAATTAAGACTTCTTAAAGCAGGCTGAGAGACAAGCAGAATGTGCCTGAAGCACATTCTGCTTGACTCTCAACCTGCTTTAACTCTTTCCTCCCTGAAACTTTAAATGGACCATTCAAGTTTCCAATATAGTCTAGTCCATTTCTTACTTTTAAGGGTTGTTTTTGTCAATGTTTGGCATTATGACAAACAGTGAAGACCCTGATCAGAGGGCTCCTTTCGGAGCCCTCTGATCTGGGTCTTCACTGTTTGCACAGGACAAGTGTACTATTCACATGTATGCTATTTGAAAAGGACGCCTATATGCGGGACTAGGGTTGAAAGGGTTAAGTGGTCACCTATCATCAAAATGAAGAAACAAGCTGTTGTGTAATGGGTTAACTGAAGCTGGCCTGTATTTAGTCATCCACCATCAGCTACAGTGCACGATTATCAGCAAACTGTTCATCTAAATCAAAATCACTAGAGACAGACCATAGTGCAAAAAATATACAAACAGGACCATATTGACACAAAACCCACTCTACAATGGCACAATTTAAAAGAAGACTAACTGATGGTATTTTAGACAGGTGACAACTTAAAGCAAGGTAACAGTGCAGCAGTAAGTTCCATAAGCTTTCTGCTTTACTGTCATTTAGGCGGCCAACTGTCTTAAACACTAAAAACTCAACCCTTCTCATGCTACTATAATGTATTGATGCTTTTTGAAAACAGTGTAGACCAAGATTAGACAGCTCCTTCAGGAAAGGCAAAGGTCTGCATCCTTATTATAAAAGATCTGTCTGACAAGGCACTCTTTCCTGGGAAAGCTTTCCTTATTTTATTATGTATAGTAAAGATGACTTATGTTGTGGGTGGAATTTAATATCCAAGGCTCTAGATAAGGGGAGAATTTCAAAATTTAAATCTTTATTTCTTCATTAAACCCTATGGTGTCACTACTCATTAGAATCAGCTCAAGAGACGAGTCTAATGAGTAGTAACACCATAGGACTTGGTTATGAAATGAGTTAGAAAATGTTGGACTTGTTCAGTTCACTTCCTCTTATCAATATTCAGCAAGAGAAGGGTCACAAAAGCACCATTTGAATCAAGATATTAATTCTTCAGGTAAGAGAGCTAACCGACGAAACTTCACAGACAGACGGACGGACAATAAACACAACTTAATAATTTTTCCTCTCAAAATTGGTGTACAAAAAAGGGATAAAATAAACACATACCTTCTGCAGTCTTTATTATCTTTGTCCCTGGTGTTCCATTCCCCTTTGTGTTATGTGCATAAACGCTGATTCGATAGTATGTGTTTGGTTCAAGTTTTTCAAGTCTATAAGGTCCCTTAGCAATCTTGGATATAGTTATTTCCCCGCCTAGAGGTTTTGTGTCTTTGTATTCCATATTGGCCAAACCAGCCTTTGCCTCGACAGCAACCTGTAGCACATAGTTTGCACAAGTTACAACAAGTTCACATCCATATAAAGAGAGCTTTTCAAACCGCTCTTTTACGACAACGAACGCTAATTATAGTATGAAAGGCAGGTGTCAGCTCAAATCAAGATGTAAGTAAACCAGAAAGCTCTTAACTCTTTCCTCCCTGAAACTTCAAATGGACAATCCCAGTTTCCATTTAAGTATAGTCGATTTCTGACTTTTAAGGGTTGTTTTTGTCCATGTTTTGCATTATGACAAACAGTGAAGACCCAGATCGGAGGGCTCCGTAAGGAGCCCTTTGATCTGGGTATACACCGTTTGCATAGGACAAGTGCACTTTTCACATGTATACTGTTTGAAAAGGACGCCTAAATGCGGGACTAGGGTTCATGGGTCAAGGTGCTTTCTATTTTATTGACATTTTGCTTTAAGCAGCCACCTACAGTAGACACCAAAATGACCAAATTTAACCTAGTTTAGAAGTCGTAATAGAGTGTTTGTCTGTTGCTGTGGCAACTAGAATTCTGCATGGAATCAAATTCTATGACTGATTTCAACAATAATTGAACTCATTGGAGAACCTATGCATTATATGATTTTACAAAGTTTTGTCAAAATCCTTTCAAATTTGTAGTCATTAGAGCGTAATTGCACTCCTATAAGAACTTGTAACTATACTGTGTCAAAAGTTTCGATTTGCAAACCTTCCTTTTCCTTTAGGAAGTCTAAACTAGCAAGAATAGAAAGCTGTGGAAGTGTCTATTCCCAGCCAGCATCATTCTGTTTCTACCTCATTTACAGGGCTGCCAAATCACCAAATATTTCCGAATTCTCCGGATATTTTTTTTAATTTCTCCGGGTGTGGGTGTCAAACAGTTTGGATTCAGATCAGATGCCACGTAATGCGGCGTCTGATCTTGATCCAAACTGTTTGCATAGTTATGTTAGTGTCATAGAGTCTGGCATCTAAAGGATTAAAGGTACCTTTCCTAAAATCGCGCCTGAATATTTGGAAGTATTAGGATTTCTATTAGCAATTTATGGTAGCCCTGCATTTATTTCATGGTATGTCATTTTCTTCTGACTGTCCGTCAAACACATTTATGGAAAATAACAGACTGGTTTCACAGAAAGATGAACACAAATGTTAACTGTTATTCTAACAGTATCTGGTGGTCTCTTTCCATTTTATACCTCGGAAACACTTTTCTATCTTATCCGTGGACACAAATGGTTGTTCCAACTAAGCAAACTTCATAATGTCGGTTTGCTGATTAAATTTTGCCAATTTCAGGAGGTCTAAACAGAAGATCAAGCCTGCTTCTAAACTGAAGGAACAAGTCTAAGAAGAGTTGATCCAAAAATCTACTTATGTGCAGAGAAACAAGAAGATTTGATGAGCAACTCCAGTCAAGGTCTATTTCTAAATATGGATAAGATAGGACAAGCTTAGGAATGCAAAACAGCAGCCATAGAAACAGATGACATCATGACATCAACTCGACATTGTGAGGTCATTATGTTGTAACCACATCAGTTGAGGACATCAAAATGACTGTCAACAACAACAACCTTTAGAAACTTAAAAGCACACTCAAGGTCACAGAGGTCAACCTTTTTGCCTGCATGGAAAGGTCTTGGCCATATACACTAGCAAATCAAATATGAAAATAACACCTCAAGGGACATAGGAATTATAAGCATTTTTGAAACCTAAACGCAGATAAACCTTTCGCGACCTTAGTTCAAGGTCAAGGACACTGGGCTAATTTTTTTGCATGCATGGAAAGGTCGTGTCCATATACACATGCATGCCAAATATGAAAGAAATATCTCAGTGGATATATGAGTTAAAGAAATTTTGAGAAACCTAAACGCAGACTTTGAAACCTAAACGCGGGTCCTAAGTTCAAGGTCAAGGTCAGAGGGCTCAAACATTTTGCATGCAAGGAAAGATCTTGTCCATATACACATGCAAACTGAATATGAAAGGAATGTTTCAATGGACATAGTAGTAATAAAAATTTTGAGAAACCAAAACACAGATTTCGAAACTAAACATGGGCCCTAAGTTCAAAGTCAAGGTCACAGGGGTCTAAATTTTGCTGTGCCTGGAAAGGTCTTGTCCATATACACACATAAACCAACTATGAAAGCAATACCTCAAGGGACATAGAAGTAAAAGGCATTTTTCAAAACCTAAACACAGGCCCTAAGTCCAAGGTCAAGGGTCCAAATTTATCTGTGCATGGAAAGGTCTTGTCCATATACACACACATACCAACTATGAAATCAATACCTCAAAGGATATAGAAGTTAAATGCATTTTTCGAAACCTAAACGCAGATTTCGAAACCTAAACACATGCTCTTAGTTCAAAGTCAAGGTCACACAGGTCTAAATGTTTCTGTGCATCGAAAGGTCATGTGCATATACACATACATACCAACTATGAAAGCAATAACTCAAAGGACAGAGAAGTTACAGGCATTTTTCTACACTTAACACACATTTCGAAACCTAAACACAGGCCCTAAGTTCAAGGTCAAGGTCACACGGGTATAATTTTTCTTTGCATGTAAATGTCTTGCCCATATACACATACATACCAACTATGAAAGCAATACCTCAAGGGACATAGAGGTTAAAGGCATTTTTCGAAACCTAAACGCAGATTTGGAAACCTAAACGCAGGCCCTAAGTTCAAGGTCAAGGGGGTCTAAATGTTTCTGAGCTTGGAAAGGTCTTGTTTACATACACACACATACCGACTATGGAAGCAATACCTTAAGGGATATAGAAGTTAAAGGCATTTTTCAAAACCTAAACGCAGATTTCGAAACCTAAACACAGGCCATAAGTTCAAGGTCAAGGTCACAGGGGTCAACATTTTTCTGTGCATGTAAAGGTCTTGTCCATATACACATACATACCGACTATGAAAGCAATACCTCAAAGGACATAGAAGTAACAGGCATTTTTCGAAACTTAAACACAGATTTCGAAACCTAAACGCAGGCCCTAAGTTCAAGGTCAAGGTCACAGGGGTAAAAAAATTTCTGTGCATGGAAAGGTCTTGTCCACATACACACACATACCAACTATTGAAGCAATACCTCAAGGGACATAGAAGTTAAAGGCATTTTTCGAAACTTAAACGCAGATTTCGAAACCTAAACGCAGGCCCTAAGTTCAAGGTCAAGGTCACAGGTGTCTAAATTTTTCTGAGCATGGAAAGGTCTTGTCTATATACACACACATACCGACTATGGAAGCAATACCTTAATGGATATAGAAGTTAAAGGCATTTTTCAAAACCTAAACGCAGATTTCGAAACCTAAACGCAGGCCCTGAGTTCAAGGTCAAGGTCCCTAAGTTCAAGGTCAAGGTCACAGGGGTCAAAAATTTTCAGTGCATGGAAAGGTCTTGTCTATATACACACACATACCAACTATGGAAGCAATACCTTAAGGGACATAGAAGTTTAAAGGCATTTTTCGAAACCTAAACGCAGATTTCGAAACCTAAACGCAGGCCCTAAGTTCAAGGTCAATGTCACAGGGGTCAAAATTTTTCTGTGCATGGAAAGGTCTTGTCCATATACACACACATACCAACTATGATAGCAATACCTTAAGGGACATAGAAGTTATAGACATTTTCTTAAAATTGTTTACGCCGTTCACGCCGACGACGACAACGCCGACTACACCGGGGGTATTGCAATAGCTAGTCATGTACTACGTACAGGCGAGCTAAAAACTGTGTAAACAACACACGTTTAGAAACCATGATGCCAAACAATTGTCACATGGTAGCAACCCTCAGGTATAAAAGTGAGATGCCACAATGATTAATCTCATTCATTTTGACGAGTCCAAACAAGGACTAAAACTAGTCAACAATATGTGACATCAACTATTCTAGCTTGATTTTTTATATTTTTGTATTACAAACAATTGTGTGCAAGTATAACCGAAATCAACTGAAAACTGTAGTTGCTAGAGTGTAAACTAATATTAGATTGTGCATTTTCAACATGTCATGGGCAGATAACTCTTGACCTATCAATTTAAATACAATCATATTTAAACTCATAACAGACTTAGTAATTACATACATTAGTAACAAGTTTGAGAAAGATGAGACAAAAGTTGGGGCCTCTAGAGTGTAAACACTACACTGATAGATATTACATTTTTTAATATGTCAAGAGCAGATAACTCATGACCAAATGGTCTGATTTCAACCATAAAATACTCACATGTGAAATTAATGCCATATGCAATATGAACAAGTTTGAGAAAGATTGAATGAAAAGTGTGTCCTCTAGAGTGTAAACACTGTTAAACATTGCATTTTCAACACATCAAGGGCAAATAACTCATGATCTAATAGCTAAGTCTGATTTCAATCATATTCAAACTCATCCAAGAAATTATGGTCATACAATCTGAACAAGTTTGAGACAAATTGGATAAAAATTTTGGCCTCTACAATGTAAACACTAAAATTGTTGACAATGAATGACGGACATGCAAGGATTGCAAGCTCATGTGAGCTAAAAATGTTCAGCAAACCTCTCCACAGACATATTTGCAAGCAGAGAGATGGACACAGTTTTTGAACTTCAGTACGCACACACGCTAAAAATATATGTCTTTGTACGGAGTGTACAATCATATCAATATTATACAGAGCTCTCTCTCTACAACGACATCCAACGGGAGACAACAATTGAGTTTGTTGTTCGGAAGGAGTTGTTTTAGGAAGGCAACTTGGCTTACCTTTGCAAACAGCTTGAATCTAGATCAGACGCCGTGTAACGAGGCGTCTGATCTGGATTTAAGCTGTTAGTCACTCGTCTTTATGGGGTTTTTTTCTGTCAAAATGTCCAATAATGTGACTTTGAGAAAAACAAAAGACAACAATTTTCAAGCAGGGGGGGGGGGGGGGGGGGGGGGGGTGGTGTTGTTGTTGAAGGGAGGGAGCAATGTAGTATACATACCTTTTGGTACTTGATCTCGTAATATTCAATGACTGCTCCACCAGTGGATGGTTTTTCCCAGAGAAGAATAATATACGTAACAGTATCTACATTATTCTGTGTCAGGATATTGACTTTACCTGGTGGACCTTTGTGAATAAAAGAAAACATCAAATAACTATGAGAATTCAACAAACATCAGACATATAGGATCTGTCATGAGTCGATGTTTAAGCCAAGCTGTTCTCAAACCAGTCTCGAGTAGCTATTTTTGAAAGCAATAGGCATTTTTTGGAACCCCAGTGACCTCAAAACGCTGTTATAAATAGTGACGTCATCATATTGATCTAACACTTGTTGGAGACAAGCATATTCATGATCATTGTTCACTATAAAAAAACAAGGGTAGTTATGTGAGAAAAATCTGTATTCACTTTCCCACATAGCTTTTCAGAAAGCTCTTAAATTACCTTTCTCATTTACTTTCAGTCTGCCTTTTGCATTCATCTAACCATTTAGTCCATAGATACACATTTAATTTATTACTCCACTGAAGAATATTGTTCCAATTTATACAGGCATAATTATGTACCAATATTGTTTTAATTCTTTACTCTAGCAGATGCAGAGCCCTAGATAAGGGGAGTATTACAAAAACTAAAATCTTTATTTCTACATTAAACCCTATAGTGTCACTACACATTAGAATCGTCTCGAAGAGACGATTCTAATGAGTAGTGACAACATAGGATTTGGTGCAGAAATGAGTGAGAAATGGTTGGATTTGTTCAGTTTACTCCCTCTCATCTGGAGCCCTGAGATGGTAGCTTAAAGCGGGCTGAAAGTAAAGCAGAAAACACCTTAATGCACATTCTAATTTACTTTCAACCTGCTTTAAGTGATCTTCTGTCATCAAAACTAACAAGAGCCCCACGGGGCATATTCGCTCACCTGAGAATAGCTGGAAAAACGGAGATATTGATTTATGTCCAGGACTGACCTAGATATGCAACTGACTGGAACAATTTGAAAAAAATATGTAAAGTATATTTAAAAGTGTCACCATACAGAATATAAAAGCTCTGGCCATATTAAGGATGTCGGCCTGTCTTTTTGAGCATTGTGAAATTTCCGAAAAAATTTTACGAACCCGTTTTCAAAAAAATGGTAAGAACTCATTTTTGTTGAATGCATACAGTAATAAAACACTATTTTCCCGGGAAAAAATTGGATTTTCGTTCCGGAAGGGACTTTTTAAGTTTTATGTCCTATTCGTAGTTAACAGCATACACTGTTTTCATAGGTAGGTTGTATTTTGTTATATCCGATTTCATTTCAATTTCTCATAATATAAGCATGAAATTTTCATGGTAGTACAGTTTTAGTATAAATTATAGATAACTCAATAGATAAAATGAAATTTTTTGGAAAAAAAATATTTTTGGTAAAAGTACACAAAAAATTGAAAAAATGAGAAAAAATTGATTTTTTTGATAAAATGATCTATATCTTTTTTAAAAGATACGGGACCCTGTGTTTTTATTTGCTATTTCACTAAAACTTTTTGTTTGCAAGGCTAAAAACAAAAAATAAAAAATTTGGTATTAGTTTGCTACAATTTGTAGGGCAATTTTCACAATGCCTTATTCTCCCATTATAAACAAGAGGGCCATGGCCCTAAATTCGCTCACCTGAGGACATTGAAGTTTGTACCTAAGTTGACTGGGCAAGACAACATTTTAATGTAACTATAAATGGAGTTATCTTCCAGACAAGAAAACATGACAAAAGTGAATTTTGTTGCCAAGCTTATGACCCTTATCCATGACACATCCTCTTATCAAGCTATTTCCATTTCCAATAAATGATAATTATTTCACTAGCGTCAGCAGAACTGGAATTATTTTCCTGACAATAAAATATGACAAAGGGGAAAAACTAAATATTGCTGCCCTTGTGCATGGCATTTTCTCTCATCAGTTTCTTTCCATACATAAAATTTCATTACAATAGCATCAGTAGAACTGAAGTTGTCTTCTTGACAAGAAAATATCACAAAGGGAAATAACTCAAAAAAACAATGATGTCAGAGTTATGGCCTTTGCAAATGGCACTTCCTCTCATCAGGCTCTTTCCAAATAGGCAATTTCATTTTACCCATTACCCCATAGCATGTTTCTAGTTTTGAAAATAGGTGGCCACCTAAAGCAGGTTGAAAGTAAAGCAGAATGTGTCTTAACCCTTAGCCTGCCACTCACGACTATAGCTTTATATGCAAACAGCTTGGACCCGGATGAGACGCCGAGTAACTCGGCGTCTCATGCGGATCCAAGCTGTTTGACACACGGACAACATTTTCAGCAATTTTGAGCAACTTTGAAGCACTTTGAAACTTGAAGCAGACGAGAAATATAGCAGACGACAATTTATTTGGCGGGCTAAGGGTTAATGCACACTTTGCTTTACTTTTGCATCTTACATTTTCATGACTGTTTAAAGTGGAATTATTTCTTAAGTAGAGGAATAAATCAAAGGCCTAAAAATGCACATTTATGGGGTAATGGGTTAACAAACGTCAGTATATGGGGTGAAAGGGTTGAATCCTGGACAAGAAAAAATGAAAAGACATTCAGATAACTCTGACAAAACCAATATTAAACATATGTATAAATATGGCATAAGACATAATTACATAACTGTCAGTGGATCACTTCCAGATCCTGTTTCTCTAAGTATGAATCAGACTGAACCATATCTAAACTTTAGCAGACAACATGTTCAGCTGATCATGACCAGTTCTATGATACTCCCTACCAGTTCAGAGTTGCATAATATTTGACCTCAGTGGCTAGAACTCTGGGGGCTTACCCTTACCAGACTGAAATGATGTCTGCTTAAAACCTACTGTATGTGAAAAGTGTACAAAAAAACAATTTAGAAAATGTTAAGTTGGTAAATGAGTGGCAAATAGGTTGGATCCAGATTAGATGTAGCATTATGATTATGTTGCATCTGATCTGGATCCAAAATGTTTGCAAATATTGGCTATTTGCCCTTAGTATATTAAGAGTAACTCAGGTAAAATACAGTTCTACTTCTGCTTCATCAAAAATACTGTGAAACCTGCCTAGAGCAGCAGTTAAACTGCGCAGGGTGCATGGCGTCAAGTGTGACCCTAGGGATTTCATTTTAACAAACTATAGAGGGATCGACCAGGAGATTCTACTGTAAAAATATCAAAGCTTAGGGCCTAGTAGTTTTTAGCAAGAAGATTTTTTAATTTTTTTTGCTTTTTTGCTTTTTCAAGCAGAGTTTTTGCTTTTTCTCTTTCATTTGAACAACTTCTGTAGAGAAGCATCCAAGGAACATCATGAGCAGTTTGAATCAGCCCTACAATCCGCGGGTTCAGAGGAGATGTCGTTTGAAGTAAAAGTGAACGGACAGACGTACTACGGACGATGAGCGGTCACAATAGCTCACCTTGAGCCTTTGGCTCAGGTGAGCTAAAAAGTGGGTGGGGTAAATTTAACTCCTTTCTGGTGAAATCAAATTTTTTTATTTTGGATCTTTAAAAAACATTATTTTCAGGGTTTATTCTTACTATGGTAATATAAATTAGGATACTTTTGGTACAAATAGATTGTTTAAATAAAGATTGAAAAACCGTAGTACAAAAAAGTAGGAGTTTTTATGAAGCTTCAATTTTAGGGGGGTAGCCTTGAAAAATCTCAAATTGTGAAAAAGAAAGGTCTGGTACCCCCATTTTTTTCACCAGTTTTGTCATAGAAACTAATTTTACTATCAGTATGCAAAGTTTGAAAAATTTGGTATTTACTTTACCTACCCCCTTAAAGTCAGAAAAGAGGACGTTTGAAATTTTCTCTATATAACTCTATGTAAAACTGTGACCCCCGGGGCAGGGCCAATTTTGACCCTAGGGGCATAATTTGAACAAACTTAATAGAGGACCTGTAGTCGATGATATGTGCCATATGTCTAAGCTCTGACCCTTGTAGTTTTAGACAAGAAGATTTTTTAAGTTTTCATTGAAAAAAATCTATTTTTAGCTCCTGTGACCTAGTTATGCAACTGACCAGAACCATTTGTACAATTTTGGTATAGGACATCTAGAAGTGTCACCATGCCAAATATCAAAGCTCTGGCCATATTAGTTTCAGAGAAGAAGACGTTTGAAAATTTCACTATATAACTCTATGTAAAACTGTGACCCCCGGGGTGGGGCCAATTTTGACCCCAGGGGCATAATTTGAACAAACTTGATAGAGGACCTGTAGATGATGCTATGTGCCAAATATCTTAACTCTGGCCCTTGCAGTTTTTGACAAGAAGATTTTTTAAGATTTCCTTATCTTTGGTTGCCATGGCAACCAGAGTTCTGGATTGTTTTTAATTCTTTGAACAAATTTGAAAGAGCTTGACCCAAGGAACATTTCTGTAAAGTTTGGTTGAATTCTGTCAAGCGGTGTAGGAGGAGATGTCATTAGAAGCAATTGTTAACAAAGACGCACGACGACGGACACAGGGCCATCCCAATTAGCTCACCTTGAGCCTTTGGCTCAGGTGAGCTAAAAACAGGTTATGGGGTATTTAAGAGTTGACACAGTGTAGACCCAGATTAAACAGTTCCTTTATAAGATGTCTGACCAGGGTCTGCTCTATTTTCTTATAGAATCTGCGCCACACTAGTGTGCACTTCTTCATGGGGACTATTTCCTTATTTCATTCGTCAATGTAATAGTTCAGACAATAGTGGGTAGAGTTTTATCTATGCATATGCAGCAGTAGAAGGTTAAATATAAGAAAATCATACGATAAACTGTTCTCTTATTTAGGACAAATACATCCCCTGTGAAACGGTCTGGAACAATTCTAGAACTTCCTGTAAAATTCTACTTGCCCGCTCACCATGGCGAGTAACATTTTGTCAGGGTGAGCAGATTTTCTGATAATTTACAACAGAAACTTATGAGCAAAATGTCATTTTCACCCAGCAGGGCGAGTAACAATTCTGAAATTTTTACACCCTTTACTTCACAAAAACTGTTCTAGAACATTCTAGAACTGTCTGAAACCATAACAATGATAACAGATTATGTTCTATAACAGATCTGGACCAAATCTAGTATGTTAATGAGACAAATTTCAGGAACATTTTGTTACAGTGATGTTTCAGAACTATGATTCTATATATGTTCCAGAACTCTGGTTCTAGAACTGTTCCAGAACTCAGATATTTACTGCCTCAGGTTTGGCCCACAGTTCTTATTTTTGAAAACTGACAGTGGGCTCTAGATAAGGAGTTTTTCAAAAACTAAATTCTTTATTTTAGCACAAAATCCTATGGTGTAACTACTCATTAGAATTGTCTCTTCGAGACAATTCTAATGAGTAGTTACACCAAAGGATTTGGTGCTAAAATGAGCAATAAAATTCTGGATTTGTTCAGTTTACCTCCTTTTATCTGGAGCCCTGCATGTAAAGACACATTATGAGAATGTGATACTACAGTAACTTTTTTGACAATCATTCAACAGAAGGCTCATTCCCTGTGTAAAACATAGCATGAAGATTAACCCATAACTCCATAAATATGCTATTCAATACATCAAAAACTCAACTGAAGAAAACAGTTCCACTTAATACTTTCATGAATATGCCCTAAAGATGAAAGTTCTATATCCTAGCAGATGGTAGCTTAAAAGCAGACTGAACATAACACAAAAACAAACATTGTCATCAAGTTTCATGAAGATCGGATGAAATTTGTAGCTGCTAGTGTTAACAAGGTTTTTCTATGATTTGACCTAGTTTTTAACTCGACATGACCAACATTCGGACTTGATCTAGATTTCATCAAGACAAACATTGTCAAAGTTTCATGAAAGATCGGATGAAATTTGTAGCTGCTATAGAGTGTTAACGAACCAATTGTGAACGGACAGACGGAGAGCCGACGGAATCAAGTGATCCTAAAAGCTCACCTTGGCACTCTGTGCCAGGTGAGCTAAAAAACAACCAACATATGTACCGACTGTTGTGTTATTTCAGTCCAATCAAAACGCTTGAACACGACACATGACAAACACATACATTCTCATCATCAACTTAACCCTTTACTCCATAGCCTATATCTATTATTAAAGAAAGATTACCACTAACAGCAGGTTGAAAGTAAAGCATTATATAATGAGACTAAGGCACACTCTGCTTTACTTTTTCAGCCTGATTTAAGCAACTACACATGTATCTGCTAGAATATAGAAATATTTCTTTTTCACATTCATGAGAATATAAATTTAAACGATTGTCTTCAGCAGAGGAATAGAATAACACAGAGCACCAGATAAGGGTAGTTTTTCAAATACTAAAATCTTTATTTCTGAATTAAACCCTATGGTGTGACTACTCATTAGAATCGTCTCTTCCAGACGATTCTAATGAGTAGTAACACCATAGGATTTAGTTCTAAAAAGAGTGAGAAAATGTTGGATTTGTTGAAATAACTACCTCTTATCTGGAGCCCTGATAACATAAAGACGGGAAAATTTGTATCTATGGAGTAATAGGTCAACATAACATACAACATTTAGCTCAAGCTTTGAGATGCAAAATGAGATAAAAGGACGTTATGACATTGCACAGTGTAGCCTCAGATCACCGGTTAGGCATGTCTGGTCTTAGTCTACAAAGGGCAATAGTTGAAGAATTATTTTCAAGTAACATATGAGAACCTTTGTTGCGTAAAAGCATCTTTTCATCCATTTACCTATTCTTCTTAGAAAAACCTTTTCATGTGCACTGTCCACCCAGACTTCATTAAAAATAAAACTTCCTGACACATTACTGCTTCAAGCAGGCTGAAAGTGAAGCAGAAAGCTCTGACATGAGTTTGCTGCTGCTTTGCTTTCAGCCTACTTGAAGCAACCACCTGTCTTTAACATAGACAACTAGTGGGGATGGGGGGGGGGGGGGGGGGGTGTGTGTGTTAAACATCTTCAAAACAAGTAAATCTGACAATCTTTCAAAAACACAGAGACAGTAGCTCACATAGACAACATATTTGTAAAGTTCAAGTGACAGCTAGTGACAATATCCCAGTTAAAAAAAATAACAAAATAAATGGTGTATAAACACAGCGCATTCCTGGTGATGTGTTCTGGTAGCCTGGGAATCAATGCAACAGTTAGGGAAATGGAACGTGATACTTGTATGCACACAGAACATGTTTAGATATAGCAACAAAACTCAATCATTTGTTAACTCTTTCAACACTAAGAAACTCTTGTGGGTTAATAGGTTACCTTGTGGATCTTTTTTTAGTTACCAAAACATGAAACAGTCTACTTGGAACTCTGGGTAGTTTAATAAATGCTATTAGAAAACAGAGCAGACCATGATCAGAGGGCTCCTATAGGAGCCATCTGATCTGGGTCTACGCCGTTTTCAAATTTAATGAGTATGTTTTAAACAGATTTATGGGGTTGAAAGAGTTAAAAATAAAAACATAACTCAATTTGTTGTTAATACAGAAAACATCTGAAATCTTAACAAAAGAACCCTGTCAGAGACATAATATCAGATTGCAACAGAGAAAGCACAATCCAGCCTCATGAAACATCAAAGCAGCTTTGTATCTAACCCTTCACTCTTATCGATATGCATTTTACACATTTAATTAATTCCTCCACTGAAAAAAATTGTTTTTTGGTGTTGTTTTTTTTACAGTAAACAGTCTTATGGGGTAATGGGTTAAGACAGATGGTGACTTAACCCTTTCCGCCACTGGCAAAAGTGAAAGTAAATTTTATCCAAATGTGTTATATAAAGACATGTGACTGCTATGGGCAAGACAAAAATAAAGCAAGAAACTCCTACAGGAGCTTTCTACATTACTTTCATCTTGCTTAAGGCTGCCAAATGTACTCAACGAATCCATAAATAGTTCAATATTCATAATAATAATAACTGAAGAGGTACTTTTGAGGAAGTAGAGATACCAATGTGAGAGAGAGGATATATTAAAAACGGGCTGAAACAGATTTCTTGTGTGAATTCTGCTTTACATTAAGCCTGCTTTAGACATCCACATTTCTTAAGGTAGTAAATTTCTCCTTTTGCTCATTAAATCAGGACTGGGCAGAATTAAGCAAAAGCATCATTTCCTTGCAGCATAGGATATTTCCATGAACATCGTGAACCCTAGCGAGGGGTATAATTGTCTTTTAATTAAAGCCAGTGTACCATTTGAAGAGTATGATAGTCCTATACGAGGGTTGTTATTTATGTTCGTAGACTTTTGTCCTGATTTGTCTACGTCATCAACTATGACTGTGGTACCTAACGGTATATTATTTATATATATCTTCTTGTTTAGAAGATACTATATTTTTTCAAAATAATTATTTGCAAGTGGTAATAAAATGTCTCCATAGCAACCCATGTAACACTTCCCGGGGCACACCACTTTCATATTTTGTTTAGCCCTTAACCCTTTCCCTCATAGAAGCGACTTTTAGCGTATTTAATTTATTCCTACGCTCAAGAAAATAGTTCCAGTTTATACCCTAATTAACAATTACTATAACAACTATTTTAATTAGCCTAGCAGATTTTAGCTTAAAGCAGGCTGAAAGTAAAGCAGAATGTGCCTTAAGGCACATTCTGCTTTACTTTCAGCCTGCTTTAAGTGGTCACCTGTCTTCAAAACTAGAAACATGCTATGAGGTAAAGGGTTAAAGCATCCCATAACTTTGTTATTTGACCTTAACATTCAGTGCAAAAGCGTATGACGCAAACACGACGTTATGAAGTAATGCTCTTGAAGTTTGAAAATAAAACGTTGTTGCATCTCATTTTGATAAGACTTTAACCTATCGCCATAAGCGTTTTTTTGTTTCACAAAAATTACGTTAAAATGTGACGTCGAAACAAGAGTATTGATTAAAGTGTATGTTCAATTCGGGAAATCACCTACATATACTTTGAATATGATTCGGAAAACTAATCTGAAATAACTTGATGTCTAGCTCTTGTTTTCAAATGGCATGGACATTTTAATCAAGGACAAACATCAACTGAAGAGAACGAACGATGTGGGCGTTTTGGAACTGTAAGGAAAAATTTAATTAAAATTGACTAAGTGAACGAATTAGTGAACAGATCAAAGAATAGTGTGTCAACCATAATTGAACAAGGGTATTTAGACACATGTGACACATGGATAAACTACCATAAGAAATTTATCCTAATCGTTGGAAGTTACCTTGAAAAATAATGAACCTTTAATTTGTCGTAAATAACACTTGACGTCATTTTGATGTCGCTTTATTGCTTGACCATGCCCCGGGTCTACTTAAGTGTCTTTCTTTAAATCTTTCTAATTTTATCATGGTTTTATGAACTGATATGAAATTATCTCTTACAATCAGAAAAGAGCAACGTTTCCAGTGGTGCTTGTTTTATTTTTCAGCTACAATAACTAAAAGATTTAGGAACAAGAGGGCCATGGCCCACAAGTCACTCACCTGAGAACCTTGTATCTAAGCTGACTGGGCAAGACAATATTGTGATATATTGCAATTATATAGCAATATAGCTATAAAAAGATTTTTAAAGGTTTTCCTATATAAGTCTATATAAAACTGATAAGCCCCGGGCGGGGCCAAATTTGATCAAGGGGTCATAATTTGAACAATCTTGGTAGAGGACCATTATAAGGCAAAGCTACATGTCAAATATAAATGATCTGGGCCTTACGGTTTCAGAGAAGAAGATTTTTAAAGGTTTTCCTATGAAAAACTAATAAACCCGAGGGCAGGGCCATTTTTGGCCCTGGGGTCATAGTTTTACCAATCTTGGTACAGGACCATAAGGCAAAGCTACATGTCAATTATTAAAGATCTGGGCCATACAGTTTCAGAGAAGAAGATTTTTAATGGTTTTCCTATATAAGTCTATGTAAAACTGATAAGCCCCAGGGCGGGGCCGCTTTTGACACAGGGGTCATAATTTGAACAATCTTGGTAGAGGGCTATAAGGCAAAGCTACATGTCAAATATAAATGATCTGGGCCTTACAGTTTCAGAGAAGAAGATTTTTAAAGGGTTTCCTATGAAAAACTGATAAGCCAAGGACGGGACCATTTTTGGCCCAGGGGTCAAAATTTGAACAATCTTGGTAGAGGATCATAAGGCAAAGCTATATGTAAAATTTTAAAGATCTAGGCCTTACAGTTTCAGAGAAGAAGATTTTTAAAGGTTTTCCTATATAAGTCTATGTAAAACTGATAAGCCCCAGGGCGGGGCCAATTTTGACCCAGGGGTCATAATTTGAACAATCTTGGTAGAGGACTATAACACAAAGCTACCTGTCAAATATACATGATCTGGGCCTTACAGTTTCAGAGAAGAAGATTTTTAAATGTTTTCCTAAGAAAAACTGATAAGCCCCAGGGCGGGGCCATTTTTGGCCCCAGGGTCAAAATTTGAACAGTCTTGATAGAAGATCATTAGGTTATGATACATACCAAATATCAAAGGTCTGGGCCTTTTGGTTTCTGAGAAGAATTTTTTTAAAGATTTTCTTATGCATTAAAAGTTGTCTATACGGTCATGTTAGAAAATCTAGTCCCACAGCAAGGGGAATAACTCTAGCCAAAAACTTTGAACAAGATTTCGTTCCCCCTTGTCACTGATGCTTCTGACAAAGTTTCGTTGAAATCGGGTTAGTGGTTTCAGAGGAGATGTTTGAAAATGTGGACGGACGGAAGAAGGACGGAATGGGATCACAATAGCTCATCCTGAGCCTATGGCCCTAAATCGCTCACCTGGTAACCATGTAACCATGTACACCGTGTGACCTAGTTTTTGACCGGGCATGACCCTCATTCCAACTTGACCTCGATTTCAATGAGACAAACATTTTGTTCAAGTTTCATGAAGATTCAATGAATTTTGTAGTCTCTAGAGTGTTTAACGAGGTTTTTGGATGATTTGACCTAGTGACCTAGTTCTTGACAAGACATAAGCCACATTTGAACTTGACCTAGATTTCATTGAGGCATACATTTTGATGAAGTTTCATGAAGATCCAATGAAATTTGTAGTCTCTAGAGTGTTAACAAGGTTTTTCGATAATTTGACCTAGTGACCTAGTTTTTGACCGGACATGACCCACATTCGAACTTGACCTAGATTTCATTGAGGCAAACATTTTGATGAAGTTTCATGAAGATCCAATGAAATTTGTAGTCTCTAGAGTGTTAACAAGGTTTTTCGAAAATTTGACCTAGTGACCTAGTATTTGACCAGACATGACCCACATTCGAACTTGGCCTAGATTTCATTGAGACAATCATATTGATGAAGTTTCATGAAGATCCAATGAAATTTGTAGCCTCTAGAGTGTTAACAAGGTTTTTCGACAATTTGACCTAGTGACCTAGTTTTTGATCGGACATGACCCACATTCGAACTTGACCTAGATTTCATTGAGGCAATCACATTGATGAAGTTTCATGAAGATCCAATCCAATGAAATTTGTAGTCTCTATAGAGTGTTAACAAGGTTTTTCGAAGATTTGACCTAGTGACCTAGTTTTTGACCGGCCATGACCCACATTCGAACTTGTCCTAGATTTCATTGAGGCAATCATATTGATGAAGTTTCATGAAGAGCCAATGAAATTTGTAGCCTCTAGAGTGTTAACAAGGTTTTTCGACAATTTGACCTAGTGACCTAGTTTTTGATCGGACATGACCCACATTCGAACTTGACCTAGATTTCATTTAGGCAAACATTGTGACCAAGTTTCATGAAGATCCAATGAGATTTGAACCTGCTAGAGTGTTAACGAACAATTGTGGACGGACGGACAGACAGACAGACGACGGACATCCAGCGATCCTAAAAGCTCACCTTGGCACAATGTGCCAGGTGAGCTAAAAAGTCTACAAACTTAAATAACAACCCTCGTACAAACAGTGTAGATCCTTATCAGAGGGCTCCTAAAGGAGCTACTGACCAGGATATATACTGTTTGTCACTCTTCAATATATTGTAGAAACAACCTTAACTAGGTCAAAAATGGACATGACTTAATTGGAAACTGGAAGTGTCGATTTGAAACCTCTGGGTTGAACAAGTTAAGACAGCAAGCAAGCGCAAAATGACAGAAAATACTTTACTCTCTGGTATGCAAAACAATCAGAAAACAGTGAGGATGTTATGATGTCAGTTCAAGATGATCTCAGACAAATCTTCACACAAATACAGTGGAGAAAACGTTATTCTTTCCCGTTTAAACGCAAACGTACGCAAACGCAAAACACTTAAACGTAGAAAAGTACAACTTTTGGACAATTCTGATAATTTATGTTTATCTTGGTGGCAAACAGTTTGGAGCCTGATCAGACGCCGGGCTACCCGGCGTCTGATCTGGCTCCAAACTGTTTGCACTGCAAATAATAGTTTTAGCGAAACGGGTTTATTGGGAAAGAATAACGTTTTCTCCACTGTAACTTGATACAGAGAGCATGCTTTTAAAAAGATTGTGATTGTATTCAGAGCAGATTCATAGATCAATTATTTCAACAAATACAGCTAAAACTCGAAACCTCAATCCACTTTAGTCAAAATTAACCCTTTTCCCCCCATAGCCCTTTTCTAGTTTAGAAGACAGGTGACCAGTTAAAGCAGGATGAAAGTAAAGCGGAGTGTCCCTTTAGGCGCATTCTGCTTTACTTTCAGCATGCTTTTATTAGCTACTGTCTGCTAGGATATAGAATTATATTATGTTTCTTTTGGTACATGTTTATGACTGTAAAATTGAAACTATTTTCTTAAGTGAGGGAATAAATTACTGCGCTAAAAGACACTTCTATGAGAGGAAAGGGTTAACATTAATTTGAAGTTAAAAGCAGCATAGCCACATTTTACTTTCGAATCAAGGTTAACCCTTAGCCCGCCAAATAAATTGTCGTCTGCTATATTTCTCGTATGCTTCAAGTTTCAAAATGCTTCAAAGTTGCTCAAAATTGCTGAAAATGTTGTCCAAGTGTCAAACAGCTTGGATCCGGATCCAAGCTGTTTGCATATGGAGCTATAGTCGTGAGTGGCAGGCTAAGGGTTAAGTTAGACTAATGTGGGTTTCACTTATTAAAACTCAACTGAATAAATGGTGAAGTTTGACTTAAATGTGACCAGTTATCCAGTTATACTGTATGATCAAAATGTCGAATAAATTAGTTTTATTATATACCAGGGTAGTCAGCACTGCATTTCAGGGCTCAAGACAAGGGGGGTATTTCAACAAGAGTTGTCAGAGGGACAACAAAGCTCGCCAGGGACAGGGCTCCAGATAAGAGGTAGTTATTTCAACAAATCCAACATTTTCTCACCTTTTTAGCACCAAATCCTATGGTGTTACTACTCATTAGAATCGTCTCGAAGAGACGATTCTAATGAGTAGTGACACCATAGGGTTTTATTCAGAAATAAAGATTTTAGTTTTTGAAAAACTACTCTTATCTGGTGCTCTGCAGGGACATATTTAGCTCTGATGTCAAAGTGACAGAGATTGACCTTTATGCAGATATGGAATGGACTTGTCCATATATACATGCATACCTAATATTAAAGCAATTGTAATGTGTAATTTTCATGTTCACTCAAGTGACACTGGATGGCTAGAAGTAGCAATTGTACTTAATGCCAATAAAATGTATTGTATTGTATTGTAAAAGCAATATCTCAAGGGACAATGGAGTTATAAGCATTTTCAAAACCTAAATGCAGATTTGCAAATCTAACTGCTGGACATAATTTCAAGGTCAATGTGACTAGGGGTAAAACGTTTTGCATGCCTGGATAGGTGTTGTCCCTATACATATGCATACCAAACATAAAAGCAATTCCTGAAGGAACAAAGGAGTTACAAGCATTTATCTTAACCTAAATGCAGATTGTTTGCCTTTAGTTCAAGGTCAAGGTCATTTGGGTCATAATGCTTGTATGCATGGAAAGGTCTTGTCCATAAACATATGCATACCAGATATGAACACTATATCATTAGGGACATAGGAGTCCTCAGCATCTTTCAAACCTGAATGAAATTTTCTAAACCTAACTTGAGCCCTACATTCAAGGTCAAGGTAACTGGGGTCAAAATGTGTGCATTCTTGTAAAGGTATTGTGCATATACACATGCATACCAAATATGAAAGCAATAGCAATATCTCAAGGGACATAGAGGTTAGAAGCATGTATTGTTTACCCCGTTCAGGACAACGATGACAACACGCCAGGGGTATAGCATAAGCTCATTTTGTACTTTGTACAGGCGAGCTAAAAACTAAAATCTTTATTTCTGAATTAAACCATAAGGAATTTGGGCTGAAATGAGTGAAAAAATGTTGGATTTGTTCAATTAACTTTTTGAGCCGTGGTGTTTTTCAAAACTCACTCAGAGCATGCTAAATAGGATTTTAAGTCGGATAACAAATATCAAAAAGACTACATTTCACAAGAAAAGACACATTAAGAGTCTGGGGCCCGTTTCACAAAACTTTGTAGGACAAATATTGTCATAAGTCAGATTATAAAAGTCTCAATTATTTTTTTATTTCTCCATCTAATCCTGTCTTGTGACATCTCTTTGGAATCGTCTTGAAAAGACGATTCTCAAGAGATGTCACAAGACAGGATTAGATAAGAGAAATCAGGAATTAAATTTTATTTCAAAATTTTGACTTTTGACTGTTTTTGTCGTGAAAAGTTTTATGAAACGGCCCCTAATGATTTATAAGAACACTTACGTATATCTGGTGTGCTCAGTTTCATTTCCTTGCCATTACTATCACCAGCTGGGCTTACGGTATAGAAGGTAAAGGTGTATGCCGTTTTGGCAACCAGTCCTTCTACAATCATTTGCGTATATTGTCTGTCTTTGTCCATGTGTGGTCTCTTATCTACCAATACAAACAAAAATTCGAATTACGTATACATAAAGCCCTATACACCCAAACTCAACCATTACTCCAAAACAAGATCAGTATTTTTAATACTACCATCCTTTTCAAATAATCCCTATCTTGCAACTACAATGGTCCCTCCCAACAACTGCCCTCAGAACAATGACTCCCTCCTTACAACAATGCCTTCAGCTGTTCCCCAAACAAGACAATTATGCCTCTTTCACTGCTGAAATATTGTCTGCTTGAATTTTTTGTCTGCTGTTTTTTCTAAAAGTTTAGTGTTGAAATGAAATTTAAAGACAAGTGACTTGTTGTAGAGAATGAGCACTGTACTCATTAGAACCGTCTCAAATAGACGATTCAAATGAGTAGGCATAACATAGGGCTTTAACCCTTTACCTCATAGCCTGTTTCTAGTTTTGAAAACAGGTGACCACTAAAAGCAGGTTGAAAGTAAAGCAGAATGTGCCTTAAGGCACATTCTGCTTTACTTTCAGCCAGCTTTAAGCTAAAATCTGCTAGGCTATATAAAAGATTTGTAATGGTAATTGTGCATTAGGGTATAAACTGGAACTATTTTCGTCAGCGGAGGAATATATGAAATACGCTAAAAGTCGCTTCTATGGGGGAAAGGGTTAAGAAGATATAACCCATTACCCCATAAATACGCCTTTTTAAGCCTTTATTTTATTCCTCCACTGAAGTAAATAGTTACAATTTCAACAGTCATGAAGACGAACCATAAATGTTACTATATCCTAGTAGATGGTACCTTAAAGCAGGCTGAAAGTAAAGCAGAATGTGCCTTTAGGTGCATTCTGCTGTACTTTCAACTTGCTTTAGGTGATCACCTATCTTCAATACTAGAAACAGGCTATGGGGTAATGAGATAAAGGAGAAACTATTAGTATTTTTTAGTGTCCGACAAGTTTTCAGTCATCAGAGAGCAAAATAATGAAAAGTTCACTGATTAAGGTTTTAAGAGATCCGGATTTCAAAAGATTTGACTTCTTCATTATAAAGTGTTTTAAATGGTTTTGTTTTAATTTAGGTCCTTTCTAAAAAAAAATCCGGTCAATTGGGTGTGCAAGAGAGAGGAAGTTTCAACTAAGGTGGGGAAAGAATAAGCTAGCTAAAAGTATCCCTCTTACGAAATTATAGAGGGGGAAAGAATTGGCTAGCCAATTCTTTCCCTGGGGAAGGTTTTGACTAGGGGGGGAAGAAATGGCTAGTCAATTCTTTCCCCGGGGAAGGTTTTGACTAGGGGGGGAAGAAATGGCTAGCCAATTCTTTCCCTGGGGAAGGTTTTGACTAGGGGGGGAAGAAATGGCTAGCCAATTCTTTCCCCGGGGAAGGTTTTGGCTAGCCAATTCTTTCCCCTGGGAAACTTTTGAGGGGGGAAAGAATTGACTGCTACATCGGTGATACAGTGGAAAATACATTATTCTTTCCCAATAAACGTGTTTACGTTAAAACTATCATTTCTATTGCAAACAATTTGGAGCCAGATCAGATGCCGGGTAAACCAGTGCCTGATCAGGCTCCAAACTGTTTGTCACCAAGATAAATATGAATTATCAGAATTGTCCAAAAAGTTTACTTTTGCTATGTTTTAGTGCTTTGCGTTTGCTTTTTGTTTGCGAAAGAATAATGTATTCTCCACTGTAACTATGCCCTTCTCTTTTTCGAAAGAACCCTCAATATTATTGAAAGTATGTCAGATGCATGTACCTATGCCTACAGACTGCGTCTTGGCCACAGCGTCACCTGCGTCCTGCGTATATACAACTTTGAAGCCTTCTACTGGAGGGCCTACCACATTACCCACTTTCAACCAGAAAATGTAGCGTGATGCTTCCTCCTCATATACTTGAACCTCTGGTACCGGTGGAACATCTGTAAAGAAAAGGTCCAAACAGGGCTCCAGATAAGAGGAAGTAAACTGCATAAATCCATCATTTCCTCATATTTTAGCATCAAATCCTATGGTGTTACTACTCATTAGAATCGTCTCTTTGAGCAGAAATAAAGATTTAACTTTTTGAAATACCCCTCTTATCTGGAGCTCTGGGTCCAACATCAATAACTGCACCCAGCTAACTCTATTTCTTCAGCTGAAAGCCCATGTATTGAGCCCACTTAACTCATTACCCAATAAATAGGCCTTTTTGCGCCCTTTAAAATATTCCTGCATTGAAGAAAATAGTTCCAATTTGTCATGGATTTATATCAGTACAAATACTTTCTATATTCCAGCAGATGTTAGCTTAAAGCAGGCTGAAAGTAAAGCAGAATGCGCCTTAAGGCGCATTCTGCTTTACTTTCAACCTGCTTTAAGTGGTAACCTATTTTCAAAATTAGAAACAGGCTATGTGGTAATGGGTTAAGCAGAATATACTCGTATTCCAAGCCACTTTTAAACTTAGAAATACAGTCGAGTACCAGTATCTCGAACGTCAGAATCACGACTCAAGTGCCTATATAGACGATTGTCGCAAGTGCTGGAAATATTTGTTCTTATTCTTATGTTATATTACCTATCCTATTTAGACTATGGCTAATCTTGATTATCCCTGGTATTTCGACAATAGGTTTTGGCCATATCCATTAATTTTAATTGTTGTCAATTAATACCCAGTATTTCGACAATTTTTTGTCGTCATGCATTGATCACACTTGCCAACTTTGATTGCGAGTATTGGACTCTGTGGAAATCTCAGGTAAAATAATTAACCGGAACTATCGGTAGCTTACCAGTCTGCATGGGTGTTTGGTGATAATTGTCAAACAACAGTTCATTAACGCTTAAAGTTTGGTTGCCGCATCCTTAAAATCTATCTTCTAATAATTGATGTTAATTCAACTCATTAATTAAATGTGTGGCCTCAAGAGTGTATAAACACTACAAGAGGGCCATGGCCCTTAATTCGCTCACCTGAGATCATTGTGCCTTAGCTTAACCGTTTCCCACATAGCATATCTCTAGTATTGAATGTAGGTGTCCACTTAAAACAGGTTGAAAGTAAAGCAGAATGCACTTTAAGCGCATTCTGCTTTACTTTCAGCCTGCTTTAAGCTATCATCTGCTAGAATATAGAAAATATTTTGTATTATACATATTTATGAATGTATAAATTGGAACGATTTTCTTCAGGGCAAGAATAAACTGAATGCGCTAAAAGGCGCTTCTATGGGGGAAAGGGTTAATAGGCAAGACAACATTTTAATATAGCTGTAAATGGAATTATCTTCCAGACAAAAAAACCATGACAAATTGGAATAACTTAAAAAAATATTGTTGGCAGAGTTATGGCCCTTATCCATGACACTTCTTCTTATCAAGCTACATATATTTCCATATGATTATTCATTGCCCATTCTGCTTTACTTTCAACCTGCTTTAAGTTATCATCTACTAAGATATAGATCCCATTTCTTATATCTTACATTTTTATGACTGTATAAAGTGGAATTATTTTCTTTAGAGGAGGAATAAATTATAGGCATAAAAGGGCATATGTATGGGGTAATGGGTTAACATCAGTAGAACTGGAGTTATCTCAAAGACAAGAAAATATGACACATGGAAATAACTCAAAAATGACATTGACCTTTGTAGAACATGACCTAAGTTATAAAGTTTCTAACTTTAACAAAGTTATGGCTAAGATTAAAGTTCTGGACTGACAGACAAACAAATTGACAAACAGACAAAAAAAAGCAGAAAGACAAAAACAATATGCCCCCAACTGCAGGGGCATAAAAAATGTAGCAGACAATACCATATGCTGCAGTTTACAGTGAACCTCAGCTGACCTGAGTTCAGTTATGTAACTCTGCCAGTAGGAAATGTGGCTAGGGTCTAACTCTTACAATTCTGAATTGCTGTCTGAAAACAAAATATGTTGAATACTGTAGTTGCTAGAGTGTAAAAACTGTTAAATATGGCATTTTTAACACAAAAAGGGCAGATAACTCATAAATTCCTAAAATTTTCTGAAAAAAATTTGATTTCCCACGGTGCTCCTATGATGACAAATAAGTATACTAAGTTTAATCCAAATCTGTTTATAGGTTTCGGAGATACAGTTGCGGACGGAAAACGTGACGGACGCACGGACGGCATTTTTAACACAAAAAGGGCAGATAACTCTTAAATTCCTAAAATTTTCTGAAAAAAATTTGATTTCCCATGGTGCTCCTATGATGACAAATAAGTATACCAAGTTTAATCCAAATCTGTTCATAGGTTTCGGAGATACAGTTGCGGACGGAAAACGCACGCACACACGCACGCACACACGCACGCACGCACGGACAGCCGGACGGACAGACCTAAAACAGTATCCCTCTGCCTTTCGGCAGGGGATAATAAAGCTGTTTTATGTAGCCATCGGTCTTCAAAACAGAAATACGCTATGGAATAAAGGTAAATAATTACACACAAGTATAAATATATGTCCAGATAATCCCCTGCAATCATAGCTATATATATATATATAGATAGATATGATTTAAAACAAGAGGGCCTAAAGGCCCTGATATCGCTCACCATTTGTAATGAAGCCTGATAGCTTTACCTTTGAATTTCATCTGTTTTATTCTAAATCCATTCAAGTTTGTCGACCTACTCTAGTATAGTAGAGTACATCAAAGGCAGATAACTAGAGCCTAAACAATACAGAAATGAATCCTTTTTCTAGCATTAAACAAAGTATATCAAAGGCAGGTAACTATTGCCACAATTATTAGATTTCGACAAAAGTTGCACTTCTTCGAGAATGTATAGCTATATACTTTGTGTACAAGTATAATCAAAATCCATGGAAAACTGTAGTTGCAAGAGTGTAAACGCTGTAAAATATGCCATTTTCAGCAATTCAAAGGTAGATAACTCTTGATCTATTTGCCCAATTTCATACATAATCACCCTTTTTCGAACTCTTATGGTCATATACAATCTGGGCAAGTTTGAGAGAGCTTGGTTAAATATTGTGGCCTCTAGAGCGTAAACACTGTTAAATATATCATTTTCAACAATTCAAATGTAGATAACTCTCGACCTATTGATCTGATTACAATCATAAATGAACTCATCGGAATTCTTATGGTAATATACAATCTGAGTAAGTTTGAGAAAGATTGGATCAAATTTGTTGACTCTAGAGTGTAAACACCCTTAAATATAGCATTTTCAGCAATTCAAAGGTAGATAACTCTCGACCTATTAGTCTGCATTCAACCATTATCAAACTCATTTGAACTCTTATAGTCATATACAATCTGAGCAAGTTTGAGATAGGTTGGATAAAAATTGTGAACTCTAGAATGTAAACACCGTTAAATATGGCATTTTCAGCAGTTCAAAGGTAGATAACTCTTGATCTATTTGTCCGATTGCAACAAAAATCGAACTCATCCGAACTCTTATAGTCATATACAATCTGGGCAAGTTTTAGAAAGATTGGATAAATATTATGGCCCCTAGAGTGTAAACACTTAAATATGGCATTTTCAGCAATTCAAAGGTAGATAACTCATGACCTTTTTGTCGGATTTCAACCATAATCGAACTCATCCGAACTCTTATGGCAATATACCATCTGAGCAAGTTTGAGAAAGATTGGATAAATATTGTGGCCTCTAGAGTGTAAACACTAAAATTGTTGACGCCGCACGACGGACGCCGGACATTCAATGATTGCAAAAGCTCACCCTGAGCTAGCTCAGGTGAGCTAAAAATAGATGATGTATTAGGCTTTTTAAAAACAATTTTATTTCCTTAAACAATGCGTGTCATCAGGCACAATAATAATGTTCTATGAAATCATGACGTTGTTGTTATATAGATATATATACAGGGCTCCAGATAAGCAGAGTTTTTCAAAAACTAAAATCTTTATCTCTTCGAGACGATTCTAATGAGTAGCAACACCGTAGGATTTGGTGATGAAATAATGAGAAATTGTTCAATTTTCCTGTATATATGCAAGAAAGGATTTTTTAATATCAAGAAGATGGCAAGAAGATGATGAAAGTTTAAAACTCACCTGCAATAGCAAGCGTAATCGAGACCTCGCTTACGTTTAAATAATTCTGTGCCTTACAAACGTATTCACCAATTGCATCACTATTGGTCCCTGTATAGCTCACCTGCAATAAATTGCCAAACAATGTTGAAAATACAATTATATGGACTCCATCCAGTAGCGTGTTCAATAGCCATTGTTTGCTGTTAAGGTTAGCAGTTTGTGCCCGGTGTGCAGCGTGTAGAGTACAGTAAAGATATTTTTTCCTTCCAAATACCCCGGTTACGCTTAAACTGTTATTTTCATTGCAAACGGTTTGGAGCCAGATCAGATGCCGGGTAACCCAGTGTCTGATCAGGCTCCAAACTGTTTGCCAACATAGATTAAAAATGGCAGTCTGAATTGTCAAAAAGTTGTCATTTTCTATATTTCATTGTGATACGTTTACGTTTGAACGAAAGATTTACATTTTCTCCACTGTATTTCATATTGGTAGCCAACTCACAATGGATAGCCATCGATTTCTTTACTGAACACGCTACAGACCTGCCATTTCTCCAAACTCAAGTCATGACAAATCGCAACGTTTGTGGTAATAGGTCGCATCTGATATTTTTTGTCAGAAAATGACCTTTTTCAGTTTTCAAAGCTATTTCATCTATAGAAACTTATGTTAAAATATCTAAATTATATTCATGTACGCTTTCAATCCATTTCCCCCTTTGCCTGTTTCTAGTTTTGAAGATAGTTAACCACTTAAAACAGGTTGAAAGTAAAGTAGAATGTGCATTCTGCTTTACTTTAAGCCAGTTTTAAGATACTATTTGCTACGATATAGAAAATATTTCCAACATTACCTATTCATGACTATACATTTTAACAATTTGCTTCAGTGGGGGAATAAATCAAAAGTCGTAAAATGGCATATTTATTGGGTAATGGGTTTAAGATATTTGATAAACAAGATGGCCAAGCAGGCTAGAAACTGGCTATGGGGTAAATGGTTAGTCAAGAAATGAACAGATTTTTTCAGTGTTTAAGCGAAATAATCAACAGACAAGAGCCCCATGGGGCATATTTCGTTCACCTGAGAATAGCTGAAAAAATGGAGATAATGATTTATGTCCAGGACTGACCTAGATATGCAACAGACCAGAACAATTTGAACAAAATATGTAAAGGATATTTAAAAGTGTCACCATACAGAGTATAAAAGCTCTGGCAATATTAGTGAAGAAGCCAATTTTGACCCCAGGGGCATAATTTGAACAAACTTGATAGAGGACCTGTAGGCAATGCTATGTGCCAAATATCTAAGCTCTGGTCCTTGTAGTTTCAGATAAGAAGATTTTTTAGCTCCTGTGACCTAGTTATGCAGCCGACCAGAACCATTTGAACTATTTTGGTATAGGACATCTAGAAGTGTCACCATGCCAAATATAAAAGATCTGGCCATATTAGTTTTGAGAGAAGAAGAGGTTTGAAAATTTCACTATATAACTCTATGTAAAACTGTTACCCCAGGGGCAGGGCCAATTTTGACCTCAGGGGCATAATTTGAAACAAGAAAACATGACAAAAGGGAATTTTGTTGCCAAGCTTATGACCCTTATCCATGACACATCCTCTTATCAAGCTATTTCCATTACGGTAAATGATATCTATTTCACTAGCGTCAGCAGAACTGGAGTTATTTTCCAGATAATAAAATATGACAAAGGGGAAAAACAAAATATTGCTGCCCTTGTGCATGGCATTTTCTCTCATCATTTTCTTTCCATACATAAAATTTCATTACAATAGCATCAGTAGAACTGGAGTTGTCTTCCGGACAAAAAAATATCACAAAGGGAAATTACTCCAAAAAAACAATGATGTCAGAGTTATGGCCTTTGCAAATGGCACTTCCTCTCATTAGGCTCTTTCCAAATATGCAATTTCATTTTACCAATTACCCCATAGCCTGTTTCTAGTTTTGAAAATAGGTGGCCACCTATAACAGGTTGAAAGTAAAGCAGAATGTGCCTTAAGGCACAGTCTGATTTACTTTCAAACTGCTTTAAGCTACCATCTACTGGGATATAGAAACTTATTATCTTATCTTACATTTTCATGACTGTATAAAGTGGAATTATTTTCTTCAGTGGGGGAATAAATTAAAGGCCTAAAAATGCATATTTATGGGGTAATGGGTTAACAAACATCAGTATGTATCAGTATTTATGGGGGTGTGGGTTGAATTGGAATTGGACATTCAGATAACTCTAATAAAACCATTATTAAACATATGTATAAATATGGCATAAGACATAATTACATAACTGTCAGTGGATCACTTCCAGATCCTGTTTCTCTAAGTATGAAGCAGACTGAACCATTTCTAAACTTTAGCAGACAACATGTTCAGCAGAAACCACCAGTTCTGTTGGTCAGTCACTGAGGTCAAATATTATGCAATAGTTGGGGAGTACGGTAGCATCTAGGAGCTGCTGGGGATAACCCTTACCAGACTGAAATGATGTCTGCTTAAAACCTACTGTATGTGAAAAATGTACAAAAATCCAATTTAGAAAATGTTAAGTTGGTAAATGAGTGGCAAATAGTTCTCTACTGTTTGCAAATATTGCAGTGATTCAGATTGGGCCTTCTAACTATAGGACACATGTCCTAAATTATGAATTTGTTTTCGGTCATTCTTTCCCAAAGAAAAAAAAAGTCTAGGCCATAATCAAACGGCTCAAATCTTATTTAAATCCAAATCATCTTGTTAAAACAGAAACTTGCTACCGTAATTGGTACTGATATGTGAAATTACAATTTCAAGAATCTAAAAAGTTTGCCGCTTCTGAGGTTTTTTCTCCACCGATGCAGCAGCGTTTGAAATTAAATCGTTCAACAAACTGCCAACATTTTCATTAGGTGTTTGTTACCTTGTTTGTTTCGTTTTAAATACAAAGCTGACAACCATTGCTTTTCAACTGTCTGTCGTTTATCTGACTCTTCCACGCTTAGATTTTGATATTTTGTAATGTTATGTTTACATATGGCTCTCCAGAAATTGGAGAAAATAAAGTTATATATATATAGATATAGATATATTTGTGAGTGCACAGTAACCTTCCTTTTTCTAACGGTGCGCAAGTAAATATTTATCACACGGAAATCAATCCTTACAACGACGCATCTCAGAGCACAATTCGTATTTCCTTTTTGATGAACGTTAAGAATTTGAAATAAATTCGTTTTTCCTGAAATTAATTAGTTAAAAAGACAAAACGAAGCATATCTGCGTCTCTGTTGTCGTATTCAGCGGAAATTCTACCGGCCATTTTGTCTGCCAATCTTTAAAACTACCAGCCCATATGTCCGACGAAAGGATTTTTCTCGGCCATTTTCATTTTCTTTCGGCAATTTGCCGATGGCCGGGCCCAATCTGAATCACTGTATTGGCTATTTGCCTGTAGTATATTAAGGGTAACTCAGGGAAATACAGTTCTGCATAAATCAAAAATACCATGAAACCTGCCTAGAGCACCACTAAAACTGTAGGGTGGGGTCAAGTGTGACCCTAGGGATTTCATTTGAACAAAGTTTAGAGGGATCCACCAGGAGATACTACTGTAAAAATATCAAAGCTTAGGGCCTAGTAGTTTTGACAAGAAGATTGTTGAAAGTTTTTCGCATTTTTTAATAAATTTCAATAAGTAGTCCACTTTAAAGTTTCATTTTAACAATTTCTGTAATGATGCATCCAAGAACACCGTGAGCACGTTAGTTTTTTCCTCAAACTCTCGGTTTCAGGGGAGATGTCGCTTGAAGTAAATTTGAACGGACGGACAGACGGACGTTGTAACGGGAGGATACTTATGTGGCTTTTTTCCATAGTAATCTTTTGGGTGGCTAGCCACACAAGCGACAATTTATTTTTGCTCTAACTTGAAAAATAATGATCTGGAGGCTAAACCTACCCCTAACCCTATTTCCCACAACTGGCCAGGTTAATGTCACAAGAAATGGCCAGGTTAATGTCACAAGAGACGGCCAGGTTAATGTTTTTCAATTATGGGGCTAAGAATTTTAGCTTCGTAAGTACCCTCCCGTAAGCACCCTCCCGTAAGCACGGACAGACGGACGGTAGGCGATCACAACAGCTCACCTTGAGCCTTCGGCTCAGGTGAGCTAAAAATGATTGGCAAATTTCATGAATCACGTAAGCCGATCATTTTCTGTTGTTTATTTCGCTTAAACGCAAAAAAATTCAGTTCATTGCTGTAATTTTTAATATTAAATAAACATTCTATTAGAATGCATGTATGTTTACTCCATATCAGAGGTTGTTAACACGAAAATGTGTACTCTAAAAGGAACAGCCATAACGACATTACTCAGGTAATACAACAAAATGATTTGCAGAGAGCAGATCTATAAGCCCCGCCTCCTCTGCCAAAGCTATCAACAAGTCCCGCCATCTAGAAAAATTGTATTTATACACATTAAACATCATTTTTTCAATGGATTTGAATGGGTCAAATGTAAATATAGAATGTTGATGGACACAAAATAACTTAGGCCAGGGTACTGTGGTTTCAGACAATAAGGTTTTTGAAGTTTTAATTGAAAACAAGACTGCGTTCAATAAACGCTTATGCCCCCGGTGGCATCCTTGACAATATATTCTGAATCTTTTCTAAGTCCATATTAGGTCAAGGTCAAGGTCAAACTAAGCTTGGGTATTACTGGTGGGTTGGTAATGGTCCAAGGCAATAACTGTATAAGTATAGAAGCATTGTAGTAAGTAGTGTTGATGCTAGACGAAACGATAAAATCTAGTTAACCAAGAAATAGCCCATTCAAAATATTCTAAGTAAGTCCAAATTAGGTCAAGGTCAAGGTCAAAATCAGGGTTGGGTGATATTGGTGGATAGGGAATGGTCCAAGGCAACAACTGTATAAGTATCCAAGCATTGGAGTAAGCGGTGTTGATGCTAGACCAAACGGTAAAATCTAGTTAACCAAGAAATAGCCCATTCAAAATATTCTAAGTCCAAATTAGGTCAAGGTCAAAATCAAGGTTAGGTATTATTGGTGGCTAGGGAATGGTCCAAGGCAACAACTGTATAAGTATCCAAGCATTTGAATAAGTGGTGTTGATGCTAGACGAAACAGTAAAATCTACTTAACCTGGTTACGGACGGACAGGACAATTACTATATGCTCCTGCATAGATCTGTCGATGCCGGGGGCATAAAAATATGTTTACCTCCTGTGATCTAGATATGCAGTGGACCAGAACCATTTGAACAACATTGGTAAAGTACCACAATGGAAATAAGAGTAATTCTTACTCTTTTTTTTTGCGTTATCCTTGGCATATAATGTTGAGTGACATGGCTGTATTAAATCATACATATTGTTACTTATTGTTTACTGTGTATGTTTTTAATAACTGATTGCCATGTTATTGTACATTTTATGTTGAAATAAATCTATCTATCTATCTATCTACCTGTAGAAGTGTCACCATGCCAAACATCCAAGCTCTTACCATATTACTTTCAGAGAAGAAGAGGTTTGAAGATTTCACTATATAACTCTATGTAAATTTGTTACCCATGGGGCAGGGTAATTTTTACCCCAGGGACATAATTTGAATAATTTTGATAGAGGACCTGTAGATGATGCTTTGTGCCAAATAACTAAGCTCAGGGTACTGTGGTTTCAGACAAGAAGAATTTTTAAGTTTTAATTGAACAAATCTATTTTTAGCTCCTGTGACCTACATATGCAACTGACCAGAACGGTTTCACAAACATTTGTAAAGGGTCTCTAGAAGTGTTGGCATACCAACTATCTAAGCTTTATCCATTTTAGTTTCAGGGACGAAGATGTTTGAAAATTTCACTATATAACTCTATGGAGGGCCAAATTTGACCCCAGGGGCAAAATTTGTACAATCTTGATAGAGGGCCTATAGATGATGCCATGTGCAAAATATCTAAGCCTTGGCCCTTATGGTTTTTTGAGAAGAAGAATTTTTAAGTTTACAATTATAATCTATTTTAGCTCTTGTGACCTAGATATGCACCGAACCGGAAATGTTTGAAAAACTTTGAAAGAGGACCATATAAAGATAATTCCTGCCAAGTTTGGTAAAACTCCATCCAGTAGTTTAGGAGATGTTTAAAGAAAGTGTTGACGACTGACAGACGAAGGACGGACGATCAAAATGGCTCACCATAATTATAAAGCATATGAGCTGAGTCTGAGTTTGTTCTCAAGCATTTGATTGGTCAGATTTGAGCCGAGGCTCAAATCTGACCAATCAAACATTTGAGAACAACTTTAGACTCAACTCAAAAGCTTTATAACCTTGGACCCTGTATGACTTAACAACAACTTGCTACTAGCAGTAAAACACCATAGGAACAAAATTATTGCTCACCGAAAGCGTAGTGGTAGAGATATGAGGATCGTTTGGATCAATGTCTGTGGTTGTGCTAGCCATTTTCACACCATCCTTATGCCACTCGTAACTTGCCAATGGATTACTGTTGGTTTTACATTTCAATTCTGTCACTGTGTCAGTAGCCTCTTTCAATGGTCTCCATGTGTAAAACTGGGTCTGTGTTTCAATGAACTTTGGTCCATCTTAAAAACAAAAGTTACGATTAACACCAACAGTGATGTATTTTCTTAAAGAATTTTTCTTATAAATGACTTATTGACATCAATTCTAGAGGTATTTGTAACAAATATATTCAAACAGTGCAGACCCTGATGGCAGAGCTCCTGAAGAATGTCTGGGTCTGCACTGTTTGCAGAGGTTTTATAAACCCATGCCTCACAATATAAGTGTTAAGTCTTTCACACTAGCGGCTGTATGGGGCTTATCTGTGCAAACATTTGGGATCCTGGTGAGAGGCCGCATAGCGTTTGACCCTCTTGGCCCTGTATTAAAGAGAAATTTTGAGCATTCTAATTTTAGAACAGTAGCAGACAACAGTTGTTGAAACACCAATAGGGAAAGACATAATTATAAGCAAAACACTATACCCTCCTACAAGTTGACTGCAAGGCATTAAATGATGGCAATTTTTTATTATGTAGTAATGAGTATGAAGAACAAGAAATATTTTCTATATCCTCGCAGATGTACCTTAAAGCAGGCTGAAAGTAAAGCAGAATGTGCCTTAACCCTTAGCCTGCCACTCACGACTATAGCTCTATATGCAAACAGCTTGGATCCGGATGAGACGCCGAGTAACTCGGCGTCTCATCCGGATCCAAGCTGTTTGACACTCGGTCAACATTTTCAGCAATTTTGAGCAACTTTGAAACTTGAAACAGACGAGAAATATAGCAGACGACAATTTATTTGGCGGGCTAAGGGTTAAGGCACATTCTGCTTTACTTTTAACCTGCTTCAAGTGGTCTCTTGTCTTCAAATTCTGCTTTACTTTCAACCTGCTTCAAGCGGTCACCTGTCTTCAAAACTAGAATTACACTATATAGATGGGGTAATATGTTAATTTATCAGGGGTATCTAGAGCTCTAATGCATGTATTTACTTACAGTCAACAATAAATTCTGCCTCTTTTTCAGCTTGACCAGCATCATTCAGGGCTTGACATATGTATGTAGCAGCATCTGACATCTGAACCTTGGTAAAGCTCAGGGTAAACGTCACCTTTATGTTGTTGTTCTCCTTCTGACTGCTTTTTACAACTTTGATTCTCTATAAAAATCAAAGAGTAAACGGGGCTCCAGATAAGAGTAGGTTTTCAAAAACTAAAATATTTATTTCTGCATTAAACCCTATGGTATCACTACTCATCAGAATCCTCTCTTCGAGACAATTCTAATGAGTAGTAACACCACAAGGTTTGATACTGAAATGAGGGAGAAAATGTTGAATTTGTTCAGTAAAATCCCCCGTATCTGGAGTCCTAAGTAAAACCTCTCTATTATGACCGCTAAAACAAAGGCTATTTGATTGTATAAATAACAGGTGCACAGGCCAGCTTAAAGCAAGGTGAAAGTAAAACAGAAAACTCCATTAGTAATCTGTTGTTAACACCTAGTAATTAACACAATTTAGCGATTGTAATAGATATGTTTACAGTACATTTGAATCTTGTTAACCCATAACACTATAATTATGCCTTTTTACACCTTTCAAGTATTCCTCCACTGAAGTATAAAGTTCCACTTTATAAAGTCATGAATATCTTCCTTACAAATATTTCCTATATCCAAGCTAATTGTAGCTTAAAGCAGGCTAATGGTATAGCAGAATGTGCCTTAAAGCCTATTCTGCTTTACTTTCAACCTGCTTTAACCTATTTTCTGCTAGAATGTAGAAAATAGTTCTATTGATATATACTCACACCTGTATAAATTGGAGCTATTTTCGTGAGTCAAGGAATGAATTACAGGCATAACAAGAGCTGTCGGAGAACAGCAAACCTCGCCTAACTAAACCTTTCTTAAATAGGTAACTATCAATAGAAAAGTGTATCAGTACATTGATATTCAAGCCACAGGGAACCTCCTTCAAAATATCAGCTTATTAATGCAAATATGCCATGTAGTATAAGTGCATTCAAACGCTTACTCCATAACTAACTTTGAAATTTCAGTCCCAAAACACTAAGTCCACAACAGGTTAAATTTTGACAAAATTTAAACTTTTTTTTTAATTTTAACTATGCAACATCAATGTTTAACCCACAGGGCACCTTCATTCCAAATATCAGCTTCCTACTACAAATACTTCATGTGGTATTAGTGCATTACGACACTTACCCCAAAACTTTAACCATAGGAAATCAGCCGAAAAACCTAAGTCCACAAAAGGTGAAATTTTGACTTAATTTATTTATTTTTTTAATTTTAACTACACAACATCAATGTTCAACCCACAGGGCACCTCCATTCCAAATAGCTTCCTAATGCAAATATTGCATGTAGTGTTAGTGCATTACAACACTTACCCCAAAACTTTAACCATGACAAGGGCCACCATGGCCCTAAATCGCTCACCTGGTTCACCATGTAAAATTGACCTATAGTGACCTAGATTATGACTGGACATGACCAACAATCAACTTTTAGAGTGTTAACAAGATTTTTCTATAATTTGACCTAGTTTTTGACCAGACACAATCCACATTTGATTTTGACCTAGATTTGATGTAGGCAAACATTCTGAAAATATTTCATTCAGATCTAACGAGATTTGTAGCCTCTAGAGTATTAACGAGGTTTTTCTTTGATTTGGCCTAGTGACCTAGTCTTTGAACCAACATGACCCATATTCCAACTTGACCTAGTTATCAATTGGGCAAACATTCTAACTAAGTTACATTGAAATCCAATAAGATTTGTAGCCTCTAGAGTGTTAACAAAGTTTTTCTAAGATTTGACCTAGTGACCTAATTTTTAAATGGATATAACCCACATTAAAAGTTGACCTAGATTTCATCAAGACAAACATTTTGATCAAGTTTCATAAAGATCCATTGAGATTTGTAGCCTCTAGAGTGTTAACAAGGTTTTTCTATGATTTTACCTAGTGACCTAGTTTTTGACCTGACATGACCCATATTCAAACTTGACCTAGATATCAATAAGGCAAACATTCTGACCAAGTTTCATTAAAATTCACTGCGATTTGTAGCCTCTAGAGTGTAAACGAGGTTTTTCTATGATTTGACCTAGTGACCTAGTTTTTTACCGGACATAACCCACATTTGAACTTGACCTAGATATCAATGAGGCAAACATTCTGACCAAGTTTCATTAAGATCCATTGAGATTTGTAGCCTCTAGAGTGTTAACAAGGTTTTTCTATGATTGTACCTAGTGACCTAGTTTTTGACCAGACATGACCCACATTCGAACTTGACCTAGATATCAATAAGGCAAACATTCTGACCCAGTTTCATTAAAATTCATTGAGATTTGTAGCCTCTAGAGTGTTAAAGAGGTTTTTCTATGATTTGCCCTAGTGACCTAGTTTTTTACCTTACATGACCCACATTCGAACTTGACCTAGATATCAATGAGGCAAACATTCTGACCAAGTTTCATTAAGATCCAATAAGATTTGTAGCCGCTAGAGTGTTAACGAACAATTGTGAACGGACGGACAGACAGACAGACAGACAGACGGACAGACAGATAGCGATCCTAATAGCTCACCTTGGCACTTCGTGCCAGGTGAGCTAAACAAGGGCCACTATGGCCCTAAATCGCTCACCTGGTTACCATGTAACCATGTACACCGTATGACCTAGTTTTTGACCGGGCATGACCCTCATTCTAACTTAACCTCGATTTCAATGAGACAAACATTTTGTTCCAAGTTTCATGAAGATTCAATGAATTTTGTAGTCTCTAGAGTGTTAACTAGGTTTTTCGATGATTAGACCTAATGACCTAGTTTTTGACAAGACATAAGCCACATTTGAACTTGACCTATATTTCATTGAGGCAAACCTTTTCATCAAGTTTCATGAAGATCCAATGAAATTTGTAGTCTCTAGAGTGTTAATAAGGTTTTTCGATGATTCGACCTAGTGACCTAGTTTTTGACTAGACATGACCCACATTTTAACTTGACCTAGATTTCATTGAGGCAAACATTTTGATGAAGTTTCATGAAGATCCAATGAAATTTGTAGCCTCTAGAGTGTTAACAAGGTTTTACGATAATTAGACCTAGTGACCTAGTTTTTGACCGGACACGACCCACATTCAAACTTGACCTAGATTTCATTGAGGCAAACATTTTGATGAAGTTTCATGAAGATCCAATAGATTGGTAGTCTCTAGAGTGTTAACAAGGTTTTTCGAAGATTTGACCTAGTTACCTAGTTTTTGACCGGACATGACCCACATTCGAACTTGGCCTAGATTTCATTGAGGCAATCATATTGATGAAGTTTCATGAAGATCCAATGAAATTTGTAGCCTCTAGAGTGTTAACAAGGTTTTTCGATAATTTGACCTAGTGACCTAGTGTTTGACCGGACATGACCCACATTCGAACTTGACCTAGATTACATTGAGGCAAACATTGTGACCAAGTTTCATCAAGATCCAATGAGATTTGAACCTGCTAGAGTGTTAACGAACAATTGTGGACGGACGGACAGACAAACGACGGACATCCAGAGATCCTACAAGCTCACCTTGGCACTATGTGCCAGGTGAGCTAAAAACCAACGCCGACGCTGGGGTGATTCCATAAGCCCCCCAGCCCCCCCCCCCCCCCCCTTCTCCGAATAGGCGAGCTAAAAACGTGTACTTCTGGGGTATTGGGTTAAGGCACAATCTGCTTTACTTTTAACCTGCTTTAAGTTGTAACCTGTCATCAAAACTCAAAGAAGGATATGGGGTAACGGGTTATCTCTTTGTACCCTAGTCACGCCCTCTGATCAGGGTCTACACTGTTTGTCATTATGATTTATACTGTAAAATTCAACCCTAACAAGAGGGCCTGAAGGCCCTGATATCGCTCACCATTTGTAATGAAGCCTGATAGCTTTACCTTTGAATTTCACCCGTTTTATTCTAAATCCATTCAAGTTTGTCGACCTATTGTAGTATAGTAGAGTACATCAAAGGCAGATAACTAGTGCCTAAACAATACTGAAATGAAGCCTTTTTCTAGCATTTCAAAGTATATCAAGGGCAGGTAACTGAGGCCACAATGATTACATTTCAACAATAATTGCACTCCTTCCAGAATGTATAGCTACATCCTTTGTGTACAAGTATAATCAAAATCCATTGAAAACTGTAGTTGCAAGAGTGTAAACGCTGTAAAATATGGCATTTTCAGCAATTCAAAGGTAGATATCTCTTGATCTATTTGTCTGATTCCAACCATGATCACCCTTTTTCATACTCTTATGGTCATATACAATCTGGGCAAGTTTGAGAGAACTTGGATAAATATTGTGGCCTCTAGAGTGTAAACACTGTTAAATATTATCATTTTCAGCAATTCAAAGGTAGATCACTTTTGATCTATTGATCAGATTACAACCATAATTGAACTCCTCCAAAGTCTTATGGCAATATACAATCTGAGTAAGTTTGAGGAAGATTGGATAAATTTTTTGACCTCTAGAGTGTAAACATCGTTAAATATGGCATTTTCAGCAATTCAAAGGTAGATAACGCTCGACCTATAAGTCTGATTTCAACCATAATCAAACTCATTTGAACTCTTATAGTCATTTACAATCTGAGCAGGTTTGAGATAGATTGGATAAAAATTGTGGCCTCTACAGTGTAAACACTGTTAAATATGGCATTTTCAGCAATTCAAAGGTAAATAACTCTTGATCTATTTGTCTGATTTCAACCATAATCAAACTCATCCAAACTCTTATGGTCATATACAATCTTGGCAAGTTTTAGAAAAATTGGATAAATACTGTGGCCTCTAGTGTGTAAACACTGTTAAATATGGCATTTTCAGCAGTTCAAAGGTAGATAACTCATGACCTATTTGTCCGATTTCAACCATAATCAACCTCATCCGAACTCTTATGGCAATATACCATCTGAGCAAGTTTGAGAAAGATTGGATAAATATTGTGGCCTCTAGAGTGTAAACACTAAAATTGTTGACGCCCGAACGACGCACGACGGACAATCAAGGATTGCAATAGCTCACCCTGAGCTAGCTCAGGTGAGCTAAAAAGTCAAAATTGGACTTGGCTTAATATTTAAAACTAGAATTGTCCATTTGTGGTTTCAGGGAGGAAAGGGTTAAATCAGGTTCGAGTTTATTCACTTTCTCTTATCCTCAATGTTGGCTTACCCCATCACTATCACTATGACTCTCAAAATACTGAACACCAGTCCCCTTCACTTTCCACCCCATTTCAGGTGCTGGATCGCCATGGGCAACGCATATCATCACCGCACCAGTTCCTTCAGTTCCCTTCGGTATGGCCTCAATTTGTACAGTAGGTGGGACTGAAATATTTCAATTTACAAAGAAAACTGTTACTAATCTCCACTACAGTACAATTAGGTCTTGAAGCCGTGATATGGCTTACCTGTGTAAACCCATTATCGATACGTTTTACACCTTTGATTTATTCCTCAATCGAAGAAAATAGCTCCAATTTATATTATAGTCATGAATATGCATCATGAGAAATTCTACATGATAAATGCTTAATGCAGGCAGCAGAATACCCCTTAAGGCCCATTCTGCTTTACTGTCAACCTGCTTTAAGTGGTCACTTATCTTCAAAAATCGAACAAGAGGGCCTGAAGGCCTGGTATCGCTCACTATTTGTAATGAAGCCTGATAGCTTAATTTCACCCGTTTTATTCTAAATCCATTCAAGTTTGTCAACCTACTGAAGTATAGTAGAGTACATCAAAGGCAGATAACTAGAGTATATCAAGGGCAGGTAAATATTGCCACAATGATTACATTTCAACAACAAGAGGGCCTGAAGGCCCTGATATCGCTCACCATTTGTAATGAAGCCTTATAGCTTTACCTTTGAATTTCACCCGTTTTATTTTAAATCCACTCAAGTTTGTCGACCTACTGTAGTATAGTAGAGTACATCAAAGGCAGATAACTAGAGCCTAAACAATACTGAAATTAAGCCTTTTTCTAGCATTTCAAAGTATATCAAGGGCAGGTAACTATTGCCACAATGATTACATTTCAACAATAATTTCACTCCTTCGAGAATGTATAGCTACATCCTTCGTGTACAAGTACATGTATAATCAAAATCCATTGAAAACTGTAGTTGCAAGAGTGTAAACGCTGTAAAATATGGCATTTTCAGCAATTCAAAGGTAGATATCTCTTGATCTATTTGTCTGATTCCAACCATGATCAACTTTTTCCAACTCTTATGGTCATATACAATATGGGCAAGTTTGAGAGAGCTTGGATATATATTGTGGCCTCTAGAGCGTAAACACTGTTAAATACATCATTTTCAGCCATTCAAAGGTAGATAACTCTTGACCTATTGATCAGATTACAACCAAAATTAAACTCATCCGAAGTCTTATGATAATATACAATCTGAGTAAGTTTATGAAAGATTGGATAACATTTGTGGCCTCTAGAGTGTAAACATCGTTAAATATGGCATTTTCAGCAATTCAAAGGTAGATAACTCTCGACCTATAAGTCTGCTTTCAACCATAATCAAACTCATTTGAACTCTTATAGTAATATACAATCTGAGCAAGTTTAAGAAAGATTTGAATTGTGAACTCTAGAGTGTAAAGTTTAAACACTGTTAAAAATGGCATTTTCAGCAATTCAAAGGTAGATTACTCTTGATCTATTTGTCCTATTTCAACCAAAATCGAACTCATCCGAACTCTTATGGTCATATACCATCTGGCCAGGTTTTTGAAAGGGTAGTGACTAGGGGTACGTGACCGTACCTCTAATAATTGAAATTAGCGGTACGGTCACGTACCCCTAGCGAGCCCTGTGAGGGTTGACTAGGGGTACGTGAGTCATTTAAACTATGTAGCAACATATTAGTTTGCTTGCAGATACGTTTTATTGATGCTACTATTAATAACCTCTCATTTCTACCTAATCTTGTGGATATTTAATGGAGAAAAACAAAGAAACTTCGACAAATATTCCCCACCCAACTTGTTCTTACGGCAGCGATGAGAATAGATGTATTCCGCATACATGTATAGGGTTGATTATCGTCAGATACGCCAGAGACCATACATTTACTTTTTTGTAAGTCTCTGGATACGCCCGATATATGAAAATCCGTGACCAATGTTAAGTTTTTTCTTAAACATTTGATTCAAAGGTAACTTAATATAATATAATAAGCTTGTACGAAATTACTGCTGATGTAGCTTCTTAACTTGGCTTTCAATATAAAGTGGTAGATCTAAGAAAATAAAAAATATCGAAGCTTCGGCTCCCATCAAGTATCGAAACATGTAGGTTTGCGGTACCCAAGTTTGCTGGCTAATGACCTACACAAATCAACTCACAAAACACGTTTGACATCTAATCGCGATTAAACAGTGCAATTATTCTAAACAAGGCTGGTATTGGATATTTATACATGTTTGTAAAAATGTGTGAACGTTATTTTTTCATAGGTATTTTTTTCGCTGCCGTGAAATAAATGCCGATTGGATTTATTTTTTTGGGATGAAGTTTCTTTGCTTTTCTGCGTCTAACAGTCAGAATAGAAGGTTGAAATGAGATATAATTAACATTAGCATCGCTAATAACGTATCTGCAGACACAATAAAGTGTTGTTATATAGTGTTTTAGACTCACGTACCCCTAGTCAACCCTCATAGGGCTCGCTAGGGGTACGTGACCGTACCGCTAATTTCAAATATTAGAGGTACGGTCACGGACCCCTAGTCACTACCTTTTGAAAGATTGGATAAATACTGTGGCCTCTAGAGTGTAAACACCGTTAAATATGGCATTTTCAGCAATTCAAAGGTAGATAACTCATGACCTATTTGTCCGATTTCAACCAAAATCGAATTCTTTCGAACTCTTATGGTCATATACAATCTGGGCAGGTTTTAGAAAGATTGGATAAATACTGTGGCCTCTAGAGTATAAACACTGTTAAATACGGCATTTTCAGCAGTTCAAAGGTAGATAACTCGTGACCTATTTGTCCCATTTCAACCATAATCAAACTCATCCGAACTCTTATGGCAATATACCATCTGAGCAAGTTTGAGAAAGATTGAATAAATATTGTGGACACTAAAATTGTTGACGACGGACGACTGACGACGCACATTCAAGGATTGCAAAAGCTCACCCTGAGCTAGCTCAGGTGAGCTAAAAAGACTATGGGGTAATGGGTTAATTGAAGGATGGATGGATGAGTTGAGTTTTACGGCACTGCATCAAAACCAGGTCATATAGCATCAATGAATGATGAGGGATTATGGAATGATTTCGGCTTATCTTATTTGATGCGAAGCAGCGCATGAAATCAAAACCATCGACCTGCCTTCCTTATAGTTCTTGGGAGAGGGGATAATCTCAGTCAAATAAACAGAAACATGCCCGATGACACTTAAGCCCCAGAACCAATGCAAAGAACATGTAGGAAGGTCTCTGAATATCTGTTTTTTTGCTTTGTTTTGTTTGTTGACGTATGTTTCTGCAATCTATAGGCTCATTGGACGCCCCAGAGGGTAGGGGATACAGAAAACCCGAGCGTGATGCCCTCAGGTGTGTAAAAAAATTCAAAAGTTACTTGCCCTGTAGGACTAGTTACTACTAAATCCACTCGCCCTTCAGCAACTTTTGCTCGTCCGTGAATTTTCATATATAATTCATATGTACTAAAACTTTAAGTAAAACTTTCACAATTGTCTTATTTATCTAAACTCGAAAATATCAACTTATAGAAACATACTGTTTAACTCTTTCAACACTTAAGTAATTCTTGTGGGTCTTGTCCTCGTTTCGACATCCCTGCTGACACCGCTATTTTACTCCGAAGAACGACTATAAGATAGTTTTGTTAGTTTGTTTACATTTTGACATGTAGCGGGAAAACTAACGGTGCTTCCAGTTTTTTCGGCATGTAAAATTTTGACTCGTTCAAATTAGGTACGAAATCGTCGAAGCTTTATATTAAGAAATGTTCGCAGTTTGACGGATGATTGAACAATAAAACACGTTATAACACTGTTATGCATACTTTAATTTTGTAATTCAAATAAATATTTGAACCATCGCTCGATACTTTTAACACAAATAAACCTTTTGGGCCGAAACTTTCGTACTTAAAAGGCCGAATAAAGAAGAAACAAGCAGGTGCCCGTGAAAGGAATGCCTCTATCTCCTTTGTCAATAATAGTGAAATGAACAACATTGTAGAATATGTGTCTTTGATGTTGACACACGCGGAGAATTTCAGCCGTTTTAATTTGCACTCTTATTACACTGCGCAAATTTATTGGTTAGGAAAATACCAGACCAAAAGATCCACTCGCCCTGAAGGTCGAGTATATATTTAAAAGAACTCGCCCGACTTCAAAACCTACTCGCATTGGCGAGCTGGCGAGTGGAATTTTACACCCCTGGCCCTACTCTTATTATTGAAAGATTTCTCTGTTTCTTTTAGATGCCAAGTGTAAAGCAGTCATTCATCGGACACTGGTTTATAAAGTCTCATCCGAAGGATTTGGTCCGGCGGGGGATCGAACTTGCAACCCCCGACATCTTAAGCGGGTGCTTTTCCCCTCGACTACCTCCGCCGTAGGTCTCTTAATGAAACTGATAGTTTTACCCTCAGGTTATCCAATAATCTAACAAGAGCTGTCTGTAAGACGGCAAGCTTGGCTATCTGCTCCTTTGTACTAAAAGCAGTTATGGAATAAAAGCAGTGGTTGTAGTGATGTATGCTTAATGTTGAGGCCATTTTCTAGGTTGATCAAAAATCTTGTCGTGGATGTCTAAAGTTCAAAAGGGGAGATAATTCATACAAAATACCATTAAGAATTATGCGCATGAAGTGCAGGACAAGTAATTTGTTTGAGGTGAAAAGATTATTGAATAAAAATATTAGTTGAAGTGATATATGCCTTAAGAGTGAAGGGCATTTTCTAGGTTGATCAAAAATCTTAACGTGGATGTCTAAGTTCAAAAGGGGAGATAATTCACCAAAAATACCATCAAGAATCATTCGCCTCTGGTCTTGGGCAAGTAAGGCGATTATTGAATAAAAAACATTAGTTGCAGTGATATATGCTTTTAGAGGATGGCATTTTCTAGGTTGATCAAAAACCTTAACATGCAACGGCAACGGAGACGCCGAGGCCGACGCCAACAAAAGGGTGACTGTAATAGCTCACAATATTCTTCGAATAGTCGAGCTAAAAACAAATTTAATCTAAATTCAACTTGAAGGTAATCGTGTGCAAGTAATGCCTCACTCACATTTGCTACGGCGGCCGTACGACCCAAGGTCTACAACCAAAATGCTGTTCTTGCTACACAACTTGGTTTTGCTACTACAGTCCACATTGTAAGCTCAAAGGACACATTTGGACAGCATTTAAGAACATCCAAATCCATTTTTAGGAAAATTAGAGAGAAACAAGACTGCGCGTTCAATAAACGCTTATGCCCCCGGTGGCATCCTTGACAATATATTCTGAATCTTTTCATAAGCATTTGAATAAGCGGTGTTGATGCTAGACGAAACGGTAAAATCTACTTAACCTTGTTACGGACGGACGGACAGGACGATTACTATATGCTCCCGCATCTGTCGATGCCGGGGGCATAAAAACGCTCAATGCTTATGCCCCCGGTGGCATCCTTGACAATATATTCTGAATCTTTTCTAAGTCCAAATTAGGTCAAGGTCAAGATCAAACAGAGCTTGGGTATTATTGGTGAGTTGGTAATGGTCCAAGGCAATAACTGTATAAGTTTCGAAGCATTGTAGTAAACAGTGTTGATGCTAGATGATTCTAGTTAACCCAGAAAGAGCCCATTTAAATATTCTAAGTTCAAATTAGGTCAAGGTCAAGGTCAAAATCACAATTTGGTGATATTGGTGGATAGAGAATGGTCAAAGGCAACAACTGTATAAGTATCAAAGCATTGTAGTCAGTTGTGTTGATGCTAGACAAAATGGTAAAATCTAGTTAAACAAGCATTAGCCTATTTAAAAAATATCTTAGTCCAAATTAGGTCAAGGTCAAGGTCAAAATCAAGGTTGGGTGGTATTGGTGGATAGGGAATGGTCCAAGGCAACAACTGTATAAGTATCCAAGCATTTGGGTAAGTGGTGTTGATGCTAGACGAAACGGTAAAATCTAGTTAACCGAGAGAGAGCCCATTAAAATATTCTAAGTCCAAATTAGGTCAAGGTCAAAATCAAAGTTTGGTGGTATTGGGGGATAGGGAATGATCCAAGGCAACAACTGTATAAGTATCAAAGCATTTGGGTAAGTGGTGTTGATGCTAGACGAAACGGTAAAATCTACTTAACCTTGTTACGGACGGACGGACACACACACACACACACACGCACGGGCGGACGGACAGACAGGACGATTACTATATGCCTCCGCATCTATCGATGCCAGGGGCATAAAAAAATTAGAGACGTGGCTTCTGATCTGGATCCAAACTGTTTGATACAAATACAATCAAGATTCATTTATGCCTGTGTGATAAATTTTCATAATAAAATATTTTATTACAGCATTTTATCTCCACAGGTGAAACACTGATGATGGTGATGACGATTTACCCCTAGCTGCGTTACTGCGAAAGATATGATTTAACTTGTTGTCATGACCCAATAGTGACTAAGATGAGAATGTCCCATTTTTATTTTATAATCATTAACTTTGTATATAGATATAAATGCCAATGATTGGTGTACGTTTGTGTTAGTTCAGAATAAAAATAAATGTGTTTGTTTACCCAGTCTACTTTCACTTTCGACTCACTCCTGGTTAAAAACACGATCAAATCAACAACATGGTAAGTTTATTTTGACTTCGAAAATAAGCGCTGTCTGTCCTTGTACGCTAAAATAAGCGCATAGAGGTGTCACTAATATACAAAACAACCCTATACGCCTATATTTCCGATTTTACAGTATTAGTTTCAATCACTTACTTTGAACATCTAGAGTAACGGAATGTGTTGCAGTCAATTCTTGCCCTTCGACCACCTCACCATAAGCTGTACAGATGTACTTGCCCCTATGTTCTGGCTCTACGTTGTCAATCGTAAGAATTTTCTGAAAACCATTTGCATCTTTCGTCCCATCGGATGCGCGCATTGTACCTGTGTTTTTTATCACATTTGTGTCCTGCAAAAAACAGTCAAACTGACTATAATATCCCTAAATAAATGTCCCACGGGTTGATGATAAATTAAAAATAAAGTAAAGGTAGCTGAAACTAAAGGAGAATGCTCCTTGAAGAGCATGAACATGATATGTAAATTGCTCACTGCAAGTTTTTTAACTCTTTCCTCCCCGAAACTTTAAATGGACAATTCCTGTTTCCATTTTAGTCCAGTCAGTTTCCATTTAAGTCTAGTCCATTTCTGACTTTTAAGGTTTTTTTTTCCAATGTTTGGAATTATGACAAACAGTGAAGACCCTGATCAGAGGGCTTCTTTCGGAGCCCTCTGATCTGGGTATTCACCGTTTGCATAGGACAAGTGTACTATTCACAATGTACACTGTTTGAAAAAGACGCCTATATGCGGGACTAGGGTTCAAAAGGTTAAATAAGAGGGCCTTGAAGGCTTCATTTTCATTTTACCCCCGGGGTCATAATTTGAATTATCTTGTTAGAGGACCACAAGACAGAGCTATATGTTATATATTAAAGATATGGGCCTTACAGTTTCAGAGAAGAAGATTTTTAACCCAAGGGGTCATAATTTGAACAAGGGCCACCATGGCCCTAAATCGCTCACCTGGTTCACCATGTAAAATTAACCTATAGTGACCTAGATTATGACTGGACATGACCCACAATCAACCTTTAGAGTGTTAACAAGATTTTTCTATAATTTGACCCAGTGACCTAGTTTTTGACCAGACACATTCCACATTTGATTTTGACCTAGATTTGATGTAGGCAAACACCTTGTGACCTAGTTTTTGACCGGGCATGACCCTCATTCTAACTTGACCTCGATTTCAATGAGACAAACATTTTTTTCAAGTTTCATGAAGATCAAATGAAATTTTGTAGTCTCTAGAGTGTTAATAAGGTTTTTCGATGATTCGACCTAGTGACCTATTTTTTGACCGGACATGACCCACATTCGAACTTGACCTAGATTTCATTGAGGCAAACATTTTGATGAAGTTTCATGAAGATCCAATGAAATTTGTAGTCTCTAGAGTGTTAACAAGGTTTTTCGAAGATTTGACCTAATGACCTAGTTTTTGACCGGACATGACCCAAATTCGAACTTGGCCTAGATTTTATTGAGGCAATCATATTGATGAAGTTTCATGAAGATCCAATGAAATTTGTAGCCTCTAGAGTGTTAACAAGGTTTTTCGATAATTTGACCTAGTGACCTAGTTTTTGACCGGACATGACCCACATTCGAACTTGACCTAGATTTCATTAAGGCAAACATTTTGACGAAGTTTCATGAAGATCAAATGAAATTTGTAGTCTCTAGAGTGTTAACAAGGTTTTTCCATAATTTGACCTAGTGACCTAGTTTTTGACCGGACATGACCCACATTCGAACTTGACCTAGATTTCATTAAGGCAAACATTTTGACGAAGTTTCATGAAGATCCAATGAAATTTGTAGTCTCTAGAGTGTTAACAAGGTTTTTCCATAATTTGACCTAGTGACCTAGTTTTTGACCGGACATGACCCACATTCGAACTTGGCCTAGATTTCATCGAGGCAATCATATTGATGAAGTTTCATGAAGATCCAATGAAATTTGTAGCCTCTAGAGTGTTAACAAGGTTTTTCGATAATTTGACCTAGTGACCTTGTTTTTTACCGGACATGACCCACATTCAAACTTGACCTAGATTTCATTGAGGCAAACATTGTGACCAAGTTTCATTAAGATCCTATGAGATTTGAACCTGCTAGAGTGTTCACGAACAATTGTGAACGGACGGACGGACGGACGGACGGACAGACGACGGACGACGGACATCCAGCGATCCTAAAAGCTCACCTTAGCACTACGTGCCAGGTGAGCTAAAAATCCAATAAGATTTGTAGACTCTAGAGTGTTAACAAAGTTTTTCGAAGATTTGACCTAGTGAGCTAGTTTTTAACTGGACACGACCCGCATTCGTACTTGACCTAGATTTCATCAAGACAAACATTTTGATCAAGTTTCATAAAGATCCATTGAGATTTGTAGCCTCTAGAGTGTTAACCATGTTTTTCTATGATTTGACATAGTGTCCTAGTTTTTGACCGGACATGACCCACATTCGAACTTGACCTAGATATCAATGAGGCAAACATTCTGACCAAGTTTCATTAAGATCCATTGAGATTTGTAGCCTCTAGAATGTTAACATGGTTTTTCTATGATTTGACCTTGTGACCTAGTTTTTTACCGGACCTGACCCACATTCGAACTTGACCTAGGTATCAATGAGGCAAACATTCTGACTAAGTTTCATTAAAATCTATTGAGATTTGTAGCCTCTAGAGTGTTAAAGAGGTTTTTCTATGATTTGACCTAATGACCTAGTTTTTGACCGGACATTACCCACATTCGAACTTGACCTAGATATCAATGAGGCAAACAATCTGACCAAATTTCATGAAGATCCAATGAGATTTGTAGCCTATAGAGTGTTTACAAGGTTTTCCTATGATTTGACCTAGTGACCTAGTTTTTGACCTGACATGACCCATATTCGAACTTGACCTAGATATACATTAGGCAAACAATCTGACCTGGATGCATTAAAATCCAATGAGATTTGTAGACTCTAGAGTGTTAACAAGGTTTTTCTATGATTTGACCTAGTGACCTAGTTTTTGACCGGGCATGACCTATATTCAAACTTGACCTAGATATCAATGAGGCAAACATTTTGACCAAGTGTCATTAACACAGGGGCGGAACGGGGTCACACGGTAAGCAAATTGTAGACTACATCGCGTCACAAATATTGAACGATTATTGTCACGCTTTTGAAGACGAACTAGCTCCAGTGATGGCCCAGTCAGTAGAAAACGCTTAAAAATTGTAACATACTCTTTCTTTGGCTTATAAATTGTTTTGGATGTCAGTATAAATAGTGCAAGAATATCTAGGGAGGTCAGCTCCTGATCTAGTTGTGATAGTTATATTCGAATCGGTGAAAAAAAGTAAAACAAATCACAAAACGGTGAATACTTTCTTTTTGTATGGAATATATCTATTATATCGGACTCCAATGTCATCTGAATTCATGCATTTACTATACGCATAAGTGCACAATTCAAATGAAGTTTATATTTGCCATTTTGATATCGTTATTCCAAATTTTCTAAACACCCCATGTCGAAGAATATGTAACGCTTTGTAGACTACAACGTAACGCATTTGTGGACGATTCACATTTTACCGTCACGCTTTTTGGACGACTATTTTGTACTTTTCATGATAGAGACAACCCATGTTTCTACTGTTACAAACGCTTTTGTGAGCAGATAGATGTTATAATACATCATATTTATCGCACCCACAACATAGACTAGCAGTCACTGTGGATACAACTGGGGCTGCACAATAAAGACGAGGCTATTCAAAATTAAGGAAAAAGATGTAACATGTGATCTCGACAGAATCAATATCGACAAAAATACTTGATAACATCAAATACCAACTAGAAAGATAACAGAAAGACATATACATAAAACAATAATAAATTACACCAACAAAAGTGTCCTTAAATAGCTCTTTAACGAACTTGATGAAAATGCCCTAACTGTGCCTTCGATTAAAGAAATAATAGACTCAACAGACATTTCATAAATATTATACTACTTTTGATACTTAGGGTGCCGATTTTACAGGAGTATACCTGTACAGTCCGATAATGAGGGAGCCAGGTGCTGCAGTGACATTGACATTTTAGATCACTTGTTGTTGTTGCTGCTGCTAAGGATTAACGTCCCACAAGCTGTACTATTTCTGCGAGCAGATGACTAGCCAATATTACCTAGACGTCCCTTCAACCGGCTTAGAATAATCCGGTGATATCTAGAATGGCTACTTCTGACATCTTACGATGGTTCCCAAAGTTGACAATTTCGAAGTCTGGTTAAGGTCCAACGATGACAAACTATGTTCCGGGTGCTGGCTCCTAAGTTGTATGAGGAAATAAACGACAAAGACATGTCCTTGGTTCAGGCAATCCTTTAAGTCCGGCGCTCTTTAGGGCCTCACCCGCCGATGTTGGTCAAGGGTTCAGACATTGGCTAAGCCTACCACGCTTAGTCATGGACTGAACTCCCATTCCTCTCACACGACGTGAACGTCTTGGCGGGAGCGAGAGAGTTTAGATCACTCCGTGCATATACCTGTTACTGTACCAGGTGAATGGCTGAAAAGCATTGTCCAAAGACTGAAAGTTACTTCCATCTGTTACGCATATAATACGCAATCCTTTTTAGACAAAGGCCGAATTGAAGAATGAACATCATCACTTGAACAGGTAGATAGTGGTGATATGGATATTGATCAGATATATAGCAAGTCAATTCTTTTGGGGCGTTGTCAAATACAACGATATTAAAAATTTCATATCATGAAGTTCACTGCTGAACCGGACATTTCGAAAGCTAATCAAAATATAAATGTATCAGTACATCATTTGTGGTCAATCGCAGTAGACAAAACGTAGTTTGGATCAAGATAAAAATCGATTGACTTGGTTCGGAAACGCATGGGGTCTGTGCTTTTAAAACTAATGAGCTGAGCTGGACGACGGTCTAAAGCAGCTTTGTCAGATTTGAAGGGCTTGGGCCCCTGATTTGTTATATTTGTATGTGTAGTGCAAATCTGACCAACAAAAGTTTGTTTGTTTGTTAATGTCCGTTACTACCAATGGGCGCATTGTACGTCCCAGAGAGAAGGCGTGGATACAGGAAACCCAGGTACGGTACCCTACTCTTATTATCGACAGAGTTATCTGGTTATTTTGGAAGCCCCGCGTAAAGCACTGATAAATCTGACTTCGGGTTCTGAAGTCTCATCCGAAGGACGTAGATACGTCGCTTGGACCAAACACGTTTTAAACGCATAATCAAGAAACCTGCTCTCACCACAATACAAGGCAAAGCAACGGAAACAGCAATTAATCCGCAGTGTAACCTTAAAGACCTTAAGGAAGTAATTTAACAATAATAAAGACTGCATTATGGTCGTCCAATGTTCGTGACATTGTAGTCCACAAAATGTGACATAGATATTTAACTCGTCCAAAAATGCGTGACAATAAAGCGAATGGCAGGAAGGGTTTTCATTGTTCGTTTTTACAGCTTTAATGTTAGACAAGCATCGCTTCAGTTAAAAAAAAGTGTGTGGAAAGATCGAAAAGTATCTCTGCTCATCGAAAATGTGTTTTTATAGTAAAACTAATTTTACTTAGAAATACTTACCTGCTATAAACCCTGCTTTATTCCTTATCTATTACCCATCTCCCAAGAAAAAACAAAGCACCCTGCGTATAGTGATACAGAGATATCCGGTACCGGAAGTGGCCGGTCCCGCGTATTATACATCCTCTTAATTCTTGGGACCAAAATGGCGCTTAGCAGCTAAGTTTTCCGGACCTCGATTTTGAGTTTTATCTGCCCTATCTCTCGAGATTTTTTATAAGATTTAACTATTTTTCAATTCTTTAGGTGTTACACTTCCGTGTTCACGTATCTTTTTTCCAATATTCGTTTTCATTTTCGACTTTTTGTTCGTTTTTTCGTCCGCACGTGGTTCGGCCATTACGAATTTTTCAATGTCGTCGAAAGCGAGTTCATGCAATCACACTCGTTACGAGTGGGATACACATCCCACTTGTTTCCAGTGTTGTCGCTGTTCTTCTTCCAATCCTTGTAATTTTTCGGCCATTTGGACTTCAGAACATTGGAAGAAAACTCTTGGCGTTCTGTCTTTGGTTCTTGAGAACCAATTACGAGCCTCAACGTCGTTTTCTTCGGAGCAAAAACCTTCTAAGGTTGCTCCCCCTTCGGCAGGGACCACTAGTCGAACGTCACGATCGACTGGTGCATCCTCGCTGGGGTCAAAGCCTCTTTTGACTATTGACAAAAGAAAGAAAGACAGTGCACCGCAGCATTTGTCTGCCGGGGAAGCCCTTCCCCGAGCACCGGGTTCAGTACACCCAGCGGACACAGAGGCTATAAGTCTCTCGGAGTCGGGCCCCAGACCCCTGTCCGTCAGGACTGCGCTGTCGGAAGTTCCTTTTAAGGCTTCACCGGCTGTTGGGAGCTCTCCCCTCTCTGGACCCCCTGTGAACCCCAGGTGTCAAGATCCTGCTGGGTTGGGCCTCAGCCCCCAGTCCGTCAGGACTGCGCAGACTAGTGTAAGCACTACTGTGGTTCCTTCCACTACTAGTGGAAACTCCAATCCAGTCTTTTTGAGTTCACACTCAGCCAATATTTACTCTGGGTTTGGACCTGCGGCTCACCGTCCGCAGAGAGATAGAGCTAGGTCTCGTTACTCTCGTTCACCTTCTTTGTCTCCACCTCGTCAGCGCTATCGTGGATCTCGGCTTCGCTCAGTTTCCCGTTCCCCCTCCAGACGATCTCGCAACCGGCGTAGGGGTAGGCGCCATCACAGACATCGCTCACCTTCCAGTAGTTTGTCTGAGAGTGGAGACTCCAGGAGCCCCTCTCCTAGGTTTGACTCCCATCGTCAGTCTAGAAGGGTTCGTGTCCCCTCTCTCTATAGGGATGTTCCGTCCCACAGTTGGGGACAGCCCCCTCCTGGCCCTTTCCCCCCTGTTGGTTTCGGGTCTTGGGGACCTCCTCCCCCCTGGTATCCCTCTATGTTCCACCAGGCTCTACCTACTGGGGTTCCCCCAGCCCCCCGTCTCTAAATTACGCTAAAAGCTTAACTATTTGTCTTTTTGACACATCAAAGCAATGAATTATTACAATTTCAGGATCATAAAGGCATCGCTGATCCCGAAAAGTCGTTGAAATACATACCTTTTTCCTTCTTTTTTCCAATACTCAATGAGTCTTTGCAATATTTCTTTATTGGATAGTAAAAATAAACGAGCATAAATCGTCCAATATTTGTTACGCGATGTAGTCTACAATTCGCTTACCGTCCTCCCCTGTGATTAAGGTCCAATAAGATTTGTAGCCTCTAGAGTGTTAACAAAGTTTATCTATGATTTGACCTAGTGACCTAGTTTTTGACCCGACATGACCCACATTCGAATTTGACCTAGATTTCTCCAAGACAAACATTGTCATCAAGTTTCATGAAGATCCGGTGAAATTTGTAGCCGCTAGAGTGTTAACAAACCAAATGTGAACGGACGGACCGACGGGCCTACGAATGATACATTGTGTGTCTAATATTTTGTGGGACTATAAAAATCGTATTGTGGGGCTTTTCTGTTTTTTTCTTAGACACACAGTGTATATCTGGGCATAAAAAAAATTGTACAATGTATCATTCGTAAGAAAAAATTGATGGACATTTTGACATGGACATCACTTTGGACAAAAACGTTGTGCAACTTCTACCAATAGGTGTTATGTTGGACAAGACAGATTTTGAAGATACTTTGACAACATGTTTTGTGTGACTAGTTGCACAAAGAAAAAAAGATTCACAGTGTATGTCTGGGCGAAAAAAAAGTTGCACAATGTATCATTCGTGAGAACGGACGGACATCCAGCGATCCTAAAAGCTCACCTTGGCACTTCGTGCCAGGTGAGCTAAAAATCTTGGTAAAGACCCATAAGGCAAAGCTAAATGTCAAATATAAATGATCTGGGCCTTATGATTTCATAGAATAAGATTTTTAAATGTTTTCCTATGAAAATCTAATAAGCCCAAGGGAGGGGTCATTTTTGACCCAGGGGTCATAATTTGAACAATCTTGTTAGAGGACCACAAGACAAAGCTAAATGTAAAATATTAAAGATCTGGGCCTTACAGTTTCAGAGAAGAAGATTTTTAAAGGTTTTCCTATATAATTCTACGTAAATCGGATAAGTTCAAGGGATGGGCCATTTTTGACCCGGGGTCATAATTTGAACAATCTTGGTAGAGAATCATAAGGCAAAGCTACATGTCAAATATAAATGATCTAGGCCTTATGGTATCATAGAAGAAGAGTTTTAAATGTTTCCTATGAAAAACTGATAAGTCCAAGGGCAGGACCAATTTTGACCCGGGGGTCATAATTTGAACAACCTTGGTAGAAGACCATTAGGCTATGGTACATACCAAATATCAAAAGTCTAGGCCTTTCAGCTTCTGAAAAGAAGATTTTTAAAGCTTTCCTTATGCATTAAATGTTGTCTATATGGTCATGTTAGAAAAACCTGCCTCTAAAAGCAAGGGGAATAACTCTAGCCAAAAACTTTGAATAACATTTTATTCCACCTTAACAATTGTCACTGCATGACGCTTCTGACAAAGTTTGGTTGAAATCGGGTCAGTGGTTTCAGAGATGTTGTTTGAAAATGTGAACACACGAAGAACGACATTGGACATTGAAGGATTGTAAAAGCTCACCCTGAGGTGAGCTAAATATCCCAATTTCTGACAAGAGGCCTATGGGCCATATTGCGCTCACCTAAGAAACCTGACATAATAATTATGAAGAGAAAGATTTATATCCCAGGCCAGGGTCATTTTTGACCACAGGGCCTTAATTTGAAAATCTTGATAGAGGTCCTGTAGATGATGCTGTGTGCCAAATGGCTATGCTGTGTGTACTAGGGTTTCAGGCAAGAAGATTTTTTAAAGATTTCATTGAAGAAATCTATTTTTAGCTCCTGTGATCCAGATGTGCAACAAATTTGAAAGAGCCTGGTCCAGGTTACATTCCTGTTAAGTTTGGTTGAAATCTGTCAAGCTGTATAGGAGGAGATGTCATTTGAATTAAGCAATTGTTAACAACGGCGCACGGAACACAACAGATGACGACGGACACAGGGCCATCACAATAGCTCACCTTGAAGGTGAGCTTAAAATAGTACCTTGGTACAGAGAAGACAATATTCTTTCAAAATAAATGCTTCTATACTGAAAACCTTTTTCCCAGTACAAACAGTTTGGAGCAAGATCACACGCTGTGTAACCAGGCATCTAAACAGGCTCCAGGCTGTTTGCTATTAAGATAACTACCGGTAATCATTAATATTTTCAAAAATACATTATTTTCTACATTTAATTGCATTGCATTTGCCTTTTGTTTCAGACAAAGGAGAAAGAACACTGTATTCTCCACCTTATCATGTTAAGTAAACTGTTTGAAGGTTTCTCCCCTCCTCAAATCATGACTTACACCTTCTTTTGTCCATGTAATGGTTTCTGGAGTTGGTCTTCCTCTGGCGACGCAGAACATTTGCACCCTATCTCCAACAGTAACCTGTTTCTCAGACGCAGGTTTGTCAAACCGTGGTTTTTCTGCAATAGTCAATAACACAATCTGTCAGTGTTTCTATTGCAGATTGTCAATATCAGTTTACCCATTTTATGCTCGATACACTTTTAGGTGTACCTCAAGGCAAACAGTTTTGATCAAAATTGTTTGCAGCTTAGTCAATATTCTATCAGAAACTGCTAAAATCTTTTGCAAATATTTGAGTTATACCCGCTGCAGACAACATTTAAAAATGGCCGCCAAATATTACCAAGCATACAATGGGTTAAACTAAACAAATCCAATGCTTTGTCAGACCTCCTGATAAGGTGAGTATTTCAACAAGAGGGCCTGAAGGCCTTGATATCGCTCACCATTTGTAATGAAGCCTGGTAGCTTTACCTTTGAAATTCACCCTTTTTATTCTAAATCCATTCAAGTTTGTCGACCTACTCTAGTATAGTAGAGTACATCAAAGGCAGATAACTAGAGCCTAAACAATACTGAATGAAGCCTTTTTCTAGCATTTCAAAGTATATCAAGGGCAGGTATCTATTGCCACAATGATTAGATTTCAACAATAAATGCACTCCTTCGAGAACGTATAGCTATATACTTTGTGTACAAGTATGATGAAAATCCATAGAAAATTGTAGTCGCAAGAGTGTAAACACTGTAAAATATGGCATTTTCAACTATTCAAAGGTAGATAACTCTTGATCTATTTGTCGGATTTCAACAATAGTTACCCTTTATTGAACTCTTAAGGTCATAAGGTCGTAAACATCTGTTCTAGTTTGAGAGAGCTTGGATAAATATTGTGGCCTCTAGAGCATAAACACTGTTAACCCTTTACCCCATAGCCTGTTTCTAGTTTTGAAGACATGTGACCACATAAAGCAGGTTGAAAGTAAAGCAGAATGTGCCTTAAGGCACATTCTGTTTTACTTTCAGCCTGCTTTAAGCTATCATCTGCTAGGATTTAAAAAAAATTTCTTATGGTTCATTTTCAAGACTGTATAAATTGGAACTATTTTCTTCAGAGGAGGAATAAATCAAATGTGCTAAAAGGCGCTTCTATGAGGGAAAGGGTTAAATATGTCATTTTCAGCAATTCAAAGGTAGATAACTCTTGACCTATTGGTCCGATTACAACCATAATTGACCTCATTTGAAGTCTTATGGTAATATACAATCTGGGTAAGTTTGAGAAAGATTGGATAAAATTTGTGGCCTCTAGAGTGTAAAAACCCTTAAATATGGCATTTTCAGCAATTTGAAGGTATATAACTCTCGACCTATTAGTCTCATTTCAACAATAATCACTCATCTGAACCCTTATAGTCATATACAATCTGAGCAAGTTTGAGATAGATTGAATAAAAATTGTGAACTCTAGAATGTAAACACTGTTAAATATGGCATTTATAGCAATTCCGAGGTAGATAACTCTTGACCTATTGGTCTGATTTCAACCATAATCGAACTCATCCAACTGTTATAGTAATATACAATCTGGGCAAGTTTTAGAAAGATTGGATAAATATTGTGGCCTCTAGAGGGTAAACACTGTTAAATATGGCATTTTCAGCAATTCAAAGGTTGATAACTCTTTACCTATTTGTCTGATTTCAACCATAATTGAACTAATCTAAACTCTTATAGTAATATACAATCTGAGCAAGTTTAAGAAAGATTGTGTCAATACTGTGGGCTCTAGAGTGTAAACACTATTAAATATGGCATTTTCAGCAGTTCAAAGGTAGATAACTCATGACCTATTTGTCCGATTTCAACTATAATCGAACTCATCCGCACTCTTATGGTAATATACAATCTGAGCAAGTTTAAGAAAGATTGGATATATATTTTGGCCTCTAGAATGTAAACACTTAAATTGTTGACACCGCAGGACGGACGACGCACGGCGCACGACAGACATTCAAGTATTGCAAAAGCTCAGCCTGAGCTAGCTCGGATGAGCTTAAAATGTTCATTACACGGATATTTTCGCAGAAATTTACGATTATAATACGCCAGAGTCTATACGACATAATTTCCCCCGCCCGTTCTTCTGTAATGGAGGGTTGGATCGGGAACGACTTTTCAACCCTTTTAACCGTAAATCATCACCGGAATAGCTATTTAATGGCTTTTTGGTAGCTCATTTCTCCAAATTCATTCCCGATCGGCGTTGAACCATTTATCACAATTGTCGTAATTGTTTACGCACAAATATTGCCAGGGCCGGATCCAGATTGTGCCTGATTGTAACATGCAGTTTTGAAAAGTGAATAACATGTTTATAAAGCAAAATTTCGGAAATATTTTTTCAGAATTGAATATTATTAAGTATAATTTAAATGGATATTTAAACAAAAAGGCTGTAAATAACTTTTTTAGATAACTAAATAAACACTTAAAAGTAGCATGTTAACATCACGCCTAGACCACACGCACAGGCGTGACCCGACTGCAAAGCCTATATTTTTATCACGCCTATTGGCGGGATCGGACTGGAAAGAGTTAAATCAACACCATGCCCCCAAACACAAATATTTTCAGCAAAGACTTTCATTTTGGCTACATTTATAAAATAAGATCTGTAATAAACTTACCCACAACTTTGAACTGTATATCTACAATTTTGTCTTCACCACCTTTTTCCACAAGTTTTCCAATAAACGAGTATTTCCCCTCAGATTGTAAGGTCACATTCAAAATCCTCAAGGATGTTTCAGCTCGCATATACCCTACAACAAAGAAAAAGTAACTGTAACTTTGTCAAGTATTCTGTACCTGTAACCTTTTTCTTCTGTAACTGTAACCTTGTAAAATGTTTTGTAACTGTAACCTTGTTGAGTGTTCTGTAACTATTGGTTTCAGAGAAGAAGTCCAATGCAATTGTTGACTGACAGATGGACGACGGACGGCAGGGGTATCCCAAAAGCTCACCTTGAGAACTTCATGCTCTCATGAGCCAAAAATCGACCCTAAAAGGTAACAAGAGCCGCATGCAGCCCTAATTTGCTCACCTGGTATCCATGTTTACGGTCATGGTAATGGACCAGTAATGATACAAGAGGGCCTGAAGGCCCTGATATCGCTCACCATTTGTAATGAAGCCTGATAGCTTTACCTTTGAATTTCACCCGTTTTATTCTAAATCCATTCAAGTTTGTCGACCTACTGTACCGGTAGTATAGTAGAGTACATCAAAGGCAGATAACTAGAGCCTAAACAATACTGAAATTAAGCCTTTTTCTAGCATTTCAAAGTATATCAAGGGCAGGTAACTATTGCCACAATGATTACATTTCAACAATAATTGCACTCCTTCGAGAACGTATAGCTACATCCTTTGTGTACAAGTATAATCAAAATCCATTGAAAACTGTAGTTGCAAGAGTGTAAACGCTGTAAAATATGGCATTTTCAGCAATTCAAAGGAAGATATCTCTTGATCTATTTGTCTGATTCCAACCATAATCACCCTTTTTCCAACTCTTATGGTCATATACAATATGGGCAAGTTTAAGAGAGCTTGGATAAATATTGTGGCCTCTAGAGCGTAAACACTGTTAAATATATCATTTTCAGCAATTCAAAGGTAGATAACTCTTGACCTATTGATCCGATTACAACCAAAATTGAACTCATCTGTTTGTACATCGACTTTTACGTGAGAAACGAAACATGTCGAGAGTCGGTGCTTTTGGGTGCCACGCTTGTTAAGTGCAAAAGAAAAAGAATGACGTGTCCAGGTATCAACCCTCTTTTTACGACGATATTCGAGAGATCAGGACTTTTTCAGCAAACACCCTTCACACAGATCTATTGCATACGATACGAGAGAAGTGACCGGGGTTCATTGACAACTTAGAAAAGCAACATATTTCACAATAGTCCGGCAGAGAAACCAGGATTTGGAGGTCCACCTAGAAATTGCGTCCTAAGTTTTTTTCTTGATTGATATTGATAGTTCAAAGCATTGTCATTCAGAATTGACCGGGTGCCACCTTGGCACCCTTGAGCATTTTTATATATTTCCGGTTTACCCCACCCACCCTTTTTTACTCATTTCCACGAAATAGGGCCTTTTATGCTATACCCCGGCGTCGAATACCGGGCAAATTCCTTGAAAGTTTAAGTATTATATCAATGAAACTTAAACCATAGATGTACTATAATGAGAGTAGCATGTTGCATTGCAGTTTGGTAACATTGACCTTTGCCCTTGACCTCTGTGACATTTCTAAATTAATTTGCGCTTAATAGGTCAATTTTGGACTACGTACATCAATTACGGTCAATAACTTCACGTGTATGTGCATTTAATCGAGTAATACTAGTTACAATAGTAAGTTACTAACATTGACCTTTAACCTTGACCTCTGTGGCCTAGATAATGTTTTCTGTTTAGGTCATTGTTGGACTAAGTACCAGCAGCTGGGGTCGCGCAACCTAACATGCTTTTGTGCGTCAAAAATGTCTTTCTTAGCAGATAGGCTCGGTTGCATACACTTGCTCATCCGCTTAGTTACGGAATGATGGTAGTTTGATGACAGACAGTGGTTTAGCCTATATATTTGCTGATTCCTTGAAAGAGTGTAGTGTATAGTGAAATGCTGCCTTAAAGTACCGATTCAGGTCATGTTAACTAACTATGGCAGATGTGGCATGGCTTACCTTTTTGAAAACTAGTATTTGATGGGGCATGGACGAGGTATATGAAACGGCATGTCATGTTCATTGAAATTCCCTTTATGTACCATGGGCATGTGGCCCATTGCATAGTTAAGATTTTACTATAAAGCAGAAGTACTCTTAGGCTTTAGACATTCACATGTACAATCAGCTGCAAGCAAACTTGGATACCATGTTGCCTCACAGGAGTGATCCTGAAACTAACATTGAGGGGCACAAGGAAGACGGACAATAGAAAGCAACGCAAAGGACACGGAAGGCACGGTAAGACAAGAGTACCACGGTGACCATAAAATCTCTCACCTGAATTTATTGAATCTGATAGTTTTTTCATTTAGTTTCATCAACAATCAAACTCATCCTGAAACTTAAAGCCTTACCTAACATGTGAACGTTTGGAGAAAATATATATTCAAATTTGAAAACATTGTTAAAGTCTTGCCTTTTCGAGCCTATCTGAGTGCATCAAGGACGGATAACTCTTGACAAAGGGGTTATACTGTACCCAAACGTCAAATAATGGAAGAACTTACAGGAATATTCCACTGTGGGCAAGTCAGTTTAAAGTGCATTTAAAAACTGCAGTTGCTAGAGTGTATAAATTGATAAAGATGGCGTTTTCTTCAACATTGTTACTGAAGAAATGGAATCAGATGATGTGCATAACACCTTGATACCAGGCGAGGGACAGCTAATATAATTGGAAGAACATGATTCCAGAGAACAAATCACCATGACCAAAATAATGTGACGGATGGTCAAATAATATGAAATCTACTAAATAGTCTTGGAAAGTCTTCAAGCTAGCAGCCATAAGGTTGATATCTGAGATGTTCAAACACTGTTTGGTGATCATAATGATATGACAGTAACGACAATTGATAAAGCAATTCAAAAAACCAATTCCTAATAGGAGTCTCTGACACAAAAATGGGACCAGTAGACAGTCACCATAGACGGATCGATACTGTTATTATGGGTTTATGACATACCCCACAAAAGGCTCTGTCCAGAACTACATCGCCAACAGGAGAACAACAATATCCACCTATATGTACAGCACCGAAATGTCTCTAAGTGTACGAGAACAACAGGTTAAAATCGATTACTATCAGTTGCATGCTAACAGTACATTACCAAAATAAAGTGTATCTTATTGTCACTGAAAAAAGCAGTTAATAAAGCTGATAATCTCTTACATTCTAGATGCTGAGACTTTTCAGATTGAGCACACTCAAATTAACAAGCTAGTTATAATAGGTAAAAATGAAACACAAGCTAAATCTAGCCGAGGTATAATGTCAGAAAGAAAACATTTATAAACAACAGATTAAGAGGTGCATGTAGACACTATCATTGTAGTAGGTATTCTTATGCACAATAAATTATTCGAATCCTAAGCTGTTAGTCATATTATAAAACACGACGGGCGAATAAAATGTTAATCGAATCTATTATTGATATTATATTGCATTGGACAAACATATGGACATCATTGAGGACATTCTTCCTGCACATGGTCCAACTGTGTGTTTTCACTTATCGGTTGACTTTATTTTTCTATTGAAACTTACATTTCACAAGCTTTAGTATTTCCTCGAGTTCATATCTGAAACACGCATTCAAGTATAGACCACACAACTTAGCGATGAAACATCAGCAACACTTTACTGTCTAGATTTAGGCATTTATGAGAAGGAAACAATCTACCTGATATTGACCCAGTAGGGTTTAGCTGGAGGAAGGAAAAACGGATAACAGCTTCACAGCCAGCGACTTGGACCGAAAACATTGTCATAATGCTAGAGTTTATTTTTAAACTGAGCAATGTGTGACTGTCAAGGTCGCATGCCCTGTAGAACGTAAATATTGATATGTAAAAAGCATGGATGGACGACTTTGACTTGGCTTGATCCTGAGTTTATTGGTCAACTGCTGCGGGTGTCCCAGGGTCTGGGGTAGGCAGCAGGTGGTTAGAGTGTCTAACACACAGTATCCACGCTTTTCCGTTCTGTGGATCTTTGCAAGTTGGGTTTTAGGGTACTGCAACACAGGATAGGTCATATAGCGCCGATAAATGATGAGATGAGATGATGATGATTTCAGAAAGATGATTTTGACTTAGTTCTTGGCAGCGGGCATTATCTCGGTCAAATAAACAGAAACATTCCTATGACAATCAAGCCCCAGAACCACGATCAGGTAGGAAGGTCTCTTGGGATAAATGTAAAAAAAGCGCTCTTGTGAACAAATACCATGTGCTAAAATAGAACCAGTCAAGAAACAACTGTTTGAACATTTTAAATATTTTCAGCATATCTATTGCAACTTTGGCCACTATCTTGCATATACGAAAATGCTCGAAGGTGAAAAAAATGTCACCTGCAATATTTCAATAATGAGTATCATTCTGTCAATAATACGTATCATTCTGGTAAGGTCAAACCGTTTAGGAATAAGAAACTATGAATGATGTTGTTTGGACTTATTTTGCTTTAAAGCATTTCGATCAACGATTTGATCGCCATCTCGAATATATGGAAATTCTCAAGGGTGACAAGATGACATCCATATAGTTCCATAACAAGTATCATGTTTTCAATAATAAGCGTCACCAACTTAAATAAACGGAAATTACTCAAGGATGAAAATATGTCACCCGTTACATTTCATCAATAAGTATCATAAGTTTAATAGTAGGTATAATAACGTTGATATCGAGTCAGGGGAAAATAAAAAATGATTGATTTTTTGACTTTTTTGGCTAAACAAAATTTTCAGTCACTTATTTAGCCGCCATCTTGAATATACGGAAATGCTCAATGATAAAAAGATGACACCCGTAACATTTCAATAATAAGAATGATCATTCCAAAAGCAAATATCATAATTGGTGAGATCACATCAATTCACAAAAGGAAATTCAGAATGCTCATTTGTTGATCATTTTGTTTTGAAGCATTTCGATAACCATTTTAGCCGCCATTTTGAATATACTGGTATGCTCAAGGGTGACAAGATGTCATCCGTAACAGTTCAACAATATTTATCATCATTTCAGTAAATACTTTCATGATGGTGCGGTCAAGTTAGTTTAGAAACCCAAACTATGAATGCTGAAGTTTAGAGTAGTTTGTAACGCATTTGAATAACCACGTTAGCCGCCATTTTGAATAAACGGAAATACTGAAGGCTGACAAGATTTTACCCGTAACATTTGTAAAACATGAATTGCCCTTTCAATAATAACTCTCATTATGTTGAGGTCAAATCAGTTAGAAAAAAGGAAACAATGAATGCTGCTTTTTGGACTATTTGGTTTAAAAGCATTTCAGTAGTCATTTTGGCCGCCATCTTGAATATACAGAAATGCTTAAGGGTGACAAGATGTCATCCGTAACAGTTCAATTATATGTATCATCATATAGTAATATCTATCATTATGGTGGGGTCAAATCAGTTAAGAAACCCAAACCATGAATGCTGAAGTTAAGAGTAGTTTGTTTCAACGCATTTAGTAGCCATTTGAGCCGCCATTTTGAATATACTGAAATACTCAAGAGTGACAAGGTGTCATCAGTAACATTTTAATTACCTGAAACGTCGTTTGAACAATAGCTATCATTATAATGAGGTTAAATCAGTTAAAAAAAGAAAAAATGAATGCTGAATTTTTGACTATTTTGTTTAAAAGCCTTTCGGCAGCCATTTTGGCCGCCATCTTGAATATACGAAAATGCTCAAGGGTGACAAAGTGGCACCCGGTGGTTTTTCAAAAAGTAACATATGCTGAAGTAAAATCAGTCGAGAAAAAAACTTAGGACGGCTTTTCCAGGTCCAGTCAGCCCTCTGCCGGACTACAAGGTTATCGCTTCGTGCCACATTTCCCAGCATGCACATTTGGAACTTGCCGTGTTGGGGTTTCAAAAGCTTAAACATCCGCCTACTACCATTGACCTAGCCCATTAGATTTGCAGTATTTTCATACCTAAAATCCTCTATTACGCGGACAAAAATTCAAAAAGTTGAAGACATCTCAAACAAGGAACATTGATGTTGCGCGAGCTTCATGTAGATACCAGCTTGTGCGTCAGCGAAAAAGCATCAATCACCAAGTGCTACAAGTAAAGGAGTGACGTTGTTCAACGTCGATGATGTCATAACGTTAACTAGTGTGCGCCGGGGTTACACAGGTAGTGTATTACAAATTACTCTTTGCTGGTGAGTTTTAAAGATAGCGCGTTAAAACTTCACACAGGTTTACATAAACCCTATGTTTATAATATATACTGACGACCGTTTGTCTCTGCTGTTTTAACGAACAATTTTATAATGAAAGTCTACGATGTTTTGGGACAGCCCTCGTACTTTGTTTGCAAGTATAATCAAAATCCATTGAAAATTGTAGTTGCAAGAGTGTAAACGCTGTAAGATATGGCATTTTCAGCAGTTCAAGGGCAGATAACTCTTGACCTATGGGTTCGATTTCAACCATAATTGTCCTTATTCAAACTCTTATATGGTAATATACAATCTGAGCAAGTTTGAAAAAGACTGGATAAAAAGTGTGGCCTCTAGAGTGTAAACACTGTTAAATATGGCATTTTCAGCAATTCAAAGGTTGATAACTCTTGACTTATTGGTCTGATTTCAACCATAATTGAATTTATCTAAAATATTATAGTAATATACAATCTTGGTAAGTTTTAGAAAGATTAGAAAAATATTGTGGCCTCTAGAGTGTAAACACTGTTAAATATGGCATTTTCAGCAATTCAAAGGTTGATAACTCTTGAACTATTGATCAGATTTGAACTCATCCGAACTCTTATGGTAATATACAATCTGAGCAAGTTTGAGAAAGACTGGATAAATATTGTGGCCTCTAGAGTGTAAACACCGTTAAATATGTCATTTTCAGCAATTCAAAGGTTGATAACTCTTGACCTATTGGTCGGATTTCAACCATAATCGAACTCATCCAAACTCTTATGGTAATATACAATCTGAAGAAGTTTGAGAAAGATTGGATAAATATTGTGGCCTCTAGAGTGTAAACACTAAAATTGTTGACGCCGCACGACGCACGACGCACGACGGACGCCGGACATTCAAGGATTGCAAAAATCCTTATGTCTACACAGCCTGGCTACTAAATAGAATCGTCTCAAAGAGAACATTCTAATGAGTAGTCACAACATAAGGTTTAGTACAGATAATGAACAAGAAAATGTTGGAGTTTACTTCCTCTTATCTGGAGCCCTAGAATTGTCAAGGTACTTACTAGAATCATTTTTGTCTATTGGCATTCCATTAAACTCCCAATCGGCCGTCATACCAGCACCTCCAGCTGAGGCTATACATTTGATATTTTGTTCAGTTCCGAGGAGTCCATTTTGGTTTACTGGGCAATCTGTCACCTTTACCGATGCTGAAAAATATATAAGACAGTCAGACCTTGGTTCAGTAATCACCCTTTAGCCGTTAATACCACCATAAGAATGCCTTTTTAGCACAATTCATTTATTCCTCCACTGAAAAAAATAGTTCCAATTTAAAGTTATACAGTCATAAACATGTATCAAAATAACTATTTTCAATATCCTACCAGATGGTAGCTTAAAGCAGGCTGAAGGAAAGCAGAATTCTGACTTAAAATGATAAGTATACTCGCCATTAGCAAAGAGTGTACCTGTCAAACGTGCACTTGCAGAATATGCTGACCTCACCTTCACAAACGTGAAGACATTGATCAGAGGACTTGGAGACTGCAGGAGCCCTCTGATCAGGGTCTTCACTGTTTATCATCTAACAATATCATGAAACAAGAGCCGTATGCAGCCCTAAGTCGCTGATGTAAATGTAACATATCTTCGAAAGCTAAGACCATATATGTCTGTGCCAATTGTCAAGTAGATGATACTTTGTGCCAAATATCTATAAACGCAGGTAACTGTGTTGTATGACTCTTGACAAGAAGATTTTTTTTAAGGGTTCATTGCAAAAATCTATTTTTAGCTCCTGTGACCTAGATATGCAACGGACCAGAACCTTGTAAAGAATAGGTCGTTTGCAGTTCAAAAAAACACGATAAATCTTAGATAATTTTAAAAACTAGTGGACGTATTTAAGGCCTTTCGCTACCGGAAGTCGGTCTTGCGGGCGAGCGGATATGCGTCTGGACGACACAGACTTTTTTCGTACGTGTTTATACTAGAAAATTTATATAAAGGAAATGTTGATATAAATTAGTATAATCCTTCATAGCGCAGTTAGTATAGTGGTTGACTATAGTGGTTGACTAGCAATCCAAAGGTCATAGGTTCGAGACCCATCCGATCCAAATATTTTTTTTAGTGTCCGATTTATTGACTTGTCAATCCATAACGCAGTAATCAAGAGACATGTTATGTTTAGTCTTCGTTGATTAGTACTAGTGATGTTTACAGTCCAAGTATATGTCCACTTACCTGTACGTTTTAGTTTAATGACTTACAAGTCAATTAAATCGGTATACATGTAAACGATTTGATCGAACTATAAAGCCACACCTTGAAGCTTATCAATACGCTAACCTTTTCAAGATCGATATTGCCCATTATAATTATGTTCAAACAATATAATAAACCTTGTATGCAAGTCCATGAATAAATAATAATGCATTTTAATGACGAAGTTTTAATTCTAAGGTAGGTAACTGTATCTAAACAACAAATATCCCACATTTTAATAAGAAAATAATGTTATTACAACAAATCCTGACTGTAATATTTTCTAATTTTTTCAGACTGACTAGTTCATCAACCATATATTTGAATAAAATGAAAACAAATATACATTGAATGAGTCAGTTTTTTGTAATTCAATTTTTTAGCATTTTGCAAAATTTAAATAGCTGATAACATCTTTCTGAACACCTTTATTCAAAATGTTTTTAGCTTTTCTTGTAATGAATGTTGTGGACTACTTATTGGGCGAGAATTATAGTCATTAGCTTTATTCATTTTTAAGAAAAATAAAATCATCAAAATTCTAGGTTTTTGTCAGAAAAAAGACCTTAAAGACAAACCACACGATAAATTTTGCCTATATATTTACACACATTGTTTCTTAGGCTATTATCAATCTTCATGACAATTTTCATAACAATCGTATGGAAACTACGCGCATATGCGAAGTACCTTAAATGAAAATTTTGCATACACTTATGATGTGCCTTATAATACCAACTCTGACAAGGAAATTCAGAATTTTCGAAAGTCTGACTAAAAACTTTTCTTCTTTGTTTTATATAAATTTTGTGTCACTGATAATGGTCAATTACGTAGGGTGTTATTGGCTATTACCTTGATCACATTTGTTTATATGGGAGAATATCCCCAGGTAAAATCCCGTGCTAGTTGCTTCTGTCTGAAAGGTGAATCCCGTGCTGATATTGTTTGTTTAGTTGTACAAGATTAGTTGTGAGGCCCCATTACATTTTACTAGGCTAAATCCATAAACTCTTCAACAGGAATATAGAGAATTGCATTACTTTTCAAACCGAAGCTCTAATATTTCTACATAACACAGAGCTCCAGATAAGAGAGAGTAAATTGAACAAGTCCAACATTTTCTCACTCGTTTCAGCACCTAATCCTATGGTGTGACTACTCATTAGACTCGTCTCGAAGAGACGGTTCTAATGAGTAGTCACACCATAGGGCTTAACTCAGAAATTAAGATTTTAGTTATCGAAACGTTCTCCTTATCTTGAGCCCTGATACAGTGGAGAAAACGTTATTCTTTTCCAATAAACGTGTTTACGCTAAACCTATGATATCATTAACAAACAGTTTGGAGCCAGATCAGAAGCCAGGTAACCCGGCTCCAAACTGTTTGCCACTCAGATTAAACGAGAGCACCGCAAACCGGTGCTGGACGCTCGACTTTCATATACTTGAGACGGCTACATTTTTCAAACTTAAAGAATGTGTATGGGTGTTTAATACCCTATTGATCATAGAAATTTGTAAGCAATAACAACTCAAACATACTTGGACAGTCTACATTCCATTTAAAGTAAACAATAAGTCAAAACAAGGCCAATAACTCTTGAATTGCACATTCCTGGTCACCTTTCTTGTTTGAATGAGTTGCCATATTGATATAACACAAGTATTTAAAGTTTCAAGTTAATATCTTTGACAGTTATTAAGATATTTCAATTTACAAGTTTTAAGTAAATAAATCAAGGGAAATTACTCTGGAATTACAAATCACAGAGTAACCTACCTTGTTGTAATGAGTTGTCCTTTTGATACTTAACAAGTATTCAAAGTTTCAAGTTAATATCTTTCATAGTTATTTAGATATGTTAATTTATAACTTTTAAGTAAATACAAGAGGGCCATGGCCCTAAATTCGCTCACCTGAGGACATTGAAGTTTGTACCTAAGTTGACTGGGCAAGACAACATTTTAATATAGCTATAAATGGAGTTGTCTTCCGGACAAGAAAACATGACAAAAGTGAATTTTGTTGCCAAGCTTATGACCCTTATCCATGACACATCCTCTTATCAAGCTATTTCCATTTCCGGTAAATGATAATTATTTCACTAGCGTCAGCAGAACTGGAGTTATTTTCCTGACAATAAAATATGACAAAGGGGAAAACAAAATATTGCTGCCCTTATGCACTAGGCATTTTCTCTCATCAGTTTCTTTCCATACATAAAATTTCATTACAATAGCATCAGTAGACCTGGAGTTGTCTTCTTGACAAGAAAATATGACAAAGGGAAATAACTAAAAAAAACAATGATGTCAGAGTTATGGCCTTTGCAAATGGCACTTCCTCTCATTAGGCTCTTTCCAAATAGGCAATTTCATTTTACCCATTACCCCATAGCCTGCTTCTAGTTTTGAAAATAGGTGGCCACCTAAAGCAGGTTGAAAGTAAAGCAGAATGGGTCTTAATGCACACTTTGCTTTACTTTCAAACTGCTTTAAGCTACCATCTACTAGGATATAGAAACTTATTTCACATCTTACATTTTCATGACTGTTTAACCCTTTCCCCCATAGAAGCGCCTTTTAGCACATTCAGTTTATTCTTGCTCTAAAGAAAATAGTTCCAATTTATACATTCATAAATATGTATAATACAAAATATTTTCTATATTCTAGTAGATGATAGCTTAAAGCAGGCTGAAAGTAAAGCAGAATGCGCTTAAAGCGCATTCTGCTTTACTTTCAACCTGTTTTAAGTGGACACCTACATTCAATACTAGAGATATGCTATGGGGGAAAGGGTTAAAGGGGAATTATTTTCTTAAGTGGAGGAATAAATCAAAGGCCTAAAAATGCACATTTATGGGGTAATGGGTTAACAAATGTCTGAACAAACGACTGAACCATTTCTAAACTTTAGCAGACAACATGTTCAGTTCTGTTGGCCTGATCACTGAGGTCAAATATTATGTAAGAGAACTGTAGCAGCAGCAGTCTGGGAGCTTACCCTTACCAGACTGAAATGATGTCTGCTAAATACCTTCTGTGTGTAAAAAATGTACATTTTTATTTTTTAGAAAATGTTAAGTTGGTAAATGAGTGGCAATAGTTTGGATCCAGATTAGATGCAGCATTATGTTGCATCTGATCTGGATCCAAACTGTTTGCAAATATTGGTTATTTGCCCATAGTATATTAAGGGTAACTCAGGTAAATACAGTTCTGCCTAAATCAAAAATACTGTAAAACCTGCCTAGAGCAGCACTTAAACTGTGCAGGGTGGTGTCAAATGTGACCCTAGGGATTTCATTTTAACAAACTATAGAGAGATCCACCAGGAGATTCTACTGTACAAATATCAAAGCTTAGGGCCTAGTAGTTTTGGGCAAGAAGATTTTTTAAAGATTTTTGCTTTTTTGCTTTTTCAAGCAGAGTTTGTGCTTTTTTTCATTTTTTTTGAACAACTTCTGTAGAGAAGCATCCAAGGAACATCATGAGCAGTTTGAACTCTCCCTACAATCGGCGGGTTTCAGAGGAGATGTCGTTTGAAGTAAAAGTGAACGGACAGACGGACAGACGGACAGACGGACAGACGGACAGACGGACAGACGGACAGACGTACTACGGACGGTGAGCGGTCACAATAGCTCACCTTGAGCCTTTGGCTCAGGTGAGCTAAAAACAAGGGCAATAACTCTGGATACACAAACCTCAGGGTTACCTGTCTTACTGTAATGAGTTGCCCTTTTGATATTGAACAACTATTCAAAGTTTCAAGTTAATATCTTTCATAGTTATTTAGATATGTTAATTTACAATTTTGAAGTAAACAAGAGCCCCATGGGGCATATTTCGCTCACCTGAGAATAACTGACAAAATTGAGATAATTATTTATGTCCAGGAAGGGGGCATTTTTTACCTGACGGGCATAATTTGAACAATCTTGTAAGAGGACCTGTAGATGATGCTATGTGCCAAATATCTAAGATCAGGGTAGTAGGGTTTTAGACAAGAAGATTTTTGTAAGTTTCCATTGAAAAAAAATCTATTTTTAGCTCCTGTGACCTACATATGCACCAGACTGAAACCAGTTGAACAAAATATGTAAAGGATATCTAGAAGTGTAATCATGCTGAATATAAAAGCTCTGGCCATATTAATTTCAGAGAAGAAGACGTTTGAAAATTTCACTATATAACTCTATGTAAAACTGTGACCCCGGGGCGGGGCCAAGTTGGACCCCAGGGGCATAATTTGGACATACTTGATAGAGGACCTGTATGCGATGCTATGTGTCAAATATCTAAGCTATGGCCCTTGTAGTTTCAAAGAAGAAGATTTTTTAAGTTTTCATTGAAAAGAATCTATTTTTAGCTTCTGTGACCTAGTTATGCAACCGACCAGAACCATTTGAACAATTTTGGTATAGGACATCTAGAAGTGTCACCATGCCAAATATCAAGGCTCTGACCATATTAGTTTCAGAGAAGAAGACGTTTGAAAATTTCACTATATAACTCTATGTAAAACTGTGACCCCCGGGGCGGGGCCAATTTTGACCCGAGGGGCATAATTTGAACAAACTTGATAGAGGACCTGTAGGCGATGCCATGTGCCAAATATCTAAGCTCTGGCCCTTCTAGTTTCAGACAAGAAGATTTTTCAAGTTTTCATTGAAAAAAATCTATTTTTAGCTCCTGTGACCTAGTTATGCAACCGACCAGAACTATTTGAACAATTTTGGTATAGGACGTCTAGAAGTGTCACCATGCTAAATTTCAAAGCTCTAGCCACATTAGTTTCAGAGAAGAAGACGTTTGAAAATTTCACTATATAACTCTATGTAAATCTGTGACCCCCGGGGCGGGGCCAATTTTGACCCCAGGGGCATAATTTGAACAAACTTGATAGAGGACCTGTAGATGATGCTATGTGCCAAATATCTAAGCTCTGGCCCTTGCAGCTTTTGACAAGAAGATTTTTTAAGATTTCCTTATTTTTTCACTTTGGTTGCCATGGCAACCAGAGTTCTGCATTATTTTTAATTCTTTGAACAAATTTGAAAGAGCTTGACCCAAAGAACATTTCTGTAAAGTTTGGTTGAATTCTGTCAAGCGGTATAGGTGGAGATGTCATTTGAAGCAATTGTTAACGACGACGGACGACTAACGACGACGAACGACGACGGACGACGCCGGACACAGGGCCATCCCAATAGCTCACCTTGAGCCTTTGGCTCAGGTGAGCTAATAAAACAAGGGCAATAACTCTAAAATGACAAATCCCAGAGTTACCTGCCTTGTTGTGATTAGTTGCCCTTTTGATACGGAATAATTATTCAAAGTTTCAAGTTAATGTCTTTCCTTATTTTTTCACTTTGGTTGCCATGGCAACCAGTTCTGCATTGTTTTTAATTCTTTGAACAAATTTGAAAGAGCTTGACCCAAGGAACATTTCTGTAAAGTTTGGTTGAAATCTGTCAAGCGGTATATGAGGAGATGTCATTTGAAGCAATTGTTAACGACGACGGACGACGCACGACGGACGAAGACGGACGCCGGACACAGGGCCATCCCAATAGCTCACCTTGAGCCTATGGCTCAGGTGAGCTAAAAAGGTGACCCCCGGGGGCGGGGCCAATTTTGACCCCAGGGGCATAATTTGAACAAACTTGATAATGGACCTGTAGGTGATGCTATGAGCCGAATATCTAAGCTCTGGCCCTTGTAGTTTTTGACGAGAAGATTTTTTTATTTTTATAGAAAAAATCTATTTTTAGCTCGTGTGACCTAGATATGCTGACTGGTACCATTTGACCAAAATACGTAAATGATATTCAGATGTGTCACCATACCAAATTTCAAAGCTCTGGCCATATTAGTGTCTGAGAAGAAGACGTTGTAGTTTCAGACAAGAAGATTTTTTAAGTTTTCATTGAAAAAAATCTATTTTTAGCTTCTGTGACCTAGATATGCAACCGACCGGAACCATTTGAACAAAATAGGTAAAGGACATCTAGAAGTGTCACCATGCCAAATATTAAAGCTCTGGCCATATTAGTTTCAGAGAAGAAGACGTTTGAAAATTTCACTATATAACTCTATGTAAAACAGTGACCCCCGGGCGGGGCCAATTTTGACCCAAGGGGCATAATTTGAACAAACTTGATAGAGGACTTGTAGGTGATGCTATGTGCCAAATATCTAAGCTCTGGCCTTTGCGGTTTTTTAAGATTTCATGGCATTTGAAATTTGAAGCAATTGTTAACGACGACGCACGACACACGACGGACGACGCCGGACACAGGGCCATCCCAATAGCTCACCTAGGTGAGCTAAAAATGGTAATTCCTACATTTTAGTGATTTGCGTTTGCATTTCGTTTGCGTTTAAACGGGAAAGAGTAACGTTTTCTCCACTGTAATATGTTCGAGTTGTATTGCAGTACGTTTACCTTACGTTTCGTTTCCTTTAAACGATGATATAATAAAGGTTTTCGAACTGCTCTGGAAACATTCTGTTGAAAACTTGTTAATGGTAAGTTGGTGTAGATCATCTGGTATGAACATGTCTCTTCTGCTACTTATCACATTTAGTTTAATATTTTGCGTTTTGTTGATAAAACTTTCATATTAGGAGTGGCACATGGTTCGGATCCTATTTAGATACGAAATGGCTCCGGTGTCCGATCAGGATCCAACATGTTTGCAAATTACATTAATTTTTATGGTTGGTTAATACGTTTAACGTACCCCAGTCAGGGCCTCGTTCGGTCAGTTGAAAACTACTATGGTATGCGATAGTTTGACGGTGAGGCGTTACCCAGTCGTGAAAGAAAGGCTGTTGAATAACTTGAAATCACCCTTCGGAAAAGTGTCCCTTAGAAGTGTAAGCTTTATATAGAAGTTATGAATAAAACTTTTTTATTACGAAGAGAAAAATATTGTTGTTTTTTGTCAGAGTTGGTATAGGTATATCATAAATCTATGCAAAATTCCATTTGTCTACGTTGTCTTGTTGTGGAGATATTCGAAAATTATCGTGTTTTTTTTTAACTGCAAACGACCTATACCTCACAAAGTGTCACCATGCCAAATATCATAGCTCTGGCCATATTTGTTTTCTTTTTCTTTATATAACAATATATATTTGTGACCCATTACCCCATAAATTATCTAAAATAATAAAATGTCTTTGTAAGCCTTGGATTTATTCCTCATCTGAAAAAGCAAGTTCCATTTTATACAATCATGAATATGAACTATTAAAATATGAAATAGTTTGTATATTGTAGCAGAAGGTAGCTTTAATGAGGTTGAAAGTAAAGCAGAATGTGCCTTAAGGCATATTCTGGTTTCCTTCAACCTGCTTAAAGTGGTCAAATATCTTCAAAACTAGAAAACAGGCTATGGGGAAATGGATCAAAAGTCTGTATTCAAAAACTTGTTTGCTACGGAATTTGAAAATTCAAGACTGCAATTTTTTGCACCAAGATTTGATTACAAGAGGGCCTGAAGGCCCTGATATCGCTCACCTGTTGTACTGAAGCTTGATAGCTTTACCTTTCTGTTTCACCCATTTTAATCTAAATCCATTCAAATTTGTAGTATACCATGTAAACAATTTTGGAATACAACCTCATAATTCTAGTACTATAGTAGAGTACATCAAGGGCAGATAACTATAGAGCCTAAACAATACTGAAATGAAGCCTTTTCTAGCATTTCAAAGTTTATCAAGGGCAGCTAACTATTGCCACAATGATTAGATTTCAACAATAATTTCACTCCCTTGAGAACTTACAGCACATGTATATACTTTGTGTGCAAGTATAATCAAAATCCATTGAAAACTGTAGTTGCAAGAGTGTAAACGCTGTTAGATATGGCATTTTCAGCAATTCAAGGGCAGACAACTCTTGAAATATTGTTCTGATTTCAACCATAATCACACTTATTTGAACTCTTATTGTAATATACAATCTCAGCAAGTTTGAAAAAGACTGGATAAAAATTGTGGCCTCTAGAGTGTAAACACTGTTAAATATGGCATTTTCAGCAGTTCAAAGGTAGATAACTATCAACCTATTAGTCTGATTTCAACCATAATCGAACTCATCTGAACTCTTATGGTCATATACAATCTGAGCAAGTTTGAGATAGATTGAATAAAAATTGTGGCCTCTAGAGTGTAAACACCCTTAAATATGGCATTTTCAGCAATTCAAAGGTAGATAACTCTAAACCTAATAGTCTGATTTCAACCATAATCGAACTCATCTGAACTCTCATAGTCATATACAATCTGAGCAAGGTTGAGAAAGACTGGATAAAAATTGTGGCCTCTAGAGTGTAAACATTGTTAAATATGGCATTTTCAGCAATTCAAAGGTAGATAACTCTTGACCTTTTGGTCTGATTTCAACCATAAATGAACTCATCCAAACTCTTATGGTAATATACAATCTGAGCAAGTTTGAGAAAGATTGGATAAATATTGTGGCCTCTAGAGTGTAAACACTTAAATTGTTGACGACGCACGACGGACGACGCACGGAGAACATTCAAGTATTGCAAAAGCTCATCATGTATAGGTCGTTTGCAGTTCAAAAAAACACGATAATTTTGAAATATCTCCATAACAAGAAAACGGAGACAAATGGAATTTTGCATAGATTTATGATATACCTATACCAACTCTGACAAAAAAGAAATATTTTTTTCTCTTCGTAATAAAAAAGTTTTATTCATAACTTCTATATAAAGTTTACACTTCTAAGGGACAGTTTTCCGAAGGGTGATTTCAAGTTATTCAACAGCCTATCTTTCACGACTGGGCAACGCCTCACCGTTAAGCCATCGCATACCATAGCAGTTTACAACTAACCGAACGAGGCCCTGACTGGTGTACGTTAAACATAGTAACCGACCATACTAATTTGCGCACATGTTAGATCCTAATCGGACACCGGAGCCATTTCGTATCTGAATAGGATCCGAACCATGTGCCACTCATACGTAAGTTTTATCAACAAAATGCAAAATAACTAAATGCGATAAATAGCAGAAGAGACATGTTCATACCAGACGATCTACACCAACTTACCATTATCAAATGTTTCCAGATCAGTTCGAAAACCTTTCTTATTTTATCGCTTAAAGAAAACGTAATGTAAACGTAAGTGAAATACAACTCTAACATTGATACATATTAAGCTCCGGACAAGGGGAGTATTTCAAAACTAAATCTTTATTTCTGAATTAAGCCCTATGGTGTGACTTTTCATTAGAACCGTCTTTCTTCGAGTAGTCACACCATAGGATTTGGTGCTGAACTGGGTGAGAAAATGTTGGACTTGTTCAAGTTTCTCTCTCTTATATGGAGCTCTGTAATTATGTAGAAATGTTAGAGCTTCGGTTTGAAAAGTAATTGCAATTCTCTTTATTCCTGGTGAAGAGTTCGTGGATTTAGGCATAGTAAAAATGTAATGGATTATGGGGCCTCACAATTAATTTTGCACAACTAAACAACCAATATCAGCACGGGATTCACCTTTCAGACAGAAGCAACTTGCACGGGATTTTACCTGGGGATATTCTCCAATATAAACAAACGTGATCAAGGTAATAGCCAATAACAACCCACGTAATTGACCATTTTCAGCGACACAAAATTTATATAAAACTAAGAAGAAAAGTTTTTAGTTAGACTTTTAAAAATTCTGAATTTCATTGTCAGAGTTGGTATAGACACATCATAAGTGTATGCAAAATTCAATTTAAATACGTCCATAAGTTTTAAAAATTATTTAAGATTTATCGTGTTTTTTTGAACTGCAAACGACCTATATCGATCAATTCAGAACTATTGAGCTCATTGGGGTTATTACGAGGGGTGTTTCATAATTAATGCAACTCCATCAATAACTTCGATATAATAATTGTAATATGCATGTGTGATATATCGTTGGAAAGCGCAATTTCTCACCTACACGATGGTATAACGCACTAGTAGATCACATTACGGGATAAATCACAATACTTATCTAAATGACCCCTCCTCAAGGGCACTAGAAAATAGCACTTTTCAGACTTTACTTATTGACCTAATAACTTTTTTAAAAGTAAAAGTTTTATACTTTGTTTTTGAAATATATCAGTTTATGTCTGAATTTTAATATAATTAAGATTTCATTACAATTAAAAGGCTCAGCTGTTTTAAATCTCATTTTTTTAAAAATTAAAATTTCTCATTTTGCTAATGAAAAAAGTTGACATGATTTTTCGAACACTATGAAATTTTTCTAGATTCGTATATCTATAATTTGATTTTAAAACATGAACATCTGCTTCAATTACTTCAATTATAGCATGGTTTGATATAACAAAATGTGTTCTAGATTTCATCAAAACCTCTTGAACATAACACTAGTGTCATTTTTTATGATTTTTTCAGTAAGAGTTAAATATTACCTATATTTTTGTCATTTTGTAAAATAATATAATTTTAAATCGTGTAATTTGTGTATAATTGTCTACATTAATCTGACCGAAAGTTTCATAAAATTATTTCAAATAATAAAACCGTCATGGTAATTACAGTATCAAAATTTGTTCGAAACATTACCTCAAAAATACACAAAATCGGTCCAGTGCCCTTGACTTGGGGTCATTTAGGCTCATGGTGTGACTTGTTTAGTTATATGATCTTACTGTGCATTATACCATTCTGTAGGCGAAGAATGACTCTTTTGAATGATGAATCACACATGCATTTCGCACTTATATTTTTAAAGTTATTGATCTAGTTGCATTAATTATGAAACACCCCTCGTATATGCCTGCCAAATATGAAGACTTATTCATAGTTTATAATTCAGTCTATTTGACCTTTAAATCACATAAACCTTAATTGAAAATGACCCCACTTCCAAGTAGGTTGATAGAATGGATACAGATTATCATTATAAGCTCCAGGGCTCCAGATAAGGGGGTATTTCAAAAACTAAAATCTTTATTTCTGAAATAAACCCTATGGTGTCACTACTCATTAGAATTTGTGTCTTCGAAACGATTCTAATGAGTAGTAACACCACAGGATTTTATGATCAAATGAGTGAGAAAGAGTTTAATTTGTTTAATTTACTCACTCTTATCTGGAGCCTTGAATTAACTTTACTTTTCTTACCTCTCAATTCCAGCATAAACTCTTTCTCATACTGTTCAGCAGACGCTGTTTTTACTGTGCATTTATATTTTCCAGTATCCGATGTGGACAATTGTCTGAAACTTAAATCCAGTTGACCAGTGGAACTTCGTAAATGAGGATTTACACTAAAACAGATGAAAAATAATAGTTATAGATAAGTTGATATTCCAAATACATGTCCAGCCTTACTTCAATATCTCGAACTCGCTTAACCCATTACCCCCATCAATATGCCTTTTTATGCCTTTCACTTATTCCTCCACTGATATCCTAGCAAATGGTAGCTTAAAGCAGGATGAAAGTAAAGCAGAATGTGCCTTAAGGCCCATTCTGCTTTCCTTTTAACCAGCTGCTTTAAGCAATACATTTTTCATCTTTGAAATACGGATATAGTTTTGTGGTAATAGCGATTTTTGAAACATTAAAAGTAAAATACTTAACAAGAGCCCCATGGACCATATATCGCTCACCTGAGAATAGCTGAAAAATGGAGACACTGACTTGTCTTAGGCGGGTCATTTTTTACCCAAGGAGCATAATTTGAGATATCTTTATTGAGGACCTGCAGATAATGTTATGTGCCTAATAACTAAGCTCTGTGTACTTCTTAGAGTTCCAGACAAGAAGATTTTCATTGAAAAAATCTATTTTAGCTCAGGACTCTGATCTAGATATGTTACTGACAGGGACATGTACCATTTAATACAGCATAACAAATATCAAAGTGTTCTGACCATATAAGTTACAGGAGAAGATGATTGAAAATTTCACTATATAACTCTATGTAAAATTGTGCCCCCCCCCCCCCCCCCCCCCCCTCGGCTGGGCCAACTTTGACAACAGGCGCTAAATTTGAACAAACTTGATAAAAAAGGACTTATAGATGATGCTATGTGCCTAATATCTGTGCTCTGGGTACTAGGGTTACAGACAAGGATGTTTTTTTCAAGTTTTACTTGAAAAATCTATTTATAGACATTTCCTCAGTCCTTTGATGAACTAACACTAACACTAACACCCCCACAGCGGTTTCAGACAAGAAATTTTTAAAGGTTTCACTATATAGCCATATAATGAAAATCTACCCCTACCACTAGTGGCCATGTTTTTTAAAATAGGAAAATTATTTATAGAAATCTGATAGAGGGTCACCAATGGCACATTTGGGTAAAAGTATTTTCGATTCCGACCTGTAGATTTTGACCTTTTTTTTAATTGGTTGCCATGGCAACTTCAATGCCGAAAACACCACAGAAAAAAGGTTTTATGTTGTAATAGCATATTTAAAGGCATCAATTTATTATTCATATATGAATTCCCGTTCAAAAAGACTTAACTATATTGTCCAAAATTCGGCCACAATATGAACAAGAGCCGTATACGGCCCTAAATCGCTCACCTGGAAACGTTGATGTAAATGTAACATATCTTGGAAAGCTGAGAAATTATGACAATATGATTGTGCCAATTGCAGATTGGATGATACTGAGTGCCGGAGAAATAGCTAAGCTCAGGATACTGTGGTTTCAGAATATATTTTATTGAAAAAAATCTATTTTTAGCTCCTGTGACCTAGATATGCAACCAACCGGAACCATTTGAACAATATTGGTAATGTACCTCTAGAAGTTAAACCATGCCAAATATCAAAGCTCTAGCCATATTAGTTTCAGAGAAGAAGAGGTTTAAAGATTTCACTATATAACTGTATGTAAATTTGTGACCCCCTCAGGCGGGGTCAGTTTTGACCCATTTGAACAATCTTGATAGAAGACTTGAAGATGATGCTTTGTGCAAAATATCTAAGCTCAGGGTACTGTGGTTTCAGAGAAGAAGATTTTTTAAGTTTTAATTGAAAAAATCTATTTTTAACTCCTCAGTCCTGTGACCTAGATATGCAACAGACCGAAACCATTTGAACAATATTGGTAAGTTAAACCATGCCAAATATCAAAGCTCTAGCCATATTATTTACAGAGAAGAAGAGGTTTGAAGATTTCACTATATAACTCTATGTAAATTTGTGACCCCCCTCAGACGGGGTCAGTTTTGACCCCAGGGACATTATTTGAACAATCTTGATAGAGGACCTGTAGATGATGCTTTGTGCAAAATATCTAAGCTCAGAGAAGAAGATTTTTAAAGTTTTTATTGAAACGATCTATTTTTAGCTCCTGTGACCTAGATATGCATGCAACGGATCGGAAATATTTGAACAACTTTCAAAGAGAACTATATCATTCCTGACAAGTTTGGTTAAAATCCATCCAGTAGTTTAGGAGGAGATGTCGTTTTAAAGAAATTGTTGACGACGGACGACGAACGAAAGGACGAAGACGGACACAGGACGATCAAAATAGCTCACCTTGGCACTTTGTGCCAGGTGAGCTAAAAATGCTGATCCTACCTAACCTTCGTTAACACCAATTAAACAAGAGCCGCATGCTGCCCTAAATCGCTCACCTGGTATCCATGATTACGGTCATGTAAATGGACCAGTAATGATTAAGTTTTCACTTATTCACCTCCACCCATTGGTGGCCATGTTGTTTGAGCTAGGAAGATAATTTGAAGAAAACTGGCAAAGGGTCACCCATGAATCATTATTTGTTATTTGTGTCAATCATTCTTAAATCAGACCAATAGTTTCAGATAATGTTTTTGGAAAGTTTTTCTATACAGAAATATTAGGAAAACTTAACCCACCCACTAGTGGCCATGTTTTTTAAGATAACAAAATGATTTTAAGATATCTGGTAGAGGGTCATCAATTAACCATTTGTGTAAAATTATTTTGAATTTGAACCAGTAGTTTCAGAGAAGAAGATTTTTAAAGTTTTTACTATACAGTAACATGCCCCACCCACTGGCGGCCATGTTGTTTAAGATAACAAAATGATTTTAAGAAATCTGGTAGAGGATCATTAATTGACCATTTGTGTAAAATTATTTTTAATTTGGACCAGTTGTTTTAGAGAAGAAGCTTTTTAAAGTTTTTACTATACAGAAACATAAGGAAAACTTGCCCCACCCACTGGTGGCCATGTTTTTTAAGATAACAAAATGATTTTAAGAAATCTGGTAGAAGATCATCAATTGACCATTTGTGTAAAATTATTTTTATTGAATTTTTTGTAATAGTTGCACCCATGCAAACCTGACATTAAATTACCTTTGTGCCAAGACCCATTTATCCATATGCATTTTGCTAAGCATACAGTGTAGACACTGCTCAGATGGATCCTTCACGAGTTCTTTGATCAGAAGCTGCACTGTTTTTCATGCCACTGGCATCTATAGATGTGGATGCATAAAGCTATTTTCCTGTCCGTGTGTCTGTCCGTTTAAGTAGATTTTATCGTTTCCTTCAGCATCAATACCACTTACTCAAATCCTTAGATACTTATACAGAGGCTAAAAGTGGATAAAACAACAACGCCTAACAGAGGTTAATACTCACATAGGAACATCGTATGTAAGCAAAACATATTTCATTTCATCCCAGTTACATATATAAATCACTATTTTACATTTAGTGATATTTCTATAGCGGAATGTCGGGGCGCCCTGCCTTTCATGCACCCTGCTGCCCTAATCCAATCATCACAACCCCTTTCTCATCTCTTAAAACAACAGTCATTGATATTTCTTGCGTAACGCGTGTCAAAGCCTAGTACACAGCAACTGTCAGCCGCAAACCATTCTGAATGTGTTGATAAACACACATGTATACCTGGTTCCCCGCTCGTTAGTTACTAAGTCTTTATATGGTATCGATAAGGCCGGGAAACGTGCAAATGTCGCAACGGGTGCAGCCAGTTCCCGTACGCATGTTTGCTCCAGATGATCGCGTGTTTTAAATGAGAATTTTACCTGTCAAACGCACCTTTGGGGAGACTTTGAAAATCCGTAATAAGGTGTGATAAATTTAGCAGTCTTCTGCAATTTTAACCATCAGTCGGGGCTGGTGATAATAATCTTGGGTCGAAGTTTGACCACGCCTTCTGAGTGGGTTTAATTGATTACCAAAAAAGTGATTGACAGATCGCTTGAGCGAACAATCAGACTGTCGGGACCGATTAGAATGAATAGAATCAGAATATTCTCCGAAAGTAGAGGACAAAAACCCCACTGCTATCTAGATTAATGCTAAACAGAAACTAACATTAATGAATTTATTTCCCCTCACAAAATTTGTTGAATAATCATGTTACAGAAACAAACTTCCCGACTTTTAATTCCAGTACATACCGTTACAAAACGGCGGGGCGCATTAATTTTTGCTAAGAAAAGAGCATATTTATTTTGTTAGTAAAAATATTACAAGAGGCCCATGCGGGCCTAAATATCGCTCACCTGGAAAAACCAACACAATGGTCACATAACCCCTGGTATGGGATCACTTTTCAGCCCAGAAACATAATTTTCATTGAAAATATCTATTTTTAGCTCCTGTGACGTAGATATGTAACGGACCGGAACCATATTTACAACATTGGTTAAGGGCTTCTAGAAGTGTCATCATGCCAAATATCAAAGCACTGACATATTAGTTTCAGAGGTAAAGATGTTTGAAGATTTCACTACATAACTCTATGTAAAATTACGAACCCCAGGGCGTGGTCATTTTTTACCCAAGGGACATAATTTGAACAATCTTGATAGAGGACCTGAAGACGATGCTTTGTGCCAAATGTCTAAGCTCAGGGTACTGCGGTTTCAGATAAGAAGATTTTTTAAGATTTAATTGAAAAAATCTATTTTTAGCTCCTGTGACCTAGATATGCAACTGACCAGAACCATATTTACAATATTGGTTAAGGGCTTCTAGAAGTGTCATCATGCCAAATATCAAAGCTCTGACCATATTAGTTTCAGAGATAAAGATATTTAAAGATTTCACTATATAACTCTATGTAAATGTACGACCCCCGGGGCATGGTCATTTTTTACCCCAGGGATATAATTTGAACAATCTTGATAGAGGACCTGAAGACGATGCTTTGTGCCAAATATCTAAGCTCAGGGTACTGTGGTTTCAGACAAGAAGATTTTTTAAGATTTCATTGAAAAAATCTATTTTTAGCCCCTGTGACCTAGATATGCAATTGACCAGAACCATATTTACAATATTGGTTAAGGACTTCTAGAAGAATCATCATCCGAAATATCAAAGCTCTGGCCATATTAGTTTCAGAGAAAAAGATATTTAAAGATTTCACTATATAACTCTATGTAAATTTACGACCCCCTGGGCGGGGTCATTTTTTACCCCAGGGACATAATTTGAACAATCTTGATAGAGGACCTGAAGACAATTCTTTGTGCCAAATATCTAAGCTCAGGGTACAGTGGTTTCAGACAAGAAGATTTTTAAAGTTTTCATTGAAAAAATCTATTTTTAGCTCCTGTGACCTAGATATGCAACGGACCGGAAATATTTGAACAACTTTGAAAGAGGACCATTTAAGGATCATTCAGGCCAAGTTTGGTAAAAATCTATCCAGTAGTTTCGGAGGAGATGTCGTTTAAAGAAATTGTTGACGAAGAACGAACGAACAGACGCGAACGGGCGGACGGACGTACGACCGACCGACAGAGGACGATCAAAATAGCTCACCTTGGCACTACGTGCCAGGTGAGCTAAAAAGGCATTCCTTTAATTAAACAAGAGGGCCTGAAGGCCCTGATATCGCTCACCATTTGTAATGAAGCCTGATAGCTTTACCTTTGAATTTCACCCGTTTTATTCTAAATCCATTCAAGTTTGTCGACCCACTGTAGTATAGTAGAGTACATCAAAGGCAGATAACTAGAGCCTAAACAATACTGAAATTAAGCCTTTTTCTAGCATTTCAAAGTATATCAAGGGCAGGTAACTATTGCCACAATGATTACATTTCAACAATAATTGCACTCCTTCGAGAACATATAGCTACATCCTTTGTGTACAAGTATAATCAAAATCCATTGAAAACTGTAGTTGCAAGAGTGACAACGCTGTAAAATATGGCATTTTCCGCAATTCAAAGGTAGATATCTCTTGATCTATTTGTCCGATTCCAACCATAATCACCCTTTTTCGAACTCTTATGGTCAAATACAATATGGGCAAGTTTGAGAGAGCTTGGATAAATATTGTGGCCTCTAGAGCGTAAACACTGTTAAATATATCATTTTCAGCAATTCAAAGGTAGATAACTCTAGACCTATTGATCGGATTACAACCAAAATTGAACTCATCTGAAGTCTTACGATAATATACAATCTGAGTAAGTTTGAGAATGATTGGATAAAATTTGTGGCCTCTAGAGTGTAAACATCGTTAAATATGGCATTTTCAGCAATTCAAAGGTAGATAACTCTCGACCTAAAAGTCTGCTTTCAACCTTAACCAAACTCATCTGAAATCTTACAGTAATATACAATCTGAGCAAGTCTAAGAAAGATTTGATAAAGATTGTGAACTCTAGAGTGTAAACACCGTTAAAAATGGCATTTTCAGCAATTCAAAGGTAGATTACTATTGATCTATTTGTCCGATTTCAACCAAAATCGAACTCATTCGAACTCTTATGGTCATATACAATCTGGGCAGGTTTTAGAAAGATTGGATAAATACTGTGGCCTCTAGAGTGTAAACACCGTTAAATATGGCAATTTCATTAATTCAAAGGTAGATAACTCTTGATCTATTTGTCCGATTTCAACCAAAATCGAACTCTTCCGAACTCTTATGGTCATATACAATCTGGGCATGTTTTAGAAAGATTGGATAAATACTGTGGCCTCTAGAGTGTAAACACTGTTAAATATGGCATTTACAGCAGTTCAAAGGTAGATAACTCATGACCTATTTGTCCGATTTCAACCATAATCAAACTCATCTGAACTCTTATGGCAATATACCATCTGAGCAAGTTTGAGAAAGATTAGATAAAAATTGTGGTCTCAAGAGTGTAAACACTAAAATTGTTGACGCCGCACGACGCAAGACGCACGACGGACGACGGACAATCAAGGATTGCAATAGCTCACCCTGAGCTAGCTCAGGTGAGCTAAAAATTGGATCTAAATTATTAAATTTTACACACGATTTGTGTAAATGTAAATTAAGTTTGATTTTGCAATAATTTACACTCGTAAAATTGATTTGCAATTAGTTTTCGCGGTAGAAATTTCGATGCGTTATAGCACTATGATAACATTCAGGCAAATTCTAACAAAGTTTATACTGAGTCAGGACACAACGGAATATGTATAATTGACCATAATTTGAATACTGTTTAAAAGAAATCTCACTATTGTGTTGACTTTCTACCGATTTCGCCCGGGAACTGAGAGAATAAATTGACGATGGTGGGAGGGGTGGGGGGGAAGAATTCACATATCGGATTCGCGGAAAACTTATGCAAAGTGACAGGTTCAAAGCAACTTTGATGAAAATATATTTTTATATTAGAATTTTCAAGACAACATTTTGATTTGTGTAAGAAACAAATAATAAGTTTGTGTTTTTTTCCTTTTTGGGCAGTGATTCGAAATGAATTAATTTCTAAATTTCACTGTTTAGAGACACTAAAAATTTACAATCCTGCTTGTGACAATTAAATGCAATTTTATGTAATATCAAATATTTAATTCAGTTTAGATATACTGGACCTAGTTTTAAAAGATAAATTAAATCTACTCTAAGTTTGAATGAGTATAACCATAATATGGATAAAAGATTATTCTATTTATTCACTTATTTTTCAGAAAATTTAAACTTAGCATTCCATTTTACAATACTAGACTCTAGATCTAAATCTATGTTGACTTAATTTTTAATAGTAAGTTCCTTTTTAGAGAGGAAATGAGTCAGAAGGAGGGAAATCTTAGCTGCAAGTGTAGGAAAAGTATACAGTACAGTACTATAGAACTTGACTTGACCAAGTCAATTCCCAGCCAAGCCCTGATGCCTTTTATTCATAATTGGCTATTGATAAGTTTTTACATCTAGCTTATAAATTATTCATTTATTGTAAAATAAAAGGAAAATGGGTGAAACAATTAAATTAACTCTTAACCCTTAGCCCGCCAAATAAATTGTCGTCTGCTATATTTCTCGTCTGCTTCAAGTTTCAAAGTGCTTCAAAGTTGCTCAAAATTGCTGAAAATGTTGTCAGAGTGTCAAACAGCTTGGATTTGGATGAGACGCCGAGTTACTCGGCGTCTCATCCGGATCCAAGCTGTTTGCATATGGAGCTATAGTCGTGCATGGCAGGCTAAGGGTTAAAACGTTAGAGTTAAAAATAAATTAATTTACTACAATTGTAACATGAAATTAATGAGCATAAAATAGTGTAATATAGTAGCAATGCCCTGGGTTCCAACCTGCCCTTTCTCGTGCTCATCCATCGCGTTGCCACCCGGCCCCTTTTTTGCTGCACCCTGCCCCTTTTAGGTGGCTAGAAATAACACTAACATTTGCATCAACTAATAATAATTGTCAAATATGGTTGTAATATATATATTTTTAAAAATGGGACTTTTCGACCAAAAATGGCACGTTAGTGTAGTGGGGCGTCAGTGCAGTAGGACTTTTCGTCTAGCTATCATCTCTACAGAGGGCTGTATATAAGGGTTGAAAGGGTTAACCTCATGGGGTGGGTGGGGGAGGGATTTATAAAGAGCCTTTCTACAGGTTTAACTTACCCACTTGACAGTTCAACCACTTTTTCTCCTTTTGCATCAAACCATGCAAAAACATTTTCAGGCGAATCTTTATCTGGTGTTTCAGGCGTTAACTTGCATGATACAGAAAAACTATCCCCTTCTGCTTGTGACAGTTTCCCATTTTTCATTTCAGGTTCCAACACAATCCCAGGAGCTAGAAAAGACAAAACATAACATTTAACCCATAGCCTGCCACTCACGACTATAGCTCCATATGCAAACAGCTTGGATCCGGATGAGACGCCGAGTAACTCGGCGTCTCATCCGGATCCAAGCTGTTTGACACTCGGACAACATTTTCAGCAAATTTGAGCAACTTTGAAGCACTTTGAAACTTGAAGCAGACGAGAAATATAGCAGACAACAATTTATTTGGCGGGCTAAGGGTTAAGACATAGATCTGCAAGAATCATATAACTCTTTACTCCAATGATACATCTTTTTATGCTTTAACCCATTACCCCATATCCTGTTCCTAGTTTTAAAGACAAGTGACCGCTTAAAGCAGGTTGAAAGTAAAGCACATTCTGCTTTTCAGCCTGTTTTAAGCTATTATCTGAAAGAATAAAGAAAATATTTCTAATGATACATTTTCATGACTGTATAAATTAGAACTATTTTCTTAAGTCAAAGAATAAATAAGAAGCGTAAAAAGGCGTATTAATGGGGAAATGGGTTAAATTAGTTCCTCCACTACAGAAAATAGTTCTACCATATATAGTCATGACTATGCAACATAAATATTTCTTATAAACCAGGGCGATTGTAGCTTAATACAGGCTGAGAGTAAAGCAGAAAGAAACATTAGACTTTCCTTTCAACCTACTTTGTGTAGTCACATGCGAGGGCAAAAATTCTTTTAAACAGTACCCATCCTGCAGGATGCAAAAAACATTAAGCTATGTCAAACACTGGTCATTATTTTTTATCTTCAAAAAATAATCAACAGGTATTGTACTTTCTCTTCTTCTTATAACTAGGGTAGATTTAGTGTCAGAAAGGCTAGGAATTGTCTACATATGGAACAAAATAGCTTCCATTTTAACCCAGGGATACATAGCTGAACCATGCGTCTTGTGGTGTAAGAGATCACTTTGTGCTTTGATTTATCAAGTTGTTTCTGGGACCACTTTCGTTTTTCAATTTGTGCCTCTTCTTTTGCAGACTCGCGCTCTTTCTCCCAGTTTTCGTCAACTCCTCGATCTACCCATCAAAAACCAGAGCAAGAGTTATGACCTTTGTGCAATACACTTCCACTTGTACTCTTTCCTTTCATGAAGTTTCATCTTAAAAGCTTCAGTAGAACTTCCTCTGCGAAACCAAGTTCTTGATTTTAAGAACTGTTCTTGAACAGTTCAAGAACATCAAGAACTGTTCTTGAACTGTTCTTAACTAAAAATGTATTGTGTTCTTGAACTGTTCTTGAAACTGTTCTTGAACTATTTAAGAACAGGTCAAGAACTGCTTATGTTCTTAAACTGTTCTTGAAAAGTTCAAGAACAGTTTCAAGAGTAGTTCAAGAACAAAAGTGTTCTTAAAATGTTCTTAATGTGTTCTTGACAAGATTTAAAAACGTTTTAAGGACAGTTCAAGAACAGATGTGTTCTTAAAATGCTCTTAATGTGTTCTTGGCAAGATTTAAGAACATTTTAAGAAAAAGTTCAAGAACAGATGTGTTCTTAAAATGCTCTTAATGTGTTCTTGATTATATAAAAGAACATTTTAAGAACAGTTCAAGAACAGACAAAGGGGAATAACTCAAAACATGTTGATGCCAATTAGTAATAACCCTTTTAAATGGCACTTTCTCTCATCAAACTCTGTTCATATATGAAATTTCATTCCATTAGCATCAGTAGAAGTTGAGTTATCTGCAGGCTAAGAACAAATGACAAAGGGAAATAACTCCCTAAATATTGATACAAGAGTTATGACCCTTGCAAATGGCACTTCCTCTGATCAAGTTCTTTCCAAACATGAAATTTCATTTCCCTAGCATCAGCTAAGAATTAGAGATATTTTCTGGACAAAAAGTGTGAAAGACAGACTATCTGTAATATGTGCTATAATTGTAATTTCACAAAACAGTGAATATTATGATACACCCAAGACACCTGATAATACAGTAATCAAGGTCACAGATTTAAAGTTTTCTGTTTATCTATACTTTAAAATGTGAAAATGGCAAACATTAAAGACTCCAAACCAGTTCAAACTCCTGAAAACAGGTTTATGGTAAGTAACATAACTTACATTTATACATTTTTATCATGAGCATAATATATTTTTGATATTTACATGACACAACTAAAAGCATGTGGTATCCCACCCACTAGTAGTTTACTATGACACAAGTATTATTACACATGATTTGTATGCCTTTGCAAGCAAAGTACTAATGCCAGTTTAGAAAACAGTTAAAAGTATTTCTCTTATTTGAGCTTAATAGTTTTTAACTTGACTTTGTATTAATTTAGAAATATGATGTTAAGGAACATTGAAGGATATTTATTATACTGCAAAGAAATTTCCTCACTTTTGATTGGTCAGAGGAACGTGGACTTAAACTAAGTACCCTGTGAGCTGACAGGGTACATAGACATTCCCCTTGAAGGCCCCTCATGTTTCGTTACAGCACAAACAAGATGGCCGACTACTCGACTCGACAAAATACTATCAAATTTTACTACGAAGAAACGTTTGTGATGTAAAAGTATATACTTGGAAACGAATTTTTTTTTTTATACTTTCGTTTGACACATAAAACAGTCTTTGAAAATTAGTTATTTGTAATATCTGTTTCGTCTATTTTGACGTGGTCCGATGACAAAGTGCCGTCACCAATGTTTTGTTTACGTCCGTTTCTGCCAGCTTTTAGCTAAGTGGACGCCTGAGAGAGACTGGGGCGGATGCAGAACCCCTGGGATCGATGCTCTACCCTTATTATCGACAGAGTTCTGTGGTTCCTTTGGATGCAAAGTGTAACGCACTGATACATCGGACCTCGGTAAAATAAAACTGGGTCAAAATTTCTAAAACTGTAAACAAGGATTGAGTACATGCAAGTCTAGAGTTGCGGCAATACACGTCCTATTATAGATCTACGCAGATGTCAGTGTATAATACCTGGCTCAACGTTACACAGAAATTGTGTCAGTTTAACCGAGGCAGACTTATCTTCAGGCATGTCAGAGGTCTTTGAATCGCCTTATCCTAACGATTCGATCGCATACATTCACAGAAAGCAGTAAAACAATATAAAAAGAGGTCACTTACGATTAAAATTGAATATTTCCCTTTTCAATTCCATTTAAATTTCACATTTATTATCCAGAGTATTGTCTTTATTTCCCAAACAATGGTCTCAGCTCAACTGAAGTATCGATCAGCTGGTCTATAATGACGACATCTATACTAAATTCTGACGTAGATTGATGTGACGTCAGCTACATAGTGGTTTTTGGGGTGCCCAACGGGGGATTAGTGTTGCGTTATGAAAATTGACAGATGGAGTGGACATAATTATTTTAAAGCGTTTTAACCGTAAAATCTTTGACAGTATAATAAATTCGTTATACAGTTTCTTCCCAGGGTACTTAGGATTTATTCCCGGCTGGTCAAATCATGTAACCCTCGCCTGACGGCTCGGGCAACATGATTTTCCTCAGCCGGGAATAAATCCTAAGTACCCTGGGAAGAAACTGTATAACTAATAATGTTCTTGAACATTTCAAGAACTGAGCGTAAACAGTTCTTGAACGTTAAATGAGACAATGTTCTTGAATTCCTCATGTTCAAGAACAGTTCTTGAACCTAATGAATCAAGAACTGTTCTTGAAATAACAGTTCTTGAACTGTTCATGAACAGAGTTCTTGAAGTGTTCTTAAACAAATGGTTCTTGAACTGTTCTTGAACAAAAAGTTCTTAAAAATTTGTCTCATTTAATGTTTAAGAACAGTTTCTGAACAGTTCTTGAACTGTTTAAGCACAATTCAAGAACAATTATTGAACATAATTCCAGAACAGTTCAGGAACACTTCTTGAACTGTTCTTGAAATTTTCGCAGAGGTAGAGTTATGAAGTGTGACGCAAAAAGCCTTACCGATAGACAGACGGATGGTCATCGACAACCTGTGTGTTGTGGCTATTTCCTTTGCTCTCTTGTTTCAATTTCTCTTGGCTCTAACTTTGTTATAGAATGATCTGGAGGCTAACCCTACCCCTAACCCTATGTCCCACAACTGACCAGGTTAATGTCACAAGAAATGGCCAGGTTAATGTTACAAGAGACGGCCAGGTTAATGTTTTTCAAATATGGGGCTAAGAATTTTAGCCACGTAAGTACCCTCCCGTAAGCACGGACAGACGGACGGAAGCACGGACGGACAACGTGATTCCTATATAGCCCCCCACCACCGGTGGTGTGGGGGCATAACAAGGAAGAATCCCTAAGAAACACCCATATTTTGACAGGTAGGCAACGACCTCGCAAACGCCCTCTTACCCATTAATACAGCTATTAGAATGCTTGCCAGGGCGGAATCAGGGCTTCATACAATAGCAGGAAGGGCAACATTGACACTTACTGTGAAAACTGTGTTCAATTAAATGAAATTGTCTCCAAATCATTTGTTTAGCTTTGAGCAGCCATTTTACATGACTTCATTTGAACGCTTTCTGTTATAGTCGGTGTTTCTTGGGATTCTGCCTTGTGGCATCTGAGAACCGTTTTATCTAGGAGTTTTTCGCTTTGCATTTACCAAGTTTATACTTTATATTCTACTTATTGGCAAATAGCATTACCGGATATGCTGTTTGATCGATTATCGATAGAGGAATAACTTGGGAGAGGGGTAAAATTCGGAAATTGGAAGGTCAACCCTTTATCTATATATCTAGTGTTTATACAATTTTTTTTCTTATGGCGTTCAGACTTCTATTGTGACGGTCCCCTGTGCTATTATCAGGAGAAAAGTATAAAATACAAATTCACCCACTGCAAACTTATGAACTGCCCCCAATGCCCCCACCCACTAACATTAATAAAGTCTGAAACAATTTCCTTCTGTATAATCAAATTCACTGTAGACAGCTCTCTAAAACTTTTATGAACACATTGATTAATTTAAGAGTTTAACAAAGCTCAGTGGTTTTCCTCTATTCTAACTCCTCACAATCAATTCTCAGCCTTCATCCCTCTGAAGCTAGCTCCCAGCACAAATCTCAATCAAGCTTTTTCCAATATTTTTTGAGCCGCTTGAAATATTTCTGCCTAGGAGCCTCATTGAGCTGAATTACTGAAACGGCTGCAAAGCAACTGGCTATTTGCCAATTTAAGTATACCGTTAAGCCTTGTTACAGTTTGTATTAACCCATTACTCCATTAAAACGCATTTTAATTCCTCCACTGAAGAAAATAGTTTCAACTTTGTATAGTCATGAATATGCACTGTATGAAATATTTTCTATTTCCTAGCAGATGGAAGCTATAGCTTAAAGCAGGCTGAAAACACACAGAAAGCACCTTAAGTCACATTTTGTTTTACTTTTAACCTGCTTTAAAGTCATCTGTCTTCAAAACTAGAAACAGGCTATTGGCCCCAGTAATGGGTTATTTAAGCAAATGACTGAGTAGGTTCATGAGAGACATTAGCTCTCTGCACTATTTCATCCTGCATTTTTAGAACAATAACAGACAACAGGTTTTGCAAACAAAATAATTACCCAGCATGCAAAGAGTTAATAGTTCGCATATGATTATCTAAGATGTTCAAACTGGAATGATCCAGATATACAACACAACAGCTAATTTTTACATTCGCCCAATTCAAACCCACTGAAAACAATGACGTTTAACTTGTATAGACTTGATTTTTCGAGAGGGCGGGGCTTGTGCATACCTTCTATTTTGGCTTATGGATCTGCTCTCCGCGAATCATTTAGTTGCATATTGCTTCAGTAATGCAGTAATGGCTGTTCCTTTCAGGGTACACATTATTCGTGTTAACAACCTCTAACTAATATGGGTTAAACATCTATGCATACTAATAAAATGTTAATTTCATAAATTATGAGAAATTACAGCAAATCGATAATAATGTAAATATAAGAAATGAACTGAAATTTCAGCTCATTTCTCAAGTATCTACTATAGTAAACAGGTTCAATAATCAATACCATTTCCAGGATTAACAAATGTACCATAATGACCATAAGTATTGAGACAGACAGGCCAGAGCAAACAGTGTAGACTGATCAGACTGCTCCATCAGGAGCAGTCTGATCAGAGTCTACACTGTTTGCCACACAGTCTGCACATTTTGGACAAATTAATGTTTGATAAAAGCAATTACATGTAGTTTAATTTTTAGAATAACTATGGGCATTATAAGGTGTACCAATATTTAGGAATTTTACAGTATGCACTTCCAATAGCAATTATGTAATCTCAGAGGTCAAATTTCCATAAAGTTCTCTCTGCTGTGCTCTCGCATATATATACCTATACCGGTATTGACTGGAATTTGCAATCAAAATTGACAGGAATTCTTCAGATGCTGGAAACAATTTGACGGCTATATTGTAAATGGTGAGGTCATAATCTATCCAGAACAAGACCGTCCTCTCTCAATATTTCAAGGCTTAATTGCACAATAATATACTCCGCTTTCAAATTGTCAACTGAATCATATGTTAACCCATAGCCCGCCAAATAAATTGTCGTCTGCTATATTTCTCGTCTGCTTCAAGTTTCAAAGTGCTTCAAAGTTGCTCAAAATTGCTGAAAATGTTGTCCGAGTGTCAAACAGCTTGGATCCGGATGAGACGCCGAGTTACTCGGCGTCTCATCCGGATCCAAGCTGTTTGCATATGGAGCTATAGTCGTGACTGGCAGGCTAAGGGTTAATTTAAAATATATTTATATATTTTTAATTAAGACACCTAAAGACAACTTAAATGGCAAACAGTTTGGATCCAGATCAGACATTGCACTATGGTGTGTCCTTTCGGGATTGAAACTGCTTGCAAATACAGTCGAGACTGTCTTAGCGACCCCTTGTGTACAACGACGTTTTGTCTTGAACGACCCTTTTATACCCCCCAAATGCGTTTTACACTGAAAAGGCTCTGTATACAACGAATCACTGCTAAATCCGTACAACGACCATGATTTTTAACTCCCGAAACAATGTTTTGGACTTTCGCAACTTTCGTAGTGGCCGCCATTTTTTTAGAAACACAATTTGTATTGTAGCGCTACCGTCGTGTTAACCGCTACTTAGACATGTATGGGTAGGTACTACGCTGGTAGAATGGTCAGTCTACTGGCAATGACCAGCTGTCAATCAAACTAAGCTCCGCCTTCATTGACTCAAACACTAGAAAATCATACATCAGCTGCTACTGAAAAAGTCGCATATCCGTCTGACCTAATTACAAGAGTGTTTACACAGTAGACCTTGCTTCTTCAACATATGTTTTCTTGATTGCGCGATAATACGCATTAATTATGGAATTTTGCTGGTTTATTCGCTTGCGGTTTGTTGTGAACATTTACTGAAATAATAGCAAGCGTTAACGGTTTACACAGCTTGAAGCCTTCCGACGAAGAAAAAAGTTTGAATGATGGAGGTGTTAATCCACGATCGAGGCTCGATTTTTATATGCAATCAAACTTCAAAGGCATACAAACAAGTGTGTACTGGCAATTATTATAATCCGTTAACAGTGATTAAGAGTCAACACACAAAGCTTACAAATTAGTGATACGTTGGGTGTGTAATATGGATGGCCAGCGGTATCGTTCTGCGGAAACAATCATGATGAAGAAAGCAAACGTAAAATTTAAATTGTGATGTCTGTTTAAGGTAATGAAGACAAATCAAATGCAGTTTATCACGATTTATTCACATTCTTCTTTTTTAACACATATTGCAATGGCTACCTGTATAGTAATACACTGTAAACCCCTCTTTCCCTTTTGAATCAATATAGCTACAGGGGGGGGGGGGGGGGGGGGGGAAACTTGGAATTTGTGTATAGCGACCGTTTGTCTACAGTGACCTTCTTTCCAAACTCCCTCGGAAGGTCGCTGTAGACAGTCTCGACTGTACTAGTCATAAAGTCAGCAGATAAAGGCCCGGGTTAACTCTTTGCATGCTGGATAATTTTTTTAATCTGCAACATTTGTCGTCTGCTATAGCTACTGTTCTAAATATAGTATTTTCTAATTTTCTTTTCAAAAAAGAGTCGGACTGTCAAACAGCTTGGTTGCTGATGAGACGCCGCCTTACGCGGTGCCGCATTACGCGACATCTCATCTGGATCCAAACTGTTTGCAAAGGTTATGCCTGTGGCAGCTATATCTGCCGCTAGCTTGCAAAGATTTAATACTTCATTTGATTATAAGTACAGCAATTTACTATAGGGTCTTATGAATGGTTGGTGTGCCTAAGCTCTATATATAGGGACACATTAAACTGTCACTTGGAGCAACAGGGCAGGGTTAGAAATTAGCTAAAAATTACACTTGCATTTTTTTGCGAGTGACTTTTGAACTTATTCGCAAAATGCAAAAACTACTCGTGAAAGTTAAACTGTCATTCTGAACATATATGTTTTAACTTTTAACCCGACACAGACGTGTAGAAATCAAATACGATCTACCTACACTTCACGTATTTCATAGTTGTACATTAATTTTGTGGTTACAGCTGACAAGGGATAAGATCTTGATTTTCATATCTATGTGTACATACCAAAGGAGTATTTTTCTTACATTTTATAATATTGGGGAGAATGCATGCTGTATGCACTATGCAGACCGACACGATTTCATTACTCGAAAATTAGGTCAGGTTTAGATTGCCAATCCGTCTACGATACAAACGTTTTTTTCACTGGTTGTATATTTCAGGACTGTGGTTAATAAACTGTATGTCACTAGAATTAAAAGTATACTTGTACTCGTGCGAGTCTTTTAAATGGCCTCGTCTTTGAAGAACGGTTTCGGTTGTTGAGTCTCAGACTCTGTGATAAGTAAAGAATTGTTTACACATCGGAACTCCGAAGTAGCAAAGTGCGCGTTTCATTAGCCAATGAGAATTGGGAAAGTCCGTCATTACGTCATTCTTACAGACAAAAAAGAGGTTGAAACTGCCCGAGAAGCTATGATTGGCTTACGAAAAGTATTCTCTCGTTTTCTCGTCCATTTCCGCCACTCGAAATGTTACGGAATAAACCGAGCATAGCCTTACAGACGCTATACTGTGTTTAGCTGTCTGAAAAACTGTACTCGCATTTTTTTGCGAGTTTGTTGAAAAATCACTTGCAATTTACAAATTCCACTCGCATTTTGCGAGTATGCGAGCTTGAATTCAAACCCTGCAGGGCTCCAGATAAGAGGGAGTTATTTCAACAAATCAAACATTTTCTCACTCATTTCAGCACCAAATCCTATGGTGTTACTACTCATTAGAATCATCTCGCAGAGACAAGTCTAATGAGTAGTGCACCATAGGGTTTAATTTAGAAATAAAAATTTAAGTTTTTGAAATACTCCCCTTATCTGGAGCCCTAATGCAAATCAATTTAAACTTATTCACCATTCTCAAAATTTTTAATGTGCATTATCCCTTCTCTTGCTAACATGTCAACCCATTCCCCATTAAATATACCTTTTAACTCCTTTGATATATTTCTCTACTGAGGAAAATAGTTCCAATTTATACAGTTATGATTAAGTATGATAAGAACTTTAAGCGCATTCTGATTTTTTTTCAACCTGCTCTAACTTAGTTACCTATCTTCAAAACTAGAAACAGGCTATGGGATAATGGGTGAAGCCGGATAACCCATCACATACAAATACTGGCTTGCATCATTTCAGTAGGCCATAATCACAAGACACAAGTGACAACTCAAAAATACTAGAAACAGGCTATGGAGTAATGGGTCAAAATTAAAATACCCTGTGCGTCTTTAGTGAGTGGCTGCCTTACATAATTTAGTCGTGGCAGTGTGGCAACATAAAAGGAGAGTTGTCAGAGAGACAACAAAGCTCCCCTTCAGCACAATTAGAAACTTAAAAAGCAGACTCGGAGTCGGAGGTCAAGGTCACAGAAATCAACTTTTTTGTAAGCATGGACAGGTCTTGTCCATATACATAATTATGCAAACCAAATACATGTATGAAAGTAATACGCAAAGGGACATAGGAATTGTAAGTATTTTTCGAAATCTAAACGCAAAATTCAAAACCTAAACGTGGGCTCTAAGTTCAAGGTCAAGGTCACAGGGGTCAAACTTTTTTAATGCAAGGAAAGGTCTTGCCCATATATATACCAAATATGAAATGAGTATATCTAAATGGACATAGGAGTTATAGGCATTATTCAAAACCTAAACACAGATTTTAAAACCTAAACCTGGGCTCTTACTTCAAGGTCAAGGTCACTGCCCAGGTAAAAATATTTAAGTGCATGGTAAGGTATACACATGTATACCAGATACAAAAGCAATATCTTGCAGGACAAGGGAGTTAAAAGCATTATTCAAAACCTAAACACTGATTTCAAAACCTAAACGGGGGCTTTAACTTCAAGGTCAAGGTCACTAGCGTAGGGTAAAAATATTTAAGAGGATGGTAAAGTCTTGTCCTTATACACATGAATGGCAGATATGAAAGCAATATCCCACGGACAAAGGAGTTGTAAGCATTTTTCGAAACCTAAATCATAGATTTCAAAACAAAAACCCTGGCCCTAAGTTCAAGGTCATGGTTACTGGGCTAAAACATTTTGTATGCATGAAAATGTATTGTCCATAAACATAATATGCATGCCTAACGTGAAAGGAATATCTCTATGAACATAGAAGTTATTGGAAAGTTTCACAACCTAAACACAGATTTCAAAACCTAAACATGGGCAACTTCAAGGTCAGTCACTGGGGTAAAAGTATTTGTGTGCATGGTAAGGTCTTGTCAAATTACACATGCATACCAGATATAAAAGCAATATCTCAAGGGACATATAGGAGTTATAAGCATTTTTCGAAACCTAAAAGCAGATTTCAAATCCTAAATGCAGGCCCTTAATTCAAGGTTCAGGTCACCAGGGTCAAAATTTTGTGTGCATGGAAAGGTCTTGTCCATTTACTCACAAATATCTAATAATTATATGAAAGGAATATCTCAATGAACATAGTTGTTATTGGCATTTTTCAAAACCGAAACAGATTTCAAAACCTAAACGCGGGCCCTAAGTTCAAGGTCAAGGGGGTCAAACTTTTTGTGTGCATGAAAAGGTCTTGTCCATTATACACACACATACCAAATAAGAAAGCAATCTCTCAGGTGACATGTGAATTATAAGTATTTTCTTGAAACTGCTAACACGAACGGGAACAGGAACTGAGGAACAGCAACGGCAATGACTGGGTGACAACATAAGCTCTTGTACACAGTCCTGCAAGCTAAAAATTGTTTTTCCCTTTCTCATTCACCTGTGGCTCAGCAGTGGCCAGTTGTTACCCATCAGTTGCCATATCACACTAACCAAGGCCGGGTGAGGAATGATTGGTATTCCCCCAATTAATTCACAGGTAACATATGTTTTGATGGCCCTTAACCCTTTCATTGCTCTAAATGGGAGTTTTCTAATGTAATCTCTAAACAAGTGTTAAGCGCCCCTTTACCTATGCCTAAAAAAAAAGTACCCAAGGTTACTTGGTAGTATATAAAAAGTATCAATTATCCATTGATATTAATTTATTTTTTAAATTATGCTGTTTAAAGCAGTTTCCTGTCTTAAGATTTATTTTATAGTATAATGGTTGAAGAGTGGCCAGATAATATTTTCTACGTTTTATTCCAACAAATTGCTTCAGTCTCACTATTAGTACCAATTCAAAGAAGGCATGTTTTGAATGTCAACCCATTACCCCATAAATATGCCTTTTTACACAGGGCTCCAGATAAGAGGGGGTAAATTGAACAAATCCATCACTTTCTCACTCACTTCACCACCAAATCCTATGATGTTACTACTCATTAGAATCGTCTCGAAGAGACGATTCTAATGAGTAGTGACACCATAGGGTTTAATTGAGAAATAAAAATTTTAGTTTTTGAAATACCCCCCTTATCTGGAGCCCTGTTTACAGGGTAACACATCGAATTTATTCCCCTACTGAAGAAAATAGTTTCAATATAATTTTATGCAGTAATAAATAATAATGCAGCATAAGAATCATATTCTATATCCTAATAGAGGGTAGCTTTAAAGCAGGCTGAAAATAAAGCAGATTGTGCCTTAAGGCACATTCTGCTTTACTTTCAACCTGCTTTAAGTGTTTATCTGTCTTCAATACTTTAAACAGGCTAGAGGGTAAAGGGTTACAAAGCTGCTGACCTTTTCTCCTGCTATCAGGTTCACCTGTTATATTGATGCTTCTATTAGCCAACTTATAATAGTTCATGTGATAGATATTCAAAATTCAAAATTCAAAATTCAGTGGCAGAAAGTAAGATTTAAGTTTATCCTATTTCAATCAGCTGTGACCCAGATATGCATGAGAGACAGCATGGAGAAAAATAAAAACATCAACAAGGACAGCTGTTGCACCATAATTATACAGTAGGACCTATAACCATCTCTAAAATGAGTTCTTTTTGATGGTATTAAAGAAGGGTAACAGCTTAATTCTTTGAACCCTAGTCCCGCATATAGGCGTCCCTTTCAAACAGTGTACATGTGAATAGTACACTTGTCCTATGCAAACAGTGAAGACCCAAATCAGAGGGCTCCAAAAGGAGCCCTCTGATCAGGGTCTTCACTGTTTGTCATAATGCCAAACATTGACAAAAACAACCCTTAAAAGTCAGAAATAGACTAGACTAAAATGGAAACTGGAATTGTCCATTTAAAGTTTCAGGGAGGAAAGAGTTTAAATACACGATGACAGTTTAGCAGAAAGCTCCTTTCTGCTTTACTTTCATCTTGTTTCAAGCAATCACCTGCCTTAATACACGGAAAACCTAATATTCTTTCCACGCCCATAACGTATTAAAAAGTTTTGACGTTTATGACACATTTTGGCTACCGTAGAATGAAAAGTTATGATTCGCACATCGCGTTGGAAGACTTTTCTGTAAGGCCAGGTTCGGCACTTCCTATTTCTAGAATATCAATGGTCTCCTGCAAAATGTGACACTTTCAAGCAGCATCAAAAATGGATCCAGACACAAATTTGCAAGATTGGAAAAATGCGAATGCCAGAGGGTCCGAATCGGTCCATCTTTCTACGTTCGGCTTTGGTTTAACTAATTCATGCATTGCGTGAATGGGATTTAAATATAGTGCCTCTAAAAATAGATTGTCACTTTCAGTTTCGTTTTGACACGTCAGGGTAGTTTTGAGATGTCAGAGTATAGTGTTTATTCAGAAAATGAGCTCCAAACTAGTCCGGTAGTGTTTGTGTTATGTGCACAAAATCGGTCAGGCTTGCTAAGGATATCATAAATGTTAGTGGTCATCGTTTAAAGAAGTTTTACTGTAGAGCATTTGGTGCAAACTCAATTTAAGTGTATCCATAGATACACATTTTTACACATTTGATTTATTCCTCAACTGAAGAAAATAGTTTACATTTATAATACAGTCATGTATGATGAATATGTATCATAAAAAAAAATCTTCTATATTCTAGCAGATGATAGCTTAAAACAGTATGAAAGTAAAACAGAATGTGCCGCAAGGCGCATTCTGCTTTACTTTAAACCTGCTTTTGATTTAATAATCCCCTGTCTTCAAATCTATAAACCGGTGAGGGAGTGAAGGGTTAACTATAACAAAGGGTCAAATACAATTTACAGCCCCATGAAACAAAATTCTTGTTAACAATAAAGGAAGCGATTCAAGCACTATGTACAGTCCTTTATGGCCCGACCAAACTATATGACTGAGGAATACTCATTAAATTCATCACACCACAAAGAGAAAACTCTTATGACTAGTCAAAACAATGAGTTTAGTGGGGATATACTGTCCAATGTATTGGCAATATTCAGTGTGCTCCCTCTTCAGCCCTGAGCCAGGGTTCTAGATAAGGGGGAGTATTCTGAACAAATCCAACATTTTCTCACTCATATTGCACCAAATCCTACGGTGTTACTACTCATTAGAATCGTCTCTTCGAGACGATTCTAATGAGTAGTGACACCATAGGGTTTATTGCAGAAATAAAGATTTTGATATTTGTAATACTCCCCTTATCTAGATCCCTGCTGAGCCCCTGTCAGCAACTCAAAACAAATACAAATATTGCAGACTAAGGGATATAACACTGAGTATTAGCTTCTGTCCTACAAACCAAATACTCAAGTGGCATATTAACACCAGTAGATAATTTACTAATTGGCACCCACTTCCAGCCCTATGAAATTCTTGGACTGTTTCCTGTAATGAAATCAACACACCATGGATTGCAGTACCTGGGACGGGGAATCCCAGTGTCTTGAAATGTAAACATGCTTGTATTTCATGCTAGTGGCTAACTCAGCACTTCTCAATTTACCATGGCAGTCTCAGAAATGTATACAGCCATACTAGCTAAACAATCATGCAAAATATCTTCAAAACTGGTGAACGAAGTAATGCAGAAGTTCTTTTGTCCTGTATTAACTATTAAGCAGGGCTCCAGATAAGAGGAAGTTAAATGAACAAATTCAATATTCTGTCACTCATATTTTCTCACTCATTTCAGCACCAATCCTATGGTGTTACTACTCCTTAGAATCGTCTCGAAGAGACGGTTCTAATGATTAGTAACACCATTGGGTTTAATGCAGAAATAAAGATTTTAGTTTTTGAAAAACTATAGTTACCTGGCACAACCTGTTAATACTGAAGTGATTTTTATGCTTTATCAATGAGTAGTAATACACAGGTTTGACTGGGAATTGTGTCTGTACTTCATCCCCACATTAGGCCGTGAGCCAGGCACCTGGAATTTGAGGTACGGGTACCATTCAGGGTGAATAAGGTTCACTATGATTTTCGGAAAGACCAAACCCTCTTCTATTAGGAAATGTATGATAGCAGTAAATTCATGGGAGCTTTGTTGGCTTTTGAGGCATTTTTGTTACCCCACCAACCAATTTAACGTTGTAAAACGATCATCGTTGTCACAATCATACGTTTTGTAATGCATGCATTTTTAATGGTGCTTTATATCAAAACGGGTTTTGAAACATGCCATTAGACGTTATTGGCATTATTTAAGGAATTTACTTTGGCGAAAAACAAATTACCATCACCTTTTTTTGAAAAATGCCTAATTTAACAAGACTGCGTTCAATAAACGCTTATGCCCCCGGTGGCATCCTTGACAATATATTCTGAATCTTTTCTAAGTCCAAATTAGGTCAAGGTCAAGGTCAAATTGAGCTTGGGTATTACTGGTGGGTTGGTAATGGTCCAAGGCAATAACTGTATAAGTATAGAAGCATTGTAGTAAGTAGTGTTGATGCTAGACGAAACTGTAAAATCTAGTTAACCAAGAAATAGCCCATTCAAAATATTCTAAGTCCAAATTAGGTCAAGGTCAAGGTCAAAATCAAGGTTGGGTGATATTGGTGGATAGGGAATGGTCCAAGGCAACAACTGTATAAGTATCAAAGCATTTGAGTAAGCGGTGTTGATGCTAGACGAAACGGTAAAATCTACTTAACCTGTTACTACGGAAGGACGGACGGATGCACGGACGGACGGACGGAAGGACGGACGGACGGACAGGACGATTACTATATGCTCCCGCATCTGTCGATGCCGGGGGCATAAAAAGTCAACAAAGCTCCCATGATTTTACTGCTATCATACATTTCTTAACTAGTCACACATTGATCTTTCTGAAAATCATAGTGAACCTTATTCACCCAGACTGGTACCAACCAACCCCTCCGGCTCACGGCCTACATACCAGACAGAATCAAAATGCATTGTTCAGTCAAACTTTGGTATCTCTAACTCACTGAAGTCCAGTGATCATTCTGGATTGGATGACTGGTGGGCCATTGGCCCACCAGTCATCACATAAGTGGGCCATTTGGCAGTTTTGGTGGGCCGAGCTTAAAACACCTTAGATTACTGAAAACACATGCAGAACAGAAACTGTAACATGCATCAAGAACTGAAATAAACCAATGTGGAAATAAAATAACTTTTTCCTACCTATTGTTGTCTCTTATACTGATAGCCATGCAGTATACACTGTCTATTTCATGAACATCAGGTGTATTCTTGACACAAGAAATTCATACTTGCTTAGTGGAAGGTCTGTTGTACCCAAATAGTGAGCTGTCTTCATGTAATTGATAATGGATTTTTCTTTGCCGACTTTTAATACAGAACTAGCGATCGCTACTCTAAGCATGTGTTATCAAAGTGTTTGTCCTAAAATTTATATAGCCGTTAACAAAAATGGTTAGCCGACTGTTCTCTTTGCATAGTTCACAAATTCACTATTTTTTACCACTGTTGTAGCGTAGCCATTTGAATTTAGCTAGGCTTTGTGATCGTCGGCCATTTTTTCGAGTTCGATTTAGTCGGGGTGCGAGTGGTAACCGTTCAGACGCATTCTCGATCTGTGTAGGGACATTATAATTTGTTTTCGGCTGTGTAATAAAGAAATGCAATTTAGAGTTTTACCCTCGCATCCATTTTTGGTTCGTTTCGACATACTTTGCTTTTCAAACCAACACTGACATGTGATTCAATCGCAGACCGGAAACCGGCCACTAGATATCAACAACCAATCAACGTTATCAATACTTATCACCGGAGGCTGTAACTAAGCAACATGCAATCGCAGCTACTCGGGCATGTACAGATCAAACGAAAGTCGAAGAGAGATCTCGATTGAGCACCCCATTACCGGGAAGCGTGATATATTAATAAACCAATCAAATTGGGTCTAGTATTCGCTGCTGTCTTCACGGAAATTTCGACACGAAAGTGAAACTAGACAAATCTAATGGCCTTTCAAGTAAGATTTCGTTGCGGGATTACGGATTTCTGTGCGCCGATATGGCCCACATACAAAATTCTCTTTGCGCCATTTGTGATTTTTATGCGTGAATCCCGCAAGGGCGCATCCCAGAATGAACACTGGAAGTCCAACATAATCTGTATTTCAAAGCTAAAACATAGCCCTTAGCTAGGTTTGCACTTTGAAATCCAGGATTCAAGGTTATAAAGCTTTTCAAGTGAGTCTGAATTCATCCTAAAGCATTTGATTGGTCAGATTTGAGCCTAGGCTCAAATCTGACCAATCAAAATGCTTGAGAATGGTCTCAGACTCAGCTCAAACTCTTTATAACATTGGGACCTGTTAATTGTTCTACTTAAGTGAGTTTAAATTGATGCAATTCATGTGTAGAAATACAAAGTTATTTTGATTTAAGCGAGTTCAAAATACCAATTAGGGTTCAACTGTATATTCATCAGCAGTGTTTTGTATTGTCTCCTATAACTATAAGCATTACAGGAGTTTTTTTCTACAGGTATTTCGTACCATGCAATTCCAAGCAGAGACTGTGATATTTAGCTATATTTTAGCTTTGGTTGTCCAAAGTTAAAAAGATGTCCCAGTATTAACCCATTACCCAATAAATACGCCCCTTTACGCTTTTAATTTCTTCCTCTACTAAAGAAAATAGTTTCGATTTATACTGCTACAAATAAGAGACATACAAATATTTTCTAAGTTCTAGCAGTTATTATAGCTTAAAGCAGGCTGAAAGTAAAGCAGAATGTGCCATAAGGAACATTGTTTTACTTTCAACCTGCTTTAGTGGTTACATGTCTTCAAAACTGGAAACTTGCTACAGGGTAATGGGTTAAGACTTTTATTAGCCATTCTAATTATGTTACTTGATTTTAATTTCGTTGCATTACAGGGATATAATAAGGTCAGTTCTCTACTGTAACTGTTATTGAAACTATCCACCCATGACAGTGTATACACAAACTACATTAGGTATATATTTCGAGTTAACCCTTCTACAATTAAGTCATTTTACTTGCAGGTATTTGTTTACAGTCTGGATCCAAGTCAAATGTCTTAACTTCCAAGTATTTAGAGTTCTCATAGATCTGTTAGAGCATAATTAGAGTTCTCATAGATCTGTTAGGGGCCGTCTGAAATATGGGTCTACACTGTTCTCAAATGTGTTCTCAAATTACAGTTTGTATGATATAAGCAGAGAAGGGATAATTTAGTGTACTGATTACAATGTATTCATGCATTAATGGCAAAAATATATGTGGTTTTAACCTATCCCTCATATCTTAAATAGGTCAAAATAAGGCAAGCTTTTCAAACAATAACATCATTATGTCTTCAATAATTTAACCCAATATCACACAACTCACATGTACACCTTTTTAAGTTTTTATGCCTTTAACCCTTTCCCCAATAGAAGCACCTTTTAGCGGATATGATTTATTCTTCCGCTACAGAAAATAGTTCCAATTTAATCAGTAATGAATATTATGTATTATAGGGAACATTTTCTATATATTATAGCACATGATAGCTTTAAGCAGGCTGAAAGTGAAGCAGAATGCGCCCTAAGGGGCATTCTTCTTTACTTTCAACCTGCTTTAAGTAGTCACCTATCTTTAGTACTAGAAATAGGCTATCAGGTAAAGGGTTAACTTATTATCCGATAGTCAAAAAGATAGTTTGCTAATTATCCAATAGCCTAGTTTTGAAGACAGGTGACCTTTTAAATCAGACCGACAGATAAAGCAGAATATGCCTTTGGGAGCATTCTGCTTTACTGTTAGCCTGCTTTAAGATGCCAACTGCTAGCGGATAGAGAAAATATTTCTTTTTTAGACAGTATGTACACAAATTTATGACTCAGTATAAAGTAGAACTATTTTCTTAAGTGGAGAACAATGTAAATATATGTACATACTTTGAAATATCTCCATCAAACTCGCTGATGTCAAGCATATATCTCTTTTTCAAAGTGGCTAAGGGCAATTAAGGCATGTTTAAACTTTGATATAATGATATTATTTGATTTAACTCATTCACCCATAAGTATGCCTTTTAACGCCTTTTTATAGTTTATTCCTCAACTAAAGAAAATAGCTCCACTTTATATAGTCATAAATATGTACCAGAGAAATATTTTCTGTATCCTAGAAGGTTATAGCTTAAAGCAGGCTGAAAGTAAAGTCATAAATAAGCACCATAAGAAAAATATTCTTTATCCTAATTAATAGACTGTACATAGCTTAAAGCAGGTGCATTATGCTTTACTTTCAACCTGCTTCAAGTAGTCACCTAATAATCTTCAATATTAGAAACAGGCTATGGGGTATTGGTTAAGTGAGGTAGAAATAATGAAAATCAACTGTAGAAATGGTTCAAATACAGGATAATTCAAGTTATCCCTGCCATTACCCGGGGTCCCCATAGCATGTTTCTAATTTTGAAAACTGTTGACCATTTAAAGCAGGTTGAAAGTAAAGCGCTGCAGAATGCGCCAATAGGTGCATGCATGCATTCTGCTCTAATTACAGCCTGCTTTAAGCTACAAGCTGCTCATTCCTAAGAACAGCATGCTTATCCCCAAGTCTCTCCTAAATAGTGAAAATAGGAGTGAAACAGGCCAATTTCTTTTCATTCAAAAAGCTTCAGCCAAAACGCCAAGGTCATTTACATAAAACCATTTATAATCTAACCCTTTCCCCCAATAGAAGTGCCTTTTAGCGTATCTAATTTATTCATCAACTGAAGAAAATAGTTCCTATTTAAACAGTCATGAACATGTACTGTGAGAAATTTTTCCTATATCCTAGAAGATGGTAGCTTAAAGCAGGCTGAAAGTAAAACAGAATGCGCCTTAATCCTTTCCCCCATAGAGGCGCCTTTTAGCGAATATGATTTATTCCCCCGCTGAAGAAAATAGTTCCATTTTAATCAGTCATGAATATATATTATAGGGAATATTTTTCTATTTTCTAGCACATGATAGCTTAAAGCAGGCTGAAAGTAAAGCAGAATGCGCCTTAAGGCGCATTCTGCTTTACTTTCAACCTGCTTTAAGAAGTCACCTATCTTCAACACTAGATATAGACTATCAGGTAAAGGGTTAAGGCGCATTCTGCTTTACTTTCAACCTGCTTTAAGCAGTCACCTATCTTCAACACTAGATATAGACTATCAGGTAAAGGGTTAAGGCGCATTCTGCTTTACTTTCAACCTGCTTTAAGAAGTCACCTATCTTCAACACTAGATATAGACTATCAGGTAAAGGGTTAAGGCGCATTCTGCTTTACTTTCAACCTGCTTTAAGAAGTCACCTATCTTCAACACTAGATATAGACTATCAGGTAAAGGGGTTAAGGCGCATTCTGCTTTACTTTCAACCTGCTTTAAGAAGTCACCACCAATCTTCAAAACTAGAAACAGGCTATGAGGTAAAGGGTTAACTTTAAGTCAGTTGTATCTGTCTTGAACTTAAACCAACAATTTTAAGAAGGAACTGGTATCTTCATAATTTATAATACAAGCCTGCGACATTAATGCAGGGTTACAGTAACACAGACTTCCAATAAAAAAAAATCTGCACAATTATTATAGTGTCACACTTGGGAGGTTGCTTTATATTTTAACCATTCTCCCGCTGAATATTTGCCATCTGATCTATTGCATCGGCTAATAAAATAAGGAAATGTTTTCCCAGGAAGGGGTGCAGATTCACATCAAATATATCCAATAAATAAACAATAGTGCATTCCCTTAACACACATAGCTCCTTCAGGAGCTGTCTGATCTGGGTCTACACTGTTCTGGCATAACATTAATATATACATGATCAGGAGAAGGGCTAAGTTCTTCAAATTTAACACATTACTCCATTTACCTCACCCTTTCCAATATTAAAGACAGGTGACCAGTTAAATTAAGATGGAAGTAACGCAGAATGAGAAATTAAGAAATATTCCTATGGTGCAAGTCATAATCATGACTAAAAAGCAAAACATAATTTTCTTCTGTGACAGAAAAATTATAATTATGACTACGACAGAGCACCAGATAAGGGTAGTTTTTCAAAAACTAAAATCTTTATTTCTCAATTAAACCCTATGGTGTCACTACTCATTAGAATCGTCTCTTCGAGACGATTCTAATGAGTAGTAACACCATAGGATTTGGTGCTAAAACAGTGAGAAAATGTGGGATTTGTTGAAAAAACTACCTCTTATCTGGAGCCCTGCTACGGAGTAATGGGATAAACTTGGGAGTATGGAGACAACTTTACAACAGTGTCTTTTTCAGCCAATAACAATGCTTATTTTATGGGCTCCTCAATTGTGACTCACAGATCTGCCTTTGTTTCACTTTTTTTCTCAACATTATAACACTCTCCTCCGGCGAAAATTGGGAGACTCATGCTGCTTATCTAGCAGGCAGGGGTGTAGAAGCCATATGCCAATCATCAAGCTAACAACCCTTGATAAATACCAAATTATTCACTGATATGCAGCTATCTACAATGTTCCTCAAATGTCAAACTTGGTAGACAATTAACAAACATTCACCAGTCTGATTGTTCCTGCGATTTTCCTAGTTGTTTCACATTATGTAGCTTACAACTTGTTGGTGGCATAACTAATTAATCGATAATATCTAGAGTATACTCCCAACATTAGAGTTTTCACAGATGACAAAGCTTGCTCATGGTGGCACATTTCGAAACTTAAAAGCAGAGTCTTAGGTCAAAGTCAAGGTCACAGGGTCAAAATATTCATATGTCAGGGCTGCCATTATATATGTTTATCATGAACGATCATAAGATTTCCAAATTTTTCAATTTTTCAATCGCAATTACTTCAAGCAGGTTGAAACCAAAGCAGAATGTGCCTCAACTCTTTGAACCCTAGTCATGCATATATGCGTCATCTGCAAACAGTGTACCTGTGAGGAGTACACTTGTCCTATGCAAACAGTGTAGACCCTGATCAGAGGGCTCCTTAAAGTGCCCTCTGATCAGGGTCCACACTGTTTGTCATTTTGACATATATTGTAAAAATCAACCCTAAAATGTCAACAAGAGGGCCATGGCCCACAAGTCGCTCACCTGAGAACATTGTACCTAAGCTGACTGGGCAAGACAATATTGTGATATATATATACATGTAGCTATAAAAAGAGTTTTAAAGGTTTTCCTATATAAGTCTATATAAAACTGATAAGCCCCGGGCCAGGGCAAATTTTGACAAGGTGTCATAATTTGAACAATCTTGGTAGAGGACTATAAGGTTAAGCTACATTTCAATTACAAATGATCTGGGCCTTACAGTTTCAGAAGAAGATTTTCAAAGGTTTTCCTATGAAAAACTGATAAGCCCAAGGGCAAGGCCAGTTTTGGCCCAGGGGTCATAATTTGATCAATCTTGGTAGAGGTCCATAAGGCAAAGCTATATATCAAAGCTGAAAGATCTGGGCCTTACAGTTTCAGAGAAGAAGATTTTTAAAGATTTTCCTATATAACTCTATGTAAAACTGATAAGCCCCGGTGGGCGGGGCCAATTTTGACCCTAGGGTAATAATTTGAACAATCTAGGTAGAGGACCATAAGGCAAAGCTATACATGTCAAATATTAATGATGTAGGCCATACAGTTTCAGAGTAGAAGATTTTCAAAGGTTTTCCGAAGAAAAACTGATAAGCCCAAGGGCGGGGCCATTTTTGGCCCAGGGTCATAATTTGAACAATCTTAGTAGATGACCATAAGGCAAAGCTATATGTCAAAGCTGGAAGATCTGGGCCTTACAGTTTCAGAGAAGAAGATTTTTAAAGATTTTCCTATATAACTCTATGTAAAACTGATAAGCCCCGGGGCGGGGCCACTTTTCACCCGGGGTCATAATTTGAACAATCCAGGTAGAGGACCATAAAGCAAAGCTACATGTCAAATATTAATGATCTAGGCCATACAGTTTCAGAGAAGACGATTTTTAAAGATTTTCCTATATAACTCCATGTAAAACTGATAAGCCCCGGGGCGGGGACAATTTTGACCCGGTGGTCATAATTTGAACATTCTAGGTAGAGGACCATAAGGCAAAGCTACATGTCAAATATTAATGATCTAGGCCATACAGTTTCAGAGAAGAAGATTTTTAAAGATTTTCCTATATAACTCTATGTAAAACTGATAAGCCCCGGGGCGGGGCCAATTTTGACCCGGGGGTCATAATTTGAACAAGCTAGGTAGAGGACCATAAGGCAAAGCTACATGTCAAATATTAATGATCTAGGCCATACAGTTTCAGGAGAAGATTTTCAAAGATTTTCCTAAGAAACACTGATAAGCCCAAGGGTGGGGCCATTTTTGGCCCCAGGGTCAAAATTTGAACAATCTTGGTAGAAGATCATTAGGTTATGATACATACCAAATATCAAAGGTCTGGGCCTTTTGGTTTCTGAGAAGAAGATTTTTAAAGATTTTCTTATGCATTAAAAGTAATGTCTATACGGTCATGTTAGAAAATCAAGTCCCAAAGCAAGGGGAATAACTCTAGCCAAAAAATTTGAACAAGATTTCGTTCCCCCTTGTCACTGATGCTTCTGACAAAGTTTGGTTGAAATCGGGTCAGTGGTTTCTGAGGAGATGTTGTTTGAAAATGTGGACGGACGACGGACGAAGAGCGGTCACAATAGCTCATCCTGAGCCGAAGGCTCAGGTGAGCTAAAAATGGACTAGACTTAGTTGAAAACTAGCATTGTCCATTTGAGGTTTCAGGGAGGCAAGGGTTAAGGCACATTCTGCTTTACTTTCAGCCTGTTTTAAGCTACTATCTGCTAAGACAAAAAGCCGAGGATTTCGAAAAAATCTGGAGAAATGGCATGGTTGGATAGGTATTGTCTAAACGCAAGTGTGAAAGATGTGGGTCAAAAGGTAGAGCAGTTGTGAGCTCTTTTCAGAATTTCAAGAAAACATACTTCTAAATTTAAACAGCTACCCAGATGCTGAGGTCAAGGTCACAGTGGTAAAACCTTTCACATAGATGGAAAGATATTGTCCCTAGGTATGTATTTTAATGTATTTAAGCTGTAGATCTAATTGGAGGGTTACAGAACAAATACAAGAACTTAACAAAACTTAACTCTTTGCACACTAGCTGGCGGCGGGTATATCTGCCGCAGTGTTTGCCTTTGCAAACAGTTTGGATCCAGATGAGATGCCGCATAATGCAGCGTCTCATCAGGATCTAAAATGTTTGACACTCTGCATGACCATGTTTTAAAACGAAAATTCTTTTTTTAGAAGAATAGCAGACAACAAATGTTGAAGACACAAAAAAATTACCCAGCATGCAAAGAGTACACAGAAGGTACATGTAAGAGGTCAACAATTTTACAAGTCTCAATTTAACCCTTTCCCACATAGCACATCTCTAGTATTGAATATAGGTGTCCACTTAAAGCAGGTTGAAAGTAAAGCAGAATGCGCTTTAAGCGCATTCTGCTTTACTTTCAGCCTGCTTTAAGCTATCATCTGCTAGAATATAGAAAATATTTTGTATTATACATATTTATGAATGTATAAATTGGAACTATTTTCTTCAAGGCAAGAATAAACTGAATGCGCTAAAAGGCGCTTCTATGGGGGAAAGGGTTAAGGAGTGTATGGTCCAAATCTGAAAGCTGTAAGTCAAAGCTAGGTAATAGAATACTTTCTTGAAACGGCTAAAGCAAAATTTAATGGGGAAAGCAACACGGACAGCAACGACTGGGTGACAACACAAGCCATCAAGGACATTTGTCCTGCGAGCCAGTTAAAAATGAAAATGGCCAACGGCGTATATTTCTTTATAAATATGGATTTATAATTATGCTTGTTTCTAGAACATTTTTGCTATTTACAGTACCTAGATTTCCATAGAAACTATGGATCTATAGTTCTATACAACCTCAGATGATCGTTGCAGTTACGTATTCTACACTGTTGACAAGACACCAGCAGTAATTGCCCATAACCCTTTACCCCAAAATATGTTTCTAAATAGGTGACCACTGAAAGCAAGTTGAAATTTACGCAGAAAACACTATGTCCTGTACACACATTTTGATTTATACTCAAACGCACCACTTCTAAAATATGAATATTTTTTCCAACTAGGTTTAGTTTCTGTTTTTCGTTATTGAACCAAGCTTATGTCTTGCATAGGTACACACTGCTAATGTTTTTTTGTTTGTTATGTAACAACACAATGACGTCAACGTGTCGTCCGTGCAAATGCCCATATGTGTATTATCAGTGTAGTATTCATGTGAATAGATTCATTTTAGCCCTAAAATAAATTTCTGTCTATACATGAATAAAACGCCGCGAAAATTAGATACCAACGTGAAAGTTATTGGACATTTAAATGATGCTCAACGTCACCCTTACATCATGATTTAACAGCAAGATAACGCAACATCGCATTCAGCTAGAGTGACTTCAACGAAAGTTATTGGCTACAAACATCAATATTCTTCATTGGCTGGCATTTTCGCCTGATCTGAACCTATTGAGTACATTTGGGACCAGTTTGGACGTCGTGTGTACAACGGCGTTCTGCAAATTCAGAGCCGTCATGGTGTGATTGACGCACTAGTACAGGAGTGGAATGGTATTCCACAATACCGAATACAGCGTGTGGTCCACCGTAAACGCTCCGGTTTTGCCAGGCTGTGGTTAATGAAGTGGGTGGTCTTACCAGAATCTGAAATTTGTGACTTTTGAAATTTGACCCGTCTTGTTTAAGACATTACTTTGTAGAACTTGCCATGAATTTTACAGGTACTGTTGTGACAATGTGTGATAAAATGCTTCACCATTGTCTTATTAAAAAGAAATTTCAAAAGTCCTTTCACAGAAAAAAATAACTTAACTTTTACGGCTGGTGCGTTTTCATTGCATTTGAGTATACTTTCAGTCTGCTTTAAACTACCATCTGCTGGGATGTAGAAAGTATTTATTGTGATCTACATTTATCACTTTATTAATTGGAACTATTTTCTCCAGTAGAAGAACAAATTTATTGGGTAGTGGGTTAATGTGCATTCTGCTTTACTTTCAACCTGCTTTTTAAGTGGTCATCTACCTTCAAAACTAAGAAACAGGCTATGGAGTAAAGGGTTAAAATACTCCCCTGGTGTGATCAATAATTACAAGCCATTGTAAAAGGAGCAAGCTCAGAAAAGAACTTCATTACACCAGAATAAAGAAAGTAACAGACTTGATCTTTCTCTTCTTACACTACAAAGTGTGTTTCATTCAATCTGCCACATCTGTTCCCTTAAATGAATTCCATACCACTTTCTTGATGCACAGCCACTCTAGTGTTCAGTCACCATACCATGCCCTTCTGACCATAGGCTATGATTAATGCAGAATAAAAGAAATGCAGAAAGCTTTCAGAGCTTTCTGTATTTCTATTGTCATGCATAAGCAGGGGCGCTAAGCCACGCCACCTTAAGACACCTGCATGCTATTTCAGAACATGGTCAATGAATGCAGGTTTGTAGGTATTTAGTTTGACACAGGTGTTTTATATGAAAGCCTGTGTTTTGTTTCACAAACTTTAATCATGTTCTTTAAGTTTAACCCTTTACCCAATAGAAGCGACTTTTAGCGAATCTGATTTATTCATCCGCTGAAGAAAATAGTTCCAATTTAATCAGTCATGAATACATATTATAGGGAAAATTTTCAATATATTCTAGCAAAGGATAGCTTAAAGCAGGCTGAAAGTAAAGCAGAATGCGCCTTAAGCGCATTCTGCTTTACTTTCAACCTGCTTTAAGTAGTAACCTTTTTTCAATTCTAGAAATAGGCTATCAGGTAAAGGGTTAAGAGTAGAATCTCCCATAACCTCAGAAGTATAACAGTCATGTAATGATGAGAACAATTACCTGTTCTGGCAGTTATTACCTTCAACATGCTAATCTCCAGCTCACTGGAATCTAAAGTTCATAATCCCTGCTGGTATACATGTATGTAGCATAAAGTGATGCTATATTTAAAGGAATTGTCTGATCAGGGTTATAATATATATAACCCTGTTAAGGATGTCTGATTTAAGATTGCACTGAAGAATGCAACATAATTAACAGAAGAAAGGTTAAAATGTTCAAGACACAGGTATTGAGTTTGAACAATTTTTCATCTATGGCAGACTTCCACTTTTCTCAGAGTACCCTTTACTAATTAACCCTTCCCCCCATAGAAGCGCCTTTTTGCACATTCAATTTATTCCTCCGCTGAAGAAAATTGTTCCAATTTATTCAGTCTGACTGAGTGATGAATATTTATCAGAAGAAATATTTTCTATTTTCTAGTAGATGGTGGTCACCTTTTACAAAACAAGAAACAGACTATGGGGTAATGGGTTAAGTAGTCACCTATTTTCAAAACTTGAAACAGGCTATGGGGTAATGGGTTAACCAATATTCTTCAAGCCATAGCCTCTCAGAACTTTCTTTATCTGACTGTCTCCACTAACCCACACATTGTGACTATTCATTTAGAATCATGCATTTCTTCAAGATGATTCTAATGAGTAGTCACAACATGCAATTTATGGGCCATAAAGCAGGACATGTTACATCTTTTCGTTTACCCATTACCCAATAACCTGTTTTTAGTTTTAGAGACAGATAATTAATAAACCACTTAAAGCACTCATTGAAAATTTTACAGCAGAATGCGCCTTTATGTGTATATGTGCATTCTGCTTTACTTCCTCTAAAAACCAGGAGCCCTGATAGATTCTGCAAGTTTTTCAATATGCAGGTCAATAAAAACAGTTTGGAATTTTTGTTTAAAATTCAACACTGGGAGGGTTATATAAATACTTATACTGACTGGAAGTTTACAAAATAATTTTGCAGACAGACTCATTCACCATCTGATCAAGATCAAAATTATTCTAGTCATACAGTCGGGATTGGTCAGTTGGATAACAAACAATCTGTGGACAGCAATTTTGAGGCAGAATACATACTTACTATATGAGCAGGCTAAAGGGTAAAGAGCCTCCTGGCAATAACCATTACTTAAAGCATTCCACAGTTATGATTCAATCACTCTTGTTAAAACTTACTCTACACAGACATGAGTGTGCCCTATATTGTACCTATAAATTCTGAGCTTGTTAAGAAACCAAAGTGGAAAAACCTGCTTATCATTAGGGGTGTAACAATACGGCAATATATTGTTATATTGCAATACGCCTCTTGGCAATACGTATTGCAATACCGTTTTTACGTATTGCAATATTCTATACATCTACATGTTTACTATTTGAGCACATACAAGAGGAGTTGCCCTGTTATTTTGAATGAAATACTGTGACAATAATAACATTCACAGCAATAATAATGCTGTTAATTTGGACTCTCCCTTGTATTTAATAGTCCGGCCGCGGACACGTTTAACCTTGCTTGGAGTTGTATAGAAAATGTTTTTGTGGTTTTTGGTAGAATAGACCCTCAGCATCAAGGATCCGATGTATGACCGCCGGTCATCCTTGAGCATTTTGAGATATTCAAGATGGCGTCCAAGATGGCCGCCGGGATATATCTGGCTAACTGTTAGGTTTGATTCAATAAGCTTTAACAGATTTTTCAGCAAATTATTGCTCAATTTTATCTTTTGTGACATAAGTTAAGTTCAAAATAGAAAAAAAAAAATCTATAATTCAAAATGGCGTCCAAAATGGCCGACAAAGTACTTTTTATGTAAATAAAATGCAAAGTAAGTGCGTTACTTTACAAGGCTACGATTTGCTCCAGTTTTTTCCCCGTCGTGATAATATAATTGTTCATAATTAATAATAAAGCATGACAAGATCAAGTTTGCGATTAATTCATTCATGAATGAATTATAAGAGACTGTCATCAGAATAGAGTATACATAAAAACCATACAGCTTAAGTGTACATTAAATTAGTTCATGCATATCCATGTAAAATGCAATAAATATTTCAGATTAACAGAAAAGTAATTAGTCAAGTCAAAACTCAAATATTATCAATTAGTTCATAGAACCCAATTACCTACCCTTAATATATAAATTTCACTGTTTTTTAAACAAAGAATGCTGAAATTATCGTACAAAAATAAAGTTTTGTGTTTGCATTACTTAGATATTTGTCACCACATGTCACCTTTCTTGTTAAATAGTTCAATTACATGTGAGCTTCTTAGGAACAGGGAAATAAATTGGTAGAATGGATACCAATAATTCTTCTTGGGATGCAAGTCTCCTGAGGATGTGGTGGCACCTATTTGAACCAGATAACTGTGTACAGTATCTTACAGTATAAAACTATGTTCATCATTCCTTTTCATCAAGCCTTTTAGCATGTATTCTGTGAGTTTGTAAGCTAGTACTGCTGCTGCAAAGAATCATCATATCTTTGAAATATTGCTGAATGAGTACATGGCTACACAGACACTTGACTGAACAGTCTTTTGGCTTAAACATAGATTAGAATAAGAAAGAATGACATCACACATATAATTTCTAATATAAAAAAATGCATATCTTTACTCCTGAATTACCAAAGTAAACAGAACTTTGGTACAGTTACTGTCAAATTCAGTCACTACAAAAGTGGTCATCTTGTATCAGAAGTGCATAACTCTTGACATGATGATATATTGCAAAGCCGCTGGCCTATCAGGAGTGATAGCCGAGATGATTAAAGCAGCTTCGGAGTACAAGGGGTTTGAGATTTGAAGACGACTGACTGATGCGATTTTCAGTAATTGTGTGATATCTGAGGACAGTGAGGCAAATTCCATCCTCAAACAATAAAAAAGTGAATAACAAGCTCGCATGAGCGACACTTATCATGTGGTAAAGCTCAAGGACCAGACAGTAACGTTGATGAACCGATTAAACAGATACCTCTGTGCGTGAGATTATCAACATTGATGCATGTAGTTTGGAATTGTTAATGGTACAGGTACTATTGATTCGTTCTTCACCGTGAACCATCTATAGCACAAGTAAATGGTCGAAATCAAACCTCTGCATGTGGCCTTTGTTGATCTGGAGAAAGCCTTTAGATTCAATACCAAGAATGAACTTTTGGTTTGAGGAATGCGATTTGCATGTCAAACAGAGTTTGAAACCGCTTACATGAAGCGGGCAGTATTACGAGAAGTTTTTGTGTATGGTTTGCATTAGGTATTTGATCTCAACCCTCTGCTGTACCAGTGCTTGATGTTCTGCTTTACTAGTGTATGAGACTCTGTCATAAGAGTCTAGCAAAGGTGTTCCGTTGGCGCTTCTGTACACACTTTTCTGTGATCACAAATTCACTGACAGTGTAACCCAAAAACCTGGATGGAAGGTTGTTATCAAACCGTGTTGACAGAGAGTTAACATGAAGAATACTTGGCTCATGATCTCAGAGTGGTCATTTGCTTGGTTTTCTTCGAGACTGTAGGGAATGTTCCTGTGCTGACTGTCAGATTGGAGAAAATTCAATTGCAGTAGTTATGTGACATTAATTGTACAATTACAAGCAGTGCAGACTTTGTATGCCTATGACGTCAGGACTAAACTTGTCTTTTTGATGGAAGACCAGTTACTCGGTTAGGTGTCGATGGGGCTACGTTTGATGTCTAGAAAGCTTCTGTAACATGTTGTTTGCTAGAAGAGGATTTGAGCTTGTCATAATCACAGGACAGGAAATTTCAAAGAAAGATCTAGCACAATTATATCCTTTGAGACTCGTAGCTTTACGCAGAATAGTGGACACGCAGGTGGCCCACTTGCTCTCATTTTCGAGCATTAAAATAAGAAGGGCATTTTTACATAACTTGTAATAACTTTTTTTTCTGGACAGATATCGTTCCTGTGCAAACGGCCTGTGTTAGTTTAAACATTTTCCTTTATGATGGAATTGTTTTGAAAAAATATTTTAATAAGATTTTGGTCCTTTTTTAAGTTTAAAAAGACACCTCTAAATCACATTAAACAAAGAGTAAAATGCTGAAAATAAGCCTCGACACGGATAATATAACACGACCTTGTGCATTTATACAAATCGATATCAATTCTGTGCAAACGGGCTCGTATACTTGACTATTTGTTCTTTCTTTTGATATAAATTTAAGAATTGTAAGTTAATGTTAATTTGGTCCTTTTTCAAATTGAAAATAAAATTAATATGTTCAAAGAGTCGTCGGGAGTTTCCGTAAATACCGAGCGGTAAGAGCCGAACATTGACGGGCACGCAAGCTAGCGTAGGACAGTTTATCGATAATCTATCGGTGTCCACTATTCTGCCTAACGAATAGTGTTCAACACCTGTTTGTTATTTTTTTTCATTTAATATGGAGGCTATTCATTAATGTCGTCTGTGGAAGACTTGCAGACAGTTTGCAGAAATTGAGCCTGTGATCAGTTGGATCTGTGGCGTTAAACAGGACGAGGAGGTCCCACAGATACAAGTGATGAGAACTAAACATTTGGGATGTTATGGACAGGTGGGGTGTGCCACTTCATGCATCAACTCAATAACGAGGAGGACCATTCTGCGCTTAGTAAGACTTAGTAAGAGATCACAATCGCCATGGTTAGACTATGGAAGAGATGACCAGGTCCTGCGTGTCAGAGGAGCATATAAATCAGGTTTGAGGACATTCTAGCCACATTCAGCCTACCCGAGTTGCTAGGACGTCCACAGCAGTTGAGAAATAAACGCATTATCATGTCAAGTACAACTAACTTAATAGCAAGCTATGTTAGAAACCTGACATGACCTTTTGTTTCTAATTATCATTTACAATGTGCAATTTTATTCCCTACTAATAAGAATATTCATTTATATAATAGTACAATATGCAAGTGATAATTCATAAACGTACTGTGTATCGACACCAATATGTTTATTAACTCCTTTACATAGGTTGTTGTGTGCGACACACTTATTTTCAATTTCACAATACATGCAGAACCAGGAATAGTATCCAATTTATATTACATCTCACATAATATTACTTCTTGAAAAACAAACAAAACCAAACGCTGACTTTGGCAGCCATTCTGATTGCCATTTAGAAAACGAATCATATAATTTATGTTCAAAACACAAACATCAATGGTGACTTAAACTTGAATTAACCTCAAAGTTTGATTTTTTCTGCAGAATGCGATGATTTAGATAGATCAACATAAGACTAATCTTTCAAAAACAGTTATTTCATAATTCTAATTAATTCTTAAAAACACTCATTTGTCTTAAAAAGAGGCTAAAAAGAATGGTATGCTTGGTGGATAGATTATATACTCACTTTTTACATTTATTTTACATTAAGTAAATTTTCAGGCTCCATATCTTTTGAAGTACTTCTTCAACTCAAGTTTTGTTTGAGATTTTTAGGGTTCATACGTTCACCAATGTATTCCAGTGGAACATTTATATTAAACGACACATGTAACGAAAATGAAACACAAGGTATATTCTTATTTCAAATCAAAGGGAGGTAATTTGATATTTGAAGACTTTCTAGTCTTGATAACGCCGTGAATATTGCGATGAATGCAAGTCTAATGTGATTTTATTTTCTTTAAGCAAATGTTCTAGCGGCTGAATATGAGCACGATTGTATCTCCTCTATAGAGAACGTTTATAATAAAAAATACTGTTTTCCGGAAAGAGTTATCGACCTTTTCATTTTCAATACAATGTGAGACGCTGATAATTAAGAATACAAAAGTGGGTACTTTCTGCTTTTTGCTTATTATATAAAATTGAAGAGACAAGCATCTGTTTTGCATATTTTGTCGGCAATTTTTGACGCCATTTTGAAATTAACAGTATACTTTTCTCTGTTTGTTTTTTTAAACATCGAAGAAGTATTGAACTACTTTTAATCTTGTTTACAGTTGACAATTACCTAATCAAAACTGACAGCAGTTTCATTTTTCTTCCCGCAACCATCTTGGACGTCACCTTAATACTTTGTCGGCCATTTTGGACGCCATTTTGAATAAAGCATTATTATTATTACTTCCATTTTGAACTTGAATAATGTCAAACGTTATGAAAGTGAACTATAATCTGCTGAAAATTTTAAATCAAACCCAACAGCTAGTCATTTTATCGTTATGCATGGACTTACTCAATGTAAACTTAAGCTGTATGTTTTTATGCATACTGTATTCTGGTGAAAGTCTCTGATAATTCATTTATGAATGAGTTAATTGCCAACTTGATCTTTTCACGCTTTATTTATTAATTATGAACAATTATATTACCACGACGGGAAAAAACTGGAGCAAATCGTAGCCTTGTAAAGTGTCATTTTCATTTTATTTCACATAAAAATGGTCTTTGTCGGCCATTTTGGACGCCATTTTGAATTATAGATTATTTTTATTTCTATTTTGAACTTTAATTATGTCATCAAAGATGAAATTGAACTATAATTTGCTGAAAATTCCGTTATAGCTTATTGAATCAAACCTAACAGTTAGCCAGATAAATGCTGGCGGCCATCTTGGACGCCATCTTGAATATCTGGAAACGCTCAAGGATGACCGGCGGTCATACATCGGATCCTAAATGCTGAGGGTCTATTCTACCAAAACCCACAAAAACATTTTCTATACAACTCCAAGCAAGGTTAAGCTAAAATACCCTTATCTGCTACCAGACTATAAGGGTGTATCAATGTCATGAATTTAAGAAATTTTCAAAGTATATGAAAACACTTTATGATGGTTTTGTATTGAAGAGCTATTTAAGATGAATGAAAAAATAATACAAGAGCCGCATGCAGCCCTAAATCACTCACCTGAGGACTATTGTGTTATATATTACTCAATGTAAAATGAAGTTTGTGGACTGTTGCATGAAGAAGTAATTCGGAAACTGTTTGTCTATGTAAAACTGATAAGCCCTGGGGCAGGGCCATTTTTGACCATGGGGACATGATTTGAACAATTTTGGTAGAGGACCATAAGGCAAAGCTAGATGCAAAATATAAAAGGTCTGGGCCTTACGGTTTCAGAGAAGAAGATTTTTAAAGGTTTTCCTATATAAGCCCCTGCGAAACCCAAGTTCTTGATTTTAAGAACTGTTCTTTAACAGTTCAAGAACATCAAGAACTGTTCTTGAACTGTTCTTAACTAAAAATGTACTGTGTTCTTGAACTTTAGTTGTGCGCATACATGTCATGTAAATATCAAAAATATATTATGCTCATGATAAAAATGTATAAATGTAAGTTATGTAACTTACCATAAACCTGTTTTCAGGAGTTTGAACTGGTTTGGAGTATTTAATTTTTTGCCATATTCACATTTTAAAGTATAGATAAACAGAAAATTTTAAATCTGTGACCTTGATGACTGTGGATATATCAGGTGTCCTGTGTGTATCATAATATTCACTGTTTTGTGAAATTTACAACTATAGCACATATTACAGATAGTCTGTCTGTCACACTTTTTGTCCAGAAGATATCTCCAATTCTTAGCTGATGCTAGGGAAATGAAATTTCATGTTTGGAAAGAACTTGATCAGAGGAAGTGCCATTTGCAAGGGTCATAACTCTTGTATCAATATTTAGGGAGTTATTTCCCTTTGTCATTTGTTCGTAGCCTGCAGATAACTTAAGTTCTACTGATGCTAATGGAATGAAATTTCATATATGAATAGAGTTTGATGAGAGAAAGTGCCATTTAAAAGGGTTATTACTAATTGGTATCAACATGTTTTGAGTTATTCCCCTTTGGCTGTTCTTGAACTGTTCTTAAAATAATCTTTAATATAATCAAGAACACATTTAGAGCATTTTAAGAACACATCTGTTCTTGAACTGTTCTTAAAATGTTCTTAAATCTTGTCAAGAACACATTAAGAGCATTTTAAGAACACATCTGTTCTTGAACTGTCCTTAAAATGTTCTTAAATCTTGTCAAGAACACATTAAGAACATTTTAAGAACACTTTTGTTCTGGAACTGCTCTTGAAACTGTTCTTGAACTTTTCAAGAACAGTTTAAGAACTTAAGCAGTTCTTGACCTGTTCTTAAATAGTTCAAGAACAGTTCAAGAACTGAAGTTCAAGAACACAGTACATTTTTAGTTAAGAACAGTTCAAGAACAGCATACCCTTGGGCTCATGATGATATCAATCCTATGATATAATCTTTGGCTTAGAAACATATGATATTCCTGTCACTCTTTGCATGCATGTGGTATATAAGATGATGCGCTGAGAGGATATGTTTTTTTTAAAAGACTTCTTTCAATCACAATAATCCTGGAACTCATTAAAAACTAATAAAAAGCCATTTAAGATACTCCACATGTATTTCTTTGCTAAGAAAAAAATTGAAATGTTTGATCTTAATTGCTAAGCCATTCTAAATGGATGCACATGTCACACATGCATCATAAAAGTTTGGCATGATTGGTGGTGCTGTGCATAACATTAATTGTTACCCTGCAGTGCTTTAACTGTAAACTCTGATCATAATGAAGCTATATAAAACAACACTTTAAACTCTACTCGCTGGGTATCATTTTTCAAAATTGTTAACAACTTATGCAAACATTTTGAATCCAGATCAGGCCCCACAAATGTGGGGTCTGATCTGGATCCAAACTGTTTGGTATATAGATTTGATTTCTTCAAAAATTATGTATAATAAACAATCATTTACTAAGATATGGAAACTTATAAAAGTATGTATAAAATACTAAAGAAAACAGATCAACTGGTATTAAATTAATTAAAACCATTCTGTGTGGATATATATTGTTCCTAGAACAGATATTGAATCTAGAACATATGGGGTTTTGCCTAAGTTAGTAAGTACCTAACACACTCAAACCTAGCGGGGAGTATACTCGTCGTATTCAAAGAGTTTACCTTTTAAGAGTATGCTTGTCCTGTGGAACAGTGTAGATCATGATCAGATGGCTCCTTAAGGAGCCCTCTGATCAGGGTCTACACTGTTTGTCATATTATGAATATATTGTTAAAATACCCCTAAATAGTTGAACATGGACAAGACTAATTTGAAAATAGAATAGTTCATTAAAGGTTTCAGCGATGAATTAGTTAAGTCTTTCTTCCATAGACAAAGTGTTAAACTCTAAATGATCCAGCATGTATGATTTCAAACTTCATTCAATGTTTAAACATCATGTGTTTATGTAAAACACAAACGACTAGATGCTGCACTTTGCACATGAACTTCATTAGGAGTTGCAAGCAAATAATAAAATCTCTTTCATAAACACTATAAAACATAATTAAAATGTAATGTCAGACACACAATTCAGACTATATGGCTTCTATGTATGACCTTGACCTTACACATTTCTCTCAAAATGAGTCAATATTTGTATTGAAAGTATCCCAAATTTCAAGTGTGACACAAAGTTAAAACCAAGCTCAATTACCTGTGTAAGTTTGTTTGTTAACCCTTTACCCAATAGCCTGTTTCTAGTTTTGAAGACAGGTGCACCCCATAGCTTGAAAGTAAGGTAGAATGCATGCATGAAAATAGTTCCATTTTATACTGTCATGAATATGAATCATAAGAAAAGTTTTCTTTATTCTAGTAGATAGTAGCTTAAAGCAGGCTGAAAGTAAAGCAGAATGCGCCTAAAAGTGGTCAAATATTTTCAAAACCAGGTTATTGGGTAATAGGTTAAACCCATTACCCCATAGCCAATGTTTCTAGTTTTGAAAATAGTTGATCACTTAAAGCAGGTTGAAAGTAAAGCAGAATGCGCCTTAGGCGCATTCTGCTTTTATTTCAGCCTGCTTTAAGTTACCAGCTTCTAGAATACAGAAGTTATTTGAAATTTTCTAATGTTAAGTATTCACAACTGTATAAATTGGAACCATTTTCTTCAGTAGAGGGATATATATTAGAGGCGTTAAAAGGCATATTTATGGGGTAATGGGTTAACTGAAATGACCCAATGAATCTTTATCAAGAGTCTGACTATATGCTACATGTACAAAAGGAAAAGTTATAGTCATGGCAAAAATATTATAAATTATATGTAGACACTCCCTACTCCCCAAAATAACCTGGCAACATGAGAAATATGTGAACTTTACTTCAATTCTTCCAAAACTGTTTGACCTTTTTATACGATGATTTATGTATTATTTTCATTTGCAAGGCATAGATGTAAATATCCACATAATTTTTAGAGCCTATCAAAACAAACATGCACCTACATTGCCTGAACAACTTTTATCTTGTCTGCACTTAACCCATTTATACATGATGCACACTCGATAAATTGACACTTGCACACAATGAAGACATGGATGGGCTTCAGTGCAATAGGGTTGTAGATTATATTGCAAATATATAGAATTGAGATGATTTTAATGTGTCAGTTTAAAACCATAGGGTTTAATGCAGAAATAAAGATTTTAGTTTTTGAAATACGCCCCTTATCTGGAGCTCTGACAAATGGTCTAAGCAATGCTATACTCAATTCCCCATATATCAATCAAATACTATATACACTGGGCATAGAAAGAAACATGGGGTTCTCCAGCAGTCACCAATTCCATCTGTATCCATCTGCTGGGGACATCCACAAAATACATGGCTGATTTCAATTGGCATGCCAGGGGACTGATTGACAACCACTGCACATGTAGGCTTGGAAGGACCAACTGCAGGTATTTCCTAACACCATTTCTTACAGATAATCAAGCATTCCAACAAGCATAATGGAGGCATTCTTTGGCATACAATGGTTTATGCCATCTTCCCAGTAAGCTGGTATCAAGATCTGCCAAAGTACACCTACATCTCATCACATGTCCACAGAAAACAATACACAGAGGTAGACAAGGACACATTTAACCCTTTCTTCCAAAGATACACCTTTTTACATATTTAATTTATTCCTCCACTAATATGTATTAATTATTATCGGAATTTAAAACAGGTGACTGTTTAAAAGCAAGGTGACAGTAAAAGAGAAAGCTCCTTTAGAAGCTTTCTGTTTTACTGTAACCTCCCCTACTTTGCTGTCACATGTCTTTTATACAATCAATTAACCTTTTAGTTGTTGTAGTGGTCATAATAGAGAGGTTTCACTGTACAAGGGACTCCTCACTGGTGCTTATGAATTGTTGGGGTCCATTTCACATTTTGAAATTCCATCACTAAATCATTACTATATACCCCTCCCTGCCCGGGATTATGACATATGATCATGGTATCTGTGAGTCTTGCATTTGAACTATCTGTAAATGGTGCTTATGCATTACTGGGAAAACTTAATTTCACATTTTGAAATTCCATCACTAAACTCAGACAATTAATCATTACTATACCCCTCCCTGCCAGGGATCATGCCATATGATCATGGTATCTGTCTTGCATTTGAACAGGCTGTAAATGGTGCTTATGCATTGTTGGGAAAACTTATTTCACACTTTGAAATTCCATGACAAACAGGGTTATTCAACTACTCCTCCCATCACTGGGATCATGACTTCATGGTGTCTGATACAGCGAGAGTTTCACCCTTAAAATGCTTGACAATTTCTTCTCAACATCAAAGTCTTCATCAACTTTAATAATTCTACACAAATATTGGTTGAGTGTCACACAGTTTAGATCTGATCAGGCCCCACATTAGTGGGGCCTGATCTGGATTCAAACTGTTTGCAAAAGTCTTCAAAGCTTGTTAACTGTCCCATCATTCAAACCATTAAAGAAGTGGCAGATTAGGTATCAAGATAGCACTTGAGTAATCAAGCATTCTAATCTCGGCTGGGTTTCACGTACAAGCTACTGAAAAGTGAGGCCAGTTAGATAACATTGGGCTTCTGAAACAAAGACCTCTATTAGCCTGGGACCTCCTTGGAAATTCCTACTGATAACACGGATCACTTCCTAGGGAGTCAACCGCATTATCCCAACATTCTACAAAATCGTGTTACTATAATCTATACCCTCAGAAAGTGCTATATAAACCATGAGAGAATGCTATATGTAAGGGGTGACTTGCAGTTGTTTTACATTTGGAAACAGTATGGATCCCATTCAGATTCAAACTGTTGTCACATGGATTTTTTTCTGGAAATATATTTCTTCGAAACCTAAAGTGATTAAATGCACATGCTGTCAGCAGATAGCAATACTTTTTCCTGAAGTAGACAACATTTTGTCAGCATTCAAAGGGTTTATCAGAAACCTAGAGTTTTTCAATAAAGCTCAATTTTAATGTTGCAAGAATTAAGTTAACAACAAAATTCCAACAATTTCTGGGTACACTATTTTGGGTCCTGCCGACATACTTTTTACCTGTTTCCACCAAACCAACTGTTTGGACTTGTCACATTTTCACCAAGCAATATGTTGTGACTGCTCATCGGAATCATTGCCAAGAGATGATTCTAATGAGTAGTCACAATATGGCGTTTATGGAGAAAACTATGGAATCTTTAATTATAAACTTTGTCAGGAAATATACACAAGTTAAAGGACCAGAATTGAGTCATGATGCAGACGTTCTAGGCATAACACTTGCCACAGAGAAAAAATACAGTTTATGAACCTCTATCAGTATGTGTTATATCTGTTCTGCCAATAAGAGGTTGATGATATATCACAATAATTCTGACATGTTTGTATTGGAGACTAGTGATACCACTTATATCACCTCAACATTTTATTGCACCTCTTATATTTTATCTGCCACAGTAAATGATTCAGATTTTCATACTCATGTTGATTAAACCTATATACCAGAGAAATACCCCACCCTTATCTGGAGTCCTGGTGTAGATCCTAATCACATGACTGCTGCATGAGCACCCCACCCCTATGGCTATTTATGGTTGTTTGCAAACACTAGAGTTCTCCAGTATCTTAAAATTTCCAGAATGTGCCATGAGGGACATTCTGCCTTACTTTCAAACTCATGTCTTCAAAACTTTAACTAGAAACAGACTATGGGGTAAAGGGTTAACTCTTTGCATGCTAGCGGCAGATATATCCGCCATAGTGATTGCCTTTGCAAACAGTTTGGATCCAGATGAGATGCCACGATATGCGGCGTCTCATCAGGATCCAAACTGTTTGCCATTCTGATCCTGAATTTAAAAGATTTTTTTCAAAATTCTAATTTTAGAACAATAGCAGACTAAAAAATATTGCAGACGAAAAAAATTACCCAGCATGCAACAAAGAGAATATTTTCACTAGCAGCGGCACATCATTGTGTTCATTGTAAGAATCCCAGTTTATTGACATCTAGGAGGCTGGCATCCTACAAAGAGGTTCTATGTCTCCTTGACAGCTAACCCTAGTCCAACAATAATACTGTGTGCTCATGAATGCGGTTCTAGAGTGTTAACAATTAAGCAATAGGGCCACTGTACAGACTATCCACTGTTTGTCTTATCCTACAGGGTGATTATAACCCTATAGGCTATACAGTATACTCAATAGATACACTGTATGTATTCACATTTAACTTATTCATACCCCAAAAGAAAATGGTTCCAATTAATAGTCATGAATAGGAAATAACTTCTATTTTCTAGCAGATGGTAGCTTATCATGCAGGCTGAAAGTAAAGCAGAATACATCTTATGACTCATTCTGCTTTACTTTCCACCTGTTTTAAGTTGACACTTGTCTTCAGAATTAGAAACAGCTTAAAAAATTATGGAGTAAAAGTTTAATCAATGTGAATTTAATGAATGGAGTACAGTCAAACCTGTCATAGTGACCGTCCCTATATAACGACTCTTTGTCTTATGCGACCTTAAAAATTCCTCCCAACACATTTTCCTCTATGTTCAGACTGTGTATACCGCGAACCTGTGTTACGTGACTAACGACCGTAATATGCCGCTCCCAAAGCCCAATCTTGCTATTAAACGCACCTGTTTGCAGCGACTCGATAATTGCCGGTCATTATCGATTTTTCAGTTTTCATTTCCAGGAGGCGAATATTCCTTTGTTTGTAATGTAAGATCAAAATTTCGGCAAAAAACAGAGTTACACTTACTTTAACAGAACAGAACAGATGTAATTCACGTTTCAAAACTGCAAGTTATAATTTGTGAGTAGACAATTGTGGTAACTGATTCAAAGGCGATCTGGAATGAATTTGGAGAATTGAGCTACCAGAAAGCAATTAAATATAAAAAGTATTATTAGAACTCGACTAATAATGCTTTTCTTACCCCGAAAATAGCCATTCCGGTGATGATTTACTGTTAAAAAGTCGTTCCCAATCCAACACTCTATTACGAAAGAACGGGTGAGGGAAATTATGTCGTATAAACTCCAGCATACTATAATCGTAACTTTCTGCGAAAATATGAGTGTAATTAACATTTTATATGAATGTAAACCGACAGTTAACTTCTTGAATTGATTTTTCAACGATACATTATGAAAAATCCCATTAGAAAACAAAGCGATATGCCGAAACTGAGAAGCAGAATTTTTATGCACATTCCTATATGCCGTTGCGAACACTCAGGTTTTGGCATATGTGTATTACGTGTGGTACAAGTAAAAAAGATGGTTCTTCAGCGTCTTTTCTTTCGTCGGTTTTACAAAGGTTTTTTTCCTTTTTCTACTTTGTAAGACTGTTTTTAATAGGAGATATTGACAAATAAAACGGCGTTAAAAATAGCGCGGTCATATTTTGAAATTGACAAAATGGTGGCGCGATAAAATGGTGGACATTATAGACGCTAAACTAAACGTGGACATTTCGGGGAAGATTTACATGTGAGAGAGACAACAAAGACAAAAAACAACTTACACACGCCAAGATCGAATTCTTACTCCATAAGACGCGATTCTGAATATGAATTATACATTTAATAGACTGAGAAAGCGATCCTAAATTGGACACATGTTCATCAGATTCAACGGAATTGAAGAAAAAAATTGAACTCTTTCGTCGAATCTGTTACGGAATAAAATCTCTAAAAACACAAGACCGACGAATATTTCAGGTGATTGATTGGATCTTTTATAGTATTTGATCATTTGGGGATGAATAGTCAACACGTTATGTAAGTATTTGTGATAATAGCAATTAATAATTTTGTCTGAAAATATAGAAAATGATCTTATTATTGCTTTTGGAAGAAAGGGTTAATATAGAAGTTTATTCAGAGAAACATGCATAATGGTGTTCACTTGTATACTAATTTACCCTTGAAAACTGATAACCTGACTTATGTGACTACCTGTCTTATGTGACCTTATTGTGTGTCTCCCCTTGAAGGTCACATAAGACAGGTTTGACTGTATATGCATCCTTGATTCTCAAACAGTTGATATTGATTTCTTAACTGATTTATGATATATGTCTGATTATATACTTTCAGCCTGCTTTAACTCTTTCCTCCCTGAAACTTTAAATGGACAATTCCAGTTTCCATTTAAGTCTGGTCCATTTCTGACTTTTAAGGGTTGTTTTTGTCAATGTTTGGCCTAATGACAATTATATTAAACAGTGAAGACCCTGATCAGAGGCCTCCTTTCGGAGCCCTCTGATCTGGGTATTCACTGTTTGCACAGGACAAGTGTACTATTCACATGTACACTGTTTGAAAAGGACGCCTATATGCGGGACTAGGGTTCAAAGAGTTAAGCAACCATCTGTCTTTAACAATAAACACAATGTCATATGGCCAAGCTATAGGAAAAGAGTTATCATGGAAATTGGATTAAAGTCTGGCAACAATCACCATGTCATTGTGCAATATCAGGGCTGGACAAATCCACTTGCCCATCCCACGGGCAAGCTCAAATTCTGTTTGGGCAAGTCCGATTCAGACAGCAAATTGCCATGGGAAAGGTCGATTTTCAGATCTGGGCAAGCTCGAATTCTTTGAAACAATTGTAAATCAACCAACCTATTGTCGAGTTGCACTGGGTTAACAATCAAACACAGCATTAATCTTAAAGTAGAGCAGAGCGTACTTTGAAGCACATTCTCCTTTACTTTCAACCCACTTTAAGTTGTCATTTTTATTCAAAACTAGAAACAGGCTATGGGGCAAGGTGTTAAACAGCAGTACTTTGGGCAATTAAGAACTATTTTCAAATGAAATCTAATTTAAGCCATCAAATATTTAATGACCTTAACATCAACTTAATTCAACAAATGGGAGCTCCATTACTTAAATTCTACATTTAAAAGCCAACTTCTAAAGATCAACTTCAAGATCTAAAACTGATCAACTGTTATTAAACAATAAAATAAATTCATCACCACATCCAGTCTGCATCAGCTATAAAAGCTTTCAAACAACCAATGAGTTCAAGCTCAAGGTCATCTGTACAGCTGTAACCCTATGACTTCCCACCACACAATAACCAGAACTGCCTGGAACAGGGCTCCAGATAAGAGGTAGTTTTTTCAACAAATTCAACATTTTCTCACTCTTTTTAGCACCAAATCCTATGGTGTTACTACTCATTAGAATCGTCTCTTCGAGACGATTCTAATGAGTAGTGACACCATAGGGTTTAATTCAGAAATAAAGATTTTAGTTTTTGAAAAACTACTCTTATCTGGAGCTCTGCTGGAAGCATAAAGATCAGAGATACTGGGTTGTTGTTGTTGTTTTCTCCATACTGTATTGATTGGCTCAGATCATCAGACTCCTGTTCTCTCTCTCACTCCAAGCTGTCTCTCAATATTTCATGACTCAACCTTCCCACTATTGATTCTTAAACAGTAAAGTTCTGCAAAATAGTTCCTCATTTGAACACACACTGATTCCATTTATAAAAGGTGGCAGCTTATAGCAGGATGAAAACAAAGCAGAAAGCTCTTAACAAGAGCTTTCTGCTTTATATTCATCCTGCTTTAAGCAATAACCTGCTTTAAACACCCAAATACTATTTATTTGACTGGTTGTATTATTTGTTTTTACTGTACTTGTGCCTAATCACTTCACTGCAGACCAGTCTACAAAGCTGGTATCCTGCTGAAATATATTTAAAGCTTAAAGTGGTTGATTTCATTATTTTTCAATCATAAGCGCTCACCTTCAAACTGCAAATAAAACAACAGGCAAAGGACATGAACATACCAAACAAATGCCCCATTGCAAAAGAATGAAAAAAAAAATATAGACATTAAGCTTTCAAGTTGAAAATCACCATTATTCAATATATGAATAATAAGTGATGAAATCAATATAGTTCCAGTGATCTAACTATTCTAACCAATAAATGACCTCATCAGAACTATTCACTGACAGTAATCTATCTACCGTTTCAAAATGACTAATTCTGCCAGGCTGCTGCTGTTGTATTTTGTCATTGAATTTTTTCTAGTCATTCCGAGACATAATTTTAACCCGTTGAATGTGAGGAAATGATATAAAGACCCTGTCACCCAGTGCCTGCAGTTGAAATCCAAACCACTAGCATATTATTGGTGTCTAATATCAGTGTCCAAACTTGTTATATATACAGGTAGAATCTGGGTAGATACCAGGGCTCCAGATAAGCCCGCGTACTCAGTGAAATACGCTAACGTTTTGACCGTGTACGCGTTAATTTCAAAATATTGAAGTACTGTGTACGCGAGAAATTCCCGGGGACGTGTGTATCAATTCAAAAGCCGAGTTTTTGTCATACCGAGATTTGCAAATAAGTCAAATGTTATTGATTGGCGCTCTCGTAATGAAGCTTCGTTTCATCCTATGGTAATTATTTACTTGCGCACCGTTAGAAAAGGGAGGTTACTGCACACCCATATACATCTATATCTTCATTGATATATGGAACCACGATAAAATCCAAGTTCTCCGAAAAGTGTTTTGGTTGAAAAACTCGCAACAAAATGTCAAAATCTTAGCATGGAAGAGTCAGAAAAACGATAGAAAGTTGAAAACCGTCGGTTGTGCGCTATCTGATTTAAAAGGAACTAACACCTAATGAAACTTGTGTTATGTTGAACGATTATATAAACTCGAACATTGTTTCATCCGCGGAGAAAACCCCCCGCATAAGCGGCTAAAATGTAAGATTCTTGAAAATCGTAATTTACATACATGTATCTTCTACTTCTACTTCTACTTTATTATTCCCTAAGTACTGTCAATATCTGACAATGACAGTGAGGTCGGGGACACTGACAGTGTTAAAAAAAGTAAAACATAATGATAAACAATGCAGAGCTAAAAGGTCAATTATAAACAGGTTAAAAAGTTTTTAAACAGAGGTTAAACAAGTTTAAAAACAACTTATGCAGTTAGCATAAGTTAGGGGTTGTGAGATCTGAGGCTGGCAGTGAAGCTTGTGAGACTGTCACTGACTGGCCTTAGTGCTGTGTGGTAGATTATTCCAAAGTCTGATGGTACGTGGAAAGAGTTTGAGTGATACTGTGTCCTAGTAGAGAAAGGTATGACAAAGTTGAGATTTCTTGATGGATGGAGATGTATGGTCTACAACTATTAGGTTATTTGAAATTTTGTATAGCATTATTTAATTACTGAGGCATTGTTTCACCTTTCTTCAAAAGTTGAAAATTTAACCCGCGATCTGCCGATGAATTGAAAATCCATGTGTACTGATTGAAAAATCTGGGGACTGATTGTTTTCAAAATTGATCAGTACTGTACTGATTAGAAGAAAAATTATCTGGAGCCCTGGATACCATATACCAGCAAAACTTCAATTTTCTTTCAGAAGTTTAACCAATTACCCCATAGCCTGTTTCTACTTTTGAAGATAAAATGTAACCACTTAAGGTACTTCGCATATGCGCGTAGTTTCCATACGATTGTTATGAAACTTTTCATGAAGAATGATAATAGCCTAAGAAACAATGTGTGTAAATATAGGCAAAATTTATCGTATGGTTTGTCTTTAAGGTCTTTTTTCTGACAAAAACCTAGAATTTTGATGATTTTATTTTTCTTAAAAATGAATAAAGCTAATGACTATAATTCTTGCCCAATAAGTAGTCCACAACATTCTTTACAAGAAAAGCTAAAAACATTTTGAATAAAGGTGTTCAGAAAGATGTTATCAGCTATTTAAATTTTGCAAAATGCTAAAAAATTGAATTACAAAAAACTGACTCATTCAATGTATATTTGTTTTCATTTTATTCAAATATATGGTTGATGAACTAGTCAGTCTGAAAAAATTAGAAAATATTACAGTCAGGATTTGATGTAATAACATATTTTCTTATTAAAATGTGGGATATTTGTTGTTTAGATACAGTTACCTACCTTAGAATTAAAACCTTGTCATTAAAATGCAAATTATTATTTATTCATGGACTTGCATACAAGGTTTATTATATTGTTTGAACATAATTATAATGGGCAATATCGATCTTGAAAAGGTTAGCGTATTGATAAGCTTCAAGGTGTGGCTTTATAGTTCGATCAAATCGTTTACATGTATACCGATTTAATTGACTTGTAAGTCATTAAAACTAAAACGTACAGGTAAGTGGACATATACTTGGACCGTAAACATCACTAGTACTAATCAACGAAGACTAAACATAACATGTCTCTTGATTACTGCGTTATGGATTGACAAGTCAATAAATCGGACATAAAATATTTGGATCCGTTGGGTCCTATGACCTTTGGATTGCTAGTCAACCACTATAGTCAACCACTATTCTCGGGGACGCTCGTATCAATTTCAAAAGCCAAGTTTTTGTCATACCGATATTTGCAAATAGTCAACAGCGACATGTCAAATTTTATTTATTTGCGGCCTCGTAATGAAGCTTGGTTTTATCGTATGGTATTTTTTTACTTGCACACTGTTAAAGCAAAGGGAGTTACTACGCACTTGCATATACATCTATATCTGCATTGATATATGGACGATAAAATCCAAGTTCTCCGAAAAGTGTTTTGGTTAAAATGTCAACCTTAGCATTGAAGAGTCAGAAAAATGATAGAAAGTTGAAAACCGTCGGTTGTCAGCTTTCTGATTTAAAAGGAACTAACACCTAATGAAACTTGTGGTAGTTTGTTGAACAATATAAATTCGAACGCTTTTTCATCGGCGGAGAAAAAACCCGCAGAAGCGGCTAAAATGTTAGTTTCTTGAAAATCGTGATTTATATACATGTAGGTAAATAATGATTTTCAAGAATCTAACATTTTATCTTCTACTTCTACTTTATTACTCCCTACTGTCAATTTCTGACAATGACAGGAAGGTCAGGGACAGTGTTAAACCAGAAATGGGTGTCAAAGCCACCTGATGCTCGCCTGTTTAAAGTTTAAGTCTAAAAAACATCTTGTATCAAAAGAAAATCAATTTTCAGTTTAGAACTATTATTAAATTAATGTTGTGTCTTAGTCTAGTTATATTAAACTTTAAACAACCCATGCAACCTTTAACCTGGTGATTTGTAGTCAAAACAACTAAGTCCAAATCGTGTCAAAAATTGACAAATATTAAAATTATTTTTAAATTTCAACTTCATAACATCAATGTTTGACCCCTAATTGACCTCCATACAAAATTTCAGCACCTTAGCACAAGTATTAAACTATAAAACAACCCGTCCAAAAAACTTAAACCTGGTGTTTAGTAGGAAAACACCTAAGTCCAAATCATGTCAAATATTTACAAATCATAAAATAAATTTTAAATTTCAACTTCATAACATCAACGTTTAACCCCTAATGAACCTCCATACAAAATTTCAGCACCCTAGCACAAGTATTAATCTGTAAAACAACCCGTCCAAAAAACTTAAACCTGGTGGTTTGTAGTCGAAAAACCTAAGTCCAAAACATGTCAAAAATTGACATAAATTAAAATTATTTTTATATTCAAACTTCATGACATCAATGTTTAACCCCAAATGAACCTCCATACAAAATTTCAGCACCCTAGCAAAATTATTAAGCTTTAAAACAACCTGTCCAAAAACTTTAACCTGGTGCTTTGTAGTAGAAAGACCTAAGTCCAAAACATGTCAAATATTGACATGAATTAAAATTATTTTTAAATTCAAACTTCATAACATCAATGTTTAACCCCAAATGAACCTCCATACAAAATTTTATAACCCTAGGACAAATATTAAGCTTTAAAACAACCCGTCCAAAAAACTTTAACCTTGGCCACACTCACGCCCGGGGTATGACATTAGCTCTGCTGTTCTACGGACAGGCGAGCTAAAAAGTAAACAAGAGGCCCATGCGGGCCTAAATATCGCTCACCTGGAAAAACCAACACAAGGGTCACATGACCCCTGGGGTGGGATCACTTTTCACCCCAGAGACATAATTTCAAAAATCTTGCGGACAAACTTGAAAATTAAGTGTGCTGTCAAATAGTTTGTACATGGATGGTTTCAGACATTGAAAAAAATCTATTTTTAGCTAGTATGACCCAGATATGCAACAGACCCAAACCATTTCAGCAATATTGGTAAAGAACATCTAAAAGTGTCACTATGCTAAATATCAAAGCTCTTGCCATAGAAGTTTCAGAGAAGAATATTTCACTACATAACTCTATGTAACACTGTGACCCTAGGACTTTGGCAGTTTAAACCCCAGGGGCATAATTTGAACAATCTTGAAAGAGGACCTAAAGATGATGTTCCATGCCAAAAATGTAAGCTCAGGGTACTGTGGTTTCAGACAATTAGATTTTTTAAGTTTTCATTGAACAAATCTATTTTTAGCTCCTGTGACCTAGATATGAAACTGACCGGAACCATATTTACATAAGTGGTTAAGGGGTTCCAGAAGAGTCATCATGCCAAATATCAAAGCTCTGGCCATATTAGTTTCAGAGAAAAAGATGTTTGAAGATTTCACTATATAACTCTATGTAAATTTACGATCCCCGGGGCGGGGTCATTTTTGACCCCAGGGACATAATTTGAACAATCTTGATAGAGGACTTGTAGATGATGCTTTGTGCCAAATATCTAAGCTCAAGGTACTGTTGTTTCAGACAAGAAGATTTTTTAAGTTTTCATTGAAAAATCTATTTTTAGCTCCTGTGACCTAGATATGCAACTGACCGAACCATATTTCCAATATTGGTTAAGGGGTTCGAGAAGAGTCATCATGCCAAATATCAAAGCTCTGGCCATATTAGTTTCAGAGAAAAAGATGTTTGAAGATTTCACAATATAACTCTATGTAAATTTACGACCCCCGGGCGGGGTCACTTTTGACCCCAGGGACATAATTTGAACAATCTTGATAGAGGACCTGAAGACGATTTTTTTGTGCCAAATATCTAAGCTCAGGGTACTGTGGTTTCAGACAAGAAGATTTTTTAAGTTTTCATTGAAAAATCTATTTTTAGCTCCTGTGACATAGATATGCAACTGACCAGAACCATATTTACATTATTGGTTAAGGGCTTCCAGAAGAGTCATCATGCCAAATATCAAAGCTATGGCCATATTAGTTTCAGAGAAAAAGATGTTCGAAGATTTCACTATATAACTCTATGTAAATTTACGACCTCCGGGGCGGGGTCACTTTTTACCCCAGGGACATAATTTGAACAATCTTGATAGAGGACCTAAAGACGATTCTTTGTGCCAAATATCTAAGCTCAGGGTACTGTGGTTTCAGACAAGAAGATTTTTTAAGTTTTCATTGAAAAAATCTATTTTTAGCTCCTGTGACCTAGATATGCAACGGACCGGAAATGTTTGAACAACTTTGAAAGAGGACCATATAAGGATCATTCAGGTCAAGTTTGGTAAAAATCTATCAAGTAGTTTCGGAGAAGATGTCGTTTAAAGAAATTGTTGACGACGAACGGACAGACGAACGGACGACGACGGACAGAGGACGATCAAAATAGCTCACCTTGGCACTACGTGCCAGGTGAGCTAAAAATAATTATAAACAATGCAGAGCTGAAAGATCAATTATAAACAGAGATTAAAAAAGTTTAAAAACAACTTATGCAGTATGGGGTTGTGAGATCTGAGGCTGACAGTGAAGCATGTGAGACTGTCACTAGCCTTAGTGCTGTGTGGTAGATTATTCCCATCTGATGGTACGTGGAAAGAATGAGTTTGAGTGATACGGTGTCCTAGTAGAGAAAGGTATGACAAAGTTGAGATTTCTTGACGGATGAAGATGTTTATGGTCTACAACTATTAGGTTATTTGAAACACTGAGGCATTATTTTTCCTTTCTTCTTAAGTTGGCCATTTAACCCGCGATCTGCCGATGAATTGAAAATCCATGTGTACTGATTAAAAAATCTGGGGACTGATTGTTTTCAAAAAAGTAATAATAAACAAGAGGGCCATGGCCCTTAATTCGCTCACCTGAGGACATTGAAGTTTGTACCTAAGTTGACTGGGCAAGACAACATTTTAATATAACTATAAATGGAGTTATCTTCCAGACAAGAAAACATGACAAAAGTGAATTTTGTTGCCAAGCTTATGACCCTTATCCATGACACATCCTCTTATCAAGCTATTTCCATTTCCAATAAATGATAATTATTTCACTAGCGTCAACAGAACTGGAATTATTTTCCTGACAATAAAATATGACAAAGGGGAAAAACTAAATATTGCTGCCCTTGTGCATGGCATTTTCTCTCATCAGTTTCTTTCCATACATAAAATTTCATTACAATAGCATCAGTAGAACTGAAGTTGTCTTCTTGACAAGAAAATATCACAAAGGGAAATAACTTAAAAAACAATGATGTCAGAGTTATGGCCTTTGCAAATGGCACTTCCTCTCATCAGGCTCTTTCCAAATAGGCAATTTCATTTTACCCATTACCCCATAGCATGTTTCTAATTTTGAAAATAGGTGGCCACCTAAAGCAGGTTGAAAGTAAAGCAGAATGTGTCTTTACCCTTAGCCTGCCACTCACGACTATAGCTTTATATGCAAACAGCTTGGATCCGGATTAGACGCCGAGTAACTCGGCGTCTCATCCGGATCCAAGCTGTTTGACACTCGGACAACATTTTCAGCAATTTTGAGCAACTTTGAAGCACTTTGAAACTTGAAGCAGACGAGAAATATAGCAGACGACAATTTATTTGGCGGGCTAAGGGTTAATGCACACTTTGCTTTACTTTTGCATCTTACATTTTCATGACTGTTTAAAGTGGAATTATTGAAAAGACATACAGATAACTCTGACAAAACCAATATTAAACATATGTATAAATATGGCATAAGACATAATTACATAACTGTCAGTGGATCACTTCCAGATCCTGTTTCTCTAAGTATGAATCAGACTGAACCATATCTAAACTTTAGCAGACAACATGTTCAGCTGATCATGACCAGTTCTGTGATACCCACTACCAGTTCAGAGTTGCATAATATTTGACCTCAGTGGCTAGAACGCTTGGGCTTACCCTTACCAGACTGAAATGATGTCTGCTTAAAACCTACTGTATGTGAAAAGTGTACAAAAAAACAATTTAGAAACTGCTAAGTTGGTAAATGAGTGGCAAATAGGTTGGATCCAGATTAGATGTAGCATTATGATTATGTTGCATCTGATCTGGATCCAAAATGTTTGCAAATATTGGCTATTTGCCCATAGTATATTAAGGGTAACTCAGGTAAATACAGTTCTGCCTAAATCAAAAATACTGTAAAACCTGCCTAGAGCAGCACTTAAACTGTGCAGGGTGGTGTCAAATGTGACCCTAGGGATTTCATTTTAACAAACTATAGATAGATCCACCAGGAGATTCTACTGTACAAATATCAAAGCTTAGGGCCTAGTAGTTTTGGGCAAGAAGATTTTTTAAAGATTTTTGCTTTTTTGCTTTTTCAAGCAGAGTTTGTGCTTTTTTTCCTTTTTTTTGAACAACTTCTGTAGAGAAGCATCCAAGGAACATCATAAGCAGTTTGAACTCTCCCTACAATCGGCGGGTTTCAGAGGAAATGTCGTTTGAAGTAAAAGTGAACGGACAGACGGACAGACGGACAGACGGACAGACGTACTACGGACGGTGAGCGGTCACAATAGCTCACCTTGAGCCTTTGGCTCAGGTGAGCTAAAAAAAGTAATATACCAAGTTAAAGTCTACTTTCAGTCTAAATGACCGCTCAGCCGACTGTACATATACTCCCCTGATCATTGAGCCATCTTGCCTACAATATTGAGCACTGCTAACATATGGCGCAGTCAAATGCCGCCGCAGTACCGACTCAGACCCTTCACAGGTACCCATTTTAAGCCCTGGGTCATCATCATCGGATTTTTTATTAACGTGCAGGGGTGGGAGCATTGTCCACAATAGTGGGCTCCCTTCCAGGTAACTGGCTAGCTGCACGCATGGCGGTTCTTACACAGGATCTCCAGGCTTTTCTATCATGTGGGTCAACTGCTGCGAGTCCCCATTCTTGGCGGTCTCTTACAGTCAACTCCCTCCATGACATCTTGGGCCTCCCCGGCCCACGCTTCCCTGTAACTTTCATATCTCTGGCGCACTTAATAGCTCCAGTGGAGCGTTCAACGTGCCCACACCATCGAAGTCGTCTTTCCCTCAAGATGAGCTCCAAGTCCTCTATGCAAAGTTGCGTTAGCAGCTTCCTGGAATGGACAGTGGTCACATCTTCTGGCTTGACATTGCAAATCTGTCTGATCATGGCCCTGTCATTACGCTGCAGGCGCTGGAAGTTTGGCTTGGTCAGAGGCTAGGTTTCACTGGCGTGGAGCATAACACTTCGCACGCACATGCTGTAGATGCGGCCGCGTGTCTTGTATGAGAGGTGGCGTGACGTGAGGATAGGCAGTAGCTCCTTGAATTTCTTCCAGGCAGACTTAACACGAGCCGTTGTTGCAAGGTCACAGCCGCCTGCTGAAGACAACATGTCCCCAAGGTAGCAAAAGGAGAGAACCACCTCCAGCTTGTCTTGGCCAACTTGGACCTCTTTCTGTGCTCTGCAGTCAATGGGGCGAGCGGTTCCCAGGCAGCGGGAACATCTGAAGTCAGGATCTTCCACCAGCCTCCTGAGACCACTGCATTTCTTGTGGACCCAGAGTTTGCAACCATTACAGTAGATGCTGTTTCTGCCCACACCTGTGCGGCAAACAGCACAGTGGTACTTGCCAACACTCTGTAGAAGGTCCATTCCAGTGCCACAGATCATGATTTTTGTTTTGCCAGCATTTACTCTGAGTCCTTTCTCTTCCATGGCCTCTTTCCAAACCATTAGTCTCCTGACACATTCCTCAAGTGACTCTGTGATGATTACTAGGTCATCTGCATAGAGATCCTCCCAGGGGACGCCCGTCCAGAACTCGCGGGAGAGGGCTTCAAGTACAATGATGAAGAGCAATGGGCTGAGTACAGAGCCCTGGTGTACACCGACTTTCACTTCGAACTCGTTGCTATGACCCTCTCCAACACGAACACAGCTACGCACATTTGCGTACATTCCTTGAACCAGGCGGACAATCCATTCTTCAACGCCAAGTTTTCTCATGGCCCACCATATCACTTTCCGAGGGACCCGATCAAACGCCTTCTCTAGATCTAAAAAGGCTATGTAAAGCTTCTTGTCCATTGCTAGGTGTTTTTCCTGCATCTGACGAACAACAAATATTGCGTCTGTAGTGCCTCTGCCTGGTACAAAGCCAAACTGGTGGAGAGGAGCAATATGCGGTACATCTCTTGCTCAAGAACATTCCTGTACATCATCGGGGATTCAGAAAAAATCCCCTAGTCAGACCGCTCAGGTTCTGCGGGGGATCGAACTCACGACCCCTGGTACCGTAGTCCAAGGTGTTAACCATTGGGCCACTACCGCCGGTAAATTGATCAGTACTGTACTGATTAGAAGCAAAATTTTCTGGAGCCCTGCTTATGTGATCAGTCTCCTATTTTCAATACTTATTATTACCAGAAACCGGCTATGGGGTAATGGGTTCAAGAGTGAGCAAGAGAAAGAGTTATATTTACAAAAACACTGAGCCAAGTTAGAGTTTACATATACAGCAGAATACAGACCTGTTACATTTATAAGAATGCCATGCTTTTGAAGTTTTTTTTTTTTGTTACCTTAACCCATTACCCCATAGAATGATAGATACACCTTTTTATGTCTTTTATTCTTAATGGAAGAAAATAGTTCCACTTTATACAGTCATGAATACAGGGGTTTCCCTAGGCTTTGACAAATGCTGGACATTGTGTTCCCCAGGTTTCTTAATTGGGGGACAAAACTAATTTTTGGGGTCACTTGTCTCGACACTGCTTTTTATCTTTCAATTAAATTTTAGGACATCATGTATAACAAGTCTTGTGTTGTCTTTTTTCCCCTCTACTGAACGCTATATTAGTATCGTCTGAGCGTCTATGGATACTTTAATAGACCCTTCTACTTTTTTCATGCTAGATCTACGTTTAAACTGATTGCAAAGACATATGCTTTAGTGCCTCTCTATAAACACTTGATTTTTCGTGTCAATCAAGTGTTGTCAGTGATGTTTGAAAGTTAAAACACCTTTTTGTGAAACGAGTTATCTCTATTAGATTTCTTTCAAGGATAATGGTACATTTCTGCGTTACCATCGGGAAAATCAAGCCACTGGTATTACCGTATACATTTTAAGTCAAGTAGACCAAAATATGTTTGGTCGTTTTATAAGGAATAGCCTCAGATGAATCTGACTCGTACTCAGTGGCAGATGTTTTACTTGTTTCCGCTTGGTTTCTCGCAGAAGTCGACGTAAATAGTTGGAAAAGAGCCATTGTTCAATTTGTTTTCATTTACTACAGACGAGACGCCCTTATATTACCAATTTTAAGTAAACTATTTTACAGAGTAAATACTGCAGCACAGTCTATATGCGACGGACTAGTATAAAACACGGACTGTTCCGGTCCTCATAAATCGTAATGGCGCCGGAGCGGAAATCAAAGTCGAACCATGGATTTTCGAAGTTGAGTCAAATTTGATGCACAGTAAAAATGTTTGAGGGACATTTTATCAAAACATGCGCCATGGGCGCATATTTTTTTGTGTCAGGGAAAACCCTGTGAATATGTACTGTCAGATATATTTTCTTTATCCTAGCAGAGGGTAACTTAAAGCAGGCTGAAAGTAAAGCAGAATGCACCATTTTGGCGCATTCTGCTTTACTTTGAGTTTCAACCTGCTTTAAGCGATTACCCCTCTTCAATTCTAGAAACAGGCTATGGGGGCAGGGCTGGACTAATATATATTTGTCCAGGGCAAGCTTCTCAAAATTTTGGAATTGCCCCATATTTTCATCGCGGAATAATTTGGTCACGGTTGGGGGCAGGGGCACAGATTATTGCTGTGTTTGATTGATTACCAAGTGCAACTAGTCAATACGTTGGTTTATTTACAATTTTCCCAAAAAATTTGAGCTTGCCCAGATTGGAAAATCAACCTTGCCATGGGCAATTTGCTGTCTGAAATGGACTTGCCCAAACTGAATTTGAGCTTGCCCATGGGACGGGCAAGTGGATTTGTCCAGCCCTGTATGGGGGTTATGGGTTAACAAACTTAAACCAGGGTTTACACAGACTCGGCTACTCGTGATGGGGTGTGACTAAATTCCTGAATACAAAATGAAAGTAAAATTTATTTTCAAAATCAGGCCCCGGACATATGTAAAGTTCTGCTTGCAAACAGACTATGGGGTAAAGGGTTAATAAAGTTATAATATGTGAAACTGATTTAGATGAACTTTCTCTGTAATCAGATTCAGAACTCTGACTAGTTATAAAATTAAAATACTAAAGCAGGGCTCCAGATAAGAGGGAGTAAACTGAACAAATCCAACATTTTTTTCACTCATATATATCAGCACCAATCCTAAGGTGTTACTAAGTACTCATTATTCATCAGAAGATGATTCTAATATGTAGTGACACCATATGGAGCCCTGCTAAAGGATTTACAAGAAGTTTGAGAAAACAACCATGAGGGGGAAATACTCTTGTTAGTGTAATACATACTCCTCAAAAGTAGACCCCCAACACACATTCATATAATAAAGTTCTGAACGTAAAGTTCCCGCATCTTTGCTTACAGCAGATTGACTCATTGAGAGTAAAACAGAAAGCTCATTAATCAATAATTTATTATTAAGTCAGAAAGTAGTCCATTACTCCATAAATACACATTTTTATGTCTTTAATTTATTCCTCCAACCAAGAAAATAGGTCCACTTCTCAGTGTCATGAACAATAGTACAGTAAGAAATGCCCTACAAGATGAAAGCAGGCTGAATTTAAAGATTAAAATAGGCTATGGGGTAATGGAGCATTCTGCTTTACTTTCAACCTACTTTAGCCTCTAAGTGATCACCTGTCTTCAAAACTTGAAACAGCTTGGAATAAATTACTTGGATACAAGATAAAGAGTTAAACATCTATAGGAAACCCACTGTTTGTTATTCTTTTTTGGGACAACACAACAAAATAATTATAAGATGAAATGCAAGTACAGTAAAGTTCCGCTATTAAGACCACCTGTGGTACTGACAAAAAGTGGTCTTAATATCGAGTCGGTCTTATTATTGAGACCCTTGAAATCGATGAGGATTTTTTGATAGATAGGTATATTGAACCTATTTTGAATAGATCGGCACAAAAAAGCCTATTTCAAACAACCATAATTTAATTTTTGAAAATACACATATACACAGAAACTAAAAACTGTCATACACATGTTATGAAGATTCATTAATTGAATAAATTATTAATGTTAGCACATAAAGAGGGGTATTAGCAGTGTAACACATAGACTATAATCTATAAGAAGTGGCATTTCAGTTTGGATCCTGACCAGACTCCAAATTACTTGATGTCTGATCTGAATTAAAACGATGTTTCAATAAAAAAATCTTAGCACATAAAGATGGGCCTTAGCACATAGTCTATGAGTTTCAGTGACAAAGAAATATCATTTTGGACAGTTTAGATCCTGAACAGATTCCAAATTGTTTGATATCTGATCTGGATCTAATCCTTCACACGACATGTTTATGAAGAAATTCGTCGGGTTTAATATTATTAATTATCCAAAGTTCAACCAATTATTTCATTGTTTACAAAAATCATCTTTCGAGATAACCAATAAAAAATAATTTATCAAACATAAAACTCGATTGGGGCGGATAAGATGAAAGTCTAAAGTGATAAATTAACATTTTAATTAGTAAATCACACGCTTGTAAGTATTTTACTAATTAGCCCAATTAACTCTCCCTCTGTCATCGAGTCCGATGTATGCGCTACAAACAGTTTTTTCTGTAACTATATTTGGCCTAATGCGAGATAAACGAAATATACATGCACCAATAGAGCAATCAAGAGATTAAACAAGTGCCGTATTCATCATACTTTCGCATTATTTTTAGTTATCTGCTATCAAAACATTTCCCTCGTTGAAGCATCCCTATTGTTTAATCGGCCTTGACCTCTGCCGTAAAGTAATGTAATCGGTGTTTGTCGTAAAAGTGTCAAACTGGCTTTTGTCGCGACCGGCGAAGTGTGAACGTCTGCCCTTAATATCGGACCCTAAAACAACACTAATCGGTCTAAAAATTTGTTCTGGGATTAGTGGTCGTAATACGGAATAGCGGACCGGTCTTAATAACGGACCCTACGACCATTAAACTATGAAGGGATATATTCCGTTCTTTTAAAAAGTGGTCGTAATTTCGGACCGGTCTTAATTTCGGACCGGTCGTTAAGCGGAACTTTACTGTAGTAGAAAAGTACTAGCTAAAAGAATACATTCCCAAGTTTTACAAACTTGTACAGTGTGCATTTTTTACCTTTATGAAATCAATTCAATTAAGTTGTTAGGTTTCTGCTGACTGTCCATTTATTATTTCAAGAGCCCAAAATGCATTTTAAGCATAAAGTTTAAAATGGACAGTTATGCTAATTGTGCGAGAGGCGCATACATCAAACGCAGATCTTTTGCAGTCATTATGAATTATTGATCTCCCATGGCCTGGAACAACTCTTTAAACAGTAAAGATTGCATGCAGACCCATATTTCACCTTATCTTCGAGACAAATGACACTGTGACATTGCAAGCAATGTAGACCAAGTTCATATATGTATGCTACATCAGGGCCAGGTAAGAGGGAGTAAACTCAAACTTTCCAACATTTTACCCATCATGTTCATGTCTGCACTAAAACCATTTATAGTCAACAAGTAACACCATAGGGTATGGTGCAAAGAATTCACCTTTATCGAGAGCCCTGTGTATGCTGAGCAGGCGTAAAAAATCTGAAATATGTAACTAGTCCTGCATGCCATAAAAGACAATGAAGGCCATCCAGAAAATACACACTTGCCCTGCACATCAGAGTTTAGACAAAGAATGGAAAAAGTATGAATGACAAGCGGACAAGTGGTTTTTTTAGCCCTGCTGAGATATATATGTCTTCATTGTTTCTAATGCCCGGTTCACATTTGCTTCATTTATGCAGCCGAGGCCCTAGTCTCATCATTCAGTTAACACTGTGAGTGTGACGGCATGCTAATTTTGTGACAGGTGTCGGCCCACTGTTCCCTAACTGTACATCCTTCAGGCAATCCAACCTACAAACTCTGAAATTCCTGGATCCATTCTTGATCTCATAGACCAAGTTTAAAAATAGATAAAGGTTGTAAAACTTTTTGCTTTTTGTTTCAATTTTAAAAATCATCCATGCATCAACATTGTAACAAAGCAGTGTAAAAATTAATTATCATCATCCATTTGTAACCAGGGATTCATATGACTAAAGTACATGTATAGTCAGCTTTATTTATATACAGTATTTGCTAAATTGACATACATTGTAGAGTGGCAGGGCTGCCATAAGTTGACATGAAAAATCCTAAGATTTCCAAATTTGCATTTTTCAAGTTTGATTTTGCGAATCGTACCTTTACCCCATCGTCTGTTTCTAGTTTTGTTGACACGTGACTACTTAAAGCAGGCTGGAAGTAAAGCAGAAGGCGCATTCTGCTATAAAATACTTTCAGTCTGCTTTAGGCTACCATGTACTAGAAAAAAAATCCTAAGATTTAAGAAAAATCCAGAGAAATGGCAGCCCTGGAGTGGGGAACTAAAGATTATTCTTTCTCCCTTACCTCACATCCTATCCAGGGCTGCCATTTCTCCGGATTTTTCCTAAATCTCCGGATTTTTCCCCAGTTCATGGTAGCTTAAAGCAGGCTGAAAGCAAAGCAGAATGCGCCTTAAGGCGCATTCTGCTTTACTTCCAGTCTGCTTTTAGCAGCCACATGTCAAAAAAAACTAGAAACAGGCGATGGGGTAAAGGTACGGTTCTTAAAATCGCACTTGAAAAATGCACATTTGGAAATCTTAGGATTTTTCATGTCAACTTATGGTAGCCCTGAGAATCGTCTCAAAGAGACGACCATTATGAGTAACCACAGGGCAGATATTGGTGGAGACTTAAGGAATTGTGCATTGAAACACTCCCTTATTCAAAGCTGTGTACATTTAAATTCAAACAAGGTCTAGAGAAAGTGTGGGTAGGGTATTTTAAGTGACTAATTAATCCTGCAACGGCAAATATTCCAGATCACAAAACAAAAGTTTACGTCACATAAAATTCTCACAAATCATACAAAAGTAATCCAGAAGCTGACATTATAGCCCACTTAGCGCTGTCGTTGAAACTAACAGGCTAATTTTGGCGGCCATTATGAATAAATAAATCCAAAATCACAAATGGCAGCACCCATGTCGGTACAAATTGTTGACGAATAAATTTAAATCCTACAAACAAATAATTACCTTGTCCCTGTACTTGTAAAGTTTGTATTATGAGCACTAATGGAATGAAACTCGACAGAAAGACCTCCATTTTCACACGCTTCAAATGGATACACTATTTCTGCAATTTACACATCTATCCGTTCAAGAGAAAGTCTCACAGCGAACAAAATGACAATTGGACCGCACAACTACTCAGTCGGTGCTCGGTTGCGCGCAGAAAGTAGTTCCGTGTAAACGCATCGATTTATTCTAAGACTTCAGAAGCAGCTCTCGTATCTGATGAAATCTGACTGGAGGCTAAATCACTTCACGAGCTATTACACAGACCTTAATGCAAGGGTCATTGACGCTGTTCGAAAATCACCTAATTGACTAATTGTGGTCGAAGCTCGAGTATGAAAAAATCCAGCAGAAAATGTGTGTCATTTTGTGACTATAATTAGATATCACGTGTTAGTCATGATGAAAGTATCTACGTCAACTTTTAGTTTCGCTTTCTAAACCCGAGAAAATAAGAATTAGATCTATTTTTTAATTAGATATATTACCGAAATAAATCAATATAGACTAAACTATTATTTTATAAGTTACCATATACTTTTGCTTATAAATTATTATAAGATCTACCATAAGACAGCTAGGCAACATTTACATTTTTTAGTTTCGCCTACAGCAAAGCAAATATAAACATCCATTAGGCCTATATGCTTTTTCAATTGTCGATAAGATATACATCTGACCGTTCCAAATGTTATCTCTGCAAACTGTAAATAAAGTAGGGGAAGGGGACGTTTTAACCTATCACCCCATAGCCTGTTTCTAGTTTTGAAGACAGGTGACTACTTATAGCAGCTTGACAGTAAAGCAGAATGTTTCTTAAGACACAGTCTGCTAAATACTTTCAGCCTGCTATAAGTTACAATCTGATAGAATATATTTCTTATGGTGCACATCCATGACTATAAATTGAAACTATTTTCAAGGCTTCAGTGGAGGAATAAATCAAAGTCGTAAAAAGGTGTAATTATGGGGAAATGGGATAACATGAAGGAAAGGACTATACTTTGATTCAACCCTATAGCGACGTATATTTACTATTATTTTACAATCGCCCTTTATAAGTATGATACACGTAAAGCGTACACTTGTCCTATGCAAGCAGTGTAGACCCATGTTATAGTTTTCTTGCTGGAGTCCATTGGTTAGGGTCATTTTAAAAACATTATATAACACTCAGAGAACTAAAATGCATGGATATTATAGTAAAAGAAAACACTTGATTAACTCGACTTAATTCGACACTAAATTTATCCCTTTGAAGTCGATCCAGAGTTTTCTTTCAGTCTGCTTTAAGCTGTTACAGCGCTCCCTCTCTACAACGACACCCAATGGTAGACAAACATTGTGTGCGTTGTTCGTAGGGAGTCGTTATTGGGAGGTAAATTGGCTTACATTTGCAAATAGCTTAAATCCAGATCAGACGCAGCGTCACGCGGAGTCTGAATCGTGATCTGGATTCAAGCTGTTTGTCACTCGTCATTAATTTTTTTTGGTCAAAATGTCCATTATGTAACTTTGAGAAAAACAACAGACGACAATTCCAAGCAGACGCCATTGCAGCCGTGAATAGGTTGGACATAATTGTCCTGTTTAGGGAACAGCGGCAAGGGTCGTTGTAAGGAGGGAGTCGTTGTTGGGATGGTCGTTGTAGGGAGGGAGCACTATACTAACTTACTAGTGTATCAATATCAACTGCTATGGAAACTATTTCTTGTGGAATATCTCACTATTAATTGGAACTACATGTGTACATGTTTTTTCTTCAGTAGGTAAAGAAAATAAAGGCGTAAAAGGGCGTTTTATGGAGTAATGATTAAATAAGCAGTCGATAGCGGAAACTAATTAAGCCTTCTGTATCAGTGCAGCAGGAGGCCTTCACCGCATTTCAAAATGCCGTTCTTTTCATTTCAAAAGGTCGATCAATTTACTGCATCAATTAAGATTTAAAACTGTTTCTAATTTTCAGGTAAACATGTTCAAGTACACATTCAGATGCACATCGATTCGGTTATCCGGCTATCGACTGTTCATTCGCCGTATCTTTAGATGGCTAATTAATTAATTGGTCGGCAATTAGAGATAACCGACCAAAACATGTGTACTGTACGTAACATTGTTTACGCACGGCGATAGGGCTAGCTGCGATACCTGCAGATAACTATCGATTCCCGTTACAGCCACTTCATTTCAAGTTGAAAGCAGGTACGGATCTATGATTTAGCAAAGTCCAACATAACAATTCCTCCCCACAATCAATTCTTTCACAGTATAATTTCTACAGAACAGAACATACAGTGTTCCCTCCCTACAACGGGTCTCCCAACAACGATCCCTTCCTTACAACAAAATGTGTCGCTGATCTCCAAACAGGAACATTGTCTTTTGCTTTTACTGCTGATTCATCATCTGCTTAAAAGTGTCGTCTACTGTTTTTCTAAAAGTTACATATAAGTGAACATTTTGATAGAATACATATAATGACGCTTGAAACCCAGATCAGACACCGCGTGACGCAGCGTCTGATCTAGATCCAAGCTGTTTGCCAATGTAAGTCACTTTTTAATGTTCTCTCCCTATAACGACTCCAACCGAACAGCACACACATTATGCAGAGCACCAGATAAGGGTAGTTTTTCAAAAACTAAAATCTTTATTTCTGAATTAAAACCTATGGTGTCACTACTCATTAGAATCGTCTCTTCGAGACGATTCTAATGAGTAGTAACACCATAGGATTTGGTGCTAAAAAGAGTGAGAAAATGTTGGATTTGTTGAAAAAACTACCTCTTATCTGGAGCCCTGATTATGTGTTTCCCATTTGGTGTCGTTGTAGAGAGGGAGCACTGTATATCCATTACGCGGAATTTCGGACATTCAGGTGGCTCACTTGCTCTCATTTTCGCGCATTAAAATAAGAAGGGCACTTTTACATAACTTGTAATAACTTTTTTTCTGGACAGATATCGTTCCTGTGCAAACGGTCCGTGTTAGCTTAATCATTTTGCTTTATAATGAAATTTGTTTGAAAAAATATTTTAATAAGATTTTTGTCCTTTTTTACGTTGAAAAGGACACCTCTTAATCACATTAAACAAAGAGTGAAATGTTGAAAAATAAGCCTCGACACGGTTGATATAACACGACCTTGTGCATTTATACAAAATCGATATCAATTCTGTGCAAACGGGTTTGTATAAGTGAATATTTGTTCTTTCTTTTGATATAAATTTAAGAATTGTAAGTTACTGTTAATTTGGTCTGTTTTCAAATTGAAAATGAAATTAATATGTTTAAAGTGTCATCGGGAGTTTTCGTAAATACCGAGCGATTGCGGAAGCAAATATCCGGTAAAAGCCGAACATTGACGGGCTCACAAGCTAGCGAATAGCAGTTTATCGATAATCTAGCGATGTCCACTATTCTGCCTAACGAGTATAATGATAAAATAAAGCTGTAGTTTTATTAATCAGTGACCCCTGACACTTCAAATGGACAATTCCAATACAAAAGCTCATTATATACACTACTAAATTATATTTATTATTTTAACTTTAAGACAGGTGGCTTCTTAGCTTGAAACAATGTGAAAGTAAAACAGAAAGCTCTATTTGACGTTCTGATTTACTTTCATCTTGCTTTAAGCTTCCATCAGAACTGATTTTCATATAATCAAATTAGCCTTATTTCAGTGGTCGTTATAGAGAGATTTTACTGAACATCCAGATAAGGAACACTCCATTCTTGATTAGCTTAGGGTCGATTCTTGCAATACACATTTGTAGAGCTATAGAGCTCATTGACAGACAGTTACATGTAAGTTGGACGTCCAGGAGACCTCTGACCCGGATCTGTTTTGCACAGTACAAGTCTTCTTACCGCAGGTACACTGTAAAAAAAAAAAAATTATATTTCTGAAATTTGGACTATAGTTTTGAATGTTTGATGGAAACAGGTAGAGATTGCCACCCAGTTTAGATCCTGATTACACGCCGAGTTTCGCGGGTCGAATTGGCTGCACAATCCAGTGTCGACCTGGGGGGTGGCGAGATTTAAACACTCGCGCCAGTTCATAATTTATGATACCTCAGATCCGCTTCTGGTAAATGTCGCCAGCTTAAATATACCGATACATGCCTGCTGACATTTCTAAATAGAATGCAAACTTAAATGTTTTGTTCCTTTTAAAGGACTGTTTGGATTCTGACCATGCATTGACTTATCTGGGTCTAAGATTCTCAATTATTTGCAAATACAGTAAGGCCACACTATACACTACATCCAGTTGTTGACTCGCTGCTGACGTTAAATATCGATGATAGCTCAAAGCAGACTGAAAGTAAAGCAGCTCCTAAAGGAGCTTTTTGCTTTACATTCATCCTGCTTTAAGCAGACACACCCCTTAATTCACAAAAACAAACTATCGTGTTTGCGGTAGTATTTGCGGGACTTAACTGTATATTTCCATGTCGATTACGCAATGGATAAATATACCTGTTGCAATGAACACGCTGGGTAACTGATGAAACACTCACAGAAATCAATAATGATCGATCTGCAGGCTTTCAGCACAGAGCGAGAGGGGGACGTACATTGTATAGTATAAGAATGGAATGAAAGCTTGCTCATCGATTCTCTAATTGAATTAGAGCGACTGCGTTTTGTTGTACCGTGACCCCTTCTCTTTAATTGCAACGAAACTTAAACCACATATCATGTTTCTAGTTTTGAAGACAATTGATTACGTAAAGCAGGTTGGAAGTTTTCATTTCTAAATTTTCTAATTTTGAAGACAGGTGGTCACTTAAAGTAGGTTGAAAGTAAAGCAAACTTTGCCTTTAAAAAGCAATATACTCGTATATAGCCTCACTATGGTGACGTACATATAGAGGATCTAACATGAGTGCTCATTAATTATCATTTTTAATAAACGAGTTGACTAAAACAATATGACGCGAGCCTTGGCGAGCGTTATATTTGTTTTAGTCAACGAGTTTATTAAGAATGATAAATAATGAGCACGAATGTTAGATCCTATTTATCACATAAACATTTTAAAACCCTTTTAAGTGAACTGAATCCGTAATTTTTTGTCTCTCCGCCATATGTATTTTCCGCCAAAACTTGACGTTGTTTACAGTAACGCCATGGCAAATGACGTCATTTGGCGCCCAGCGCCATGCAGCGCTCGTGCACGAACAGGTAGGGCCGGTGCCCAAATATTGATATTTCACTATAGTTTATTGAATGGCTTTATAACACTCCCAGAGTCGGTTTTATGTGATAAAATTATTTATTAGTGATTCATGTAATGCACTCAGTGGAAATCATTCTAAGAGTCAAACTAAAACGTTCATTATGTAATTTAGATTTTACTTGTTTTCGTAAAATTATTTAGATATCTATGACCACTGAAACTCAAAATGCGTATCTGTTTTTAAAGTTTCCCTTTAGGCAGAATAGTGCATTTTTTCTTTTTCAATTATGAAATAAAATTATTATTATGGTTTTAACTGTTCTCCGGCCTATATAGATCTATTATGTTAGAGTTCAGTTTCAGAACTTTGATGAAACATTGAGGCGAGCATAACTTACAGCTTAGTGCAAAGTTTCTTGGCACCTGATCTAGATTTAACGTTTTAATCTGTTTGTCTAACTTTTTAACCCATATGCATCATGTGGATTCTTCCATGCTTGAATTAGCCTATTTTTATGTAAGGGATGCCTGGTCTTAATTTTAATTTTCTTTTTGTTTTTTATTGAAATTCCTATCAGCAAACAGTGTAGACTCTGATCACGCCGCACTATGCGGCGTCTGATCATAGTCTACACTGTTTGTATATGGTGCTAAACACGAATGGGTTTCAATATTAAAATAGCATTTCACTCTGACCAAGGCAGTCGAGGGATCAACTACCGACTAAACAGCAAAATTAGGACAAGATAATATACTAATCTAAATAATGAGCCCGCATGGTTGCCTTCATTGCCAATCTCCTTTTATCATAGGTCTTTTTTTTTCTTCATTTATCTGGCTCCCCGAGACATGAAAAAGCATAACAAATCAAAATAATTAACGTTATACGGTGAACAATGTAACCGACCAGCCTTTCTAATAGGACCAGTGCTACAGTGGAGAAGACGTTATTCTTAAAAAAATAATAAAACAAATAAATACAGAGAAAATGATATATAATATATATATATATACACATGTAAATAAAAAACCCAAAGCAAACAAGAGAAAAAATAAAAAATAACCCCCCCCCCCCCCCCCCACTAAACAAAAAACAAAAAAAACTCACACACACGAACAAAGAAAAGAAAAAGTCAAAACAAACGAGCGAAAAAATCAAAAATCAAAAAAATCCAAGAACACAAAAGTCGAAACAACATAAGAAAACACTATCACCAGGGTCTGCATCGATAACTATTTCATAGGGAATACATTTTTTGTATGGACAAATACTGTAGTGTTGTCAGACCACCCTTGTATATCTACGATGCAATCATCCAGCAAAAATACTGTGAGAGTTCGAGTCAATAAATCTATATATTATATAACTATTTATGGAACGAATTTCGATAAACATCGATACATTTAAGAGTAAAACCCTTTTTTTAGACTTTAGATACAACTAAATTAGATCCCAAACTTATGACCTCCCTATTTATATTTGTATTTGTTTAATATTTGTATAATGTTAATGCTGTCCATGGTAAAGTGGACCTTATACAATTATGATAAATAAAAGTTTAAATTTTTTGTTCAGTTATATATTAATGAAGAAGTAGATCGCGATGCACGGTATCTGACACTATTATCGATGCATCGCAGCGCTGATGATTGTATTGCATCGCGATATATTTATATTGCAAACTTCGGTGGGTAACTAGTTACTAAGTACATCGCAATGCATCGGTGAATCGGTACACCACTTTAAGTAGACCTATTTCGAAACAGTCAGAAGTTCAAGCGGAAATTTAATAAATCTGGACAAAAAAAATGTTGCTTTATGATTTCAATCACTGGCCCCTGAAACCTCTAATAGACAATTCCGGTGTCAAGTTATTTCTAGTCTTTTCTTTTACTATACATAAAGTTAGATGTTTTGGGGTTGGTTTGTATAATGTGTGTGTGTGTGTATGTGTTTTTTTTGTTATTGTTTTTTACAATATATTGCAATATGGCAAATAGAGTAGACTTCTGACCAGCGTCTGCACTGTTTGTCATCTAGCAGTATATATATTATATGGGCTAGATAAGTAGATATTGGAATTGTTCATTTGAAGTTTCATGCACTGAATGAGTTAACTCTTTTATTCACAGAAGGGACTTTTAGCACATTTGATTTATTCCTCTACTGAAGAAAACAATTTCACGTTATACAGTCATGGATATGTATCATAAGAAATAGTTTCTATATTCTAGCAGATAGTATATTAAAACAGGCTGAAAAGGTAAGTAATGCGCATTCTGCTTTACTTTCAACCTATTTGAAGTGGTCATCAATATTCAAAACTAGAAACAGGCTATGGGAGTAAACTGGACGAACGTCAAACATTATTAGCTAGAACAACATCATAATAAAGACGACGACATCTAAAGCATTTGGTTTACCGATCAAATTAAATCGTCAAGCGTAGTTGTCAAGTGACAATTTCTTACTCCTTCACCTGCCGTGGCGTCATCATTTTTAAACAATTGTCGCTTGCTTTCGTATATCAAATTTAAGTTTTAGGTACTTTGACTTAAGAAGTGTTGAAACGAGTGTCAAAGAGTTTGAATCCTGATCAGACGCCGCGTTACGCGGCGTCTGATCAGGATTCAAACTGTTTGCAAATTACTATATCGTATACTTGGGGTAATGCAGTGACGGGGTTAAGTGCTGGTACTTAGGGCTAAGTGTTTCTTGCAAGTGTCAGAATTACTGATGTTAGATTCGCTGAGTGACTATAATTACTTTCAAGAAGATCAAGATCTATTTCAATGATATTCTAAAGTTTTGGGTTAGCTTCCGGACAGTCATATTGATTTTGCTTTTGTACCAAGAACCAGTCTAAGAAAATAAGAAGAATGTATCCGCTTATTCGGAGAACCAGGCGATAACATTCCTGATTATCGGCTTTGCATATCCTAGCTACAGGGGAGAAACTGTTATTCTTTCCCGTTTAAACGCAAACGAAACGCAAACGCATTGTACTAAAATGCAGAAAATAACAACTTTTTCACAAATCTGAAAGTTGATTTTAACCTTGATGACGTATACAGTTTGGAGCCTGATCAGACGCCGGGTTAAAGAATAACGTTTTCTCCACTGTACTTATTACAAATAAATAATAGAAGATAGCGCACTTTTCCGATATACCAAAGAATCTTTAAATTTCGAACACAAAAATACAGCGTGTTTTCGGCGATTAAAACAGACGGCTGCTTAAAGGAATAAAAAGTAAAGCAGAAAGTTCTGTCATGATATTTCTGCTTAACTTTCATTCGCAACACGGGTGACTCGCCGTTTGATCAGGCTCAAAACTGTTTGCCATCAAGATTCAGGTAAACGTCAACATTAGGAGAAAAAAACCCAGCTGTTGTCACTTTTTACATTAAATTGCAATGCGTTCGAGTTTTGTTTCAACTAACGTCTTCCCGCACTGCATCTATAGGAGAAGGACACTGTATAATGTATATGACCCAATCCACTCACAGGGACCCGACACGAATGATTTTTGAGAGAAAAAAATGGCAAAAGGTATATATAGAGACTCTATATATACCTTTTGAAAAAAAAATTATCTAAAAAATCAATCGTGTCGGGTCCCTGTGAATCCACTGTCATGATGTCATCAATTTTGAACAATGGTCCCCTGCTTCTATTTTTTCAAATCTAAATTAAGGAATTTTGATTGAAGAAATATTGAAACGAGCGTCAAATAGTTTAGATCCTGATCAGACGCCGTGTAACGCGGCGTCTGATCAGAGTCCAAACTGTTTGCAAATAACTATTGTACTCGGGGTAAGGCAGGTGACGTCGTCAATAAAATCCACTGCCACATGATGTAGTCAGGCTAAAATTGTCGTCTACTTTTAAGATTATACTCCTCAAATTTTACAAATATGGCAAATTGACTGCAGTAATTAACGTCGAAGTAAGTGGCAAACAGTGTTGATCCTAATGACAATTCGAGTTACTAGTAATTCAGCGTCTGACCAAGATCCAAACTGTTTGTTTCTAGCAATGAACTAGTAGAGTACAGTGCTCCCTCTCTACAACAACACACAATGGGAGACAAATAGTGTGTGTGTTGTTCGCAAGGAGTCGTTATAGGGAGGGAACATTTACATCCTTAGTGTTAATGACAACTGTGCTTACATTTGCAAACAGCTTGAATTCAGATCAGACGCCGTGTAACGCGGCGTCTGATCTGTATTCAAGCTGTTTGCTTTTCCTCAGTATGTTCACATTTTTCTGTCAAAATGTCTAATACAGTGGAGAATCTGTTATTCTTTCCCGTTTAAACGCAAACGTACGCAAAAGCAAAGCACTAAAACGTAGAAAAGAACAACTTTTGGACAATTCTGATATTTCATGTTTATCTTGGTGGCAAACAGTTTGGAGCCTGATCAGACGCCGGGTTACCCGGCGTCTGATCTGGCTCCAAACTGTTTGTATTGGAAATAATAGTTTTAGCGTAAACGCGTTTATTGGGAAAGAATAACAGATTCTCCACTGTATTCAACTTTGATGAAAAAAAACCCAGCATACGACCGTTTTAAGCAGACGATATTCCTGTCTTGTTTGGGAAACAGCGGCAAGCATTGTTATTATGAGGGAATCGTTGTTCGGAGGGTCATAGTATAGGGAGTGATCACTACATACATGTGCAGAGCAAGCGATTTGATTTCATACGTAACATAATCTACGGGTAGTGTTTTATTCTTCTCTTCAGGGAGAACACATTCCTTCTGAGCCCGCGCATAGAGAAACCATAAAACTAGCCTAAATATTACGTTTTCTTCAGATTTACAGCAGAAAACAATAAGTCTTTAGTGCGTTCTTTACAATGAGTTGTTTGTAACTGAACGAGTTCTATTTTCATTAAACTAGTGCATTGGGTGCATGCATAGCGACATAGAGACCATTGAAATATCTTAACGTTTAACAAAAGTAATACAGAAAGTTCCTAACGGGGCTTTCTGCTTTTCTTTAGTTAAACATTAAGCTTCCCTTGTCTTTAAGAAAATACAACAGGACTGATTTTAATTGTCGATAGGGATAGTTTCTTTGCACAAAAACAACACAACAGCTCTCATTCAAAGAATAAAATCCTCATTTCCCTAAATTTACCATCTGTTTTTTTCTTCTCAAATAAGATTCTATTATTTAGCACCTGGCCTTGAACTCAATCATAATGTTTGGTTTCAGTTTCAATTCTAGTCACTTGCTCTTCAGCAGAAGCTTGGTACCAAACCAAAAGAGTTACAGAAGTATTCCTGAGCTGAACGTCTGATATCATAATGTGCTTCGCAGCTTGTGATGCCCAACAGCCCTTATCAATTTTCTACAGTAGGGGTTTTCCAGAACAATGAATTAGAAACTGGGTGACATTTATTGTTTGTGCAAGGATATGAACAGCCTCAGGGAGGCGTGGTCAGCAGGCAGCGGCACGCGCTCATTACGATCGCTTGAAGAGGTCTTTTCGACTGTCCCAAATTATTCTGTTGTCGCAAATTATTCTGTTGGCGAATAATGATTTACAGCAAATACTCGTTATTTCGAAAAATTTAACCAATCTTTGATTGTGTAAAAACTATGTAGCATTTTACAGCAGAATTTAAGTAAAGCATAAGGCTCCGGATGCAGTTTTAGATCTGCTTCACTATCATGCTTTAAGCAATTATTTGCTTATAACAGAGGAAACAAACCTGTTGTGGAAGGCCGTAATAACGAGACCTTTCTGTATAGTAAATTGACTAGAGGCTGATTTATGCCATGTCGCGTTGCCTCTGAAAACAAGCCATGAATTTAAATTAGATATATATTGATTCTTCGACACGGACCCGCATTACGCGCCTGCATAGTCACTCAAATCTAAATAAAATGTAGCTGGCCAGTGGTCATCTAATGCATATTCATCCGCTGTGAGAACAAACCAATCTTAAGTTACAGTAGACTCCAACCATTACGACCACACACAATAAGGCTGATTTGGGTGTCTAGCTGATATTGGACCCTGCACTTTACTGTGACCCAGCTTAGAACTGGTACGAGTAATTCCGGAGTAATTATTTACGTTTTCTTATAAAATCTATAAAGAATGGCATTTATGTTTCTCATTCTTGACAGAAGCGGATCTCGGAGTTTAGTTGAAGGTCTGACCCAGAGGGCGCTACACAAGGCATGAAGGACCCCGCACACTTGTCGAAATTTCAAGCACATACTGCCTAGCAATAGGTCTGACATACACGTAGCAGTGTAGATTCAAACCGGAGTATGTTTTCTAAGAGGTCATTCTGTAGCACCGTTACTTCTGTACATGATTTCGATACAATTTTAAGATAAGCGACGCGCGCTGGGAATTATAAAAGTAATGACGTCCAATCTCGTAATAATCGACAGCTATAATTGGAATAATATAGAACTCTATTAGATATGTTACTGAATCACGCAGGATGACTGTAGCACAGACATGTCATATTGTAACTTAATTTCTGCATTAGTTTCATCCTGCATTTAGTATCCATCTGTATTTAACTCTTTCACTACCCATGGCGCCATAAGGCGACTTTGCAAACAGTTTAGATCCTAATCAGACGCCGCGTGACGCGGCGTCTGATCAGGATCCAAACTGTTTGATACTCGTATCGATATTTCTTCAGTCAAAAATGACAAACTATTGCAGACGAAACTATGAATGCAGACGAATATTTGGCGGCGAGATTGTTAAGGCCGACGATAAAACTTGACAGTGAAAGAGTTACGGCTACTAAAATATATTCTATTGACTAATAGCTGAATAGTGCAATGTAGACTGTAAATTCTTCACAGTGACCGTCCAACACAAATTCGTACTCGTATGTTAGATTAACCCACTACTCCATATAGATACGCCTTCTTATATCTTTTATGTATTTCTCCACTGAAAAAAAATAGTTCCAATTTAAACAATCATGAAGGCGCATCATAAGAAATATTTTCTTTATTCTAGCAGAGGGTAGATAAAAGCATACTGAAAGTAAAGCAGAATGCTCATTAAGGCATAGACAAGGGCTAAAAGGTAGTGGGTTAAATGAATGAAACATAGTTTTGAATCTACTTCAGTCTTCCAACACGCTCTTAGCATTGAGACTAAAAGTTATAATAACCATACACTTTTGCTAGTACGATGGAAGCCGGGAGCCAAACCAGAGCGTTAGACATTAATTCTGAGTATTAAAACATAAGTACATGTATATGGTATACCGGGGTATATGTATAGTTGGAATCCAGACGATCATGAAACTTTTACATGTCAGCATTCCTGCAAGCTCTGACATTGAAGTGGATGATTAATATCATTAACCTTTATCAAGTTGCACGGCCACCAATGCGCATGCATTCACCGTTTATAAACAGTGTAGACCTTGTTCAGAGGAAGAGTGTACACTATTTTACTTTTAAATATTGTCATGGAAAATCCATAACTTAAGATCACTGGTCAATTTCCAAGAGTGGAGTTGTCTATTTGAAATGTTCAGCATTGTAATGGTCCAACAATTGTGTTTGTTATAACAATGGAATAAAGGTACAGACAAAACCACAGCTATGATTCAGTCCACTTACTAACATCTGCCATTATAATCATACTTCACTCAATATATTCCCATCGCCTAGGGTCATGGTAGCTTATGAATGACTGTGCAGGACATATTAATCGAACTATTGAAGATGCTAATCTGTAGATATTTGCTTTAGCAAATCAAATCTATAATTGAGTTAGTGATATTTGTTGCAAACCGTTTTGACCCACATGATACACTGCAATAACTCAGCTTCTTATTCAGATCCAAACTGTTCCACACGGATGATACTTTATTCAACGAACAACGGTCGACACCCGATACTGCGAGCTACCCTTATCCCCATAGACTGTTCTAGTTTTAAATACAGGTGGCCACATAAAGCAGGTTGAAAGTAAAGTCACATTCTGCTTTACTTTCAGCCTGCTTTAAGCTTCCATCTGCTATATATAGAAAACATTTAGTTTAAAAATATTTTATTTCAAACATAGTACATATTTTATAATCATACATAAATATACTTTAGGATGAGAACGAAAGCAATGTTTGCTTATTAAGTTCTTCTCCTAGAAAACATTTCTTATGCAAAATATTTATGACTGTATAATGTGGAACTTTGTTCCTCAGTGAAATGATAAATTAACCCTTTCCCCCATAGAAGCGACATTTAGCGTATTTAATTTATTCCTCCGCTGATGAAAGTAGTTCAAGTTTATACCCTCATGACAATAACCATTACACATATTTTATATAGCTTAGCAGATTATATCTTAAAGCAGGCTGAAAGAAAAGCAGAATGTGCCTTAGGGCACATTCTGCTTTACTTTCAACCTGCTTTAAGTGGTCACCTGTCTTCAAACCTAGAAACAGGCTATGAGGCAAAGGGTTAAAGGCGTAAACAGGCGTATTTATGGAGTGATAGGTTACAACAGTATCCGTATTTCTTAAGTCGAATTTCGATAACTCGTTCTTACTTAACCACGATTTAACCTTGAAATACGGATATATTCGACTTGATCGAGTTTCGACATGCAGTTCGAGATTTTTACCCCTTCACAATTTCATTGTCGTCTGCTTCAATTTTTTTTGTCTTCAATGTAGTTTCAAAGTTAAAATATAAAGCAGTATGACTGAAGAAATTTCAAAACGAGTGTCAAACGAAAGTAAACCAAAATATGCATGAAATCAAATTCTCCATTACTTTCATCCTACTATTAGCTACCATCTGCTAGGATATAGAAAATATATTCATCACTGTATAAAGTGTAACCATTTTCCTTAGTGGAATAATAACCCATAGGCGTAGAACGGCGTATCTATGGATAAATGGGTTAACTCGTATCCTGTTATTAGCGTGTATGGACGCTTTCTGAAAACAGTGTAGAAACAAACAAACAAACAACAGTATAGACCCAGACGACACGTTTGATTGATCAAAGGCCCTTGTGTTCATAGAGAAGGTTTTGTCCTTATCGTTTAGGTTTTTGTCTTTATCACCTATATATAAGGATGCATGCTCGTGGCGACATCAGTAGCATTTGGATTTGAACCCAGAACAGACATTTTTTTGACCAGGATCGAAACGTTTTGTCATTTGATCGTTTTTCTACAAAATATTTACACTGAAGAACGAGTCAATTTTAGGACCAGCAGACGACACTTTCAATGGAGACATTTTATTCAGTTATCAAAGGTCTACAAGGAAATTTTATTTTGTTCGATCAGTGATTCACACCACTGAACTCCTACATGTACAGTGGAGAATCTGTTATTCTTTCCCGTTTAAAAGCAAACGCACGCAAACGCAAAGCACTAAAACGTAGAAAAGTACAACTTTTGGACAATTCTGATAATTCATGTTTATCTTGGTGGCAAACAGTTTGGAGCCTGAGCAGATGCCGGGTTACCCGGCGTCTGATCTGGCTCCAAACTGTTTGCATTGCAAATAATAGTTTTAGCGTAAACGCGTTCATTGGGAAAGAATAACGTTTTCTCCACTGTACAGTACCTTTATACATTCACCATTTCACCACCAAAGTCGTGTAAATGCGATTTTGTAAACAGTTTGGATCCCGATCAGACGCTGCGTTACGCGGCGTCTGATCAGGATCAGAACTGTTTGACACTCATGTCGATTTTTCTCAAATCACATTTCCTTAAATCTAACTTTGAAATAATTTTGCAGACAACAGTATTGAAGCAGACGACAATAAGACGGTACAGGGGTAAAAACTCATGATTAATTTGGCGCCGAAATGTATAATGACCTCAGTTGCAGACAGTTTGGAGCAGGGCAAAAATGCCGAGCAACTCGACAACTCACCGAGTCCAAACTGTTTCACACACTTACATGTATTTTTAGGAAAGGAAAAATCATCTTCAGACAACTTTCTTATCCTGGTCGTCATGTGAATAGTTATCATTCTCGTAAGTCGTGCAATTTATAGCCAATGACAGTAGCAGCTACTGTCATTGACTTTAAATTGCACGACTTACGAGAATGATAACTATTCACATGACGAGCAGTAGCATCCTATATTACAACCTCTAAATAAAACTTCATCAGATAAATTAGAACTGAAATCAGGACGAAAGCAAAGTAGAAAGCTTCAATGGAACTTCAATGAATGGTTGGTTTGCAAGAAAAAGAAACATTTTGGCACCGAGAACCTTGTTTAATTTCACGTCGCTTTTTTCACGAGTCATATTTTCAAAGATTAAAGTGCAAACATGTAAACTTAAAGACATCTCCTGACGACCTTTCGATCATAACGCCTTGCCAGACAATTTCCTATAAGCTGTTTGCAAACGTTTATGATCGAAAAATAAGAGTTAAACGATTTTGACTTCCGCAAACATTTTGCGTAAGTAGTTTAGTTGCCTATGTCCCGTATATGGGATCGTGGGCACAAATGGGTTAAGGCACATTCTGATTTACTTTTAGCCTGCACTAAGCTACCATCTGCTAGGATATTGATTTATTTTGGTACATGTTCATGACTCTATCAATTGAAACTATTTGCGTCAGTGGAGAAGAAATAAAATGAATGCGCTAAAAGGCACTTCTATGGGGGTGGGTGGGGGGGGGGGGGGGGGAAGGGTTAATCCAACATATAAACAGATATGTAAAGAAGAGTTATCGGATTCAAACATACTTCATGTATTAATGTCAGTCAAAACTTTGATCTAGGTGTAAAAGAACATTAGTTTAGGCATAGTAAACAATGCATATTCGAATCAGCGAACGCTAAATAAGCACTGTCGCTTGGTTAAATTTTTTTCAATTTGTTTTTCAACTTGTATACTGACGGTTTCTATAAGGCAGTCAGGGCCGCAGTTTTGCTCATATCTGACCAATCAAATGCTTGAGAACGATGTCAGACTCAATTAAAACTCTTTATAACATTGAGGCCAGGCCCGGTGCTTATAAAGCGTTTCAGTTGAGTCTGAGTTCATTCTCAAGCATTTGATTGGTCAGATTTGAGCTTCGGCTCAAATCTGACCAATCAAATGCTTGAGAATTATTTAAGACTCAGCCGAAACTCTTTATAAGAATGGACCAAGAAGTATTTATTCAACGTTCAAGGTTGAATATGTGCCAGACACTCACTATTGTCAAAATATTTGTAAACACATGAAGAGCACATGTCCAAACCTTTCACCGGTTATTATTGTATCGTCTGTTTTACAATGGAAAATACGTTATTATTTTCCCGTTAAATGCTAAAATACCCTTTAGCCTGTTTCTAGTTCTGAAGACAGGTGACCACTTAAAGCTGATTGAAAGTAAAGCAGAATGCGCCTTTAGGCGCATTCTGCTTCACTTTCAACCTGCTTTAAGCTACCATCTGCATGTTAGGATAAAGAAGATATTTCTTACGGTGCATATTCATGTTTGTATAAGTGGAACTATTTTCTTCAACGGAGGAATGAAATAAATGCGCTAAAAAGGCTCTTGTATGGGTTAAAGGTTAAACGTAGGTAAACGCAAATGCAATGAAATATTTTGAAATTGGCATCTTTTGGAAAAGTCTGGCGATGTATTATCTATAAGTGGCAAACAGAGTGGGTCGAGATCAGACGTCTAGTCTTGCTCTATATTGTATGCAATTGAAAGAACAGTTTTAGCGCAAGCTCGTTTATAGGGGGAACAATAACATCTTTTCTTATGTATAAGCAGGGCCCCAGATAAGAGGGAGTAAACTGCACAAATCCAATATTTTCTCACTTATTTTTGCATTCAAATCCCATGATGTTACTACTCATTAGAATCGTCTCTTCGAGACGACTCTAATGAGTAGTGACACCATAGGGTTGAAAGCAGAAATAAATATTTTAGTTTTTAAAATACTCCCTTATCTGGAGCCCTGATAAGTACCGATTGCAATTTCATTAGACGTTGACGTTTTGCCATGTTTGTTGTTTCTCGCCCGAGAAACCGTAATATGAGTATCAAACAGTTTGAAATCTGATCAGAAACCTGGTTACTTTATGTAAACAACTGAAGAACATGTGTCCAACCCTTTAACCCATTTACTGCTTTGACGCCAATCGACGTCATCAATTTTAAACAATTATCGTTTGCTTTATTCTTCAAATTTAACTTTAGGTATTTTGAGTATACAGGTCCGGATGAGCTGACGCGATATACACTGATTCTCATCAGGGTCTGCACTGTTTGCTGTTTCATATAAAATCATATGTTGTATGATGATACGCTGTGAGCAGTGTCCTTAGACCAGCCTTGACGCCGCGCAATTTTAAGCTAAGGTGGCACAACGACGTAACGTCAAATTGCGTCAAATAATGAAGTTTTTTACGTCAAATTCATAAATAGAACTGTTTCTGTTATAATTTACTTTCAGCATAATTATTGTAAACACATACGGCATATGATTCATTACAGTAAAAACTCGTAAATAAATGAACAATCTGCATCACGTTTAATGTGAATCTTAATTACAGAGACCTGGGTCCAGGGTGATAAAGAGTTTGAGTTGAGTCTGAGATCGTTCACAGGATTTTGTTTATTCAGATTTGAGCTTTTGATAACCGAGTAATTAAATCCTTGAAACAGTTTCAGATTCAGCTCAAACTCTTATTGACATTTGGGCTTGGACATATGATAGAAGCTTAAAGCAGGATGTAAATAAAGCGGAAAGTGCCTTAATGCGTAGCTTGCTTTACTTTCAATCCGTTTTAAGTGGTAACCTATCGTCAATACTAAAATCAGGTTATGAATTAAAGGATTAAGACAGAGATTTCAGAATACGCCAGTGTATAGAGTCTGATAGCTGAATGGTGCCGATCAAGACACGTCTACTTCATTACAAATATATATGACGCTTTGTGCGGGAACATTTGGTTTAAAACATTTAACTACGTTTTGGTGAAACGAGTTATTGGCCAGAGCTTGTAAATAATTCCAATGTATAACGTTATGACTTGGTTGGAATTCGGGACCCCATTTACTAATCACGACACGGTTTCTCACAGTTTAACTTTATTGACGTCTGTCATGCATTTTAACCACTGTAAATATTTGCATTACGAATAAAACCGTTTTATTTTAAAAAATGTGACATTTTCCTCCACACACGTTTTCAGTGATTTTATTACAAGTTTATATGCAAAATGAACATGCTTAAGTCTGTGGCAACAAAAGAAAAACCCAATTTATGGTTTGAATTTCAAGCCTTTTCAAGTTAAATTAATGCTAAGAAAGCAGGACGTCAAATTATGTCACATTTAGATTGTCGTGCATTCTTTTCCCGGTCAAAATCGTATAATATAAGGCTATTTTGTAATCGAATTGAGACAACAGAAAGACGCGTTGAAGTGTTACGTATCACACGACGTTTTTTTCTGTATAGTTCAACAGTTTCTTCCTCGTAAGTAGCTACTTATCGATCTATATACGAAACAAGTGACTATACCATAGGACACGCCTATTTAAAATGAACAGTTTGATACATAAAATTATGCATTTATCTTTTAAATTGTTTCAAAGGTAGCTGACATGCTCCACCCGGCAAGCGCTTTTGACGTTGTGCCACCTTAGCTTGCGCGACGTCCCAGGTTGTATGATACTTATTTAAGATATATTCAAATGAAATCTCTCTCTTTCTCTTTCTATCTATCTTCCTCTCTCTACGTCTGTTTCCGTCTTTGTGTCTGTCCATCTCGCTCTCTCTGTCTCTGTATGTCTGTCTCATTATCTCTGTCAGTATGTCTGCCTTTCTGTCGTCTCTCTCTGCCCTCTCTATAACTCTGGAAAGTTGTCATTATATACATGGGTAAAAAAAAGTAAAAAAAAAGGTAACTGCAGTATTTGTCCATACAGCACAACATTTCATGGAAAGGAAAACAGTACGGACCCTGTCGAGAAGACGCAAAATGTATCTCATCAGGGTCTACACTGGTGGCTACTTTATATACGTACATTTGTTGAGATAGACATTAACACACATTTTGTTTTTGCAAAATAGACAGAAGAGGAGAGAAAAAATACTCAAATATAAGCAAATATGTGGCATTATCGTGCACTAGAAAAACACGATCAGTCTAAAAACATCCTCAAGAAAAGTCACCGAATCTTTTTTTTTTTTTTTTTTTTATATTTTCCATCGCCTTTTCTATCCCGTCTTCTGGACGGAGTAAATCCATTTCGCATCGTTTGCGCACCCTTTTAAGGGTTAAGTAAGCATTTGGCTTTCAATCCAAAGACAGACATTCTTCTGGGAGATCGTTTTAGCGAGACTATACTGTAGGCAATATTAACAAGTGTTAATGTTCGCTAATTTACCATAAGGTTAAAAGGTCAATGATGAAGGTGAATAATGTTTAGTACACGTAATTACATGTAAATGTTCAACTGCTTCACCAGGTGTTGTACAAGCTACTGACTGAATTAGTGACTGACACATTACAAATGTCAGGCGCGGATACAGGATCCCATCTAGGAAATGAGGAGAAAAAGGGGAAGGGATACGGAGTGGGAAGGGGTGAGGGACAAAAACTTCGCGTTCTTGCGTTTATAAAAGAGAATATTGAGTTGCACGTTTATGTTAAATAGAGATTGAACACATTCAATCATAGTGACGAAGACACTCATTTACATGCAGTGTATCTGTGAAAAGTCTTGTCATATACAAACAATTTATACCCCGTTTAGAGGACTCTTCTAGGAGTCTACACAGTTTGTCATTTTACAAAAACTTTTGCAAACAACAACCCTAAGTAGGCATATAGGGCTATACAGTGCCCCCTTCCTACAACGGCCCTCCGAAGAATGACTCATTACAACAACGCCTGCCGCTGTTCCCCAAACAAGAATGTTATGTCTAACGCTTTTAACGGCTGCTATATCGTCTGCTAAAATAGTCGTCTGACGTGCTTCTCAAAGTCACAGTAGCGTCTGATCTGGATTCTGGAAGCTGATTGCAAATGTAAGTAAAGTTTTCCTCCCTATAAGAACTCCCTTCGAACAACACACACACTCGTTGTCTCCAATTGGATGTTGTTGTAGAGATCGAGCACTGCACTTTATTGGAAATTGGTACTTTTCATTTGAAGTGTCTGGGTGAATGAGTTAAACACAGCGTCTGATCAGTATCGACACTGTTTGCCATGTTAAATTTAATAACTTGGCACACATGTTGAGATTTTTTAAATGAAAACGATTTGAAAGGGTGCTTTTTGTTGCCAAAGATCCTGCCTTGAATCCTCACAATGTAGTGTACACACCGTGGCTGGCGGTACTACAGTACTCTGTCATGTATACTTTGTTAGAATCTAGTTACATGAAACTTAATACTTTAACAAGGTTTGTTTAAAACGTCCAGGGTTAGCAGCGCATGTACATCCATATGCACAGGCTCCATGATTGAACGTTAGACACTGTACTATGTTAACAAGAATTGTATTTACCCTGCTTGATCATGATGGATCGATGGAACATTTAACCCATTTGCGCCCAGTGGATTCTTCCATGTTGTTTTTTTTGGATTAGTCCAATTTTTATCAAAGGGATGCCTGGTCAAAATTTTCTTTTCTTTTTGTCTTAAATCGAAATTCCTATCAGCAAACAGTGTAGACTCTGATCAGACGCCGCATAATGCGTGGGCACAAATGGGTTAATCTTGTTTTGTTGGCCCGTTATCGGACCAGTATCTTGGATCAAAGAGACCAAAAACTGTATGATTTATTTGCAAAACAAAAAAGAAAGAAAAAACTCAAATAAAGCAAATTTATGACATTGCCGTTCATATGGCATCACAACAATATGATTGGTCTAAAAAAGTCCTCAAGAAAATTCATCGAATCTTAGTATTTTAGATATTTTTCATCGCATTTTCTACTCCGCACCAGAGAGGAGTACATCTAGATCTTTTATTTTAAAGGGATACTTGCGTATTTGAAAAATCCGACAGAATCTCATGAAAAGTTCTACAAGTTGAATTAAGGTCTATATAAGCAAATTGCTAAAACAAAAATTGGGGGTTGCTATGCTTTTTTCAGCTCTAGCTGGCTTTGAAAAGTGTGACATTTGCCGCATTTGCTCATTGTCAGAGCATAAAACGTCATAAGGGACAAATGCACTTATATTACAACAAAATAACATATTTCTAGCACACTTGTTAATTTTCTAGCATTCATGTACCACAAGCAAGTGTTAAATAAACTTTTTAAAGCTCTTTCTTGTGTGTTTAATGGGCTTTTGGGCTAAAATGAATGCTGAAAACCGAAAAAATAAGACATTTTTTCTTGCCAATGTCTCACAAAAACATCAATTATGTAAAATATTTCCGTAAAAATTTCTTTAAACTTTCTAGGCATCTAGGATAAAGTATTCCTTATCAAATGGTGTAAAGAAATCTAGGTGTCACTATGCTCATTTATGAAACATGGTCAAAAATCTAACCCTACCCCCTTAGATTTTATGCAGAAAATATACCTCCCCCAATAGCCAAATTGGGTCTCTGTTGGCCTAAAAATGAGAAATATTCATCCAATATTTGCTTAAATTGGTAAATATATGAGTGTATGTGAATACAACAGCATTTGATAAAGCTTTAGTTACTTAAAGCATTTACAGTGCTGCTGATAAAAACATAAACATAATTTCTACAAGAACTGCTACTCAGACAGTTTTTTCAAATCTTGAAACAGTGCCTGTACGGAAAGGACTATATTTTACATAATTTACCAATGAGAACTTTTCAAAATTCATTTTTATGGTAATAAATGTATTGCAAATCAGAAAATATATAGTAATCAAGGTATTTAAGAAATTTATTTTTCAACATTTTTAATATAGGCGAGTATGTCTTTAAACCTCGCTTCAAATAATTATTCAGAACGGATAAGTTAGAAAGGTAGATAAGAATGTTGACGTGGTCGCGCGAGTTAAATCATGAATATTTCAGGGCATATCTTGCTTTGCAGGATTGCCTTTTCTCCGGATTTTTCTCCAGAACTCTTCGGACTTTTTTCCTAGCAGATGGTAGCTTAAATCATGCTTAAAGTTAAGCAGAGTGCGCCTTAAGGCACAATCTGCTTTACTTTAAACCTGCTTTAAATAAACGCGCTTGAAAAATAGAAACATTAGAAATCTTAGGATTTTTCATGATCAAGTTATGGCAGCTTTGGTTTTGCCTTCTCCAAGCACATTTTTACCCTATTTGAAATGTCCATTTTTAACACAAAACGCTTCCTAAACTAACATTTACGTGTTGTTATAGATCTGTGGGCATTGCTTCCAGTTTTTAAAAAAGGGTTTCATTCAGATTTGGTTTTCGGTCTCTTTATAGTCTTATCCGAAAGACTGCCCAGTTATGAATAGAATACATATCGCTATTGCAGAATTATAGTTCATATGATATTTCATATGAACTTATCTGCTGTATGAAAAAACACTGCATCGTCGTTAGAACATCCTTGTAGATCTACAATAAAATCGTCCAGCAAGCACACATGGCAGAGTTTATTACAATATCCAGGTAAAAAGGCGTTAAACTTTGAGATTTAAATGGAGGAATTTAATAGGTTATTTTGAGATGTGCACAGTACTATCCCATGATGTTTAAGAACGATTTTCAAAACTTCATATAACGATTCCATGCAAACTATTTGATGAGATTTGCCTGCGTTATTTATTGTTATTTCACTAACAACCGCCATCATTAACGAGCAAAAACGTGGCCACAATTAATACGGGTGTTGACCTCGACGTAGCCTATTAGTAAATGGAATAATTGTATCAAGATGGCCTAAAAACGAACACACAGTTTTAGCTACTCAACAATAGTAACTGAAAAGTTGAAATAAAACACTACCTCTTTTAAGCGAATGGCCATTAATCAATGCTAGCAATGATACTACAGAAATCTCCGTAAAGAGCAATCAGTATCACACTTGTATTTATCTGTTTGCTTTCTTAACTAATTTAAGTCTAGTGTCTACTAAAGTGGACATTGGCAAACAGTGTATATCCGGGGTCCTTTCTTATAAAGCGTTTGGTTGAGTCTGAAAATTGTTCTCAATCATTTGATTGGTCAGATTTGAGCCTAGGCTCAAATCTGACCAATCAAATGCTTGAGAACGCACTCAGACTCAGCTCAGACGCTTTATAAGAATGGACCCAGATGAGACGCCGAATAACACCTCATCAGGATGTGTACTATTAAATCTGGTTACATTTGTATATAAATATGAAACTTATTGCTGTATGGACGAGCACGTAATGCAGTGTCGTTAGACCACCCTTGCATATCTACAATGGAATATATAAGCAAGTATACAGAGACAATTCATTGCAAAACCAAGAGCATAACTGGGTTAAATAACGACCATAAGACATACACTGAAAGCGCTTCTAGAGATAGTACTGTGGTGGTCAGTTTACAGTACGTGCTGAACACTTCGACACCTGAAGTTTCAAATAGACAATTCCAATTTCCAATTAAGTTTGGTACATTTTTACTGTTTAAGTTTTTGTTTTACAATGCAGTCAATCATGTTAAAAGCGAACACTAAAACCCAGGTTTATTTACTTGTGTATGGCAAATGCCAGCTTAGTGTATGACAAACATCTAATTCGGCAGAAAACTCAAATGTACATTATTTGTGAAGAACGCGTATACTCGTCGCTAGGGTTTAACCCTTTACTCAATAGCCCTTTTCTAGTTTTGAAGACAGGCGAATACTTAAAGCAAGTTGTAAGTGAGATAGAATACGCCTTAAGGCGCATTATGCTTTACTTTCAACCTGCTTTAAGCTACCATCTGATAGGATCTAGACAATATTTCGTTCAGTACATGTTCATAACTGTATCAAATGGAACTACATGTATTTTGTTCAGTGGCGGACTAAATTAAATGTGCTAAAAGGCACTTCTATATGGGGAAAAGGTTAATGGGTCAAGGTGAAATCCGGAGAAGATTAATTGACATTCTTACATAAGATGACAGCTTGATGCTGTACAAACGGAATGCAGATCAATCACGTGCGCGTAGAGTGGAGAATCTGTTATTCTTTCCCAATAAACGCGTTTACGCTAAAACTATTATTTGCAGTGCAAACAGTTTGGAGCCAGATCAGACGCCGGGTAACTCGGCGTCTGATTAGGCTCCAAACTGTTTGCCACCAAGATTAACAAGAATTATCAGAATTGTCCAAAAGTTGTTCTTTTCTACGTTTTAGTGCTTTGCATTTGCGTACGTTTGCGTTTAAACGGGAAAGAATAACAGATTATCCACTGTATGTAATAACTGTATCTCCTTTGAATTGTATTAAGAAATAACCTGTTTCTTTCAACATCCATGCTGTTCACTAGATGACTGTTTCAGAGCAGTATTTAACTCAATTCTACATTAACTCATTATTCCATATATACGCTTTTTTACGCCTATAAGTTCTGTCGTCATGAAAGAAAATAATTCCCATCGTTACAGCCATGAATATGCAGCACAAGAAATATTTTCTTTATCCTAGCAAAAGGTAGCTTCAAGCAGACTGAAAGTATGGAAGAATGTGCCTTAAGGCACACTCCGCTTTACTTTCAACTTGCTTTAAGTGGTCACCCGTCTCAAAAGCTTAGAAACAGGCTATGAAGTAAGGGGTTTAGCTGATTCTTAGATTCAGTGATATGATTCAGTTGCAAACAGTGATGCGCCTGGTAGTTGCCAGTTCGGCGTCCGTTCTATTTATCAGTGATTGTCGATCAACGGTCATCAGCATTTTGTATACTATCACGCTAATTTTCTATATAAATGTAAACCATTTAATCTTGGATATTGCAATGAACTCTCCCTTTGTGCTTGCTGGGAGATTTCATAAAATACAGTGGAGAATGTGTTATTCTTTCCCAATAAACGCGTTTACGCTAAAACTATTATTTGCAGTGCAAACAGTTTGGAGCCAGATCAGACGCCGGGTAACCCGGCGTCTGATCAGGCTCCAAACTGTTTGCCACCAAGATAAACATGAATTATCAGAAATGTCCAAAGGTTGTACCTTTCTACGTTTTAGCGTTTTGCGTTTGCGTTTAAACGGGAATGAATAACAGATTCTCCACTGTATATACGAAGGTGATCTCTTATCAGTACCTTTCGCCAAAAACCTGTATTACGAACTCCTACCTTTTAATATATCAACAATATAATGTTAAGTTTTGACTGCATATGTATAATACATTCCTAAAACCTTCTATTTATTACTGGGTATTGCAGTGAACTGTCCCTGTATACTTGCTGGACTTTGTCATGGTGATCTAAAGCCACCGTAGAGTTTGTCCAAATAGATATAGCAAACAGGGTAGACCCTAATGAGACGTCATGCGGCAAACAGGGTCGACCCTAATGAAACGTCATGCGGCGTCTCATCAGGTGTGAGTCTATACTGTTTGCCAAAGTTCACTTCAGTACACACTAGGCTTAAATACAACTACTCGTAGAAGTCAGGCTCGCTCAGAGTCAAACTATAAGTATAGCCGACCATTGATTTGAACGAGATATCTCTCTACGTATGTTGGTACATAATTGATTCTGTAAAAGGTCAAAGAATGTGTATCTCTATGTCGCACCCAAGTCTAGCTGTAAATAATAGAGAAAATGGTATACGCTGTATCTAAATACTCACATTACCTTTAACCCAGTTATTCCTGTAAAATACAATACACTCTCCCTATGTGATTGTTGGAAGATTTCATTATAGATATAACAAGGGTGATCTAATGACACTGCAGTGGTTGTCCATGTAGCAAATCAATCTATATAAAATAGCAAACAGTGCAAATAGCAAACAGTGCAGACCCTGATGAGACGCCGCGTAACGCGGCGTCTCATCAGGGTCTGCACTATTTTCCAAATTCTTCTTTAGTAGGCACTAGGCTTAAATGGGTTAAATACCAATGGCAGAAAGCTTTAACCCTAGAAGAGTCATTTGTTTGGTGCTTGCAATTTTGCACTCTTTAACGATCTCATTAACCCATGAAACTTCACAATGGGTTTGATAATTCCAGTTTGAAACCCAGATTAATCTATTTTCTTTCTTTTTTTATATCAATAATGGGTTTTAATTGCAATCAATTGAAACATGACAAACAATTCACGAAGGAGTGCTTTGCTCTGGGTTTGGTCTGTTAGGATAACACAAATGTATCATTCGTAGGTACAGTGGAGAATCTGTTATTCTTTCCCGTTTAAACGCAAACGTACGCAAACGCAAAACGCTAAAACGTAGAAAAGTACAACTTTTGGACAATTCTGATATTTCATGTTTATCTTGGTGGCAAACAGTTTGGAGCCTGATCAGACGCCGGGTTACCCGGCGTCTGATCTGGCTCCAAACTGTTTGCACTGCAAATAATAGTTTTAGCGTAAACGCGTTTATTGGGAAAGAATAACACATTCTCCACTGTACACAGTTTGTAATTGACACATAGTCACTAAAACAGAACGCTCCTATAGGAGATTTCTGATTTACCCTTTTCTGCATTAAGCTACCAACTTTATTAGATGCAGAACATTTATCGTTTTTTTAGAAAACACACACCAAAATAAACCGCCAGGGATCTTGCCTGACCAAAGTTAATTGACATAAAACAGATCATGAATTACATTGATATTGAGTCTAACATTTGCATGTATTTGTAAATTATTTCTCCACTTTATGCCATAGAAAAACACGACAGAGGCCACTGAAAACCTACTAAAACTTAGAACAGCAACGAAACTGACATTTTAACCCATTGCACGCATAAATAATTCCACGCACCACTGAGGACAATAGAGTAGAACCTCTCTATTACGACCTCTGAAAAGAAGGAAAATTGTCTGTATAGAATACAGGTGAAAGCTTAAAACAATGTGAAAGTGAAACAGAAAGCTCCTGTAGGAGCTTTCTGTTTCACTTTCACATTGCTTTAACCAGTCACCTGTCTTAAACGATTAATATTTGACACAGCTTAGTGGTCGTAATAGAGAGGTTATAATATAGTTCTTAGTAACTATATATATATATATACAGTCTTGGATATTCTATTATGAGAATATTTTCTATCTTCTTGCAGATGGTAGCTTAACGTAAAGGCTGAAAGTAAGGCCTTACTAAGGCGCATCCTGCTTTTTCAACCTGCTCTTAGCGTTCATACGTCTTCAGAATTAGAAATGGGTTATAACAAGGGCAAACAAAGGGCACTGACATTGTGTATGTTCCAAAGCAGTTCTTCAGATTGTGAAACCTTTCAAATATTGAGCGAATCGAAAGAAGAACAACTGTAATATAGCTAATCGTATACGACGCCATACTAGTAGGCAGGGAATATACAAGCAGTGGAGACCAAAAGTATGCTCAGTCGTTGCAAACAACGAATAATTTGATATTTTCCAGTTCGGCGTCCTATTGTCACTCGCCAGTCATCACCATTTTGTATAATACCGCGATAATTGTCTATATAAATGTAACCCATTTAACCCTCAATATTGCAATGAACTCTCCATTTATACTACTCGAGTGATATATCTAGGCATAAATGGCTTATGGATTTTATGAACAACATGCGCAATTTAGACGTAGAGACTGCTAGTATCTTGGTAGTAAACGTAATTCTTCTCTCGGGTATTGATACGGCTTCTTTTTGCAAGATCAGCAATCGTTTGATGGATTATAAACCATAGAAGATATGCCAAATAATGGAAGATTAAATCTGATGGAAATATCTTAAAAGTAATGGGAATATTTGGCTTAAAGTGCATGATTACAGCAGGAAAGCAATATCTAGAGGCATATACAGTGGAGAAAACGTTATTCTTTCCCGTCACACGCAAACGGAACGCAAACGCAATGCAAATAAATAAGGAAAATAACATTTTTTGACAATTCTGAATGTTTGGTTTACCCTGGACGTCAAACAGTTTGGAGCCTGATCAGACACCGGGTTACCCGGCGTCTGTTCTGGCTCCAAAACTGTTTGTATTTGAATGAATAGTTATAGCGTAAACGCGTTTATTGCGAAAGAATAACGTTTTCTTCACTGTAACAGAGTAGTAAAACAGTATTCAATAACCCTGGTGGTTTGGATTAACCCATTACTCCATAAATACAACTGTTTACGTATCTAGTTTATTCCTCCTCCGAAGAAAATAGTTACACTTTATACAGCCAGGAACATGCACCATAAGAAATTATTTCTATATCCTGGCAGATGCTGACTTAAAGATGCTACATTTACCTTTTAAAGCAGACTGAATGCGCCTTAACTAGAAGTTAAGCAGAATGCGCCTTAAAGCGCATTTTGCTTTACTTTCAACCAACTCTAAGTGGTCACACATCTTCAAACAAGAAACGGGATATGGGGTAACATGTTAAGTATAACTTTAGCAACGCTTTGATTTGTATCTACACTGTTAGCATAATTTGACAAGTGTTCTCTTCATTGCTACATTATTTGTAAAGGACACGTACACGTGTCAAAGCTAAAATGCGGCATCTAATAGAATAGTGTCTGTTTCATATATCTTTATATCACATCATCAGTGCTGCCATAAGTTGATCATGAAGGCGTTGAAGGTTAAATGTCCATAGAGAAATTGGCGAATGTGCTTCTTGTTAAGTAGGCAAACCAAAAACACAGTTCCGACAAACGGCGGAACATATTATGAGGTAATTAGAATCATTAATTGATTATGCTGGCGGAATTATTTGCAAAACATGTTTTCCCCGTTCTTGATTCAGAGGAAAACGCCCACAGGCCAAAATTGCCAGCAAATACACAATAACGCTGAAATAAGAATTGAAAACTTAAACGAAAATTTCTTTACCCACAGCTTGTTTGGCCGTAAAATGTTGTGAGCGAATTTTGGATAACTATTGCAAACATTTTGAATCCAGATGAGACGCCGAGTAACTCGGCGTCTCATCTGGATTCAAACTGTTTGACATTTTAATGATAATATGGAACGCAAAATACAGATAAATCAACTCCATGATTTTCTGCAGACAATAGCTTTTGCAGGCGAAAATGGCATAGTCTGTTTAATGTTAATAAAAAGGGATAAAGTACAAAGGCAAGTTTTAGTACAGTCGTGTTACTCCTGGGCGAACATATTGGCTTCTTTAGATGTTGGGAACTACTAGTTCAAGTCTATTAGGTTTAAAGGACCCACCAGCTGGACTCTAACATGGTTTTCTTTGACATTGTTGATATGGATAATCTAATCTCGTATATTGGACTGACCTTTAGGAAAAGTAAAGTAATTGTGTGACCAGATGGCTTTTGTCTAGCGTATTCTGCTCATGGGTCCCAAGGCAATTATTTCCCTCCACATCCGCGTCAAGCCATGGCCGCCATTATCGAAATAAAATGGAGTCTCGATATATCGAACGCTCGCTTAAATCGAATATATCCGTATTTCAAAGCTCAAATGTAGCTACGTTAAGTTTGAGCTTTGAAATACGGACATGTTCGACTAAAGCCAAAAACGTGTTATCGATATTATACCATAGAAATATAGGTGAATTCGAATTAAGCGATCTTTCGATTTATCGAAGTTCGCCTCATCTGTCACAGCAGTTTGACTCGTTATTTTGTTTCATTATTGCAAGCTCACCGGAATATCGTTTGCTAAATAAATGTCGAACTTTCGAACATATTGTCTAGGGCTTTTTAAAAAGGGCATTTAATACGAACAAACATTCGTCTTTGAGCGTTAGTTACCAGTAACATGTATTCTATGTGATTGGTTAGCGTACTACCACCGTCTCCATTAGATTAAAGATATATCCGCCACTGTGATTGGCGTTGCAAACAGTTTGGATCAAGATGAGACGCCGCGTAACGCGGGGTCTCATCAGGATCTAAACTGTTTGACACTCTGACCAACATTTTTTTTCTAATTTTAGAACAATAGCAGACGACAAATGTTGCAGGTTGAAAAAATTACCCAGCATGCAAAGAGTTGAAGATTGCACGGATTTTCAGGTTGGTGTTTCGCGGTGACATTTATTGCCACCATAAACAGCTGATCTGGTAAGATGAAGTGAGAAATAGTTCGAACACTGGCGCAGTAACCCATTGGCAAGATGTTACAAATGAGGCTCAAGTGAGACATTAACCCTTTCACCGCCAAAATATCGTCTGCATAAAAAATATCGTCTGCTAAAAATCGGATACATTTTATATGTATTTTTAATAAGGAAACATTAATAAGATTCTCAAACTTTTTGGATTCTGATCAGACGCCGAGTAACTCGGCGTCTGATCAGGATCCAAACTGTTTGAATGGTCTAGTCAATGCATGCTTAGTGGAAAAAGGGTTAACCCGATTACCCGGTCAAGCTCAGTTCATAGAGATATGGCCAAACGCAGAACATTAAAACTTAATTGGTCCGATGAGTCGAATTACCCTTTAATGGCATTTAAACATTCATCAGGTGGGATGTAGTTTTACAACTGAATTTATTGCAAGGACAGTGTTCCTGGGAGTAAAAAGCCGCGGCAATTAATATATTTTAGAGACGAAGAGTAGCAATAATTAATACATTAGATCGTAAACTATGTGTTAAGCTACTTCTACATGTAGTATTCAATGAAACATTATGGGTATTTATATACATGTTTCTACTTTAAACAGGCATAAAACCAAGGAAAACCAGAAAACCCTCGTAAGAGCTTTCTACATTAATTTTCTACTGCATCAAGCTATCCCTTGTGTGCAAGACTTTCTATTCTTCTATTAATCTTATTAACTTTTTCCATCATATAATCGATTTTTTACATGTTTACCGACTTATTACATCTTAACGACATTTTATATCTTTACCGACTTATTACATGTTAACGACATTTTACATCTTTACCGACTTATTACATCTTAACGACATTTTACATCTTTACCGACTTATGACATGTTAACGACATTTTACATCTTTACCGACTTATTACATCTTAACGACATTTTACATCTTTACCGACTTATTACATCTGAACGACATTTTACATCTTTACCGACTTATTACATCTTAACGACATTTTACATCTTTACCGACTTATTACATGTTAACGACATTTTACATCTTTACCTACTTATTACATCTTAACGACATTTTACATATTTACCGACTTATTACATCTTAACATTTTACATCTTTACCGACTTATTACATGTTAACGACATTTTACATCTTTACCGACTTATTACATCTTAACGACATTTTACATCTTTACCGACTTATTACATCTTAACGACATTTTACATCTTTACCGACTTATTACATGTTAACGACATTTTACATCTTTACCTACTTATTACATGTTAACGACATTTTACATCTTTACCTTTCATGAACCATTTCATTGTCATGTTTATCGTGAGTTTTCCCCTTTTCACCGCCATATTATCATCTGCTTCAATATTGTTGTAGATCTATGCAATATCTTTTTAAGTTAGATTTTGATTGAAACAAATGTCAAATAGTTTGAATACTATATTTCGCGGTGTCTGAAAGCCCATGCTGGCTCTCCCATCAAAATTTGCAAGACATAGTTTAATGTTTCACATTCCCGGCATTAACATAATGTTTGCCCTCATCATTATAATCTTGGTGTCATTAGGATAGTTTAAAGCAAAAATTAGCCTTTAGCAATGCAACTGTCGTCTGAAATATTTATTGTATGTAAAAACTCTCCAAATTGATGTATCTACATTTTGTTTTTCCTAAAAGGTATGATCAAACTGTCCAAAAGGTTTGATCCAGGTGAGACACCGAGTTACTCGGCGTCACATCTGGATCGTAGCTGTTTGTATCAGCTATTGAACATTCACAAGTACTATCCAGAAGAAGGTTATAATTCGGCCGTTCAACTCTGCAAAGACCTATATACGTGTGAACTTGTACACTATGTAACAAAAGGCGTAACCCCTGCAGTATCATAATAACAGTTGTTTTGAAATGTTTTGTCGTCTACTGTCATTTCTGAAATGTAAATCTTAAGCATTTCTATTGCGTAAAGTTGGCGTTGAGTGTCAAGCAGTTTGGGTTCTGATCAGACGCTGAGTTACTCGGCGTCTGATCAGGATCCAAACTGTTTGAAATTGGCAAGTGTGTTCTGGCTTGACAGTGAATGGTGTTGTGTGTGTGTGTGTGTGGGGGGGGGGGGGGGGGGGTTAACTCGAGTGTTTTGTTAGAAAACGAGGCGTTGTAATTTCTAAGATTAATCGCATCACTGACAGCAATTTCAGGTATTCAACCTTATTTCACCAACACAAGGAGAACCACGGCGTGCCAGAAGCTGCAGTCTGTTTAGAGGTACAGTTAAACCTCTCATTAACAACACTACAAACAAGTTTCAGCCTTGGTCTTTAAAACAAGCTACAGCTTAAATACAGGATATAAGAAATGCAGAAAGTTAGTACAGACATTTTACGTATTATGTTTGCCATGCGTTAAGTAATCGCCCGCCGTTAAAGATTCCTATGATCTGTTATTGGTTGGACGCTAAAGAGACAGTGTACAGTGGAAAAAACGTTATTCTTTTCCAATAAACGCGTTTAGGCTAAATCTATTATTCCAATTGCAAACAGTTTGGAGCCAGATCAGACGCCGGGTAACCCGCGTCTGATCAGGCTCCAAACTGTTTGCCATTCAGATTAAAATGAACATTTAGATTTGTCAACAAGTTGTCAAATTCTGTATTTTATTACAATGCGGTTGCGTTTCGTTTGCGTTTAAACGGGACAGAATAACGTTTTCTCCACTGTATCTGTTCTGTATGCAATGAAAAACGTTCATAGTTTGATTCTATCTCCTCTACTCACACCTTCCAGGTATGAGGATTTTGCAGAGAGCAGCTGTTACTGAACAATAAATAAGACTCGCTGAACCTTCTGTATGGGGCATGGTATTTTGTTATAGCTGCTTAAAACAGTTTGGATCCAGATGAGACGCCGAGTAACTCGGCGTCTCATCTGGATCCAACTTGTTTGTCATTCTAATGATATTTTGTTTTAAGAGATTGCAGATAAATAAATACACTCCTGATAATATTTACAGACAATTATACAGCGTACTGAAGATTAGGCAAAATAACTCTCTGTACTTAAGTGAATTGATGTTAAACCATTTTGCAAGATATTAAGTTTTTTGTTCTACATATAATTTAATATACAGGCATCGGCAAAACACAGGTATTGGAGGCAATTACCACTGACAACTGTATGTGAACTTTGAGGGAAAGTATTCTCTATAGAATTAGGCGCATCTGCTCGCAATGCAGTCACTCTGATCTATGAATGTTCACAGATACAGTGAAACTCATGTTGAGCAGCTTTTCTTCGAACACGCATTGGCGTCTTTTGAGACAGGTACATGTATCTGCTTAACCCATTTGCGCCCAATGGATTCCTCAGTGCTTATTTGTTGGAATGGTCCATTTTGTATATCAAGGGTGCATGATCTAAATTTTCATTTTCGTTTTGTTTCATACTGACATTCCACTCAGCAAACAGTGTAGACTCTGATCAGCCGCCGCATCATGCGGCGTCTGATCAGAGTCCACACTGATTGCCGATGTCCCTTTGGTAGGACGTTAGGCAAAAATTGGTTAATACGGGACATAATTAAAGCAGAAAGCTTATAAATGAGATTTTGCTGTACTGTTCAAAGCCCAATTGATTATCGATTTGGTACCTGATTTGAACACATTTTAAAACATTGACTAGCTTTTTGCGAAACTTCCAAACATGTTTATAACCCAATGAAATCTGGCAGCAAATATTCTTGTGCTTTACAAAAAATACACTCTTGAGAGTTCACCTGTGACGTGCAAATTGTGTCAGGTTTTGAACGTTTGTGTTTTTTGCAATATGTTTCAAAACACAATTCAATACTAAATGCATGATTGAGTTCCAGTCCTGATATGACAAACTATTCCTCTTTTTGACCATTGTCGCCAAATTGTGATCTTGAACTTTGAGATACAGAGCTAGGTCTTATGTACGACATATCGTATTCTCTAGAAGACTATGTAGTGTGGCATATAAATTTAAAATCCACCCATGCATTATTGTGTTATCCGGACATGACAAAATATTCCACTCTTTTACCTTTGATACAGAACTGTGACATTGACCTTTGATATATGAACGCGGGTCTAATCAGGACACATCGTCTTAATGCAGTGGCCATTTGTACACAGTTATCTCAAATTCAATTCAATGCCTTTAGGAGTCTTAGAGCGGACACGACGTGGGACAGACACTCAGAAAGACTGACAGACAGACAGACACCGGACATTGTGATTACCACGAGTATATGTCTCCAGATTGGGGACACAAAACACTTAAATAATACATGTTGTTTAAAGTCCTAAAATAACCCAATCTCTATCCTTTTCGAATAACAAAACATTGACACTTTTAATCTAATTAAAGACGCTTTTAATAATACAATGATTCTATCTGTATCCAAACGATTCACAAGTAAACTTTTAGTACATTGAGGACTGTCTATAGACCCAATATAAAGCAGTGACTTTTAGTTCTATATTTATACACACTGATACCATTCTAGAAATAGGTATTGAACATTCATAGAATTTCTTGAAGATCATGTGACCACTTATTCACTAAAATTACTAAATATATACTTCCAGGTGATTTCCGTCATTAAAAAAAGAGATCACGTGAATGTTTGTTTACCAGTAAATATAAATTTCTAGAACAATCTTCATATTTCCATATTATTTTGTCATATTTTTTAATATTCCATGATATTCCATGACCTTCTAGAAGTTTCAAATAACTTCTAAATGTTCGTAAGATAATAGTACTGAATTTTGAAAAAGTTAATACTAAGTAAACATCAAAATCAAATCATAAACATGATTACATAACAACTAAAACTGTTGAGCTTTAACAATAAGTGATATTTCGACTGCTACATCTGTCGTCTATATTTTTAAATGAAGAATTTTCAACGGAAAAAATCTTTGAAATATGGTTAGAATGTCAAAACAGTTTAGATCCTGATGGGATGTATCGACCTAAACCGTTTGTAAAGGTAATATATGTACTGTAATTTTCTGAAAAGAGTTAAAATCTCCATGGCCCCGTTTCATAAAAACATCATACGACACATGTTGTCGTAAGTCAAAACTTTTAAATACATTTTATTTCTGATTCCTCTATTATTATTTCTAATCCTGTCTTGTGACATCTTTTTGGAATCGTCTTTTCAAGTAGATTCTAAAAAGATGTCACAAGACAAGATTAGATAGAGAAATAAATAATAATTGAAATTTTTATAATCTGACTTACGACAGTAGTAGTAGATCTTTAATACCTCCAATGATGGAGAGCTACATAATAATACAAATAGTGAAAACATTACATAGACAGACAGAATCAATCAATGGTGACAGAGATAATATGTACAGTTTAAATTGCGGTATACATCTAATTTGTAATTATGTATTGAGGTCACATGCACAGAAACATATACACAGCGGTTAAAGCTTTTATAAAGTAAGAGTGCATGGTTTAAATTAAACAAAATCAAACATTGAGAGATAGAGTTATGACATACAGTCATACCTGCACTAGACGATGAGCAGTCTCAAACTCAGACGAAGGCCCTCCACCGGAAAGAAGACAGAGCAGAATGCAAGGGTCACGTTTCATAAAACATCTTACGACAAATGTTGTCGTAAGTCTTAACTTTAAAATACATTTAATCTCTGATTCCTCTATCTAATCCTGTCTTGTGACATCTTTTTTGGAATTGTCTTTTCAAGACGATTCTAAAAATATGTCACAAGACAAGATTAGATAGAGAAATAAATAATAATTGAAAGTTTTATAATCTGAATTACGACAACATTTGTCATACGAAGTTTTATTAAACGGGTCCCTGGAGCGTTTAAACGGGATACTACGGTATTGAGACCGTGATTTAATTACCGTGTGACTGCAATGCATTAATTTGTACACTACAGTGGAGAATGTGTTATTCTTTCCCAATAAACGCGTTTACGCTAAAATTATTATTTGCAGTACAAACAGTTTGGAGCCAGATCAGACGCCGGGTAACCCGGCGTCTGATCAGGCTCCAAACTGTTTGCCACCAAGATAAACATGAAATATCAGAATTGTCCAAAAGTTGTTTTTTCTACGTTTTAGTGCTTTGCGTTTGCGTACGTTTGCGTTTAAACGGGAAAGAATATCAGATTCTCCACTGTACCAGCGTTAGACAAACACTTTCTAGAAATAGGGAGCAGCTATTTCAGGAAGTAATGGCGCGATAATTCTAATTCTGATTCTCTTGTGTCACATACTTATAGAATTAACTCTATGTCCTGCCGATCGAGACTAAATTGGTATTTGGAAACAGTTTGGATCAATATCAGACGTAGCGTAATGTGGTGTCTGATCTAGATCCAAACTGTTTGACACTCGCCTTTGTGTATCTATTATCAAAAATATATAAAATCTTGACTGAACATTTTTGGCAGGAGACACTAGTACGAAAGGATGAGGGTAAAGCCATAGTTAATTACTGTTCGTATATATGCCACATAGTCTAGAGTCAAGTAATCTTAAGATTCTTGATTTCATCTGTAAGAAAAGGAGATACACCGACCTCTCTGCAGCAATTGCTATAATTCTGGCAAAGCTGATGCAATCGGCTTGACCAAGATGTTTTAACTCTTTGCATGCTAGCGGCGGGTATATCCGCCACAGTGATTGTCTTTGCAAACAATTTGGATCCATATGAGACGCCGCGTCACGCGGCGGCTCATCTGGATCCAAACTGTTTGACACTCTGACCATGTTTTGAAAAGAAATTTAGAAAAATCTATTTTAGAACAATAGCAGACGACAAATGTTGCGGACGAAAATAATTACCCAGCATGCAAAGAGTCAAAACTACAGTCTAACCTATTTCGAGCATACACACTTGCATTGACGCAACGTCATCCTTAAATGTGATTGGCTGCTTGATACATTGGACAGGTAAGACAGAAACCTTCTTAAAGGAAAACTCCGAGTTTTTCCCCTATCCACTGTTCCAGTCTTAAATAATATTTCTATTTATGTCCTTTTAAAGTGACTCGTGACAAAGCCTAACTGTAAATATTCATACAACTCCGCTCATTATTCATTAACTGTTGCCTTTGTTGTAATACAGTGGCATTTGGCAGTTTTGAACAATAGAAGTGTCAGTAGTAGGTACTCACTGATTTTATAAGAATATTGCTGTTTTTAGAATAATCGTGTAACGCGGCGTCTAATCAAGATCCAAACTGTTTGCTAAGTCGCCTTTTGGCGTCGTTATTAGAGAAATAATTAACGGAACAGTAGACATTGCACGAGATGCTTTACATATTGAAGAAAATCACCACGGTACGATATGCCACAGTCGTTCGAATAACACAATGTTGTATTTGTGTTGGCAGGTATTTTATTTAAATTGCTTAAAGCAGAGTTTAAAGAAAAAGAACAAACTCAAATGACCTTTGTTATCTGTTCTTATAACTTCTCAGTGTTTTGAATGCCTAAACAATTGTTCGATTAGTGTTGACGTTCTACAAGAGAGTTTCAGTACAAGGTCTGTTAAATAATGAAAATTTATCTAGGTATATCTGACCGTTCACTGCAGTAATGACGTCATAACTGATGTAACACATTCACTGTCATAATGAAAATTGTCTTATAACACTTGCTAAAACGTCGTCTGTGTTTATATCTAAAAGTCAGACTTTTAGGTATTTTGATTGAAAAATATTTATGTAAGTGTCAAACATTTTGTATGCTGATTACATTTTGGATTCCGTTACACGGCTCCTGATCTGGATACAAATTCTTTGCGTTTGCGAGTATTGTCGGGCGTCGTATTCAAGGAGTTGCCTTATAGATTTGACTTTGTTTACAAATGTGCCGTGTCATGAGAAAACCTGCATTATTGTATTGTAAACAGTATAGATCAAGGCTAGTCGCACTATTTGACACCACACGTATCTAAAGCACTTTAGGTAGCTATGATATAAATATGGTATTTTGTAGTGTAGACAAAACTCAGATGCAGAGCCTGGGATAACAACGGTACTTTGTCTGTACAATGTTACAATGCAATTAGACAGTTTTGTCATGGTAAGGGTAATTACTGGTTTAGAATGCTTTCTTATGCCGACTGTAACTGTTATATTACGTACTTGTTATGGACGCTTGACATATACAAACCCTGTAAACCCAGACCAGATGACTTCTAACCCTTTACCCCATAGAAGCGCCTTTTAGCGGATATGGTTTATTCATCCGCTGAAGAAAGTAGTTCCAATTTAATCAGTAATGAATATGTATTATAGGGAATATTTTCTATATTATAGCACATGATAGCTTAAAGCAGGCTGAAAGTAAAGCAGAATGCGCCAAAAGGCGCATTCTGCTTTACTTTCAACCTGTTTTAAGTAGTTACCTATCTTAAGTACTAGAAATGGGCTATCAGGTAAAGGGCTAAAGGGGCACTCTGAACATGATCTGTACTGCTTGTTATTTTGCAACATATTGCAGAAAACAGCCATAAATACAGTAAAACCTCTCTATTACGACCACTAAATTATGTTAATTATTAGGGTGTTCACGGTAGGTAACCGCTTAAAGCAAGGTGACAGTGAAACAGAAAGCTCCTATAGGAGCTTTCTGTTTCAGTCACCTTGCTTTAAGCTGTAACCTGTCTATTATACACTCAATTAACCTTCGTTTTAGTGGTCGTAATAGCGAGGTTTTACTGTACTCATAAATGGACAAAACTGAATTTGAACATGGAATTGTTCATTTTAAGTACAATGTATCAGGGGCCCGTTTAATAAAACTTCGTATGACAAATGTTGTCGTAAGTCAGATGATAAAAGTCTGAATTATAATTTATTTCTCCATCTAATCCTGTTTTGTGACATCTCTTTGTAATCGTCTTTTCAAGACGATTCCAAAGAGATGTCACATGACAGAATTAGATAGAGAAATCAGAAAATAAATATATTTTAAAGTTTTGACTTACGACAGTTTTTGTCGTACGAAGATGTATGAAACAGGCCCCAGTAGTGTACGAGTTAATGGTTATTGAACGAATTGAATATGCGGCGTCTACAGTTTTAACAAGATGAAACATGGCAATCGTGTGCATTACACATGCCAAGTTAAACAGGTGATTGCCAGAGAAAACGTATACAGAAAGTGGCATCAACAGGGTTACTTTACCATGATATGCAACTGTTATGACATTTAAAGAGAAACTAGCTGACGCAAACTGTTCTGCAGAATTTATGCGAAAACACGTCTGCCTTTGCAATAACTTTGCAAATGTAGTTAGTCCTACATAGCTTTCTGACTGACTTTTATCTGACTGTATGAAGATATTTATTTGACATATTCAAAGCGTTAAGACCGAATAAAACTTGAAACGTTTTTGTTATAGGGAGGCAACTTGACACACATGTGCAAACAGCTTGAATCCAGATCAGACGCTGCGTATCGCGGCGTCTGATCTGGAAATCAAGCTGTTTGTCACTCGGCATTGTTTTTTTCTGTCTAAATGTCCCATATGTGACTTTGAAAAGAAGACTGCAGACGACAATGTTAAGCAGACGATAGTGCAGTCATGAAAAGGTTGGACATAAGTGTCTAGTTTTGCGAACAGCAGCAAGCATTGTTGTAAGGAGGGATCGTAGCTCGGAGGACCGTTGTAGAGATGGAGCACTGTATTTCGAAAACATTTCCAATGACGTGAAACAGAAAATGTTCACTATGGAGATGTCTACGCCTTGTATATGGTGGTAGCAGACACTGGAAGAAACACATCAATATTCCCTGTTACTACAAAGAGCTAGACTGACATGTGGACCATGTAAACACCACCGAATGCCAGATTAATCATTGTTCGACAAAAACTGCTGAACGATAGCAGGAAGTCAAGAGAGGAACTGACTGGCCATTCTGACACGTGCCACATCCCATAGATCATTTACACCGACCGGAGGAACATTGTGAAAGGGAGAAGATACATTACTTGGCGCTTGGATAAGACCTATACTGACCAGCACTCGTTCCATGACACATGCTGAGAACAAGATAACAAGCATACTATCGGACCTTGTAAATAGAGTAGACCAATCTATGGTTCTACACTGTTCCCTCTAGTCTACTCCCTGCAACGATCCTAACAGAAGAAATATAAAGACGAGTGAGAAACAGTTTGAATCAAGACGCCGCGCTATACTGTTTCCAACTGTATGCCAATTCGTATTTAGCATTGTAGGGCTATTGACTTTCCTCTCTATAATAACTCCCTCCGAACAACACACACGATCTGTGTCTCCCATCGGATGTTGTTGTACAGAGGGAGCACTGTACTTTCTTTTTTGCCTGAGACTTCGGTATTATGTCCTCTACATAATCGTATATCATATCAGATGGCTACAGCATAATCATGCTTATGCCTTAACGCATTAATGCCAGTTGACCTCGAAAGAAGACATTAGCAAATAGTGTGGACCCTGATGGGACACCTCTTATTGCGTCATCTCATCAAAGTCAGTTTATGGTTGCTTTTTCAAATAATTGGTCTGCTGTATGAACAAACACATTGAACCATCCTTGTAGATCTGTTGTAATCTCCTAGCAAGCATAGCGGGTGAGTTAATAGAATAACCAGACATATTTGGTCTAATATACATGTACGTGATTAATTAAAAGAATACCAATGTCAGTCACAACTAGTGGACGCTTATTGCGGCACGATGAAATATAGAATCATATGGAACTGAAACCTTATACAGTAAAACCTCGCTATTACGACCACTAAAACGAAGGCTAATTGATTGTATAATAGACAGGTGACGGGTTAAAGCAAGGTGACATTGAAACAGAAAGCTCCTAATGGAGCTTTCTGTTTCACTGTCACCTTGTTTTAAGCCGTCACCTGCAGTAAACACCCTAATAATTAATATTATTTAGTGGTCGTAATAGAGAGGTTTTACTGTATATATAATTCCCCCGATACCACCTCATTTGGGAAGCCGTTTCACAAGTTTGGCGGTTATGTCAGCACATTCTGAATACATGCATAAGGTTAATGCTACGATATTTCAATAACACATTATCAGAGACAGCCAACACACATATGTGTTTGTGATAATACATTCAATGTATGTGAGCGTAGAAACAATATGACTCAACACAAACTACAAAGTCGAGAATGTTAAAAGCAACAGAAATACATACAGCCAATATTTGCCATTATCTAATAATACGACCTGTCAATTTAAGTGTAGACGACTTCTATGTATTGTTTTTAAGGTTCGCAAAACACGCGGTTTTACGTAATCAAATAAAACCTTATACGACAGAGTAGTAAAGTCACGCATTATTTTCGACAATTTACTAGTGTAAATGCATCAATTTTGGACTCCAATCCAACCCTGTTTCTCCACGTGCGACATTGAAAGGGACACTAACCCTTTCAACCCTACTGTCCTCTGAAGAGATTGCTGATTACATATAGGAGCCCTCTGATCAGAGTCTGCACTGCTTGACATTTTCATTCATTTTTGTTATCAAATCAAAAATGCAACAGTAGACTTGTTCAAAATGCCTGTACTAGAAGGATCCAAAAGGATAATAAATACCCACAAGAGATATTTAGGGTTGAAAGGGCTAAATGACGCCACGTATGATGGCCTTATTACATATATGACTGAACAACGTAGGTATAAGCGGAAGATATCTTCAATGAACTAAATAGACATTTGAAATGTTTATGAGATAAATAAACTCACACTCGTCCTCACTTATAAACATTTTTCATATACTAAAATAAAACTGACGCTCACCAAGATTAGCGCCATATCAAATTCGGCAACGAGTTTATTATCAATGATAAGTAATGCATTGCGTATTAAATAACGATATACACATATCATATAGTTACGCACTATTCTTTCTGAAAGCGTAAGTACTCCAAGAAAAAAACGACTTCCTGGTGCAGATCGAACTATGTTAAACATGTCATTACAGCGCTCCCTCTCTACAACGACGCCCAATGGGAGACGAACATTTTGTTCGTTGTTCCGAGGGGTCGTTATAGGGAGGAAATTAGCAAACAGCTTGAATCCAGATCAGACGCCGCGTTACGCGGCGTCTGACCTTATTCAATCTGTTTGTCACTCGTCATTAAGTTTTTTTTTCTGTCAAAATGTCCATTCTGTAACTCTTAGAAAAACACCAGACGACAATTTTAAGTAAACGACATTGCAGCCGTGACTAGGTTGGACATAATTGACCTGTATAGGGAACGGCGACAAGGGTCGTTGTAAGGAGGGAGTCGTTGTTTGGAGGGCCGTTGTAGGGAGGGGGCGCTGTATTTACATTTTGTAAGGGGTTCAAGCATTAAAAACTTACATGATATGTCTGTGTCTCTGTATAAAGGTTGTCTAGGGAATTAAACTGTATTTGAAACCAAATGCTGTATCTAGTGTTTAATGCCGGGCTTGATTGATACGAACTCTTACTTTCTTTGAACTTTCTTTAACTATTCAGCCTTGAATGTAATGATGCCATTTGCTTAAACACAAAATAACCAGAGCTACAGGGCATCGTTATTCACGCGGTACAAAATAATTGCTTCAGCAACTCGCCTGGTTCGAATTCCTTTCTTTGAATCCAATTATCAACTACTATTACAAATTCATTCTCGATAACTCCCGAGAGTTCGCTTGCTTCAATCTTACCCATGTTTTTAGAGCTGATTTTCAATTATTCAAGCTCATTTAATGAGATTACGAGGGGTATTTCTTAGTAGTGGCAACTGATCAATAACTTCAATATAATAAGTGCAAAATGCATATGTGACATATCATTTAAAAAAGCAATTCTGTGCTGACATGATGGTATAAAGCACGATCAGATCACATACGTATCTCCCTCCTAACAACGACCCTTACCGTAGTTCCCTAAACAGGACAATTATGTCGAACGTTTTTACTGCTGCAATATCATATACTTAAAATTGTCGACTACTGTTTTTCTCAAAGTAACATATAAGTGGTCATTATGATAGAATAAATCTAATGACGAGTGACAAACAGCTTGAATCCAGATCAGATGCTGCAAATGTAAGCAAAGTCATTATGCCCCTCCCTATAACGAATCCCTCCGGTCAACACACACAATCAATTGGTGTGGTTGTAGAGTGGGAGAACTGTGCTTGTTTTTCTAGTGCTGTTTAAGTGTATCGTTAAAATGAAATACTACTGACATTTAAAAATGAGTACACTTTGCATAAAGTTAATAGAATCACATTTATTGAAAAAAGAACGCAATTTATATTGAGCAATATAACATCGATGTTGCAATTTCGATATTGCCTCATTTGAAATACACGTACAATCATTATGTATTTGAGTTAATATTCAAAGAAGATTTTGTTTTCTGTTTGTTATGATTTTACGTCACTTTTAACAGTATTTCAGTCATATCGCGACGTCCAGCTAATTATAAGAGGAGCAAGACCCCGGAAGCTCTTCAAGCGCTGTTTTAGACACTAATCGACAACTTTCCCAACATGAAAAATTGCGAATGACCAGCCTGGGATTCGTACTTACAGCGGTGAGGAGAGTTTGTGATGTAAGTCACACTGACTGTACCACTAGGCCACGGATGCCCCCCTTTTTTCATAGAAGATGCACCACTTATAACAGATGAAAGGTTAAAATGTCGAACGAAATCCATGCCTTTTCGTTATAGCTGAACTTTAACGAATCGGAGGATGTTTTACATGTTGTTTAACGGTGTGTGGGTTTCAAGTGTTCTTTACATCAAAGATATAATCGAGACATACTGCTCACGTTTAAAAGTATACGATTCGGGACAACTGTACATAAAATAAATTGAAACAGTTAATTGAAAGTTCAGTATATATAAGTCTAAAGACAGTTGTTGCTCGGTCGGTTTTTCTGAATTAAACTTGTGTTTTATTTAAGAAATAATATATATTCTTCCGTTGTTAAACGGTGTAAGACAGCGGTTGGGAGTTGTGACGCGCAGTAATTGACCATGAAGGCCGAATGCCCGAGTGGTCAATATCTACGCATCACAACGACCAATCGTTGTCTAAATACCGTTTAGGAACGGTAGAACATAGATTATATCGAGTCTAACTTGATTAGCTTTGACACATTTTATTAGAAAGGAAATCAAACAATTGACTCTTATTTCCTCTACGACTGCAGTTTTCCGACCGAATTACTTTCCAATGGTCTTTACAAGAATCTAAAATACCCACATCAAACTTACGTTCAGCAGAGAACCACGCATGTTTACCGATCCAACATCCGACACAGAACACATTACACAAAACAAGGCAGAACAATGGAAAAAGACAACAGGTAACACGATTGGTTAAAATACATGGATTCGGCGGGCTATTTTGATTAACGTTAGAAATTTAACAAAATAGTAACTAATGAATGCATGACGTCACGTCACATAATTCATTCATGATAATATATGCCAATGGCGCTTTTATGTTGCCGATTGCCAATAAAATTGAGTTGAGTTAAAATTGAGTTGAGATAATTTAAGCGCGAGAGTAGCGAGGGAGGGGAGAGGGTTGTTAAACGTCTCAGATATCACGAGGAGATAGCGGGAAGTCAAGAGGGGAACTGACTGGCCATTCTGACACGTGCACGTCCCACAGATCATTTACACCGACCGGATGAGCATCGAGATATTATGAAACATTACTTGACGCTCGGACAAGACCAGCACTGATCAACACACATTCCAAGATAAAATACAGAGACCCGATAGGATCAGACAATGCCTTGCAAATAGTGTAATATGGATGTCATGTAAACTTAAAATGCAAGTCCCTCTTTCATAAAAGTTCGTACGACAAATGTTGTCGTAAGTCTGATTATAAAAGTCTTAATTATTATTTATTTCTCCATCTAATCCTTTCTTGTGACATCTGTTTGGAATCGTCTTGAAAAGACGACTCCAACGAGATGTCACAAGACAGGATTAGATAGGGACATCAGCAATTAAATGTATTTTAAATGTTTCGTCTTACGACATTATTTGTCATACGAAGTTTTATGAAACGGGCCCAGAAACCATGATGGGGCCAGAAAGTGCCTTGAAAATAGTGTAAACCTAGATGCGATGTAACGTTAATTCTATCAAGAGATTTATATGTACATATTTATAGACTTCTTTTAAGATGTCTACAAGTTGCTTTGCTTTCAATGTTACGAGTAATTTTCTCTCGTTACTTTGCTTATAGTTTCCATTGAATGATATGCGTGTATTGGATAGTTAATGATTTGCCATCGAGTAAAGCTAAATCTGTCAGACCCAATCACTCAGTTGAGAATACAGTGCCCCCTCTCTACAACAACACTGAATGGGAGACAAAGACTACATGTGTTGTTCGGAGGGAGTTGTTATAGGGAGGGACCTAACCTATTTGCTAATAGTAACGCAGCGCCTGATCTAGATTCAAGCTGTTTGCCAATCGTCAAATTATTTATTCTGGCAAAATGTCTACTTATATGTTACTTTGAAAACAAGAGCAAACGACACTTTTAGCAGACGATATTGCAGCAGCGAAAGTGTAAGGCACGATCTTACTGTTTGGGAACAGCAGAGAGCATTGTTGTATGGAGAAAATCGTTGTTTGGAGGGCCGTTGTATGGAGAGAATACTGTAATGATGTGCCAGCGAATCATGTGAGAACCAAGCACTCAGTTGAGAATATAGGTAGCAATTCATTATAATATCATGTAGAAGTTTTGGCTCTTAATGCTTTATTTTGTGACAGTTTGACTTATCCTGATCACAATGATTGTTTAGCAATTGTGCTAGTTTGTCAGCCTTTTCTGTGTTCAAGGTTGTTTTAGCGCTTACATACGAAGAACACAGTAAACAGAGAAAATTAGCATACGGTACTTAGTTGTCTTTGTTGATGCATTTTGTAGATACCATATGACTCCACATAAACAATAAACTTGAAAAATACCGAAAACAACTGATATGCTATAATTCGGACAACACGTGCCATTATCTAACAATATATCGTTTGTAATGTCACTTAATAAATATTCTATAGTTGGTCAAGCGAATTAAGATGACTTTGACACAAAATGTACGAGTTCTCGTTCCGTATCAAGCGTTTACGAGTATTGCGATGCTTTATTGCTATGCACTCTTACTTTCTTTGAACTTCCAAGCTAGCCCTGAGTTTAATGACTCCATTTGCTCCAACCCGAAATAACCAGCGCTACCGTACAAAATAATTGCTTTAGCATCTCGAATGGCTCGATTTATTTTTCCTTGAATCCAATAATCAAATACAACTATAGTTAACCTTTCTATAACCCACAGGAGCTAACTTGATTCGAACTTACCTGTATTTAAAATCAGGCTAAAAAATTAAGCGGAATGCCCCTCAAAGTTCATTCTGCTTTTTACTTATAGCTTGCTTTAAGCTATCATCTGCTAGAATATAGTATACATTTATTGTGATACATATTCATATTTCGTTATACTATGTGTACTCCTATGATGCAATCGTATGAACGTATGCAGGATGAACCATTAAATGAACGTTCAGCATTGCGTTGTCCCTGACTTAACCCATTGGTGCCCACGATCACATATATGGGACATGGGCGAACATTGTAGACTCTGATCAGACGCCGCATAATGCGGCGTCTGATCAGAGTCTACACTGTTTGCTGATAGGAAATTCAATATAAAACAAAATTAAAATGAAAAATTTGACCAGACATCCCTTTGATAAAAAATGGACTAATCCATTATATAAACATGGAAGAATCCACTGGGCGTAAATGGGTTAAATATATACTTGTATAAACATAGAGGTTAACCTCACATTGAATTGTTGTTATATATTGGGACGTTAATGTTTTAGATGTTGTTCATTGACTGTTTAAGATATACAGGGTTTTCTAGTGCTACTTAAATCAAGCGATAAATGGCTTACTGCTGACATTCAAAACTTTACGATTGCATTTACTATACATAACGTGAATTCAAACAGATAATGCAAGTTTTTTTTATCCACCGCTCAATATTAGAGTAACACTTCCACATGAAATGACATACCATCTATGTAATCACGCTATTGTCACAAACGCCATCAATTACATGTGTTGACATTCAAGGCAGATACATCGGCAGCTTTGATTACAGGTGGCAAACTAAATGCCGAAAGAAAAATCTGTGTTCATACAAATGAGGCTTATGTAGAAGCTTTCTGAATTATCGTTGTCTTATTTTGAAAAGTCACTTGGTGTTCGAAATGTTCATGCTTCTGTAGTAACTTGTTAAAGAAACTATAATTTTCTTAGACTTTCGACAAACCTGCTTATTATACCCTTTCATTTTCCATATTACTCTTTCAAAACTACAGGTACAATTTTACGCACATTGTATTGTTTGAGGTTGAATAATTTCAAGAGTTTGTTAGCATTGCAAGGGAGGTACAATAAACCGACACACCCTATTTGCTTTATGTTCTGCACCCATGATTTAAGTATATCCATGGGGATAAAAGTTACACTCAGTGGTGTTAGTACGGCAAATGTCAGCTTAACCCATTTATGCCAAGTGGGTTCTTCTCTGCGTATAATAATATTGGAGTTCATGTTTCATTAAAGGGTTGCATGGTCTAATATTTCATTTTCATTTATATTTTTTTATAAAAAATCATAAAACATGTAGCAAACAGTGCAGACACATATGAGATTATGCGGTGTCTGATCTTGGCCTGAACTGTTCGAATATGTCCCATCTACGTCTTATGCGACGATATGCACAAATGGCTTCTTTTACGAAACACGAAAGATAAGCACAAACATCTGCTGTTTAACCTTTCTAAATTATTGTTTGATACTCTTTCTTAGCGTGGTCCTTATCTATTTCGAGAATGTATTATTCGAATATAACGAACACTAAAATGTTTTTAATAGCTAGCTTTACTTAAAGTTATATCAAACAGATGCACATATCTCCCTTATATTTGAATCATATCATGTTTTAAAATCGTCGTCTGCAGATTTGAATTGTAAGTATTTTACGCCTCTTTAACAGTATATCAGTCGTATCGCGACGTCCAGCTAATTGCAGGTGGAGGAAGACCTCAGGGTCCGTCTTACGAAACGTTGCACGGCAATTATTGTCGTAAATCAGATTTTAAAGTTCTCAAGTTTAGTTATTTTACAGGCGGTATGTACGGGACTACGGTACCAGAGATCGTGAGTTCGATCCCCGCCAGTCCAGCGGCCTGACTAGGGTTTTTTCCGAGTCCCCGATAATGTACAGGAATGAACTTGAGCAAGATATGCACCGTCAATTGGTCATCTCCTCCCAGGGGTTAAAATGGGTACCTGTGAAGGGTCTGAGTCTGTACTGTAACTGCCTACGCGCCATATGTTAGCAGTGCTCAATACTGTAGGCAAGATGGCTCAAGGATCAGGGGAGAGAATGTACAGTCGGCTGAGAAGTCATTCGGGCTGAAAGTAGACAATACCTTGGTACTTAACTGTACTTTTTTTTATTTCTCCATTTAATGCTTGGAAAAATCAGAAATCATAAGCATTTTCAAGTTTTGACTAACGACCAACTTGGTCGTACGACGTTTCGTAAGACGGGCACCAGAAGCGCTCTATGCACTATTCCAGGTACAAATCGGCAACTGGGTAGAACCACCGATCTCTTCAAACCAGCTGAAAGTCTTCCCCACACAATGTCGTCTGAAGAACTTATTTATCCGATTTCATTCTATATCGATAAGAAACATATTTAATAATAGTGCAAACTATGCTTGAACTGGTCTCAAGATTGGGAAAATTCATAAATAGATATAAAGAATTACTCGTAGGTATTTCGCCAAAACATTTGTGTGGTCTTTAGATAAACAGGTATACAGAGTATGACAGAGTTTATAAATACATTGATAAATATATGACTGGCTGTCAGTTCTCGCAACCTAATCTAAGTCGTTATAAATAGCAGATTGCAAAGAAATCTGGGACGATTTCATGCGTTAAATATCTTCTCGACACCTCAAAAGTTTAATATATAATTTATGCTTGCAGAATTTTTAGATAGAGTAAATTCCTGATATTAGGATCTCTTAACCCTTTCCCTTATAGAAGCGACTTTTAGCACATTCATTTTATTCATCCGCTGAAGAAAATAGTTCCAAATTATACCATAATGAATACGTGTCATATTTAATACTCTCCTTATTCTAGCAGTTAATAGCTTAAAGCAGGCTGAAAGTAAAGCAGAATGCGCCTTAGGGCGCATTCTGCTTTACTTTCAACCTGCTTTAAGTAGTCACATATCTTCAATACTAGAAACAATGCTATCAGGTAAAGGGTTAAATGAAGGGTACTTGATGTTGTCAAGGAACAATGACATATTTAAAGAAGGGTGGAACTAAAGCAGACACGTTCAAACACGTTCTGGTGCTTTTACATCTTGCTTTTATCGACAACACTTAGTCTTGATGGTTGCTATAGATATACTCTATTGCACTAAGGTGGAAAGGACGAGCGTGTGCTATGCTGGGTGTAAAGGATAATTTCTCAAACGTTCATTGCCTCATTGGTTTAACAGGTATGTTACCCACCGTTACCAAGGCAAACGAATTACAACATACCTGAAACTGCAGGTGCAAAGAGTAAGAGCTCATACAATGATGCCCCTATAGTGCTTACACGTAAACAAAACTTGTTTTAGATGTTTAAGGCAAATTAATGTTTAAGGCAATATGAAGGTAAAACAGAAATCCCCATTAAGAGGCAAATATGCGTTTGCTTTTACGCTCGCCCATGTTGTACACTCACATATCTTAAGAACCAACGAGAAGTTTTCTTCTGAGTTGCAATTATGGTGGGGTTCGTCTGTTGTTTTTTATATGTACAGTTTTTCACAACCACTTCAGATAGAACGGGGCATCGAAGGCAGCTGTAAATAGAAACACACCAGAAACTGACACGAGGGTTATTCGGTACTTATGTGAATTAAAGCGAAACACTTCCACGGATAGTTTACTCTTTGGGTTTTTTATCGTGACTTGACTTATATTTGCAAATATTTCTAATCCAGATCATATGTGTAATAAAATCTGTTTGATACTAAGTCTTGTCATTTTGACTCACCTGAGTGAAATGCTCAAGGTGAGATATTGTGATGGCCCTGTGTCCGTCGTCCGCAGTGCGTCGTCGTCAACAATTTCTTCAAATGACATCTCCTCCTATACCGCTTGACAGATTTTAACCAACCTTTACCAGAACGTTCCTCGGATCAAGCTCTAAGAAAACTTGAAGAAACCGTCTTGTCATAAACTTTCAGGGCCAGAGCTAAGATATTTGGCACATATCAACATCTATATGTACTCTTTCAAGAATATTCAAGTTATGCCAATGGGGTCAAAATTGGCCTCGCCCCAGGGGTCACAGTTTTACATGGAGTTAGTTTATAGTATAAACATATTTTATTTCTATTTTTACTGGAAAAGAGGGTGGGCAACAAGTTTTACCAACTTTGAATCGGAGTTATACACAATCACAGGTCACAGGAGCGAAAAATATATTAATTTTAAATAAAAACATAAAACATCTTCTGGTCTGCAACCTTAGTACACATAGCTTAGATATTTCGCACATAACATCAGCTACAGGTTCTCTATCAGGATTGTTCAAATTATACTCAGGGGGTAAAAAATAACTCTGCCCCAGGACATAAAATCATTATCTCCATTTTGTCAGCTATTCTCAAGTAAGCAAAATATGACCCATGGGCCTCTTGTTCCTTATGTTCTAATTGGAAAGGAGCACGATTTGAATTACAATTTCAAAGTAAACGATATACAGTGCTCATTGTCTACAACGACACCCAATGGGAGACACATATTGTGTATGTTGTTAGTAGTAGTTTTTATAGGGAGGGACACTTAAGACTTTGCTTACATTTGCAAACAGCTTGAATCCAGTAACGGTCCAGTCTGATCTGGATTCAAACTGTTTGTCACTCGTCATCATATTTTTTTTGTCAAAATGCCCACTGATATATAATTACGAGAAAAAGCCTAATAGGCGACACTTTTAAGCAGACGTTATTGGAGAAGTGAAAGCGTTTTTCATAATTGTCTTGTTTGGAGAACTGCGGAAAGCTTGTTGTAGGAGTCGTTGTAGGTATGGGGTATTGTAATTGAAGTAGAGGGTTAATATCAGTTGAATACGCAAAGAAAAATGTCATGTTTTACATGTATTTGTAAAATGTTAAAAACGATACGCCTTTTTAAATGTTGAAGCAAACAAAACGATATTTCTGTAAAGTGTTACTAATTTATGTGTGCGCTTATATGACTTCCAAACAAATTCTTCTTTGAGAACTTAATCTGATGACAAGTTGTTAAATAATACAATTTGTTACAATATTATGCAGACTATGCAGGTTTTATTAACAGTCTATATACTTAAGTCTGGGGAATGGTAATCTTAATTCCATCCTAATTGTGAAAGGATAATTATATTGCTGTGAAATTCCATTTTAACGACATTTAAAACATAGTCTCATTGTTGTAATAAGTCTTCCAAAAAGTCACGGCCATATTATGGTCTGCTCATATTTTTGTTTGCTTTTACTCATTTACTTTGTAATTATAAGCGTTTGTACTTAAGTCATATTAATAAAAGTACCAAATAGTTTAGATAACGGAATCTGATCAATATCCAAACTGTTTGTACATATCAATATGATCGGTTTTAACACTGAAGGCTGTAAAATAGTTAAACACTATTGGTAGCTTAACCCTATCCTCCCTGAAACCTCTAATGGACAATTATGGTTTTCAATTTAGTGTTGTCCATTTGTGACTTTTTAGGGTTGATAATTACAATATATGTCAAAATGACAAAGAGTGTAGACCCTGATCAGAGGGCTCCTGAAGGAGCCCTCTGGTCAGGGTCTTCACTGTTTACATAGGACAAGTGTACTGCTCAAAGGTACGCTGTTTGCAAATGACGCATATATGCGTGACTAGGGTTCAAAGAGTTAAGGAATGAGGAAGATAACACAAACACACCTACAACAGTTTCTGCTGAACTTTAAAAGCGGTCACCTGCTTCAACAACCCGAACATTTCTAGTAGTGGTCGCAAAAGCAAGACTGTGTACTTCGTATTAAACATGATTGCAATACTGTAGAAAGAATACCAACCTTACCCCTTGTACGTCTAATTCATCGTGTGTTTACCCCTTCATTGTTATATTGCCGTCTGCTTCAATATTAATACCTGCAATATCGTTTCAACGCTAGATTTAAGGCGGTAGAACTGAAAATATTTCGATACGAGTGACAAACACTTTGGATACCGATCAGACATGGCGTGGTGTCTGATCTGGATCCAAAGTGTTTGCAAGTCACCTACGGCAATGAGATGTTCAAACACGTTTCAATACATTATGCTTGACTGGATTCTACATGTATATAATATCTTAATTGTCAACCGACAGTTGTTTTATGATTTAAATTTATAAATTTTAATTGCATCGCCTCAAAGAAAAACTCGTAGTTCGCACTGAAACGCGTTTGTTAATATCGATATGTAAGTCAGAAATGGTAAGAAAACAGTTAATTAGCCATTGTAGTAAAGGTATAGTGTACGGTAGTATATCTAACCTGTGTTAACCCTTTCCCCCATAGAAGCGCCTTTTAGCGCATTCAGTTTATTCTTACCCTGAAGAAAATAGTTCCAATTTATACATTCATAAATATGTATCATACAAAATATTTTCTATATTCTAGCAGATGATAGCTTAAAGCAGGCTGAAAGTAAAGCAGAATGCGCTTAAAGCGCATTCTGCTTTACTTTCAACCTGCTTTAAGTGGACACCTATATTCAATACTAGAGATATGCTATGTGGGAAAGGGTTAAGCTCATTGATACCGTGCAGAGAAAACACATGTATATATCGAACAGTTGCCACTGACTTAACTGCCGACCGTCCCTGAATTATTTAACGACTGCAACTTACTTTTCTAGATCTGTGATTTAATCACTGCGGGACTGCCATGCATCAGTTTGTCGCTACCGATGGTATACATACATTTTCTAAAAATAGGGAGAAAGTATTCTAGGACGTAATTGGATGATATTTCTGATTTTATTCCCTTGTGTAAGATAATTTTAAAACATTACATAGGGTGTATTTGTTTGTGGGTATGTCGCATTGTAATAAAACTGTTTCTGTTTGAAACGGCAATACAGTGGACCGACATGTCTGTAACGACTATGAATCGGACCAAACTTGATACAATCCTTTTGATAAATTTAGATTGTTGTAACACTATCTAACCTTTGTGAACCCATTTGCTCCCAGTATATTCCTCTATGCTTACATATATGTATGTATTGGATTAGTCAATTTTATCTAAGGGGTGTCGGATATAAATTTTAATTTTCGTTTTGATTTAAATTGATAGTCCTATCAGCAAACAGTGTATACCGCAAAAGGCGGCGTATGATTAGACTGATCAGAGTCTACACAGTTTGCCTATGTCTCATATGCGGGATCATGGGCATAAATGGGTTAAACACGCATAAAAAATTATGTTGAAGAATAAAACGCAAAGCAGGTGGATACAAAATACTGATAAGGCAGCACAGTTCCAAACTAAACTCTGTGCGTCACTTCTGGTCAGCATTAAGTCAAATATCGCCCTGATCGTCTTATGAATTACCTAATGGCAAAGTCAAAGTAAAGATATGTAAAGATGTAATGAATAAAAAAGATAAATAACGTTTCTACTAAGTTAAAAGGATGGTATTTTGTGGTATATGCCGGTAAAATGATTACATAGTAATTTTTAAGATTACTATAAGAATTTAACAACCATGACATGGCGACCGTCACTCAACTTATACATTACGAACTACTTTTACCCTAATGATTCGTTACCTCATGTACACGTTTGATGCTTATTGTGTGTGCATAGGATATTGCATGTAGAGTTTAACTAGATGAATCAAAGTGCTTGAGAGTAATGATGGTGGTTTCAAACTGGAATACAGAGGTATGAAATGAAATATAAACAAGGAGATTTATTGTAAAAAAGTCTGAAAACAGTGCGTCTTTTTAAAAGTTTTTGATAGTAGGATTTGTAACTGTTTATATAAACAGAGTATCTCTTCAATTGAATAAAACTGTAAAGAGCCTGAAAACCCCGGATTGGGCCTTATCCCATTTTCGGAAATGACTTTAACACTTGGTATTTGTTTCAGAAATGTTTGGAAATAATCAATTCTACATATGGTCTTTGAATTTCATAAAACAGTCTCAAAGAACCATTTTTCAAAAGCCGCGCAATCTATAACCCTCGGTGTCGCCGCACTTAAAAGCAGCATGTCCCGTTTCCGGTCCAGAAACCATTCATACAAAAAAGAGAGTCAAAGTATATTCAAGATCATGTTTACTTTAGAATAAGGCAAGCGTTCACTAGAAGTTACACATTTCCAAAGCGTTTTCATCGTTTTGTTCAATACATTTCTCAAATGAACCGATGTTTGATTTATTCATGGTTATTGTTTCATTGATAATATCAGACATTGAGTGTTGTGTTCTTGAGCGGATGAGGACTGAGTCAAAGTCTTGGAAACTCGACTCTGACTACAGAGGTTTAAAAAGATTGAAAGCATTAAACATTGCAGTCTTGCGCATTCATCCAGCACAAGATGAACAACAAACAAATTGTACTGCAGTATTTATGCGAAGTATAGATTCTTATAGGGAATTAAAAATATGACAACAGGCTAACAGTAATTCAGACAGCTACTAATGTAGAACTCTCTGAGTTGCGTTTACCGTAAATGCAGCCATCTGTCTTGAACACAACAACCGAACGTTTAAAATCAAAATCAACTAATTGGTTTTGTAAAATATTGCACGCAAACACTTCGATACTATGTTCCAATGTAATGAAATATGAACTTTGCAAGTAAACCCTAAATCATTCACTTAAGGTATATTACGTATTGTATTATGTTTTGTAGACTGACATGTGTACCATGTAAACACGACCGAATGCCAGTTGGATCATTGTTCGACACACATGTCGGAGGATAGCAGGAAGTCAAGAGGGGAATGTGCTGGGCATTCTGACACGTGCCACGTCCCACAGATCATTTACACCGACGGGGGAGCATTGTTAAAGAGCTTGTATCAAGTTGATAAGATACATTACTTGGCGCTTGGACAAAACCCATACTGATCAACACTCGTTCCAGGATTAAATACAGAAACATTATTGGATACCAAAATACATTGAAAGTAGTAAAGGCATACATTTGACGTAACCATAATTTTCACAAGAGACATGTAGATACATACTACAGAGCGCATTTGGGAAGTTGTGTTTTCAATGTGACGATTTATTCCCTAGTCTCGCTACTTTGCATATACAGCGTTCCCTCTCTACAACGACACCCAATGGGAGACAATCAGTGTTTGCGTTGTTCATAGGGAGTCGTTATAGGGAGGGAAATTGACCACACTTGCAAACAGCTTGAATCCAGATCAGACACCGCGTAACGCGGCGTCTGATCTGGATTCAAGCTGTTTGTCACTCGTCATTAAGTTTTTATTCTGTCAAAACGTCAATTATGTAACTTTAGAAAACACAGCAGAAGACATTGCAGTGAAAGTACAAGCGTTAGACATAATTGTCTTGTTTAGGGAACTGTGGCAAACGTCGTTGTAACGAGGGAATCATTGTTGGGAGGGCTGTTGTAGGGAATGAACGCTATACATGTATATAGTTTCAAGTGAATGACACGTTTGTTGGATAGTTAATGATGTGCCAGTTAACATATCCAAACTTGTGCAAAGCAATTTCTTAGTTTATAACGTAGGTAGCGATTCATGTGTACGTCTTTGGGACTGTTTGTAGTTCCCCATTACGCTTACATATTTATAAAAGGCTGGGTTAATCTTCTTTGCAGTGATCGTTTAAAACAGGTGTGACGGAATGTCAGCACATTCTCAGTTCAAGGTTGTTTTAGCGGTTACATACGCAGAATACATTACCAGAGACAACCAACATACATAGTTGTCTGTGTTAATGCATTCCACGAAAGTGAACATAGATACAATATGACTCCACACAAACAACAAACTTGAAAATACCAAACACAACAAAAAGAAGTACTAATTCAGATGGACATCACGTGCCACTATCTAACAATACGATCAACACTAAAGCATTTGTAATGCTACGCTTAAAACTACTGGTTTTAGCATTTCAATTGATTGAGAGTAAATGTTTTGAAATATTTGCATAGTTGTATACAGTCACATTTGTATATAATGACCACGGAATTAAAAAGCTAACCAATCATTTACAGCATCTTTTTTTATTGTCCTTCATTAATCTGTCACCTGCCTTATACAATATACGGCGTATGTGTCTACTTTTCATTGTTCGCCAAATATATGTTTTACTGTACATCATAGTAAACATGATACTAAGAGGCGATAACTCTTCTCTACCGTAAGAGTAGGAATTCCAAGAACAGATGTCTTTTGCAGATCGAAGAATGTAATAATTATCATAGTTTTCATGTTATCTTTTCTACAGGCGTCAGACTCTACTTGTGTCTGTTTATAAAGAACTTAAATGTTGTCACTGGTAAAAAAGGCTGCTTTTGATAATAAATGTACAGTAAAACCTCTCTAATACGACCACTTAAACGAAGACTAATTGTTTGTATAGAAAAGGAGAGCTTAAAACAGGGTGACAGTAAAACAGAAAGCCCCTATTTAAAGGAGCTTTCTGTTGTACTGTCACATTGCCTTAAACAGTCAGCTGTCTTAAACACCTAATAATTCATAAAAATTATTTGTCGTAATAAAGAGGTATACCTTTCAGTTATCGTTTCATATCAAACGTTCAATAGCGCGTTTTGATTTATAAGAACTCGTGCTTTATTTAAACGTTTAATAACCAGCTGGCCTTGAATTTAATGACGCCATTTACTTAAACACAAATTAACCAGATACAAGGCATCATTAGTCATGTCGTACACAATAATTGCTTCAGCATTTCTCCTGGTTTGTTTGTTTCTTTGAATCCGGTTATCAAAAAAGCCGATCACCGATAACTAGGGACTCGCTTAATACGAAATTATCCGTATTCCAACAGTTGAATTTCAATAATTTGTACTCGTTAATTATTGAACATCTCCATATTTGAAAGTTATAACGTAGCTTAACTCTTTGAACCAAAGTCACGCATATATGCGTCATTTTAAAACAGCGTACCTGTGAGAAGTACAGTTGCCCTATGCAAACAGTGTAGACCCTGTTATTTGGACAGATATTTTGAAAATCAACCCTAAAAAGTCAAAAATGGACTATACTAAATTAAAAACTAGAATTGTCCGTTTGCGGTTTATTGGAGGAAAGGGTTAACTATGAAGTAACTTTGAAATGAGAAGATGTTCGACTTAAGTAATATTGAGTTACCGAGATTCATCGAGTTCGTATAGTTATCTACTTTGCAGAAGTATTCAATAAACTACATCTTGCACACAGTGATGTCATTGATTATGTGCAAATTGATGCGCGTTTTATGAGTTCGAGTGTTTTAAAATATTTTAGAGATTAAACAGACCGGTTAACGATTGCGCTTTTAGTTAAATGAATGGCATATACAGTAAAGTTCCGCGATTACGATGACCCAAAGAAAGACACAGTATGTTGATGATGGCACATGGCAGCTTAAACCAGGATGAAAGCAATCCAGAAATCTCCCAAAGAAGCTATAAGCTTTACTTTGAATACTTTTGAAGAGCATTTTAGTGGATTTTTATTGTATCAGAGAATCTTCATGGACTGTTTAAGATGTACCACTTTTCAAGTGCCTTTTAAATTAAGCGTTAAATTGGCATACTCTTGACATTTAAAAGTAATCGATTCTGCATAAACTATACCTTAGGTGGGTTGAAACACTTAATTGAAGTTTAAGGTTCGCGAATAAGAAACGATATTTACAATCTAAATAATCTAATATCTAAGGTGTAAACTATCTATCAATACAGCGGAATTACACCACATCTGTTTTGAGTGTCAATGTGTACGTAGCTTATATATCAGGTGGTACAGTGGAGAATCTGTTATTCTTTCCCGTTTAAACGCAAACGTACGCAAACGCAAAGCGCTAAAACGTAGAAAAGTACAACATTTCGACAATTCTGATAATTCATGTTTATCTTGGTGGCAAACAGTTTGGAGCCTGATCAGACGCCGGGTTACCCGGCGTCTGATCTGGCTCCAAACTGTTTGCACTGTAAATAATAGTTTTAGCGTAAACGCGTTTATTGGGAAAGAATAACACATTCTCCACTGTAGGTGAAATGCAAATGCAAATGTAGCTGCAATATAGAATTCTGAATTATTGTTCATCTGGTTTTAATAGGTCACCCTTTGATAAAATACGCATTGAACAACTAGTTTGATCGTTTTGTTGAAGAATTAGGTTATAGGGCATATTCCATTCCATGTTACCCGAATAAAACTACAGGTATAAATTTTACACACATTATATTGTTTGATGGTAGATAAGTTGTATATATGTTATGCATTGCGAGAATAGTACAAAATATCGACAAAGCGAATTTGTTGTAAAGTGGCTCATTTTAAACTTAACCAACGGGAGGGAAATTGCACTCTATGGCATTTGTAAGGTTAAGGTCAGCTTAGCGAACTCAATCATACATTCTTAAGAATACATGACCCGAACGCTTGTTATAACCGTGCTTTCTTGGGTGTTCTTTATAAATTAAACAAACACATATTCTCGAATATAATTAAGGCATTTTTTATTTATAGAGCAGCTTAACCCTCTGCATGATATATAATTGTCACCTGCAACAGCTCTTAAAGTTCAGTAAATACCACTAGGGCCTTTATCAGTTTGATCTAGGTGAAACACATAGATCTTGATCTAAACATTTTGACACTCTTGTAATATTTTCTACAAGAAATTGCCTTTGAATCGATATGATATTTGATGCAGATGACAAATGTTGCAGACATTAATTTCATAACGTGTAGAATGCTGTACACCAATATAGAACTATAATAACGTTAGCTCGGTTCCTGGGGCCCGTTTAAAAAAACTTCGTACGACAAAAACGGTCGAAAGTCAACACTTTAAAATACATTTAATTTCTTTTTTCTCTATCTAATCCTGTCTTGTGACATCTCTTTGGAATCGTCTTGAAAAGACGATTCCAAAAAGATGTCACAAGACAGGATTAGATGGAGAAATAAATAGTAATTGAAACTTTTATAATCTGACTTACGATAACATTTGTCGTAAGAAGTTTTATGAATGGGCCCCATAATTGTTGCGACTTTTCATATAATAATCTAAAAGGTGCCATAAATGGCAGATACTCCAGACATCAATAAATATCTTTGGAAATCAAAACTTTACAATATGTACTTCCAAACAATAAAAATAATAGATAGATACAGTAAAGTATCACAGTAACTTGTACATGTACTTAAAGGATTGCTAATTTATGTTGTTCAATGTGTATGAGACGTTTACGCAGGACTGAAGTAAACCAGAAAGCTCTAAAAGTGGGGAAACTCAGAACAAGCTCCATGCCATTAAACCTGTATTGGGTGAAAGTTTGAACTCATGCCGGTCGATTCGCCGGGATGAAGTAGTTTAAGCTAGATTAAGAATTGGACATTCTTACATTACACATTCATATTTATTAAAACGCGAGGTTCAACCAGAATGTTTATTTTGTTTTGAACCTTTTACAATTCAGCACATTTCTTATTGATTGTGCTAATTTAACGTTGATTAGAAATAGGTTCTTTCAGGCAGATTCCCTGCGGGAACTGTTTGAATTTGTAGACGTTTATAAAATACTTGAATTTTTAAAAGCCATAAATTTATATTATAAAATTTGAAATGTTATATTTTTTAAAGATAAATATTAATATGTTGATTATGTTTTGTCCATATTTTGTTTACTTTCCCGTTATCGGGACTGACATTGACGTAATCTATTAGTTGATATTGTTTTAAATGTAATACTGTCACTATATTTTTTCTGCTCTAAATGACCTTTTTGTGTCGATGGGCCGTAAAACACCATTCATTCATTCATTCCAGAAATCTCTAAGGAGCTAGATCTATCAGTTTTACTTTCATCTCGTTTTCGATATCTACATACATTTACATTAAAATATAAAAAATCAAACAATCTGGATGTTCGTCAAAGCAGGTCTTTATTCGTTTTACATATTGGTTTGCTATAATATCGTCTGTTTCACTGTTGTAATCTGCAACATCATTTTTGAAGTCATTTATGCTTACGAAACCTGTACATGAGAATCGCATCGCGATGTCTGATCTGGCCCTGAATCCAAATTGTTTTCATAGTCTCATAAAGTCGTGAATGGCATGCGAAATATTAACCCATTACCCCTTAGTCCATTTCTTGTATTGAATATAGGTGACCACTTAAAGCAGGTTGAAAGTAAAGCAGAATGCGCCTTATGGCGCATTCTGCTTTAATTTCAACCTGTTTTAAGCTGCAATCTACTAGAAAATAGAAAATATTTTTTATGATAGATATTCATATTTGCCTAAAATATTTTCTTCAGTGCAGGAATAAATTAGAGGCGTAAAAAGACGTATTGGGGTAATTGGTAGAGATGTGTGTGCTGTAAGTATGGTGTATTTTCTGAACTGTTGATTGCATCATTCGTTCTACATCTATGCTGCCTCATTTACAAAGACAGGGGAACCCTGGCGTACTTAAAGAAACAGGTATTGTAGAAATACTTGATACTGTCAACTCCCGCTATATAATTGTAATACACACATATGTACTTGTTTTCGATGCTTTAGTCACGTGGATATTAAAGAAAGAAGAAATTTAGTAAAGAAGAAACTTCTTTTAGATCTTTCTGTTTAGCTTTCACATTGTTGAGCTGCCTAGAACACCCTTTGAGTGCCTGTTATAGACGAGATCTATTGTTTTTGATGTATTATTTCTACATTAACCCTTTACTTCATAGATACGCCTTTTATGCGTTTAATTCTTTATCTTACTGAAGAAAACCGTTATGGGTATGCAACATTAGAAATATTCCCCTATATATCCTACAGATGTTTTCTTAAAGCAGGCTGAAATAGGTAAAGCAGAATGCGAATTAAGGCACATTCTGCTTTACCGTAGACCTTCTTTAAAACCTTTAAAACGAAGAGAAAAAATGCTATGGGATTATTGGTTAACCAGTCGTGTACAGTAAAACCTCTTTATAACGACGACTAAAAAAGAAGGCTAATGGATATATAAAATACAGGTGACATCTTAAAGCACGGTGACAGTAAAACAGAAAGCTCCTACAGGAACTTTCTGTTTTACTGTCACCTTGCTTTAAGCAGTCACATGCATTAAAGATCTTATAAATAACACATTTTAATGGCTGTTATAGAGAGGTTTTACTCTTGCCATTTCAGGTAGAGTGGTGTACGGAGCCTAGAGCAGATGTTAGTAGAAACTCACCAGAAACTGACGGGAGGGTATTAATTAATGAGAAACACCTTCCTGGAATTTCATGTTTTGACTGCTAAATGTAACTCGTCGGTAATGGCCGACATGCTAATGCAGATAAGACACCGAGTAACACGAGGACTGATCTGGTTCTAAGTTGTTTTAAATTCGTCTTGAAGTTGCTTCAATTTGAAAGTCTTGATTTGACATTTTTGCAGACGACAATTTCAATGCAGACTATAAAACACAATTAGGCATTGCCAGAGAAAACTGTTGTCTCTGTTTGCACAAAAATGTAAGAATCAATGCTTCTTTTAAATATTTTACAAAGCAAAACATAGTTTCCCTGTAAAATAAATAAACGAATTCAACTAATGTTATGGATATTATAATAGCTGTTGATTTATCGGAGATAAACCGTGAAAAGATGCAATAAACAAGCGTTTGTATTTCGTACATGTAGTCATTGATAATTCACCAAAATTACCATGACGTCATCAATTTTAAACAATTGTCGTAAGCTTCTATTTCTCAAATTTAAATTTTAGGAACTTTGACTTTAGAAATATTGAAAAGAGTGTCAAGCAGTTTTGACAGTGAGTCTAAAAACTCGATCTGGAATCAACATATTTGCAACAATTATCACGAAGTCATCCAGGAAATAGGAGGTTAACTATAAAAATGTCAAAAGGTTGTAAAATACTTTTTTGGCTTCTAAGCTTTCACTTATTTTGATAAACCCATGTTTAAAAAGTTAATTTGGTCACCATTGCTTTAAAAGGGTTATGCAGACATGGGCGACATGACTTTAATAGGGAACGAAATACGAACAAGAAGTTTCACTCGCGCTGACGCTAAACCCTTCACCTCATAGTCTATTTTCCTCCACTTTAAGGTGGTTAAAAGTAAAGCAGGCACATTCTGGTTTACTTTCAGCATGCTTCAAGCTACCGTCTGTTAGGGTATAGAACTAGTAATTATAGTGTTTATCCACGGCTGTATAAAATGGAACTGTTTTCTTTATTGACGGAATAAATTAAATCCGTTAATATGCATATTAACGGGGTTATGGGTTAAAGGGTTGAACATATACTTGCGACAAGGTTACAATAGGGAATCAAATAAGTAAATTAATGTACATTTACATTAAGCATTAACCCATTTTATGCGGGATACACTTTTAGGTGTACCTTTAGGCAAACAGTTTTGATCTCAGATCAGGCCCCACATTGTGGGGCCTGATCTGAGATCAAAACTGTTTGCAGCTAAGTCAATACTCTATCAGAAACTGCTAAAATATTTTGCAAATATTTGAGTTATACCCGCTGCAGACTACATTTTAAAATGGCCGTCAATCATTATCCAGCATACAATGGGTTAAACTGATCAAGTGTAAGTATAATGTGTTAGATTAGATTAGATCCATAGAAATAGTTTGGCATGTGCACCAGCTATACCAAGAGTTAGTGCCAACTTATCATTGATTAATATTCTCACACCACTACATAATGAAAGACACAATGCGTTTTAGCTTTTCGAATATACAGTAAAAACTCTTAATTACGATTACTAAAACGAAGGTTAATTAATTGTATAAACGATAGATAACTGCTTAAAGCAAGGTGACTGTAACCTTTCTTTAAGTAGTTTCCTGTCATAAACACCCAATTATTTACACAATTTAGTGGTCGTAATACAGAGGTTTTGTTGTATATACGTACACTACGGAATTTCTTTCCCGTTGCAATGAATCGAAGAGCAAATACAATAATGATACGTAGAAAAATACAGATTCTTGAAACTGTTCATGTTTGATTAAAACTTGAGTAGCAAACAGCGTTTATTTGTAAACAATGATGAAGTAATAGAAAATAGCAACTGAAAAAAACCAAGTATTTTCTGCCCTTTTCAGGCTGATTAGAGCAGTCAACTTTCTTAAACATTCAAGTACATATGATTTAACAGATGAAACCAGGACCCCACATGTTTGAGAATCTAACTAGATCTATTAAACATTGTAACGATTTTCTGTTATTGTTTGCAATTGAGGACATACCCTGCTGGAAAATTATGGCCGTTGGCAATTGCTTGCAGAAGACAAATCGCTCTAACGCTATTGCAGACTAGGCAGTTTTGTAATCGATCTACGAAATAAAGTTTAAAGAAATGGTAATCTTTATTTCATTCAAATCCTGAAAGGATATTCATATCTCTGGGAATTGCCGTTATTACGACATTTCGAACAAAGTCCCATTGCTGGTGTTCAATACAGGTGACACTTCAAAGTAAGATGAAAGTAAATCTAAACGTGTTGTTTCATTTTCATATCGCTTTAAACGGCTATCTACCTTCATATTTCTTTCACTGCCAACGGCGTCAAAAGGCGACTTTGCACACAGTTTGGATCCTAATCAGAAGCCGCATAACGTGGCGTCTGATCGGGATCGAAACTGTTTGACACTCGTTTCGACATTTATTCAGTCAAAACAACCCTGAAGCTGACTTTAAAGATATTGCAGACGACACTAAAATGCAAACGATATTTTGGCAGTAAGAGGGTTAAAGCTGACGATAAAACTTGGCAGCGAAAGAATTATGGCATTTTTCTGAGTGGTTGAAATAATGGTACAAAAAACACCAATTTTAAATCACATTTGATTGGTTGGATTCTATAGATCGACTTTATTTTCAACCGAAAGCGAAACAAACATTTTAGGTTTGATTTATTAGTTAAATTTATAAAATTTAAATTGTATCGCCTCAAAGAAAGCAATATCTCCTATGAAATTATTTTATAAGAAAATAATAGTTAAATATTGTAAGACACAGTTAAAGGAATAGTTACGGTTACATATCGTTCACCCTTTTAGTGCCAAGTTTTATCATCTGCTCTTCCCTTTTCATCGCCATGATCTATCGCCTGTTCCCTTTATCCCGTATCCTGTATCTAGTTTTGAAGACAGATGAGCATTAAAACAGGTTGAAAGTAAAGCAGAATTCTGCTTTACTTTTAGCCTGTTTTAAGCTACGATCTGCTAGGATATGGAAACTATTTCTTTTGGTACATGTAATATGAATGAATAAATTGGAACTCAGTGGAGAAATGAATTAAATGCACTTAAAATCGCTTCTATGAGGAAAGGGTCAACTTAACTCTTTGAACCCTAGTCCCGCATATAGGCGTGCTTTTCAAACAGTGTACATGTGAATAGTACACATGTCCTATGCAAACAGTGAAGACCCAGATCAGAGGGCTCCGAAAGGAGCCCTCTGATCAGGGTCTTCACTGTTTGTCAAAATGCCAAATATTGACAAAAACAACCCTTTAAAGTCAGAAATGGACTAGACTAAGATGGAAACTGGAATTGTCCATTTAAAATTTCAGGGAGGAAAGAGTTATTACTGTGGTCTCTACTATTGTTTCAAATCTAGCTTTAAGGCAAAACGCTTGAACAAACTTTTAAAATTGTTGTCAAAACGTTTAAATTCTGATTAGACGCCGCGGCGATTGATTATGATCAGGGGCCCGTTTCATAAAACATCTTACGACAAATGTTGTCGTAGGTCAAAACTTTAAAATACATTTAATCTGTGATTTCTTTATCTAATCCTGTCTTGTGACATCTTTTTGGAATCGTCTTTTCAAGACGATTCCAAAAAGATGTCACAAGACAGGATTCGATGGAGAAATAAAAAGAAATTGATACTTTTATAATCTGACTTACGACAACATTTGTCGTAAGAAGTTTTATGAAACGGGCCCCAGAACTGTTTGCAAAGTCGACTTAAGTCAAACATGGCGGTGAAATGATTTTATTTATCAACATAGATCTATCATGATTCTACAAGGTCTAAAGTCAAAGCTTTGATTATTGCGCCGCATCAAGATGAAAGGGCATTTGAACATTAAAATAAATGAAGATCAGATAAATCGGCATATTTCTGGTTCGATTATATTTAATCATTATCCTGGACCTATATTAAAAAGCGTTTGGGATGAGTCTGAAATCCTTCTCAAGCTTTTGATTTGACAGATTTGAGCATTTTGACAATCAAAAAGCTTACAAACTACCGGCCCTAGAGTTACATCAAAACGCTTTAAACGCATGGGGCGATCATATACTTACAATTGTATTTTTCAACTACATTGTATATTATATATTTAATTTGAGGAAATACGGAGATGAGTTTCCAGCTGTTTAGAACCAGATCAGACGATGTTGTTATTTTGGCGTTTAATCTAGAGTAAAACTATTTGCAGATACAAGACAAGCCGTGATAAACAAGAAAATGGCACTTGTATTTGCTCCCTTGCATCATCACGTGATATTAGCAGATACCAAAATCAAGGTTTACCAGAAGCATCTATCGATAATGTGGCACTAAAGTATATGTTAATGGATATATTGCCTACTGGTTTATGGTTGAGTTAACCTCTCGCCTGCTAAGCCAGAAACGACTGAATTTGTCACATTTAACCCTCTGCAAATAACCATTGTGCTCGGGGCAGTGAAGGGGTTCATATAATCTGCCTCAAAATCATGGTCTGCACGTTTACCTCATTACGCGTTAGTGTGTACAGTGGAGTGTCTGTTATTCTTTCCCGTTTAAACGCAAACGTACGCAAACGCAAAGCACTAAAACGTTGAAAAGAACAACTTTTGGACAATTCTGATATTTCATGTTTATCATGGTGGCAAACAGTTTGGAGCCTGATCAGACGCCGGGTTACCCGGCGTCTGATCTGGCTCCAAACTGTTTGCACTGGAAATAATAGTTTTAGCGTAAACGCGTTTATTGGGAAAGAATAACACATTCTCCACTGTATGTTTTTCTTTAGAAATTAACCTATTTCTGCATAATTGCTTAGACCCAGATCAGACGCCAAACTAGTGCAGAAAATGAAAGCAAAAATTGGCAGAAGAATGATGGCTTAATAGTTTTATGGCAGATGGCTTGTAATTATTAATTCAGAACTTTAAGCCTTCAAATGGCATATCCAATCATGTTTGATCGATTTTTAAGGAAGTAGGAATATAAAAAACCCCAATCATTTTCCAATACGCGTTATGGCATTAACCGATATTTTGTTCTGAATTCAGTATTGGGTTTGAGGTAAGATCGGGTCTTCCTTTACCCTTCTGCATGCGGATGTCGAATTCGTGATACAGTGGAGAATCTGTTATTCTTTCCCAATAAACGCGTTTACGCTAAAACTATTATTTCCAATACAAACAGTTTGGAGCCAGATCAGACGCCGGGTAACCCGGCGTCTGATCAGGCTCCAAACTGTTTGCCACCAAGATAAACATGAAATATCAGAATTGTCCAAAAGTTGTTCTTTTCTACGTTTTAGTGCTTTGCGTTTGCGTACGTTTGCGTTTAAACGGGAAAGAATAACAGATTCTCCACTGTATCTGCTGCAAATCGTTTGGAACCAGATAATCCGCATCTGGATCGAAACTGTTTGACACCCTGATTTTTATTTTAAATAACTACAGATGAAACACTTTTAACCCGTTATGGCCTCGCATCCTATAAAAGAGACATAAGTAAACAGTGTAGACTCTGATCAGACGCCGCATAATGCGGCGTCTGATCAGAGTATACCCTGTTTGCTGATTGAAATTTCAAGATAAAACAAAACGAAAATGAAATTTCAGACAGGCCACTCCTTAGAACAAATATCGACTAATCCAAAATATAAGCATGGCTGAATCCAAATGGCATAAATAGTTAAGAAGTGTTGCAGCCGACACTTATTTATATGCGTGCAGAAAATGAAACAGACAATGGCAGATGTGAAGATTACCAGATGACGAAAAGACCAACCAGATGAACAGATTCGTAACAAACGTGTTTTTTATTTGAACTTCATCCTATAAATAACTTAAATTAAACTAAATTGGAAATTTTCTTTCCAAACAGGACCAACTGTGCTCAGCTGGAAATACTTGCAAACACGTTGGAACCAGATCAGTCTTCGAGTGATTCTGAGTCTGACCAACCTTTTGTCACTCGGAATAAAATGACTCGTACACAAACTCAAAATAGTATCAGTTTCTATATACTATTGCATCTAGTTTAGTCTCGTTTACATGGGAAAGGTTAAAATCTTCCTCAGGGCCCCAGATAAGGGGAGTATTTCAAAAACTAAAATCTTTGTTTTTGCAATAAACCCTATTTTTGAGTTTTGAAATTTCTTCAGTCAGACTGCCTTATCTTTTATCATTGAAACGACATTGCAGACAACAAAATCGATGCAGACGACAATGAAACGGTGAAGGGGTGAAAATCTCACGAAAAAGTTTGCAGTGAAAGGGTTAATCTCTTGTTCTGTGCGGATTATAATGCAAAGAGAAGAAACATAGACTGTTTGGATCAAGATGAGACGCTGAATAAGTTTATGGGGCCCGTTTATGGGGCCCGTTTATGGGGCCCGTTTCATAAAACTTCCTACGACAAAAGCCTAAATTATTATTTAATTCTCCATCTAATTCTGTCTTGTGAAATCTCTTTGAAATCGTCTAGAAAATCATAAATCAGAAATTAAATGTATTTTAAATTTTTGGCTTACGACCATTTTTGTCGTACGAAGTTTCATGAAACGGGCCCCTGATATGTATCCAAACTGTTGACTAAGTCATTATCAGTACTCAAAGGCTTGAGCTGGCACCTGCCTCAAACCCTGACAGTGAAAGTCGTGGACAGACAATCTTGACTTCATCAACTCGCCTCACTGCTATGTACTGGAGCATATCTAGGACTGATACGGCCGAAACAAAAAGCTGGCCGAAGGCCAGCTTTTTGCGGAGGTCGCCTTTAGATAATGTGTATGCGTTGCGTGTATAAAACAAGGATAAAAATAAATAAATCATTATCTAATACTGCTTAAAAATTATCGCACAACGGGCGCCGCCATTGTTACTGAACATGATAAACTACTTCCGGATACCAAATGAGTCTTAAAAAGAAGAGCTTTCTAGCACGGGGGGGTAACTCTTATGAGCTCAAGATTCGGTATAAAACGCGACCAGAAAACGGCGCTCTAACTCTCATACTTTGTTAGTAATATAAACTGCTTTTTTCTAATATTTCGACTTCTATGGACCTTTTCCAAAGAAAATCACATCAAAATACACTTATACTTTGTACGACCGAAACAAAAAGCTGGCAGCAGATTAGTGAATCGAGTTGACCTGCGGGCGATTCCAACATGGCCGCCATTGTTGTTCTCACGGCAACGGGCCATTTCGTACCCTCGCCTTTTCGCACCCTATTTTTTTGGTCAGTTCGTACCCTCGAAAAATTAAGTTGCTGTTCCATACCTTATTTTTTATACTTTGTAGAATCAGGTTTCGGCCGTATATAGGTTTTACCTATAGTTATATTAGCTCTCTTATCACATTGGATTTATCGTCAGAGATAAGGTACAGTGGAGAATCTGTTATTCTTTCCCGTTTAAACGCAAACGTACGCAAACGCAAAGCACTAAAACGTAGAAATGAACAACTTTTGGACAATTCTGATAATTCTTGTTTATCTTGGTGGTAAACAGTTTGGAGCCTGATCAGACGCCGGGTTACCCGGCGTCTGATCTGGCTCCAAACTGTTTGCACTGTAAATCATAGTTTTAGCGTAAACGCGTTTATTGGGAAAGAATAACAGATTCTCCACTGTACGCACCGGCTTGTCTGGGCAGCAGAAATGTTTTATGCAGCAACAACAGACCGTTATCCCTTTACCCGATAAAAACGCCCCTGTACGTTTCTAATTACTAAGAAAAGTAGTCCCCAGCTAGGATGGTATGAACATGAAATATTATAAAATATTTTCAAGTACTTTTCAATGTGCTTTCAAACCAAGTATGCTTTACTTTCAACCTTCTTTAATTGGTCACCTATATTCAGAAACAGGCTATCTGGTAAAGGGCTATACAAGTATTAGAAACTCAGAAAATATGACAGAACATTGATTTTCTTTCATATGCAATAGTTCGGTAAGCTAGATCGTGTGTCAAAAGAATAAACAATTTCTTTGCAAAACTTTGCTTAACCCTTTCAACACCGTAATATGTCACCTGCATTAGTCCATTTATGCCTGGATATTGCAACGAACTCTTCCTTTGTGTTTGCTGGTAAATTGCATTATAGACATACGAGGGTGATCGAAAGACAATGTAAATGAAAATTTAGACCATGCACCCCTCAAATAAAAAATGGACTAATTTTCATTTTCGTTTTGTTTGATACTGAAATTTCTATCAACAAATAGTGTATCAGAGTCTACACTGTTTGCCATTGTCCTTTTTACGGGACACAAGGCAAACATGGGTTACATTAATCAAACAAAATAATAATTTTTTAACCTGAATGTTCAGCGTCTTCAAAGAGCAATATATATTTTTTAATTTGATCCTATTTATGCCTTTCGTCCACAAAGGTAGACATACAAACACAGAGTAGATATTGATGAGAAGTCTCGCCAGGGCCTGCACTGTTAGCTATTCCACACGAAATGATATTCTATATGGACAAACACTATAGTGTCTTTCCCCAGACACCTTTCTACCTTGTCGCGGTTCAGGGACCCGTTTCATAAAACTTCATACGACAAATGTTGTCGTAAGTAAGATTATAAAAGTCTAAATTATTTTTTATTTCTCTATTTAATTCTGTCTTGTGACATCTCATTGGAATTGTCTTTTCAAGACAATTCCAAATGGATGTCACAAGACAGGATACGAAAAGGAAATCAGATACTAAATATATTTGAAAGCTTTGACTTACGCCCGTTATTGTCGTACAAAGTTTTTTGAAACGGACCCCTGGGGCTTAATTGTCATAGAGAATGTTTCTGTTCATTTGACCAGGATTATCCCCTCTGCCAAGAACTAAAATGGAGGCATGTTGGTGGTTTGCATCCAATGCGCTACATGACAACGATGCGTTAAGCCGAAATCATTTTCCTGAAACTATCATCATCTGATCTCATAATCTCTCATCATTCATCGTCGCTGTATTACCTTTTGTGTTACACAGCCGTACGCCCCAACTCATCCACCCATACATTGTCTTTAGAACACCCTTGTATATATTTACAGTGGAGAATGTGTTATTCTTTCCCAATAAACGCGTTTATGCTAAAACTATTATTTGCAGTGCAAACAGTTTGGAGCCAGATCAGACGCCGGGTAACCCGGCGTCTGATCAGGCTCCAAACTGTTTGCCACCAAGATAAACATGAAATATCAGAATTGTCCAAAGGTTGTTCTTTTCTACGTTTTAGTGCTTTGCGTTTGCGTACGTTTGCGTTTAAACGGGAAAGAATAACAGATTCTCCACTGTAATGAAATATTCTAGCAAGCGTATGTAGGGAGAGTTCATTGCAATATAAACGCATACGTTATTTAACCTTTTACCTGATAGCATATTCTAGAGTTGAAGATAGATGATTACTTAAAGCAGGTTGAAAGTAAAGCAAAATGCGCCTTTAGGTGCATTCTGCTTTACTTTTAGCCTGCTTTTGTCTTTCATGTGCTAGAATAAAGAAAATATTCATGCCTGAATAGATGGAACTATTTTCTTCAGCGGAGGAATTAATCATATTAAAGGCGCGTCTATGGGGGAAAGGGTTAAAGCAATTTGTCATCGTATGGCGTGACGTTGAAGTCTCTACACTTTAATGATGATAATTATGTTCAAATAACCAGACGACTTGCCTTGATCTCAAGTTTGTAATAGCCAGGTTTGCCTCTGTTATTCCTAAAATGAAGACACTCGATTTTCGAGGGAATCTATTTCCAGATTTAATAGATGTTGGTAAAGAAAGGTGTTATTATTGTGCCAAGTGAAAAGTGACAAAATCTTGCTAAAGTCAGGTTACAGCTTGAGTCTGGATGAAATTAACCCATTTATACCCCGTGGATTTTCCATGTTTATATGTTGGATAAGTCCATTATTTTATCAAAGGTATGCCTGGTCAAATTTTTCATTTTCATTTTGTTTTATATTGAAATGCCTATCAGCAAACAGCGTAGACTCTGATCAGACGCCGCATAATGCGGCGTCTGATCAGAGTCTACACTGTTTGTCTATGTCCCATATAGGGGTTGGGCCACCAAAACGGCTCTCCTATATAACTTATATAAAATGCGTCATTTACAAGGTCCAAAAAATACAATTTTTATTCCTACCACAGGTGCCACCCTATATTTCCCACAAAGATACACCCTTGCACAAGTGAAAAATGCAGAGAAAACAGGGGGTCATGTGGCATATAAGAAAATTCTCCTGGCTTCAGTGACATGACTGGTGTTTTGCTACATTTTGAAATAGGCACCGGCTAAAACAGGGACATGTCACTTCAGCTCACATAATTTCTCCAAAAACCCATCTATCCTGACAGAAAGTCTTTGTATCTATTCTCTAGCATCCATGTATTACATAAAAGGCTCAAAACAGTACATATTTCTTGACAAAAAGCTATTCTGAGGCGAAAAGTTTGGCACTATTTCTTTGCCGGACTTCTTTCGACTACACCATGAAGCACTTCCGGTCTATTTGGTGGCCCTATACCTATACATGTATGGGATCGTGGGCACAAAATGGGTTCAGGTGAACCTCTCTTAGTGACGCTGTGTTGTTCACTGTTGTCATTCTACTGTAAGCAGCAGCCCGCAATAAACACAGAAAACAAGCCTTCTTTCGAGTCGTCATGCTGATTGGCATTTAACCTGTTACAACACAGAAACGCCTTTGTGTGCCTTTAACCCTTTCCCTTATAGAAGCGACTTTTAGCACATTCATTTTATTCACCCGCCAAAGACAATAGTACCATTTTATACTGTCATGAATATGTACTATAAGAAATATTTTCTATATACTGTACTAGCATATATTAACTTAAAGTAGGCTGAAAGTAAAGCAGAATGTGCCCTAGGGCACATTCTGCTTTACTTTCAGCCTGCTTTAATAGGTCACATATCTTAACTACTAGAAACAGGCTATTGGTTAAAGGGTTAATTCATGCCTCCACCGAAAACATTAGCTCCATAAGGAACATCCTGTTTGACATTCAACGTGCGTTACGTGGGTAGCAGTCCTAGCAACAGGCTATAGGTAAATGGGTTAATGTGGGATAACGCCAACCCTAAACACCTCCTTGAATTACTCGATTCACCAGCATCTTTTACTGCTTTCAACTAATTATGTAGGTTTACACATAGTAAAAGCCAATCTGCTTTGTCGTAATAGATGAACTTTACAACAATGCGTTAACTAGGTCTGCCGGTTAAAAGGGCAGTGATCAGTATAACACATAATACGGTATTCAATTTGTTCCTGGACGTACAAAAAAGCTGCGTCTTACCAGTGTCTATACTAATTGCTTATGATAAACATGCTTTTCTTTTTTCTTTGCCTTTATTCTATTGCATTGTAATCAAAAGGTTATAGAGATTTCTAACTAACACACAAGGGAAAAAATCATTTTTTTAAAGAACCCGGAATATTTAGGTTAAACTGCACGCTGCAAGTTTCTTGCTTGATCCTTAGACTGATAATTGTACATAAGTAAACTTGATCCCATTAACCTGCCTACCAGACAGCCGCCAGAGCATGTCAGGAATTGATAGCATGCTATCTTATCAGGCTGGATTTATCTACAGTCGACACTTGATACTTCGAACTCGCTTAAATCAGTCTTAACAGTACTTTGTAAGTTAAATATTGATAAGTCGATTTCACTTAAGTCGAACATACCCGTATTTCAAAGTTAAAACGTGGCTCAGCCACGTTTTAACTTTGAAATATGGGTATTTCCGAACTAACACGATTTCGTAGAATCGAGTTTTGACTGTTATTGGTTCGGAGGACCTGACGAGTAACATAATTGTACAAGTCAGTATAGACCCGCGACTACCATCGCTCGAACGAATGTTTGGTGTTTGTGTTTAATTGCCCAACAATGCATGTCGTGCATGAAAGAAGACATTAGCAAATTATCAGTGTATACCTTGTTGAGACGCCGAAATTGGCAGTGTCTCATCAGGGTCTGCACTGTTTGCTAGTTCATATAAAGAGAACATGCAATACAGACAAAACTGCCTTAGATCACCCTAGTATATTCATTGCGATGTACAGGTTAAAAATGGATTAAACTTAAGACAAGCAATTGCTAAAAACAAGATGAATTCAAAGCGACTTTTCTTTTATCCTGCTTTAAGCAACATTCTTAAATCACCAGTAATACATGTACTTGTGAATTTTCGTAAAAGCGAGAACAAGCAAACAACAGACAATAATATGCCATTGCATGAGATGTGATGGGTATATTGGGCGAGGGTAGAAACCAGTGACCGCGAGGCTTGTCGAACGATCACTGGTTTCTCCACGAGCAGTATTAAGTTAACCCATAAATGTAATGAGTATGACGCATGCCTTCCACTTTTTCTTCATAGATTCATATCCCACTCACCGCAAAACAACGTTTGGTTTTATAACTTTTGTTCTCTTCAATTTACTAGACTTCATTTTGGAAAAGGTTCAATTATAGGTCCGGTGTATTCATTCACCTACTAGATCTATACAGATACAGTGGAGAATCTGTTATTCTTTCCCAATAAACGCGTTTACGCTAAAACTATTATTTGCAGTGCAAACAGTTTGGAGCCAGATCAGACGCCGGGTAACCCGGCGTCTGATCAGGCTCCAAACTGTTTGCCACCAAGATAAACAAGAAATATCAGAATTGTCCAAAAGTTGTTCTTTTCTACATTTTAGTGCTTTGCGTTTGCGTACGTTTGCGTTTAAACGGGAAAGAATAACAGATTCTCCACTGTAGCCCTACTACTATACAGATGCTGCCTCTGGCTGTAGTGAAGGGATAAACCGTATTTGCTGTGTACTTAGGTAAATAATATACTACTTTCTTTAGTGTATCTATAAGCATTTTACTGATTTACTTATTGGAACCAATCATACAGGACATTGTTTATTTTCAATGAATTTTACCCTTTCCAAGCCATTGTTGTGTCATAATCAGTCTAAGACATTCATTGCCTTAATGGCATATGCTTGCTACAAAGTATCGTGTTCTTTTATACACAAAGTTTAAAATTGTAGGCATTTTGATTTATGAGTTTCAAGCAATTTGAAACCTAATCAGACGTCGCATCATGTAGCGTCTGATCAGGGTCCAAAATGTTTGGAAAGGCCCTGTAGTGAAAGGGTTTTAGATTATAGACAAAAACCATGAAGACTAATAATAATATCAGTGACATCATTGTTCACCATTTAACTCAGTAGTTTAGGACATTATTAATTCATAAGGAATTACTAGTACATGATTTAAACCCATTCACTGCCTTACCCCGAGCACAATGGTTATTTGCAAACAGTTTGGATTCTGATCAGACGCCGCGTAATGCTTAAAATTGTTTAAAATTGATGACGTCACGGCAGTGAAGGGGTTAATGGTTGGCCCAGTCATACAAGACTCTACTTATTCATAAGGAATTAAATCATACACATGTTTCTTGGTTGGTAAAACGTTTCTATAGACGTTTATTTCTTTAACCCTTTCCCCCATATAAGCGACTTTTAGCGTATTTTATTTATTCCTCCGCTGAAGAAAATAGTTTCAGTTTATACCCTCATGAACAATAACCATTACAAATATTTATATAGCCTAGCATATTTTAGCTTAAAGCAGGCTGAAAGTAAAGCAGAATGTGCCTTAAGGCACATTCTGCTTTACTTTCAACCTGCTTTAAGTGGTCACCTGTTTTTCAAAACTAGAAACAAGCTATGAGGTAAAGGGTTAATTGCTACTCCTTATCAAGACGTAATTAATCATAAAGGAAATGGACTAAAAATACAAAAATAAGACTGTCTTATAAAGAGTTTTTTATTTAGATTTAAACGGCAATAAAAGTAGACGTCAGAAAAAATGACCATCTTCCAAACTGTTTGATACTCGAATAATAAGTCTGGAATCTTAGTTTGAGAAATATTATTACTCCATAGCCTAATTTTAGTTTTGAAAACAAGTGACTATTTAAAACAGGTTGAAAGTCAAGCAGAATGCGCCTTGATACGCATATTCTGCTTAACTTTCAACCTGCTTTAAGCTACCGTCTGCTCGATGATAGAATATATTTCTTATGATGTATACATAGGAAGTATTTTCTTCAGTGAAGGAATAAAATAAGAGCGTGTTTAAGGTGTAATGGGTTAAAAGCAAACGAGCTGCCATGGCAGTGTACTGTGTTAAATCATTGAGTATGGTGTTATTCTGCAGCGTTGCCGAACATTATTATTACTTATAGACGGAGTTATGCTCAGACCAGAAACCAAACTGAGATTTATAGTCATGCTGGTTTAATACCATCCTTGTCCAACCTAATAATAGCTTTTTGAATATGAATGTAGATGGTTGGTTTTATGGTAATTTTGTCTGCTATTTTAGGATGAGCCCAATCGATTCACCAGTCATGGAAGACTGTCTGATAAACATGTCCGTGAAGAAGTTGAATTTTACACAACCACACACAGGAACTATCTGTTTTACTTTAAGCATGCATGTCATTATGCCCATATTGACGTGAATGCTGTATTCTTTTAACCAAACATATATAGCTTTAATTACAATTCGTTTTTTCAGATATGTGTGAAATAATTTACATTTTCAGTGCGCCATCTCTACAACAAAACCCAATGGGAGACAAAAATCATGTGTGTTTTTCGGAGGAAGTTGTTATAGGGAGGGAATATTAATACAATTACAGTACATTTGCAAACAGTTTGAACCTGTAACGCGGCGTCTGATCTGGTTTCAAATTGCTCGTCGCTCGTTTATATGTTTCTTCTGTCAAAATATCCAATACTTAACATTGAGAAAAAAAGAAGAAGACGACAACTTTAAGCAGACGATATTGCATCATTGAAAGCTTTAGACTTTATTGACTTGTTTTGGGAACAGCAGCAAGCGCTGTTGAAAGTAGGGAATCGTTGTTCAGAGGGCAGTTGTAGGGAGGGAACACTGTATCAATAGACACCATTACCATCTTCAATTTTGTTAACCCTTCTCTTAGTGCAGTTTGATTCTCCTAAACCACTTTCTACTGAACTTAATTGCTATTATCTGACACATGTCGAAAACAGAAACATTTTGAACGGTTATGATAGTGAGAGAGACATTAACCTATTTGCGCCCAGTGGATTCTTCCATGCTAAAATATTGGATAAGTCCACTCTTACCTAAGGGGTGCTTGGTCTAACTTTTTATTTTCGTTTTGTTTTATATTGAAACTGCTATCAGCAAACAGTGTATACTTTGATCAGATGCCGCATGATGCGGTGTCTGATCAGAGTCTACACTGCTTGTCTATGTCCCTTTATATGGGATCGTGGACACAAATGGGTTAAACACTTATCAAGAAGATCATTAATTCTGACATTAATCAAACTAGTATGACTTGTCAAACTATTTTAGATTATAACGATGTTTCTTTTATTGGAATGGTTTTGCATGAAAAAGTTATCACGACTTCTGTCTTTAAAACCCATTTGTGCCAACGATCCCATATAAAAGACATATGCAAACAGTGTAGACTCTGATCAGACGCCGCATTATGCGGCGTCTGATCAGAGTCTACACTGTTTGCTGATAGGAATTTCAATATAAAACAAAATGAAATTGAAAATTGAGACCAGGCACCCCTTAGATAAAAAAGGACTAATTCAATATATAAGCATGGAAGAATCCACTGGGCACATATTGGTTAAACAATTTATTCCAGGATATTGCAATGAAGTCTCCCTATGTACTTGCTGAGATATTTTATTATAGAAATGCAAGGGGCAAATCATTTCATATGAAATAGCAAACAGTGCAGACCCAGATGAGATGCAGCAATTTGCGGCTTCTCATCAGGGTCTGCACTGTTATCTTATGTCTAAGTGTGTGGACGATATGGACCAATAGATTAAAACCAACAACACGCCCTCAAACAAGACGCAATAGTGGTGGTGATTTAGGCAGGTGATCTATTTAAGTAGGATGAAAGTAAAACAGAAATCCCATCACGAGCGCTAAATTGTTTACGACAGGTGACTGCTTAACCCTTTCCCCTATAGAAGCGACTTTTAGCGCATTTAATTTATTCCTCCGCTGAAGAAAGTAGTTCCAATTTAATCAGTTGTGAATAAATATTATAGCTTATATTTTATATATTCTAGCACATGGAAGCTTAAAGAAGGTTGAAAGTAAAGCAGAATGCGCCCTAAGGCGCATTCTGCTTTACTTTCAACCTGCTTTAAGTGGTCATCTATCTTCAATACTAGAAATAGGCTATCAGGTAAAGGGTTAAAAGCAATGTGGCAGTAAAACAGTGTTAATTATTTGGCGTTTTGCAATAGGTGACTGCTTACAGGAAGGTGACAGTTAAACAGAAAGCTCCTACAGGAACTTTCTGCTTAACTGCCACATTGCTTTAAGCTGTCGCCTGTCTTTTATACAATCAATTAGCAGTCTATTTAGTGGTCGTAATAAAGAGGTTATACTATACTTGTCCATGCCCGCATATTGAAAGCAATTCTAGACTTGCGAGTATTACAGACGTGTGAAATACGTGTACTGTGGAGAAACGTTATTCTTTCACAATAAACGCGTTTACGCTAAAAATGTTATTTCCATTGCAAACAGTTTGGAGCCAGATCAGACGCCGGGTAACCCGGCGTCTGGTCATGCTCTAAACTGTTTGCGACCAAGATAAACAAGAATTATCAGAATTGTCCAAAAGTTGCACTTTTCTACGTTTTTAGTGTTTTGCGTTTGCGTTTCGTTTCGTTTCGTTTAAACGGGAAAGAATAGCGTATTCTCGACTGTACCAATCATTCTACTGCATTAGACCATGAGGACTTCTCTTTACTCATTCACTCCTTGAACTTCAAATGGAGAATTCCAATGTCCAATAAGGTTTAGTTCATTTTTGACTATACATGGATGATGTTAACAATTTGTTACACAATGACAAACAGTGCACACCCTTTACATACAGTGGAGAATCTGTTATTCTTTCCCGATAAACGCGTTTACGCTAAAACTATTTTTTCTTTTACAAACAGTTTGGAGCCAGATCAGACGCCGGGTAACCCGGCGTCTGATCTGGCTCCAAACTGTTTGCCACCAAGATAAAGATGAATTATCAGAATTGTCCAAAAGTTGTACTTTTCTACCTTTTAGTGTTTTGCGTTTGCGTACGTTTGCGTTTAAACGGGAAAGAATAACAGATTCTCCACTGTACCCGTCCATACAGTCTGCATATGATAAGTAAATTCCTCATGGTTATATTATCTGTAAATTATTAGTGTACTCGTCGCTAGGGTAGAATGTGATAAAGAAACTCATTTTCTAAGAGATAGTTATTGGACTAATTGTTTTACACCTAGACCTACTAACTATTAGGTTTAACATAAACATTGCTCGAGGATACAAAGGCAGCTTAATCATATAACTGATGCATTACCAGAGCCACAGACAAGGACATTGTTTCAAGTCATTATAATATTTTATGTAACACCATACCGTATGTTTTGCCACTCATTAGAATCGTCGCAAAGCGACCATTTTAATGCGTAGTTACGTGGTAATGTTTGTAAATGCATAAAGGAGTAAATATCAGAAGTAACTGGTTCACTCGCTCCTCTCATGAGCCTTAAAATACGTGAAACAACTGCATGTACAGTGTCCACTCTTTACAACAACACCCAATGGGAAACACAGAGTTTGTGTGGTGCTCGGAGGGACTCGTTATAGGGAGGGAATTATGACTTGGCTTACATTTGCAAACAGCTAGAATCCAGATCAGACACCGCGTTACGCAAAGGTGATTGATACTCGACATTTATTAATTACATCATAATGTTCACTTAAATGTTACATGTAACTTTGAGAAAAAACAACAGACGACAATTTTAAGTAGACGATATTACAGCAGTAAAAACGTTGGACATAATTGTCCTGTTAAGGGAACTGCGGTAAGGGTCGTTTTAAGGAGGGAGTCGTTGTTGTGAGGGCCGTTGTAGGGAAGGAACACTGTACTAGACGTCAGGGTTTGTAAGTTTGAGATACCAAACGAAATGACACTCGATATGTTGCAAAACTTTCTGCTTTTCTTTTTTTATTACACCGTCCTTATTTCATAAACAAATTTTTAGCGATTGTAGCAGTGCGATTTTTCCTTTCTACACAAAAATATAGCAAGGAATGTTTCAAAGGCGCTGCAAATTCTAATTACGTTCATTTTCGGTTCAAATACACGCAGCATTCAGCACACCTGCACTGTACCGTTATAGTGTGATAATTTAATATACTGCCCTTATTTCACATACAAATTTTGAGCGATTTAACAGCGCGACTTTTTCAATCTACACCAAAGTAAAACAAGGAATGTTTCGCATGCACTGCAGATTCTAGTTACGTTCATTCTCGGTACAAATGCACGCAACATTTAATCTGCCTGCACTTCGAATTATGTACGGCTATAGTGTGATGTTATACAGTGGAGAATCTGTTATTCTTTCCCAATAAACGCGTTTACTCTAAAACTATTATTTCTATTACAAACAGTTTGGAGCCAGATCAGACGCCGGGTAACCCGGCGTCTGATATGGCTCCAAACTGTTTGCCACCAAGATAAACATGAACTATCAGAATTGTCCAAAAGTTGTACTTTTCAACGTTTTAGTGTTTTGCGTTTGCGTACGTTTGCGTTTAAACGGGAAAGAATAACAGATTCTCCACTGTAAGGTGTACTTAATCGTCTACAGCTGGTTTTCCTTGGCAACTTCTACTCCATCGATCAAATTTACCTGGAAAATATAACAGAAAATAATAAGTCTAAAATGAATGTCGATATGGTACAGAAACCAAAAAGGCGGAATAACTCCGTCTATAATTTCAAGAAGTTTTACTTATTCCAGACGTCACCAAAATTAATGGCCTTCAATTACTCAAACTCGATAACTCGAAAATCAAACTAATCCGCATCACTGCCCCTTCACTGCCATAACGTCATCGGCTTGACGTCTCAACGAAAGTCAGTCGATGCTGACCAGTGGCCCGTTTTACTAAACAACTTACGCAAAACTTTTGCGTAAGTCAAAATCGTTTTGTCCTATTATTTCCATTGCACACAGTTTGGAGCCAGATCAGACACCGGGTAACCCGGCGTTTGATCAGGTTCCAACCTGTTTGTCACTCATTTTTTAAAAAAATAGTCAAAATTGTTAAAAAGTTGTACTTTTCTACGTTTGATTGCGATGCGTTTGTGTTTCGTTTGCGTTTTAGAAAGAATAACGTTTTCTCCGCTGTAGCATCTCTGTAGCATCGACACGAATGCCAAAACATTTGGAACCAGATCAAGCACATCGTTCGGTGAAATTCGAATTGATTCAGTCTGTTTGCAAATGTTAATAATGTAGCATTCCGCATTTTAAGAGTTAATAAAATATGTATGGCATACCCGTTTATAATGATAATAATAGATTAGCCTTCAAAACCGCTCGCAACACCTTTTATTCCGATAAATGCACACTGGACAGCAGCATTTGGAACAACTATATTCGGCTGTAAGTGGTTTTCTTTGGAGGCGGTGAGGATCAGTTTATCTAACAATATCGGCCATTTACATACTCATAAAATGCCAGACTGGAAGGCAATTATTTCGATAGAATCGTCATACATTATCAATTATTGAAGACTACCAACGTGCTTTTAAGAAAGATAAAGCATTTAACGGTCACTGCTAGACCAAACAGTTATATTTACCTTTTGCCTGACGATTGCGACCTATATGATAACCGGGCAGCAGATCAGGCTCCAGACCGTTTGTCACTTGGATTTCAATTAATCGTCAGCATTTTGTTTCTTAAAATAAGTACAATTATCAGCATTTTGTTGCATTGCAGTGGTGTTTAGTTTCGTTAAAACGGAAATAATGACAGCCCTCCATGCAAGAGTCGTCTTGTTATTAAATGACATCACTTTGACTTTCAAATTACACGCCTTTCAATGAAGGCGTTTTCGCGTTCCATTTACACTGAAATAAGATATGTATTCAATAGTATTCCAAATATTGACGATGCGCTATAATATCAAACGCATAACCTAATGGACTCGGATACTGTGCACGCGTTTTGAGCAAAGTATAGGTCGCAGGTGAAATATAATAGAAAAGCTTAAACATTTCTGCAACAGTAAAAGTTATTAAGTTTATCAGAAAATTAACGATTATTCGTTTACATTTAAAGTGCTTAATGCTCAACACAACCGAAGTAATACTTTTTACGTCATGGTCTTGATTTAAAAGAATTATATTTGTTTATAGCAATTACCATTTTGATGTATGGGTATTGCAACGAACTCTTCCAATTGGCTGGCTGAACAATTTCGTTATAGATATAAAATGATGATCTAAATATTTGTCAATACAGCAGATTATTTTCATATGAAATATCAAACAGTGCATACCCTGATGACAGGCGGCGTCTCATCAGTGTCTTCAATTCTTGCTAATGTGTACTTTTGTTGTCAATCGACATTAGTTGGCAACGGCTAATTCAACATTATGTACAAAGTAAAACTACAAATGGCTTTCTAAACTTATTCAACAATTACTTTAAACATCGACTTTTCTAAGTGTTTCAGTTTTGTTGATCGACGATGAAGAAAATGCCAAAACCTAACCATACTTCTTTTAAATAACTGTCTTAACAGTCTACAAAATGTTGCAAGCTGTTTAGATCTAGATAAAAAAAAAAGCGAGTCACTCGATAGCGCATCTAAATGGAAAGAATTTGCCACACACTGTTTGCAAGTGTCTAATTACGGAAAGATAAACATTTATAGGTGAACCAATTAACCAATTAACCAATTATAATACGTCGTTTTACGCCTTTTACTCATTCCTCTACTAAAACAAATAGTATTAAGAAATATTTTGCATATTCTAGCAGATGGTAGCTTAAAGCTGGTTGAAAGTAAAGCAGAATGCGCCTTAAGGCGCATTCTACTTTACTTTCAACCAGCTTTCAGTGGTCACCTATTCCTATAAATTGGCAACAGGTCATAAAGTAACTGACATAATAGTTTGAGAACTAAACTCCCAAAATCGTAAGGCTGAAATGTCTTGCAACTTCACAGACAGAAGCAATTCACAAGTATCAATTTCTTCTATTACTTTACGTGCAGCTTTGCATACTGGCATAAATACCATAAGCTCACGGGGAATCACTACAATATTGCCCGATTGTCTAGGATAGGTCTATGAATAAGCCGTTTATGACCCGCAGTTAAACTATTGCAATACATTTAACCGTTTATGTAAGGATTCTTGCAATCAATGCTACCATTGGACATAAATCGAAAAGTCTACATCACCAAGCATTAGGGCTGATAAATACATAAGTGTATATCAGGACTTGGTCGGTATAACTTAACACACCATCCGTTCAAAATTAGTATGTCGATTGAGTCTCTAGAGACAAGTATAGAAACCGTCTCATATTTGATATACAGTGTTCCCCCTCTACAGCGGTCCTCCCAACAACAACACCTTCCTTACAACGACTCTTGCCGCAATTCCCTAAATATGACAATTATATCTAACGCTTTTACTGCTGCAATATTGTCTACTTAAAACTGTCTGCTGTTTTTTCTCAAAGTTGCATATAAACGGAGATTTTGATAGAATAAATATAATGACGAGCGACAAACAGTTTCAATCAAAATCAGAAATCAGACGCCGCGTTACGCGGCGTCTAGTCTTGATTCAAAATGTTTGTAAATGTAAGCAAAGGCTTAATTTTCTCTCCTTATAACGACTCTCTCCGAACAACACACACAACTTGTGTCTCCAATTGGGTGTCGTTGTAGAGAGGGGCACTGTAAATATATCATACCATTTCTGAAACGTTAAAACAAATTTTACGTTTATGCATGTGGCACTTTCATTTACTAAGGTTGAGCTATGTTACATTCTCGTAGTAATAAAAGAATATTCAGTCTATTTACAGTTACATGTACCTTTCATAGCGAGTCAATGTGCATTTTTAACTAACAACAGTTTTGAGAGTTTCCGTTTATGCCTTGATATTACGATTAGATCTCCATAATTGCTTACTGGAACATTTATAATACAGCGCTCCCTCTCTACAACGACCCTCCTAACAACGACTCCCTCCTTACAACGACCCTTGCCGTTGTTCACTGCTACAATGTCGTCTGCTTAAAATTGTCGTCTGCTGCTTTTCTCAAAGTTACATTTTTGACATTTTGACAGACAAAAATTTAATGACGAGTGACAAACAGCTTGAATCCAGATTAGACGCCGCGTTACGCGGCGTCTAATCTGGATTCAAGCTGTTTGCAAATGTGAGCCAATTTCCCTCCCTATAACGACTCCCTCCAAGCAACGAACATACTTTGTGTCTCCCATTGGATATCGTTGTAGAGAGGGAGCGCTGTAGATATACAAGGGTGATATAAACACACTTTTATTTACATCTTTAAAGACTATGATTATACGCAGCATATTGCTGAGTATGATAAGGGTTTAAACTGTTAAACAGGTCTTTTTGATTGTGAGGTTGTGGAACAGGGTTTATATTTTATGTACACTGTTCGTCTTTATAGGTGCATATAGGAGATAAGTGTGAGGTTGGGCGCCCCTAAACCCAGGTTTAACCCCCCAGTGGTTGTTAATAATTAATTAATTTATAGTTAATTATTGATTGCTACTGACCGTACCAAGGCGGGCTCCTATATTCACTTTGCTTTATGTTTGTCTTGCGTGTTGTTTTCTATTTAGTGTGTAGATGTAGGAATTGTATTGCGTGTGTGTGTTTGTTGTGGTATGACTGTGTGTGTGTGTTCTGCTTGAGAGGTGGGTGTATTGTTTGTGTTACGTTTCCTGCTTGAGTCTTTTGTATTTATTTTTTAAACTGTTTTCTAGTATCAACTTTAGTTGGCGATAGGTTTTAATAGTTTCATTTTCAGTCTTTAACCACAGGAGACACCGTGAAATGCTTCATGTCAAATGTATTGATAATTAACCATCCAGCGGCAACTAAAATTAAACATGCACTAAAACCATGAAAAATGTATTAGTTTAATGTATTTTAATCAAATTCACCCGCCAGCACAATCGCTGTTTCAATCTAAAATGAACCACAGGCGTACATGCAAATAGACACATTGTAACGGGAATTCATTTCCTCATTTCAAAGAGTTGTTTGTGTTATGGCTTAGTCACAATCTTAGCATATAATGCCTATTATCCACAAATATCAGCCATAAAATCAAATAGGGGTTTATGGTTGATGTGACGTGTTTTGGGACATGATCATTTTTTATACAGACCTGTAGAGATGGAAATATAATACAAGAGCAATTTTATATATTTAGATTATCTTATTCCCTCTTGATAATATGTTTATCTTCATTGTGTCATTATTGTTTCCAGAAATCAAATTGTTTAACACTGACAAAGGAATGTTGAACGAAACTTATAGCCTAAGAACAATAAATCTTATACCGCTTCATCCATTTGCACCCAATAGATTATATACCGGTATTGGATTAGTCCATTTTGATATAAGGGTTTTCTGGTTTTTAATTTTCATTTTGTTTTATATTGCAATTCCTAGCAGCAACAGGGTAAACTCTATGCGTCGTTTAATCAGAGGCTACACTGTTTGCTTATGTCCCACATATGGGACCGTGGGTAAGAATGGGTGAAAAATGGGTGAAAAAAAATTAATATGACTGTTTTAAAAAATGTTTAGTCCAAAACATCTCAAATATTAATATGTTTCACTCTTTCATAGGCGACTGAAGTTTAATTTACAAACAGTTTGGATCCTGTTCAGATGACGTATTACGCGGCGTCTGATCGAAATGTAAACTGCTGGGCGTTCGTACCGATATTTATCCGACATTTAGCCGGCCAACCTGCTGTATTTCTTACTTTAAAATAACAACTATAGTTACCTAACAGACTACAATACTTGGATGAAAGTAATAGAGCAGACGATAACATTTGGCGAGTCATGGTAAATACTCGAGTACATTATAAGAGTATAAATCACTTTTGATCTTGATCATATAGTGCTGCTATGGTTGCTACCCTTTCTCAAGACCCAATCTTATTCAGGATAAGGTTGAAATTGCTTCTTGTCAGTCCTGTTTTACGACCTTTGGCATGCAGACGGAGGCAATTTTGCAACCACCGATCGATAAACAAGTGTTGATTTATTTCAGTAAAGGATAGCTCTGCTTCGACATTTCCAATTCCTATGGAGTAGACACGGAATACTCAATGGAACAGTAATGAAGATATCCGGATCGCTTTCTTTAGTGTCCATATTGTCGTCTGCTTCAAATACAGTGAAACCCCTCTAAACCGGAACCTCTGAATACCGGAATTCTCTCTAAACCGGACAAAAGCTTTGGTCCCGTTTCCAACCCTTCTTTATTTTTACCCATTACACCATAATTACGCCTTTTTACTTCTTTGATTTATTCCTACACTGAAGAAAATAGTTTATTCTTTATTGCAGATGATAGCTTAAAGCAGGTTGAAAGTAAAGCAGAATGCGCCCGAAGGCGCATTCTGCTTTACTTTAAACCTGCTTTAAGTGGTCAGCCATCTTCCATACTAGAAACAATTGTTAAAAAGGTTAAAACCCCTCTAAACCGGAAACCCCTCTAAACCGGACATTTTTGTTGTCCCCACACATGTCCGGTTTAGAGGGGTTTCACTGTACTTGTTTGTTTCAATATTCAGACATTCCGAGGTCATTTAACCCCTTCACTGACATGACGTCATCTCCTTAAAACAATTTTGGTCTGCTATTATCTTTAACATTTAAATTTTATTTCATTCGACCAAATTAACTTCGTTATGAGGGCCAAACAGTTTTGATTTTAATCAGGCGTCGCATCATGGGTCGTCTGATTAGGGTCCAAACTGTTTGCAAATAAATAGTGCACTCCGGGTGAGGCAGTGACGGAATTAATGTGATATCTTATAACTAGTGTCAAGCTGTTTTTATACACAGTGTCAGGGCATAATGGATACTGTTATTCCTGTGGCCACGTTCTAAGTTGGGGATCTAAAACAAAGAGTTGAACCTTTTCAAGCTTCTTTGATATTCACAGTCTCAGTGTATTATATTTCTGTAGACTCTTTTCTAAACAGTTATTAATTAAAACAAGCATGCACGGTGTTATTTATGCAATTAAAGATTATTATATTTACAAAAAGAAAGGTATACTTAATATGTAACCTTAATTCAGAATAAGGAATTAACATAATACTAAACTATTAACATAAACTAAAACTCATTCTGTGTCCAAAATGCCGAAATTACCTAAATAAATGTATAAGAACTTAAACTTACCTAACAACAAAGAGTTGAACCTTTTCAAACTTCTTTAATATTCACAGTATCAGTGTATTATATATATGTAGACTGTGTCTTGAAGGTTCAGTATATAGCAGTTGCATTTAGAGATGCTGACAAATCAAAAGCTGACCAATCAGTAAAGAGGCGTGTTAAACCTGTGTTTTTGCTTGTTGTATTAACCACATTGACCAATGGTGAAGAGTTCTGTGATGGTAGGAACTTTATCAAACAACCACGAAGCATTTAATCAAGATTAATTGCTACTGACCAGTTGAATTAAAAGCCGGTCTGCTACAAAAACACCATCTCACAGAGCTCGTTAGTTCTAATCTGTTTAACGACATTGACTAATGCACAAACTTATTATGATAAATTGCAACTGACCAATTGAATTCAATGTACCCGTTACAAGAACAACAAGGAGCTCGGCGTCTCTAAATCTGCTTTACTATTTTCCCACATAGATGGTGAGAACTATTTGGTTTACCCTTATTAATTGCAAAACGCAAAAATGCTGAATTTCTACAGCACAACAATACCATGATAGAATTAATTAGAATTACATAAATCATAGTATATTTTGTGCACAGGCACTGTGTATGACTCCTGTTTCGTTTCGTTGGAGTTATATATGTGATATTGATTATAATTTAAATGACATAATTATTTCTGTCATGGTATCCATTATGCCCTGACACTGTGTATGGCTACTATTTTATTTTTCCTTTGAGTCATTATGTAAAATATGTAAAAAGTAATATCAACTATATTTCCTATGTGACTTATATGCATGTACGTATGTATATATGTTTTGTGTGGTATTGTGTTGTTTTGTATTACATTGTATTGTATTATATCATTTTGTATTGTATTGTATGCATGTATGTGTATATGTATGCACGAATGCATGTGTAGGTATATGTATGTGCATGTGTGTATGTTCATATATATCGAATATATATGTAGATAAATGTATTTAACAAAGCAGTGTATATACTGTCACTACAGTTTGCTATACGATCACCAATTGCAAGTTTCCAGGATCATAAAGTGCCAGTAACCTGATGCCTGCTGAAAGGATATTACTACCATTTTTTTCTTTCTTTTTGGAACTACCTTCAGATAGTCCGTTTATTTACATTAAATAACAATCATAAAAAACATAACATATACAAAGGAAACATATACTAAGCATGTATGGTTATACAAAATCAACATGCATACGTATGTACTGTTAGATATTAAATCTGATTTTTCAATGCTTTGTTAAACTTTTGAATTGTTGGGTGTTTCAATTTCTTCTTAAGGTAATATTTTTCTAATGTTAATAAATCAAAGTATAGAATGTTCATCATATTCACTTAATTTGTTCTTCGTTCACTTTTTCATGTAACTTTTGTACATGGAGTACATAATGTTCCCTATGATGACATTTACTTCTTGGTAGGCTTTGTAATGTAATTTGTATCCGACTATTAGTTCATACATGCTAATCTTTTTATTAATACCTATTTTTGAAAGTAGATTATGTACCTTGATCCAAAAGGTATTTAAATACGGACAAGAGATGAAAAATGTTCGAATGTTTCAATTTCATTACAATGCTTGCAGAATGGCGTTCGTATTAGTTTCCAAGTAAAAAGGGTTTCATTAGTTGCAACTATTTCATGAATAAGTTTAAATTTAAGCTCTTTTATTCTGTTGTCTATATAAACATTATTCATTGTGTGGTAGACTTCATGCCACTGAACTTTTCGTTTCATTTTTTCCTCCCAGAATTTGTGTATATATGGAGTTTCAAATTGGTTTGCAACAAATTATTTCTTTACATCCTTGTTATTTAATTTAGTGAATTTACAATTTTTACCAAAAACTGAGTTTCTGTTAATATTAACTTGTGTTTTAATGGATTGGTCTGATTTCAAAATTGTTTTCCAGGCCTTCGGAATTGCTGCTTTTAATCTTGTAAATTCAGAAATCCAGTTGCTTCTAATTGTCAGTTTGTTTACTAAGCTTTCATTAATTTCGCCATTATTATGTATGACATCGTTTATAAATAGAATTTCGGAGTCTATCCATGAAGTGACTACCATTTTATGATATACGTAAATTTGCTTATACCGTTTGTATATCGAATATGTTATATGTCAGGGGCCGGTGGCCTACATCATGAAATAAGCATTGTTGTTGTAATTATTATTGTTGTAATATTGTATTAGTTCATTTTTTTTTATTTAATGGGTGCCTGGTCTTAATTTCCAGACTGCATATACTAGACTTAGTATTATTGTGCTTGTATTCATTTATTTATTGTCGGCACCATTTTTAGATTTGGATCTTTTTATAAATAACGGAATTGTTTCTTCTAAGATTTACGATAAACGAGATGATTTTGATTTTAGTATTGTAAATTATCCTCATCTAGATGGCGATGTTCCCCGTTCCACATCTTACGAGGTTTATATTTCACAACTTATTCGCTTTGCTAGGGCCTGTACCTCTGTTGAGGACTTCCACATTCGTAATAAAACTATTACTGAAAAGCTTCTTAAACAGGGGTACAGATTTGATAAACTTCGTAAAACATTTTCTAAATTCTTTTGTAGAAATCTTCCTCTCATTAACAAGTATAAATGTAACTTAAAGTCTTTTCTGCGGCAAGGTATTTCACATCCGGAGTGTTATGGTGATGTGATTTACAGACTTCGTAAGATTCTTGGACATATACATTTTCAAAACCTATTTGTGAAACGTATTAGATTTTTCCTCAAAAAAGATTATGATCCAACTATATTGCTGCGCACTTCACGTTTGGTTATCGATCAATCTACAATTGATAACTATGCTTTCCTCTTTGGTTGTGCGACGACAGACAGGGCTTAGCACTACATGATGATGTATTTTTAAAGCCGTTCTTAACCGGGAGAGTTATGTCGGATTTTCGTGCTTTGTTTTTTCTCTCCCTCTCTGTCGTACCCTGAACCCTTCCATGTCTTACAGTTACTCGTAACTACAGACTAGTCGCTTGAGTACAATTTGACCGTTGCCATAGTGGGTTATTTTTAACACGGGCTTGAATGTTTAATTCTTTCCCATGTTACTAATGATCTTGTCATAGAATTTTTGCTAAATGTTTTACATGTATTTACTTACTGTGCTGGCGGTCTTTTTGATTGTGAAGTTGTGGAACAGGGTTTATATTTTATGTACACTGTTTGTCTTTATAGGTGAATATAGGAGATAAGTGTGAGGTTGGGCGCCCCTAAACCCAGGTTTAACCCCCAGTGGTTGTTAATAATTAATTAATTTATAGTTAATTATTGATTGCTACTGACCGTACCAAGGCGGGTTCCTATATTCACTTTGCTTTATGTTTGTTTTGCGTGTTGTTTTCTATTTAGTGTGTAGATGAAGGAATTGTATTGCGTGTGTGTGTGTGTGGGTGTGTTTGTTGTGGTATGACTGTGTGTGTGTGTTCTGCTTGAGAGGTGGGTGTATTGTTTGTGTTACGTTTCCTGCTTGAGTCTTTCGTATTTATTTATTGGCAGCGAAATGGTTTATCCATATACACATGTAGTGCTGTGATATCGTCTGCCTAAAACTCCCTCGTTACAACGGTCCTCTAAACAACGCCCCATCCGAACAACGACCATTGCCGATGTCCCCCCTAAATAACAATTATGTCTCACGTTTGCACTGCTGCAATATCGTCCGCTAGTTTTTCTCAAAGCTACATATTAGTGGACATTTTTACAGAAACAATATAATGACGAGTGACATACAGTGGAGAATCTGTTATTCTTTCCCAATAAACGCGTTTACGCTAAAACTATTATTTGCAGTGCAAACAGTTTGGAGCCAGATCAGACGCCGGGTAACCCGGCGTCTGATCAGGCCTCAAACTGTTTGCCACCAAGATAAACAAGAATTATCAGAATTGTCCATAAGTTGTTCTTTTGTACGTTTTAGTGCTTTGCGTTTGCGTACGTTTGCGTTTAAACGGGAAAGAATAACAGATTCTCCACTGTACACACGGCGTCTGATCTGGGTTCAAGCTGTTTTCAAATGTTAACCAAGTCTTTATTATCTCTCCCTATAACAACCCCTCCGAACAACCTACACACTCTATGTCTCCAGATTGGTGTTGTAACTGTACATTTAATTTAAAAGAAACTTTAATACTAGTGTCAAAACGTTCGGGCCTAGATCAGTCATACTACAAATTCAACTGATTTTTAATCCAACTTCCCTCATTTTTTGTCTCCTGAATTGAGCTGAGTGTTTACTCTATGTTTTGTCTAATCTGAAACACAGTTCTGGGATTTGATCAGTTTGTCTCTCATTTCTGTCACATAAATTGTTTACTCATGGGAGACATATCTGACTTGAATTACTGATATAGAACACGTACTAATCAGTATTTTTTGTATTAAGCCTTATCGTGTCGTAATATCGTCTGCTTGAAATTTTCAGCAAAAAATATTCAATCAAAAGTTAAAACTACATTTTAAATTGAAGAAACTTTAAGAAGAGTATCAAAATGTTTGGATTCAGATCACACGCCTGCACTAGATCCAAGCTGTTTGCATATACAGCGCTCCCTTCCTACAACGTCACCCACTGGGAGACAAAAACTGTGTTCGTTGTTCGGAGGGAATCGTTATAGGGAGGGAAATTGGCTTACATTTGCAAACAGCTTGAATCCAGATTAGACGCCGCGTAACGCGGCGTCTAATTTGGATTCAAGCTGTTTGCCACTTGTCATTTTTTTCTGTAAAAATGTCCATTATGTAACTTGGAGAAAAACAGCAGACGCAATTTTAAGCAGACGGTATTGCAGCCATGAAATTATTGGACATATATGTCTTGTTTGGGGAACAGCGGAAAGGGTCGTTGTAAGGAGGGGATCGTTGTCGGGATGACCGTTGTAGGCAGGGAGCACTGTACTTGTCCAGTCGCGAACGCCAGGACCAGGGATAGCTTTAGCAAGCTACTTACGTGTGGTCTGTAACATTTCTCAGAATTGATTGCTCCGAATTTCTTTCAGAAACTATAACCAGAGTGTCAAACAGTTTGGAATGGGAAAACTGGCGTCTCAAACGTTACAGCTTAGACTTTGTCTTATTATATCTTAACGAAATGTTATTGGATGCAGTGCTGTTCATGTTTTAACGCATTTATACCAAGTGGATTCTTCCTTGTTTATATATTGGATTAGTCCATTTTTTATCAAAGGGATGCCTGGTCAAAAAAAATATTTTCTCTTTGTTTTATATTGCAATTCCCATCAGCAAACAGTGTAGACTCTGATCAGACTCTACACTGTTTGCCTATGTCCCATATATGGGATCATGGGCACAAATGGGTTAGTTTAAACAGTATTTTATTTAAAAATAGATACAGTCATTACTGACAATACATACAATTTCACATATAAATACCAAATAAGTGTGGTTCAAACTTATATAAATTCTTTTCTTTAAATGGGTTAAATACATATATCAGAAGTGGTAAACATGGCAATAAAATATCAGTACAAAATAGCTCTTTCAGCTTTCACAAATACCTCTTTCAAATCAGGTCTAAATCTGCTTATCGGGACAATTTTTCTAGTCGACGGTACTCGCTATGGGGTAATAAAAGCGAAACACTTTAGATAAATCGAATAGATAAACGAAGTATTACATGTCTGGGGAAATCAGAAATTTACTTTTAAATTTATAACAAGAATAATGCAACATGAGTGCAGATAACGATTTTGAAAGTTTCAGTACAAGAAACTGTCTAAGGCACAGCCTTTAAAAAAGGAGTTATTGTTTTCTGTATTTTACTTTTACCCATTGAGCACTAGTTACTTGTAGTGTCTTCCACAAGAAAAAAGTGTAGCTCTTAAAGTACACTTTTCTTATGTAAACAGAGTATGCCCAGATAAGAAGACTCCTGCAGGAGCCGTTTGATTGATCAGGGTCTACAATGTTTGTATTTTTAATACTATATTGTAAATTAACCATAACTAATAAAACTTATGGATTAGATTCAATTAGAAATTATGCCTATTCTTTTGAAGTTTCAGGGATCAAAGAAGTAGGACAAAAGGCAAGTACATAACAGCAAGCAATTGAAATTATGATAGTTATTAATCCTCTTTATAACCTGATGCGAGTCTTAGACAAAAACAGTTTGTTACGTATTCGATACACTTAGGTAACACTTTATGCAAAGGTGTGGGAACTGGATATCGATATCTAAACTCGCTAAAGTCAAATTTATTTTCATAGTTTCAAAAAGCTCAATTTGAACATATCCATATTTCAAAGTTGCAGTGTGGCTTAGTCACTAGGATATGTTTGACTTAAGAGTATTCGTGATATCAATGTTCGTCTTTGTATTCTTTGTTTATATAGAAAGGCATACCGTAGACAAGCTTTCCTGACATTATACATCTCCCTCTATAACTACACACAAGTGGAGACATATAGTGTGTGTGTGTAGTTTGGAGAGAGTTGTTATAGGGAGGGAAGATTTACACCCTTAGAGTACATTTGCAAACAATTCGAACCAAGATTTGACGCCGCGTCACGCGGCATCTGATCTTAGTTCAAACTGTTTGTCACTCGTCTTTATGTTTTTGTTTCTGTCAAAATGTCCAGTACGGACTTTTTAAATAAACAGCAGACGACTAGTTCAAACTGACGACATAACAGTAATCAAATCGTTAGTTATAAATGTCTTGTTTTGGGGAACAGCAGCAAGGGTCGTTGTAATGAGCGACGCTTTGTTCAGAGGGCCGCTGTAGGGAGGGAGAACTGTACAGGGTGCGTTTATGGTAAAATTTACCATGTTATATATACAGTGCTCCCTCTCTACAACGGCCCTCCCAACGACTCCCTCCTTCTAGCGACATTTTTCGCAAGTCCCTAAAGGACAATAATGTCTAACGGTTTTACTGTTGTAATATCGTCTGCTTTAAGTTGACAGAAAAAAACCCACTTAATGAAGAGTGACAAACAGCTTGGATCCAGATCAGACGCCGCGTTACGCGGCGTCTGATCTGGGTTCAAGCTGTTTGGAAATGTAAAATAATGTCCCTCCCTTTTGACGACTCACTCTGAACAACGCACACGATCTTTGTCTCCCATTGGATGTCGTTTTAGAGAGGGAGCGCTGCATATCGATAACGGTATGAACCGGATCATCGTGTCTGAAATAAAGAAATCAAATGCTGTAGTTTGAAACAAACGAAACTGTTATAATGAATATGACAGTGTATACGAGTTATATATAATAAGAAATCCATTTTCTTTCATTTACAGTGTCTTAGATAGCCTAAAGCATGTAAAGACAATTTATACATATATATCATACATACACTCTCTAAAATGGCTTTTCTCAATCTGCGTTATATTTAACCTAACTTGAACAGAAAATACATTTGGCTGTAAGCAATGTTTTATATGCTTTTCAAGTCGTACATGTAAATGTTAAGGAAGTCAAATACTTTCACATATTCAGAGGCTATGCTTTGGTCTGTTGTTCGGTTTTTTAAACCCTTTCTCCCATAAATGCCCATGTTTTACGCCTCTTAATTTATTCCTCCACTGAAGAAAATAGTTCCAATTTATACAGTTATAAATATAACATCAGAAATATTTTCAATATTCTAGCAGATGGTAGCTTAAAGCAGGTTGAAAGTAAAGCAGAATGTGCCTTAAGGTACATTCTGCTTTACTTTTAACCTGCTTTAAGTGGTCACCTATCTTCACAACTAGAAACAGGCTATAGGGTAATGGGTTAACCCTTTTACTGCTAAATCTCTACATTGCAAACAGTATAAGGTTTCATCAGTGATTCAGTAGATTGATCAGACTCAATGCATTGTGAAACTAAGTTTTCGGTCGCAATGCCTGTCATCTCAATTTGAAAATAGACATTTTGTGGAGTGCAGGTTACCGCACTATGTTAAAGATATGACTAGAGCATGAATCGACCGGCTTTTGAACGATGCGAAAGTTATATTATTATATTTTATTGCACGTACAGTCAAACTTCGATATCTCGAACTCGCTTAACTCGATTTTTCCTGTATTTCTACTGCTGAATTTCATTATTTCTACCTCGCTTAACTCGGCTCTAAATGACCCTTTTGTGTCGATGGGCCGTAAAACACCATTCATTCATTTATTACCTCGCTTAAGTCGAACATATCCTTATTTCAAAGTTAAAACGTGGTTAAGCCACGTTTTAACTTTGAAATAAGGATGTGTTCGACTTAAGCCAGTTCGAGATATCAAAGTTTGATTGTATTTTATAATCTAGTCTATCAGTTATTATTATTTTTATACCAGATTTATATAGCGCTCTTTTCACACAGGAGTGGTGCGTTCAAAACTGTTCAACTGTTAAAAAACTACTGCATGTGGACAATATACATGTATACCCCGTCATTGCTATGTCGTCATCTAGTTTAAATATTTTTTGTCTGCTTGTATTTCTCACATTTAGAATTTAGATAAATTGACTATACCAATATTGCAATTAGTGTCAAGCAATTAGGATCCTGATCAGACGCCACGTCACGATTTCAGTCTGATCAGGGTCAAAAATGTTTGCAAAATATAAACCATTTTACAAGTGGTAATACAGTTAAGAAGTAACAGTACAACCTCTCTACAACAACACCCAATGGGAGACAACGGGTATGTGAGTTGTTCGGAGAAAGTTGTTAAAGGGAGGGAAATCGGCTTACATTTGCAAACAGCTTGCATCCCGATCAGACACCGTGTAACGCACGGCGTCTGATCTCGAATCAAGCTGTTTGTCACTCGGCATTATGTTTTTTCTGTCACAATATTAGATATATGACTTTGAGAAATACAGCAGACGACACTTTTAAGCAGACGATATTGCAGCAAGCGTTAGACATAACTGTCTATTTGGGGAACAGTGGCAAGCGTTGTTGTTATGAGGGAAACGTTGTCCAGAGGGCCGTTGTAAGGAGGGAGCACTATACATGAAAAAATCTTCAAACTGCACAATGGAGAGGTAGTTATATTCGAATTCTCAAACATCATAAGTATGTACAATGTTCACTCCTTACAATGGCCCTCCCAACAACGACGCCCTCCTTACAACAGTGCTTGCCATTTTTCCAAGACAGTAATGTCTAACGCTTTTACTGCTTTAATATCGTCTGCTTAAAATTTGTTTTCTGCTGTTTTTCTTACTTAACCCTTTACCTGATAGCATTGTTTGTAGTATTGAAGATATGTGACTACTTAAAGCAGATTGAAAGTAAAGCAGAATGCGCCCTAAGGCGCATTCTGCTTAACTTTCAGCCTGCTTTAAGCTATTAACTGCTAGAATAAGGAAAGTATTAAATATGACACATATTCATTACGGTATAATTTGGAACTATTTTCTTCAGCGGATGAATAAAACGAATGTGCTAAAAGTCGCTTCTATGGGGGAAAGGGTTAATGGACATTTTGACAGAAAGGAACTTAATGACGAGTGACAAACAGCTTTAATCCAAAACAGACTCCGCGGTAAGCGGTGTCTTATCTGGATTCAAGCTGTTTGCAAAGTAAGCCAATTTCCATCTCTATAACAACCCCTTCCGATATAAACACACAATCTTTGTCTCCCATTGGGTGCCGTTGTACAGGGGGAGTATTGTAGTTCTAAACCCTAGTCTATGTGTCACCAGCAATGGTGTTACTCCATGTAAATATTTGCCTGCCAGAATATAACTAATGGTAAAGAGGCTGTATCCCCGGTATGGATATTTTTACAACACTCATGGACTTTCAAAATAGCACACATGTAGGCGTCTCTGCTCACGTTTTTCACTATTCAATACCCAATACGGCACCTTTTTATGGAGATTGTATGCGCTTGAACACTTGCCTGTACATTTAGTCCTACCAGGAATCAATAGAGACCGAATAATTACTTGGTATTTTTGTGCAAGGATTGCAAATAGCATCCGGTTATCCTAGAATGTGAAACATTTCGAAATGAATTAATCATATTTTTATAAAATGCGAAATTTGGAATGTCTGGTGTTCTATTCATATAAAATGATCAATGTGTCGATTGAAACACAGATGTTTAAATGTTGCTAAGTATCGATCATGACGTATTAAATGTACAATCGATTATATATATCTGGAGAGTAGAACATATCTGTAATACAGCGCTCCCTCTCTACAACGCACTCCCAACAACTATTTCCTCCTTACAACGACTCTTGTCACAGTTCCCTTAAGAGAACAGTATTGTTAAACATATTCACGACTGCATTGTCGTCTGTTAAAATTGTCGTCTGGTGTTTTACATAATGGACATTGGCAGAAAAAAACTTATTGAGCAGTGACAAACAGCTTGAATCCAGATCAGACGCCACGTGACGCTGTTTGCAAATGTAAGTGAATTTCCCTCCCTATAACGACTCCCTCTGAACAAAACATACATTTTTACTCTCCCGTTGGGTGTCGTTGTAGAGAGGGAGCGCTGTATACGGATATGTTCGACTCACGCGAGTTCGTAATTACGAAGTAGAAATACGAGTAAAATTAAGTTAAGTGAGCTCGATATATCGAATTGTATCTATTTATGAAAAAAATTGTGTTTGTTCCTACTAGCACTTCCTTTTATAATCGTCCCAATGATATTTGTTATCTGCAATTATATTACAACTTTGAAACATGATTTGGTTATTCTTGCAACGATTAAGGACTTTGGATTTCTTCAACATAGAACACGTGTAGGCGTCACTACTGAATTCATTCACTCCATAAAACATTTAAATGAACAATTCCAGTTTCCAAATAAGTGTATTCTGTTGATAAATATTTGGTGTTGATTTAAACAATACATGTATATTGCAAAATGACAAACAGTGCAAACCCTTAGAAGCAGAAGTTAATGTGTCTTTAATTCCTCAACATGTGCTAATCCAGGTACATGTAAATGCAATATATCGTGTAAACAACCTTAAATTGTCACATTGGCCCTGACATAAATGGAACTGGAATTGTTCATTTGAAGTCTCTGCGGTGAATGAGTAGACGTTAACCAGACCAAAGAGTGGCTGCGCACCTGTCACAATACAAACTAATTGTCACTTGGATTCTAAACCTCTGCAAAAATAGAAGAACATAGTAAATCACAAAATTGAAGCAGGTGGTAGATCTATTTAGAACAGATAACATATTCGAAACTACAATAGTTAATGAAAACAATCACGTATATACCTTAATCATTTTACCCTTGGAACTAGAATCAAATTCAATATAGTCCTTCCTTACTATAAATATCACAAAAATACAGAACCTAATCAGTGGGCTCCTATAGAATCCCCCTGGTATTGGGGTCTACAGTGTTGCATAAGACACGTGTATTCTTCACAGGTTCACTCATAGTACATGTAATTGACGCATTCACGCCTACCCAAGGATTAACTGTTTATAGGGGAAGTTAATCGTGAGTATATAGATCAAACCAGACACAAGGGAGATGTCAAATCAGTAGCGTACCTGAATGTTTGAAAATCCCTGATATACGAGAAACTTAATGTTTCCGTATAAACAGTTTTTCAGCGGAGCTGAATGGTATCTCTTAAATAGACCAGCATATTCAACCAATCAGATTTGATCAAAAATTTATAATCAAAAGCACCTGTTGAAAACTGAATTGTCTGGTTGGATAGTAGCCAGGGCTCCAGATAAGGGGTATTTTTCTTCGAGACGATCCAAATGAGTAGTACCATCATAGGGTTTGGTGCTGAAATGAGTGAAAAAATGTGATTTGTTCAGTTTACTCCCTCTTATCTGGAGCTCTGTAGGCTGGTCTATGCACAATTACAGTTTTACCAGATATGAATCGTGAGTGTAAAACTTAGAGACACAGACTGCAATTTACTACACTGTGCTGATGCAAGCATGCTTCTATATTAAGATATGACATCTGAAATCTTTTTATAGATATACAGAGGAACCAATTTGTTTTAATATTTACCATACATTACTTAATAACAATATAATAAATGGCCTCAAGTGAGTTAAACACAATTGTGTTATTTCATCCTTATTTACAAAAGTGACGTGTAAGAGAATCTACAGCAGACAACACAGTAGTTTATTTAATTATAGTTTGTTTCAAGACACTCTATGAATAAAGTTTGATATATAGAACAATAGATTATTGCGAGGATCTCCTACCAGTAGCTCGGATATGAGTTAAATTATTGTTTTGTTTTGCATTTCTGTACATTGATAGTTTTGCATTTTACTTGTATTTTTTGCTTTTCAATCCAAGCTATTACAATTCTTTGAAAACCCCAATTTCATTCAATTATATTTACATTCACCATGTAAAGTCTTATGTAATCCTATTAAACATTTGCGGGTCATCTGCCGATGAACCTACACTTCGGAACTGGTTTTAGCCAGTTCGGATTTCGCCCGTGCTAAACGTGGACTTCTTCAAATAGACTACATCGGGCACTTAACACTAAGCTCCCATTGGTCGACGGTCATATGACACTAGCGGAGTGATACAGACCCATAGGTCGTTGCCATCGCGTTGCTATGTGTGTAAATGGGTTAAGAAAACAACCGCGACCTGTATTTTTAGAATGTGCTTTGGCAATAGATATTCAAGTTGCACTGTTATTTGTTTGCCTTGTAAGTCTTTTCCATTCACAGAGAGAAAGTTTACTGGAAAAAATCCTGAATTTTTAATACAGTTAGAGTATATGAAGTTGGGACTACTTTCTCACCATATTTAGAAACTGGAATGGCTATTACATCGACATTACATCTATCAAACCTCTTTGACCGGTATATGATAAATTCTTATACAGAAAAACAAATCTGGCCAACAAACACATTAAATTGACAAGACAGAAAATATAAATATAAATATAAGGAATAAACAACATCTCTTTGCCGCTCATGACGGTATGACTACATTAGCTTCGGGGGGTAAATTTAACGAAAACGCCCTTTGGGCGTTTACGCAATTTACCCCCTGCGAAGCTAATGTAGTCATACCGTCATGAACGTCAAAAATATGTTGTTTATTCCTTTATTGCACACCCATCTATAGCATTAGTTCATCCACTCATTCCGCTGAATATTTTCTTTAAAGATATTTCTAGTTACACTTGACTGCAATTAAATCATTTGAAACCCTGGTTGGAAATAAGCAGGCATTAACTCATTTATGTATCAAATGCGTTCTGTTCTATATCATCGTCAGTCTAAAATCACCGTCTGCATTGAAGTTTCAAACATAAATGTTACGAACGAGAAATCAGGCACAAATGATTTGGATCATATTTTTTATTTAAATGTCACGGACGGCATCTTTTGCAGAGAATGAGTGAAAAGGACAATACTAGATGATTGGAATTAATGTTTTGTCAAGCACATTGCCTACTTTCTCTTTCAGATAGACACTTTTTGCTGGCTAATCTACAGTCTCGTGTGCCAACAAGAAGAATGAGGCGTTTGGCATAAATAGTGAAATTTTTTTTGTACTTTTCCAAGACGAATGTAGGCATCATTATTGCATCAGCACTTACTTCTTTCACAGATATGTGTGTGCAGGTTTTACACATACGATAAATTGATCACTTTGTATGCCAGTTTGTTTTAGCTTTTAGCAAACAATTTGGATCCAGATGAGACGCCGAGTCACTCGGCGTTTCATCTGGATTCAATCAGTAAGTTTGATATTCAGATGATATTGCATTACGGAATGTGCAGACAAGTACATTTCTATAAATGCTAAAGAAGACAGAATGTTGTAGGCGGAAATGAAATAGCTGAAGGTGAACCTAATACACGCTCCTGGTGCATGTAAAATACCGGCAATTAACAAACAAGTAGATTTAGATGAGACGCCGGGTGACTGTTTGACACTGTTGATATTTCCTGAAGAAAACCACGAGACTTTTTGGAGACGACAACTTTTGAAGACGATTATACCACAGTGTGCTAAAGGTTAACCCCTTCACTGCCATGAAGTCATCAATTTTAAACAATTGTTGTCTGCTTTGATTTCTCAAATTAAATGTTTAGGGTTTGTTTTAGTTAAGAAATATGAAATGAATGTCAAACAGTTTGAATCCTGATTAGATGCCGCGTTACGCTGTGTCTAATCAGGATTCAAACTGCTTGCAAATAACGGTTGTACTCGGGATAAGGATGTGAAGTGGTTAATAGACTACAGATGGTTTTGTTTGGCATGTCTGTCTATTTAAACTATCACACTAACCTGGCAAAAGCAAACAAATCGTTTGAAATATTGGGCGATGGTGGTAATTATGTGTGGTAATTGCTTAGACCGTATCTCGTATTTTAAAACTCATTAACGTCTGTATATGAACTATGAACTATCTCCTCCTGCTTGGTGAAGTAATTAATTATAGAAATATACAAGGGTGCTATAATATCACTACAGTTATAATTCAAACAACATATTATTTCATATGAAATAGCAAACATTGCAGATACCGATTTGCTTCGTCTCATCAGGGTCTACACTGTTTGCTAATGGATACCTTAGAGAATGATGAGCTTAAACGGGTAAACCAATCAATAAAATAATATTTATATGTTTCTCATAGAATTTGTTTGCTATAAAAGGAAATAAATGTTGTTCCAGATGAAATAAACTATAAGAAGTCAGCATAGTAATTTCTATTTTTATTATATACCTATCTATGATTCCAAGCTGTTCTGTGTGTACAGCGCTCCCTCTCTACAACGACGCCAAATGGGAGACAAACATTGTGTGCGTTGTGTGAGTCGTTATAGGGAGGGAACATTAAGCATTGGCTAACATCTGCAAAAAGCTGGATCCAAACTATTGTCACTCGTCATTAAATGTATTCTATCAATTATATGTACCTTTAAGAAAGAACAGTAGGCAATTCTAAGCAAAAGATATCGCAGTAGTAAAAGCGGTAGCTATAATCGTCCTGTTTAGGGAATTGCACCAAGGGTCGCTGTAAGGCGATAATCGTTGTTGGGAGGGCCGTTGTAAAGAGGGAACACTGTATTTGTTCCTTACTCCTTGTATTGTACCGTTTGTATTTTACTCGGACCTGGTTTAAAATAAGCGTGACGTCATGTACATGATCAAGGTCCGCGTTTTTTCTTGTTGTTGTTTTCTTTATTGCATAAAATAATTCCTGTTCTTCAAATATCAAATGGTTCTGGATATAAAATGATTTAAACACTTATTAATTTGTTAGTGGTGTATATTGAAGGCATATCATAAACATATCAACAAAGGCGCTCCTGATATCGGCTGTTTGCGCAAAGGACGACTAGAGCTGAATGATAGAAAAAAAATAATTCATTGTATTGACTGTCACCAAGGTAACAATAATTTGGAAAATTACTTGAACTACATTAACAGAATATTATATTTGACGCAAACTTATAAAGTTTCTTGTCTTTACAGAAAACATAGCATAACATTGTTAAAGGTCAAATACAATTGTATAGAATTACATTTTATAACGAGTAATATATCTATACATATTCTATATGTTGATTGTTATTGTTCGATAGGAAGGACAACCTATGGATGTACTGGCAAACCTTAGCATAACCAGCTTCATCTAACTATACTATCCAATAAACTGGACTTCTGTCCGATTTAATTGACTTACATAATATGGGTCAAGTCCCATTACTCTCCCCTATGATACACACGTTACGCCTTCAGTTGATTCTTCCACTAAAGAAAAAAGTTCCAATCTTTACTGTCGTGAATATGTACGATAAGAAATATTTTCTTTACCATAACATATGGTATCTTAAAGCAGGCAGAAATACAGGCAGAATGCGCATATATAGTCGCATTCTGCTTGACATTCAATTTATTAAGCTAGAAACAGGCTATGGCGTAATGGGTTGAAGGAATAATGTTCACTGACTGATATTAACATAACAAGGAAACTAAAATTATTTAACATGCTATTGACTGTACATAGATTTTAGATAAATAAAGTTTTCCCTTATTACCTTTCGAAAAGAGTGTCAATGGAGTTCCATTAGTACCACAAACGTTTACTTTGCTGGTCTAACTGTACATGTAATTTAATTTATTGATATTTATTTTTAAAGGACTCTAGATTGATATTTATCTTCAATGATATGAGAGGTACACAATAAACATTTACGGATATTAGAGAAAGAAAGCAAAACCTTTCCAACAATTCCCCTTTTACATCTCGACGAAACCCTAGGTTAGACAATTACAATGAGCAGCCACGGCGAAGGCATGGTGTGGCATAGATTTGTAGCATTTGAAACATCCCCTAAGCTTGGATTAAGTGTTAGTTGATGTTTTGTGTTGTGGTTATGTAGCAGTTTATCTAACAATATCTGCCACTATCAAACCCATAAAATGTCAGACTGGGAGGCAATTATCGAAGTAGTTTCGTCACATAGTATCAATTATTCAAGAATACGGACATGTTTCCTAGAACGGTAATGTCCCACAGCTGTCTTACCCTAGACAAAACTGTTATATTAATGGCTTATGTTTGTCTGTACATTGTCATGGAAGGATTACGTATTCTTCGCGAGAACATATCAGAAACGAGATCAGCTATACGAGTAACATTAGCAAACATTTTGTCAGATATCACGATATAACAGACATAGTCATTGTATAATTTCGTGAAATGCGGTGAAAACATAACAGACTGGCGGACATTGTTACAATATTTATAAAACATAAATCACTTTCGGTATGCAACTGGTGTCATGTAGCGTTTCAGTAGAATATCATATCCCTATAGATAAACAAGAAATAAAATTTGTTATTTGTTTGAAGTGCATTGCAATATATACAGTGGAGAAGATATTATTTTCCCTAATTACGCTATAAATATTATTCACGAGCAAGCATTTTAGAGCATGATCAGACGCCCGGTAACCGGGTGTCTGATCAGACTCCAAAATGTTTGCAACCCAGATTATCACCAAGTTGTCATGTCTACGTTTGTTTGCAATGCGTTTGCGTTTGAAACGAAAATAGTAACGTCTTCTTGGCTGTATGTAATATTTGGTTATTTATTTATTATACCCGTTTTATATAGCGCTCTTCTTCACACAGGAGTCGTGCGTTCAAAAGCGCTTCACTTGAAATTAAATGAATGTACCTAAAAAGCGAGATAAGACAAATAACTATTTTCCCAATAAACATTTTACGTTATGGATTTATATGGAAATTATTTCAATATTATTATCACTGTTATAAAACTTATTATAAGTAGTTTGTAAATGAGTCAAATAATTAAAAGACAAATGGCATAGTATACTATATAAAACGTTAACTCTTCACTGCCATCGGCCGAGTGAACACACATTGAACACAGTTTAGACCCTGATCAGACTAAAGTCTAAGTCTTAAATCTTGATATGATGAATAAAGTTTCATTGACTTCTTGCGTTGAATTGCTCTTAACATCAGACCTTCTTGATTTGTATCTCATAATAAGTACTTACTTTCTATATCGCAAACGTAAATTTTCACAGAAAATATAAAACAAAAATGCTGAAATAAATAATATTGAGCAGCATTCCTGCAAACAAATACTGTTTTCTTAACAAATGTTGGCTGAAATCAAAAGGTTCTCTCCTGGTTTGAGATACCAATATATTATATCATGAAATATTACGTTACTCTCTAAGAGAGAACTACTTTTTAGATAAAGACTCTTTCGGTTAACCACTTCACTTCCACTTGCAAACAGTTTGGGTTATGATCGAAACTGTGTGGCACCCATATCTTTGTTTTCTAAACTAAAACTGCGATATTGTGAGGCAGACAGCACGACTGTGACTATTCTAGACGGGTTCTTACGTTATTGTGGTAGTGAAAAATCTAATTTTCTTTCAGAATAATCTGTATAATTGAAACATATTGATTGAATTCACACTCAAATGTAACTACACTTAACCCCTTCAGGCACTGTTCTGTTGGAACATTTGCTTAGTCAGCACGACGCCTTCCAAATACTATAAGCCACTAGTAAACATAAAAATTAACATGCTTATAGACAAAAAGTAATTGTTTCGCGTTCTTATTAAATCTTGGCTCAACATTATAGAAGGTTTGTGTTGAGTCTGAGATCGTTCTCAAATACTCGAGTAGTCAGATTTGAGCTTTTGCTCAAATATGACCAATTAAATGCTTAAGAACGATCTCCGACTCAAATTCAAACCCATTTATAATAGCAATTCTCTGATGATGATGATGAATGTTTTAACGTCTCTCTCTAACATTCATCATCATCATCAGAGAATTGCTATTATAAATGGGAAATATAGGTGGGGGGGGGGGGGGGGGGTCGGCACGCATAGTCACCGATTTGCATAAAACTTACACCCTTCACAGACTTTTTCAGAGAAAACTGTACATATTTCAGATAAAATGACATTATTATGTTAAAGTATGACACATTGACAATTAAATAACATTGTAGGATTCAACTCAACATTACACCCGATTGGTACGCACGTGCGAGCTTAAGGGACTAATATGCTGAAAGTAAGAAATCATGATTTTGGCATATTTTAAGGACTGTTAGAATATCTATGTATCCATGCTGAACTTAAATATGATCACTAGTAACAAGTAGCCCATGTGTTGTTTACTTTCTGGGAAGAAAACCTTTGGGATTCAGGTTGCTAAGGGAGTAACCATGGCAACGAAACTATCAACTTTTTAATGTTGAAACTTCCAATGTAACTGGGCAGGATTGCTTAAAAGGTACCAAGACCACTCTTAAATTTCTATAACCATATATTTGAGTGTTATGAAATGAAAGTAAAAGACAACACATGCAGATATTAGTTGGTTACTATGGTAACACCTGCCAAAATAACGTTATTTACTGAAAATATGTGTCAAATTCAATTGTTTTGGAACGCAAAATACAGCAAACTATCCAAACCATTACACACTTACTTAAAATAGTTTCTTTATCAGGTTTGCAAGTTACCATTGTCTTATACACATTCATTGTTAAGATGAAAACGGCCTTTGGTTGCCTTAGTAACCGCTCAACGCAGTTGCTAAATAAGAGCATTGTATTGAAAATGTGAGTAAAATTCAAGCTTTTTTAAGGAAAATACAGAAACATATCCAAATTATGGTACTGTAGTTTCATCATCAGATTAGCTAGTTACAAGTGTTGTATAATTATCACTTTAAACATGAAAATGACATTTGGTAACCATAGCAACCACTCACAATGTATGCTAAATAACAGCTTCGTATCGAAAATATGTTTCGAATTTCAGGTGTTTTTTTAGGTTAAGTACAGCAACTTAACATAACAAAAAAACCCATTGGTATTGTTACGAGCAAGGCGCAACAGAACAACAAAGCCAGCAACAAACTTTAAAAGTTTTATTAAATTAAAATGACCAAGTTAAAGAATCACGTAAATACCAGGTATTTAAGGTCCTAAAAAATCAAATTCCTTTCGTTTTTTTAAATTGCAAATATCACTGACACTTTTAATAAATTTCCAACTTTTTTTGATAATCCAGAAATTATATTAGTGTCCAAACTGTTAACAAGTAAACTTCTAGTACACTGATGACTGTCTAAAGATCCAGAATAAATCAATAAATCAGTGAATTTTCAGTTCTATATACATACTCATTCTTATCATCCTAGAAAGGTATTGAACAGTATTGAACGCGACCACTTGTTTGCTATAAAATTAATAAACATATACTTTCAGAGGATTTCTGTCAATATGCCTGAGCTTGTTTACCCATATAAATTACTAAAACAATTTACATATGTCCTTACTAATCTTTCATTTTCTCTAATGTTAAATGATCTTCTATAATATTCTTAAAAATAGAATTAAATTTTCTAAAAATAAATAAAACATTAAAATACAAAGTGAGTATCAAATTTAAATGATAAACATGATAACATAACAGGTACCATGCTTACAAAGCTTTTGAGTTGAGTCTGAAATAATTCTCAATCATTTGATTGGTCAGATTTGAGCCTGGGCTCAAATCTGACTAATCAAATGCTTGAGAACGTACCTAATCTCAACTCAAACGCTTTATAAGCACTAGGCCAGTATGGGTGGCACACGTATTGATCCTGATCAGGCACCAATGTACTGTTTGTTTATCTCAGTATCAATCAGTCTAGGACAGCATATGTGTGAAAATAAATGCTTCACACCTTACTAGAATATATGCATACTAAAGAGTTGTTGTTCAATATGGTGAAACTTACCGTAAGGCATTTTGTATATGTTTCTAAGCTACACGAGTCAAAATAGTTAAGGGTCACTCGGCATCTGATTAGAATCCTAATTTCTCAAAAGTAGTAAAGCCGATGGATTTATATGCACATAATGATATTGTAGAGAAAGAGTGCAAAGAAACCTTTGAAACTTTGAAACTTTATTGAAATATCTGCATAAGGTCCACTACCGTGGACAGCATTAACATTTATACAAATAGAAAACATACATATCAATAGAGAGGTCATTAGTTGGGAATACGCAAATTCTTTTGAAATTTTTATAATTTATAATAAAGCCTTTATAAAAAGTATTTCTTATGAATAAACAGATGTTAACCAAAATTTGTTCCATATATAGTCATACATATCACCTGACAGTTTAGATCGTGATCAGTTCCTAGGTAACTCGGCCTCTGATCGTGGTCTATGCTGGCTCGAGTTCACTCTTTGTGTTAATGGTTGTATCACGAAACATGAATTGAATTAGTAAGCGCAATTCTAGAATTGCAAACGACTCTTTGGCACGGACTCCATGTAAACAGGTTCCGGTGCCAATTTATCATTGGTTTATTTACGCGCTGAGTGAAAACGGAATGAAGTATTAATTTACATTTAAAATACATGATGCTCACATTAACCTTTAACATGCCGTGTCTCGTACACATTATCGTCCTTAACACTTTACACAATAACCTATCTATAATATTAAAGACAGGTGATCACTTAAAGCAGGTTGAAAGTAAAGCAGAATGTGCCTTAAGGCACATTCTGCTTTACTTTCAGCCTGCTTTAAACTACCATCTGTTAGGCTATATAAAATATTTGTTACGGTAATCGTTCATGAGGGTATAAACTGGAACTATTTCATCGGAGGAATAAATTAAATGCGCTCAAAGTCGCTTTTATGGGGGAAAGGGTTAAAAATAACAAATTTAAGTGTGTTTTCTACCTATTTAACTGCAAAGACCGAAACACTGATATTTGCAAACAGTTTAGATCTTTATCAGACGCCTCGTCACGCGGCGTCTGATTAGGATACAAACTGATCGACACTCTTATCAATGTTTCTAAAGTCAAATACGCATGAAATGTCAGGTATTTTTAAGCAGAAGTAGGAGGTGGTCGCTTATGAATAGAAACTTGAAATGAATTTTCGGTAACTGCTGATTTTCGTCAGCGCACCTTCTGACAAAACAAATACCGATAAATGCTGGTCGCAATAGTGTCTTTGATGATTGTGACAGCAGTCACAAAAACTATCTGACATAAGTTATATATATTAGTAGTGATCAAAGAAATATCTATTCCCAATAGTGCACATGTCATACAGTTTTGGATCTGGTTGGGAATCAGAACTATTTGTCGTGTGATCTGAATCGATTATTATTGGAAACGAAAATTCCCGCGTAGCAATGAAAGCGTTAACAGATTTGCGCCGAATGGATTCTTCTATGCTTATATATATATTGGATTAGCCCATTCTTTCGATTTCAGGGGTGAATTTCGTTTTCATTTTGTTTTATATTATAATTCCTATCCTCAAATAGTGTAGAGTCGAGAAAGACGCTGCATAATGCGGCGTCTGATCAGAGTCTACACTGTTTGCCTATGTCTCTTTTAAATATCTTCTGCAAAAATTGTAGTCTGACACAATATTTCAGCTGAGGTTGATACGCCATTTTCTCAAATTATACTTTTAGGGTGCCAAACAGTTTAGATCCAGTTGATACACCAAATCAGTCGTTATCTCATCCGGGTTCAAAATGTTTAAAATAAATGATCTCATAAAGCAGTGAGAGTAAACCACTTTCAGTAGTCCAAAATGCAAATGGAAAATATTTGTAGACCGATATAATATAAAGAAAATGCAGAATAAACCATTCAGTGCCGTAAAATTGCGGTCTGCAAATTCTTCCAGTTAAATATTTTTTTCATTTGGAGAAACTTAACGGGGACTGTCAAACACTATCTGTTTCACCTTTTCGATGTAACCTATCTGATCTGGATCGCAATCTACGAATACATATGTGATATCCATTCACAGTAATACGATCCTCCACACAAAATATTCGTCTCTATTTTTTCTCAATTCTTTTTAAATTTCAACTTAAGAATTATCGAAAGAAGTCTCTAGCAGATAAATATATTTTGCAATACAAGTATAATAGCACTTACCAGTGAATTAATGATTATATCATGCAAATGATCAACAGATCTTCTTAACAAGAGCACCATACGTCTCAGTTTAATTGAAAGCAAGACATGTTTAGCATGCTTATTCTAAGAATTTAATAAGATAGATTTCAATCTCTACAGAGAAAACGTTAACTCTTTTATCGTTACAGGCGATACAAATCGACTTTGCAAATACATTGTCTGATCAAATTCCAAACACTCAAAGCGATAATTCTCCTGTACCTCAATCCATTTTGCGATTCGAATGAATAGTAACAAGATAGGATTTGGGTGAGATACTTTGATTTTAATTTTGAACATACTCATTTTTTTCTCGCTGTTGGCCAAAGACACTTATAGATTATTTTTCAGACTGTTACTACATCACGGACTATATTAACACACAGACCGAAACACAAACAACACCGAAAATGAGCAGTCGGTGTAATCTGACACATAATAAAGCCCGTCTCCAAATATAACAATAAATTGATGCATTTCGGAAACTGTTTAGAAACTTTAAATCAAGATCAAACAGATACTTCTGGAGCTGTCTGGTCTGTATTGAAAATTATTTTCTAGATATTGTTTTCCTTTGGAACATTTATTTTCCCTGTTTCATTACCCAATGTAATAATTCATAGTGGGCAGATTTTCTATATCTGCAAATTCAGCAGGAAAATGGTATGTAGAGTACAATTTCTCTATTATTATCACTGAATTGTGATTATTATTAGGAATTTAAAACAGGTGACTGCTAAAGCAATGTGAAAACCAGAAAGCTCAATAAGGAGTTTTCTGATTTACTTTTACATTGTTTTAAGATGTCACTTGTCTTTCATACAATACATTTGCCTTGTTTTCAGTGGTCGTAATATTATAGGTTCTACTGTATCTGAACATTCAGCAGGAGAATGGATTGCATAACGAAATGTCAAGCAATGTGTGTTACACTATTGATAAAACTCGTAATGGAACGTATAGTGTCAAGCATCAGGTTATCCGGATATAATAAACATCAAATTCTTTTGCAAGAAAATGTAAACCGTAATCAAATGATCTGTTATGTTCAATATATGAGCTTCAAACGAACAGAAAACAAGATTGATAGTTAACCGATAAAACGATCGCAGTTAAACTTACCCTCATCTACAATTTCACTTACCTAGAAAGTTTAAACAATTTTTAAAACAAAGATTGGGGTTTATTATAACAATATATTGAAAAATAACAATTAGTGCATACCTTGATAATAAGACTCATGTACACGCCCTCTGATCTGTGTTTACGCGGTTTGCATAGAAGAAGTGTATAACTAGTTTAGTTTAACCATATTTGTTTTCAAATGTGAATTGGGGTCGGTTCCCAAGTCTCACAACATAAGCTTTGGCCATTTCCCTATAATTGTATACAGTAAGAACCCTTTACCATGACAACCCATATTATCATCTGGCAAAGGGCCTTCGGAAGCCACGATACCAAACAAATACACATCAGGGCTCATGATAAGAGTGAATACTCCGAACAAGTCCAACAACTCCTCCTTCATGCTTGCAGCCAGTCCTCTCTTTGAAACGATTCCAATGAGCAGTCATACCATAGGGAAGCAGACAAACCGAGAGGATTTTATTATAAAAACCCAGTGATATAATGTCACTGTGCATAGTGCTTGTCAATACAGCAGAACAGCAAACCATAGCCAGTTGTGTACCGGTATATCCAGATGACCAGGGCCTACATTGTTTTCCAATTTAGGGACAATGGGCTACTGCACAGTAAGCAACAGTAATCGCGATATTTCACCAGTTGATGTTTACATAAATTGATATGTTAATCAATGTATTGCATAATGTGACAACTGTTTCCCACGAAAGATAGGGGACTTACAACAGCTCAAAATTAACATAAAAGAAGTAAAAAGGAATTTCAGCTCAGATCTTTAAACTGCGCATATTATATGTCCGAGTGGGTAAAATATATATCATACGGTAGGGCAAACGCTACTTATACAGAGGAGACGACGTTATTTTCCCCCAATAAACGCGTTTACGCAAACACTATTACTTTCATTGCAAACAGTTTGGAGCCTGAATCCGGTGTCTGATTAAGCTCCAAACTGTTTGTCACTCAAATCAAATTCAACGGGAAAGAATAATGTTTTTTTTCCGTGATTTGGATGATATTTCAGACATATCTTGTTTATAACTACAAACCAAAACAATTCTGATGGTTGCATCAACATCCAGATATCAGGACAATAACACACTACCGCTACACAATATTTTCCCCAATAAACGCGTTTACGCTAAAACTATTACTTGCATTGCAAATAGTTTGGAGCCAGATCAGACACCGGGTAACCCGGTGTCTGATTAAGCTCCAAACTGTTTGCCACTCAAATCAAATTCAACGGGAAAGAATAATGTTTATCCACTGTTATACGTCAATTAGTTTGGATGATATTTCAGACATATCTTGTTTTTAACTACAAACCAAAACAATTGTGACTGTTCCATCAACATCCAGATATCAGGACAATGACACATTACCGCTACACAATGAAAGTTCATTTCTTTGTTGACTGGTTATCGAACATATGTAAAATTCATCCAATTAACCCTTCTCCCGCTTGAGGCTAATATATAAAAGTCCTTCCATAACGAATATCTATCATCTGAAATAGTACATTGTTGAATAAAGTAAGGACAATATTCCACAGCAAAGATGGAAGGTTTTTGTCTGATCGACCCTGTAGGAAACTACTGCAAACCCTGACCAGACAGCTCCGTTAGGAGTAGGTAAAAAGCAAATTACAAGAGAAGGGTCAACCTAGTTCCAGACCTCCACAAGGATGCCAGTATATGATATCGGTCTTCATTATCGCACTGGGTTTTTATATGTTTGACTGATTATACTGGTGAACATATAAATATAACTATTTGCACGCTAGCGTCGGTATCGTGATTATCAGTGCAAACAGTTTGGATCCAGATGAGACGCCGCCTTATGCGGCGTCTCATCAGGATCCAAACTGTTTGACAATTTGACCCTGTTTTCAGAACAATTTTTAAAAATTCTACTTTTAGTACAACCGCAGACTACAATTGTTGCAGACGGAAAAATACCAAGCATGCAAAGAGTTAAACAATGCTTGTTAATGAACTACAGCTGCCCCTTATGATGATGGCAACTGTAAGGGGTTATCTAATCAACCTATAAAAATATAAGCTAATCCTTTATCAATACGTATAAATATAAATAAGCGTCTTTTGTTACAGTAAACCGAATAATTAACGGACAGAATGTGATCATGTAGTTAACGAAACTATTTATAGTTTTCCGTTAACTTCAAACCACAATGCCAAACATGAAAGCATAGACAGTTTCCTTAACGTTCTGATCTCGAGTTTTTTTTTAATTGTTAAAGTAAGCTTTTGCGAAAAACATTTGCATCCATTATGCACCGTCAGGATAACTTCTATTTTAAAATACCGTATGCATTTATTTTCAAAGTTAAATAATTATAAGAATTTTGAAAGAATAAGCATCGATATGAGTTTTATGTTTGTAATATGATCAGGGTCCAAGTAGTCCAACGGATAAGTGCTCAAATGTGGAACAATCGTACATTTTATAATAAAAGGATGAAGTTTAGCACATACATTCTAGACATCATTATAAACCTTTTAAAGATGTCAAATGTCACCCGTGGCAGCCACTTTCAAAAATGGCTGCATCAAGGCATTTCTTTGGATTAGTTTATAAAGCTTTTGAAATGAGTCCGAAATCGTTCCAAGCATTTCAAAGGTCAGATTTGAGATTTTGCTCAGCAAAAACTCAAATTTTACTTATCAAATACTTTAGAACGATTTCAGACTCAACTCAAAAGCTTTGTTACCTTGGGGCCAGATGCCGAGTAGCTCCGAGTTTGGTCGCCAGTTCATATTGACCAACTTATGTATCCTACTAGGTGTAGTAAATTTACTGACCATTAAGGGTCGGTTTATAAATATACTTTAACATGACATTGCAAACTTTGACTAAATATTTCTAACACTTCACTAGTACACAGCTTGAAAATGACTCGTGCAACTAAGTGGTAAATGGGTTAACATTGCTATAGAATTTTTATGAGAAATCGTCCATAATTATGTAAATGATGATTTTGTCATATACATATATACCGTTTATATTACTATTTTGTTTCAGAGGAAAATTTCCCAAACAAAATAAATACTGACATACTCGTATTTACTGAATACTACAGTAGTGTGCCTACAAAAGTCTATCACACAATAACATAGCGTCTCACTTGATTTACAGCAGCATTTTCAGGCATGCACGGCGTTATTTTTAAGCCCTTAACTGCCATGACGTCATCAGTTATAAACAAGTGATGTCTGCCTTTATTTTTTCGAGTTTAAATTTTAGTTACTTTGACTTGAGGAACATTGAAACCTGTGGCAAACACAATTTGGTTCCTGATTAGACGACGCGTTGCGCGGCGTCTGATCAGGAACCAAAATGTTTGCAAAAACTTTTGTATTCTGGATAAGGCAGAGAAGGGGAATATCTTTGCAATGCCGACCATACCTTGCTTGTCTTTGACAAACCGAATTAACCTAAATCAGATGATGAGTTTCTCAGTATATGATCTTGATAAAAACTGACCCACCCTTCAGCTTCGCCAGGTTAAAATATGAAATGATTTTATTTTTTTAACATTAATTTTTGCACACGACCTTCTAGCAGCTGATATTTCGGCCGGAGAGCGTGTAGGATATGAGATTTATAGTCATGCTGGTTTAATACCCCTCTTTGCCATGCCAAATAATGGCTTTTTGAATATTAATGTAGATAGTTGGTTTTATGGTAATTTTGTCTGTCTTATAACGATTGTACGTTATCGATTCACCATGCGCCGAAAACAGAAAATTCTACATGCGTGAGAGAGGTTCTTGATATTAGAGGTTGCTAATTATTGATTGCTACTGACCGTACCAAGGCGGGCTCCTATATTCACTTTGCTTTATGTTTGTCTTGCGTGTTGTTTTCTATTTAATGTGTAGATGTAGGAATTGTATTGCGCGTGTGTGTGTGTGTGTGTTTGTTGTGGTATGACTGTGTGTGTGTGTTCTGCTTGAGAGGTGGGTGTATTGTTTGTGTTACGTTTCCTGCTTGAGTCTTTCGTATTTATTTAACCCTTTACCCAATAACCCGTATATAACATTAAATACAAGTGATCACTTAAAGCAGGTTGAAAGTAAAGCAGAATGTGCCTTAAGGCACATTCTGCTTTACTTTCAGCCTGCTTTAAACAACCATCTGCTAGGCTATATAAAATATGTGTTACTGTAATTGTTCATGAGGGTATAAACTGGAACTATTTTTTTCAGCGGAGGAATAAATGAGATACGCTAAAAGTCGCTTTCATGAGGTAAAGGGTTAAACACTAGTCCGTTAGTCTCCAACAAAAAATGTATTCATTACATTTAGCAGACTGTATGGATATAATATATCATCTAATCAAATTTCGGCTCCACCAATTCACAGCTTTTTGATATTTCTTAATCCATATCTGCCAAGTGAACTCCTCCATGCTTACATATTGGATTAGTTCTAATATGGTGCCTGATCTAAACAATCATTTTCGTTTTGTTTTGCATTGAATTTCCTATCAGCAAACAGTATAGATTCTAATCAGAGTCTACACTGTTTGCCTATGTCCTATAAATAGGGCTGAGCGTGGGCACAAATGGGTTTAGCAAATTGTGGTTCATGTATAGGAGACGCCGCGTGAAATGACGTCTCCTCTCGACCAAATAGTTTTAGATGCTGATGATAGTTGCTGCTGTAAAGAAGACGTTATTCTTTCTTATTAACCCTTTCCCTTATAGAAGCGACTTTTAGCACATTCATTTTATTCATCCGCTGAAGAAAATAGTTCCAAATTATACCGTAATGAATATATGTCATATTTAATACTTTCCTTATTCTAGCAGTTAATAGCTTAAAGCAGGCTGCAAGTAAAGCAGAATGCGCCTTAGGGCGCATTCTGCTTTACTATCAACCTGCTTTAAGTAGTCACATATCTTCAATACTAGAAACAATGCTATCAGGTAAAGGGTTAAACGCGACCACGCTAAAATTAGATTGCAAACAGTTTGGAGCATCAAGCGCCTAATCAGACTCCACATTGTTAGCGTTGTCTGCACTATATATGATGGCAAAGAAATCAACTTAACGCATTTCTGCAGAGGACAAACTTTGCTGACAACACTAGCGTAGCGTGCTAAAGATTAACACTTTCACCACCATTATGACGAAAATTAGCGTCTAGTACAGATACTATTGTGGTATCGACTGCTTCAAGTTCTCGTCTGATTTTGTTTTTGGAATTTGTTATACACGTTTTTGAACTAATGAAAGATTGATAGGTTTGTTAAACAGTGTGTATACTAATCAGGCGCTGTGTTTTGAAATGTCATTGTTGGCGGCAATGGCAGTGGAATGGTTAACCCTTTGAACCCTAGTCCCGCATATAGGCGTCCTTTTCCAACAGTGTACATGTGAATAGTACACTTGTCCTATGCAAACAGTAAAGACCCAGATCAGAGGGCTCCGAAAGGAGCCCTCTGATCAGGGTCTTCACTGTTTGTCATAATGCCAAACATTGACAAAAACAACCCTTAAAAGTCAGAAATGGACTAGACTAAAGTGGAAACTGGAATTGTCCATTTAAAGTTTCAGGGAGGAAAGAGTTAAAACGTTCATGTTTGCTAGGCTTCTTTAGCGTATATAATATTATCTCTACAATGGGGGGAAACATTATTATTTCCGCCTGGAAATCAAATACAGTGTTCCCTCACTTCAACGGCCCTCCTAACAACGACTCCCTCCTTAAAACGACCCTTGTCGCAGTTCCATGGATAGGAAAATTATGTCTTACCTATTCACGACTGCAATGTCGTCTGCCTAAAAGTGTCGCCTGCTGTTTTTCTCAAAGTTACATAATATACATTTTTAGAAAAAAAACTTTACGACGAGCGACAAACAGCTGAAATCCAGATCAGACGCCGCGTGAAGCTGTTTGCAAATGTAAGTCCATTTTCCTACCTATAACGACTCCCTCTGAACAACAAGCAAAATCTTTGTCTCCCAGTGGATGTCGTTGTAGAGAGGGAACGCTGTAAATTCAGTATAACGTATTATCGTTTGCTCAGGGATACTCATACTCTCGTGATGAAAATGACGCCTGTATCAATAAAACATCAATTGGATTTAAATTATATATTTGCGACATTTCACATCGAAAACCTGTTGGATATTGGCATGTTTTTAATACAGCTGTTTAGTTCAAACAAAAAATGATGCCACAGGAGCAGAATTTTTTCCATATGATAGATTTAAAGGGACACCAGCTATAGGGAGCTGAATTGAAGATTTCTCCCTGTAGCAGCAAACCATTACAACCAATCAGAAGCCCCGAATATGTTTTAAACAATATCGACATATGTTGGGCAAACAGTTGTGGAAATTTGAAACCACAAGGAAATACATTACTCGCAAATGTTTACATCTGCAAAATCGTCAAAGCAGTGTCTATGGTTATAAAGTTTTTTTCAGCAGAAGCTCAAATCTGATCAATCAAATGCTTGAGAACTATCTCGGACTCAACTCCTTTATAACGTTGGGACCATGTGTATTTCAATTTTTAAGTTGTCGCCGCAGCGGGTATTATTGTTAACATCCACAACAGTTGTTGTTTGTTTTTACAACGTTCACATTTTCTTGAATTTTACTAGTTCAAGCATTAGTACAGGAAAATAAGAGATGAATCCCGGCTGATTTAAGGGTCATTTAATACGAAATAGTTCTCTTGATGGATTTAACTGAAGCAACTTCTAACATTGTTACGAAAAATCATATTAAGAAGAACATCCATCACATTATATTTGATATAGTAAATACAGTATTTTGTTTTTATTCTTAGCATTTCTTATAGAAAATAGAAACATAACCTTATAAATGTAAAATAGCTGATACGCTTGGAGCCGTTGAAACATTATATATAATTCTGCTGAACAAACCCTTGGGTTGTTATATACGTCAAATATTAGTGAAATGGATATAATGCTATACCAACCATTATACATCAGGGGCCCGTTTCATACAACTTCGTACGACAAATGTTGTCAGATTATAAAAATCTCAATTAATAATAATAATAATTATTACATATTGTGACATTTCTTTGGAATCGTCTTGAAAAGATTATTCCAAAGATTTGTCACAAGACAGGATTAGATAGAAAATCAGAAATTAAATGTATTTTAAAGTTTTGTCTTACGACCGTTTTAGTCGTAAGAAGTTTTATGAAACGGGTCCCAGTTCGTTCCGAAGGACATCAATATAATAAGAACAAGTGTGTAGCCGTTAAGATTATCTCGCCCGATCATTCGTGATAATGCACAGCAAAGTAAGCGGAAAACATCAGTATTGCGGGTTTGTCTAGAAAGGATAGTTATAGGTTTCTAGCTTTCTTAAAAGCATTATTGAATATTTGATAACATATGACGAATCTACTGAAATGATTGCCTTCCAGTCCAGTATGTTATAAGCATGTAAATGGCATATCTCGTTTTACACACTATCACCCAGAAACGTACTCAAAGCAGCTTTAACCTTTACAAGCTTGACAGCTGTCGTCCGAAAATGTATCAATTCTAGGAGCTGAATTATCTACCATTTCTTTTGGGAAATATCATTTTGGAAACATCATTAGAGTAAGATATAGCGTGGATCTGGATGAGCCGCAGCTGTGTTTTATCTATATTTAAACACTTTACAATAATTTTTATTAATACCTAAAAAGTACTCTTAACACATTTATGCTTGGAAATATAAATGAGCTCTTCCCTTATGCTTGCTTGAATATTTCATTTTACATATAAATGGATACATTTAACCCTTTACCTGATAGCCTATTTATAGTACTTAAGATAGATGACTACTTAAAGCAGGTTGAAAGTAAAGCAGAATGCGCCTTAGGGCGCATTCTGCTTTACTTTCAGCCTGCTTTAAGCTATAATGTGCTATAATTTAGAAAATATTCCCTATAATACATATTCATTACTGATTAAATTGGAACTATTTTCTTCAGCGGATGAATAAATCATATCCGCTAAAAGGCGCTTCTATGGGGTAAAGGGTTAACGACACTACCGTGTTTGTCCATACAGTAGATCATTTCATGTGAAATAACAAACAGTACAGACACTGATGAGACGCCGTTTTGCTAATGTCTAATTGTGTGGACAATTTACGTTAGTGGGTAATGACTGGTTTAACGACATGTACAAAGTAACTATACACGGTTTTCTAAATTATTCAACCATTACTTCAAACAAACTTTACTATGAATTTCTATGTTCAGTTTTCCTGAAGGCCGACGAATAAAATGCCAAACTAAACCATGCAAATAACGAATACCCAGATCAGAGGGTTTCTAAAAGTGTCTTATGTTCAGAGTCTGCACATTTGGTCATATTGCAAAACATTGTCAATAACCCTAAACACACCCTAAATTGTCATCAATTGGAAGTGTCCGTTTGAAGTGTGAGGGAAAAGGTTTAACCAATGTAAGTTTTGATGTTGCAATGAACTTTCCGCATGTGCTTCCTTCACGGCTACATCAACGATTATAGATATACGTGTACAAGGGTGGTCTAAAGACACTTCAGTGTGTGTCCATTAAGCTGACCATTTCATGTAAAATAGCAGACAGTATTGACTCCGATAAGATGTCACACTTTGCGCCGTATCACCAGGGTCTTCACGGTTTGCATATGTCTATCATTGTTGACAACAGGTATTAGTGTGCTAATGAAATTTAATGCTTAACACAAGAATGAATTCACATAGAAATCTATTTTACGAGGTTTCAGCTTTAATAATACACCTCCTTAAACTTGCATCTGGCTTAAACACCATTAACAGTACAGTAAAACCTCGCTATTACGACCACTAAACGAAGGCTAATTGATTGTATAATAGATAAGTAAAAGCTTAAAGTAAGGTGACAGTGAAAAAGAAAGCTCCTAAAGGAGCTTTCTGTTTCACTGCCACCTTGCTTTAATCGGTCACCTATCGTAAACACCCTAATAATTAACATAATTTAGTGGTCGTAATAGAGAGGTTTTACTGTATTTATTTGCGTAGCCGTTATCTAGAAATCTTCTTTGCGTTCTAACATCAATCTGCAGCCAACGTTTTCTATTAATTAGCTGAGTGAGCTTTATTTCCAAATCAACGTACGACAAATAACAAGCTTCTGGCGATATATGATGGAACGACTTAAGAATGAAGCGACTTTCCTGAGACAGATTATTTGTATTGATTATAAGTCAGGTCAGTTTGGACCATGTTATACGTGCCGATATAGAACAGTCCACTACCAACAATCGATACAGATCTGTTGGTTCCATTTGGTACATTGGGAAATCATTGCACTGTCAGGACATATGTTTACTAAGAATGGTTACTTGGCAGATCAGAGTTGACTAACCCGGCTTCTGGATCCGATGGGACATAAAAATAATACTCTAAATTTTACAGAAACTGACTTTATGTATAACGGTTTAATTCGTTTAAAAAGAAAAGAGCGGAGCATTTACAGTACTCCCGCCCTACAACTGCCCTATCGCGACGTCTGATCTTGATTCAATCTGTTTACAATCCCGACCTATAACAACTCCCTCCGAACAACACACATATTCTTTGTCACCAATTGGGTGTTGTTGTAGAAACGGAGCTTTACAGTTGTTTATGGCTGACTTATGTGGCATCTGATAAACATTGGTCAAGACACACGAGATAATATTAGACTATTCACCCTTTTCACAATTCGTAAATAGAGATGATAAACGTATCGTTTTTTACCAATTAATGCATACCGTGTACAAAGGTAGACACCAGCAAACCATGCATACCCGTATGAGACGCCGCGATTTGCGGACTTTGGTCCCGTTTCATAAAAATTCGTTTGAAAAATGTTGTCGTAAATCAGATTATAAAAGTCTCAATTATTATCTATTTCTCCATCTAATCCAGTCGTGTGACATCTTTTTGGAATCGTCTTGAAAAGACGATTCCAAGGAGATGTCACAAGACAAGATTAGATAGAGAATCAGAAATTGAATGTATTTTAAAGTTTTGACTTACGACAACATTTGTCGTACGAATTTTTATGAAACGGACTCCAGATGTTTTGTTTCATATGAAACGATCTACTATTTATGGACTAACACTGAAGTATCTTTAGATCACCCTTTTATATCTATAATAAAATCTTTCAGCGGACACATTGGGAGGGTTCATTGCAGTATCAGAATAATACCGGTATGTTTTATTTTCTATAGTGTGGTTTATGTAAGGTCTACTATTACAATATACCATCATTTAAACCATTCGCCAAATTTTACTTGATATAAAGTCAAATATATGACAGTTGTCAGATATACGGTCACATTCGCTGATCTATCTATATTTCTCAGAGGGCTTAGAAGAAGTCATTCTTTCCAAACAAACATGTTTACGCAAAACTTTATTTCGACTGCAAACAATTCGGAGGCAGATCAGTCCCCAGGTAATCGGCCTCTGACCAGTTTTAAAAATATTTGCCATTCTGACTGAAAAGAATGTTTTATTTTTTTCCCTTTGTATGATATTTCTTGGGTGACCGTACCCGATCCCAAACACAGTTTCTAGATCAGCACATAGGTTAATCTAATCTGAAAATAGAGTTTGAAACTAGTTTTATTTAACCAATTAACACATTTTGCCTAATGTTAAACAAGTTTTGAAGTCACTATACGGATAAATAAAATCGTGATTTGTAAAAGGTGTGTTGAAATTAACACCCACACGGTGACCGTTAATTGAGATCGCTTTCCGATATTGTCCTGAGACGTAGGTCCAAGCGGAGACACGGAATCAATGAAGGCTCACAATTTAATTGAACCGTTAGTGTTATGCAAATGTAATATGTTTAGCTTTAGACAAGTTGCGTAGTTTATTGAAGATGTGTTATAGTAGAGCAATACTTTATCAGGTTATTAGCTTAAATGAATAACATTACATCCTTTAACTGGATTTAAACTACCAAAAGGGCACTACCTTTAAAATGAGTACATTTCCATACATGTCTTTTTACCAATATTCCAATATTGTGTTCTCATATCGGTGTTAGTGCTGGTTGAAATACACATATACTCGTAGTTGACATGTAAGCCTAGATCTTTTACTAGTAACTAAATGCTAAAGTGTATCGACCGGTCGCTGTCATTTCTAAAAGCCAGAAATACGCTGACCTTCCTATATTGAACACAATGCCACTAATGCGTACACATACCAACAATGCTACTAATGTCTTTGTTACGACTTGGAAAGATTTACAGCCTTGTTGACACGGAAACCCCGTCTTGTCAAACAAACTTTACTTTTCCTGTTTACTCATGACTTTATTGAAATACATCAAGTACAAATGTTATACGTATTAGATCCGTATTACATGTCAGATACATGTAGGTCTGAACAATGTCCAATCGGTGTTTAACCCAAAGAGCGATACTGAAGCATTCATAAAGGTGGCATCGCAAGCAGGATGCTATTTTTCTGAGCTAAAGAACGTTGATGCAAATGTGTAGAGCTGTCGGAACTCAGTCTGATTTTTCCGGTCTCTACTGGATTACCTCTGTGTTAAATTCGATGTTGCACGCATCTGCAGATAAACTTTTTAACTACATGTATTTTATAACGGCGTATGCCCAGCAATATTCATACATACATTCTTTAAATCATATGCATGTTATTATTCTCCCTGCAAAATAAAGATTGTCCAGAAATAATGAACAGTGTAGATGTTGTGTCTTATATAGGTCTACATGATTTACAATAGCCAATGTTACAAAGGCGTCACGTCTAAAAGATAAAAAATATTATTAAAGCGCGGCGTCTGATCTAAGTCTAAATTATTTACAATATCCGAAGATGAAATCGAATTGTATTGGTTATAGGATAAATATAATCCATGATTCATCGCTTAATGTTATATGATTTTTATCCTAGTTCAGCCTCTTTGCTGCTATGCTGGATCCGCTCATCTGTACACTTGAACTTTACAAGAGATATAAAGTTCTATAGTTAAGCGGCCATCACGTGAACTTATAAGAAATGTTTGCTGATACTGACATTAATGAGCCGTGTCGTGACAAAACCTGCTTTTGCAATGTTGTACAGACCGAGCACATTCGTCATCCTAGACTCTGTTTCTGAGTTTGGTCTATACTGCCAAAAACCGTTTATAGTGCTGCTAAATACAATGCTTTAGATGCACGTACATGTAGGTGTCAAACAGTGATGATCAAGGCCAGTCGCCGCGTCTTAGACGCGGCGGCTGGCCTTGATCTCCACTGTTTGCAATGCAACAAGTCATGTTTTCTCATTTGATATTGTACGATACTATAAATGGCGAAGTGTCAATACAATGTAGGTTTCTCTTAATGCACAGAGCGAAAATACTGATAAATACCTATAGGCCACATGCGTTATCACCGTCAAACACTGTTGACCTTGATGCGATCTCTTAGCAGGGTCTGCTCTGTTTACTATTATGTATTTAATATGAGAATCATCTGCTGTATGAACAACACCATGTTTCGCTGTCGCCCGGCGCTGTTGGCAATAAAAAATATATTACAAGTTAAGCGCGATCCAACTTTGATGTATTAGTACAGTGGAAATGCCGTTATTCTTTCCCGTTCAAACGAAACTGAATGCCGATGCAATGCATTAAAACGTAGAAAATGATGACAGTCCTGGCGATATAATTTTCATCTGAGTGACAAACAGTTTGGAGGTTGATCAGAGGTCGGTCTAATCTGGTACAAAACAGGTTTGCAATTGAACTGTTTTAGCGCAATCATGTTTATTGGGAAAGAGTACGGTCTTCTCCACTGTATTTCTAATAGCTGTACTGAGTATCTCTCCAAGGGACCACTTATTTAACTATCTTACGACAAATGAGGTTTTGAGATACACAATCGACTAATAGGGCACATGTACAGTGGAGAAGATGTTATTCTTTCCCAATATACGCGTTTACGCTAAAACTAGTATTTCCGTTGCAAACAGTTTGGGACCAGATCAGACGCCGGGAAAACCGGCGTCTGATCAGGCTCCAAACTGTTCGCATTTACGATTATAATAGAGAGTCAACATTTGGTCATTGTCTATATTTTATTGCAATGCGTTTGCGCTTCGTTTGCGTTTCGGGAAAGAATAACATAATTTCTACTGTATGATGGTGTTTATTATACATGTAAGCTGGAAGGGGAATGGAAGGTAATATTAACCCTTTACCCCATAGAAGCGACTTTTAGCGAATCTGATTTATTCATCCGCTGAAGAAAATAGTTCCAATTTAATAATTTAATATATATTATAGGGAAAATGTTCAATATATTCTAGCACAGGATAGCTTAAAGCAGGCTGAAAGTAAAGCAGAATGCGCTTTAAGCGCATTCTGCTTTACTTTCAACCTGCTTTAAGTAGTAACCTATTTTCAATTCTAGAAATAGGCTATCAGGTAAAGGGTTAAAAGTTTTACATGAGCTTTGGGACTAACTTTCGTCTCGTTTAATCAGTCACTTGCAATTTATACCAAAATAGTATGTAATGAAGTGTTCGAAATAACGGGTTCTACTCTACACCCTTAGCCAAGATTTTCTATGGGCGAACACACAGTTTCGGAGTTATAGTTGTCAGTTATTTTCTATATCTTGCATCGAGTAACATAAGTATACATTTGTGTCGGATTCGTTTTTGTTCGTGTCGTTTTCAATATGGAAATATCAATGTTTTATGCATGGACGTTATTACATCACAATTATATCCATTCATCTAGTACTATTTTACAGTTTCAAATTCTAATGAAGACATTTGTTGTTGTTACTATAACCATACCATAAGCTTTTCATCTTGATTTTTAAAGCATAAATGAGTAAAGGAAATCCTTTTACGCCACTTTCGCTTCATTTCGTCGTAGAAATGCAATATATGATTCTATTTTTCTCTGCCGTTACAGGTTGGCTGCTTAAAACAAGGCTATCTCATTGTAAGCAGTAACATTATAGTATTTAACGTTTAGTGAACAGTTGGTCCATGCAAACAGTGAAGACCCAGATCAGAACATATTGATATATATTGACAAAACAACCCCAAGTTAATCTAATAAAAATGGGCTAAACTAAACCGAAAACTTGATTTGTCCATTTGAAGTTTCGGGCGGAAAGTGTTAATCATCTAAACAAAACAAATCCTATCCATAGCTGCGCGTGCATGTCTGTCTAAAACAAACATCAATTGTTATAATGACATTCGGAAAAGCAATAAATGTTTCTTTTTAATCAAAAATAGAATTTGATATGTTTCCCACAGACACATAATTAGAATATCAAGATGTTCACAGAATGTTAGATAGACTCTATCAGAAAAAGTGCAGCAAAACCGCAACTATCCCGAATTCGCTTTAGAGGAATATGCAGTCAGCTCTCTCTATTACGACCACTAAATTGTGTTCAGTATTAGGGGTTTACGACATAAGACTGCTTAAAGGAAGGTAACAGTAAAACAGAAAGCTCCTTTAGGAGCCTTTAGGAGCTTTCTGTTCTACTGTCATTTTGCTTTAAGTTGTCACCTGTCTTTTAAACAACCATTTAGCCTGCTTTTTAGTGGTCCTAATAGAGAGGTTGTACCGTATCCGCAGTTTTACGTTAAGTTTTACGTTACCTCTCCCATATGCCAAATACTTACTTTAATCATGTTGTAACCCATTAATTTTGACACATTAGACTTATTTCTACTCATCTGAAAACAGTTCCACTTCATGCAGTCATGAATATGATATTTCATTGATATAAAACGACTTTGAAACCTTAGGTCAAAGGTTCGAATCTCGTCGAATGCAAAACTTTTTCTTTATGCTTTTTATCATGTTTGTTTGTTGTTTTATTATGATTATGTTTAGCTCAATTTTAGGGAAATTCGAGCTATTGTCGCCATCCTGTATGTTGCGGCGTTTTAGTTGTTTTGTGGTAATAGCTTTTGTGAGACAACATTTCTTAAGAACTATCTTAGATATCCGTTTAAAGTTTAGAACACTTGTTCAATTATTCTGAGCAATTTACACCAGGTAATTCATTATTTTCCAAAAGGTACTGTTTCCTTAAATTAAATATTCATTCATTCATATCTTTATTTCCTCCATTAAAGAGAACAGTTTTGTCAAACATATATACAGAAGTGCACAATGTTACAATAACGTGACATAGTATAATACATGTGTAAAATAACAATAAGGTTCCGAGGCTACAAAGCGTTTGAGCTGTGTCTGAATGTATTCTCAAGCATTTGATTGGTCAGATTTGAGCCCAAATGCCTGAGAACGACGTTTGACTCAACGCAAAAGCTTTATATATTCGGACCCTGATTCGAGCTATATATCGAGTCCAATATGAATAAACAAAAGAAAACGACGATCGACGACGATCGACGACGGTCGACGACGTCGGACGGACGACGATGCACACGCTGCGATCACAATAGCTTACCATGGCAGTTCGAGCCAGCTGACCTAAAGATCCGTCTAAAGTTCACAAACCTCTGCACCAGCAGGTCTTTGATTATGGTAATGGTGAGTATTGTAGGCCTAATGTATATTAAAATATAATATATATGCCATTTACAATATTAAAGTAATACAGAGTAAAAGGCAATAAGTTCAATAGATCTGCCAAATGCACAGGCACCAGAGTCATGAACATTTTATGTGTATATATAACTATATCTAACTTTCCAAAGGTCTGCAGACTATAGTTAGGTGTTTTTGTTTGTTTTTAACTGTATCTACCAGTCAGTAATGTCTATTCTATGAAGGGGGAGTCTGTAGTCAGTATCTAGATCTATTACATTCTAGATCTAGATCCTATTTATTCCGACCTGTTATCAATGTCCAATGTATTGGAATGGAATTACAATTTTTTTATAAAAAAATGTATCTGAGTTGACTCGATGCCGCTATCAATAAGTATAATATCAATTAGGTCTAGATTCTAGATCTATATCTAACAGATTTTTTCCCAACCGATTAGCAATGTCTATAGTATTGGAGTGAAATTTAAAAATAAAATCAAAAAATCAAAAAGAAATCTATATGGGTTTACTCTAGGCATGTACCGGTCTGCTATCTATTATTATAAGACCATGGTGTGCAACCGATTCTACACCGTGTCACTTCGACATCATGAATTACCTACTAAAATTAATTCAATCGAAACCAAATCTTTTGCAGTCCATAGATAAGATATTTTTCTATCCAAAATACATTTTTTCGATGGTTGATTTGATTACGTAACTACAAAATCAAGATTGACATCGGTATTTTAAAATACAGGGTATTTACTCTTACTTGCGTCAAGTAAGAGAGTTTGTAAGCGCCAATTTCATTGGCTGATTAATTCACGCGATAGAATTCCCGTACAGTAGACAATACGTTATTCTTTCCCGCTAAAACGCAAACAAAACGAAAACGCAAGTCACTAAAAAGTTAAGAATGACAACTTTTTTTTTATATTTTTGCGTATTCATTTTAATCTCAATGGCAAACAATTTAGAGCCTAATCAGACGCCTGGTTAACAGGCGTCCGATCAGCCTCCAAATGGTTTGCAAATGAAATAATAGTGTTAGTATAAACGCGTTTATTTGGAAAGAATAACGTTTTCTCTACTTGACGTCATTCGCGGGAGCGTCTTCCCGCGCTTCTGTCAAACTGAATAATCTACTGATTACAGTGTCACACTGTGCACAATTGTGCTGAACTTAGATTAATGCAAGACTTTAATCACTGCATGATTAACAATTTCAAACACAAATCATGAGAACGCTGTATATTTACATATCTTTCCGGTATATACATTCTATTTTCAATTAGCAAATCAAATCGCTCGTCGCAAACTTTACTTTCATTTCGTCTAAACCGGAAGTTGGGGAGGAAAACCCTGTATTTTAAAATACAGATTTCAATCTTGATTTTTGTAGTTACGTAATCAAATCAATCATCAAAGAAATGTATTTTGGATAGAAAAATATCTTATCTATGGACTGCAAAAGATTTGGTTTCGATTGAATGCGTTTTAGTTAGAAATTCGTGGGGTTAAAATGACAAGATGTAGAATCGGTTGTACACCATGGTCTTATAATAGTAGATAGGCAGACCGGTAAATGCCCAGCGTCAAGCTATCTATTTTAATTGTTTTCATCTTTTTTTTGTTTTGTTTTGTTATTCCATTCCCATACACTCGACATTGCTAACCGGCTGGGGGTCTTATAGATCAAGAATCTATATCTTATAGATCTTATACAAATAGATAGCAGACCGGTAGATCTAGATCTATACATAGAGGTATGGAGTCAACTCACTTTTTTTTTTCCATTCCCATACAAAAGACATTGCTAACCGACCGGAAAAAATAGGATCTAGATCCAGAATCTAATAGATAGAGACTATAGAGTGTACACAATCTAGATTTCCCCCTTCATATAGTAGACATGACTTACCGGTAGTAACAGTTCAAACAAACAAACAAACAAAAAAAGACCTTATTATAGATAGTCTATAGACCTGTAGAGACTTAGAGTTTTCAGTACATACAGTAAACACATACACATAATAAGTCCATGACTCTGGTGCCAGTGGCCAAATGTTATCAAAATCCAATACTTCCTTTAACTCTTTCCCCATGGCCTGTTTCTAATTTTAAAGACAGGTGATAATTTAGAGTTATTGAGAAGTAAAGCAGGATGCCCCTTTAAGGAGCATTCTTCTTTACTTTAAGCATGCTTGCTGTGAGCTACATTCTGCTAGGACATAGGAATTATTTCTTATGGTACATATAAATAACTATATAAATTGGTTAACATTGATTATAAAACTATTTTCTTCAGTGTAAGAGTAAATTCAAGGTGTAAAAAAGACGTATATATGAGGTGATGGATTATGTACAACGGTTTGAAAGGCCATTATTTGAATAGATTCGCCGTACGTTATCAAATATTCAATATGCTTTTAAGAAAGCTAGAAACCTATAACTATCCTTGTCGCTATACCAATGTTTCATGCTCTGTCTGTGCAATGGCCAATACGTATAATCGGGCAAGACACTCTTATCCCATTGACCTCTGAAATTTTAAACCACTTCACTGCCATGACGTTATCAATTTTAAGCAATTGTCGTCTGCTTTTATTTCTCAAATTTACAATTTAGGTATTTAGACTTAAGAAATATTAAAATTAGTGTCAAATAATTAGGATCCTGATCAGATGCCGCGTGACGCGGCGTATGATCAAGATCTAAACTGTTTGCATATAACCATTGTACTCGTGGTAAGGCAGTGAAATTATAATTACAGTTTAAACTTAAGTCCTGTCTATTTTCTGAGTACGTCGTATTTAGTCCTGCATTCTGCAGCAAAATTGCAAATTGAACAACTGTACAGGCCCTGGTCAGAGGGCTTCTGCATGAGCCCTGTGAATCTGGGGCCCGTTTTACTAAACTACTTAAGCAAAATTTTTGCGTAAGTCAAAATCGTTTAACTCTTATTTTTCGATCATAAACGTTTGCAAACAGCAAATAGCCAGATCAGAGGACGCGCTAAAAGCGCGTCCTCTGATCTGGCTATTTGCTGTTTGAAGCAAGTGATAATAAAAAATAAAATTTAAAATTAAAATTTTTGACTTACGCAAAATTTTTGCTTAAGTTGTTTAGTAAAACGGGTATAGTTCATGTGTTCACCGTTTGTAAAAAACACTAAAATACGTGGCACTAGGGGTCGATGAGTTAACACTTACTACTTTTATTATAAATGTTATTTAGTACGAACTGATGTATGGTGTTTCTGAAAACATTTGATATTAATACTATGCCTGTAGTTTATTTATATAAGACCAACATCAAAATGGTTTGGTGAGTGGAATCATGAAAGGTTATAATGTAACATTGGCTTCAGGCATTTCAGCTATTTTTGCTCGTATAATTATGGTTCCATTTACTCCCTATGCAGAAATACATTATTACACAATTACTGTATTATAATATACTATGATGTATTAATTCCTTAAAGCCGCATTGTGCTTTTGAGAAACCTGCATAAAACGGTTGTTTGGGGTCCCATTTGAACTACGTGGGACGTGATTCTTTCACAAAAACCGGTTTTATCTAAGCAATTCGCTTTTTAAATTTTATTTATAATATTTTTGTGCTAGCACCAATTAAAAAGCCTCCCTTGTGAATGGAAAGAAGGACAACTCTGTAAATACAGGGCTCCAGATAACGGAAGTATTTCGAAAACTTAAATCTTTATTTCTGCTTTTAAACCCAATGGTGTCATACTCATTAAAAGTGTCTCGAATATACGGTTTAATCAGTAGTAACACCATAGCATTCGGTGCTGAAATGAGTGAGAAAATGTTAGATTGGTTCAGATTACTCTCGCTTACATGTTTAGCTGGAACATCTGGATAACCCTTATTCTGCTGCACAGACGTCTGCTTCGACATTGTCGTCTGCAATATGTTTAGTTTAGATTTATGCATTGTTTTAATTAAACAAACCTTAAGACGAGTGTCAAATAGTTTGGATCCAGATGAGACGCCACGTTACGCGGCGTCTTTTTAGATTCAAATAGTTTGTAAACTCCGTAAAGTAGGCACAGGGTTAAACACTATGAGATTCAATAACAACGTGTACATATCTTTCACTGTGGGTAAACGGTCAAATAAACTATAGAGAATGTATACCTTGAGCTTGCTGAAAATGACTGTTTCAGCCTTGTCCGCTCTCTAACTCAAACATTTCTTTTTGGATCTTCACCAAACTTGAAAGTTGAAAGTTGAATTCCGCTTAAGCCGGTGCTAGGGGGCGTGAGCACTGAGGCATATTTCAGTATTGCTCATGAACAGACTCAATTAAACCGAGTCTGCAATGTTCGGTATTTGCTTTGCTTTCTGTGCTTTCAAAGGATCTTCCCTTATTCAGATTTATTTGCTACAAATGTTTATTAGTATAGAATCTAGGTCAGGTTCAATAACTAGCAAAATCGCATAAGGCATGTCTGAGTTATTGCTGAAAAATGCTGAAACAGTCATTTTTTAATACATAAAGGGCAAAAACTCAGATATGCCACATGCGATTTTTGTAATAATCAAACTAAACCTAAATTTTATATACTTAAACATTTTCAGCAAGTTTAATGAATATCCGATAAAAACTGTATGTGTTAGAGTGCAAAAAGTGACTGAAACCGTCATTTTTCATTCATAAACAGGCAATAACTTAGATATACCTTATGCGCGTTTAGTAGTAATCATACTAAACCTTGATATTATATCAATAAATATTTTCAGCAAATTTGGTGAAGATCCAATAAAACGTATTTGTGTTAGAGAGCAAACCTTGCTGAAAACAGTCATTTTTTAATACATAAAGGGCAAAAACTTAGGTATGCCACATGCGAATTTAGTAATAATCAAACTAGACCTGAATTTTATATGAATAAATATTTTCAGCATGTTTGGTGAATATCCGATAAAAACTGTTTGTTTTAGAGTGCAAAAATGACTGAAACAGTCATTTTTTATAAATTAACAGGCAATAACTCAAAAACACCTTATGCGATTTTAGTAGTAATCAAACTAAACCTTGATTTTATATCAATGAACATTTTCAGCAAGTTTGTGGAAGATCGGATAAAAGATATTCGAGTTAGAGAGCGGACAAAAAAGTGTGATAGTCTAACTGACTGATTGATCGACCGTCGAAGGTAATTGCGGTTGCACACGGTGATGTTGACTCCGGCTGTATCACGTGATACTAAGCCGTGTGGTAAGGTTTATGGCAGACGCTCTATTTTCGGTTTGTTATGGTTTTAAATCGCCCTTTTTGGTGATTTAGGTCCGTCTTCATCATTTCATAGATCAGTTTGGCCCATTAGAATGTTCAAACATTATTATTAACCGTTATTGTATTTCAGACATTATTAAAAGGTCTGAAAACACAATGGGACTTTAACAGAAGTTCTTGCGAATGACAAATGATGTTGATTCGGTTATAAATTGATAGAAAATGTTTGTTTCAATGCATATCTAAACTCAGGAATATAATTTCTCTTTACTTTCTTATACCCGTGTTAGCATCAATTAGTGAAACTCCGGTTGACTTTCATGCTACGTTGTATTAAGCATATTGTCCGCATTGGTTCCGAACTTGTTCCAATCTGGTGAAAATAAGGGAAAGAGTGTTTTCATGTACATATATTGCCACTGTAACTACCACTCAAACAATGTTTATATATTTTCTATGTTTATTAACCCTTTCACTCACAATGACGCCTAAAAGCGCGTTTGCGAACAGTTTGAATCCTGATCAGACGCCGCGTAACGCGGCGTCTGCTCAGGATCCAAACTGTTTGACACTCGTATCCTTATGTTTTAAGTCATACTACAGTGGCGAAAACGTTATTCTTTCCCAATAAACGCGTTTACGCTAAAACTATTATTTCTATTGCAAACAGTTTGGAGCCAGATCAGACGCCGGGTAACCCGGGGTCTGATCATGCTCTAATCTGTTTGCCACCAAGATAAACATGAAATATCAGAATTGTACAAAAGTACTTTTCTACGTTTTAGTGGTTTGCGTTTGCGTACGTTTGCGTTTAAACGGGAAAGAATAACGTTTTCTCCACTGTACATTGACTCTTACTATGAAACGATCTTACAAACAACAAAATTGAAGCAGACGACAATGAAACGGTAAAGGGGTAAACTAACTCACGGAAATTTTGGCAGTGAAAGGGTTTAACGATTTTGCTTAAAGCCACATTAACTTTTTGCCTGCAATATCGTTTGCTTCAGCTGTCGTCTACAGTTCTTTTTTAAGCTTAAAATCAAAGGTCAAATAATTTGGATCCTGATCAGATGCAGCTATTTTTTATTTTAAAAACATATTAAGATTCTCTTCTGGAAAACGTATGATGGAATATCCTTTTAAATATCTTTCTGTGCTATTTGTTTCATATTTTAAGTTGTCTTCTGGCAGAAGGAATTTGCTTACACTCTGCCGCCAGCGTTATGGACTAGTAAGTTGAAGGATCTTTATTTCAAGCAAATAGTGGGCGATCAACAAGCTCTTTGTGTGACATATGATGGAAAGTATTAAGAATGAAGAGATGTTCCTAAGACAAATAATCTATATTGATTATCTTCAGGTCAGTTTGAACAACGTTATACGTGGCGACATAGAACATTCCACAAACTCCGATCGATACAGATGTGGGGGTTTATTTTGGCCATCAGGGGATATGTTTTCTTTTCAAACCAAAAGCTTTTTGCGATATAAAAACTATTGTTTATTGCAAACAGTTCCATGCCAGATTATATGTCGGCATCTTACAAAGCCCAAACTTACGTGTGATCAGGATACAAGCTGATGTTTGCAAATAAGCATTGTAGTCGGGGTAAGGCAGTGAAGGGGTGAAAAGAGATGGAAAATTAATACAGTGAAAAGTAAAAGATAAATAATTTAATTTTTTTCAATCTTGTTAAAACGGCGACCTGCCTAACGATTTTGAATTATGAGCTTCGAGGAAGAGTAACACCCTGATCACTTTATTTTATCCATATGTTTGAGCCGTGCCATTACAAAACCTGCATTATTACATTGCAACATTGCACAGACCAAACACCGTTGTCATCTGAGTTTGGTCTACACTTCCAAATACCGTTTTTATAACACTGCTAAGTGCAATGCTTTAGATGCATGTTGGTGTCAAGCAGAGTAAATCAAGGACAGCAGCCGAGCCAAAGACGCGGCGGTTGACCCTGATTTACACTGTTTGTAATACAATAAGGCTTGTTTTGTCATGGCACGGCTCATTTCTTTCCTAACAGTGATGCTGTTGATAAACTTGAGAACATAAAAAACTATTTCTCTAAGTAAAGGTAAGCACGTGACCATTTAATAAGTGCAAACATATAAACAGCAAATAAGGAAATTTAGATTAGAGTTTACTCAAGATGTATTGGAAAAATACCCTACTGCAAGTCTTTGGCTGATCCCGTCGTAATTTTTTATTTTTTATCTGATAATTATGGTCCAACAACTCTGTAAATTACGAAATATGACCGATATTAGGATTTTGCGATTGCCTTTTATGTCTCCCGAGTCCAGAATCTAATGATCGAATCAGAAACCTAATTCTGTTCATTAAATTTGTATAACATTGGTAAAACCCCTATAGTGCGACCACTTAACTCTTTCCTCCCAGAAACTTCATATGGACAATTCCAGTTTCAATTTAAGTATAGTCCATATCTGACTTTTAAGGGTTGTCTTTTTCAACAATATGCATTATGACAAACAGTGAAGAGCCAGATTAAGGATCCCTCTGATCTGGGTATTCACTGTTTGTATTGGACAAGAACACTTTTCACATGTGTAATGTTTGAAAAGGACGCCTATATGCGGGACTAGAGTTCAAAGAGTCAAAAGAAGCTTCTGAAAGAAGTCTATAATTTATATATCTTTAATACTTTGAGCCCTAGCAACGGAAACACTAGTTATTAAACAAATACGATGAATGTGAATCGTACATTCTGTCCTTTTCAAATAATGCACTGTTTGGCATTTTGCAATATATTGTTGAAATTAACCTTAAATAGCCAAAAGTGTACTAGACGTTTTCAAAACTAGAATTGTTTATTAAAATTGCCAGGGAGGAACGTTTTAAAGCATGTGTCTTCTTTGTGAAAGTAAAACAGAAAGCTACTTTCTTTTAAGCTGTCACCTGTCGTTCATACAGTGGAGAAGACATTATTCTTTCCCGTTTAATCGCAAACGAAACGCAAATGCATTGTAATAAAATGGAGATAATTACATTTTTTTGATAATTCTGACATTCATATTTATCTGAGTGGCAGAAAATTGTGAGCCTGATCAGACGCCGGTTTACCCAAATAGTTTGCAATGGAAATGGTAGTTTTAGCGTAAACGAGTTTATTTGGAAAGAATAACGTCTTCTAAACTGTACAACCAGTTAGCCTTTATTTTAGTGGTTGTAATAAACGGATTTTCCTGTATTATTTGAACTATCATCTTTTCTCAAACGACTTTTCTATAGTTCGTTCCTTCCTTATACTGTAGTTCCAAGCAAATGCACGGAATAGATGAAGACCCACAATGTGATTGAGCCGTGAGTGTTATGCAAATGTAATATGTTTAGCTTTAGACAAATTGCGTAGTTTATTGAAGTTTCGCTATGCCAGAGCAACACTTTATCAGGTTATTCGCTTCCAAGAATGCCATTGATTTTGTTCCATTTTTCATTTGGTAGTCAGATTGCTGAATATTAGCTCAAGAATTCCTTTACCACGATTTAAACTGTCAAAGATAAATTGCCTTGTAAATTAACACACATCCATACATGTATGAAATCCGCATGATCAAATATATATATAGTTTAAGACTTTTCCTCAGTCCATTGAGGGACCAACAGCATATTGTTCAGGAGGTGTCACTGTAACTGTAAGCACGTGCAATACAATCTCAGTTTATCTTGTGAGGTCCAGATTATACTCATGCTCTAGTGATTTTCAATGGATATTTCTAACCAAACTATCAAATATAAAGGTCCGGTCTCACATAAGACGATTCAATGGTTCAATATGCACAGGACCCATGCTTTTTGCAAGGAAATTGACAGTAAATATTCTGGCAAGGCGTTATGACCAAAAGGTGGTCAGGAGATGTCTTTAAAGCATCGCATTTACAACTTTCTATGAGAACTTGTGTGACACCAGTTGGACATAGAAGGAGCAATATATTTTACCCTTTAGACACCGAAGTCGCATAAAATCGACTTCGAAAACAGTTTGGATTATGCCCAGACGACGCGTGACGTGGCGTCTGATGAGGATCCAAACCGTTTGCAAATAAGTATTTACTAAGGGTAGGACATGGGAAGGTTTTCATACGATTCGGATAGACATTTCCCCCAGCCTTAAAGTCAGAAACCTACCGTCCATCTCATATTGAACACATTGTCGACAATGCCCACACATACTACTGACAATGGTACTAATGTCTATGGTGCCTGACGTAAGATTAAGTTTTACAATCTTGCTTATTTATAAGCTCGCCCTGTCAAACAAAGAAGTGGCTTCCTGTATATTTGTTACGAAAATGAACAGTGCTCATTACCCATACATGCATGTACGTATATACTTATATGTTTTTATATGTCACATATATAGATGTACAAACAGTGTAAAATGCTTATAACCGAAGGTGTGATACTGTAGCGTTAACTAGCAGGCTGCTGTTTGTCCCTGGCTAAAGAACATTAACCATTTGCCTAACGTTCGTTGCTTAGAGGTAATTTGCAAATGGTTTTGGTCCAGATCAGACGCCGCATGACGCGGCGTTTGATCTGGACCAAAAACCATTTGACAATCGTATTAAGGTTTCTTTCTTGTAAAAAGTGTATAAATCTGAATTTACCCAGAGGTTGCGCGCAACAGTTTCAAAACAGGCGAAATTAAGACAGGACAAAGGGTTAATGCAAATTTGTCGAGGAACCGGAACTTCGTCTGGCTTTTCCGGTCTATTCTGGACAAGTTCGGTGATAAATCCGATACTGCACGCATGCGCGGATCAACTCTTTAACCCTTTCAACCATTCCGTGTTTTTAGTATTGAAGACAGGTGGTTGCTTAAAGCAGACAGAAAGTAAAGCAAAATGATCATTCGGGGGCATTAAGCTTTGCATTTAGCCTGCTCTAAACTACCACCTACTAAACTATAGAAACTATTTCTTATGGTTCATATTCATGACTGTCAAACGTTGCACTTATTTCTATAGTTGAAGAATAAATAAAGGCATGGTGGAGTAATGGGTTAAAAGTTAAAACCACGAAATCTGCCGAACAATATCCCTTTGTGTTATTCAAACTTGCTATAAGATACGTGATGAACACCCTGGTATTGTAAATAGTGTTTACCTCTATCAGACGTCGCGTTGAAAATACCCTGTGTGCTACATGCCAAACTTAATGTACAATTTCCAATGTATAGGTCCCGTTCTACAACAAAAAGCCGCATGAATTTTCTCGTTCTGTGGCCCGTTTCATACGACAAAAACGGTCGTAAGGTAACACTTTCAAATAAATTTTATTTCTGATTTCTCTTTCTAATCCTGCCTTGTGACATCTCTTTGGAATCGTCTTTTCAAGACGATTCCCAAAAGATGCTACAATACAGGATTAGATGGGGAAATTAATAGTTATTGATACATTTATAAGCTGACTTTCGACACCATTTGTCGTACGAAGCTTTATTAAACGGGTCCCAGATGATGATGTTCCGTCAGGTTACTGTAATCCAAGATCCGCTCATCTGTACGCGCAAACTCTGTAAGAGATACAATGTAGCTCTATGGATTGGCAGACATCACGTATTCCCAAACTATAAGCACTGTTTGTTCATATTTGTTATTGTATGTTACCCTACTAACATTACATTGTCCAGAAGAGTATGTTATTCTTTCCAAACAAACGCATGACTATGTCCATTGCAATCAGTTTGGAACCATATCAGACGCCATATCAGACGCCGGTTCCATGCGTCTGATCTGACTCCAAACTATTAGCCACTCAGATAAAGATTAATCAACAGCTTTCATTGTTTACATTTTATTGAATTGCGTTTCATTTCGTTAAAACTGGAAATGATAACGTCTTCATAACTGAACACAGCCTAAGTATCAATACAGTGTTATGTCTTATGTATGCCAGTATGTATGTCTCTGTCTGTCTGTGTCTTGTTTGTTTGCTTGTTACTGTCGCTCTGTCTCTCTGTTTTTTTATCCACTATCTCTCTCGGTCTTTTTCACTCCCTTCCTCTGTCTTTGCCTATGTCTTTCTGTCTCTGGCGGGATGCGAGACAATGGACCACTCGACTTTGCGAACTCAGAACCAGACCAAGATCGAAATTTCACAAGGAAAAGTTTATATCATTTCGTGTTTCACAGCTGGAAACATTGCATACCCTGAGGTTTGGAAAAGTGTCTGCTAGACTATGAAAGTGACATACATGTACAGTGGAGAACCTGTTATTCTTTCCCTTTTAAACGCAAACGTACGCAAACGCAAAGCACTAAAACGTAGAAAATAACAACTTTTGGACAATTCTGATAATTCTTGTTTATCTTGGTGGCAAACAGTTTGGAGCCTGATCAGAGCCTGTTGTATGAACGTATACGAATAATACTTCTAGTCTACGAACTTGGGAGACACTCCTCGTGCAATTAACCCATCAACACGACTTGTTACGCATTTAATATAGTATTCCACTGAAGAAAATAGTGCAAAGTTATACAGTTACCCGGCGTCTGATCTGGCTCCAAACTGTTTGCACTGCAAATAATAGTTTTAGCGTAAACGCGTTTATTGGGAAAGAATAACAGATTATCCACTGTACCTTTGACTTGAGTGTCTCAAAGCAATACTCATCTACAACCTAAACTACATTTACATTTTACGGTTGTCACCTGACCTAAATGTGTTTTCGCTGAAATTCAAATATTAACGTACTTGTTTGAATATCAGAAATAAGACGCAAATGATAATCATCTAAGTTTGATTTATACTGATTGCAAATGTGACACAGCTAGAGTTCCACGAGTACGATTCAAAGGAAACGTTATTCGTTACAACGTTAGTGACTATTTACGACAAATATCTATATCATTCTACTACAGGCAACAAGAAGATTGAGACCATGCTTGAGGAATAAAGTGCTCCCTCTCTACAGCAACTCTAAAGTCTCTATTTGTCTCTGTGTGTAGCAGGAAGACATGATATTTCGTCTGTGATAGATGCTAAATCTATAAATATATATCTATACAACAGGTGTGTATGTTGTGGATTTATAAAGGTGTGATATATGCAGACAATCACTCACCCTAATGGGGCAACAAATTACTTGATGTCTGATCTGGTCTATGCTGTCTGCTTATAATCCCCCTGTCCACTATTCATTCTCTATTTGTGCAGCAGCTAAAGCATGCTATCTCATATGTGATATCAAAAATCTGTGATGTATGAATGTATTTTATAATAGACTTTGTAGAATTTTACTGTATTAACTTGATAATGCATTTCTTTTACAGGCTGTTAGTTAATCTTATTGTTAAGAAACTTATGTTATTATGTCGGTAAATAGCTTTTAGCTAATGTTATATATGTTGTGAAAACACCCGACTATAAATAAAGTTTCTTGTATCTTGTATCTTGTAACACCAAAATGGAACACAAAGATTGTGTGTGTTGTTCAAAGGGAGTTGTTATAGGGAGAGACATTGGATTACATTTGCAAACAGCTTAAATCCAGATCAGACGTCGCTGTTTGCAAATGCGCCTTTTGGCGTCATGGACATTGAAAGTGTTAATATTATTGCCTACCCATTTGTGACAAAGTTAGCTTAAAGGCATTCTGTTTGAGGACATGTTTACGCGGCGTCTGAACCGGACCACTACTGTATTCAGACTCTTCTATACTTTTTATTTACTTTAATCCGACTTAGTCCTTCTGAATGCTATCGAAATTGTATTCTGTAAAGTATGTTGTCAGCAACACTTATCAAAGCGTATATTTAAAAGCATTTTCATTTGGAAAATATTATCAAGAGTGTCAAACAGTTTGGATCCAAATGAGACGCCGAGTTGATCCAAGGTTTTTGCGACAGTTTTCATAAATTCTCCCTCAACGTGCAGAGGGTTAACCCATTCGCGCCAAGTGGATTATTCCATGCATATATAGTGGATTAGTCCATTTCTTATCTAAGGGGTGCCTGGTCTCAAATTTCATTTTCGTTTTGCTTCATATATCGGAATTCCTATTAGCAAACAGTATAGACTCTAATCAGACGCCGCAGTATGCGGCGTTTGATCAGAGTCTACACTCTTTGCCTATGTACATCCCTTTTATGCGATCTTTGTCACAAATGGGTTAATGTCGTCATAATAGCGGGATCTTACTGTACAAGGATATTAATTATACATTATATCTTCAGCATAATTACAGTGGAGAATACGTTATTCTTTCCCAATAAACGCGTTTACGCTAAAACTATTATTTGCAGTGCAAACAGTTTGGAGCCAGATCAGACGCCGGGTTACCCGGCGTCTGATCAGGCTCCAAACTGTTTGCCACCAAGATAAACAAGAATTATCAGAATTGTCCAAAAGTTGTTCTTTTCTACGTTTTAGTGCTTTGCGTTTGCGTACGTTTGCGTTTAAACGGGAAAGAATAACAGATTCTCCAATGTACCTAATAATATGCATGCATACATGTCATTATAGGACAAATTAGAAGGGCATAAATAATTATCATAACTTCACCGGTTTACCTCTGAAAACTCATTCATCCCTGAAACTTGTTAACTATTTGTTTTGTATGAAATGCCTTTTGTTTTATATACTTGTATATATGTTGAGGGTCTCATGTAAGATTTGTCTTTACCAAATGTATATATCTTTATTTCCTCCATGATATGAAGATCACAAGAAGACAAATACAACACATAGTATGAACAACTAGACAAACAACACAAACATGATATAGGCATGGTAATAACGCATAAACATGTTCTAAATACACGTGAATATAATTATGTGTACATGTATAGAATTTACGAAGAACACCCTGTATCCTGAACTTTACGACACACAATAAACAGCAAATTGACAAAACACACACAAACACATTTACATAATTATATACATGTTGGAGAATATATACAGAATATTGTCCTCAAAAGTTATATGACATAGCGATCACCATTATCCAATGTAAACTGACATCTAGATGCATGGCAACCACCAAGAAAGAAACACAATGAATAAAACAGAAAAGAGTACAATACTTTGATGATGTGCAGCATTACCCCTATCATGCTAAGTGTGACTTGGTTAACAGTTAAAATACAAATCAGACGCCGCGTAAGGCAGCGTCTGGTCTGTATCATAGCTGCTTGCCACTCAAACTAAACTCTCTTTAAGTTTAAAAAGCGTTAAAACTGATCATCTTGCTCAAGGTGTCATTGTCTTTTATACAATCAATTAGTAATCGGTTTAGTGGTCGTATTAGGAAGGTTATTTTGTAGTATATTGCAAAATAACAAACAGTGCCGACCCTCATCAGCAGGATCCTCTAATCAAGGTTAACACTGCTTGCATAGGACACACGTACTTAAACTATATTTATATGTACTTGTACAGTATTTGTTAATAACAGATATATGCGCCAAAAGGGGTTCACGGGTAAACCGAAGGTCATGTTCAGTTAAAATATTATTGAAAATATAATGATTAACAATAACAATCACTCTATAGTCCTACCACAAATCATGCCGGCGTTACAGTGGAGAATCTGTTATTCTTTCCCAATAAACGCGTTTACGCTAAAACTATTATTTACAGTGCAAACAGTTTGGAGCCAGATCAGACGCCGGGTAACCCGGCGTCTGATCAGGCTCCAAACTGTTTGCCACCAAGATAAACAAGAATTATCAGAATTGTCCAAAAGTTGTTCTTTTCTACGTTTTAGTGCTTTGCGTTTGCGTGCGTTTGCGTTTAAACGGGAAAGAATAACAGATTCTCCACTGTATCTATCTATCCTAAGGGTATACACGTATTACTAATAAATTCTAGGAACCCATAGACCGCTTGGAATTGCATTTAGCCCTTATTATGTTGTCTGACCTTCTACTTTGAAATTTGCAACTTATCGAATACTTTTCGTCTTTTGACCAAGAAATATTGTAACCAGTGTCGAAAACCTTGTATTCTGATCACACACCGTGTAACTCGGCGTCTAATAAGAATCAAAATTGTTTGCAAATTCCAGCTTAGTTGCTTAAGTAGGATAATGGTTAATGTTGACGCTTTATATTAACAGAATAGCATTCCAGACGATAATGTGCTAATAAATTCCAAACATAATTCATGGGCCAGCATTGTTAATGGTGATAATGTGACATGTAGTTATTTACTGCGCAGTGCTACCTTTCTACAACAACACCCGATGGGAGACAAAGAGTGTGCGTGTTTTCGGAGAGAGTTGCTTTAGGGAGGTCATTGGCCTACATTTGCAAATGCGTAACGCGGCGTCTGATTTGGATTCAAACTGTTTGTCAATCGTCATTATATTTTTTCTGTCAAATTGCCCAATATGTTACTTTGAGAAAAACAGCAGGAGACAATTTTAAGCAGACGACTTTGCAGCTGTGAAAAGTTTGGACATACAGTAAAACCTCTCTATTACGACCACTAAATTATGTTACTTAATAGGTGTTTACGCCAGGTGACTGCTTAAAGCAAGGTGACAATTAAACAGAAAGCTCCTATGGGAGCTTTCTGTTTAATTATCACCTTGCTTTAAGCTGCCACATGTCTTTTATACAGTCAACTAGTCTTTGTTTTAGTGGTCGTAACAGAGAGGTTTTACTGTACTTGTCTTGTTTTGGTAACAGCGGCAAGTGTTGTTTTAAGGGAGGAATCGTTGTTCAGGGGACCGGTGTTGGGAGTCAACACTGTAATCGTCTGAGCCCAAAGTTAAAAAACGTTTGAGATGAGTCTGAGGATCGTTTTCAAGCTTTTGATTTGTCAGATATGAGCAAACGCTCACATCTGACCAATAAAACGCTTAAGAATGATTTAAGACTCATCTGATACGCTTTTTCCATTGGAACTGGATGGGAGCTTATGAACATTTACAAGGAACGTCATTTCGTAACATCAATGTACAAAATAAATAAACATCCGAAATTAGATTTCTCGAACTCGCTTGCCTCGAACACTTTGTATTTCAAAATTGAAACATGGCTACACCACGTTTTAACTTTGCAATACGGATAAGTTCGACAAAAGGAGCTCATGATATCGAAATTTAACTGTAGAAATACGGATATATTCGAGATATCGACTGTTCTATTGTATTCATATGCTTATTTTTACATCTACTTTGGCTTAATCTAAAATGTATTTGTAAAAAAGGATAATATATATTTTTTTATAAATAGCAGAAATGGACATATTTTCGGACAATCCAGTGTTTCAAGCGTACGGTATGTGGACGATAAAGGCAAGACAAATTTTGTGCAGGAAGTTCACCCTATGAATTGTATGTGTTACATTTGTTGTTAATTCAACTATCATATGACTTTATAACAGCAAATGCAATTTATTATCGCTGAGCACAAATATTAATTAGTGTATATCAAAGCTAACTTCGCACACATCTGTAAAACGCGCGTTAGTATTCGCCTTATTTTGATTGACACTAGATGCAATGGTTATTTTAATAGCTGCGTTAAACCATTACCACATAGCCTGTTTCTAGTTTTGAAGAGAAGTGACCACTTAAAGCAGGTTGTAAGTAAAGCAGAATTCGCCTTAAGGCGCATTCTGCTATACCTTCAGCCTGCTTTAAGCCATCATGTGTTGGGATATAGAAACTATTTCTTGTGTTACATATCTATGACTGTATAACTTTGCACTATTTTCTTCAGTGGAATACTATATTAAATGCGTAACAAGTCGTGTTAATGGGTTAATTGCACGAGGAGTGTCTCCGAAGTTCGTAGACTAGAAGTATTATTCGTATACGTTCATACAACAGTTAGAAAGATAAGAAAAACTAAAATTATGAATGCTCCGGGTTCATTACACTGCTTTCTAAACGCTGAAAACGCTAAATATTTCTATTCCACGTTGGGCGACACTGGCTTCTTACAGATGCCTAGCCATTTCTTTGACAGATAAAAATGTTATACAAAAAGTCAAGCATTACACTTGTCCTGTGCAAACAAAACAGCACTCCGATCAGGATCTGCCCTGTTTGCAAACAAAACAGCACTCCGATCAGGATCTGCCCTGTTTGTCTTGTTCAAATATAAGTAAAACAACACTCAAATAGTCATAATTGGCTGAATTTGAGTGTAAATTGATTTTTTTTAAAAATATCAGTGGTAGATGAGTAAAACGTTTTAACTCTTTACTCCCTGAAACTTTAAATTGAAAATTCCAGTTTCCATTTTAGCCTAAACCATTTCTGACTTTTAAGGTTTTTTTGGTCAATGTTTGGCATTATGACATTTGGAGCCCTCTGATCTGGGTCTTCACTGTTTGCAAAGGACAAGTGTACTATTCACATGTACACTGTTTGTAAGAGACGTCTATATGCGGGATTAGGGCTCAAATGGTTAATCGTAATCCAATTATATATCCGCTGCAAGTCTCTGTGACTATAATACAACTATTATTCCTCTATATATATATCTTGATATCTTGCCTACATGTCTGGGGGACACAATGACAACAGTTACTGTTGTTGGTGATGAAAAGAACCATTCATTGCTTTTTCAAATACCAGTGTAGCAATGGATGTTTGCTACAGCCAGACAAACACACACACGCAGCTATGCAAAGAAATAAGCTCTTTAGATGATTGGCTTATCTATTTCTTCCCTTATAGGTCAAATGGATCATTCTTTTTATTCAATTTAATCTAGTTCATTTTGACCTCTTATATTGTTTCTGTGAATGTAGTACAATATAACAAACAGTGAAGACCCTAGTAAGAGGACTCCTTTCGGAACCTTCTGATCTGGGTATTCATTGATTGCATAGGACAACGTAGTATTCACATGTACAATGCTTGGAAAGGGATCCAGAAAGGCATCAATCGGAAAATGTAAACTGTGCGAATTCTCGCCGCCTATTCCCTGGAAAAAAACGTAGTTAAAATTACATCAATAATATATTCCCAACTGTCTCTTTAACTCTATCCATCATAGTTTGTTACAAAATTGAAAACAGGTGGCTGCTTAAAACAGGCGAAACTCATTTAGGAACGTCCTGTTTTACTTTCAGCAAGGAATACTGTGCTTTACAGTAGGAAATGATTTCTATGACTCTTTATCAGGCGCAGGTATAAGCATGAAATGACATTTTAACCATGCCATGCCATGCCATGACAAAACCTGGCTCATTGCATTCCAAACAGTGTAGATCAAGAACAGCCGCGAGTCAAAGACGCAATACGCGGTTTCTGATCTGGATTCAAGCTGTTTGCAAATGAAAGCCAAGTTCCCTCCCTATAACGACTCCCTCCGAACAACACACATATTTTTGTCTCCCATTGGATGTCGTTGTAGAGAGGGAACGCTATATTTACATATGTTATGGTACCTGGAACTTACAAATTAAATGGGATTAATCATCTGAACCCTAGTCTCGCATATACGCGTCCTTTGCGAACAGTGTACTTGTTAAGAGAACATTTGTCCTATGCTAACAGTGGGGACCAAAACTGGAGGACTCCTTCTGATCAGGGTCTACACGCTTTGTAATATTGCAAAACAACAAACAAAACAACCTTAAACAGTCAAAATGGTCCAAAGGCTATATTGAAACTGTAAAAAGTTTCAAGCAGGAACGTGTGTTCTCTAAACAAACGTTAAATATAGGCCGATTTTATTGACCTGGCAGGGCGAAGTCTCGATGCGGACCTTTGCATTTCAACTTTGGGGGCGGCAGCACGCTCTTTTATTATTGGAATTTACCGTTGTCGTCTGCCGTTTTTCCCCAGGAAATTAATTACATATTAGTGGACATTTTGACAGAAGGAATACATGTATAATGGAGAATGACAAACAGCTTGAATCCAGATCAGACGACACGTAACGCGGCGTCTGATCTGGATTCAAGCTGTTTGCAAATATAAACAAAGTCTTAATTTCCCCTCCTATAACTCCTCCCTCCGAACACCACGCGTAATTGTTGTCTCCCATTTGGTGTTGTTGTAGAGAGGTAGCACTATATATACCATTTTCACGTGGTTATGGATGCACGCATAAATTGCTTTTCTCCATGTTGAAAGTATCGGACAATAACGATATAATACGGAACTGTTCCTAACCCCGCTAAAATCAAGAGTAAATTAGTGACTTTGCCAAAGGTTAGCTCCGGCCTGTCAGGTGCAAAAAAATCGGCCTATATACTCAAGGGAAGCCTTTATTTGTTTATATTATAAACATCAGCAAAACACGCATACATATAATGACATGCTTATTTAAAAATAATGCTTAATTGGTTTCACATTGTTAAGATTACCAAATTGATTCCTCCCACTCCCGAACTGCTGCATTCCCTGAGAAAATCTCAGAAAACTCGCTTTTAATCAGTTGTATGTAGTGACGACTATTGTTCACACAAATAGACATTAACAAACATTGTAAAACTGATTAGATAGGCAATATGCGGCGTTTGACCAGAGTAAACAATGTTTGCTATTAAATATGAGACTAAATGCTGCATATATTAAAATAAGACCTACAGTGATCATCCTTTTACTCCTATATATAAAACGAACTCGTTCAGCAAGCACATAGGGAAGTCAATTACAATATTCTTGCAAATAGGCAACCCTTTATATATACTCAGCCAAAAACAAAGTACCCACTTTTTTATTTTGTAAGTTATCAGTGTCTCATAAATAAACTGTATCTAATTTTTATTATATAGAAAGCGGCAGACGGCATGAAATCATTGTGGCTAAATAACTGGCACAGTGTATTTAAAATAAAAGGTATTTAAATGTTTTTCCTGAAAATAGCATTTGTGCTTAGAAATGCTTTCCATAGAAGAGAAACGATGGCGCTTATATTCGGCAGCTAGAACTTTTTATAAAAGAAAATAAAACACATTAGACGTTAGTTCATCACGATATTCACGGCGTTATTACGACTAAAAAGGATTATAATAATAAATCACCTCCCTTTGATTTGAAATAAGAATGAACTTTAAGTGTTTTATTTTAGTTACATGTGTCGTTTATTCTGAATATTTTACTAGAATACATTGGTGAACGTATGAGCATTTAAAATCTCAAACAAAACTTGAGTTGATAAGGTACTATAAAAGACATGGAGCTTTAAAATTTACCTAATGTAAAGCGAATGTAAAAATTGGTACTTTAATGCTAATTAATTACCATACCATTGACTCCTTATAATATGTGACTTCTCCGTTAACTGCACATGAACACTTTGAATCGGTGTCTAAGTCTTCGTATATGTATTCATAGACAGTTGTGCCTGAGAGTTTTTTACACAAAGTTTGAGACCAGGGATTAGTTACGTTTCACCGGTAGATAACGTCTTTAGTTCCGAATAAACGCGGTTAAAACCTCGCCCGTCTCAAGTCTTAGATTGTCCTCCTATCTTGTCAGGTATTCAATCTAAATGGCAAAATATTTTAATCATTTTCAGACGCAGAGCCCCTATGCAATGAGGATGAAATGGTTTGCAATTGTCAAGACCAAACGGCAATAATAGGATAACGCTTTGAAAAACACAAATTAGTTTTCAGTTAATTCTAATAAGATGAGGGCGGAATATAATGGTTTTGTAAATTTGATTCATGCTGTTAGTGATAAATGATCTAGTTTTATTCGCTACATCAAACCGTGAATTGAACTGATTTCAGTGTCTGTTAAATAACGAATGCAAATATATATTGATGTTTATTGCAGGAAAGAAATAACACGCAATAATCTTTAATGACCATGCTGCATTTCACCTGGCCTACATTTTGACTGTTAAAGAATGATAAAAACTTGGTTCTACAGTAGGGGATACTTTACCCCTCCTCCTCCCACCACTACATCCTCCACTATCGCCACTATCACAACCATCGTTATTGCCACCACCAACACCACCACCTCTATCGCCACTATCACAACAACCGCTATTGCCACTATCACAACCACCGCTATTGCCACCACCACCGCTATCGCCACTATCACAACCACCACTATCGCCACTATCACAACCACAGCTATTGCCACTATCACAACCACCGCTATCGCCACTATCACAACCACCGCTATCGCCACTATCACAACCACCGCTATTGCCACTATCACAACCACCGCTATTGCCACCACCACCGCCACCATCACTATCGTCATTATCACAACAACCGCTATTGCCACCACCAACACCACCACCACTATCGTCACTATCAAAACCACCGCTATTGCCACCACCACTATCACAACCACCGCTATTGCCACCACCACCGCCACCATCACTATCGTCATTATCACAACAACCGCTATTGCCACCACCAACACCACCACCACTATCGTCACTATCAAAACCACCGCTATTGCCACCACCACTATCACAACCACCGCTATTGTCACCATCACCGCCACCACCACATTCGCCACTATCACAACAACCGCTATTGCCACCACCAACACCACCCCCACTATCGTCACTATCACAACCACCACTATTGCCCTCACCAACATCACCACCACTATCGTCACTATCACAACCACCGCTATTGCCACCACCACTATCACAACCACCGCTATTGTCACCATCACCACCACCACCAACACCACCACCACTATCGTCATTATCACAAAAACCGCAATTGACACCACCAACACCACCACCACTATCGTCACTATCACAACCACCGCTATTGCCACCACCACCACCACCACCACTATCGTCACTATCAAAACCACCGCTATTGCCACCACCACTATCACAACCACCGCTATTGTCACCATCACCGCCACCACCACTTTCGTCACTATCACAAAAACCGCTATTGCCACCACCAACACCACCACCACTATCGTCACTATCACAACCACCACTATTGCCCTCACCAACACCACCACCGCTATCACCACTATCTTAACCACCGCTATTGCCACCACCACCGCTATCGCCACTATCACAACCACCGCTATTGTCACCATCACCGCCACCACCACTTTCGCCACTATCACAACCACCGTTATTGCCACCACCACTATCACAACCGACGCTATTGCCACCACTTTCGCCACTATCACAACCACCGCTATTGCCACCACCACCGCCACCACTACTTTCGCCACTATCACAACAACCGCTATTGCCACCACCAACACCACCACCACTATCGTCACTATCACAACCACCGCTATTGCCACCACCAACACCACCACCACTTTCGCCACTATCACAACAACCGCTATTGCCACCATCAACACCACCACCACTATCGTCAACATCACAACCACCGCTACTGCCACCACCAACTATCGTCACTATCACAACAACCGCTATTGCCACCACCAACACCACCACCACTATCGTCACTATCACAACCACCGCTATTGCCACCACCAACACCACCACCACTATCGCCACTATCACAACAACCGCTATTGTCACCACCAACACCACCACCACTATCGTCACTATCACAACCACCGCTATTGCCACCACCACCACCGCTATCACCACTATCACAACCACCGCTATTGTCACAATCACCGCCACCGCCACTTTCACCACTATCACAACAACCGCTACTGCCACCACCAACACCACCACCACTATCGTCACTATCACAACAACCGCTACTGCCACCACCAACACCCCACCACTATCGTCACTATCACAACCACCGCTATCGCCACCACCAAAACCACCACCGCTATCGCCACTACCACCGCTATCGCCACTACCATCAACACCACCACAACTATCGCCACAAACACATCCACCGCTTCTGCCACCACAAACACCACCAACACTATAGCCACTATCACAACCATCGCTATTGCCACAACCAACACCACCACCACTATCGCCACTACCACAACCACCGCTATTGCCACAACAAACACCACCACCACATGCTTAATCAATTCAATCCACTGCAAACAGTTTGGAGCCAGTCTAGACGCCTGAAATAATATTTAAAACAAAATTTAAATGGCTCTTAGGCGCTCACCAGAATACAAAGTTCCCAGATTGAAATGGACTTAATCACTAAAGGCGATTAATACCCCACTATTGCCTTGTCACAAAAAGCAAATGCGTCAGGATAATGTTGATGAGCTTTCTCCATAAGAACTGGATGGTTCAGAGGGTTTTTCTACGCTTTGACTTAATGACCTACTTTTTGACCTGGCATAACACATATTCAGATATTGCCTAGATTTTGTCTAGTTGATTATTTTGGACAAGTTTCATGAGTTTGGGGCCAAACATATGGCATTGAAAGTGTTCAGATGGCCTTTTATGATTTGACCTACTGGCCTACATTTTATTTTGACATAACCTATATTCATTATTTATCTAGATTTTTTCATGGTTATTATTCTGAGCTATTTTCCTAAATTAGGGCAAACAATAAGGACCCTAGAGTACTTTGAAGCTTTTCCTTTGATTTGACCTACTGACCTATTTTTGACCCTAAGTAATACATATAAATACACTGCCTAGATTTGTTTTGGTTTTCATCTAGGTAAGTTCAGTTTACCAATCGAACCAGCCAACTGTTTTATCATTACCACTATGTTTATTTCTGTCAAGTTTGTACATTCACTGACACATGTAAAGTAATTGATAATAATTATGTACAAATTAAGACTAATCCTTTCTCAGACAAAGATGGGTATGGTCGTATCTGAATCCTGGTCAGTTTAAAATTTAAAACTGTAATTTTTTTTACGTCGAGAATTCAACAACTTCTATCCAATTAAGCAGACCCCCTTCGATACCGCGAATGAAGGCGTGTTTGGCTAGTTCTGTGGGATGAAACCGGAGAATCCGGGGGAAACATAAGAATCCATTTCGGCATTACAAAATTCATCCTGGACGATCCAAATTTTACGATAAACTCTCGTTACAAAGCATAGCAGGTACATCCAAATTGGAAACGAACGAACCCCAGACTTGGATCGAACCCGGGACGACTATGTGACAGCTCAATACCATAAAGAGTCGACTCGCTAAACGCAGGAGTATTGTATTTGTCATTTGTAGTAATGCTGTTTTCAGAACTTACAAAAGTGGTGACGTATGAAATGTAACAACGTGCTTTAGATCTTACTTTTAAATAAAAGCAGAAGATATCTATTGACAGCGAAGGGATAAAAGCAGACGATACTTTTGGCAAGAAAGGGTTAAACCTCTAACTGCCATATTTTTACTTGTTTTCACAATTCCCATGTCATGCTGTGCAATATAACACAAAATATGACAAATTGAATATTGATTCCCTTTTGCTTCCAGACATATTGATTTAAACTATAGAAATGTGCAAAAAGCACTTATATTTATACTTAAATGATAATTCCAGAATTATTCTAGAATAATGTATACGTACAAGTAGAGATTTTCAGCAATATTTAAATTAAAGGAAATATGAAAATTCTTACAGACGAATAGAAATTCTGATATCTGCAATATCTACATGTATGAATTGCTGGTTAACTTAAATGATAACAAAATTACATTTGTAATACAGTTTAAACCATTCTATGTTTTTAAATTGTTATCTGAAGAATTCGCAAAAAATGCCCTTGATTGCAATTTGTATGACTACTAAAGACGAGGATCATTCATTTCAGATACAGACCTTCGATTGGAATTACACTGTTTTCAAAAGTCATATATTCTGATATTGGTGTAAGATTTTACATGTATTTAATACGTTTAAATACGACACATTGCTTACTCTTATCACTATAAACGCTTATTGACTTGCTTTAACAAATAGACTGACTCTTGTATGAGCTCCTGATCAGTTATCTCCCAGCCAAATCAGGGCCAAAAACAATATGACACTTGTTGTCCAAAAAACATTTTTCAGCAACGACAAAAAAATGAAGCAGGTGTGATTTAGCGCAATAAAGGTTGGTATAAGTATCACCTAACATCGATTTCTATAACATAAAGCCATTATAATGGTACAGTAGAACTGCTAAACACGGTCATTCAATATATGATCATTAGCAATGGCATCTTAAAGCAAGATGAAAGCAAAGTAGAAAACTCCTAAAGCAAGATAAAATCAAAGCAGAAAACAAATGAAGGAGTTTTCTGCTTTGCTTTCATCTTGCTGTAAGAAGAGGTGGGTCTTAGACACCATCGTAAACGTTCCTTCCTTTAACCCTTTCCCCCATAGAAGCGCTTTTTAGCGAATATGATTTATTCATCCGCTGAAGAAAATAGTTCCAATTTTATCAGTCATGAATATATATTACAGGGAATATTTTCTATATTCTAGAACATGATAGCTTAAAGCAGGCTGAAAGTAAAGCAGAATGCGCCTTAGGGCGCATTCTGCTTTACTTTCAACCTGCTTTAAGTAGTCACCTATCTTCAATATTATAATTAGGCTATCAGGTAAAGGGTTAAGAGATCCTGACGACGGGATTTTACTGTGTAAGCAATTTGGCAATATACATACAGTGGAGAATGTGTTATTCTTTCCCAATAAACGCGTTTACGCTAAAACTATTATTTGCAGTGCAAACAGTGTGGAGCCAGATCAGACGCCGGGTAACCCGGCGTCTGATCAGGCTCCAAACTGTTTGCCACCAAGATAAACATGAAATATCAGAATTGTCCAAAAGTTGTTCTTTTCTACGTTTTAGCGCTTTGCGTTTGCGTACGTTTGCGTTTAAACGGGAAAGAATAACAGATTCTCCACTGTACAGCAAAACATTTCTATATAGACCACTAGATGAGGCCACTTTCTCTATGTCCAATGCAGATTGTTGCTTACAAACGAGACGAAAGTAAAGAGAAACTCGTTCATCAGCTTGCTCCTTTACTCTCTACTGACTGTTACATGTTTAATACCATCGTGTAGTTGTCTTTTTAGCGATCGTAAAAGAGAGCTTTTACTGGATATGTACTGTTGTATTCACAAGGGAAATAAAAAGATTGATTGGTTAATGGAAGCTGTCTGGAATACATGTAACATTGCATAAGTTTTATGATTGATAGACCCAACCAGACAAACGAATGGTAAACGTCCCAATGCAATTACAATATGGCTGAAACTACTGGCCATGAAATGCAACTCACCAATGAAGATGTCAGAAACAGCAAATTATTTGTTGTCTAGCATTTTGTCCATTTCATTACAAATACAGTCAAACATGCTGTAAAATACCCAAAAGGACGAAATGTCTTTAATACAAGTAGCGACACACATAATATAGAACGAACTCACCGCACCGTCCTATGGGAACTTTCTGAACGCCGTTTTGTCATTCGTTTAATTTAGAGAGAGAGCATGTTTTCTGGCAATTGTTGATTTGCAAAGTCTGTCTATATAGTCCTTTTATAAACAGGTTAAAAATTCTTGACAAAACCAAACCAAAAGTAATATAGACTCGTTACTATTACCATTCCAGAAAAGATAGGAAACCGTTAACATATACATAAAGCAAAGCAGAAAGACTCTCATGAGTTTTCTACTTTAGTTTCATAATGCCTCTTATGAAACATGTGTCTGAATATACGAAACTAGCTAGTTTTGTAGTTGGTGGTTATAGCGTGTTACAGTTTAAATAATACAGCGCTGCCTCTCTACAACGTCCCTCCCAACAACGATTCCCTCCTTACAACGACTCTTGTCGCAATTCCCTATACGGGATAGTGTTGTCTTACGCTTTTACTTCTGCAATATCGTCTGTTTAAAACTGTCGTATGCTGTTTTTTCTGAAAGTTACATATAAGTAGAGAAATTGATAGAATAAATATAATGACGTGTGACAAACAGCTTGAATCCAGATCAGGCGCCGCGTGACGCGGCGTCTGATATGGAATCAAGCTGTTTGCAAATGTAAGCCAATTCTTAATTTTCCCTCTCTATAACGACTCCCTCCGAACAACACAACAATATGTGTCTCCCATTGGGTGTCGTTGTAGAGAGGGAGCACTGTACATGTCTCAGAATTAAGTTCTATCCCATTTGTGCAATCGATCCCATATATGGGACACAGGCAAGCAGTAAAGCCTTTGGATAGACGACGCATAATGCGGCGGCGTCTGATCAGAGTCAACACTATTTAGTGGTAGGATTTTAAAACAAAACAAAAAAGACATTTTAGACCAGACACCCCTTAGATAAAAATTGACTAATCCAATACATTAACATGGAAGAAATCACTGGGTGATAATGGGTTAATTTTGTTTGTTCACAATTTGGATATGGAGAAATAATTTGGTACTTTACAAAGGCAGACATACTTTGATATCTGGTTAACAGAAATTATTTACAATCAATTTAACAACGTGCCCTTTGTGCTCCTGGCATACATATGATATGTCAATCAATTATTTAAACCTTTAAAACCATAAAACGTTCAGTCTGTAGTCTGCCTGAACAAATTTAGAGTAAAACATGTTTAATTGGCTACTGTGAACAGTTCTAGTTTCTCGTAACACACGTTGTAACTCCAAGCAGGTCAAATGTGCAGTAAAAAGCTCATTTAGAAGCATTAGGCTTTATTGTTGTATTAATGTATTAATCTGTTAAATCTAATAAGACATCACTATACTTCTTCAAAGAATGCATACTCGGCACAAGTTCTACTGTAGTTGATAAACCCTTTTTTGCCAACTTTTTCGTGAGATTTTAACCCCTTCACCGTTTCATTGTCGTCTGCTTCAATTGTGTTGTTTGCAAGATCGTTTCAAAGAAAGATTCAATAAAGTATTACTTAAAACATATCGATACCAGTGTAAAACAGTTTGAATCCTGATCAGACGCCGCCTTTCGCGGCGTCTGACTGATCTGGATCCAAAATGTTTTCAAACGCGCTTTAAAGCGTCATTGAGAGTGAATGGTTAACAAATACAGTGGAGAATCTGTATTTCTTTCCCAATAAACGCGTTTACGCTAAAACTATTATTTACCGTGCAAACAGTTTGGAGCCAGATCAGACGCCGGGTAACCCGGCGTCTGATCAGGCTCCAAACTGTTTGCCAACAAGATAAACAAGCATTATCAGAATTGTCCAAAAATTGTTCTTTTCTACGTTTTAGTGCTTTGCGTTTGCGTGCGTTTGCGTTTAAACGGGAAAGAATAACAGATTCTCCACTGTATCCTAAATTAAGTTGAATGTTAAATTTGCAAAAATTAAAAAGGCCTTCAGCATTTACTAATATCCTGTCCATTGCGACTTGACTCTATTATCCAGATCAAACGTTGTATAACTCAATGTCTATTCTGGGGCTAAACTGTTTGACATTCCTCATTACAGTGGAGAATGTGTTATTCTCTCCCAATAAACGCGTTTACGCTAAAACTATTTTTTCTTTTACAAACAGTTTGGAGCCAGATCAGACGCCGGGTAATCCGGCGTCTGATCAGGCTCCAAACTGTTTGCCACCAAGAAAAACATGAAATATCAGAATTGTCCAAAAGTTGTTCTTTTATACGTTTTAGTGTTTTGCGTTTGCGTACGTTTGCGTTTAAACGGGAAAGAATAACAGATTCTCCACTGTAAGTCCCATCAATTTGAATCATATCTGTAAACTAGAGCAAACGGCAGTTCTGTCAGTGAATAAAAATGTTGCTAATCTGAATTAAGTAATGTACTTATAGCAAATATATGAGCTCAGCATTCGCCTGTGGCTATACATTAGTGAACAATAACGATTTAAATTTGGCACTAGATATCAAACAGATTTACTATGTCTGGGAACAAAAGAGCAGTGTCTGCTCTGGGAATGATTTCAACCGGTTCCATCGTATTGACCCATTGCTCAATACATACGCTCTATACTCATTTGATTTATTCCTCCACAAGAAAATATAGTTCCACCTTATATATAGTCATGAATACGTATCATAACAAATATTTATGTATCCTAGTATATGGTAGCTTAACTATTTCATGATAAAATTTATTGTGATATTTTTATTCCTTCACCGCCATATTGTCGCCTGCTTCAATATTGTTGTCTGCAAAATATTTTTATAACTTAGATTTAAGGCAGTTTCACTGAAGTGATTTTCAAGAAGCAAACAGTTTTGATCCTGATCAGACCCAACGACGATGAACGTTACGCGGCGTCTGATCAGGATCAAAACTGTTTGCAAATACGCTTTATGACGTCATTTAGAGTGAAAGGGTTAAAGCAACCATTTGTCTTCAGTGCTGAAAACAAACCATGGGGAGAATGACTCATATTCCACAGCACACTTGCCAAAACCGGAATTTCATTAACATCTAAGGCCAACCGATTTGTGCCCACGATCCCATACATGTATATGGGACATAGGCAAACAGTGTAGATTCTGATTAGATACCGCATGATGCGACGTCTGATCAGAGTCTACACTGTTTGCTTATGGAAATTTTATGTAAAAACAAAGCGAAAATTGGAGACCATGCACCCCTAACATAAAAAATGAACTTATCCACGGTACAAGAGCATGGAGAATCCGCTGGGCGCAAATTGGTTAACCCTTTTCTCCCGGAAACCTAAAATGGACAATTCTAATTTTCAGTTTAGTCAAGTCAATTTTTGACTTTTTAGGGTTGATATTTACATACCGGTTTATATCAAAATGACAAACAGTGTAGACCCTGATCAGAGGGCTCCTGATCAGGGTTTGTACTGTTTGCGAAGGACACGTGTACACCTCACATGTGCGTTGTTTGCAAATGAGGCATATATGCGGGACTAGGGTTCAAAGGGTTAATGCATCTATGAAATGTTTGTCATAAACTGCAATGACATTAGCGTACGTTCATTGAAACCATCGTTTCTAAAGCGTCTAAAACGTAATGTGGCGTAACCATATGCACGTTAGGAATCCCGTCTGTGTCAGGGTATTGCAATACTCTTACTACCCCTATGTGTTACTTGAATATTTCATAGTAAATATACAGCTGTGATCTAAGGCAACTCCTGTGTTTTTCCATAAATCAGATAAAGTGCAAACCCTGAATAGAAGAAGCAAATAGTTTTCTGATGGCTTTTATTGTGCACGATAGTAAATCAAAAGTGGCATAGAATTTGATGTTTTTTAAATGTTAGTGGTGGCAAAGTAGATGATAATTTAAGATTGTTATAAAGGTACAACTGTTTAATATTCATACTTATAAATCAATAGAAGAAAATCGGTAGTTTAATAAATATATTTGTATGTCATATTGGCCAAAACCTGTATAAGTATTTAGTTTTGTTTAAAGCGTGTATAAGAACACATAAGGCCCACTGTTATGGGAGTTTATGCACGATATAGTGTTTGCATCTACTTTATTAATCAGTTTTATTACATAAACGCCCCGTGGGTTATATACAGAAAATACATGTGCAGAATATAGCTATATAATTAAACACATAAATACCTGATCCACAGGTATCGTCAAGGTAGTTCATTGACTCTTCCCCTGCTATTAACGTATTGATCAATGTAAGAAAGCATTGGAGGCCCATATCAGGGTATGGACAGTTCTATTTAAGGATGTGTCTGAAACGAGTCTGAACTAATCGGGAAATGTTTCTTTATTTTATGAGCAAGTGTAATATACCAGTTAAAAGTTTTGTAGAGTTTTATTATTCAGAAGGAAAAAGCTTACTTTCATATAAGTGATACAGTGCTCTCTCTCTCTACAACAACACCCAATGTGAGACAAAGGGTATGTGTGTTCTTCGGAGGGAGTTGATATAGGGAGGGGAATAGACTAGCGTTTGCAAACAGCTTGAATGCAAAGGAGGCGTCGCGTAACGCGGCGTCTGTTCTGAATTTTAGCTCTTTGTCACTCGTCATGGTTGTTTTGTTTTGTCAAAATGTCCAACAGACGACATTTTTAAGCAGACGATAATGCAACCGTGAAAATGTTGGACATTATTGTATTGTTTGGGAACATCGGCAAGCGTTGTTGTAATGAAGGAGACGTTGTTCTCGGGTTGTTGTAGGCAGGGAGCACTGTGCTCGTCTCTCGTTTAGGTCATTATCATATAAAGACAATTTATCAGTGATTAACTCGTTTACCCCTGGCCAATTCCAATTACCACTGATGGCTAGTCAATATTTTACTTTTTTAGGTTGAGTTTAACAATAAAATTGAAAAATGACAAACAGTGCAAATCCCGATTAGAGGGCTCTTGTAGGAACCGTCTGATCAAGAGCTATACTGTTAGCACTGGGCAAATAAACTCTGTTAAATCTTTCACTGTTGCGTTTGATCGCTTGCTTTAACTTTAACATTGCCATAATGTCGTCTACGTCAATATTGTTATATTCATTTGTGTCTTCACAATTGGAGTTTAGGCAATTGGACTGAGATAATATCGATACGAAGTGCGAACAGTACAGATATAATCAAACATTGTGTTATACGACATCTGCTGATCAAGACTCGATCTGTACGAAAAGTCACCAGCTGGCCCATGTTGCAGCGAAAAGGTAAATTCCGTCTCTAACAGGGTGCCGTCTGCTTAAAACTGTCAGTTGCAAATCAATATCTAGCGCATTTCTAAACAAGTGTCAATTTCTTTGGATCATTATCAGATTCTACGTATGAATACACTTATTGAAAATACCAGCCCAGTGAGGGATATACTTGGTAAAGGCAGATGATTGAATAATTCAAAATGAAGATTTCTCAGAATTTCTCGTCGGAACTGTCTTATCTAATTACATTTTTCACGTTAACACCTGTCTTTTGCACAATTAACTAATTGTGTGTTTGTTGTCTTGCAGCGGCAATACGGTTGTCCAGTTACTGTGTAAGTATATTCAGTATCTTATTTCTACACACTGAGTATAGTTACAGTGGAGAAAACGTTATTCTTTCCTAATAAACGCGTTTACGCTAAAACTGCTATTTCCAATGCAAACAGTTTAGAGCCAGATCAGACACCGGGTAACCCGGCGTCTGATCAGGCTCCAAACTGTTTGCCACCAAGATTAACATGAATTATTAGAATTGTCCAAAAGTTATACTTTTCTACGTTTTTGTGTTTTGCGTTTGCGTACGTTTGCGTTTAAACGGGAAAGAATAACGTTTTCACCACTGCATGTAACATTGTAAACAAACATAGTTACAGCTGGCAGATCACATTCCGTTGTAACATACCCGTGGTTTCTCAAATATACTAAAGACTAATCGCAGATGAATATAGAAATGCATTAATCCTTTCACTCTCATTGACGTTTAAAACGACGTTTGCAAACAGTTTGGAACGTTACAGATATAGACCGTAAAACTGTTCAGAGAGTTAATGATACTTACTGTTATTACTAACAGAAATCATCATTCACTATTGTTGTTAGATATATAGATAGATTTATTTCGGTAAAAAGTGTACATAACATGGCAAAGCATAATTAAAGCAAAACATATAAGAGCCATGTAATGCGCACTAGAAACCAAGGATAGCACAAAAAAGGAAAACTATTTTCCTTATTTCCATTGTGGTCCTTAATGTTAACATTGAGGAAATGCCATACTATAACATAACAATAATAACTCAGAAAACAATAGTCGATTATGTTGTAACTTTTGTAATTTAGTCAATGCCTTGTTTTGTCCTTTTGATGTTGCTTTGAGCGCGATTGAAAACTACAGAAAAGCCTCCCTATTACGACCACTAAAGCGAATGCTAATTGATTGCATGAAAGAAAGGTAATAGCTTAAGTCAATGTAAAAGTAACTGTCTCATGGCTTTAAGTAACCACCTGTCTTAACACAATTAAGTGGTCGCTTAAGAGAGGATTTACTGTAACCTAAACAAGATTACAAAACAAAATCACAAATCACCTTGGTTCAGGTAACAGTTACATGTGGGGGTTGTTTACATGGACGGTAACATCTGATATTCACACATAATCTAAAACCAATTGACATTTAAATTTCTTTGATCATATTTAAAACGTGTCGAGAACAATTAAAACATGGTCATAAACTGATTTCTCTGAAGAAAAAATAAGATAGAAGGATTTTAGATTAAAAGCTTAATATTTTGGATTCATATTAGAACAGAAAGATGATTTCAAAAGAAGCATACATGTACTTAACATATTTTTCATGGTAAATCTAATTGTCTACGAAGTTATTTTGTTCAATATTAATGTTCTGAACAACTCGTTCATAGCACTTTAACCCATTTGTGCCCACGATCCCATATATGGGACATAGGCAAACAGTGTAGACACTGATCAGACGCCACATTTTGCGGCATCTGGTCAGAGTCTACACTGTTTGCTGATAGGAATTTACATATAAAACAAAATGAAAATGAAAGTTTTGACCAGGCATCCCTTTCATAAAAAAATGGACTAATCCAATATAAAACATGGAAGAAACCACTGGGTATAAATTGGTTAAACTTGGTGAGTTGTGAAGTTGATTTGGTTTATCTCATTACACCCTGGCATTTCATACTGACATTTCCAGTTCCCTATTAATTCTGATCTTTTTATACAAAAAAAAGAAAATAACGTATTGTCGTATACAATATTGTAAAATTACAAATAGTGCAGAGTCTGTGTGTGTAGGACACATATATGTCCATGACTGTATGAAACTATTTTCTCCAGTACGGGAATAAATTAAATGCGCTAAAATGCGTTTCTTTAAGGGAAATGTTTTAAGTTTGGCATTGTATAGTTTATTATAATTTATTAATTTAGATCTTTATAACGTCACCAAATTCGATTTTCAATATGGTTTAAAATTAATATTAATTCATTACTCCATAGATACCCCTTGCCGAAATTAAATCATTTCTCCACTGCAGAAAATAATTAGATTTTATACAGTAATGAATATGCAACATAAGAACTCGGACATATATTCTAGCAGATATTGGCTTAAAGCATGTTGAAAGTAAGCAGAATGCGTCTATATGCGCATTCTGCTTTAATTTCAACCTGCTTTAAGTGGCTACATGTCTGTAAAACTAGAAATTGTCTATGGAGTAAAGGGTTAACATTGAAATAGTCAAATGTATCACTATGTTTATTGTTGTACATTGTTTAGTTGTCTGTTATCGGACTGTAATTTCACGAACAAAGTTCAATTTTCTCTCAAGAGTATGGGAATTTGTCTTTCCACAGGGTATTTGCAATTCCGGTTTATTGATTACAAATCAATACGATGACATAATGATTCCCCAGATAGAAGTTTTACTATCTCTCCAGGGATAATTCCAGTTTCCAATTTTGTTTAGTCAATTTCTTAAATATTAGGTTAGAATTTAATCATTCATTGCAAAAGTACAAGCACTATAATCCCTGATCAGAGAGCTATTTCAGGTTCCCTCTGAGTAGGGTATACGCCATACACTGTTTGTATCAAGTACAGCGCTCCCTCTTTAACAACGAAACCCAATGGGAGACTAACATATTGGCGTTGTTCGGAGGGAGACGCCGCGTGACGCGGCGTCTGATCTGGATTCAAATTGTTTGTCACTCCACATTTAGTTTTTTCTGTCAAAATGTCCATCATGTAACTTTGATACAATTAGCAGACGACAATTTTAAGCAGAGGATATTGCAGCAGTTAAAACGTTAGACATAATTTTGCTGTTTAGGGAACTGCGGCAAAGGTCGTTGTAAGGAGGAAGTCGTTGTTGGGCCTTTTTGGGAATTAATACATGTACCATCTTCCTCATTGATAATACAACAGACAGAAGACATAACAGCAGGATAATATATAATGTATGCTGTCCTGTCTGGGATCATTGTAACATTGTATTTTAACTTTGACATATGGATATGTTCGACTTAAAACATTGTGAAATAATGAAGTTTAAATGTAGAAATACGGATAAGTTCGACTTAACCCATTACCCCATAAAAACGCATTTTTACGCCTCTTGATTTATTATTCTACTGAAGACAATAGTTGAAATTTTTACAATCATAAATGTGCATTATAAAAGATATTTTCTTAATTCTGGCAGATGGTACATGTAGCTTAAAGCAGAATGCGCCTGAAGGCGCAGTCTGCTTTACTTTCAATCTTTTTTAAGTGATCACCTACATTCAATACTAAAGATATGCTATGGGGTAAAGGGTTAAGTGAGGTCGAGATATAACAGTTCGACTGCACAAACATGCAATGGCAATTCTGGATGTCCCAAATGTACCAAAGGCAACAACTGTATTGCAAGTATTAGGCTCAAAACAAACATCTATTCAACCAGAGAAATAAAGCTTAAATTAACAGAACTTTATATCTTAACAGCTATAGTGCCAGGATATTGTCGGTTTTACCCTTCTCCCCGGTCACTGTTCTAATCAACAACTCCATCCACAATGAGTATATATCCTGAACTATTACATTGAATAACAAAGAAAGGAATATTTACCCTATAACGAGTTAGTACACATGATACATGTGGAGAGATTCGAAAAAACAGTGTAGACCCTTATTAGACAGATTCTGCAGGAGCTGTATGTCAATATAGTATCTTAACACTAAATTCAGTAGTAGGTACATACTGCCCATGGGAACGTTGGATTGTATAGATAACTGCCAAGGTTAAATGCTGGCCATTATCATGTTCAACATTACAATCTTATCACAAAATACACGGGTCGACGTTCCATTGAATATGATGTTTTGTGTTCTTTGTGCTTCGTTTAAAACGTTTTCTATTGATGCAATGGCGATATGTTAAAAGAACTAGAAGGCGGAGAAACAAACAGAACATCAGACGCATTTTGCCAAAACATATGTTCTCTCTTCGATCGATATACAATAGGGTCTCGTTACGGTCAATCAAGAAAGGAGCATTGGTGGTGTAAATGTTACAGTGGAGAATCTGTTATTCTTTCCCAATAAACGCGTTTACGCTAAAACTATTATTTGCAATGCAAACAGTTTGGAGCCAGATCAGACGCCGGGTGACCCGGCGTCTGATCAGGCTCCAAACTTGTTTGCCACCAAGATAAACAAGAATTATCAGAATTGTCCAAAAGTTGTTCTTTTCTACGTTTTAGTGCTTTGCGTTTGCGTACGTTTGCGTTTAAACGGGAAAGAATAACAGATTCTCCACTGTACAATGAAGTCAACAATTTAAAATTATTATCGACTGCTTCATTTATTTAGTCTTAAGAAATATTAAAATGAGTGTCAAACATGTTGGATCCTGATCAGACGCCGCGTAAAGCGGCGTTTGATCAAGATCCAAATTGTTTGCAAATAATCGTTGTACTCAGATTAAGGCAGTGTATGGGTTAACCCTGTCCCTCATAGAAGCGACTTTTAGCGTATTTAATATATTCCTCCGCTGAAGAAAATAGTTCTAGTTTATACCCTCATAAACAATAACCATTACAAATATTTTCTATAACTTAGCAGATTTTAGCTTAAAGCAGGCTGAAAGTAAAGCAGAATGTGCCTTAAGGCACATTCTGCTTTACTTTCAACCTGCTTTAAGTGGTCACCTGTTTTTCAAAACTAGAAACAGGCTATGAGGTAAAGGGTTAAATTCAATATAACCATTTCACCCCTGAAACCTCAAGTAGACAATTCCATTTTCCAGTTAAGTCTTGTCCTTGTTTCTTACTACTCATATTTAGGCGTCTTTTTACAATATATTGCAGCAACATATATCAGAGGACTTCTTAAAACTGAGTTCTATAATAACCTCTTGATTTTTGTCTGCACTATTTGCATATTAAGCCTTCATGAAAGTGTAATCCTTATATTTACAGTGTCTGTACATATGACGCGTATACGCCTCACTAGAGCATAATGGGTAAAAACATGGAGAGCCAAATAGTACATCTTTTTAAAAGCACCAATGGGCATTAAAAATCGGTTTCATTGAGTTTTCATAATAACTGTACTTTACAGTTTGAACACTTGTCAGTGTAAAAGGATTTCGGCATCTTTATTGTTATTTATCAAGTAAGACATTTTAGGAAATGGTGCAGAACAAAACAACAGCTTGAGTGGCATCTAAACATCTCAATGAACTCATTCGTCCCTGATGTAAATGTGTAAAAGATAAAAAAAAAATATAAGAAAATCTACATGATAATGGTAAGTTGGTAAACATATTTTGGTGAATAGAATGTTTTTAAATTACAATTGAGCTTCAAAACCTTAATATCGCTAAAGACATTTTTATCTTCAGATAAAAAATCCAAACTTACCGGTATCGCAAAATTAAAACGCAATTTGTTACATTTTAACTTTGACATACAGTAAAACCTCGCTATTACGACCACTAAAACGAAGGATAATTGATTGTATAATAGACAGGTGACAGCTTAAAGCAAGGTGACAGTGAAACAGAAAGCTCCTGAAGGAGCTTTCTGTTTCACTGTCATCTTGCTTTAAGCGGCCACCTATCGTTAACACCATAATAATTAACACAATTTAGTGGTCGTTATAGAGACTTTCTACTGTACTTAGAAATTGGGTTTAACCCTTTCGTTATCAACTTTATCGTGAGGGTTTTACCCCTTTACAACCATATTGTCATTTGCTTCAATATTATTGTCTTTAATATCCTAGATAGAGTTAGATTTAAGGCTGAATAACTCAAAACAAGTGGCAAACAGTTTTGATCATGATCATACGCCGCGTTTCGGGATATTTGATCAGGATTAAAACTGTTTGCAAATGTGCTTCATGACGTCATTTAGAGAGAAATGGTTAATTTGAGCATTTTATGTACTCAACTGTATGTTATTTCAAAGTCTGGACATACGGTTTAGTGTTTTTATAATACAACATAATTGTCTCTTAGCGCTTGTAATACGTCATACTGTCACTTTGAAGGGGTTTGATGGTTTTAAAGCAAGAACAAAATCGATTTTGTCTAGTATATTAAATATGACTGGGCCTATGTAATTATGAGCAATATAAAAAGAAAGTTTTAGGCGTTGGTAGAGTGGAGAAAGCGTTATTCTTTCGAAATAAACGCGTTTACGCTTAAACTGTTATTTCCAATGCAAAACGTTTGGATCCAGATCAGACGCCGGGTTACCCGGCGTCTGATCAGGATCCACACTGTTTGCCACTCATATTAAAAAGAATACTCAGATTTATTAAAAAGTTGTCATTCTAAACGTTTCAGTGCTTTGCGTTTGCGTTCCGTTAGCGTTTAAACGTTTGGACTTTTTTGTAAATTCCTGCTAAAGTGAAACTTTTAACTGAAGATTGTTGTTCTTGACAGGTGACTTTTGATTAAATCATCATGATTATGTTAATCTAATAAGAAACACGATGTGTTTACTAACTGAATAAACTATCCGATAGTTCTACACATGAACTTTATTGTTCCATGTTCGGTTAGGTCGAACATACCCAAATTTCAAAGTTAAAACTTTAACTTTGAAATACGGATATGTTCGATTTAACAGAGTTCGAGATATCGAAGTTCGACTGTATTGCACATTGAATATTAATACGAATTACGATGTGTGTATGCCATTCTCCATTAGGCAAAGCGTTTGAAGAAACGAAACAATGCATATTATCATATTATGTGCCAATGTGATATACCTACTTGATGAACAACTCCCAAATAGCTCTTATTCGAATTAAGAAATCAAAAGATCGCTATTTTTTTTAAAGCTATGAAACACAAATTGAACATGACAGAGAGAGGGATATCTACTACATGTACATGAGAATTGATGTAGCCGGTGCAATTTGCATGTGATGCAGTGGAGAATATGTTATTCTTGCTTATTTAAGCGAAGCTAAACGCAAGCACAATGTGATGAAATATAGAAAAAATATTTATTTTTTTTGTTCATGTTAATGCTTAAGACTTACAGCAATAGTTTTGGAGACTGATCAGACACCGGTTTTCCTGGTATCTGATCTGGTCCCAAACTGATTGCAGTGGTCATACGTTTTTAGCATAAACGAGTTTGTTTGGGAAATAAGAACGTCTTCTATCCCGTATTTACCTCAAACATTCTGAGTCACTGTGGTAAGCCCTATCATATGTTTCGTGATTGGATTAAGCTACCTGTTAATGATATGAATACATGTAAAGTCACAACCGTCTTCAGCGACCTTTAAATGAAGACGCGTAGATGTAATCCAAGCTAGGTGTCTGAAAATGTAGGATACAAATAATGCAGCCAGATTCTGCATTTTGTCCAAACTACACGTGAAAATCATTTTGAATAGTCGCTGAATTAACTCATTCACAAGCAATGGCACCACAGACGACTTTACATACAGTTTGGCTCCTAATCAGACGCCGCATAACGCGGCGTCTGATTAGGATTCAAACTTTTTTAAACGCATATCGATATTTTTTAGTCAATAAATGTTTGACCTGAAAAGATATTGAAGATAACACTATCAAAACAGACGTTAATTGGCGGTGAGTAGGTTAAAGCAGACGATAAAAACGGCAGTGAATGCGTTAATACACGGATGGATGTTTGTTGGATGAGAAGGTTCAGCTGTCTTCTGTCATTTATACAAACAATTAGCCTTCGTTTCAGTGGCTGTTATAAAGAGGTTTCACTGTAAAATGACATAAGAAGGTGCAACCCTTCTTTCTTATGTTTAAGATATTTACCTAAAAGCTAAAATATACATTTCTCTCTCGAGATTTATTTATGGTTCTGAATGCACTTAGGGTGTTTTGAGTTAGTCTGGTAGTAGATAAGGGTATTTTAGCTTAACCTTGCTTGGAGTTGTATAGAAAATGTTTTTGTGGATTTTGGTAGAATAGACCCTCAGCATTTAGGATCCGATGTATGACCGCCGGTCTACCTTGAGCGTTTCCAGATATTCAAGATGGCGTCCAAGATGGCCGCCAGCATTTATCTGGCTAACTGTTAGGTTTGATTCAATAAGCTATAACGGAATTTTCAGCAAATTATAGTTCAATTTCATCTTTGATGACATAATTAAAGTTCAAAATAGAAATAAAAATAATCTATAATTCAAAATGGCGTCCAAAATGGCCGACAAAGACCATTTTTATGTGAAATAAAATGAAAATGACACTTTACAAGGCTACGATTTGCTCCAGTTTTTTCCCGTCGTGGTAATATAATTGTTCATAATTAATAAATAAAGCGTGAAAAGATCAAGTTGGCAATTAACTCATTCATAAATGAATTATCAGAGATTTTCACCAGAATACAGTATGCATAAAAAACATACAGCTTAAGTTTACATTGAGTAAGTCCATGCATAACGATAAAATGACTAGCTGTTGGGTTTGATTTAAAATTTTCAGCAGATTATAGTTCACTTTCATAACGTTTGACATTATTCAAGTTCAAAATGGAAGTAATAATAATAATGCTTTATTCAAAATGGCGTCCAAAATGGCCGACAAAGTATTAAGGTGACGTCCAAGATGGTTGCGGGAAGAAAAATGAAACTGCTGTCAGTTTTGATTAGGTAATTGTCAACTGTAAACAAGATTAAAAGTAGTTCAATACTTCTTCGATGTTTAAAAAAACAAACAGAGAAAAGTATACTGTTAATTTCAAAATGGCGTCAAAAATGGCCGACAATATATGCAAAACAGATGCTTGTCTCTTCAATTTTATATAATAAGCAAAAAACAGAAAGTACCCACTTTTGTATTCTTAATTATCAGCGTCTCACATTGTATTGAAAATGAAAAGGTCGATAACTCTTTCCGGAAAACAGTATTTTTTATTATAAACGTTCTCTATAGAGGAGATACAATCGTGCTCATATTCAGCCGCTAGAACATTTGCTTAAAGAAAATAAAATCACATTAGACTTGCATTCATCGCAATATTCACGGCGTTATCAAGACTAGAAAGTCTTCAAATATTAAATTACCTCCCTTTGATTTGAAATAAGAATATACCTTGTGTGTTTCATTTTCGTTACATGTGTCGTTTAATATAAATGTTCCACTGGAATACATTGGTGAACGTATGAACCCTAAAAATCTCAAACAAAACTTGAGTTGAAGAAGTACTTCAAAAGATATGGAGCCTGAAAATTTACTTAATGTAAAATAAATGTAAAAAGTGAGTATATAATCTATCCACCAAGCATACCATTCTTTTTAGCCTCTTTTTAAGACAAATGAGTGTTTTTAAGAATTAATTAGATTTATGAAATAACTGCTTTTGAAAGATTAGTCTTATGTTGATCTATCTAAATCATCGCATTCTGCAGAAAAAATCAAACTTTGAGGTTAATTCAAGTTTGAGTCACCATTGATGTTTGTGTTTTGAACATAAATTATATGATTCGTTTTCTAAATGGCAATCAGAATGGCTGCCAAAGTCAGCGTTTGGTTTTGTTTGTTTTTCAAGAAGTAATATTATGTGAGATGTAATATAAATTGGATACTATTCCTGGTTCTGCATGTATTGTGAAATTGAAAATACGTGTGTCGCACACAACAACCTATGTAAAGGAGTTAATAAACATATTGGTGTCGATACACAGTACGTTTATGAATTATCACTTGCATATTGTACTATTATATAAATGAATATTCTTATTAGTAGGGAATAAAATTGCACATTGTAAATGATAATTAGAAACAAAAGGTCATGTCAGGTTTCTAACATAGCTTGCTATTAAGTTAGTTGTACTTGACATGATAATGCGTTTATTTCTCAACTGCTGTGGACGTCCTAGCAACTCGGGTAGGCTGAATGTGGCTAGAATGTCCTCAAACCTGATTTATATGCTCCTCTGACACGCAGGACCTGGTCATCTCTTCCATAGTCTAACCATGGCGATTGTGATCTCTTACTAAGTCTTACTAAGCGCAGAATGGTCCTCCTCGTTATTGAGTTGATGCATGAAGTGGCACACCCCACCTGTCTATAACATCCCAAATGTTTAGTTCTCATTACTTGTATCTGTGGGACCTCCTCGTCCTGTTTAACGCCACAGATCCAACTGATCACAGGCTCAATTTCTGCAAACTGTCTGCAAGTCTTCCACAGACGACATTAATGAATAGCCTCCATATTAAATGAAAAAAAATAACAAACCGGTGTTGAACACTATTCTACGAGTCTCAAAGGATATAATTGTGCTAGATCTTTCTTTGAAATTTCCTGTCCTGTGATTATGACAAGCTCAAATCCTCTTCTAGCAAACAACATGTTACAGAAGCTTTCTAGACATCAAACGTAGCCCCATCGACACCTAACCGAGTAACTGGTCTTCCATCAAAAAGACAAGTTTAGTCCTGACGTCATAGGCATACAAAGTCTGCACTGCTTGTAATTGTACAATTAATGTCACATAACTACTGCAATTGAATTTTCTCCAATCTGACAGTCAGCACAGGAACATTCCCTACAGTCTCGAAGAAAACCAAGCAAATGACCACTCTGAGATCATGAGCCAAGTATTCTTCATGTTAACTCTCTGTCAACACGGTTTGATAACAACCTTCCATCCAGGTTTTTGGGTTACACTGTCAGTGAATTTGTGATCACAGAAAAGTGTGTACAGAAGCGCCAACGGAACACCTTTGCTAGACTCTTATGACAGAGTCTCATACACTAGTAAAGCAGAACATCAAGCACTGGTACAGCAGAGGGTTGAGATCAAATACCTAATGCAAACCATACACAAAAACTTCTCGAAATACTGCCCGCTTCATGTAAGCGGTTTCAAACTCTGTTTGACATGCAAATCGCATTCCTCAAACCAAAAGTTCATTCTTGGTATTGAATCTAAAGGCTTTCTCCAGATCAACAAAGGCCACATGCAGAGGTTTGATTTCGACCATTTACTTGTGTTATAGATGGTTCACGGTGAAGAACGAATCAATAGTACCTGTACCATTAACAATTCCAAACTACATGCATCAATGTTGATAATCTCACGCACAGAGGTATCTGTTTAATCGGTTCATCAACTTTACTGTCTGGTCCTTGAGCTTTACCACATGATAAGTGTCGCTCATGCGAGCTTGTTATTCACTTTTTTATTGTTTGAGGATGGAATTTGCCTCCCTGTCTTCAGATATCACACAATTACTGAAAATCGCATCAGTCAGTCGTCTTCAAATCTCAAACCCCTTGTACTCCGAAGCTGCTTTAATCATCTCGGCTATCACTCCTGATAGGCCAGCGGCTTTGCAATATATCATCATGTCAAGAGTTATGCACTTCTTATACAAGATGACCACTTTTGTAGTGACTGAATTTGACAGTAACTGTACCAAAGTTCTGTTTACTTTGGTAATTCAGGAGTAAAGATATGCATTTTTTTATATTAGAAATTATATGTGTGATGTCATTCTTTCTTATTCTAATCTATGTTTAAGCCAAAAGACTGTTCAGTCAAGTGTCTGTGTAGCCATGTACCCATTCAGCAATATTTCAAAGATATGATGATTCTTTGCAGCAGCAGTACTAGCTTACAAACTCACAGAATACATGCTAAAAGGCTTGATGAAAAGGAATGATGAACATAGTTTTATACTGTAAGATACTGTACACAGTTATCTGGTTCAAATAGGTGCCACCACATCCTCAGGAGACTTGCATCCCAAGAAGAATTATTGGTATCCATTCTACCAATTTATTTCCCTGTTCCTAAGAAGCTCACATGTAATTGAACTATTTAACAAGAAAGGTGACATGTGGTGACAAATATCTAAGTAATGCAAACACAGAACTTTATTTTTGTACGATAATTTCAGCATTCTTTGTTTAAAAAACAGTGAAAATTATATATTAAGGGTAGGTAATTGGGTTCTATGAACTAATTGATAATATTTGAGTTTTGACTTGACTAATTACTTTTCTGTTAATCTGAAATATTTATTGCATTTTACATGGATATGCATGAACTAATTTAATGTACACTTAAGCTGTATGGTTTTTATGTATACTCTTTTCTGATGACAGTCTCTTATAATTCATTCATGAATGAATTAATCGCAAACTTGATCTTGTCATGCTTTATTATTAATTATGAACAATTATATTATCACGACGGGGAAAAAACTGGAGCAAATCGTAGCCTTGTAAAGTAACGCACTTACTTTGCATTTTATTTACATAAAAAAGTACTTTGTCGGCCATTTTGGACGCCATTTTGAATTATAGATTATTTTTATTTCTATTTTGAACTTAACTTATGTCACAAAAGATAAAATTGAGCAATAATTTGCTGAAAAATCTGTTAAAGCTTATTGAATCAAACCTAACAGTTAGCCAGATATATCCCGGCGGCCATCTTGGACGCCATCTTGAATATCTCAAAATGCTCAAGGATGACCGGCGGTCATACATCGGATCCTTGATGCTGAGGGTCTATTCTACCAAAAACCACAAAAACATTTTCTATACAACTCCAAGCAAGGTTAAACGTGTCCGCGGCCGGACTAAGTTGTTTTGACATTATTACGAATAAACTTCTATTCTTTCCTGTTTAAACGAATATAAAAGGCAAATACAATGCAATAAACTGGAGCTAATTATAACTTTTCGAAACTTTTGTTTAGATTCTGAATAACAAAGACTTTAAAGCCTGGCCAGACGCCAATTAACCCGGCGTCTGGTCAGACTCTAAACTGTTTGAAGTTAATATAAGGCTTTGAGTATTACCGCGTTTATTGTGAGAGAATGCTGGCATCTCCAAGCTTTTTATATTAAGCCACCATTCAATCTGATGTTCATTTGCAGTATTGCATACATGCGGTCACATAATACTGGTTGGTTTCAAACGATTCAGAAAGCTTCCATTGAAGATTTCTGTATATCTCTTATCCTGAATTAAGTCGTCAGACGTATTTATATAATTTCAGCATTATTCAATAAATTAAACATTTCATGGACATTATCTTATAGATGATTAAAATGAGCATGTCTAGACAATGAACTTAGAACCAAGCTTTGATCTTTATGGCACATGAGACATTGCTATCCTTTCAGTCTCACACTGGAGAAGACGTTCTTCTTTCCCGTTTAACCCTTTAACCCATAGCCTGTTTCTAATAGTTCAGATATGTGACCTATTAAAGCAGGCTGAAAGTAAAGCAGAATGTGCCCTAGGGCACATTCTGCTTTACTTTCAGCCTACTTTAAGTTATTATCTGCTAGTATATAGAAAATATTTCTTATAGTACATATTCATGACAGTATAAAATGGAACTATTTTCTTTGGCGGATGAATAAAATGAATGCGCTAAAAGTCGCTTCTATAAAGGAATGGGTTAAACGCAAACGTATTGCATTATAATGAAGAAAATGTCAACTTTTTGACAATATGATTGCTCACTTCAATGTGAATGGCAAACAGTTTGGAGCCTAGAAATAATATACAGTGTAAATGCCTTTATTTGGAAAGAACGTTTCTCCACTTTACCACTGTTCGTTACAATCTTGTCGTCTAGAATAATTTTTAAAAATCTAGCTTTCATCATTATTAAAAAATGCAGGAGAAATGTAAAAAAGAAATGTCATTCAGGATCTTGCTACTATTGTATTTATTTTCAACCTACCATAAGCAAACACGGGAGTTTTACACCTAACAATCAGTCTGCCTGATGTCCATGTTTACAACAGGATGTTCGTTATCCCAGAATTGTTTCCATCTAAACCTCGACTTGCTGTACCTTTTGATTGTTGTAACAATACCCAAGTGGTCAAACAGTAGCTGCAATGCAATATTAACATTTAATTCTTACACCAATCGAACCCGTCATCAAAGTTGATTTACAACATTGTTTAGCCTCGTTATAGTAGGCACTTATCTACAGTTAAACCTCTCTAGTACGACTACAACATTGTGTTAATTATAAGGGCTTTACGACAGGTGACTGCTAAAGCAAGGTGACAGTAAAACAGAAAGCTCCTTTAGGAGCTTTCTGTTTTACTGTCACCATGCTTTAAGCTGTGACCAGTCTTTTATACAATCAAGTTCCCTTCTTTTAATTGAACATAATATATGGGGTTTACTGTACTGTAGACGCCGGTCGTCATAGGTGTATATAATTGGAATCAGGTCAGACCCATAGTAATATGGTGTTTGTTTAGTGTCTGTCTCTTTGGACACTTTTTTCGATATTTCGTTCGTAAAACTGCTTTCAATCTAAATTGTTTGACACACAATTTAATTTTTCTCAATACCTAAACCAACTAAATTTTAAATTTGAGAAATAAAAGCAGACGCTATTTTTTTTGAAAATGATGACGTCATGGCAGTGAAGGGGCAACATTGTTACACATCTCTTTACCAAGAAACGGTAGTAAACTGTAAAGGCATTTCTGTAGAGGATATAATTAACCCATTACCCCATAAATATGCCTTTTTACGCCTTTAAATAATTTCTCTACTGAAGAAAATAGTTCCAATTTATACTGTCACAAATTAAAATCATAAGAAATATTTTCTATATTTTGGCAAATAATAGCTTAAAGCATGCTGAAAGTAAAGCAGAATGCGCCTTAAGGCGCATTCTGCTTAACTTTCAACCTGCTTTAAGTGGTCACTTATTTTCAAAATTAGAAACAGGCAATGGATAATGGGTTAAAGCAGAAAGGTTCAAAAGGTTCAAGTGTAATAACGATAATAATCAAAGTGATAACGAGTGTTGTATGATATTATTGGCTTTTATTACTAAGATCAATGGAAGCCATGAAATAGCTCTAAATAAATACTAAATGTCGACATTACATACAGCGGAGACGTTATTCTTTCCCACATAACCGACAATAAATGCAAATGCAATGCAATTCGTTTTGCAAAATGGCATCAATTGGAAAATGTTAATAACTAGTTTTAATCGGAGTAGTAAACAGTTTGGATCCGGCTAAGATGACAGGTTATCCAGCTTCTGATCGGGCTCGAGCTGTTTGCAATGAACATGGTTACAGTGGAGAATCTGTTATTCTTTCCCGTTTAAACGCAAACGTACGCAAACGCAAAGCACTAAAACGTAGAAAAGAACAACTTTTGGACAATTCTGATAATTCTTGTTTATCTTGGTGGCAAACAAGTTTGGAGCCTGATCAGACGCCGGGTTACCCGGCGTCTGATCTGGCTCCAAACTGTTTGCACTGCAAATAATAGTTTTAGCGTAAACGCGTTTATTGGGAAAGAATAACAGATTCTCCACTGTAAGAGCATAAACGCGTTTATTGGTTAAGAATTGCGTCTTCTCCACTGTATAGGTATTGATCAACAAAGGAACAGACATGTAAATTTGTCATGCAACGTAGTCCTTAAATAAGGTCACTTCAAGTTGTTTGTTACCGACGTTTCCAGAAATAAAAAGCCTCGCTATCAAAACCAATGAAAAGAAGTATCTGTTTTGCTATTGCGCTGTCATGCTAATGTCTACTTAAAATGTACCATATACTTTTCCAGGCCAATAGTTTTAGTCGTCTCTTCCACTTCTCTACATACTAAACGCTGTACCGCCTTTTATAGTTCGTTAATATAAATGTAGAATATATCAGTCTTGTTTCTATCGTATTGTTTAATTAACCCATTTACAGTGGGGAATCTGTTATTCTTTCCCAATAAACGCGTTTACGCTAAAACTATTATTTACAGTACAAACAGTTTGGAGCCAGATCAGACGCCGGGTAACCCGGCGTCTGATCAGGCTCCAAACTGTTTGCCACCAAGATAAACATGAACTTTCAGAATTGTCCAAAAGTTGTTCTTTTCTACGTTTTAGTGCTTTGCGTTTTTGCGTACGTTTGCGTTTAAACGGGAAAGAATAACAGATTCTCCACTGTAACCCATTTGTGCATAGCGTCTCCATAAATGGGACATAGGCAAACAGTATAGACCCAGATCAGACACCGCACAATGCGACGTCTTATTTGAGTCTGTGCTGTTTGCTTACAAGAATCTTATCAAACTAAAACTTAAACAAAATAAGACTAGGCATCCCTTAAATGAAAAATGGAGTAATCAAATATATAAGCATGGCAGAATCAAATTGGCATTAACCCTTTAACCCATAGCCTGTTTCTAGTATTTAAGATATGTGACCTATTAAAGCAGGCTAAAAGTAAAGCAGAATGCGCCCTAGGGCGCATTCTGCTTTACTTTCAGCCTGCTTTTAGTTACTATCTGCTAGGATATAGAAAATATTTCTTATGGTACATATTTATGACAGTATAAAATGGAACTATTTTCTTTGGCGGATGAATAAAATGAATGCGCTAAAAGTCGCTTCTATAAGGGAAAGGGTTAAATGGGTAAATGTTTGATGTTGTTAGAGTTTGTGTGTGGCATATCCAACAGTATTACATTATTCACGTTGTCTTCTTTGTGCGATTTGAGTAAAGAAACATTGATATAATTATCAGATGGTTTTGATTCTGATCAAACGCTGAGAAACTCTGATCATCATTCAAACTGTTACAAACTACCCCCTGCATTCGGACAAAGGCAGTCAATGTTATCGAAATATGCAAGTTCGGTAGCAGACTCACGTAGTACTGTTCTATATACTTTTATCCTGCTTTCACTACACCGGGTACGTCATCCCTTTCGTCACCAAAGGCGTCACCTGTCGATTTGCAAAACGTTTTGAACTAGATGAAACACCGCGTAACGCGTCGTCTCACCAGGTTCTAAGTTTTTCAAATTCTAATGTTTCTAAACCAAGTTGACGTAAATTCTAAATTCTATATATTATACAAACACAATTCAAGTACAAAGTTCTTTGTTATTATCATTTACTTATTTGACATGAATATATGAAAAAGTATATCTATAGATGCAACATACATAGTCACAAACAAATGTTTGTGCGTACATGTATCATCAGTTATATACAGATTTTAATTTGTTAGATTCCAGATTTCTTATATAACTCTAAGCAGACGACATTTAGGCAGTGGGCGTGTTTGATTGGTTAAGAAGTTGAAAAATGCTGTACAGTGGAGAATGCGGTATTCTTTCACGTTTAAACGCAAACGAAACGAAAATGCATTGCAATGAAATGGCGAAAATGACCTTTTTTGGACAATTTCGACTATTTGTTTTAATCTACGTGGCAAATAGTTTGGAGCCTGATAAGACGCCGGGTGACCCGGCGTCTTATCAGGCTCCAGACTATTTGCAATTGAAATAATAGTTTTAGCGTAGACGCGTTTATTGTCGAAAATAGCGTCGTCCCCATTGTAACATATTTATTATCATTATGAAACGGCGGTGTTCATTGTTTGATGTAATTCTCGTGTGTGATACCCTTAGAAACCTGAGAACACAATAGACCTCATAACTAATTCAAATGAAACTCAGTCGAACTTAGATATCTCGAACTACCTTAAGTCAAACTTAGTATTGCTTAAGCTGAATTTTGATAACCATGCCTTTGCGCAATTCGAACAAACCCGTTCTTCAAAGTCAAATCGTGATGAAGTCACGTTTAAACTTTGAAATATGAGTTAAGTCGGAGATCAGTAGGTTCGACTTACACGTATTATAGAAGTATGCAATTAGCGATATCGGTTACCTCTGGTTGCGTGTAAAATGGTCAGTTTCAGGAGAAATAGGCGTTCGATTTCGATACGGGCTGATGTTACTTCGAAGTACATGTAATATGAACACATAGAAATGCAAACTGTTTCAAAATGCAGTTTATCCGATGCAGTAATGCGTGTGTATGCACCGGCCTTTCTAAAGAAGATACATTGTTGTCTAATGCAAAGCGCATTAACTCTTGTTTCATATTTTATAAGGCATACGCGACATATGACTAATTCGCAAACAGTTTTTATCCTGATCAGACGCCGCGTTACGCGGCTTCTGATCAGGACCTAAACTGCTTGACAATGATTTCGATATGTCTACAGTCGCCCGCCTTCTATGTTTTAAACCATCATACAAACATATTAATAGCAGATGATAATTATGCAGAGAGGGATAATTCTTTAACTGCCAACGGCGCCAAAAAGCGGCTTTGCACACAGTTTATACAGTGGAGAATCTGTTATTCTTTCCCGTTTAAACGCAAACGTACGCAAACGCAAAACACTAAAACATAGAAAAGTACATTTTTTTGACAATTCTGAAAGTTCATCTTTATCTTGGTGGCAAACAGTTTGGAGCCTGATCAGACGCCGGGTTACCCGGCGTCTGATCTGGCTCCAAACTGTTTGCAGTGAAAATAATAGTTTTAGCGTAAACGCGTTTATTGGGAAAGAATAACGTTTTCTCCACTGTATTATGATTAGAAGCCGCGTAACGCGGGATCCAAACTGTTTGACAATCGTTTCGATATTTCTTCAGTTATAATAGCCCTAAATCTGACTTTAACAATATTGCAGACGACACTGCCAATTCAGACGATATTGTGGCGGTACGAGGGTTAGGACAGACGATAAAACTTGGAAGGGAAAGAGTTAATGGGGACGAAAGCATGTAAAGGGCTAATGTATCCCTATCGAGTCTTCGATTGAAAGCTCTTAAAAGCGGGTGTTCCCAGTTTTATGTAATTCTCGTGTCTGATTTTCTTAGAAACCTGAGAACACAATAGACCTCATAACTTATTCAAATGAGGTACATGTATCACAGACGTATGCAATTCAGCGATATCGGTTACCGCTGGTTGCGTGTGAAAGAGTCAGTTTCTGTAGAAAACAGGCGGTCGATCTCGATACGGGCTCTTGTAATGGCACTGCGAAGTACATGTGGTGTGAACACAAATATAGAAATGCATACTGTTGCAAGGTGCATGTTGACCATATAGAGTACAGCGGAGACGTTATTCTCTCCGGTTAACCCATTAGCCCATAGCCTATTTCAAGTATTATATATAGGCTACCACTTAACTCTTTCCTCCCTGAAACTTTAAATGGACAATTCCAGTTTCCATCTTAGTCTAGTCCACTTATGACTTTTAAGGGTTGTTTTTGTCAATGTTTGACATTATGACAAACAGTGAAGACCCTGATCAGAGGGCTCCTTTCGGAGCCCTCTGATCTGGGTCTTCACTGTTTGCATAGGACAAGTGTACTATTCACATGTACACTTTTTGAAAAGGACGCCTATAGGCGGGACTAGGGTTCAAAGGGTTAAAGTAGGTTGTAAGTAAAGCAGAATGTGCCTTTTCTTCAGTGGAGGAAAAAATGAAAGACGTAAAAAGTCGTATTTAGGGGCGATAGGTTAATGTACAAACGAAAAACAAACGCATGGCAATGAAATAAGGAAAATTGCTTAGTTTTAATAATCTGACTATTTATATTTATCAGAGCGGCAAACAGTTTGGAGCCTGATAAGACGTCGTGATCTGCAATGGAAATAATAGGTTTAGCATAAACGCGTTTATATAACGTCTTATCCACTGTAAAACGTGTATGTACATGTACACCAGCCTTTCAAAAGAAGCTGCTTCTGCTGTATAACGGAACAGAACAGAATAGAACAGAACAAAACTTTATTTCGTCTCATGCATGGTTACATGCAGCATGAGGTACAGTATACATGTACACACAAGAAAGACATAAACAACGTGACCTAGCATGGTTTATTCAGAGTCTGAGATAAACATTTGGTATATGTGTAACCAACGTACGCAAAAGCAACAAAAAAAATAAAATTGCTGATTTACATAAAGCATTGGCGACACATGCCGACTTTACAAACAGTTTTGTTCATGATCAGACGCCGCGATCAGGATCAAAACTATTTGAATTTACTTGCATACGCCCCTTACGATGACACCATAATACATTTTTGAATCCTTTATAGTAAATCGGTGTCTTGTCAAGATCTAATCTGTTTGGAATTCTGACTCTTCTTCTGTTGTGAATGATGAAAAGTCTTATCGGGGAACAGTAGCATACTGCAAATATTTCAGGCGAAAACAATACTTAACGATCAAAAGAATTACTAATCTGTGAGCTTATCATTGCAGACGAGGGTGATGGGTGCAGAAAGAGCTAAGTTGCGGCTGCAGCTGAAGTTTGCGTTCTGCACCATTTCAGTATCTTTCCGGGTTGATAACTAACAACAAAGGTGTTTTAATCTTGATACTCATACTAAAAGAATTTCCCCTTATTCATAATTTACTTCTATTGTAGCTTTATTGTTGTTGTTTTCACTAGGTAAGTACATGCACATTGTATATTATTTCACGTGAAGCGCTGTTTTGTGAAAAGAGCTCCATATGAATCTGGTACTATTATAATAAAAACAATAATAAACAATTAATTAACATCCGACAGTGTTATAGCAAACTCCGTTCTTAACATTTACTCAATAGATCACATTTTACGCATTTCATTTATTCTTCTACCGAAGAATCTCGTGTTGATTTATACGGACATGAATGTGTATCATAAGAAACTATACTCTGGTTGACGATAGCTTAAAGCAGGCTGGAAATAAAGACCTGCTTTACACATCTGATAATTAACACAATTCAATGGTCGTCATATAGAGTGTATACTGTTTATCGTCAGTAGCAAGTATCAACGACAATGCATATGTTTTCCATTCGGAATATATCACGAAAGATTCGACCTGTTTTTCATCCCAATGAGACGCCATAATGGATCCGTAATATATCCCATTGCAAGCTCATGGTTGAGAACAGTACATTGATTTGCTTTCGAGTGGAATCAGTTTTGACAGTGCCCTGTCTTCCGTATAAATGCTTGTAGAGGAAATTGATCAAAGCGTGATGATAAAGACATTTTGAAGACGTTAATAGAATCAATGTACTATGAAATAAGCAGTGTCAGTATAAAGTATTCAAATTCAGTTTAGTACCATGAATGATCACAATTACCCCTGACCGTTGTGTGTTGTAGAGTACAGTGGAGAAACTGTTATTCTTTCCCAATAAACGCGTTTACGCTAAAACTATTATTTGCAGTGCAAACAGTTTAGAGCCAGATCAGACGCCGGGTAACCCGGCGTCTGATCAGGCTCCAAACTGTTTGCCACCAAGATAAACATGAAATATCAGAATTGTCCAAAAGTTGTTTTTTTCTACGTTTTAGTGCTTTGCGTTTGCGTACGTTTGCGTTTAAACGGGAAAGAATAACAGATTCTCCACTGTAGGCCTGCAACCACAATCACTCGCACTTTGGTCTGTTAAGCGTACAACACGGAATTTGTTAAATCTACAACCGTTTGCATATTTTTCAAAGCTTTAATGCACTGTCTTTATCATTCCTAAACAAGTCCTAAGCCTTCGGGAGTGGTACATTTTTCTGCATTAAAAATTTGGTCGAGAGCATATTAGCAAACTCCAAAGTCGGTGTCGAATCAATAGCCTTGCATTCTTTCCTCATATTGACCGCATATCAAAACTATTTACGGATACTTCAAACCACAATCACGTGCACTTTAAGAATATATTTTAATAATGTATCTGTCGACATCATAAATGAGCCGTGTCATGAGAAAACCTGCCTTATTGCATTGCAAACAGAGTAGATAAAGGTCAGTCGCCGCGTCAAAGACACAGCGGCTGGTCTTGATCTACCATGTTTGACACCCACATGCATCTAAAGCAATTTATGTAGCTGTTTTGGATACAGTATATGGCCGTGTTGACCAAACGTAGACACAGAGCCTGGATAATCTGTACAATGTTGCAATGCAATAAGGCATTTTTTGTCATGGAACGGCTTATATGGTATTGGCATGGCATGACATGTAAACATCCCTTTTACACGTGTGTTTACAAACAGTTTCAAGCCAGATCATACGCCGTGATCTCGGCTTCTGATCACGATACCAAACTGCTTGGCACTCGATCTCTTATTTAAAAGAAGTACATAAACCCTTACCCCATAGCCTTTTTCTAATTTCGAAGGTAGGCAACTTAAAACAGATTAAAAGTAAACCAGAATGAGTCTTTAGGCGCATGCTGATTACTGTCAACCTGCTTAAAGCTACTAGAACTATTCTCTAGGATAAAGAAAATATTTCTTGTGGTGCATATTCATGACTATATAAAAATGGAATTATTTTCTGAAGTGGATGAATAAACAAAATTCGTAAAAAGGCGTATTTATGGAGTATTGGGCTTAATATAATTTTAACAAAATATGGAGACAATTTAAAAACAGGTGACAACATGACTCTATAATATTATAAAGTATTCGAAATATCAATACCAGTTTGATTTTTCTTCTGTACAATATCGTTTAAGCAAACGTATAGATACGCTTTCGTTGACCCTCTCCTGTATACAGTGGAGAATCTGTTATTCTTTCCCAATAAACGCGTTTACGCTAAAACTATTATTTGCAGTGCAAACAGTTTGGAGCCAGATCAGACGCCGGGTAACCCGGCGTCTGATCAGGCTCCAAACTGTGTGCCACCAAGATAAACAAGAATTATCAGAATCGTCTAAAAGTTGTTCTTTTCTACGTTTTAGTGCTTTGCGTTTGCGTACGTTTGCGTTTAAACGGGAAAGAATAACAGATTCTCCACTGAACATGTACATGTATATGTATTTTACAACGTGTGACATTCAGTATATCCTCTGTGAATTATTCATCGATAATGATTTCCGTTCACTTTCTGTAGGACATAATGCGATATCAGCGCGAGATGTTCTTTTCAGTTCAGAACCTGTTTTTCGCATTTTTGATACGGTATGGCGGGAGATCAATATACAGTGTTCCCTCCCTACAACATCCCTCCCTACAACGACTCTCTCCCCAAACATGACAATCATGCTCAACCTTTCCTCGGCTGCAAGATCGTCTTCTCGAATGATTCGTCGGCTGATTTTCTCTAAATCTAATAGTTGACATGTTGACAGAAAGAAACATAATTGACGAGTGACAAACAGCTTGAATCCAGATCAGACGCCGCGTTACGCGGTGCCTGATCTGGATTCAAGCTGTTTGCAAATGTAAGCCGATTTCTCTCCCTATAACAACTACCCCCGATCAACAAACACAAAGTGTCTCTTATTGGGTGTTGTTGTAGAGACAGATCACTGTATCTATCTGAGTATATATTTTGGTTTGGTTTTCGAAGCATATCGATATGTGTAGGTTGGCATTTCCTGTTCAATAGTTCACAGCCATATGTATTCTATTTAACCCTTTGAACCCTAGTCCCGCATATAGGCGTCATTTTCAAACAATGTACATGTGAATATTAAATAGTCCTGTGCAAACAGTGAAGACCCTGATCAGAGGGCTCCTTTCGGAGCCCTCTGATCAGGGTCTTCACTGTTTGTCATAATGCCAAACATTGACAAAAACAACCCTTAAAAGTCAGAAATGGACTAGACTAAAATGGAAACTGGGATTGTCCATTTGAAGTTTCAGGGAGGAAAGAGTTAAGCAAAGCGGGAAGCAAATGCATTTCAGTAACCTTTTAAAATAGCAGGTTTTGTTTATTCTGAATGTTTGTTTTAATCAGAGTGACCAACTTTTTGGACACTTAGGATTTTTCATGCGGAATGTCGGTGGTTCTACCCAGTTGCCTATCAGTGCCTGAAACAGGGCATAAAGAGCTTCTGTGGCCTTCCTCCACCTGTAGTTAGCTGGACGTCGCGATGTGACTAAGACGCAAAATCATAAAACTCCAAACGGTTTTTGCAATGGAAACAATTGTTTTAGCACAGGAATGATTTAAAACCTATTTTCTACTTTATAGAAGGGGTGCAGCGAATTTGTTTTGCTACAGAGTCACATTGATCTTTGACCGGTTGACGTGGTTCAGTTATAGCATACTCGATTGCAGTACCAGGGGTCATGAGTTTGATCCCCCGCCGGACCAAGTCCTTCGGATGGGACTTTATAAACTGATATCCGGTATACCAGTTCTTTACATTTGGAATCCAAAAAAAAACAGATATCTATGTCGATGATAAGAGTAGGACAGCACACCCGTTGTTTTTCTTCAATATCCGCTCCCCTCTCTTGGGGGTGTCCAATTAGGTCATACATGGCAGAAACGGAGGTTCACAAACTAACAAGCAAACCAAAATACATTGATCTTTATAAACGGAAATGTCCAGTTCAGTATTTCACTGTATTGTGTAACTACGGTGGAACAGACATTTCCCGTCGAAACGAACGCAACTGCAAATCGCTATTCTGGCTGTTTACAGCGAAGCTCTGTCATTACGAAAATGAACACAAATAAAAGTGGTTATAACAAGACAAAATTTATTTTTCCTGTGTAATTAACGTGCGAGTATAGTAAATGGATTTGATATATCGTAAATTGAACTTAGAAGTAAGCTTCATTGTAGCTAACTCTTTGCATGCTAGGTATGTTTTCGCCTACAACAATTGTTGTCTGCTATTGTTCTAAAATTATCATTTTTATAAGTTTCTTTTCCAAACAGGGTCAGACTGTCAAACAGTTTTGTTCCTGAATCAAAACTGTTTGCAAAGGTAATCACCGTAGAACATATCCGCCGCTAGCATGCGAATAGTTAAATGTAAGTAGCGATAAATGTGTAGCCTGATCAAAAAAAGGTAGGTTCGAAAGCGTTAAGATAGGTAATACAGTGGAGAATCTGTTATTCTTTCCCGTTTAAACGCAAACGTACGCAAACGCAAAGCACTAAAACGTAGAAAAGAACAACTTTTGGACAATTCTGATATTTCATGTTTATCTTGGTGGCACACAGTTTGGAGCCTGATCAGACGCCGGGTTACCCGGCGTCTGATCTGGCTCCAAACTGTTTGTATTGGAAATAATAGTTTTAGCGTAAACGCGTTTATTGGGAAAGAATAACAGTTTCTCCACTGTATTAGAGATTTCTGTATTACATTTGTTTTGCAATTAGCAGTTACTGTCTTCAGCAATTTCTATGTATCCTCTATTGCCGCCTAGCTTAGCATCTTATGTACTATAGGTCGCTCTAAGCCGTGAATTTAGTGTCAACACTGCGCATTGTACAGTGCTTCTTATCTTTAACGGCTCTCCGAACAGCGACTTCCTCCTTCGAGCAATTCTTGTTGCTGTTCTCCAAACAGGACAGTTATGTTTAACCCTTTCAATGTTGCAATATCGTATACATAAAAAATGTTTGTTATTTTTTCTCAAAGTTATATACTTGTATTAGACATTTTGACAGAAAAAGCATAAAGATGACTTACCTGTACAAACAGTTTGAACCCAGATCAGACGCCGCGTCACGCGGCGTCTGATCTGAGTTCAAACTGTTTGCAAATGAAAGTCAATTCATGCTCAGCACACTAAGGGTATTAATTTTCCCTCCCTACAACAACTCCCTTCGAACAGCCCACTCAAGCCTTTTGTTGTAGAGAGAGAGAGAGAGCACTGTGATTTGAAGTTATGCTCTGTACTCTTGCACAGTTGTTTGCGTGCGTACGTCGTGTCTTGTTTGGATTACAGTCGTCTGACTGCATTGGTAATTGATGTATGACTCAGTCTTTCACTTTATCTTGCTTCTATTCTAAATAATATATCAGCATTATGTCCTATCATAAATGCCGGGGATGTTTCAAGTATTCGTAAACTAGTTAAACCGTTTGAAGATATTGTAACATTGCTTTTGTATTTCTTTCATTGCAACTTTCGACTAAAGTTTTATATACAAAACATATTGGAACTAGATCAAAAGCCTAGTCATTCGGTGTCTGATCAGGTTCCAAACTATTTGACATTCGAATTAACGTTTCTTCAGATTAATTTCAGATCGCACTAATGCTGTGACTGAAGAAAACCTAAACTCTTTCAACACTAAGTAGCTCTTTTGGGTTATTAGGTTACCTTGTAGATATGTTTAGTTTCCAAATCATGAACGGTGGCTGATCACCCAGTAGATGATGTGTGCATGAAGTAGTGCATATACTGGTCTAAATTAGCAAACTGTGTAGAGTCTGATTTGAATAGCCATTTGATCTGGTTCTACACTGTTTACAAATGTAATGAGTATGTTATATAATAGGATAAGTAACTCTTATTGTAGAGTCGTGTGTGCGTATATTTTATTTAAAAAATGACGGGTGAAGAAGGGCTACGTATACAATTGAGTGCCCACATAACCAGGTTTAACTCCTAATAGTATTTTAGCCACTGACCGTTAGAAGGCGGTACCACACAAATCGCTGCTACTCATCAGAGGTTCCCTATTTGCTTATGCCTATAGTGAGGACGCGATAGGTATTAATCGTTAAGTGTCATGCAGTCGACCCTCCACAGTGCAAGCGTTTGCCTCTAAATAGAGATTTCAATATATATTTTCATGTATTAAAGGATCAGTTGCTACATGGTTTTAGCTTAAACATTAATTATCATCTGCGCGAAAATATATTATATTTTAGCAATTAAATCGCAGGTTTATTTGCACCTGACACTCAGTAGCTATATGAACATATTGGTGTTTTTTTTCCTAAACTCTTCATGTAAATGGCATGTTGCATTGTACCCCTACACTGCCTTAACTCTTGCAACACTAAAAAAACTCTTGTGTATTATTATATTCCCGTGTGGAACTTTCTTGTCTCTGTAACATGAACCAGTTTACTTGAAGGTCTGGGTAGTGTACTAAATATTGCTCTAAATAAGCAAACAGTGCATATCCTGATCAGATGTTTTTGTTTGAATATAATGTAAAAATACCTTGGGCATGAATAACAAATGTTTGCAAATACACACCGGCAGAGAAAAAAATACATAAACGTGACATTTATTATTCAAAGCAATATCCAATTCAAATTGACTTAACCATAACACTCTAGGCGTCTCAGATGTTGCGGACATGTCGTTCGACCCTCCTCTCAATAAAAACTTACAAATATGGAGATTCAAAGTCCAAAACTGCGCGGGAGACCAAGAAAGACCTGGTCAGATCGTGTAAAGGCTGACATTAATGTATGCTACCTTGTTGACGTAAACCTACTTGACAGAGCTGCTTCGAGATCAAGTATTAGACAAACTAGCCGCCTGCTGCCTACCCCAGATGCTGGGATGCCCGCAGCAGATGACAAATGAAATCAGGATTAAGTTAAGCTAACCATAACCATTTCTCCTCTGCTACATAAGGTAGACAATTCCAGTTTCCAGCTACGTTGAGTCTTTTTTGGACTATTTGATAATTGTTTATGTTTTTGCTTTTAATTTATTGCAAAATGACAAACAGTGCAGACCCTGATCAGAGGACAAGTGTACTCGTCTCTGGCTTCATGTTTGTATACGTATACTTGTCACACGAGTTGAATGGCTTAACTCATTATCCCCTAAAACTTCTAATGGACAATTCCGGTTGGTCCATTTTAGACTATTTAGGGTTGGTTTTTTTTATAATATTTTGCAAAATGACAAACAGTGAAGTCCCTGATTAGAGGGCTCCTGTAGTAGCCCTCTAATCAGGGACTTCTCTGTTTGCATTAGACAAGTGTTCTCGTCACAGGTACACTTTTGGTAAAGGACGCATATATGCGTCACTAGGGCTCAATGAGTACATAGTGATATAATCTGACATTGCACAATGATTTGTCTATATTGAAAAACGTACTTTCGCATCTTAAATGCTCTTTCTGAAAACAATAAAGCAAGCCTTCCAAAGTGAATATATCAATTCAGACTGTCTGCATTAACCCTTAGCCCGCCAAATAAATTGTCGTCTGCTATATTTCTCGTCTGCTTCAAGTTTCAAAGTGCTTCAAAGTTGCTCAAAATTGCTGAAAATGTTGTCCGAGTGTCAAACAGCTTGGATCCGGATGAGACGCCGAGTTACTCGGCGTCTCATCCGGATCCAAGCTGTTTGCATATGGAGCTATAGTCGTGAGTGGCAGGCTAAGGGTTAATGGCTTAACCCTGTTTCTGCCGTCATATAGTCTGCTTTGAATGTGTAGTCTGCCACATTTGTGAAATGTATATCCAAAATAAACTTACATACGGTTGTCAAACAGTTTAGATTCAAATCAAACGCCGCGTAACGCGGTATATGATCTGGGTCCAAACTGTTTGCAAAATTTAATACCAGTCAAGTCGCGATAGGCAGGATAAGTGTTAAAGTCAGACAACTGAATCAGCAATTTCCGGGTCTTTCGGTGTTTGACAAACGAGCTAATGTCTGACAATATAAATATGAAATATTCATAGTGTCAGATAAACCAAGAAACAATTTTCTTGGTGTGTCTCTGTCTACTCACTATCACGAATGTTTGAGAATAAGTTGGCACATTTTGCCTCCGTTTAACCCTTTCCCCCATAGAAGCGCCTTTTAGCGGATATGATTTATTATTCCGCTGAAGAAAATAGTTCCAATTTAATCAGCCATGAATATATAGTATATGGAATATTTCTATATTTTAGCACATGGAAGCTTAAAGCTGGCTGAAAGTAAAGCAGAATGCGCCCAAAGGCGCATTCTGCTTTACTTTCAACCTGCTTTAAGTGGTCAACTATCTTCAATACTAGAAATAGGCTATCAGGTAAAGGGTTAAACGCAAACGAAACGTAAACGCAATGCAACGATAAAGAAAATTACATTGTTTTTACTTTTAAACTATCTATTTCTATTATAGTCGCAAACAGTTTGGAGTCTGATCAGACGCCGGATAAAAATGTTTTAGCATAAATGCCTTTTTTGGATAATAATAATATCATCAACAAATAAAAATCATGTTGCAAATATTTAGTATTCAATGCAATTCTGAGAGGGGGACAACTTTCGTCATTACACCGGCATACCTATGGTGATCGAAACACACCTTTCAGTTTGTTCATACAGCTTAACCTATTACCCCATTAAAACGCCCTTTTACGCCTTTTATTCATCTCTTCATCGAGTAGAATAGTTTCAATTTATACAGCCAAGAATATGTAACATAAGAAATATTTTCTATATTCTAGCAGATGGTAGCTTAAACTTTCAACCTGCTTAAAGTGGTCAACTATCTTCAATACTAAAAGCAGGCTATGGTTTATATGTTATCATTTCATATTTATGATATAAAGAAAAGTAGAGACTCTGATATGACGCTGTATAATGCGGGGTGGACACTGTTTGCAAATGTCATTGACCATGAATGGCTTGACGAAGGAACACGTAAGGAGAGCTCTTTAGATATGATACAACTTATTGCAGGTCGTGCAAGACAACAGAAGCTTCTAAAAGTGTATTGCTGTGTTCCTACAATAAATTTGCAACCGCCCTGTCGTCTTTTGAATTACAGTGTTCCCTCCCTACAACGGCCCTCCCAACAACGATTCCCTCCTTACAACGACGTTCGTCGCAGTTCCCTAACAGGACATTTATGTCTAACGCTTTGACTGCTGTAATATCGTCTACTTAAAGTTGTCGTCTGCTGTTTTTCTCAAAATTACATATTTGACATTTTGACAGAAAAATACTAAATTATGAGTGACAAACAGCTTGAATCCAGATCAAACGCCGCGTAACGCGGCGTCTGATCTGGATTCAAGCTGTTTGTTAATGTTAACCAATTTCCCTCTCTATAACGACTCCCTCCGTACAACGCACACAATCAGTGTCTCCCATTGGTTGTCGTTGTAGAGAGGGAGCGCTGTATAAGTATTCCACCTTAATCCATTTATGCCTGGATATTGCAATGAACTCTCTCTGTATAGTTGCTTGAGTATTTCATTGTTGATTTAAGACACTGTAGTGTTTGACCATAGAGCAAACTATTTCATATGATATAGCAAACAGTGCAGGCCCGTATTTGCAACCTGTCATTAGGGTCTGCGCTGGTTGCCAATGCCCATTAGTAGACTTAAATTGGTTAACTCATTATCCCCTGAAACTTCCAATGGAAAATTCCAGTTTGCAATAAAGGATGGTCCATTTTAGACTATTTAGGGTTGTTTTTTGTAATAAGTTGAAAAATGACAAACAGTGAAGTCCCTGATCAGAGGGCTCCTGCAGGAGCCCTCTGATCAGGGACTTCACTGTTTGCATAGGACAAGTGTACTCTTCACAGGTAAACATTTGGTAAACGACGCATATATGCGTCACTAGGGCTCAATGAGTTAATCCAAGGACCCACATTTCAACAATTCAAAAGCTGTTTTCCGATGTTGACTGTATACTTGTAATGATAGTTTCGAGACAAGCTGTAATTGTGCTCTAGAAGGATCATATCGCAGACTATGTATATTTTAATCCAAACCCCACATTTCAACAATTCAACAACTATTTTCATGTGTTGTCCGTATACAGGATCGTATTGCAGACTAGGCCAATTTTCAGATTTACAGTGTTCAGCAAAATTAGCATTCTGTCTAGACCTCTCTAACGCCTACCTAAAGCACAAGCTATATCAGATAAAACGTCATTAATAGATACACCATTTTCTTTGACGAATCCCGAATACAATGCTTAATTCTAAAAGTGTGGTCCGAGATTATACAAAAATATTGACATGTGATCAAGATCCAAACTGTTTGTTACGTATGTACCGGTGTATGCTTCTTTAACCCCTCCACTAGTTATTTGAAAACAGTTTGGATCCTGATCAGACGCCGCGTAACGCGGCGTCTGATCAGGATACAAACTGTTTTACACTTATTTGAATATTTCATTAGTCAAAAAACTAAATATTTAATTTTAGAAATAAAAGCAGACGACAATTGTTTAAAATTGATGACGTCATGGCAGTGAAGGGGTTAATCAAAATACCTAAAGTGGACTAGAGAAATAAAAGAAGATGATACTTTCATAAGCAGTAGATAATGGCACAGTTAACCTTACAATGTCCACACACAATGCTGCTGAGTTTGCACGACATGACTCGTCATATTGGAAGAGGATGACATTTTACCCTTACTGTCATGGCGTCATCTGCTTAGAACAATAGTCGTCTGCTTTTATTTCTCCTATTCAAAGTTAAGCAGTTTTATGTAAGAAAAAATGAGCGTCAAACAGTTTAGATCTGGATCAGACGTCGCGTCAACAATCATAATTTTTAGGTTTGGTTTCTGCAAGGCAATGAAAAGTGAGAACTGTTAGAATATAAACTAGTCTGTTAAACGGAGGCGTAAAAGTCAGTCTTGATTAGATTTGACAGCTTGACACAAGCAAAAGTAATGCAGAAAGTACTACAGAAATGCAGATGGAGCTTTCTCCATTTTGTTCGTCTGGTATTTGGCCGTATCTTGTCTAAAAATAGTATTGTTGACTGATTGAATTGCTGATGAGAATATTGTGTAATTGTACTTCAGAAAGGACATACGTCTAACTAACTTGTTACAATTTAAGGTTGTGGTGTTAATTGAGATTTATCGTCTCAACTAAAAGTAGATTTATTGTATTTACACTATCTTAATGAACTATTGCACCTTGAGAATGAGCTCATTCGACAATATAACTACATGTTGCCTGTCTACTTCGTGCTCTATTCTTTCTGTATAGAACTTACATATCGTTAAAGTTCATTAACTAAATTGACATAACTTTAAAACTATGTGCGATTTTGTGATAATAGTTGTAAACAGATTCTATCAAGATGAGACATCGAGTAACTTGGTGTCTGATTTTGATACAAACTATTGGATACTCTGGTGATAGTTCCGACCAGAATTACAAATAAAGCAATTGTGGCGATTGCTGAAAACGCAAAACTCTGTAAAAAAAACTATGCTAAACTTTCTCAATGTTAACCCTTATCCTGCTGTAATATCGTCTGCTTTGAAATCATCGTCTGCAAAATTTGCTAAATTTATATTTATACGTTCTTAAGTAAAGAAACCTAATACTATATAGTGTCAAACAATTTGGATCCAAATCAGACGCCGCATTATAGGTATTAGACGGCGCCTGACCAGTGAAGACGCGACCATCAGACAAAGGGTTTACAAACAATTAGCAATGAAAGTTATTATTATTATTTTTGTATATAGCCCATACACATTCTACTGGCGCATTTAATGCATTATTTTCAAACAGTGTATTAGAGAATATGTGATCAGGGTCTGTACTGTTTGTTGGGTGAAAGGCCGATTCTAAGTTGGTAGAACGTGTGGCCAAACCCTTTTTCCTGTAATACAATTTGGAAATAAAATATGTTTAAACTAAACTGTTTGTTAGTTTGTATTAAATTGTAGAAAACAACCCTGAATAGGCAAAAAGAATTAGACTTAAGTGAGGAACTGGAAAATTTCATTTAAATTTGTGAAAGTTAAATATCAAGATTTTTTCGTAATTTGCAATTTAGTGACTTTTTCAAATTTTTGGCTTTTTTAAATATTGATATTTCCAATTAATATTTCATGAAATAGTTTTGATTGGATAATATCTTATATTGTCTGTGCAATTTACTTGGACGTATAGAGTTTATTGAGTTATATTAATTTATAAAAAAATATATATATTCCTGTTTATTAACAATGGAACTTTTCTTCAAAAACTATCATTTCAAAACAAAAACGGTGTTAACACTTTTCACTCTCAATACGGTAGATTTCAATTTAAACAAGGTTTCATTGAGGTTTGATAGGAAATAAGCAGACATGTGAACCGCCTTAAGTCAAAACTATAAAGTACATCTAATTTCTGATGTATCCATCTATGGAGAAATATATAATAATTGAGAATTTTAGATTCTGACTTACGACAATAACTGTCTTACGTCGTTTCTTAAGACGGGTCCCAAAAGGAACATCATTTAGATCGAAATTGTTTGGCAATCATATTATATTTTCTAAAGGAAGTGGCAAGTATTTTGGTATCCATGACATTACTGTGGAAGTTCGTGGTAAACAAAACCGCTGATTTTTTATGGAAAATGTGTTGAACTAGAATTCAAAATACTCTCTTAACTCATTGAGCCCTAGTGACGCATAAATGCGTCCTCTACCAAAAGTGTACATGTAAAGAGTACACTTGTCTAATGCAAACAGTGAAGTCCCTGATTAGAGGGCTCTTACAGGAGCCATCCAATCAGGGACTTCACTGTTTGTCATTTTGTAATATATTATAAAAACAACCCTAAATAGTCTAAAATGGACCAGCCTTTATTGTAAACTGGAATTGTCCATTGGAAGTTCTAGGAGATAATGAGTGAAATACACGTGTGCGCGCCTTATAAATCAATAAAAAAACTAAGTTTAAACGTTTGTCTATAACAGCCATATTGTCGTCTGCAAAATGTTTCTTTTGCAGTTATTTTTAGATTCATACATTGTTTGTATTTGATTTAATGTCAAAACATTAGGATGCAGTTCAGACGCAAAGTACTAGGCATCTGGCATGGATCAAATCAGTTTAAAAACGTAAGTTGGGACGTCATAGGCAGTGGAAAATGAATATGGGACGAGTCATGTCATAACCAGCCTTTTTGCATTGCAGCAATGGACAGACCAAGAACCGTTGCCACTTTGGCTCTGTATCTGAGTTTGGTCTACTCTGCCAACATTAATACAGTATGACAATAAATGATAATAAAAATAATGCATGCAATAATAAAGATTTTATTCAACGAGAGAGCTCATTGATAAAAAACAATCTTCCATGAGCCCTTAAGTTTAACGTATATACCTCGTATAAAGCACATCATACTAAACATATAGATCTAATTAACAATAATATTACACAATTAATATTTACTAGCAATTTGCAAGAACAAATTAGTATCTTAATTAATCTTTTGCATAGTCTTATATGTATGTGTACTCTATGAACAATGTACTCGTTAAGTGTACACATGTGCGTCCTTTGTAAACAGTGAAGACCGATATCAGAAGGTTACTATAGGAGTTCTCTGATCAGGATCTACACCGTCCTTCATTTAACAATATATTGACAGAGATAACTCCTACACAGATCCAGTAGAGTATGGACTAGACAATCGGATACTGGAACTGTTCGTTTGAAATTTCAGGGAGGAAAGAGTTAAAGTAATCTAATACAGATCTATTATAAATTGATATTATTTGAAAAACAGTGGAGACTCAGCTGAGAGATCACGCGCATGACCTCTTTATCTGTGTCTCCATAGTTTGAATATGATATAGCTACATAAAATGTTTCAGATGCAGATGCATGTAGGTGTCAAACATTGTAGATCAAAACCAGCCGTCGCAATGCAATGGTTTGCCGTGGCTCACTGGTTTGGGCCTTAACCTTTTGCACTTTATGTAATTCAATTGTCGCCTGCAAAGAATTTCCTCTGCAATAATGCTCGCCATTGCTTATTCTGCATCCTGTTTGAGATAACATTCGAATTTCTACATTTCGAACTCTGTTCAATCGACCATATTCTGGGCTCAAAGTTAAAACGTGGCTAAGCAACGTTTTAACATTGAAATACGGATACCGGTATGTTTCACTTTGGCGAATTCGATATGTCGAAAATGAAATATAGAAATACGGGTAAATTCCACTTAAGCAAATTCGAGATACAAAGTTTGACCATATATTACATGTACATAGAGTTTATAACTATCTGCTTTAACCAATTCACCAACAAATTATCGTCTACTACTAAAGTTATCGTCTGCAATTTTATTCAAAATGCAAATGTTTGAAGTTTAGATCGCAGAAATATTGATACGAGTGCCAAACAGTTTTGACCCTGATCAGACGCCGCGTCAATCGGCGATTGATCTGGGTCTAAACTGTTTGCAATTTCGACGTTTGTTTCCAATGGCGTTGGAAGGGTTAAATGTTTCCCCCTGTGGTGTATGCTGCGTATCTAGAGAAACTCTATTGATTGTACACCCTTAACCTTTATCGTGCTGTAATATCGTCTGCTTTCAAATTGTCGTCTGCAAATTTGGTAAAATTCAGATACATGTAGATATACTTTTGAGTTGCAGAAAACTAAAGCCGAATATCAAACAGTGTCGATCAAGATCAGACGCCGCGTTGCGCGTAGCAAAGTCGCGATCAGCGGGCAAAGGGTTAACATTGAAATATGTGTCATATTGTCAGAAGTGATGTATAGCTAAGGAAATATTATTTGTCTGGCTAGAAAAGTTTGGAATAATGGTATATTCCCTGGAAAAGCCTGTCTGTGTATTTACCCATTCACTGCCTTACCCCGAGTCCAGTAGCGCGTTCAAGTACCGTATCGATGCAATCGATTGCATCGGAAAACGGTAACAATTCACCTTTAACAACCGTTAGGGTGTTACCGATTGCGAACGACACGAACGGCCTCAGAGGTAGTTCGCCATCCCCAACAAGGAAAACAAAATGGCTACCAAATGAATTTAATACAACCGGCGAACAGTCCCGACTTAATTTCTCATCAATAAACCAACATTTTCCGATACTTAATGTATCAAATAAAGCAGCTTACATCTGAGCAGCTAAATCTTATTTTTATATGCAGTAAAAGTGATGCATTTCAGTTGATTAGTGCACTTTTGCTTGTGATATTAAGATTCGCACATAAATCGTTCGTACCCTTGAAAAGTTAATAAACTTTGGGGCGCAATGAGTTATTATTGAAGAGTATCGGTGAACGTTAGATGTCGTACTATATGGGTTGTTTGCATCGGTTAACGTTACTGTTCGCTGGTACGGTACTTGAACGCCCTACTGTAGTTGTTTGCAAACAGTTTGGATTCTGATCAGACGCCGCGTAACGCGGCGTCTGATCAGGATCCAAACTGTTTGACACTCGTTCAATATTTCTTAAGTCAAAATACCTAAAAAATGATTTTTAGAAATAGAAGCAGACGACAATTGTTTAAATTTGATGACGTCATGGCAGTGAAGGGATTAATAAACTACCGATATATAGTTTTGATTGACCTTTCCATTGCCTTACCCCGAGTACAGTGGTTATTTGCAACCAGTACGGATCCTGAACAAAGGTCGCGTAACGCAGCGGCTGATCAGAATCAAAATCGCTGGACACTTATTACGATATTTCTTCAGTAAATTTACCTAAAGTGTAAATGTGAGAAATAAAAGCAGACGACATTTGTTTAAAGGTTATGACGTCATAGCAGTTAAGGGGTTAATCAATGGGCCAACAATACAATATAACTTATCACTATAACACTCGGGTACTGTAAAAATAATTTCTGAAGAGATACTGCTGCGTTTCGCGACGTCTGATTAGGATCAAAACTGTTTGCAAAGTCGATGTTATGCGACTCCTACGAAGTTAGGGTTAAATGCTTTGACAAATTAAGCAGCTGACATGATTAACCCCCTCAGTTCCGTGACGTCATAAATTTTAAAGAATTGTCGTCTGCTTTTATTTCTTAAATTTTAGTTTTTGCTATTATGACTGAAGAAATATTGCAATGAGTGTCGTCTGATCAGGATCCAAACTGTTTGCAAAAACATGTTGTCCTGGGGGTAAGGCAGTGAATGGGGTTAAGGATATTTGATCGTTGTTCATAAAAAGAAACTCAGTTTTACCTCATACAAAAACCAAGCGAAATTGTAGCACTTATTGACAAAATTTATTGCATCAATATCGTGTATAATATTTAAGCATCCTGCTACAGTGGAGAATCTGTTATTCTTTCCCGTTTAAACGCAAACGTACGCAAACGCAAAGCACTAAAACGTAGAAAAGAACAACTTTTGGACAATTCTGATATTTCATGTTTATCTTGGTGGCAAACAGTTTGGAGCCTGATCAGACGCCGGGTTACCCGGCGTCTGATCTGGCTCCAAACTGTTTGCACTGCAAATAATAGTTTTAGCGTAAACGCGTTTATTGGGAAAGAATAACAGTTTCTCCACTGTACCTCAGAAACATTTTAGTTTGATATTTCACAATGTGCTTTATTACTTCTTATTTATAAGTTGCAGTAGCTATTACCTTTTCCATTTTATTTGCAGTAGAATATTGATTTAACCCTTTCCCCCATAGAAGCGCTTTTTAGCGCATTCAGTTTATTCTTGCCCTGAAGAAAATAGTTCCAATTTATACATTCATAATTATGTATTATACGAAACATTTTCTATATTCTAGCAGATGATAGCTTAAAGCAGGCTGAAAGTAAAGCAGAATGCGCTTAAAGCGCATTCTGCTTTACTTTCAACCTGCTTTAAGTGGACACCTATATTCAATACTAGAGATATGCTATGTGGGAAAGGGTTAAACGTCAGCTAAAGAAACTGCGAGGGACGGAGAGTGGTGATTCAGAAGCCTTCAGATGTCATACTTGGTCATATATATTACTCATCGCTGCACAAATTCTACAGAATCCATTGCATGCCATCTTGCCCGACTAGAATATGTGTTGGCATATTTAAAAGTTGCTGTCTCCAATGTGTTTCAATGTAGATTTAACTTCTTTCACCACAAAGGTCGAATAAAGTCGACTTTGCAAACAATTTGGACCTGGAACAGACGCCATGTCACGCGGCGTCTGATCAGGATCCAAACTGTTTGACACTCGTATCAATATTTTTAAAGTCAAACTACCTTGAATCCAACTTTGAAACGTTCTTGCAGACATCACTATTTTAGCAGGCGACAATATAGCGGTGAATCGGTAAATATTTCACGTTTAATTTGGCGCCGAAAGAGATAAATTATGTTAGCTTAGCAAAACCTACACGATAGTCAAACTTAAGATTTCCACCAGGCCAGTGCCCCGGAGTCTGATCTGTTTATTTATCAATGCTATTGTATAAACTTAGATGTGATACTTTCCCAATAAACGCGGTATGTCAATGACCTTATGGCCATTGCAACAGTTTGGAGCCGGATCAGACGTATGGTCATGTTCCAAACTGTTTGCTCATAAGATTAAAATATAAACGTCAACAAATGCAAGAAATTATCAGTTTAGTTACAACGTGAAATAATTATACAGGTCCCAGTGAAATATGGTATCTTCCTGTTTGACAAAGAATCACCAGCGAGAAACACGTACAGTGGAGAATCTGTTATTCTTTCCCGATGAACGCGTTTACGCTAAAACTATTATTTGCAGTGCAAACAGTTTGGAGCCAGATCAGACGCCGGGTAACCCGGCGTCTGATCAGGCTCCAAACTGTTTGCCACCAAGATAAACAAGAATTATCAGAATTGTCTAAAAGTTGTTCTTTTCTACGTTTTAGTGCTTTGCGTTTGCGTACGTTTGCATTTAAACGGGAAAGAATAACAGATTCTCCACTGTATTTACGTTCCCTAAATAAACTTCCAGAAACCTGCTTCCAATACAAACATTTCCCAAAACGATATATGCGAACGTTTGTTTCGACCGAACAAGTTAACCCTTAGCCTGCCACTCACGACTATAGCTCCATATGCAAACAGCTTGGATCCGGATGAGACGCCGAGTAACTCGGCGTCTCATCCGGATCCAAGCTGTTTGACACTCGGACAAAATGTTCAGCAATTTTGAGCAACTTTGAAGCACTTTGAAACTTGAAGCAGACGAGAAATATAGCAGACGACAATTTATTTGGCGGGCTAAGGGTTAATATTTTCCGTCATGCAATGTGGTGAAATATTTATTTCATGCCCATTATCACCAGGCATTCCCCAATAGTATGGATTCCTCAATACTGGAACCAGTTTCACGAGATTTATCAAACAGAGATTTGGCTCAAACGATTCTACAATGCAGAAAAAACGAGCCAGTCCAGAACCGCGGGGAAAAATACAATATAACTGTCGTTTTAGTGTCTAGTTGAGAATTCCTTTGTTTCGCCAATCCATTCATTGTTCTCATGGTTACGAAGAGCAAATTAATAAGACTTAACGCCTTTCTCACAAGAAGCACATTCGGACGCACTTTCGTCATATCATTTGCACAATAAGCCATTACCCCATAAATACGCCTTTTAATGGCTATTTCTTTTCTACAATATGGATAATAGTTCTCAGCTAGGAATCCTGTACTAAAATAGTTTAAGTATATTTCCAACTGGTAGTTTAAAACAGGCTGAAAGTAAAGCAAAATGCGCCTTAACCCTTTGAACCCTAGTCCCGCATATTGGCGTTCTTTGCCAACATTGTACATGTGAATAGTACACTTGTCCTATGCAAACAGTGAAGACCCAGATCAGAGGGCTCCTAGGAGCCCTCTGATCAGGGTCTTCACTGTTTGTCTTAATACCAAACATTGACAAAACAACCCTTAAAAGTCATAAATGGACTGGACTTAAACGGTAACTGGAAGTGTCCATCTAAAGTTTCAGGGAGGAAAGAGTTAAAGCGCGTGTTGCTTAACGTTCAATCTGTTTCAAGTGGTCACCTGTATTCAAAACTAAAACCAGGATATGAGGTACTGGGTTTAACATTTTCTACATTTCAGTTGTCCTCAAACAAGAATCAAACCAGTTTTGACGTAAAATATATGTTAAAACCCCTTACAAAAGTAGACATAAGCAAACTGTGTAGACACTAATGAGACACCGTATTTTGCAGCGTCTCATCAGTTCTGCACCATTTGCTATATTATACGAAAGTAGCTGCCTTATGAAAAAACACGCGGCGTCTGACCAGGATCTAAACTGTTTGACAATCATTCAACATTTCTTAAGTCCAATTTACATTTGAGAAATAAGATCAGACGACAATTGTTCAAAGCTGATGACGCCGTGACATTGAAGGAATAAAATGGCTGTCAAAGGTCGCCCCATTTACGACTAGTTTGTCCGGTGTACCCGCTAACCGAGTTGGTTTGCACGATGGGAAATGGGACACTGCCCGAAATAGTGCCAAAACTATGAACATATACATCTACTGGTATTTCTGAATTGCCAATGTAAAGTTTCAAAAAGATTAAACATTGCGTATAACAGAAAATGACCTTGCATTTAGTTGGGTCAAGTATGTGTATACCGGCAAAGGAAGGCAGGAGAGTGCAATGAATATTATTATGTCAAGTCAAGTCGAAATCAGGGTTTTCAGGAAAACAATGGAAGCTTGCTTTTTTATTTTAATATCGGATAATCATAGAGTTCTCCCGTTTTACGTTGCCAGGGCAGTCTGATTAAAGTCGACTCTCCCGATAACTGTTTCCTATTTACAGATGAAAGTATTTAATTAAAATAAAAGAGCCATGCCATGACAAAACCAGCCTTATTGCATTGCAACATTGTATACCAGGGCTGCCATAAGTTGATCATAAAAGCATGAAACTTTCAATTTCTCAAGCGCGAATACTTAAATCAGGTTGAACGTAAAGCAGAATGCGCCTTCAGGCGCATTCTGCTTTATTTTCAGCCTGTTTAAAGCTACCATCTGCTAAGAAAAAACTCCAAAGATTTTGAAAAAATCCGGAGAAATGGCAGCTCTGGTATATAGACCAGGTACCATTGTCATCACAGGCTTTGTTTCTGAGTTTGGTCTTCACTACGAAATACCGTATATAATACAGCTACATATAATGCTTTAGATGCACGTGGGTGTCAAACAGTGAAGATCAAGACCAACCATCTTGTTTTTGACGCGACGGCTTGTCTTGATCTACACTATTTGCAATGCAATAAGTCAAGTTTACTAATGGCACGGCACAAATTCATTTGTAACGAGACTTCAAATATCGAAATAAGATATAACAGTTCCGTTTTATTACATGTACATTGTACTCGCTTAAGCCACGTTTTAACTATGATATGCGGATATGTTCGACTTAATCGAGTTTCTATTGTCTACATTTAACGTTTGCAAACGGTTGCTACGACATAATCGTGTTCGAGTTTTCGCAAATCGACTGTATTCATTGTCTGGAGGGCTGCAATATCTTATCTTTACAGTAATAACAAGAACAAATGTATTTTTAAATATTAATGTTCTTCCGTTAAGTATCTGAGCCTAAGTAATCTTGCCAACGTCCCAAACGTAAAACTTATCTTTTTCTTTTTATTGATCCTATTTCACAGTTTACTCTAGTTCTAGCTCACATGCAATAAGCCTATGTATAATCTAGTATAAATCTGCTTCAGGGTCAACTGGGGAATTTGAAAAAGTATATTGTATAAATTTACGATACTATATAATTGTTTCATTTTTAGCATTCCAAATTGTCATATGAATGTGATAGTCAAAGCTATTGATTAAATATGAATAAACACAGTTGTGCCCACGATCCCATATATGGGACATAGGCAAACAGTGTAGACTATGATCAGACGCCGCATTAAACGGCGCCTGATCAGAGTCTACACTGTTTGCTGATAGGAATTTCAATATAAAAAAAAATGAAAATGAAAATGTTGACCAGGCATCCCTTTGATAAAAAAATGGAGTAATCCAATATATAAAACATGGAAGAATCCACTGGGCGTAAATGGGTAAAATGAGTAATATTTTCTAACATGCCTTAAGTGCGAGACACTATCAGCTGACAATGAAACAGCTGAATCAGCAATTTCCTGTCATGCTGTTTGACGAACGAAATTTGTGCAACCCTTTTCGTGCTAAATATAACATGAGCTACAGTTAACACTTTCAAGCCGAGCGACGAGTATACTCGTCATTTACAAACAGTGTACCTGTGAGGGTTACACTTGTCCCATGCAAACAGTGTAAACCCTGATCAGATATTGTTCTATATATCATCCCTATATGGTCGAATATGGACTAGACTTATTTTTATACTGGAATTGTCCATGAAAGGTTTCAGGGGTGAATGAGTTAAAGGGCCTCTGTATCAAACTTGAATTGAGGCGTCTTATATAGATCATACACGTAGAAAGTGTCTCTTTTTCTCTGTAAAAAGGTATAAAGCTAGCTATAAATGCGACAGGGGATAATTCCATATATGTTAAGATTAATATTAGCTAGGCCTTAAGCTAGAAGAACACTTTCGCCGCAACATTCGTCGTCTGCAGGTCATTAGAGGACTGATATATCATACAATTCTCTTAAAAAAACATTATGAGGGTGACAAACAGTTTGGAGACCTATGGGACGTTGAGTTTCTCGGCGTTTCATCCGGATCTTAACGGTGTGCGAGGGTTATCATAATTTCACTCGCTAGAGGTTATGTATCACAACGTTTTATACATAAATGGTGCATCTCCTACATATGTAAATGAGATTGCACGTCATGCAAATGTGCATTCTCAGCACTGGGATAATTAATCAATATGCATTCAGCTCTCCGTGTTTACCGGGCAAACGCCACCTGCTGACATGCCAGTTTTGTTATAAACAGACCTACTATTGCATAGCAAACATAATAAATCTTGACTAGCCGCCTTGATCAAAGACGCGGTGGCTGGCCTTGATCTACACTGTTTGAGACCCACGTGCATTTAAAGTATTTTATGTAGATGTATTTTACGGTTTTTGGCAGTGTACACCACACTCAGATACAGAGCCTGGGATGATAACGGTGATAAGTGTGTACAATGCTGCAATGCAATTAGGCTGGTTTTGTCATGGTACGTCTTAAAATAATGATTAGGCGTTTTGTGTAGCTCAAAGCGTTTAAATGCATTCAATGCATTGACATCCTCTGATCATTGTGGTAAGCTTTTATTTCGAGTCTATATTAGGCATTTTGACTACACCTGACCTAAAATGTGTGATAATGATTTATATTTGCTATGCTGATATGCTAAATGTTAACAACTGTCTTGTTTAACCCTTGAAGAAATTATACAAAGATCTGAATTGTCTAAACCGAGATATGCATTTTTTCATTGTTTCAAAATGTTTGAAAATGCTAATATACAAGCTGCATACAGTTGTTATAAACGTAAAAAAACCTGTAAAACATCTGGCCTACACTATACATATTATCTCAGACCAAAAAGCCTTTAGAACAAACAAATACAAATCGACTATCCCTGTTCAGAGCCAAGGAATTTACAGACACATATCTTCAATTTTTGTACGCAAAATAAACAAACACTGTCTTCCTGAAATGCTGCCAGCTGATTTTCTTTATGTTACTGTTGCATTTTCATCTTTGAAAATGTACAATTTTAAGGATAAACGAATCATGCCATCCATAAAGTAATGTAGTGGTGAGGTTGCTCTAATCGCGTTTAATTTTCACTACAATGATGTCAAGTGCTTATAACCTCCGTCTGCTCTTTTTTCTCTAATATAATACATGTAAATAACCTTGGCGTTACTGTCAAACAGTTTGAATCCTTATCAAAAGCCAAACTACTGGAATAATCGCCATGATGCCGGTACAATCGAGCCATGGCAAATAAGTGGTTTAAAATTATCATTGTACTTATTTCCATTAAAGATAACTCATTAAATTTCTTCAAACATCTTACATAATGTAATTTAAGATACAGTACAAGTCTCGCAATGTTTAAAGAATCCGCGGTCCGTCGCAATTTCAGCGACCGCGGACGGGCGTATTTGTCCGTCATGATATTTGAGGTATTCCGCAGTCCATCGCGGATAGTGATGGGTCCGTGATGGGTCCGTGATGGTGTCTCACCGGGGTTCTCGCCGCCGGACGCGATCGTTATCACCGCGGATCGTGGTGATATCGTCACGGACCGCGGTGCACCACTGCGGATCGCGCTGGTCCATACCTGGATTGATATTTTGTTTCCTTGGTTAATTTCCACAGCCTATTTGCTCCTATATTGCGCACAATAAAAGGTGTTCAATATATGAAATAAATCATTCGAAAAAAGTTCATTGTGGCTTATTTCCAACCGAAACCGTTCTGCATTCGACAAGCATCTATTTGTTTGGCGTGTTTGATTTATGTTTACAGAACCTGATTGTGAATTGTCTGGTTCTGTTCGGAAAAATACGATGTGCAATATTCGAGTCTATTTTCTACTTAAGTGTTGCCAAAAATTTATTTCTGATAAAGAAACACGGTACAACCGATTATCCAACAGCAAAAACAGCCTTTATGATGTTTCAACTTTGCATACACGCGTATGCCATTTTGGCTCTATATATAGTAAAGTTCCACTTTTAACCCTTTCATGATCAAATTATTCGGGAGAATTTTCCCCTTCATCGCTTTATTGTCGTCTGCTTCAATGTTGTTTTTTCTGCAATACACATTTCAAAGATATATTTAATGTTGTATGACCTTATAAATGTCGATACGACAGTCAAACTGTGTGGGTCCTAATTACGTCTGATCAGGCCCCAACTAGTTACAAACGCGCTTTAAAGCGTCATTGAGAGTGAAAGGGTTATAAGTAAATCGATTTTACGGTTTCAATTTCACATCAGTCTAAATATTAGTATCATAAATCTCCTGAAAACTATTCCCAAAATCTGTGAGTCCGCATTAGTCTTCTATGATTCCTGTATATATTTAGCCTACATAATTATCTGACTTGCAGACGAAATAACTTTGAGAGTTTATTATGTCATAGTGGGACTCATTTATAATGGAAGTGAAAGGATTAAAGAATAATTATCATTTATTCTAAACTTAAAATACGTCACTCTAACGCAAACATTCTTTCTTTTTAAACGGATATTTCTTAATTTAAATGCCCACTAGTCTTAAATACCAGACGCTTCAAATAAAAGCAATATAAAGACAATACTGAATCTTAAAATGTCTTTTTCTAAACATTGCATGTAATCGAATTATACTGTGGAGAAAATGTTATTATTTCCCAATAAACGCGTTTACGCTAAAACAAGTATTTCCATTGCAAACAAATTGGAGCCAGATTAGAATAGACGCCGGGTTACCCGGCGTCTGATTAGGCTCCAAACTATAACAAAGTTGTCATTACATGTATATGCATTCAAGTGTTTTGCGTTCGCGTTTCGTTTGCGTTTAAACGGGAAAGTATAAACGTTTTGTCCATTGTAAATGTAACAGAATTTGGTCATTTACAAGCTTACTAAAAACTCGTCACATCGAATCCTGTTACCATACAAACCCCGGACTAGAGAGATTCTTAAGCAGTATATTGGTGATGGGGTTTAAAAACAACATTTTAAACAGTTTTTATTGAATGACGTTTTAAAAATGTGGCAACTAAATGCAGGATGGCTTTAAGACAGGTAGCAGCCAATTGCAGATGAGCAGTAATTTAGCAAGCTCTGTTGTACTGTTGCGATCAACCACCTGCCTTAATGACTATTTAAGCCTGTTATTGTATCCTTTGTAAGCAGATAGAATAAATATATTTCGGACGGAAAATTGATTTCGCCGGTTACACACATGGGAAACTGAAGGAGCTTCCTGCCTTACTTTTACCTTACTGTAAGCAGTAACCTGTCCTAAACACCTAATAATTAACACAGTTTTAGGGGGGCGGGGGAGGGAAGCGGGAAAGAAATAACTGTTTTAGTAGCTTATTCATAAAGCTTAATAAATGCAGATAAATTTAACATTCGCTGCAGACAGTGGAGAATACGTTATTTTTTCCCGTTTAAACGCAAACGAAACGCAATCGCAAGGCACTAAAACGTAGAAAATGTCAAGTTCTACATAATTCTAACAATTCCTTTTTATCTGAGTGGCAAACAGTTTTGAGCCTGATCAGACGCTGGGTAACCCAGCCTCTGATCTGACTCCAAACTGTTTGCAATTGAAATAAACGTTTTAGCGTAAACGCGTTTATTGGGAAAGAATAATACATTCTCCACTGTACGTCACCACAAAAAGGAGCCGATGGTGATCGGGGCTGCAAGGATCACATGGCTTTGGGCGGACGTTTAGCATAATCCCTTAGCCTGCCGAGTGCAGCGTCTTTAATTTTTGCAAACAGTTCGGATCCTACAGAAGACCGTAACTCCTAGTAAGGGTTAAACCTGACTAACTCTCATTTTCTGTTTTTCTTCAGCGAAATAAAGCAACGAATCTTATTTCAGTTATTTTCCAAACATTTTAGAAGCGGGTGATAATTCAGCATAATGAGGGCCAAAGTAAAGTGTCAAACATTAAAACAACACTTTGGGTGTTCTACACCGGAAACGACGACCCTGGCGTTCCAGCGCAGGGGGTTAGATAACAAAACCCGACAATCAAAAATGAAAGTGCCGCCTTCAATCAACAAGATGTTACAGCTCAATGGCTCCGTCTTAAAAAAATTAGAATTGTTGGAAAACGACTGATTTTGCTGTCACCAGGCTTTCTACATTTTTTGTCATCTGCATTAAGTTACCCGTTATGCAAATTGGTGACAACTTAATGCCGAGCAATAGTCATGCGGAACATTTTGCAGACATATGGCAGCAAATCGAAGGTCATTCAGAGCTATCTGTATTAATTCTTATCTGCATTAACCCTTTACCTTATAGAAGCGACTTTTAGCGCATTCATTTTATTCATCCGCCAAAGAAAATAGTTTCATTTTATACTGTCATGAATATGTACCATAAGAAATATTTTCTATATCCTAGCAGATAGTAACTTAAAGCAGGCTGAAAGTAAATCAGAATGCGCCATATGGCGCATTCTGCTTTACTTTCAACCTGCTTTAATAGGGCACATATCTTAACTACTAGAAACAGGCTATGGGGTAATGGGTTAAGCTTCCACCGGTCTGTATATATATTTACTCATCATTTATAGTAAATTAAGGTTTTAAAAAGCCTAATTCCATCATCTCATTTTTTTTTTAAATCATGATTATGTGTGTATATAATCGTATAAACATGTATATGGTAGACTTTTAACTGAAAAGATGAGACTCAACCGTGATGAGTTGATACACAGGTAGAATTGGTTATCACATTAACCCTATCAAAGAGTACACTCGTCATTTCCTTGCACTGACGGTGTAACTGTGAAAAGTACACTTGTCGTGTGCTAACCGTGCAGACCAAGATCAGAGTGTTCATAAAGGAGTGCTCTGGTCCGGATCTGCACTGTTTATGAAAACAATCACATTATCGTAATTATTTAACACATTCAACCCTATCGACGAGTATACTCGTTTTTTTAAACTAACTTCTATTGACACAATGGCAACTCGTCTGGACAGCATGTCGTTGATCTCGCGTTTTTTGTTCGATAAATGGCTTTTTGTTCACGTGACTGTCTTTCTTTAACGTTCCTATATGTTCTGATAGAGGGAACAGTACCATGACGATGGATCAGCAAGGAATGACTCAGACGGGGCAGAAATGACCAAATCGAATGCCCAAATTCTTGCAAACAGTGTAGACTCGGCTGTCGTACTACAAGTCCCATACTGTTGTTTTAATACAAAAGCGCCGGTGATACAACAGCAATTGGAAAATTAATAAATTATACATATAAACACACCTTGATAACTATGAAGACCCAGATCAGGGGGATCCTAGAGCCCTCTGATCAGTATCTATCCCGTTTAAGGATACGATCACATCGTTATTGGTTCACACATTCAATTGTATCTACGAGTATATATATGTATTCGTCACTTACTAACAGTGTTACCTATGAAAAGTATACTTGTCGAATGCTAAGCATGTACATGTAGATCCAGATCAGAGGTTTCTTCGAGTCCTCTGATCAGGATCTACACCGTTTAAGGATACGACCACATATCGTAATTACGTCACACACTTAATCCTATCGACGAATATAATAGTCACTTTCTTACAGTTTACCTATGACAAGTGCACTTGTCGTATGCTTAACAGTAAGCATGTAAACCCAGACCAGAGGACTCCTTGTATCTCTGATCAGGATCTGCACCGTTCAATGTACAGAGATGATGGTTTAGTAGTGCACACGGATTTTTTTAAATTTATGATTTATGGCACCCACACAAATTTCATAGCTCAGGGGTGAAAGTGATACACAAATCACCATAATATATGCCTTTTTGTCGAGAGAAGAAAAATGAAGAGGCAAAATACTTCTTTAAGTTATGTAACATCACAGTTTTTATCAAATTAACTGATTGATGTGTCAATTAGGCTTTCGTGACCTTCCAGTTTCCAACCAATACCTTCTTTTTCGACCAATCATATGACCCAGATTATCGTAAATGATTTCGTTTAACTCCGCCCCCAATTAGAAAGCCAATCATAAAAAAATAACGATTTTAACACTGTATGCCATAAATCGCCTTGACAGCTTCTTAATTAACCAGTTAGTCTAGGCACGTGATCCACGCAATCGGGGCACTCAATGGGGAAATGTGGCAGATAACGAGTGACACTGAGAGACAGCAATAACGAAGTACTTACATAATTAATTTGATTGATTTTTCCTATCTGTATTGATAAAGATCTATCTCTATACGTATTATGTACATTGTAAGCATGGAGAAATGTGTAATTTCTCCATGATTGTAAGCGATCATCTCAAAACCAGATAATACATTTTAAATTTAAATGTCATCAACATTATAGTTATTTAGAATGAAAGTAAACGAAAAGTTGTTTAAAAATTTCTAGTAGATCCCTATCATACACTGAGTTACAGTCACTAGATAAGTATCTACACCGTTAATTACCACATTTACAAAATAATCTTTTCTAATATATGTATATGACTGATGAAGACTTTGTTGACTCTTTTAATTCAATAATATAATCTAGTTTTAGAACGTAGTTTGCAAAAGAACGCGAAACCACCTGTTTTTCTTTTTAAAATTTTCACATATGGATTGGAGATGACAGTAGACATTCAGAATTCCACAATCGCAGATCCAATATGGTGTTTACAGACACGGGTCGTCAGAGATGTATGTTTGCTATTTGTATAAATTTCTTTATGTATTTGATTGCCGAGAGAGAGAGAGTATGTATAATGGTTATTGGGCACCTGTACACATACTCTGTCTCCCTCCCTCGCGCGCTCTCTCTCTCTATCTCTCTCTCGCTCTCTCTTTTCTCTCTCTCTCTCTCTCTTTGTTTGCTTCTCCCTCTCTCTGGCTCACTAATGCCCGCTCTCGAAAAAGAATTTGTATTTGTTAAACTATAGGGGAAGGACCGTCTCTAAGTTGGTAGAATTTGTGGCCCAACCCCATTTTATGTATATAATTGAAATAAAATCAGGACTGCAATTTATCCGGATTTTTTCTAAATTTTCGGATATTCTTTCTAGTATGTGGTAGCTCAAAGCAGGCTGAAAGTAAAGAAGAATGCGCCTTAAGGCGCATTCTGTTTTACCTTCAGCCTACTTTAAGCAGCCACGTGGCAACAAAACTAGAAACAGGCGATGGGGAACAGGAAAGATTCGTAAAATCGCACTTTGAAAATGCTAATTTGAAAATCTTAGGAATTTTATGTCAACTTATGGCAGCCCTGTAAAATATGTTTAAACTAAACTTATTTGATTGCCGTTTAGTATGCGATGTCATAAAAAGGGTAAATAGGGTTTAATTTTGTTTATGAAAAGAGACGAAAAAGTAAGCTCGGTCGAGATTCTATCCTCCATCCCTCCTCTCTCCCTCTCTGTCTCTCTATCTGTGTGTGTGTCATCATCTCAACTTTAACCTCGGCTAATGTAAAAAAGGATTACATTCCTCAGAAAAAATGCAAACCCGTGTTTGACAGAGTTGATCGAACAAAAGTAAAAACTGTAGCAGTATAGTTGATTTTGAGACCAAAATCAATCGTGTAGATGCGTTTGGTCCTTATATCATTATTCAATCTACTATAAAACCTCTCTATAATGACCACTAAACTGAAGGCTAATTGACTGCATAAAAGACGGGAAAGCTTGAAGCAAAATGAACGTAAACATGAAAGTTTCTGCAGAAACTTGTTTTACGTTCACCTTTCTTTAAGCATGCACTTGTTTTTAACACCTGCTAATTAAGACAGTTAAGTGGTCGTGATAGAGAGGTTTTATTCTGTATTTTTATCTACTTTAACTTAGGAGGAGGTTCACGTTTACGGGATTGAAAATAAATGATTATTTTCCCGAGTTTCACAACTCTCTCTCTCTCCCCCCCCCCCTTTAATTCTCGAGTTGGTTCTAAACAATTATGACAGAATGCGCCGGACATTTTTAATCTCTACCCGTACGATTTTTAATAAAACATAGAACCTAAAGAACCTGCTATCTAAAACCATTTAGTGGACGTTATAGAGAGGTTTTACTGTACTATTAGTATCTCGTCTTCTAAGAAGACACACGTTTACGAGATTGAAAACAAATAATGGTTTTCCCGAGTTTCATAACTCTCCCCCGTTTTAACTCTCGTGTTGGGTCGAAACAATTATGACCGAATACGAGTGACATTTTTAATCTCTTCCCGTATGATTTTTAATAAACTTAGACTGTGAGCTAAAACACAATATACGTAGACTTTTCTTTTTATTCCTTTACCCTTTTTTTTGGCAACCTGACTATAGACTTTAGTTGAACATAAAGAACCTGTTTCAGTTTCGGGGTTTAAGAGTAGGCTCTTTACAATTTTACATGTATATTATATTTCATTATGAATTTGAAATATGACTGTATTCCAAAAAAGGTTTCTACAGTTTAAAATGCACACGTGTATGAACAAGTAAGCTGTTGCATATCTTTTCTTGATAATTTTCACCTAAAGCGATTCAGCGACTCCAACTCATACAGGTAGCGTCCACGATGATGCCATCGCAATCCGCGATGATGCCATCGCAATCATCGATGACTCCGCCGCGGAAATATCCCGTAGGGTAAATTTCTGTCCGCGGTGGACACACATTTTGTCCACGATGGTCCAAAAAAATTGTCCGTGCTGGAAACCCGCGGACATTCAAAAGTGTCCGTGCTGGGAGCGCGGACTTTTTAAACATTGCGAGACTTGTACTGTACCATGATATTGAAAGAGTTGTTCATCAACTATACCTCTTCGTGAGCAATTCTGTCAATATCATGCTTTCATTTTGGAATAAATCGAAATGTATAGTAATAAACAATGAAACATGTTACTCAATCTTGTAATGAGATTCAATGAACATTTCTTTAAAGAGCAAATGACTCACACAAATGAAAAAAGTGCTACAAAGTATATCAAAATAAAAACAGTATTATATTACACAAAAAAAAGAAAAGTAACACATACAGTGGAGAATCTGTTATTCTTTCCCAATAAACGCGTTTACGCTAAAACTATTATTTGCAGTGCAAACAATTTGGAGCCAGATCAGACGCCGGGTAACCCGGCGTCTGATCAGGCTCCAAACTGTTTGCCACCATGATAAACATGAAATATCAGAATTGTCCAAAAGTTGTTCTTTTCCACGTTTTAGCGGTTTGCGTTTGCATACGTTTGCGTTTAAACGGGAAAGAATAACAGATTCTCCACTGTATAAGTTGCCACTCTAAACGATGATTTGGCTATCGGGATTACAATGGAAATAAGTAAAAACTACCAAGCAATGACAAGAGTAAGACCGAAAGCTTAAATATGCATGTGCCCTACATAAAGCAATGTCGTTACTTAATTTTTTGCACGCTAGCGGCGGATATATCTGCCACCGTGATTGCCTTTGCAAACAGTTTGGATCCAGATGAGACGCCGCGTAACGCGGTGTCTCATCAGGATCCAAACTGTTGGACACTCTGACCATGTGTTAACAAGAAATTTAGATAAATTTATTTTAAGAACAAGACCAGACGACAAATGTGAAAAAATTATCCAGCATGCAAAGAGTTAATTTGTAGCTATGTTTCATTTTTGACTAACCGTTCCAATGTGTTCACATGGGAAAATGATGCTATGGTTTCGGAAACGATATATTAATAACAAAACATCCAAAACCAAGACCACTATCTTGCAATATTATACATTGACATTGTTGTACAACTGACACAAATTTTGGAGGACACATATTTATTCATTCTTATACAGTAGTTACTTTTAGACCATGTCAGGTGAACCCCTTCACTGTATGACCTCGGATAAGATGACGCCATGTAACGCCAAACTGTTTGACACTACATTTTATATATTATAACACAAGCTACCGAAACTTTAAATTTGACAAATAAAGACGGCAATTGTTTAAAATGGATGACGCCATGTCAGTAAATGGGTTAAAATATGACAATCTCCTGGCAATGACATATCAATATAATTGGTGACAGTTCTAAAAGCTGCTGTGCTAATCGCATATCTCTTCCTTGTGGGCTAGAGGGTGGTTTTAATATAATTGCTGTTGTTTTCTGATATATGTGTCAAACGCTTATATAAATGGTAAAGAATTAGTTTAAGATAAGAAATTCTGTTTAAAAGAAAATTTAAATCATATTTTTTTAATGTCAGAAGCCAAATAATGCCACAAATTTGCTTTTATTTGAGTATTTTATTTTATTTTGACAAGTACACCATCCGGTTGCGAGTCCCTTTAAGTCGAATGAATAGCATTTATTCACTAAAACTGTCTTATGACAGTAGAATTGAACACAGCGTTTGGGTTTGTTTCAAAGTTTCTAAAGAGGGTAATTGATTTCAATGTCACAGCCTCAGCTCACCATCCCTCATCATTCGTCGGCACTTTGTGACCTATTTTGTGTCGTTGTGTCGTAAAACACAACGTATCCATCCATCTGAATGACGACTCCAACATGTATGTCTAACTGTTGATACAAAGGGGATTTAGAAGTCCGTGACCTAAGGTAGAAACAGACCATTTTTATACCCCCGGTATCGACAGATGTGGGGGCATTTAGTAATCGTCCTGTCTGTCCGTCCGTTCGTGCGTCCGTCCGTCCGTCCGTAACAAGGTTACATGTAAGTAGATTTTACCGTTTCGTCTAGCATCAACACTGCTTACTCAAATACTTGGATACTTATACAGTTGTTTACTTTGACCATTCCCTATCCACCAATATCACCAAACTTTGGTTTTGACCTTGACCCTGACCTAATTTGGACTTAGACTATTTTAAATAGGCTATTTCTTGGTTAACAAGATTTTACCTTTTATCTTGCATCAACAAAACTGACTGAGTACAATGCTTTGATACTTATACAGTTGTTACCTTAGATCACTACCAATCCATCCATATTAAACAACCTTAATTTTGACCTTGACCTGGACCTAATTTGAACTTAGAACATTTTAAATGGGCTCTTTGTCGGTTAACTAGATTTGACCGTTTCGTCTAGCATCAACACTGTCTACTACAATGCTTTGATATTTATACAGTTGTTGACTTGGACCATTACCTGCTCACCCATATTACCCAAGCTCAGTTTGACCTTTACCGTGACCTTATTTGGACTTAGAAAAGATTCAGAATATATTGTCAAGGATGTAACCGGGGACATAAGCGTTTATTGAACGCGCAGTCTTGTTTAATTATTTCGCTGCCAAGTTTTATTGTCTGCTTTAACTCTCTTACCTCCAACATATCGTCTGCAATGGTAGTGTCGTTTGCAATGTTTTTAAAGTCAGCTTTAGGGATGTTTTGACAAAAAAGATGTCTATATGAGTGTCAAATAGTTTGGATCCTGATCAGACGCCGCGAAATGCGGCGTCAGATCAGGCTTCAAATTGTTTGCAAAGTCGCCCATTGTAATATCTGTGTAATTCAGGTTTTTCAGTCACAATATACAAAGACAACCCGAATTTAATTTCATTGTTGTTTGCTACAATTGTTACATGAAGTTACTTAATATGAGTACATCTAAGCAAATGGACAACATTGGGCATCGTGAGCTATTCAATACATTGGCCGCAAGGGAATACATGTATATCCCAAAGAAATTTATTAGGCCGTGGTAAAAACACTAGCGGGGAGTCAATCATACAGTATGGTATAGACATTAAAGAGAAATGGACAGCTCCAGTAAAGTCGGTCTTATAATTTAAGATTTTGTCTTACAAACAACAAAAATTATGGCCAACTCCCGTTTTCATTGGGGTGCACATAAGCGTACAAAATAGATAATAATCTATCCAGGTGAGTATTCACTAATTAAATAGGAGGTCGTCACCTTTGCATATTCACAAGCGGAACAACTCGGTCTATATCCTATTTGTGACGTCATTTCTACCCACGCATGTTGTCGGGTATTGGAAACAGGTCCGTCAGTTCCATACCCAACTCGTGAAAAGTCGAGTTAAACCTATATAACCACAGTTCTATACAACAGTAACTATTTCCGAGACGAAGTGGCATACAGTCGACTTTGCAAACAATTTAGATCCTGGTCAGACTGTTTGACACTCGTCGATATTTTTAAGTCATACTACATTGAATCTTACTTTGAAAGGATATTGTAAATAACAATATTGAAGCAGACAACAATAAAGCAATGAAGGGATAAAAACTTCAAGATTATTATGGCGTCGAAAGGATTACACATATTTTTCAAGAGTATTATATCATATGATACGTATACTTTGAATCGCTATCTGACACGTTTGTTCTCTGATAATGGGTGTCATTCGAATCTATATGTAAGCGTCATCCTAAAAACCACACGCACATTTTGGATATTAAATATTCAAGTCGAGTAGACAAATATTTTGAAAACCTTTTACGAATGCATCTAGGGTCGCACCTAAATGGCACTTATATTCACGTTTACAATTTTTGGTATACAGTTGGAGTTGTACAGTGGAGAAACTGTTATTCTTTCCCAATAAACGCGTTTACGCTAAAACTATTATTTGCAGTGCAAACTGTTAGCCACCAAGATAAACATGAAATATCAGAATTGTCCAAAAGTTGTTCTTTTCTACGTTTTAATGCTTTGCGTTTGCGTACGTTTGCGTTTAAACGGGAAAGAATAACAGATTCTCCACTGTATGATATTGAAAATGGCAATCTATATATTGTTTGTAAAGCGTCAACACTGGAGCTAATGGATCTTGTGACAAGCAAGCAAAGTACTACACTTGTAAAAATAACATTCGTTTAATTATACGAAATTGAATAGCTTAACACCTTAATTGCCATGACAGCATCTGTGTTTTAAAAGTGACGTCTGTTTTTATTTCTAAAATTTAAATTTTAAGAATTTTGGCTTAAGAAATATATGTTGTACTCGGCGAAATGCAATAAAGGGGTTTAGTTAAAACAAACAATACTCATTTATACAGCCATCTATCTTCAAGACAGAAATGTACTTTTTTAATGACAAATATAAAGAAGAAAACGCCTGAAGGACTCCGCAATAACATAATATCCATGCATACAGTGGAGAATCTGTTATTCTTTCCCGTTTAAACGCAAACGTACGCAAACGCAAAGCACTAACACATAGAAAAGAACAATTTTGGGACAATTCTGATAACTCATGTTTATATTGGTGGCAAACAGTTTGGAGCCAGATCAGACGCCGGGTTACCCGGCGTCTGATCTGGCTCCAAACTGTTTGTAAAAGAAAAAATAGTTTAGCGTAAACGCGTTTATCGGGAAAGAATAACAGATTCTCCACTGTATATGCGTTCTGTCAGGGATCAGGGAGGATAGAGTTAACACACGCTGTGACTAATATATACTCAATTCCAAAAGAAACTGTGCACTTTGTTTTCTGTAATTATTTATTGGCCTTTTTCCTGAAAGCCTATGTATTTGGTACCAAAATATAGATCAGTTCATGAACAATATTGTAGTCATTTCCGATTTTGAGATGCGGTCATTTAAAGTGGATGTTTTTAAACGCGAAAAGACGAAGTATCAAACTCAGAGTTGCAAAGTAACTCTTAGAGTCAGACTGTGTTTAGTTGGTCATTTTATGTCGGTTTAGTTGTATTCTTATGATAATTTTTGTCAGTATCGTATGTGTTCATCTTTGCTCATGATGCAAGCGACAATGAGACATGGCGTAGACCCTACGTGACGTCTAATAACGATGTCGGGAATGAAACGTCGTACTATCCCTGAGTTAAGGCATTTGCAAGGTCCATAACAACTTTTCTCCTAAAACCGCGCGTGCGAACATTATGGTGACTAAAAATATTGTTAGACGTATCAGAGAAAATACACCAGTCCACTACTGTTGACCCAAACGGAAATGACGTCATGCTCGCTGCAAATGAGCAGCCTAATGACGCACTCTCAAGGTTTGTCCCACAAAGGGTCCCCTAGCCCGGATGGATGTCTGAGCTTGCCGGAGACAACATCATACGGTCTGTCTGCTGATACCGTACTGTCTTGCCGAACCAGATGCTGTTTGAAAACGACGTCGAATTAACATCAATGTAACACATTCGTGTGTTTGCTGTTCTAGGTATCTGTGCAATGTCTGTGACGATCTGCCACTCAATTTGAATGTTGAAAACGTTTGAGCAACCGAATGAGTGTGTTTCTTTGGTATCCTAATGTTCTTCTCACGTTAGTGACGTTGTTGTTATGAACAAGCACTGCAAATACTCTAATTTACCTATTTTCATTAAATCTCAGCAAGTCAGTTGTAGACCGATGTGAAGTAAAATGTGTTTTTTTCTTTGTATAAGTCATACGAATTACACTCATGCACGTTTTCGGTGACATGTGCATTTTCCCTGAGATGCACGTGCAAACAATGCAAACTAACGCATTTCCCAATAAACTAAACATTTCTTCATAATAAGTAAACTAGTTTGTTACCGATGGATGCTAAATATAGATGAGATATTGTGTGCGAAATTTTAAATCGATACGTCTTTTAGATATGAAAATATTTTAAAATGAAAAGTGCACAGTTTCTTGTGGAATTGAGTATAGATAACGTTGGATGAACGTAATCGAAATTGTTATTAAAGAAGTTAATGAGTATTTAGTTCAACTAGAAATAGCTATAAGACTTGTTTCAAATGCACATTACAGTGAAACCTCCGAAAACCGTACCCCTGAAAACCGTAAATCTCCCTAAACCGAACAAATATTTTGGTCCCGAATATATTGTTCTTTGTTCTGTATAAGAAAAACCTCTGAATACCGGAACCTCCGAATTCCGGAAACCGAACAATTAGTTTTGGAAATTTAGACTTTTTCTATACAAATCTACCTTTGAAAACCGAAGGCCTGGGGCAAAATGTAATACACAAGCATGTTTGACACTGTGGATCAGTTGAAATCACAGCCATTTGTGGGTGCCATGTGTTTCCATAAAAGGTGTAATAATCTAATCAGCAGTAAACAGGTTGTAGGTGTGTGTGCTAACAGCTTCTGCCCCAGGACCAGAGTGATCTGGATCTGCACCAAGCCTGTTTTTTTGTTTTTTTAAAAAAAAAACAACAACAACAAAACAAGTTCAAATAAAAAAAATCAATAAATGCTTATAGCTGGAGTAGAGTTAAAAATCATGGAAGACACTTAAACCAAAAAAGAAAACTGTCAGAAAGCAAATGGAAGCTTTTCATAATAGATGATGGGGAAAATAGACATTAATTCCCAGAAACATTAATTACATAAATGCATTTCCATGTTTGTTCAAATGTATATTTATTTAAATTAAATATGTTATAACAACTTAAGTTTTATTATGTTACAGTACCTGATGTATCAGTAATGCTATTTAATAGTAAATTCATGCTTTAAGAACACAGATAGTTCATATACATATGGATCAATTCTTGTTCATTTGAAAAAACCTCCATAATCCGGAAACCTAAAAAAACGAACTTTTATCTCCGTCCGGAGAGGTTCGGTATTCGGAGGTTTCACTGTATTTTTCTTTGCTCCATCATTACATATCTTTGCATGATATGTTTTAATGTTGTTTGCGATTGACCCATTTGAGCCCAATGTATTCTTCCATGTTTATATATTTGATTTGTCTATTTTTTATTATAAGGAGTGCCTGGTTTATTTTTTTATTTTTTGTTTTATTTTATATTGAAAATCCTTATCAGCTAACAGTGTATACTCTGTTCAGACGCCGCTTAATGCTGCGTCTGATTAGAGTATACAGTGTTTGCCTATGTCCCTTTTATTGAAAGTTCGGCACAAATGGGTTTAAAGTCTTTTGGCATTTACCCGTAAAAGTTTGTAAATGGCTATTTTTTCATCACGTTCTAATTCAATATGACATCAAAACAAATCGCTAGAATGTACAATAATATTTCCCGCAGATGACATCTGATAGTTTTAACGACCAATTTGAATATCAGCCAGATAAATGACATTGCCTCTGTAAAACGAGCAAACTATGCTCCGACTTCCTGCCTTAACGACCTTGTCTTTTTCGTTTACCCCAATACCCTAATATGGATACGCCTTTTAACGCCTTAAATATTTTACCCACTGAAGAAAATAGTTTCACTTTATAAGTCATGATTATGCACCATGAGGAATGCATTGTAGTCTTCTAAACAAGAAAATAACTAGAAAATAGAAGATTAACTGGGTTGCTTTTTAATTTTTAACAATATTTGACAATTTTTTCAGTTTATTGTTTACTTATTTCGTATTTAACCGTGTTTACCTGTATCCCGGTATTATAATTAACTCTCCCCATTTCTTGCTGGAGGATTTCATTATAAATAAACTAAAGGCACGAAAAGTGATATGAAGACATTACAGTATTAATCAAATTTATTGCAGATTTTCGGTATGGTATCTCTCTTAAGTAGATCTAACAATATATATATAATAACACATTGAATTATAGGACTTTTGACTGAGTGATTTGCTTTTAAATCAGCCAGATTTATTTATAGCAGCATTAACACGCAATGGGGATTGGCACGCTAACATGAAAATACTTTGACACAAGAAAGTATTTAGCCAATTACCCCGAGTACAATTGCAAACAGCTTCGGTCCTGATCAGACGCCGCGTCACGCGGCGTCTGACCAGGGTCAAAACTGCTTGACACCCAATACAATATTTGTTTTAAAAAAGTCACAAAACGTAACATTCAAATTTGAGAAATAAAAGCAGGCGACCATTGTTTAAAATTGATGACGTCATAGCAGTGAAGAGTTAAAACCGCCCACCATCACATTGTCGTCAGCTTACACCTGTCGTCTGAAACACTCTTGCATTGAAAGCAGTTTGAATGAAGACATATTAAAACAATAAGCAATCAGTTTTGGATCCTGATCAGACGCCAGGTTACTCGGTGTCTGATATAAACTGATAGCAAATGCATTTGCAGTCTACTTTGACATTGCAAAGATGAAAAAGAACCATGCATGCGGGGATCCACCAATTTTTCTCAGGAGGGATCCAACCGAAAAAGTTTAACATATACAGTGGATTCTTTCCGATAAAAGTGTTTATACTAAAACAGTAGTTCAACAGACATAATGTGGGGCTGGAGGTAGCACAGTGTCTGAACAGGCTCTAAACTCTTGCCACTCAGATTAACCCATTTATACCAAGTAGTTGTTCAATGTTTATATATTGGATTAGTTCATTTTTTATCAAAGGTGTGTCTGGTTGAAATTTTCATTTTCATTTTGTTTTATATTGAAATTCCTATCAGCAAACAGTGAAGACTCTGATCAGACGCCGCATAATGCGGCGTCTGATCAGAGTCTACAGTATTTGTCTATGTCCCATATATGGGATCGTGGGCACAAATGGGTAAAAGGGTTTCGTCAACATTTACAAGATACATGTACTGTCATATTTTCTCTTTGTTCCCTTTTACAGTATTTTCAAGAAGGGAGGGGTCCGGACTTCCGCTCTTTTGCCCCGTTCCCGCTTGATGCGCGCATGACTAACGTTGCGAGAACAAAAAGAAACATAAGATCTGTTATCTATATATTACCATCAGTTATTTCAGAGTTTGTAAGTGTAATTCGATTTTGCCATAAAGTAAGCTTCTATTTTATGACAGAGAAGAAATGGAGTTCCTTTCCTTGAAACTGCTATTATTCTTCATTTGCATTTGAAAACTAATTAGAAATGTGAATTTCAGGAAGCGAATACCGAAGCGTATAATCCAGATCAACCATTTGAAACACTCATATTAAACTTAATTTAGAAAAGAATAAATCAGAAACTTTAGGGCAACAATTTTAAAACATGCTTCGTTGGCGCAACTTTAGGTTTCACAGAATGTTCGCCGAGTTTTTATTACAAAGCCGTTACTTTTATAGTTTTTAACTCATTCACCCATGAAACTTTAAATGGACAATACCTGTTTCCAGTAGTCTAATCCGGTATTTTACTATATAGGGTTGAGTTTTACAATATACATGTATTTATAAATGACAAATAGTGCAGACCCTGATCAGAGGGCCCCATAAGAAACCCTCTGGTAGGGTCTTCATTGTTTGCATAGGGCAGGTGTACTCCATCAGGTACACTTTTTGTAAATGACAAGTATAGTCGTCGCCATGGTTCAATGTGTTAAAACTAATTCCAAGTTATATGAGTGTAACCTCTGAGACAGAATGTTTTAATCACGGCAGTATTTGAATATAGAAAACATTTGCTCGTCTGAAATAATAAACATATTTGCTCAACCAGCATGCAATACGGACAGTTAACTACTCAATACAGCAGCTACAGTGGAGAATCTGTTATTCTTTCCCAATAAACGCGTTTACGCTAAAACTATGATTTACAGTGCAAACAGTTTGGAGCCAGATCAGACGCCGGGTAACCCGGCGTCTGATCAGGCTCCAAACTGTTTGCCACCAAGATAAACATGAATTATCAGAATTGTCTAAAAGTTGTTCTTTTCTACGTTTTAGTGCTTTGCGTTTGCGTACGTTTGCGTTTAAACGGGAAAGAATAACAGATTCTCCACTGTATGCAGAAAACAATTGTTTTCCATTAACTCTTCTATCGCCAACGCGTCTAGATACGACTTGAAAAATAGTTTGATCCTGATTAGATGCCGCTTGATTCTATTCAGTAGTTTTCATTTACAGTGCCTTAACACTTACGCCACCAAATTAATAGGTATTTACAGTTGCATTGTCGTCTGCTTCAATCAATTTTGTTGTTTGCTAGATCGTTTCAAAGTACATGTAATATTCAATGTAGAATGACTTACTAAAAACATATCGATACGAGTGTCAAACAGTTTGGATCCTGATCAGACGCCGTGTTACGCGGCGTCTGATCAGGATCCAAACTGTTCGCAAAGTCGCCCTTTGGTACCATTGGCAGCGAAAGAATTAGACATACTTAAAAGGCTAATGATCCGACGTCTAACAAACTGTTAGATACTACAATCGATATTTTGTCATTTAAAGGATCATAGATTTAACTTAAAACCTGTTGCAGAAAACAGCTTCGATGCAAACGTATTACAGAGAAGATTAACTATGCAAACAGTTTAAATCCGAACTGTTTTTTATGGAAGAAGTTTTGTGTATTCCTGCAAGGGGAAATTGAGTCTTAGGATTAAGAATATTAAGACTCGGTTAGAAAATTAATCAACTTTAATCTACATGTACAAACGGAATGCAGAAGTTAGTAATTAACGTTCCATTGATTTTGTCCTTGGGGAACTTGGTACAGTCAAAAGGCAATAACTCAAACTTTCATTTAAATCGAACTTACTCGTAATTCCTCAATTGAAATTCCTTAACTTGAGCTCTGGGCGACGTTAGGAATACTGTTTTAACCCATTCACTGCCATGGCGTCATCAATTTTAAATAATTGTCGTCTGCTTTTATTTCTAAAATTAAATATTTAGTTATTTTGACTGATGAATTTTTGAAATGTGTGTAGAACAGGTTGTATCCTGATCAGACGCCGCGTTATCAAAATGTTTTCAAATTACTAGTGTACTCGGGGTAAGGCAGTGAAGGGGTTAAACATAATACACATTGACGTTATACAGTGGAGAATCTGTTATTCTTTCCCGTTTTAACGCAAACGTACGCAAACGCAAAGCACTAAAATGTATAAAAGAACAACTTTTGGACAGTTGTGATAATTCTTTTTTATCTTGGTGGCAAACAGTTTGGAGCTTGATCAGACGCCGGGTTACCCGGCGTCTGATCTGGCTCCAAACTGTTTGCACTGCAAATAATAGTTTTAGCGTAAAAGCGTTTATTGGGAAAGAATAACAGATTCTCCACTGTATTACTTTATCTTAATAAAAACAAATATATATCGTGTTTCTAGTATTGTCAAAATGCTTATATATATTAAAGAAGTATTATTGATATCTATTCCACTAAAATATGTACACAGAGTTTAAACTTTCACTATCATAAAGATAATGCGTTGATAGACAACAAATGGTTTCCAGGCAATAAGACGAAAATAGAATACAACAAAACTGGCGTCGAACGGCAAACCTAAATGAAAATGAATAAGGAGACTTTATTTACAGGTGGACTGAGGTGATCGTTAATTGCATGAACACACAAAAGCAGAGCACTACAAGTAAAAATTTTAGATTTATTGCTGACATGCATTAAGTAGACATCTTTTGTTGTGTTTACTTTACAAAAAGGCAGCTTGAACACAGGTTTTTCTGTACATATAAACATATCAACCTGGTCTGATAAATGATTGAAAACATCCACAACTCATGTGAAGTATAAACATTCCCTAACCCCTTCTCTGCCATGACGTCATGTGCTTTAGACAATTGTCGTCTGCTTGAATTTCTTAAATTTAAGTTTAAGATATTTTGACTTAAAAACTATTTAAATAAGTATCAAACAGTTTGGGTCCTGATCAGATGTCGCAAAACGCGGCATCTGATCAGAATCCAAACTGCTTGCAAAGCAATCAGTATACTCGGGAAATTGTATGGAATGGGGTAAATAGAGAAACTATGCACGGTGGGGAAAGTTTGATTAGAACTAGAGGACCTATTGCCGGTTGTCATGTAATATTTCGTGTGTGTTTGCGCTAAACGAGTGTATTAACCTGAAATTGTGCCAAAGCCACCTGCAGCTGGCCTGTTTAAAATGTATGTCTAAAACGTATCGTATGAAAAAGATTATTAAATGAATGGTGAGTCTTAGTCCATTGCCAAGGACAAAAGGTTATTAAACAAGATGTGTTTGTGAGAACCCTTGTCCCCTAATGTCACCATGACCTCTAAATGACCTTTGTCTTTGTCTAGCATGAACTAAGTTGTGCGTTCCCTTAAAGCGACTCGCAACCGGATGGTGTACTTGTCAAAATAAAATAAAATACTCAAATAAAAGCAAATTTGTGGCATTATTTGGCTTCTGACATTAAAAAAATATGATCAGTCCAAAAAAAGTCTCAAGAATCGTCACCGAATCTTAGTTTTTTTAGATATTTTCCATAGTTTTTCTATAGCGTTAGCTAACGGTATTGTTGTTGTTGTTGCTTCTCTACACGGGCTCTGACATAAACCGGAGCCGAATAATGTAGAATTAAGCGCTAACAGTGAAGTACGTTAATTCGCTACCGTATATATAGAGAGCGACCGTAGTCGAGGCGGTAAAGGCGCGTCCTCATTTTTCTTGTTTGTCTCCGCAATGGAGGGTCACGGGTTCGAATCCCACCAGAGCTTCTTCCTTTTTTTTTTTTGAAATGCATTTTTTAACAGAATTTATTATCCTAAACTAAATCTTACCCATTTATATAATCATTTGACATATATTTACAAATTACCATTTTTAATGCTAAATCCAGTTGCGAGCCTCTTTAAGAGCTTCTTGTTTTGAGTAGACATGCCATATATGAAGTATCTATTACATGTAGTTTTCAAGTCATTACCAAGGTTGAATTCAGCATAGATAACCTCTAAATGGCCCTAACTTCTCCCAGTCATGATCCAAGTTGTACAGGGCTCACGGACTTCTTGAGTTGAGTTCACCTGCCAAATATAAACTCTCTATCACATGAAGTTTCGAAGTTATGGCCCAGGTTAAATTCAGCCTATTAGACTACTAAATTATCTTGATCTTTGGATGACATGACACAAGTTGTAATGGGCTCAAAGGCTTCTTCAGTTTTGGCAAGCATGCCAAATATGAAATCTCTATAATATAAATATTTAAAACAATCCGTCCCAAAAACTTTAATCTGGTAATTTCGGGCAAAAAGCTAACAAATCCTGTAAAAATTTAAATAAAACTTTAACTTTCAGCATCATTGTTTGACTTAAAAATAAACGTCCATACAAATCTTGCTGTATACTCTTACCTTTTCATCGTCGTATTAGTGTCTGTTTTAATACCGTTCTCTGCAAATATTATATTCAAAACAAAATGACTAAAGAAATATTGTAACAAATATCAAACAGTTTGAGTTCTGATCAGACGTCGCTAACCGAACGCAGCATTTGACCAGGATCAGCATCATTTGCCAAGTCGACTGCAGTCGCCTACGTTTGGGATAGGGTTACAGTGGAGAAAACGTTATTCTTTCCCGTTTAAACGCAAACGTACGCAAACACAAAACACTACAACGTAGAAAAATACAACTTTTGGACAATTCTGATAATTCATGTTTATCTTGGTGGCAAACAGTTTGGAGACTGATCAGACGCCGGGTTACCCGGCGTCTGATCTGGCTCCAAACTGTTTGCACTGCAAATAATAGTTTTAGCGTAAATGCGTTTATTGGGAAAGAATAACGTTTTCTCCACTGTAACAGGATGGTACAGTGGAGAAATAGAGGATAACTGTTTTTTCAGTGTAAGATCGAAATTTAATCTATTGAGTGAACACCAGACGTTATATTTTCACGATTCTGATGTTCACGAAATTGATTAAATTCAATCTTACACTGACAAAAAATACAGTTATTCTATTTATTAATGCTTTTAAGCCACTTTTTAAACCAAATTGTTCGACAATTTAAAGCGAACATTGAAAAGTACATTATTTATCCCGTGTTGAGCCCCAAGTTTATATCGAACACATTTCCGTGACAGTTTGCCGTACAATGACGTCACTGATTTATTGATTTGACGTCATCGGAATTACGTCGTTACTTCCGATCTTGGATTCGTGTTCTTTCGTTGAGTGGTTCGCGACAAATCGGGCTGCCGGAATTAAACGATAAGACACGATTGACTACGGTTCTTGGGGAGACCTACGGGGAAAATTCATAAAAGAAGCACGCGCTACTTAAATCCCACTGCTTGAAACAGTGAAATTATCAAGTGATAATACACTTTTATTTCCTAGTAATCCTACGAAAGGCATAAATAAAACGTTATGGTTTCCCAATAAACGCTTTTACGCTAAATTATTATTCCCACTGCAAACAGTCTGGAGCCAGACCAGACGCCTGGTAACCCAGCGTCTGACAAGTTTCCAAACTGTTTGGCACTTAGATCAAAATAAATAGTCATATTTGTCAAAAAAATCATTTTCTCCAGTTTATTGCAATGTGTTAACGTTTCATTTGCGTTTAACCCATTACCCCATAGCCTGTTTCTAGTTTTGAAAATATATAACCACTTAAAGCAAGTTGAAAGTAAAGCAGAATGTGCCTTAAGGCACATTCTGCTTTACTTTCAGCCTGCTTTAAGCTAAAATTTGCTAGGCTATATAAAATATTTGTAATGGTAATTGTTCACGAGGGTATGAACTGGAACCATTTTCTTCAGCGGAGGAATACATTAAATACGCTAAAAGTCGCTTCTATGGGGGAACGGGTTAACTCTTTCCTCCCTGAAACCTAAAATTGACAATTCCATTTTCCATTTGAGTCTAGTCCATTTCTGACTTTTAAGGGTTGTTTTAGTCAATGTTTGACATTATGACAAACAGTGAAGACCCTGATCAGAGGGCTCCTTTCGGAGCCCTCTGATCTGGGTCTTCACTGTTTGCATAGGACAAGTGCACTTTTCACATGTATACTGTTTGAAAAGGACGCCTATATGCGGAACTAGGGTTCAAAGGGTTCAACGGGAAAGAATAACGTCTTCTCCACTGTAGTGTTAACAGCCTTGTAATGGCATCCTGTTCACCCTACTGGCATGTTCGTACGTTTGATGTGAACGAACGTATAAATATCTCTCGGCATGCAATGCACTGAATTATTTATGTTACTGGAGTAAAGAAGCTGTACGATCAGGCAAATTGGTAATATTATCGCGTTCTTCATTGCAGTAATGAATTCATGAGTTTTTAGCAGCAGGCAATGATTGAAATGAATCTACAATACTGATACATGTACAATGGAAAAGCAACAAAACTACAACAACACATAAAAGTAACGAGTTCTTTAAAAATATTGATTTACTATTTAAACTTGAATGACAAGCAATTTGGAGCGTAACTAGACGCCGAGTTACCCTGCGACTGGTCAGATTCCAATTCTCTGGCCATCTAGTGCTCCCTCTCTACAACAACATTCAATGTTTGTTGTTCGAACGGAGTTGTTATTGGGAAGGAAATTGGCTTACACTTGCAAACAGCTTGAATTCACATCAGGCGCCACGTAGCTTGAATTCAGATTAGACACCACGTCACGCGGCGTCTTGTCCGTATTTAAGCTGTTTTTCACTCGTCATTATTTGTTTTCTGTCAAAATGTCCAATATGTGACTTTGAGAAAAACAACAGACGACAATTTTAAGCAGACGTTATTGCAACAGTGAAAAGGTTGGACATAATTGTCTTGTTTGGGTAACAGCGGCAAGCAATGTTTTAAGGAGGGAATCGTTGTTCGGAGGGCTGTTGTAGGGAGGGAACATTGTGGTTATTGTAGCATAAGGGCGTTTATTGAGAAATAATATCGTCCTACCCCTTAGTAACCGTGGGAATACATGACCATCAGCTTAATCGGACTCTCATAATGTTAAGACCTGTTGAGTAGGCTCTACTCCTGGTGAAAGAGTTGCCCTAATTTAAGAATAATTTTGTTTGATGGATCTCTCTGACGTCATACATATATGTCACTCTCAGCTCCTGAACTGCTTACACCTTACCTATTTGCATATGCAAACAGTTTGCACTAAGAACTGATACCGAGTAACGTAGCGTCAAATCAGTTTTCAATTTGTTTCACATTATGTACAGTGGAGAATCTGTTATTCTTTCCCGTTTAAACGCAAACGTACGCAAACGCAAAGCACTAAAACGTAGAAAAGAACAACTTTTGGACAATTCTGATATTTCATGTTTATCTTGGTGGCAAACAGTTTGGAGCCTGATCAGACGCCGGGTTACCCGGCGTCTGAACTGGCTCCAAACTGTTTGCACTGCAAATAATAGTTTTAGCGTTAACGCGTTTATTGGGAAAGAATAACAGTTTCTCCACTGTATGAATGGTTTCTATACTTAGCAACCCGGGAATCACGATGTAAAAAAGCCTTGCTGACGACAAATTCAAAAAGACGGTAATATAGCTAAACAATAGGTCATAATACTCAATAGTATTAAGATCAGGAATCCAGGCTAGCATTGGAAGCGGATTAGACGCCGTTCGTGACAGTAAGTGCACTTTGTGACCCATAAAGTGCGAAGCATCACTAGGCTAAAATTTGCAAACAGTTTTAAACCTGATCAGACGCCGAGTTACTCGGCGTCTGATCAGGATCCAAACTGTTTGACACCGGAATCGGTGCGTCTTTACTACAATCACTTTAACTTTAAATTTGAAAATAAAGTGTAAAAGCATACGACAATTTGAGAACGATATTGTATCAGTGAAAGCGGCTGCGGTAATTCATCAACACCTGACAGGAATCGATTGTGAACAGCTAATGGCTTGTGTTTGTCTTTGAATTGGCCATGCTGTTTCCTTTCTACTTTTCCTTTTTTATTGCATTATTCATTAGAGTTATTTTATTCGAGTGCGTTAGGATTAACTACATGTATTTTCAAGTAAAGTGCGATCTAATATGGTTAGTAATAGAGTGAGAATGTGATCGACATGTATTCTTTCTTCTGTTCTTTGTAACATTGGTCAATAGAAGTCGAATTCAAGTTTGACTACAGCCAATCTAAGGCAGGCGATTGCTCAAAGCTGATTGAAAATCAAGCCGATGTTATTATTTCGATTACTTATTTCGTGCATAAAGTCATGACCTAGTTAACTATTTGAACCTTCACGAAAGAAATTCATCACCCCTTATCAGTGAGAAATCATGATTAGATAATCTTCGGAGAAAAGCGTTTACTAAACTAAAAGCCCGTTCATGCTAAAACAATCCAAAGATAGCAATAGCTTTATTGCCCCTTTCGTAACACCTCCGATATGTCTAGACCTTTTGTAAATATCAGTGAATTTATTTTTTCTCATTTTAAGATCAATTTATTCTTGTCAGACACGACCTGACACCGCGAACTCATCACAGTGACATATTGTCGACTATAAAGATATACAGTGGAGAAAACGATATTCTTTCCCAATAAACGCGTTTACGTTAATACTATTATTTCCATTGCAAACAGTTTGGAGCCAGATCAGACTCCAAACTGTTTGCCACTCAGATTAGAATTATTAATCAGGATTGTCAATAAGTTGCCATTTTCTCAATTTAAATGCAATGAGTTTGTGTTTCGTTTGCGTTTAAACAGGAAAGAATAACATCAAGGTGACATATTGTCGACTATAAAGATATACAGTGGAGAAAACGATATTCTTTCCCAATAAACGCGTTTACGTTAATACTATTATTTCCATTGTAAACAGTTTGGAACCAGATCAGACTCCAAACTGTTTGCCACTCAGATTAGAATTATTAATCAGGATTGTCAATAAGTTGCCATTTTCTCAATTTAAATGCAATGAATTTGTATTTCCTTTGCGTTTAAACAGGAAAGAATAACATCAACGTGACATATTGTCGACTATAAAGATATACAGTGGAGAAAACGATATTCTTTCCCAATAAACGCGTTATATAAATAAATGCGTTTAAACAGGAAAGAATAACATTTTGTCCACTGTACATAGACCCTGACTGGTTAACCCTTTCCCCCATAGAAGCGCCTTTTAGCGAATATGATTTATTCCTCCGCTGAAGAAAATAGTTCCAATTTAATCAGTTATTAATATATATTATATGGAATAGTTTCTATATTCTAGCACATGATAGCTTAAAGCAGGCTGAAAGTAACGCAGAATGCGCCTTAAGGCGCATTCTGCTTTACTTTCAACCTGCTTTAAGTAGTCGACAATCTTCAATACAATAAATAGGCTACCAGGTAAAGGGTTAAAACGTTTCTCTTTTTCCGTTTTTAAAACGAAGATCAAACGCAATCCAAGAATTGTAAAAAAAAAAATGAAGCGCCTTGAAACTTTATCTTAGTGTTTTAACCTGATATAGCCAACAACGTTCAGGCTGATTGGATAAAAAAAGTTTTACAAAAATAATTAAACAGCAGTATTTAAATTATTTTATTCTTTATACATCTAGTCACACGTTTAGAGCTCCATGTAAGGTGCGTATTTCAAATACTACAGTGGAGAAAACGTTATTCTTTCCCGTTTAAACGCAAACGCAAAGCACTAAAACGTAGAAAAGAACAACTTTTGGACAAATCTGATATTACATGTTTATCTTGGTGGCAAACAGTTTGGAGCCTGATCAGACGCCGGGTTACCCGGCGTCTGATCTGGCTCCAAACTGTTTGCACTGCAAATACTATTTTTATTGTTTATTGGGAAAGAATAACAGTTTCTCCACTGTAACTTCCTACTGTATTGACCAAACACTTTGTCATGACTACTCATTTAAATTGCCTCCAAAAGTCTTAGTTTAAACACTGTTAATTTCCAAAGAAATTTACAAACAATTTAGCATGCTTCACTATACATTAGCATAAAGGATAAGTGTTAGGTAACAAGTTACAGTGGAGAATCTGTTATTCTTTCCCAATAAACGCGTTTACGCTAAAACACCAATTTTTGCAGTGCAAATAGTTTGGAGCCAGATCAGACGCCGGGTAACCCGGCGTCTGATCAGGCTCCAAACTGTTTGCCACCAAGATAAACATGAATTATCAGAATTGTCCAAAAGTTGTACTTTTCTACGTTTTAGTGTTTTGCGTTTGCGTACGTTTGCGTTTAAACGGGAAATAATAACAGATTCTCCACTGTATAACAACATTAAATAAGATTCCCCTCCCCCTAGTAAAGGAACTTTCATATGCTAGCTGGTAGTAGACAATGTGGTATTTATAAGATATGGAAATAGATTACAGAGTAAACATCAGATGATTGTAATATTTATATTTTATCCTTTTAAGAATATGTTTCTGGTTACTGGTTACTTTGATAATTCGATGGATGGATCGATATATCCTTGCCAAGAGTCGATTTCAAGGATTAGCAACAACAGGGAATAGATATTGGTGCAGAAGTCATGAGAAATATTGTCAGAACTGCTCAGCTTACCTAAACTTGTCTAGAGTCTTGACTTTATAATTATTAAAACAACAAATACAGTCAACCATCGATATATCGACTCACTTAATTCGAAATGTCTGGAATTTCTTAAATTTAGATTTATCATTTTAGCCACTTATTTCTTTGAAATAGGTTTATGTTCTATTTAAGAGAGTTCGAGATATATCGGATTTCCACTGTTAACATTAAATTCGTGAAAGTACCCTTATAAATGTTACATATATATGAAATGGAAGCTGATAGCATAACTAATGCATTATTCCATAATATTGAGCTCCTGTGTCTCTTTTATTCTAGAATATTTGAATATACAGCATTTCTGTTTTGAGCGTGCATATATTACCATAACACTCACGGAATACTATATACGGAATGGAGAACTATTCGCCAAGCGTCAATCTATGGTGAATTATGAACATTTCACTTGAATATTTGTTCTGTCCGTCTGTCTGTCCGTCTTTCTGTCGTTTTCCTTTTTCCGTCTATCCGTCTGGTGTGTAACTTTCGTATCTTCGTATTTTGTTTAAAAGCTTAAGGAGAACACATTAACTGGTGATGTTCGACCCTGTCACAGCCTTACCGCGAGTATAATGGATATTTGTAAACAGTGAGGATCATGATCAGACACTGCGTTACATGGCGTCTGATCAAGATCCAAACTGTTTGACACTTAATTTTATATTGATTTAGTCTAAAAACCTTAAATTTAATAAATGAAGGCAGAAACTGATGACGTCATGGCAGTGAAGGCGTTGAAAATTGAATAGGTTCAGCATTGGAAGCAGTAATTACAGTGGAGAATCTGTTATTCTTTCCGAATAAACGCGTTTACGCTAAAACTATTATTTGCAGTGTAAACAGTTTGGAGCCAGATCAGACGCCGGGTAACCCGGCGTCTGATCAGGCTCCAAACTGTTTGCCACCAAGATAAACATGAAATATCAGAATTGTCCAAAAGTTGTTCTTTTCTACGTTTTAGCGCTTTGCGTTTGCGTACGTTTGCGTTTAAACGGGAAAGAATAACAGAATTTCCACTGTACGTGTTGTTATTCATTATAATTTTAGAGCACGATATAAGGTACGTATTTCAAATATTAACTCCCTTTTGTCTGAACCAAATACTATGCTGTGACTACTCATTAGAATTGATTCCATGAGCCATAACACGGAATAGGTACATGTACAGTGGAGCAAACTTTTTTTCCCGTTTGAACGAAAACGAAACGCAAACGCATTGCATTAAAATGGAGAAAATGACACTTTATTGACAATCCTGATTATTTGTTTTAATGTGAGTGGCAAACAGTTTGGAGCCTAATCAGACACCGGGTTACAAACTGTTTTCAATGAAAATAAAAGTTTTAACATAAACGCGTTTATTGGAAAAGAATTACGTTTTCTCCCCTGTATTCCGGAATAGGTGATGGTGTAGAAATCATAAGAAATTTACTCCAGCTTGTCTGGAGCCATGACCATTACAGTGGAGAATCTGTTATTCTTTCCCGTTTAAACGCAAACGTACGCAAACGCAAAGCACTAAAACGTAGAAAAGAACAACTTTTGGACAATTCTGATATTTCATGTTTATCGTGGTGGCAAACAGTTTGGAGCCTGATCAGACGCCGGGTTACCCGGCGTCTGATCTGGCTCCAAACTGTTTGTATTGGAAATACTAGTTTTAGCGTAAACGCGTTTATTGGGAAAGAATAACAGATTCTCCACTGTACAACAAAAAAATCCAATCCAATCTCGGTATCCGTTTAAACGCAAACGATACGCAAACGCGGTGCAATAAAATGTAGAAAATTATAACTTTTTGACAATTTTGAATATTCGTTTTAATATGCCCTGCAAACAATTTTTAGACTGATCAGGCGCCGGGTTATCCGGCGTCCGATCTGGCTCCAAACTGTTTGTAGTGGAAATAATAGGTTAAACATTTTCTGGGAAAGAATAACTTATTGCCCTCTGTAAGAGAGTTTGAGATATCAAATTTCGACTGTAAGCATTAAATTCGTAACAAACACCTTATGAATATTACATATATTTAAAGACGCAGCTGTTACATGTAGCATAAATAACGCAAGAACGATTCCAAGATATTGAGCTCCTGGATCTCTTTTATTTCTAGAATATTGGAATATACAGCACTTATGCTTTGCTTGTGTATATATTACCATAACAACCGCAGAATACATATTAAAAAATAGAATTAGCCATTTGAAGTTGCATGGGTAGGAGAATGATTTTGATAATGTAGAATTTGGGCGACTGCATGTACATGTACTGTAATTGGCTGTAATATTATTCTTGAAAGTGTCCATAAAGAGTTGGTAAATTCATAGTAAAGAATATCATCCAAACATTTATCACATAACTTGCGGTCTGGGAGTGACATAAAGCGATTATATAAATATCGTAATCCAGTGGAATATCGTTTTTTTTGGTTCCGGTGTAACGAAGTATTTTGACCCCCATCGAAAAGTGACCCCCCGGTCAAAATTCGACGTCGTAGAATGACCCCCTGTCGTCGAAAAAGGACCCCCCTCGTCGAATATTGACCCCCTTCTGTCGAAAAATGACCCCCTTTATACTTACCTTTATATTTGGTGTAAAGTTAGTTTTGCAAGTGCTAAATTTGTTTATATATACCCCAAAGCTCAATTTTGGGCGTATGTAGTGACAAAATTGCGCGTGTCTGGAAGTGATTCCGTCTTCACATGTACCTTTTGTTTAGAACATATTTTCTTTATTACATCAACAAGATTTACCAAAGTTGGTGTGTGAGTACAGTTTGCCATGGCAAAGTGGCCTATAGCATAGCCTGTAAATTTTTCACTTTTCAGGTCACTGTTACCTTGACATTTTACATTATTTTTCGATCAACAACTTTTATGGCATTTATTTGGTACCCCCGGTCTTTATTCGATGTCGTAGAATGACCCCCGGTCATTATTCGATGTCGTAGAATGACCCCCCTGATATTATTCTATTTCATACAATGACACGCCCTGTCCTGGTATGGTAATTACCGTATTTGATGTCAAACAAAGGCTCCTTCTCATTATTGAATGTCGCGAGCAGCACCCCGAGGATTAATTCATGTCAGATTGCTAATTAATTTGAAAAATCTTTGGATGGTTCTATGTTGTACAATATGCTGTCAATAATCTAATCAATATTTTCATAGACACATGTTGCGACACATTGTAAGAAGACGAATGCCATTGGAATCGATGTAAATATTATATATACGAGGAACATGTAAAAGTGGGATAAATAGTTTTACTTGTTCACGTTTATTGATATCGAGTACCACTGATATACTTTAAACTACGTTCAATAAGTGGTCATATATCTTCAAGAATAGAAACCGGCTATGGAGTAAAGGGTTAGTATTCATGTTTGACTTTATGCATCTAACAGACAATGCATTTGAAACTGTAATTGTGTTATATGCAGCAGTGACATTTATACATTTTGTCTTGGTACAGTTCAACCCCTCTATAGCAGTAATTCAATCAAGAAGTGTACAGACAAAAAGGCTTTGACTTTACAAACTGTATACTTGCATACATGTATTCTTAAGTTTGCATCTTTGATTATGTAGTTGACAAATAACTTGTAAATGATAACCTATCAGTTATATATGATATGCTTATTAGTCTTTTTTAGTAATGTTTGTACTGTAATGTACGATGTAATGCATTACTTTGCCAATGTTGTTGTAATTTAATGCATTACAAAATTTTATGTAAACGTTGCGTAATGGTAATTGTAATATAATGCACTCTTTAGCAATGTGATTGTAAACTTGTAAAGTAATTTATAACTTTCTCAAGTAATTCACACCCTGCCTGCCCCCGCCCCACCGACCTGCATACTCCATGGCTGAATTACACCCGTAACTTATTTATAAATAAGCTGTTCACGAATTATACCTCAGACCCGCAACCAGCTTGTATCAAAGAGATCGGGTAATCCCTACCATCAGTATCCAACATAAAGACACCAGGTTACATGTAACGATATCCTTTGGGAACAGCATTTAGTATACTGTACGTTCCCATGGCGTGCTTATCATGTCTGAAATTTAACTTGTTTATTATCTAAATTTTATGTATCTTTTAACTCATTCACACCTGAAAATGTAAGTGAACAATTCAAGTTTTCTAGTTATGTCAAGTCAATTTTCGACTAGCTAGAGTTGTTTTATACAATACATTTCAAAACTGACACATATCAGAGGGCTCCTGTGGGTAAAGTCTGACTTGGGTCTACACTGTTTACAAAGGACAAGTGTACTATTAACATGAACACTGTTTGTAAATATCTAATATACTCCACGCTAGGGTCCAATTGGTTAAACTGTGTCGCTTAATTGCTGGAGAGGGTAGGGGTCACTATTCGATGGGGGTCGATATATTTCAGGAGGGGTCAAAATACTTCATGAGGGGAGTCATAGTACTATGACCGGGGGTCAAATTTCGACGTCGAATTATGACCGGGGGTCATTGTACGATATCGAAAAAATGACCGGGGGTCATTCCACGTCGTCGAATTATGACCGGGGGGTCTTTTTTCGATGGGGGTCAAAATACTTCGTTACACCGGCCCAACCTGTTCGTCCACAAGCGCTGCATGTAGCGGGACGCCAAATGACGTCATTTGTAATGACGTTAACGCAAACAACGTAACGTTTTGGCGGAAAATCTATATAGCGCAGGGTCTACAAATTACGGCTTCAATCAATTTAATAGGTGCTTAAACTTGTTATGTGATAAATAGAATCTCACATTCGTGCTCATTATTTATAATTTTTAATAAACTCGTTGACTAAAATGAATATGACGCTCGCCAAGGCTCGCGTCATATTATTTTAGTCAATTCGCTTATTAAAAATGATAAATAATGAGCACTCATACAAGATCCTCTATATCTTGCATAATGTTCTTTCCTATTCTATCAACAAGAAGATGAAAGCTCAATAGTTGGCCCTTCGTCTGCAAGTCGCGACTTTACTGTTTGGATCCTAATCAGAAGCCGCGAAACGCGGTGTCTGATCAGGATCCAAATAGTTCGACGATAATGTTTTGGTTCCCTAAACTCATGTTATTTTATTTCAAACTTTTAAAATCAATCGCAGACGGCAACTGCGAGGCAGACGTATACTATAGCTGACGAAGAGTAAAGTCAATATCCCGGGTCTTCCAGACAATATATTTCCGATGAGAAGCCCTTCCCTATATTAACCACGCCACTGTCAAGCCAGACGTTACCCTTCTAGTTATCCAAAACAACTGGATCCTGATCAGTCACAATTGAATCTCGGCGTCTTATCACGCTCCAAACTATTTAACATTATTCGTTGTCGATATACTATAAACCAGGTATTCTGTGTCAAAATGTCTAAATTCTGTTTGATGAATGAGAGTAGACGATGAAATTTGAAGCAGACGATAAACACGGCAAGGAAAGGGTGAAATCAGATCATCGACAATAAAGTCAAAGTCAGACAAATTGTCTCATATATCGCATCATTGTGAATTGATCAATACATTTAAGGCGAAGACTATTGACTGGTTCTTATCTGTAACCCTTTAACTGCAGCAACTATATATTACAGTGGAGAAAACGTTATTCTTTCCCGTTTAAACGCAAACGAAACGCAAATGCAAAACACTTACATGTAGAAAAAGACATTTTTATCTGATTGGCAAACAGTTTGGAGCCTCATCAGACGCCGGGTTACCCGGCGTCTAATCATGCTCCAAACTGTTTGCAAGGGAAATAGTAGTTTTAACGTAAACGCGTTTATTGAAAAAGAATAACGTTTTCTCCTCTGTATAACCCGTCTAACAAATTCACTGCATTTATGTCGTCTGCTGAAAAATTACGTCTATTTTTATCTATAAAAAATAGAGTTTCCTGATTTAGAACTCTTACTACGTTGAATTGTCGTATGCTTCAACTATATCGTGTAAAAACTTATAACGCTGAATTGTCGTCTGCTTCAAATATTGTCTAAAAGCGAAATGTTAGTTTTCATACTTTTAAAACAGAATGCAATTTTGAAACGATTGACAAACAGTTTAAATCACTATCTGATCTGGATCCAAACTGTTTGCAAATGTTATGCCAATCTTGCTTAGCATGTAAAGTTTTAACAGAAAGAAAAATTGATACAAAGTGTCAAGCAATTTAGATCCGTGCCATGAGGCAACTATTAAATCGATTTCTGCAGAAACGAAATGGTTGCACAGGGTCAATCACAACAGTAACAGTATTATGATACTTATATAGGATATTACATGAGTGTTCATAATTTATTGGATTTATTAAACGAGTCTTTTAGAAAACGATAAAAACGAGGCTTTGCCGAGTTTTTATCGTTTTCTAAAACGACGAGTTTAATAAATCCAATAAATTATTAACACGAATGTTATATTCTTTTTATAACATAACCTAGAAATGTTATTTATCGCAGCCTTTGAGGTCAAGTGAATGCTAAGCGCGATATAAGTAGATCTATACAGGAAAAAAAGTTGTTCCAAATTAACCTCGTTTACTAGCATAATGTTTATGTTGTTATATGTATTAATAAACACTTTCATGTAGATCTAATATTGATTAATTACACCAAAATCTATAAATTGATTCTACATGATGGAATGAAGACATTGGAAATCGAACGCATTGTAAAACGTATTTTAATGACGTCACAAGTAAACGACGTCGTGGCGCACCTCATTTGCTTAGTTATATAACTAGTTATATATGACATTTAAACAATGGGTGTTATTCAACGCTCACGCCGTCTGTTATGTTATAAAACGTGTTAGATTAAGTGTAGACCTAGATCAGATGCCACGCTTGAGATGACGACTAGATTTATATTAACCCAATGATGTCCACGATCCAAAATATGGGGCATAAGCAAACAGTGTAGACTCTGATCAGACGCCGCATGTCAATAAAAAACAAAAATGAAAATTTTGACCAGGCATCCCTTTGATAAAAAATGGATTATTCCAATATAAAACATGGAAGAATCCACTGGGCACAAATTGGTTAATTTTGGTGTCAAATGCCTGGCAATGCAATTAGTTTTGTTATAGCAGGACTCATTTGGATCCTCATCAGACACCCGCTTCACTGCTTTACATACAGTGTAATGATTATTTTCAAATGGTTTGGCCTTCATTTCAACATTTCTTAAGCCAAAATACTAAACTTTAAGTTTGAGAAATAAAAGCAGACGGCAATTGAATAAGCCTGATGACGTCATGGCAGTGGAGGGGTTATCAAAAACCCATATCGTACAGTGGAAAAGAGGGGATTTTTTCCCAAGTAAAAATAAACGCAAAGCAGTACGTAAAAAATGTAGAAAATGTAAATGTAGAACATGACAGAATTTTGAAAATTCTTACGATTTGTTTTGTTTCTCAATGGCAAACAGTTCGGAGTCTGGTCAGACGCCGTGTTAACCATAAACAGGTTAAGCGTTTGTTAAAACAGTATTTGTTTTGAGGTTATTTATAAATAAAATTTATCTCGGTGCCCAGGTCCCAAGTTTATAAAGCTTTTGAGTTGAGTCTGAGATAGTTCTCAAGCATTTGATTTGTCAATTTTGATCTCAGACCCAATTCAAAAGCTTTATAACCTTGAAGCCTGTGTACTTTCTGATAAATATTTATGATCTGTTGAGATTTTATTCCACATATTTACCCATGATTGTATTATCTTTCTTTAAAGCCATTAAACATCAAAACAAGGAATTGATTATGTAGAATTCTGTCTAAACTTGGCTGGCTAGTGAATTATCACATTCCACATCTAACAATAACTGTTGGTATTATTGATTCCATACATGTACAAAGCGCAGAGTTTTAAGTACAGTGGAGAAGACGTTATTCTTTCGCAATAAGTTTACGCGTTTACGTTAAAACTATTTTTTCAATCGCAAACAGTTTGGAGCCAGATCAGACGCCGGGTAACCCGGCGTCTGATCAGGCTCCAAACTGTTTGCAACTCAGATTAAAATAAATAATCAGGATTGTCAATAATTTATCACCTACTCAGTTTTACTGCAATGCGTTTGCGTTTCGTTTGCGTTTAAACGGGAATGAATAACGTTTTCTCCTCTGTATGTGCTGCTGACTAAACAGATGTCTATCTTGTGGACAGTTGAGATAACGTCACTATTTGTCTGTTTAAACGAAACAGAACGCAAACACAATGCACTAAATCGAGAAAATTAGAATATCTAGAACTTTTCTGATGCTTTATATTAATGTGAGGCCAAATATTTTGGTGCATGATCAAGCCGGGTTACCTGGCCTCTGATCTGGCTCCAAATGTTTTGCAATGAAAATAACTGTTTTAGCCTAAACGCGTTTGTTAGGAAAGAACAACATTTTTCCACCCTATGACAAACTGTTGGTGTCACGAATGGCATGGTAGATACCGCACCAGAGTCTGCCAAGAAGCCATTCAAATAATTATAGATTCATAAGAAACACCAAATATAGAAATTACGTAATCTTGATGTTCCTGGTCGCTATGGTAACATTTGCTGTTCATTGTCGTCTGTATTTGTTTGCCAAAGTTTCATGTTTGAATTTGAACAAAGAAACAATGATATTTATGCTAAATAGATCTTAGTTTGGATCCGGATCAAACGCACCTTGTATAGACTAATCCTTTTTTATCTCAAAGTTGCCAATTTGTTTCAGTATGAAACATGGAAATTCAAAGTTAGCAATTAAGATTTAATCGTAACGACGTTTCATAAAAATTCTTACAACAAATGTTGTCGTAAGTCAGATGATTAAAATCTCAATTATCATTTATTTCTCCATCTAATCCTGTCTTGTGACATCTTTTTGGAATCGTCTTGTAAAGACGATTCCAAAGAGATGTCACAAGACAGGATTAGATAGAGAAATCAGAAATTATATGTACATGTATTTTAAAGTTTTAACTTACGACCGTATTTGTCGTACGAAGTTTTACCAAACGGGCCCCATGATCTGACTGACACTCCCAAGGCGTGTCAATATTTCTTCGGTGAAAATGTATAAAATACCAATCTGACGACAATGTTATGCAGACGATATTATGACAGTGAAGAGAGTAACGTTTTCACTGCTTAAATGACGTCATGACCAGTCTAACACAGTGCCTGCCATATTATCGTCTGTTTACATTTCTTACAAAATTTAGAAATGTATGCGTTTTAGAGTAAATAAAATTTGATAAGAGTGTCATATAGCTACAGCCCTGATCAGACGTCTGATCAGGATTCAAACTGTTTGCAAATGCTAGAGTAGTCAGCCTAGGCAGTGAAGGGGTAGATTACTTATCTCAGCGCAACTTCCGGCGAACAACCGGAAGAAGCCTTGCATGATCCAACACAGTCTGTCTTGCTTTACTTTCGATGACATGCAGCGGAGAAGACGTTATTTGTCCCCATTTAAATGAAACGAAACGCGAACGTAATGTTATAATTTGAGAACAATTGCAGTATTTTGCAGATTTGTTTTAAAGTCGGGAGATTTATTTTATTCTGACTGGCAAACAGTTTGAATCCTGTGTATCCGGTGCGTCTAGTCTGGCTGGGAAAGAATAACATTTTCAGGGCTGCCATAAGTTGACATGAAACATCCTAAGATTTCCAAATTTATATTTTTCAAGTGCGATTTTACGAATCGTACCTTTACCCTATGCCTATTTCTTGTTTTGTTGACATGGGACTACTTAAAGCAGGCTGTAAGTAAAGCAGAGTGCGCCTTAGGGCGCATTCTGCTTTACTTTTAGCCTGCTTTAAGCTACCATGAACTGGGGAAAAATTCTGAGACTTAAGAAAAACCCGGAGAAATGGCAGTCCTGCGTTTTCTGCACTGTACAAAGCGATCGAAGGCTTGTCAATTCCAGTGACTAAATTGTATGTAGGACAACTTGGCATTGGTACAAATAGTTTAAACTCTTTCACTACCAATAACGAATGCACTGCCAAGACACCGAGTAGCATGGTACATGTATCTGAACAGAGTCCAAACTGTTTTACATTCGTTAAAATTGTGCTTCAATCTAAATGCCAAGAAAATCTGAATTGGACAAATCGGTGCAGATGACATTGTGTTTTTGCAGACGGTCATATTGTCACGATATGAAAATATACTTTAGCTATGCAATATTGATTTGCCACGCGGTTACAGATTATTCAGCTCACCAGTAACCCATTCACCCCTGAAACTTAAAAAAGAATATTGCAGTTTTCAATAAGAGCTGTCAATTATTATTCAGAGGTTTTTTTACAATCTATTGGAACATGACAAACATTGCAGACCTTGATTTGAGGGCTCCTGTAGGAGTCCTTTGATCTGGGTCTACACTATTTGAGTAGAACAAATGTATGCGTTACAGGTGCACTGATTGTAAAGGACGTGTCACTAGGAAAGTTGTGTTAAACATATACCGTATACCCCCATTTAACCGTCCAGGGGTGATGTAAAATCTCAAAAGCTTAACCATATACCCCATAGCCTGTTTATAGTTTTGAAAATAGGTGACCACTGAAAGCAGGTTGAAAGTAAAGCAGAATGCGCCATATGGCGCATTCTGCTTTACTTTCAGCCTGCTTTAAGCTTTTACCAGCTAGAATATGGAAAGTATTAAATATGATACATATTCATTACGGTTTATATTGGAACTATTTTCTTCAGCGGATGAATAAAATGCATGTGCTAAAAGTCGCTTCTATAAGGGAAAGGGTTAAAGCAGACTTTAAACTTGAAGATTCTTCTTGGACGCTCTGCCTTATTCTCAGCTTGTTTTAAACAACCAACTGTCTTCAATACTGAAAATAAAATAAGCGTAAGGGTTCAAGTGCAATAGAGTTGAGCTAAATTTAATTCTGTTTTATTCATTTTTTGACAAAATGGGGGCATTGTTCTCCATTCTATTGCATTGCGTTGTTTCGTTTCACCTCTTCACTGCCTTACCTAAAGTACATGTACAATGGCTATTTGTAAACAGTTTGGAACCTGATCAGATGCCGCGTGACTCGGCATCTGACCAGGATCCAAACTGCGTGACACTCAATTTGTATTGCTAAGTGCAAATACCTAGAATTACAATTTGGGAAATAAAATAAGACGATAATTACTTAAAACTGATGACGCCATGGCAATGAAACGTGCAAAATAACGTCTCCAATGTATGTATACACATATTTTACATTTCCACATTTTTTGGAAGAAATTAAACCCACTTATTGAGATATATTCCCCAATTCAAGCAGATTTCCCAGGAAACTGCTGATAACGTACTATAAAAACTCATTTGCAGCTTCAATTCGCTAGTTTATTGTCCAATATAATTTGCTGTTTAAATTGGATGACTTATTACAAGAGAAGATTAACCACGAGTTTAGAAAATTTCAAAATAGTGTCCACAACAATTAAATTTGTTCAAGAACGGGTGATTTGAAATTCTAAACAAATGCTGAAGATACTGTTTTCTATCATAAATTTCAAATGAGCATTACGTGGAAATAAAGCTTGCTCGAAACAACATTCATTGAATTATTGCATAAAGCAATTTCTTTGAAAACCTCATTAAGTGGAAAAGACATCATCCTTTACCGTTGAAACGCAAACGAAACGCGTTGCAATGAAGTATAGAAAATGGAAACTTTTGGACAATTCTGAATTATTATTTTAATCTGAAAGGCAAACAGTTTGGATCCTGATCAGCCGCCGGGTAACCCGGTGTCTGATCTGGCTCCAAACTGTTTGTACAGTGGTAAATACGCTATTCCTATCCACTTTATGCGTTTCTTACGCGTTTATTATACGTTTCGTTAAACGCGTTTCCTATCCGTTTCTTTACGCGTTTCTTTACGCGTTTAAAAGAGCCTGGATGAAAGGGTCGCCAATTAGCCGACGGACCCCTTAGCAGAGACTGCATTGGTATAATCGTTTATTAACGCGTTTAAACGCGTTAAAATCGTTAGGCGTTAACCGTTCGTTAACCGTTCACTATGCGTTTCTTACGCATAGATTAACGCGTAAATGGTTAGGAATAGCGTATTTACCACTGTAATGGAAATGGGTTAATCCTGCTCCAGCTGAAATTTCATATAAACTGCACTCGCTATGAACTTCTACCATCTGAAATATTGTTATAGAACGAGGAAAAGCGTGCAAACTCGGGGTTTTTCAGGTCGTCTTAAGAAAATAAGCGCAAACCCATATCGGACAGCTCATTTAGGAACTGTATGATCTGGGTCTACACTGTTTTTAAAACGTAAATGTACGCTATTACACCCCGGTCACACAGAGCTATCGGTGATAGATCGGTTGTTTTTTTCGCCAAACTAGGGAGGGGACCGATGACAAGCTATTTACACGACATCACCTATTGGCCACCTGTTTTCCACCTATCAATCGCTATTGGGTAAAGATGAGTTTCGTCGGCGAAAAATCACCGATTGGGATTTTTAAACGTGCTTAAAATTCTCGATCGGTGAAAATATTTTACATATAACCGATTGACAACTTGTCTACTACCGATATCACCGACGAGTCACCGATTAACCACCGATAAAGCACCGATGAACTGATACTTACCACCGATGAAAAAAGATGAGAATTAAAACGCAGGATCTCGTCGGTTTTCATCGGTTGTTAATGGCAGTTCAATCGGTGATCAGTTGGTGATCAATTGGTTGCCGCCAGCATTTCATCGGTGTTTTATCGGTATTCGTCGATTATTGATAGGTTGTTGGGCGCTTTTAATCGGTGGCCCAAAGGAGTTCATGAGTTGCCAATCGGTGGCCAATCGGTGGCCAATCGGAGGCGAGTTGGCGTTTCACCGATTGAACAATTATTTATCACCGATACCCGGTCACACAGAAAGCCTGAAATTAAATCACTTATGACAACCGATCAAAACAGCAAATAATTCGACCGATTGGGTACCGATTTAAGCCCGACCGTCTGTGTGACCGGGGCATAACATGTAGCTGGATAAGCTTTAAGAAATGGTACAAGTTTATCGTGTTTGCTTAGTGTATGAATTATGAGGACAATGTCAGCCAATTGCCTAAAGGCTTGTTCTAGTTTTAAGAACAAATGACAATTACAGTGGAGAATGTATTATTCTTTCCCAATAAACGCGTTTACGCTAAAACTATTATTTACAATACAAACAGTTTGGAGCCAGATCAGACGCCGGGTAACCCGGCGTCTGATCAGGCTCCAAACTGTTTGCCACCAAGATAAACATGAATTATCAGAATTGTCCAAAAGTTGTTCTTTTCTACGTTTTAGTGCTTTGCGTTTGCGTACGTTTGCGTTTAAACGGGAAAGAATAACAGATTCTCCACTGTAACACACAATGAAAGTAAAACAGAATGCGCATAGAGTATGCCCTTTGTCACATTCTGCTTTAATAATTTCACCTTGCTCTAAGCTTCCATCTACTAACTAGTACTAGGATATAGAAACTTTTTCTAATATAATGATACATATCCAATCTACTGTATAAAGCGGAAATAATTTACAAGTGGAGGACTAAATCAAAGGCGTAAAAATGTGTTTTTATGGGGTAATGTGTTAAGATTTGTTCACCCAGCATCTGTTTAAAACAGAGTAAAGAAAATAATCACATTGTACAGTAGAGAAGACGTTATTCTTTCCCATTAAAAAGCAAAAGAAACGCAAACGCATGGCAATGAAATGTAGAAAATGACTTTTCGACAATTGAGACTATTCATTTTAATCTGAGTGGCAAACAGTATGGAGCCTGATCAGACGCCGGGTTTCCATGTGTTTGATCTGGCTCCAAGCATGTTGCAAGGGAAATAATCATTTTAGCTTCAGCGCGTTTATAGGGAAAGGAAAACGTCTTTTCCATTATACCAATACTTTATCATGGGCATGGAGGGTTTGAATTCAGAATCAGAGCGTTGACCTTGATGTTAAATCACGATCACAATTCTTTAGCATGAATGTAAAAGAAGTAGACGACTAAAACAACCAATGTAGTTTTTAAACTGCTTTTTTCACAGTAGCTTTAGTTTCAGTTACGTCATTTACGACAATTAACCTACACGTTCGCTCAATAATGTACAATTAAAGTCTCATTACTTTTAGAATTGTCTTAATGAAGACATTGCAGATTTGTGCCCGTCTAATTTCGGTTACTAATCACAGGAAGAACTCACCAATCAATTGATTTGGTTATCACCAGTCTAAACCCAGGGCAGATCGTTCTTTATGACACTGTCTGACCTCCAAAGATCGCATTGATGTTCGTTGACATGCAATATAATGGAACATTGTAACCGTGCAAGTAGGTATTGATTGTTAACCCCCTCGCTTCCACAATATCGCCTATTTAAAAACGTTCCATCGATATTTGCTTATCAAATTTAGATCAAAAGCATATTAACTGAAGAGTTATCTGAAATGCAGACACATAGTTTGGATCCTCATCAGACGCCGCGTCACTTCGCGTCTTATCAGGATTCAAACTGTTTGCAAATGCTAGTTTAGATAAGAAGTAGATATTGATTATGTATCCCTTCGCTGCCACCACACTATCGCCCACTTAACCCTTTACCTGATAGCCTATTTATAGTACTTAAGATAGATGACTACTTAAAGCAGGTTGAAAGTAAAGCAGAATGCGCCTTAGGGCGCATTCTGCTTTACTTTCAGCCTGCTTTAAGCTATCATGCGCTAAAATATAGAAAATATTCCCCATAATACATATTCATTACTGATTAAATTGGAACTACTTTATTCAGCGAATGAATAAATTATATCCGCTAAAAGGCGCTTCTATGTGGGAAAGGGTTAAAGCTTGCATTCTGAATTTACTTCTCGCGTTTAGAGTTAACCCCATTCGGGACAAAAGTCGCATAAAATCGACTTCGCAAACAGTTTAGAACTTGATCAGACGTCAGGGTCCAAACTGTTTGACACGATACTCGTATCGAAATTTCTTATGTCATACTACCTTACATTTTACTTTGAAATAATACTGCAGACAATAATATTTAAGAAGACGACAATAAAGCGATGAAGAGGTAAGCACCTCGTGGTTAATTTGGCACCGAAAGGGTTAAGGCAGATTGACTGAATAGGCATTTAAATTACAGTCAAACAGTTCGGCTTCTGTTCAGGATCTAAACTGTTTGCAAATGTTCGTTTATATACAGTTGTGCGGGGTTGTGAAGGAGTTGACCTCATGCTGTCACGGTGATAGAACTTCTCGCGCGAAATCGAACCAGGAGAGATACGAGCGGATTATGTTCAATTGTGCAGCATCCAGGTTAATAAAAGAAAATTGATTGGCCTTCCGTGAGCTGTACTAGTCCATAGTGATACATGCAATGATATAATACAGTGGAGAATAAAGAATAATAGCGTTTCCCCACTGTAACACTCGTTATGATCGATAGTGCAAAGAGAAAGATAGGTCGATCTGGCTCCGTTCCAATAGTTGTATTTTCTAAGCTCCAGTTTTATTCCATACACTTTGTTAACCTTAAATCTACTACTCCGTACATATGCAATAAAATACGTATTTAATGATTTCATCAACCGAAGCATATTATACAGATACAGTGGAGAATCTGTTATTCTTTCCCAATAAACGCGTTTACGCTAAAACTATTATTTGCAGTGCAAACAGTTTGGAGCCAGATCAGACGCCGGGTAACCCGGCGTCTGATCAGGCTCCAAACTGTTTACCACCAAGATAAACATGAAATATCAGAATTGTCCAAAAGTTGTTCTTTTCTACGTTTTAGTGCTTTGCGTTTGCGTACGTTTGCGTTTAAACGGAAAAGAATAACAGATTCTCCACTGCATATAGAAAACAGACAATGGGTTAAAAGGTTAAGGTGGAGAAAAGACATCGAGTAATGCCGCTTCGTTAGTTCCCTTATCAGGCTCCACTAGCAAACAGTAAACCGGACTATGACATTATTTTATACTGGCCCTTTTGTACCGAAATATTGAAATGAACTCTCAAAATGGGTTTGATAGAAATTCCATATATTATGCATACAGTGGAGAAAACGTTATTCTTTCCCAATAAACGCGTTTACGCTAAAACTATCATTTCCATTGCAAAAAGATTGGAGCCAGATCAGACGCCGGGTAACCCGGCGTCTGATCAGGCTCCAAACTGTTTGCCACCAAGATAAACAGGAATTATCAGAATTGTCCAAAAGTAGCACTTTTCCACGTTTTAGTGTTTTGCGTTTGCGTTTCGTTTCGTTTCAACGGGAAAGAATAACGAATTCTCCACTGTATATACAAAGGGTGATCTACGACTCTGATATCAATGGAACAGATTATTTGATAAGATGTTACAGACAGTGCAATAACTGATGGGACGGAAAGAAATACAGTGTCTTGTAAGGGACAGCATTCCACGAACTATCGAGATTTGACTTGCAGGAGTAGGGACACTAAATAGCTTCCGTGGTGTAATCGAAAGAACGAAATTAGTATCATGAGAAATAGCACCAATGAATTTGCCACAGAATAGCATTTTGTCAACTTTTTGTTCACTAGTTTGTGTTTTTATATTATAGGTGGTGTTTATGGAGAAATTGTGTGTGCTGAAGTGACATGTTCCAGTTTTTACCGGTTCCTCTATTAAAAGGTAGCAGAACACGAATCATGTCACTGAATCCTTGAGATTTGTGTTATACATGTATATTCCACATGACCTCCTGTTGACTCTGTATTGTTCTGAATATATATTTGGAGAAAATATACAGTTACACCTACTCAACAAAAAATGTTATGGAAATCTCAGAAAAGCATCGCACAAAAGTACACCGAAACAACCATTATCCTTTTTGTAATTTGTTTTATTAGATATATTTCACCGCTTGAAAAAACTGTTTCCTTAAGTTTGATATCACGTACATCCTTGCAGCAGCACTGTGCCATGTAACCTAGAGGTCAACGTCATTTTCGCAAAATAAATGTATACAGAGAGTAGTCCCTCTTTTTACAGTGGAGAATCTGTTATTCTTTCCCGTTTAAACGCAAACGTACGCAAACGCAAAACACTAAAACGTAGAAAAGTACAACTTTTGGACAATTCTGATAAATCAGGTTTATCTTGGTGGCAAACAGTTTGGAGCCTGATCAGACGCCGGGTTACCCGGCGTCTGATCTGGCTCCAAACTGTTTGTATTGGAAATAATAGTTTTAGCGTAAACGCGTTTATTGGGAAAGAATAACAGATTCTCCACTGTATGCAAAAGTCATTAATAAGCTTTGAAGATCAGTGAAAAATACGGTAAAATAAGGTCAAAGGTCAAATACACTCACCAGACATGTGTCCCATTGAATATGTGTGGGATATTCTAAAACAGATTAGATGGTCTGAATCAGAGTACGACACCAACAACTATACAGGCTCATGCGGAGGCGCTACAGGATGAAAATGCCAGAATTATTCGGAGAATACAAGGCCGGTGTGAGTCCTTTATTTGCCACCGACGGAGGGACACTTTTTTTTTTAGCTCGTCTGTTTTTTCGAAGAATAAAACCAGCTATTGTCGTCACTCCGGCGTATGCGTTGTTGTTGTCGGCATCGTCTTCGTCCGGATTCTAAGCGTTGGTCATAACTTCTTCAAAGTTTTTATCTAAAACATTTATTTTTTATTGTATGCATGTTCATCGTGACAAGTCCTATCCAGACATACCAAAAGATTTTACCAAATGACATTGACCTTGACCTTACATTTTATTTTAATACAGTACAACCTCTCTATTACGACCACTAAAACGAAGACTAATTGATTGGATAAAAGACATGTGACTGCTGAAAGCAAGGTGACAGTAAAAGAGAAAGCTCCTGTAGGAGCTTTCTTTTTTACTGTCACCTTGCTTTAAGCAGTCACCTGTCATAAACACCTTATAATTAACACAATTAAGTGGTCGTAATAGAGAGGTTCAACTGTATATGTTTTCACTGATCTTCAAAAAAACGAACGTTGACACTTGCATGAGTGCTCTTCTTTGACCATTCTCATCTTACATACGTGACATTTCATGCTATCATGAGAAGGGACATACAGTAAAACCTCGCTATTACGACCACTAAATTATGTTAATTATTATGGTGTTTACGATAGGTGACCGCTTAAAGCAAGGTGACAGTGAAACAGAAAGCTCCTGTAGGGGCTTTCTGTTTCACTGTAACCTTGCTTTAAGCTGTCACCTGTCTATTATACACTCAATTAGCCTTCGTTTTAGTGGTCGTAATGGCGAGGTTTTACTGTACGTTAATGTCATGAGACATTCAAATGAACTGAATTTCAGGTTATAAACTCACAACTGATTTATGTGTTCTGCATAAAAAAGAATACTCTGTAGACATGTACTCGTTTTGGGAAGAATGACTTTGGCCCATAGGTTACTTGATACAGTGCCACAGCAAGGCAATAAGTAATAACAAATTAACAGACACTTTGTTTTTTTCAAGCGATCAAATGTATCTAATAAAATAAATAAATAATGGATGATAATTTTTTTCGGTGTACTGTTCGTTGATTTTCTGTTCCGTGAACAGTCCTGTTTTTTCTGTTGAGAGTCGATTCGGTGACCCATGCCTTTACATACGTATGTTTCAACTTGTACGTGAGATAAGATTATTACGCACGGTCAGCTTCTTTAGCAAATCAATACGTCTGCAGACAAGACTGTTATTCATAAGACAACACGTGTCATAGAATGAGGAAGCAAGTATCCTTGCTGCCATTTTACAGTGGAGAAGACATTACTTTTTTACGTCTAAAGGAAATGCAGATGCACTGCAATAAAATGTGAATAAGTCAGTGTTTTGGAATGTCTAATGGTTCATCTTAATCTGAGTTACAAACTGTTTTGAGCATCAAATGCCGGGTCACCCGATGTCTGATCTGGCTCCAATCTAATGAGTATAAACGCGTTTATAGATAAAGAATAAAGGCTTTTCCACGGTTACACTACTTCACGTGAAATTATCTACTTTATTGGCAAGCAGTCCAGTGTCTTTAGATCACCAATTTTAATACATACCGTTATCTTCCAACAAGCACAAATGGAGAGGTTGAGTGCTACCAAATAGAAGTTGCATTGATAATCTTTAATTAACCCATTAATGTCATAACATCGCAATGAACTCTCCCTATGTGTTGGTTGACACATTTATTATTTATTATTATACAAGGCTATTTTTATAACAGTGTAGGTTTAATCCATATAGCAGAGCATTTCAAGAGCGATAGCAAAACAGTAGATACCCTATAACGTTTGCTCATTTCTTTTTTTAATGGCAGGTAGACATTAGTGGCTTAACATTTATATGAAAACAAATATGATAAATTGTTTAATTCTTCATTGGATAATCGCTGAATTAAGATTTTAAAAATGTAAAAAAAAAAGAAGAATTGAAACCTAGCGACAAGTAGATAGTGCTCCACCCTACAACTCTCCTCCGGACAGCTCTTTAAAACTATGCTTGCCGCTCTTCTCCAAACAAGACTACAGTGCCCCCTCTCTTCAACGACACCCAGTGGGAGACACAGATTATGTGCGTTGTTCGGAGGGAGTCGTTATAGAGAGGGAACATTAAGACTTGACTTACATTTGCAAACAGCTTGAATCCGGATCAGACGCCGCGTCACGCGGCGTCTGATCTGGATTCAAGCTGTTTGCCACTCGTCATTATATTCATTCTAACAAAACGTCCACTTATATATTACTTTGAGGAACACATCAGACGACAACTTTAAGCAGACGATATTTCAACATTAAAACGTGGGAAGAGCGGCAAGAGTTGTTGTAAGGAGGGAATCGTTGTTGGGAGGGAGCGCTGTATTATGTCTAACACTTCCACTGCTGCAACATCGTCTGCTTAAAATGATCGTTTGCTGATTTTTCTCAACGGTATACGAATTGACCATTTTGAAAGAAGAAACATAAAAAAACGAGTGACAAACAGTGTAAACCCAGATCAGGCGCCGCGTCACGCGGCGTCTGATCTGGGTTGAACTGTTTGCAGATGTACTCCATTAATTTTCCCTTCCTATAACAACTCGCTCCGAACAACGCACTTAACCTTTGTCTCCCATTGGGTGTTGTTGTAGATGAAGCACTGTAGTTACGAGTACGAGTACAACTGTTCCATGCAGACAGTGTTAACACAGATCAGAGCACTCTGATCAGAGTCTGCACTGTTTGTAGTTTTGCAATATATGTATTTGACGGAATTTGATGAAATAAAAAGTAGATATTGATAAATTAATCATTTCCCGAGGGTACCACAAAAGAATATCGGCAATCTAGTCTATTTTAGCATCAGTTTAAGTCGATAGTTAAGACTTTTATTTAATTTTTGTTTTTGGTAATAGATCTAGATGTATGTGTCAAGAACCTGTGCATGTATATTGTAAAAACCATGTCTAAATAGTCAAATCCTGACTAGACTTAATTCGAAATAGGACTTTTCCTTTCAGGGGTGACAGGGTTTACTGGTACTTTAATCAGATTAGTTTCTCCATGTTATGGTCGATGAAAATGGTATTCAGCCAAGAAACCTATATCAAAAGGAAACCTTAGTCCAATATGAAATATTGCGTGTTCGTCGGCTACATCCAAAATTAACTAACACACATTTCTTCTTTTATTACATAACAGGCGTGTGCAAGACAAATTACGTCTTCACTTTACCTAAAAGTAGATATCAAAAAGTTGCAAATACCGACTTGTTACAAAATGAAATAGAGAAATAAAATAAACAGTATTGTTTTTCTTCTGCTGCTAAAATCTTTGCTTACGTTTTGTATATTCCAAAGCTAGGTCGTCACGTTTGGTAAATCCAGGAACTTAGCTCTTAGTTGTCGTCTGCAACGGTTTTTTCCCTGTACTGCCATGCCACCAGCAGTGACGCTTGCCAACAGTATTGGTCCTGATCAGACGCCGCGTAACGTGGCGTCTGATCAGGACCAAGACTGTTCGACACTCTTAACAATGTTTTCTAAGTTAAAAACGCATACAGTAAAAGCAGGCGAAAAATATAAGCAGACGATCAAATGACAGCGATTTTGAGACCGGTATTTCTATCATAGTGGAAGTGGAGGGTTAAATGAATTTCATTTAGCTGATCGCTAATTACGAAGATAAACAATTAAGGTAAAAACTGCTTAAAATTTCTAGTGAAGTCGCGACTGGCAGGCAAAGGGTTAAACAGGGATTAAATCGATTGGGATTCTGAACAGGTATCGAGTTACTCAGCGACAGATGTGGATCAAACCCCACTTCAAGTCGCGATTGGCAGACACATGGTATATCACTACGGATTATGGCATTGTAGATTTGGAGGGCAACACGTTTTGAGAAAGACTGTTTAAAATCAAATTTTCAAATCTCTTTGTAAGCAAAATGACAAATAATTTGCCATATGCCAATAACAGCACAGAAAATATGCTTATACAATCTAAAAGCAATGATACGTTAAACAACACTTTATCAGAACAGAACAGAACAGATGTTTTATATGACTTAAGCATACACGCTCATCATCATTACATCGTAACATATATACATAATAAAAATATAATCAAACTTGGTTGATTTTACCTAACAATGAGGAATTACGCAACAGATTTAATATGTTTGCAATTTGGACATTATTTAAATTCGTATTAATTATGTTGTTTAGTTTCTGAACTAAGCAATGAATTGAATGTTTTTGTAGAGGACCAAAAATATTACGTATTATCGACGTAAGCTTGGTATGTTTTCTGGTGATATAATATAAACTGTTACAGTTTGTCAATAAACCCCTTCACTGTTTTACCCAGTGACACTTGTGTTTGCAAGCAAAATGAACCCTATTCAGACGATACAGTGGAGAATCTGTTATTCTTTCCCGTTTAAACGCAAACGTACGCAAACGCAAAGCACTAAAACGTAGAAAAGAACAACTTTTGGACAATTCTGATAATTCTTGTTTATCTTGGTGGCAAACAGTTTGGAGCCTGATCAGACGCCGGGTTACCCGGCGTCTGATCTGGCTCCAAACTGTTTGCACTGCAAATAATAGTTTTAGCGTAAACGCGTTTATTGGGAAAGAATAACAGATTCTCCAGTGTACTTATATCGATGTGAATGCAGTCAATTTGCATAAATTTTAATTTCAAAAAGTAAAAACAGATAATACATACGTTATCAGGTAGATGTTTCCCTGACTCGAATCATTATCATACATTTGCAGAAAACAAGTGTTATACTGTCTGCATATAATGGAGAATACGTGTTTTCTTTCCTGATAAAAACGTCTCTGCCAAAACTATGTCCGGTTATAGCTAGATCAGGCAACTACTTGCAACAGAGATACAAATAAGACTTCAGGCACTTTTTTTCATTAACATCTTTATAGCATTGTTTTGCAATTTAGTTTCGTTTCAACTGTAAATAATAATGTGTTCTCCGTTGTGTGATAACGTTTGTATTTAAAGCAGGAAACGCAATACGTCTTTGAAATACTTACATAATTATGATCCTATTTATTCGTAAATAAACTAGCAATTTAAGACTTGACGTGCGCACCACTTGAACACTATATTTGGAATCAAATTACCATGTCTCAATTAGAGCCAGCCAATTATTTCAAATTTAGCAAATATCATAAATTCCCCATGGAAGTATGTCAACAAATTAGTTTAATATGGCTAAATATGACGCACATTTACCAGTAAGTTGGATAAAAAATAATCTTAATAAATGTTTCAGTATGTGAATATCTAACCGATTGGCCCTTGAAACTTTTAATGAACAATTTCAGCTTCAAATAAACCTAGTCAACATATTTTACAATTTTGGGTTATTTAACTCTTTCAAAGCCAATGGCACAAAAATGCAACTTTTCAACAGTTTGAATCCTGATCAAACGCCGTGTAACGCGGAGTCTGATCACGATCCAGACTGTTTGACACTCGTTTCGATATTTCTTCAGTTAAAAAACCATTTAATCTGACTTGAAAAGATACCCATGACGACATTATCAATGCAGACGATAGTTTGGCGGTGACATGGTTAAAGCAGACGATAAGTTTTGGCAGTCAATGAGTTAACCCTTTACCTGATAGCATTGTTTCTAGTATTGAAGATATGTGACTACTTAAAGCAGGTTGAAAGTAAAGCAGAATGCGCCCTAAGGCGCATTCTGCTTTACTTTCAGCCTGCTTTAAGCTATTAACTGCTTGAATAAGGAAAGTATTAAATATGACAATTACGGTATAATTTGGAACTATTTTCTTCAGCGGATGAATAAAATGAATGTGCTAAAAGTCGCTTCTATAAGGGAAAGGGTTAATACTGTACAGCGCTCCCTCTCTTCAACGACACCCAACGGGAGACAAAACATATGTGCGTTGTTCGGAGGGAGTCGTTACAGGGATGGAAATTGGCTTACATTTGCAAACAGCTTGAATCTAGATCAGACGCCGCGTAGCGCGGCGTCTGATCTGGATTCAAGCTGTTTGACACTCGTCATTAAGTTTTTTCTGTCAAAATGTATATTATTTAACTTTGAGAAAACCAGCAGACGACAGTTTTAAGCAGACGATATTGCAAAAGCGAAAGTGTTAAACATATAATTGTCTTGTTTGGGGAACAGCGGCAAGGGTCGTTGTAAGGAGGGAGTCGTTGTTGGGAGCGCTGTACTTCGAAAACTGACACACATTGCAGATCCTTGCTAGAGGGTTCTTATATGTTCTTCTGAGCTAGATCAATATTGTTTGCTGACGATAAGTGTACTACTAATATAGATATTGCTGGCAAAGGACGACTATACGTGTACTTGTCGCTTAGGTTCAGTGGGTTAAACCTAGAAAAACAGTGTTGTATAGTAACCCATTCACTGCCGTGACGTCATCATTTTGAACTATTGTCGTCTGCTTTTGTTTCTTCAATTCGAATTTTTACTTATGAAATGTAATTTAAGCGTCAAACGATTTGAAACATTATTATGCGTTACGCTGCGTCTAGTGAGGATCCAAACTTAAGAATAAAGCATTGCACTGGGTGTAAGGCAAATACGAGGTTCAGAGTTTAGACAATTTGACTTGAAAAGTACCGACATAATTTTTATGTAGAAATATCTTGACTCCTGATCAGACATAAATATACTCGATGTTAAACCCTTGGTATCCAATGTTTGCAAAATCAAGAGTATTACATGTGTTTAATTCTATAATTCATTTCTTTATGTATATAAGCCGTTATAATATACCGTATATAATATTGCTACAAAAAATGCTTTAGATGCGTTTGTGTGTCAAACAGTGTAGATCAAGGCTAGACCCCTCGTCTTTACCGGCGGTAGTAGTTGTCAACTAAGTCAAGTCCATTTTGACTATAATTGGCTTTTTTGTCACTGTATTGCAATATTTCAATGAGTGCACAACCTGATAAGATGGCTCCTTAATAGGGCCCCTCTGATCTTGGCCTTAACTTTAGGCTGTTTGCAAAAGGCGTTTTTATGCGTGACTAGTGTTTCAGGGTCAAACCAAGATGCAAAGGTATGTGATAAATTTAACACTGTAACTGTGTGCCAGACTGCCAGTATGTATTGATTATTATTAACATTTTGTCTGCTGATCGCGACTTCATTGATTTTTACAAACTGTTTGGACCCAGATCAGACGCCGCGTGGCGCGGCGGCTGATCTGGATCCAAACTGATTGACACTGATATTTAGGTTTCTTTACTGTAAAAAAGCATAGATCTAGAATGTATACCTTTTCAGACGACACTTTCAAAGCAGACGATATAAAAGCAGTATAAGGTTAACACTTTACATGTCACTGTTATAATAACGTCATAACAGTCCATGTCTTCTGCTAAAACGAATCCGTCTGCTGTTTAGAGTCTAAAGAAACGTCGATATGACTGTCAAGCAGTTTGGATCCTAATCAGACGCCGAGTTACTCGACGTCTGATCAGGATCCAAACTGTTTACAAATGTTAGCATAGTCTATTCTGCAGGGAAGGGGATAGGCACAATCTGCTGTCAAACCGACATAGCATCCCTGGAGAAATAGAATCGTGGTAGATACAAGCCGATTATGTTCAATTGTGCAGCATCGAGGTTAATAAAAGGAAATTGATTGCGGTCCCAGGGCCCATTCCATTCCTTGTTGATACATGCAGTGACGTAATAACGATCTGATTATCGATTAGAAAACTGCTATGATAAATATGAGACAAAGTTAGTGTTACAGTGGAGAAAACGTTATTCTTTCCCGCTCAAACGAAACGAAACGCAAACGCAAAACACTAAAACGTAGAAAAGTGTAACTTTTGGACATTTCTGATAATTCATGTTTATCTTGGTGACAAACAGTTTGGAGCCTGATCAGACGCCGGGTTACCCGGCGTCTGATCTTGCTCCAAACTGTTTGCAATAGAAATAATAGTTTTAGCGTAAACGCGTTTATTGGGAAAGAATTAACATCTTCTCCACTGTATCTAGATACAGTGGAGAAGATGTTAATTATTTCCCAATAAACGCGTTTACGCTAAAACTATTATTCCCGCTGCAATCCGCTTGGAGCCAGATCAGACGCCGGGTAACCCGGCGTCTTATCAGGCTCCAAACTGTTCGTCACTCAGATTAAACAAAATCGTCAGAGTGGTAAAAAGTTGTTATATTTTGTATGTTGGTGCATTGCGTTTCGTTTGCGTGTAAACGGGGAATAATAACGTCTTCTCATCTGTAGGTAATGGGACACCATAAAGGCTCTCTTATATAATTTATATAAGTTGCATGATCTTCAAGACCATTTCAATGTCAAAAGTTTTGCCTAATGCATGGACAGTTCTATATTTCCCAAAAGAACCATATAAATTTATCAACTACTGAAAACATGCATAAAACATGTATAGTTATATAGTTTTGTAAGAAAACTAGCATGGTTTAAGAGGCATTACTGTTGCACTACTACAGTGGAGAAAACTTTATTTCCCGTTTAAACGCAACCGAAACGCAATTGCAATACACTAAAATGTAGAAAATAACAACCTTTTGACAATTTTGACTTTTGATTTTAAGCTGAGGGGCAAACAGTTTGAAGTCTGATCAGACGCCGGAGTACCCGGCGTCTGATCTGGCTCCAAACTGTTTGCAAAGGAAATACTAGTTTTAGCGCAAACGCGTGTATTGGGAAAGAATAACATTTTCTCCACTGTAGCGTTTGATAGGGAGTTAGGGACACCCGATAAAACATTCACATGTAACTGTAGATTTCAAAAGCTTCTCATACATGTAACACCTTTCTAGGATAGTATAACTTGTATTTATTATCTGACACTCGTGTATAACACCAAAAGCACAGCATAGTGAAGGTTTCATGCTAAATTCCATTTAACAACTATCAGATTATTTCTCGGGGACTTCTTTTTCTTCCGACCACACCGCTGAAGCATTTCCGGCGTTTTAGTACCCTTATACCTCAAAGGGTATCAGTCACTGAAAACGTAATTGAGTCATGCCAATGTTTAGTCAATGTTTGGAGAACCCGTTTAACTGTTGCTTTTCATGACGTGTAAAATTGATTCCGTTTTACCCGTTCTCCTGCTTACAGAGCTTTGACAATAATTTAGTCTTGGTTTGTGCAGTGAGGAATATGTAAATCTTTCCCTATTGATTTCAACTATTTCACTGCCAATGGCGCCAAAAGGCGACTTTGCAAACAGTTTGGATCACGCGGCGTCTGATCAGGATCCAAACTGTTTGACACTCATATCAATTTTTCTTAAGTCATACTACCTGAAATCTTACTTTGAAATGATCTTGCAGACGAGAAAACTGAAGCAGACGATAATGTAGCGGTGAAGAGTTAAAAAAAACCGTGCAATTTACGTGTTGCCGTTGAACGTGCATGTCCATTTTATGTACAAATGTAAGCAGTGTCTGACGAAGGCTTCATACTGTTGGCCACTCAGATTGATTAAGAAGTCAACATTTTCAAAACAATGACATTTTTCTCCATTTTATTGCATTGCAGTTGCGTTAACGTTCTTTTTAAGGGGGAAAATTCCCGTCTTCTCAATTGTTATACTGTGGAGAATCTGTTTTTCTTTCCCTATAAACGCGTTTATGCTAAAACAATTATTTCCATTTCAAACAGTTTGGAGCCAGATCAGACGCCGGGTAACCCGGCGTCTGATCAGGCTCCATACTGTTTGCCACAAAGATAAACATGAATTATCAGAATTGTCCAAAAGTTGCACTTGTCAACGTTTTAGTGTTTTGCGTTTGCGTTTCGTTTCGTTTAAACGGGAAAGAATAACGTATTCTCCACTGTATCAACTGTAAAAAGTGTCTCATAAAAGCACGTTTTGCCAAACTATTGATTTGATCTACATACTTGTATCTAAACATAGCGCTCCCTCCATACATCGACCCTTCGAACAACGATTCCCTCCTTACAACGATGATTGCCGCTGTTCTCCAAACAAGGCAACCTTTACATTGCTGCAATGTCATCTCCTTACAATTGTCATCTGCTGTTTTTCTCAAAGTCACATAATGGACATTTTGACAGAAAAAAATTAATAATGACGAGTTACGCGGCGTCTGGTCAGGACACAAACTATTTGACGCTCTTATCGATTTATAAAGTCATACAACCTTAATCTAACCTTGAAATCTGTCTTACAGACAACAATAGTGAAGCAGACGACGACATGAAAGCGGTGAATGAACATGAAAGGGTGAATGCCTATCGTTCACACAAGACGTTGATAAGACACGCCGCACTGTCTTATTGGACAACAGTATACAGTGGAGAATCTGTTAATCTTTCCCAATAAACGCGTTTACGCTAAAACTATTATTTGCAGTGCAAACAGTTTGGAGCCAGATCAGACGCCGGGTAACCCGGCGTCTGATCAGGCTCCAAACTGTTTGCCACCAAGATAAACAAGAATTATCAGAATTGTCCAAAAGTTGTTCTTTTCTACGTTTTAGTGCTTTGCGTTTGCGTACGTTTGCGTTTAAACGGGTCCTCACTGTACCCGTGAGGAGCATACTTGTTCTATGCAACCAATGTAGATGTAAATCAGAGGGCTACTACAGAAGCAATATACATGTAATCCGAGTCTGTAATGTTTAACAATTGTCATAATGTCCAAAAAAAATTTGTAGTGAAACATAGACTAAATTTACCTCCATTTTATACACAATATGCCATAAACTTAAATGGAAAATAAAATTGTCTATTTGAAGTTTCTGGTGCCAAAATGTTAACACCAAATGGTAAAGTACCTATGATACCGTTGACACATACAAACAATAGCCTGTTGCACAGCAAGGCAATTTGCTGATATTGATAACGATTAAGAGGCTCCCTAGAGACTAACAGATGCTAGGCTATGTCTCCCAGAATACAATGATTAAGCAGCCTGCATTATTGATGCATTGTCATCATAAATATAAACTATCCACAAAACATGTGTCAACAGTCCTTACAGACAGCTCCCTCCCTACAATGGCCCTACGACCAACAATTCCCTCCACATTCACATCAACGCTTGCCGCTTTTCACTAAACAAGACAATTATGTATAACCTTTTCATGGCTGTGATATCGTCTGCTTTAAATTGTCGTCTGATGATTTTCTCAAGGTCACAATATTGGACATTTTGAGAAAAAAATACATCATGAAGAATGACAAACAGCTTGAATCCAGGCCAGACGCCGCGTAACGTGACGTCTGATCTGGATTCAAGCTGTTTACAAATGTAAGCAAATTTCCCTCCCTATAATAACTCCCTCCGAACAACACACACAATATTTGTCTCCCAATTGATGTTGTTGTAGTCGTAGAAAGGGATCACTGTACTGGTGTATTCAGTTTATAATTGATATGTTTTATCGTTTAGAGATTTAATGAACTCGACAGTATTACATCCTTCAAATCATTCACCTAAAAATTCAAATGGAAAATTTCTGTTTCAAATTTAGTCTAATTCACTTTTACTTTTTATGGTTATTTAAGAAATAATAAATTCATTCCAGTGTTTTATCGTGCAATCGAACACGAGTAGGAGTTGCGATGCGAAGTGATTTAATCATGTGGCCGTAGGCAAAATGATTTAATTGCATGTACCAGCATTTCAACGACTATCCGTGTTCGATTGCACCATAAAACACAGGTAGAACACGATTCTAACACTTCAATTCAACCATAATTTGCACCGACGCAATAGCGCTTCATTTCTTGGCGTACGCGTTTTCGATGCCATATTACGTCAGTAACGTCGCATTTAAGGGCGTGCGTGTTTTATTGAGAATTCAAACACAGTTGCGTCCTTCTTTGTTTATATAGGGGTGAGCGCGAGTTGTGTTAGAATTTACAATACATTGCAACATGGTTAAGGATGCAAACGCTGATCAGAAAGATCCTTACCCATACACTGCCTTGCAATGATCTAATACATCTTGATCAAACGCCACGTAACGCATTTCTAATTTCAAAATACCTCAAATTCAAATCGAAGAAATAGATTTGATTTGATTTGTTATGATTTTACGTCGCTTTGAACAGTATTTCAGTCATATTGCGACGTCCAGCTAATTACAGGTGGAGGAAGACCCCAGAAGCCCTTTATGCACTGTTTCAGACACAAATCGGCAACTGGGTAGAACCACCGAACTGAAAGGCTTCCCCACATGAACATTCCGAACTACCCTACCAGGATTCGAACTCACAGCGGTGAGGAGTAGAAATAGAAGAATACTGTGTCTTTTTGTTTTAAGGGGTTTTTTTTCACGCCAAACTTGGAATATTTACCGCTTTTAATTTAATGTACAGTAGGCTACCAATCCATCCAACATGTTCCCATGTGTGACCCCCTGCATTACCTGAGTCCGAGTACAGTAGTTTTTTGCAAACATTTTGAATGCTGATCAGACGCCGCGTAACGCGGCGTCTAATCAGGATCCAAACTTTTTGACACTCGCTCATTTCAATATTTCTGAAGTCAAATATCTTGCATGAGTGCTCATTAATTATCATTTTTAATAAATGAGTTGACTAAAACAATATGACTATGGCGTTGAATAGATTAAATATCTACACTATACATAGCGTGCAATATCGTTTATAAACATTATACTAGTTAAGAGTACATGTATAATTGTGCTATGCAAACAGTGTAGACATATATTAAAGGGCTCCCGGGGGAGCTCTTTGATCAGGGTTTGCATTGTTTGTTATTTTGCATTATTACACCTCTCTTTGAGTTACAATGTTAAATTCCCATAGACCTACAGTTAACATTTTGCATGTCTTTTACATCTATTCAAAATATACTGTCACTCTTTATGATATTCTTTGTGTGACGTCACTCTAAAGGACATTACTTTTTTACTCCGTCCGAAAACGTACTGTCAGCATTGACATGACTTTCGCTATTGGATACATTAGAAGGTTATTATAAACAATGTGACGTCGTAAGACGGCGACGTCATTTCCCGCGTTATGTACATGTCCGCGCTGAATTGGTTTTCACAACACATTTTATAAAATACGAATAAGACGATTCCAACTCCAGGGTTGATAAGCTCGGTGTAATAAAATAAATATTAGATGTCAGTTTGCGTGACATTCAAAGTTGTCAACCCTCGAAAACAAGAATGTCACCCTCGGCTACGCCTCGGGTGACATGCTGTTTCTCGGGTTGACAATTTGAATGTCACGCAAACTGCCATCTAATATTTATATAATATATTGTTAAAAATGAATCTTAAATATTTAAAATGGACTAGACGTATTTGGAAATTGAAGTGTCTAGTTTATGTTTCAGGGGTATACAAGCTAAGCACGAAATATCACTATTTGTATTTAAATAATGTCCCCATAAAACGCGTTTTATGTACTTGCCTATTCTTCATAGCATGCATATTCATACGTATAACGTATTCAGATGAAGAGCACTGGAAAACTTTTCGTGCATACATAATAATATCATTGCTTAACTCTTTCCTCCCTGAAACTTAAAATGGAAAATCCCAGTTTCCATTTGAGTCTAGTCCATTTCTGACTTTTAAGGGTTGTTTTTGTCAATGTTTTGCATTATAACAAATAGTGAAGACCCAGATCAGAGGGCTTCTCTGGGTATTCACTGTCTGCATAGGACAAGTGAACTTTTCACATGTATACTATTTGAAAAGGACACCTATATGCGGGACTAGGGTTCAAAGGGTTAACCCATTACCCGATAGCATGTTTCTAGTTTTGAAGACAGATTGCTACTTTTAAAGCAGGTTGAAAGTAAAACAGAATGCGCCTAATAGCGTATTCTTCTTTACACTTAACCTGCTTTACTTCCCATCTTTAAGGATGAAGAAACTATTTCTTATGGTACATGGGAAAATTCATAGGCTGACTTAACCATTCAGTAGAATGTCTTATCTGTATGAGAATTATGCAGAGTGTGCAGTATATTACTCTTTAGACTGAACTAAATGCATCAGTGGTGACATATGTGATAAATTTGTTGTCCTCTGTTCTCGCCATGTCTTCCATAGGAGATTATTAATTCAATACCTCTGGATAAAACTGATACCACAGACAAAGTATAAGTGGAAATTCTGAAAGAATATAATAATGACGAGTGACAAATAGCTTGAATCTAGATCAGACGCCGCGTTACGCGGCGTCTGATCTGGATTCAAGCTGTTTGCAAATGTAAGTCAAGTCTAAATGTTCCCTCCCTATAACGATTCCATTCGAACAACGGTCACAAAATGTGTCTCCTATTGAGTGTCGTTGAAGAGAGAGAGAGAGAGAGCACTGTACACATATTCACAATAACGATGAAGCAATATGCAGTGAAATGTTAACGTAACCTAACATATAATTGTGTTCACATCATCTCAGTATTGCTGTTTGTCTGATATCTAGACATGATCACATGCAAATCTATCCAGAAGTCAACCTGGAGTGGTACTCATTCTTTAAACCTATATACCATTGCCTGTTTATAGTTTGGAACGAGTCACCAAATGAACAAGACAGGTTGAAAATATATTACAGTGGAGAATCTGTTATTCTTTCCCGTTTAAACGCAAACGTACGCAAACGCAAAGCACTAAAACGTAGAAAAGAACAACTTTTGGACTATTCTGATATTTCATGTTTATCTTGGTGGCAAACAGTTTGGAGCCTGATCAGACGCCGGGTTACCCGGCGTCTGATCTGGCTCCAAACTGTTTGTATTGGAAATAATAGTTTTAGCGTAAACGCGTTTATTGGGAAAGAATAACAGTTTCTCCACTGTAGTTTGGAATGAGTCACCAAATGAACAAGACAGGTTGAAAATCTATTACTCAGACTGCTCCGTAAAGCGCATTTTGATTTGCTTTCAATATATTTAAAGCTTGCATCTTCTATATACGTTGTAGAAAATATTTGTTACGGTGCATATTCATGACTGTAAACTAGAAATGGTTTTTTTTCTTAAAAGGGTAATATTTGAAGGCGTAAAAATAAGTATCTACTGAGTAAAGTTGATATAAACATTACCTAGACTTAGTTTAAACATATTTATTCAGCAAATATACACATCACATAGAAATATACAACAGAAAGAAGGGATTGAAACGAAAGACATTAAAGTCTTATAGGATTTCTCTCCCTAGACTTAAATGGAAAAAGGAATTATTCATTAAATGTTTCAGAGGTGAATGAGTACATGTAGAAACAAAGAACTGTTTAATATTAAAAGACAAATTTCCAATCATAATGTTTGCACACATAAATAATAGCATGTTGCAGACAAGGTAATTATCTGATATTGACGAGGGTTTACAGACTCCCAAGAGAAGGACAACTGTTGGATCTTGTCTCCCAGAAAACAATGATTGAGCAACATGCATTATTGACGCAGTGTCATCATAAAATACAAACTACCATTAGGTATGTCAACAGAACTCTCAGATTGTAATTTGTATTTTACGAGCCGTAAGAGCTTTATTGACTAGACATTCTGGCATCCTATAATTAAGCTGCAATTTTTATGATTATTTTTACAATAGATTAACCCCTTCACTGCCTTACCCCGATTGCAATGATTTTTTGCAAACAGTTTAAATCCTGATTAGACGCCGCGAAACGCGGCGTCTAATCAGGATTCAAACTTTTTGAAACTCATTTCAATATTTCTTAACTCAATAAACTTAAACATTGAATTTGAGAAATAAAAGCAGACGACATTTGTTTAAAATTAATGACGTCACGGCAGTGAAGGAGTTCATAGATTCATAACGTGAAGTGTTTGACACTGTATACCATAGAGCATTTCAATTGCGTTCTATAACACAGAGGTCTGAGTGGTGGGTAACTGATAACGAACATTGTAACCTACTACAAAACATGGATTAAAAACTAGTTGTACATTTCATAACAAAATATTCTTATAGTTTCAGTGTATTCAATTCATTGGCCCTTGTAATTTTAAGTGGACATTTCCAGTATAGTCCTAATTAGAGTCGAAAATCGATACTTCGAGCTTTTTTAAATCTATAGTACATGTACCAGTATTTCATAAATTGACTTTCGATAAGTCGATCTCGCTTAAGTCGAACATACTCGTATTTCAAAGTTACATTTTTTAAAACGTAAGACACGTTTTAACTTTGAAATATGGGTATGTTTGAACTTACGCGAGTCGAATTATCGAGTTTCGGCTGTATTAATGTTTCTAGATACATTGCAAAGTAATAAACAGTTTATACCAAGATCAGAGGGTTCCTAAATGAGCCCCTTGATCTGGGTGTTCACGGTTTTCATAGCAAAGGTGTACATTGTCGGGAACACTGTTTGTAAATGACGTGAATGCGTCACTAGGGGCTAATAAGTTAATTAAACACGAACTTTCTGCACAATTCATCATCTGGCATGGTGTCACTTTGTTTAGATGCCAGCATGACTTTTGAATATTTTATAAACGATTTCCACGTATAAATCAGCAGGGTAGTTGCATGCCACTTACCTGTACGACAGATTTAACTGGGCAATATATAATTAACTGTCGCAGAATTTAAAGCAAATATGATTATAGTTTATTTTTTCACAAATAACAATATTTTGTTTATTTGTTTAATATACATATTATTCCCATTAACATATAAGAATTACTGCGTGACAAGCCTAAAATATAACTTCTGACACTCGTACCGATATTTATTAAGTCATACAACATTAAACATAACTTTGAAACGTAACTTTCAGACAACAATACTGAAGCAGATGACAATAAAACGGTGAAGGGGTAGAATTCACCCGAATGATTTGATCATGAAAGGATTAATACACCCTGAGAACGGTTGCAGATTGATTGTAGGTTTTTACGGCACTGCGACACCACAATACTGGTCATGTGTGTCGCCGATATGTACGTAATGTACATGTAGTGGTTGCATGAACGACTTTTTGGTGGAGTCTTAAGCCCCGATCTCACTGTCCCGGTGCTGGCACCGGTACGTCCCGGTGCTGGCACCGGTACGTCCCGGTGGAGATAGCCGGTGAAGCGGGGTGGACCGGGATGAGCCGGGGCGTTTTTTATGAAAAAATAAATTGCGATCTCACATTCCCGGTGTCTCCCCCGGCGGAGCACCGGTTATGAAGCCGGATCTCCCCGGACCTTCCCGGTGAGTTCCCGGTTTGGCCCGGCGTAGTTACGGTGCAGGGCCGGTCTGTTCCCGATTAACCCCGGTATAACACGGTGTAACCCCGGCCGTCGCCGGTGGTATCCCGGTGACCACCGGTGTCGTCCCGATCAACCCCGGTTGTTCACCGTTGACGTGCCGGCGTTACCCGGTGTTCGCCGGAAAGGACATAAACCGGGGCGGGCGTGAATTAGTATAACTTCTCTTTTGTCTTTCGGGTTATATGAGATGAAAAACAAACGAAATGCAATAAAATAGAACATAATAATGTTGTAGACTGTTCAATCTTCATTTTAATATGAGTTTCAAACAGTTTGCCCGGCGTCTGATCGGGTTACATACTGTTTGTAGTGGACATAAAGACATTTAATTATAAAGAAAAACTTTCTTTTTATATTATATTAGATTTACCCTATACAATAGAGAGGACGATAGTATTTCCTATTTAAACACAGACGAAACGCAAACGCTAAAAACAAAATGTAGAAATTTAACCTCGCAAACACCCCGGTTGTTCACGGTAGAGACCCGGAGCTACCCTGGATGTGCTGGTCAAGATCTGGCGTTGCCCCGGTATACCCCGGCGTTGCTCCGGCATTCCCCGGATGAAGCCGGTTCTGGAATCTGTCCCGTTTACTCCCGGTGACCCCCGGTTGTATTAAACATTTAAAAGCATCCGGGGATGTTAGCCGGTGGAAGCCGGTCGATCCCGGATCGAGCCGGTCGTCCACGGCGCCGCCAAGGTTGTACTCCCGGTGACTCCCGGCGACTGCCGGTGACTAAACCGGGACTCACCGGGGACCCAAACCGGGACAGTGAGACTCTGTCAGTTTGGGCAGTGGGTGTACTCTATCCTCACCCGGTTTGGGTTTCGTAGTGAATGATTAAGTCACTCTTTGGAGCTGCCAGTTCGGACTGTGGATGTGTTTTATTCCCCCTTATCCCAATGAGGCTGGGCTAGATTGCAGACGGCAAATTATGTACACAATATTATAAACATAGAGTGCTGGATTTTAACCCATTGAACACTGAACAACTATTTCTGCTTTGCACAACAGTGAAACAGACGATAGTGAATCAGACAAAGAGTAACACGTTATTCTTTCCCGTTTAAACGCAAACGAAACGCAAATGCAAAGCACTATAACGTATAAAATGACAACTTTTTAATAACTCTGAGTATTGGTTTTACTCTGAGTGGCAAACAGTTTCGAGCCTGATCAGACGCCGGGTTACCCGGCGTCTGATCTGGCTCCAAACTGTTTGTACTGGAAATAACAGATTTAGCGTAAACGCGTTTATTGAGAAATAATAACATTTCTCAACTTTAACCCCTTCACTGCAATGACATCATCAATTTTAAATAAATTACATCTGCTTTCGTTACTCGAATTCAAATTTTAAGTAATTTGACTTATAAAGTTTTAAAATGAGTGTCAAACAGTTTAGATTCTGATCAGACGCCGCGTTACGCGGCGTTTTATCATGATCCAAACTGTTTGAAAATGACCATTGTATACTCGAGGTAAGGCAATGAACGAGTTGAGTATAGTCTTTAAATCTTCCTTTGAATAGTCCATTATCGTATGTTTGTATCAGACATCAATTTACAAATAGCGGAAAGTTTTTGCGCGGCGAAAGTGGAATATTATATTATACAAAATATATTACATCGTTCAGACCAAATTGAATTATATATACATATCGACTCGCCACTCAACGATGTCTAGATTGAAATGATAGATTATCAGTTATATTGAACTGACTTGGAGAGACTGAAAGGACATGAAAAACGAGGCATTGTTGGTGAAAATAATTGACTCTTTGAAGAAAAACAATATTATTAATCTGCATAGATATATTACCGGTACACTTGGCACATTCTGGTTTACTTTCAGCCTGCTTTAGGCTTTTATCTGCAAGGATATAGAACATATTTCTGATTGTGCAGAGTTGTGACTGTAGAAAGTGTAACTACTTTCTGTAGCTGGGGAATAATTTGAAAGCATAAAAAGGCGTATTTATGAGGTTATGGGTTAAATGGGGAAAATAGTCCTCTACTGAAACTTCAACCTGAGCAAAATGGCATCTGACCAGACCCCTAGGTTATTAAACATTTGAGCGTTTGCTCAAATCTGACCAATCAGTTAATCGAGAACGATCTTAGTCTCAACTCAAATGCCTTTTTAACCTTGGACCCAGTTAACACACTCTCTGACACGCAGGCTTATTTGTTTCAGTCAAAAAACCATTGTTGTTGTTGTTGTTTAACTTGAGATATGGGTGTAGACAACCATGTTAGCTATTCAGATTAAAATTAATCATTAACAATATCAAAATGTTTTAATTTCTACATTTTATTTCTTTATGTTTTCATTTAACTTCATTTTTAGAACGCGAAATAATAACGAGGTTGTCATTGTAAAATACCTAGGTCAACGCAAACAGTGTTACGCAGACAAGACTTTATACGTCTGCTAATTAATATAAAATTTAAAGTTTTGATAATTTGGAACCAAACACATTTATACTATCTACTAAACTTTTACAAACGTCAATGTACCAAGCGTCGTGAATCATTTTCTGACCGAGATGTCGATAAGATTGACATGTAACATTCATGGGTTGAATTGTTCTGCAGGGATATTACATATTCCAGAAATAGCATCATAAGATGGAATATTTCCCTGTGGAGGAAATTCGAGCACTTCCTTTGTCAGCATATATTTCAGATATATCACTTAAGGCGGAATTTTGTTTTGTCTGAAGAGTATACAGTGAAGAAAACGTTATTCTTTCCCGTTTAAACGCAAACGAAACGCAAACGCAATACACTGAAATGTAGAAAATAATTTTTGACAATTTTGACTATTGATATTAAGCTGAGGGGCAAACAGTTAAGGGCCAGATCAGACGCCGAGTAACCCGGCGTCTGATCAGGCTCCAAACTGTTTGCCCTGTAAATACTAGTTTTAGCGTAAACGCGTTTATTGGGGAAAAATAACGTTTTCTCCACTGTATATGGTGTCGGCGTATCGCTCCTGGTTGAGTCTTAATGACGCTAGAGGGAGATCTTGTGGCTACCCTTGGTAAGAGTGTGGGATCCAAGTTAGACATCGGGTCACTCGGTGGCTCATATTGATCGAAACGGTTTATTATCTCTTTTACTGCCAAATAAATCGTGAAATTTTTACCCATTCACCGTTTCATTGTCCTCTGCTTCAATATTGTTGTTTGCAATATCGTTTCATTGTTAAATTCAAGGCAGTGTGACTGAATAAATTTCAAAAAGAATGTCAAACAGTTTGAATCCTGATCAGACGCAGCATTACGCTGCGCCTGATCATGATCCAAACTATTTGCAAACGCCCTTTTCTCGTCATTGAGAAAGAAATGGTTATTACCTGCTATAACTAAAAACTCAATGTAATAAAAGTGAAGAAAATAAAAACAAAATAGATTAAGTGACTCTTTGTTTTCTAAGTTACAAACCGTTTTAAACGACGGTGCATTCACGTACATAGTGATCCCGGATACATGTACATGTACCCGTTTACTCGGAATCTGAATTGTCTCCAAGCTATTTATGATGCACATAAGGATTTTGACACATTTTGGGAATGAACAATAACAAACGCCCACTTTTTCAGTTATATATTCATGTTTTCGTGATTTGTTTTTTCCTCATGATTGAAATGGGAACATAATTATTTATCATTCTCATTTACTAAATTCATGTCTGTGTATCCCTTTACCCCTCTTTTATCTCTTTCTGATTCCATTGACATTTACCACATGCATGTGCAGTTTGGATCCAGATTAAACGCCGAGTCACTACGCGTCTGAATAGGAATCAACATATTTGACGTTCGAATGCACCATCTTTTAGTTGATACGCTCAAAATATATTTATTATAAAAAACAAAAGAAGCCCCCCCCCCCCCCCCCCCCCCCCCCCCCTGATTTATGCAGACAGTATCTTGGCAGTAAATGGTATAAGCTGCTTGACAATATCATTACACGTACATGTAACTACCTTATTAATGCCTATTGTCATCACAAGTAGAAATTAGCAAACAGTACATAGACTCTGATTAGACGCCGCGTGACGCTGCATATCACAATAATCTGCACTGTGTGTTATATCATATGAACAGATCAATGGTATAGAGAAACACCGCAATGTCATTAAATCACTCTTATGAAATCTTCAAACACGCACATGGGGAGTGTTCTTTGCAATATACAGGCATAAATGGATTGAAATGTATTGAGAAACATGCGCTTGCATGTCAATTCAGCCACATTCTTAATCCCTGCATCTGCTTACAAAGTGTGAGCGTCTAGTTCCAGATACACTATGCAAAATACGGCTTTTAGCTTACCCCATTTGTGCCAACGGTCCTACATTGTATATATAGCACATATGCAAACCGTGTAAACTCTGACCAGACGCCGCAAAAAGCGGCGTCTTATCAGAGTCTGCACCGTTTGCTGATATGAATTTCAATATAAAACAAAGCAAATAGTATGAAAATTTAGACTCGGCACCCCTTAGATAAAAATGGACTAATCTAAGAAACATTTAAACTAGTGTTAACAAACATTTGAAGTACAAATGTCGTCTGGCGTTACGCGGCGTCTGATCTGGATCCAAGCTGTTTGCAAATATTAGCAAAGTTGTGCTTAGCACAATAAGAATTTAGCACAATTCTCTTCTGGCAGCGAACTGTTTATATAACAATTTACCCCCAACCAATTATAATATTCGAAAGGGTATCAGGAAATATTTATACTAACTCAATATTTACATTGGTTAACATAGTTTTCCAATTAACTCACAATCTAACTACATAGCTATGTTTTCAACTTATTCGTGTTTACGCTTCCACCGACCGGGTTTCACATCTGCATCAAAATAGCCTTATCGTCACCAAATGTGTCCTGACGTAATCCGCTTTAAACAATTGTCGTCTGCTTTTATTTTTCAAATTTTAAATTGAAGTATTTTGACATAGGAAATATAAAATTGAGTGTTGAAAAGTTTGGATCCTGATCAGACGTCGCATTATGAAGCGTCTGAACAGGATCCAAACTATTTCCAAATATTCATTGTACTCGTGGTACAGTGGAGAATCTGTTATTCTTACCCGTTTAAACGCAAACGTACGCAAACGCAAAGCACTAAAACGTAGAAAAGAACAACTTTTGGACAATTCTGACATTTCATGTTTATCATGGTGGCAAACAGTTTGGAGCCTGATCAGACGCCGGGTAACCCGGCGTCTGATCTGGCTCCAAACTGTTTGCACTGCAAATAATAGTTTTAGCGTAAACGCGTTTATTGGGAAAGAATAACAGATTCTCCACTGTAATAGAGTGAAGGGGTTCAGGGCAAAATGCTTCCAGATTAGTTTTATTCATTGGATATTATCCTGTTATACGAAAAAGGTAAAATTTCTTTAATGTTTCAAAACTAAAGACTTAGAGATAATTTAAAAAGTCTGAAACACGGAATCCTGCAATTGAAAAATGTGCGTATTGACCAGTCTTTAACAAATTACAAATAAAATCAGTTTTGAAAACGCAGGTGTTTTTAAATAGCCGTTAAAACACCTAAAATGAAAATAGTTGAATACTAAACGAACTATTTAAATGAAACATGCATGAAATTAACATCGCAACCACCCTATGAGATAAAAAAAAAATAATGTAGCATAAAGACGTCAAATTATCCACTGACATCATTAAACCTACCTCGATACCTTAAGAGGAACATATCCGGTTATGTTTGACTTAAGGTATCGATATATTTGAAATTAATTGAAATGGGTGATATCTGTTATTTTCAAACGAAACCTGTATCAATATTGTTGTACCGATTAATAATTTACGAATTACATAATGAGCATTGAAGAACCCCGATGGTAAATCAAAAGTATACAGTGGAGAATCTATTATTCTTTCCCGTTTAAACGCAAACGTACGCAAACGCAAATCACTAAAACGTAGAAAAGAACAATTTTTGGACAATTCTGATAATTCTTGTTTATCTTGGTGGCAAACAGTTTGGAGCCTGATCAAACGCCGGGTTACCCGGCGTCTGATCTGGCTCCAAACTGTTTGCACTGCAAATAATAGTTTTAGCGTAAACGCTTTTATTGGGAAAGAATAACGTTTTCTCCACTGTATACCTCGTAACTTGCATTAACCCTTTCATGATCAAATTATTCGGGAGAGTTTTACCCCTTCACCGCTTTAGTGTCGCTTGCGTCAGTATTGTTGTCTGCAAGACACGTTTCAAAGTAAGATTTAAGGTTGTATCACTTAATAAATATCGATATGTGTCAAACAGTTCGGGTCCTGCTCAGATGCCGCGTTACGCGGCATCTGATCAGGACCCAAACTGTTTGCAAACGCGCTTTATGGCGTCATTGAGAATGAAAGGATTAAACTGCAAGAAGTATACTGAATTTCTACTTGATTTGGGAGGGTAAAACGGAACTAAGGATTTACTTCCGGTATTCAGTTGAGTGCCATTATTGACCACTGTTGTGTTTCATAGAAAACAAATAGATTAACTCATTTTCCCCTGAAACTTCCAATGAACAAATCCAGTTTCCACAAATGCTGATCCATTTTAGACTATTTAGGGTTGTTTTTTATAATATTTTGCAAATGCTTATCAAGTCAGGGATTTCACTGTTTTCAATAAGACAAATGTACTCTTCATAGGTACACTTTTGGAAAATACCGCATATATGCGTCACTAGGGCTCAATAAGTTTATGTTATACAAAAAAACACGCTATTTTGATAGAAACGGGAATCTCCTCGGGTTATATATCTTTCCAATAGTAACGGAGCACTTTATGAGTTTATGTATACTTAAGATATTGTGATGTTTGCATTTTACAAAACAAAACTTCGTCTACCTTTGAAGGACTTTGGTAAACCGATGTTAAAACAATGTACATTGCTCCCTCTCTATACAACGACATACATTGGAAGACATAGAGTGTGTGTTGTTCGGAGGGAGTCGTTATAGGAAGGAAAATTGGCTTAAATTTGCAAACAGCTTGAATTCAGATCAGACGCCGCGTAAGGCGATGTCTGATCTGGATTTAAGCTGTTTGACAATTATCATTAAGTTTTTTCTATTAAAATGTCCATTATGTAACTTTATCAGAAAAGCAGCAGACGACAATTTTAAACAGACGATATTGCAGCAGTGAAAGCGTAAGATAATTGTCCCGTTTAGGGAACAACGGCAAGAGTCGTTGTTGAGAGGGAGTCGCTGTTGGGCGAGCCGTTGTTGGGAGGGAGCACTGTAATATAAGGTAAGCGATTCCGTTCTAGTTGTGTCAAAATACATTTACTTAAGGGTGTATCAAACCCATAAGCGAATTTTTCAAAGTACATGTATTAAATTTTTTTCTATCATTTTTTTTTTTTGGGAAGAGCTGTTTATGATGAATGAAAAAAAGAAAATAAAATATGGTGGTGTCCTTTTGTTTTAGCTACAGAGATTTGAAAAAGGTAGATCTATGTCAAATTTTGACCTTTTTTCAAATTTTACCCATTCAGAGTACAAGCTTCAGTAAAGTCTATTTCAAAACAAAACAAACATAGTAATTTGGGTTTTCATTATTTATTTCATGTATATGGTAGTATTTTCACATATAGAAACCAAATTTAGACAAAGCAGGCACCAGGTTTGAACAATATACATCCTTGAATATTAAAAATATGCTTTTTATAGGGCATGATTTTATTAGATTGTTTTATATAAAAAAAAAGTAAAAAAGTTTGAAAATGAAATAGTTCTAGTATTAAACTTTTTCTTATATTCTACTAGATGAAAGCCCAGGCTAAGGCAGTTCAAAATATGAAAAGAAATTGAAAGGCGAGTGTTGAAAATTTTGAGTTACAAAAGAAAAAAAAGGAGTTACATGTATATCCCTTTACAAAATTTACAAAAAAATACCATATTGATGATATTTAGAGCTTTATAAATTTCACATTTGGTGCCTGGTTTGTCTAAAAATTAGTTTTTGTATGAAGAAATACTACCATAGACATGAAATAAATAACACAAAACCAAATTATCATGTTTGTTTTCATTTGAAATGGATTTTATTGAAGCGGGCTGTTTGAAAAGGACAAAATAAGAAAATTGGGTGGGGTAAATTTTACACCTTTTAAAATGGCCATAGAGACAAAAGTTGTACACCAAAATGTACATTTTGTTTCTATTTTTTCATTCATCTTAAATAGCTCTTCAATACAAAACCATCATTGAGTGTTTTCATATACTTTGAAAATTTCCCAAATTCATGAGTTTGATACACCCTTAAATGAAAACAAACAGGTGTATTCTGTATATCAGTGAAATATTTGAATCATAATGTCACACCTATATGAAAGCGTGACTATTTAAAAAAAATCCTTTTATTTTCAGTCCTAGTACAGTTGTGAATGTTATTAGTATTTCCCACAAGAGTGAAATGATTTGCCATGGAATTTCGTCCTTGAAATAAACTTGTATGTAGCCAGATCAGACACCGGGTAACTAGGCGTCAGATCAGGCTCCAAATGTTTGACACTCAGAAAAATTAAATCGACAATATTTCCAAGAATTTGTCATTGTCTAAATTTTGTTGCATAGCGCTTGCATTTCGGAATCAAGTAACCCTCTGCATTTGAGGCAACCCATGTCATCAGTTAAATACATGTACTTTCAAACTCCGACATCTCACACTCGCTTGAGTCGAACATGTCCCTTTTTCTAAATTAAAACATGAATAAGCCACGTTCTAAATATAAAATGGGGATATAGGCGACTTAAGGGAAGTCGAAATAATGAAATTCAACTATAGAAATACGGAACAAATCGAGTTAAGCAATTTCGAGATAGTTCGAACAACCTGCACTAGGACGTGCAACTTGATTGCTCCTCAGACGTTATCAATACACGACATCTGCATTTTGATGACTAAAATACCACGAGGACTGTCTCGGAACTGATATCAAAGTCAAGTCATCAAATATTATATTGATAATTTCAAACAGTGCCCTGTTGCACAGTAATTAGCTGATATTTGATACCAGTAACGGTTTAGAGTGTCCCTTGTGACTGCACATTCCACTCGTATGTCTGGCTAATACTGATTTAACCATTTCATGATCAAATTATGCGGGACATGTTTATCCCTTCACCGTTTCATTGTCGTCTGCTTCAATTTTGTTGTCTGTAATATCGTTTCAAAGTTAAATAATAAGGCAGAATGACTGAAGAAATTTCAGAACAAGTGTCGAACAGTTTGGATCCTGATCAGACGCCGCGATACGCGGCGTCTGATCTGGATCCAAACTTTTTTTCAAACGCGCTTTAAAGCGTCATTGAGAGTAAAAGGGTTATTAAGCATATTCATAAATTATTTACAGTCTGCAGAACTTGAATCGAGCGTCTCGATAAGTCGAGCATCATAGCATGAGTTGAACATATCTGTATTTCAAAGTTAAAAAGTGGCTAAGCCATGTTTTTACATTGAAATACATGTATGTTTGACTTAGCAGAACTCTTGTTACATGTATCACATTTCAATTGATGAAATATGAGAATTATACCGGTAACTCTGACTGAATTTTACTTAAGCCATCGAGGTTCGGCTGTTTAATTTGCATGTGTAACTCGCCATATAATCCATATAAAATTAAACCCTACTAAAAAAACACGTATTCATCGGTAGCACCCGATGACCATAGTAAACTATTTGTAAAAGACGAGAACACTCGTCGCTAGGGTTCAATAAATTGATGTTCATTTAAATGATGTTTCTCGTCAAGTTTAATTTCATTATCTTGCCCAACATGTTTACCTTAGCAGTAAAGTATTTTCTTAATTGAATGCCAGTCATACGTCAAATGATGTCAACTAATTATAGAATTGACAATCTTGAGCAACAATACAATTATACAGTTAATTGTATTTCCTGACAGAAAATAACCCAAAGAATTAATGCGGTCATAATGTTCAGTTAAATACATCAAAGATTACTTAAACAAACTTTTAACCCATAAACAACTAAATATTACAGTGAACTGTCCCTGTATAATTGCTGGAAGATTCCATTATAGAAGTACAAGGGTGATCCAAAGACACTGCAGTGATTGTACATGCAGCAAAATGTTTCATAGAATAAAGCAACCATTGTAGATGCTGAAGTGACGCCGCGTTACACGGCGTCTTATCAGGATATACACAGTTTGCCAATGTCCTCTTTAGTAAACATTATGCTTACAGTGGAGAATCTGTTATTCTTTCCCGTTTAAACGCAAACGTACGCAAACGCAAAACACTAAAACGTAGAAAAGTACAACTTTTGGACAATTCTGATAATTCATGTTTATCTTGGTGGCAAACAGTTTGGAGCCTGATCAGACGCCGGCCTGATCAGATCTTGCTCCAAACTGTTTGCACTGTAAATAATAGTTTTAGCGTAAACGCGTTTATTGGGAAAGAATAACAGATTGTCCACTCTAAGTGGGTTAATATTTATTTGTAAAGTGACACAGTGGAGAATGTGCACGTTTGAACAAAACAAAACGCAGATAGTAAAAAGAAAAGTGTTTTTTTCTCAAAATGTGTCAAGTAGATCAACCTGTTGGTCAGAGTATATGTACTATTTTCTTCTTAACAAGCAATGTTTCCGTGACTTTAAAAAAGTTATCCTTTTTAATGCTATGATAGAATGGATGTATCAAAACTGTGCTGTGTTCTGGACATGTTTTCCTTAACCCATTATCCCCTGAAACTTCCAATCAACAAGCCCAGTTTGCAATAAAGACTTGCCCATTTGCAACTATTTAGGGTTGTTTTTTATAATATTTTACAACATGACAAACAGTGAAGACCCTGATCAGAGGGCTCCTGCAGGAGCCCTCTGATCAGGGACTTCACTGTTTGCATAGGACAAGTGTACTCTTAGCAGGTAAACTTTCGGTAAACGACGCATATATGCGTCACTAGGGCTCAATGAGTTAATAAAGGCCCATACAGGTCAACTTGATAGAATAGAACAATTTTATGATTTGATTTTGTTTAACATAATTTACAAAAGGTTTGTAGCCTGACCAGACGCTAGGGCACCGGGCGTCTGATATGGCTCTAAACTGTTTGCAATATACATAAAAAGATTTTAACATAAGCACGTATATTGGGAAAGAATAACGTCTTCTTCACCAGACGTGTACGGCAATTGCATATTATATTAAACAAGAAATATTACATCATCCAGACAAAATGGAAAATATATAGACATACAGTGGAGAATCTGTTATTCTTTCCCGTTTAAACGCAAACGTACGCAAACGCAAAGCACTAAAACGTAGAAAAGAACAACTTTTGGACAATTCTGATAATTCTTGTTTATCTTGGTGGCAAACATTTTGGAGCCTGGTAAGACGCCGGGTTACCCGGCGTCTGATCTGGCTCCAAACAGTTTGCACTGCAAATAATAGTTTTAGCGTAAACGCGTTTATTGGGAAAGAATAACAGATTCTCCACTGTATCAGCTCGGCCTATTCTGGATTGAAATGATTGAGTATCAACTATATTGAACTGACTTGGAGCGACTGAAATATCATGACCAACGAGGCAATAATGGTCCATCCAATTTATCTAACTCATTGGGTCTAGAACCTTATAATGGACAACTCCCGTACTCAAATTTTCACTATTTTGGGTAGCTGTTTTACAAGATATTGCAAAGTACATGTAATAAACAGACCATCGAAATCCTCCGATCTGGGTCTACACTGTTTGCATAGAATAAGTGAAGGTACAGTGTTTGTAAAGGACTCGTTTCCATGGTATTATGGTTCATTGGGTTAAATGGCTTAAGGGTGTCAACTAGCAGTAGATTGAATATTGCAATGCATGTTCATATACAATGTATGTAAGTTCCTTCGAAAGAAAATAGACATTTCACAGTAACATCAATGTAGTGATAATATGGACAATTGACATTCACAGACTCATTAGCTAAGTTTTCAACTTAGATTTAGCTTCTCGATATAGAATAATTTTTTAGCATGACAAGACGAAATACGAACAAATTCACACTTTCTACTTGATATTCATTTTGCTTTAACCCTTTCACTCTCAATGACGCTTTAAAGCGCGTTTTTGCAAACTAATTGTTGTCCTGATCAGACGCCGCATAACGCGGCGTCTGACCAGGACCCAAACTGTTTGACACTCTTATTGATATTTTTTAAGTCATACAACCTTAAAACCAACATTGAAACTTGAAATGTGTCTTGCAGACTACAATCCTGAAGCAGAAGACAATAAAGCGGTGAAGGGGTAAAAATCTCCCGAATAATTTGATCATGAAAAGGTTAAACACTAGTCGGGCGTGCATATACGAGTCCTGTATAAACAGTGTACCTATATAAACAGTGAAGACCCATATCAGAGGGCTCCTGATCAGGGTCAACATATCATATTGCTATATACATGTATATTGACAAAAACAATGAAAGGTAGTCAAAAATGGACAATAATAAATTGGAAACTGGAATTGTCCATTTGAAGTTTCATGAAATTGATGGTTAAAGCGGCCAGCTGCCCTGATACCGAAAACAATCCTGTTTCAGTAGTCGCAACAGTCTGACTTGGTTTTTATTTCCCTTAAGGGAGATTTCGGTGTCTTCCTTTGTCAGTATATCTATCTGATATATCACAACAGGCGGGGTTTTATTGCACCCGAAGTCTCGGTTTGGAGTCAGCGTATTTTCCTTATTGAATGCTGTGTCAGCATATTATTCTGCAAACGCGAATCAGTAGGAGCTTTCTGCTTTATGTTCACTCGTATATTCAGCGCTCATTCGCTGCAGCGACCATCCGCACAATGATCCCCTCCTTACAACAATGTTTGTCGCTGTTCCCCAAACTAGACAACTACATGTATGTCTTACGCTTTCACAGCTCTGCAATATCATCTGCTTGCAGTTGTCGTTTACGGTTTTTCTCAGAGTTACGTATTGGAAAATTTTACAGAAGAAACATAAAGACGAGTGACAAACAGTTTGAACCTAGATCAGACGCCGCGTTACACGGCGTCTGATCAGGGTAAAAACTGATTGCAAATGTAAGCCAAGTCATACTCACCACTCTAAGGGTATACGTTTTCCCTCCCTATTAAAACTCCCTCCGTTTACCACACACACTCTAATGTATTGTATTGGGTGCTGTTGGAGAGAGGGGCATTGACATTTTGTAACGAGGACCGTATTTACAAGAGTGTCAAGTACCGGTATTTAAAAGGTTCTTGTTTTGCATTCTCTTTCTATTATATTTTGACTGACCTCTGAAATCCGAACTTCTTAAACATAGGAACGTAGAACGCGTCCAAAGACCATACAAAATGCTAGTTTTCATATCTTATTTTGTCCAACAGCTTCCAAGTAGCGAATACGCAGAGCAGACATTATATTGCTTGGTGGCTGTATAAAGCAGCAGCGCTCAAGCTCACTCGCTTCCACCGAGACGCTCATGTCGTGGGAGAGGAACAGCGGTTCAGTCCATGGCTAAGCGCATCGGCGGATGTGGCCCTAAAGAACGCCGGACTCAGAAGGATTGTCTCAGCCTCGGAGATGTCTTTATCTTTTGCTCAACAAGCAGTTTGGGATCCAGCATTGGGAACATAATTTGGCATCGCTGAATCTCAACCCAACCTATAAAACTTTTATTTCATATTTTGGGATCCATAGCAAGATGTCAGAAAAAGCCACTTGGTTTAAACATATTTTATTTCAAAAGATTTATATGTTTTTCACAGACATACAACAAAGTTCAGCGTTGAAACAACGGCAACACAGCTTATTGTGTTTCTCTCAACCAAGATGTCACTCGATTATTCCCCGCCGCTGAGGGGACGTCCAGACGACAATACATTGTGGGACGACGCAGAAAATATTTATTTTGTTGAAATTCTTCCCTGACCTCTGGGGCAGGGAAATGTAAAACTAGCCTTTTACGTTACATTTGCCCTGTATCAAGATGCCACATACATGTACCAGTGCCACTAAAGTTGAGATGACTATTCCTTCTTTCCCAAAAGAAAGCAATGCTGCTAATCGCAAACAGTTTCGAGCCAGATCAGAGGCCGGTAAACCCGTCGTCTGGTAATACATCAAACTGTTTGCCTTTCAGATTAAAATAAATCAATGTTATACAATTTTAATTTTCTTCATTTAATTGAATTGCGTTTGGCTTTTATTTGCATTTAATTGGAAAGAATAATGTATTTCGCTTATAACTTCCATTATCCAGAACATAGATCTCTAAACCATTACACCATAAATATGCCATTGAACGCCATTGAACGTGTTCCTTCACTAAAGCAAATACCTGGTAATTCCAATTTATACAGTATTGAGTATCCACCATTTGAAATATATTTTATATCCTAGCAGATAGAAAATTAAAGCAGGCTGAAAGTATAGCAGAATGCTTCTTCATGCGCAGAGAGTCAATGTCTTGAAATTAGAAATAATAAGCCATAGGGTAACGATTTAACCCAATTTGAAATGATCTGGTACAGTGGAGAATCTGTTATTCTTTCCCAATAAAAGCGTTTACGCTAAAACTAGTATTTCCAATACAAACAGTTTGGAGCCAGATCAGACGCCGGGTAACCCGGCGTCTGATCAGGCTCCAAACTGTTTAGTTTGGAGCCAGATCAGACGCCGGGTAACCCGGCGTCTGATCAGGCTCCAAACTGTTTGCCACCACGATAAACATGAAATATCAGAATTGTCCAAAAGTTGTTCTTTTCTACGTTTTAGTGCTTTGCGTTTGCGTACGTTTGCGTTTAAACGGGAAAGAATAGCAGATTCTCCACTGTATCATAGATTTAAGCTTAGTTTCAAACAGTTAAGCATCTGATCAGACCTCGTGTTGCTCGGCGTTTGATCTGGTTTCAAACAGTTTGCAATGGATATACCTACCGTATTTAAGCACATGGTTAGAACAAGTTCTTCTGTTGCAAAACAACAAACACTAAAACCTCTCTATTACGACCACTAAAAAGAAGGCTAACTGATTGTATAAAAGGCAGATGACGGCTTAAAGCAAGGTGACAGGGCTGCCATTTCTCCGGATTTTTCCTAAATCTCCGGATTTTTTTCCAGTACATGGTAGCTTTAAGCTGGCTGAAAGTAAAACAGAATGCGCCTTAAGGCGCATTCTTCTTTACTTACAGCCTGCTTTAAGAAGTCGCTTGTCAATAAAACAAGAAACAGACAATGGGGTAAAGGTACGATTCGTAAAATTGCACTTGAAAAATGCAACTTTGGAATTCTTAGGATTTTTCATGTCAATTTATGGCAGCCCTGTTATGCGCTTTCTGTTTGACTGTCGCCTTGCTTTAAGCGGTCATCTATCGTAAAAACTTATTAAATAACACATTTCAGTGGTCGTAATAGAGAGGTTTTACTATTTTCAATCTCTCTTAACTATAAATCTCTTAACTATAAAGTCGTTATATGTTCGAATGACCTACTTCTGACAAGAAATTGTGCAGAGACACTATTCCCCTATAGAGCTTATTCCATCGACTTTTGTAAGCTTCCTAAAATCTTACTATAAACGACTCATAAGAAGGCTATTTTGGGGTTACGATCCACAATAAGAAGACATAAATGACATTGACGACGTGTCTTTAGACTCTTAACCGTTTGTTCCATGACCATATATACGGTTAAGGAGACGTTATTCTTTCCAATAAATGTGCTGTTCCTACAACATTTATTTCTATTCAAACAAATAGTTTGAAACAAGATCAGACGCCGGGTAATCCGGTGTCTGATCATGCTCAAAACTGACTGCAATTAAGCTAAATCGTCAGAAGTTTCATAAAATCCTTTCGGAGCCCTCTGATCTGGGTCTTCACTGTTTGCACTTGACAATTGTACTATGTAACCTAAAAGGAAGCCTATATGCGAGACTAGGGTTCAAAGGGTTAAGTTGAATCTACCCATGTCCTGTCTGTGACTTGACTGGTATATGCAAATAGTTTTGATCCAGATCAGTTGCCGTGTAACAAGGAGTCTGATCTGGATCAAAACTGTGTGACAATCGCCTTTCAGTTTGTTTAAGTAAAAAATGTAAAAGATTTAAAATGTATAAATCTTAATTGAATATAGATCTATTTGCAGATGACAATTTTAAAACAGACGATATACGACAGAATGTGGGTTAAAATTTAAAAAATGTCGTCTGATCACACTATTAAACAGAACAGAGCAGACGACATGTACAGTGGGGAATCTGTTATTCTTTCCCAATTAACGCGTTTACGCTAAAACTATTATTTACAGTGCAAACAGTTTGGAGCCAGATCAGACGCCGTTTAACCCGGCGTCTGATCAGGCTCCAAACTGTTTGCCACCAAGATAAACAAGAATTATCAGAATTGTCCAAAAGTTGTTCTCTTCTACGTTTAAGTGCTTTGCGTTTGCGTACGTTTGCGTTTAAACGGGAAAGAATAACAGATTCTCCACTGTATTCAGCCGTTCAAATGGTTGAAGGTCATCAGTATCAAACAGCTGTTCAGCCGGGCACTTCAGTCTTTGTTACGTTTTTACGCTGTCCCCTTTTCGGCTTGTCAAAGCAATTTTTTCTTGATAAAAAACAATGCTTATTTAGAATTCCAGACCCCGTTTCTTTCCTCAATAAAAAGTTGAGAGAACAAAGCCTTTAGTATTATCAATTTAGCATATCAAACGAAACATGTGCGCCCTTTTTCTTACGCAGTTATAATCCCTTTCACTGTCTAAAATCGAGAACAAACAGTTTTGTTCCTGATCAGAAGACGGATAACTTGGTTTCTGATCAGGATCAAAAGTGTTTTCAAAACCATATAAATGTTTCTCAATTAAATTGCCTAAAATCTGATTTTACGAAATAAAATCAGATGAAATTTTTTAAGCAGACGATAACCATTGGCATTAACCCCTTCTCTGCCTTACCCCCAGCACAACAGCTTTTGCAAACAGTTTGGATCCTGATCAGACGCCGCGTAACGCGGCGTCTCATCAGGATTCAAACTGTTTGACACTCATTTAATTTTTTCTTCAGTCAAAATCGCAAAAATTGAAATTTAAAAAATAAAAGCAGACGACGATTGTTTAAAATTGATGACGTCACGGCTGTGAAGGGGTTAAATTGGATTGACCTTGACCAGTACGAAGCCTTTAAATTATCTGTATTTTTATTGCTTTAAGTTACACTTGTTAATAGCGTCGTACAATAAGTGTGTGGGATAAAGACAGTTTGCATTGATCGCTAATATGTCGTTGTTTAATATCTAATGTTTTTATAATTGGACTGTATTCTTATAATTTATTAATATGTTCAATTTACATGTAGCAATGCAATAATGCCGAATTAATGTCATTCCGGTTTTTTTAAGTTTTTATCCTTTATATAAAGTGCATGATGCCTGCATTTTGACTGATGTTTTCAAACAGTTTGGATACAGATCAGACGCCGCATCACGCGGCGTCTGATCAGGATCCAAACTATTTGACATTCGAAAACGTTTCTGCTGTCTTTCAAAAAAAGAAATTTGCAGACGACAGTTTGTTAGCAGACGATAGATCAGCAGTTAAAGGGTTTACCTTCTGCACGCGACGGGACGAACTGGTGGTGGTACATGTAACTGTTGCAAATACATGTAGTTTGATTCAGATGAGACGCTGAATAACTCGGCGTTTCAGCTGAACCTAAACTGTTTAGCGGCATGCCTATGATATTTTTGTCTGAAAAAAAAAACGAAGATAAATAAATTTCGAGTAAATTTTCAAACGTCAAAAAATGCATACGACAATTAAATCGCGCGCTTAAAACCCTTCACTGCCTTTTACCGAGTCACTAGTTATTTGCAAACAGTTTGGATCCTGGCCAGATGCCGCGTAACGCCGCTTCTGATCAGCACCCAAACTGTTTGACACTCAAATTTTATATTTAACATTTAAATTTGAGAAATAAAAGCAGACGACAATTGTTTAAGGCCGGTGACGCCATGGCAGAGAAGGGGTTAAGGTGAACAATGCATTCACTGCATTACTCAATGACGCTTACAGGCCTCTTGCCAAGTGTCAAGCGTTATTCAGGCTGAACGTAACCTAAAATTGCCCTGACTCTTTTTTCCAGGCCAAATTCAAGCTGTGCTCCATTATTTCTGATCATTCATCGATAATATTAATGTATCAATTGGGCGCTCGCATACACATGCAAACGCACTGAATGCTTTGAAACATGCGCCCTTATGACTCGATTATTGATTTTTGTATAATATTCCCCGAGACGCTTAATTGTTAAGGGACTAACAAAGAAAAAAAGTAGTCCCGTCTGATTCCACATCACTGTGAACTTCCGCGAACTTTGATTAACCTATAGCTTGCTAAACGCGACTAGCAAACTAATTGGAAGCAACTTGTTTCCAGATCAAACACCGATTGTCTCGTTGTTTGATCAGGAACCAAGTTATTTTACAGGCATTTGAATGTTTCTTCAGAACTTGTTTTATCGTGAAATTTGAACTTTAAATATTTAACAGACGACACTATTAGAGCAGACGATATATCAGCATGATAAGTGTTTAGAAGAGCAAGCTGATACTATCCTCTATTCCCTGAAGAATAAATACAGACCAACTGTGCGATATAGTGTAACCACCATAATTAATCCTTTCTGTGCTGAATTCGTCATACGGACTATTCTATTTTTGAAAGAATTACCAGTTTAAATCGATTTTGGGGGATTTTTTTTAAACTAGTGTAGAAAAATGAAAACAGCGTTGATCCTGATCAGAGGGCTCCTTAGGAGCCCTCTGATCAGGGTCTACACTGTTTGTATTTTCTAAATGTACCAGTTTCAGTCAGAGGAAGGGTTAATTAATGGAGTAGAGAGCTGTCCCTTTTGTCATGAGTCCTATTATTGTAATTGACAAAAACATGACTTTTGGTGATTTCATTGTCTTAAATAGTGCTGAGCAGCATTCAGTCTGCGGCTACTGAATATTCTTTTAGAGATATGATACTAATTTTGAATAATTCTTAAAATTATAAAACGGATTTAATAATGAAAATGGTGAATGTTCATTTTATTAAACGATCACAAAATCAAATAAACAATAATGAACTTAATGAAAGGGCAAGAAATAAATGGAGAAGTAATTTAAAGACATCATTAAATGTAATTCCTGTAATTGCAACATGAAATTTGAAGCTACAGGGTGGAACAAAAGACAAAAAACACAAACAGGGCTGCCATAATTTGACCTGAAAAATCCTAAGATTTCCAAATTTGCATTTTTCAAGTGCGATCTTACGAATCGTACCTTTACCTCATAGCCTTTTTCTTGTTTTGTTGACATGCGACTTCTTAATTAAAGCAGGCTGTACGTAAAGCAGAATGTGCCTAAGGGCTCATTCTGCTTTACTTTCAGCCTGCTTTAAGCTACCATGTACTGGGGAAAAATTCGGAGATTTAGAAAAAATCCGGAGAAATGGCAGCCCTGCACAAATAGGAGGTAGTGTAAAACAGATGGTCTGACATACACTGACAAGATAAAGAAACGCCTCTTTCTAATTCAAGGTACATTATGTTGTTAACCGAAATCAAATCATAGAAAATAATTATTCCCTTTGCATAACTGATCATTTAAGAGAACCGATGGACGTATTGGACAGCATTTAATGGTAAAATTATGCTTTAAATTTGAATTTTGATTGTAGGGTCAGAACAATATGACTGAAATAATCAGTAACGCGTGTGACCCTCTACTTGCAACCACCGCAGCAAGGCGTCGTGCCATGGAACCACACAAGTTTCGTAACAGATACCTTGGGATTCTGGCCCACTCCTGCTGGAGCGCTGACGTTGGCAGGCTGTGGTTGACGTTGACGTAATCGGCGTCCAAGGTAATCCCAGACGTGTTCAATGGGATTGCAGTCCGGTGAACACGCAGGCCAAGGCAAAACGTTAATGTTACTGGTCTGTAAAAAGTTCATGGTGACTCGTGCAACATGGGGTCGCGCGTTGTCATGCTGGAAGACCATGCCGTGAGGTTGGCGCCGCAGGACAACCACAGGACGCAATATCTGGTCATTGTAACGCCTTGCATTGAGGTTACCTTAGCACACGATGAGTTGGGACTTAAATCTATAGTTGATGGCTGCCCAGACCATTACGCCGCTCCGCCGTAACGGTTGTGCTCTACAAAGGCGTTGTCAGCGTAACGTTCATGGCGTCGTCTGTAGACACGGATACGTCCATCGGCGTTCCATATGTTGAAAAATGACTCGTCACTAAACACAACGTTATGCCAGCGCTGACCGAGATGGTTACGGCCCAAATAAGACGTTGTTGACGGTGACATCGCGTCAGAACAAGGCCACGATAGGGCCTGCGGCAGACAATACCTTGCTCTCTTAGTCGATTTCTTACTGTAAATCGACTAACAGGGCGACCACGATTACCTTCCACTAGACGTGATGTGGATTCAGCCGTTACAAATCTGTCACGTAGATGGCGTTGACGGATATAATTATCCGTCCGTATTGACGTGACGCGCGGTCTACCGGAACGTGGTCTATCATTAAACGTTCCTGTGACTCGAACACGTCGAACGAGACGCAATATTGTTGAACGAGAGACGTTAAAACGTCTAGCGACTTGTTCTTGTGTTCGCCCACATTCAAGCATGGCCAAAACTCTGGCCCTCTCTTCAGATTTTACCTCGGCATTATTAACTCGTTGATTGTCAGAAAATCTCTAAAATTATGGTTGTGTGTCGACTAACACATGTAACAGTGCAATCATCACCAGATAAAACCACATGGTTGACACGCACGAGCTGCACGTGTAAATGATGCGCAGTTACATGAATTTAGCAATGCGCTGGATAGAATCGTTCAAGTTTTAGTTGTTCAATTTGTCGGTCAGAGTACATGTACATGTACATCTCCAATTTTCAGCCCCAATTTCCACTATGGAACGAAATTAACGCCAAATTTCGATGAGGCGTTTCTTTATCTCGTCAGTATATATTGAGAAAGAGGACAGGACTGCCATAACTTGATCATGAAAAATCCTAAAATTTCCAAATTATCTATTTTTCAAGCGCGATTACTTAAAACAGGCTGAAAGTAAAGCAGAATGCGCCTTAAGGCGCATTCTGCTTTACTTCCAGTCTGCCTTAAGCTATCATCTGCTAGGATAAAATCCGAAACTTTCGGAAATACCAGGAGAAATGGCAGCCCTGGAGGGATAAACAATGAGTCAGACATGAGTGATGGATAGGCAAACAACAATGTGCATGCACTGGAAATGAACACGTTAATGAACACAAATGAACACTGTTTGCAAAATCCTGTATTTTATACAAAACAATTGTGGTTGGTTGATTGATCGATTGATTGATTTGTTATATATCCAATTAAGAAAAGCCGGTAAAGGATAATATATAAAAAAAACTTTATTTAATTCCTTTTGGTTCAACCGAACCCTATGGCTAGGAATATTCATTAGAATCGTCTCTTAGAGACGATTCTAATGAGTAGTCACAACATGTTTTGTGGACACATAAAAGTGAAGCCGTTTAGGTGGGTGTTTTAGTTGTCTTCAGTTTTTAATGAAGTGCTTCATAAAGCGACATATAAAATGCATTAAAAAAAGTAATAGATCTAAATAAATAAATAATAAGAATTTTATTTGTGTATACTTAGATCTACATGTCAACACATATGGTAATGGACAGAAATATTGTTAAAATATCAAAGACTAGATTCATATTTGTGATAAACAAATATTATAGATCATTTAATAAAAATAAATATCACATTATTCAGTAAATAATTATGACAATTAATTCAGTTGTTGTTTTATTTTACGCCAATATCAGAGAAATTGGTGACAATTACTATTACAGCGCTCCCTCTCCACAACGACATCCAATGGGAGACAAATAACGTGTGCGTTGTTCGGATGGAGTCTTTATAGGGAGGGAAATCGGCTTACAGTTGCAAACAGTTTGAATCCAGATCAGACGCCGCGTATAACGCGGCGTCTGATCTGGATTCAAGCTGTTAGTCACTCGTAATTAAGGTTTTTGTTTCAAAACGTCCATTATGTAACTTTAAGAAAAAAAAGCAGACGACAACTTTAAACAGACACCATTGCAGTCGTGAATAGGTTGGACATAAGACATCGTCTTGTTTGGGGAACAGTGTTAAGGGTCGTTGTAAGGCGGGAGTCGTTGTTGGGAGGGCTGTTGTAGAGAGGGAACACTGTATATAAATTTGGAATAGAAAGTGGTGCACTGGACTGCCCGTTAAGTTTTGACGAACACGTACATGTATACAAAACTTATTTCCAACGAGGTCCAAGTGGGGATGGAATAATGGGGATGGAATATGGAGTCAAGTATATATATAAGTAATTGATAATCAACAAGTATTATATATACATGCATGGGTGCATGTACATGTATTTGTAATAATTTTGGCGTGCGATTGTTAAATAGTCAATAAAGTAATAAGTACATAAATATATATATATTTACATGTGATACATGTAAGAATATTTCAGATATTAAAATCCTTGTCTACGTTAACCCTATGGTGTGACATCTCATTAGAATCGTCTCCGAGAGTAGTCACGCCATAGGGTTGATTGAATACATAAACTTATAAAACCGAAACGGCTTGTCAAGTCAGAGATAAGGCAGTGCAACTGGCTGCAACTTCAAGTTTCGTCATTTTTGCACTTGTTTCGTTTATTCCACTTGTCTAAAGCCCTGAATAAAGTTCAATATATAACATCAGATGAGGAGAGCCATATAACTTTCACACATTAACCGTTGAAATATTGTTAATTTGCATTTCCATCAATTATGTATGGAAATTGACTTAGTGCCAGAGCTTTTTCATATGTCAGCTTCATTAGAAACAAACTTTAAGCGACCCTAATGCTGTGAACAGACCATCCATTGTGCAGCGGCAAGTCGATAATGCATCATTGAATTAACTCATTATCCCCTGAAACTTCTAATGGACAATTCCAATTTACAATAAAGGCTGGTCCATTTTAGACTATTTAGGGTTGTTTTTGGATAATACGCTCGTATATTGCAGAAGTCCCTGATTAGAGGGCTCCTGCAGGGACTTCACTGTTTGCATTACACTTTTGGTAAACGACGCATATATGCGTCACTAGGGCTCAATGAGTGAACATCAGTAATCACATGCGACCATTCACCGTCGAACAAAGTAATGTATAAAGAAATACTTGTTCGTTCTGCTTTTAACTGTCACCTGTCTCAAAGAATGGGCGTGGTAGCTTTCGATAAAAGTCGCCCGATACAGGTTTATCTGTATTGGCAAATTAATTTCTCAGATGCACCTTTAGGGATGTTGAATTATTGATGTTGGTGCACTTCATTTTGTACATTTGTTGAATAAAAACTGTTGGTAGCATTTGCAAAATGCCAAAAGGTTTGAAATATGATAACCGTCGTGGTGTACACTCTGGTCTAATACTCTGTTCTATCGATTACAGTAAAACATCTCTATTACGAACACTAAAACGAAGGCTAATTGATTACATATAAAAGACAGACCTGTGACAGCTTAAAACAAGGTGGCAGTAAAACAGAGCTTTCTGTTTTACTGCCACCTTGCTTTAAGCAGTCACCTGTTCTTAACCCCTAATAATTAACACAATTTAGTGGTTCTAATAGAGGGGTTTTACTGTAATTCAAAGATTTAACCTTTATCCTGACAATCATGACTTAACTGATACATGTATATGTAAACAGTTCGGATCCCAGATCAGACACCGCGTAACGCGGCGTCTGACCTAGATTCAAACTATTTGACAACCGATTTTAGTACCGTCTCTTAAAAAATCAAAGTAATAATAATAATAATTATTTGTACACTGATTTTTTTGCAGACAACAAGTTCAAAGCAGGCGATTTTACGTCGGGATTAGGTTAACATCTTTTCGGAAGAAAACTAGCATGACCCATTAATACCCAGTGGATTCTTCTATGTTTATATATTGGATTAGTCCATTTTTTATCAAAGGGATGCCTGGTCAAAATTTTCATTTTCATGTTGTTTTATATTGAAATTCCTATCAGCAATCAGTGTAGACTCTGATCAGACGCCGCATAATGCGGCGTCTGATCAGAGTCTACACTGTTTTCCTATGTCCCATATATGGGATCGTGGGCACAACTGGGTTAACGCCTACATCCGATTATAGACGTCATTTACAAACAGTGTAGACATGTGAAGCGTACACTTGTCCAAATACAAACAGGGTAGAACATAATCTAAAGGATCCCTCGCATCAGGGTATGCACTGATTGTCATTTTTGCAATTTACTGAAGAAAATAACCCCAACTTATAAAAAATGGGACTACACTTAATCGGAAATTGTAATTTGAACTTTCAGGGGTGAATAAGTTGTGTGATTATTGCAAGTTATAGAAGGTTCATTGGTAATCTTTAGAACTGCTTGGTGGTAGTTTCATACAAGTCAAAACCATGCAGAAAACTCCTGTATGATATGCACTGTGTTTGTATACTCTGATCCAATAAGCTGCTCAATCGAGGGTGTCTGTTGAATTTTTTCTCGTCATTTACAAACAGCGCACCTGTAAAGATTACACTTGTCCTATACAAACGGTGTAGACCCTGATCAGAGGGCTCTGATCAGTGTCTACACTGTTAAAAATGTATTGTTTAAATCAGCCCTATTCAAAAATGGACTAGACTTATTTTGAAATTGGAATTTTCCATTTACAGTTTCAGGGGTGTGTGAGTAAAGTCAACTGTCTTAAAGTCGGTCTTTGTTCCTTACATTTTATCATCCCTGTGACATCTATCCCATTGGGTCCTAGTGACGCCTGTACGTGTCATTTACAGTGTACATGTACCGGTGAAAAGTACACTTCTCATGAGTAAACAGTGTACACCAAGATCAAATAATTCCTACATAAGCCATCTCAGTAAAAATGGTCTGTGCACTATCTGTCATTTTGCTTCGAGGCTGAAAAAGGGTTAAATTCTTTTATTTATGCTTTTCGGTGGATTACCACGAAATAGCAGTGGATGATCACTTGGTAATCCACTGCAGTGGATTATCACCAATCGCTTTTTATTATGAATTTTCCCCGTAGGGCTCCCCAAGAATCGTAGTCAATCGTGTCTTATCGTTAAATTCCGGCAGTCCGATTTGTCGCGAACTACTCACCGGAAGAGCACGAATCCAAACTCGGGAGCAACGAGTGACGTCTTTATACCGCCAACTGTCACGCGCGTGTGTTCGACATAAAACGTGGGGCTCAACACGGGATAAATAATGTACGTTCGCTTTCAATTTTTAAACAATTTCGTTTAAAAAGTGGCTTAAAAGCATAAATAAATAGAATAACTGTGTTTTTTCAGTGTAAGATCGAATTTAATCCATTTCGTGAACATCAGACGTTATATTTTCACGAGTGGCGAAGCCACTCGTGAAAATATAACGTCTGATGTTCACTCAATGGATTAAATTTCGATCTTACACTGAAAAAAACAGTTATCCTCTATATCTTGAATCATTTGCGGTGTGTAGTAACAAAGGGAGACAACTGCATTTCCCAAAGACATATCGTCTATCAACAGTTGTCTTTCCTGCGAACGCCTTTTAAACAAGTCGTGTTTCATTAATACTTCATGGTATTGGCGCGCGTCAAAGTCCCCCACAATGGGATTGGCAGAAAAAGAATCAATTAAAAGTTTCAGACGTCAACCAGTTGAATTATTGTGTTACTTCTTAACCCTGTGAACCCTAATCCCGCATATAGGCGTCCTTTTCAAACAGTATACATGTGAAAAGTGCACTTGTCCTATGCAAACAGCACAGAATTATACACTGGTATAATTCCGTGCAAACAGTGAATACCCAGATCAGAGGGCTCCTTATGGAGCCCTCTGATCTGGGTCTTCACTGTTTGTCATAATGCAAAACATTGACAAAAACAACCCTAAAAAGTCAAAAATGGACTAGACTCAAATGGAAACTGGGATTGTCCATTTTAAGTTTCAGGGAGGAAAGAGTTAACCAATTACTCCATAACCTGTTTCTGGTTTTGAAGAGAGGTGAATACTTAAATTAGGTTGAAAGTAAAGCAGAAAGCACCCTAAGGTGCATTCTGCTTTACTTTTTAACTTACTTTAAGCGACAATCTGCCAGTTTATAGAAAATATCTATTACAAAACATGTCATCATGACTGCATTAAATGGATCTATTTTCTTCAGTGGAAGAAAAAGTGAAAAGTGTTAAAGTGTGTATCTATGGACGAGCAGCAGTTAAAAATAAGTTTGACCTCAACAACTAATAGAGAGGCGTTCATAAAAACAAGACAGTTTTAGATAGTATTTTTTATTATCAAATATAACTACATTACTATATAATATTACTCAGAAACACACAACTTCTTCTAGATTGTATGGAGCATGTAAATTCTTTTTATTAAAAACAAAAAACTTGAAAACATCAAACCTTAGTATATAACTGCAGACAAACTTCTCTATTATGACCACTAAATTATATTAATTATCAGGTGTTTTTAAAAGGCAGGTGACTGCTTAAAGTAAGGAGAAAGTAACTCATAAAGCTCCATGCTTTAAGCTGTCACCTGTCTTTTATAAAATCAATTACTAGTACCATTCTTTTTAGTGGTTATAATAGAAGGGCTTATCAGTATGAATATAGTTTTATATATACAAGGTATTCACCATATGTGAGCATTGGCCTGTATCTGAGTATTAAACTGTCTAAAAAAATCCTTAGTTTGAGCAGGGCTGCCATTTCTCCGGATTTTTCCGAAATCTTCGGATTATTATCCTTTCAGATTGTAGCTTAAAGCAGGTTGAAAGTAAAGCAGAATGCGCCTTAAGCGCATTCTGCTTTACTTTCAACCTGCTTTAATTAATTTATCTTGAGGAAAATTTGTAAATCTTAGGATTTTTCAAGATCAACTTATGGCAGCCCTGTTTGAGTAAAAAACGTTCCATTTCTGTCATAAAACACTTTGAGCAATGCCACGGGGAAAAAAGGCACTCTATGTAGAACCTGATATAATATGACAATGCAATGGTCTGGTTCAACACTGTTTGCCAAGGAAATGTGCCTTTAATAATTCCCCTTGAGGTTACTCAAGAAGTACAGTAAAACCTCTCTATTGTGACCATTAAACTGTTTTAATTATAAGCTGTTCACAACAGTTGATTGCTTAAAGCAAGATGACAGTAATACAGAAAGCTCCTTTAAGAGCTTTCTGTTTTACTGTCACCTTGCTTTAAGCTCTCATCTGTATTTTATACAATCAATTAGCTTTCCTTTTAGTGGTCGTAATAGAGAGGCTTTACTATACACACATATCTGTAATATTTCATCATGTAAAGCTAAACAGAAACAGTTCAAACATTATGCAAGCATTTAACAATAAGTCTTTATAACATACACACTTGCATAAGAGCTATACCGCTAATAACAGATTCCTGCCCAAGCTTAAAATACTTTTCATATTTTAAACATGTACTATGTCAAGATAAAGAGATATTCCGAATGGTGGACGCTATAATTTTAACGGACTGAAAGTAAAGCAGATATCTTCAAAAGGGAGACTTTTGCTTTACTATCAGCCTGCTTTAAGAGCCAAACTATCTTAAAAACTGAAAAACAGCTATGAAGGGAAAGAGTCAACCAACTGTAATTACCCTTACTTTCTGTGTAAATATATCTAAAACTTTCACAATCATAAAATTTTAAAGCTTTGAAGCATAGTTAAAAATTCTTTAAATATGTACAAAAATGTGGACGGGACATTGTAAAACTATAATAAATATATCTGGACGGTTATCTGTTGATAGACGGAATGAAATAACCATTGGGCAGCTACAATATATCAAACCTGCATTAAGCTACCATCTAAGAGGAGACTAATAGGCAGTATTAGCTTACAGCAGGCTGAGAGTCAAGCAAAATGCACCTTAACTGTTTACCTGATAGCCTATTTATAGCAATGAAGATAGGTGGCTACTTAAAGCAGGTTGAAATTAAAGCAGAATGCGCCTTAAGGCGCATTTTGCTTTACTTTCGGCCTGCTTTAAGCTATCATGTTCTAGAATATAGAAAATATTCCCTGTAATATATATTCATGACTAATTAAATTGGAACTATTTTCTTCAGCGGAGAAATAAATCATATTTGCTAAAAGGCGCTTCTATGGGGGAAAGGGTTAACCCATTACCCCATAAATACTCCTTTTTACGCTTAAATGCATTCCTCCATTACAGAAAAAAGTTGTACATTATTCAATAATGAATATGTATTATACAATTTAGTTTCTATATCCTAGCAGATAGTAGCTTAAAGCAGGTTGAAAGTAAAGCAGAATGCGCCTGAAGGCACATTCTGCTTTACTTTCAACCTGCTTTAAGTGGTCACCTGTCCTCAAAACTGGAAACAGACTATGGGGTAATGGGTTAAGGCACATTCTGCTTTACTTTCAACCTGCTTTAAGTGATCACCTGCCTTCAATAAAAGAAACAACCAATAGGGTGAGTGGGTAAACTGAGACATAATGTCTTCTTCACTGTATCTGCACTACTCAGTCCTGTTTAACCCTTTGAACCCTAATCCCGCATATAGGCGTCATTTGCAAACAGAGTACATGTGAATAGTACACTTGTCCTAAGCACACAGTGAAGACCCAGATCAGAGGGCTCCGAAAAGAGCCCTCAGATCAGGGTCTTCACTGTTTGTCATAATGCAAAACTTTGACAAAAACATCCCTTAAAAGTCAGAAATGGACTAGACTTTAATGGAAACTGGAATTGCCCATTTAAAGTTTCAGGGAGGAAAGAGTTAAGGCAATTACACATACAGTAAAACCTCCGTATTACAGGAGAGAAAACGTTATTCTTTCCCGTTTAAACGCAAACGTATAGCACGAAAACGTAGAAAAAGTCAATTTTTAGATACTTCTTACAATACATTTTTATCTGAGTGGCAAACAGTTGCCTGATCAGATGCCGGATTACCCGGTGTCTGATCTGGCTGCAAACTGTTTGCAGTGGAATAAACGTTTTAGCGTAAATGCCTTTATTGGGAAAGAATAACATATTCTCTACTGTACAACCACTAAATTGTGTATATTATTAGGTGTTTAGAACACGTGACTGCTTAAAGGTGACTCATTTAGGAGCTTTCTGTTTTACTGTCACCTTGCTTTAACCCTTTCCCCCATAGCCTGTTTCTAGTATTGAATATAGGTGTCGACTTAAAGCAGGTTGAAAGTAAAGCAGAATGTGCCTAGGCACATTCTGCTTTACTTCCAGCCTGCTTTAAGCTATAATCTTCTAGAATACAGAAAACATTTCTTATGATACATATTTATGACTGTATAAATTGGAACTATTTTCACCAGTGGAGGAATAAATCAAATGCGCTAAAAAGCGCTTCCATGTGGGAAAGGGTTAATTAAGCTGTCACCTGTCTTTATACAATCAATTATCTATTGTTTTAGGGGTTGTAACAGAGAGAGTTTATTGTACCTGGAAATCTCCATGCAGCTTCACAGGTCTGTAGCTGAATACAGGTTTGAGAGGACAACTATACAAAGCATTTGATAAAACAGCACAAATACATCTGGTAATAATAAACATATGAACAATAGGTCAATAAGTTAAACAATATTAATACTTCAAACGTGTAACAGATTAGCAACCACATAAGACAAACTAACCCACTGATCCCCGATATTGCAAATGAACAATTCCTATTTCCGATGTTTCATCATTTTGGTTTTTTTTTAACTATCTATTGCTAATTTACAAACAGTGCTGATCCTGATCAGAGGGCTCCTTTAGAAGCCCTCTGATCTGGGTCTACACTGTTTGCTAAGGACAAGTGTACTCTTCACAGGTACATGGATTTTAAAGGATGTATTTATGCATCACTAAGGTTCAATGGGTTAACAGAAAGACTTTAATCCCTTCACTGCCAGAAAATGGTTTTCTTAAAAATGTTTGTTTGCTTTTATTTACCAAATTTGGGTTTTAAGCTTTATGCCAAAAGAAAACTTCAATAGAAAGTGTCCAAATTATTTCAGGCTGGAGTTATTTGGCACTGGTTTGTATTATATTACTTTTGCAAACAGTGTAGACCCAGATCAGAGGGCTCCTATAGGAGCCCTCTAATCAGGGTATACACTGTTTGCTAATTTAGACCAGAATCTATTGAATTAAAAGTAGACTGGTTCATGTTTTGGTAACAAATATCCACAAGGGAACCTTATAACCCACAAGAGTTGCTTAGTGCTGAAAGAATTAAGTTGGATCCAAACTGCCAATGTCGCCAGGCTTAGCAGTGACGGGATTAATATAAACATAATCATTTCTAACAGTTTATAAGTTGCTCTGAACTTTATTGCAATCTACTTGTACTAAAGCAAAGACGTTTTATGGGAAAAAAACATATTGGTTGTAACAGTGATATATTTTCTTTTCTGTACAAAGGCAATAAATGCAAATACAATACATTACATTTAATATTTGCAGGGTTTATTTTTCCATAACATTTTAACAGGGATTAAGTGAAGTGCTTTCTTACTGCATTTTACTTTCACTTACATTTATATTGAGCTCTTCAAATACATGTATAATAATACATCAATATTTCAGCCACATTATGAGAAAACAGACCTGTGGATACTGGAAATAGTATAAACCAGGGTCCAATGGGGATTTTTGCTCAAATCTGAACAGTCAAATGCTTGAGAACGATCTCAATCTCAACTCAAACTCCCTGTATTTCTCCACCAAACCGTATGTTGTGACCACTCATTAGAATCATCTTTAGACCTCCTAAATACTGAGTTCAGAGAAAGCAATTATGAGAAATTTTTTGAAATGTTCATTTTACCCAATCTTATCTGGAGCTCTGTTAGACAAACAAAAGTGTCTCCATCACAAAATATGCAATCTAGTGGCATTATACTCCTAACTCCACCTAAAATTGTCAAAATATTGGAGTTTGCGTTTGGTTTCATTCAAGATGAGAAAGAATAATGTCTCTTTAACTTAATGAGAGATGGGGTACATTTATTTGAATATATGAAATAAACTACAACAAAATGTGAGATTTTAAATGCAAAAGGAAAGCACCTATCTATTGTGGTAGGCACACAAAAACACTTATTATATCTACATACAAAATGTATAGAACAGTCTCTTTTGATTTACACTTCTATTATGCTACTATAAACATCATATTTGTCATAATCAGTATTAATCACCATGCCTTGCATCCTGGCTTTACATAGTGCATCATGACCTTTAACCCTCCCCCCATAGAATCCTCTTTTAGCGCATTCAGTTTATACCTCAGCTAAAGAAATTAGTTTCAATTTACACAGTCATGAATATGTATGATAAGAAATTTTTTCTATATCCTAGCAGGTGGAAGCTTAAAGCAGACTGTAAGTAAAGTAGAATGCACTTTAAGGCACATTCTTCTTTACTTTCAATCTATTTGAAGTAGTCACCTATTTTCAAAACTAGAAACAGGTTATGGGGTAATGGGTTAAACAGAAAGCCTTTTAACCTTCTGCATACTGAGGGTGCATGTGTGTAAACTGTTGTAAACAGTGTAAAGGGTTTGATCCAGATAAGACACAGAGTAGCTTGTCTAATTCTCATCAGGATACAAACTGTTTGACACTCTAGGGATATTTTCTGATAGAAAGTGCCTTTGAATTAATTTTTAAGTTGAAAATAATAAATATTTGCTGAACAACAATTTCATATAGTATGCTGAAGGTAAAAGACAAAACAAATTTCTTGGTCCCAAAACATGTTCAGTAAAATCTCCTATAAAGACAACTAAATTTCATCAATTATTAGGTGTTTACAACAGGTGACTGCTTAACCCTTTCCCCAATAGAAGCGACTTTTAGCGTGTTTGATATATTCCTCCGCTAAAGAAAATAGTTCAAATTTATACCATCATGAACAATTACCTTATAAATATTTTTTCTATATCATAGCAGATGGTTGTTTAAAGCAGGCTGAAAGTAAAGCAGAATGCGCCTGTAGGCACATTCTGCTTTACTTTCAACCTGCTTTAAGTAATCACATGTCTTCAAAGTTATAAACAGGTTATTGGGTAAAGGGTTAAATCAAGATCTGTTTTACTGTCACCTTGCTTTAGCTGTCTCCTGCGTTATACGATCAATTAGCCTTTGTTTAGTGATCATAATAGGGAGGTTTTACTGTACTAAATACATGTATGCAGAAGGTTAAAGATCAAACTCATTTCTTGTTTCCAAAAACATATATTCCATTTGCTAACCAATCACTCAACACAAAATGCATAGATATTTCTAAAGACAGATGGCTGCATGATCAGACGGGAGAAAGTAATGAAAAAGCTCTCTGCATTACTATTGTCACAGGGCTGCCATTTCTCCGGATTTTTCCTAAGTCTTCGGATTTTTATCCTAGCTGATCGTAGCTTAAAACAGGCTGAAAGTAAAGCAGAATGCGCCTTAAGGCGCATTCTGCTTTACTTTCAACCTGTTTTAAGCAGTCATGTGTCTTCAAAACAAGAAACAGACTATGGGGTAAAGGTACGATAAGTAAAATTGCGTTTGAAAAATGGAAAATTTGAAATCTTAGGATTTTTATTATCAAATTATGGCAGCCCTGTTGTCATGCATTACCCGTAACTCCATAGTTTTGTTTTCTAGATTTGAAGACAAGTGACCACTTAAGGTAGGTTGAAAGTAAAGTAGAATGTGCCATAAGGCACATTCTGCTTTACTTTCAGCCTGCTTTAAGCTACCATTTGCTAGTATATAGAATATATTTCATGCATAACATATACATAACTGTAAAACGTGTAGCTGTTTTCAGCCTGCTTTAAGCTACCATCTGCTAGAATAAAGAAACTATTTTCATAAGATACTTTTATTATACATAATTTATGCCCGACTGTATTCTTCAGTGGAGGAATGAATTCAATGTGTAAAATGGACTAAAATATTACACTGCCACATACCATAAAGAATCAACTTATTTCTGTAAGACCAATATTACTCTTCCTTTGAGTGACTGCTTAACCCATTACCCCCTAAATACGCCTTTAATTTATCCTCCAATAAAGAAAATAGTTGCAATTTATCAGACATAAATATTCCTCATATATAAGAAATATCCATATCCTAGCAGATGGTAGCAAAATCTTAGCATGGGGTAAAGGGTTAAAAATTCACCTATAAAACAGTGAACTGAGACAGCCATTTAGAGTTTCTACATAAACAACTATCTATTCTAATAAGTAACTAGGGAAAAAACTTTATACAAACAGTCAAAATTGTATTCATTAAGTAGCCACTCTTCAAGGCTCTCTTAACCCTTTACTTCATAGATACATTATCTAATGCATTTAATTAATTCATCCACTGAAGAAAATAAATGTAGTTCCATATTATTCAGTATTGAATATGCAAAATAAGAAACATTTCCTATATCCTAGCAGAGGTTAGCTTAACAGAAGGAACATTTTCTTTATTCTAGCAGGTGGTAGCTTAAAGCAGACTGAAAGTAAAGCAGAATGCGCCTTGAGGCGCATTCTGCTTTATTTTCAACTTGCTTTAAGTACCCACCTGTTTTTTAAAACTAGAAACGGGCTATGGGGTAAAGGGTTAAATCACGATGAAAGTAAAGTGCTTAAAGTGGTCACCTAGCTGTCTTCAAAACTAGAAACACACTATGAAGTAAAAGGTTAAAAAAGGTAACTGCTTAAAGCAAGACAAAAATCAAGCAGATAGTCTTCTACTTCTCGAAATATTGCATGATGCAAAACAAAAGTAGTAATCTCCTCCCAGAGGTTGCTGCTTTATTTTTGTACTGTTTCAATCCACTGTCTGTGTATAAGAATGAAACTTCATCTTAATTCAGTTTGTATTTAATTAAACTTCAATGCTGTGAAAGACACCTGTTAACTGCTACAGTAAAGGGGGAACAATACAGCCTCTACAGTATACAAACAGTGTAGGTCCAGATTAAAGGGCTCCAGAAGGAACCCTCTGATCAGAATCTGCACTCTTTGGCACACTTTTAACCCATTACCCCATAAATACGCCTTTTTACGCCTCTAACTTATTCCTCCATTAAAGAAAATAGTTCCTATTTAAACAGTAATAAAATATATATAATTAAAAATATTTTCAATATTCTAGCTTAAAGCAGGTTGAAAGTAAAGCAGAATGTGCCTTAAGGCACATTCTGCTTTATTTTCAGCCTGCTTTAAGTGGCAACCTATCTTCAAAACTAGAAATATGCTATGGGGTAATGGGTTAAATAAATGTTTCAGACAAATCCCTATCAAGTCAACATAAACTGATCATTTATAAGTAAAATGGAAGAGTCCGTTGAATATTCAGCATTGATAGGTTTAATTAACTCTAAGTATGCTGGTGGTGAAACCATGACAACCTTTCCAAACAGTTTGGATCCTGATGAGATGCCCCAGAATGTGGCATCTCAGGATCCAAACTGTTAGAAAACTTAAATCTGACCCTGTTTGGAAAATATTTTGAAAAATGTTTAAGTTTAGAACAATATCAGACAACAATTGTTGCAGATGAAAACACTACCCAGTATTTAAAAAAAATCCATAATCTCCTATAAAACAGTCCACAGTGTTACAGAAGCAGTCACTGGATCTATTAAGCACTATTCATAGTAGTTAGTGTTGCCAGGTACCACGACCAAGTCATCGTCACCAGCCGGGAGTGTTTCTGCGTATCTGGGCTCGGGCTCGTAGACGTTCTCCTCTTGCCTCTTCTTCCTTCTCCTCCTACGCTTCTTCTTGGGCTGATCTTCTCTGTACAGGTACTGGGTATCCAGCGCAGGTAACTGATAAGCTCGCGGCTGGTTATAGTCTTCTTCAAATTTCGAACTGCAAAAAAAGTAAAACAATTAACTCATTATCCCCTGAAACTTCCAATGGACGATTCCAGTTTTCAATAAAAGCTGGTCCATTTTTGACTATTTAGGGTTATTTTGGTAATATATTGCAAAATGACAAATAGTGAAGTCTCTGATCAGAGGGCTCCTGTAGGAGCCCTCTGCTCAGGGACTTCACTGTTTGCATAGGGCAAGTGTAGTACTCACTTTGGTAAAGGACGCATATATGCACCACTAGGTCTCAATGAGTTAAATCTGTTCTCAGTAGATGCACTTTTAAGGGCCTGTAGGCACATCTGCATACAAGCACCACAAATGAACTTTAATTTAAGTGGTTGACTATAGGTGACAGCTTAAAGCAAGATGAAAGTAAAGCAGAAAATACCTTAACTCTTTATTCTATAGATACACCTTTTAATGCATTCTAACACTTATCCTGCGGTGATGTCGTCTGCTTTGGAATTGTCGTCTGCAAAATTTGTTAAATTTAGATTTATACATTTCGTAAGTAAAGAGACCTAAAGAAGAGTGTAAAACAGTTTGGATCCAGATCAGACGCCGCGTAACGCGGCGTCTGATCTGGATCTAAACTGTTTGCAAAAATCAATAAAGTCATGATCAGCAGGCAAAGAGCTAATTCCATTTCACACGAACTAATGAGTATACATACAAACTACCATAAGAAATATTTCCTATATCCTAGCAGATGGTTAAAACTTAAAGCAAGCTGAATTAAAGTAAAGAAGAATGTGTTTTAAGGCACATTCTGCCTTACTTTCAACCTACTTTAAGTTGTCACCTGTATTCAATACTTGAAAGAGGCCATGGAGTTAAGGGTTTAGGAGCTTTCTGCTTTACTTTCATCTTACTTTAAGCAGTACTCTGCCTTAAACCCATTTCGTTTTAATTTGGACCCAAAGATGCGGAGGCATGGTTTAATAAACAAGCGAAATACAGTCTGAAAACTTTTTCAAGCATATAACTTGTGTTAGGTAAACTAAATTTCATAAAATAGAGTATCCCATCTTTCTTAATTTCATTTCAAAGTCCATTCGTTTCAACTCAAGTGCTCCATAGCTAGAAGTGAGAACATTCTATACCCAACTGTATACAGTGCCAGTAAACCACTTAGTAATTTTTGTTCCAAATTGTTTACCATTTAGATTTTAATACATCATTGTAATTTTCAAAATTCCATTTTCGACTTTTTATTTCATTGCATTTGCTTTGTTCACTTTTCTCCCCTGGATTTTTATAGTATTGAAGATAGGTGACTAAAGCAGATGGAAAGTAAAGTAGAATGTGCCTTATGGCACATCCTGCTTTACTTTCAGTCTGCATTTATGATCATTATTGAAATATGATTGTATAAATTTGAACTTCTTTCTTCATTGTTGAAATAACCTAAAGGTATAAAAATACATATCTATGAAGTACAGGGTTAAAACTTTTATATAATGCTACTCACATAATAGGTCCAGAAGAGACTGCAGGTTTAAGATAATATCTTGGAGTATAGGCGGGCTCCTCGAAATCTGTGGACACACTGGAAAATTCACAACATCATTTTATTACCAGGTACATCATTAAAGTAAAAAAACATAAAATCCCCTGAAAACAACAGCAATTTAATGATACACTAGATAAATGCATAAAAAACTCATTAAGATGAAATTGTGCTTTGGAGTAAGTATCTTCAGGTATAAAAGTGCTCTCGGATACTGCAAACAATGTAGACACAGAACAGCAACCACACTAGAAAAGAGGCATCTGTTAATCCTTTACTCCATAGACTGTTTTGAAGACAAGGACCACAAAAAGCAGGTTGAAAGTTAAACTGAATGTGGCTTCTTAGTTTGGTGCATTCTATTTTACTTTCAGCCTGCTTTAAGCTACCATTTTTTAGGATACAGGAAATATTTCTTATGTTACAGATACATGACTGTATGATGATTAGTGGAGCTATTTTCTTCAGTGTAGGAATAAGTTAAAGGCGTTGAAATGTGCATCTATAGAGCAATGGATTAAACTTTCTCCTGCTGAATATTCATATTTAAAACTGTCATAATTAATTTTTATATAATACATGTATATCATTTTAACTCTTTCAACACTTAGTAACTCTTGGGGGTTATTATGTTCTCATATTGATCATTTTAGTTACCAAAACAAGAACCAGTCTACTTGAAATTCTGGATAGTTTAATAAATACTGGTCTAAATTAGCAAACAGTGTAGATCCAGATCAGAGGGCTAGGCGCCCTCTGATCTGGGTCTGCACTGTTTGCAAATGTAATAAGTATACTTTAATAAGTTAATGGGGTTGAAAGAATTAACTATGCTTACAAAATAAGGAAATCTTCCCAAGGAAAGGAAGCGATTCAAATGAGACAGATCTTATTAGACAACAGTACAGACTTTCATGAGCTGTCTGATCTGGGTCTATACTGCTCTTCTAAAATTGTCAATACAGGCTATTAACAGGAGAAAGGTTAAGGTTCAGGGGCCCTTTTCATAACACTTCGTACAACAAAAACTGTTGTAAGTCAAAACTTTAAAATGCATTTAATTTCTGATTTCTTTATCTAATCTTGTCTTGTGATATCTCTTTGGAATCGTCTTTTCAAGACAATTCCAAAGAGAAGTCACAAGACAGGATTAGACTGTGAAATAAAATAATAATTGAGATTTTTATAATCTGACTAACGACAACATTTGTCCTACAAAGTTTTATGAAATGGGCCCCTGATCTGTTTGCAGTGTTAACACTTTTCTCGACTCAACTTCAGTTCCCGACCAGTTCTTTTTGCATTACAAAATTAATGTAACACCAGATCTGTGTCTACACTGTTAGTAATTCCTGTCAGCCCCTATCCTGCTATGTAACTCTTGAAGTGTTTTGATAAATATAATGTGGAATTACAGTCGAACTTTGTTATCTCGACCTAGCTTAACTCGAACTATCCGATATTTCGACACACAAACTGTATTATTTCATGCTCAGTTAAGTTGAACATACCCTTATTTTAAAGTTAAAACGTGGCTTAGCCACGTTTTAACTTTGAAATACGGGTATGTTCGAATTAACCGAGTTCGAAATATCGAAGTTCGACTGTATGTGGGTGCTAAAACAAGTGCAGTCAATGTCAAGTAAAACCTCTCTATTATGACCACTGAAAAGAAGGCTAAATGACTGCATGAAAAACAGGCGGTTGCTTAGAGGAAGGTGAAAGTAACTCAGAAAGCTCCTTAACCCATTTAAACGCCTTTTTATGCCTTTAGTTTATTCCTCCACTGAAGAAAACTGTTGCAATTCATAGATATAAATGTGTATGATAAAAAGATATTTTCAATATTTTAGCAGATATAAGCTTAAAGCAGGCTGAAAGTAAAGCAGAATGTGCCTTAAGGCACATTCTGCTTTACCTTCAACCTGCTTTAAATGGTCACTTATTTTCAAAACTAGAAACAAGTCATGGGGCAATGGGTAAAGGAGCTTTAAACAACCACCTGGTAGTTTACACTATTGAGTGGCCCATGATAGAGTGGTTTTACTGTATATAGTAACTAATACCATACTGAATACCATCTCAAAATGTAACAGCAGAAATAGTCCATAAGCCTCGAAAGCTAAAGCTCGCTCAACCGATTTCCTGCTGAATGCTCAAATATAAAACTTAAGGCATATTCTGCTTTACTTTCAGCCTGATTCCCTTAGCAACTACCTACTAGGATATACAGTGTTCCCTCCCTACAACGGCCCTCCCAACAATGCCTCCCTCTTTACAACGACCTTTGCCGCAGTTCCCTAAACAGGACAACGCTTTTACTACTGTTATATGGTCTGCTTAAAATTGTCGTTTGCTGTTGTTTTTTTAAAGTTACATATAAGTGAACATTTTGATAGAATAAATATAATAATGAGTGACTAACAGCTTGAATCAAGATCAGATGCCGCGTTACGCGTCGTCTGATCTGGATTCAAGCTGTTTGCAAGTGTAAGCCAAGTCTTATTTTTTCCTTCTTACAGTGGAGAATCTGTTATTCTTTCCCAATAAACGCGTTTACGCTAAAACTATTATTTGCAGTGCAAACAGTTTGGAGCCAGATCAGACGCCGGGTAACCCGGCGTCTGATCAGGCTCCAAACTGTTTGCCACCAAGATAAACAAGAATTATCAGAATTGTCCAAAAGTTGTTCTTTTCTACGTTTTAGTGCTTTGCGTTTGCGTACGTTTGCATTTAAACGGGAAAGAATAACAGATTCCCCACTGTTTAAAGACTTCCTCCAAACAGCATACACAATCTGCGTCTCCTATAGGGTGTCATTGTAGAGAGGGAGCACTGTAGTTAATATTTCTTCTTACAGTACAGTAAAACCTTGCTATTACGACCACTAAAACGAAGGCTAATTAATTGTTAATAGACAGGTGACAGCTTAAAGCAAGGTGACAGTGAAACAGAAAGCTCCTACAGGAGCTTTCTGTTTCACTGTCACCTTGTTTTAAGCGGTCACCTACCGTAAACACCCTAATAATTAACATAATTTAGTGGTCGTAATAGAGAGGTTTTACTGTATTGGAATTAATTTACAGCGTAAAATTGTGTAAATTTACAGCGTTAATTGTGTAAATTTACAGCGTTAAATTGTGTATCTTTGAGTAAATTTAATGTTACAATTCTTTTTAATGTAACCCTCAGGCTATAAAATCAGGTCCTAAACAATACCAAAATCACCCCAACACGCGGTTGAAAATTTCCCAATGTGAACAATCTGCAACTTGATAAAAATGACTTTCAGACAATGGAAACAGTGTAGACTAGATCAGATTGAAACAGAAATTGGATAGAGCTTTGATATTCTGCATTGAAACAAAACTTCTGCTGTGACAAGAGAGTTAACCCTTTCCCCCATAGAAGCGCCTGACAATTCTTTTTTTTACTTTATTTTCTCCGTAATAGGTGTTGGCAGGTCGGAGAGCCATCCTGTGCAACACCGTACAATATATAAATGCGCCTGACAATTCTAATGAGTAGTGACACCAAAGGGTTTAATGAAGAAATGAATTTTTTAGTGTTTTTTTTTTAATTTAATACTCCCCTTATCCGGAGCTCTATTAAATGCAGACCCTGATCTATATTGTACACTGTTGTTTTTAAGTCTGAAAGTCTTTTTTTTTACTTTACACCACAACACAAACAGGTGGATAGAAAGAAGACAGAAAAAAGGAAGAAGACTTACGCTAATCGATGAGTACCATTCATCATAATTCCTACATCTCGTTTAGATACAGTAGATCCTTGATCGGACCTTAAAGACCTGTTATCAAAAGACGTGGGCAAGGAGGATTAAACACATGAGAAACATTCTATGGTAACACCACTACAAACTGGGTAGGAATCAGTCAAGGAATATCGAGGCTCAACATTAACTCATTCATCTCCAGGGCTGCCATAAGTTGACATTAAAAATCCTAAGATTTCCAAATTTGCATTTTTCAAGCGCGATTTTACGAATCGTACCTTTACCCCATATCCTTTTTCTTGTTTTGTTGACATGCAACCACTTAAAGCAGGCTGAAATGAAAGCAGAATGCGCCTAAGGGCGCATTCTGCTTTACTTTCAGCCTGCTTTAAGCTACCATGTACTTGGAAAAAATCCTGAGATTTAGGAAAAATCCGGAGAAATGGCAGCCCTGCATCCCTCAAACTTCAAATGGACAATTCCAGCTTCCAATGTCATGCAATTCTCACATAGTCCATTTTAAGACTATAGGTTATAATTGTTTCTGATTAATTGTTTCTGAAATATATTTAGTAAAATGACGAAAAGTGTAGACCCAGATCAGAGGGCTCCCACAGGAGCCCACTGATCTTGGTCTACACTTTTTGCATAGGAGAAGTGTACTCTTCACAAGTACAGGGTTTGTAAAGCATATATAAATTCTTTTTTCAAAAACATGTCCAACTTTTAAAGGGCTATCTGAGGAGAGTTAATGTCGAACCCTTGATCTAGAGTTACCAAGATAGACATGTGACAGATAGTTACTACATACAACTGTCTAAATCTAACCCTTAATTCTCTGGTTGAATGTGCAAAATTATCTAAATATAGGATCTGTCATGAGTCGATGCTTAAGACAAGCTGATCTCAAACGAGTCTAGAATTGAAATGTTATTAAGCGAGCCTTCAAGGCAAGCGTAATAACTTTTCTATTCTAGATGAGTTTGAGATCAACGTGTCATAAACATTGACATGTGACAGATTCTTTTTCTCACATAACCAACAATTTTAAGTTACTTTTAAAAGCAATACGCTTTTTGGGAATCCTAGAGATGTAATAACGCCTTTATAAATAGTGAAGTTAGAGTGACGTCATTAAATGTATCTCACACATGTTGGAGACGAGGCTATTTGTGATTGCTGTTCACTATAGGAAACAGGGGTAGTTATGTGAGAAAATTCTATCCACTACTATAAACATCTATCATCTGAATTATTAAACTGGTTAATGAAACAAGGAAAATTTTCAGTCTCAGGTCAAACCATGGGTCCAAGGTTATAAAGGATCTGAGTTGAATCTGAGTTTATTCTCAAGCATTTGATTGGTCAGGCCCAGGGCTTATAAAGTGTTTACATTGAGTCTGATTCTGTTCTCAAACATCAGATTGGTCAGATTTGAGCAAAACCTCACATATGACCAATCAATTGCTAAGACTGATTTCAGGCTTTACTCAAAATGCTTTTTAACCTTAAACCCTGGTGTAGTTTTAAGACATGCAGAAACTTAAAGCAGGATGAAAGTAAAGCAGAACGTTCCTTTACTTTACTTGTATCCTATTTTAAGAAATCACCTTCCTTTAACACTAAGAATAAGCCAGCCTTTTTTTAAACCCATTTTATGCGGGATACCCTATTAGGTGTACCTCTAGGTAAACAGTTTTGATCTCAGATCAGGCCCCACATTGTGGGGCCTGATCTGAAATCAAAACTGTTTGCTGCTAAGTCAATTTTCTATCAGAAACTGCTAAAATCTTTTGCAAATATTGAGTTATACCCACTGCAGACGACATTTTAAAATGGCTGCCAAATATTACCCAGTATGCAATTGGTTAAACAATTTGGATTTAGAAGAGGAGCAGTGCAAATCTGTAAGATCCGAACTTTCAACAGAGAAAACTTGCAAAGAACAGTCAAACATTTAGTGAAAATATTGAAGATATTGTTAGTACTATTATATATCTGTCACATGGCTCTCTAGTTGCTATCATTCAGGGGCCCATTTCATAAAACTTCTTACGACAAAACCAATCATGTGTCAAAACTTTCAAATACATTCAATTTCTGATTTCTCTATCTAATCCTGTCTTGTGACATCTTTTTGGAATTGGAATCGCCTTTTCAAGACGATTCCAAAGAGATGTCACAAGACAGGATTAGATGGAATAATATATAATAATTGAGATTTTTATAATCTGACTAACATTTGTGGCACAAAGTTTTATGAAACGGCCCCTGTTCTGTAAGATAATCAGCTATTTAATAAACCATTGCCATGCTAGAAACCAGTTTATGTGTATTTTGCAAACAGTGTAGACCCTGATCAGAGGGCTCCTAAAGGAGTAAGCCTCCACTGTAAGTCAGTCGTTTTCTGCCAAAGTTTTGTCCTGGGTACAAGGTTATAAAGCGTTTGAGCCGAGTCTGAGTGTGTTCTCAAGTATTTGATTGGTTAGATTTGAGCCTATAATTGTAGGCTCAAATCTGATCAATCAAATGCTTGAGAACCACTTTAGACTCAGCTTAAAAGTTTTATAACATTGGACACAGCATTTAGCAGCCACCCATATTTAGAGATTTGGATTTCTCTTCAATCAATGGTTGCTCCACACTGGTTTGGTTAAAGTCTTTCAAGCATAACAATGGCTACAAGGTTAAAACCACAGAAGTCAAGATATTGTAATAAATTTGCCAACTTTCACCAGAGACAGTGTATACCTAAAATCATTGCTTTGACTTTATAAACGTGGACAGCCTAAAAAGGTTTCAACATCAAAAGTAAACCTTCGTTTGAGTAACACCTTTTTTTTAATTTATTGAAATGTATACATAATTTATGTAAGATGAACTTTTTCAAATGTGAAAGTTGGCAGCTGAACTCCAGATAAGAGCGAGTAAACCAATAATATCCACTTTTTTCTCGCTATGCCCCTACTGAACCATATGTTGTGACTACTCATTCAGGGCTGCCATTTCTCCGGATTTTTCCTAATTATTCGGATTTTTATCCTAGAAAATGGTAGCTTAAAGTAGGCTGAAAGTAATTAAAGCAGAATGCGTCTTAAGACGCATTCTGCTTCACTTTCAACCTGCTTTAAGTTGCCACCTGGCCTCAAAACTAGATACAGACCATGGGGTAAAGGTAAACACTTCGTAAAATCCCGCTTAGATAAAATAGCAATTTGGAAATCTTAGGATTTTTATGATAAACTTATGGCAGCCCTGCTCATTTGAATGGCTGTGCTGCCTTGATTACATAATGAGTAGTCACAACATAGACTTTGGTAGAGACAAAAGTATCAAAGTGTTTTGTTTTTTTAAAGTCTCTCCTTATCTGGAGCTCTGATAGTCTATTATCTCATTTGCAAGCTGGGTTATTTTCTTTTAATCTCCAACAATTGTCATCTGCTACTGTTATAAAAATAGAATTTTTCGAAATTTATTTTTAAATCAATGATGTTAGTGTGTCACACAATTTAGATCCTAAGGAGATGCCGCAATTTATACAGCATCTCATCAGGATCTGAACTGTTTTCAAAGGTTATAATGGATCTTGACAAGATGCTGCATGTCATGCTGTGTCTTCTGGTTCCAAATTGTTTGCACAGATTACAGTGGAGAATCTGTTATTCTTTCCCAATAAACGTGTTTATGCTAAAACTATTATTTGCAGTGCAAACAGTTTGGAGCCAGATCAGACGCCGGGTAACCCGGCGTCTGATCAGGCTCCAAACTGTTTGCCACCAAGATAAACATGAATTATCAGAATTGTCCAAAAGTTATACTTTTCTACGTTTTAGTGTTTTGCGTTTGCGTACGTTTGCGTTTAAACGGGAAAGAATAACAGATTCTCCACTGTACGAGGGTTGTTCGGAAAGTTCGTAGAATTTTGTTATATATCTGGTTAGCTTCATTTGATCAATTTGAAATTTGGTATGTAAGTACCTCAACTTATTTTAAAAATATTTTCTGAGAGAGAAATGAAACAAACAATGTTTACCGAATATACATGTTACCGTAGCAACGCAGTAACGGGGACCCGGAGCAGCTCGAAAATTCTAATTTTTTACACTTTATTCTAATGAAGTAAACGTGATTTCCCTCAATTCTGTTGACGCTAGAAAAGCACGAAAACGTGTGATTGTAACATGACGTCATGACGTTAGTTACTCATAATTTCAAAACATTGTGAGCGTTTGAAGAGAAATTACAGTATTTAGTCTACAGAGAGCTGAAATGCGAACTTAAAAGAAATGACGTCGACCAGTGACGTTGACTTGCAAAGTTTTGTAAAAGAATTTTGTTACTCTAGGTAAATCGCCGACAAAAACTCTTAAAATGATTAAATCAACGGGAAAATATGACTAGAGTTCAGCCTCGCATTCCTGTATAAATGGCACTCACTATTTAGGAATTGAAGATAATCGATCCAGGACGCTCCTAGGAGCGACCGACCATCACTCTTAGCTGTTTCCATTAAGGACGGGTCAAAAGATTGGTAAATGCTGACAGAAGAACAACAGTAGAGTATATATCCGATGAAATTGGTGTTTCGGTCTCTACCGTACATGAAATATTAAGAGATGAACTTGGTAAGTCTAACGTTAGAGCACACTGGGTGCCGAGGTTGTTTACGGACAAGGAAAAGGAGAACCGATTTCGATGCTCTCAGGTATTTCTCAGCCACAAAGAAGCCGAAGGTGACGATTTTTTTGACAGAATTATCACTACGGATGAGATACGAGAGAAGCGACTACACATGGATCTTGAGCGCGCAATGCCCCATTATGATAATGAATGGGCCGTAGAGCAGCTTCAACACAGTTAGAAATCAGCTTGCTATGGTTTGAGATGTAAGAACATCCGCCTAACGGCCCGACTTGGCTCCAATGGATTTTAGAGTGCTCACAGAGTTAAAGGCGAACTAACATGGAATTACATTTGTTTCAGCAGCTGAATTTATACCAAACAGACCCATAAAGTTGTATCTACATTCAGTGAAGACGTGTATACAGAAACGTACGCAAAATGAGTTAGAAGGCATAACGAGTGGGTGGATATTGCGGGTGATTATGTTGAGAAAGTGAGACGTTCGTTCGACGTACATAACGTTTGACGTCACGTTGACGCTGACGTGCTCCGGGTATGCGTTATGTATGTATTTGTAAGATGCATAGAAAAAATGTGTTTAAGCGTATATTGCCGATTTTCACAGAATATGTAGCACAGATCTGGAAATTAATGTTGATCTAAATTTTTGCATCCAACTACGACTATACGTAATTTTATAACAAAATTCTACGAACTTTCCGAACAACCCTCGTATATTAGTATTCTTCCGCTAGCGTGCAAAGAGTTATATAGTCTAGCATTTAGAACCCTACAAAGAAATGAAATGTATAAAGGTTTTGAAATAAAGTACTGTTTAAACTAAATTAATGTGTATAAAAGAGTTATGTCAATTAGTTCTTTCATAGCTAATGTATAACCTATATCTACAGGGACTCTGACTGTCTGGTCATAGTGATCTTCATTTCTTACTACAATTAACACATTCAACCCTAGTGACAAGTATATACACTACTCAAAGTTTTGCTAAGCACCAAGGGTAAAATTTCCATAGGTACCAATGCATTGACCCTATCACATCTCATCACATAACTTCCAATATATTTGTTCGATTTCTACCAAATTTCGAGATGTTTAGGCCAAAGGTTTACTTTACAGATTCTGATAACTTTTCCACTTATTCAGGCCCTGTAGGTGAATCCCGAGGAAATTATCAAAATGTGAAATTTCTTGGATTTCACCAAATTTTTCAAATCCATTGAATTATTCATTTAATGTTCTTAGAGATGTTATAATGAGTACAATTGAACATTTAAAGGTAAAACATCAATTGATTTGAAAATTTGGGTGAATTCTCAGAAATATCACATTATGCTTTACTTCCAGCCTGCTTTAAGCAGCCATGTGTCAACAAAACTAGAAACAGGCTTTGGGGTAAAGGTACGATTCGTAAAATCGTACTTGAAAAATGCAAATTTGGAAATCTTAGGATTTTTCATGTCAACTTATGGCAGCCCTGTTACAGGGTACAAATTAATCCTGTACCCCATAGCTTGTTTCTAGCTCTGAAGACAGATTTTTACATAAAGCAGGTTGAAAGCAAATCAGAATGCATTTTAACTCTTTGAACCCTAGTCCCGCATATAGGCGTCCTTTTCAAACAGTGTACATGTTAATAGAACACTTGTCCTATGCAAACAGTGAAGACCCAGATGAGAGGGCTACGAAAGGAGCCCTCTGATCAGGGTCTTCTCTGTTTGTCATAAACATTTACAAAAACAACCCTTAAATGTCAGAAATGGACTAGACTAAAATGGAAACTGGAATTGTCCATTTGAAGTTTCAGGGCAGAAAGAGTTAAGGCACATTCTGCTTTAGTATCAGCCTGATTTAAACTGCTACCTTCTAGGAAAAAGAAAACAATCCTAATATGGAACATATTCATGGCTGTATAAATTGGAGCTATTTTGTTGAGTGGAGTAATACATTAGAGGCATATTTATGGGGAAATGGGTTAAGTGGAATGGTCATTAGACTTCTCAAACGGCAACCAAACACACCATGGCAGGGTACCAATACATACCTGGGAATGTAGGGTTTGACAATAGGCACCGGAGCAATAATGGTCTCTGGCTCAACCTTCTCCTTCTTACGACACCATCCTGTAAGTAAATAAAGTCTCTTAAATTAAGTCAATCTTCAATTAACCCATTACCCCAGAGCCTGTTTCTAGTTTTGAAGTTAGGTCACCGCTTATAGCAGGTTGAGAGTAAAGCAGAATGTGCCTTATTTCTTATGGTATATATCTATGAAGGTATAAAATGAAACTATTTTCTTCAGTAGAGGAATGAATTAAAAGGGTTAAAAAGCGTATTTATGGGGTATTAGGGGTAATGGTTTAACCATTTGAACCCTAGTCCCGCATATTGGCGTCCTTTTCAAACAGTGTACATGTGAAGAGTACACTTGTCATATGCAAACAGTGAAGACCCAGATCAGAGGGCTCCGAAAGGAGCCCTCTGATCAGGGTCTTCACTGTTTGTCATAATGCCAAACATTGAAAAAAACAACCCCTAAAAGTCAGAGATGGACAAGACTATAATGGAAACTAGAATTGTCTATTTAAAGTTTTAGGGAGGAAAGAGTTAAACAACAATTCAACAGAAATCAAAAGGTTAAATTTGTTAAACCCTTTAAACCCTAGTCATGCATATATTGGTCATTTGCAAACAGTGTACCTGTGAGGAGTACACTTGTCCTATGCAAAGTTGATCAGGGCCCTCTGATCAGGGTCTACACTGTTTGTCATTTTGACATAATTTATATTGTAAAATTCAACCAATAAAAGTCGAAAATGGACTAGACAAATTTGAAAATCAGAATTTTCCATTTGGGGTTTCCTGGGAGGAAAGGAACTCATTACCCCATAAATACGCCTTTTACACCTTTAATATATATTCCTCGACTGATGAAAAATAGTCCTTCTTTATATAGTCATGATTATACACCTTAAGAAATATTTTCTACTTCCTAGCAGATGGAAGCTTGAAGCAAAGGCTAAAAGTAAAACACAGCTGTGCCCGAGAGGCACACTCTGCTTTACTTTAAACCTGCTTTAACAGGTCACATGCTTTCAAAACCTAGAAACAGGTTATGGGACAAAAGGCTGAATCTGAATAAAAAAATATTCAAGGGGTTAGTTTTAGGAAATAAACAATGAAGACTTTTGCCAGCAGTTTGGATTCAAATCATACAAAAATTAGTGTCTGCAGATATAATTTCAGACTAGGAGCAGATATTTTTAGCAAACATCTATTAACCCTTTACCCCATAGCCTGTTTACAGTTTTGAAGACAGGTGACAACTTAAAGCCTTAAGGCACATTCTGCTTTACTTTCAGCCTGCTTTAAGCTAATATCTGCTAGGCTATATAAAATATTTGTAATAGTAATTGTTCATGAGGGTATAAACTGGAACTATTTTCTTCAGCGGAGGAATAAATAAAATACGCTAAAAGTCGCTTCTATGGGGGAAAGGGTTAAGCCTTTCAATGCCAAATTTAATGTGAGGTACAGTGGAGAATCTGTTATTCTTTCCCGTTTAAACGCAAACGTACGCAAACGCAAAGCACTAAAACGTAGAAAAGAACAACTTTTGGACAATTCTGATAATTCATGTTTATCTTGGTGGCAAACAATTTGGAGCCTGATCAGACACCGGGTTACCCGGCGTCTGATCTGGCTCCAAACTGTTTGCACTGCAAATAATAGTTTTAGCGTAAACGCGTTTATTGGGAAAGAATAACAGATTGTCCACTGTATTTATGCCTTCTCTGCATGACTGTTATATTTAACCATTTCCCCCCATAGAAGAGCCTTTTAGCATATTCAATTAATCCTTCACTGAAGAAAATGGTTCTTATTTAACCCATTAACTCATAAGCGATAAACAATTATCAATGCTTATCTCAATAAAGGGTAGCTGATTAAAGTGTGTCAAAATGAGTTAGTATGAGGCTATTGCGCAGTGAGTCAATATGAGTCAGTATGGCTTAATGGGTTAATCTGTCATGAAAATGTTTTATAGTAAACATTTTTCATATTCAAGCAGATGGAAGCTTAAAGCAGGCTGAAAGTAAAGCAGAATGTGCCTTAAGGCACATTCTGCTTTACTTTCAACCAGCTCTAAGTGGTCTCATATCTTCAAAACTAGAAATAGTTTATGGGGTAAGGGGTTGATGCAATATGACTGATGTAATTCAGAAATGACTGTTAAACAGTTTTGATCCCGTTAAACAGTTTTGATCCCGATCAGATGCAGCATGATGTGGCAGCTGACTAGGACCCATAATGTCTGCAATGGCACATTTTGACATTAGACAGAGAAAGCAATGAAGCACTCAGACGTTTAAAATCATTGGATGCAAAATGTTTATTTTCTTGAATTTTAGAATTTTCTAAAATTCTTTTCAAAAGAGGGCTATTGGAGTGCCAAAAAGTTAAGATCCTGATGAGATGCCAATTTACTAGGCATCTCAACAGGATCTTAGCTGCAAAGATGATTGCGTTTAACGGTTTTTGATGTTAGCGAGTAACAAGATATTTGTAGAGTAGCTCGGTTGGCACCTACCGTAATTGCAGCAGCACACAATGATGATTATGATCAGGAGCAACAAGAAGATAATACCCAGCACAATGGCAGCTATAACGCCCGTGCTAATACCTCCATCACCCTCAGTAGCAGCACCAGTATTAGCTAAAACAAAACAAAAAAATGTTTATATAACATAACAAAACTATGCCTTCACCACTATTATTCAATATCCTTTTTGAAAATCAAATGGTGTCATTGTAAATGTACCGGTATGTCAAAAACTTAATGATATAAATGCATAACTATTTGATTAGGATCAATGTTAAAATTGCATTTCAAGGAAAAGACATATCAACTTGGATGGGATTCAAACAGGAGACAGAAAAACAAAAATTGAGTCAGATGACCTAACACAGCATTAATTTGAAGTTTCACAGAGGTAAGGGATAAGCATCCACCTGTAAAAATAGCTCTGGAAGCTCAACAAATACATGTACAGTCAAACTTCGATATCTCAAACTGGTTTAGCTCAAACTATCTGATAGTTCGAATTATGAACTGCATTATTTTATGCTCAGTTAAGTCGAACATACCCATATTTCAAAGTTTTAAAGTTTTAACTTTGAAATACGGGTATGTTCGTCAAAACCAACTTCAAGATATAGAAGTTTAACCCTTTCCCCCATAGAAGCGCCTTTTAGCGCATTCAGTTTATTATTGCCCTGTAGAAAATAGTTCCAATTTATACATTCATAAATATGTATAATACAAAATATTTTCTATATTCTAGCAGATGATAGCTTAAAGCAGGCTGAAAGTAAAGCAGAATGCGCTTAAAGCGCTTAAAGCGCATTCTGCTTTACTTTCAACCTGCTTTAAGTGGACACCTATATTCAATACTAGAGATATGCTACGTGGGAAAGGGTTAACTGTATCTTGGTTCTAAAACATCTGTTACATGTATAATGCAAATCTTAACCCATTTCTCAATAAATATGCCTTTAATGCCTCTGATTAATTTTACTTCAGGCAGGTTGAAAGTAAAGCAGAATGCACCTAAAGGCACATTCTGCTTTACTTTAAACCTGCTTTCAGTGGTCACCAATCTTCAATACCAGAAACAGGCAATGGAGTAAATTTAACCCTTTACCCCATAGTTTTTTTTCTAGTTTTGAAAATAGGTTACTACTTAAAGCAAGTTGAAAGTAAATCAGAATGCGCCCTAAGGCGCATTCTGCTTTACTTTCAGCCTGCTTTAAGTAACAACCTGCTAGGAATTTAGAAAATATTTCTTCAAATACATATCTATGACTGTATAGATTGGAACTATTTTCTTCCGTGGAGGATGAAATGGAATGCGCTAAAAGGCGCTTCTATAAGGTAAAGGGTTATGGGTTAACCCTTTACCTCATAGCCTGTTTCTAGTTTTGAATTCAGGTGACCACTTAAAGCAGGTTGGAAGTAAAGCAGAATGTGCCTTAAGGCACATTCTGCTTTACTTTCAGACTGCTTTAATCTAAAATCTGCTAGGCTATATAAAATATTTGTAATGGTAATTGTTCATGAGGGTATAAACTGGAACTATTTTCTTCAGCGGAGGAATAAATTAAATACGCTAAAAGTCGCTTCTATTGGGTAAAGGGTTAATTTGAGTAAAACCTGTGTAAAACAAGAATGCGCGTTCAATAAACGCTTATGCCCCCAGTGGCATCCTTGACAATATATTCTGAATCTTTTCTAAGTCCAAATTAGGTCAAGGTCAAGGTCAAACTGAGCTTGGGTATTACTGGTGGGTTGGTAATGGTCCAAGGCAATACCTGTACAATGTATAAGTATAGAAGCCTTGTAGTAAGTAGTGTTGATGCTAGACGAAACGGTAAAATCTAATTAACCAAGAAATAGCCCATTCAAAATATTCTAAGTCCAAATTAGGTCAAGGTCAAGGTCAAAATCAAGGTTGGGTGATATTGGTGGATTATGAGGGAATGGTCCAAGGCAACAACTGTATAAGTATCCAAGCATTGGAGTAAGCGGTGTTGATGCCAAACGAAACGGTAAAATCTAGTTAACCAAGAAATAGCCCATTAAAAGTATTCTAAGTCCAAATTAGGTCAAGGTCAAGGTCAAAATCAAGGTTGGGTGATATTGGTGGATAGGGAATGGTCCAAGGCAACAACTGTATAAGTATCCAAGCATTGGAGTAAGCGGTGTTGATGCCAGACGAAACGGTAAAATCTAGTTAACCAAGAAATAGCCCATTCAAAGTATTCTAAGTCCAAATTAGGTCAAGGTCATCATCATCATCAACGGATTTTTTATTAACGTGCAGGTTCAGGGGCAATTATCCACATCAGTGGGCCCCTTTCCAGGTAGCTGGCTTGCTGCACGCATGGCAGTTCTTACACCTGATCTCCAGGTGTCTCTCTCTCTCGAGGGTCGATTGCATAGAGGTTCCAATCTCTCCAAGGTCAAGGTCAAAATCAAGGTTGGGTATTATTGGTGGCTAGGGAATGGTCCAAGGCAACAACTGTATAAGTATCTAAGCATTTGAATAAGCGGTATTGATGCTAGACGAAACGGTTAAATCTACTTAACCTGGTTACGGACGGAAGGACGGACGTGCCACCGAATTGGGTTAGAGGGCCTTTTCTTTTGTTATTTTCTTTTGTTCGAATAATGGGCCACGGCCCCTTAGTGTATTGTTACGGAATGAACTCCATTGTCTTCTTTTGTTATGTTTACCGTTATCTGGCCCTCTAACCCACTTTAGTGGCGCGGATGGACGGACAGGACGATTACTATATGCTCCTGCATCTGTCGATGCGGGGGGCATAAAAACCCCATTTGAGACGGACTAGCCTAGTGGATATTTCTGCCTATGATGTAACAAAGCTACAGTGCTCCCTCTCTACAACGTCACCCAATGGGAGACTCATACTATGTGCATTGTTTGGAGGGAATTGTTATAGAGAGGGAAAATTTAGTCTTGGCTTACATTTGCAAACAGCTTGAATCCAGATCAGACACCAGGTGCCATCCAGTCTATCTGGATTCATGCAGTTTGCCACTTGTCATTATATATACTCTATCAAAATGTCCACATAATTAACTTTGAGGAAAACAGCAGACGACAAATTTAAGCAGACAGTATTGCAGCCATGAAAAGGTTAGACATAAATGTCTTGTTTGGGGAACAGCGGCAAGAGTCATGTAAGGAGGGAGTCGTTGTTGGGAGGGCCTTGTAGAGAGGGAGCACTGTATCTTATTTACAGTGGAGAATCTGTTATTCTTTCCCGTTTAAACGCAAACGTACGCAAACGCAAAACACTAAAACTTTTGGACAATTCTAATATTTCATGTTTTTCTTGGTGGCAAACAGTTTGGAGCCTGATCAGACGCCGGGTTACCCGGCGTCTGATCTGGCTCCAAACTGTTTGTAAAAGAAAAAATAGTTTTAGCGTTTATTGGGAAAGAATAACAGATTCTCCACTGTACTAATCAACATTCTGATGACAGGGGATGACATAAGAATTAAATTCCAATAAGATCAATTTTCTCTACTGGCATTTAGTTTAAAGCCCGGCCTTTATCTTCTAAACTTTTCTTATTATTGGAGATAGATTGCTGCTTAAATAAGGCTGAAAGTTTACAAAATACTCCTTCAGGGCATTCTGCTTTACTTTCAGCCTGCTCTAAGCAGCCACCTGCTAGAATATCAGAAATATTTATAAGGTGCATAATTTCAAGAATATGATTAGAACTATTTTCTTCTGAGTGGAGGAATAAATTAATCCATTCACCCGTAACTACGCCTTTTTACACCTTTAAGTCATTATTCCACTGAAGAAAATAGTCAAAATTTATACAATCATAAATATGTATCATAAGGAGTATTTTCTATATCCCAGCAGATGATGACTTAAAGCAGGTTGAAAGTAAAGCAGAATGTGCCTTAAGGTTTTACTTTCAACCTGCTCTTATTTGCAACTTGATTTCAATTCTGGAAACAGGCTATGGGGTAATGGGTTAAAGGTGTAAAAAGGTGCATCTGTTGGGTAATGGGCATCACCTGTAATTGTGCTCCAAGATCCCTCATTGCAGAGAAAATGGTTACCACATATTTAACTGTACTTACGAGCATTTCCACTTTGTACAAAATTAAAGTTCAGCCGACCGGAGGAGCCTCGAGCATTTGTAGCTATACAGTAGTATTGCTGGTATCCCATGCTAGCTGTCACCTCCAATGTTTGCTGATTTCCCACTACGCTGCCTGATTCATTGTAGAATGTGAACTGTGTGATAGTAGGATTGGCAGTCATTGCGCATGTGATGGTTTCAGACGCGGTACCAAGGTTAGCGCTAATAGCCCTTGTGTCACTTCCGCTGAACTCTGGCCGATCTGAAAAATAGAAAAATAAAGAAGATAAACAAGAGCCCCATGGGGCATATTCGCTCACCTGAGAATAATTGGAAAAATGGAGATATTGATTTATGTCCAGGACTGACCTAGATATGCAACAGACCGGAACAATTTGAACAAAATATGTAAAGTATATTTAAAAGTGTCACCATACAGAATATAAAAGCTCTGGCCATATTAGAGTCAGAGAAGAAGACGTTTGAAATTTTCTCTATATAACTGTATGTAAAACAGTGACCCCCGGGGCGGGGCCAATTTTGACCCTGGGGGCATAATTTGAACAAACTTAATAGAGGACCTGTAGGCGATGATATGTGCTATATATCTAAGCTCTGGCCCTTGTAGTTTTAGACAAGAATATTTTTTAAGTTTTCATTGAAAAAATCTATTTTTAGCTCCTGTGACCTAGTTATGCAACGGACCAGAACCATTTGTACAATTTTGGTATAGGACATCTAGAAGTGTCACTATGCCAAATATCAAAACTCTGGCCATATTAGTTTCAGAGAAGAAGACGTATGAAAATTTCACTATATAACTCTATGTAAAACCGTGACCCCCGGAGCGGGACCAATTTTGACCCCAGGGGCATAATTTGAACAAACTTGATAGAGGACCTGTAGGCGATTCTATGTGCCAAATATCTAAGCTCTGGCCCTTGTAGTTTCAGACAAGAAGATTTTTTAAGTTTTCATTGAAAAAATCTATTTTTAGCTCCTGTGACCTAGTTATGCAACCGACCACAACCATTTGAACAATTTTGGTAAAGGACATCTAGAAGTGTCACCATGCTAAATATCAAAGCTCTGGCCACATTGGTTTCAGAGAAGAAGACGTTTGAAAATTTCACTATATAACTCTATGTAAAACTGTGACCCCCGGGGCGGGGCCAATTTTGACCACAGGGGCATAATTTGAAGAATCTTGATAGAGGACCTGTAGATGATGCTATGTGCCAAATATCTAAGCTCTGGCCCTTGCAGTTTTTGACAAGAAGATTTTTTAAGATTTCCTTATTTTTTCACTTTGGTTGCCATGGCAACCAGAGTTCTGCATTGTTTTCAATTCTTTGAACAAATTTGAAAGAGCTTGACCCAAGGAACATTTCTGTAAAGTTTGGTTGAATTCTGTCAAGCGGTATAGGAGGAGATGTCATTTGAAGCAATTGTTAACGACGACGCATGACGCCGGACACAGGGCCATCCCAATAGCTCACCTTGAGCCTTTGGCTCAGGTGAGCTAAAAAGGAGTAGAACCAAAGACCATGGCAGGATGTGTTAAACTGGCTTTTATTCAAATAGAATAACATTTTTTTAATAATCTTGGTAATTATATTGAAAGAACTTCTCGCTTGTTCTGAATTTGTTTCCATAAGGCATCATGTTTATTGTAAATGTCTTTTCTCACTTTGAAGGTTCATCTATATAATTTCATGTGAAGCTCTTTTGAACGCACAATTCATGTGTTTAAAGAGCACTATATAAATCTGGTATAAATGTCTTGTTTGGGGAACAGCGGCAATCTCATGTGTTAAAAGAGCACTATATAAATCTGGTATAAATGTCTTGTTTGGGGAACAGTGGCAATCTCATGTGTTAAAAGAGCACTATATAAATCTGGTATAAATGTCTTGTTTCGGGAACAGTGGCAATCTCATGCATTTAAAGAGCACTATATAAATCTGGTATAAATGTCTTGTTTGGGGAACAGCGGCAATCTCATGTGTTAAAAGAGCACTATATAAATCTGGTATAAATGTCTTGTTTGGGGAACAGTGGCAATCTCATGCATTTAAAGAGCACTATATAAATCTGGTATAAATGTCTTGTTTGGGGAACAGTGGCAATCTCATGTGTTAAAAGAGCACTATATAAATCTGGTATAAATGTCTTGTTTGGGGAACAGTGGCAATCTCATGCATTTAAAGAGCACTATATAAATCTGGTATAAATGTCTTGTTTGGGGAACAGTGGCAATCTCATGTGTTAAAAGAGCACTATATAAATCTGGTATAAATGTCTTGTTTGGGGAACAGTGGCAATCTCATGCATTTAAAGAGCACTATATAAATCTGGTATAAATCTCTTGTTTGGGGAACAGCGGCAATCTCATGTGTTAAAAGAGCACTATATAAATCTGGTATAAATGTCTTGTTTGGGGAACAGCGGCAATCTCATGTGTTAAAAGAGCACTATATAAATCTGGTATAAATGTCTTGTTTGGGGAACAGCGGCAATCTCATGTGTTTAAAGAGCACTATATAAATCTGGTATAAATGTCTTGTTTGGGGAACGGCGGCAATCTCATGTGTTAAAAGGGCACTATATGAATCTGGTATAATAAGTAAATAAATAAATTTAAAAAAATCAGTAAAACTAGCCACATACCAGAATTTTTTTGTTGCTCTATCTTTGCAATAGAATTATCTAGAAGCTAACTCTAACCCTATTCTCACAAAAGACCAGGTCAATGTCACAAGAAATGACCAAGTTTTAGTGTTTCACTTATGCAGCTAGTTACTTTGGCAACATACTTATAAGTTTATTAGCCCAAAATAACAGACGATGGACAGCCTCAGTGGTATCCCAAAATCCCATTTTGAGCACGAAGTGCTCTGGTGAGCTAAAAAAGGTAACAAATAACTGAGCCATCACTACTTTTAACAATATCTAGTAACTAGATATCGTAAAAAGTAATAACCAATTACCCCATAGACTGTTACTAGTTTTGAATATAGGTCACCACTTAAAACAGATTGAAAGTAAAGCAGAATGCGCTTCAAGGCCCATTCTGCCTTACTTTCAGCCTGCTTTAAGCAACCATCTGTTACAATATAGAAAGAATTTCTGATAGTTTTTAATTATAATTGTATAAAGCAGAACTGATTTCTTTTATGGAGGAATAAATTAAAGGCATAAAAAGGGGTATTTATGGGGTAAGGGGTAAAAGGAAACTTACATTGAACATCCAGACTAACTGCAGAACTTGCAATGAAACTAGATGTAGTTGGGTTTGTGGCAGCACATGTGTAGGCCCCAGAGTCTCCAGTACCAGAGGTAAATTCAAAAGTTCTGGTGTTTTCACCTAACAGAAGGCCATCCCGTGTCCACTGATAGGAATCGGCAGCCCCAGTTGGAGTAGTAACACAGGTCAGAACTACATCGGAACCCTTTAGTGGAGTAGTGGAATCCACCTGAATCGCACTGGATGTAATAACTGAAAGACAAAAACACCAAAAAAACTACAGTCTATGCTCAAATCTGACCAATCAAATGCTTGAGAACGACTTCAGACTCAACTCAAACTCTTTATAACCTTGGACCAAGTTGCTAGAGATGAGTTTATTATTCAGACCACTTGCCAAAAAGGCCAAAGCTGATAAAAAATACTTTGTAACCGACAGTACGGAGTCAAATCCTGGTGCAAATATTTGCCCGAATCAGAAACTCCTTGCCCCAGGTGTCAGACAAGTGGGTAAACCACTTGCCCCAGGTATTGGACAAGTGGGTGAGGATGAAGAAGGTATCCAGATGAGGGAAATAATTCTTAAACAACAAGACGTTCAATAAACGCTTATGCCCCCGGTGGCATCCTTGAAAACATATTCCTTTCTAAGTCCAAATTAGGTCAAAGTCAGGGTAAAACTGAGCTTGGGTGTTATTGGTGAGTTGGTAATGGTCCAAGGTAATAACTGTATGAGTATTGAAGCATTGTAGTCAACAGTGTTGATGCTAAATGAAACAGTAAAATCTAGTTAACCAAAGAGCCCATTTTAAATAGTCCAATTTAGGTCAAGGTCAATTTCAAAATTAAGGTTTGGTGATATTGGTGGATAGGGAATGGTCCAATGCAACAACTGCATGAGCATCAAAGCATTGTAGTCAGTTTTGATGATGCTAGAGGAAAAGGTAAAATCTATTTAACCAAGAAATAGCCCATCTAAAATATTAGGTCAATGTCAAAATCAAAGTTTGGTGATATTGGTGGAAAGTGAATAGTCCAAGGCAACAACTGTATAAGTATCAAAGCATTTGGGTAAGCGGTGTTGATGCTATACGAAACGGTAAAATCTACTTAACCTTGTTACTGACAAACACACGGACGAACAGGACAGGACGATTACTATATGCCCCCGCATCTGTCGATGCCTGGGGCATAAAAATCGTAATATCTGTAGTAACCAATTACCTCTTAGCCTTTTTCTAGAATTGAAGATTGGTGACCACTTAAAGAAGATTGAAAGTAAAGCAGAATGCGCCTTGAGGCACATTCTGCTTTACTTTCAGCCTGCTTTAAGGTACAATCTGCTAGGGTATAGAAAACAATTCTTTTGATACATATTCATGACTGCACAGTATTAATCAAGACTGCGCATTCAGTAAACGCTTATGCCCCCGGTGGCATCATTGACAATATATTCTGAATCTTTTCTAAGTCCAAATTAGGTTAAGGTCAAGTTCAAACTGAGCTTGGGTATAATGGGTGAGTTGGTAATGGTCCAAGGCAATAACTGTATAAGTATTGAAGCATTGTAGTAAACAGTATTGATGCTAGATGAAACGGTAAAATCTGGTTAACGGGGAAAGAGCCCATTAAAAATATTCTAAGTTCAAATAAGGTCAAGGTCAAGGTCAAAATCAAAGTTTGGTGATATTGGTAGATAGGGAATGGTTCAAAGCAACAACTGTATAAATATCAAAGCATTTGGGTAAGCGGTGTTGATGCTAGAGGAAACAGTAAAATTGACTTAACCTTGTTACGGACGCACGGACGGACGGACAGGACGATTACTATATGCCTCCGCATCTGTCGATGCCGGGGCATAAAAATACTGATGACAAAGTAACGGTTCTTGTGCAATGCACTCCTGGTCAATGATATCTATCTGTATATGAAGTTTCAGGTCAATAGCTATCATTGTTTCCAGACAAGCCTAAATTGGATAAAAATATACTCCAAAAATACTGATGACAGAGTAACAGTTCTTGTGCACTGCACTCCTGGTCATTGAGACCTACCTGTATATGAAGTTTGAAGTCATTATAGCTGTTATGCTTTGGAAATTAAGCTCGGGACAAGAATAAATTTGATAAAAATAACAAAAGGCAATAACTCCAAAAATACTGATGACAGAGTAACTTGACAGAGTAACGGTTCTTGCGCACTGCACTTCTGGTCAATGAGATCTATCTGTATATGAAGCTTGAAGTCAATAGCTGTTATACTTTAGAAGTTATGCTCCGGACAAGCCAGACGGATGACCCAACGAACAACCGGACAGACATGGTGACTCCAGTTTACCCCCCACCCCCTCAAGCAAAGATTACATAAACTTTCAAATTCTAAAAGTAAGAGCAGAAATCTGAAGATTTTGGGGAAAAAAAGAAAAAAAGGGAAAAATGTCAGTCCTGCTTACCATCACCATCAACAATCACTTGAATCCTTGGACTGTCTGTACATCTTGTAAAATTCTCTCCAAAGCACAGTACGCAATAGAAGTCGCCTTCATTAATCGATTTTGCATTGGATATGGTCAGATTGGAAATATCCCATTGCCCATTGATGTAGCCCTCTGAAAGAGAGAAAATAATCCTTAAATGCTCATACAATTAAAGATGTCATGATAAATAACAACATGTCTTTCTTGTAGTCATGTTCATGGTAACTACATGATGACGTTAAAACTTTGTTATTAGTTACGATAAACATATTGTATTCATTCCCCTGATGAGTAATGAACTAAACCCTTTGGGAAATAAAAGTTTGAAAAATCCAGATATGTCTTTATCCTTTTTTATTTAATTTACTCGTTCAGAGTTTCTTTCTTTTAAATATATATATACAGTAGAACTTCCATGTGTCAAACTTCGAAGAGTCGAGTTTCTCAGTGTGTCGATCTTTTTTGAAAGTCCCAACTTTTTTCCCTATATAACCTTATTTAAAATCTACGAATGACGAGTTTTTATAAGTCGAGTTTTTCGCTCTATCAACTTTTTTCTCTGTCCGTACGTACTGTTTCACTCAAAATTCACTACACATGTGTCGATGGACGGGAATTTAGCGTGTCGAGTTTTTCACACCTCCGTTACCATCTTTACTCGATTGATTGTCGTATATCAGAATTACCTGACTGCCCAATTATCCAGGACAAACAGGCCAACACCTTTTCAATGTGTCAACGGCCCCGTGTATTCCTTGATTCATCTACTCTTTTCCATATTTTATTCATCACAGACTTAATCATAGCGCCCTTAATATGTTTTGTTTCAAGTCAATATGAAATAAATGTACATGTACAGTGGAGAATCTGTTATTCTTTCCCGATAAACGCGTTTACGCTAAAACTATTTTTTCTTTTACAAACAGTTTGGAGCCAGATCAGACGCCGGGTAACTGGCTACAAACTGTTTGCCACCAATATAAACATGAGTTATCAGAATTGTCCAAAAATTGTTCTTTTCTACGTTTTAGGGCTTTGCGTTTGCGTACGTTTGCGTTTAAACGGGAAAGAATAACAGATTCTCCACTGTACTAAAAGGGGCTTTTATGGAGGAAAGGGTTAAAGACATGCAGCTAAATCTTACCTGTAGAAGGATCCACTGGTGTACGTTGTGCTCCAGGTCTTACTATGTCCCACCTTGCTGCCCTTACTTGGTCAGTTGTTCTGGTGTTAACACAAGGCAACACTTGAGTAGAAGATGCTTGTATTACATAGCAAGTTGCTTCCACCCAGACAGTAGGATTATTGACACCATTACTATTTTCCTGTGGCGAATTGGTGTTAGCTGGACCTGTGAAATACAATCAAAACATAAAATACAGTGTTCCATCCCTACAACCATTCCCTCCTTACAACAATGATTGTCGCTGTTCCCTTAACGAGATAACCAGGGGCTCGTTTTACTAAACTACTTACGCAAAATTTTTGCGTAAGTCAAAATGATTTAACTCTTATTTTTCTATCATAAACGTTTGCAAACAGAAAATAGCCAGATCAGAGGACGCGCTAAAAGCGCATCCTCTGATCTGGCTATTTGCTGTTTGTAGCAAGTGATAATAAAAAACATAAGTTAAAATTTAAAATTTTGTCTTACGCAAATAATTTGCGTAAGTTGTTTAGTAAAACGGGCCCCATGTCTAACACTTTCAGAACTGCAATGAGTGTCTGCTTAAACAAATCATTTGCTGTTTTCCTCAAAGTTAAGGTTTGACATCATGACATGAAGATGAGTGACAAACACACAGGGGGCCAACGAGGTATCACGAAGACACGTTTCGCACAGAAGTCCCGTATATGTTTCGCACCTACAAACCATGTAAACACACCCATTTGTGTACTATGTTTTATACGCTGACATTCGCATTAACCACTTGTGTCCATATACAAACATATCAATTGAATTATTTCTTTGCAAATTACAGTATAGGTTCGTGAATAAACTGTTTGCATACCATTGCTTGTATTATTTATGGAAATTGTGACAGTCTGTTTCAAAATTGATTACATTGGCATTGTAACACAATTACATGGTTTAACATTTCTTTATATGTCTTTTTCTGAATGAAATATAAGGTGACCGATTAGAAAATTTGTTGAGTACAGTAAAACCCAGTTATAGTGAACTCTGATACAGTGAATTTCTTGTTATAGTGAAGCGAAATCGATTCCCCGGCGAAAAGCCTCTATAGCCTATACAAAATTTGATGTTTATAGTGAATTTGGTTATAGTGCAGTTTCGTTTATAGTGAATCAAATCTCAGGTCCCGAAATGATTAAAATTGCATAAAATGCCTGCGTTATAGTGCAGTCGAACCTGGAGGCATAATTAGTTGAGCATGTATGTGTTTTGCATACTTTGATACATTACCTAATCAGAAGATATTTTAGTAAAGTAATAAAAGTAGCTCATTAATTTTATAGATACAATAGTTACAGTAAGATGTTTAAAGTACATTTTATTTAATTAGAATTGTATAATCTAATAATTGATTAGGCTTAAATTTTACTATGTATTTACAATTTACATACATTTAACAAGATCATAGAGATCTATTATATAATCCATTTCAATTTATTTCCTACAATGACACTTAAACACTCAAATGTGTTAATGTCACACCTCAAATAACTAATTGTTGAACCATAAATGTTTGACCATGTGCTAAAAAGTGTTAAAACACTATCTTAAAATCTTTAAATACAGGGTGATAATTGCCGAAGGGAGTCACATTTCATGGTCACTTGTCACATAAGACAGGTAGTCTCTGATTCAGGTTCAATATCTAGTAAAAACTGTTGAGAGCCTCAAGTAAGGTCACATAAGACAGATAGTCTATTAAAACAGACGGTCACTAAGGCATGTTCGACTGTACACTGAATTAGCCTAAACATATAAAGTTACTTTACATGAATGAATAGTTATTATTTACTGTTGTATAACATGTATTTCACTTAAATACAGATTCAGCTACACATACATGTACATGTAGATCTATGCACTGTACATATACAAGTATATGAATCCATATTTGAGTTGAAAAATTATAGCGAATTATTTCACTATATCAATATAGTGAAGTATGCTTATAGTGAAGTAAATCTGGTGGTCCCCTGAAATTCACTATATCAGAGTTTTACTGTATATAATAGCAAACAGTGTCAGTCCTAAAGAGCAGCTGCATAATGAGGTGATCAGTGACCAGGGTCTACACTGTTTGCAAATGCCCCTTTAATGGAAACTGCCAGTATGCTTTACCCATTACCCAATAGCCAGTTTTTGGTTTTGAAGACAGGTGACCACTTAAAGCAGGTTGAAAATAAAGCAGAATGCACCTTAAGGTGCATTCTGCTTTATTTTTCAGCCTGCTTAAGGATACCATATGCTAGAATATAGAAAAAAATTCTTAAAATACTTATTCATTACTGTAAAAATTGGAGCTATTTTCTTCATTCGAGGAGTATAATGTAGACTTTAAAAGGCATATTTATAGAAGAATGGGATAAATGGGTTAAACTTTGTTAGATACAGCACAGAATAAGACGGGCAGATGGATGGACAGACTGTATTCCATAATATGTCTGTCAAAGGACAAAGAAACTCAATGATGAGCTCATCAGTGATGTCACATTGTGGACACCTAAACTAGAACAGGGAAGTATGGGACAACTGGGTAAGATCTACACTGACAGCTGAGTGAGGATGCATATTGCCCAAGCTAGGGTCCAAGGTTACAAAGATTTTCAGTTGAGTCTAAAGTCTTTCTTAAGCATTTGATTGGTCAGATTTGAGCCTAGGCTCAAATCTGACCAATCAAATGCTTGAGAACACGCTCAGACTCAGCTCAAACACTTTATAACCTTGACCCCAGCAGACCATCTTCCAAAAAATGATGTAATACAGAGATGAATGGAGGAGTGTGGTCAAGGGATTCTGTGCAAGTAGCACACCCTGTAATATACATGTCTGTTAAAGTTCATAATTTAATAGGAAAAAAATGTATTATGTATTCTCTGTCCCACCCAAGAAAACCCAAAACTTGGTAAACATCCATCTTGACTCTTGAGTCAGTATCTCTCCAAACATATCATTTTATCACCTTGTGACCCTGACCTTGATGTTTGACCTACCTGTAATTATCAAACATGTGGTGGCTTGGGGAATTTGTGTTACAAACTCACTTTGCTTATCTAATAAATAAGATGCTTTGCAACATGTAAAATTTAAAATAAGTTTTACATGTTGAAAAAGCATAACATTGTTTTAGATTAGCAAAGTATGAACCCTATGCCAAATGATTTGAAAGTTACATGTATACGCATTCAAAGATTTTTAGAAAAGTACCGGTAGGTCAAATGCAAAATTCAAGGTCATGCAATGCCATTATTGATTCAAGAAATTATCTCGGTTAAAGTTTTTGTGTATTTGAAATTTACTTTTGTTTTTGTTATGATGGCTTTTAACCAAAAAAGCAATAAATATACAAAATATTAAAAAAAAAACAAGAGCCCCATGCAGCCCTAAATCACTCACCTGGTACCCATGATTACAGTCATGGTAATGGACCAATAATGATTAAGTTTGCACTTATTCACCCCCACCCACTGGTGGCCATGTTGTTTGAGCAAGAAAGATTATTTGAAGAAAACTGGCAAAGGGTCACCCATGAATCATTATTTATGTAAAATCATTCTTAAATCAGACCAATAGTTTCAGAGAAAAAGATTTTTAAAGTTGTTCTATACAGAAATATATGGAAAAGATGCCCCACCCACTGGCGGTCATGTTTTTTAAGATAAAAAAATGATTTTACGAATATCATTTGGATAAAATTACTATGAAATCAGACCAGTAGTTTTTGACAAGAAGAAGTTTTCACTATAAAGCCATATAAGGAAAATCTGCCCAACTCACTAGCGGCCATATTTTTTAAGACAGAAAAATTATTTTAAGAAATCTGAAAGAGGGTCACCAATGACACATTTGGGTAAAATTATTTTCAATTCCGACCTGTTGTTTTTGACAATAAGATTTTTTAAAGTTTTTTCAATTGGTTGCCATGGCAACCACTATTTCAATTGGATTACCTACATTTGAAGAAATCTGAGAGAGTACCCTACAAGGAACAATCCTATGAAGTTTTGATGAAAAAATTGGCCCAGTGGGTTCCAAAGAGAAGATCTTTGAAGAAAAAGTTTGACGACCGACGACAACAGACACAGGGCGATCACAATAGCTAACCTTGGCACTTGGTGCCAGGTGAGCTAAAATCAACATTGCAGTACATACATAACAATTCAAACAAAAGAGCACTTAGAAAGTTAAGAAATGAAGAGGCATAAATGAATTGCAGACAGAGGCTACTAGATAAGCCTTTTGAACCAACCCTGGTTTAGCTAAGTTTTTTTTTTTTTATATATTTACACCATGAAGTGTACTAAATCACATTAGTTATTCCCATCCTACCTTTCTTTTTAATAAATCACATTTTGTTAAATACTTTACTCTACAGGGTAGAAGATCATCAATTGATCATTTGTGTAAAATTATTTTTAATTTGGACCAGTAGTTTCAGGAGAAGATTTTTAAAGTTTTTACTATACAGTAACATAAGGAAAACTTGCCCCACCCACTGGCGGCCATGTTTTTTTAGATATCAAAATAATTTTTAGAAATCTGGTAGAGGGTCACCCATGGATCATTTGTATAAAATTACTTTCAAATCGGACCAGTAGTTTTTGACAAGATGATTTTTTAAGTTTTCACTATATAGCCATATAAGGAAAATCTGCCCCACCCACTAGCGGCCATGTTTTTTAAGATAGGAAAATTATTTTAAGAAATCTGATAGAGGGTCACCAATGGCACATTTGGGTAAAATAATTTTCATTTTGGACCAGTAGTTTTCGACAAGAAGATTTAAAGTTTTTTCAATTGGTTGCCATGGCAACCACAGTTTCAATTGGATGACCTATATTTCAAGAAATCTGAGAGAGTACCCTACAAGGAACAATCCTATGAAGTTTTGATGAAATTGGCCCAGTAGTTTCCAAGAAGAAGATCTTTGAACAAAAAGTTTGACGACGGACGGACGACGATGGAAGACGGACACAGGGCGATCACAATAGCTCACCTTGGCACTTCGTGCCAGGTGAGCTAAAAAGCAGAAGCTGAAATGTTATGGTCACGCTACAAGATCTTCAGAACTCTCAAAAACCATTCTACAAGGCACAGTAAGCGGAGGGAGAAGAAGAGGTCGACAGAGAAAAAGTTGGGAAGACAACATTGCAGATTGGACAGGCAATGGGTCTGAAGGAAGCGGTGCGGAAAGCTGAAAACAGAACGGAATGGAAGGAGCTGGTTGCAAGGTCATCTGTAGTGCCCCTACGGTCCTCTGGACTACGGAATAGGTGAAGGTGAAGGAAGATCACTTAAAGCAGGTTGAAAGTAAAGCAGAATGCGCCTTAACCCTTTTCTCCCTGAAACCTCAAATAGACAATTCTAGTTTTCAATTTAGTTTAGTCCATTTTTGACTTTTTAAGGTTGATATCTACAATATATGTCAAAATGACAAACAGTATAGATCCTGATCAGAGGGTTCCTTAAGGAGCCCTCTGATCAGGGACTTCATTGTTTGCGTAGGACAAATGCTCACAGGTACTCCTCACAGGTATGCTGTTTGCAAATGAAGCATATACACATGACTAGGGTTCAAAGAGTTAAAGCTCATTTTGCTTTACTTTCAGCCTGCTTTAAGCTCAATATATTATCTGCTTGGATATAGAAAATATTTCTTATGATACATATTCATGACTGTATAAAAGCATGAAGTAATAACTTAATGATAAAAGGGAATTATTTTCTTCAGTGGCAGATATTTTTTAGGCATTAAAAAAAAGGCATATTTATGGGGTAATGAGTTAACTCTTTCCTCCCTAACACTTTAAATGGGCAATTCTAGTTTCCATTTCAGTCTAGTCCATTTTTGACATTTTAGGGTTGATTTTAACAATATATGTCAAAATAACAAACAGTGTAGACCCTGATCAGAGGGCTCCTTCAGGAGCCCTCTGATCAGGGTCTACACTGTTTGCATAGGACAATTGTACTCCTCAAAGGTACGCTGTTTGCAAATGATGCATATATGCGTGACTAGGGTTCAAAGAGTTAAAGTGTAAAATTGGGAAGTACTTACACTGATTAGAACCAGATGATTGAAGTGTACAAACTCCTCCCTGCAATGTATATGAGGACCGACATACACAAGTCCCTGAAGGGCACTCAGCATTGCTATCCCTGCAGGAATCTGATACAGTTTGACTACAAGTCGCACCATATACTGCCTCTGAAAATATTAATAATATGAAAACATTACAGCATGAATTGAACCCTTTACCCCCTTCTAGTTTTGAAGATACACGTAGGTGACCACCTAAAGCAGGTTGAAAGTAAAGCAGAATGAGCCTTAATTACGCACTTAATTAGGCATATTCTGTTTTACTTTCAGTCTGCTTTAAGCTGCCATCCACTAGGATATAGAAAATGTTCAATGTTCAATGTGTTAATATTCATGACTGTGTTAAGTGGAATTTCCTTCTCATGTGGATGAATAAATTAAAGTTAAAGACATAAAACAGAATATTGAGAAGTAATAGTTTAAATAAGCTGTCATAATTACTTTTTCACTGAAGGAAATAGTGTCAATTTATACAGTCATAAATATAGAGAAATATATATTTTCTATATTCTAATATATGGACTGGCTTAAATTAGGCTGAAAGTAAAGCAGATAAGCCTTAAGGTGCATTCTGCTTTACTTTCAGTCTGCTTTAAGAGTTCAGCTGTTTTCAAAACTAGAAAACAAGCTATGGTGAAATGGGTTAAGTGATTTTCTCACATGAGTATCCCTGTTTTTCAGTAGCGAACAACGATCGTGAATATCCTTGTCTCCAACATGTGTAAGATCATTTTGATGACGACACTATAACGTCAATATTTATAAAGGCAATATTACATCACTGGGATTCTAAAAAAGGCATATTGCTTTAAAAAATACATTAAATTGTTGGTTATGTGAGAAAAAGAATCTGTCACTAGTCAATGTATGAGATCTTAACCAAGGCTCGCTTTAATAACATTTCAATTCTAGACAAGGCTGAGATCATCTTGTCTCATACATTGACTTATGACAGATCCTATATATCTGTCTTCAAAACACAAAACAGGCTAAGGAGGAAGGATTAATAGGGAAAAGGCCATAATCAACAGTTAAAATCTACAATTTAATAAATGTAACTCAATAGGAAATCTTGCATATACCGGTAGTATATTAACTCTTTCAATACCATGGACCTGTTTAAAAATACATGTATACCCATTTACATTTGCTAACAGTGTAGACCCAAATCAGACGACTCCTACCTATATTGCTAATTTAGACCAGTATTTGACCCAGAATTCCAAGTAGACTGGTGCATACTTTGATTACTAAAATGATCCACAAAGGAACCTAATAACCCACAAGAGTTTCTAATACTCCCATTCCACTGAGTGCAATTCGGTTAGACATTGAAGGTTTGATCAAAATGCCGCAAATCGTAATAGGAACAGCAACAGCGCAGTAGAAACGCCCTGATCATGTTAAAAGCGTTACAGAATCTTCTTGATCGCCACTTCATGGCAATTTTTTTGACCTTGCTCAAAATTATCATAGCTGCACTGCCATCGACTCAAGTGCCACAGAATCATAGTAGGATATTCATAAAGGCAGTAATGTCATAGTCGAGGTAAGAGTATCCTAGCCACAGCGTGAGTATCGTAGACGCAGCGCGGGTATTGTAGCACAAGCGTAGTGGCATCGTAACAAAAGTGTCCAGATATTTGACATTAATCTCAAACATGCTGGCTTAATTCTCATATAATTATAAAATGAAGAGCCGTCTTCCATCCTGAATTTTGTGGTCGTTACATCCAGATTGGGACTTTGGCTCTGCAGTCAGCCACAGACGGACTATGAACCTTTTGGCCCTCTTTCATTGTCTGGTTTATCCAGGGTGCCAGATCAGAGGGGGTAAACTGAACAAATCTTCTATTTTCTCACTCATTTGACCACCAAAACCTATGGTGTTACTACTCATTAGAATCGTCTCGAAGAGACGATTCTAATGAGTAGTGATACCATAGGGTTTAATGCATAAATAACGATTTTATTTTTTGAAATACTCCCTTTATCTGGAGCCCTGTTTATCTTTTACACTCAACATTATCAATGTATTGTTCATAATCACAAGCTAAAACACAGCTACTGGAAAGATTCCATCCATTTTCTTCGAAGTCTAATGGTTAATGTTCAACTTCCAAAGCAGTTGTACAGTCAATTTTATATAGAAATGTTCAAAATGTGCAATAGGGACCCGTTTCATAAAACTACATTTGTCATAAGTCAGATGATAAAAGTCTCAATAATTATTTCTCCATATAATCCTGTCTTGTGACATCTTTCTGGAATTGTCTTGAAAAGACGATTCCAAAGAGATGTCACAAGACATGATTTGATAGAGAAATTAGAAATTAAATGTTTTTAAAGTTTTGACTAATGAACGTTTTTGTCGTATGAATTTTATGAAACGGGCCTCAGAAGCGCCACTCCTGCGCTAAGGTCGTAGTAAGGTCGCAGCAGCAACACGGTAAGCTAAGACTAGCATAGCTCAAAACCCATTATTGTAGTGGAAGCGTAGTAGAAATGTCTTGGAGAGACCTCAAGCGCCATAGAAGCGCAGCATACTGCATACTGGAAATAAGCAAGTCTCAAAATTTGGCAGATGTTGCCACTTCTACGATCATTTGGAAGACTTTAGAGCACAGTGTCACTAGTCTATAAACTAGAAACAGGTTATGTGGTAATTTGTTTAAATAGTTCAACCTTATATATACAATTATGAATTTGCACCAATAGAAATATTTCCTATATCCTAGCAGAAGCAAGGTAAAACTGCTTTAAGTGGTCCCCTGACTTTAAAACTAGAAATAGGAAATGTGATAATTGGTTAAAGCTTGCAGGTCTTGTTGTTGTTGTTTCTGCTGAGGTTTATAGTCCCGCATAAGCTTTATCAGATGCGTCATCCCATTGTCTCAGGATTGCTTGCAGGTCTCAAAAGACAGGAAGCTTTTTAATGCAAGACTGATGGCTATGGAGGAATGTGTTTACATAAGTATAACTGTATTCAGACAATGAGACTTACTTGCTCGACATTGTGTTGAACTGAATTGGTAGTAGTTAGTGTCACATCTACAAACTCCTGTTGAACAGCCAGAGTTGGCAATAGTAGTAGAGCAGAGTACAGTGTTGGAACAGGTCTGGCTTAGCAAAGCTACAATTGATATAACAAAAAAATACAACATTATGTAAGGGTACTTCACAAAAATTACATTTAGTAAGACTGCTTCACAAAAAATACAACATTTAGTAAGACTGCTTCACAAAAGATACAACAGTTAGTAAGACTGCTTCACAAAAAATACAACATTTAGAATACTTTTAAGCTTTTCCTATGATTTGACCTACTGATATGCTTTTTGACCCCTCTTAATCTATATAACTACATTGCCTAGATATTGTAAAGGTGATCATTCTTAGCAAGTTTTATGAAATTATACCTTAAAATATAGCTCCTACAGTGTTTAGAATATTTTTCTCTGTTTTGACATACTGACCTAATTTTTAACCTTATGTAACCCATATTCATGCAAAGCTAAAAATATGTCCTCTGGAGTGGCAAAAAGATTTATCTGTGATTTGACCTATTTACCTACTTTATGAAGCAACATGACCTTAGTCCAGTATGATCTAAATTTTATAAAGGACATGACACTGACAAAATCTCATAAAGATACAGCCAAATTATGACTTCTAGAAGGTTTTTAACTTTTAATTCGATATTTCCGAACACAGAAAATGACCACAGCTTCTGGTGGCCATGTCTTCTGATGGATCAAAATTCTTTGAACAACTTTTCAAGTATATCCCTTGAGGAACGTTTTGGTGAAAACCATATTGAAATAGGACCAGTTGTTTAGGAGAACTAGATATTGTGCACAGTTGCAATAGCAACCAGACAAATTACCCGTCCAATCCAAATTAAACAAATTTTCATTTGCCCACCCTACTGATGCTTCTGATGAAGTTTTGGTAACACTGGGGCTATCTTAATCAGAGAAGAAGTCATTTCCAATCGTTGACAGACAGACGGACAGACAGACTGACGCCAGACAGAACAGTATTACAATAGCTCACCTTGAGCACTTTGTGCTCTGGTGAGCTAAAAATACAACAAAACTTAGGTTATATTGACACATTGTCTTTTTAAACTCTTTCAACACAATGTACCTGTTTCAAATGTACTGATTACATTTGCAAACAGTGTAGACCTACATCTGAGGGCTCCTTTAGGAGTCCTCTGATCAGGTTCTACAATGTTAGCTTATTTAGAGCAGTTTTTATTCAACTACCAAGAATTCCAAGTAGACTAGTTCATGTTTTGGTAAACAAAACCATCCACCACCAGGGAACCTCTTAACCCACTAGAGCTATTTAGTGTTGAAAGAGTTAATATCATTTATGTCATAATCTATTAGTTTTAAGTTTAAATTAAGATTAGTAATGTCATTGACAATCAAATTTATGCCGTCATTTATATCATTAATTGAGATTAATATGTTCAATACTAGGCATTTTCTCTAGAATGTAAACATTGTTAATATGGCATTTTCAACACTTCAACACTTTATAGTCTGATTTTATCCATATTCAAACTCATCTGAGAACTAATGGCCATATACAGTAAATCTAGGCAAGTTTTAAAATAATTGGATATAAACTGAGGTCTCTAGAGTGTAAACACTGTCAGATATGGCATTAAAGTTCAACACATAAAGGGCAGAGAAAGTCTGATACAGGTTATATAAAAAGTGCTAACACTAAAACTGTTGATGACGCACAACACATGCCGGACATTCAAGTTATACAAAAGTGCTCAGGTGAGCTAAAAATCAAAGTTGTGAAAAAGTGTATTCATGGAGTTATGGGTTAACTCTTTCCTCCCTGAAACTTTAAATGGACAATTCCAGTTTCCATTTTTGTATAGTCCATTTCTGACTTTTAAGGGTTGTTTTTGTCAATGTTTGGCATTATGACAAACAGTGAAGACCCTGGGTCTTCACTGTTTGCACAGGACAAGTGTACTATTCACATGTACACTGTTTGAAAAGGACGCCTATATGCGGGACTAGGGTTCAAAGAGTTAAAGCAACCACCTGTCTTGAACACTGAAAACAAGCTATCAGGGTTGAAATTTTACGTGTTTTGACATGAATATTGAGCACACAAAATCAAAACTGTCACTTACCACCTGTTGATACACATATGTTGTTCACACAACTGCCAGAGGAACATTCAATGTTGTTGGAGCATGATGCACCATTTGATTTCTCTGCAAGAAAACAGTTAATAATAATTCAATTAAGGATGTTATATTATTAACCCGTTACTCTATAAATCGTTTAGTTCTTTCTCCCCTAAAGAAACTAGTTCTTTTTTATATAGTCAAGAATATTTACCATAAGAAATAGTTTCCATATCATATCAGTAGCTTAAAGCAGGCTGAAAGTAAAGTAGAATGTGCCTTAACCAACTCAAGTTATGTACACTGCAGGTCAAAATGGCAGATAAAGAGAACAATTTATTCTAGAGGAGCAAAGAATGTATTGTAAAGTTTGGGCACTGCATGACTTTGCTGTGACTGATAGTAACTCTTTGCATGCTTGGTAATTTTTGGTATGCAACAATTTTCGTCTGTTACTGTTCTACAAATAGAATTTTCTAAATTTCATTTCAAAACAACGCCAGAGTGTCAAACAGTAAGGATCCTGATGAGACCACACATTATGCTGTCATTTTTTTTTGTGTGCTTGGGAAGGTCTTGTCCATATACATATGCAAACCAAATATGAAAGTTACTTTCATACCGCAAGGGACATAATATTATGAATTATAAGTATTTTTCGAAACCTAAACATGGGCCCTAGGCAGGCATGGGATCAATTACTTGAGAATGTAATGCATTATATTACAATTACATTGCCAAAACAGGGCATTAAATTACAATTACTCAACTTTTACAATTGTAATGAATTAAATTACATTTACATTGACAAAGTAATGCATTACATTACAAATTACATTTTGATTTCAAGCTATGATACCAATCCAAAATTATGACTAAAATAATAACTAATAAACTAACATATACCGTAATATTTAACTGATAGGTTGCCATCTACAAGTTCATTGTCAGCTACATTTATAGAGATTGGAAACATAAGAATACATGTATACAGTTTCAAAAGTCAAAGCCCCTTTATAGTGACCACTGGGTACGGAAGCATTGTTTGTAAGATATGTGAGCCCTTAAACCCTTCCTTCACAGAAGCGCCTATACCTACTCCTGCACACAAGACAAAGAGCCACAAATGAAATTCAATAATGGCATTGATTACAGATGCCAGTTTATAACACTTTCATGATGAATGTAAAGCAGAAAGCTTGTAGAGGAGCTTTCTTCTAATGAGAATAGCTCAGGGTTTTTTTTCTTCGAAAGACAGTCAAGCAAAAACTGTGCAGCAACATTCGATTCTCTCTATTTTCTATTCATCATAAATATCTCTTAAAAATTAACAACATGAGAGATTTTTTGTAAATACTTTGAGAATGCAAAGTGTGTTCTGCATTGTAATCACTCAAATACTATACCTGATTATAGAGCATACAGTACACAAACTGATAGCAGAGGCATACTTATTCAGTCACTTTGAGTCCTGTTTGTCTTTTTTCACATTTATTTCGATTTCGTTCTAGTGAAAAGAAACTACAACCTTGAGACTCATTAAGACTCATTAGACTGTCAAATTTTATTGTTGTTGTCAATTACAGTAGTGTAGAAAATTGCTCTGTACATGAGTTTGTATACAACTGCAACAATATTTTTATAAAATCTGATCATTTCTAATTACTACAGGTAAATTGCAATTGATACCTTACCAAATTTACTAACATATCAATTTATTGCTCAATGAACATGTTGTTCAGAATATCTGCACAGTGTCTGTGACGTATTGCAGTGACACAGATAAAAACGCGTCACTGTAATATACAACAGACTCTGTCTAAAACGAGTGTACAGAGTACTAAATGTACTGATAGTTAACCTTTCCTCTTCAATTAATTTATTGTTTATTTATTTTCTACATATTGTCTGTCATGTACTTATATTATCATTCATGTTGAAAATCACTGAAAAGTGGAATAAAAGAGTATATATTATACACCTGTATAACTTCATGCTAGAGGTGGCAATGTGAAGTTTTCACACCTATTGTAACCCTTATCTGACACACCTATTGATTGTAAAACTAATGTTACCTTATTAGGAGTTAACATTGATTTCATGTTAAACTTCAATGACCATATATCAGATATATGCAAAAAAGCTTCTAGACAACTTTCGGTTTTAAAAAGAATAGGTAAATTACTTACAAAACAAGGAAAGCTAAACATTTTTAACTCTTTCATTTTATCCAATTCCAATTACTGTCCTATTGCTTGGCACTTCTGTAGTCAGGCTAGCACAAATAAAATGGAAAGGATTCAGGAGAGGGCACTTAGATTCATTTATGATGATTTTTCGTCTCCTCTCCCGGACCTTTTAGTAGCTACAAATAGAAATTTTCTGCATATATGTCGTTTGAAGTTAATGGCTGGGGAAGTTTTTAAAATATTACATAACCAATCTCCTTTTTATTTACAAGACTTAATTGATTTCAAAAATTCTCACTAGACAACCTAGCCAATGTTCCAAGAGTCAATAGCACTATAGGTATGGTTTAAGATCGTTCAGGTATGAAGCTGTCGGGACATGGAATAGTCTCCCTAACGAACTAAGAACCACTGAGTCTTATTCACAGTTTCGGAGACTTTTGCAAGTCTGGAATGGGGACCTGTGCAAAAGTTCCCTATGCTCTACATAGAATGCTTTATGTGCTTTTAATGTGCTTGACTATATGTATTGTCTTTTAAAGCCTCTGTTTAAACCCTCTACTCCACGGGCATCTTTTCAGAACTCCATCCATCACTAAATAACCTTTTAATCTCAATTAAATACTAAATAAGGTGCAATTAAGGGTAGCCCTTGGTCAGATAACTTCTCAAGAAACTATCTGAGCAAGTAAAACTGTAAAACTGTATGTTTTTGTTTTTATTTGTTAACGAAAGAAGGCATGGCTATGGAGTTTTGGGGCTAAACAGGCTGACTTTGCTTTTTATATTTTTGTTTAATTTCTTTGCTGTGATGCTTTATATGTCAACGTTGACATGTAGCTTTATGTGCTTTATGCTTTTAATATGCTTTATGTGCTTCTATGTTGTTTTTTTTTTTGTACTGATGAGCTGATCAGTTCTTTCCAAATCTGATTTGGGGGGATAAATGGTTTTACTCCTCTCTTATCTGTCACACTTTTGTGCTCATATTTGCTCTCAGCTTTTTACTTATACTCTTTTTAAGGCAGATCTTAGACTTATGTCACGATCAGCAGCTTTCTCACAGGCTCTTAATTTTAATAAAATTTATCTCTAAGGAATGTAAATGGATCAGATCAATGCCAAAAAACTTGACATCTGATCCAGGTCCATGACTTTTTGATCCAAATTACGTGTATAGAGGACTAGAGGTCATATACCCAGATCGGGCGCCGACTTACTTGCCGGGAGCCTGATCTGGGTGTACACGATCTAGACATTATCTCCAGTTTTATCGTGTCCTTAATGTGCATGCTTTTATTATGTAAAATGTGATACTTGTTTGCATGATGTGCTTTACAAATGTTAATTAATGTTGATTTTTATATGTTTGTCGGAATAAAAGCCCTTCTGGGCTTATGTTACAAAAATTTAATGTTACAAACCGACGTAAAATAAAATTTGTCTATGTCTATGTCTAAACCCTACCTTACTGGAAGAGTTTGGATAGAAATCACATAACTATGGTATGCCTCTACATTTCACCCAGATTAAAACTACATGTATATGGTATTAAGATCATACTGTGTGAAAAGTTAGAACTGAAAACAGTGGAAAGGTCACTTTCAAAAACTGAGCAGACAACACGACTGTCCAAATAGAAGATCTACCTGTATAAAGAATGATAAGGATTAACGTTTTTATTGATGGAAGAATAACCTATTGTATTTAGACCTGACCAATTAACCTAATGATGCTTTCTCCATGCCAATCTAATACACTATACAGCTGAGCACATAAAAATATCATTGTTGGAACTTTCATTTGACACAGTGAAATGTTGGTGCTACATGTAACTGCATATCAAACACAGTTATCTTTGTCAATACTGGTACATGCAGTCTTCAACCAATTAATGCCAAATAATATAGTACTGTGTTTTCTGACATCTTTGTTACAAAAGGAATGCCATGTAATGCCATGTAATGCTTATAATTACTTGCTTTTTGAGCACTGTAATGCATTAAATTACAATTACATGTAATGCAAAAATCCCTGCATTACACATTACATTCAATTACATTGGAAAAAGTAATGCATTACAGTGCATTACAATTACATTTTTGCATTACCCCATGCCTGGCCCTAGGTTCAAGGGCAAGGTCAATGGGGTCAAACTTTTTTAATGCAAAGAAAGATCTTGCCCATATAAATACGCATACAGAATATGAAGGAAGATCTCAATAGACATAGGAGTTATAGGCATTTTGAGAAACCTTTCAAATGGGGCCCTACCTTCAAGGTCAAGGTCACTTGGGTAAACATATTTGTGTGCATGGTAAGGTCTAGTCCATAAACACATGTATACCAGATATGAAAGCCATATCTCGTGGGACATGGGAGTTATAAGCATTTTTTGAAACTTATACACAGATTTGGTAATCTAAGCGCTGGCCCCTTAGTTCAAGGTCAAAGTGACACTGGGTTAAACAAATTTGTATGCATGAAAAGGTATTTTCCATATACACATGCATGCCAAATATGAAAGAAATATCTCAATGAACAAAGGCATTTTTCAAAGCCTAAACACAGATTTCTATACCTAAACGCGGGCCCTAAGTTCAAGGTCACACGGGTCAAACTTTTTGTGTGCATGGTAAGGTCTTGTCCATAAGCACACATATACCAAATATGAAAGCAGCACCTCAAGGGACATAGAAGTAAAAGGCATTTTGAGAAACCTAAACACAGATTTTGATAACTTAACATGGGCCCTATGTTCAAGGTCAAGGTAACTGGGGTAAAATAGTTGTTTGGGTAACGGGTCAAATCGGCCCAAAACCAAATCGGACCCGAGTCAAATCGGCCCAAAACCAAATCGGACCGGGTCAAATCGGCCCATTTTTTGAATTAGTGTCGAAATAGGAAAACTGATTATGCTTGGTTACGGTATATCACTTTTTGACCTTAACATGTGTTATTTGTGTTACTAAAGTTATATTGATACACATCAGTGACAAGTGAAAATGAAGAATTGAAATTTAAACCAAAAAAATTATTGTTGTACATGAATTGATTTAGTGTAACAATAATGCAATACTATTCAGAAATTGTCTAAATTGCAATTTATCGATAAAAGTCAATGAGGATATAGTAAAACAAGAAACACATGTCAGCAAATACACATTAAACGTGTATACAATACCAGTTTGGATACAGGTCGGAAACAGATCTATAAGTTAACTAAGTTAACCTCCTGGGTAGCGTTTCATAGAGAATCTTATCTTAACATAACTATTTATCGCAACTCCTGGACTTACACCAATATCTTAGTTAAGTTAAGAGCGTTTCATAGACCTCACTTAACTCTCTCTTAACCGCAAAACATACATGTACGTACGACACTGCAGCCAGAGTTAAGAGTGGTCTGAGGCTGTCGTAAAGTTAAGACAAATTGCACCGTTTTCACAGCAAAGATCAGGCTTAAGATTCTTTATAAAATGGTAGTATCGTAACAAGAGCCCAATGGGGCATATTTCGCTCACCTGAGAATAGCTGACAAAATGGAGATAATGATTTATGTCCAGAACAGGGTCATTTTTACCCGATGGGCATAATTTGAACAATCTTGATAGAGGACCTGTAGATGATGCTATGTGCTAAATATCTAAGATCAGGGTACTAGGGTTTTAAACAAGAAGATTTTTTTAAGTTTCCATTGAAAAAATCAATTTTTAGCTCCTGTGACCTACATATGAACAAGGGCCACTATGGCCCTAAATCGCTCACCTGGTACACCATGGCAAAAATGACCTATAGTGACCTAGATTATGACTGGACATAACCCACAATCAACCTCTAGAGTGTAAACAAGATTGTTCTATGATTTGACCTAGTGACCTAGTTTTTGACCGGGCATGACGCATATTCCAACTTGACCTAGATATCAATGAGACAAACATTCTGACCATAATTCATCAAAGATCCAATGAGATTTATAGCCTGTATATAGAGCTTTAACAAGGTTTTTCTATGATTTGACCTAGTGACCTAGTATTTGACCGGATTTGAAATATTCAAATTTGATCTAGATATCAATGAGACAAACATTCTGACCAAGTTTCATCAAGATCCAATGAGATTTGTAGCTTCAAGAGTGTTAACAAGGTTTTTCTATGATTTGACCTAGTGACCTCGTTTTTGACCGGACATGACCCATATTCCAACTTGATCTATAGATCAAAGAGACAAACATTCTGACTAAGTTTCATCAAGATCCAATGAGATTTGTAGCCTCTAGAGTGTTAACAAGGTTTTTCTATGATTTGACCTAGTGACCTAGTTTTTGATCTGACATGACTCATATTCAAACCTGATCTAGATATCAATAAAACAAACATTCTGACCAAGTTTCATCAAGATCCAATGAGATTTGTAGCCTCAAGAGTATTAACAAGGTTTTTCTATGATTTGACCTAATGACCTAGTTTTTAACCGGACATGACCCATATTCAAACTTGACCTAGATAACAATGAGACAAACATTCTGACCAAGTTTCATCAAGATCCAATGAGATTTGTAGCTGCTAGAGTGTTAACAAGGTTTTTCTATGATTTGACCTAGTGACCTAGTTTTTGACCCAACATGACCCACATTCAAACTTGGCCTAGATTTCTACTAGACATACATTGTGATCAAGTTTCATGAAGATTGGATGATATTTGTAGCTGCTAGAGTGTTAACGAACCAATTGTGAACAGACAGACAGACGATGGACGACGGACAACGGACATCCAGCGATCCTAAAAGCTCACCTTGGCACTTCTTGCCAGGTGAGCTAAAAAGCCTGGAACCATTTGAACAGGGGCATAATTTGAACAAACTTGATAAAGGACCTATAGGTGGTGCTATGTGCCAAATATCTAAGCTCTGGCCCTTGTAGTTTTTGACGAGAAGATTTTTTAAATTTTTATAGATAAAATCTATTTTTAGCTCCTGTGACCTAGGTATGCAACAGTCCAGAACCATTTGAAAAAAATACGTAAAGGATATTCAGAAGTGTCACCATACCAAATTTCAAAGCTCTGGTCATATTCGTGTCAGAGAAGAAGACGTTTGAAATTTTCACTATATAACTCTATGTAAATCTGTGACCCCCGGGCTGGGGCCAATTTTGACCCCAGGGGCATATTTTGAACAAATTTTATAGAGGACCTGTAGGTGATGCTATGTGCCAAATACCCTTGTAGTTTCAGCAAGAAGATTTTTTAAGATTTCATTGAAAAAAATCTATTTTTAGCCCCTGTGACCTAGATATGAAACCGACCAGAACCATTTGAACAAAATTGGTAAAGGACATCTAGAAGTGTCACCATGCCGAATATCAAAGCTCTGGCCATATTAGTTTCAGAGAAGAAGATGTTTGAAAATTTCCCTATATAACTCTATGTAAAACAGTGACCCCCGGGGCGGGACCAATTTTGACCTCAGGGGCATAATTTGAACAAACTTGATAGAGGACTTGTAGGTGATGCTATGTGCCAAATATCTAAGCTCTGGCCCTTGCAGTTTTTGACAAGAAGATTTTTTAAGATTTCCTTATTTTTTCACTTTGGTTGCCATAGCAACCAGAGTTCTGCATTGTTTTCAATTCTTTGAACAAATTTGAAAGAGCTTGACCCAAGGAACATTTCTGTAAAGTTTGATTGAATTCTGTCAAACGGTATAGGAGGAGATGTCATTTGAAGCAATTGTTAACGACGACGGACGAAGGACGACGCACAAAGCACAACGCCGGACACAGGGCCATCCCAATAGCTCACCTTGAGCCTTTGGCTCAGGTGAGCTAAAAATGGCGGCCTAAGTGAGGATTTACGCTAAGTTAAGGCTTAAGATTCTTTATGAAACGGGCCCCTGGGGCAAGAGTTGTTCGCTTTTATGTCTTAAAGTTTATTTTGTGTTTTCACATCATAAAAAAGTTTTGATCCTAGTCAGAAACCGTATTACGTGTCTTATAAGGATCAAAACTGTTGGCAAATAACGATGTACGTGGAGTAAGTCAGTGAAGTGATTACTGATTAACTGTCACAACAACATGTCAAACATCAATTAACACCTTTACTGCAATAAAACAATTAATGAAATCGCTGCAATAACAACTTTGGCGACACACTGGGCACGTTCGCGCATAGCTGATTGAAGGGTATGTATTATTACATAATTTTACATAATATTAGTGCCTACGTATATCTTATTGATCTTCAGTATTAAAAGCAACTGACGACATTTAAAACAAAGCCCAGCGTCTAATCAGGGTCCAAACTGTGTTTGTAATTTTTTTATATGCAACCATAATTTCAAATATATCTGGACTCTGCATTCCATATCTGATCGAAATTCCAAACAATTTGACACTCTTGACAATATTTCTCTGTCCAAACTTAAAAAAACTGAACCACTAAATCAAATTCAGTCAATAAAGACATGTCCGCTATATCTACAATATTGGGCCAATTTGACCTGCATAATAAACTATTGAATTGAATTGACCCGCCATTATTGGGCCGATTTGACCCGGCAATTTTTTGGCTGATTTGACCCGATCCGATTTGACCCGGGACGATTTGGTTTTGGGCCGATTTGACCCGGATTCGTTGTTTGCATGGTAAGGTCTTGTCCATATATACATGCATACCAGATATGAAAGCAATGTCTCAATGGATATAGAAGTTATAAGCTTTTTTTCAAAGCTAAACGCAAATTTAAAAACCTAAATGTGGGCCCTTAGTTCGAAGTCAAGGTCACCAGGCTGAAAATATTTGTCTGTTTGAACAGGTATTGTCCATATATATATGCATGCTGAACAATAAAGGAATGATTTATAGTCAAAACGCCCCCAAGCCATAACGCCCCCAAGTCAAAACGCCCCCATTTTGGTCAAAACGCCCCCATATGCTAGTCAAAACGCCCCCATATTTTTTCAGAACGCCCCCAAACCAAAACGAGTTTAATCTACTACATACAGGCATTTATATATGTTTTATAGTATTGAAATCAAAGTTTATGACCATATTAAAGTAGTTTTATTATCTATTCCCCAAAAGATCGAAGATATATACTTTTATACTTGTCATAATCCTAATGTACAACAGCTCGACATCACCCCCTAAAAAAGATGTTGCGAGGCCCTGAACTTAAAACGAGTTGACCTTACTATATATAGTATTTTTCCAATTTATAGTACGATGTATAGTTTATCATTTATTCTCAAATAAATCGTAGACGAAGACATTTATACAAGTAACAAAACGTGTTATTTAAAACAAAATTTCCTCTTTAGTCAACTAACAGGAGACATAACACCTAGATTTCACACGTTTTGTAATCACATAATGAGTTTGCACACGTGCCGATAATAGCATGTGCTTAAGAACAGAACATATTAATTTCATTAAGATTTGTACAAAGTAGATCTACATCATCTTAGTCACATATAAATATTCATATAAAGTAGATTAAGAGATCTGCCACATCATCTTATATATTATAAGTTTCACTGTTTAGCGGTCAGTGTGTCTGGCGGTTTTAATACAGTATATTGTTTATTTTTGTCTAGTACATGATGAAAAAAGTGTATTGCCACTCTATACCGAGTTATGGGAGACTATATGGAACTTTAGAACCTTCAACTCTTAACCTCATGAGCACTTACAGTAAATTTGCATGATTAAAAGTGAAACAGGGGTCTCCTTTGCAGTTCGATAATTAAAGTCACATAACCATTTTTTAATAACAGAAAGATATCCATTATTCAAATTTAATAATTACAGCATTAGCTTATTTACTTAACCTCATCACTGCCGTTTTCCCGAGTGCTAATTGTAATTGTAAACAGCTAGGATCCTGGTCAAACGCCACATAACACAGCATCTGATCAGGGTCCAAAATGTTTGACACTTTATACAAGTTAAACACCTGAAATAAATAAAAGTTGAAAGTTGAGAAATAAAAACAGACACAAATTGCTTGAAACCGATGACACCTGTCCTGAAATCAATGATTGTTTTTAAAGGAATAAACACTCATGTACTGGTCTCACACTTCACACCTTTGGCAATCACTTCAGCACTTCGGCAAACACGTGGCAATAATTAACAGCACGCATAAAGTATACGGTTGTTAAAAAATGAAGTTATAAATTATGGAGATGGAAGTTCTAACCCTTTACCTATTTCTGTTATTAAGATCAGATGACTACTTTATTTCATTTTCTTTAAGTATATATCAGCAAATGCACATCTAATTCTATTGCAGTAAATACTAAAGTATTTATTAACGGCTAACGATGTCCGGGAAATTGAAAGCACCTGTAAAAATATATGAAATTGGCAATTATAGATTAAAAGTCATATAAAAAGCAAAGAAAAGTTCATAATTATATATTCTATATAGCATAAAAAAACAAGATATATATAAATGGGGGCGTTTTGACTAGGCGTTGGGGGCGTTTTGACCAATAATGGGGGCGTTTTGACCAATTTGGGGGCGTTTTGACCATGGGGCGTTTTGACTTGGGGGCGTTTTGACCTGCAACCTAAAGGAATATCTCAAGGGAGTTAGGAGTTGTAGGCATTTTTCAAAACCTAAACACAGATTTCAAAACCTTAACCCGGGCCCTAAGTTTAAGGTTAAGATCACAGGGGTTTAACTTTTTATGTGCATGGAAAGGTCTTGTCCATATACACACAGAAACCAAACGTGAAAGCAATACCTCAAGGGACATAGAAGATAAAGGTATTTGGACAATTTTCGGAAATTTCATAATGCTCAAAAAGACAGGCCGACATCCTTAAGCATTTTTCTAAAACCTAAGCGTAGATTTCCAAACCTAAACCTAGGACCCTGAACTCGAGGTCAAGGTCACTAGGCTGAAATTTTTGTATGCATGAGCAGGTATTGTTGATATACATATGCATGCTAAATATTAAAATAATATCTCAATGAACATAGGAGTTGTAGGCATTTTTTAAAAATCTAAACACAGATTTTGAAACCTAAACGTGGGCCCTAAGTTCAAGGCCAAGGTCACAGGGGTCAAACTTTTTGTGTGCATGGAAAGGTCTTGTCCATAAAGACAGGATTAGATAGAGAAATCAGAAATTAAATGTATTCAAAGTTTTGACTTACGACCTTTTTTGTCGTATGAAGTTTTATGAAACGGGCCTCAGAAGCGCCACTCCTGCGCTCAGGTTGTAGTAAGGTCGCAGCAGCAACGTAGTAAGCTAAGACTAAGCTTAGCTCGAAATCCCGTATTGTAGTGGAAGCTTAGTAGAAATGTCTTGGAGACACCTCAAGTGCCATAGAAGCACAGCAACAGGGTGGTAGGAAAGTGACCAGCAAAACCAGATCGTAATCGAAGTGTACAATAAGCATTCTGGAAACCCGCAAGTCTAAAAATTTGGCGGATGTTGCCACTTCTACGGCAATTTGGAAGATTTAGGAGAATCACCAGGATCCAAATGAGCACAGTGTCACTAGTCTTCAAACTAGAAACAGGTTATGTGGTAATTTGTTTAAATAATTCAACCTTATATATACAATTATGAATTTGCACCAGTAGAAATATTTCCTATACATGTATCCTAGCAGAAGCAAGGTGAAACTGCTTTAAGTGGTCCCCTGACTTTAAAACTAGAAATAGGAAATGTGATAATTGGTTAAAGCTTGCAGGTCTTGTTGTTGTTGTTTCTGCTGAGGTTTATAGTCCCGCATAAGCTTTATCAGATGCGTCATCCCATTGTCTCAGGATTGCTTGCAGGTCTCAAAAGACAGGAAGCTTTTTAATGCAAGACTGATGGCTATGGAGGAATGTGTTTACATAAGTATAACTGTATTCAGACAATGAGACTTACTTGCTAGACATTGTGTTGAATTGAATTGGTAGTAGTTAGTGTCACATCTACAAACTCCTGTTGAACAGCCAGAGTTGGCAATAGTAGTAGAGCAGAGTACAGTGTTGGAACAGGTCTGGCTTAGCAAAGCTACAATTGATATAACAAAAAAATACAACATTATGTAAGGGTACTTCACAAAAATTACATTTAGTAAGACTGCTTCACAAAAAATACAACATTTAGTAAGACTGCTTCACAAAAGATACAACAGTTAGTAAGACTGCTTCACAAAAAATACAACATTTAGAATACTTTTAAGCTTTTCCTATGATTTGACCTACTGATACGCTTTTTGACCCCTCTTAATCTATATAACTACATTGCCTAGATATTGTAAAGGTGATCATTCTTAGCAAGTTTTATGAAATTATACCTTAAAATATGGCTCCTACAGTGTTTAGAATATTTTTCTCTGTTTTGACATACTGACCTAATTTTTAACCTTATGTAACCCATATTCATGCAAAGCTAAAAATATGTCCTCTGGAGTGGCAAAAAGATTTATCTGTGATTTGACCTATTGACCTACTTTATGAAGCAACATGACCTTAGTCCAGTATGATCTAAACTTTATAAAGGACATGACACTGACAAAATCTCATAAAGATACAGCCAAAATTATGACTTCTAGAAGGTTTTTAACTTTTAATTCGATATTTCCGAACACAGAAAATGACCACAGCTTCTGGTGGCCATGTCTTCTGATGGATCAAAATTCTTTGAACAACTTTTCAAGTATATCCCTTGAGGAACGTTTTGGTGAAAACCATATTGAAATAGGACCAGTAGTTTAGGAGAACTAGATATTGTGCACAGTTGCAATAGCAACCAGACAAATTACCCGTCCAATCCAAATTAAACAAATTTTCATTTGCCCACCCTACTGATGCTTCTGATGAAGTTTTGGTAACACTGGGGCTATCTTAATCAGAGAAGAAGTCATTTCCAATCGTTGACAGACAGACGGACAGACAGACTGACGCCAGACAGAACAGTATTACAATAGCTCACCTTGAGCACTTTGTGCTCTGGTGAGCTAAAAATACAACAAAACTTAGGTTATATTGACACATTGTCTTTTTAAACTCTTTCAACACAATGTACCTGTTTCAAATGTACTGATTACATTTGCAAACAGTGTAGACCTACATCTGAGGGCTCCTTTAGGAGTCCTCTGATCAGGTTCTACAATGTTAGCTTATTTAGAGCAGTTTTTATTCAACTACCAAGAATTCAAAGTAGAGTAGTTCGTGTTTTGGTAAACAAAACCATCCACCACCAGGGAACCTTATAACCCACTAGAGCTATTTAGTGTTGAAAGAGTTAATATCATTTATGTCATAATCTATTAGTTTTAAGTTTAAATTAAGATTAGTAATGTCATTGACAATCAAATTTATGCCGTCATTTATATCATTAATTGAGATTAATATGTTCAATACTAGGCATTTTCTCTAGAATGTAAACATTGTTAATATGGCATTTTCAACACTTCAACACTTTATAGTCTGATTTTATCCATATTCAAACTCATCTGAGAACTAATGGCCATATACAGTAAATCTAGGCAAGTTTTAAAATAATTGGATATAAACTGAGGTCTCTAGAGTGTAAACACTGTTAGATATGGCATTAAAGTTCAACACATAAAGGGCAGAGAAAGTCTGATACAGGTTATATAAAAAGTGCTAACACTAAAACTGTTGATGACGCACAACACATGCCGGACATTCAAGTTATACAAAAGTGCTCAGGTGAGCTAAAAATCAAAGTTGTGAAAAAGTGTATTCATGGAGTTATGGGTTAACTCTTTCCTCCCTGAAACTTTAAATGGACAATTCCAGTTTCCATTTTTGTATAGTCCATTTCTGACTTTTAAGGGTTGTTTTTGTCAATGTTTGGCATTATGACAAACAGTGAAGACCCTGGGTCTTCACTGTTTGCACAGGACAAGTGTACTATTCACATGTACACTGTTTGAAAAGGACGCCTATATGCGGGACTAGGGTTCAAAGAGTTAAAGCAACCACCTGTCTTGAACACTGAAAACAAGCTATCAGGGTTGAAATTTTACGTGTTTGACATGAATATTGAGCACACAAAATCAAAACTGTCACTTACCACCTGTTGATACACATATGTTGTTCACACAACTGCCAGAGGAACATTCAATGTTGTTGGAGCATGATGCACCATTTGATTTCTCTGCAAGAAAACAGTTAATAATAATTCAATTAAGGATGTTATATTATTAACCCGTTACTCTATAAATCGTTTAGTTCTTTCTCCCCTAAAGAAACTAGTTCTTTTTTATATAGTCAAGAATATATACCATAAGAAATAGTTTCCATATCATATCAGTAGCTTAAAGCAGGCTGAAAGTAAAGTAGAATGTGCTTTAAGTAGTTCCATTTAAAACAGGCATGAGTATGTACCATAAGAAATATTTTCTTCATTCTAGTAAATTATAGCTTAAAGCAGGTAGAAAGTAAAGCAGAATGTGCCTGAAGGCAAATTCTGCTTTACTTTCAATTTGCTTTAAATGGTCACCTATCTTCTATGCTATAAACAGGCTATGGAGTACATTAATTTTGTAAATGGATATGCACAAGGAATTTATTTAACCCATTACCTCTTAGCCTATTTCTTGCTTCGAAAACAGGTGACCACTTAAAGCAGGTTGAAAGTAAAGCAGAATGTGCCTTAAGGCACATTCTGCTTTACTTTCAGCCTGCTTTAAGCTACCATCTGCAAGGATATAGAAAATATTTCTTCTGATACATATTCTTGGCTGTATAAATTTGAACTATTTTCTTCAGTGGAGGAATAAATAGAGGCGTAAAAAGGCGTTTTTAAGGGGTAATGGGATAAGAACAATATTCTAGAGCAGGAAAGAGGGTATTGTAAAGTTTGGGCACTGCATGGCTTTGCCGGGACTGATAGTAACTCTTTGCATGCTGGGTAATTTTTTGGTATGCAACAATTGTCGTCTGCTACGGTTCTACAAATAGAATTTTCCAAATTTCTTTTCAAAACAAGGCCAGAGTGTCAAACAGGATCCTGATGAGACGACACATTATGCTGTGTTTCATCGGAATCCAAACTGTTTGCAAATTAATTATTGCTGGACATATTTGCCGCTAGCATTCAAAGAGTTAAAGCAGATTTAGACAAGTTTATTGGGATACTCAGTAACTGTCCTATAATATGCCACAGTTGGGAGATGGGCAGAATATCAAAGATGAGCCCGATATGGCCGCCCCGCAACAGCAATATTGGAGGTCAAGGTCCCCGGGGTTTAACCTTTTGTGTGTATGGAAAGGTCTTGTCCATATACACACACATACCAAATATGGAAGCAATATTTCAGGGGACATATGAGTTATATGCATTTTCTTGAAACTGCGAACGCAAATGGCAACGGCAACGACAATGCCAACGACTGATGACAACATAAGTTCTTGGACACAGTCCGGCAAGCTAATAAAAACAAAACTAAATAGCAACAAGAGCACTGTATGTGGGTGCAACGGCTCATTTGTTTTTTATCCTAAAACGTTGAGAAGGAACAAAGAGGACATTTAAGGTGAAGGCTAATCAATGGAATATGTTTGTATGTGGAGATAGGTCCTTGCAAACAAAAAATACAAGTGTCCTGCTGGTCATGTGGTGATATTTTTGAAATTGAAAAAATTTCAAACTAACAGTAGGTTAAAGTTCATGGTCAAGGTCAATATGACAATTTTTTGTATGACTTTATAGGGCTTGTTAAGATTAACATGCATATCAAAGGTAAAGCTAGTATGTTTGACAGTGAAGAAGTAATGTCCTCGTTAAAGTTTTGTTTTTGTTTTTTTAATTTGGTCAAATTTAAAGGGTCAAGGTCACACATCAAAAACTTATAAACAATGATGAAAAAGCATTAAAAAAGGAAATTCACATGTGAAGCATGAGAGTCTTACTCATGATGGTTTAAAAATATAGAGTTTTTTCCTTTTTCGAAGTTTAAGTAAAACTCGAAATTAGGTTAAAGGTCAATATCAATTTTAAAATATTTAATAGCTAGATAGAACTAGTCAAGATATGCATGCACATCAAATTTATAGGATGTTAATGAAACAGTGAAAAAGTTATGGTCCATGTTAAGACTTTGGATGATAACAATGCGGCCCCTGACAACGCCAATGCCAGAGTGATGACAATAGCTCCTGTTTTCTTCAAAACAGACAAGCTAAAACTGGACTAAATTAGACCGGAAAGTGGAATTGCCCATTAGAAGTTTCAGGGAGGAAACAATTAAACCAGGTTAAATATATAAACAAGAGACAGAAAGCACTTTTGAACGCACAACTCCTATGTGAAAAGAGCGCTATATAAATCTGTATAATGATAAAGACTTGTCATAAAAATTGAATTTTAGCTAATGTGACCCAGATATGCTAAAGACCGGAACCATTACAACAATATTGGTAAAGGACCACTAGAAGTGTCACCATGCAAGTCAGCAATACTCTTGGCATCTTTTCAGAAGAAAAGATATTTGCAGATTTCACAATACAGTAGAACCTCTCTAGTACGACCACTAAAAAGAAGGCTAATTGTCTGTATAAAAGACAGATGACAGCTTAAAGCAATGTGAAAGTGAAACAGAAAGCTCCTGTTGGAGCTTTCTGTTTCACTTTCATATTGCTTTAAGCAGTCACTTGTATAAACGACTAATATTTGACACAATTTAGTGGTAGTAATAGAGAGGTTCTACTGTACATGTATCTCTATATAAACTGTGACCACAAGGGAGGGTTCATTTTTAGAGGCTTTTCAATATTTCTTAGCACTCCACCTTTGCCTCATCCTGACATGACTTCTGGAAACCAATTTACATATAGGAATAAATAGCAAATTAGCACAATAATAAACTTCTAAATTTCTCTTTGGGAGCCATCATCTGATGCTCAAAAACAGCCACTTTAGAATATGCATTAGGCCCTGCCGGCTGAAGGGAGCGCTCCCCTAATGGCTTACGTCTTTAATAGATTATTATAGCTTGGATAAGAGACGTGAAAACGAATCAAACGAGGGTTCATTTTTTACTCCATGCAGGGACCTTATGGCCACATGCATTCTGAGCAAGTAGGAAAAAGATTGGATAAAAATGTGGCCTCTAGAATGTAAACACTGTTAGATACAGCATTTTCAACACATCATGGGCAGATAACTCATGCACTAATGATTAAGTTTTGACCATAATCAACACATTCAAAAACTTATGGTCACATACAATCTGACCAAGATTGAGAAAAATGGGATAAAAATGGTGGCCTCTAGTGTGTAAACACAATAAGACAAGGCATTTTCAACACATAAATCCCAACCTTATCATCCGATTCACCATTAGCAATTAATAGAACAAGTTTGAGACAGAGTGTTTAAAATTGTGGCCTTTAGAGTGTAACTTCATAATTGTTGAAACAGGCAGGCACACACGGGACGCCAGACATTCCAGTATTACAAAATCACAACCTGAGCTTTGCTCAGGTGAGCTAAAAGGCAATGTTCTCAATGGCTAAGGGCAACAGGCTGGTTTATTCACTTTTCCCATTTGTTACTAGACATGAATTATGTTTAAAATTAACCCATTACCCCATAAATACCCCTTTTTAACACCTCTGATTTATTTCTCCATTTAAGAAAATAGTTCCAATTTATACAGTCAAAAATATGCACCACAAGTAATTAACTCTTTAACCTAATAGATGATAGCTTAAAGCAGGCTGAAAGTAAAGCAGAATGCGCCTTAAGGCACATCTGCTTTACTTTCAACAAACTGCTTTAAGGGGTCACCTGTCTTCAAAACTAAAACCAGACTTAAATAATAGAGTTGTAGGCATTTTTCAAAACCTAAACACAGATTTCAAAACCTTAACCCGGGCCCTAAGTTTAAGGTTAAGATCACAGGGGTTTAACTTTTTATGTGCATGGAAAGGTCTTGTCCATATACACACAGAAACCAAACGTGAAAGCAATACCTCAAGGGACATAGAAGATAAAGGTATTTGGACAACCCTAAACACATATTTTTAAACCTTAACGTGGGCCCTAACTTCAAGGTCAAAGTCACTAGGGTAAAAATATTTGTGTGCGTGGTAAGGTTTTGTCCATATACACATGCATGCCAGATATGAAAGCAATATCTGAGTGGAAATAGGAGTTTTAAGCATTTTTCTAAAAACCTAAGCGTAGATTTCCAAACCTAAACCTAGGACCCTGAACTCGAGGTCAAGGTCACTAGGCTGAAATTTTTGTATGCATGAGCAGGTATTGTTGATATACATATGCATGCTAAATATTAAAATAATATCTCAATGAACATAGGAGTTGTAGGCATTTTTTAAAAATCTAAACACAGATTTTGAAACCTAAACGTGGGCCCTAAGTTCAAGGCCAAGGTCACAGGGGTCAAACTTTTTGTGTGCATGGAAAGGTCTTGTCCATAAAGACAGGATTAGATAGAGAAATCAGAAATTAAATGTATTCAAAGTTTTGACTTACGACCTTTTTTGTCGTATGAAGTTTTATGAAACGGGCCTCAGAAGCGCCACTCCTGCGCTCAGGTTGTAGTAAGGTCGCAGCAGCAACGTAGTAAGCTAAGACTAAGCTTAGCTCGAAATCCCGTATTGTAGTGGAAGCTTAGTAGAAATGTCTTGGAGACACCTCAAGTGCCATAGAAGCACAGCAACAGGGTGGTAGGAAAGTGACCAGCAAAACCAGATCGTAATCGAAGTGTACAATAAGCATTCTGGAAACCCGCAAGTCTAAAAATTTGGCGGATGTTGCCACTTCTACGGCAATTTGGAAGATTTAGGAGAATCACCAGGATCCAAATGAGCACAGTGTCACTAGTCTTCAAACTAGAAACAGGTTATGTGGTAATTTGTTTAAATAATTCAACCTTATATATACAATTATGAATTTGCACCAGTAGAAATATTTCCTATACATGTATCCTAGCAGAAGCAAGGTGAAACTGCTTTAAGTGGTCCCCTGACTTTAAAACTAGAAATAGGAAATGTGATAATTGGTTAAAGCTTGCAGGTCTTGTTGTTGTTGTTTCTGCTGAGGTTTATAGTCCCGCATAAGCTTTATCAGATGCGTCATCCCATTGTCTCAGGATTGCTTGCAGGTCTCAAAAGACAGGAAGCTTTTTAATGCAAGACTGATGGCTATGGAGGAATGTGTTTACATAAGTATAACTGTATTCAGACAATGAGACTTACTTGCTCGACATTGTGTTGAACTGAATTGGTAGTAGTTAGTGTCACATCTACAAACTCCTGTTGAACAGCCAGAGTTGGCAATAGTAGTAGAGCAGAGTACAGTGTTGGAACAGGTCTGGCTTAGCAAAGCTACAATTGATATAACAAAAAAATACAACATTATGTAAGGGTACTTCACAAAAATTACATTTAGTAAGACTGCTTCACAAAAAATACAACATTTAGTAAGACTGCTTCACAAAAGATACAACAGTTAGTAAGACTGCTTCACAAAAAATACAACATTTAGAATTCTTTTAAGCTTTTCCTATGATTTGACCTACTGATATGCTTTTTGACCCCTCTTAATCTATATAACTACATTGCCTAGATATTGTAAAGGTGATCATTCTTAGCAAGTTTTATGAAATTATACCTTAAAATATAGCTCCTACAGTGTTTAGAATATTTTTCTCTGTTTTGACATACTGACCTAATTTTTAACCTTATGTAACCCATATTCATGCAAAGCTAAAAATATGTCCTCTGGAGTGGCAAAAAGATTTATCTGTGATTTGACCTATTGACCTACTTTATGAAGCAACATGACCTTAGTCCAGTATGATCTAAATTTTATAAAGGACATGACACTGACAAAATCTCATAAAGATACAGCCAAAATTATGACTTCTAGAAGGTTTTTAACTTTTAATTCGATATTTCCGAACACAGAAAATGACCACAGCTTCTGGTGGCCATGTCTTCTGATGGATCAAAATTCTTTGAACAACTTTTCAAGTATATCCCTTGAGGAACGTTTTGGTGAAAACCATATTGAAATAGGACCAGTAGTTTAGGAGAACTAGATATTGTGCACAGTTGCAATAGCAACCAGACAAATTACCCGTCCAATCCAAATTAAACAAATTTTCATTTGCCCACCCTACTGATGCTTCTGATGAAGTTTTGGTAACACTGGGGCTATCTTAATCAGAGAAGAAGTCATTTCCAATCGTTGACAGACAGACGGACAGACAGACTGACGCCAGACAGAACAGTATTACAATAGCTCACCTTGAGCACTTTGTGCTCTGGTGAGCTAAAAAAACAACAAAACTTAGGTTATATTGACACATTGTCTTTTTAAACTCTTTCAACACAATGTACCTGTTTCAAATGTACTGATTACATTTGCAAACAGTGTAGACCTACATCTGAGGGCTCCTTTAGGAGTCCTCTGATCAGGTTCTACAATGTTAGCTTATTTAGAGCAGTTTTTATTCAACTACCAAGAATTCCAAGTAGACTAGTTCATGTTTTGGTAAACAAAACCATCCACCACCAGGGAACCTTATAACCCACTAGAGCTATTTAGTGTTGAAAGAGTTAATATCATTTATGTCATAATCTATTAGTTTTAAGTTTAAATTAAGATTAGTAATGTCATTGACAATCAAATTTATGCTGTCATTTATATCATTAATTGAGATTAATATGTTCAATACTAGGCATTTTCTCTAGAATGTAAACATTGTTAATATGGCATTTTCAACACTTCAACACTTTATAGTCTGATTTTATCCATATTCAAACTCATCTGAGAACTAATGGCCATATACAGTAAATCTAGGCAAGTTTTAAAATAATTGGATATAAACTGAGGTCTCTAGAGTGTAAACACTGTTAGATATGGCATTAAAGTTCAACACATAAAGGGCAGAGAAAGTCTGATACAGGTTATATAAAAAGTGCTAACACTAAAACTGTTGATGACGCACAACACATGCCGGACATTCAAGTTATACAAAAGTGCTCAGGTGAGCTAAAAATCAAAGTTGTGAAAAAGTGTATTCATGGAGTTATGGGTTAACTCTTTCCTCCCTGAAACTTTAAATGGACAATTCCAGTTTCCATTTTTGTATAGTCCATTTCTGACTTTTAAGGGTTGTTTTTGTCAATGTTTGGCATTATGACAAACAGTGAAGACCCTGGGTCTTCACTGTTTGCACAGGACAAGTGTACTATTCACATGTACACTGTTTGAAAAGGACGCCTATATGCGGGACTAGGGTTCAAAGAGTTAAAGCAACCACCTGTCTTGAACACTGAAAACAAGCTATCAGGGTTGAAATTTTACGTGTTTTGACATGAATATTGAGCACACAAAATCAAAACTGTCACTTACCACCTGTTGATACACATATGTTGTTCACACAACTGCCAGAGGAACATTCAATGTTGTTGGAGCATGATGCACCATTTGATTTCTCTGCAAGAAAACAGTTAATAATAATTCAATTAAGGATGTTATATTATTAACCCGTTACTCTATAAATCGTTTAGTTCTTTCTCCCCTAAAGAAACTAGTTCTTTTTTATATAGTCAAGAATATTTACCATAAGAAATAGTTTCCATATCATATCAGTAGCTTAAAGCAGGCTGAAAGTAAAGTAGAATGTGCTTTAAGTAGTTCCATTTAAAACAGGCATGAGTATGTACCATAAGAAATATTTTCTTCATTCTAGTAAATTATAGCTTAAAGCAGGTAGAAAGTAAAGCAGAATGTGCCTGAAGGCAAATTCTGCTTTACTTTCAATTTGCTTTAAATGGTCACCTATCTTCTATGCTATAAACAGGCTATGGAGTACATTAATTTTGTAAATGGATATGCACAAGGAATTTATTTAACCCATTACCCCTTATCCTATTTCTAGCTTTGAAAACATGTGACCACTTAAAGCAGGTTGAAAGTAAAGCAGAATGTGCCTTAAGGCACATTCTGCTTTACTTTCAGCCTGCTTTAAGCTACCATCTGCAAGGATATAGAAAATATTTCTTCTGATACATATTCTTGGCTGTATAAATTTGAACTATTTTCTTCAGTGGAGGAATAAATAGAGGCGTAAAAAGGCGTTTTTAAGGGGTAATGGGATAAGAACAATATTCTAGAGCAGGAAAGAGGGTATTGTAAAGTTTGGGCACTGCATGGCTTTGCCGGGACTGATAGTAACTCTTTGCATGCTGGGTAATTTTTTGGTATGCAACAATTGTCGTCTGCTACGGTTCTACAAATAGAATTTTCCAAATTTCTTTTCAAAACAAGGCCAGAGTGTCAAACAGGATCCTGATGAGACGACACATTATGCTGTGTTTCATCGGAATCCAAACTGTTTGCAAATTAATTATTGCTGGACATATTTGCCGCTAGCATTCAAAGAGTTAAAGCAGATTTAGACAAGTTTATTGGGATACTCAGTAACTGTCCTATAATATGCCACAGTTGGGAGATGGGCAGAATATCAAAGATGAGCCCGATATGGCCGCCCCGCAACAGCAATATTGGAGGTCAAGGTCCCCGGGGTTTAACCTTTTGTGTGTATGGAAAGGTCTTGTCCATATACACACACATACCAAATATGGAAGCAATATTTCAGGGGACATATGAGTTATATGCATTTTCTTGAAACTGCGAACGCAAATGGCAACGGCAACGACAATGCCAACAACTGATGACAACATAAGCTCTTGGACACAGTCCGGCAAGCTAATAAAAACAAAACTAAATAGCAACAAGAGCACTGTATGTGGGTGCAACGGCTCATTTGTTTTTTATCCTAAAACGTTGAGAAGGAACAAAGAGGACATTTAAGGTGAAGGCTAATCAATGGAATATGTTTGTATGTGGAGATAGGTCCTTGCAAACAAAAAATACAAGTGTCCTGCTGGTCATGTGGTGATATTTTTGAAATTGAAAAAATTTCAAACTAACAGTAGGTTAAAGTTCAAGGTCAAGGTCAATATGACAATTTTTTGTATGACTTTATAGGGCTTGTTAAGATTAACATGCATATCAAAGGTAAAGCTAGTATGTTTGACAGTGAAGAAGTAATGTCCTCGTTAAAGTTTTTTTTTTTTTTTTTAATTTGGTCAAATTTAAAGGGTCATGGTCACACATCAAAAACTTATAAACAATGATGAAAAAGCATTAAAAAAGGAAATTCACATGTGAAGCATGAGAGTCTTACTCATGATGGTTTAAAAATATAGAGTTTTTTCCTTTTTCGAAGTTTAAGTAAAACTCGAAATTAGGTTAAAGGTCAATATCAATTTTAAAATATTTAATAGCTAGATAGAACTAGTCAAGATATGCATGCACATCAAATTTATAGGATGTTAATGAAACAGTGAAAAAGTTATGGTCCATGTTAAGACTTTGGATGATAACAATGCGGCCCCTGACAACGCCAATGCCAGAGTGATGACAATAGCTCCTGTTTTCTTCAAAACAGACAAGCTAAAACTGGACTAAATTAGACCGGAAAGTGGAATTGCCCATTAGAAGTTTCAGGGAGGAAACAATTAAACCAGGTTAAATATATAAACAAGAGACAGAAAGCACTTTTGAACGCACAACTCCTATGTGAAAAGAGCGCTATATAAATCTGTATAATGATAAAGACTTGTCATAAAAATTGAATTTTAGCTAATGTGACCCAGATATGCTAAAGACCGGAACCATTACAACAATATTGGTAAAGGACCACTAGAAGTGTCACCATGCAAGTCAGCAATACTCTTGGCATCTTTTCAGAAGAAAAAATATTTGCAGATTTCACAATACAGTAGAACCTCTCTAGTACGACCACTAAAAAGAAGGCTAATTGTCTGTATAAAAGACAGATGACAGCTTAAAGCAATGTGAAAGTGAAACAGAAAGCTCCTGTTGGAGCTTTCTGTTTCACTTTCATATTGCTTTAAGCAGTCACTTGTATAAACGACTAATATTTGACACAATTTAGTGGTAGTAATAGAGAGGTTCTACTGTACATGTATCTCTATATAAACTGTGACCACAAGGGAGGGTTCATTTTTAGAGGCTTTTCAATATTTCTTAGCACTCCACCTTTGCCTCATCCTGACATGACTTCTGGAAACCAATTTACATATAGGAATAAATAGCAAATTAGCACAATAATAAACTTCTAAATTTCTCTTTGGGAGCCATCATCTGATGCTCAAAAACAGCCACGTTAAAATATGCATTAGGCCCTGCCGGCTGAAGGGAGCGCTCCCCTAATGGCTTACGTCTTTAATAGATTATTATAGCTTGGATAAGAGACGTGAAAACGAATCAAACGAGGGTTCATTTTTTACTCCATGCAGGGACCTTATGGCCACATGCATTCTGAGCAAGTAGGAAAAAGATTGGATAAAAATGTGGCCTCTAGAATGTAAACACTGTTAGATACAGCATTTTCAACACATCATGGGCAGATAACTCATGCACTAATGATTAAGTTTTGACCATAATCAACACATTCAAAAACTTATGGTCACATACAATCTGACCAAGATTGAGAAAAATGGGATAAAAATGGTGGCCTCTAGTGTGTAAACACAATAAGACAAGGCATTTTTCAACACATAAATCCCAACCTTATCATCCGATTCACCATTAGCAATTAATAGAACAAGTTTGAGACAGAGTGTTTAAAATTGTGGCCTTTAGAGTGTAACTTCATAATTGTTGAAACAGGCAGGCACACACGGGACGCCAGACATTCCAGTATTACAAAATCACAACCTGAGCTTTGCTCAGGTGAGCTAAAAGGCAATGTTCTCAATGGCTAAGGGCAACAGGCTGGTTTATTCACTTTTCCCATTTGTTACTAGACATGAATTATGTTTAAAATTAACCCATTACCCCATAAATACCCCTTTTTAACACCTCTGATTTATTTCTCCATTTAAGAAAATAGTTCCAATTTATACAGTCAAAAATATGCACCACAAGTAATTAACTCTTTAACCTAATAGATGATAGCTTAAAGCAGGCTGAAAGTAAAGCAGAATGCGCCTTAAGGCACATCTGCTTTACTTTCAACAAACTGCTTTAAGGGGTTACCTGTCTTCAAAACTAAAACCAGACTTAAATAATAGAGATACAGTCTTTAACAAACAGTTTACATATTAAATACCATCTTACAGCAGTTCTGAAAACAGGTGATCACTTAAAGCAGGTTGAAAGTAAAGCAAAATGCCCCTCTAAAGGCACATTCTGCTCTACTTTCAACCCACTTTAGGATACCATCTGCTAGGATATTGAAGTTATTTATTATGATACGTGTTCATGAATGTATAAAGCGGAATCATTTTCTATGGAGGAAAAATAGACAAGAGGGTCATGGCCCTTAATTCGCTCACCTGAGGTCATTGTGCCTTAGCTTAATAGGCAAGACAACATTTTAATATAGCTGTAAATGGAATTATCTTCCAGACAAAAAAAAACATGACAAATTGGAATAACTTAAAAAAATATTGTTGGCAGAGTTATGGCCCTTATCCATGACACATCTTCTAATCAAGCTACATGTATTTCCATATGATTATTTATTGCACATTCTGCTTTACTTTCAGCCTGCTTTAAGTTATAATCTACTAAGATATAGATACTATTTCTTATATCTTTATGACTGTATAAAGTGGAATTATTTTCTTTAGAGGAACAAATTAAAGGCGTAAAAAGGCATATGTATGGGGTAATGGGTTAACATCAGTAGAACTGGAGTTATCTCAAAGACAAGAAAATATGATACTGGGAAATATCTCAAAAATGACATTGACCTTTGTAGGACATGACCCAAGTTATAAAGTTTCTAACTTTAACAAAGTTATGGCTAAGATTAAAGTTGTGGACTGACAGACAAACAAATGGACAAACAGACAAAAAAAAGCAGACAAAAACAATATGCCCCCAACTGCAGGGCATAAAAATGTAGCAGACAACACCATATGCTGCTGTAAACAGACTCAGTGAACCTCAGCTGACCAGCTGACCTGAATTCAGTTATGTAACTCTGGCAGTAGGAAATGTGGCTCAAAGGGTCTAACTCTTATAATGCTGAATTGCTGTCTGCTATACATATTTTGAATGTGAATTATGACCTAGATATTTAACCGACCAGAACCATTTAAACAAACTAGGTAAAGGACATTTAGAAGTGTCACCATGCCAAATATCAAAGCTCTGGCCATATTAGTTTCAGTGGAGAAGACGTTTGAAATTTTCACTATATAACTCTATGTAAAATTGTGACCCCCGGGCGGGCCAATTTTGACCCCAGGGGCATAATTTGAACAAACTTGATAAAGGACCTGTAGGTGATGCTATGTGCCAAATATCTAAGCTCTGGCCCTTGTAGTTTTTGACAAGAAGATTTTTTAAGATTTCATTATTTTTTCACTTTGGTTTCCATGGCAACCAGAGTTCTGCATTGTTTTTAATTCTTTGAACAAATTTGGAAGAGCTTGACACAAGGAACATTTCTGTAAAGTTTGGTTGAATTCTGTCCAGTGGTATAGGAGGAGATGTCATTTAAAGCAATTGTTAACGACGACGGACGACGGACGACGAACGACGGACGACGACGGACGACGGACACAGGGCCATCCCAATAGCTCACCTTGAGCCTTTGGCTCAGGTGAGCTAATAAAAGGCATAGGGCATATATAGAGAATAATATGTCATTGCATGAGATAGGAGGGGTTTAGTGGAGAAATCATTTTATCGCGAGGTTTACCGAGCGATAAATGGTTTCTCCACGAGTAGAATAAACCCCACCTCCTTTCTCATGCAATGACATTTTATTTGATTTATCCCGACACTAAAATGATTTTAGCATTTCAAACTTATATTAATTCCATATTTTACAAGTTTTTCCTATTAATCAAGAAAATTCTCACATACCGCATAAATGACCGCAAGGGAGCCCGCGGCGAAGTACGCCTCAGTTAATCCTACCCACAGAAAAATGCAGAAACTAAACGCTTCTAGTGAAGTAAAAACAAAGAACTGGAAAAGTGATTCGATTCAAATTTGATAAGTTATATATTTGAACTGAAATGGACCCAACTTTACGCTTCATCTCATAAGATAAAATTTCAAAAAGATCGACTGCAATGTGTCACCAGTTTTCGCATTGCTAATCAAGGTAGTTCATTGTTTTTGAAAAGTTTCTTTTCTGACACCTTAGATTCAAACTCTGCATCCTGTTCAATGTTTATATCGAAATTTTCTACAAAATCTGACATTCTGCTTTGTCTATTAGCCTACCTAAGGTATCTTTCAAATTGTTACTACAGTACCGTATTGCTTTAGCAGAGCCAGAAGACAGAGTTGGAAACGATTGTTGAATGGTCTAAAACAGTGTAGATCTCTATGAGAATACAAATAATGAAGGGATACATGCTTATAAAGTTTTTGTTGGCTTTCAAAAAGAAATATTTATTCAGAATAATGGTTTGTTGCTATCAATTTGATTTCTTTTAAAAAACACGTCAATATACAAACTTTATATACAACTTAAGTCGATGTCACATGATCAGGCTCTGTGGTCTAACGGTTAAGGTGACAGACTTCCACCACGGTAACTCTAGTTCGAAACCAACTACATGTAGATCCAAACTTTTTTGTTCGTTTTAAATGCTTTTTTTCTCTTTTGTTGATGCTAAATTGTTAGCAAACATATTTATTGTGATTTTCGCCTCTTAAATTTTACTTCTCCGCTATCGATTTGTTTTGAGTAATGAAAATAAAATAGTTCCGGTGTACATGTACATACAGCTACTATACAGATAAACTTGCTACTGTACAGATAAACTTAGATTTATTATGCTACCCCTTTTTTATGTCACCCGAGGCTGTAGTGACGTGATAAAAGGCATATAAAGGTTAATCTATTTGGTATATAATGCTGCCACCAAATATCTCTTTCAAAGATATTTCTTATTTCTATTTAACTGACACTTTGTCAAGTATAAACTTCTTTTTTTCAACTTTCAAAACAAGAATAACTTTACCGGTAGGTAAATGTTCAGAATTATAGATAAGCTTCTTTAACTGGAACTTACCTATAATTCAAGGTCAAAAACATGGTAAAGCCACATTTTAATTTTGAAATACAGTCAAACCTGTCATATGTGACTTTCAATGGGAGAAACAAAATAAGGTCACATTAAGACAGGTATGTAGTCAGGTTATCAGTTTTTAGGGGTAAAATATTATACCAGTGAACATCATTATGCATGTTTCTCTAAATAATTTCTTTTTGTGCTGATATTTTTAACAACTAACATACCAACAAAACAATATATGCCTCCCGGAAATGAAAACTTGGTAATGACCCGACATTAACGAGTCGCCGCAATCAGGCGCATCTAATAGCGAAATGGGACTTCTGGAGTGGCATTTTACATTCATTAGTCACGTAACATAGGTTGTCATTATAAAATGCATAGGAAAATATGTTGGGAGGAATTTTTAAGGTCGCCTAAGACAGGAAGTGGCTATATTGGGACGGCTGCTAAGACAGGTTTAACTTTACTAGTTAGTATTGGTATGTTTGGGGTTATACAGGTCTCAAAATAAGGGGAGTACAAATGTATCTCAAAAACTAAAATCTTTATATCTGCATTAAACCCTATGGTATCACTACTCATTAATTGTCCCTTCCAGATGCTTCTAAAAAGTAGTTACACCACAGGAGTTGTCCTGACTTGATGGAGAATATGTTGGATTTGTTCAGTTTAGTCTCTCTTTTTTTTTACTCTCTTTTTTTTAAAGACAAATTGCGCTTAATATTAAGATTCTGTGGGCATGTGTTTTCAACCAGATCAAATCATTATATTGATTTCACATGTGATATTAAAATATAGAATGCATTGTTGTTAATTTTGCAACATTGTTCACCTGTTGACAGTAAACCAAGAGTTTTAGTCAATCATGAAGTCATATTAACCTATTACCCCATACCCTCTTTCTAGTTTTGAAAAACAGGTGACCAGTTAAAGCAGGTTGAAAGTAAAGCAGAATGTGCCTTAAGGCACATTCTGCTTTACTTTCAACCTGCTTTAAGCTATCATCTGCTAGGATTAAGAATTTTTTCCTAATAGGTACACAATCATGACTTAATAAATTGGAACTATTTTCTTCCGTGGAGAAATAAATTAGAAGCGTAAAAAGGTGTATATATGGGGTAATGGTTTAAATACATACTTAGTAAACATTGTGAATCTCCCTCAGCATAAAAGCCAGTTGTACAAAGGCATTGCCCACTTGGACAATATGAGTTGGTGACAGTACAGGAGTCAGTAGTGCAAGTATGTTGTATCAAAACTGCAAGGAAGAATTCAATGAACTACAATAAAACTTCGCTATTACCACCACTAGAACAAAGGCTAATTGATTGTATACTAGACAGGTGACAGCTTAGCACATTTAAGCCATACTGACTCATTGCACAATAGCCTCATACTGACTCATTTTGACACACTTTAATCCACTAGCTTGTATTGAGATAAGCATTGGTAATTTTTTATCGTTTATGAGTAAATGGGTTAAAGCAAGGTGACAGAGAAACAGAAAGCTCCTAAAGGAGCTTTCTGTTTCGCTGTCACCTTGCTTTAAGCGGTCACCAATCGTAAACACCCTAATAATTAACATAATTAAGTGGTTTTGATAGAGAGGTTTAACTGTACATGTATACATATTATATAGATGAACACTTAGTATACCGTTATATTGATGTATTAACCCATAATACAGTCAAACTTCGATATCTCAAACTCAGTTAAATCGAACATACCCGTATTTCAAAGTTAAAAATAGCTCAATAGCCACGTTTTAACTTTGAATATGGGTATGTCGACCTAACCGAGCATGAAATAAGGCAGTTCATGTGTCAAACTATCTGATAGCTCGAGTTCAGCAAGTTTGAGATACCGAAGTTCGACTGTATATGGGAAACAAGTCTATACATATTTTGCAAACAGTAATTAACACACAATTTGCTTCTTTATAACTAGCTTGTGCTATATCTGTGTTACATGGTCAATTTGTTGAGGCCTCAGTCAGTCTTCTACTGAGAGACAATTTTTATTTCACCACAACAAAGAAAAGAAAAATGAGACTAAGTGATCACTGAATAGAATAAAACTCACAAACGCAATGTACCAGGGCTGCAATAAGTTGACATAAAAAGACCTAAGATTTCAAAATTTGCATTTTTCAAATGCGATTTTACTAATCATACCTTTACCCAAACGCCTGTTTCTAATTTTGTTGACGCGTGACTACTTAAAGCAGGCTGGAAGTAAAGCAGAATGCGCCTTAAGGCGCATTCTGCTTTACTTTCAGCCTGCTTTAAGCTACCATGTACAAGAAAAAAATCCTAAGATTTAGGAAAAATCCGGGTAAATGGCAGCCCTGATGTACATATCTTTAATTTGTTCCGATGCAACCTAGAACTAGAGGGATGACTTTGTCTGTAAGACAAATATGATTCTCCCGTCAGCAAAAATTTGACAAAGTTCAACTGACTGTACTTTTGTAAAAGTTAAAGCAGATCAAAATCTTGTTCACATACACATCTATAATATATGAACAAAGACCCTGCTGCGTTATAAGGTTGTAACTTGAAAACTGTAGAAGTTAGCCAGACAAGGTTATATGTACTGTATGTCGGACAGATGAACGAATGGATGAACAAACAAATGGATGGACAGACGAATAACAAACAGACGTTCAGACAGGCAGGGTTAAAACAGTATGCCCCCTGACTGATCAGCCCGGGGGCATAAACGTTTGTAAAATTCCAACAATTGCAGTTGCAGGGATATTGTTTGTTTAAAGCAATTACCCGCCTGAATAAGCACTGAAAATAAACTACAAGAACTGAAATAGAGCTTGTTTTGACATTAATATTGCTCAAAGGACCAAATCCAGTGGTAACAAGCTCAACTGCATTACCAGGAATTGTGAGTTTGATCCCAGCCCGAAATTCCTTCCGGTGGGACTTAATAAATCAAAGTTCAATTTATCAGTGCTTTACACTGGGCATCCGAAAGAACCAGAGAACTCTGATGATAATAACCCTTTACCTGATAGCATTGTTTCTAGTATTGAAGATATGTGACTACTTAAAGCAGGTTAAAAGTAAAGCAGAATGCGCCCTAAGGCGCATTCTGCTTTACTTTCAGCCTGCTTTAAGCTATTAACTGCTAGAATAAGGAAAAAATTTAATATGACACATATTCATTACGGTATAATTTGGAACTATTTTCTGCAGCGGATGAATAAAATGAATGTGCTAAAAGTCGCTTCTATAAGGGAAAGGGATAAGAGTAGTGCATCGCACCCTGGTTTTTCTGTACCCCTCCCTCTCTTTAGGGGATCCAATTAGCCTATACATGGCGAAACGTACATTATCAAACAAATCCAATCATGAATATTGAGCAAACAACATTAAAACTGTCACTTACCACTTGTGGCTTGACATATCTGGTTCACACACCTGGTCGAGGAACATTCAATATTGTTGTTGCATGATTGACCATTGGCTTTCACTGCAAGAAAATAGTAAGTTTATATCAAGTGTGATGTATGATTAACGATTGATGGACAAACCCGGCGTCCGATCGGGCTCCAACCTATTTGCCACCAAGATAAATATGAATTATCGGAATTGTCCAAAAGGTTTACTTTTCTACATTTAGTGCTTTCCATTTGCGATTTGTTTGCGTTTAAATGGGAAAGAATAATGTAGTCTACACTGTATGTGTTTTCAACCAGATCAAATCATTATACATGTATTGATTTCACATATGATATTAAAATATAGAATGCAATGTTTTTAATATTGCAACACTGTTCACCTGGTGACAGTGAACCAAGTATTTTAGTCAATCATGAAGTCATATTAAATACATACCTGATAAACATGCTGAATTTCCCTGAGGATAAAAACCAGATCTACAAACGCATATTCCACTTGGACAATATGAGTTGGCAACAGTACACTGCAAGGTGCCACAAGTCTCTTGTAAAAGAACTGCAAGGAAGAATTCAATGAACTATATAATATAGATGTGCACTAAGTATACCTTTATAATGAGGTACATGTATTACCCCATACTATCCCTTTACCTGATAGAAGCGCCTTTGAGCGGATTTTATTCCTCCGCCAAAGAAAATAGTTCAAATTTATACAGGCATGAACATGTACAATAAGAAAATTACTTATATTCTAACAGATAGTGGCTTAAAGCAGGTTGAAAGTAAAGCAGAATGTGCCGTCAGGTGCATTCTGCTTTACTTTTTATCTGTTTTAATTGGTCACCTGTCTTCAAATCTAGAAGACTCCATAAATGCATCTTTTTAGGTAATCAATTTATTCCTCAAATGAAGAAAAGAATCCATTTTATATAGTCATGAATTTGTATCATATGATATATTTACTTAATCCTAGCAGATGATAGTTTAACTCATTGAGCCCTAGTGACGCATATATGCATCCTTTACCAAATGAGTACCTGTGATGAGTACACTTGTCCTATGCAAACAGTGGAGTCCCTGATCAGAGGGCTCCTGCAGGAGCCCTTTGATCAGGGACTTCGCTGTTTGTCATTTTGCAATTTATAACAAAAAACAACCCTAACTAGTCTAAAATGGACCAGCCTTTGTTGCAAAATGGAATTGTTCATTGGAAGTTTCAGGGGATAATGAGTTAAAGCAGGCTTAGGAGTATAGCAGAATGTGACATTAGGCAATTTCTGCTTTATTTCTGTCTTCAAAAGTAGAAATAGGCTATGGAGTACGTATTTAACGTTTGACCCTTTTCCCATAGCCTGTTTGGTTTTTTTTGGGAAAAATGTGACCCCTTAAAGCAGGTTGAAAGTAAAGCAGAATGCACACTAAGGCACATTCTGCTTTACTTTCAGCCTGCTTTAAGCTACCATCTCTCAGGATATTGGAAATATTTCTGTTGGAACATGTTTATAACTGTATCAATTGAAACTATTTTCTTCAGCAGAGGAATAAACTTAACGCCCTATGAGGCGCTTCTATCAGGGAAAGGGTTAACACAGCTTTGACTGACTGTATTCAATAAACCCTTATGCCCCATTCGGCTTTATTGACAATATATATGGTATCTTTTCTCAATTGGAATTATAGGTCAAATTCAATTTGAGGTTGGAGCTTAAACGGCCAAAGTCATCAACTGTATAATTATAATATCCAAGCATATTAGTCAGTTGTGTTGTTGGTTTTTTCAGCAAAACAGTGAAATCTAGGTATTTAATCAAGAAAATAGCCCATTTACAATAGTCTAAGTCAAGTTCAAATTTTGGTTGGGTGATATATGTTTGATTTGGATTGGTCCAAGGCAACAACTGTATAAGTGTCCAAGCATTCTAGTAAAAGGTGTTAATGCTGGACAAAACATTAAAATCTGGTTAGCCTTGTACAGTGGAGAATGTGTTATTCTTTCCCAATAAATGCGTTTACGCTAAAACTATTATTTGCAGTGCAAACAGATTGGAGCCAGATCAGACGCCGGGTAACCCGGCGTCTGATCAGGCTCCAAACTGTTTGCCACCAAGATAAACATGAAACATCAGAATTGTCCAAAAGTTGTTCTTTTCTACGTTTTAGTGCTTTGCGTACGTTTGCGTTTAAATGGGAAAGAATAACAGATTCTCCACTGTATGTATTAGAAAACATCTACAGTAACACCTCTCTATTATGACCACTAAATTGTGTTAATTATTAGGTGTTTAAGACAGGTAACTAAAGGAAGGTGTTTACGGCTGGTAAAATACAAGTGACAGTGTAAAGCAAGGTGACAGTAAAATAGAAAGCTCCTGAAGGAACTTTCTGTTTCACTGTCACTTTGTTTTAAGAAGGCACCTGTCATCATGAAACATTTAATAACCCTTTACCCCATAAATACTCCTTTTTACACCTTTAATTAATTCCTCCACTGAAGAAAATAATTTCATTTCATACAGTCATGAATAAGTATCAAAAGAATATTTTCTATTCTCTAGATGATGGTGACTTAAAGCAGGCTGAAAGTAAAGCAGAATGCGCCCTAAGGCGCATTCTGCTTTACTTTTAACCTGCTTTAATTATTCATCTGTCTTCAAAACTACAAACGAGCCATGGGGTAATAATTAACACAATTTAGTGTTAGTAATAGAGAGGTATTACAGTACCAACATACTACAGTAAAACCTCTCTATAACGAATACTTAATTGTGGTAATTATTAGGGTGTTTACGGTAGGTGACCGCTTAAAGCAAGGTGATAGTGAAACAGAAAGCTCCTTAAGGAGCTTTCTGTTTCATTGTCACCTTGCTTTAAGTTATCACCCGTCTATTATACAATCAATTATCCTTGGTGTTAGTGGTCGTAATGGAGAGGTTTTACTGTACCAACATACTACAGTAAAGCCTCTTTATTACGAATACTTAATTGTGGTAATTATTAGGGTGTTTACGGTAGGTGACTGCTTAAAGCAAGGTGATAGTGAAACAAAAAGCTCCTTAAAGAGCTTTCTGTTTCACAATCACCTTGCTTTAAGTTATCACCCGTCTATTATACAATCAATTATCCTTGGTGTTAGTGGTCGTAATGGAGAGGTTTTACTGTACCAACATACTACAGTAAAACCTCTCTATAACGAATACTTAATTGTGGTAATTATTAGGGTGTTTACGGTAGGTGACCGCTTAAAGCAAGGTGATAGTGAAACAGAAAGCTCCTTAAAGAGCTTTCTGTTTCACAATCACCTTGCTTTAAGTTATCACCCGTCTATTATACAATCAATTATCCTTGGTGTTAGTGGTCATAATGGAGAGGTTTTACTGTACCAACATACTACAGTAAAGTCTCTCTATAACGAATACTTAATTGTGGTAATTATTAGGGTGTTTACGGTAGGTGACCGCTTAAAGCAAGGTGATAGTGAAACAGAAAGCTCCTTAAGGAGCTTTCTGTTTCATTGTCACCTTGCTTTAAGTTATCACCCGTCTATTATACAATCAATTATCCTTGGTGTTAGTGGTCGTAATGGAGAGGTTTTACTGTACCAACATACTACAGTAAAGCCTCTTTATTACGACCACTCGATTGTGGTAATTATTAGGATGTTTACTGTAGGTGACCGCTTAAAACAAGGTGACAGTGAAACAGAAAGCTCATTAAGGAGCTTTCTGTTTCATTGTCACCTTGCTTTAAGCTATCACCCGTCTATTATATGATCAATTATCCTTTGTTTTAGTGGTCGTAATGGAGAGGTTTTACTGTACCAAAATATACTACTCACCTGAAGATGCTGGGGTGCCAATTTCCAAATCAACTTGTCTCGTGGTGCCACTAGAAGGATCTGTGACAATGCACTGAATGTACAAACCAACAGTGGCGACATTCAGCGGCGAGGAATTCGCTTGATTAGTTATAGGCAAGTTCAAACCTATTTTAATTCTATTATCATCGTTTATGTTGGAATCAATCACATAACTATATGGTATAAGATTAACATTAGTGGTTGATACAAAACTTCCTGAAGCCTTACTACCAATGTCCCATTGCAAAGTGATATCCTCACTATTGTCCCTTTCCCCTTGGCACACGAACGTTGTATTCTGGCCCAATGTCAATACTGAGTTCTGTTGAATCAAGGCAACTATATTGGAAAGAAAGAAAAAAAAGGTCAAGTATAGTAAAATAATGTTAACCCTTACCCCATAGCTTATTTCTAGTATTAAAGCTAGGTGATCACTTAAAGCAGGTTGAAAGTAAAGCAGAATGCCCCCTAAGGCGCATTCTGCTGTACTTTCAGCCTGCTTTAACCCTTTCCCACATAGCATATCTCTAGTATTGAATATAGGTGTCCACTTAAAGCAGGTTGAAAGTAAAGCAGAATGCGCTTTAAGCGCATTCTGCTTTACTTTCAGCCTGCTTTAAGCTATCATCTGCTAGAATATAGAAAATATTTTGTATTATACATATTTATGAATAAATTGGAACTATTTTCTTCAGGGCAAGAATAAACTGAATGCGCTAAAAGGCGCTTCTATGGGGGAAAGGGTTAAGCTATTATCTACTAGGTTATTGAAAATATTTCTTGTTGTACATGTTTATTACTGTATAAATTGGAACTCTTTTCTTTAGTGGAGGAATAAATTAAATGCGCTAAAAGGCGCTTCTATGTGGGAATGGGTTAACCTTTCTCCAACCAACAATAAGTCTATATTGATGCATTTAGGAAACAGTGTAGATTGTAGGGCTGTAACAAATACACCATTTAGCAAATACGAATACACATCACGATATAGGGTGACGAATACAAATAATTATTCACGAATATGAATGCAATAGTTTCTTTGTAGATCTTTATGTGAAACCTCTTCTAATATTTTATTACTAATGATTATTCTGTTCATATTTTTTTCCATCTAATTGTTATCTTTTAAAATTAAAATATTTTGAAGCACATTTTTTTCTTTGCTTTAACCCTTCCCCCCATAGAAGCAACTTTTAGCATATTTAATTTATTCATCCGCTGAAGAAGATAGTTCCAGTTTATACCCTCATGAACAATTACCATTTCAAATATTTTATATAGCCTAGCATATTTTAGCTTAAAGCAGGCTGAAAGTAAAGCAGAATGTGCCTTAAGGCACATTCTGCTTTACTTTCAGCCTGCTTTAAGTGATTACCTGTCTTCAAAACTAAAAACAGGCTATGAGGTAAAGGGTTAACTTCTGTGTAAGGGGTTTAATATATTCAAGATAAACCCTATCATCAAAGCAATTGTTTTCAGGACTAATATGGAACTGGAGAGTATTGGTAAGCTCCAGTTTTCACCCCTTTTAGTTGTTTTGAAGTATTCCGTTCTTGAACATCAAAATCAATATTCAAATATATTTGAATAATCGAGTGTATTGTTACAGCCCTAGTGTAGATCCAGACAGCTCCTAAGGGTAGCTCTGTCTGATCAAGGGTCTGCACCATTTGTTTATATGGTGTGTCTGAAATGAGTCTGCACCTTTTTCTGGGTAAAGTTTCTCTATTTTGCTAGCAAATGTAATAGTTTAGATTAGATAATTACGTTTTCATATAGAGTGGAACTTTATATATGCACATACAGTGGGAAAAGGGTTTAACCCATTACCCCATAGACTGTTTCTAGTTTTGGAAATCATGATGATCACTTAAAGCAGGTTGAAAGTAAAGCAGAATGCATCTTCTGCTTTACTTTCAGCCTGCTTTAAGCTATTATCTACTAGGATATAAAAATAATTTCTTATGGAACATATTCACGACTTTTATTAAGTGTAACTATTTTTTTTAGTGGAGGAATAAATGAAAGGCCTAAAAAGGCGGACTTATGTGCCAATAGCTTAATAAGAGGGCCTTGAAGGCTCTGATATTGCTCACCTTTGAGTTTCACCAATATTAATTAGGCTAAATCCATTCAAATTTGTATACTATATATTGTGTGTAAACAATATAAAAATACAAACTATATAAGAAATAGTACAGCCCTCTGAGGGCCTAGTTGCATTATAATGACGGACCAGTCAGCCCCAAAACAGTTTACGGCCCGAAGCCGTAAACTATTTTTGGGCTGACTGGGCAGTCACTATAATGCTGCCAAGGAGGCCCAAATTGGGATGTACTATTTCTTATAGTATACCGCAATTCTAATTTGGATCAAAACATGTCTTGAACGTAAAATTCTAATGTCGTTTCGAGATTATCTCCCTTTGAATGACTTAATATCGGTGATCATAATTTTAAAAGTAACAGAAACAATTTTTATAATGGAAATTTTATCAAAATCAATAATAGAATTACCTCTATTTCAAAACTAGAGGGTAAACAATACTGAAATAAAGCCTTTTCTAGCATTTCAAAGTATATAAAGGACGGATAACTCTTGCCACACTATACGATCTGAGCAAGTTTGAGAAAGATTGGATAAAAATTGTGGCCTCTAGAGTGTAAACACTGTTAAATATGGCATTTTCATCAATTCAAAGGTAGATAACTCTTGATCTATTGATTTGATTTCAACTATAACCAAACTCATTCGAACTCTTATGGTAATAAACAATCTGAGCAAGTTTGAGGATAATTGGATAAATATTGTGGCCTCTAAAGTGTAAACACTAAAATTGTTGACTACGGACGACGCACAATGGACGCCAGACATTCAAGGATTGCAAAAGTTTACCCTGTGATAGCTCAGTTAGCTAAAAAGGTAAAATCTAGTTAACAAAGAAATAGTCCATTTAAAATATTAAAGTCCAAATTAGGTCAAGGTCAAATCAAGATTGGTTGATATTGGTGGATTTAGAATTTTCCGTAATGGGTTAAGCTCTTAGCATGAAAGCGGCGGAAATATGCCACAGTGACAGTGATTCGTAACCTTTGCAAACTGTTTAGATCCAGATGAAATGCTTCATTATAATGTGGTGTCCCATCAGGATCCAAACTGTTTGGCACTCTGAGCCTGTTTTGAAAAATTTTTTGAAAACTAGTTTTAGAACAGTAGCAGACGAAAATTGTTGCAGACGGAAAAAATTACCCAGCATGCAAAGACTAATACTTACAGATGGATGACTGTGCCTCCTGGATGCTATTCAAGCACAGACATAAAATGGTCAGGTACTTTAAAATCCCCATGTTTAAGTTTTTATCCCAAATTGGTTCAATTGATCACTCAGGTTGTGTTCTTCCTGTTAATCCATACGTCAGATATCCAGAACAAGTTCACCTCGAAACTTTTTCACTGAAATGATGCACTACATCCTCTGCTCTGAAAGTAAAACAATAAATTGATCATTTATATCGGAAATATTATCATCATTAACTTTTAACCCATTACCCCATAGCCTGTTTCTAGTTTTGAAAATAGGTGACCACTGAAAGCAGGCTAAAAGTAAAGTAGAATGCGCCTTAAGGCGCATTCTGCTTTACTTTCAGCCAGCTTTAAGCTATCATCTACTAGAATGTAGAAAATATTTTTTATAATACATATTCATGACTGTTTAAATTGGAACTTTTTTCTTCAGTGGAGGAATATATCAAGGGCGTAAAAAGGCGTATTATGGGATAATGGGTTAAAAAAGACTGAACATGACAGGATTACCCATTACAGTCATGAATATGTACTTAATAAATATTTTCTAAATCCCAACAGATTGTAAGCTATGGGGTTATGGTTTAAAATAATATGCTATTTGTAGTTTAAAGCTGGCTGGAAGTAAAGCAGAATGTGCCTTAAAGACTTTTCCTCAGTCCTTTGAAAGAGTCCCACCCCCCCATTGAATTTGAGGTGTCAATGTAACTGTGCAGCACATGCACCCGGCGGGTATACCAATCTCAGTTTACCTCGTGAGAACCAGATTATACTCACTCTCTAGTGCTTTTCAATGGTTATTTCTAACCAAACTATCAAATATAAAGGTCGGGTCTCACATGAGACATTTCAATGGTTCTTTGCTAACGGTATGTCAACAAGACCAATGCTCTTTGCAAGGAAATTGTCTGGCAAGGTGTTATGACCAAAAGGTCGTCAGGAGATGTCTTAAAAGACATCCCTAGATGACCTTTCGATCATTATGCCGGCGTTTGATCTGGCTCCAACCTGTTTGCAATGGAAATAATAGTTTTGTATATAAATGTGTTTATTGGGAAAGAATAAAATATCAGTAAAATTAGCGCAGCGGTCTCGTGCTGCACGAGAATCATACTTATCTCAAGTAGGAAAGTGTACAATTATGTATTTGATGTTACCTTCCTTACAGTGGAGAAAATGTTATTCTTTCCCAATAAACGTGTTTACGCTAAAGCCATGATTTCAATTGCAAACAGTTTGGAGCAGATCCGACACCCGGTGACCCAGCGTCTGATCAGGCACCACACTGTTGCCACTCAGACTAACTTGAATGGTCAGATATTGTCTAAAGGTTGTCCTTTTACGCGTTTTATTTGCGATGCGTTTGCATTTCGTTTGCGTTTAAATGGGAAAGAATAATGTTTTCTCCACTGTTACCTATTTACCATTATTAACTGTTCTGTTCTAAAAATAACTCAGACAAGTCAGAAAAATCTGATCGATGAGGTGACTCTTATTCGACCATGCGGAAATTCTCGGAAGCCGACACGAAGATTTGTTATGTAAACAAAGAGCTTAATTTTATAGTCATCTCGATAAGAAATCGGCACATTTATGTATGATTCTTAAAGAAAGAGGGGCATATGTCAAGCATCTGACAACCGTTTTCGCTTAGTTTTAATACATAGAAAATGTACATATATGCAGAGGCATAGAGAAAAGTTAGTATATAAGTCTCTGATATATGAGAAATTGCGCATTTCGAACATCCATTTGGGCGGTATTATGACTTTAAGGCGCATTCTGCTGTACTTTCGACCTGCTTGAAGTGGCCATCTGTCTTCATGAAAACCAAAAACAGGATAAATTACAGCAGAAAGTTCTTATAGGAGCTTTCTGTTTCACTTTTGTCTGCCTTAGGCAACCACCAATTTAACCCTTTACCCCAATTTTGATACAGGTGGCCACTTAACCCTTTGAACCCTAGTCCCGCATATAGGCGTTCTTTTCAAACAGTGTACATGTGAATAGTACACTTGTCCTGTGCAAACAGTGAAGAGCCAGATCAGAGGGCTCCGAACGGAGCCCTCTGATCAGGGTCTTCACTGTTTGTCATAATGCAAAATATTGACAAAAACAACCCATAAAAGTCAGAAATGGACTAGACTAAAATGGAAACTGGAATTGTCCATTTAAAGTTTCAGGGAGAAAAGAGTTAAATCAGGTTGAAAGTCGAATGAGCATTAAGGCTTCATTCTGCTTTACTTTCAGCCTGACTTAAGCTACCGTCTGCTAGGCCAATCATAAATCTAAATTTGTCTTATGGTACATATTCATGAATTCAAAGCGGAACTATTTTCTTTAACCCATTACCCCAAAAATACACCTTTTAACCCCTTTAATTTATTTCTCCACTGAAGAAAATAGTTCTAATTTATACAGTTATGAACTTATTATATCATAAGAAATAATTTATATTTTCTAGAAGATGTTAGCTTAAAGCAGGTCCAAAGTAAAGTAAGGCACATTCTGCTTTACATTTAACCTGCTTAAGTGGCCTCCTAATTCCAAAACTAGAAAAAGGCTATGGGGGTAATGGGTTAATGGAAAAATAAATCTAAGGTGTAAAAAGGCATATATATGGGATAATGGGTAAACACATGGCTCTATATTTCCCTTTACAAATGCCATCGTTACCATTCCCTTACAGATAATAACAATAGAAGTTTTCATTCCAATAATAATTGAAAAAACAAAAATTGTCACAAGCGCACATCAAAATATTCAAAATCAAAATTTGTAAATTCATTGATCAGGAAAATTGCAATATAACATAAGCTATATAGTAACAAAGTAAAATGCTAATATCAAATAATAATTATGAACATCACAAACCTTCTGCTCTTATAAATTCCTACAAAGCAATACCACATGTAACTATGACCTCTATAAGACCAACACAATACTTCCCCTCCTGGCAATTAATCCCTTTTTAACACATTCAATTCTTTAGGCCTTGAATACACAAAGTTTATGTCCCTGATACTCTATGTGTCCGCTTGTCATGTACATAAAACCCTTCCACTGCTTATAGCATGTTAGTGCTGACATTTGTTTGAAAACAGTGTAGACCCAGATCAGACAGCTCCTTCAGGAGCTGTCTGATCAGGGTCTGCACTGTTACCTTAATATAGGATCTGTCCAACATGAATCATCACACTTTCATGCGGGGAATTTTCCTTATTTTATTAGCAAATGCAATAGTTCCACTCATAGATAGTAGTAGATTAATGCAAGAACTTCTGATCATCAAGGACATGGTTGCATTTTTGCAGATGATAGTTCATTAGTAGTCATGCTATATTTTACATGAATGTTAGTTTAATTGTATGTTTTGCTTTTCAATCAAAGATATTTAACAATTCTTTGAAAACTTCAATTTTATACATTTCGCACACCTGTCAACAGCATTAATTCCAACACACTGAATTTTTTTTTTTAATGAGTTTTTTGTTTCTTTTATAGTTAATTAATTATGTATACGTATAAAGATGGCAGCGTTTGGTAATTAAAGCATTGTCCATTTGTCCCCATCAGTGATGGTTTTTTATTTAGAGCAGAACAGTTGATAACGGACAAATTAGGTAAGTTTCAGCTTGCTTTCAGCTCCTATTTGCTAGGATGTTTGTTCTTCAGTAAGTTGTCACCATGCTTAACCCTTTCCGCCATGATCTCGTTCAAGATATTGACCTACATGTATAATTGTTCACATGATCGTGCTCCTGTGTACCTGACAGAACTTATATCTAGGCCTACACCATCACCCAATCTGAGATCAGCAGACAAAGCTCGTGAAATGTACAGTGTGCCTTTCAATAAGAGAAAGACATTCTGTGATAGGAGTTTTGGGACAGTTGGCCCAAAACTTTGGAATGAGCTCCCAAGCGAGATAAAACACGCAGACAATGTAGCTTTGTTTAAGAAAAAGCTTAAAACACATTACTTTAGTCACTTTTATTCATTGTTTTGAAGAAACGTAGTAACCACCTGTGCGTCTTAACTGATTTATGTGAAGTATAATTAATTTAAGTGTAGCATATCCTTATTTCTTATGAAAATAGTTTTATGCTTTCTGGATTATATATAACATGTTTTAATAATTATAACGTTTCATGCTGTTCTGTAATTGTAATAGGGTGTTTTAGTTTGTTTGAGGGAAATCATCGTCCCTTATCATCATCATTTCATCGCATCGTCCCTTATCATTCCTCGGCGCTATATGACCTGAACTGTGTCGCAGTACCGACGAACATAGCGTAAATAAATATCCACGGTGGTTTGGATCTCGTGCGCTGCTTAAACAGCGAATGAGATTGACCAAGATCATCGTCCAAAACCTACGGGTTCAATGTTATTCAAAACTAAATTATCAATTCAAACATGTCTGGTAAGCGACTGAATTCAGCAGAAATTCATGCAACGAATCATTTTAATGCACTCCAATTTTCAGCTATTATATAGATAAGTTAGATTAGATATTATATATTGTATCGTTGGTGTAGTGGTTAGCATCACTGCTTCTCGTCCAGGCGACCCGGGTTCGAATTCCAGCCGGCTCAATATTTTTTTACTCTTGGAAATGTATTTTCAATATAAAACGTTAAATAGTTTTACCATCGAATAACACCTCTAAGAACATTAAAATGTAAAATTCAATGAGTTTAAAAATGTTGATGAAATCTCAGAATTTCCTCAATTTTCCCCTACGGAACCTGAACAAATTTAAAAGTGTAGATCTATATGTACCCAAATGAATAACGACGCGATTTATTCGTGATATGTATCAGATTCTGTAAAATATGAACCTATAGCATTGATTTCTCCATGTTTGAATGGAATTGAACAAAATATTTTGGAAGTAAATATACGATGAGACAATGATAGGGTCAATGCATTAATTGGTAGCCAATCTATGAAGGCGTACCTTTGGTGCTAATTAAACTTTGAGTAGTAAATCAAATATTAGTTTAGTTATTTTTTATTGGTTTTCTAAAGAAAAAAAAAAATTAAATAGATGATATTTATTATTTACTGCGTTTAAAAAAGTTGTGACCATTAAAGAAAAATACATTCTGGTGATGGGAATCGAACCTGGGCCGTCTGGACGAGAAGCAGCTATCCGCAATACCAATACACCAACGGCTCAGTACGGATGTTACATCAAACTGATATATATATATATATATATATAATAGCCAAAAATAAGGCTAGTGTTCCAACAAATAAGACAACTTAAGGGCATACGCGCCCAATTTGTGCTAACAAAGTATCCAAGAATCCAAGAATCATTACTCAACGAAATCGTGCGTGTCGGTTACCTCCCGTGGATACTTTCAGTTTCAAAACAATCTCTATTATTCGAGAAATATAAACGTGAAATTTAGTGTGAACCCGAGAACACATACAGACACGCAGACCTTAGTAATCGCTTGCGAACCAACGCTCAACCAATCAAAGAATGACGCCCATATTTCGGTCAAAATTTAGACGTGTGGTGCTATGTTAAATTGTGGTCACGACGTCATTTGAATTAGAAGCAGGCTGACTGGCACCGAGTTCTCTTTCCTGACGAATCTCACCGAGCAATACAGATGGTAGACTACATTCTAATTGATTCAGCAGTCAAAATTTGAGATACCGGGCTTCACAGGCAAGAGTGGAGGACTGAGGTACTTATTGAACGCAACGCTACACGGTAGAATTGTAGTGTGTGTTGGTGCAAATAGTGGCCATTCACAATATTAATCATACCGAATACAACTTTGGACTTTTTATGATAATTCATTAAACACCTAAACATTTTAAGAAAAAAAAAACTTTTATTCAGATTTTTCATTTTGACCAACTTCTTCATTACATCACTTGAAAAAAACATTCATCCTAGCAGTATGAGGTTAATTGATATGGATTAAAAATGATAAACTTCATTTTCGGTATAGGTTTTAGACCATCAACATTATCATAAACTTTCCACCAAATGTTCCTGTAATCGTGTGGGACGTTTCTACTTTTGCTCAGTATATGTAAAAAGTACTCCAAATGACCCCAAATATTTAAATCTTCGACAACATTTCTCGACAGGTTGCTTTCCAGATATTAAGCTCAAATCCCTACCCTACATACTCATATTAGTATACCCCCTCTAACTAGTTGGGGTTCGGGGACATGCTCCCCCGTGAACATTTTATTCTTAGATGGCTTCAGAAGCGTTCAGGGTTGTGCTGTGCATTTAAAACAGGTAAACTACTAATAAAAATCCATGTAAATGTTTAACTTAAAATAACAAATTATTAATGATATATGATCATATTTTTTGACGTTGTCTTCCGGCTAATAGCCTAGTCTACCTCTACCCCCTCCGATAAGTGTACACACTTTTACTAGGGTGTCCGACAATGCTTCCCGGGACATCTTTTATTTCTATTGTCTTTGGTGCAATCTAGGGGCGTTGGTTTTTATAAAATACATGTATATGCTTTTTTTTACCATTTTCTTATTATTCACACCTAAAGCATTTAGTTCTATTTATGAAGTTTGATCAATTTCTTAAGGATATATTTTGATTTAGTACCGTAAGTGTATTAATTGAATTTGAGCCAAAAAACAATTACGAAAAATGCACATACTTCAGGCAACAAACTCTAATGTATACACTTTGCATAATACTTTTAGTAAGCATCACCTTTTACCTGTTTTAATGTCTGTTTGTGCAAATTATTACTTAACATTATTTCAGAAAGATAAAAATAATGCATGCCGACTCTTTGCCAAGAATGGCTATATTATACATTTCAAATGCCCATAGACAAAAAAGAACATTATAACCTATGTTTTTCTTTTTACCATGGTACTAAGGTACGTTCGAAGAACCTATGTAGAAATGTTCATAGAGATCCTACGAAGATTTTGGGCGCGTATGTCCTTAATTCAATAATCATACAATCTGGCAGGGTTTTATTTATCAGAAATGTCAACGGACCTGTATAATATTCGATAATAAGGCTAGTTTTGAAATAAATTTGTTGCCCGAATTAATACTGAATTCAACTGGTTCGCTCGTGTTTTTGAATTGATAATGTAATTTTGTATAAAACTGTTCCCATTCGCTACAATGGCTTATCGTGAACCACTTATATAAGAAAACGCCCTATTAAGCTCATATAACTCCACCCACCATTTATCATTATGGTTCCCGGTTTCCTCTATTTCATGGGTGCCGCCATTTTTACCCTTTGCCTGTCCCTATCTGAAAGACAAGGGAGAGTACCCAGTCTAATTTCCTACAGGCCACTTAAAGCCAGTATGTAGCTGTCAAGTAGCCAAAATCGCGCATTTCTTAAACTTGAACATTCAGGCACATTCGTAATCTAAACATATAAAAAGAAGTAATCCGCTTTGTATATGGAGGCAACATTGCTTACAAATCCATGAATTTGGTGGAAAGAAGTCGATTTTTAAATCGGTTTGTTGACATCCGATCAACGGCGGAGATTTTCCGAGTTCGTTCGGCTTGCGCCCGGTAAAGATGTTTTCATAGTGTTTTCTTCTAGTTATTTTTAGATTGGAACATTCTAAAACTTTAAAAGGGATGAGTATTCCCTACATTCAGCAAGAGCCATTGATAGCTGTATTTATTGTGCGCAATTTACAGTAGAGAATACATTTTTCTTTCCGGTTTAAACGCAAACGCAATTCACTACACTGTGGATATTTACTTTTAGAAATTTTAACTAGTTTTTTAATCTGAATAGTAAACAGGCTGGAGCCTGATCAGACGCCGGGTTACGCGGTGTCTGATCTGGCTCCAATCTGTTTGCAATGGTAATAATAGTTTTGTTTATAAATGCGTTTAATTTGAAAGAATAAAATATCAGTAAAGTTAGCGCAGCGTTCTCGTGCTGCACGATGATCATACTTATCTCAAGTAGGAATGTGTACGACTATGTATTCGATGTTACCTTCCTTACAGTGGAGAAAATGTTATTCTTTCCAATAAACGCACTTACGCTAAAACCATGATTTCAATTGCAAACAGTTTGGAGCAGATCAGACGCCGGGTAACCCGGCGTCTGATCAGGCACCAAACTGTTTGCAACTCAGACTAACATGAATGGTCATAATTGTCTAAAGGTTGTGTTTTTATCCGTTTTATTGTGATGCTTTTGCGTTTCGTTTGCGTTTAAACGGGAAAGAATAACGTTTTCTCCACTGATATCTATTTACCATTATTAACTATTCTGTTCTAAAGTAACACAGACAAGTCACAAAAATCGGATCGATCACGTGACTCTTATTCGACCATGCGGAAATTCTCGGAAGCCGACACGAAGATTTGTTATGTAAACAAAGAGCTTATTTTTCCAACCATCTCGATAAGAAATCAGCACATTTATGTATGATTCTTAAAGAAAGGGGGGGCATATGTCATATGTCAGGCATTTTTTTAATACATAGAAAATGTACATATATAAGAAATTGCGCGTTTTAACATCCATTTGGGCGACATTATGCCTTTAACCCTCCCTCACTCCCAGCTTGTTTGCAATGCTCAAGACATGTGGTTAGATTGTTTAACCCATTCCCCCATAATACACATTTTTACGCCTCTTATTTATTCCTTAACAGTAGAAAATTGTTCCAATTTATACAGCTATGACTATGTATGATAAGAAATATGTTCTAACATTCTAGCAGATGCTAGCTTAAAGCAGGCTGAAAGTAAAGCAGAATGTGCCTTAAAGCACATTCTGCTTTACTTTCAACCTGCTTTAAGTGGTCACCTGTATTCATGACTAGAAACAGGCTATGGGGTAATGGGTTAAAACAGGGGGAAAGAAAAGCAGAAAGTCCTTGTTAGCTCTCTGCTTTATATTCAGCCTGCTTTAAACATTTTCTTGTCAGGACTCAGGAAAGTTTTCCAGTGTGTCTTTAACAGAACATGATGGAAACAATGAAAAGACACTTCATTTGAGGAATAGGTAATGGCATCAAACAGTGTTTCTGTAAGGGGAAAGGTTGTTTCAAGTTTTAACGCTTTACTCTTTTTGCCTGTTTCTAACTTTGAAGCAGGTTAGGACTTAATACAGGTTTAAAGTAAAAACAGAATGCGCCAAAAGGAATTATGTTAACCCATTACCTCTTAGCCTATTTCTAGCTTTGAAAACAGGTGACCACTTAAAGCAGGTTGAAAGTAAAGCAGAATGTGCCTTAAGGCACATTCTGCTTTACTTTCAGCCTGCTTTAAGCTACCATCTGCTAGGATATAGAAAATATTTCTTCTGGTACATATTCTTGGCTGTATAAATTGGAACTATTTATTTCAGTGGAGGAATAAATAAGAGGCGTAAAAATGTGTTTTTAAGGGGTAATGGGTTAAATGAATTATTTCCTATGTTGCACATTTTTTATTAGTTAATGTAGATAATGGAACTACTTTCCTCAGTGGTGTAATTAATTAAATGCATAAAAGGGTGTTTCTATGGAATAAAGGGTTAACCCATTACCCCATAAATGCGCCTTTTTACGCCATTAATTTATTCCTCTTCTGAAGAAAATAGTTCAAATTTATACTGATACAAATAAAAATCAGAAGAAATACTTTCTATCTTCTGGCAGATAATAGCTTAAAGCAGACTGAAAGTAAATCAGAATGTGCCAAAAGGCGCATTCTGCTTTACTTTCAACCTGCTTTAAGTGGTCAACTATCTTCGAGGCTATGGGGTAATGGGTTAACTGTGGTCATAATCTACGGCCATTCTTTGAAGCACAGGGTTGTATTCATAACATTAGCAGGGTAAAGGTCTCTATTATATCTGCAATCAAACTACCATTGAATATTTCACACAATGCAAACATGTAATTCTATGCAATTTATATCAAGAGCTACCATACTGTCACGACAGTCATGTTAGGGACTCCAATTATCCCACAACCAATGATCATTCTGTAAATAGAGAACTGGAGCTTTGTTGACAATGTGATATCTTTTAACGCTTCCCTTTTTACAGTAAAACTTCCTAACAACGAACCTTTCAAGACTGAATAAAAAGTTAAGTTTTCAGGGGTTTCCATATACATTGCTCCCTCTCTACAACAACACCCAATGGGAGATAAAGATTGTGTGTGTTATTTGGAGGGAGTTGTTATAAGAAGGGAAATTGGCTTACATTTGCAAACTGCTTTAATCCAGATCAGATGCCGCACCACGCGACGTCTGATCTGGATTCCAGCTGTTTGTCACTCGTCATCATGTTTTTTTCTGTCAAAATGTCTATTATGTGACTTTAAGAAAAACAGCAGACAACAATTTTAACTCTTTCCTCCCTGAAACTTTAAATGGACAAATCCAGTTTCGATTTTAGTCTAGTCCATTTCTGACTTTTAAGGGTTGTTTTTGTCATTTTTTGGAATTATGAAAAACAGTGAAGACCCTGATCAGAGGGCTCCTTTCGGAGCCCTCTGATCTGGGTCTTCACTGTTTGCATAGGACATGTGTACTATTCACATGTACACTGTTTGAAAAGCACGCCTATATGCGGGACTAGGGTTCAAAGAGTTAAGCAGAGGATATTGCAGCAGTGGAAAGGTTGGACAGAATTTATTTTTTTGGGAAACAACGGCAAGTGTTATGGTAAGGAGGGAACCATAGTTCAAAGGGCCATTGTGGTGAGGGAGCACTGTAACTGATGTTTAGTGGAAATTTAGAAATCCAGAGCTCTCCTTCCCCACAACGACCTTCTGAACAACAACGCTTAAGCTAAAATTATGCCAACGCCTTAGCCTACTCAACCTTGTAGCTATAGTTATCTAGCAGTCTCTGGTACAGTGGAGAATCTGTTATTCTTTCCCGTTTAAACGCAAACGTACGCAAACGCAAAGCACTAAAACGTAGAAAAGTACAACTTTTTGACAATTCTGAAAGTTCATCTTTATCTTGGTGGCAAACAGTTTGGAGCCTGATCAGACGCCGGGTTACCCGGCGTCTGATCTGGCTCCAAACTGTTTGCACTGTAAATAATAGTTTTAGCGTAAACGCGTTTATTGGGAAAGAATAACAGATTCTCCACTGTATCCTATAGGAATTATAATTATGTAGCGAAGTTCAACGGGAAGAGCTTCTCTAAGCCTTAGGTCAGCCATGAGAAAAATCTAAAAACCTACAAGATTGTGTGACTTTTCTTGAGGATGTTTTCATACCGATTATACATGTAGTTCTTTAATACCAATTGCACAATAGTTTGCTTTTATGTGAGTATTTTCTGGGTTATTTTGCAAATACATTCTACAATGTACACCATTTGTTTTTCAGTCTCTTTAACCATTTACCCCATAGCCTGTTTCTAACTTTGAAGATAGGGGTTATCGCTTAAAGCAGGTTGAAAGTAAAGCAGAATGCGCCTAGGCGTATTCTGCTTTACTTTCAGCCTACTTTAAGCTATCATCTTCTAGAATATAGAAAACATTTCTTATGATACATATTTATGACTGTATAAATTGGAACTATTTTCATCAGCTGAGGAATAAATCAAAATGCACTAAAAGGTGCTTCCATGGGGGAAAGGTTAACCATTTACACCATAGTCTGTTTCTAGTTTTGAAAATAGATGACTACTTAAGGCATTTGCAATTGGTCTGCCACCAAAAACTAGGGTAAGGGTAAAATTTAGAAATGTCTGCAGGTTTGTTTGCTATTTTCGTAGAAATTACCTGACATTAACTCGGCCATTTATTGTGACATTAATCTTGCCATTTCTTGTGACATTAACCTGGCCATAAAAATTACATTTTTGGTGGCGGACATGCAATTGTAAAAGTGCTCCACAGCCTGCTTTAAGCTATCATCTGCTAGAGTACAGAATTGTTCTGATTCCTATTCATTATTGTATATAATGGACCTTAGGAATTAATTATATGCGTAAAAGTGCCCATCTGTAGAATAAAGGATTAACCCATTACCCCATGACCTTTTCTAGTTTAAAGAAAGATGATCACTTAGAGCAGGTTGAAAGTAAAGCAGAATGCGCCTTAAGGCGCATTCTGCTTTACTTTGAACCTGCTTGAAGCTAATATCTGCTAGGATATAGAAAATATTTCTTATAATAAAAGTGAATTATTTTCTTTAGAGGAGGAATAAATTAAAGGGGTAAAAAGGCGTATTTATTGGGTAATGGGTTAAATAAGAGTTGATTGTGTCACAGTATCCCATTGGGACAAGATCAATATGTGATATAATGTGGATGAAAGGGTATTCAGTTAAGTCAGTTGTGCAACATCCAATTTTTATCATATTGATTTCATGAGCTCCTTCACTGCCTTACCCTAGTGCAATGGTTATCTTCTAACAGTTTAAATTTTGACCAGATGCTGCATAACACAGCATCTGATCAGGATCCAAACTTTTTGAACTAATTTCAATATTTCTTAAGTGAAAATATCTATAATATAATTTTGAGAAATAAAAGCAGACAACAATTCGATCGCTTAGCGGAAAACTATCGTAACTCCATATTTTGAAATTTTACAGGAGAAGCAAAAAACTGTTTTAATAGTGTTTTTTCCTCATTACAGACTGTTCCTTCACAGGATAAACTTGAAATGTGATCAGAATAACAGGATCAACCTCTGTTTGTACTAGTGTTTTATTAAAAAGCTTTTATAGCACATTTTTGAGATACGATAGTATTACAGTTACATTTTGCTTCAAGATCTATTTTTTGTTAAGTGGAAAACTATCGTAACTTGAAGATACGATAGTTTTCCACTAACACATTAGCCAGTTTTACAAGGAAAGTAAAAGATACATAATTGTATCTCAAAAACTTTACTCCATTACAAAGGCATTTCAAACAGCAAACAATCCCTATCAACACATTATGGCACTAATGTAATTCAGCTTAACCCATTTAATGCTCTGACACAAAATGGTGTCCGCGAAAACCTCCTCTGCATCATATGAAATTGATGTCAATTTGTGGCATATTTTTCATAAAAGTAAAGTGATAGAGACAAACAGACTGGAGGGAAGATCAGAACAAATAAGATATATGGGATCAGATCCTTGCTTCAGCTTGTTTGCAATTTTACAGAATATTTCTTTATCAGTATCCTGAACAAAATGGGATAAGAAAACAAGATTTGAACTAAACAATAGTTACTGTAGAACCCTCTCTATAGTAACCACAAAGAGCAAAGATAGGTGGAAGTGTGTTATATACAGCATGTTTGTATTGCAGAAAGAACTTTTTGCAATATGATTATGTTCTACCACTTGAAAAAAAGACAAGTAAAAGAGTGATAAGAAACTTAATGTGCCTTCAGAAGAAATAGTCTCACTATAAAGGGCGTCAGGGGTTGTGAGTTCGACCCCCTCCGGACCAAGTCCTTCGGATGAGACTTTATAAACCGAGGTCAGATGTATGAGTGCTTTACACTTAGCATCTAAAAGAACCAGAGAACTCTTTCGATAATAAGAGTAGGGCATTGCGCCCGGGTTCTCTGTATCCGATCCTCTCTCTCTGGGGTGTCCAATTAGCCCATAGATATGGCAGAAACGGACGTTAACAAACAAAACAAACGCTATAAAGGGTTCAATCCATTTCTGCACATAGACTGTAATTCATGTTCTTTCACTAGGAAAACCCAGATCAATTAATGAATTATTGTACAATGTATTTTCTAGAAGCTGTTGATGTTTTTAAAACTTTTGATTCTGCGATAGTTAACTGTAAGTATAATCACAATCCGAGATTTGCAAAACACATCAGCTATTTTCCTGAATCATCAATAAATTAATTTGACAGCACACGTCACATTATTAAATGCCATTCGTAACAACATTTAAGTATGAGTTACAGTCCGAGATTTGCACAACACATCAGCTATTTTCCTGAATCATCTAGAAATTAATGACAGCACACACATTATTAAATGCCATGCGTAACCGTATAAGTATAATCACAATCAGAGATTTTCAAAACACATCAGCTTTTTTCCTGAATCTAGAAGTTAATGACAGCACACACATTATTAAATGCCATCCATACTGTAAATATAATAACAAACTGAGATCTACAAAACACATCTGCTATTTTCGGAGTAGATCGAACAATAATTGGTGATCTTTTGAAAGCTTAATTACGGCAATTAGAATTTTAGTCTGTATCATCTAATAACCTTCTAAAGGAGATTTAATCAAATAATATTCCCATTAACGTGAAACACAAACAAGATGTGTTTGTGAATAACTATGCCCCCTGATGTGACCATGACCTCTACATAACCTTGACCTTTATCTGACATGTCACAGGGGCAATCAAGAACTTTTGCAGCTGAGTACAAAGGCCAAATAAGAAGTCACTGTCACACATCTAATTCGAAAGTTATGGCCAAGGTGAAAACAGTGGACAGACAGACAAACAAACAGGCGAAAACAATATGCCCAGACTAAGTCCTGTTGGGTTATAAAAATTAGTGGCAAAGAAACACAATTTGTGGTTTCAGATAATTTAATACATGTAACTTGCAATTGGGGTAAACTGTACTGATTAAAGAATTCACATATTTAATTGATAGAAATTGGGGAAACTTTCACTGTTGATATAACCTGACATAACCATTCTGATTATTATTAACAGACTGTGTCCAGTGTTGTTGTTTTAATCCATTTTGACACAAATACATACAGATTTAGTTAGGTTTAGTTAATTTCAAAATTAAGTGTTGACAAAATAATTGTGAATGTGTTTATTTGTGGGAAAAGAGCGCTTATGTTATAACTCTGGTATGATAATCATAATAGTACTTAATACTATCGCTTATCATCACATCTTTTTAAGTTCACCTTAAACACTGAGAAGGAGTTCTGAATTACCTTCTAAGTATCCCTTTAATTTTTTCTGCCAGTGAAGAAAAATAGTTTCACTTTCAGTCATGAATATGTAGCCGGGTTGAGTTCATGGGGAAATGATTGTAAATTCATGTAAGCCATCCGCTAGCTCAGTAGGGAGAGCACTTAATTGTCCCTTTAACAAGGGGTTCCAGGTGCGAGTCTCGTTTTGGCTGCATGTTTTTCTTACCATGTTACATTTGGCGCCCACAGTATAAAACCAGCAACATTAACATGCAACTGGCATTGTGTGCAAAGTAATAATAAGACACTCCTAAAGAGTTCTTAAGTAAGTGTTCGAGACGAGGTCTTGTAAAGAGTGGGTGTGTGTAGCTGGGCTGAGTTTAGGGTGAAACTGTGGGAAATTTGTGTATGCTGTCCAGTAGCTTAGTCATTAGAGAGCACTATTCTCATAAGCAAGGGATCCCATGTTTGAGTCCCATTCTGGCATGCTTTTCTCACTATGTCATAAAAATGTACCATAAGAAACACGTCCTATATCCTAGCAGATGGTAGCTTAAAACAGGTTGAAAGTAAAGTAGAATTCTGCATTACTTTCAAAAAATTTTAAGTGGTCACCTGTCTTCAAAACAAGACACAGGCTATTCATTTGAGAAATTCTCACTAAGCATAGCAGAAAAATCCATTTTGGATATTTTGAGAATCCCAGGGCAGGCATCAAATCTGGAGCGCTTACATAACAGTCCAATACCAAAACCTCTGCTAAAGAGTCTACTCGGTATCTCATGAGCCCGATATTGGATATATCATTTGCCGCAGCTATGCTATTTATAGTACACACAGAGAGGTCAGTGTGTGGGGACCCTCTCCCCTCCCCCTTTACAAAGTCACTTCCACATTTAAGCCATTTCGGCATGTAAGAAGCCATTTTGGCTTTATAAAGTAATAATAATAATAATAATAATAATAACGATTTTATTTTACGTGGATAACATATTTGGCATGTAACCAATTTTCAATATGGTCCAAGCCTCTATCTGACGAGGAACTCTCGTAACGAAGCATAGCAGGAAAATCCATATTGGATATTATGAGGGATCAAACCTGGGGGGCTTGTGTGACAGTCCAATATCATAACCTCTGAGCTGAAGAGTCTACTCACTAGCTCAGGAGCTTGATATTGGATATATCATTCGCTGAGGCTATGCTATTTATAGTACACACAGAGAGGTCAGTGTGTTGGCTGTAACACTATGCTGTAATGCGTTAGGAGTATTGTTGTTGATGGCTAGCTCATAAGAAAATATGGCCCTCCAAGCTCTAAATGATGCCATCCCATCCCTTGTGGTGACTGTCCAGCAGCGACTTATTATGGTTGTGATGCTCACAGCAGATTTTAGAATCTAGTTATTTTAGAGTTTTGTTGAGAGGTGCAAGTATGCATACAGATGAAATTCTACTGTTTGAAAACAGGATCCCAGGTTCTTTTACGTGCACGGCATGTAGCACTGATACATGAGAACTAGGTTTATCCCATACAAACGCGTATTGACTTGTTAACTTTGCTTGTAAACCCTTTATCTCATAACCTGTTTGTAGTTTTGAAGACATGTGACCACATTAGGCAGGATAAAGCAGAGTGTGACAAAGGCACACTCTGCTTTTCTTTCAGCCTGCTTCAAGCTACCATCTGCTAAGATACAGTACATAGTTTTGGTGGTACATATTCATGACTGTACAAAATGGAACTATTTTCATCAGTAAGGAAATAATTTAAATGCCTGAGGACAGTTTTTGTACTATAGAAGGCTGATTCAAAACCTTTTGGGTAGGCAAGATCAGAGTCTTGTATGTCAAAATAGGCTATAGCTAGACTCTGTGATCAGAAACCTGTTTTGTTTTTAAATGTTTCTGAATTTTATCCTCAAGTTGCAGTTTACAGACTAAATATATATTCCTGTATGAAGTACATAAGCCACTCATATCTTTGAGAAATGGCATCATAATTAACTCAAAATCTCAACAACCTATTCATTTGACAACAATTTTATTCATAGTTTTAGCACTTAACAAAAATCTTTATCTTAGCAAGCTTATAGAAACTGAAAATATGACTTCCTCCCATTTTTATTTGTAATTGGGTAATATTTACATTCTCCCATTTTTCCTTTCCATTGAAAAAAGGATGTTGCCATTTTCAAAGGAGGCAGCTACAGGGCTTTTGGGTCTTTTCTAGGCAAATTTATTTCCAAACTTTGGCAAATTTGCTTGTATTTATGTAAAAATGATCAATATTTTTTTATCTAAGATTCAAATGATGTAATATAAAACTGAATTCAAATAGGCATTTTTTGCACCATTGTCAAGTTGATGATGTGTATAGTGGAACATATTTTGTTGCGATCCAATAGCAAACTGCTTCAATTATGCAGTTATGACTTTTCCTTTCTGGGCACATACTTTTTGTGTTATCTTTGTGACCTACATTAAGGATAAAATGTATTAATGTTAGAAGGTATCACAAATATGATTAAACATGAATCACTAGCACAATTCATGTATTTGCAGATCATTTTATGTCATTCATTTCTCATAAACACCAAAAAATCAGTTTGTTTGTTACTTATAGTCAGTGCAGAACTGTTGTTTGTCCAGTTACAATAGTTTTCAACATAATTTTCCATAAACCAATCATATATATTTTACTGCAAAACTATTGTAACTTGAGATACAATAGTTTTCCAGTAAAAGTTCCATAGAACATTGATGCTTATCTTTCCTGGAAAACTATCGTAACTTGAGATACGATAGTTTTCCAGTAAATGTTCCATACTAAATTGATGCTTACTTTACTGGAAAACTGTTGTAACTTGAGTTACAATAGTTTTCCACTAATGAAAAAATAGAAACACATTAAAAAATTATTTGTAAAACTATCGTAAGTCAAGTTACGATAGTTTTACAATTATGAAATTATTCATATGAGTTACAATACTTTTGCAAATGTTCATTTATTTCAGAACTAATGCAGATATGAGGGCAATTTTTTGACAGAATGTGTATTTCATTCTACTGACTTGTTAAATCACAAAAAACCCTTTTCTGAAAAAAAGTGAGTTACGATAGTTTTCCGCTAAGCGATCGAATTGTTAAAAGCAGAATGATGATATCAATAGCAGTGACTTTAACCCATTACCCCACAAATATGCCTTTTTACGCCTTTGATTTATTCTTACACTGAAGAAAATAGTTCAAATTTATAAAGTCATGAATATATATGATAAGAAATAGTTTCTATATTCTAGTAGATGGTAGCTTAAAGCTGGCTGAAAGTAAAGCAGAATGCCGCTTAAAGCGCATTCTGCTTTACTTTCAACCTGCTTTAAGCGGTCACATATCTTCAAAACTAGAAACAGGCTATGGGGTAATGGGTTAAACACAAAAATTCACAGCTTAATTGTCTATTAATTAATTAAAACTGATCCGGTTATAGTGGTGGTTACATTATATAGTCCCAATTAACGTGTTTATGCTAAGATTATTATGTCCACTGCAAACAGTTTGAAGCCAGATCAGTAACCGTGTAACCTGAGGTATTGTTGCCCGGCATCTGATCAGACTCCAAACCATGTGCCTCTCAGATTTAAACTAAGTAGTTAACATTGTTAAAAACTCATCATTTTCTACTCTTTACTGCATTTCATTTCATTAACTCTAAATTTCCTCCCTGAAACTTTAAATTGACAATTCCAGTTTCCATTTTAGTCTAGTCCATTTCTGACTTTTAAGGGTTGTTTTTGTGAATGTTTGGCATTGTGACAAACAGTGAAGACCCTGACCAGAGGGCTCCTTTCGGAGCCCTCTGATCTGGGTATTCACTGTTTGCATAGGACAAATGTACTATTCACATGTACACTGTTTGAAATTAAGGACGCCTATATGCGGGACTAGGGTTCAAAGGTTACCCATTACCCATAGTCTGTTTCTTGTTTAGAAATCAAAACTCATTAGAAGCAGGTTTAAAGTAAAACAGAATATGTGACTACTTATATATAAAGCAGATTGAAAGGAATGCAGAGTACATCTTAAGTCGTGTTCTGCTTTATTTTCAGCCTGCTTTAAGCTATCATCTCCTAGAGTAAAAAAATATTTCTTAGGATACACATTTATGAATGCATATAAATTTGAACTATTTTTCAGTGGAGGAATAAAATCTAATTACAGTTAAGAGCGTAAAAATGTGTATCTACAGAGTAAAGGGTTAAGTGGGTTGTTGATTTAGAAAGCATACATATGTGTTATACATTCCTGCAGATCACTTGTACACACATCATATCATTAATCCCTCATGGATTAGTGAAGGATTATAAAGTAGAACCTCTCTATTACGACCACTAAAGTATGTTAATCATTTTAGGGTATTTACGATAGGTGACCGCTTAAAGCAAGGTGACAGTGAAACAGAAAGCTCCTTCAGGAGCTTTCTGTTTCCTTGTCACCTTTCTTTAAGCTGTCACCTGTCTATTATATAATCAACTAACCTTTGTTTTAGTGGTCGTAATAGCGAGGTTCTACTGTAGATGATTTTATATATAACAGAAGTCAGAGATCAAAACAAATAAGTCTAGATAAAACTGATCTCCTACTGTAACAGGTGCCAGTGAGGTTAACAGCCTAACTCCATAGAAAATAAGTCTCTAAGCCTTTCATCTGATTAACTCCCCTTTAACCCATTACTCCATACATACGCCTTTTTATTCCTCCACTGAAGAAAATAGTTCCACTTTATACAGTCAGAAATATGTATTATCAGAAATATTTTCCATATTCTAGCAGATGGATCCTTAACGTAGGCTGAAAGTAAAGCAGAATGCGCCCTAAGGCACATTCTGCTTTACTTTCAACCTGCTTTAAGTGCTCGCCTGTCTTCAATACTAGAAACAGGCTATAGGGTAAAAGGGTTAACAGCCTAACTCAATAGAAAAAAAGTCTCTTTAATATGATTAACTCCCCTTTAACCCCTTCCCCATGTCCTGTTTCAAGTTTTGCAAACAAGTGAACACTTAAAGCAGGTTGAAAGTAAAGCAGAATTCAGGCCTTACTGAACTCATGGTTCACTCCTATTTTCAGTAACAAAGCTTATCTGGTACACCTGAAAAGCGAGAATAACACATTACCTAATTACCTTTTTCTAATTTTTTGAGACAGGTGACAACTTAAAGTATGTTGAAAGTAAAGTAGTGGTCTTCAAAGCTAGAAAAAAACGAGACTTAGTTGATCAGTAAATGATCTGTAACCGTCCAAATGTGCTAAGTCACAAAAACTGCACTAAGTGTTGTATATGGTACAAATCAATACCGTTTACAATTAATTTCCAATGAAATACAGCAATTAAAGCCACTCTTTTTATAGCTAACTGGGTATTTAAATAATGATATACTGAAAACATAAAACCCAGTGAGAAATGAATGATTTTAATAGCATCAAATTACGCCACAACACAATAATTTCATTGAAAACTGGGCTGACTTGCAAGGCATTTCAAACAAAAACTAATTTATTTTAACCCATTCCCTATGCTGTTTTTTGTTTGTTTATGAGTTAGAAGGCTGCTTCTGCTTTAACTTTTGGCTGCTTCCGGCCATTACCCCATAGCCTGTTTCTAGCTTTAAAGAAAGATGATCATTTAAAGCAGGTTGATATATAGGGATGCTCTTAAGGTAAGAAAATGTAATGAACTATTTCTTCAAGTAAACCAATAAAAACTGTGTAGAGACAAGAACAGTGGGCAACTTTCCAATTTAGTCCAGTCCTTTAGGGTTGGTTATTTTGGTCAATATATTGCAATATCAACAAGAGTTGTCAGAGAGACAACAAAGCTCGCCACCGGCACCTTTAGAAACTTAAAAGCACACTCAAGGTCACAGAGGTCAACCTTTTTGCCTGCATGGAAAGGTCTTGTCCATATACACTGGCAAATCAAATATGAAAATAACACCTCAAGGGACATAGGAATTATAAGCATTTTTGAAACCTAAACACAGATTTCGAAACCTAAAACCTTTCGCGACCTTAGTTCAAGGTCAAGGACACTGGGCTAATTTTTTTGCATGCATGGAAAGATCGTGTCCATATACACATGCATGCCAAATATGAAAGAAATATCTCAATGGATATATGAGTTAAAGAAATTTTGAGAAACCTAAACGCAGACTTTGAAACCTAAACGCGGGTCCTTAGTTCAAGGTCAAGGTCAGAGGGCTCAAACATTTTGCATGCAAGGAAAGATGTTGTCCATATACACATGCAAACTGAATATGAAAGGAATATTTCAATGGACATAGGAGAAATAAAAATTTTGAAAAACCAAAACACAGATTTCGAAAACTAAACATTGGCCCTAAGTTCAAAGTCAAGGTCACAGGGGTCTAAATTTTGCAGTGCCTGGAAAGGTCTTGTCCATATACACACATAAAGCAACTATGAAAGCAATACCTCAAGGGACATAGAAGTAAAAGGCATTTTCCAAAACCTAAACACAGGCCCTAAGTTCAAGGTCACAAGGGTCCAAATTTATCTGTGCATGGAAAGGTCTTGTCCATATACACACACATACCAACTATGAAAGCAATACCTCAAAGGATATAGAAGTTAAATGGATTTTCGAAACTTAAACGCAGATTTCGAAACCTAAACACAGGCTCTTAGTTCAAGGTCAAGGTCACAGGGGTCTAAATGTTTCTGTGCATCGAAAGGTCATGTCCATATACACATACATACCAGCTATGAAAGCAATACCTCAAAGGACATAGAAGTTAAAGGCATTTTTCTAAACCTAAACACAGATTTCGAAACCTAAACGCAGGCCCTAAGTTCAAGGTCAAGGTCACAGGAGTCTAAATTTTTCTGTGCATGGAAAGGTCTTGTCCATATACACACACATACCAACTATGGAAGCAATACCTCAAGGGACATAGAAGTTAAAGGCATTTTCTTAAAATTGTTTACGCCGTTCACGACGACGACAACGACAACGACGACGACGACTACACCGGGGGTATTGCAATAGCTCGTCATGTACTACGTACAGGCGAGCTAAAAACAGTAAAGACCCTGATCAGAGGGCTCCTTCAGGAGCCCTCTGATCAGAGTCTTCACTGTTTGCATAGGACAAGCACAAGTCATACACGTATGCATGAACACCGTTTGCAATTTAAAAGATGTGTATCTGCACGCCTATGGTTCAAAGGGTTAATGAAGAGTCTGAACCATGAGTTATCAAATTCATTTTTCAAAACTTTCGAGTCCCACTTAGAAATCCAGAGCATTTTAAGAGTTGAAAGAGTTTAAGCTAAATATGGGCATGACCTTCCTAGCAAGAAGTTTGCTTGCGTAATGTGGTTCCTATAATCTAACTGCTTAAGAAGTAGGACTATTTGTTAAGCCACTAAGTCTATATAACCATCACGGGCATCATAACATTCTTCCAAGTTGTCCATACAAAACAATTGTTTGTCATCCTTTAAGAGGAGTGGATCAATGCTTAAACTCTTTACCCTATGAACTTGTTTTTAGTTTCAAGACAAGTGACCACTTAAAGCAGGTTGAAATTAAAGCTCTGCTTTACTTATTTCAGCCTGCTTTCAGCTACCACCTGCTAGAATAGTAATGACTGTATGCATTGGAACAATTTTCTTTAGTGGAGGATAAATCAAATGTATACAAGAGGGCCAAGATGGTCCTTAAGCGCTCACCTGAGTACACCATGTAAAACGTGACTAAGTAATCTAATTTTTGGACAGACATGACCAACATTCATACTAGACCTAGATTTTATTGAAGCAAAATTTTGACCAAGTTTCATTAAGATCAAATGAGATTTTTAACCTCAAGTGTGATAACAAGGTGTTTCTATGATTTGATCTAATGACTTAGTTTTAAACCAGACATAACCCACAATTTTGAAGTTATACACAAATAGCAAAAATAAAGAACAAAATGTGTGGCTGTGTCTTGTCAGATGAAAGAAAAGTAAAAAGCTCCTGTTTAAAGATCTGTTTTTATTTATGCTTTTCGGTGGATTACTGGGAAAAAGCAGTGGATTACCTCTTGATAATCCACTGCTTCAAGCAGTGGGATTATCGTCGCTCGTGTTTCTTTTTATGAGTTTTCCCCGTAGGGCTCCCCAAGAATCGTAGTCAAACGTGTCTTATCGTTCAATTCCGGCAGTCTGTTTAGTCGCGAACCACTCAACGGAAGAACATGAATCCAAGATCGGAAGTAACGACGTAATTCCGGTGACGTCAAATCAGTTAATAAGTGACGTCATTTTACCCCCAACTGTCACGTACATGTGTTCGACATAAAACTTGGGGCTCAGCACGGGATAAGTAATGTACTTTCGCTTTCTAAATTTAATCCATTTCGTGAGCATCAGACTGTTATATTTTCACGAGTGGCAAAGCCACTCGTGAAAATATAACGTCTGATGTTCACGAAATGGATTAAATTTCGATCTTACACTGAAATAAACAGTTAGCCTCTATTTAATACCATAAGCAAGAAAATGTCTCCTTTACTTACATGTAATGTATATGGATTAACAGGATAGGGTTATATGACAAAAATGAATATAATATTATATTCATGCAGGCCTCTTTCTGGCCATTTTGGGAAAACTGCAATGTCTTATTAAGGAATTTATTTGCGAAAAATAACTTTTTTTTCGCCTTCAGATTTGGGATTTTTTCCCACTGTGGGAATAAATTTTTACAATTTCTCAATGGGAATTGGAGCATCAGAAAAAGGCCTGCCATGGGGTTAAATACTGGTGGCAACTTAAAGAAACATGAAGGAAAAGCAGAAAGCTTCTATACGAGAATTTTGCTTTATTTTCATCATAATTTAACCAATTTTTATGCATAAATTTACAATAATTTATTCCTCCAGAAAATAGTTCTAGTTATACAGATATGAATATGTATCAGACTAACAAAATTGAGTTTCTACATTCTGATAGATGGTAGCTTAAAGCATGTGCATTCTGCTGACTTTGAACCTGCTTTAGTGGACACCTGTTTTCAATAATATGAAAAGGCTCTGGTGTAAAATGTTAACCCACTCTCCCATAAATACTCCTTTTTACACCTTTTATTTATTCCTCCTCTGAAGATATACTGTCAGGAATATGTACCATAAGAAATATTTTCTACATCCTAGTAGATATTAGCTTTAAGCAGGTTGAAAGTAAAGCAGAATGTGCCTGAAGGCACATTCTGCTTTACTTTCAACCTGCTTTAAGTGGTTACCTATCTTCAATACTAGAAACAGGCTATGGGGTAATGGGTTAAGCAACTACCTGCCAATACACAGGTAAGTTTGATATAGGAGATTTGCACACAAGGCTGTATAGAGGAAAAGGGTAAAAAGGTGACCAAACATTGCTTAACAAACAAAACTTGAGATCTACAGACCTGAGGCCTTTATAAAGTACTTAAACTACAATTACAGAAACATGTACAGTACTTTGGCACCGTCACTGGCTGTCAGAATGTTTGGAAATTACCAATAGCGCTAAAACTAACTTTGAAATAGAACCTCATGAAGACCACACTGTCAATATTTGATGAAAGTCTCACGCTTCAAATGGTCCAAATGAACTTTCTATAGACTCCTTCAAACAGCTGGGATCCAGATCAGATGCCATGTAAACGTGGGATATGGTCAGGATCCAAGCTGTTTGACACTCCTATCATATATTTGCATATAAGTAGGGAGTAGGAAAACAGTTGTTATAGCTTTAAAGCAAGAAATATTATTAGCGTGGGATATTTATTCAGCGCTTGAAGGGTTAAGTCCAGTGTATTTAGGGCGTAATATTTGCCCGGGTGCCAATGCTGACCATGCGTTATTCAAATAACTGGTCCATTTAACCCTTTCTCTCATAAAAACCACATACTGTTTACCCCTTCACTGTATAATTCCTCATAGACATGCTTCTATGTGTTTCTACTGTGACCAGATACCGTCAATCTTCTCAACTAAATATTCATTTATAAAACTCCAATCATTATGAACATCTATCATCTACACATTGGTTAATAATATGGTGAATATATTTTCTCAAGGAAAGAGTTAGATACTATATGAAAACAGTGCAGACAATGATCAGACAGCTCCTTCAGAATATTTAAAAGAATATAATTATACAGTCAAACTTTGATATCTCAAAGTTGGTTTTGTCAAACATACCCATATTTCAAACTTTGAAATATGGGTATGTTCAACTTAACCTAGCATGAAATAATGCAGTTCATATGTTGAGCTATCGGACAGTTCGAGTTAAACGAGTTCGAGATATCAAAGTTTGACTGTACATAATATTATTACCAGTAGGATGATTTATTCAGCTTGAGATGTTTTGGGTAAAAGCATCTGATCTAACAAGCGCCTTTTGCGCAAATGTAATTGGCTGTTTCCGCCAAAAAACATTGAGCGCTGAATACAACACCCTGTAGCGCACCACCAAATAAGGATGTGTTTATTATATGCCTTCAATATACACCATTGAAAAAATGTATAGTTGTCTAAATCATTTTATATCCAGAAACATTACATATTTGAAGCAGAACAGTTCTTTTATACCACAAAAAATAATGTGAATCTTGAACATGTATGTGTAACCATGATACATGTCGTCATGCTGATCAAAGTTGACGTAAGATTAAAATACAAACTGTAAAATAAGATACAGACTCTTGTATCTTATTGTACAGATACATGTACGCAGAAAAGCTTGATATCATGGGAAAGCATTAATAAACACTCCCTATTATTACCAGATGGTTAAAGAACTTGTTAAACATTGTAAGATCAGATTATTATCCAAGGAATTTAGGCTTCAAGTACTTGTTTTAGACAAGCACTTAAATACATGTGCAATCTTTAACACATCACACCATAAAATACCTTTTTACTGCTTTAAATCAATCCCTAAAATGAAGAAAATAGTGCCACTTTATACAGTCATGAATGTGCACCATAAGATTTTTTTTATCCTAGCAGATGGCAGCTTAATACAGGCTGAAAGTAAAGCAGAATGTGCTGTTATTTCCAACCTGCTTTAACCCTTTACCTGATAGCCTATAGCTATGTCTAGTACTTAAGATAGGTGACTACTTAAAGCAGGCTGAAAGTAAAGCAGAATGCGCCTAAGGGCGCATTCTGCTTTACTTTCAGCCTGCTTTAAGCTATCATGTGCTATAATATAGAAAATATTCCCCATAATACATGTTCGTAACTGATTAAATTGGAACTATTTTCTTCAGCGGATGAATAAATCATATCCGCTAAAAGGCGCTTCTATTGGGGAAAGGGTTAACTCTTTCCTCCCTGAAACTTTAAATGGACAATTCCAGTTTCCATTTTTGTCTAGTCCATTTCTGACTTTTAAGGGTTGTTTTTGTCAATGTTTGGCATTATGACAAACAGTGAAGACCCTGATCAGAGGGCTCCTTTCGGAGCCCTCTGATCTGGGTCTTCACTGTTTGCATATGACAAGTGTACTATTCACATGTACACTGTTTGAAAAGCACGCCTATATGCGGGACTAGGGTTCAAAGAGTTAAGCCGTCAACAGTTGAGGAATAGATAAAAAGATGTGTGTTTTAATGCTGAAAAGTTCAGGAAATAAGCTAACATCTACTAGAATATAGAAAATACTTCTTATGATACATATTTTTGACTATATAATCATTGGAACTCATTTCTTCAGTGGAGGAATAAATTAATTGTGTTAAAAGGTGTTAAAAGGTATATCTAAGTGGTAATGGGTAATATAGCTCCATGCTTCTTCAATGAAAGATTGGTGAACACAGGTTTGAGCACATTGTTGGACATTTGTTTGATCTACACATGAGCAAGCTGACACACGAAATTATTACTGTAAGACCAATTTAGTTAAAAGGCATTTAAAGATCTGTTGAAAAGAAATGTCACCCACAATACCGATGTTTGTATGACTACAAATCTACACGTATATTTGTTTGAATTAATATTGATATAGGTTCAAATTACAATATTGAAGGATTTCGTGTGAAAATCTAGCTTTAAACATGTCTTAAACAGGGGAGGTAATCTATGTATAGGATTTTGGGTGAAAATTTAGCTTTAACTCTTACCATGCTAGCAGTGGATATGTACCACAGTGATTATTTTTGCAGTTTGGATCTAGATGAGAGGCCATATAATGTGGCGTCTCATCAAGATCCAAACTGTTTGCTATTCTGACCCTGCTTTGAAAAGAAATTTAGAAATATCTATTATTACAACAATAGCAGATGAAAATTGTTTCAGACGAAAAATTACCCAGGTCTCTAATACAAGGGGGGTATTACCTAAAACATTTCCAACATTTTCATATTATGTCTCCACCAAACCACATATTAACCCTTTCCCCCATAGAAGCGCCTTTTAGCGCACTCAGTTTATTCTTGCTCTGAAGAAAATAGTTCCAATTTATACATTCATAAATATGTATAATACAAAATATTTTCTATATTCTAGCAGACGATAGCTTAAAGCAGGCTGTAAGTAAAGCAGAATGCGCTTAAAGCGCATTCTGCTTTACTTTCAACCTGCTTTAAGTGGACACCTATATTCAATACTAGAGATATGCTATGTGGGAAAGGGTTAAGAGACTTACTTATTAGAATTGTCTTAACCCATTACCCCAGAGTCTGTTTCTAGTAATGAAGATAGGTGACCACTTAAAGCAGATTGAAAGTAAAGCAGAATGCGCCTTAAGGCACATTCTGCTTTACTTTCAACCTGCTTTAAGACACCATCTGTTAGAATATAGAAGATATTTCTTATGATACAGATTCTTGACTGTATAGATTGGAATTATTTTCTTCAGAGAAGGAATAAAAGTAAGGCGTAAAAAGGCGTAATTATGGAGTAATGGCTTAATTAACCCTTAGCCTGCCAAATAAATTGTCGTCTGCTATATTTCCCATCTGCTTCAAGTTTCAAAGTGCTTCTAAGTTGCTCAAAATTGCTGAAAATGTTGTCCGAGTGTCAAACAGCTTGGATCTGAATGAGACGCCGAGTTACTCGGCGTCTCATCCGGATCCAAGCTGTTTGCATATGGAGCTATAGTCGTGAGTGGCAGGCTAAGGGTTAACCCTTCTTCAGCTAAATATTCATATCTAAAAGTGTTCCACTATAAACATTGATCACTTCAACTATTACACTCAGAAAGTTGTGCACACTTGACGTGTCAGATAGAATAAAACAATCACTCAGAGAAGACAAAGCCTTCTGCCTTCTGAAATGGGTCCACACTGTTTTAAAAGGCTTCAATATATGCTAGAAGCAGGTTAAGAATTTCAACATTTGACGACTTTGAAGCAGCAGGCATAAAATTCAGAATTTCTACAGATGATATATTGTAGAGATGACATATGTACGAGATTTGAAAACGTCCCGTACAATGACCTCGACAATTTAATCACTAGGATCAAATAAGATATATACAGATATAGCTATTAAAATTCCCACAGCTCAAATTACCTAATTAAAGCAGATCTGTATTTAACAACTTTTTCTACCCTGGGCAGTCATACTGTCAGTTACTCAATTGTTATAAGACTAGCTATTCAAGAGAATACACATAGTGATGTTGTGAATTATGTACCATCAGAAATATTTTCTACATTCTTGTAGCGGAAATCGAGCTGAAAGTAAAGCAGAAATTGATAATGCTCATTAACACATTCAAGCCTAGCGACAAGTATACTTGTCATTTACAAACAGTGTACCTGTGAGAATTACATGTGTCCTATGCAAACAGTGTAGACCCTGATCAGAGGGCTCCTTCAGGAGCCCTCTGATCAGGGTCTACACTGTTTGTCATTTTGAAATATATTGTAAAAAATAAACTCTAAATAGTCAAAAAGGGACTATACTTATTTTGAAATTGGAATAGTCCATTGAAAGTTTCAGGGGCGAATGAGTTAAGATACTTTACTTTTGTCCTGTTTTAAAGCTTACCATCATGCAGTCTTTAATACTGAAAACAGTTTATGAGGGAAATGGTTTGTGCAGAGAAAAAAAATTGCAGAACTTAATTAATCCCGTCACTACAGCCTCCGGTGACATAATAAAGGGGTAGCATAATAAACTATAGGTTTATCTGTATAGTAGCAGGTTTATCTGTATAGTAGCTGTATGAATACTACGGAACTATTTTTATTTTCATTACCCAAAGCAAATAGCGAAGAAGTTGATTTTAGACGCAAAAAACACCCTTGATATGTTTGATAACGATTTAGCATCCACAAAAATAGAAAAAAATTATTTACACACAAAAAAAAAGTTTGGATCAAATGGGTTTTGAACGCGGATTGCCATGATGGGAGACGTCGATGCTTACTGCTGGGCCATAGAAGCACATACAACGTGACGTCGATTTAAGTTATATAAAGTTTGTATATTGACGCGTTTTTTAAAAAAATAATAATTTAGATAAAAACTAACCAGAATAAACATTGTTTTTTTAAAAACAAGTTCACAAATAAATCTACATATCCATACATAATATTTCTATTCTCATATGGACCTACGCTTAAAAATTAGGAACCATTCTACAATCGTCTTTGATTCTATTTTAAGCCTACTTCTGCTAAAGTAAAGCCACAGGTACTTGACCTCATATTCCGAGGGCACCACAAGAGAATACCGGTGATCTAGTCTATTTTAGCATCAGATTAAGTTGATAGTTTAGACTACCTGTTGGATCCCCGTTTTATACATTGTCTTTATATATATGGTAATAGAAGTCTAGTTTTTCAATAGATCTAGATCTATGTCTCAAATACCTGTGGCTAAAGCAATACATGCACTGTGTACAGTAGTAGAGCAACACGTTGAAGGAAACTTTAGGTAGGCTAATAAACAAACCAGAGTGCCAGCTTTAGTAGCAAATTTCAACATAATCATTGCATTGGATGTAGAGTTTGAATCTAAGTGGTAAAAAAAGTTCTAAACTGTTCCAAAACAATAAACGACATTGACGAGTAACGAGAAAACTGATGACGATTTCCAGTCGTTATTTTTGGCAATTTTAACTTCTGAGTTGAAGCGTAAAGTATAGCTCATTTGAGTTAAAATGTATAACTTGTCAAATTTGAATCGACTCACTTTTCCTGTTTGTCACTCTAAGCGTTTTGTTGTGGTCATTTTTTTCTGTTGTGTAAGTATAACTAAGCGCAATTCGGCTGGGAGCGGTTATTATTTTTTTGTATGTCAGAAATTACATAAAACTGTTCAAATTAAGTATTATTGTACATTTGAATGGCCAGAATCATTCAATGACGGGATAAATCGAATAATATGTCATTGCATGAGATAGGACTTGTTTATTCTGCTCGAGGAGAAATCACTGACCACTCGGCAAGCCTCGTGGTCAATGATTACTCCTCTTGCAGAATAAACAAGTCCTATCTCATGCAATGACATATTATTCTCTATATCTCCAACAGGGAATGATCAATCCAAAATACTTCTTTCCACCCTTTAACCCCATAAATACGACTTTTTACACCTTTAATTTATTCTTCTTCTATAGAAAAAAGCTCCATTTTATAAAGCCATGAGTAATTGCACCATAAGAAATAGTTTCTGTATCCTAGAAAATGGAATCTTAAAGCAGGCTGAAAGTAAAGCAGAATGTGCCTGAAGGCACATTCTGCTTTATTTTCAACCTGCTTTAAGTGATTACCTTTCTTCAAAACTATAAAGCGGCTATGGGGTAAAGGGTTGACTGTTATGTTATCGGCTGAAAAACCTGCAGTGTACATTTTATTAATTACTCCTTTTTTTTCAATATACAGTAAGACCTCTCTAAAATGACAACTAGATTAAGTAAATTATTTTGTGCTTAAGGTATGTGACTGCTTAAAGCAAGTTGAAATTAAAACATAAAGCTCCTTTATGAGCTTTTTCTGTTTTACTTTCACCTTGCTTTAAGCTATCATTTGTTTTTCACACAATGTATAAGCCATATTTTAGTGATCGTAAAATGGAGGTTTTAACCAGGAACTTTCAACAATTTTGATTGTGATCAAATACCAAGTTTATAGCAATATATGATGACTGATATAGATCTAAACTGTTTAATTAGGTTAATTTGCACTAGGCAAGGAAATTTAGGACCCTTCTGCAATAAGTGTATACTAAATTACTGCTTTTTGAAAATGATGTAGACCCAGATCAGACAGCTCCTGAAGGAACAGTCTGATCAGGATCTGCAGTGTTTCTTGTCATCTATATAACATGCCAGGTTTGAAAGCGTTCCTAGGAAAACTTTCTTTACTTTATGAGTTAATGTAATAGTTTGGATGAAATATGGTCATTGGAGTTTTACAGGTATAAGAATATTCAGCATGACAAAGGATTAAAATGGTGTTGACTGATCATTGATCAGTTAAAGCCCTGGTGTTTGACTCTAGTAATGAATAGACACTGTTGATTTTATGGATCTGATCGAGGACCCAATAATGAATGTCAGAATGTACCTAGTAGGAGTAGTCTAATATAATGGTTACCTATAAACTATGTTAAACCTTTCCAATTTTCTCACAGAATCAAGCCTTTAAAGCTCACTTAACCCATTACCTCATAAATATGCTTTTTTATGCCTTTCATATATTCCTCCACTGAAGAAATTAGTTCCTTTCTATACATTTATGAATATACCCCACAGCAAACAAAAAATTCTGATATCCTTGCAGATGGTAGCTTAAAGCAGGCTGAAAATAAAGCAGAATGTGTCTAAAGATACATTCTGCTTTACCTTCAATCTGCTTTAAGTGATCATCTATCTTCAAAGCTAGAAACAGGCTAAAATTGCGTAATGGGTTTAAGATTGTTTTATTTAAATATAAAAGAGAAAAATAAAAATTGTCACAACCACAATATAAACTCTTTCAACTCCATGGACCTGTTTAAGCTATACTCATTATATTTGCAAACAGTGTAGACCCAGATCAGATGGCTCCTACAAGAGCCCTCTGATCTGGGTCTACACTATTTGCTAATTTGACCAGTATTTATTAAACTAACCAGAATTCCAAGTAGACTGGTTCATGTTTTGGTAACTAAAATGATCTACAAAGGAATCTAACCCCCAAAAGAGTAGACACCGGTAACTTAGTGTTGAGAGAGTTAACACATTCAACCCTAGCGACGAGTATAGTCATCATTTACAAACAGTGTACCTGAAGATTACACTTGTCCTATGCAAACAGTGTAGACCCTGATAAGAGGGCTTCTTAAGGAGCCCTTTGAACAGGTCTACACTGTTTGTCAGTTTCAAATATATTGTGTAAATCACCCCTAGATAGTCAATAATGGACTAGACATATTTTGAAATTGGAATTGTCCATTAAAAGTTTCAGGGGTGAATGAGTTAAAGCATTCATATATCGTTTTAGCTCTTCCTTGAATGGCATCTGACCAAAAGTCTAGCTGTATACAAAATCAATTTTAAATTATCTTCAACAACATGAAAAGAGCACCGTCATTAGGTGTCACAAATTGCCATATACAAGATACAAGATACAAGATACAAGATATTTTATTGTAAATAAAGGCCACCGGCCCACAATACATCAATACAATAAGTTGCAAACACATTAGTACAGAGTTGCAAATCAAACATGTCCGTTATAAATTCATGTCAAAATTATACGCTCGAGTTACGCTATATTTGTCTGAAGCTTAGAGTTGGCTGAAAGTAAAGCAGAGTGCACCTTAAGGCGCACTCTGATTTTACTTTCACCCACTTCAAGTTTTGACCTGATTTCGAAACCGGGAACCGGCTAGGATATAGAAACCATATCATAATATATAAATCAAGTTTATAACAGTGATGAAGCTTAAAGCTGGCTGAAAGTAAAGCAGAATGCACTTTAAGGAGCATTCTACCTCTACTTTCAACCCACTTCAAGTGGTAACCTGTCTTCAAACCTATAAACATACTACTATATATTTACCATTCTATGTATATAAATCAGAATTAATAAAGTGAATTTTTGCTTAACGCTGGCTGAAAGTAAAGCAGAAAGCGCCTTAAGTCGCGATCAACACATCAAAATAGAATGACTTTTCCATAGTATATAAGTCAAAGTTTGTACAGTTATTGGAGCTTAAAGCTGGCCGAAAGTAAAGCAGAATGCGCATTAAAGCGCATTCTGCCTTTATTTTCAACCAACTTCAAGTGGTATCCCGTTTTCACAATTTAAAATATGCAATCTCCTAATCCTTTGCCTGCCAAGAGTAACTTTAACTGAAATCTAAAACACAGTTTAGTTACAGATCAGATGCAAACTTTGCAAAGGAACTTGGCATTTGATCTGAATCCAAACTGTTTGACATTCATAATGTTTCTTCACTTCAAATGATATATAAACTAAACTTCTAAATTTGATAAAATATGTTCACACTAATTTTGACACCAGTTGTACAAACAAGATCAATATATATAACTGAAAGTTAAAAATGGTGTTTATAATCATGTGCAGTCGTTCAAGGTTTCAAGTCTTCCACAACTCTTTTAGAACCTCTCTATTATTGACCCCTAGACAGAGGACTAGTTGTATTAAAGAAAGCCGACAGCTTAAAGCAAGATGAGAGTAAAGCAGAAATCTCCTGAAGGAGTTTATACTTGCTTTATTAAAGCAGGTATAAACTCCTTCAGGAGCTTCCTGCTTTATTTGGAACTTGCTTCAAGCAGCCATCTGCCTTTAAACACCAAAAAATAACCTCATTGGGTGGTTGTAATAGAGATGTGCGCTCTAATGCATTTCTAATTAAATGGTTGACATAACCTTGGGAAAGTGAAATTGATCCAAAGCTCTGAGACAGTACGGTTGAACTTCGATATCTCGAACTCGGATAACTTGAAATATCCGATATTTCAAAACTTGAATTTGCCTTATTTCAAGCTTGGTTTAGGTGAACATACCCGTGTTTCAAAGTTAAAACGCGGCTTAACCGCGTTTTAACTTTGAAATACGGGTATGTTTGACTTAACCGAATTCGAGATACCGAAGTTCGACTGTATACCTTTTGTACAATATAATGCTTTGAGCAACATTGAATTAAATTCATGGGACAACCTTTTTCTAATTTTGAGGACAGGTGACCTCTTAACCCTTTCCCCCATATAAGCGACTTTTAGCGTATTCAATTTATTCCGCCGCTGAAGAAAATAGTTCCAGTTTATACCCTCATGAACAATTACCATTACAAATTTTTTTCATAGCCTAGCAGAATTTAGCTTAAAGCATGCTCAAGGCACATTCTGCTTTACTTTCAACCTGCTTTAAGTAGTCACCTGTATCCAAATTTAAACCATAAGCAGGCTATGAGGTAAAGGGTTAAAGCAGGCTGAAACTGCTTTTAGATATCATCTGCTAGGTTATAGAAAATACATCTTATGATGCATTCTCCTATTTGCATAAATTAGAAATGTTTTCTTTAGTGGAAGAATAAATTAAAGTCGTTAAAGGGTGTGTTTATGTTGTAATGGGTTAACTCCTCATATTAATGTTTTCATATGGACTTTTCCACTTTTTTCATTCTTATGGCTGTTTCACAGAATCATAATGGAAAATAAAAGGAAACCAAACAGGTCTGGAAGTAATAAAACTTATTCTTGACTTTATCTGGTGACAATCAAAGAATGAATGAATAATGTTCTACAGCCAATCAACACAAATGGTCATTTTAAACCCATGCCTTTAATTTATTATTCTACTGAAGAAAACTTTTCCACATTAAACAATTATGAATATGTAGCATACGAAATATGTTCTGTATTCTAGCAGGTGGTTGCTTAAAGCAGGCTGAAGGTAAAGCAGAATGTGCCTTCAGGCACATCCTGCTTTACTTTCAACCTGCTTTAAAAAGCATAAGAATGTGTATCTATGGAGTAACAGGTTAGGAAAGGTAATAAAAGTGTTTTATATAACACTTTCTCTCTCTGTTAATATACACCAATGAAACCAGACCCCAAGTCAGTTAGTGTTACATCTTGCAGTGTAACATGAACAAATTGATTGTATTACCCAGGTTTTACGACAGGTACCCAGCAAGTCTGTGAATGAGGCTTATTGTTCCCTGATCGATTAGTAACCATAGCCCTTGTAGGTACGAGAGAGTCCTGTTTGACAGATTATGAGGATTTTATTGATGGACAGAGTTGTCAATTAACTTATACTACAACCCTGAAACTTCAAATGGACAATTCCAGTTTCCAATTAATTCTAGTCCATTTTTGACTATTTGGGGTGTTTATTGTTATATATTGAAAATTACAAGGAGTGCACACCCTGGGAGCCCTAGCTCTGATTTGAGTTTATACACCCTTTGCGGACAAGTGTACTCATCATAATTTAACTGTTTATACTTGATGTGTATATTTGATTATTTGTTGCTTAGGGCTGAATGAGTTACAGATTCCAAAGAGGGTAAACCATGTTTTATATTATACCTCATCACGGTCAAAAGTGTTTGCAACATTCATCACAATTTTATTGTTAGCATGTAAAGAATTAACCATTTACACCATAATCTGTTTCTAGTTTTGAAGACTGGTGAGCACTAGAAGCAGGTTGAAAGTAAAGCAGAATGTGCCTTAAGGCACATTCTGCTTTACTTCCAACCTGCTTTAAGATACCATCTGATATGATATAGAAAATGTTTCTTTTGGTACATGTTTATGACCGTATAAATTGAAACTATTTTCTACAGTGGAGGAATAAATTTAATGTGCTAAAAGGTGCTTCTATGAGGGGAAATGGTTAAAACACAGCATGCCATTAGCTTCATTCAATTAGAGGGGCACAATGCTGTCAATACTTCAGTCATAAAACAGTCAAACATTTATGAAACGTTCTAGTTTTGAATACAGATAGTTGCTTAAAGCAGCCTGAAAGTAAACCAGAAAGCTCCTTTATGTGCATTCTGCTTTATTTTCTGTCTGCTTGAAGATACCCTTTGCTAGAATATAGGAAATATGTTATAGTGTATATTCATGACTGTATAAATTGGCACTATTTTCTCAAGAAAAGGAATAAATTGAAAGTATTAAAAGGCATATTTATGGAGCAATGTATTAAAATATAGTTCAGCCTAAACCTTTTGAATTGTTTGCCCGATGAAGAAAATAGTTCCAATTTATGCAGCAATATGAACATGTATCAAAAGAAATACATTGTAACTAAGTTTCTAAATCCTAGCAAATGGTAACTATATAAACAAAGAAGACTGAACGTAAGCAGAATATGCTTTAGGTGCATTTGCTTTACTTTTGAAGTGGTTTCCACTACTATATTAGAAACAGGGCAGGGGTAAAGGTTTAAGCAGCCACTTAGCTTAAATACAGTTGGATATAGGTGATGTGTTTAAAGGGTTTAACTCATTCATCCCTGAAACTTTTAATGGACAATTCCAATTTCAAAATAAGTCTAGTCCATTTTAGACTATTTATTTTAACAATGTATTTCAAAATGACAGTGTAATTCCTGTCTCATGAGACAAGTGTAATCCTAACAGGTACACTGTTTGTAAATGATGAGTATACTTGTCACTAGGGTTGAATGTTTTAATCACTGGGAATAAAATCTAAAAGTGAATTTTACTTCCCTATATTACTGTGGAAATCTTTTGATCTTGATGCAGAGCTGCTGTAATTCTGACATTTCATCTGGATCCAAACTCACACAATGTAAAATTGTCAGTATTAATATATATGTTATTATCCTTAGTAGTGAAATCATTTAACCCATTACCCCATAAATATGCCTTTTTAAACCTTGAATTTATTTCTCTACTGAAGCAAATAAATCCATTTTTTGCAGTCATTGTTATAAACAATAGGAAATATTTTTTATATAGAGGATAATTGTTTTTTTCAGTATAAGATAGAAATTTAATCCATTGAGTGAACATCAGACGTTATATTTTCACGAGTGGCGAAGCCACGAGTGAAAATATAACAGTTTGATGTTCACGAAATTCGATCTTATACTGAAAAAATACAATTATTCTATTTATTTATGCTTTTTAAACGAAATTGTTCGACAATTGTGAAAGCGAAAGTACATGATTTACCCCGTGTTGAGCCCCAAGTTCATATCGAACACATTTTCGAAACAGTTTCCCGTACGATGACGTCACTGATTTATTGATTTGACGTAATCCGAATTACCTTGCCTTTACCCCATTGTCCGTTTCTAGTTTTGAAGACAGTTGACTACTTAACTCTTTCCTCCCTGAAACTTAAAATGGACAATTCCAGTCTCCATTTAAGTCTAGTCCATTTCTGACTTTTGAGGGTTGTTTTTGTCAATGTTTGGCATTATGACAAACAGTGAAGACCCTGATCAGAGGGCTCCTAGGAGCCCTCTGATCTGGGTCTTCACTGTTTGCATAGGACAAGTGTACTATTCACATATACACTGTTTGCAAAGGACGCCACACATTTAATTAATTTTTCCATAGAAGAAAATAGTTCCATAAGAAATAGTTTCTGTATCCTAGGAGAAGGTAACTTAAAGCAAGCTGAAAGTAAAGCAGAATGGGCCTTAAGCTGCATTTTGCTTTACTTTCCACCTGCTTCAAGTTGTCATTTGAGTCTTCAGAGCTAGAAGCAGGCAATGGAGTAAAGGGTTACTGGAGGAATAAATTGAAGGCTTAAAACGTTTGGCTTGTTTTGAGTGATTGCCAAACAAAGGTTTAACTCTTTCCTCCCTGAAACTTTAAGTGGACAATTCCAGTTTCCGTTTTAGTTTAGTCCATTTCTGACTTCTAAGGGTTGATTTTGTCAATGTTTGGCATTATGCCAAACAGTCAAGACCCTGATCAGAGGGCTCCTTTTGGAGCCCTCTGGTCTGGGTCTTCACTGTTTGCATAGGACAAGTGTACTGTTCACATCTACACTGTTTGAAAAGGATGCGCATAATGCGGGATTAGGGTTCAAAGATTTAACTGTAAAACCATTTAGCACTTGAATACAATTATGTATGAGTAAGTAGGTCAAAGTTGAATTTCATCCTCGCAAAATTAATATAGGTTTTGAGTAGGAAAAATCTCAATTAAATATTCCATACACATCTACCCATATAAATGGTGTATTATCTATGCCATGAATGCCTTAACAAAATTTTAGGTTTGGAATTTCTATGCAAGTGTGCAGACAGCACCCCATAGATATGTACAAGCCATCAAATAAACTTTGTATGAGTTGTGTTGTAAGCTGCCGAATGGGTTACAGACAGGCAGTTAATGCACATACAAAGTACTGTAGAAGCATAATATTATAATGAGTTATTTAACCCTTTCCCACATAGTCTGTTTCTAGTATTGAATATAGGTGTCCACTTAAAGCAGGTTGAAAGTAAAGCAGAATGCGCTTTAAGCGCATTCTGCATTACTTTCAGCCTGCTTTAAGCTATCATCTGCTAGAATATAGAAAATATTTTGTATTATACATATTTATGAATGTATAAATTGGAACTATTTTCTTCAGGGCAAGAATAAACTGAATGCGCTAAAAGGCGCTTCTATGGGGGAAAGGGTTAAAGTATAAGTTACAGTAGTTCAGGGCTCCAGATAAGAGGGAGCAAACTGAACAAATCTAACATTTGATCACTCATTTCGGCACCAAATCCTATGGTGTTACTACTCATTAGAATCGTCTCGAAGAGACGATTCTAATGAGTCGTGACACCATAGGATTTAATGTAGAAATAAAGATTTTAATTCTTTGAATACACTTATCTGGATCTCTGGTAGTAGTGGGAGGAGTTATAGATGCAGTAGTAGTAAAATTTAGAGAGGTGGTAGCAGTAGTAGTAGTATTAACCCATTACCAAATAGCCTTTTTTTTATTTTGAAAACAGGTAACCACTTAACCCATTACCCCATAGCCTTTTTCTAGTTTTGAAGAGAAGTGACCACTTAAAGCAGGTTGAAAGTATAGCAGAATGTGCCTTAAGGCACATTCTGCTTTACTTTCAGCCTGCTTTAAGCTACAATCTGCTAGAATATAGAAACTATTTCTTATGTTACATATTCATGACTGTATATTGTGGAAATATTTTCTTCAGTGTAATAAAAAGTCAAAGGCGTTAAAAGGCGTATTTTTATGGGGTAATGGGTTAATGCAGGTTGAAAGTAAAGCAAAATGTGCCTGCTTTAACTTCTACTCTGATGACTGCGTCACAAATATTTCCTCATAAATATGCCTTTTTATGCCTGTTTAAATTCTCCACTAAAGAAAATATATCTTTTTATGCAGTCATGAATAGGCAACATATTCTATATTCAAGAAAATAGCAGCGAATGTTCTGCTTTACTTTCAATCAACCTGCTTTAAGTGGTCATTTGTCTTCAAAACTAGAACCATGCTACAATTGCATGAGTAATGGGTTAAATAAATCTTTGTTTGGAGATCCAAAATTATTTACAAATTTTAAATAAAAGAACAGAAAAGGCTCTGTTGAGATGGACCTCGAGCATACAGTTCTTTTTGTAGACAACAACTATCTAGAGTACCATTTCTTTTTTACTTAATTGCACCCCAATAAGTAAAATGTTGCTGTTTATCCCACAGCCTGTTTCTAACTTAAAAGATAACTATTTTCTCCAGGGGAGGAATAAAGGCGTAAAAATGTGTATCTATGGAGTAATGGGTTAAGACAGATTGATGTCCAATTGTTTCAGTACAAGTGGCTGCCATACACAGGTTTTCCTGTAACAAGTATTTCACCTCATGCATGACATTTCCATTAGCAAACTTATATTCCCTTTCAACATTGAGCAAACTCATGTGGAACTATAGTCTGGACTATAGTCCATGTCAACATTGACAGTTGAGCTACCATTAACCCATTACTTCATAGATATATGTTTATGCCTATAATTTATTCCTCCACTGAACAAAATAGTTCCAATTTTTACAGTCATGATGTGTCATAAGAAACAGTTTCTATATTCTAGCAGATGGCAGCTTAAAGCAGGTTGAAAGTAAAGCAGAATGTGCCTTAAGGCACATTCTGCTTTACTTTCAACCTGCTTTAAATGGTCAACTATCTTCAATACTAGAAACAGGCTATGGGGTACTGGGTTAAACTATTACTATATGCTGGCTTTCTCCTCCACTTTCTAAATAATTATTGAGGGGTTTATCCTAAGTTTACAATATTTGAAATCAATGCAAACAGTGCAGACCCTGATCAGAGGGCTTCTTCAGGAGCCCTCTGATCTGGGTCTTCACTGTTTTCAAATAATTTTTATAACTGTTAGGGTGATTAACCTGTTTGTGATTTCAACATGGAATGTTGATCACATTTGTGATTGGGTATTTTCAATGAATGTGTCCATTGTGCTTGCTGAAAGATCTCCTTTCTCTATTGTGGTAATTATGTGGGAACTATTTATGCCTTATTTGTCTGTAAAGCTTAACCCTAAATACTTCCTTATGACGCCTATACCATGACTTGATAAATGCATGCAACTGAAAATTGCCTGATGGTGTTAAATATATACAGATGGCAACTTAATTAACCCATTACTACATAGATATGCCTTTTACGGCTTTATTCCATTCCTCCGCTGAAGTAAAAAGTCCTATTTTATTCAGTCATGAATATGTTATCATAATAAATATTTCCTATATGGTCACCCAAAGTATGCTGAAAGTAAAGTAGAATGCGCCTTCAGGCACATTCTACTTTACTGTCAACCTGCTTTAAGTGTTCACCTTATAATCTTCCATCCTAGAGACAGACTATTGAGTAAAGGGTTAATCAGATATTTTTTCAGGTTTTAACCCAAGATCCAGTAACCTTTTTCTAGTTTTCAAAAAGTGTCAACAAATGCTATTAGATTTAGAATGGTTAAAATAGATATTTGTTTAAAGTAGGCTGAAAGCTAGGCAGAAATCTCCTGTAGAAAATTTCTGTTTTATTTTCAACCTGCTGCAAGCTCAGGCTAACATCATGAAAAGATATTTCTATGAGGAATAAAGTAATAAACCCATTACTACCAGTCATTCATTCATTCACCCCATAGGTTGTTTTCAGTTTTGAAGACAGGTGACCACTTAAGGCAGGTTGAAAGTAAAGCAGAATGCGCCTTATGGCGCATTCTGCTTAACTTTCAGCCTGCTTTAAGCTACCAGCTGAAAGAATCTAGAAAATATTTCTTATGATACATATTTATGACTGTATAAATTTAAACTATTTCCTTCAGTGTAAGGATAAGTTAAAATCATGGGGTAATGGGTTAAAAGGTGGTACTATGAAGACAAATCTTAAAAACGAAGCATTTGTCACCTGAGTTGTGACTATAACTACATAACACTGGTTACCTTGGAAACATCCTTTCATCCGTAGGTTTTAACTACTTTTAAATCATTTTCAATCCATACTGAAGCGTGAATATTTTATGGAAAACGAAACATTCTCGGCATCGATGCCTATTGAGTATTGATTATCCGGGCTGGATTTTCCACATTGGTGACAATCACTATCGGAGGTTATTTGAAGCATAAAATGTTAACTCTTAAAGTGCTAATGATAACATTAGCGATACATGCAAGTAGTTTAATTTCTATGATCAGGAACCCTATTGTTTCTCATTTGCTGTGTATTTCTCGAGACTTTAAAGAGGCTCGCAACCGGATCAAGCATTAAAAATAGTAATTTGTAAATATATGTCAAATGCTTATATAAATGGGTAAAATTTAGTTTAGGATAATAAATTCTGTTAAAAAATGCATTTCCAAAAAAAAGAAAAGAAGAGGCTCTGGTGGGATTCGAACACGTGACCATCCATGTGGAGAAAAAAATGAAAAATGAGGCATCGTCTTTACGCCCTCGGCTACGGACGCTCTCTATATATATGGTAGCGAATTAACGTACTTCAATGATAGCTATTAATAGAACATTATTCGGCTCGGGTTTATGTCTGACCCCGTGTAGAGAAGCAACAACAACAACTATGCCGTTAGCTAACGCTATGGAAAAACGATGGAAAATGTCTAAAAAACTAAGATTCGGTGACGATTCTTGAGACGTTTTTCGGACTGATCATATTTTTTTAATGTCAGAAGCCAAATAATGCCACAAATTTGCTTTTATTTGAGTATTTTATTTTATTTTGACAAGAACACCATCCGGTTGCGAGTCCCTTTAAAAGGAATAAGATATATTTGCTATTTAATAACCAATTAAATAAGCTATCTTTTTATTTGTGAACTCATTTCATAGATATACCTTTTTACACCTTTAATATAACCCCCCATTTAACAAAATAGACCCGCTTTATATATGTGACAGTCATGAATATGCGCTGTAGGAAATATTTTTTTATCCTATAATAGATGATAGCTTAAAGCTGGTTGAAAGTAAAGCACAATGCACCTTTTATTCACAGATGCATTCTGCTTTACTTTCAACCTGTTTTAAGTACATATTTTCTTCACAACTAGAAACAGGCTTATGAGTAAAGGGTGAAAATAATTCAAAACTGTTTGCAAAAAGCATCAATATAAATTAGGACAATTAAGAATGGTTAAATAGATTCCTTATTCCTTCTCGCGCTGAAGCAATTACATTGACTAATAATATACAGGAAAAAAATTCCCCCCAAAAAATGTGCAGACTCATATCAATCAGATTCTATAAGAAAACAGTGCAGACCTTGATCAGACAGCTCCTGAAGGAGCAGTCCGATATGGGTCTACATTATTTTCAAAAATAGTCATAAATATGCTAATTGCAGGAGAAAGATTAAATGTCCATTTCAATACTTTGTGACTTATGTTTAATTGAGATTATGATCAACAGCAAGTTATACAGTTATAAGTCCAACTATTGCAGCCACTATTAACCCGTTCCCCCATAAATAAGCCTTTTTACGCCTCTAATTAATTCCTCCACCAAAAAAATAGTTTAAATTCATTAAGTTATGACTGTGTACTATTTAAAATAATTTCTTTATCCTGGCAGATGGTAGCTTAAAGCAGGTTGAAAGTAAAGCAGAATGTGCTTTAAGGCGCATTCTGCTTTACTTTCAACCTACTTTAAGTGGTGATCAGTAATCAAAACTAGAAACAGGCTATGGGGTAATGGGTTAAAAGAAAGCATGCAGTGTTTAACCCTTTCTCCCATAGAAGCGCCTTTTAGCGCATTCAGTTTATTCTTGCCTCATAAATATGTATAATACAAAATATTTTCTATATTCTAGCAGATGATAGCATAAAGCAGGCTGAAAGAAAAGCAGAATGCGCTTAAAGTGCATTCTGCTTTACTTTCAACCTGCTTTAAGTGGACACCTATATTCAATACTAGAGATATGCTATGTGGGAAAGGGTTAAGGCACTGATGCTGCCTAAAGCAAAATGAATGTCAAGTGAAAACTGGCTTAACCATTATTACTTTATAAATATGCCTTTTCACACCTTTTTTTACACCTTTAATTTATTCCTCCACTCAAAAAATAGTTCCAATATGTATAGTTATGAATATGTATAAATACATAAGACATACTCTTCAAAATCTAGCAAATGGTATCTTAAAGCAGGATGAAAGTAAAATAGAATATGCCCTAATGCACATTCTGCTTTACTTTCAACGTGCTTTAAGGCATTACACATGTCTTCAAAACTAGAAATAGGATATGGGGTAATGGGTTAACTCTTCCCTCCCTAAAACTTTAAATGGACAATTCCAGTTTCCATTTAAGTCTAATCCATTTCTGACTTTTATGGGTTGTTTTTGTCAATGTTTGGCATTATGACAAACAGTGAAGACATTGATCAGAGGGCTCCTTTCGGAGCCCTCTGATCAGGGTCTTCACTGTTTGCATAGAACAAGTGTACTATTCACATGTACACTGTTTGAAAAGAACGCCTATATGCGGGACTAGGGTTCAGAGGGTTAAGCTGGCATCCATGTTTAACCCAATTAATCTCTAAATCTGTTCATAGTCTGTAATATCTCAAATCCAAAAGGAATTAGTGAGATGGGAAGCCATGCTTTCAAATGCAATTATTCATTGAATTATCCATTGAATATCGTATATAAGTTATTTTGCTTATAAAATTTTTGAAAAATGTTTTCCTTCAGTCAATTATGTAAATTGACATCAAGTCAACTTACAAAATGGAAAATATTCATATTTACAACATACATTTTCTATATTCTAGCAGATGGTAGCTGAAAGCATGCTGAAAGTAAAGAGTTTAAAGGGCACATTCTGCTTTACTGTCAACTTGCTTTAAGTGATCACCTATCTTCAATACCAGAAACAAGCTATGGCATAAAAAAGCTATGAAAAAAGATTCCATACAAACTCATAGTAGTTTTAACCCTTTCTTCCATAGAAGCGCATTTAAGCACATTTAATTTATTCATCCACTGAAGAAAATAGTTCCTTTTTTAACAGTCATGAAAATTAACCATAAAAAATATTTTCTTAATCCTAGCAGATGATAGCTTAAAGCAGGCTGAAATTAAAGCAGAATGCGCCATAAGGCACATTCTGCTTTACTTTCAACCTGCTTTAAGTAGTCACCTATTTTCAAAACTAGAAACAGGCTATGGGGAAATGGGTTAAAAACATGTAAAACTAACTCCTGATACAAGTTCCAACAAGTCTTCTCCAGCTACTACAAAACACAAGTTTAACTGTTTTTAACACACTTATAATTGCTGTAAAAAATGAAACACTATAAATGAATTACCTTTTTAACTATATTAATTCCTTTACTTATATAGTCTCAACTTAATCTTCCATCTATATCTTATCAATACACCTAGTTTTACACTGGCAACTTCTGTACCAAAGGTGATCACTCAAGATTTCTGTACAAAAAAACCCTCAGAAACTCACCTGGTCAGTTTGAAATGATTTCCATGACAACAGGTCACAACACCTCCTGTTACTACTATGTCACAATAGTGGTCACCAGTAACTAACAACTTAACAGTGAGACCGTCGTAAGCTAACAGTCATAACTCTATCGGTAAACACGACCATTTAATGTCAATACCACCCTATTGAAAAATGAAAAGAGGACCGCATTTGTATTTCATGTCATCAATCGGGGATTACCGAAACAAGCTTTTCAATATACAGACAGCCTTGAGTTGAACTTATTCAATTAGTGGTAATTAATATAGAGATCTCTAGTGATAGATGAAATTATAATGCAGGATAAAAGTAATGCAGAAAGCTCCTTTAGGAGCTTTCTGCATTACTTTCATCCTTCATTAGGTATCAACTTTTCTTCAACACTGCCAATCTATTTTTATTTGAAAGGTCTTTTAATATAGGTTTAACTGTAAACAGAACAAATGCGTGATCTTTCTATCTTTAATACGCTGGTATTGGTTGAAGTTTTAATCAATTATATAATTTCAGAAGCAAAGCAGTATATATAAATAGCCATTGTGTTATTAGCAACTGGATCTAAACTTTGCTACCTACCGGTAGGCCATGTGAGAGAAAATGTACCGTAGACCTTAACTCAAACCATTCTGACTTTCTCAATAGACTTCAATTTTCTAAATAATTACCAGTGTACTTAACTGACTTATCCCTTTGAACCATAGTCACGCATATATGTGTCATTTGTGAACAGTGTACCTGTGATGAGTACACCTGTCCTATGCAATCAGTATAGAGCCTGATCTGAGGACTCCTGAAGGAGCCCTCTGATCAGGGTCTACACTGTTTTTCATTTTGACAGTTATTGCATAACTCAATCCTAAAAAGTAAAATAAGGCCTCTAGACTAAATTGCAAAATTAGAAATGTCCATTTAAGGTTTCAGGGAGAAAAGGGTTAACTCTTTCCTCCCTGACATTTTAAATGGACAATTCCAGTTTCCATCTTAGTCTAGTCCATTTCTGACTTTAAAGGGTTGTTCTTGTCAATGTTTGATATTGCGACAAACAGTGAAGACCCTGATCAGAGGGCTCCTTTCGGAGCCCTCTGATCTGGGTCTTCACTCTTTGCATAGGACATGTGTACTATTCACATGTACACTGTTTGAAAAGCACGCCTATATGCGGGACTAGGGTTCAAAGAGTTAAGGGGCTGACATCCAAAGTAATATTAAGAGTTATGGCAAACAGTGCATACCCTGATCTGTGGGCTCCTTTAGGATCCCTCTGATCTAGATGTACACTGTTTACAAATTATAACTACCCCATATATATGCCTTTAATTCATTCCTGCACTGACGAAAATATACAGTCATGAAAACATATCATAAGAAATATTTTCTTTATTCTAGCAGATGGCAGCTTAAAGCTGGCTGAAGTTAAACAAAATGTGCCTTAAGTCGCATTCTGCTTTACTTTCAACCTGCTTTAAGTTGTCACCTATCTTCAGTACTAGAAACAGACGATACGGAATAAAGGGTTTTAACAAAGTAAACTTCTAAACAAAGTTATTTTTTTCTTCATGTCTTTGGAGAGCTATTTCAGCAGACATGCCATAATTGATTACATACAGTGGAGAATCTGTTATTCTTTCCCGTTTAAACGCAAACGTACGCAAACGCAAAGCACTAAAACGTAGAAAAGAACAACTTTTGGACAATTCTGATAATTCTTGTTTATCTGGGTGGCAAACAGTTTGGAGCCTGATCAGATGCCGGGTTACCCGGCATCTAATCTGGCTCCAAACTGTTGGCACTGCAAATAATAGTTTTAGCGTAAACGCGTTTATTAAGAAAGAATAACAGATTCTCCACTGTAACAGTGAGAGTGGGATTATTCTATTTACTCTGTCTACACCCAATATGATCATACAATACAGATCACAATAGAGAAAATCCAACTTTTTATAAAATAATTTGCTTTTTGAACTGAAATGAAAAAGGACCTGACTTATACTGCCTTTTCCTCAAGATCTAATTACAGCATATCACCTATATTAAACTGATATTTAGCTGTAAATAGAACTTCTGTGTAACTGGCAGGTGCCTGTTTAAAGCAATATGAAAGTAAAGCAGAAAACTCCTGCTGGTAGTATTTACTAGTTAAACATGTATATTAACCCTTTATCCTATAGCCTATTTCTAGTTTGAAAATAGGTGACTACTTAAAGCAGGTTGAAAGTAAAGCAGAATGCGCCTTAAGGCGCATTCTGCTTTACTTTCAGCCTACTTTATTAAAGGCGCATTCTGCTTTACTTTCAACCTGCTTTAAGAGACCTGTTAGAATGAAGAAAATATTTCTAATATTACAAGCTTATGACTGTATAAATTGGAACTATTTTCTTCAGCAGAGGAAGAAACTGAATGCACTAAAAGGCACTTCGGATTAAAGAAAGAAATTAACCATTTCCTCCATGACAAAAAGTCTAACTCTCCTACATTCAATTACATTTAAGGTAGGATTCCACTTAAAGCAAAATGAAAGTAAAACTAAAAACCCCTTTAACCAATACTCCATAGATATGAATTTTAACCCTTTGAACCCCTTTATTTTTATTCCTTCATCGAAGAAAATAGTTTCACTTCACAGTCATGAGTGAATATGTTATAATGTTACCGTAAGAAATATTGTCTATAATTATACTAGTAGCTTAAAGCAATCTGAAAGTAACAGTGCGCTCACATTTGCTCTACGGCGGCCGCAGAAACGTGAAATCAGAAGATTCTTGTGGCGGCCACAGAAATTCTATGGCGGCCATGCGGCAGCCATACCATGGCATGGCACGGGGTATCCCAAAGTTTAACAGGCCATAAAGGTCCCCCCAGAGTTATAACACAGAGTTATAACATTTTTTTATTTCTATGGTGGCCGTAGAAAACAGCACACCGTGGAGCAGTTCTGCGGCTGCCGTACTGCCACTGTGTGGCTGCCGGGACTCAATGGTCAATTTTACTATTCGGCATTTGCACCTTTGTTCATATGTGTATATTGATCTAACTTTAAGATGGATTTGGATGTTCTTAAGAGACACAATGCTGTCCATATGTGCCCTTTTAGTATTCGGTATAGTTGGACTGATATGAGTTATGTGCACATGTAGCAAAATCAGGGTGTGTAGCAGGCTGCACATCATCGGATGGGACATCCATGGCCGCAGTACTGCCACCATGCGGTTGCCGCGGGTTTAATTATGGTAACTGTTCGGAACTTCGGAGACCACACAGCTGCCATACGGCAGCCACAAGTTTTTTACCCCCTAAACATCAAAACTTGCTGCGCGGCCGCCACAGCAAATGTGAACGCAAGACACAGGTCGTAGGAAATCTGCGGTGGCCGGGAACTTGCTACTAGCCGTAGATATAATAAGCCGTGCGGCCGCGTAGCAAATGTGAGCAAGGCATAAAGCAGAATGCAACTTCAGGCACATTCTGATTTACTTTCAACCTGTTTTTAGTGGTTGAATGTCTTCAAAACTAGAAATAGGTTATGGAGTAAAGTGGTATTTTTGAGCTTTCAGCTTTACTTTAAGATTGCTTTAAGCTGCTACCTGTATCCAACAGCAACAATGTATGTTCATTTGTGTCACTTATGCAGAAGAAGGGATAAAAGCATCCTATAGTACTGTGGAACAGGACTCTCTGTATGCTAGCCGCAGATACATGTGCCACAGTGATTACCTTTGCAAACAGTGTGGATCTAGATGAGACGCCGCGTAACGCGGCGTCTCATCAAGATCCAAACTGTTTGACATTGTGACCCTATTTTAAAAGGGGATTAAGAAAATTCTATTTTTATAACAGTAGCAGATGACAATTTTTGCAGACAAAAAAATTACCCAGCATGCAAAGAGGTAAACTTCAGAATTTCAACATCAAACAGTTTTTGAGTCAATCACATAATTGAGTAATCAAAGGGTTATAGTGTACCTGCACATAAATAAAATATTTAATTTGACCTATAAAATATCAACCATACTGAAATCTATTTTATATGCATTTCTTACGAGTGCACATTATAGCAAACTTTCTATTTCATATCGATTTGTGTTCATACAGCCAAACCTGTACAGCAAACCTCACTTAAAACGAACTCCGTTATAACGTATCCTTCCCCATACCAGCACCTTTTAGCCCATTTAATTAATTACACCTTGCACTGAAGAAAATAGTTCCAATATATAGGGTCATGTAAATGTACCATATGAAATAAAAAAAAAATGAAATTCTAGCAGATGATAGCTTAAAGCAGACTGAAAGTAAAACAGACTTTACCTTAACCCTTTACCTCATAGCTTGTTTCTAGTTTTGAGAAACAGGTAACCACTTAAAGCAGGTTGAAAGTAAAGCAGAATGTGCCTCAAGGCACATTCTGCTTCACTTTCAGCCTGTTTTAAGCTACAATCTGCTAGGCTATATAAAATATTTATAATGGTTATTGTTCATGAGGGTTTAAACTGGAACTATTTTCTTCAGCGGAGGAATATATTAAATACGCTAAAAGTCGCTTCTATAAGGGAAAGGGTTAAGGCATATTCTGCTTTACTATCAACCTGCTTTAAGTGGTCACCACAAGTCTATAAAACTAGAAACTGGCTTTCACAGGGTAATTGGTTACACCATTTATATTTATGTAAAAGAAAGAGGTTGACCTAGATTCTCATCATCTAATACCATTATATTGACACTCTATTAAACTGTGAAGACCCAGATCAGACAGCTCCTTCTACACCATTTTCTTACATGATACATGTATATCCTCTGTAGTGAGTGTATGCCTTCAAACTAACTACTTCTAACTTCCTTCCTAGGGTAATATTTCCCTATTTTGTTAGCCAATGTAATAATCCAGATGAAAGATGTTCATAGAAGACAAAGTTTTTCATAGGAGCAGTTAGCTAGCAAGGGAACTTAAGGTAGGATAGATAAAAGCTTAATTGCAAAAGGAGATTTCTGCTTTACTTTCATCTTGACTAAAATTGCTACCCACTAAAGTTTAAACAATGGAGAATTTCTCCATAAACATTTTTTTCAATATGTACTCTATACTAGTAAAATGTGTCTTCAGTTTGTTAGCCAATGTAAATATTAAGATAGAAGTTGTTTATAGTGGGCAAAGTTTTATTTATGAATATTCTGCACAAAAATGTTTAACTCAATACTCATAAATATGTCTTTTTACACCTCTAATTTATTCCTCCGTTGAAGAATATAGTTCTAATTTATACAGTCATAAAAATGCACCATAAGAAATATTTTGTATATCCTAGCAGATGGTTATAAGCTTAAAGCAGGCTGAAAGTAAAGCAGAAAAAGCCTTAAGGTGCATTCTGCTTTACTTTCAACCTGTTTTAAATGGTCAATTGTCTTCGAAACTAGGAACAGGCTATGGGGTTACAATGGGTTAAGAGGAACAGGTAAGTGACAGTTTAAGGTGAAGAGTCTATGGAGGGAAAATCCATATATATATAAATATCATAGCATGCTAGGCAATATGTTTGTAGCATTCATAAAACCACATTAAAAGACAATTTCACATCTGACAAAAACACCATAGCATTTATTAGATATCAAAACACAATAACTGCAATTAACAAGTCAATAAAACCAAGACCATACAAGCGTCAGACATGGCAAACATATAGTTGTAAGACAAATTACAGCCTCAAGCAGGGTAAAATTAAAGCAGAAAGCTTCTAAATGAGCTTTTTGCTTTACTCTCATCATGTTTGGAGCAAACACATACCTTAACCAATAAACCCATAGTCTATTTAAAGTATTGAAGATAGGTGACCACTTAAAGCAGGTTGAAAATAAAGCAGAATGTGCCTTAAGGTACACACCTTAACCAGTTAACCCATAGTCTATTTCTAGTATTGAAGACAAGTGACTACTTAAAGCAGGTTGAAAGTAAAGCAGACTGTGCCTTAAGGCACAATCTGCTTTACTTTCAGCCTGCTTTAAGCTATCATCTGCAAGGATATAGAAATATTTTTACTGTGTATATTCATGACTGTAATATTGAAGTTTTTAGCTCACCTGGCACGAAGTGCCAAGGTGAGCTTTTAGGATCGCTGGATGTCCGTCGTCCGTCGTACGTTGTCCGTCGTCTGTCTGTCTGTCTGTCCACAATTGGTTCGTTAACACTCTAGCAGCTACAAATATCATCCAATCTTCATGAAACTTGATCACAATGTTTGTCTAGTAGAAATCTAGGCCAAGTTCGAATGTGGGTCATGTCGGGTCAAAAACTAGGTCACTAGGTCAAATCATAGAAAAACCTTGTTAACACTCTAGAGGCTACAAATCTCATTGAATCTTGATGAAACTTGGTCATAATGTTTGTCTCATTGATATCTAGGTCAAGTTTGAATATGGGTCATGTCCGGTCAAAAACTAGGTCACTAGGTCAAATTATAGAAAAACCTTGTTTACACTCTTGAGGCTACAAATCTCATTGGATCTTGATGAAACTTGGTCATAATGTTTGTCTCATTGATATCTAGGTCAAGTTTGAATATGGGTTATGTCCAATTAAAAACTAGGTCACTAGGTCAAATCATAGAAAAACCTTGTTAACACTCTAGAGGCTACAAATCTCATTGGATCTTGATGAAACTTGGTCATAATGTTTGTCTTATTGATATCTAGGTCAAGTTTGAATATGGATCATGTCTGGTCAAATACTAGGTCACTAGGTCAAATCATAGAAAAACCTTGTTAACACTCTAGAGGCTACAAATCTCATTGAATCTTGATGAAACTTGGTCATAATGTTTGTCTCATTGATATCTAGGTCAAGTTTGAATATGGGTCATGTCCGGTCAAAAACTAGGTCACTAGGTCAAATTATAGAAAAACCTTGTTTACACTCTTGAGGCTACAAATCTCATTGGATCTTGATGAAACTTGGTCATAATGTTTGTCTCATTGATATCTAGGTCAAGTTTGAATATGGGTTATGTCCAATTAAAAACTAGGTCACTAGGTCAAATCATAGAAAAACCTTGTTAACACTCTAGAGGCTACAAATCTCATTGGATCTTGATGAAACTTGGTCATAATGTTTGTCTTATTGATATCTAGGTCAAGTTTGAATATGGATCATGTCTGGTCAAATACTAGGTCACTAGGTCAAATCATAGGAAAACCTTGTTAACACTCTAGAGGCTATAAATCTCATTGGATCTAGATGAATCATTGTCAGAATGTTTGTCTTATTGATATCTAGGCCAAGTGGGAATATGGGTCATGTCCGGTCAAAAATTAGGTCACTAGGTCAAATCATAGAACAACCTTGATAACACTCTTGAGGTTTGTGTCAGTTCAAAAACAAGGTCACTAGATCAAATCATAGGAAAATCTTGTTTACACTCTAGAGGTTGATTGTTGGTCATGTCCAGTCATAATCTAGGTCACTATAGGTCAATTTTGCCATGGTATACCAGGTGAGCGATTTAGGGCCATAGTGGCCCTTGTTTTCTTCAGTACAGGAATAAATTAGAGGTGTAAAAAAGTGTTTTATGGGGTAATAGGTTAATTTTAAACCTTACCTTAAATCAAATTCAAAAGTTTCAAAGTATCAAACACCTACCTTAAACACTGACACTATACTATGTCTTCTTTAGAGTTGCTGTACTATGATACACTCAATTTTTTCCTCCACTGGAAAAAAATAGTTCAAATTTATACAGTTATGAATATGTACTGTAAGAAATATTTTTGATATTCCTGTAGATTACAGCTTTTGTGATTTATCTATATCTGAATGGCAAATAGTTTGGAGTCTTATCTCATGGCTCCTAACTGTTTGAAATAGAAATCACTGTTTTGCACAAATACACTTATTGGGAAAGAATAATGTCTTCCTCACAGTATAAGGGGGTTTCCTGGGTGGAGGTGTTTAATTTACCCACCCATTAAGATTTCATAATTATGAACATTTATAATCCACACCTATCAATGAGTCACAACAATTTGAATCACAAGTTTAAACCACCCAATTTTAGTCAGAAAATATGGATTTAAAATCCCTCAAGTTTCAAATTTAAACCTATCGCCGTCATATACAAAACTCTGTCCACAATGAAAATTTATAATTTGAACTATTAACCCATAATACCTCATAGACATTTTCTAGTTTTGAAGATAGCCTAGGTGACCACTTAAAGCAGGTTGAAAGTAAAGCAGAATGTGCCTTAAGGCGCATTCTGCTTTACTTTCAGCCTGCTTTAAGCTATCATCTGCCAAAATGTAGGAAATGTTTCTTATGATACATATTCAAGACTGTATAAATTGGAGCTATATTCTTTGGTGGATGAATAAAATAGAAGCATAAAAAAGCATATTTATGGGGTAATGGGTTAATTAAACTGTGTTATAAAGTAAAGAAAGATTTCCCCAGCCTCATGTCAGACAGATCCTATCAGAAATAGTGCAGACCCTCAGATCACGTCGCTCCTTCAGGAGCTGTGTGATCTGGGTCTACACTGTGTCCAAAAAGTATCAATATACGCTAATAGCAGAAGATGGGTGAAAAAGAGGATGAATAATCTAATGAAGGCATCACTTGTTTTTTTCTATTACCTTAATCACAGCAATGCTGCAGAAATATTATACCTATTTATACAATGATCGCTTCCATCTTACTGGAGTGAAGATTCATTGTCAGATAAAACAGTGTATTATTGTATTATTTATTGTTTCTTTAGTTTTGAGATTATGTCCAGCAGATTATGTGGAAATGCAATCACTGATCTTAACCATAATCTCTTGCTGTTAGCATATATATTGGAGCTTATTGAAACAAGATAGACCAAGATCAGACAGCTCCTGAAGGGGCTGTCTGATCAGGGTTTGCACTGTTTTCTTGTAGAATTTGTCTGACATGAGTCTGTACTATTTCCCAGGGATGTTTTTCCTTATTTCATCAGCTAATGTAATAGTCCAGAATGGAGGAGCTCTATATAAAAATTATGAAGGTATGAATATTCACCAGGTAAAAGGGGTTTACAATATTTCAGTTATACTGTTAAGTCTAGCAAATTATGTGCAATAAACAATCACTGGTCTTAAAAGGAAATAACACTTTTTCAAAGAATAACCACAACTATGCTTACCGGTATACAGTTATAGAAAGTTGTGAGAGAAAAGGTCTAGATTTAACACAAGTTAACCCTTAGCCTGCCACTCACGACTATAGCTCCATATGCAAACAGCTTGGATCCGGATGAGACGCCGAGTAACTCGGCGTCTCATCCGGATCCAAGCTGTTTGACACTCGGACAACATTTTCAGCAATTTTGAGCAACTTTGAAGCACTTTGAAACTTGAAGCAGACGAGAAATATAGCAGACAACAATTTATTTGGCGGGCTAAGGGTTAAACTGTACAACAATGACTGATCCAAGACCACTGTACACATAACTTATGCATAAGGAGGATAGGCATTATTGAATTTCAAAAGAAGTTTACACTGGATTAATTTATTCAATACTTTTCTCAAAATGGCAAATTTATGTAGGTGTTCAAACACTATCACCAATACAGTCAAGCCTATATTAGGTGACCATCTATTGGGGGAGTAAGGGAGGTGGTTACTGGACGTTTCGCTACCCTGTTGAGTTCGCGCCTGTCAGTTCGCTACCCACAGTGTTTTTACCCTGGACGTTTCACTACCCGTACATTTTCGCAACCCCCAATTTTGTACTACCCTTAGTACTTAAAATTTAGCGTGATATCATCACTAATATGTCAATTGTGAAAGGCGCTTCTGAAATTTTAGTTTTATGCCATGACGTTTCTTTGTGTGTTACAGATCAGCTGCCGCAAAAACCCAATCAGTAAATCATTTTCCGCATTGAGAAGAGTAAATAAATAAAATAAATTCTCTTTTATGGAGATTCCATTGGTTTGGAACCAAATTAATAAATATAGATATCTCATTTTGGTGCGTGGCGGCTGCACAAATATTTCTTCAAATTTATAATTATATTTGTCATGGTTAGTTTGGATCCAGATAAGTAAAAAATTCTGTTCTATTTAATGTCCGTTAGTTGGGATCCAGATTAATAAATAACCCCCTTGTTCCGCAAATAAAAACCTCTTATATTGAGCTAGCATTGGTTTGGATCCAGATTAGTAAATAACAAGAGGGCCATGGCCCTAAATTCGCTCACCTGAGGACACTGAAGTTTGTACCTAAGTTGACTGGGCAAGACAACATTTTAATATAACTATAAATGGAGTTATCTTCCAGACAAGAAAACATGACAAAAGTGAATTTTGTTGCCAAGCTTATGACCCTTATCCATGACACATCCTCTTATCAAGCTATTTCCATTTCCAATAAATGATAATTATTTCACTAGCGTCAGCAGAACTGGAATTATTTTCCTGACAATAAAATATGACAAAGGGGAAAAACTAAATATTGCTGCCCTTGTGCATGGCATTTTCTCTCATCAGTTTCTTTCCATACATAAAATTTCATTACAATAGCATCAGTAGAACTGAAGTTGTCTTCTTGACAAGAAAATATCACAAAGGGAAATAACTCAAAAAACAATGATGTCAGAGTTATGGCCTTTGCAAATGGCACTTCCTCTCATCAAGCTCTTTCCAAATAGGCAATTTCATTTTACCCATTACCCCATAGCCTGTTTCTAGTTTTGAAAATAGGTGGCCACCTAAAGCAGGTTGAAAGTAAAGCAGAATGTGTCTTAACCCTTAGCCTGCCACTCACGACTATAGCTTTATATGCAAACAGCTTGGATCCGGATTAGACGCCGAGTAACTCGGCGTCATATCCGAACCAAGCTGTTTGACACTCGGACAACATTTTCAGCAATTTTGAGCAACTTTGAAGCACTTTGAAACTTGAAGCAGACGAGAAATATAGCAGACGACAATTTATTTGGCGGGCTAAGGGTTAATGCACACTTTGCTTTACTTTCGCATCTTACATTTTCATGACTGTTTAAAGTGGAATTATTTTCTTAAGTAGAGGAATAAATCAAAGGCCTAAAAATGCACATTTATGGGGTAATGGGTTAACAAACGTCAGTATATGGGGGGGAAAGGGTTGAATCCTGGACAAGAAAAAATGAAAAGACATACAGATAACTCTGACAAAACCAATATTAAACATATGTATAAATATGGCATAAGACATAATTACATAACTGTCAGTGGATCACTTCCAGATCCTGTTTCTCTAAGTATGAAGCAGACTGAACCATATCTAAACTTTAGCAGACAACATGTTCAGCTGATCATGACCAGTTCTGTGATACTCCCTACCAGTACCAGTTGCATAATATTTGACCTCAGTGGCTATAGAGCTCTGGGGCTTACCCTTACCAGACTGATATGATGTCTGCTTAAAACCTACTGTATGTGAAAAGTGTACAAAAAAACAATTTAGAAAATGTTAAGTTGGTAAATGAGTGGCAAATAGGTTGGATCCAGATTAGATGTAGCATTATGATTATGTTGCATCTGATCTGGATCCAAAATGTGTGCAAATATTGGCTATTTGCCCTTAGTATATTAAGAGTAACTCAGGTAAAATACAGTTCTGCTTCTGCTGCATCAAAAATACTGTGAAACCTGCCTAGAGCAGCACTTAAACTGCGCAGGGTGGCGTCAAGTGTGACCATAGGGATTTCATTTTAACAAACTATAGAGGGATCGACCAGGAGATTCTAGTGTAAAAATATCAAAGCTTAGGGCCTAGTAGTTTTTAGCAAGAAGATTTTTTAAAGTTTTTTGCTTTTTTGCTTTTTCAAGCAGAGTTTTTGCTTTTTCTCTTTCATTTGAACAACTTCTGTAGAGAAGCATCCAAGGAACATCATGAGCAGTTTGAATCCGCCCTACAATCCGCGGGTTCAGAGGAGATGTCGTTTGAAGTTAAAGTGAACGGACAGACGTACTACGGACGGTGAGCGGTCACAATAGCTCACCTTGAGCCTTTGGCTCAGGTGAGCTAAAAATATCTGGTGTGGACGTGTGGCGTCTGCGAAAACACTTCGTCAAGATCGTAATTATTTCTGTCCGTATGTTGGATCAAGATTATTAACTTAAATCACTTATATGATTTTATTGCCGAATCATTGGTTTGGATCCAGATTAAGGAATAAAAATATCTGGTGTGGACGTGTGGCGTCTGCGAAAACACTTCGTCAAGATTGTAATTATTTCTGTCCGTATGTTGGATCAAGATTATTAACTTAAATCACTTATATGATGATTTTATTGCCGAATCATTGGTTTGGATCCAGATTAAGGAATAAAAATATCTGATGTGAACGTGTTGAGACTGTGCAAATATTTCGTCAACTTGAAATGATTTCTGTCTGTTAGTTTTGATCCAGAATGCTGAACACGAATGAATAGTTATTCATTCGTGAGATTAATAAAAAAAATCACCTTTAAATATGGTCTTTCAATTGGTTTGGATCCAGATTAATAAATAAAAATCTCTTATGTGGACGTGTGGCGTCTGCAAATATTTTGTCATTTTTTTTTATATTTCTGTCCGTTAGTATGAACCCAGAGTGGTCAATAAAACCTCTTCCATTTCTTTACGTTAGTTCGGATCTAGATCAGTAAATAAAATTCCATTACATGGGAGCACGGCGCCTACATATTAGTAAATAAGAGGTGTGAAATATAAAACTGGGTAGCGAAAAAGTCTAGGTAGTGAAAAGACCAGCCGCGAAAGCCACAAGGTAGCGAACATGCTAAGGTAGCGAAAATCCAGGTAGCGAAACGTCCTGAAATCAGGGAGGTAATCAAAATCAGGTGACTGCTAAATGCAGGATGAAAAATAATGCAGAAAGCTCCTACAGGAGCTTAACTCTTTGAACCCTAGTCCCGCAAATAGGCGTGCTTTTCAAACAGTGTACATGTGAATAGTACACATGTCCTATGCAAACAGTGAAGACCCAGATCAGAGGGCTCCGAAAGGAGCCCTCTGATCAGGGTCTTTACTGTTTGTCACAATGCCAAATATTGACAAAAACAACCCTTTAAAGTCAGAAATGGACTAGATTAAAATGGAAACTTGGATTGTCCATTTGAAGTTTTAGGGAGGAAAGAGTTAATTTCTGCAGTATTTTTATCCCGTATTTAGCAACAAACTGTATTACAGACAGCTTATGGACATTGTCCTGAATAACTGCTTAACCATTTACTCCATAGTATGTCTCTAGTTTTGAAGACAGATGATCACTTAAAGTAGGTTAAAAGTAAAGCAGAATGTGCTTTAAGGCACATTCTGCTATACTTTCAGCCTGTTTTAAGCTACCATCTGCTAGGATATAGAAAATATTTCTTGTGCGATATATATTAATGACTATACAAAAGTGGAACTATTTTTCTTCAGAGGAGGAATAAATTAAAGGCATAAAATTTTTATCCAGAAAGTATAGGTGATTTCCTCTTACGATACAAAGTTTATGCCCTTTATATGAACCAAATACACAAAGAACTGCTTGAGTTATTGCATCACAGCAATATTATTGACTGACAACAGACAAAAAATGTGATTCATAAAGGGCTAATTAAATGTTCTATTGTATCTTACTTATCCACTTTACTCCTTGAAAGATTATGACTTTGGTTAAAGTTATGAACAGCCAGACAGACAAATAGACAGACAGAAAAAGCAGAAACAATACATCCCGATAAAGTTTGGCGAGGATATTAAACCAAATTTGTAGTCTCGTATAAAGATGGAAGCTCAATACAGAACCAAAGTACAGTCGAAACTTGATACTACAAACTCGCTTAAATCGATCTTACCAGTATTTTGTAAGTTGAATTTTGATAAGTCGATCTCATTCAAGTCGAACATACCCGTATTTCAAAGTTAAAACGTGGCTAAGCCACGTTTTAACTTTGAAATATTGGTATGTTCAAAGTAACGCAAGTTTGTAGAATCGAGTTTTTACTGTAATGCCGATAATGTGCCTATATTAGCCTCCTGCTTATAATGCTTTTGTCCTACATTGCGTAGTTTCTTTCTTTAGGCATTAATACATGTGGTAAACGAAGCAAGAGTTTATGAATAATATCACTAAATTAAGAAAACAACTTACATAAAAAATAAACAGATTTAATTAACAATATTATTTCAACTCACCCAATCTAAATATTACAATGACCGACTCAAGGTGGATTGATCATGTTTCCACTTGCTTCAAGCTTGGTCCATTCTACAGTATCCAACAGTATAATGCACTCAACTGCCCAATCCACCTTGCCTTATGCTTAAATTGTGTTTATAACACCTTATTGAGCAAATACACACTTCCATAATTCTATACAACCACAGAATATTACTTGCTATAAACAATCTATTGTAATATGAAAAGCATAAACACTACACCAATTGTACATGCACATAGAGTAAAACCTCTCTATTATGAGACGACCACTTTAACCCTTTGAACCCTAGTCCCGCATATAGGCGTCCTTTTCAAACAGTGTACATGTGAATAGTACACTTGTCCTATGCAAACAGTGAAGACCCAGATCAGAGGGCTCCGAAAGGAGCCCTCTGATCAGGGTCTTCACTGTTTGTCATAATGCCAAACATTGACAAAAACAACCCTTAAAAGTCAGAAATGGACTAGACTTAAATGGAAACTGGAATTGTCTATTTAAAGTTTCAGGGAGGAAAGAGTTAAAAAGGGTAATGCAGGTGACAGATTATTGGTACAATGTATTCCATAACTCTGATGACAGCTTAAAGCAATGTGAAAGTAAAACAGAAAGCTCTTAGAGGAGATTTCTGTCTAACTTTCATGTTGCTTTAAGCATGCAGTCACCTGTCTGAAACAAACTACATGTATTTAATCAACACAAGCGGTTGTAAAAAAGTTAATAGAGGTCTGACTTTACATGGATTTACAAAATTTAACTGTCTCTCATCTAGAAACAGATACCACTTAATGCATAAAGCTCCAACAGGAAATTACTGTTGTCCTGCATTAAGCTGGTATTTTTATAATTATAAAAGTTGCAAATTCACATCTTTTGACAGCGTTTTTTTTCCTTCTTTGGACGGTACCCGTAAAAGGACCCGTTTCCAATTGGAACAGCACTAGGACCCGTTCCCAATTGGAACAGGACCCGTTCCCAATTCAAGAAGGGACCTGGCAATATGGTAAAAATATCATTTTCAGTGAAAAAGAGAGAATTTCTGTTACTAGTGTTAGCATTGCCTGTTGATATGAACTGCATAATTGCTACTTGATAAGTTAGATCAATATAGGCCTACATGTATTATAAAACTAAACTTCTCAATTTCTTTTTGGTCATCATTTCATGACTTGTTTATTTTCCCAATTTGAAGTTTACGCGACAAGAAAAATTCCCAATCTGAGGGGTACTGGACCCATTCCCAATTGGGTGAGAAAAAAAACGCTGTTTGAGCAGCTCCTATACATGTACATAGGTTTTACGTTCAATTTTTTGACAATCTGCTATTATGTTTTTTTCAATATCTGTATTTATATAATCAGGACCTTGATTCTAAAGCTGAAATTGATGCTAGGACAATATACCTAGAGGCAATTTCTGAGATCAGACTCTGGTGCCCGTTTCATAAAACTTCGTACGACAAATGTTGTCGTAACTCAGATTATAAAAGTCTCAATTATTATTTATTTCTCCATCTAATCCAGTCTTGTGACATCTTGAAAAGACGATTCCAAAAAGATGTCACAAGACAGGATTAGATAGAGAAATCAGAGATTAAATGTATTTTAAAGTTTTGACTTTACGACAACATTTGTCGTAAGATGTTTTATGAATCGGGGCCCAGGGCTGTAGACAAGTATAAAAACTTTATGTCATACTACTGTTTTTACCCATTACCCCATAAATACGCCTTTTTACGCCTTTAATTAATTCCTCTACTTAAGAAATTAGTTCCAATTTATATTTTCACTAATAAAAATCATAAGAAATATTTTCTATATTCTAGCAGATAATAGCTTAAAGCAGACTGAAAGTAAAGCAGAATGTGCCTTAAGGCGCATTCTGCTTTACTTTCAACCTGCTTTAAGTGGCCACATTAACTTCAAAACTAGAAACAGGCTATGGGGTAATGGGTGAAGCAAGATGCAAGTTACATGATAAAAACACTAGCTTTACTGCTTCCATTTCATCTTGCTTTAACCCATTACGTACTACATGAATTCACCTTTTTACACCTGAAATGCTTTCCTCCACTGAAAAATGATTCCACTTCATATACATGTAGTCATAAATATGTACCATAAGATATTTCTTCTATCCTATCAGACTTAGGCACATTCTGCAATTACTTTCAGCCTGTCTTCAAAACTAGAAACAGGCTATGGGGTAATGGGGCAAGCTGTCACTTATATGTAGAGCAAATAAATGAATATTACAGTGTGCATGGCACTTACATTTATAAGAGTAGGAGAGGCATTCACAGGCGTGTCTATATAGGAAAGGATTAATCATAGTAAGAGACTTAACCCATTTGTGCCCACGATCCCATATATTGGCCATAGGCAAACAGTGAAGACTCTGATCAGATGCCGCATTATGCGGCGTCTGATCAGAGTCTACACTGTTTGCTGAAAGTAATTTCAATATAAAACAAAATGAAAATGAAAATTTTGACCAGGCATCCCTTTGATAAACAAGAGCACCGCAGTGCGGCAAAATACGCTCGTCATGGCCGGCGGGTGTCAAAGTCGTTCGGACTGAGGCCGACTGGAAAAAGTTGCCCCGAGTCATGTAGGACCGACTATCAAAGTCAAAAAGACTATGCTGTAGTATTGCGATAGCTCAAGTACTATCCCGATAGTCAAGAAAAAAGTTCTGTTTTTTTTTACAAAATTCCCATTTTTGACAATAAAGGGGGCATAACCCTGCTAAAAAATAGTCACCAACATCTGAAATTTAACAGGAACCAAAATTGACAGGTGCCTTCCCTGTATGATGAGAAAGCTAAATATGAAATCTGGTTACAATAGACAAAATGTAAGTAAAATTAATATCAGGAAACAATATATTGTTAAAAAAATTGAGTGAAGGGGCATCACTCTGAAAATACTGAGTCAAACCAAAAACCCGTAATATATATTAAGTCACTTAATTCATTGTATCACCATATCAAATTTGAAATCAATTGAATAAAAAATAAAAAAGTTCTGTTTTTTTTTTTAAAAATGCCCATTTTTGACAATAAAGGGGCATAACTCTGCTTAAAATAGTCGCTAACGTCTGAAACGCAAACTTGTCCGAACTATTGTGGTATGGAATATTTGTAGGAAGTTTAATCTAAATCGGTCAATAAATGAAGGTGAGAGAGCGCTAAGAAGAAAAGTTAACGGACGAAGTGTGGCTTATTTTAAATTTTAAGTATGTAAAGGGGCATAACTCATAGAAAAATAATTTAACAGGAACCAAAATTCACAGGTGCCTTCCCTGCATGATGAGAAAGCTAAATATGAAATTTGGTTACAATAGACAAAATGAAAGTAAAATTATTATCAGGAAACAATATATTGTTAAAAAAATTGTGTGAAGGGGCATAACTCTTAAAATACAGAGTCAAACCAAAAACCCGTAATATATGTTAAGTAACTTTATTCATTGTATCACCATATCAAATTTGAAATCAATTGTTGAATAAAAAAAAAAGAAGTTCTGGTTTTTTTTTTAAAAATGCCTATTTTTGACAATAAAGGGGCATAACTCTACTAAAAATAGCCGCCAACGTCTGAAACGCGAACTCTTCCGAACTATTGTGGTATGGAATATTTGTAGGAAGTTTAATCAAAATCGGTAAATAAATGAAGGTGAGAGAGCGCTAACAAGACAAGAGGGCCTGAAGGCCCTGATATCGCTCACCATTTGTAATGAAGCCTGATAGCTTTACCTTTGAATTTCACCCTTTTTATTCTAAATCCATTCAAGTTTGTCGACCTACTGTAGTATAGTAGAGTACATCAAAGGCAGATAACTAGAGCCTAAACAATACTGAAATTAAGCCTTTTTCTAGCATTTCAAAGTATATCAAGGGCAGGTAACTATTGCCACAATGATTACATTTCAACAATAATTGCACTCCTTCGAGAACGTATAGCTACATCCTTTGTGTACAAGTACAAGTATAATCAAAATCCATTGAAAACTGTAGTTGCAAGAGTGTAAACGCTGTAAAATATGGCATTTTCAGCAATTCAAAGGTAGATATCTCTTGATCTATTTGTCTGATTCCAACCATAATCACCCATTTTCCAACTCTTATGGTCATATACAATATGGGCAAGTTTGAGAGAGCTTGGATAAATATTGTGGCCTCTAGAGCGTAAACACTGTTAAATATATCATTTTCAGCAATTCAAAGGAAGATAACTCTTGACCTATTGATCCGATTACAACCAAAATTGAACTCATCCGAAGTCTTATGGTAATATACAATCTGAGTAAGTTTGAGAAAGATTGGATAAAATTTGTGGCCTCTAGAGTGTAAACATTGTTAAATATGGCATTTTCAGCAATTCAAAGGTATATAACTCTCGACCTATAAGTCTGCTTTCAACCATAATCAAACTCATCTGAACTCTTATAGTAATATACAATCTGAGCAAGTTTTAGAAAGATTTGATAAAAATTGTGAACTCTAGAGTGTAAACACTGTTAAAAATGGCATTTTCAGCAATTCAAAGGTAGATTACTCTTGATCTATTTGTCCGATTTCAAGCAAAATCAAACTCATCCGAACTCTTATGGTCATAAACAATCTGGGCAGGTTTTTAGAAAGATTGGATAAATACTGTGGCCTCTAGAGTGTAAACACCGTTAAATATGGCATTTTCAGCAATTCAAAGGTAGATAACTCTTGATCTATTTGTCCGATTTCAACCAAAATCAAACTCTTCCGAACTCTTATGGTCATATACAATCTGGGCAGGTTTTAGAAAGATTGGATAAATACTGTGGCCTCTAGAGTGTAAACACTGTTAAATATGGCATTTTCAGCAGTTCAAAGGTAGATAACTCATGACCTATTAGTCCGATTTCAACCATAATCTAACTCATCCGAACTCTTATGGCAATATACCATCTGAGCAAGTTTGAGAAAGATTGGATAAAAATTGTGGTCTCTAGAGTGTAAACACTAAAATTGTTGACGCCGCACACCGCACGATGGACGACGCACAACGGACGACGGACAATCAAGGATTGCAATAGCTCACCCTGAGTTAATGGACAGACAGCGCTGGGTATACCATGAGACGACCGTCGATGACGGGCGTATAATAAAAATAGACTAATCCAATATATAAACATGGAAGAATCCACTGGGCACAAATGAGTTTAAAAATTTAAAGTCACACATAGTTTGGTGGAGACATAAATATTTCAGTATTTGTAATGCTCTCATGGTCATTGCACAATTTCCCTTTAAAAAATTAGTCAACTTATTTCATGACATGTTACTGTTAACAGGGATACTCTATACTAAAATACTTTAGTATAGATTATCCCTGCTGTCAACTAACATGTACCATTCCAACTGATAATGCTTAACCCATTCCTCCATAAATATGCCTTGTTACACCTTTAATTTATGCCTCAACAGAAGAAAAAAACAACGATTTATACAGTCATGAATATGAACTAGAAGAATTATTACATAATTATATCAATGCAGATGCTAGCTTAAAGTAGGCTGAAAGTAAAGCAGAATGTTCCTTAACCCTTTGAACCCTAGTCATGCATATAGGCGTCCTTTTCAAACAGTGTACATGTGAATAGTACACTTGTCCTATGCAAACAGCGAAGACCCAGATCAGAGGGCCCCGAAAGGAGCCCTCTGATCAGGGTCTTCACTGTTTGTCATGATGCCAAACATTGACAAAAACAACCCATAAAAGTCAGAAAAGGACTAGACTAAAATGGAAACTGGAATTGCCCATTTAAAGTTTTAGGGAGGAAATTCCTTAAGGCACATTCGGCTTCACTATCAACCTGTTTTAAGTGGTCTCTATGATGATTTTAAAACTAGAGACAAGCTATGGGGTAATGGGTTAAATTTGACATCTACAAACATACAAGGTACTTGTAAAGCTAGACAAACATAAGTCCCACAACCATTAACCCCTTCCTCCATAGAAGCGCCTTTTAGCGCATTTAATCTATTCCTCCACTGAAGAAAATAGCTCCAATTTATGCAGTCATAAACAAGTACTATACAAAGTATTTACTATATTCTAGCAGAAGATAGCTTAACAACGGCACATTCTGCTTTACTTTCAGCCTGCTTTAAGTATCTAATAGAGTATAGAAAACATTTCTCATTGTATATATTCACGACTGTAAAAAGTGGGACTATTTTCTTCAGTATCTACTCCTTTTTAACACATTGACTTGTCCATTTACCTTCACATCAAAAGCAGTAGAGCACAAGTCTTCTGCTCATGGTTAACCCATTACCCCCATAGCATGTTTCTAGTTTTGAAGATACAAGACCACTTAAAGCAGGTTGAAAGTAAAGCAGAATGCGCCTAAAGGCATATTCTGCTTTACTTTCAGCTTGCTTTAAGCTACAGCAAGGACAAGTACATGTATACTCATTGCTAGGGTTTGATGCTTGAACCATCACTCCATAGCTTGTGTTTTGAAGGCAAATGTCCACTTAATTATAGCAGGTTGAAAGTAAAACACAACATTCATTTTAAAGCATTCTGCTTTACTTTAACCCTGCTTTTAGCAACCCTATGGAAATATTCTTAATGACATTGGTATTTTATGTTCAAGACTTAAAATTCCTGGGGACTTATAATATCTGCTAGAATATCGAAACTTTTTCTTATGATACAATTTCATGACTGTATAAATTGGAATTATTTTCTTCAGTGGAGAAATAAGTTAAAAGCGTGAAAAGGCGTATGTATGGGTTAATGGGTTAAGAATTCTGATCAAGCTCATTATATATTTTTTAACTTGTATTTTGGCCAAATTTGTTTTTCAGTCTTTTTTATGGAAGATGAAAGTAATGATAAAAGCTCTATTTGGATGCGTCCTGTATTGGTTATGTTCTGCATTAACTCATTACCCCATAGCCTTATTCTAGTTTTGAAAATAGGTGACCACTTAAAGCAGGTTAAAAGTAAAGCAGAATGTGCATTCTGCTTTACTTTCAACCTGCTTTAAGCTACCATCTGCTAGAATATAGAAAATAGTTCTTATTAATCATATTCATAACTACATAAATTTGAACTATTTTCCTAAAAATTAAAGGCATACAAAGGCATATTTATGCAGTAATGGGTTAAAATAACTATACATGCATCTCCTTTTCATATCATATCTGAACATCAGAATACAGTTAAACCTCTCTATTACGACCAACAATTGTATTAATTATTACATGTTTATGATAGGTGACTGCTTAAAGTAAAGTGACAGTAAATCAGAAAGCTAATTTAGGAGTTTTTGGTTTTACTGTTACATCGCTTGAAGATGTCACCTGTCTTTAATATAATCAATTATCCCTTGTTTTAGCTGTCATTATAGAGAGATTTTACTGTAGTGATCAATAATTTAGTCTATCACTTCACAGTGTATATCGCTCATCAAACCATAGCAACAGTATCATATCCCAGTAGTATAAAACTCTTCTCCTGCTTCATCTGTGTACATGTACATAATCATGATTTAAAAAATATTTGATGATGAAATAAGGCTTTTAACCGTTAACCCCATAAATACACATTTCTACGCCATTAATTTATTCCTCCACTGAAGAAAATAGTTCCAATTTATACAGTCATATATGTGAACAATAGATAATATTTTTTATATTTTAGAAGATGTTAGCTTAAAGCAGGCTGAAAGTAAAGCAGAATGCAGCAAAAGGCGCATTCTGCTTTACTTTCAACCTGCTTAAAGTGGTCACCTATTTTCAAGACTAGAAACAGGCTATATGGGGTAATGGGTTAAAACTACTTTATTCACTTAAAACAATGCACAACGCGTTTCAACAGATTCTCAAGCACAAATCAAATACATTATGACATCATGATGTTGTTGTATATTGACATTTTTTGAAGACAGTGTAAACCCAGATTATACAGCTCCTAAAGGAGATGTCTGATCAGGGTCTGCACTGTTTTCTGATAGGATAAATTTTTCCTTATTTTAGTAGCCAATGTAAAAGCTCAGATTATAGATATTCATAATGGGTGAAGTTTTATGTACAAATATTCAGCAGGAGAAAGGTTGCCATGACTACCCATGAATCTCATTTTGATTTGCTGCTCACACCTTTGACTGCCACTCCAGTGTAATGGGATATCAATATTTTAGTTTAATTTCAAAATACAGTTAAACCTTCATAACTCAATTTTTTCTAAGTCCAACAAGCCCGTATTTCAAATTTAAAATATCGCTAAGCCACGCTTTAACTTTGAAATACAGGCAAACTTAGATATACAGAATTCACTGAAATCAAACATATCCATATTTCGAAATTCAAACATGGCTAAACCACTTATAAACTTTTAAATATTGATATATTAGATTTCAGCAAGTTCAAAATAATGAAATTCAACTATAGAAAATATTAGAAATACAAGTAATTTCGAGTTTACTGAGTTTGAGATACAAGTACTATATTTCCACTTTATTGGTGTACTTGACTTAACCCATTACCCAATAGCCTGTTTCTTAGTACTGAACATAGTTGACAATTTAGAGCAGGTTGAAAGTAAAGCAGAATGTGCCTTAAGGCACATTCTGCTTTACTTTCGGTCTGCTTTAAGCTACCATATGCTATGATATAGAAAATATTTCTTATTATACATGTTCATGACTGTATAAATGGGAAGTCTTTTCTTTGGTGGAGGAATTAATTAAAAGCGTAAAAAGACATATTTATGGGGTAACGGATTAAGTGAGCTAGAGTAATTAAGAAGCCCTTTGACCCTTCAGCATGCCTGTCTTAACACAAAATAATTTATGTAATTCATGGAAGTGGTCGTAATAGAGAGGTTTTACTGTACTTTCTACTTTGAGAACAATTGAATTTAAATGACTGTCGTGTTAGAGGTTATACAAATTTTACATGAAGAAAGGTAACTCTTACCAGATATTTAAGAAAGTCATTTAAAAGGTTACAATTCTTGATCATGTCTCTCTTGGCATGTTACCCTATAGCCTGTTTCTAGTTTTGAAAGAAAGTTACCACTTAATCCATTACCCCATAGCCTGTTTCTAGTGTTGAATATACGTGACCACTTAAAGCAGGTTGAAAGTAAAGCAGACTGCGCCTTAAGGCGCATTCTGCTTTACTTTCAGCCTGCTTTAAGGTATTATCTGCTAGAATATAGAACATAATTCTTATGATTTTTTTTTGTGACAGTATAAATTGGAACTATTTTCTTCAGTAGAGGACTTCATTAAAGGGGTAAAAAGGCGTATTTGTTGAGTAATGGGTTAAAACAGTTGAAAGTAAAGCAAAATGTCCCTTTTTAGTACTATATGGCACAGTCTACTTACATTCATGCAGCCTGCTTTAAGCCAACATCTGCCAAGGTATAGAATATATTTCTTGTGGTGCACATTCATAACAGTCTATAAATTGAAATTATTTTTGGTGGAGGAATACATGAAAGGTGTGAAAAGGTGTATTTATAGGGTAATGGGTTAATAAGGTAAGAATGATCACTGATTGTATTTTTGTCAACAAAAAAATAATAATGTACCAGTAAAAGTTCTGTATTGAAAAGCAAGGGTTCCAAGACATACATGTACATGTATATGACATCATAACCCATTACTCCATCCATATAATGCATTATTACGCCTCTAATTTATTCATCCACTAAAGAAAACAGCTCCATTTTATTCATGAGTACATGTATGTATTATTAGAAATATTTTCTATATTCTAGCAGATGGTAGCTTACAGTCAAAATCTTTAATTTATCTAGACTGAAAGTTAAGCAGAACGCGTCTTAAGGTGCATTCTGCTTTACTTTCAACCTGCTTTAAGTAGTCACCTATCTTCAATATATTAGAAACAGGCTATGGGGTAAAGGGTTTACAATACATATTTTAGTATCAAATTGTAAAAATTTAACCTTTAAAAAAAACAGGCGACAAAAGTCAACTTGCGAAAAGTTTGGATTCAGATCAGATACCTCATAACCCATTTAGAATCAAAACTGTTTGGCACTCATTTAAATATTTGTTCAGTTAAACCATCAAATATTTGAGTTTGGCTTAACATTTTTACAGATGATATTTTGTCTAGGAAATTAAGGGTTAACCCATTACCCCATAGCCTGTTTCTAGTTTGGAAAATAGGTGACTACTTAAGCAGGTTGAAAGTAAGGCGCATTCTGCTTTACTTTCAGCCTGCTTTAAGCTAGGAACTGCTAGAATTAAGAAAATATTCCTTCTAATACATATTTCTGACTGTATAGATTGGAAGTATTTTCTTCCGCGGAGGATTAAAGGGAATGCGCTAAAAGGCGCTTCTATAAGGTAAAGGGTTAAAGCAGTTGGTACATTTCTGGCTGTGAGGGTGAATTCATTATAATATTTTATACTACAACAGTACCTGAATCTGGGCTGTAGAACACCAAATGTCCTCTCCACAAGCATCCTTTCTCTGGAGCCTGGATAAACAATTCATCTTAATCTGTGTGTGGGTTCCTGATTTGTGTTAATGAGACATACCGAAGAGGATCTCTACTGTCACACAGCAAATTACCATTGTTGTCCACAGTCAGATGTTCCTAAAAATAGTAACAGTATTATAATCAACATAGTAATGTAAAACAAATTAAATGTATAAAAGACAGGTGACAAATTAAAGCAAAGTGATAGTAAAATAGAAAGGACCTTTAGGATGCTAGGCACAAATGGGTTCAAGCTGTAGATAAAACAGTATAGCCGTTGTGAGAACCTTTCAAAACTAAAACACAGTGGCTGAGGTCAAGGTGTCAAATTTTTCACGACAATGGTAAGGTCTTGTCCTATGCTGCACCTATGGAATAACAAATAACGCTCTTCCAGAACTGGTCCAAAATATGTAACACCCTGTAACAGTTAAACATATCATGAACATACTGCATAACAACTAACACTCTTCCAGAACTGGTCCAAAATATGTAACACCCTGTAAAAGTTATACATATCGTAAACAAAGTTCATAACAACTAACAAATAACACTCTTCTAAAACTAGTCGGAAATATTTCTCCTGACTGATGTAACACCCTGTAACAGATATACATGTACATATCATAAACATACTGCAGAAACACTACCAAATTACCCTCTTCTATAACTGGTTCGAAATATGTCTCCCGACTGATGTAACACCCTGTAACAGATATACATATCATTAACATACTGCAGAAACACTAACAAATTACCCTCTTCTATAACTGCCATGGTTCAAAATATGTCTATTGACTGATGTAACACCCTGTAACAGATATACATACCATAAACATACTGCAGAAACACCAGCAAATAACTGGTTCGAAATATGTCTCCTGACTGATGTAACACCCTGTAACAGATATACATATCATAAACATACTGCAGAAACACCAGCAAATAACTGGTTCGAAATATGTCTCCTGACTGATGTAACACCCTGTAACAGATATACATATCATTAACATACTGCAGAAACACTAACAAAGGACTCTCTTCTATAACTGCCATGGTTCAAAATATGTCTATTGACTGATGTAACACCCTGTAACAGACATACATATAATAAACATACTGCAGAACAACTAACAAATAATGCTCTTCCAGAACTGGTCGGAGATATGTAATATCCTGTAACGTTTAAAGATGTCATAAACAAAGTTCATCACAACCAACAAATAACGCTCTTCCACTACCAGTCTGTAATGTCTCAACAATGATGTAACACCCTGTAACAGTTATACATATCATAAACATCTTGCCATCAGTCTTGGGCACAGACTTGCCACCAGTCTCGGACACATTCTTGCCACAAGTCTTGGACACATTCTTGCCACCAGTCTCAGACACAGACTTGCCACCAGTCTCTGATACATTCTTGCCACCAGTCTTGGACACATTCTTGCCACCAGTCTCAGACACAGACTTGCCACCAGTCTCTGATACATACTTGCCAATAGTCTTGGACACATTCTTGCCACAAGTCTTGGCCACAGACTTGCCACCAGTCTCGGACACATTCTTGCCACCAGTCTTGGACACCTTCTTGCCACCAGTCTTGGACACATTCTTGCCACAAGTCTTGGACACATTCTTGCCACCAGTCTCAGACACAGACTTGCCACCAGTCTCTGATACATACTTGCCACCAGTCTTGGACACATTCTTGCCACAAGTCTTGGCCACAGACTTGCCACCATTCTTGGACACATTCTTGCCACAAGTCTTGGACACAGACTTGCCACCAGTCTTGGACACATTCTTGCCACCAGTCTTGGACACATTCTTGCCACACATTCTTACCACCAGTCTTGGACACAGACTTGTCATCAGTTTTGGACAGTTTTACCATGAAACCAAACGCGTGTCCGCCACCCAAAGCCCACAAGCAAATTAGATGGTCAGGTTACAGCATCATCATAAGCGACCAGTCATGGAGTGGAAATCTCGCTGGAACCCGCAGTCCTCTCTCCTCCACATTACCTCCTCAACTCTTCCTCCTTCTCTTCAGTCTCGGACACAGACTTGCCACCAGTCTCGGACACAGACTTGCCACAATTCTCGGCAAATTTGCCATCAGTCTTCGACACAGTTTGACCACCAAACGTGTGTCCTCCACCTAAAGCCCACAAGCAAATTAGATGGACAGGTTACAGCATCATAGCGACCAGTCATGGAGTGGCCATTTCCTTCTTTATTTTATCTCTTTTATGTGGTTAAACTGTGTGTGGTTAGCCACATAAATGAAATCTAACTTTGTTATAAAATGATCTGGAGGCTAACCCTACCCCTAACCCTATGTCCCACAACTGGCCAGGTTAATGTCACAAGAAATGGCCAGGTTAATGTTACAAGAAACTGCCAGGTTAATGTTTTTCAATTATGTGTCTGGTTATTTTAGTCAATTTTAGCCAGGTAACTATCATTTTGTGAGCACGGACGGACGGACGACGACGGACACAGGGCGATCACAATAGCTCACCTTGGCACTTCCTGCCAGGTGAGCTAATAAATTTGAAAATTCTATGTTTAGAAAATAGCAGACGACAATTGTTGCAGACAAAAAATTCACCCAGTATGCAAAGACTATAGCTGGAGTTGTGATTAGCTTTAGCTGGTTTATAGAGGCTCACCTGAATATAACGGGTATTCAAAATCTATTTGGAATTAAATAAATTAAAAACTGATTGATAAATATGATTTTATTGAAAACATGAATGATACCTTGGTATGATTTAATACTTTATACCCTGCAATGCAATTACGCCTGCATGATAAATACAAAATTTGCGGGAACAGGGCAGTCAACATTTTTTAACCATTACCCCATAAATACACCTTTTTACACATTTAATTTATAATTTATTCCTCCATTGAAGAAAATAACTATACAGTCCTAAATATTTTTTATAAAAAAATATTTTCCATATTAAGCAGATGTTAGCTTAAAGCAGGCTGAAAGTAAGAAGAATGCACCTTCAGGCACATTCTGCTTTACTTACAACCTGTTTTAAGCGGTCACATGTCTTCAAAACTAGAAACATCCTATGGGGTAAAGGGTTAATATAGGTGACAGGTGATAGAAAGTGCTTATCTACATTATTTTTTTTCCAGCATAAAGCAGCAACCTGTTTTCCTATGGATACAGCTGCCATTTCTCCGGATTTTTCCTAAATCTTCAGATTTTTTTTCTAGTACATGGTAGCTTAAAGTAGGCTGAAAGTAAAGCAGAATGCGCCTTAAGGCGCATTCTGCTTTACTGCCAGCCTGCTTTAAGCAGTCACGTGTCAACAAAACTAGACACAGGCAATGGGGTAATGGTACTATTCGTAAAATCGCACTTGAAAAAATGCAAATTTGGAAATCTTAGGATTTTTTATGTCAACTTATGGCAGCCCTGCATGCCGAACAACACTAGAAGGGCACTACATTGTTAGCCCATCCCGACTAAGACCAGTGCAAAGCTGTCTCATATGCAAACAATAGCTCCTAGTATGGATTTAGAAAATAATAGAACACTTAAGCAGGTGGGTTTGATATGTTAGAACTTTTGGCTCTGAGAAAAATTGATTTACCCTTTCCTCCATAGCAAAGAGTACTAATCATCTTTATCCAACTGTGTTTAACCCTTTACCTGATAGCATTGTTTCTAGTATTGAAGATATATGACTGCTTAAAGCAGGTTGAAAGTAAAGAAGAATGCGCCTGAAGGCGCATTCTGCTTAACTTTCAGCCTACTCTAAGCTATCATGTGCTAGAATATAGAAAATATTCCCTATAATATATATGCATGACTGATTAAATTGGAACTATTTTCTTCAGCGGAGGAATAAATCATAATAGCTAAAAGCCCCTTCTATCGGGTAAAGGATTAAGGCAGGATATTGCTTACAAGCAAGTTGGCAGTAAAGCAAAAAAGCTCCTTCAAAATCTTTCTGCTTTACTTTCATCTTGCTTTAAGCTGTGTGCATCTAGGAGAAAAAGGGTAAAATACACAAAAAGTATCAGAGATTCCTTGTAATATCTTGACTTGCACACAGAGTTATGGTTCATACAAGGGGTTTTCTCTACAAATGAACAGATTGATGGAATGTGAAGCGTCAGGATAATTCCTATGTACAGTAATCTCAGAAAACCTAACTCTTTAACCCTTTCAACACCATGGACCATTATACAATGTACTCATGACATTTACAAACAGTGTAGAGCCTCTGATTTGGCACTACGCTGTTTGCTCATTCAGACCAGTATCTATTAAATACCCAAAATTCCAAGTAGACTGGTTCATGTTTTGGTAACTAAAAAGCTCCACAAGGGAACCTAATAACCCACTAGAGTTTTTTAGCATTGAAAGAGTTAACTTTGTCCACAACATACATATTATAGAATGTTTTTACACCTTCCTCTCCATAATTTTCACAGGATTAGTCAATACCCTGTAATGATAAAGACCCTCAACTGAGGATTTACTATTGGTGTTTAACCCATTAACCCATAGCCTGTTTCTAGTTTGGGAGACAAGTGACCACTTAGAGTAGGTTGAAAGTAAAGCAGAATACACCTTAAGGTGCATTCTGTTTTATTTTCAACCTGCTTTAAGCTACCACCTGCTAGAATTAAGAACATATTCCTTCTGATACATATTCATGACTGTAAAGATTGGAATTATTTTCTTCCACAGAGGATTAAACGGAATGCGCTAAAAGGCGCTTCTATAAGGTAAAGGGTTAACCCATTACCCCATAGCCTGTTTCTAGTTTGGGAGACAAGTGACCACTTAGAGTAGGTTGAACGTAAAACAGAATGCACCTTAAGGTGCATTCTGTTTTACTTTCAACCTGCTTTAAGTTACAATCTGCTAGAATATAGAAATTATTTCTTATGTTGCACATTCATCAATGCATAAAATGGGACTATTTTTTTTCAGCAGAGGAATTAATTAAATGCATCAAAAGATTTATCTATATATTGTTTGTTAATGACAAGTATACTCGTCGCTATAGGGTTGAATGTGTTAATTGCTACTAAACAGGAATCATAATCTGGAAATTCACTACCTGTAACTCAAATATTTTGTAAGTGTTACGTTTTCTGAGGTTGACCTAAAATTCACCAAACTGTGATTATAATAATAAATGAAGTTAGAGTATTATGTCACATGAATGATACATATTCTCTTTGAGAAAATACATGTAAAAACAAATATAACAGCTAAAACTAATAAAAGCAACCAAATTACCATGATCCAATGTTTAACATGAACAGCTCAGTGCAAATGCCTTTAAACCAAAAAATCTCATTAACAAAGGTACAAAATATTAAGTTTTAAAAAACAATGCCTCTTAAGTAAATCTATGTTAGGCCAGTAGGATATCACCAAGACAAGAAAAGCTGTGTCTCTGTTGGTGGTTTTATCATTATCAAAACTCCTGTGTTAAGCGGCCATAAACCTGTTATAACATAGCCTGGTTTTAGATTTGAGGACAGATGACCACTTAAGTTAGGTTAAAAGTAAAGCAGAATGCGCCTTAAGGCGCAGAAAATGTAGAAAATATTTTGTATGGTACATATTCATATCTGTATAAAGTTGATTACATTATATTTTCTTGAGTGGAGGAACAAATTAAATGCGTAAAAATACATATAGAATAACTAGTTTCATGAAGAAGCACAGAGATATTCATAGACAAGTGGCTACTTGGTCCAGGACAAAAATAATGCAGAAAGCTCCAAAAGCAGGAACTTATAGAGACTTCTAATTGTTCTCCTTTTGAGTGGTCACTCAAACACAGGTTTAATGTTTTAACCCTTTACTCCATTGATACACATTTTTATGCCTTTAATTTATTCCTCAATTGAAGAAAAAAGTGTTTTTTTATTTTTTGTCATATAAACCGGATATGTACCATAAGAATTTTTTTTTATATTCTATCAGATGGAAGCTAATAGCATGCTGGTAGTAAAGCAGAATGAGCCTTAATGTACATTCTGCTTTACTTTCAACCTGGTTTTAAGCAGTCAGTTATTTTCAATGCTAGAAACAGTCTATGTAGTAAAGGATTAAATAGTTTTTTACAGGTGCAATTTCTGATTGGATAACATGAGATTGATTGACACTTGGCAATTGGTCATTACCCTTAGCCTGTTTCTAGTTTTATAGAAAAGTGATCACTTAAAGCAGGTTGAAAGTAAAACAATATGCGCCTTTAGGTGCATTCTGTTTTACTTTCAGTCTGCTTTAAGCTACCATCTGCTTGAATATAGAAAATATGTATAATGATACATTTTCATGACTTTAAAAATTGGAACTATTTTCTTCAGTTGAGTACTAAATTATAGGCCTAATAAGGCATATTTATGGGGTAAAGGGTTAATGAGACAGTTAAATCACAGATGCCTTTATTTTTATAACCTATGTGTTGTCATAGATGCTCATCAATTTATTTTAATAATTTATCTTAAAAATACAATAACACATATTGAATATGCAAATAATCTCTAACAAGTGGGATTTTCATTTACAGAGGATGGCAACAGTAATACTGTTCAACTATGGTGCTTTAACTCCATAGCCTGTTTCTAGTATCAAATATTGAAGATGAATTACCAAGTTACCATGTTGAAAGTAAAGCAAAATCCTTAAGGTGGATTCTACTTTACTTTCAGTCTGCTTTAAGCTACAATCTACTGGGATATAGAAAGTATTTCTTATGGCACATATTCTTGAGTGTTTCAATTGGAACTACTTTGCCACTGAAGGAATAAATTGAATGGATAAAATTGTGTATCTATGGAGTAAATGGTTAACCCATAATAGCTTATCATAAACAAAAAAAATAAGCAAACAATGTAGACCCTAATGAGACACTGTATTTTGCAGCACCTCATCATATTGGTGGATAAGATATGGGAACATTTCTCCAAGGAAAGATTTATACTGACACTTTCTTTCAAAAGGACAAACAGTGCGGACCCTGATCAGAAGGCTCCTTTAGAAGCCCTCTGACCTGAGTCTATACTATTTTCATAAGGCAAGTGTACTCTTCTCAGGTAAACGAGGAGTAAACTCAGCACTAGGGTTGCATTTTTTGTGTTTAGCCAGGTGACAGCTAAATACAGTGGGCAAAAGTGATACAGTAATCTCATATTTATACCAGCTTTCTGTATTACTTTTTTCCTGCTTTAACCTGTCATCTTTCTTTAACCCATTATCCTATTAATACACCTTTTTACGCCTTTAATTGTTTCCTCCATTGAAGAAAATAGTTCAAATTTATACAATAATAAATGTGCATCATATGAAATATTTTCTACATTTTGGGAGATGGTAGCTTAAAGCAGGCTGATAGTAAAGCAGAATGCGCCCTAAGGCGCATTCTGCTTTACTGTCAACCTGCTTTCAGTTGTAACCTGTTTTCAAAACTAGAAACATGCTATGGGGTTATAGGTTAAAGAGCATTCTACCTTTTTAATCAGTTATTGCTTAATACAAGTTTATTTGATCTATAAAACACCCAATACACTTGTATACATAATGAACCCTTCCACCTGAAATAATGAAAGAAAATGGAGGAATATAACAAGACATGAATGAATTAACCCATTACTCCATAGATACGCATTTCAATGCATTTAGTTTACTCCCCTACCCAAAAAAATAGTTCCAACTTATACACTCATGAATATGTATCATAAGAATTTATTTCTATATTCTAGCAGATGATAGCTTAAAACAGACTGAAAGTAAAGCAGAATGCGCCTTTAGATGCATTCTGCTTTACTTTCAACCTGCTTTAAGTGGTCACATGTCTTCAATTCTAAGAGCAAACTATGGAATAGAGGGTTACTAATAGGCTAATTAGTGATGATATGATATTTCATATGTACTAATACCACTGAAGCATATGTCAGAAACATGGTCGTCTTATTTTTGTATGACATATAAAAATATGTACGACAAAATGAAAATGAATATTATTGTTGTTCACACACTTTTTACAATGTCTTTTGAGTATTAAAATATATAAACTATGACATGCAACGAAAATATATGTATAACTATATGTTATAAGCCAAAACTAAAGAAAAAAAAATTCATAGCAATCATTTTAGAATAAAATCAGACACTACATTTTAAATGAGGCAACTGATCAGGGTCAACACAATTTGCCACTCATCAGTATTAACCCATTACCCCATATCCTGTCTCTAGGTATTAAGCCAGGTGACCACTTAAAGCAGGTTGGAAGTAAAGCAGAATGTGCCTTAAGGCACATTCTGCTTTACTTTCAGACTGTTTTAAGCTACTATATGCTAGGATATAGAACATACTTCTTTGGTACATGTTTATGACTGTATAAATTCGAAACTATATTCTTCGGTGGAGGAATAAATTAAATACGCTAAAAGCAACTATTATGGGGGAGGGTTAACAGTTGTGTCCAATACCACTGCAAACAGTGCAGACCTAGGGTGTTTCATGATATTCACCTTATACAATATTAAGCAATACCAAATAAGACGTTATCACAAATACAGTGGAGCAAAACGTTATTCTTTCCCGTTTAAACGCAAACGTACGCAAACGCAAAACACTAAAACATAGAAAAGTATAACTTTTGGACAATTCTGATAATTCATGTTTATCTTGGTAGCAAACAGTTTGGAGCCTGTTCAGACGCGGGGTTACCCGGCGTCTGATCTGGCTCCAAACGGTTTGCACTGCAAATAATAGTTTTAGCGTAAACGCGTTTATTGGGAAAGAATAACATTTTCTCCACTGTACTTTGCACACCTACAACTGTTTAATACAGGGTGGCAAACAGGTTTGAACCAGATCAGACACTGTTTAATATAGCGCTAGGTCTGGCTCCAAACTGTTTGCTATGGACATCATTGTTTTTAGCGTAAAACTCTCATTAGAAAAGAATAATGTATTCCTAGTTGTAACTGTAAAGTTCTACAAACACATTTATCCATTTCAAGTGTTTTCTAACCCATTACCCCATTGCCTGATTTTAGTTTTGAAGACAGTTGACCACTTAACCTTTTCCTCCCTTAAACTTCAAATGATCAATTCTAGTTTCAAATTAAGTCTAATCGATTGTTAAGTATTTAGGGTCGTTTTTGTCAGTGTATTTGGATATGACAAACAGATCAGACGCTGATCAGAGGGCTCCTTTAGGGCTCTGGGTCTTCACAGTTTTGCATAGGACAAATGTACTCTTCGCAGGTACACTGTTCGAAAAGGACGTATATATGCCTGACTAAAGCTCAAATGGTTAAAGCACCCTCAAAGAAAAGCAGAATGCTTACATTCTGCAAGGATGTAAAAACTATTTTTTATGTTGCATATACAGAAAGTGTGAAGTCATTGAAGTGGACCTATATTCTTCAGTGGAGAAATAAAGGCATTGAAATGTGCATTTATGGAGTAATGGGTTAATACAATAAGAACATATACACAATAACATAATTTATCACTTGGTACAAAATATATCACATTTGTTTCAATACTAACATGTTTAACCTTTAGGACACTAAGGGTGATTTAGCAGGGCTCCAGATAAGAGGGAGTAAACAGTACAAATCCAACATTTTCCCATATTTCATCACCAAATTCTATGGCAACACCATAGGATTTAATGCAGTAATAAAGATTCCAGTTTTTTTAACTACCTCCCTTATCTGGAGCTCTATTAGTAATCAAAAAGAGTCGTCAATAAAGTCTGTGTTTCAGTATTCTGAACCTAGGCAATTTGACTGGTGATATTTCTAAAGGAAATGCAAGATAATTCTACAGTCAATCTTGTATTAGGCAACCACTCAATAGAAGAACAGGGTCCCAGGTTATAAAGCATTTGAGCTGGGTCTGAGTGTGTTCTCAAGCATTTGATTGGTCAGATTTGATTACCTTCAGTCTACTTTAAGTTGCTATCAGCTGGGATATGGGAACTTTTTATGGACCTTGGTGCATATTCTTGACTGTATAAATTGGAACCATTGGGTGAAGGAATAAATTAAAAGCATAAAAATGCATATCTATGGAGTAATTGGTTAATACAAGAAAGACTCTGAGAACTGTTGAACCACTGCCTTGCATGCTAAAGGTTAAAGCCAACAATGGTAGCAAATAAATGTACTTAAGAATTAGAACTAACTAAAAACAAATGAAATGTAAAGTACATTAAAACTTGTACCAATCCACACTAATCCATCAATGCACCTTTTTACTCCTTTAATTTAATCCTCCACTGAAGACAGATAGTTCCACTTTATACAATCATAAACATGCACCATAAGAAATATTTTCTGTATCCTAGCAGATGGCTTAAAGCAGGCTAAAAGTAAAGCAAAATGCACCTTTCAGCCTGCTTTAAGCTACAATCTGCTAGGATATATGAGCTATTTCTTATGTTGCCCATTCATAACTGTATAAGATGGAGCTATTTTTGTCAGTGAATGAATAAATCAATTAAGTAAAATGTGTACCTATGGCGTACAGGGTTAACTGTAAAAACAAGATTGACGGTAAATGCACTTTGACTATAGGCACTTTCAATTTATATTAGGGGTTCTTTTAACTCTTCTCCTGTCAAGATAGTATTTGTTTCAAGATTGTAATCTAATTTACTAAACATTTATAGGGCTCCAGATAAGAGGGAGTAAATTGAACAAATCCAACATTTTCTCACTGATTTCAGCATCAAATCCTATGGTGTTACTACTCATTAGAATCGTCTCTTTGAGACGATTCTAATGAGTAGTGACACCATAGGATTTTAACCAGAAATAAAGATTTAAGTTTTTGAAGTACTCCCCATATCTGGAGACCTGATTTAATTACTAAATCAGAACGAGATTTCCCTGCTGTGATGAAAGAGTCAAAGTGAGACAAAAGCATTGCAATATCGCAAAAAGCTGATACCATAATCTCTTTTAACATGCTTTCATCCTAGCCCGATAAAATCTAAATAAATATTAATATGGATGTCAAACAGTTAGGATCAAGACTGGATGCCATGTCACACATCATTTGATCTGGATCCAGACTGTTTATAAATGCCATTGGTCATGCTTCGCAAGGTGAAGTGTTAACCCTAATGATTGTACATGCATACATATGGAATGTTTCAGATTGCTCCCATATATCTGTAAAAACTGTTTATCTTAATTCCTCTCTTGCTGCATACTTATATATAAAACTCTGATCCATCCAATAATTCTAATGAGTAGTCACACTATAGGGTTTTGAGCAGGCATAAACATTTTAGTTTTGAAAATACTTCACTTATCTGGAGACCTGATTTGAACTCATTTGCATATAAAATATGGAAATTTTTCTTCTGGAAAGATTGCAGACTCATGTGCCAGAATAATCCTGTAAGAAAACAATGCAGTCCCTAATCAAAAAGCTTCTTTCAAGGCTGTCTGATCTGGGTCTACACTTGTTTACAAGAAGAGTTATATGCTAATAGCAGACAAAGGGTTAAATACTTTCCATTCATTCACTAAGGGAGTAAACACATACATTACTAACTGAACCTTATGAGGAGATATGTATAAAGCATTGTTCTTAGCCCATGAAACCCTTTTGACACATAATAGGGGCCTTTACAAACCGTGTACATGTGGAGAGTGGCTTTTTTGTCCTCTGCAATGCAAACAGTATAGACCCAGATCAGAGGGCTCCTAAAGGAGCCCTCTGATCAGGGTCTGTACTGTGTGTCTTTTTACAATATATTGTAACAAGAGTGTCTTGACCACACAATACGCCCATTAACCCTTTCCCTTATAGAAGCGACTTTTAGCGCATTCATTTTATTCATCCGCCAAAGAAATAGTTCCATTTTTATACTGTCATGAATAAGTACTATAAGTAATATTTTCTATACACTAGCAGATAGTAACTTAAAGTAGGCTGAAAGTAAAGCAGAATGTGCCCTAGGGCACATTCTGCTTTACTTTCAACCTGCTTTAATATGTCACATATCTTAACTACTAGAAACAGGCTATTGGTTAAAGGGTTAAGGGACATAACTCCACCAAAGGATAGTTGAAATGTTATCAACTCATCCAAACTATTCAAGCAGCAAAGCATCCTACCAAGTATGATGAAAATTGTACAAAAATGGACAATTTATCATATAATGATAAACAAACCCGACAGATTCATAATACATTTGTTTGTCCAATTTTCAAAGGGTGTATACAACACCCCTAAATTAACCCTGTCATGATCAAATTTATTGAGAGTTTTTTTACCCATTCACCGCCATAATATCGTCTGCTTCAATATTGTTGTCTGCAATATCGTTTCAAAGTTAGCTTTAAGGCAGTATAACTGACGTAATTTCGAAACAAGTGATAAACTGTTTTGATCCTGATCAGACGCCGCGCTACGCAGTATCTGATCATGCAATCAGGATCAAAACTGTTTGCAAATGTGCTTTATGACGTCATTGAGAGTGAAAGGGTTAAAGACTTATTTGGAAACTGCATGTGTCAATTTGAAGTTACAGGGATCAACGATTTGAGCACTTCCAACTAGTGATGTCTGTCAACAGCCCAGGCCAATCCCGCACAACTTTTTCGTCCAATCATAATCCAGCTGTTCAATCAAATGGTTGATTATAGAACTCTTATCCAATTAGAATACGACAATCTGGCTGCGTTGTAGGAAAATAATCTCATCATCCAATGTGAGAATAACCTGGAAAGATATTGTCTTTTAGCATATAGGGTTTATAATTATCCTTTAGGAAATAGTAAACTAACTTTAAACTCATTACTCCATAACTATGCCTTTTAATGCATTTAATTTATTCCCCAATCGAATGAATTACCAGTAATTTCACTTTATACAGTTCCGAGTATGTACATGTATCATAAGAAATATTTTCTATATCCTAGTAGATGACAGCTTAAAACAGACTGAATATAAAGCAGAATGCGCCTAAACCCATTACCCTATATATGCCTTTTTACACCTCTAATTTAGTCCTTCACTGAAGAAAATAGTTCCAATTTATACAGTAATGAATACTAAACAATAGAAATATTTTCTATATTCTAGCAGATGGTAGCTTTAAGCAGGCTGAAAGTAAAGCAGAATGATTTACTTTCAATCTGCTTTAAGTGGTCACTTATCTTCAAAACTAGAAACCGGCTATGAGGTAATGAGTTAATGCACATTCTGCTTCACTTGCAGCCTGTTTTAAGTAGTCACCTCTCTTCAAAACTAGAAACAAGCTAAGGGATAATGGGTTAATGACATATCACTGTTGATTGACAGGTAACAGATATTTTCACAACAACCTGCATGAAGACTTCATATTCTTATGAGGGGCCATTTAACCTTCTAGTCCATAAACAAATAGTTTTGACAAAGCATTCAGGAAGTTGTAATTTTCCTCATTTTATTGCATTATGATTGCATTTTGTTAATGTTTAAATGGTAAAGAATAATGTCTGCTCTACTGTATTTACCAGGAATGAAAAGAAGAGACTGATGGCGGACAGGAAGTGCCAGACATCGTGGTGGTCATAAAACTCAAACAGGATACACTCCTTGTTACCTTCCCTTGAGCCTGCTGGTGATAACTGAAACACAACAATATAGATACATGTACTAAGTAATTCTTCAATTTCAGCTACATGTGTAACAAAAGTATAGATTCATGTACGGCTAAACCTATTTGAGCCGTGCCATGGCAAAACCTGCCTTATTGCATTGGAACATTGCAACAGACCAGGCACCTTTAACATCCAAGGCTCTGCATCTGAGCTTGTCTACACTGCCAACTGTTGCAGATAATACTGCTAAATACAATACTGTAGATGATTGTGGGTGTCAAATAGTGTAGATCAAAGCGAGCTGCCGCGTCAAAGACGCGGCGGCTGACCTTGATCTACAACATTAGCAATGAAATAAGGCAGGTTTTCTTACGGCACGGCTCATATGTATATCTTGCTTTTGCTGACTGCTTTAATTCTGTCATACATTAACCCTTTATCACATAGCCTGTTTCAAGTTTTGAAGACAGGTTATCACTTAAAGCATGTTGAATGTAAAGCAGAATGCTCCTTTAGGAGCATTCTGGTTTACTTTCACCTGTTTTAAGTTAGAGTGTGTGTATCCTTTCTCTAATAAAAGTGCCTTTTAGCGCATTAAATTTATTCCTCCACTGAAGAAAATAGTTCAAATTTACACAGTCAAAAAACATGTAGCATAAGAAAAAATATCTTTATCCTAGCAGATTGTAGCTTAAAGCAGGCTGGACGTAATGCACATTCTGTTTTACTTTCAACCTGCTTTAAGTGGTTACCTATATTCAAAACTATATACACAATAATATTTACAATAATATATGAGATGAAGGGTTAAAATGTGTATCTATGGGGTAATAGGTTAAGCAGCCATGTCTTTGACAAGCTTCATCTAAGAACGACCTCTCTCTATTACCTGCCATGATGTTAGGTGGGCAACAAAGAACCATAGAGCAAAGACCCAGGTAATCAGTGACATTGCAATAAACACCATGGTCAAAACAGGAATCTTCTCATTGGATATGCACTGAAAATAAAGATCAAAATAATGTCAAACAAATAGCACATAACTTTGATACATAGCAACATTTGATTTCATTTGTTATGATTTTTCGCCTATTTTACCAAATGTTTTAGTCATATCATGATGTCCATCTTATTACAGGTGGAGGAAGACCCCAGACACTCTTTTACACTGTTTCAGGCATAAATCGGCAACTGGGTAGAACCACTGACTTCCGCAAGCCAGCTGGAAGGCTTCCCCACAAGACAAAATTTTCCAAAGTGCTCAAACTGGGGTTTGAAATCACAGCAATGAGGAGCTTAGTGAATTTCAGTCATAGCCACTATAACCACCTGGCCATGGAGGCCCTGATATATAGCAATAAATAGAAACCTCTCCTAAATGATTACATGTACATTATTAGTACAATTATTTCACAGTGTACATGAGGATTTATTCCTGGCTGAGGTAAATCATGTTGCCCGAGCCATTAGGCGAGGGTTACATGATTTTACCAGCAGGGAATAAATCCTCATGTACACTGTAAAGAAACTGTATAACGAATTTATTATAATGCAAAGTTTTCACTGTTTAAACGAAATATTTCGGAATTTGTTGTGTACAGCGCTCATAGTAAACAGTAACGAAATTGCGTCAAAACAGATGACGTTGAGCGAAAATGACGTAATGTTTCTGACGGTTTTTATTCACAAGAAAGATGGGCACACTCGTAGACGTTGGCGTCAAACTTTCCTAGAAAAAATGTGACTGTTGAAAGATCCAACCCCGATTGGTTCTTAGCAGAAATTAACTTAAAACAGAGGATGCACGATTGAATGCACTCGATCTTGTCGAGCAGTCGGCCATCTTATTTTCTGCAAAGCAAGGCTCAGGGACCTGTCAGCCAATGAAAATATCTGTATTTCTATGTACCCTGTCAGCTCACAGGGTACTTGGGATCATGTCTACGGATTGGTACCCAATCAGAAGTAAGGAATTTACTTTGCAGTATAATAATATATATTACATGTACATTGTAAATTACATGTACATTATATATTACAAGTACATTATATACAGTAAAACCTATGTACAAACACTTCTCAAAATGATATGGTTTTGAAGTCTTATATATTATGAGGTGCTATCTTAATGCAGGACAAAAGTAATACAAGAAGCTCCTGTAGGAATATTCTGCATTACTTTTTTACTGAGTTAAGCAGAAGTTTTCTTTAGAAATTGCCATGTTTTTTTCATTGATGATCACTAACTATTTTTGTCAGTTTCAAGGGGGGAGTTTAATTGATTCCAAAACTGATCTACTTGAATAACAAATTCATGAAAAGAAGTTGAAAATTATCTATGAAATTATCCATACGTGTAAAAACAGCTGTAGACTAACTTTAACTGCCATGGCTCAAATGTACTGTCATTTGCAATCCTGACGATCAATTTCAGTTCAATTTACAGAATAAGATACAACCAACACAATTTACAGAATGATTTAGTCATAATTACCGTACTGTCAATATACATTTAAACCTCTCTATTACGACCCCTAAAACGAAGGTTAGTTGATTGATTAGAAGACAGGTGACAGCTTAAAGCAAGGTGACAGTAAAACAGAAAGCTCCTTTAGGAGCTTTCTGTTTCACTGTCACCTTGCTTTAAGCAGCCACCTGTCCTAAACACCTAATAATTAACACACTTTTGTGGTCATAAAAGAGAGGTTTTACTGTATATGATGATCATAATTGCAGACATACAAAGTACAGAATGATTTCCAGTCATGCTTACCTGTCTTACAATATACATGATGATATACAGTCATTCCTCTCATTCAATACAATCAAAACAAGACTGCCTGTTCAATAAACGCTTATGCCCCTAGTGGCAGCCTTGACAATATATTCTGATTTTTTTTTAGTCCAAATAAGGTCAAGGTCAGGGCTAAATTGAGGTAGGGTAATACGGGTGAATTGGTATTGGTCCAGGACAACAATTTTATTATGTAGCAAAGCATTGTAGTCAGTAGTGTTGACACAAGATGAAACGTTAAAATCTAGTTCACCAAGAAATAAGCCATTTAAAATATTCTAAGTCAAAATCAGGTTAAGGTCAAGGTAAAAATCAAGGCTGGGTGTTATTTAAGAAATAACAAAGTCGTAGGTGTTCATTACCGTGCATTAGATCACAGTTAGGAGTTGAGATGTGGATTCATTAGATCACGAGGCCTTTAGGCCGAGTGATCTAATTATCCACATCTCAACGACTAACTGTGATCTAATGCACGGTAATGGACACGTACGAATTTGTTATTTTAATTCTAACGCGACTTTTATTATAAAAAAACTATTTATGTTTTACGCGTATGGGGCAAATGTAACAGCGGATGGAAACGCCACACGTGCAGTTCATTATCGCGGCGTAATATAAGTTTCCCGGTATTCTTTGTCTATATACCGTAGGTTTCGAGTCGTGTTAGAATGAAGGAATGACAGATTTAATTCTAACGCGACTTTTATTATAAAAAATATAATTATTATGTATTACGCGTATGGGTCAAATGTAACAGCGGATGGAAACGCCGCGCGTGCAGTTCATTATCGCGACGTAATATACGTTTCTCGGTATTCTTTGTCTATATGCCGTAGGTTTCGAGTCGTGTTAGAATGGTATATAAGGAATGGTCCAAGGCAACAACTGTATAAATATCCAAGCATATGAGAGTAACCAGTGTTGACGCTAGACAAAACGGTAAAATCTAGTTAACCAAGAAATGGCCCATTTACAATACTCTTAGTCCAAATTAGGTCCAGGTCAAGGTCAAAATGATAGTTGGGTGATATTGGTGGATTGGGAATGGTCCAAGGCAACAACTGCATAAGTATCTCATTTGAGTAAGTGGTATTGGTGCTAGACAAAACGGTAAAATCTAGTTAACTTGTTACGGACGGACAGGACAATCACTATTTGCCTCCGCATCTATAGATGCCGGGGGCATAAAAATGATTTACAGTCATACTTACCTTCCACACAATATACATGATGATATACAGCCATTCTCACATTCAATACACTGTAAAAATGATTTACAGTCATACTTACCTTCCACACAATATACATGATGATATACAACCATTCTCACATTCAATACTCTAAAAATGATTTACAGTCATACTTACCTTCCACACAATATACATGATGATATACAGTAATAGGTTGATTATAAATATGCCCAGGAGGAAAGAGGCAAAGTCAGACTGGTCTACCAGAACTCCGTATAAGGCGCTGTGAGGGAAAAAGTAAAGGTTGCATTTAGAATACAGGGCTTTATTTAGGTGAATAAGTAGAGAAAGCTTGAACAGGGCAATAACCATTTCCCCCCATAGTCTATCTTGAGTGTTTCAGAAAGGTATTTGTTTAAAGTAGGTCAAAAATAATTCAAAATTCTGCTTTAATTTCAGCTTGCTTGAGCCATATACCTACTAGGTTTTGTACGGCTATTTAACCCATTACCTCTATAAATGTGCCTTTTAACGCCTTTAATTTATCCCTTCACTGAAGAAAATAGTTCAAATTTATACATGTATAGTCATGAATATGTACCATAAGAAATATTTTATATATTCTAGTATATGGTAACTTAAAACAGGCTGAAAGTAAAGCAGAATGTGCCCTAAGGCACATTCTGCTTTACTTTCAACCTGCTTTAAGTGGTCACCTGTGCTCAAAACTAGAAACAGGTTATGGGGTAATGGGTTAAAGAAAATAATTAAGTCCATTTATCATATGACTATTTAGGGTTATCTACTGCATTATTTTGAAAAGTAACCAACAGTGCTGACCCTGATCATAGAGCTCCTCAAAGATCAGAGTCTACACTGTTTGCACAAGACAAAGGTACTCTTTACTGGTACGCTGTTTGTAAAGGACCAGTATGTTCATCACTAGGTTTCAATGTGTTAAAGAGGCATAGTAAAAACTTGAAAAGGCATCTCTACGAGTGAAAAGTATATGCACTATAGGATGCTTCTATGGGGGGAAATGGTTAAAGTTCGATCAATACATGCTGCTAACATGACTAGCTAAGCATTTTGACATGGTCTCTGTACTGCATTCAATTAACTCTTTAGTAACAGAGATGTATGAAAACTGAAATTTGTGAGAAAAAAATCATTTTTCAAACATGGACATGGGTGTGTTCACTAGCTGCATGTACAGGTATATGTAAAAATTGACTAAGTTTAACCAACAGTGATTCTTTTAAAATATGAAGAAACATAAAATTCTTGACGATATGCACATCTGGGATAGAAAAAATATGTACCATATACGTGGATGGATGGACTAAGGAACAATTGGACAAACAGAGTAACAGTTGTAAAATAGTACATGTATGTCCCTCATTTTGATCATGGGGGCATAAAATGTAAGCACTTTCAAAATATTATACAGTAACTATTCTCCTTGCCTTATTCAAGCTATCTGGACATTAGTTTTACAGTCACACCTGTGTTCTGCAGATATTCTTTGAAGGCTCAACTTATTCACCCCAGAAACTTCAAATGGACAATCCCAGTTTCTACTTAAGTCTAGTCCATGTTTGATTATTAAGAATTGGTCTTTACAATATATTGCAAAGTGGCAAACAGTGCAACCCTGGTCCTCTAATCAGGGTCTATACTGTTTGCATTGACCATGACATTGTGTATTTTAACCCTTTCCTCCCTGAAACCTCAAATGGACAATTTTAATTTTCAATTTAGCCTAGTCCATTTTTGACATTTAAGGGTTGATTTTTACAATATATGTCAAAATGACAAACAGTGTAGACCCTGATCAGAGGGCTCCTTAAGGAGCCCTCTGATCAGGGTCAACACTGTTTGCATAGGACAAGTGTACTCCTCACATGTACGCTGTTTGCAAATGACGCACATATGCGTGACTAGGGTTCAAAGAGTTAACAGATGCACTGTAAATGATGAACATACTCATTCCAAGAGCTGGATGTGTTAATGCAGAACAGAAGTCAAGCAGATAGTTCCTAAAGGAGCTTTCTGCATTACTTTTGTCCTATGTTAAGCTGTCGCTAGTATTAAAGACTGCACCTTCTTTTGACAGACCACTAAACATAAGTTTGACTGTGTGTGTATGATGGTCTGAGATGGCTGTGCATGGGTCGGTTCAGGGTTTAAAATCATTCACTATTTCCTTCCTGAAAATTCAAATGGATAAGTCTAGCCAATTTTTTACTATTTAGGGTTGTTTTAGCAATGTATTGCAATAGATCTAGATCAGACAGCTCCTTAAGGAGCTAAGTACAAAAATCAAAGTACAGAACCAAAGTGTATATATAGGTATCTAAATATTTCAAAAACACTGAAAACTATTTTGCAATCACACACTTACTTCAAACCATCAGTAAAAAATTCTGAAGAGTAGTGTTTTGAGATTTTTCATAAAAACATCCCCCGATTCAGAATTTTCACATGTGATGTTAAATTGTTTAATAATTTCGGTCCAAGTTTTAAAAATCTCTGTCAACAAACATTTTGCGTATGTAAGATGGTACATTACAGCAAGCTGTTACAGAAACTGAGGATCTCAAGCTACGTCTTGCTACATGTTCTGTCCATAGTTCAGTCAAATGCTATTTATAAGGGAAGGCAGGGAACAAGCCAGTAATACCTCACTATTACGACCACTAAATTGTGTTAATTGTTAGGTGTTAAAGGTAGGTAACTGCTTAAAGTAAGGTGACAGTAAAACAGAAAGTTCCTTTAGGAACTTTCTGTTTTACTGTCACCTTGCTTTAAGCTGTTAATTGTGTTTTAAACAATCAATTCACCATCTTTTAAGTGGTGGTAATAGAGAGGTTTTACTGTAAATCCTGATTATATAGACCTTATATGAAGACTATGATGGAGGTGTGAGGTTTGAGGATAGGATTGTGTTGCACCTATAAATGCCTACTGCGCTAGGATCCCCTTTTATGAATTCTTCCAATTTTTGTAAAGTACAGGTAGATAGTATATACTGACCCTTGAAGGGTATGCCTCATTGATGTTAAGTGATATGGCAAACAGAGCAGACCATGGAGGAGCCCTCTGAACAAGATCTACACTATTCACAACTAGGACAAGTATACTCTTAATAGGTAGTGTTTATAGATTACTATTATACCAGATTTATACAGCACTCTTTTCACACAGGAGTTGTGCTTTCAAAAGATGATTAATATACTTATCCCTAGGGTTGAATGTGTTAATCCATTACCCAATATATATGTCTTTTAACACCTTTAATTTATTCCTCCACAGAAGAAAATAGTTCCTCTTTATACAGTCAATATATGCAGCATAAGAAATGCTTTCCATATCCTAGCAGATAGTAGCTTAAAGCAGGCTAAAAATGAACAAGAATGTGCCTTAAGGTGCATTCTGCTTTACCTTTAATCTGCTTTAAGTGCTTACCTGTCTTCAAAACTAGGAATAGGCTATTGGGTAAAGTGTTAAAGTCACATTGTTTCTTCACTGAGTTGTCACTGTACACAAGTTTCATTTACAGTCAAACTTCGATATCTCGAACTCGCTTAACTCGAACTATCCGATAGTTCAACATATGAACTGCATTATTTCATGCTCGGTTAAGTCGAACATACCTGTATTTCAAAGTTAAAACGTGGCTAAGCCACGTTTTAACTTTAAAATATGGGTATGTTCGACTTAACCGACTTCGAGCTATAGAAGTTTGACTGTATGTATAGTAAAATATAACGGACAGTGTCTATATTATTCCCTTGTAGTTGATAATAAACTCATTCAACAAGCATATAGGAAGCATCCATTTAGACATTCCAGGCACAAACAGGTCACAATACACGAGGAAAGGTAGCTGCATACCTTACCTTCATAACGAAGTAATAGACTACATAGTAAAGTAAATTTACTATGAACACCCCCAACAAGAGACTAGCAAAATCTGTAGGGGCACTTATACCCCCATACAGTGCACTGTGAAAAATAACACATTAGAAACGTAACACAACCACATCTGAAACTTGCTTAAAGCAAGCTCAAAGTAAAACAGAATGATCCTTAACTCTTTCCTCCCTGAAACTTCAAATGGACAATCCCAGTTTCCATTTTAGTCTAGTCCATTTCTGACTTTTAAGGGTTGTTTTTGTCAATGTTTAGCATTATGACAAACAGTGAAGACCCAGATCAGAGGGCTCCTTAAGGAGCCCTCTGATCTGGGTTTTCACTGTTTGCATAGGACATATGCCCTTTTCACATGTATACTGTTTGAAAAGAACGCCTATATGCGGGATTAGGGTTGAAAGGGTTAAGGAGCATTCTGCTTTACTTTCAGTCTACTTTAAGCTTTGTAAGCATCACCCCCAAGGGGTTGTTTATATGAGGATATACAGTAGGTTAGCATATAGCTTCTTTTTCTTAATACTTTCCATGATGTTATAATGTCTGATTATAAAATTGTTGTGATTTTTATAAGTTAAATTTTAGGCATGTTCATTAAATAAACATTGCTATGAGTGTCAAACAGTTTGAATTCTGATCATACCCAGTGCTAAGCTGTCTTTAATATTGATCCAAACTATTTGGAAATGATAGTCTTACAGTACTGAACCTTATTAAATTAAATTGATAATCGCAAGCGAATTGCCATCGAATTGCCATCGAATCGGGCGCTTCAAAAAACAAATCCTATGTTTGAATACTTTAACGCGAATTTTCAGAAGAGGTTGTGACAAAAATGGAATCGAAAAAATTAACGAAGGCATATTTGCGAACATTTGTGAGATACACCACTCAAGAAAAATTATCCGAGTGTAAATTAGTATTTTGAAATCGCAAGTGAATCGCCATCGAATTGCAAGCGAATCGCAAAAATTGTTAATTTAATAAGATTCAGTACTGTATCACGCTAAGCATTCTATGATTAACCATAGTTTGGATCTAGATATGGAGGATCAACATTATATTAAGTGGCCCTGAACATGTTCAAACTGCAAAGATTGTCCTTGCAGAATAAAGTTACATGTAGTTGTTATTTTACTGTTAACTATACACATACAGTTAGTTGTTATTTTGTTAACTATACACATACAGTTAGTTATTTCATTACATACAGTTAGTTGTTATCTTATTAAAACTCCACAATAATTATAACAATATTTCAAATAGGGAATTAAAATAATATAACATTTGTAATTTATAAAACTGCTCTTTTCTAATATTTTGACCTCTAAGGGCCTTTTTCTTTAAAAAGGCCCTTAGAGGTCAAATTACTAGAGAAGAGCAGTTTCATAAATTAATAATATTTTATTGGCTATACAAACAACAGGGCTCCAGATAAGCCCGCGTACTCAGTGAAATACACGAACGTTTCGACCGTGTACCCGTTAATTTCAAAATATTGAAGTACTGTGTACGTGAGAAATTCTCAGAGACACTTGTATAAAATCAAAAGCCGAGTTTTTGTCATACCGATACATGTATTTGCAAATAGTCAACCGCAACATGTCAAATTTTATTGATTGGTAGTCTCGTAATGAAGCTTCGTTTTATCGTATGGTATTTTTTTACTTGCCCACCGTTAGCAAAGGGAGGTTACTACGCACTGGCATATTCATCTATATCTGCATTGATATATGGACGATAAAATCCAAGTTCTCCGAAAAGTGTTTTGGTTGAAAACCTCGCAACAAAATGTCAATCTTGGCATGGAAGAGTCAGAAAAACGATAGAAAGTTGAAGACTGTCGGTTGTCAGCTATCTGATTTAAAGGAACTAACACCTAATGAAACTTGTGGTAGTTTGTTGAACAATATAAATTTGAATGTTGTTTCATCGGCAGAGAAAAAACCCGCCTAAGCGGCTAAAATGTTAGATTCTTGAAAATCGTAATTTATATACATGTAGGTAAATTAGGATTTTCAATAATCTAATATTTTATCTTCTACTTCTACTTTATTACTCCCTACTGTCAATTTCTGACAATGACAGGAAGGTCGGGGACAGTGTTAAAAAAGTAAAAAATAATTATAAACAATGCAGAGCTGAAAGATCAATTATAAACAGAGGTTAAAAAAGTTAAAAACAACTTATGCAGTAAGGGGTTGTGAGATCTGAGGCTGACAGTGAAGCTTGTGAGACTGTCACTGGCCTTAGTGCTGTGTGGTAGATTATTCCAGTCTGATGGTACGTGGAAAGAATGAGTTTGAGTGATACGGTGTCCTAGTAGAGAAAGGTATGACAAAGTTGAGATTTCTTGACGGATGGAGATGTTTATGGTCTACAACTATTAGGTTATTTGAAACGTTGTATAGCATAATTACTGAGGCATTATTTTTCCTTTCTTCTAAAGTTGGCCATTTAACCCGCGATCTGCCGATGAATTGAAAATCCATGTGTACTGATTAAAAAATCTGGGCACTGATTGTTTTCAAAATTGATCAGTACTGTACTGATTAGAAGCAAAATTATCTGGAGTCCTGAAACAATATGTTATTTGTTAACTATACAGTCATAAAGTTAGTTGTTATTTTGTTAACCGCATACAGTTAGTTGTTATCTAATTAACTATACATACAATTAATTGCTGTCTTATATATACAATTACATGTAGATATTATTTTGTTAACTAGGTAACTGAGTTATTCATCAAGATTACTTATACTTACATGCTCCAATTAATGATGTTCCCAATGATTAACAAAACCAGTCTGTTCTGCAAGAAGAAAAAGGTACCTTCTTTCTATAAAGTCAAACCTGTGTTTAGTCATATGGTTATGCCACTGACAGAGTTATTTAACCCATACATACGCCTTTTTATGCCTGTCATTTATTCCTCCGCTCAAGAAATTCAGTTATGAGTATAATATTTCATTTGAACTATTTTATATATTCTAGCAGATGGTAGCTTAAAGCAGGCTGAAAGTAAAGTAGAATGTGCCTTAAGGCGCATTCTGCTTTATTTTCAACCTGCTTTAAGCTGTCACCTATTTTCAATTCTAGAAACAGGCTATGGGGTAATGCAAAACAATGGTAATGAACAAAGTTCTGCTTTACTTTCCTGTTGCTTTCAGTAAACACCTTTATTATATGCCTTCGTATGATATCGAGCTTTTTCGCGTGTATCTGCAGAGTAAAATACAAGAGTCTGTATCAGCCACCTTGTATCAGCCACCTTGTATTTTACTCCAACCTCGTTTTCGATTTAGCGTGACGTCGTTTACGTTCAGGTACAAGTCCCGCGTTAATCTTTGTGGCCTACAATAATTCTTTGTTCTGCTTCAAATAACTAATGGTTCTGGATATAAAATTATTTAAACAACTTTTTAGTTGTTTCTGGAGTGTATTCAAGGCATATAATAAACACATTACCAGTTGACAGTCCGATACAGAGTGTTGCATTTAGCTCTTGGCGTTTTTGGCGGAAACAACCGATCAGACTCGCGCCAAGGCGCTCGTCAGATCGGCTATTTCGGCCAAAAACGTCTCGAGCTAAATACATCACTCTGTATCGGACTGTCAACTGGTAATGTGTATGCATTCAACATCATCAGTGTTTTCTTAAGTACATTAACATTTATCAGGCAAGGGTATAAGCATCCTAACATACTTTTGTAAAGGAACAACCAGAGACTTCTGGAGACATCTACTTTTTGGAAATGTTTAGTTGTGGCCATTGTATCTCCTTTTTAATATTTCCCTATTCAAAGTACAAGTACATGTAATACAACATACCATATAAACTGGTCTGCGACAGGTAAGCCAGTCTGTTCTTATCAACACACACAGTCGCTTAAACACATATCGGTCTAAAAAAATCACAATACATGTATATTCATTTTATCTTTCAACACTAAGTAACTCTTGTGGGTTATGAGGTTCCCTATGTGGATCATTTAATTTCCAAAACATGAACCAGTCTGCTTGTAATTTTAGGTACTTTAACAAATTCTGGTTGAAATTAGCAAGCAGTGTAAACCCTGATCAGATGGCTCCTATAGGAGCCCTCTGATCTGGGTCTGCACTGTTTGCAAATGTAATGAGTATACATCAAAATGGTCCATGGCGTTGAAAGAGTTAAGTACAAATTTACATTACCGTAAATCATTCATCCCTGAAACTGCAATGCACTATGCCAGTTTCCAATTAACTTTAGCCCATTTTTTACATTTCTAGGATATGTTAAGGGTACATTGGATAGTGACAGACAGTGCAGAACCTGATCAGAGGACCTCTGATCTGGGTCTTCGCTGTTTACATAGGACAACAGTTTTCTTCACAGGTTTATTCTTTGTTAAAGGATGAATATACTCCTTGCTAAGATTTATTGGGTTTATAAGAATTCCTGAAGTATTGAAGGCAGGGGACCAATTAAAACAGGTTGACCGTAAAGCAGAATGCGCCTTAAGGTGCATTCTGCTTTACTTTCTGCCTGCTTTAAGCTACCATCTGATAGCATGTAGAAAATATTTCTTATGGTACATGTACATGACTGTATGAATTTGAACTATTATCTTTAATGCATGAATAAATAAATACGTAAAAACAGAGCTCAAGAAGAGGGTAGTACCTGTATTTCAAAGACTAAAATCTTTATTTCTCTTATTTCTACATTAAATCCAATGTTGTCACAACTCATTAGAATCGTCTCTTCAGGACGGTTCTATTGAGTAGTAACATCATTAGATTTGATGCTGAAATGTGTGAGAAAATGTTGGATTTGTTCAATTTACTCCTTATCTGGAGCACTGTAAAAAGGCATATATAGGGAGTAATGGGTTAACAGGCATACACAGACTTGGTGTAACAGAGACTTACCTAAGCTCCATCTTCCCATGTAGTACAGGTGGATACTGAGGATCAGTGAACCTAACATATAAACTAAGGCAAACAATATCCAGAAAACATTCGTTCCATATACCTGAAATAGAAGATGATTGAAAAATTGTTAATCTTTGCTGTACATGAATTGAGTACATATGTATATACATCATTTGAACATGGGGTAAACACATATTAGAGGGGCTCTCAAAGAAGTAAGTATATACATCATTTATAAACAGTGTAGATCAGAGGACAACTGTAGGACCCTTATAACCAGGTGTTCACTGGTTGTCATGCCTTTAATTTCTTTTGATTCCTTTGATAATCAGAATTTTGACTACAAAGTAACCTCAGGCGACATTGATAGCATCTTCATTATCGATAGCAAGAAAAAGAATTACTTTGGAACTGAATCCCTCAAAGAACAAAGTAACTGGTCATTATTCAGAAAGTGGAAGAGTCCATTTTAAAGGTCAGTCAAGAAATGGTTAATTAAAGCAGACATATTATGGTTGTTTGTTTTACAGTATAGACCCTGATCAGAGGGATCTTGTAGGAGACCTCTGATGTGGGTCTTCACTGACAACAGTGACAACAAGGCTCTAGATAAGGGGAGTATTTTTAAAACTTCAATCTTTATGACTTCATTCAACCCTATGGTGTGACTAATAATTAGAATTGTCTCTTCAAGACGATTCTAATGAGTAGTTACAAATTGTGGCCTCTAGAGGGTAAACACTGTTAAATATGGCATTTTCAGCAATTCAAAGGTAGATAACTCTTGACCTATTGGTCTGATTTCAACCATAATCGAACTCATCTGAACTCTTATTGTAATATACAATCTGAGCAAGTTACAGAAAGATTGGATTAAAATTGTGGCCTCTAGAGAATAAACACTAAAATTATTGACGACAAACGACAAATGACGAACGACTGACATTCAAGGATTGCAAAAGCTCACCCTGAGCTAGCTCAGGTGAGCTAAAAGCTCTTATATGGAGCCTGAGACTTGCATACTCTAAGCATAAAAAAGGAATACTGTTTATATAGGGCATGTATCTCAAGTTGTATTAAGATAGACTCACCACTCCAATGACAGCTATGATGATAATTAATGCCATTACCAGCAGGGAGGAATGAGACTTGGCTGTGATGTCTGGGTGACGGTTCTGGTAGATTTTCAGAATACACAGACAAGCCATTATGTACATGAAGGACGTGTCTGAAAAAAACAAAGCAAGCCAATATTTGACATCTGAAAAACAGCTCCGAAAGACCTGCCCTGGCTAAGCATTGAGTGATAACTCCAAGGAACTGTATTATTTATCTTTTAAAATCAAATTGTTCAAAACTCACTTTTAACTCATTCACCCCTGAAACTTTTAATGGACAATTCCGATTTCAAGATAAGTCTAGTCCATTTTTTACTATTTATGGTTGATTTAAACAATATGACTCAAAATGACAAACAGTATAGACCCTGATCAGAGGGCTCCCTAATATATGACATAGGACAAGTGTAATCCTCACAGGTACACTGTTTGTAAATGACGAGTATACTGGTGGATAGGGGTGAATGTGTTAAAGCAGTATACAGTAACTATTTTTCAGCAGCCACCAAATGAAGTTTTATTACATGAAGTAGTTTGCAGATAAGTGCTGGATAAATTAAAGCGGAAAAGTCCTACAGTTATAAGAGGTTGACAACTGTTGAGGAAGGTTTAACTCTTTCACATCAATGATACTCACTGTCTACTTAAAAACTGTTGTCTGTATTTATTTTTTAAATGTAGACACTAGGCATTTTGATTGTGAAAATTGCATGTGTATTAAAGAATTAAGCTCCAAACTGTCTCTCTGTCCTTGTAGTTTGGTTTGGCCTTGAAACTTCAAATGAACAATTCCAGTTACAAATAAAGTCAAGTAATTTTTTTACTATTAGTGGTCGTTTTTTTTTTACAATACACTGCAAAAATCACAAACCATCCAGACCCATATCAGAGGGATCCTCTGATCTAGGTAAGACACTGTTTTGTATCAGGCAAGTATACTCTTCACTGATACACTGTTTGTAAGTGTATCACTTGTCACTAGTGTTCAACAGATTATATAGAAATCTATCTATTGTGTTTACTAATTGAACAGTTTCTCTCTTACCAAACTGGAAATTGGACACTGTAGGACAGACGTGGTAGCAGCCACTCATGAAGCCTTCAACACACAGGGCTAGACCCATCGCATAGTATATCCCAAAGTGCTGAGGAATTCCAAAATGCTAAAACAAAAAGGCATTTACAAGCAAATAATAAAACCTGGATTATCATGCAAATTGACAATAAATTGTCATGTACGTTGGAGCTTTCTAACAATCTCCCCCATAGCCTGTTTCTAGTTTTGAAGACAGGTGACTACTTAAAGCAGGTTGAAAGTAAGACATGATGCACCTTAAGCTTTACGCTACCTATCTGCTTAGCAGCTAAGATACAGATAATTAATGTATCTTATGGTGCAATTCATAAGTGTATAAACCGGAACTACTTTCTTTAGAGAACTAAATTAAAGGCATTAAAGCATATCTATGGAGTAATGGGATAAAAAACAAGTGCTAACTACATCTCTATCAGCACTTAGTAAAATTTATCATACATAATTTTTTATCTCAGTCAGCATTTTGATACATTTATCAAATGAACCAAGGCTGATCAATTCTTTGCCAGCACTTTGTTATATTCATCAAACAAACAAGAAAAAAAACCTATCTCTTTCAGCACTTTGTTGCATTTATCAACCAAGGGCTAACCTTATCTCTTCTAGCACTTTGTAACATTTACCAACCAAGGGCTAACCTTATCTCTTCTAGCACTTTGTTGCAATTACCAACCAAGAGCTAATTTAACTCTTCCAATTACTTTGTTACACTTATAAAACAAGTAAGTGCTGACTGTATCTCTACCAGCACCTTTTTACATTTATCACAAAAAATGACTAACCTTATCTCTACCGGCACTTTGCTGCACTGCTCTCATATGGAGAACTTCTCTGCCAAAAGAAAGTAAGTTAATGTCAATATGATGATATCTGGCCCAGCACTTATAAAGCTTTTGAGTTGAGTCTGAGTGCATTCTCAAACATTTGATTGGTCAGATTTGAGCCTAGGCTCAAATCTGACCAATCAAATGCTTGAGAATAATTACAGACTCAACTCAAACACTTTATAACCATGGACCCTGTTCTGGAAAATAGTATGTAATCATTCAATCATTAACCCTTCTCCTGCTGAATATTCATATATAAAGCTCTGCCCACTATGAACATCTATATCTGAACTATTACATTGGCTAATTAATACACATTACCAGTTGGCAGTGGGATACAGGGCAATGTATTCAGCTCAAGATGTTATAAGTGGAACAGTCAATTTGACGAGGGTCAAACAAGCTCTTTTGGCGCAAGTCTGATTGGCTGTTTCCATTAACAGCGTCGACAGCTGAATACAACATCCTGTAGTACACCACCAACTGTATAAAGTGGATATATCTTCTTTAGCAGAGGAATAAATTAACCCTTTACTCCATAAATACGTCTTTTTACACCTTTTGATTTTTCCTGCATAAAAGAAAATAGAGCCAATTTATACTGTCATGATTATACATCATAAGAAGTATTCTCTATATTCTTATATATTGAAGCTTGAAGCAGGCTGAAAGTAAAGCAGAATGTGCCTTAAGGCGCATTCTACTTTACTTTCAACCTGCTTTAAGTGGTCACCTCTCTTCAATACTAGAAAAAGGTCATGGAGTAATGGGTTAAAGGTGTAAAACTGTATATTTAAAGATATAGCCACCACTGTTATTTACCTCCTTTTGACTAAAATGAGGAAGAGTATACCCAGCATGACATAACCAATGTTGCTGAAGACGTTGTTGAAGGCACTTAGTTTTTTCAATGGATGGATGCAGGCAAAGTTATAGTAACAGATGTCCTGGTCCCCGGTGAAGTTCAACACCTGTGATAGAAACAATGATAATGCTTTCATACAGGCTAAATACAGTAACTACTGAGTCAACTGTCAAAAGCTGCATCTGCTCTATAAGATACAGTGGAGAAAACATTATTATTTTCCGTTTAAACACAAACGAAACGCAAACGCACCGTAGTAAAATAGCGAATTTGATATTTTTTTGACAATTCAAAATGTTCATCTTAATCTGAGTGGCAAACAGTTTGGAGACTGATCAGACGCCGGGTTACCTGGCGTCTGATCAGGCTCTTAACTGTTTGCAATGGGAATAATAGATTGAGCGTAACGTGTTTATTGGAAAAAAATAACGTTTTCTCTACTGTATATAATTTAGGGCAAAGATGTCATCTTCTCTGTACAGTAAAACATCTCTATTACTACCACTAACAAGAAGGCTAATTGATGGCATAAACGACAGGAGACTACTTAAAACAAGTTGAAAGTAAAACAGAAAGCTCCAAAAGGAGCCTTCTGTTTTCCTTTCATCTTGCTCTCAGCAGCCACCTGCTTTAAACACATTAAAATTACTATGTCTTATTGGTCGTTACAGAGGTTTTTAATTGTACTTATAAACCAGTTTATATCTGACTTTGTATTGATACACAATGCAAAGTGTGGTATTTCATCAAAGCCTGCACGGTTTATTTTTACTCAGTCAATTTCAACTATAATGGGTAAATAGTTAATATCCACAAATTATTCCTATATATTTTGACGATAAATGTTTTAAACAATGACAACTAAATGAAATAGATATATAGTAAGTTTTAGTTATAAAACAAATTGTATTGCCCAATATTTGATATTACAATTACATGTGGTAGCTTCGTATATATACAAGAAAGGGTCAGGCTACAAGTTCTTCCAACAAAAGTATCAGTTCTTCCTGATCAAGTTCTACACTGTCTGCATAGGACAAGTATACTCCTTACTAGTACACTGTTTGTTAATGCTGTGTATACTTGTGGCTAGGGTTGAATTGTTAACATTGTTTTGACTGCCTACCTTCTGGTATGTCATGACCAACTGGAGCACTGGCAGCCCATAGAAGATGGAGACTGTTAGTAAGTTCCTGAAATACAAACAGAAATACTAATAGCATGTTAACCTATTACCCCATAAATACGCCATTTTACGCCTTTGATTTATTCCTCTACTGAAGAAAATAGTTCCAATTTATACTTTTACAAATAAAAACCATAAGAAATATTTTCTATATTCTAGCAGAGAATAGATTAAAGCAGGCTGAAAGTAAAGCAGAATGTGCCTTAAAGCACATTCTGCTTTACTTTCAACCTGCTTTAAGTGGGCACCTATCTTTAAAACTAAAACAAGCTATGGGGTAATGGGTTAAACTGTCACTCTGAGAATGTTCCTACTGCAAAGACCTACTATTCAATCAGTATTTTGGCCTAAATCTGGTACAAGGCTTAATTCTTTATAACGTTCATAAGACAGATATGTCGCAGCCATTACTTGGCAGATTTTGCAGCTTGATTGAAACCCAGCTGGACAAAAAGACAGACTGACAACCAGAGAGGAGAAACATTATATGCAATCGATCTGTCGTTATGTAAGTGTGCAGCGACATTTATGGAAATCACTCCATTTCTAATGCAGTTATTGCATGAACGTCAAAGGAATGTCCATATTTCTAAGTGCAAAGGGCCATAACTGCATTTCAGAATGTAAATTAATATCAGTTATTTTAATAAATAGATTTCTTACGGTGTAAGGGTAAATAGTGGATACAGTGCTGAGGTAACATATTGCATTACGGTCGCTGATAATATTGCTGGTGGGATTGTTCGCCAATTTTCTGAATTCGCGAAATTCGCAAATATTTCCACTTCGCTAACATTACCACTTATACAGTATGTTTCAAACCTGACCTAGGACCTGTCATTATGCCTGTGCACAGCAAGTATCTTTGAGATCACAATGCAGTTATTGACATTGAAGTGTAATATAATATTTCTGAGTGCAAAGGGCCATAATTCCATTGACAAAAGAAATCATGATCTGGGTTTTGAACTTGACCTCGGAGCTGTTATTATACATGAGAAATCTCACCATCTGCAGTGCAGTTATTGCACGGAGGCTAGTATTGACTGACAAATAGATGAACAGATGAGACAGACAGACATTCGTAGTAGCACTATATGCCACCAACCACTACATTGTGAGGCATAAACAGAGCTCCAGATAAGGGGAGTATTTCTGCTTTAAACCCTATGGTGTCACTACTCATTAAAATCGTCTCGAAGAGTAGTAACACTATAGGATTTGGTGCTAAAACGAGTGAGAAAATGTTGGATTTGCTTGGTTTACTCCCTCTTATCTGGAACCCTGTATAAAAACAAGAGAAGAGTAGTCTCTCAACCTAAAAGCATAGCATGTTCACAAAGTAGTTGACATCATCAGGGCTTTCTATTAGATTGATTACTTATAAAAGTCAAACTCAGGGCTCTTGATGGGGGGGGGGAGTAAACTGAACAAATACAAAACTTTCTCACTCATTTCAGCACCAAATCCTATGGTGTAACTACCCATTAGTATCATCTCAAGTAGACCATAGGGTTTAATGCAGAAATAAAGATTAGGTTTTGAAATACTCCCCTTATATTGAGCTCTGGGTCCAAGGTTATAAAGCTTTTCAGTTGAGTCTAAAGTCGTTCTCAAGCATTTGATTGGTCAAATTTAAGCCTAGGCTAAAATCTGACCAATCAAATGCTTCAGGACACACTCAGACTCAGCTCAAACGCTTTATAACCTTGGACCCTGATCATCATCATCATCACATTTGGCACAAACAGCAGATTTATTTGTGTAACTGAAGTATGCAAGAAACTTGCAGCACGAGGCACAAAACGATACTTACTTGCCATACAGCATGTAGTTCTTTCTAGACCTCTTCTCACATTTCTTGGACAGGTCAGACACAAACAAGGCAGCCTAGTAAAACAATACAGCAAAACATGGGTACACTCTTTGACCATTTGAATATATTTTTTTTAAATTGAAGATTATAACTCTTTCCTCCCTGATACTGTAAATGGACAATTCCAGTTTCGATTTTTGTCTAGTCCATTTCTGGCTTTTAAGAGTTGTTTTTGTCAATTTTGGCATTACTGACAAACAGTGAAGACCCTGATCAGAGGGCTCCTTTCGGAGCCCTCTGATCTGGGCCTTCACTGTTTGCACAGGACAAGTGTATTATTCACATGTACACTGTTTGAAATGACGCCTATATGCGGGACTAGGGTTCAAAGGGTTAATAAACAGAGCCAATTCATATGGCATACCGTTGTCAACTGTGCCTTGTGTGAATTAGAACTGTTTAATCGGAGAAAATTGTAAAGACAAAATACTAAAACTGATTAATAGTTTATGCTACTGCTATTTCAATATGGTGGGGCTAATGTCAGGCATTCAGCCCTTCAATAGTCTCCTATAACTCATTTTTGAATGGCATGGTTTGTTCCAACTATGGATTTTATGTGTATGTGTTTTTTTCATGTAACCATGATGAGACTGAAATATAGATATATCTATATCTCAATAAAGGAGCATACTACATTTATACATCTTTTAACCCTTGATTCCATAAATACACATTTTAAAGCATTTAATTTATTCTTCCACTATAGAAGAAATATTTTCTTTATTCTAGCAGATATTTGCTAAAAGCAGGCTGAACTTTAAGCTGAATGCACCTAAAAGTACAGATTAACAATTTAGTTCATTCCACCACTGAAGAAAATAGTTCCACTTTATATAGTCATCAATATGCAGCATCAGAAATATCTGCTTAGTAGCCGAAAGCAAATTGAAAGTAATGAAAAATGCAACTTAAGGGGCATTCTGCTTTACGTGGCCGCCTGTCTTCAAAACTAGAAATAGGCTACAGGGAAATGAGTTAAAACAAGATAAAAGTACTGCAGAATATGCCTACAAAAAATCTTGAGTACGACCTTTATGTATGCAATTAAAATGATCATGCTACACATCAAGCATGTACACAATCTAGCAGATGACTTCAAAAGGGTTTTATGAAGACTTTGATATGAGATTTATCACCTTCAGACGACGGAGTTCTTTGTCACTGTCTATATCCTTGACAAAGTCATACTCGTCCGAATTCAGAGAGTCAACAGAGACGTCGTCTCGCTCTATAGCAGCTCCTCCTCTTGCACCATCACTGCTACCACCTGTAATAAACATGAGCATAAAAACCCATTTAACCCATTACCCCATAAATAGGCCTTTTAACACATTCAACTCTAAAACTTTTAATGGACAATTCCAATTTCAAAATACTTCTACCGGTAGTCAGTTTTTGACTATTAAGGATTGATTTTAACAATATATTTCAAAATGACCAACAGTATAAACCTTGATCAGAGGGCTCCTTAAGGAGCCCTCTGATCAGGTTCTACTCTGATTGCATAGGACAAGAGTAATACCCACAGGTTCACTGTTTGTAAATGACGAGTATACTCCTCGCTAGGGTTGAATGTGTTAAAACCTTTCATTTATTCCTCCAGGGCAGAAAATAGTTCAATTTATACAGTCATAAATATGCAATGAAATATTTTCTATATCCTTTCAGATTGAAGCTTAAAGCAGGCTGAAAGTAAAGCAGAATGCGCCTGAAGGCGCATTCTGCTTTACTTTCAACCTGCTTCAAATGATCACTTATCAAGGCTATGAAGTAATGTGAAAGTAAAACATTTACAGTGCTCCCTCACTACAAGAGTAGACAAATATTGTGGTTGTTGTTCGGAGGGAGTTGCTATAGGGAGGGGAAATTAAGACTTGACTTACATTTGCAAGCAGCTTGAATCCAGATCAGATGCCGCTTTACCCGGCATCTGATCTGGATTCAAGCTGTTTAGTTGTCACTCATCATTATACTTTTTCTTTCAAAATGTCGACTCATAAGTAACTTTGAGAAAAACAGCAGACAACAATTTTAAGCAGACAATATTGTTGCAATGAAAGTGAAAGACATACATTTCTTGTTTGGGGAATAGCGACCATCATTGTTGTAAGGGGGGAATTGTTGTCAGAAGGGCCACTGTAGAGAGGGAGCACTTGTATAATACCATGGTCTTCCCAGCAAGGGAATACAGAGCCTTCAGCCTTTCCCCCATAGCATGTTTTCTGTATTGAAGACAGAGGGTATCCTTCTGGAGCATTCTGCTTTACTTTCAACCTGCTTTAGAGTATCCTCTGTTAGGATAGACAGCTGACCGTTTAAAGCAGGTTAAAAGTAAAGCAGAAAGCTACATCTGCTGATATATAGAAATATTTCGTACAGTACATGATTGTATAAAGTGGAACCATGTTCTTCAATAGAGGAATAAATTAAGAAGGTCAAAATGCATATTTAACACAGATTTGATATGACTGTATTCCTTATGTATTCCAGTAAAACCTCTCTAAAACGACCACTAAAAAGAAAGCTAAAAGACAGGTGACAGCTTAAAGCATGGTGACAGTGAAATACAAAGTTTCATAAGGAGCTTTCTGCTTTACTAGCATACTAGCATATTGCTTTAAGCAGTCACCTGTCGTAAACACACGATAGGTAACACAAGTTAGTGGATGTAATAGAGATGTTTTACTGTATACAAATGTAACTGGGTGTTCTTATAAAGCAGCCCTGGGATCGAACCTGGGTAACCAGGTTCGTAGTCATGCACTCTACAACATCGCCATAAAAGAGCACTTGTACAGCAAGGCCCTGCAAGTGATGATAAACCTACACCTTGTGACACATACCTTGAGTAGGCTGAGCTACAGTCCCATAGTTGGTGCTAGCAGTGTCCAGAAGTGGTCGCTCTACCACTCTCTCCCCTTCAACTGCAAGCAGAGCATTTCACATAGAATTTTGTATACACGTATTTAGGATCAAACAATACAGTGTAGTGTGTAAAACCAAACATTGAACAAAAGGGCCATGGGGCAAGCAGATAATTTCACATAGAAATGGGCTTAATTGTATTATGTAGTGTGTAAAAACAACATTGACAAACAATTATATGCTAAATGAATTAAATGACTATCGCATAAGTAAAGCAAATGTTTTGGCACTAACATATTTTATTCTTCATAAACTTCTAGTTTCTGTGTGTTTTTTTCGAGGCTTCCAATAGTTATAAAGTTAGTCCAAACTCTTTGAATCCTAGTGACAAGTACAATAGTCTTTTACAAAATATGTACCTTATGCCTATGCAAACAGTGTATACTGAAGGAGCCCTCTTATCAGGGTCTACACTATTTATCATTTTGCAAAAACCGACCTTGAAAAGCCAATGATGGATTATACGTAATAATTAGGGATGTTAACGGTTAATCGGTTAACCGGTTAACCTTTAGAAGCGCGGTTAATCGGTTACACTTTTCCTTCAAAAGGTTAACCTGAAAAACAAAAATTTGGAACTTGGATCATAAAATCTGCTGCAAGTAATCAGCGGACGACACCTCCTTTGCTCGTTTCAACTGCATTGACACCTTGTCGAATAACACGCCGAGGGCGTGTACTACCCCGTCTACAGAGGTTGCCAGGTAGCCCTGATATAAAACCAGTGGGATGAGACAATTGACAGGTCGCCAATTAACTGACGTTATTGTTATAATTTTACTAGATTAAGATTAGTGTCCTATTATTAAGAAATGTGCAGAAAACGTTTGAACTGAATACATTATCATATAAATCCAGCAATGAATAACAGAACTTAAAATTTCGGAGAAAACAGATCTACATATAATTGCTCCGAGCTGAAAATGACACGTTTATCCGTTCAGCAGCCAAGCGGTTTGGATCTAGATAAGACACCTATTAACTCGGCGTATTTTATTATTCAGAATCACTTGCAAAAAAGTGTATTCCGATTCGATTGTCAAGTTGATTAGTTTTCGTACTGTTCAATTCACGAACAGGTTACATAACTTACGCTCCATATTGTCGTCTGCTACTTTTCGTAGGAGTGGCAAAAATGTAATCTGCTGAAAGTTTCTTCTACTAACAAGTATGTTTAACTGCTTCTGTTTGGCTTTATTCAGTTCAAAATGCAATAATAAGGGTTTAACGCCCTCATAATGTTAATTTAAAATCGAGTGTAACAATGAATGACTCATGTATATTCTTTATATCAAACACAAATTTAGCGTGCAGATGAAAAAATGTAGCACTTCAGAACTGGAACATACGTTTTGAAATCAGCTTCGAATTGGATCTAAAGCCTAATAGAACATCGCCGAATATTTCATACACGCATGTAAAGTCAGAGATTTTTTAATGATTTTGAAAGCAGCCTGGATGCAGATCGGACGCAGTTTCACTCGGCGTCTGGTCGGAAATCAGATTATTCGACATTTGTCAATAGAATTCTTCGGAATGGATGTCTTTCATTAACATTCAAAACTAACAGTATGTAGTAGACATATTTCTTTTCTAGGCAATACAATGGTTTAATGTCAGGTTAACCGGTCGGTTAACCGGTTTTTGCTTGCGATTAACCGGCTACAATATCCGTAACCGTTAACATCCCTAGTAATAATCAACTGGCATTGTCCATTAAATGTTTCAGGGATGAATGAGTTAAGAGACATAAATATTAGCCTACCTTCTGACATGGATCTCTGAAATGTAGCCATATCCACAATGCCCCAGCCATATTTACTGCAAGTGTAAAAGGAAAACTTTAAACTGTGACAAAGAAGAGTGGATAATGGATAATTTCTTTACTCTCAAATCTTTATTTCAGTTGTCTCTTGAGACTAGATTGCTGCATTACTACACAGGCTTTCTGCATTATTTTGTACTGTACTATTCTGGCATCTGATATAATCCTTTACTAATAGATTGTTTTTCAATATTTAGGACAGATCAATGCTTAATTCAGGTTAAAAGTAAAGCAGAAAGGCTCATGATCACTTGATTTGAGCTGTGGAGTTATTAGATCCTGAGGCCTTGAGGCTGAGCGATCTAATTACCCACATCTCAACCATGCATTAACTGTGATCTGATGCACGAAAATGGACAATTTTAATTCTAATGAACTTTTAAAACAAAAACACTTTTACCGGAGAATATGACATGTCACACATGAAGTGTTGTCTGTGGCTATGCCATTTTGACTGTTACAGTCTGCACTTTCCACGACTTTCACCCCTGATGTTTCTCAAGTAAATGGCAAATGGAACAGCTGATCGAAACACCCTGCATACAGTTCATTATCACGGAATAAAATATGGTTTTTTTTGGTTTTCTCTTTCTATATGCCATAGATTTCTAGTCGTATTAGAATTAAGAATGAAACAGTCTGTATGAAATTACAAGAGAAACTTTAATAGTTTTTTCATCAAGTGAATCCCAAAGCAAGATTTATTTCTTATCAAATACAGTATTCAAAAGCAGGATTTTTTAACAAAGAGACATAATTTCGTGTGATAACTTTACAGCCATGCCACTTAAGAAAATATGCATTAACTCAGATGATGTGCTAACTTGAATTTTTCTGCCAGTTCCCTGGGTGTTCAAACTACCGCAATTCAACAGTTTATAAATAATTAGACACGTTAAAAAGTATATGTATTGGGTAACAGATTAATGAATCAATATCTAAGGAGCAAGCCTGTGACCTCCTACCAGCCATGATAGTAGATCCCAATGATGAGTGCCACTAGATAGAATCCCAAGAAGAAACCCACAGCTCCTAGTGTTGCCTTGTAGTACTGGGAGCCTGAAAAACAACATCACCCGTGACACCACACCTCCAGGTAAGGTGAGTGTTTTAACTCTTCGCATGCTGGGTAATTTTTCATCTCCAACAATTGCCATCTGCTAATGTCCAAAAAATAGATTTTTCGACAATTCTTTTTAAAAGGGGTAAATGTGTTAAACAGTTTGGATCCTGATAAAACACTGTGTTAAGTGGAGTCTTATCAGGATCCAAACTATTTGCACTGATAATTATGATTCCACTGCTAGTGTGCAAAGAGTTAAAAACAAACTTTCACATGTCTCTATTAAATCCTATGTTGTGACTTCCCATTAGAATCACTTCCTCAAGACAATTCCAATGAGTAGTCACAACCTAAGGTTTGATGGAGACATAATACAGAATGTTTAGTTTACTCAATCTTATTGAAGCTCTTGTTTAGCTTCTTAACTCTTTCCTCCCTGAAACTTTAAATGAACAATTCCAGTTTCCATTTTAGTCTAGTCTATTTCAGACTTTTAAGGGTTGTTTTTGTCAATGTTTGGCATTATGACAAACAGTGATGACCCTGATCAGAGGGCTCCTTTCGGAGCCCTCTGATCTGGGTCTTCACTGTTTGCACAGAACAAGTGTACTATTCACATGAACATTGTTTCAAAAGGATGCCTATATGCGGGACTAGGGTTCAATGACTTTGACCTTGGTTTGACTGCACCAGAATTGTACTACATGTATGTTTTGGCTACATAAGTGGACTATGCATGCTAGATATAAACAAAAGTACTGCAAACAGATGCATAATACATCCATTGCACCCAAACATTCAATATGCCACTGCACCATTAAATCTGAGCAAATATCCAGCCTCTGATGAATGGAGGCAAATGTAGTTATAGACATGTATCCATGATTCAAGTTTAGTTCGTCTAGCACTTAAAACTTTTTTAAATACACCACAAAATATAGAGCTAAACATAAAAACTTAATATTGGCAAAAAGATGGATGGTTGGATGGACACAGAGCACTGTGTTATAATCACTGGATCATGCATATCAAATATGAAAACTACATAAAAAAATATCCTACTCGGTATGGTTTCCTCCACAAATATTGTGAAGTTTTTCTCCCTGAATCTCACGTTGACAGCCGGACTGATAGAGTTTTGGCCATTTGCCCCAGAACAGTCATTGTCATTGGACTTCACCACCAACACAATATAGAATGTTGAACCAATTACACTTTTCTGAAATCAAACACACTGATCAACTAATATTTCATTTAAAATACTACAACAAAAATTATCCTATGATGTTTGAACAAGTATTCAAATATCAACCCTCTTATAGCTTTTAAATACTTAAACTAGAGAGACGGCCTTGTCTGTACGACAAATATGATGCCCCTGCTATTTGTTAGACTGTAACTTGGGGAAATTTGTGGCCCAAATACGGGACAAAGTATGTACTGTTGTATCCTGACCAAGTGAACCTCTTTGGTATAGGTGCAAACACTCTGCAATATTATAAGGTTGAAGCTCAAAAACAGTAGGAGGAGTTAGCCGGACAAAGTATGTACCATATACATGTATATGGACGGACAAGCAGATGGATGGACGAAAAGATGCACAGATAGGGGTAAAACAGTATGCCCCCCCCCCCCTTCCCCGACTGACCATCGCGGGGTATATTTTTAACCCTTTACTTCATAGTCTGTTTCTAGTATTAAAGACAAGTGACCATTTAAAGAAGGTTGAAAGTAACACAGAATGTGCCTTAAGGCATATTCTGTTAAGGCATGTTCTGCTATACTTTAAGCCTGCTTTAAGGTACCATATGCTTGGATATAGAATCATTTATATTATGCATATTTATATTAATGACTGTATTAATTGGAACTTTTTTTCGTCAATGAAATGTTAACGTGAACGTAAAAATGTGTGTTTATGGAGTAATAGGCATCTATGGTTAAAGTAGACATATAGCTCCCTGGTCATCATGTGTCCTTAAACCTTGGGTATCCTAACAGATTAGCAGTATACCGGTAAGACAAATTGTCCATGAATTAGAAGATACTTACATCTACAGCTATGCCTCCCTGTGTTGTCAAGGTCTGATACTGGCCTCTATATTCCACATCCTTGTCCAAGTCAAACACTGGACACTGTACAAAGACACATATCATCATAGACTTCAAGATAAGGTTCAGGTCTGCCATAGGTTGACCATGAAAAACCCGAACATTTCCTTTTCTATTTTTCAAGCATGAAGGTGCATTCTGCTTTACTTTCAGCCTGCTTTAAGCTATCACCTACTATGATAAATATCCCAAGATTTCGGAAATATCTGGAGAAATGGCAGCCCTGAAGGTAAGTATTTTGAAAACATTGTCCAGTCAAATCTGTATTATGCTATAAATGTATGAAGTAGCCAGTTGATATTGAAAGACATGTGACTGCTAAAGGCACTTCCAAAAAGGAGCTATCTGCTTTCTTTTGGCCTGCTTTATGCTCCAATCTGTCTAAACCACTGGTTGCAACCTATTTTTTTAACTTCATCAATGAGTCTGTTAAATTGGTTCTTATAAGGGGGCATTTACTATGTCTATCATTTGCTGCATCCTATTCCATAATTTAGCTTCTGTGGAAGAACAAATATATGCCTCCTAAGCCACTTCTATGGAGGAAAATATTAACCTATCTATGCCTGGATATTGCTATGAACTCTCCCTTTGTACCTGCTGGGAGATTGCATTATAGATGTACAAGGGATCTAAAGACACTAATTAGTCCAAACACTGCAGAACATTTCATAAGAAATTGCAACCAGTGCAGACCGTGATGAGACACACAACTCATAATGGGGCATCTCATCAGGGTCTACACTGTTTAATAATGTCTACCTTAGGGAACACTAGGCTTAACCCCATAGCCTGTTTTTTAATTTTGAAAATAGGTGACTACTTAAAGCAGGTTGAAAGTAAAGCAGAATGCGCCCTAAGGCGCATTCTGCTTTACTTTCAGCCTGCTTTAAGCTACCACCTGTTAGAATAAAGAAAATATTTCTTATGATACATATGCATGGCTGTATAGATTAGAACTATTTTCTACAGCGGAGGAATAAACTGAATGCGCTAAATGGCGCTTCTATGAGGGAAAGGGTTAAATTGGCAAACAACTTCATTTTCTTGAACAATAAAGCACATTGTAACTATTGACTAGTAAGATTATAAGATGCAGTGCAATAAAAGCAACTTACCTTAGTGTCTTGTATGGATAAAGTTGCACATTTCTTGTCACTGGACTTGACAATCACTCTTACAGATACAATGCCATCAGGGAACTTGTACAGATAGTACACTGGGTTTGATGGAGTGCTAGACACATGCTTGTGTACACCAGTACTGAAATAGAACACCACATCCTATATCTTAACTCATTACCTAACAGATATGCCTTTTAACTCCTTTAATCTTTTCCTCAAGTGAAGTAAATATTTCCACTTTACACAGTTATGAATAAGCGCCATAAGAAATATTTCTTATAACCTAGCAGATGGTGGCTTAAAGCAGAATGAAAGTAAAGCAGAATGCTCATTTTAAAGACTTTAAGTTATCCCTCCACAGGAGAAAATAGTTTCACTATATAAAGTTAGGAATGTGCAACTTAAGAAATATTTCTTATATCCTGGCAGATGGTATCTAAAACAGGCTGAATGTAAAGCAGCATGCACCTTAACCCTTTACCTGATAGCATTGTTTCTAGTATTGAAGATATGTGACTATTTAAAGCAGGTTGAAAGTAAAGCAGAATGCGCCCTAAGGCGCATTCTGCTTTACTTTCAGCCTGCTTTAAGCTATTAACTGCTAGAATAAGGAAAGTATTAAATATGACACATATTCATTACGGTATATTTAGGAACTATTTTCTTCAGCGGATGAATAAAATGAATGTGCTAAAAGTCGCTTCTATAAGGGAAAGGGTTAAGGCATATTCTACATTAATTTCATTGCACTTGACTTTCAATGTGCTTCAAGTGATCACCTGTCTTCAAAACCAGAAACAGGCTATGGATTAAAGGCTTAATAGGAGCATTCTGCTTTACTTTCAGCCTTCTTTAACCCAAAACCCAACAAATATGCCTTTATACGCCTTAAATTTATTCCTCCAGTGAATAAGTAGTTTCACTTTATACAAATTTCAATTAAGGAATAATTCGAATATTTATTGTATTCATGGAGGTATGAAAAAAAAACCTGGTCACACTGTATGAAACCGCGAAGCGGTTTCATACAAAAGTGTGACCAGGTTTTTTTTTCATACCTCCATGAATACAATAAATATTCCGAATTATTCCTTATAATTTAATATCATTTCTGAATTTAAGAAAGTTGTTAAATAGAGAATCTGACGCGAATGTTCTTTTTTAACGCTTTTAAAACGTAGGTTGTAGTCCCTCCGCCATATATATTTTCCGCCAAAACGCGACGTTGTTATGTAGCAACGCCGACGTCAATGACGTCATTTGGCATCCTGCTTCATGCAGCGCTTGTGAAGAGCAGTTGGACTAAGGGAAAGTAGTCCTGACAAGGCGTGGTCTGAATTTTATTTTTTTCATGGAGTTATGAAACAAAAATTACAGCCAATCACAGCTAACCAAATGTAATGAAAACAAACAATATTAAATTATTAAGTACTGTAAGAAATATTTACAATATCCTAGAAGATTGTAGCTTTAGGTAGGCTTAATAGGAGCATTCTGCTTTTCTTTCAGCCGGCTTTAACCAATTACCCCAAAAATATGCCATTTATATACCTCCTGACTTCAAAATTGAAAACAAGTTATGGGGGGAAATGGTTAACTGCACTATCCTGAAACTTAATTCAAAGTTACCTGAACTAATGTGTCCTGTCTTAACCCTTTACCCCCATAGAAGCGTTTTTAGCACATTTGATTTATTCCCGTGCTGAAGAAAATATTTCAATTTATACAACCATGAACATGTACCGTAAGATATATTTTCCATATCCTAGCAGATGGTAACTTAAAGCAGGATGAAAAGTAAAGCAGAATGCATCTTTTGGTGTAACCCTAAATAACCCTTAATAGTGAAAAATGGACTTCACATACAGTGGAGAATCTGTTATTCTTTCCCGTTTAAACGCAAACGTACGCAAACGCAAAACACTACAACGTAGAAAAGTACAACATTTGGACAATTCTGATAATTCATCTTTATCTTGGTGGCAAACAGTTCGGAGCCTGATCAGACGCCGGGTTACCCGGCGTCTGATCTGGCTCCAAACTGTTTGCAGTGAAAATAATAGATTTAGCGTAAACGCGTTTATTGGGAAAGAATAACGTTTTCTCCACTGTAAACAGAAACTGAAATTGTCCATTTGCAGTTTCAGGGAAAATTGAGTTAAATATTATAATGGAATGTTGCAAGTTAACAATGAACAAACAACTCTTAATTATAATAAAATTTATAATCACTCATCAGGCCATCAGAAAGTATATCAATTACACAATGTACCTTAGAAGAGTACACATCCTATGCAACCAGTGTAGATCCAGATCAAAGGGCTCCTTAATGAGCCCTCTGATAATGGTCTGCACTGTTTGTCATTTTGCAATAATTTGTGAAAACAAAACACCATACATGTACCATGTAAGCAGTCAAAGATGGACTAGACTTTATTGGAAACTGGAATTGCCCATTAGAAGCTGCAGGGGTAAATGAGTTTAGAAAAGCTGAACTGTAGATGTCTATCAATTAAGATGTTCAAGTGCCCTTTTCCTGTCACATATCATATCATATACAGTGGAGAATACGTTATTCTTTCCCGTTTAAATGCAAACTGAACGCAAAGCACTAAAACGTAGAAAAGTACAAATTTTGGACTATTCTGACAATTCATATTTATCTTGGTGGCAAACAGTTTGGAGCCTGATCAGACGCCGGGTTACCCAGCGTCTGATCTGGCTCCAAACTGTTTGCAATGGAAATAAAAGTTTTAGCGTAAACCCGTTTATTGGGAAAGAATAACAGATTCTCCACTGTAATCAATGGGTTACCTCAACTCAAAATCCTGTATGACATCCGCTCGCAGTGAGTATGCGACCTTGGTTGCTGACTGGGTTGAAATCTCAACGTAAATGGTCTGGTTGTGACTTAGATGGTGATCCAGTTTAGTGTCCAGTGGACAAAGAGTACGGCTCACATCCATGTACTCATACCTGTTGCAAGAACCATTTTAGATCTGTAACAGTCATACACAGTCAAAACTGCACAAAGAAAAAACTCATAAACCCTTTCCTCCTTGTTCCTTTGCAGAGTTACAGACAGGTTATTATTTTAACCCATTACCCCATAAATAAGCCTTTTTACGCCTCTAATTGATTCTTCCACTGTAGAAAATAGTTCCACTTTATACAGTCATAAATATTTAACTGGAGAAATAGTTTCTATATTCTTGTAGATAATAGCTTAAAGCAGGCTGAAAGTAAAGCAGAATGTGCCAAAAGGCGCATTCTGCTTTGCTTTCAACCTGCTTTAAGTAGTCACATATTTTCAAAACTAAAAACAGGTTATGGGGTAATGGGTTAAGCAGGTTGGAGGTTAAGAAAAAATATCCCTCCATAAGGGTTTATCTGTTTTACTTTCAATATCCCTTAACTTTCAGTGGTGTGAAAGAAAGATGTCTTTTTTGGGAAAGAGACATTCAATTGAGGTATGCATTTATGGAAATCTCAGAACCCTTTCTTTAATAAAGTCTGCCTTATTTAACCCATTACCTCATAGCTTGTTTCCAATTTTGAAGACAGGTGACCACTTAAAGCAGGTTGAAAGTTTTAAGGCGCATTCTACTTCACTTTCAGCCTGCTTTAAGCTACAATCTGCTAGGATACAGAAAATATTTCTTATAATACTTATTCATAACTGTATAAAGTGAAACTAGTTTCTTCAGTGGAGGAATAAATGAAAGGCGTAAAAAGGAGTATTTATGGGGTAATAGGTTAAACTGATAAAGTATGAGCAAGGGCAATAGTATAAATTTATAAATGAAAGAACATTCTTAGCTGAGCTTTCTGCACTGTAATAGTATTTGATCTGTATTTAGCTTCCTTTTGTCTTGATGACTTCCCGACAAAAATATGGACGAAAACATGCAGTAAAAAAAAAAATAGATGAGTTTAATTTGTCCTTTGCTCTAGGTGAGACAAAAAACCAACAGGTGAGTTTTTATGGTTACATAGCTATGCAAAATCTACGAAACTAGTGTAACACGGTGAGAAAAACATGCAGCCAAACCAGGGCTCGAACCCGGGACCTCTTCCCTACTGGGCAAGTGCTCTCCAATCTGAGATATTCTGGCAGCTTACACAAATCTCTCACCATTTAACTATAAACATAACCTGGCTACACTAGAGTGACTTACGTGTACTGTAACAACAAGGGAACCTGCCATGACAACACACTCCTCTCCTCCCTGATCACAAATATGGTGGGGAAATCTGTGCTGCTGCTGTGGCTCTCAGAGAAAATTCTAATCGCAGTTCTCTGCAGAGAGATTTGGAAGTCAGAGTTCCAGATAAAGGGAGTATACTATAAAAACTGTATTTCAAAAACTAAAATCTTTATTTCTGCATTTAACCCTATGGTGTTACTAGTCATTAGAATTGTTGCTTTGAGACGATTCTAATTAGTTACACGATTGGATTTGGTGCTAAAACAAGTGAGAACATGTGTGATTTGTTCAGTTTACTTAAGTTAAGGCATGAACTGAATGTTTTTTGCTTTTAAGCAAAAGTAACGACTGAAAATGATCTGAAAATTTATGAATCATGGTAAATATGCCGATCATTTTGACAAATTTGTGTTGTTTATTTCGCTTAAACTCCGAAAACATTCAGTTCATTTCTTATAGTCACATTATATTTGCTGCAATTTCCAATATTAAATGAACATTTTAATAGTATGCATGTATGTTTAATCCATATAAGAGGTTGTTAACACGAATAATGTGTACCCTGAAAGGAACAGCCATTACTGCCATTATTCAGGGAACGCCACAACAAGACTCTAGGAGAGCAGACCCATAATCCCCGTCTCTACTGCGAGGATATCTACAAGTGCCGCATCCTAGAAAATTTGCTAGCGCGATTCATGGTATTTGCCGATAATTTTCTGTAGTTTATTTCTGTCTTTTTTACTCCTACAGTGTTGGTAACCGGACTTGGCTCTTGAATATAATCTTGATCTATTTGTATAAAATGTGTAAAAGCCTTTATAGGATTCTACGACGTACTTATATTCAGATTCAGATGTGTATTATATGATTATTAATATAAACTGTTTGAATCCAAAACGAACAATATGCAATGTGGCAAATCTTCTCTGTTTGCAACTCATCTACATATACATTTTTATGTAGTCCTGTCAAGCTCGACATTTACACTACGGTGCGCTAGAAAGATAAAGGTAACAAAGAGAAGAAGATAGGAAAGTAAGAAAAGAAACATTCAAGAAGTATCGGTGCGATGTGGATAGGTAAACGGTAGAAGGAGAAAAGATTTCCCAGTTACGTTTCGAACCATCAGGACTTAACCACTCCAGCTTCCGTGGCGGTACCAGGGTTCGAGACCCCGCTGACACAGCTCAAGCCCTTCATTTGGTTTTACTTTGTAGCTGGGTTAAGGAGGTCCCTAGAATTTAAGGTTGGACAGCCCACTCTTAAAGGATGCCAAAGAGTGGGCCTCAGCAATGGATGCTGGCAAGGAGTTCCATGTAGGAATGCTTCTTGGGAAAAAGCTAAACTTATAGCTGTTGGTAGAGGCGTGGTGATGTAGAATCATTAGGTGTGCAGACGACAATTTCTAAGCGGACGATTTAATGGACGGCCAAGCTTTTAAAGAATAAAAAGTTTTGATTAAAAAAACACAAAAAAACCAGCATCGGTAATAGATCTACTTTACATTATTATCGTTGATGTGATAATGATACACATAGATATCTGTCTGACCGTCCACGACAGTTCCATTGTAGTCCGTATGTAGGGTCGCGTTTGGCTGAGTTTTCTTGAGCTGAAAGTTTTCCAGTTGGTTGCTTCTCCCTGATGACTCTAAATCCAATTTGCTGGAACTCTGGCACCTATCACAAAGCACTAGAAGAAGAACAAGAACTGTATAACGCGACATTGTCATGCAATCTAACGCCTGTCAACAACAAACTCCTCCTCTGTTTTTGTTGGGTCAACCTAATCTTCTTCCTAGTTTCGCTTTCCTCCCGGATGCTCATATGATTTTAACGAACCCGAACTGTTTACCGCTTTCGTACGTTAGAAATGAAAATGGGAACCATGAAGCAAAACATTAGGTTCGACAAAATAACGAGCCATTGCAGCGGAATTGGCGAAAAACGCGGTGCTTTTGAGCTTACAATGAAAACTCATGTATTTTAATATACGATAAAACCTCTCTATTTCGACCATTAAAACGAAGGCTAATTGATTGTTTAAAAGGTAAGCGACAGCTTAAAGCAAGATGACAGTGAAACAGAAAGCTTCTACAGGAGTTTTCTGTTTTACTGTCACCGTGTCACCTTTATATTTTGAAAGCATGCAGTCACCTCATTTTTGAGTAAACAATACTCCTTCAAGACTGAAGCTTATGTATTGGCGCTGGATTAAGATTTAATGTGTTTGATAAAGGCTTCAATCAGAAGTAAAATAGTTGTAAAACTAGAGCTATCACTAAAGGTGATTGATACCCCCACTCCAAACTGACCTGTCACAAACAGCACAATGGCATGTAGAAAAAATAAAAGTCTCACAGTACAACTCTAACAATGTGTACCACGTTTGAAGAGAATATCATGAATAGTTTTCAAGAAAATGGCATCATCAGTTCCAAGAAAATAGAACAAAAGTTCAAGTCAAAAAGGGGCACAATTCTGTCATTTGTTGGCAATAGTTATGTAACTTCAAGTAGAGTCTGCAAACATCACACTTATATGGTGTACCAAGTTTGAAGACAATTTCATAAATAGTTTTCAAGAAAACGATATGTCAGAAGAATAATGTACATATCAAGGAACAAAATTTAAATTTATAAAGGGGCATAATTCTGTCAAATTTTGGTGCAAGAGTTGTCTAACTTAATGAAAAGTCTCACAATACAACACTTATAATGTGTGCCAAGTTTGAAGACAATATCATTAATAGTTTTCAAGAAAATGGCATGTTGAAAGAAAAATGTCTCAATTAGGAAACAAAAAAAAATCAAGTTAATGAGGGGCATAATTCTGTCAAATTTAGTGCAAGAGTTATGAAACCTGTCAATGAGTGTCCCCACATAACACTGATAATGTATACCAAGTTTGAAGATTGCATCATAAACGGTTTTCAAGACAAGGGCCACTATGGCCCTAAATCGCTCACCTGGTAACCATGCAACCATGTACACCGTGTGACCTAGTTTTTGACCGGGCATGACCCTCATTCTAACTTGACCTCGATTTCAATGAGACAAACATTTTGTTCAAGTTTCATGAAGATTCAATGAATTTTGTAGTCTCTACAGTGTTAACGAGGTTTTTGGATGATTTGACCTAGTGACCTAGTTTTTGACCGGACATGACCTACATTCAAACTTGGCCTAGATTTCATTGAGGCAATCATATTGATGAAGTTTTATGAAGATCCAATGAAATTTGTAGCCTCTAGAGTGTTAACAAGGTTTTTCGATAATTTGACCTAGTGACCTAGTTTTTGACCGGACATGACCCACATTCGAACTTGACCTACTTTTCATTGAGGCAAACATTTTGATGAAGTTTCATGAAGATCCAATGAAATTTGTAGTCTCTAGAGTGTTAACAAGGTTTTTCGAAGATTTGACCTAGTGACCTAGTTCTTGACCGGACATCACCCACATTCGAACTTGGCCTAGATTTCATTAAGGTTATCATATTGATGAAGTTTCATGAAGATCCAATGAAATTTGTAGCCTCTAGAGTGTTAACAAGGTTTTTCGACAATTTGACCTAGTGACCTAGTTTTTGACCGGACATGACCCACATTCGAACTTGGCCTAGATTTCTTTGAGGCAATCATATTGATGAAGTTTCATGAAGATGCAATGAAATTTGTAGCCTCTAGAGTGTTAACAAGGTTTTTCGATAATTTGACCTAGTGACCTAGTTTTTGACCGGACATGACCCACATTCGAACTTGACCTAGATTTCATTTAGGCAAACATTGTGACCAAGTTTCATCAAGATCGAATGAGATTTGAACCTGCTAGAGTGTTAACGAACAATTGTGGTCGGACAGACAGACAGACAGACAGACGACGGACGACGGACATCCAGCGATCCTAAAAGCTCACCTTGGCACTACGTGCCAGGTGAGCTAAAAAGGGCATAAATGTCCCGAAAAAATGCGACGGACGGACTGAGTGAGTGACGGACCGATGGACGGACAAGCCGTTTCCGATATAGCCCCCACCACTAGTGTTGGGGGTATAATAAAACAATATATACCAGGGTTGCCATTTCTCCGGATTTTTCCTAAATCTTCGGATTTTTTCTAGTATATGGTAGCTTAAAGAAGACTGAAAATAAAGCAGAATGCGCCTTAAGGCGCATTCTGCTTTACTTCCAGTCTGCTTTAAGTAGTCATGTGTCAATAAAACTAGTAACAGATGATGGGGTGAAGGTACGATGCGTAAAATCAAACTTGAAAAATGCAAATTTGGAAATCTTAGGATTTTTCATGTCAACTTTATAATGGTAGCCCTGATATACACTGGTTGCTGTTTAAGATATATGACACGGCAACTGCAGGCACAGTGACAATTAACTGTTTTAAAATAGGCGGTGAGGGGAAACATGTTCCACAGACAGATAGTTCTTGGGTAAAACGTGTATTTGTATGAATCTTTAACTGTGCCAATTTGTCTTAAATTAAGAATTGAGTTTGTGGTTCAGGTTTTTATATTAGCTGTAGAGGGTATCAGGAGGCCGTTTTCTAAATAGATACGCGTTGCACCCACTTCTTCCAATCCGCTTCTCAAGATCTTCCAGGTTACACAATCAACAGTTCACCAAGATATCATGCTCTAAGTCTGCCTATCAATGCAGCTTCTTCACTGAGACAATTCTAAGTGAGTAGTCATACCATAGGGTTTAGTGCAGACATAAATATTTCATTTAGTTTTTGAAATGCTTCTTTATCTGAAGCACTGATAACAGTGTAGACTCTGATCAGACTCCTGACAAAGGAGGTCTGCATTGTTTTCATATAGGATCTTCCTGAATGTAGCTGTGCCCATCTTACTATAGAAATAATTAATTGCTCCTATTAAAGGCCACCAGAGGCTGAACTATTAAATAAGAGCACATGAATAATTCTATACTACTGTATTTTCCTCTTTGGAATATTTTCATTTTATTTTATTAGTCAATGTAATAGTTCAGATGATAGATGTTAATCACACTGGGAGGATGTTTATGTATGAATATTCAGCAAGAGATTGAATGATTAAGAACAAAATACTAGAACATACATTTTTGGTAAAACTTTTTGTATGTTTTATTAAACAAATTCCCACTGTATTTTACAGTACATTAACCAACGCCCCGAAATATATACCCAGCAAAAAACAGTGAACAATATAAATGGGACAGGAAAACATCATAATACAGTAAGCTTGTATTAAGCAACCAGTACAATTGGGTATCTTAATAGCCAGGATATGACTGGTGGCAGCTAAATAAAGGATAAAAATAATGCAGAAAGCTCCTTTACATGTCTTTCAATATCAACAGGCTACCTAATTTGGTGATCCCTTAATCCATTTACACTTTCTTATTTTGAGGGCAGAATACCACTTAAAGCAGGTTTAAAGTAAAGCAGAATGTGCCTTAACCCTTTATCTCATAGCCTGTTTCTAATTTTGAAAACATGCCACAACTTAAAACAGGTTGAAAGTACAGCAGAATGCGCCTTAAAGCGCATTCTGCTTTACTTTCAGCCTGTTTTAAGCTACCATAGGCTAGGATTTATAACCTATTTCTTCTGATATATATTCATGACTTCATAAATTGGACTATTTTCTTCAGTGGAGGACTAAATTAAATTTGCTAAAAGGAGCTTCTATGGGGGAAAGGGTTAATTAATACAAGTTTGACTGTATGTGTAAATTCTTCTCAAAACTATACACTGTCTGTTACAACAATGGCTGTAGAACTTTCTACTCTTTCATTTGAAAAGCCGGGCAAATAAGGAACAGTAAATGCTCCCTTTATGACGAATGAAAGAAGATTTGTTTCAGGATGTTAAGACAGGTGACTGTTTAACCCAATACCCCATTACTACGCCTTTGTATGCCTTTATTCATTCCTTCACTGAAGAAAAATAGTTCAACTTTATACAGTCATGAATATGCACTAAAAGAAATTTATTCGATATCCTAGGAAGCATCTTAAGGTGCATTCTGCTTTACTTTTAATCTACTTTAAGTGGTCACTTGTCTTCAAAAATAGAGATTGGCAATACTGTTAATTGTTAAAGAAAGATTAAAATAAAGCAGAAAGCTCCTACATTTGCAAACAGCGCAGACCCAGATCAGAGGTCTCCTCCCTCTGATATGGATCTACAGTGTTTGCAAATATCAAGCAGTATTCATTTTAAATATATTCATTACATTTGCAAACACTGTAGACCCAGGTCAGAGGGCTCATAGAGGAGCTCTCTGATCAGGGTATACACTGTTTGCTATTTTAGAGCAGTATTTATTAAATTACCCAGAATTCCAAGTAGACTGGTTCATGTTTCCTTATTTTTTAGGGAATGTCATAGTTCAAATAATAGGTGTTGATAGTGGCTATGTGGACATATTCTCTTCCTAAGCATGGCATTATCCCTTTTACTCCATAGCCTGTTTCTAGTATTGAATTTATGAGATCACTTAAAGCAGGTTGAAAATAAAGTAGAATGCACCATAAGGCTACCATCTACAAGAATAAAGAAACCATTTCTTATGATACATATTCATGACTGTATGTATTGGAACGATTTTCTTCAGTGGAGGAATAAATTTAATGCGTTAAAATGCATATCTATGGAGTAAAGGGTTGTGCTGTAGTAACACAAACAATCAAACAAAACTCAAAAACATGAAATGAGACCAGTTTAAAATTTCTGCCACCCCATTTTAAATCACAGAATATTTAAAAAAAAAAAAAAAAGATGTAAAAGATACAAAAGAATGGTTTGTGAACAAATACTCGTCGGTGGTATTTATAAGTAAAATATTTTAAAGCTCATCAACCCTTTCTCCCTTAGAAGTGCCTTTAAGCGCATTTAATTTATTCCTCCACTGAAGAAAATAGTTCCAAATTAAACAGTCACAAATATGTTTTATAAGAAATATTATGAACATTCTAGCAGGTGGTAGCTTAAAGCAGGATGACAGTAAAGCAGAATTTAAGGCGCATTCTGCTTTACTTTCAACCTACTTTAAGTGGTCACCTATCTTCAATACTAGAAACAGGCTATGGGGTAAAGGGTTAACTCTTTACTCCATAGCCTGTTTCTAGTTTTCAAGACAAGTCACTTACTGCAGGTTGAATGTAATGCAGAATGCGCCTTCACTCCCTTCAGATGTATTCTACTTTAATTTTCAGCCTGCTTTAAGTTTCCATCTGCTAGAGTACAGAAAATAGTTCTTATGATACATATTCATGAGCGTATAAGATGGAAATATTTTCTTCAGTGAAGAAATAAATCAAAAATTGTGTTTCTATGGAGTAAAGGGTTAAGCTGGAAGACTTTTAATACATAATTATCACAAGAGTAAATATATAGACTAAGAAAGTTGATATCCATTAACTCTTTGCATGCTGGGTAATGTTTTCGTCTGCAAAAAATTGTCGTCTGCTTCTGTTCTAAAATTGGAATTTTTCAAAATTTCTTTTAAAATCATTGTCAGAATGGCAAACAGTTTGGATCCTGATGAGATGCGCTTTATGCGGCGTCTCATCTGGATCCAAACTGTTTGCAAAGCTTATGCCTGTGGCAGCTATATCCGCCGCTAGCGTGCAAAGAGTTAAACAACAAGATATGTAACAACATTAATATAAAACTGTGAGACAGTGAGGATTTCTATAACAGTGTAAAGTACAGTCTACATGTACAATCAATCATTGGTGATTTCTAAAGACATGTATGTTTAATGCATGATAAAGATAACGCAGAACGCTCCTGCAGGAATTTTCCATGTTTTCTTTATCAAGCATTAAAGCTTGCACCCGACATAAAGACAGCCCATATGTGTTCTTTTGAATGGCTGTTTAACCCATTACCCCATAGCCTGTTTCTAGCATTAAAAATAGGTGACCACTTAAAGCAGGTTAAAAGTAAAACAGAATGTGCCTTAAGGTGCGTTCTGCTTTACTTTCAACCTGCTTTACGCTACAATCTGCTTGGATATAGAAACTATTTCTTATGGTATATATTCATGACTGTATAAACTGGAGGAATGAACTAAACGCATAAAAGGGCAAATTTATAAGGTAAAGGGTTAATACAAGTTTGTTTACACAAGTGCATGTATATTGGAAGACAATGGATTTCTTTCTAGAGCAAAATACAGAAACAAAATATTTGGAGAAGGTCAACCAGCATAATACAACTCCACAAAATACCAGTACATGTAATCTAGTAAATAAAAGTTGTTGCTACTTTCAAGTGGTCATCACATATTTTTTCTCTCACAGGATCATACTACACTGTAGATTAACCCAGCTCTTCAGTTAGTGTAAAATGACATTTTTTTTAAAACAGCAGGGCTGCCATAAGTTGGACATGAAAAGTGTTCAGATTTCCAAATTTTCTATTTTTCAAGCGTGATTACTTAAAGCAGACAGCAAAAGTTTTCAATCAAAATTGCTTGGCATACTAAAGACGGAAGAGGTCAGGCAAAGTAAACAGTGAAATATAATATCACAGTCGTCATACTCTCAAAAAGACAACCGTTGGATTTCTATCAAACTAATTGAATTTTATTTTTATTTCTTTTACACCGATTATGAAACAAGCTACATTAACTTATACAAATCACTCTCGATGGCTCGAATGGTGGCGTATTTAGTCATTTCTGTGGGTGGAAACCGGAGTGCCCGGAGAAAACCTACGTGTTTGGACGGGCAACCAATATACCCTCTCACATACTGCCCCAGCCTGGTATAAAAACTCAGGACTGCAGTGGTGAGAAGCATGTGTGCTAACCACTGCCCTATTTGAACAGGTAAACCAATTAAGTACATGTATGATAAATAATAATTTCTAGAACCAGTCTTATATTACATGCAGCACCAACAAAAATAAAAATTAACAATTCACTGAACATCTCGGTTAAGTGTCTGGAATGACTTAGAATAAGTTAAGTAGATATTACTATAAATATTGCTATAAATATGTACATGTATATAGCAAACATAGCATAATTAACATTAGTCTCATCTAAAACCTAACAATGTTACATTTCATCCAAGCCTCCAAACCACCCCATATCCAACTGACTATAAAGTAGCTTTTGTATTTAACTATTTCACCATCAAAGTTGCCTAATGGTGACTTTGCAAACAGTTTAACCCTTTACCTGATAGCCTATTTCTAGTACTTAAGATAGGTGACTTCTTAAAGCAGGTTGAAAGTAAAGCAGAATGCGCCTTAGGGCGCATTCTGCTTTACTTTCAGCCTGCTTTAAGCTATCATGTGCTATAATCTAGAAAATATTCCCCATAATACATATTCATTACTGATTAAATTGGAACTATTTTCTTCAGCGGAGGAATAAATCATATCCGCTAAAAGGCGCTTCTATAAGGTAAAGGGTTAATAAACCCTTTCATCAACAGAAGCACTACAGGAATCAGGATGCCTCTACCTGATAATAAATTAATGTTTTACAACACAGGTGGCATCTTAACCCATTACCCCATAAGGCCATAACTATGCGTTTTTACACCTCTAATTGATTTCTCAACAGAAGAAAATAGTTCCATTTCATATAAAATGTAGTCATTAATATATATTGTAAGAAATGTTTTCTTTATCTTAGTAGATAGTAACTTAAAGCAGGCTGAAAGTAATGCAGAATGCACCTTAAGGCACATTCTGCTTTACTTTCCACCTGCTTCAAGTGCTTATCTGTCTTTAAAACTAGAAACAGGCTAAAAGGGTTAACAGGTTAAAGAAATAAAGTTAAAAGTGATGGAGAAAGCCTAGCGATGAGTAAACCTATCATTTACGAGGAGAGTACACTTGTCCTATGCACACAATGTAAACCCAGATCAGAGGGCTTCTAGAGGAGCCCTCTGACCAGTCTGCACTGTTTGTCATTTTGCAATATAATAAAGAAACCAAGCCTAAATAGTCACTAATTGACTAGACTTAACCCTTAGCCCACCAAATAAATTGCCGTCTGCTATATTTCTCGTCTGCTTCAAGTTTCAAAGTGCTTCAAAATTGCTCAAAATCGCTGAAAATGTTGTCCGAGTGTCAAACAGCTTGGATCCGGATGAGACGCCGAGTTACTCGGCGTCTCATCCGGATCCAAGCTGTTTGCATATGGAGCTATAGTCGTGAGTGGCAGGCTAAGGGTTAATTGGAAATCGGAATTGTCCAATAATAGGTACAGAGGCAAATAAGTTAAATAGAGTAGCCTATCAGTTGGATATAGGCGATATGCACTTTGGGGTTATGGATAAAAGGGTAGCCATTACAAGTTTCATATAACATAAATACATCAAGCAAAATCCCAAATAAACAAATACAATGGAGAAGACACTACTCTGACCCTAACTTAAGAATTGGGGCAGACAGGCCTGAGCAAACACTGTAGATCCTGATCAGACTGCTCCTGAGGGAGCAGTCTGATCAGGGTCTACACTGCTTGCCATTCAGTTTGTACCTTTTGGACAAATAACTGTGTCAAAAGCAGAAGTTTAAATTTTAGGATATTTACCGCAGTTAAATGCAGCGTTCTAATTTTTTGGATTTTTATGGTAAAAGCTCCAAAACATTTTCTACTCGGATAAAACTCAAAGGTCAGAATTCTCAAAAGCCTGTAATATTCTACATTTTGTTGCAACATGCTTGCATTAATTTTGTTTACATGGGAAAGAATAATGCCTTCTCAACTGTATGAGTTCATCAATACTTAAAATACTAACCATAACTTCAAGTAAATCTGCACCTGACCATGATCCAAATTGGTAGCCATTTATATTTATTTACAAGCAGAAATATGTACTAACAGCAGAAGGGCTAATAATTAGTTCAAATGATGATTTTGGCAGACAAAAAATGACTAGCATATAGACGGTCAATAAGTACATGTATCTAAACTAATCTAAATAAAACAGTGGATTTCTCTGAACACTGAGCATTTAACAAGACATCCTTCAAATGAGAACTTATGTATTGCAGACAAGAAAACAATGTACAGTAAAACCTCTCTATTACGACCACTAAATTGCGTTAATTATTAGGACGTTTACGATAGGTGACTGCTTAAAGCAATGTGACAGTGAAACAGAAAGCTCCTTTAGGAGCTTTCTGTTTCACTGTCACCTTGCTTAAAGCTGCCACCTCTCTATTATACAATCAATTAGCCTTCGTTTTAGTGGTCGTAATAGCGAGGTTTTACTGTACATGTATATCAGTGAAATAGAAGTGTAGTTTATCTCTGAGGTACATTAACCAAAATCAAGCCAGCCCAAATATCATAAACAATTATGATATGTATTTATATTATATTGACATCATTTAACTACTGGTGTAATCAGTCATACAATGTTTTCCCCAGCATACAATTATATAAATACAGTGTTAGTGTTTATAAACTCAAACATGGAATGAACAGAATACTTAGCAGATAAAGAATATATATCCCTAATGCTCAATGCTGATTCAATCAGACATCTTTTTTTCCTCCACAGAGGTGCATGAGTTTTGATTAAGTATAAAATTGTTCGTTAAATTTTCCCAAGGTTTCAATTTTTGACTTTTTTTTAAATTCAACCTCTTATTTATATGCAAATAATTAAAGCTATAGAGATCAACAGTTCAAATAGGAGAAGTCTTAAGACATGTAGCTGCTGAATGCAAAATGAAAGTAAATAGTTTTCTGAATTATTTTCACTCTGGGTAGCATTCTTTCTGCATTGAGTCTCCATTAAACCACATATCGGATAGAGTTCTAAAAAAACGTGCATGCCCCCACCCTGTGGCATGTTTGACAATAGGTTTTGAATCTTTGAAGTCCATAATAGGTCAAGTTCAGGGTCAAATCAAGGTGGTTGATAAGGGTGGATAGGGAAAGGGCCAAGGCAACAACTGTATAAGTATCCCAGCATCTTAACCCTCTCCCCCATAGAAGCGCCTTTTAGCGCATTCAGTTTATTCTTGCCCTGAAGAAAATAGTTCCAATTTATACATTCATAAATATGTATAATACAAAATATTTTCTATATTCTAGCAGATGATAGCTTAAAGCAGACTGAAAGTAAAGCAGAATGCGCTTAAAGCGCATTCTGCTTTACTTTCAACCTGCTTTAAGTGGACACCTATATTCAATACAAGAGATATGCTATGTGGGAAAGGGTTAAAAAGGGGTATCAGTGCCAGACAACCTTGTAATGAACGATGGACGAACAGGTCAATCACTATGAGCTCCCGCATCTCTAGATTTGAGGTGGATAAATATAAACAAACATTTTGGAAGCAATCAACTGGGATCATATAAATTAAACCAATTAGCAATCAGCACCAGAGCAAATGAACACAATAACATGGTAATTCAAAGCCATGAGCACTGTGAATAAATATTAACTAAACACATATATAGCACCTATCACAAAAAGTCATGTACACCTGTACTGACCAAACCAACCAATTAAGAATTAAATAATTTTCTTAAGTGATCATGCGAAATAATCAATGGACCTGCACATGAATGGTGCTAGCAATTCGTGGTTAATACATTCAACCCTACTGACGAGCATTAAAACTCATCATTAAAAGTGTACAAATAGTAAAGTTGCCCTCTGTGAACAGTGTAGACCCTGATCAGAGGGCTCCTGCACTGTTTGTTACTTTGCAATATATTTTTAATAGGATCCCTGAAGTAAAAAATGGACTAGACTTAATTGGAAATTGGAGTTTTCCCATAAAGTCTCAGGGGAAACAAGTTGGCAGAGCATTTTCTGAAATTCGTTCTATATTAACACAGAAAAAATTCATTTAATTTCTGATATTAACATTACATTTCAAAAGAAGGAAATAAATGAAGTTAAGTACATCATGGATTTCTGATTTGAGAACATGTAGTTGGAGTTAGAAAATTAAAATGCTGAAGAAAGACCCGTAAGCAACGCCTCCTAAAGGAATGACAAAACAAAAACAAAGCAATGCTTTCAAATACAAAAACAAAGCAATGCTTTCAAATACAAAAACAAAGCAATGCTTTCAAAAACAAAAACAACGCAATGCTTTCAAATACAAAATCAAAGCAGTGCTTTCAAATACAAAATCAAAGCCATGCCGACTCTATAGTCAAACTTGTGTTATCTCATGGGCCCTTGAAACATCAAATGGACATTTTTAGTCCAATTAAGTTTACGATTTATTACAAAATGACACACAGTCTAGACCCTGATCAGACGGCTTCTGTAGGAACCCTCTGATCTGGGTCTACAGTGTTTGCATATGACAAGTGTACTCTTCCAAGGTACACTGTTAGTAAATGATGTGTTTACTCACCACTAGGGTTCAGTGGGTTAAGTGACCACTTACATGAAGGCAACTGAACAGTCTGCCACTCTGTTTTCTATATAGTAAACAAATCAGAGAATGCAATAAGCTAAAACAGTCTAAAGTCTCATTCCATGAAAGAGCTCCTAGAGCTACAGTCGAGAAGACGTTATTCTTTCCCAATAAACTGGTTTATGCTAAAATGTTTATTTCCATTCCAAACAGTTTGGAGCCAGATCAGACGCCGGGTAACCCGGCGTCTGATCAGGCTTCAAACTATTTGCCACTCAGATTAAAATTAATCATAAAGGAGTTGTAAAAACTTTTAATTTTCTACATTTCATTGCATCCGGTTTGCATTTTAACGGTAAATAATAATGTCTTCTTCACTGTTTAACACATGTATGAGGTCAGGATAGAGGCAGTCTGAAACACAGTCATACATGGAATCACACGTAGAGGTTAGTTACCCAAGGCCATCTTTTTTTTTTAACTTTTAATCTCAGGTGCCCTTTTAGACCCCTAAATATTTTGGGTGGGGCTAATACATTTTCCAACCTCATGTGCACAGCTGGACCCCTGAGATAAAACCAGAGTTTATATCAGTATATGACAGACAAACAAGCCATGCCATGAGACAAACCAAACTTACTGCATAGCAAACAGTGTATATCAAGACCAGTCACCCCATCTTTGATCTTCATTGTTTGACACTGACAAGTATCTACAGCATTCTGTTTAACACCATTATATACATTATTTGGCAGTGTAGACCAAACACAGGTGCTGAGCCTTAGATGCTGCTGCTGTTTGGTCTACAGGGCTTCCATAAGTTGATTATGAGAAATCCTAAGATTTCCAAATTTTTATATTTTTCAAGCGTGACTACTTAAAGTAGGTTGAAAGTAAAGCAGAATGCGCCTTAGGCGCATTCTGCTTTAATTTCAGCCTGCTTTAAGCTACCATCTGCTAGGATTAAAATCCGAAGATTTCGGAAAAATCCAGAAGAATGGCAGCCCTGGGTCTACACAACTTGGCAGTGCAATAAATCTGGTTTACTCCTGGCACAGCTCAAATACCGGTACATCCTCCCTCCACTGTCAGACAGTATCCTCTTCCTCATCATCAGACATGTTTGACAACAACATATAACCACCTTTTGACCTTATCGCCTGACCTTGCTGCACATTCACACTACTATTGACTTTTACTTTATCTTTTATGTCTGGCAATGTTCTCTCTGATATAATTGCTGCCCCATCCACTGCTGCATCATAAATGTGATTCCTGTTTCTGCTGCCATTCACTTTCCTAGACTGGTTATTTGTTGAGTCACCAATCATAGACTGGTTATATGTTGAGTCACCATTCATAGACTGGTTAATTACTGAGTCACCTATCATGGACTGGTTATATGTTGAGTCATCTGTTCCAGACTGTGTTTTTTCTGATATATTTTCATGTTTCTCTTTATCTACACCTTGTAGGGAGGCACCAATGTTTAAAATCTCCTCATTAACACCTCCAACTGCACCAAGGTCAAGGTCACTTGCTGACTGGAATGTATCCATGGGTATTTCCTCTGAGAGAAGAGCTGTCTGCTCGGTGCTATCACAGTCTGGTGCGTTGTTTGTACTTTGTAAAAGTGCATATGTACGTCGATGTGCTCGCTTCAGCAATTTGCGTGTTCTGGAATGTTCCTTCTTTTCATCGTTGTAGCAACACAAGTACTCCAAAGATTCATACACCGCTAACAAAATGATGAAAGCTCCCGCCAAGACAATAGTCTGCAATGGAAATGATTATACATGTAGTCAAATTTGTGAAGAGGAGGCATGGAGATCTCTATAATCAAGTGGCTGTTTAATCCACTACTCTACAGAGATACAGTTTACCCATTTAATTCATTCCTTCACTGAAAATAATTGGTTTCAATTTATTTAAGGAATATAGAGATATTTTTTTTCACGGACTTATGAAAAAAAACCTGGTCACACTGAATGAAACCAAATAAAAATGTTTCATACTAAAGTGTAGACCAAGGTTCCTCAATTGGTGTTGTACAAAAGAAGCACTGTAGAAGGGGGGAACAGGTTAAAATTTATACATTAATGGGATGTTCAAAAGATCTCTACAAACCTTGAGTGTTTTTACAGAGAGTGTATCATCTGGCTGGGCTGTTACTGGTGGAGATGGACAGTTGCTGGACTTATTGAGCCTCCCTCCATGTATGGCTCTCTCTATGGCACTGTCAACGGAGAAAAGTCATGTTAACCCTTTCAACCCTAGTCCCGCATAATGGCGTCCTTTGCAAACAGTGTACATTTGAATAGTACACTTGACCTATGCAAACAGTGAAGACCCAGATCAGAGCGCTCCTAGGAGTCCTCTGATCAGGGTCTTCACTGCTTGTCATAATGCCAAACATTGACAAAAACAACCATTAAAAGTCAGAAATGGACTAGACTTAAATGGAAACTGGAATTATCCATTTAAAGTTTCAGGGAGGAAAGAGTTAAATCATATTCAGTGCATTGGAAAGTACTTTGTTCCCTTCTTGTCCTCCTTACAACGACCCTCTAAATACAACGACCCTTCCAGCTGTTCCCCAAACAAGACAATTATTCCACCAACCTTTTCACAGTGGCAATATCGTCTGCTGAAAATTGTCATCTGCTGTTTTTCAGAGTCCCATATTGGACATTTTGACCAAATAAAAACCATGATGAAGAGTGACAAACAGCTTGAATCCAGATCAGATGCCGTGTTACCCCCTCCGAACACACACATACACACACACAATCTTTGTCTCCCATTGGGTGTTGTTGTAGAGAGGGAGCACTGTAGCAGTGTAGACATTTTTTAACTCTTACAAAGCTTAATTCTCAAGTAAACCTTCCATATTCTAGTAAAAGACCAGATTTATGTTTATTTTTGATGGTTGTGGGCTCAAAATATTAAATACTTAAAAGTATTACAAATGGTGCAGCCTCTGATCAGAGGGCTCCTTTAACCTCTGAACTGGGTATACACTTTTAGTAAATGATGTATGTACTCATACTCAACACTGTAAGTGTTAAAAACAGATTATTGCTTAACCCTTTCCCCCCTGTAGTCTCAAATGGACAATTCTAATTTTCAATTTAGACCAGTCAATTTTTTAAGGAGCCCTCTGATCAGGGTCAACACTGTTTGCATAGGACAAGTGTACTCCTGACATGTACGCTGTTTGCAAATGATGCATATATGCATGACTAGGGTTCAAAGAGTTAATGCAGGACAAATGTAATGCAGAAAGTCCCTAAAGAAGTTTTTATACATAACTTTTGTCAGGACTGCATTATGATACCATATTTATGTAAGATTGCAAAATCACCTAGTTTTGAAAGCCTGCTAAACAGGTATTACTGAGTAATTCATCTCAATTAATATTCATTTGTGTGGTTATATGGAGAAAGTGGCAAAGGCATCCTTTTGCATGTATACTGAGGAGATTAGGTTAAACCATTCAACCCTAGGGAAGAGTCATTTACAGTGTTCCTGTGAAAAGTACACTTGTCCTAGACACAGTGTAGATCAAGATCATAGGGATCCTAAAAAGAACCGTCCAATCAGGGTCTGCATTGTTTGTCATTTTACAGTAAATTGTAAAACACAATCCTTCATAGTCAAAAATATGGACTGCATTTGATTGGAAACTGGGATTTCCCATTTGACATAGGGGCTAATGAGTTAAGGAAGAAGAAGGTAAAGCAGAAGTATCTCTTAGTGTTCTGCCTCACTTTAAGCCTGCTTTAAGCAGCTACCTGTTAGGATGGTGGAAACTTGTCCAAAGGGGCAAATGAGTTAAAGGAAGAAGAAAGTAAAGCAGAAGTATCTCTTAGTTTTCTGCCTCACTTTAAGCAGCTACCTGTTAGGATGGTGGAAACTTGTCCCAAGGGGCTAATGAGTTAAGGAAGAAGAAAGTAAAGCAGAAGTATCTCTTAGTTTTCTGCCTCACTTTTAGCCTGCTTTAAGCAGCTACCTGTTAGGATGGTGGAAACTTGTCCCAAGGGGCTAATGAGTTAAAAGAAGAAGAAAGTAAAGCAGAAGTCTCTCTTAGTTTTCTGCCTCACTTTAAGCCTGCTTTAAGCAGCTACCTGTTAGGATGGTGGAAACGTGTCCCAAGGGGCTAATGAGTTAAAGGAAGAAGAAAGTAAAGCAGAAAGTAAAGCAGAAGTATCTCTTAGTTTTCTGCCTCACTTTTAGCCTGCTTTAAGCAGCTACCTGTTAGGATGGTGGAAACTTGTCCCAAGGGGCTAATGAGTTAAAGGAAGAAGAAGGTAAAGCAGAAGTATCTCTTAGTTTTCTGCCTCACTTTAAGCCTGCTTTAAGCAGCTACCTGTTAGGATGGTGGAAACTTGTCCCAAGGGGCAAATGAGTTAAAGGAAGAAGAAAGTAAAGCAGAAGTATCTCTTAGTTTTCTGCCTCACTTTTAGCCTGCTTTAAGCAGCTACCTGTTAGGATGGTGGAAACTTGTCCCAAGGGGCCAATGAGTTAAAGGAAGAAGAAGATAAAGCAGAAGTATCTCTTAGTTTTCTGCCTCACTTTTAGTCTGCTTTAAGCAGCTACCTGTTAGGAAGGTGGAAACTTGTCCCAAGGGGCTAATGAGTTAAAGGAAGAAGAAGGTTAAGCAGAAGTATCTCTTAGTTTTCTGCCTCACTTTAAGCCTGCTTTAAGCAGCTACCTGTTAGGATGATGGAAATAGTCCCAAGGGGCTAATGAGTTAAAGGAAGAAGAAGGTAAAGCAGAAGTCTCTCTTAGTTTTCTGCCTCACTTTAAGCCTGCTTTAAGCAGCTACCTGTTAGGATGGTGGAAACTTGTCCCAAGGGGCTAATGAGTTAAGGAAGAAGAAGGTAAAGCAGAAGTCTCTCTTAGTTTTCTGCCTCACTTTAAGCCTGCTTTAAGCAGCTACCTGTTAGGATGGTGGAAACTTGTCCCAATGGGCAAATGAGTTAAAGGAAGAAGAAAGTAAAGCAGAAGTATCTCTTAGTTTTCTGCCTCACTTTTAGCCTGCTTTAAGAAGCTACCTGTTAGGATGGTGGAAACTTGTCCCAAGGGGCTAATGAGTTAAAGGAAGAAGAAAGTAAAGCAGAAGTATCTCTTAGTTTTCTGCCTCACTTTAAGCCTGCTTTAAGCAGCTACCTGTTAGGATGGTGGAAACTTGTCCCAAGGGGCAAATGAGTTAAAGGAAGAAGAAAGTAAAGCAGAAGTATCTCTTAGTTTTCTGCCTCACTTTAAACCTGCTTTAAGCAGCTACCTGTTAGGATGGTGGAAACTTGTCCCAAGGGGCAAATGAGTTAAAGGAAGAAGAAGGTAAAGTAGAAGTATCTCTTAGTTTTCTGCCTCACTTTTAGTCTGCTTTAAGCAGCTACCTGTTAGGATGGTGGAAACTTGTCCCAAGGGGCAAATGAGTTAAAGGAAGAAGAAGGTAAAGCAGAAGTATCTCTTAGTTTTCTGCCTCACTTGAAGCCTGCTTTAAGCAGCTACCTGTTAGGATGGTGGAACCTTGTCCCAAGGGGCTAATGAGTTAAAGGAAGAAGAAAGTAAAGCAGAAGTATCTCTTAGTTTTCTGCCTCACTTTAAGTCTGCTTTAAGAAGCTACCTGTTAGGATGGTGGAAACTTGTCCCAAGGGGCAAATGAGTTAAAGGAAGAAGAAGGTAAAGTAGAAGTATCTCTTAGTTTTCTGCCTCACTTTTAGTCTGCTTTAAGCAGCTACCTGTTAGGATGGTGGAAACTTGTCCCAAGGGGCTAATGAGTTAAGGAAGAAGAAAGTAAAGCAGAAGTATCTCTTAGTTTTCTGCCTCACTTTTAGCCTGCTTTAAGCAGCTACCTGTTAGAATGGTGGAAACTTGTCCCAAGGGGCTAATGAGTTAAAGGAAGAAGAAAGTAAAGCAGAAGTCTCTCTTAGTTTTCTGCCTCACTTTAAGCCTGCTTTAAGCAGCTACCTGTTAGGATGGTGGAAACTTGTCCCAAGGGGCTAATGAGTTAAAGGAAGAAGAAGGTTAAGCAGAAGTATCTCTTAGTTTTCTGCCTCACTTTAAGCAGCTACCTGTTAGGATGGTGGAAACTTGTCCCAAGGGGCTAATGAGTCAAAGGAAGAAGAAGGTAAAGCAGAAGTCTCTCTTAGTTTTCTGCCTCACTTTAAGCCTGCTTTAAGCAGCTACCTGTTAGGAAGGTGGAAACTTGTCCCAAGGGGCTAATGAGTTAAAGGAAGAAGAAAGTAAAGCAGAAGTATCTCTTAGTTTTCTGCCTCACTTTTAGCCTGCTTTAAGAAGCTACCTGTTAGGATGGTGGAAACTTGTCCCAAGGGGCTAATGAGTTAAAGGAAGAAGAAAGTAAAGCAGAAGTATCTCTTAGTTTTCTGCCTCACTTTAAGTCTGCTTTAAGCAGCTACCTGTTAGGATGGTGGAAACTTGTCCCAAGGGGCAAATGAGTTAAAGGAAGAAGAAGGTAAAGCAGAAGTCTCTCTTAGTTTTCTGCCTCACTTTAAGCCTGCTTTAAGCAGCTACCTGTTAGGATGGTGGAAACTTGTCCCAAGGGGCAAATGAGTTAAAGGAAGAAGAAAGTAAAGCAGAAGTATCTCTTAGTTTTCTGCCTCACTTTAAGCCTGCTTTAAGCAGCTACCTGTTAGGATGGTGGAAACTTGTCCCAAGGGGCTAATGAGTTAAAGGAAGAAGAAGGTAAAGCAGAAGTCTCTCTTAGTTTTCTGCCTCACTTTAAGCCTGCTTTAAGCAGCTACCTGTTAGGATGGTGGAAACTTGTCCCAAGGGGCTAATGAGTTAAAGGAAGAAGAAGGTAAAGCAGAAGTCTCTCTTAGTTTTCTGCCTCACTTTTAGTCTGCTTTAAGCAGCTACCTGTTAGGATGGTGGAAACGTGTCCCAAGGGGCTAATGAGTTAAAGGAAGAAGAAGGTAAAGCAGAAGTCTCTCTTAGTTTTCTGCCTCACTTTAAGCCTGCTTTAAGCAGCTACCTGTTAGGATGGTGGAAACTTGTCCCAAGGGGCTTATGAGTTAAAGGAAGAAGAAGGTAAAGCAGAAGTCTCTCTTAGTTTTCTGCCTCACTTTAAGCCTGCTTTAAGCAGCTACCTGTTAGGATGGTGGAAACTTGTCCCAAGGGGCTAATGAGTTAAAGGAAGAAGAAGGTAAAGCAGAAGTCTCTCTTAGTTTTCTGCCTCACTTTAAGCCTGCTTTAAGCAGCTACCTGTTAGGATGGTGGAAACTTGTCCCAAGGGGCAAATGAGTTAACCCATTACCCCATAAAGGCCTTTATACGCCTCGAATTAATTCATCCACTGAAGACAGTAATTCCAATTTATACATTCATGAATATATATCATAAGAAATATGTTCTATATTCTAGCAGATGGTAGCTTAAAGCAGGCACATTCTGCTTTACTTTCAACCTGCTTTAAGTAGTCCTCTGTCTTCAAAACTAGAAACAAGCGATGGGGTAATGGGTTAAATGAAGAAGAAGGTAAAACAGAAGTCTCTCTAAGTCTTCTGCCTTATTTTAAGCAGCACCTGTTATGATGGTGGATACTTGTCCCAGGGTTTATTTATCTGGACAGAGTAGATGCAGGAATGAGCATTTCTATGAGGAATAGAGCAAGTATTTCAAGATATTCCAATAAAGTAAATGGTTTAAACCTTTGAAACCTAGTCCAGCATATATGTGTCCCTTGTAAACAGTGTACCTGAGAAGAATGCACTTATCCTACGCAAACAGTGAAGACCCAGACCAGAGGGCTCCTAAAGGAGCCCTCTGATCTGGGTCTGCAATGTTTGTCATATTGCAGCACAATGACAAAACAAAGCTAAATAGTCAAAATGGACTAGACTTAATTGGAAACTGGAATTGTCCATTTGGCCTGTCAGGGAGGAAATGGTTAAACTGCTTACTCTCTTCTATTCCTCAACTCTGTGGGTGTCATAGGTGTTCCAAACATTTTGAGAGTCCAGCTTTTAAGGACACCAGAGGGCAGGTTTAGAGAAGTACCTGAAACAATTAACAACATAATTAGCAGAATAAAAAAGACTTGCAGCTTCAAGCAAGACTAAAGCAAAAGCAACATAACTTAAGTATTACCATGAGAATTAGTTTTTAATCTAAACTAAACATTGGAGATAAATTGGGAAGTTTGCCACCATAAGCATTGATGGAAAAGGAAATGCCTTGGACTTTAACTTTTGATCCTTTGTTCTGAAAAGACAATGACCACCCACAGTGGGAATAACATTCATCATAGGAAGCTTTTCCTTTATCCTGATAGTTGGCTGCTTAAAGCAGGCAGAAAGTAAAGCAAATAACTTTTCTTCTGGTCCGCCTAAGCAACCACCTGCTTTTAACACTAAAACCAGCTAGGAGGAAATAAGTTTAATCCATTACTTGATACACCTTAATACACCTTTAATTTATTTATCCACCAAAGAAAACTGTTCCACTTTATACAGTCATGAATGTGCACCATTGGAAATATTTTTATAATGTTAGCAGACGGAAGCTTAGTTTAAACATATTTATTTCCAGAAGTATATACGATTACAATTATACATGCTAACATTCTTTATTCTAGCAGATAGTAGCTTAAAGCAGGCTGAAAGTAAAGCAGAATGCGCCTTAGGGAGTATTCTGCTTTACTTTCAACCTACTTTAAGTAATTACCTATCTTCAAAACTAGAAATAGGCTATGGGGTAATTTGTTAAAGCAGGCCGGACATAAAGCAAAGTATGCCTTAAACTAGAAACAGGTTATTGGGTCTAGGCTTAGGGGATTTTTCACCAGAACTTTCAATGATTTCTCCCTATGAACTCTACCTACCTTTGTCTGTGATGGTAAGTACCCAGGTTCCATAAGGAGACTCTCCCCAACATCTCACAGTGGCAAACGTCCACTTGTCAAACCCATTGGACGAACTATAAAATACAGTGCAATCAAGTAAAACCATAGTTACACACATTTTAACCCTTTCCCCCAATAGAAGCGCCCTTTTAGCGACTATGATTTATTCCTCCACTGAAGAAAATAGTTCCAATTTAATCAGTCATGAATATATATTATATGGAAAATTTTCTATACTGTAACACATTATAGCTTAAAGCAGGCTAAAAGTAAAGCAGAATGCGCCTTAAGGCACATTCTGCTTTACTTTCAACCTGCTTTAAGTAGTCACCTATCTTCAGTTCTAGAAATAGGTTATCGGGTAATGGGTTAATGCCTTTTATTTATTCCTCTATTGAAGAATATAGTTCCACTTTATACAGTCATGTCTTTGTACCATAAGAAATATATTCTATATCCTTACACATGGTAGCTTAACTCTTTCCTCCCTGAAACTTTAAATGGACAATTCCAGTGTCCATTTTAGTCTAGTCCATTTCTGACTTTTAAGGGTTGTTTTTGTCAATGTTTGGCATTATGACAAACAGTGAAGACCCTGATCAGAGGGCTCCTTTCGGAGCCCTCTGATCTGGGTCTTCACTGTTTGCACAGGTCAAGTGTACTATTCACATGTCCACTCTTTGAAAAGGACGCCTATATGCGGGACTAGGGCTCAAAGGGTTAAAGCAGGCTGTGTGTAACACAGAATGTGCCTAAAGGCATTTCTTTAATGGAAATACTTAATGCCATTTTCTGCACATTCAACATTAAACAAGAGTTGTAAGAGACAACAAAGCTTGCCAGAGTCTCATTTTGACACTTAAAAGCAGATTCTGAGGTCAAGGTCACAGGGATTCACATGCAAACCAAATATGAAAGCAATACCTCAAGAGAGTTAGGAGTTATAAGCATTTTTTCCAAAATTAAACACACATTTCGAAACTCAAATGCAGTGGCTGAGGTCAGATCAAAGTCACAGGGGGTCCAAAATATCACATGGTCCGAAAGGTCTTGTCCAAAGGCATGTGTAGTGAAAGTATGAAAGGTGTAGGTGAAAGGGTATAGAAGTTGTGGACACTTTCTTGAAGCTGCTAACGCAAATGTCAACGGGAATGGCAACACCAACACCAATGACCGGGTGACAACATAAGCTCTGATCGATCCTTGACATTCATCCTGTGAGCTAAAAATCTAACCCTTTGAACCCTAGTCCTGCATATAGGTGTCCTTTGCAAAAAGTGAACATGTGAATAGTACACTTGTCCTATGCAAACAGTGAAGACCCAGATCAGAGGGCTCCTAGGAGCCCTCTGATCAGGGTCTTCACTGTTTGTCATAATTCCAAATACAGTCAGGACTCGATACAACGACACAGTTCTTTCCCAACAAATGTGTCATTATAACGAGTTTGTTGTTATATTGAATCTCATATATAAAGCTTTATGCAGGTTTGTTCTCAAGGAATTCGTGTCGTTAAGTGAATATTCCGTTGTAGCGGATGTCGTTGTATCGAGTCCTGACTGTATTGACAAAAACAACCCTTTAAAGTCAGAAATGGACTAGATTTTAATGGAAACTGGAATTGCCTATTTAAATTTTCAGCGAGGAAAGAGTTAAGAGACTACAGCTTCTTACTTGTCTTTTGGACGGGTAGCTCCTATGACAGATGATGTACCATGTGGACTGACCAGCCTGATATCTAGGTGACCTCTGTGTGGGTGGTCAATAGACACAGTCACCTGTACTGTTTCAAGGATGTACAGGGCATACCTGTCAGTCTCCGACTTGGTCACTGAAATATAATACTAAACAATCAAATCTGATACTTTAACCCACTACTCCATAGATACGCCTTTTAACGCCTTCAATTTATTCTCCACTGAAGAAAATAGTTCTAATTTATACAGTTATGAATAAATATCATAAGAAATCATTTCTATTTTCTAGAAGATGGTAGCTTAAAGTAGGTTGAAAGTAAAGCAGAATGTGCCTTAAGGCACATTCTGCTTTACTTTTAACCTGCTTCAAGTGGCCACCTATCTTCAATACTAGAAACAGGCTATGGGGTAATGGGTTAACCCACTACTCCATAGATACACATTTTTACGCTTTTAATTTATTCCGTCACTGCGAAAAATAGTTCAAATTTAGTCATGAATATATAATATAAGAAATATTTTCTATATTCTAGCAGATGGAAGCTTAAAGCAGGCTGAAAGAAAAGCAGAATGTGCCTAATGTTAAGGTGCATTCTGCTTTACTTTCAATCTGCTATAAGTGGTCAGCTGTCTTCAAAACTAGAAACAGGCTATGGAGTAAAGGGTTAAAAAGTTTTGAAAATAGGTGACTACTTAAAGCAGGTTGATTTATTTATTTGTTTTGATTTTACGTCGCTTTCAACAGTATTTCAGTCATATCGCGACGTCCAGCTAATGACAGGTGGAGGAAGACCCCAGAAGCCTTTCATGCACTGTTTCAGGCACAAATCGGCAACTGGATAGACCCACCAACCTTCCGCAAGCCAGCTGGAAGGCTTGCCCACATGAAAAATCCGAACGACCCTACTGGGATTCGAACTCACATTGGTGAGGAGCTTAGTGATGTAAGTCACAGTGACTATACCACTAGGCCACGGAGGCCCCCTAAAGCAGGTTGAAAGTAAAGCAGAATGTGCCTTAAGGCACACTCTGCTTTACTTTCAGCCTGCTTTAAGCTACCATCTGTTAAGATATAGAAAACAAGACTGCACGTTCAATAAACGCTTATGCCCCCGGTGGCATCCTTGGCAATATATTCTGAATATTTTCAAAGTCCAAATTAGGTCAAGGTCAGGGTCAAACTGAGCTTGGGTATCATTATAGGGTTAATACACCTTTTTTCGTGCATTAACATCTGAAGAAGCCCGCGGGCTGTATTTGAAGCCCGAGGCTTTAGCCGAGGGCTCCAAGACAGCACAAGGGCTTCTGCAGATGTTAATGCACGAAAAACAGGTGTATTGACACTATTCTTGCATAAAATTATGTCTATTTCCCCTTCTTGTTGGATTTCACCTAACTGCGTTCTCTAATACATTGACAGAATACGCGCACCTAGAGAGGTCAAGTTTGTTTACAAAATGTTCATGTATTTTATATATCAACGGCTTAGATACAGGGCCACATGCACCTGATTTATCAATGTCGGCCATTTTTAAAAGCGACTCGATTCGCATGTGTAATAATAATTTACGCTTGGCACTCAACAGACATCATGCTGTTCTTCGTCGGTTAATTCAAGGATTTGAAAATGAAAATATATCTGGATATGAGGAGAAATGTGGTTGGATGTTGGAATAACGTTGAATGAGTTGGTCTGGTACAACGTGAGACGTACAGAACGGTCAGGTGCGACGCAACACAGAACGTCAGAGACTTTCTCTAGACCAATTCTATGGAAATACAGGTACACCGATTTACAGTTTAGCATGTTAAGGGCAGGACTTTATTTATAATGCTATATTTCTTAATAAATATCAGACACATGAATGGATTACCAGCAGTCGATTGCAGTTATTTAACTCATTATAACTCCATACTGTAGTCTAGCGGGATCGAGTGTAGTCTATTTCTATTTCTATTTATTACTTATACGCCATCAATTCTTATGATTATGAGAAGGGGCACTTTCTAGGTGCACCATTGGGACTGTACCTGTCGAACACAGGCACAGAGGAGATAACGTTATTCTTTCCCGTTTTAAACGCAAATAAATGCAAACGCAGTGCACTAACATGGAGAAAATGACCTTTTTTTATACTTCTGACTGTTTATTTTAATCTGAGTACCAAAAATTTGAGAGCCTGATCAGACACCGGGTTACTCGGCGTATGATTTGGCTCCAAACCGACGTCTGAACTGGCTCCAAACTGTTTGCAATGGAAACAATAGTTTAAGAGAATAACGTTTTTTTCCACTGTTATCTATGTAGAAACTCAACAAGTCCCTACAGCTCAGTCGTTAGAGTGCTAGAATGTTACGTCAGAGACCCTGGCTCCAAAGTTATAAAGCTTTTGAGTTGAGTCTGAAATCGTCCTAAAGCGTTTGGTTGGTCAGATTTGAGTTTTTGATGAGCAAAAACTGAAATTTGACTTATCAATGTCTAAGAACCATATAAGACTCAAGTTTTAACTTTCTATACGTCTAACTGTCATTGTGCTTGGTAACCATTTTTATACTACAGTTGTCTAGGAATTTATAATAATTTTGAAAATATGTTTTGATAATTTTGTAAGCCATTTAAATATCAGAAGCATACTAAGAGTCAGTTACTGAAATAGCTGGAACGGAATTTGGGTTGACATGCTATTTTATCAACATTGCCGTTATAGATTCTAAATGTGTGTGTCTGTTAGATTTACTTGTAGGTTTTAAATAAAGATTTGAATTTGAATTGTCTCATTCAATCCTTGCCTTCATTAAAGAATCAAAAATAATTCTAAATAAGATGATAAAGCTGTCTATATGTTTAAACTGTTATTATTTATTTTCATGCATGTTTGTTGTTTCAGATTCTATCACCAGATGTCACTGGCCATCAGCCTTGGATGTTGGTCTAAATCTTGAGAAGTCTGCAATATTAACCCTGGAGTCATCCTTTCTCATTGACTGTGAACAGAATGTGTTTGGTGCTTACTCAACAGAGAACAGTGACAATAACGAGAATGAACCAGATTTAACAAAACAAAGTTTAACTCATGATTAATTTATGTTTACACAAAGTCATCACCCGGCTGGTCTCAAAATAACAGGAAAAGTCTTAGTTTAATGAGGAGCAGCTAACCCAAGACATCTATTACATGTACATGTACATAATTTGATTGCACATTAACCTATCACTCAATCAATATGCAGTTTCCCCCTCTTATCTATTTCTCCACTGAGCAAAATAGTTCAACACTATGGAATCATGAATGTATGCGCTATAAGGAGCCGAAAGCATTTTGAAAGTAAAGCAGAATATACCATTAGGTACTTTCTACTTTACTTTCAACATGCTATAATAAACAACCTGGATTAAGGGTAAAGGGTTCAACAGACATAGTCTGAAAGATCAAATTAAAACAGAGCTACAGGTAAAAGGCATGATTTTATTCTATTTTCAAATATTCTAAATGTCTATTTTTTCATTTTTAATTCCATTTCTAAAAAATAATTATTTCCTAAATGCATTACTTTGACTACTCAAACTTCTTAGAACATATCTATTACATTGTGCTTCAGTATATTTACCAAGTTCATTTATTATCTTGAGCTATGTAATTTTTTAAGTACTTGAAATATGTGTACAAAACCAGGATTTCAAATAAAATATATTTCAATAAGCACAATTTTGCATAGATATAAATAATAACAAGAACTTTTGTCTTTATATTTGAGATCCATTTCCATTTTTTTTTTTATTAATATCAGTCATTTTCTTCCATATCACAGCTTCCTTTATTCTAATTGCACACCAATTGTATATCTTGCAAGTATCATGCTTCACTTCAAACAGTGTACTTACAAGGAATGCACTTGTCTTCTGCCTCAGTGTAAACTTTGAACAGAACATCCCCTAAAGGAGCCCTCTGATCAAGGTCGCCACACGAAGAATAATTTTCAATGCATCGGTGTCAAGTATACTTTAAACAGAACGCAATTAAACAAGATGGACAAACTTTTATTTTGATTTTAAATGTACATTTAAATCTCCAGTGATTATTGAATGAGAGATTTCGCCTAACTGTGGCCAACGTATGCAAATAGTCGCTGTCATGGACATTTTACTGAAATGAACTATCTGGTTGTAGACCAATTGGAGTGTCAGATGGCCGATTTTGTCAATTTCAAAATTGATTGATTTGGGTTTACGGCCGCAAACTGTGACACAAAGGTTGTCATAATAGCGCCGATGTTGTGTCAATTTCATGTCATCTATAATAGCAAGTTGCTGTCGTCGAAAGTTCGGCATTTTAAAAATATGTACATGTATGTGCACAATTACGGTACAATGTATAAATAACTCGTATACGAGAAATGGGATTCAAGCTGTTTGTTATCGCTTTTATTAATTAGTTAACTGCAAGTTTTAATAATAAATCAAAAGTTACTTTGCCTAAAAGTTTACTTATATGATGTGTTCTGCTTTGTATCCATCCTAAAGTGGTGAACACGTTATTCTTTCCCCTTTAAACGCAAACAAAACGCAAACGCAAAACACTAAACTGTAGAAAAGGACAATTTTTCGGCATTTCTGACCTTTTATTTTTTTAGAGTGGCAAACAGTTTCGAGCCTGATCAGACACCGGCTTAACCGGCGTCTGATATGGCTCCAAACTGTTTGCAAAGGAAATAATAGTTTTAGCGTAAACGCGTTTATTGGGAAATAATAATTAACGTTGTCTCCACTGTACCTAATAATGTCACCTGTCAACAGAATTATTTAGTTGTACAAGTTTGGTTGGACTGTATACTATGGAGAAGACGCTATTATTCCCCAATAAACTCGTTTAATGCTAAAACTATATTTGAATATAGTTTTCCATCGTAAACAGTTTGGAAACAGATCAGCCGCCGGATAACTAAATAGTAATGAGTTCAAAAGGTGCAAACTGAATGGGAAACTGTTTAGATCCCGACCAGAATGCTCCCCCAGGAGTCTACACCATTTGTTAGCTATTGTCTGTCCAAACACTTAGGGTTATTATAGTGAAAACCTTTTGCATTTCGCCTTAATGACCGTTATGTGTATTTGGCGCACGGTGATTATTTTGTAATTTCAATAAGCATCTTTGCACTGACAGTGTAGGCTGCAGTTTGGCCAGAACGCTGTTCAAACCGTCATTGTTATTGTTTATACTGGGCCCCGGAACAATCATAACTATAGCGGGCATTAACGGCACGTGTGCACGTGAATCGCCTTGTTAATACACGTTAAAGTACTCGTTAATGCACCCCCTGGGAACTGCTTTTTATGCAAGAATGGTGGGTTGGTAATGGTCCAATAACTGTTTAAGTATCTAAGCATTGTAGTAAACAGTGTTGATGCCTGATGAAACGGTAAAATCTAGTTAACCGAGAAAGAGCCCATTTAAAATATTCTAAGTTCAATTTAGGTCAAGGTCAAGGTCAAAATCAAAGTTTGGTGATATTGGTGGATAGGGAATGGTCCAATGCAACAACTGTATCAGTATCAAAGCATTGTAGAATGTTGTGTTGATGCTAGAGGAAACGGTATAATTTAGTTAACCAAGAAATAGCCTATTTAAAATATTCTAAGTCCAAATTAGGTCAAGGTCAAAATCAAAGTTTTGTGATATTGGTGGATAGGGAATGGTCCAAGGCAACAACTGAATAGGTACCCGGTATCCAAGCATTTGGGTAAGCGGTGTTGATGCTAGACGAAACAGTAAAATCTACTTAACCTTGTTAGTGACGCACGGACAGATGGACAGGTCGATTACTTTATGCCCCCGCATCTGTTGATGCCGGGGCATAAAAACAGGCTATGTGGCAAAAGGTTAAGACTCAACCAAATCCTTTTTGTCTACTCATAAAATAATCTTAAAGACAGGATTCTAAGAATAGTCACCACATAGGTTTTGTTTTAGGCATAAGAATATTTGTATATGAGATACTCCCCTGATCTGGAGCTAACGTACCTGTATGGGAGACTGTCAGAGGCTTGTACTTGTCTCTAGGTATCTGTAGATTGGCTTTAGGTTCACTGTAGGAGAACGATGTCAGCCAAGGAACCATATTCCACACCTGTAGTAGGACAAAGGTACATGAGCTGCACCATGAGATAACAAGACTCATTGCATTGCAGACAGTGCCCACCAAGATGAGCCACTGTGTCAAAGATACAGTGTCATGGTCTGGTTGTGGTCATCTTCGACACAGTGGCTCATCTTGGTCAGCACTGTTTATACATTGATTCTGCTTTACTTTTAGCTTGCTTTAAGTTACCGTCTGCTTTGATATAGAAAATGTTTCTTATGGTACATGTTTATGACTGTATAAATTGGAACTACATGTATTTTCTTAAGTGGAGGAATATATTAAATGCCTAAAAAAACAAGTCTATGGAGTAATGGGTTTAACTGGATATAGCCGTTCTGCACTGATGTCTGTGGAGCAAATGCAGGGCTGCCATTTCTCTGGAATTTTCCTAAATCTTAGGATTTTTTTCAAGTACATGGTAGCTTAAAGCAGGCTGAAAGTAAAGCAGAATGCGCCTTATGCGCATTCTGCTTTACTTCCAGCCTGCTTTAAGTAGTGACGCGTCAACAAAATGAGAAATAGGTGTTTGGGTAAAGGTACGATTTGTAAAATTGCACTTAAAAAAAAAGGAAATCTTAGGATTTTTCATGTCAACTTATGGCAGCCCTGAAAATGGTTTGCACAAGGTATAATGTAAAGCAACCGTACAAGAATATTTGATATTTACCCTGGCAGCATTGGTTAATCTCCATGCAATCATCAGACCAAAGCCATGTTTGTGGGAATGCCAGAGGCCAGCACCGTTCCTGGCCCAGTGAGCTACATCAATATCCACCTGTAATAAAAACATACAGTACATTTATCTGAACCATTCACAGAGATTCAAATGTGTTTATGCAAAGAATAGTTACTTCTCTTCTTTAACCCTTTCACTGCCAAAGTTTTCGTGAAATTTTTACCACTTCACCGTTTCATTGTCGTCTGCTTCAATTTTATTGTCTGTAATGTCGTTTTAAAGTTAAAAAATAAGGCAGTATGACTGAAGAAATTTCAAAACGAGTGTCAAACAGTTTGGATTCTGATCAGATCCCATGTTACGAAGCATCTGATCAGGATCGTAACTGTTTGCAAACACACTTTCAAGCGTCATTGAGAGCGAAAGGGGTAATGCTATATGAGAATAGTATGAATAAATCATAAATCAAGCTATCAGGGAAAGGATTTTAAACGCTGAAAATAAGATATTGGAGAAAGTGTTAACATATTCCCCCATAACCTGTTTCTTGTATTGAAAATAGGTTACAACTTAAATCAGGTTAAAAGTAAAGCAGAATGCGCCATAAGGCGCATTCTGCTTTACTTTTAGCCTGCTTTAAGCTATTACCTGCTAGAATGTAGAAAATATTGCTTATAATACATATTCATCACTGTATAAAAGTGAACTATTTTCTTCAATTCAGGAATAAATTATACGCGTAAAAAGACGTATTTATTGGGGAATGGGTTAAACATTGAAACCAACCTATCAGGGAAAGGTTTTAACTCTTACCATGCTACTGGCAGATATGTGTCACAGTGATTACCTTTGAAAACAGTTTGGATCCTGATGAGACACAGTGTAATGCAGCGTCTCTTCAGGACCCAAGCTGTTTGACACTCTGACTCTGTTTTGGAAAGAAATTTAGAAATTTCTATTTCTAGAGCAATGGCAGGCGACAATTGTTGCACCGGAAAAATTACGCAGCATGCAGTGGGTTAATACTGAAAACAACCTATGACAAGAAAGGTTTTTCACTGGGAAAAAAGTTATGAGGTTATATAAACAGGGCTGCCATAAGTTGATCATAAAAATCCTAAGATTTCAAATTTTCAATTTTTAGACGCAATTTTACTAATCGTACTTTTACCCCATAGTCTGTTTCTTATTTTGATTGATTTGATTTGATTTGATTTGTTTTGATTTTACGGCGCTTTCAACAGTATTTCAGTCATATCGCGACGTCCAGCTAATTATAGGTGGAGGAAGACCCCAGAAGTCCTTTATGCACTGTTTCAGGCACAAATCGGCAACTGGGTAGAACCACAGACCTTCCGCTAGCCAGCTGGAAGGCTTCCTCACATGAAAAATCCGAACGACCCTATAGGGATTCGAACTCACAGCGGTGAGGAGCTTAATGATGTAAGTCACAGTGACTATACCACTAGGCCCCCCTGTTTCTTATTTTGAAGACACATGGCTGCTTAAAACAGGTTGCAAGTAAAGCAGAATGCGCCTTAAGGCACATTCTGCTTTACTTTCAGCCTGTTTCAAGCTACGATCTGCTAGGATAAAAATCTGAATACCTAGGAAAAATCCGGAGAAATGGCAGCCCTGTATAAAAAGTATATGAAAAGTCCATTATAAGTGTGTTACCTTTTTGGCAGTGAGGATAATGAGATACTGGACATCTCTCCAGGTGAGACAAGGTTGTACCTGTAACATGAGAGCTATCATGCCAGCTGCCAGTGGGGCTGCAGCACTCGTGCCTGTATGATGTTCTGTACAACCTGACCTGGACGCATGCACGCTGGATGTCCAGTCAGTGGTCACCTGTAAGGGGGGAGAAACTGCGTACAGTAGAACCTCTCTATTACGACCACTAAGTTGTGTCAAATATTAGCCGTTTAAGACAGGTGACTGCTTAAAGCAATGTGAAAGTGAAACAGAAAGCTCCTGCAGGAGCTTTCTGTTTCACTTTCACATTGCTTTAAGCTGTCACCTGTCCTTTATACAGACAATTAGCCTTCTTTTTGGTGGTCATAATAAAGAGTTTCTACTGTACAATCAAAGTTATGTCAACCCTTTCTTCCCTGAAACACCAGATGGACATATAGGATCTGTCATGAGTCAATCTTTGAGACAAGCTGATCTCCACCTGGTCTAGAATTTCTTATAATCTTGATAATCAAACTGAAAGAATTTACCATATTCAGGACTTACTTCCATGTAAATCCATAAGGTAGGTTGTTTGTTTCTTTATACTGACATGTAAATGTAGTTATTTGTCTTATTTTATGGGATGTATTTTGAAAGCACCACTCCTGTATGAAAAGAGTGCTATATAAGTTTGATATAGTAATAATAATAAAACTTAAGCATGGCTACATGTACTCACAATATCCCTGGTAAAGGCTCCTCCACTGCTGAACGTCACTGCAAGCATTGATGCACATTCCTCTGAGTAATATGGCATATGGCCTGTCTCATCCACAGCTCCTGATTACACAAATATTCAATAATATAGGATCTGTCATGAGTAAATATTTAAGACAAACTAATCTCAAATGAGTCTAGAAATGAAATGTTATTAAGCGAGCCTTGACAAGCTCAATAACTTTTCTATTCTAGACAAGTTTGAGAACAAATTGTCTTAAACATTGATGATTCTTTTTCTCACATAACCAAATGATTTTAAGTTATTTTTTTAACAATAGGCTTTTTTTTACTCCCAGTGACGTAATAACATCTTATAAATAGCGACATTATAGTGACGTTATCAAATTTATCTCACACATGTTGGAGACACGGATATTCGTGATCGTTGTTGGCTAGAGAAAACAGGGGTAGTTATGTGAGAAAATTCTCTCTATTATGTACACTGAAATGTAGGTTTATTGATAGCATGTTAGACAGGTGGCAGCTTAAAGCAAGGTGAAAGTAAAGCAGAAAGCTCCTATAGGAGCTTTCTGCTTTGCTTTCATTTTGCTTTAAGCAGTAACCTGCATTAAACACCAAAACTTTTAGCTCATGTAGTGGTCATAATAGAGAGGTTTTACTGTATCTGAGGTTATAAAGTTTGTTCACCCTCTCCTCCATAGCCAGAAGTGCAAATTATATATAAATCATTTCATATCTGTGTTTAACCCATTACCCCATAGATACCGGTATGTCTTTTTATACCTCTTAATTATCTCATACGCTAAGAAAAGAAGTCCCAAGTTAGAACCTCCTGAATATGAAATATAAAAGGCATTTGCAGTATCTTTCCTGATTGGTAAACAGGCCTCTAATCAGGCTCTTAACTGTTTGCCACTCAGAGTTAAAAAAAAAATCTTTAGCAAAATTCAAAAAGTTGTTGTTTCTATATGTTATCGCCTATCGTTTGCATTTAAAATGGGAAAGAATAATGTCTTCTCAACTGCACTTGAATTTGATTTTTTTCTTAACCCTTTCCCCCACAGAACCGCCTTTTAGCGCATATGATTTATTCCTCTGATTAAGAAAATAATTCCAATTCAATAAGTCATGAATATATTCTATAGGGACTATTTTCTTTATTATAGCAGATTGTAGCTTAAAGCAGGCTGAAAGTAAAGCAGAATGCGCCTTTAGGCGCATTCTGCTTTAAGTGGCCACCTTCTTTCAATACTAGGAATAGGCTATCAGGTAAAGGGTTAAACCACAAACTACCTATAGAGGTACGTTTAGCACAGAGTTAAAAATACACAGTACAACCCTTCTATTACAACAACTGTTTGAGGTTAGATATTATGTGTTTACAGTTGATAACTGTTTAAAGCAAACTGTAAGTAAAGCAGGAAAGCTTTACATGCATCTTGCTTTGAGCTGTCACCTGTCTTTACTACTATGAATTAGTCTTCATTTTAGCGGTCGTAACAGAGAAGTTTACTGTACATGAAAAACATACATTACCTATGGTAACTGTGTAGATGGAATTAGCATAGCCATCAAAGTTACAGTTATCCCCATTATTGCCTCCGTTACCACTGGCAACAACATAAATGCTGCCGTAACCATGACGACCAAAGTCAATGCCACGTTTAATTGCCGCCTGCAAAAAAAAGTTTGTAGATACAGCAAAATTTGTTTTAAACAGCCACTCAATTAAACCTTTATGGGAGAAACATTACATCATTTATCATTATTACCAAAACAGTGGAGAGAAATTATTCTTTTTCAATAAACACAATTTACAGCTAAAACTATTAGTTCATTGCAAACAGTTTGTAGCCAGATCAAATGCCTGGTAACCCGGCATCTGATCTGGCTCTAAACTGTTTACCACTCAAGTTAAAATAAGGACTCAGACTTGTCAACTTTTCTACATTTTATTTCAATGGGTTTGCATTTCGTTTGCATTTCAATGGGAAAGAATAACGTCTTCTCCATTGTAACCCTCCTTCCACTGAATAGTCATATGTACCATCTTAACTATAATTTGGCTACTAGGAAAGTTAAATCTAAAAAGATATAGTGCATAAAGGGCTTCTGGGGTCTTCCTCCACCTGTAATTAGCTGGACGTCGTGATATGACTGAAATAATGTTAAAATTGACGTAAAATCATAACAAAATCCCTAAAAAGAGTGCAGACTCATATCAGATAGAACCTAAGAGAAAATGGTGTCAAACCCTGATCAGACATTTTCTGAAGGAGGTGTCTAATCTGGGTCTACATTGTTATCAAAATGGGCCAATAAATGCTTATGGTAGCAGACGGAAAACAAATTCATTGTATATGGTAACTTATAGAGAATATTTGGTGACTAGCTTTGAATGAGAAATGTTATCTGGCAAGGCGGATGAATATATCAGGTGAGCCTTCAGCTCACCTGATATTTTCAGATGCTGAGCCAGATAACATTTTTCATTCGAAGCCAGGAACCAAATATTCTATTTATCCTTGTCACGACAGCAATATAATTATATAGAGAATGTTTTTTTAAGCTAGATTCATTTTTATTCTAATATTCTCACTAAAGAATTAGAAAAGTAGCTCTAGAAAAGTGTGCTATTGTTGTTAAGAGTTTTAGAATACTTTTCCTAACAGTGGGAAAAATAAACATCTCAGTGTAAAAATATTTCCCGTTACAGGTCATGTGACCAACTGACATAATAACATTAGGTCATGTGACTAACTGTCATAATAAAGCAAAGTTTATCAGTCACCCCTTTATCTGTCAGGAAAATAGGCAAGGGACAGGATGATTTGTATTATGTTGCTAAATGACAAACAAAGCAGTCCCTGATCAGAGGGCTTCATTGGAAGCCCTCTGATCTGGATCTACACTGTTTGCATATGGTAAGTGTACTCTTCATATTTACACCATAAAGAATGTGCAAGCGCATCACTAGGGTTCAATAGATTAAATTACAGAAAATACAAGGAAACAGTGTCACTAGACTCAAAACTACAGAGAAGAGGGAGTAAACTTGTGTTTTTCAACATTTTCTCCTTCAGGTCTGCACCAAATCTCTTCGAGACGATTCTAATGAGTAGTAACACCATAGGATTTGGTGCAGACATAAAGATTTCCGTTTTTGAATACTCCCCTTATCTGGAGCCCTGGGGCCTGTTTTAATAAACTACTTACGTAAAAAATTTATGTAAGTCAAAATTGTTTAACTCATATTTTTCGATCATAAATGTTTGCAAACAGCAAATAGCCAGATCAGAGGACACGCTAAAAGCGCGTCCTCTGATCAGGCTTTTTGCTGTTTGTAGCAAGTGATATTAAAAAATATAAATTAAAATTTTAAATTTTGACTTCTGCAAATAATTTGTGTAAGTTGTTTAGTAAAACGGGCCCCAGTAGACTTACTAAGGCCAGAATGTGAGGTCCATCAACAGTCTTGCCATCATCATCAGGTCCCCAGCTGTAACAGATCCAAGTCAAAACATTGATTCATTGCATGCTGGGTAATTTATAAGTCTGTAAAATTGGTCATCTGCAACTGTTCTAAAAATAAAATTTTCTAAATTTCTTTTCAAAACTGGGTCAGAGTGTCAAACAGTTTGGATCCTGATGAGACGCTGTGTTACACAATGTCTCATCTGGATCCAAATTGTTTGCAAAGGTTATCACTGTGGCACATGTCTGCCACTAGAATTGTAAGAATTAATGGTGAATACATGATTTATATATAAAACCGCAACTACTATGAATAACTATCATCTGAGCTATTGCACTGGCTAATAAACTACAGCACAGTTTTCTCAGAAAAAAGTGCATACTCATGTTAGAACTTAGACAGGTCCAAAGAGAAAACAGTGTAGACACTAATGATTGAGACAGCTTCTGAAAGGAGCTATCTGAGCTGGATCTACACTGTTTTCAAACAGTGTCTGTACACACTATTCACAGGAGAAGGGTTAACCCCAGTCTGCTTTACTTTCAGCCTGCTTTAAGCTGCCATCTACAAGGATGTAGAAAATATTTATTACAGTGCACTCTTTTCAGGAGAATATTTTCCTGATCTACTCAGTATTTAGACTGTTTGTCAAGTCTCATATTATAAATCTGCAAATATAGAGCAGAAAGAGTCAATTTCAGAAATGAAACAGATGACACTTTGAGTTGATACAGTGGAGAAAAAGTTATTCTTTCCAAATAAATGTGTTTATGCTAAAACTATTATTTCCAGTACAAACAGTTTGGAGCCAGATCAGACGCCGGGTAACCCGGCGTCTGATCAGGCTTCAAACTGTTTGCCATACTGCATAATATCAATAGTTAGAATCTTCAAAAAGGTGTTATTTCTACATTTTAGTGTATTGTGTTTGCGTTTCGTTTGCCTTTAAACGGGAAAGAATAATTTTCTCCACTGTAGTGTTAACTGTAAGGGTTAACCCTCTCCTCCCTGAAACTTCTAATGGACAATTTCATGTTCAATTTGGTCAAGTCCATTTTTGACTGTATGGGTCTTCACTGTTTGCATATGATGTGTATATATGTGTAACTAGGGTTCAAAGGATTAGCCCATTAACCCAAAGTGAAATGTGAACTCATCATTTACAAACATAGTACAAGTGTACTTGTGAAAAGTATACTTGTCCCATGCAAACAGTGTAGACAATAGCCCTCTGATGAGGGTCAGCATAGTTTGCCATTTTCATATATATTGTAAAACTCAACCCAGGTCAAACATGGAACAGGATTATTTGGAAACTGGAATTGTCCATTTGAAGTTTCATGGATGAATGAGTTCAACAGTTTATATCAGGTCTCCAGGTAAGGGGAGTATTTCAAAAACTACAATCTTTAATTCTGCCTTAAACCCTATGGTGTTGCTACTCATTAGAGTCGCCTCTTCGAGACAATTCTAATGAGCAGAAAGTGAGAAAATGCTGCATTTGTTTGGTTTACTCTCTATTACCAGGAGCCCTCTATATGTTGTGTCCAAGATTTCTAAGAGCTTCAACATACCTGCAGCTGTATATATCATTTATCTGAAAGTTCTTTGTAAAGGCTGAGGCCTCTAAGCTGTCTGTCATTGGTCCATCCAAAATACGCAAACCTGCAATAATGTCAAACCTTAACCCATCACCCCATATCCTTTTCTAGTTTTGAAGACAGGTGAAAGTTAAGCAGAATGCACCTTAAAGTGCATACTGCTTTTCTTTCAGCCTGTTTTGGGTTACTATCTTCTAGGATATAGAAAATATTTCTTATTGTACTATAAATATTTATGTTTAAATTGTGGTGACTAATAGGCCCACTGGGCCGGGTGCAAACTGTTTGTATTTAAACAATATTTTGTTAAAACATTATGTTATATGCACATGTCACAATAATAAAATATTTACTTACTTACTTATTCATGACTGTATTAATATGTACCTGTTTTCTGCAGTGAATAAATAAAGGCGTAAAAGGTGTATTTATGGGGTAATGGGTTAACCTTTACTGTGAGAGAAAAGTGATATAAATCAATTTGAAAAAGTGTAGATCCAGGTTACAGAGTTCCAGAAGGATCCCTCTGATCAGGGTTTGCACTGTTTGGCATACAGTGGAGAAAACGTTATTCTTTCCCACTAATCGCGTTTACGCTAAAACTATTATTTCCATTGCAAACAGTTTTGAGCCAGATCAGACGCCGGGTAACCCGGCGTCTGTTCAGGCTCAAAACTGTTTGCCACTCAGTTTAAAATGAGGCTCAAAATTGTCAAAAAGTTGTCATTTTAACGCACTGCATTTGCGTTTCGTTTGCGTTTAAACGGGAAAGAATAAAGTTTTCTCCACTGTATATTTTAAACCCATCAGGAGACAGTGTAAACAGGTCATTATTTAGTGCAGACCCTGATTACACAGCTGCCTGTTTTCAAAAAGCCTCAAATTACACTAATGGCAGGAAAGGAGTTGACAAACATCCACAGAAAAAATAATAAATCTAATGCATTACAAGACTTGTTTTACCCGAGACTTTTGCACCGTATGCCACGCCCACTCCACAGATGTCATTAGGAATGGCAGAAATCTCTCCAGCACATCTTGTACCATGATGGTTTGACTCTGAAAACAGAAAATGAACACATTCAGTGATAATTTTACCTGCGCATCCCAAGTCCTATACTCATCAAATTTGCAAGGGACTCATTATCTAAAAAGTTGTGAGTCCCATGGATCCGTAGCTTTTCTGGCCTTTATTAACCTATTACTCATAAGCAAATAGTAGCTTAAAGCAGGTTGAAAGTAAAGCAGAATGTGCCTTAAGGCACATTCTGCTTTACTTTCAACCTGCTTTAAGTGGTCACCTGTCTTCAAAACTAGAAATAAGTTATGGGATATTGGGTTAATTTTTTATCTCAAGGACTCAATGTTTGTCTCAAAGACTCATTGTTTAACAGAATGTGTATCCCAAGGACTCATTCATCTGATTTCTAAAATTATCACTGCACATTATTATACAGGTAACCCAAAAGTTTAAAGGGAAATAACTCAAATTACCTTAATTGAAACTCACTTGAATTTCTATATGTGTTCTGTGCAAACATTGTAGACCCAAATCAGAGGGCTCCTACAAGAGTCCCCTGATTAGGGTTTACACTGCTTGTCATTTTGGAATATATTGTTAAAGTAAAATCTCCTTAAGAAATAGATAAAATTGGACTAGGCCTAATAAGAAACTGGACCTGTCTATCTGAAGCTTAAGTGCTCAATGATTTAAAGACCCCACAAGAAATAAACTTTCTGATGTTGGTCTGTTGTCAGTATCAATTGCGTGGTAATTGCTAATTCAAACACTTCAGGATCCATTGTTTTGTAAATACACCTTTTTACACCTTCAACTTACCACTGAAAGTGTTAGTTCTATTATACAGTCATGAATATGCACCATAAGAAATAATTTCTATATATCCTAGAAGATGATAGCTTATAGCAGACTGAATTAAAGAAACGCAGAATGTGCCTGAAGGAGCATTCTGCTTTACTTTCAACCTGCTTTAAGTATTCACCTATATTCAATACTAGAAACAGGCTATAGGGTAAAAAGGCTAAAAGAATTCCTTATTCAAAAGGTTTAACAAGACTTTGAATTACAGTGGAGAAAATGTTAATCTTTCCCAACAAATGTATTATGCTAAAAATGTTTAATCCGTTGCAAACAGTTTGGAGCCTGATCAGACATCGGGAAGGGGTAACTCAGCATCTGATCATGAGGCTCCAACCTGTTTGCAACTCAAATTTATAAGCATTGTCAACATTTTCAAGAACATGTTATTTCTTATTCATTTAACTATTAGCCACAAAGTCTGTTTCTTCATTTCTAAAGTCAGGTTACCACTTAAAGCAGGTTGAAAGTAAAGCATAATGTACCTTAAGGCACATTCTGCTTTACTTTCAGTCTGCTTTAAGCTACCATTTGCTAGAATATAGAAACTATTATTTCTTACGGTTCATATTAATGACTGTATAAAGTGGAACTATTTTTCTTAAGTGGAGATATAAATCAAAGACGTAAAAATGTGTCACTATGGAGAAAAGGGTTAAACAGGGGTAGAGAGTGTCTTATCCACTGTATTTACCCTTTGAGCCATCAGGCATGGGGTCATTGTCGTTGTCATTAAAGTCCCAGCTGCCCGCCTGATTATAGTTGTCTTTCAAGTCTGGGTTGTTCCACTCAAGCCCTGTAATACAGAAGTCATAGCATTCTTCATCACATCATAAACCAAGAGAGAGGGAGAGTACATCATTTTCTCCCATTTGGGATAGGGATTTGCCCTATGGGGAATCACTCTATCCTCCATACCATGTGATGTCAAAGTTTTGTCCAGCTTAACCACAAGCGCTGCATGACACTAGTAACTAAATTATGTCATTTGTGATGACGTTAATATAAACAGTGTCAAGTTTTAATGATTTAAATGGGAGAAAAAAATCCACCATTTGTTTTGTTGATGTAGGATAGAATGTCTCCCCCTCAGGTCAGAAAAATTTACGCAGAGACTCGGCAAGCCTCGTCCCTGTACGAATTTTCTGACCTGACCTGAGGGGGAGAAATTCCTATCCTACATCAACACTCATGTAGGATTCTTATAATCCAGAATATAAATAATACCCAATAAAACAAGCTCATCTAAGTCAAACTTACCCATATTTCCAAGTAAAAATGTGGTTGAGGCTTAGCCATGTATCATCTTTAAAATACAAGTATACTGAGTTTATTTCAGCTGGAGTAAAGGGTTAAGATGTCTAAATTTCTTGACACCTGGCTCTGAGGTTATAAAGCTTTTGACTTGAGTCTAAACTCGTTCCTAAGCATTTGATTGGTCAGATTAGAGCCTAGGCTCAAATCTGACCAATCAAATGCTTAGGAACACACTCAGACTCAACTAAAACGTTTTATAACCTCGGAGCCTGATCTTGATCCAGGCTGGTCAGAAGTTAGAGGATAAGCATTTTCCACTGGTAAGAGCTGAGGCAGGATCTCTGTGCAAATTTAGCAAGATCAGGTGAGCTAAAAAAAATTATAGGGGATAATATGGACGGAGAGGGAATTAAATGTATAATTTTTAGAGAGGGCAATAGGGCTAAAGTTTAGTCCTAAAATTCTCAATAGCTTACCATCATCTACAACTGCCACTGTGACACCCTGACCTGTTATGTTATGTTTCCACACACCAGTAACATTGGTATCCATCCCTCCCTTGAATGTGTTGGTCTGCAATAGTGAACAAGCAATACTGCATACAGTATACAATACCCAACTCTGGGGGCATAACTCATGGAAAACTTGGCTTTAAAAGGAAATTTGAACTTGATTACCGGTAATATGCAGGTCATCAAGACATTGTCATATATTCAAATTTCAGCTAAACATGTCTAATGATGTGTGGAAAAAATGCGGAATACAGTGCATTTTTTATACATGTGCGTTAACCCTTTTAAGTTTTAACCCTAAATATCTCTTGTGGGTATTTATTATCCTTTTTGACTCTTCAAGTACAGGCAATTTGAACCAGTCTACTGTTGTACATTGTATTTTTGATATGGCGACATAAAAAACCAATGAAAATATCAAACAGCGCAGACCCTGATCAGAGGGCTCCTATAGGAGCCCTCTGATCAGGGTCTACACTGTTTGCATATGTAATAAGTACTTTCTACAGAGGGCTGTAGGGTTGAAAGGGTTAAGTTCCAAAAGGGATGCAACTCATGGAGAAGTTGACAAATTGTGATGACACATAAATCCAATGTGCAGTTCATCATAACAATGTCATATACCAACTTTCAGCTTCATATGACAAAGCATGTATATGAGAAAAGTGAAGAAAACCCAGACAGTGTGATTAGGATTTGCTCTGTTTTCTTACAGGATCTGTCTCACATGGGTCTGCACTCTTTCCTGGATTGTCTTCCCTTTAACCCTAGCGATGAATAATAGAGTATCAGAGCTTCAGATAAGGGGAGTATTTCAAAAATTTAAATCTTTATTTCTACTTTAAATCCTATGGTGTCACTACTCATTAGAATCGTCTCGAAGAGACGATTCTAATGAGTAGTAACACCATAGGGTTTGGTGCTAAATTGAGCGAGAAAATGTTTGATATGTTCAGTTTACTTCCTCTTATCTGGAGCCCTGGAGTTTGCTCTTTATTTACAAACAATGTATGTGTAAAGAGTATATATGTCCTAAGCAAACAGTGGAGACCTGGATCAGAGGGTGCCTGCAGGAACCCTCTGATCTGAGTCTGCACTGTTTTCTCATTTTGCAATAATATATTATTAATTAGAAATTGGAATTGTTCATTAAAAGTTTCAGGGGAAAATCAGTTAAGAAGTTAAGAAGATAAAAGGGCTCCAGATAAGAAGAATATTTCAAAAACTAAAATCGTTAATTCTGCATTAACGCTATGGTGTTATTTACTCATTAGAATGACAGAAAGAACTGAGAATGTGTTGGATTTGTTCAGTTTACTCCCTTCACTCCCTAGAGCACTGGATAAGATCTTACCAAATGCCACTGCTTCCTGTACATGGGGTCCTCAAAGCCCATAAACGCAGGGCTAAACCATCTCTTCACTCGGGCCACTATTTTCTCATGGGAATACCAATTTATATATGGACTACGATCAAACTTCTCTTCAATAATACTAATGATTTCACTAACATCAATTGGGTCAAACATTTTAGTATGGAGTGTGTGAAAGGACGCAAGAGATCTACTCCATGTCTTGTTGCTGCCATACACATGTGGCTGTCCCTTGAGAGAAAACAAGTAACATCCAGCCATCTCATCCACTGGTCCAACATTGTCACAGTCCAGTTCACTGGCTATTGTTTCAATTCTTAGTTCAGCTTCATTCTTAATATTGACAACCCATAAAAGAGTGTTATTAAATTTTTCTCTGTGCCTTGGTGAAGCTATTCTCTTACTGCTCGTGTTAACCAAGCTCTCTCCATCCCATATACAGTACACAGCCACCAATGTCAGAGAAACAGCAGCCACAAATACAATGTGTCTCTTCAGTTTGTCCAGCCATGTTCTGAAAAAGGAGAGAAACATTGGGAGAAAGAGGATTAACCCATTACTCCATAGCCTATTTCTAGTTTTGAAAAGAGGTGACAGCTTAAAGCAGGTTGAAAGTAAAGCAGAATGTGCCATAAGGCACATTCTGCTTTACTTTCAGCCTGCTTTAAGCTATTATCTACTAGGATATAGAAAACATTTCTTCTGGTACGCATTCATGACTATATAAATTGGAATGATTTTCTTCAGTGAATTAATAAATTGAATGTGCTAATAGGCGCTTCTATGGGGGAAAAGGTTAACCAACTGAACACTGGTGAAGCAGGGCTTGAACTTTAGATTTTTTACCAGTTGCATTGTTTTGCAAGTGCCCATATTTTCTACTTGCAAAACCAGGTTCCAACTGGCTATTTCAATACGATTATCTACAAATTGATGTTTCACATCATTTTGATCAAAATTATAAGATAAAGTTCATAAACATTACTTTGTTGAACTTTCATTCTGTATCTCAATCTGTGCTAGATTACTCATGTAAATAAAGTTTCAAAAATAATAACTAGTGTGTCTTTTTGTGTATAAACTTTACAGTTACTATTCTTAACTCTAAATAAGTCTTTATTTGCAGTCCATCCCATATACCGTATATTCGCAGCCATAAGTCTACCCGTACCATAAGTCGACCCCCCTATTTTGTCTTCAACAAGGCAGTTGAAATGTTTACGAAGCAGAAAGTGTGTAAAGTGTCCCAATGTATGTAAAATATTGAAATACTTCTCTGCATTCAGTCCTTTTTGGTTAGTATTAAGATCAAAGTCATTAAATTATTGTAATAGTTGGACTCATTTGTCACTTAATTCAGACAATGTTTGCAAGTGTTTGTTGTAAACTTGACGGAAGCATCCCTCGTAAGTCGTAACATGTCAAAATAGACATTAATTAGCTTAACTGAATCTCTCCGAGCCTCTAAAGAATAATTTCTATAGTTTCCTTTGTGTACAGCTCTCATGTTAATTAATCCGTGATTAAAGCAATTACACATCTTCAACACCTGTAGACTCTACATAACAGCAGCCCGTTACATCACTGCATATGACTTGTCTCGATAAATGTGTTTACAATTAAAATTACACGCGCCAACGCCCACAGCCAGTACACACAGCACCGAGCTCTGCAACTGCCAGCTGATGTGTGAGTTTATCGCGTGTCGTTAATCTCGCAAAGATTAACACTGACCAGTGTTAAGTGTCAATTTGCCAGGCTTGTAAAATGCATTCCTGTGATACTGGATTACTGTTTAATGTTATGAGTACAACTTATTTTGTATTTAGATACAGAATAGGACAGCTTTCGCGGAAATTTTTGCTTCTAAATTTGGTATCAGTAAACACTGTTTTTAATCAGATTTTCATACAAAAAAATCTTGACAAAGACTATGACCGTGCCATAAGTCGATTGTGCTTTTTGAGGGTGTATTTTGGGCCTGAAAAACTTGACTTATGGCTGCGTATAATTATACGGTAGTCAATTTCCATTCAAAACAGCAAGGTTCGCTAATTAATTAAACACTGACTATAGCTGAAACTTTGTTACAAGGGGGCGAAAGGGCAGTGTTATATTTTCAGAGTTCGATGTTTATGGATGATTTTTTTTATCTTTGGTGAAGACAGTCGGCAGAAAGTACACTATATTTCGAAACCGCTTTCACTATTGTCCATAATATTATGTTCGAGAAAGATGTGCATTTCTTTCTACCATTTTTTAGACAGATTTTAGCGGTGCCGTGGTTCGTCCCATTTTCGCACAAAGCAATAAAACCCAATTACTTCGTGAGTTTCGTAACTTGGTTTGGGCTAGCTTTCAGTCTGTTTTCGGCTGTTCTTCCTTAAATATCTCGTCAGCCTTCCGTTTATAAACGCTAGAAGGACGAGTCGACTAGAAAACGTTGATAAATATTAGTTTAATTTACATCGCAATTCGCAGTTCGCGGTCACTAGCTCATAGACTGGTTCCCCTTTTTCTGTTGCTGATTCACCGTTCGTACATATGAAGCCGGGCTATCAATCATGTGCATGCGTTAAGTGCTGGGTTTCCGGAAGTTATAAATAGCCGAGATATGAAAAGAGCGAGATGGGCGAACAGCGATAATTTTTTAAATTACTGTAAGATTAGGAGGGTTAGACACTGTGTTTGTCTTTTCCAATTTAAGCTTACATTTTAGAAGGTCTGAACATCAAAATATACACTCGCAATTTTTTTCAAGTGCTGAATTTTTAAGCTCGATTTTTCAAAATTCCACTCCGTTGACTCGCATTTTGCGAGTTCGCAAGAGCGAAGTTCGAGCCCTGTTAGACGACAGGATAAATCCCGGACCGGCTCGTTTCTACTCCGTGTGTCATTACTTCATGAGTCTACACAGGTACTGATTTTAACCCCTGGTCCCTGGTTAAAGAAGAGCTATATCTTGCTCAATGAACATTCCTGTACATCACGCCATCGATCCCTGGTACCATTACTTTACTGGACCACTAGTACTATGCCGAAGGGGCATTATGCTAGGTGCAAAAACTAACACTGGGTAACGCATCACCATGCACGTACCGCCATTCTGTTGATCAACTTACTGGCAATTACATGAATTAGGCTTATTGCCATGCAGGAAGTACAGTATGTAATGTCGACACAAGTTGCATATTTAAACGGCAGTGGCTAGACGTCCGGAACCGGACGGCTAGCCCACCCTCACAGTGTAGGCTAGTCGTCCGGTTCCGGACGTCTAGCCTACACTGTGAGGGTGGGCTAGCCGTCCGGAATAGATTTTCTTCAGAGAATATACTGCTTTATACGTGGGTTAATGCCTGGATATATACGGGAAACAACTATAAATCCATTTAACTATCAAAACCATCAATTAGAACGCAAAAAAAATCAAATTTGAAGGAATTAATGTCCCTTTTAATAAGTAGCTGACGAGCGACGTTCGCGACCGCCATTTTAATTGATGGTCGACTTAGGTATCTATGTACAGGTCGGTACGCTGACACTTTCGCACCTTGTCGCTATCATAACTGACTTGGTTTATCACACTTTCATCTTATATGTAAGAGAGATCTGGATCTAAACCATATGTATTGTAGTTTATATTACATGTAGGCAAATGTAAATCAAATATTCTGTCGAAGTAATGATGCTTAATTACGCAAAGTGCGGGTAGCGAAACATCTGCATATATGTACGACCGTGGAATCCAAGATATATCAACCCATACACCATTTATATAACTTTCTTTGGAGCTAGCCATACCTTATCATTTAGTGGCCACTTAAGACAGGTATATATACCTATATAGACCAAATAAATGAGATGTTAGGACGGATTTTTTATTGAATGTAACGAGATATGATACAGGTGCTTGTACACGAAATAGATCGACACATTATCACATGTACGCTCGTATTTCTTTGTGTTCTGTTGCTTTGTTTGTAATTAATGCATGAAGAAGAGGTTAATTGAATATACTAAAATAAGGGGTTAAAATTTCAATTGTAAGTCATAATGATGATAAGGCTAATCATGTTGCCGAAAGTATTTTTAGTACAGATATTAACTTATTAATTGTCACGGCCGGTATCTCCGTATTTCGTCACAGGCAGCAAACTGTTAACCCCTCGGAAGTAACTAAGCAAGCATCCATGCAAACAAAACCCATTATTAAGCATCGGCATAAGTTCTAAAGGGGTAGATCAACGGTTCTATTTACATGTATGCAGATATTTCGCTACCCGCACTTTGCGTATTTAAGCATCGTTACTTCGACAGAATATTTGATTTACATTTGCCTACATGTAATATAAACTACAATACATATGGTTTAGATCCAGATCTCCCTTAAATATAAGATGAAAGTGTGATAAACCAAGTCAGTTATGATAGCGACAAGGTGCGAAAGTGTCAGCGTAGCGGAGCGTACATACCTGTAGATACCTAAGTCAACCATCAATTGAAATGGCGGGTGCGAACGTCGCTCTTCAGCTACTTATTAAAAGGGACATTAATTCCTTCAAATTTGATTTTTTTTTGCGTTCTAATTGATGGTTTTGATAGTTAAATGGGTTTATAGTTGTTTCCCGTATATATCCAGGCATTAACCCACGTACAAAGCAGTATATTCTCTAAAGAAAATCTATTCCGGACGTCTAGCCCACCCTCACAGTGTAGGCTAGACGTCCGGAACCGGACGACTAGCCTACACTGTGAGGGTGGGCTAGCCGTCCGGTTCCGGACGTCTAGCCACTGCCTATTTAAACACCCAACTGTTTGAACAAAAATAGCGTCAAAGCAAATTGCAATGCTTTTAGTACTTACAAATAAAATATTCTAATCATAGGTCGTAGAAACTCTAAGAAATACAGCAGTGTTTACAGTATCAAAATCTATTTTCGTTTTCGTGGCACATCGATATCCTTTGAGTTGTGTGTACGTTTAATCATTTTTAATTTAGCATGAATGACTGAACGGTATTCTAAATATTCTACAGCTGCGTAAAATAATAAAATTATTTGAGAAATAATTTAAGTATATGTAATTCAAGATGTATTAATTATAAAGATGTTGATTTAAACTCTGACTACTGTATAAAGCTATTATGGGATAATTTAAACTTCAGCCCGTTGCATTGAATTTAGAACTAATTCATTACTGTCCGCAAACAAAAGGAGCACAATATTGCACCAATATTTTCTGACTGCCCTAGCGTGCCATACACACTCCCATGGGTATAATATAAACGCTTCTACAGTCTGACTGTAGTACCTGGATTGGTGACCGGCAGGGTATACCGTTGAACACTGTACACGTTTCTATATACTGCTATACACTCTTCGGGTATTACAAGCAGGGATACTTTTTAGGTGCACCATTGGAACCGTATCGGGCTGGTCACTTTAACCTGACACCGACAAACCAGTTGTAAATGCTAACCCAAAATCCTGAGCGCCAAGGAGGGAAGCCATTACTATCAATTTTTAAGTCTTTGGTTTGACCCAGCCTGGGATTGAACCCACAACCTCCCGCACTGCAAGCGGACCCTCTACCAGTAAGCCATGCAGCCGGTACACATTGCAAATTTGGTGGCAGCGGTGGGATATGGGATGACATCACCATCATCCCCGGTTCCATTCACATTGTCTCTGCCCTTAGGACTGGCATATGAACAGGATGACTTCGGGGTGAATGAATTTATAATATCTAAAGTTAATCAAAGTACTGGAGTACTGCAGGCTCGGGATTTCAGTTTAATGTAGAAAAGTAATGCAGAAAGCTAATTATGGAGTTTCTGCATTACCCTTGCCATGCATTATAAAGCAGTAAACTGCTTAAAGACCCTAAAGATTTTTGTAATGTGCATGTCTTATAATGCATCGTCTGCTATAAATAATAGTTGAATGTTTATAACAAGTCACACCACAGAGTAAATACAGTGTATTCAAACTGCGTGGAAACACAGGTACAGACTAAGGATCCTGAGTTTAACTCTAGCCAGTCGCCATACTCGCTGCTGTTACACGGTTTATCTGATAGTGGTGTGCTCAGCACCTGAAGCTATTTTAGAAAGACTATGTAAACCCCGTATGACAGAATTTTTTGTAGGGGGAGCTAGACTCGCACATCATTCATAACTTATGATCCCAATAGGCTCACTTGAGCCAAAAAAGGGGCATTACTCATAAAACTTGATGAATTTTGAGAAAATGAGAACATAATTTGCAGTTCGTAAAAAAAATGTCATGTATACCAAATTTCAGCTTCGAACACAAATTTTTGCAGTTCATGAAAACAATGTCATGTATCAAATTTCAGTTTCGAAAGCATGTTGAAAAAAGGTGAAGAAAATTGAATTTCTAATATATTAAGTTAAAAAGTGGCATCACTCATTGAAAACTTTGCGAATTTTGACGGCACATGAACACAATTGCAGTTTTTGAAAAGCTTCATGTCATTTGAAGCCTTTCTGAGAAAAGTGTGGAAAACCAGGATGGACTAAGATGGATGAATTGGGTTTTATTGCACTGGGACATTGAATAAGTTATAGTGTAGTGCAGATCCTGGACAGACCAAGGGATTGGTGGAGGGACGTACATTGCCATACCATACAATTATGTCCTGTCTGATTGTCTGAAGATGAGTGAATAAAAACCTGTTTGAGTTTTGTTATTTTTGGATTGACACCACTGTTGGTCCATAGCCTAATTGACATTCCCTGTATAATGAATTCCTCGCAAACCGGTATTAAAATTTGTTTCAATCGAGGGGGGGACCGATCAAGGGGTGTCGCGAGTCTAGCTGCATGTCGGTACTCTCAGGCATTTACCTAGTTTTTACCTGTATTTTGATGAAAAATAAATTCTCAAGCATTGTTCTCCATGTATTCTCTTTATGAAAAATTAAAATCTCAGTCATTTAATAATAAGCATTTTCTCAAGCATTGTGGCGCTCCTGATTTGGTAGATGACTAGTGCAGTCTGGAATTTGGTTTATAGCCACAGCATAAATTTTACGACATTCGTTTTTTGGTTTGTTTTGCTATTTATTAGTATGAAAATAACTTATTTTCCATATTTTTCGATAATTATAGTTCTAATTATGTTTCATTAGTAACACTTCAGAGTAAACCATATTACAATAAATCAAACTCAAAATTGGAAGAAGTCGTAAATTTTGCAAGGCTTGTCAACAAACCCGCCATTACGCTGTCAGAGAGTGGGAAATTCTCACTTTTTAAGGTAATTTTAAACTGTCAGATAATGAATTACTATATTGCTTCTTCTTTAATAAATGATAATTCAATTGTAAAAGAAATCAGTTCATAGAATCCATCCGTTACTATTAAGTAGTAGCATATTGTTTATAGCCCCGTATCCAATAAAGTAAACATGGCTGTCCACATACAGGAGCATGTATTTGTAAACATTACAAAAAGCCAAGGACTTTTTGTTTGCAACAACATAGCAACAATGCAAAGAATTTAAGTTATAAAAAATTTCAAACTGTTGTTACAGGTCTGTATTGAATGACATAACACTGTGTTCAACTTCTGAAAGTGATAGTAAGGAGCTCCAGATAAAAAAAAACCAGAGAGTATTTAAATTACCTAACTTCATGTTGCCATCAAAATATATCATATATCCTCTTCATCCGTTTGTCCGGAACCCTTAGCGAAAACGGACTATAAAGGTAACCAATTTAAATGGAAACTGGGAGATACATTGAACGAATATCAGAGACATACAAACAGGGATGTCTTTTTGCGGATGACACGGCCATCTATCTCACTGTTAACTCTCTATCAGACTGCTCATCCCTACAGCAGGATCTTGACAAGTTGCAGGAATGGGAAAAGCAGTGGGATATGGAATTTAACCCGTCAAAGTGTCAGGTCCTTCACATCAGTAGAAATAAAAACATCATTAAACATAAATACTTTCTCCATGGACAACCTCTTGAACCTGTGTCTGAAGCCAAATACCTAGGATTAAATATCTCTTCAGACCTCAACTTCAATAATCACATCACCAGAATCACCAATAATGCAAACAGATCCCTCGGTTACATCAAAAGAAACATCACAACACGTAATGAAAAGGTAAGAGCATTGGCATACAAGTCCCTGGTCCGGCCACAGTTGGAGTATGCTTCTTCAGTTTGGTGCCCCTACACAAAAACTGCCATACAAAGGGTAGAAAAGGTCCAGCGCCGCGCAACCAGATGGGTGCTACACAACTACTCCCCTCTCTCTAGTGTCTCCGCTATGCAGGAGGGTTTGGGATGGAGGTCCCTAGAACATCGTAGATATGATTGTAGACTGATAATGTTCTTCAAGATTTATTACAACCTAGTTGCTGTGCCTCTACCACAATACATACAAACACCCACCAGATTTACAAGGCACATGCACCCTCTAACATTAAGACAAGTTCAAGTAAATTCAGACTATCAGAAGTACTCGTTTTTCCCCCACAGCATCACTCTCTGGAATCAACTCCCTACTGATATTGCTACCCTTACTGATTTTGATCAGTTTAAAAGGGCAGTGGTAGGAGTGCAGTATTAGCCTCGTATGCAGTGTTTTTAACCTCACATTTTTTAAGAACCTTCACTTAACTAATATTTTAATGAACTGATCTTGTTGAATAGTTGATCCTTTAGATTCACTCTTTCCTGACAACAATTATTGCCAGGTCCTTTTACTCTTTCACTTTACTAACACTCCGACGTGCACTTTTTCCTGCCTATAATACTCGCAAGAGGGGTTGGCAGTATCCAGAGATAGATAGATGGATACCCAGGTACGGTGAATCTCGCTATCGAGACCGTTGAGCGAGATTTGACCGGGTAAACACGAGAACAGATGCTCAAGATAAGCGTCAGTGGATACGACGCAGCGCTTACCAAAAATCGATATCCAAGCGTCTGGACCGACCTCGATTACCTGGATGAATCGCATGTCAAGCGTCTAGGGAAATCATTTATCCGAGTGACAGACGATAGAGATTTCGGGTTGGATACAAAAAGTAATAACTGCCTATGATTTCCATATGCAATTAGTACAGTGATTTTTCATACCTTTATATGATTCCTTGACTACAGAAAATTCTTCCACTTTATAGTCTTGAAAAGTACCATAAGAAATTGTGTCTTAATCTTAGTAGATCTAAATTGTAGATTAAAGCAGACTTTTTTTTTGAATTCGGTTGCTTCTCAATATCGCATTTGGATCCAAACTGTTGCTGAACTCTTAGCACGGTCAGCTTTGATTCCGATCTGGGTTCTAACTGTTTGTCAGTCACTCTTAGGAGTCAATGTTTCTTTCCAAAGAACTTTTCAATACATTAAAATATATCGTTTGGATCTAAATCAATCACAGAGTTTCTCAATATTTCATTTGGATCCAAACTGTTGCTGACCTTTAAGTACAGTCAGTTTTGATTCCGATCTGGGTCCTAACTGTAAATGCCAGTCTCTCGTATGGATCAAAGTTTCTCCAATGAGCTTTTCAATACATTAAAACCCTAGTTTGGATATTTCAATCACAGAGTTTCTCAATATCTCAGTTGGATCCAAACTGTTGCTGAACTTTTTGCACAGTCATTGACATGACAAATGTGGATTATCAATTTATCATCTAGCATTTAGACACGCAATGTCTGATTAAGATCCAAACTGTTTTATTGTCTGCTGAACAAAGTATTTAATATTCTGATCTGGGTCAAAACTGGACACTCTAGATAACGTGACCCGAGTGTTCATTTATTGTATTAATGTCGTTTTTTATTTATCGTTTTATATCTGGAGCTAATATAAAGATCTATGAAAATCATAATCGAAACTGATTCAGAATATATTTCAGCAGGCAGCTTTGATCTAGATCTAATTTCATGCTGACATTCATCATCAACCACTAATCAATTAAGCTGCCTTGCAAATTGTACAATATGGACCGGAAATGTTTATACACAACCCCTTTTCTGCCTAAGACCCCCTCTGTGAAGAAGCAAGAAGCTTGAGGCCTGCAGGGCATAAAGATCCATATTACGTAATCTAATTAGCCGCACTTGTCAAACAGGGTTGTGATTTCAAACACAGGCTAGCTACTTAAATATGCCATTACACGCCATGAGCCTTTAACCCTTTACCCCATAGCCTGTTTCTACTTCTGAAAAAATGTGACCACTTAAGACAGGTTGAAAGTACTTTCAGCCTGCTTTAAGCTTTTATCTGCTAAAATACAGAAAATATTTCATATGATTTTTATTTGTGACAGTATAATATTGAAACTAATTTCTTCAGTATATGAAGGAATTAAGAAAAGGCGTTAAAAGGCGTATTTATGGGGGAAAGGGTTAAATCGAAACAAAAAGCCAAGATCTAAAAATAAAAAAAGAAGAAGATTAGACACTTCTAGCTCTTAGTGGTTTTGTATAGATCTAGATCTACGCTACGTGTACGCTGCTTTAAAGTCTAGAGTCTACCATAAAACTCGAATTTAAATCTTAAATTAAAATTCATTTAGGCCTATCTAAAAGTTGTTTTAATTTTATTTTGTGGACAGAAATGACAAGTGTAAACAAACACCTAGAAATTAAAACGATAAAACTAGATCCAACTAAAATCGGTTTTGGACTAAAGTAAGATCGCTCTATCAGATCGGGATCTAGAGAATCGCGATGATTAAATTAAGAAAGAAAAACGAACTAGATATATCCGTACAATATGTAAATCTAGTGATGTTTAATTTTATTTTTTTTCATTTAGAATTTCTGTAACGTTGAATTCTTAAACCGAGACGAACCAGGTAGAAAATGCTGATTTGTAAACGAGTTGGTAGATCTAAGCCAGTTCAATATTTAGGTCTAGATCAGCACAATATCGCTCTGATTATCAGATTATTTTTATCGTAGATCTAGATCTAATAATTATTATCATCATACCTGATGATTAAATCAAGGTATTATGGATTTCGCCATAACAAACTTATGTATAGAATTTGGAAATAATTATCACTTGCTTCTTTATTATTTTCCGCAGTTATTAAATACTACCACAGTTCTTAAAAGACGCGTCATTTTCGAGTTTTGACAGTTAGAAGTAAGAATAATCTGAAAAAAGTCCAAGCATCAATTAACTGGGTACGACGTACACTCGTTAATTATTGTTTGGTAAATGCCGACTAAATAAAAGAAACAGTTTGCACGAAGGTGTAAATGAACCCATCTCTTTATTTTCGGCGCTCCAGTGGGTGGTCTCATTAAAATTAAAATTTGTAGCAGAATGCTTAGGCCACAACTTGAAATAAGTCCGAGCTACATTGAAAACTGATTTCTTATGAAATTTTAAAAGCTCAAATTGAAGTTTTAAGCCTTTACGGCAGGGCGCCTGTTCAATCTTTTTATATCCAGCTACATCAGATGGTCTCATTAATATTCAATTTCTAGCAAAATGCATTGACATATGAACATGGAAATTTAACCAACACTAAAACTAAGTCTGGGCTACGTGAAAAACAACTTTTTTGGTAATATTTGAAAGTGCAAACCAAAGTTTTAAGCGTAGCAAGGCTAATTTTCATCTCTTTTTATTCGGCGCTTCAGTGGGTGGTCTCTTTTAAAATTTAAAAATTGTAACAGAATGCATCGACATATGGACATGAAAATTAGGCAACAACTTGAAATAAGTCCGAGCTACATTGAAAACTCATTTTTATGAAATTTTAAAAGCTCAAACTGTAGTTTAAAGCCTTTACGGCAAGGCGCCTGTTTCATCTTTTTATATCCATCTTCAGCAGATGGTCTCATTAAAATTGAAATTTGTAGCAGAATGCATTTACATATGGACATGGAAATTTAACCAACACTAAAACTAAGTCTGGGCTACGTGAAAAACAACTTTTTTGGTAATATTTGAAAGTGCAAACCAAAGTTTTAAGCGTAGCAAGGCTAAGTTTCATCTCTTTTTATTCGGCGCTCCAGTGGGTGGTCTCTTAAAAAATAAAAATTGTAACAGAATGCATCAACATATGGACATGAAAATTAGGCAACAACTTGAAATAAGTCCGAGCTACATTGAAAACTCATTTTTATGAAATTTTAAAAGCTCAAACTGTAGTATAAAGCCGTTACGGCAAGGCGCCTGTTTCATCTTTTTATATCCATCTTCAGCAGATGGCCTCATTAAAATTGAAATTTGTAGCAGAATGCATTGACATATGGACATGGAAATTTAACCAACACTAAAACTAAGTCTGGGCTACGTGAAAAACAACTTTTTTGGTAATATTTGAAAGTGCAAACCAAAGTTTTAAGCGTAGCCAGGCTCAGTTTCATCTCTTTATATTCGGCACTCCTGTGGGTGGTCTTTTTAAAATTAAATTTTGTAGCAAATGCATCGACATATGAACAAGAAAATAAGGCCACGACTTAACTAAGACTCAGCTACATGGAAATTTGATTCTTATTAACATTTGAAACCTGACTCTGAAGATCCAAGCATTTACGGCTAGCCATTTGGCTTATACCGCTGGTACGCGAGTCGCCATTTTCCACATCATTTTTTTCTGCTCATTTATTCATCATTTTTTCACTTTAATGATGCAACACATTGTCAATTACATAAAATAATTATATAAAAGATTTCAGATAATCATGAATGAAGAAAATGCCGCGTTCACGCCGTCGAGAAGCAAGTTTTTCATTAACAAGTTAAAAAAAATAAATAAAAAGCAACACCGAGTAGTCATCGATTTAACAGCAAAAACACGGGAAATAGCTTCTGTTTAATCCACAACTCATATTTATTGAGTTTAATACGAATATAATCACAAAATATCGTATTAAAACGCTATAAAGAGAATATCTGAAACACAACTGATCACTATGCGGTTGTTTTTTCAATATGGCGGCGTTGTTAAATAAGCGCGGGTGAAGGCAAAGTCACGTGACTGCCTCAAACTACGTCACTTCCTTTCAATGGACACCTGTTACAAAGAGAAAGAAGGAAAAATCCCGACCTGGGAATCCCTGTTTGTATGTCTCTGACGAATATGGAGAAAAATAGTTTTCTAACTGAAAATAACATTTAAACTAAAGTAATCAAACAACATGATTGTTAAAACAAATACCAGTTATTCAAACTAACCTTCGGCTGTAAATGCAGCGCCGGGAATTCTTATTATGCCGGAAGTTTGACGTCATCATCCGGGTAGCAAAGGCGCTTGTGTAGTGAAATGCGCTTCCGCGAAGCCTGTTTCGGCGGTATGGCATTGTTCTCGCTAATAGATAATGTCAAACAGGGAGTGAAGAGTATCACTTTTAAAATTGTTCTTTATAGCCGATATGTTTGATTGTGTATATAGATCTGCGTTAGTTTTCTATTATAATTTAGTTCTTGGTTGATTACTTATTAATTCCGATCACAATTTAGCATATAAAGATGAAAACGCATCGAGATTACTTCGGTACAAAACACAACTGCACGGACATTTCGTTAAAAAGAACGAACGGACACAAACGTTCCGTATAGCTAATGGGTATATAAGAGCGTGCATTTCAGTAGATTAGTTAATTGGCTCGGGAGAGCGAATGGTAACATCGTTCTCCAACTAGAAGCAGTCTAAAGGCTTTTAGTACTAGCTTATTGCTACAGAGCTGGCACTTTGCTCGAGAAGCTTCTGCCGAGGTTCTATCCCGGGTTCTCACGAACATTGCTCTGCTTTGCTTCGAGAGAGGATTTAGAACCAGTGTGGAACTAAGTGAGCAGGTCGCAGTTTTAAGCTACAAGCCTGTGTATGAAACAGCGGTTTGAAGCTGTTTCAGATCAGACCGGTTCCAGAACGTGTTTGGAACCTGTTGCCTTAGGTAGTTTCAACAGGGTTGAAACCGTCGGCCTTAATTGTATTAAACTGTTAGACTAGCTACAGTTACAACAGTTTTAAAGAGTTAAACATTAGTTACAAATAACTGTGTGCTATGTCTTTCTGTATATAAATGGCATACCTCTTAGATTGATGGGTGCTTATCAATACCTCAAATTTTACTTTGTAACAGCTTATTTCAGCGACACGAGTTAAAAAAATTAGCAGTTACTCTATTATTTTTCATTTCACTCTATTAATTTGAAAGAGAGGAGTGAAGTGCCCTATTAACCAATTTCTTATCTGGGGCACTGGAATAGTGATATATAGATGTAATGATTATTAATTTATTATAATTTTCATTCAAGATGATTAACTCTCCACTCCTTTACGCCCTTCTGTACCTTGCTATAGGAGTAGACCATTATCAGACAGCTGTAAAGGGTTGATGGCAAAGGTCTACACTGCTTGTGCATAGAAGATCATAATAGCATAGATTGGTATGTCAACACTGCAAACCATTCGCATAATAAATCAGTTGTAACATTTTAAATTGCCATTATTAAAAGCATATAGATCTAAGTAGATCTAAGTCATATATGAACCCTTCCAGTTTTCCAAACTTGAACCATACTTTTTGGCTCTGAATGCTCATGCATATTATTTTGATGGATGTCATCTACTTAGTGCATTTATTTATTGCAATTCTAAATCGAATCAAATTGAAAATAATCGAATCGTATTATAAAAAAATCGAAATTGAATTGAATTTTTTTTAATCGTTTCACCCCTAGTCTAAGGTGATAAAGCTTTTGAGCTGAGTTGAAAATCTTCTTCTTCTTCCGGTAGTGTGTCAGGACTCAGGAGTCTTCTTAGAGTTTGCAACCACTAAATTAGGTTAAGTTGTAAGTTCTATTGTTGAAGACAGGTTGACCACTTAAAGCAGGTTGAAAGTAAAGCAGAATGTCACCTAACTCATGACCCCATAACCTGTTTCTAGTTTTGAAGACAGGTGACCACTCAAACCAGGTTGAAAGTAAAGCAGAATGTGCCTGTAGGCGCATTCTGCTTTACCTTCTGCCTATTTTAAGCTACCATCTGCTAGAATATACAGAACATTTCTTACAGTACATGTTCATGACTGTGTAATGTGGAACTAGGAAGAAATTAAAAGAGTGTTTTATGGGGTAATGGGCCAAGATGCATTCTGCTTTACCTTCAGTTTCCATCTGCTAGGATGCAGAAAATATTTCTTCACTGAAGGAATAAATTAAAGGGGTAAAAAGGCGAATTTATGGAGCAAATGGTTAAATGGAGGTTTCAGGGCTGCCATTTATCCGGATTTTTCCTAAATGTTCGGATTTTTTTCTAGTATATGGTAGCTTAAAGCAGGCTGAAAGTAAAGCAGAATGCGCCTTAAGGCGCATTCTGCTTTACTTATAGCCTGCTTTAAGAAGCCATGTGTCAACAAAACTAGAAACAGGCGATGGGGAAAAGGTACGATTCGTAAAATCGCACTTGAAAAATGCAAATTTGGAATTCTTAGGATTTTTATGTCAACTTATGGCAGCCCTGAGGTTTACAGTTTGTTTGTATGTGTTTCAGGGGAATATCAGATGGCTCCAGATAAGGGGAGTATTTCAAAAACTAAAATCTTTGTTTCTGCCTTAAACTCTATGGTGTCACTACTCATTAGAATCGTCTCGAAGAGACGATTATAATGAGCAGTAACATCATAGGATTTTGTGTTAAAAATCACTAGAAAATGTTGGATTTGTGCAGTTAACTCCCTCTTATCTGGATCCCTGAGTTTGTTTGTATGTGTTACAGGGGAATATCAGATGACTCAGTTTGTTTGTATGTGTTTCAGGGGAATATCAGATGACTCTCAGTTTGTTTGTATGTGTTTCAGGGGAATATCAGATGACTCTCAGTTTGTTTGTATGTGTTTCAGGGGGAATATCAGATGACTCTCAGTTTGTTTGTATGTGTTACAGGGGAATATCAGATGACTCTCAGTTTGTTTGTATGTGTTACAGGGGAATATCAGATGACTCTCAGTTTGTTTGTATGTGTTACAGGGGAATATCAGATGACTCTCAGTTTGTTTGTATGTGTTACAGGGGAATATCAGATGACTCTCAGTTTGTTTGTATGTGTTTCAGGGGAATATCAGATGACTCTCAGTTTGTTTGTATGTGTTTCAGGGGAACATCAGATGACTCACAGTTTGTTTGTATGTGTTTCAGGGGAATATCAGATGACTCTCAGTTTGTTTGTATGTGTTACAGGGGAATATCAGATGACTCTCAGTTTATTTGTATGTGTTACAGGGGAATATCAGATGACTCTCAGTTTGTTTGTATGTGTTACAGGGGAATATCAGATGACTCTCAGTTTGTTTGTATGTGTTACAGGGGAATATCAGATGACTCTCAGTTTGTTTGTATGTGTTACAGGGGAATATCAGATGACTCTCAGTTTGTTTGTATGTGTTACAGGGGAATATCAGATGACTCTCAGTTTGTTTGTATGTGTTTCAGGGAAATATCAGATGACTCTCAGTTTGTTTGTTTGTGTTACAGGGAAATATCAGATGACTCTCAGTTTGTTTGTATGTGTTACAGGGAAATATCAGATGACTCTCAATTTGTTTGTATGTGTTTCAGGGGAATATCAGATGACTCTCAGTTTGTTTGTATGTGTTACAGGGGAATATCAGATGACTCTCAGTTTGTTTGTATGTGTTACAGGGGAATATCAGATGACTCTCAGTTTGTTTGTATGTGTTACAGGGGAATATCAGATGACTCTCAGTTTGTTTGTATGTGTTACAGGGGAATATCAGATGACTCTCAGTTTGTTTGTATGTGTTTCAGGGGAATATCAGATGACTCTCAGTTTGTTTGTATGTGTTACAGGGAAATATCAGATGACTCTCAGTTTGTTTGTATGTGTTACAGGGGAATATCAGATGACTCTCAGTTTGTTTGTATGTGTTACAGGGGAATATCAGATGACTCTCAGTTTGTTTGTATGTGTTTCAGGGGAATATCAGATGACTCTCAGTTTGTTTGTATGTGTTACAGGGAAATATCAGATGACTCTCAGTTTGTTTGTATGTGTTACAGGGAAATATCAGATGACTCTCAATTTGTTTGTATGTGTTTCAGGGGAATATCAGATGACTCTCAGTTTGTTTGTATGTGTTACAGGGGAATATCAGACGACTCTCAGTTTGTTTGTATGTGTTATAGGGGAATATCAGATGACTCTCAGTTTGTTTGTATGTGTTACAGGGGAATATCAGATGACTCTCAGTTTGCTGAGAGATCAGATGTCTTTCTCATGGTCAGCGTGTGAGGACGACAGTCCAGCAACCACTAACTGTGGCAAACGCCCCAAGACTTCACACTACAATGACATAGTCCAAGTCCAGGTGAGCCCCGTCCGCACCACTCCCGTGACCACCACCATCAGCAGCTGGGACATCGATGGTGGGCTCGCTGCAGACTTTGATGGCTCCCTGTCTGGACTGGGGTCGGAGCTGGGGTCCACCCCATATAACATGAGGTATGATTTTGCCATTCCACCATAGCCAAGAATGCAAACTGAATTATGTTAAAGACAGATGTTTGCTTAAAGCATGATGAAAGAAAAGCAGAAAGCTCCTATAAGAGCTTTCTGCTTTACTTTTATCTTGCTTTGAGCTGTCAACTGTGTTTAACACAATTAGTCAATCTTCATTTATGAAGAGGAGTATGTAGTGTCAGAACAGTTAACTCATTCACACCTGAAGCTTGAAATGGAAAAATCCAATTTCCAAAAATAATTTGTCCAAATTTCACAATTTAGAGTTGAATTTTACAATGTATTTCAAAATGACAGATGGTTCAGACTCTGACCAGAGGGCTCCTCAAGATGCCCTTTGATCAGGGTCTACATTTGTTTACATAGGACAAGAGAACTCCTTACATGTACGCTGTAAATAATGAGTATACTCATCACTATACTGTAGGATGTGTTAAATATCAAGAGTTATTTATAGGTCCAGCACTGTGAAATTTGTATCAAGCGATCACTGAAGAATTGTGATGATCTTTATAGACAATTGGCTGCCTAACCCTTTACCTCATAGCCTGTTTCTGCATTAAGTATAGGGGTTACCACCATACATGTGATATTTTCTTGGACCCAAATAGGGATTTCTGGAAATTTTAATAGGGAGATTGGGGTTCCAAATAGGGAGCTTTTTTCGCGACAAAACTAGGCGCAGGCGATGAAAATCCAACACATTTATTTTCATAAGTTAATCACTAATTGCTTTTTCTTTTTTTTTAAATCAGTGAATAGATAAGTCTATAGACCACTAAGACAGACAATTTTCACCCAGAGATATAGTTTTTCTAATACTGACATGGGCCTATTATTCTAGCAATGCTGCATCTAGGCTGAAAGTAAAGCAGAATACTCTTCAGGAGCATTCTGCTTCAGTAAAAGCTTAAGCCTGCTTTAAGCTAGATCTACCATATGCTAGGATATAAGAACTATTTCTTATGGTCCTTATATTGTTCATGACTAGTAAAGATAAACTGGAACTATATCTATTTTCTTGAGAGAATGAATGAAGTAGTTCAAATCAGAGACAGTGTATACCACTGTCTCTGTTCAAATGGTCTAGATTTTTATCTATGGAGTAGATCTAGAAAGAGTTAGCAACTGAACAATCTGTTATTAATTAAAGTTTGCAGACAGTATGGATCCAGATGAGACGCCGCATCATCTTGTCTAGATACAAAAAGTTTGACATTTTCTGAAATAAATGCACAAAGATTAACTCAGAGAATTGTTGCAGACGACAAAGTCTGCAGACGACATTTACTAGCGCCGTAAAGTGGGCGTGGTTTTAAAGCGACTCGCAACCAGATGGTGCATTAAAAATAGTAATTTGTAAATATGTGTCAAACGCTTATATAAATGGTAAAGAATTAGTTTAGGATAAGAAATTCTGTTTAAAAAAATGTATTTCAATAAAAAAAAATATTGGTCTCTGGTGGGATTCGAACCCGGGGCCCGGCATTGGCGGACAGAAGGCAAAATAGGGGAAACCGCTTAGACCAATGGACCACGGAACTATCCGTTTATCTCGGATCGATTTAACGTATTTCAATGTGTAGCGATCGAAAGTGCATACAACTTCGTAATTCGGCTCGGGTTTATGTCTGAGCCCGTGTAGAGAAGCAACAACAACAACTATACCGTCTACTAGTCGGTATAGAAAAACGATGGAAAATATCTAAAAATCTAAGATTCGGTGACTATTCGTGAGACTTTTTTTTGGAGTGATCATATTCTTTTAATGTCAGAAGCCAAATAATGCCACAAATTTGCTTTTATTTGAGTATTTTATTTTATTTTGACAAGTACACCATCCGGTTGCGAGTCCCTTTAACAACGAAATAACGCGTCTAGATTTTCTACCGCGAAAACTGATTGCAAATCAATTTTACGAGCGTAATTGGTTGTAAAATCTAACGTAATAATTATACATTTGCACAAATCGTATGTAACAAACAGAAGAATTTAGGTCCAATGTTTAATTTTAATTGATTTTTAGAAAACGATGCTGGGGAAAACTTTTTAGACTAACAAAATATGCGTGATTCCCGTAGCAAATATTAAGGCGCCCCGTCATTTTGTAACGGTATAATTTTCGAAGTATTTTTCTGTTACGTGAATATTCAAAGTATTATGTGGTGGAAATCAATTCATAAATGTTAAATTCTGATCAGCTTTCATATAAAATGTGTGCTTGTCCAGAACTTACGGAGAATTATCTGATTTTAATCCGACCCGTATCGGCGACATAGATCTTTACCCTTCGCATCACCGCTTCTAAAATTTGTCGTTGCTAGGTCTCCGATTCGGGGCGAACCTGTCAATCACTTTTTTTGATAACCAATTAGATCTACAATACATCAAAAGCATTTATGTCAAACTCCATTCGGCGCGTGTGGTCAAACATTGTTTGACAGCCTGCCATATACATGCCATGTATAGTGCTACACACTTTAACTACCGACGATTGCATAACGTGTTTACACGCATCAGTAGCGTTTGGTGATAAGCGTGTGTATGGATTAGCCAGAGAACCCTGAGGCCAATTTTAAGATTTTTAGAGTCGGCGAACGAGGTAAATGATTATAAAAGTTCATATTGAAGAAAAATGAACCTGGTTTCATGAAATATCGGGAGATTTCGTCTCCCGACCGGGAGATCATGAGTAGAGGTCTAATTTCGGGAGCTCCCTACCATATCGGGAGATATCACATGTATGGTTACCACTTAAAGTAGGCTGAATGTAAAGCAAAATGCTCTGTAAGGAGCATGCTGCCTTACTGCCAGCTTGTTTCAAGATACTCTTTGCTAGGATAGAAGAAATATTTCTTATGTTGCATATTGATTACTTTATAAGTTGATGATAAGTTTGGACTATTTTCTTTCATCTATTGATGAATAAATTAAAGGCATAAAAAGATGTGGAGTAATGGGTTAAACAAGTAGGTTGGTTGATATAGAAATGTTGCTGCTTTATGACGGTCTTTTGAATGATGTTTGTGTATTTTCAGTGAAGCCCTGCTTGCTTTACCAGTCTTCAAACAGGAAAACTTGGATAATGGGTAAGTTGCAGTAAAAATATATAATGATAATGAGTAAAATCCTATAGAAATGTATGAGGATAAAGGGTAAGTTCTTGTAGGAATGTGTGAGGATAATGGGTAAATTCAAGTAGAAATGTATGAGGATAATGGGTAAAAATATTGCAGAAATGTAGGAGGATAATGGGTCAAAATCTAGCTGAAATGTAGGAGGATAATGGGTAAAATCAAGTAGAAATTTAGGAGGATAATGGGTTAAGTTCTTGTAGGAATGTGTGAGTATAATAGGTAAATTCAAGTAGAAATGTATGAGGATAATGAGTAAAATCAAGTAGAAATGTAGGAGGATAATGGTAAAACAAAATCTAGCAGAAATGTAGGAGGATAATGGGTAAAATCTAGCAGAAGTGTAGGAGGATAATTGGTAAAATCTAGCAGAAATGTAGGAGGATAATGGGTAAAATCAAGTAGAAATGTAGGAGGATAATGGGTAAAATCTAGTAGAAACTAGAAATGTATGAAGATATTGGTTAAGTTCTTTTAGAAATGTATGAGGATTATGGCATGTTCCCAAAAAATGTATGAGAATAATGTGTAAGTTCCAGTAGAAATGTATGAGGATAATTGTAAGTTCATGAAGAAATGTGTTTGGATAATGTGTAAGTTCCAGTAGAAATATACGAGAATAATGGTAATTTCATAAAGAAATGTGTTAGGATCATGGGTAAGTTCCTATAGAAATGTATGAAGATAATGGTGTGTTCCTATAGAAATGAGCGAGTATAATGGATAATGGGTAAGTTCCTATAGAAATGTATGATGATAATGGTAAGTTCCTATACATTTGTAGGAATGTGTGATAATGGGTAAGTTCCTGTAGAAATGTGGGAGGATAATTGGTAAGTTCCTATTAAAATGTGTTAGGATAGCGGGTAAGTTTCTATATAACTCAACTGTATGAAGATAATGCATAAGTTCCTGTAGAAATGTGTGAGGATAGTAAGTACCGGTAAGTTTCTTTTGAAATGTGTATGGGTTATGGGTAAGTGTCTGATACAGTATTGACTATAGACCAATGATGTATGTTCTATATTGCAGGTATCAGTATATTCTTGGTGCTGCCACCTCCCCTGCTGTGAAGGTAAATGAGGAAACACTGACATATCTGAATCAAGGTAAGCCAGCACCGTCATTGCCCACATACTGGTTACAGTATTAATTTAACCCTTTACCCCATAGAAGCGCCTTTTAGCACATTTAATGTATTCCTCCACTTCAATTTATACAACCATAAACATGTACCAAAAGAAATATTTTCTTTATTCTAGCAGGTGGTAGCCTAAAGCAGGCTGAAAGCAAAGCAGAAAGTGCCTTGAGACACATTCTGCTTTACTTTCAACCTGCTTTAAGTAGTCACCTAATTTCAAAACTAGAAACAGGCTATGGAGTAAGGGTAAAGGGTTAACTGACTTAAGATTTATCAAATTTATACAACCAATAGGCTTAATTTAGGATTTGATGCTGAAAAAGGTGAGAAAATGTTGGTTTTGTTCAGTTTACTCTCCCTTATCTGGAGCTCTGCAAATAGACTAAATATGAAACTTGAATTACCTGTTTCAGGGAGGAAAAGGTTAAGAAGTGGATTATTACAAATACTAAATACAGTTGAATACCGTTACCTCGATATTCGATACGTCGATACTCCGCTTACGTCAATATTTTTTGCCGGTCCCGACGAATTCCTTCTTTATCTTTATAGTAAATCCCTCAATTGCTCGATATTGTTTCGTCGATAATATCGGTTACGTCTATGTAATTTTTCAGAACCATAGCAAATTTCTCACCCTTACGTAGATATCTGCTTCACCGTGACCGCATATCGCACATTTGGCAAACATTGAATGGAGGTGCGAAAATGGCTCTCGGCCACTGCGTGACTGATTGTAGCACCAAATGTGTGAACATGTCCGAAATTGCACCAACCTGCACGAAAGATAATCCCATCGTAATTGCACTGGATCAATATTATTAATGAATTCCCGAATAACTTTGGTTATGAAATTTGCGTACATATTTTCGATGACGATTCTGTCAAACCTGAGTCAGTTATGGCTGCGCTGTATAAATCAGACTACAGAATTCTTTGTAGTGCAGACTGAAGGTGCCGTACAGCGAATTAGTGTAGTGAGATCAAACAAAAGTTACATTTCATTTCTGATTTATTTTTAGCTCACCTGAGCCAAAGGCTCAAGGTGAGCTATTGGGATGGCCCTGTGTCCGTCGTCGTGCGTTGTGCGTCGTCCGTCGTCGTTAACAATTGCTTCAAATGACATCTCCTCCTATACCGCTTGACAGAATTCGACCAAACTTTACAGAAATGTTCCTTGGGTCAAGCCCTTTCAAATTTGTTCAAAGAATTAAAAACAATGCAGAACTCTGCTTGCCATGGCAACCAAAGTGAACAAATAAGGAAATCTTAAAAAATCTTCTTGTCAAAAACTGCAAGGGCCAGAGCTTAGATATTTGGCACATAGCATCATCTACAGGTCTTCTATCAAGTTTGTTCAAATTATGCCCCTGGGGTCAAAATTGGCCCCGCCCCTGGGGTCACAGTTTTACATAGAGTTATATAGTGAAATTTTCAAACGGATTCTTCTCTGAAACCAATGTGGCCAGAGCTTTGATATTTGGCATGGTGACACTTCTAGATGTCCTTTACCAAAATTGTTCAAATGGTTGTGGTCGGTTGCATAACTAGGTCACAGGAGCTAAAAATAGATTTTTTCAATGAAAACTTAAAAAATCTTCTTGTCTGAAACTACAAGGGCCAGAGCTTAGATAGTTGGCACATAGAATCGCCTACAGGTCCTCTATCAAGTTTGTTCAAATTATGCCCCTGGGGTCAAAATTGGCCCCGCCCCGGGGGTCACGGTTTTACATAGAGTTATATAGTGAAATTTTCATACGTCTTCTTCTTTAAAACCAATATGGCCAGAGCTTTGATATTTGGCATAGTGACACTTCTAGATATCTTATACCAAAATTGTACAAATGGTTTTGGTCCGTTGCATAACTAGGTCACAGGAGCTAAAAATAGATTTTTTACAATGAAAACTTAAAAAAGCTTCTTGTCTAAAACTACAAGGGCCAGAGCTTAGATATATGGCACATATCATCGCCTACAGGTCCTCTATTAAGTTTCTTCAAATTATGCCCCTAGGGTCAAAATTGGCCCCGCCCCGGGGGTCATTGTTTTACATAGAGTTATATAAAGAAAATTTCAAACATCTTCTTCTCTGACTCTAATAAGGCCAGAGCTTTTATATTCTCTATGGTGACACTTTTAAATATACTTTACATATTTTGTTCAAATTGTTCCGGTCTGTTGCATATCTAGGTCAGTCCTGGACATAAATCAATATCTCCATTTTTCCAATTATTCTCAGGTGAGCGAATATGCCCCATGGGGCTCTTGTTTATATTAGTCAGTTCAAACAGGCAGCTTTTGTTTGAAACGCCGAAATAATTTGCCGGCTTTTCGAAGTCGGACACACCCTTTTGAAAATTAAACATGTAAACAACTTACGCTTCCAACTTACGCTCCCCCATATCATATCTAATAGACGCGTAGATTCTCTACTTTTAAAAATACTGACCACCTTAATCAAGTTGAAAACTATGTCAGAGAGTTGAAGATTTTGTCAGATTCTACTTGCCTACGCATTTATTTTTAATTACCAATCATATAACTGTCAATAAACACTAGGATCGAGTATAACGTTAAAACTTCGATATGATGATACAGATCTCAAATGAGCCACTCCCATTAGCTCGAACTTCGGATACGTCAATATTTTTTCACGGTCCGTTGAACTTCGAGGTAACGGTATTCGACTGTACTAAAATCCTTACTATTTAATTGTATGCTGTGCTGCTGCTAATTAGAATTGTCTCCAATCGATGACACAGTATGGTTTTGTGAAGACTTACTCTGTCTTAACTGTAGCCCTATGATAGTGCATACTAGGGACAAAATGTTTTTTCATGCCCAGGCATCTACTCATTCTACTGACATGGGAGGTATATATGCAGGTGTCCATGAGGGTGTATGACTATGAAGTTAACCAGATTTGACCGTTTGGTCTAAAATCAACACTGCTGACTGAAATACTTGTCTCTTCTATTTGCAGGTCAGTCTTACGAGATTAAGTTAAAGAAACTGGGGGAGATAACGGATTATGAAGGCCAATATTTACGTGTAAGTTTCTCCCTTTCTACAGTTTTTAGCTCACCTGAGCACAAAGTGCTCAAGGTGAGCTTTTGTGGTCAGTCAATGTCCGGCGTCGTGCGTTGTGCGTCATGCGTCAACAATTTCTTCAAACATCTTCTTCTCCAAAACCACTCACTTGATTGCAACCAAACTTCACATGAATGTTCCTTGGGTCAAGCTCTTTCAAATTTGTTCAAAGAATTTGAAACCATGCAGAACTCTGGTTGCTATGGCAACCAAAGTGAAAAAATAAGGAAATCTTAAATCTTCTTGTCACAAACCACAAGAGCCAGAGCTTAGATATTTGGCACATGTCATTACCTATAGGTCCTCTATCAAAGTTGTTCAAATTTTGCCCCTGGGGTCAAAGTTTTACAAAGAGTTATATAGTGAAATGTTCAAACATCTTTTTCTCTGAAACCAATATGTTCAGAGCTTTGATATTTAGCATGGTATTACTTCTAGAGGTATTTGACTTATATTGTTGAATCGGTTCTGGTCCGTTGCATATCTGGGTCACCGAAGCTAAAAATAGATTTTTTTCCCATGAGAACTTAAAAAATCTTCTTGTCTGAAACCATAGTACACTGAGCTTAGATATTTTGCACATAGCATCGTCAACAGATCCTATATCAAAGTTGTTCAAATTTTGTCCCTGGGGTCAGAATTGGCCCCGCCCCGGGGATCACAGTTTTACATAGAGTTATATAGTGAAATGTTCAAACATCTTTTTCTCTGGAACCAATATGACCAGAGCTTTGATATTTGGCATGATGTAACTTTTAGAGGTCCTTCACATATATGGATGAATCGGTTCTGGTCTGTTGCATATCTGGGTCACCGGAGCTAAAAATAGATTTTTTCAATGAAAACTTCAAAAATCTTCTTGTCTGAAACCATAGTACACTGAGTTTAGATATTTTGCACATATCATATTTTACAGGTCTCTATCTTAGTTGTTCAAATTTTGCCCCTGGGGTCAAAATTGGCCCCGCCCTTGGGGTCACCTTTTACAAATCTTCTTTTCTGAAATCACGTGACCCATCCTAGTGTCACCATTGTCAGGTGAGCGATCAAGGGCCATTCTGGCCCTCTTGTTTGTTATTAGTTGTAAAACTTCTATACATGTAGATAAACTCTTTACTCCATAGCCTGTTTCTTTGTTTTGAAGACATGTGACTACTTAAAGCAGGTTGAAATTAAAGTAGAATGCAACTTAAGGTGTATTCTGCTTTATATATTTATGTAACTTTCAGCCTGCTTTAAGTTTCCTTTTGATAAAATATAATTATATGCAGGTTAACAGTGGTTTTAGTATAAACATTGCTTTTAATCCTTCACCTGCTACAGATTATCTACTTCTCAGTTTTTGTCTGCAATTGTTTGTAAAATTCATTTGAAGTTGTCTGTAACATCAAAACAATTTTGACCCTGATCAGATTGCTCATTCACATCTGCTGATTTGGATCCAAGTTGTTTGCAAATTTTAGTAGAGCCAGGTGTTGTTCTTACAGAGTACTGTGCGGGTGTGTTTTCATGAGAGGAGGCTACAGTATATGGAGAAGGAGCAGTTGGACTCGTGGATGTTGACAAGGCCAGGGGAGAGAATTCTTGATATTGGTGAGTGGCACTAAACCTATTTACATAAAAAAGTACTCTGGGGGTCCAAGGTTAAAAAGCTTTTGAGTTGAGTCTAAGACGGTTCAAATCTGACCAATCAAATGCTTGAAAAACGACTTCAGACTCAACTAAAAAGCTTTATAACCTTTGATCCTGCTGATCTCATCCAGATTTAAACTCATAAATTTGCCTGTAGCTTGTAGAAGCAAGGCATTTTTCTTGGCAAATTTTAAAGTCATTCCCAGACAAGATTGCGCTACCATTTCTTAACCCCCCATAACTTGTTTCTAGTATTGGTGATAGGTGACCACTTAAAGCAGGTTGAAAATAAAGTAGAATGTGCCTTAGGGCACATTCTGCTTTACTTTCAGACTGCTGTAAGCTAACATCTGCTGTAATATAAAAACTATTTCTTATGATACATATTTATGACATTATAAATTGTAACTATTATTTCTGTGGAAGAATGAATTAAATGAGTAAAAACGTGTATCTATGGCGTAGTTGGTGAAAGGAAATAGCAGAATGTCTTTAGGAGCTTTATGCATTACCTAAATCTCTTGCATTTAGCATTTACTTTTGTTTAGATATAACGTTTGTAGTATGAACAGATTTTATGAACCAATGCCAGATTAGTTCTTAACCTATCTTTGTTATTTACAGATATTCCACTTTCTTATGGACTTATAGATGTAAAATTGGATGGAATGAATGCAATAGACTTTGTGTGGGATCCCACAAAAGAGACCGGGATATATGTGAAAGTGAATTGTATAAGTACAGAGTTTACCCCTAAAAAACATGGCGGGGAGAAAGGAGTTCCCTTTCGCCTCCAGGTGGAGACGTATACGTCGCGAGAAGAGGACTCAAAGCTCGCCCACTGTGCGTCTTGCCAGGTTAAAGTTTTTAAGGTAATGGGCCTATTTCGTATTTCAGTTGTGATAGGAACCAGCGTGTGACATGAACCGGCAGTTAGTACAGAGCTACAGATAAGGGGAGTATTTCAAAAATTAAAATCTTTATTTCTGCTTTAAACCCTATGGTGTCACTGCTCATTAGAATCGCCTCTTCGGTGCAATTCTAATGAGTAGTAACACCATAGGATTTGGTGCTGAAATAAGTGTGAAAATGTTGGATTTGTCCCCTTTTACTCACTCTTATCTGGAGCCCTGTTAGTATGATGTTGAGAAAGTGTCAGCGCTCTAGATGAGAGGGAGTTAACTGTATAAATTCAATATGTCCTTACTCATTTTAGCACCAACTCCTTTGGTGTTTCTTTCCTTTTAGAACCATCTCGAAGAGTAGTGACGCATTAGGGTTTAATGCAAAAAATCAAGATTTTATTTTTTTAAATGCTTTCTTATCTGGAGCCCTGGCCCCAAGGTTATTTAGCTTTTGAGTTGAGTCTGAAGTAGTTCTCAAGTATTTTATTGGTCAGATTTGAGTCTAGGCTTAAATTTGACCAATCAGATGCTTTAAAACAAACTCACCCAACTCAAACGCTTTATAACCTTGGACCCAGAAGTGTGACCTCTTTTACTCAGCCTGGCGTGTAAAAGAGCACACTTTATATCAAGAAGTATAAGCTTTTACACAGGAAAACTGTAGGTAAGTCTTGAAGACAAATGGCAGATTAATGCTGGAAAATGTAAAACAGAATGTGCAAATAGGAGTTTTTCTGTAAGAGCTTTTGATTGCACCTAAAGATAAGTTGACTATACAATTAAATCTCTTTCTTACGACCACTAAAAGGCTAATTGATTGTATAAAAGACAGGCGACAATTTTAAGCCTCTATTACGACCACTTAAGGCTAATTTATGGTATGAAAGAAACGTGACAGTATAAAGCAAGGTGACAGTAAAACAGAAAGCTCTTAAAAGAGCTTTCTGTTTTACTGTCACCTTGCTTTAAGCAGTTGCTTGTCTTAAACACCTAATAATTAACACAGTTAAGTGGTCTTAAAGGAGAGGTTTTACTGTAATATACTGTTGTTCAGTGGGTTGTTAATTGGTCAAAATTTGTTTTACATAAGCAGAATCGAAACAGTTTGTATTTCATTGTATATTCCATGTAGCCAAAAGGGGCAGACAGAAAACACAAGACAGACAGGGAGAAGATGGAGAAGAGAACTGGCTCTGAAAAGGTATAACTCTGTCACTTAAAGACTTTTCCTCAGTCCATTGATGGACTACCCCCATTGTCTCGATTGTGTGAGAATTTAACTGTCAAAGCTTGCATCACAAGCTATACCAATCTCAGTTTACCTGGTGAGGCCCAGATTATACTCATGCTCTAGTGATTTTCAATGGTTATTTCTAACCAAACTATCAAATATAAAGGTCGGGTCTCACATAAGAAGCTTCAATGGTTCTTTGCTACCTACATGTCCACAAGACCCATGCTTTTTGCAAGGAAAATGTCTGACAAGGCGTTATGATCGAAAGGTTGTCAGGAGATGTCTTTAACAACTTACAGGGTCTTCCTCCACCTGTAGTTAGCTGGAAGTCGCGACATGACTGAAATACTGTTAAAGTTACGTAATATCATAAAAATCCAAATCCTTTACAATTTATATGTGTTACTATGTAAAAAACAGTAAAAGCCTCTCTATTACTACCACTTAAAAGAAGGGTAATTTATGGTATGAAAGAAACGTGACAGTATAAAGCAAGGTGAAAGTACAACAGAAAGCTCCTAAAGGAGCTTTTTGTTTTACTTTCACCTAGTCTTAAGCAGCCACATGTTCTTAACACATAATAATTAACATTATTCAGTGGTTGTAATGAAAAGTTTAAACTGTAGTAACAATCAAACTCGTGTTAAGTCTGTCTGTACGTCCGTCACAAATCTTGTCCTGTCTGTAACTTTTTTTCTCACATAACTACCTCTGTTTTCAATAGCGAACAACGATCGCGAATATCCTTGTCTCCAACATGTTTGAGATCAATTTGATGACGTCACTATAGTGTCACTATTTATAAAGGCCTGATTACGTCACTAGGATTCCCAAAAAGGCTTATTGCTTTATTGCTGGTTATGTGAGAAAAAGAATCTGTCACTCGTTCATCTTTGAGACAAGCTGATCTCAACCATGTCTAGAATGGAAAAGTTAAATAAGCTCAGCAAGGCTCACTTAATAACATTTCAAATCTAGACTCGGTTGAGATCAGCCTGTCTCAAGCATCGACTCATGACAGATCCTATATATCAGTAGATGGATTTCAAAATAACCTGGAACAAATGTTCACCAGACAAAGACAATGTGTCGCATTTGACACCTGTGTCCATTGGTCAAGGTCACAGGGTACGATTACTTTGTTGGACAAAAGGTCAGGTAGGGGGCATTTGTCACACTACTATGACTTTTCTTGTTGGTATGCATGTTCATCTTGACAAGTCCTATCCAAACATACCAAAACATTTTTTAGAAATTGACCTTGACCTTTCACCTAGTTTTGCTGTATTTTTTTGCGGATTTTAAAAAACAGACGAGCATAGGAACCCGCATGCAGTGCTCTTGTATAATATTTCATTTGTGTGTTTTTCATCTAAATGGGCTGTATTAATGTTTTAGCAACTGTAGAGAGTTTTCCTTGTTTTACAACCTATATTTTTGTTGCAGGAGAAATACCAACCATCATATGAATGTACCGTCTTAACAGAGGTAGGTCTTTTGAAAATTATAAACATGACCTATACTGTGTAAAGCGACTACTCAATAAAGACATATGGCAATCTCTTCAGGTAGATAACATCTTAATGCAGGACAAAAGTAATACAGAAAGCTCTTAACTGTTTGCTAATACCCCTTTTAGCAACAAGCATCTTGTTAAAACCTTAGATGGATAACGGCAGACACTATATACCTGGGCCCGGGTGCATGACACATAGTTAGTGGCTACCTGTATGCTAAGTCCATCGTTGAGAGTTAAATATTGATTTTTTACAACTATACTCAGTATAGATAAACTAACTGGGAAGGACTTAGCATACAGGTAGCCACTAACTATGTGTCATGCACCCGGGCCCTGTATTACAAAACACCAGCAGTATGTAGCATAGCTGTTCTTTTTTACCAGTATGTGATAGAATATGCAAACAGTCTGTGAGCCAGATGAGACACTGAGTAACTTGGCACCTTAACATGATCAAGACTGTTTAACATTCAGCCAATGGATCAAAGCTGGAAATATGATAGCAGGGCTCCAGATAAGGGGGGTATTTCAGGATTTAAAATATTTATTTGTGCATTAAACCCTATGGTGTCACTACTCATTAGAATTGTCTCTTCGAGAGGATTCTAATGAGTAGTAACACCATAGGATTTGGTTCTGAAATAAGAGAGAAAATGGTTGATTTGATCGGTTTACTCCTTCTTATCTGGAGCCCTTTGTGAAATGCCTCTATGAATAACTGCTATGATTGCCAGGACCCATAGCAACGCTCCAGCCATGCACTGCCAGTTGATTATTAGGATGAGCAGTTATTATAGGCTGAGAAAGAAATGGGGTTTTGCCATCGACACATCAATTTTGAAGATTCCCAAACTTTTTGACCAGGGAACATAACCACCTATACAGTAAATTAGAAAAAAATCCCCAGAAAAAAGTACAGATTCATAAATATACAGACGGATCTTTTAAGAAGTCAGTGTAGACCCAGATCAGACAGCTCCATCTGATCTGGGTCTACTATGTTATCAGAAAAAGAATCAACATACAGTAAAACCTCTCTATAACGACCACTAAAATAAGCGTAATTGATTGTTTAAAAGACAGGCAACAGTTTAAAGCAATGTGACAGTAAAACAGAAAACTCCTAAAGGAGCTTTCTGTTTTACTGTCATATTGCTTTAAGCGGTCACCTGTCGTAAACACCTAATAATTAACATAATTTATTGGCCATAATAGAGAGGTTTTACTGTATATATATATACACAGATACAGAGCACCAGATGAGGGTAATTTTTCAAAAACTAAAATCTTTATTTCGGAATTAAACCCTATGGTGTCACTACTCATTAGAATCGTCTCGAAGAGACGATTCTAATAATGAGTAGTAACACCATAGGATTTGGTGCTGAATAAGTGAGAAAATGTTTGATTTGTTGGAATAACTACCTCTTATCTGGTGCCCTGCAGATAACAGCAGAAAGGGTAAATCAGAAGCACTGTACAAGTTCCTGCTGTTTCTTCCCTTTAGGTTCCTGTTGACAGTATTGTACAAAAGCCTGTTCGGAATGGCCACAGCAGTCTGGGATCATTTGGCAGCCTGGCACAAGCTCTCAAAGACCCAAGGTGAGAAATAACTGCTCTCTGACCTAAGTTTGTTACCAGTCATTGCTCTGGAATTCTGCGGATCAAATTGATGGAAATGAAACTTATATTAAAGGTTTTAATTACGAAATTATCTTAATTTTATTAAAAAAAAAATTTGGACTAAAATTTTCCCACATTTTACTTCTACAGTCAAGCTTTCTGAATGACAATATGTAAAGAAGAAGCATTAACCCTTTACTCTGTAGATATATAGGATCTGTCACAAGTGGATCTTTGAGACAAGATGATCTAAACTGAGTTTATAATTGAAATGTTGTTAAGTGAACCTTGGCAAGCTTAACAACTTTTCTAGTGTAGACGAGGTTGAGATCAGCTTGTCTCAAAATTGACTAATGACGGAATCTTTTTCTCACATAACCAACAATTTTAAGGTATTCTAAGCAAAAGGCCTAGTGACTTCATCAAAGTGATCTCCAAAATGTTGGAGACAAGGAGATTCATGATTGCTGTTTGCTATTGAAAACAGGGGTGGTTATGTGAGAAAACATTTTACTCGTGTAATTTTCACTGAAAATAATAATTCCAAGCTATGCTTTCATGAATATGTATCATAAAAAACATTTTCTATATCCTAGCGGATGATAGCTTAAAGGAGGCTGAAAGTAAAGTAGATTTCACCTTAAGGTGCATTCTGCTTTTCTTTCAACCTGTTTTAAATGGTCAACTGTATTTGGAACTAGAAGTCTTCTATGGAGTAAAGGGTTTAGATCTGTAAAGAGGTGTGGGAGCTTAATGCAGGTTAGAAATAATATAGGAGCTTTCTGCATTACTCTTGTCCCGCATTAACCCATTTCTTCATAGCTTCTTTCAAAGTTGAAGAAAAATGTTTGCTTAACCCATTGTATGCTGGGTAATATTTGGCGGCCATTTTAAAATGTTGTCTGCAGCGGGTATAATTCAAATATTTGTAAAAGATTTTAGCAATTTCTGATATAATACTGAACTAGTTGCAAACAGTTTTGACCTCAGATCAGGCCCCACAATGTTGGGCCTGATCTGAGAACAAAACTGTTTGCCGAGAGGTACACCAAAAAGTGTATCCCGCATAAAATGGGTTAATCCATTACCCTATAAATACAAGTTTTTAAGCCACTCATTCCTCCACTGAAGGAAATAGTTCACTTTATATAGTCATGAATTTGTACTATAAAAATATTTTCTATATCTTATTAGATAGTAGCTTAAAACAGGCTGAAAGTAAAGGAGAATATGCTTTAATTTCAACCTGTTGTAGGTGGTTGCCTGTCTTAAAACAGGAAACAGGCTGTAGGGTAACGGGTTAATCTAGAACTTTACTTTCAACCTACTTCAAATGGTCACCTGTCTTCACAACTAGAAAACAGTCTATGAGGTAATAGGTTAGAAAATGTCAAGAATATTGTAAGAAGATTCAGTGAAGAATGCATAGGAATTTCTAGAGGCAAGTGGCTGTATGGCTTGCATTTCTTTTACAGTATAACAGGTTCAAACAAGGGAAGTAATTTTGAAGTGTGGCAGTGGCAACAGCCTGGACAAGGAGGATCAGGGTAAGAAATGAAGAAAACTGGGTTGTTGTGGGTCGCTGTCATAACGATAGCTAGATGGTACTGGTACTGTAACCAAACATGTGTAAAGCAACAATTCAGAAGAGAAGCATGAACGTTTATATATAAACAGGGCTCCAGATAATGGGAGTATTTCAAAATTTAAAATCTTGATTTCTGCATGAAATCCTATGCTATTACTACTCATTAGAATCCTCTTTTTGTAATGATTCTAATGAATAGTAACATCATAGGATTTGGTGCTGAAATAAGTGAGAAAATGTTGGATTTGTTCAGTTTACTATCTCTTATCTGGAGCCCTGAATTAAAGGTGGCTGCTTAACCCTGAAACTTCAGATAGACTATTCCAATATATTGCACACTGACAAAAGGCTATTCAAGTATACTGGTATTGCACACTGACAAAATGTGAAGACCCTTATCAGAGGGTTCTCAAAGGAATCAACCGGTCTTGATCTACACTGTTTGTAAAGGACAAGTGTACTTAATCAATGATTAAGACAAGTATTTGCATAAAGCAGGTTGAAAATAAAGAAGAGATCTTATTTCTAAAGATTTCTGCATTATTTTCAACCAGCTTTAAGCAGCAAGCTGTTCCAATGTTTAAGGAGTTTTAAAGGAAAATATAAAGAAGCCACTCTAACTTAGGACTGCCTAGATGTATTCTCTTTTTAAGCGTTGCTTAACCCATTACCCCATAACCTGTTTTCAGTTTTGAAAATAAGTGACCACTTTAAGCAGGTTGAAAGTGAAGCAGAATGCACCTTAAGGCGCATTCTGCTTTACTTTTAGCCTGCTTTAAGCTACTATCTGCTAGAATATAGAAAATATTTTTTATCATACATATTTATAACTGTATAAATAAGAACTATTTTCTTCAGTGGAGGAATAAAACAAAGGCGTAAAAGGCGTATTTATGGGGTAATGGGTTAATGCAACTTTGATGGGGTTTCCCTCTGTTCCTCTTGCTTCTCAGTGCACATAAATAGGATCTAGTAGTACTCCCTCTCTACAACGACACCTAAATGGGAGACACAGATTGTGTGTGCTGTTTGAAGGGAGTCATTATAGGGAGGAAATATTAAGACATGGCTAACATTTGCAAACAGTTTAATTCCAGATCAGACGCCGCTTAACTCTTTGAACCCTAGTCCCGCATAAAGGCGTGCTTTTCAAACAGTGTACATGTGAAGAGTACACTTGTCCTATGCAAATAGTGAAGACCCTGATCAGAGGGCTCCGAAAGGAGCCCTCTGATCAGGGTCTTCACTGTTTGTCACAATGCCAAACATTGACAAAAACAACCCTTAAAAGTCAGAAATGGACTAGACTAAAATGGAAACTGGAATTTTCCATTTAAAGTTTCAGGGAGGAAAGAGTTAACGCGGCGTCTGATCTGGATTCAAGCCGTTTGTCACTATTCATTATATTTATTCTATCAAAATGTCCACTTATATGTAACTGTTAGAAAAAACAGCAGACAACAATTTTAAGCAGACGACCTTGCAGCAGTAAAAGCATAAGTTGTAATTGTTTGTTATGGGAACTGCTGCAAGAGTTGTTGTAAGGAGGGCGTCATTGTGGGGAGGGCCGTTGTAGAGAGGAAGCACTGTGATGAAAGATGAATTTGCTGGGAGATATTTAGTCCGACTCTCTGTTGAGGTTGCTGTATGATTATATTTCTACTGCCTAGATCAAAGCAGGGACCACATCACTTTGGGTCTTTTTGTCTGTGTGTGTGTTTGTTTGAATGCTACTTTAACCTTGACCATAAGTTCTTAAATACATATTTGGAGCAGGTACTCCACTTGAGAAGCCCTAGAGGCCAGTTCAGTTTGGGTCAAAGTCCAAGGCCATTTAGATGGGAAATAAACCATAGCTATCAAGTGGCATAGAGTTTAACAATCTCATCTTGTTCTTATAGTTTTGCATGTATAAATCACAACTGAAAATTACATGAGCTGTAGGATTTGATTAGTATAAACAATATTGAGTTTCTTTGTGGGTACAAAGCTGTAAGCCAGAGCTTCAGATAGGGAAAGCAGGGCTCCAGATAAGAGGGAGTGTTCTGAACAAATTCATCCTTTTCTCACTCATACAGCACCAAATCCTATGGTGTTACTACTTATTAGAATCGTCTCTTCGAGACGATTCTAATGAGTAGTGATACCATAGGGTTTAAAGCAGAAAAAAAGTTTTAGTTTTTGAAATACTCCCCTAATCTGGAGCCCTGGAAAAGTATTTAAAAAATGCTATAATGTGACTCATTAGGACCATTATCAATCTTTGCTAATGTTATTTAGCCAGAACAGCCAACACATTTGTTGTAAGGCAGCTCTTTAAAACAGGATCAGTGAATGGTGGTCATCTTGTTTAATGTGTGGACAATAATGAGAGTGATTAACAGTCATTAATACCACATTCCCATAATTGATCTATTCTGTAGGACAGACTTTGTATAAGAACAACCAAACCTCTGTTAAGTAACCATTGTAAGCCTAACCCTTTCTCTCATGTAAACATCACCTTGTCCTCATACAGTTCATTTATTGCTTTACATCATAGATACACATTTTTAGCTCACCTGAGCCTTCGGCTCAGGATGAGCTTTTGTGACCGCTCTTCGTCCGTCGTCCGTCCACATTTTCAAACAACATCTCCTCATAATCCACTGACCCGATTTCAACCAAACTTTTTCAGAAGCATCAGTGACAAGGGGGAACGAAATCTTGTTCAAAGTTATTCCCCTTGTTTTGGGTCCAGATTTTCTAACATGACCGAATAGACAACTTTTAATGCATAAGAAAATCTTTAAAAATCTTCTTCTCTCAAACCAAAAGGCCCATGGATAGTTGGTATGTATCATAACCTAATGATCTTCTACCAAGACTGTTCAAATTATGACCCCTGGGGCCAAAATTGGCCCGCCCTTTGGCTTATCGGTTTTTCATAGGAAAACCTTTAAAAATCTTCTTCGCTGAAACTGTAAGGCCCAGATCATTTATATTTGGAATGTAGCTTTGCCTTATAGTCCTCTACCAATATTGTTCGAACTATGATCCCGGGTCAAAATTGACCCCGCCCCGGGGCTTATCAGTTTTACATAGACTTATATAGGAAAACCTTTAAAAATCTTCTTCTCTGAAAGTGTAAGGCCAAGATCTTTAATATTTGTCACATAGCTTTGCCTTGGGATCCTCTACCATGATTGTTCAAAGTATTACCCCCAGCCAAAAATGGTCCTGCCCTCAGGCTTGTTAGTTTTTCATAGGAAAACCTTTTAAAATCTTCTTCTCTGAAACTGTAAGGCCAAGATCATTTATATTTGACCTTTAGCTTTTCCTTATGGTCCTCTACCAAGATTGTTCAAATTATGACCCCTTGATCAAATTTGGCCCTGCCCAGGGGCTTATCCGTTTTATATAGACTTGTATAGGAAAACCCTTCAAACTCTTTTTATAGCTATACAGGGTTCCAGATAAGAGGGAGTAATCTGAACAAATCCAACATTTTCTCACTCATACTGAACAAAATCCTATGGTGTTACTACTCATTAGAATCGTCTCTTCGAGACGATTCTAATGAGTAGTGACACCATAGGGTTTAATGCAGAAATAAAGATTTTAGTTTTTGTAATACTCCCCTTATCTGGATCCCTGGCTATATATATATCACAATATTGTCTTGCCCAGTCAGCTTGAGTACAATGTTCTCAGGTGAGCGACTTGTGGGCCATGGCCCTCTTGTTTACAATATTTATTTATTATTCCACTAAAGTAAATAGTTCCATTTCATGGATGTATACCAAAAGAAATATTTTAAATGTCCTAGCAGGTGGTAGCTTAAAGCTTTACTTCCAGTGGGCTTTAAGCTACCACTGCTAGAATATAGAAATTTTTTATAAGGGTGCATAATTATGCATGACTATATCAATTAGAACTATTTTCTTCAGTGGAAGAATACATTAAAGTTTTTAAATAATGGGCTAAAATGGTTTATCCCCATATTTCATAATTGAGGGATTGCTCTACAGGTTTGACTAATTTATAAATCATGAATTTGGCAATTGGTGTGTTGATGGGGCATGATTCTAATTCAGATCGCCGACGGGTAGCGGCTTTCAGGAGGGTCAAGCCAATGTCTGCGCACCAACCAAAAAGGGTTTATATACGTGAGTTCAACTCTGCATGGTGCATGTGTTTACAAAATTGTTCAGCCGTGGCCATTGTTGCCATTTGTGATGAAATGAATAAAGTCAAAGTTGGTATAAGCCATTTTTATTGAAGACACATTGAGCTGTCCAATGACAGATGACTTCTTGATACAGCTAGAACAAAGGTTACCGTAAAATTCTTGGACACCCTCAGGGCTCCATATAAGATTAGGTTTTCAAAAACTAAAATCTTTATTTCTGCATTAAACCCTATGGTGTTACTACTCATTAGAATTGTCTCTTTGAGACAATTCTAATGAGTAGTAACACCATAGGATTGGTGCTGAAATGAGTGAGATAATATTGAATTTGTTCAGAAAACTTTTTCTTATCTGGAGGCCTGCACCCTGTATTGTATAACTGCTGTAACCATCCTAAAATTTTAACAAATTTTATCACACAGCATTTTGTCCAAAAGATGCAAATAGAATGGCAAACAGTTTAGACCCTGATCAGACTGCTACCTCAGGAGCAGTCTGATGAGAATCAAAACTGTTTGCTCTGGCCTTTCTGCACAGATTTTTTTCACTATTAATTTTGTCCTGCGTTAAGCTGCCACCTGCCATAATTAGCTCACCTGAGCTAGCTCAGGGTGAGCTATTGTAATCCTTGATTGTCCGTCGTCCGGGCGTCAACAATTTTAGTGTTTACACTCTAGAGGCCCCAATATTTATCCAATCTTTCTCAAACTTGCTCAGATGGTATATTGCCATAAGAGTTCGGATGAGTTCGATTATGGTTGAAATCGGACAAATAGGTCATGAGTTATCTACCTTTGAACTGCTGAAAATGCCATATTTAACAGTGTTTACACTCTAGAGGCCACAGTATTTATCCAATTTTTCTAAAACTTGCCCAGATTGTATATGACCATAAGAGTTTGGATGAGTTTGATTATGGTTGAAATCAGACAAATAGATCAAGAGTTATTTACCTTTGAATTGCTGAAAATGCCATATTTAACAGTGTTTACACTCTAGAGGCCACAATTTTTATCCAATCTATCTCAAACCTGCTCAGATTGTAAATGACTATAAGAGTTCAAATGAGTTTGATTATGGTTGAAATCAGACTTATAGGTCGAGCGTTATCTACCTTTGAATTGCTGAAAATGCCATATTTAACGATGTTTACACTCTAGAGGTCAAAAAATTTATCCAATCTTCCTCAAACTTACTCAGATTGTATATTGCCATAAGACTTTGGATGAGTCCAATTATGGTTGTAATCTGATCAATAGATCAAAAGTGATCTACCTTTGAACTGCTGAAAATGATAATATTTAACAGTGTTTACACTCTAGAGGCCACAATATTTATCCAAGTTCTCTCACACTTGCCCAGATTGTATATGACCATAAGAGTACGAAAAAGGGTGATTTTGGTTGGAATTGGACAAATAGATCAAGGGATATCTACCTTTGAATTGCTGAAAGTGCCATATTTTACAGCGTTTACACTCTTGCAACTAAAGTTTTCAATGGATTTTGATTATACTTGTACACAAAGGATGTAGCTATACGTTCTCGAAGGAGTGCAATTATTGTTGAAATGTAATCATTGTGGCAACAGTTACCTGCCCTTGATATACTTTGAAATTCTAGAAAAAGGCTTCATTTCAGTATTGTTTAGGCACTAGTTATCTGCCTTTGATGTACTCTACTATACTACAATAGGTCGACAAACTTGAATGGATTTAGAATAAAACGGGTGAAATTCAAAGGTAAAGCTATCAGGCTTCATTACAAATGGTGAGCGATATCAGGGCCTTCAGGCCCTCTTGTTCTTACGATGCTGATATTTGGATAGGACTGGTTCATTTTCAGCTCACCTGGTGAGCTATTAGGATCACTAGATGTCCGTCGTCTGTCTGTACGTCTGTTCGTGAACACTCTAGCAGCTAAATATCTCATTGGATCTTAATGAAACTCATGTTTGCCTTATATGAATCTATGTCAAGTTTGAATATGGGTCATGTTTGATCAAAAACTAGGTGACCAGGTCAAAACAGAAAAACATTGTGAGCGCTCTAGAGACTATAAATCTCATTAGATCGTAATGAAACTTGATCAAAATGTTTCCCTCTTTGAAATCTAGGTCAAGGTTGAATGTGGGTCATCTTCAGTCAAAAACTAAGTCACTAGGTTAAATCATAGAATAACCTTGTTAACCTCTATAGACTACAAATCTCATTAGATCTTAATGAAACTTTATCAAATGGTTCCCTTAATACAGTCTAGGTCAAGTTTGTATGTGGGTCATGTCCGCTCTAACATTTTGGGTTTATGGGACTAGGTGACATAACACAGAACAAAAGAAAACAATAGAGCTGTTCATTCCGTTAGTCAATGTTGGGTTTATGTGGCTTTTTAGCTCAGCTGGGCTACTAGCTCAGGGTGAGCTTTTGCAATTCTTGAATGTCCGGCGTTCGTCGTCCTTCGTTTGTCGTCAACAGTTTTAGTGTTTACACTCTAGAGGACACAATTTTAATCCAATCTTTCTGAAACTTGATCAGATTGTGTATAAGAGTTCGGATGAGTTTGATTATGGTTGAAATCGAACCAATAGGTCAAGAGTAATGTACCTTTGAATTGCTGAAAATGCCATATTTAACAGTGTTTACACTGTAGAGGCCACACTTTTAATCTAATCTTTCTCAAACTTGCTAAGATTGTATATAACCATAAGAGTTCAATTTAGCTCGATTTTGGTTGAAATCGGACAAATAGGTCAAGAGTTAATGGCCCTTGAATTGCTGAAAATGTCATATCTAACATTGTTTGCACATAATGTATATAGCTATAACTTCTCGAGGAAGTGCAATTGTTGTTGAAATCTGACCATTGTGGTAAGAGTTATCTGCCCTTGATAAACTTTGAAATGCTAGAAAAGGCTTCATTTCAGTATTATTTAGGCTCTAGTTATCTGCCCTTGTTGTACTCTACTATACTATAGTAGTTCATATTCCAATGTTGTTTACATGCTATATTACAAATTTGAATGGATTTAGAATAAAAGGGGTGAAATTCAAAGGAAAAGCTATCAGGCTTCACTATAACAGGTGAGCGATATCAGGGCCTTCATGCCCTCTTGTTTTGGTTTATGTGGCTTTTCACACCTTTTTATGCCCCTGGCATCGATAACAATGGGAAAGTCACATAAACCTGAAATGTTAGAACGTCCTGTCTTAAACTAGGTCAAATCATAGGAAAACCTTGTTAACACTCTAGAGGCTACAAATCTCGTTAGATCTTCATGAAACTTGGTCAAAATGTTTGCCTTATTGATATCTAGGTCAAGTATGAATGTGGGTCACTAGATCAAATCATGAAAATACATCGCTTACCCTCTAGAAGCTACATTTCTCATATGAGCTTGGTGAAACTTGGTCAAAATGTTTGCCTTATTCAAGGCTGTTGAATGTGGGTCATATCCCGTCAAAATCTAGGTCACTATAGGTCAAGTTTTACATGGTGTACCAGGTGAGCGATATTATGGCCATAGTGGCCCTTGTTCATATCATGGTCAATTTACATTGACTCTTGAGGGGTTTATCGTAAAATATTTAAAATAATGCCAAGCAGTTCATATCCTGATCAGAGAGCTCCTTTAGTAACCCACTGATCTAGATCTATACGGTTTGCAAATTATTTTAATACTCATTTTTGCTACAGTAAAGATCAAAAACTGCCTATGCTTTTGGAACTGTTGTTTACCCATTACCTCATAGCCTGTTTCTAGTTTTGAAGACAGGTGACCACTTAACGCAGGTTGAAAGTAAAGTAGAATGTGCCTTATGCCTGCTTTAATCTATCATCTGCTATGTTAAAGAAATTATTTCTTATGATGCATAGTCATAGCTGTAATAAAATAAAAACTATTTTCTTAAGTGGAGGAATAAAATAAAGGTGTATTTATGGGGTAATGGGTTAAACACAAGTTTACCTGTAAGTGTTGTAACAAGGCTGATAAAACATACAGAAGTGTTCCCTTTGCTTTAAGTAGTGTGGTTGTCCTCATGTTGAAGTCACCATGGTATGGTTACAATGTAGTTACTGTATATTACTCTATAGCTTTATGCTTTACTTTCAACTTGCTCTTGGCTGGAACTTTTATTCAACAGAATCAATGATGTGACTATTCATTTGTGATAATTATATGCAAAAGAACGGGTAAATGTGCCCTCTGCTGCTATTTTGGGGGAATAGTTAATCTTTTCAGCAACCATTCCTGCCCTTCGCCCCATTGCTTATTTTTAAAGGCAGGTGACCACTCGAAGCAGATTAAAAGTAAAGCAGACTGTGCCCTAAGGCACATTCTGCTTTACATTCAGTCTGTTTTAAGCTATCATCTGCTATTATATAGAAATGGTGCATATTCATGATAGTACAACTTAGAACTTTTAAGTGCTCTTAAGTTGAATTACAAATTAGAGGCATATATATGTAATTAATTGGCTTAGCAGTATTCTGTCTTAAAACAGTCTGAAATAAGGTAATGAATTGCACTTTTGGCCATGAAGTAAAGGATAAACCGTCCACTTAATCCATTTCCCTATAGACTGTGTCTAGTTGTAGTGACCACTCAAAGCAGGTTGAAAGTATAGCAGAATGTGCCGTAAGGTGAGTTATTTTATTTTCAACTTGCTTTTAATTCTTTCCCAAGAGAAGCACCTTTTAGCGCATTTAATTTGTTCCTCCACAGAAGGAAATAGTTCAAATTTATGAAGACATGAAAATATACCATAGGAAATTATAGTTATTAAATCTTAAAGCAGGCTGAAATTAAAGCAGAATGTACCTTAAGGCGCATTCTTCTTTACTTTAAACCTGCTTTAAGAGGTCACCTGTCTTCAGAACTAGAAACAGGCTATGGGGTCAAGGGTTAAGCTACCTGTGGCATCTACTAGGATATACTATATTCTTACGGTTAATATTCATAACTATATAAAGTGGGACTATTTTCTACATTGGAGGAAAGAATTTGAGGTGTAAAAAGGCATATTAATGGTGTAATACGTTAATACAACTTTGACTCTACATGTAGATATTTACTAACACTGTAAGGACTCCTCAGTGATATTTTATCCCATGATTTTAGGTAGTTCTTAGTTTGGCAGCAATCATTAACCCATTATCCCATAAATACACCTTTTTATTCTAATTTATTCCTCAACAGAAAAAAATAGTTCCAATTTATTAAGTTATGATTGTGTACTATTAGAAACAATTTCTTTATTCTAGCAGATGATAGCTTAAAGCAGGCTGAAAGTAAAACAGAATGTGCCTTAAGGCACATTCTGCTTTACTTTCAACCTGCTTTAAGTCGTCACCTGTTTTCAAAACTAGAAATAGGATATGGGGTAATGGGTTAATCAATACTTGTATAGGGTTATATTTCAGTAATACATTTCCATGCAGGCACAATTCTGTTGGTAGGTGTATTATTTTGATAGGATAAGTAAATGTAAATTATTGTGTTTGTTTATATCACGATAAAGAACAGGCAATACCATGTGTATTGAACTCCTGTATTCTTTCTTTACTTTCAGGTTTACTGTAAAGTTACCTCCCCTTTCTGGCAGTATTTTTCAGTATTTAATCCTATACATGTACCCTGTTTCTAGTTTTGAAGACAGGTGACTACTTAAAGCAGGTTAAAGGTAAAGCAAAATGCACCTTAGAGTGAATTCTGCATTACTTTCAACCTGCTTTAAGCTACCATCTGCTAGGATGTAGAAGATATTTCTAATGGTCCGGACTGTATAAATTAGAAATATTTTATAAAAGTGGAAGAATAAATTAAATGTTTTAAAATGCATATCTGGGGTAATGAGTGAACTAGAGATTGGTCACCGAATATAAAACAGCCTATACCATACTGTAAGTAGTCAGGAAATTATTACAGGTCACCAACTATCAACAAAACAGAACCATCATCACCCCTGTCGTCCATTGACAGTGGCCCAACACAGAGTACATCTACAACCACTAAGGACAACACATCCACAACACCATCCATCACAGTGGTAAGCCAGGCATCCAGATAAGAGGGTGTAAACTGAACAAATCCAACATTTTTCAGTCATTTATAGTCTTTTATTTTCAGCATCAAATCCTATGGTATTAATACTCATTAGAATTGTCCTCCTATACCGCTTTACAGAATTCAACCAAACTATACAGAAATGTTCCTTGGGTCAAGCTCTTTCAAATTTGTTCAAAGAATTAAAAACAATGGTGAACTCTGGTTGCCATGGCAACCAAAGTGAAAAAATAAGGAAATCTTAAAAAATCTTCTTGGCAAAAACTGCAAGGCCCAGAGCTTAGATATTTGGCACATAGCATCATCTACAGGTCCTCTATTAAGTTTGTTCAAATTATGCCCCTGGGGTCAAAATTGGCCCCGCCCCGGGGGTCACAGTTTTACATAGAGTTATATAGTGAAATTTTCAAACGTCTTCTTCTCTGAAACCAATGTGGCCAGAGCTTTGATATTTGGCATGGTGACACTTCTAGATGTCCTTTACCAAAATTGTTCAAATGGTTGTGGTTGGTTGCATAACTAGGTCACAGGAGCTAAAAATAGATTTTTTCAATGAAAACTTAAAAAATCTTCTTGTCTGAAACTACAAGGGCCAGAGCTTAGACATTTGGCACATAGAATCGCCTTATATAGTGAAATTTTCATACGTCTTCTTCTCTGAAACTAATATGGCCAGAGCTTTGATGTTTGGCATAGTGACACTTCTAGATGTCCTATACCAAAATTGTACAAACGGTTCTGGTCCGTTGCATAACTAGGTCACATGAGCTAAAAATAGATTTTTTACAATGAAAACTTAAAAAATCTTCTTGTCTAAAACTACAAGGGCCAGAGCTTAGATATATGGCACATATCATCGCCTACAGGTCCTCTATTAAGTTTGTTCAAATTATGCCCCTAGGGTCAAAATTGGCCCCGCCCCGGGGGTCACTGTTTTACATAGAGTTATATAGAGAAAATTTCAAACGTCTTCTTCTCTGACTCTAATATGGCCAGAGCTTTTATATTCTGTGTGGTGACACTTTTAAATATACTTTACATATTTTGTTCAAATTGTTCTGGTCTGTTGCATATCTAGGTAAGTCCTGGACATAAATCAATATCTCCATTTTTCCAATTATTCTCAGGTGAGCGAATATGCCCCATGGGGCTCTTGTTTTTAAAAATACTCCTCTTATCTGCAGTTTTGTAAGTTTTACTGTATATTATATATTCAGTATTAAAACAATAACAGAAAAGGGGTGTTTTAAATAACTGACAATCTTTCAGGCTGGATACAGTGTAACTCTTTAAATAGCATGAGAGCAGTGAAATCATGATAACTTTTGCCAACAGTTAAGTTCCCGATGAATGCAGCGTTTCATCAGGATCCAAATTGTTGGACACTCTGGCCCTGCCTTGAAAAGAAAATTTTAAATTTTTATTTTTAGAACAGCAGTAGACAACAATTATTTGCAAAAGAAAATATTACCCTGTAACCCAGCATGCAAAGAGTTAATCCATTTAAACCTAGTGACAAGTATTACTGTATACTTGTCATGTACAAATAATATACCTGTTAAGAGTACACCTGTTCTATGCAAACAGTGTATACCCTGATCAGAGGGCTCCTAAAGGAGCCTTCTGATCAGGGTATTCACTGTTTGCCATTTTGTAGTACATGTATATTGTTAAAATCAACCCTAAATAGTCAAAATGGAATAGAATTAATTTGAAACTGGAATTCTTCATTTCAAGTGTCAGGGGTTAATGAGCTAATGCAAAACAATAGTAATTTAGGTGTTTCTGTACTACTTTTGTCCTGCATTAAACAGCGTCTGATTTGACTCAAGTTATTTTGAAATGAGAAATTTTGGGCATTTTCTGTTATGATCAGATGCCACATTGCTTTAAGCCATTACCCTGTAAATACGCCTTTGTTTTATTCCTCCACTAAAGAAAATAGTTCCAATTTATACAGTCGTGAATATGACTTGCATTGTAAGAAATATTTTCTATTTCTTGCAGATGGTAGCTTAAAGCAGGCTAAAAATAAAGCAGAATGCACCTTCAGGTGCATTCTGCTTTACTTTCAGCCTACTTTAAGTAGTCACCTGTCTTCAAAACTGGAAACAGGCTATGGGGTAATGGTTTAAGGAGCAATCTGTCTTTCATATGATCAATAAGCCTTATACAAGTGGCTGTAAAAGAGTGGCTGGTACTGTATTTTGTGTTCTATTTTTGTTATTTAGCCAGACTCATTATCACCTGAAGCTTCTGCCAAGGAAGTTACAAGCTGGCTTCATCATAACAGATTCAACCACTACATCAACATCTTTCAAAACTTCTCAGGTAATTTCCTACACTGGCAAAACTTCATTCCTTACTGTATGAAGTTTTAACCCAGTCCTCCATAGAAACACCTTTGAGTACCTCAACATTCACCTTCAATTTAGTGGTATTTTGACAAAAAATTTGGATCTTGACCAGACATCGAGAAAATTGGTGACTGGTTTTCAAAAATTAGGGATACAAATGACATGGCTGATAAAGACGCTATGATAATATGGAATACAATAAATATAGACATGTGTTAAAGTGCTTAAAAGTGTGTTTTTGAATTCTGCACGACAGGCGTCATAACAATAGGTTAATGAAAAAAAAAGAATTCTACTTCCCCATATAGAATCACCACAAGTTAATATTCATTAGTGCTAAAACTTCCTGCTTTACTTTCATCTTGTTTTAAAAAGCCTAAAGATTTAACTGTTTGATTTGTATCATGCACATAGGGGTCCTTTGCAAATAGTGCACCTGTGAAAAGTATGCCTGTATTATGCAAATAGTGAAGACCCAGATCAGAGGGCTCCAAAGGACCCCTCTGATCAGGATCTACACGGTTTGTCATATATCAGTACATTGACAAATATCAACCGTAAATAGTCAGAAGTGGACAAGACAAATTGGAAGCGAGAATTGTCCATTTGAAGTTTCAGGGTGTAAAGGGTTAAAAAGTTAATTAACCCATTACCCCATGGCCTATTTCTAAATTTGAAAATGGATGGCCACTTAGAGCAGGTTGAAAGTAAAGCAGAATGAGCCTTAAGCTATTATCTGCTAGAATATAGAAAATATTTATGATTCTCATTTGTGACAGTGTAAATTTGAACTGTTTTCTTCAGAAGAGGAATAAATTAAAGGCGTTAAAAGGCGAATTTATGGGGTAATGGGTTAAGCTTTGAACTTTGGGCTATAGAGGGGAGGATTAAAAAAGTGTTGGCTTTTATAGGATTAACTGTTTGGTAATTAAAAGTTTGCATCGGCATATGAAGTTTTAAACAGTAGCAAATTATTTGAAGGTTGACACAAAAGGTGGAGCCATTAAAATCATTTTAGACTATTAAAATTTATATTGTAACAAATTTAAAATATTGCAGTTTGATATTTCTATTCTAATGCATTCCGTAGCTCTGAAATTTAAGTCTATAAAAATAACTTCTTCTGTTAAATTTAATGTCATCAACAAATTATGGAGCTAAAATGCAGATTTTGGAGTCATTTCATAGATGACCATTCAGCCCATTAACCATTTACTCAATAGCCTGTTTCTAGTTTTGAAGACAGGTGACTACTTAAAGCATGTTCAAAGTACAGCAGAATGGGTCTAAAGGCGCATTCTGCTTTACTTTCAGCCAGCTGTAAGCTATTATCTGATAGAATATAGAAAATATTCTTATGATGCTTGTTCATGACTGTATAGATCGGAACTATTTTCTTCAGTGGAAGAATAAATTGTATGCGCTAAAAAGCCCTTCTAGTGGGGGAAAGGGTTATTTTAATTGTTTCATTTTGTCAAATCATTTCAGGAGCAGACTTACTTCGGCTGACAAGAGATGACTTGATCCAGATCTGTGGTCTAGCAGATGGCATCAGACTTAACAATGCATTGCAGTCACGGTAATGTTTTTGGCATACTCGCCTTGAATGCATGAGGGAAAATAACATAGATATTCATGAAAGAAAACATGAAAATTGAACTCAATCTATGCCGAATTAACATGAAAATTGAACTCAATCTATGCTTAATTATTGAAATGGACCATTCATATTTATATCGATTGGTTTATGTTGATTTTAAGGCTATTTTGGAAAATATTTCTGAAAATATTAAAGTGAAACAGTGAAGGCCCTGATCAGAGGGCTCCTTAAGGAGTCCTCTGATCAGGGTCTTCATTGTTTGCCAATTAAACATACCTGGTATATTTGTTTGCCGCATAGAATGGGTCATAGCTTATGTTTGGTAGCAAGACCTTTGATCCTGTACAAAACTGCTCTGTGCAGTTATCTCAGAAATTGCTTAACCCATTACTCCATAGCCTCTTTCTAGTTCTAGTTTTGAAGACAGGTGACCACTTAAAGCAGGTTAAAAGTAATGCAGAATGCACCTTACGTTGAATTCGCTGCTGCGATATGAAAAATATTTCTTATAGTATGTATGCATGCCTGTATTAAGTTAAACTATTTACTTCAGTGGAGGAATGAATCAAATGCGTAAAAGGGGATGCCTATGGATTGAGGGTTAACAGTTTATGGATGTTAACATACTGTAAAATTGAATTGATAGATTCTTCTTTATTTGAGACCCCATTGGATGAAAGAAGGATATAATTTACCCACTGCCACCAGTGCAAAGTGGTAAGACTCCAGATTCATGCATTCACAACATACATGTACACATCAGCGCTATATGACCAATATTGTGTTACAGTGCAGTCATACCCAAATCAATCAATTAACCAATTACCCCATAAATACACCTTTTTACGCCTTTAATTTATCCCTCCACGGAAGAAAATAATTCCATTTTATACATTCATTAATAAGTATCATGTAAGAAATATTTTCTATACTCTAGCAGATGGTGGTTTAAAGCAGGCTGAAAGTAAAGCAGAATGTGCCTTTAAGCACATTCTGCTTTACTTTCAACCTATTTTAAGTAGTCAGCTGTTTTCAAAACTAGGAACAAGTTATGGGTAATGGGTTAATTGTATACCTGGGAAGGTTACAAACACAAAATTTCTCTATGGAGAGGCATTTCCATGGTGGAAACGGTTTGATCCTGTGTTTCATAACATTTGAAATAGATAAATATCATTTGCATTTATTGAACTGAGTTGATAGTATGTGTATTTATTATTTGTAAGTATTTTTTGTACTTTTATAGGGGTGTAAGACCTCGACTGACTCTCTACATGTGTCAAGAGCCAGGAACAGGTAAGAAAAACAGATCTGTATTCTAGCAGATGGTAGCATAAAACTGGCAGGGCTGCCATTTCTTATGCTTTTCCGAAATCTTTGAATCTTCATCCTAGCAGATGGTAGCTTAAAGCAGACTGAAAGTAAAACAGAATGTGCCTTAAGGCACATTCTGCTTTACTTTCAACCTGCTTTAAGTAATCACGCTTGAAAAATAGACAATTTGGAAATCTTAAGATCATTCAAGATCATTTTATGGCAGCCCTGAATTGGCTGAAAGTAAACAGAAATATGTCTAACATGGTCTTCTTCTAAATTCCTTAAAAAAATTCTATAGGCTGTATGTGGCACTAGAGTGAAATGAGTTTAGAGAGTACTGTCATCATCATCATCATCATCATCATCATCCTGTTTTGTTTATACAGGCCAATCGATTAATCCTTTAACATGGTGAGGCCTGTCTGCCTGTCGAGGAGCGTAGTCTTCCTCTCCACTTCTGACGATCCTGTGGTTGGGTACAGTCCATCCCCAGAGATGCAGGATCACGCTTCACAAGGTCAATCCAGGATAGTTTGGGTCTTCCTTGACCTCTTTGTGATTCAATGCTCATGTTTTTGATCTGGTAGATCGAGCTTGCACTTCTTTCTGTGTGGCCAAACCATCTCAACCTGCCTGTTTGCAGAATGTCTGCAATGGCCTTCAGTTTCAGCTGAGATAGGAGGGTCTCGAAAGGGATGTCATCATCTGGCTTAACCAAGCTGACCCATCTTACCATAGCTCTGTCGTTGCGCTGCAGACGTCGGAGAGTGTTGGCTGATGCTGCCCATGTCTCCTCACACAGCTTGAGTAAACTCGGCCTCTGGTTTCGATCGGTAGTTGCCTGTTTGTGAGGATGGGTAGGAGCTCCCTAAACTTTTTCCATGCAGATTTGCATCGTGTAATGGCAGCGAGCTCGCATCCACCTCCGGATGACAAAGTGTCTCCAAGGTAGCAGAAGTCTGAGACAACTTGTTATTTATTTTGAATAATTGGAGGATCGAGGTAACCCATTATTCAATAGATTAGTCTTTTCACGCCTTCAATTTATTCCTCTACTAAAGAACATATTTCCACTTTATACAGTCATAAATATGTACTTTATTTAATATTTTCAATAACTCAGCAGATGGTAGCTTATTATATAGCAGATTAACAGTAATGCGGAATGTGCCTTTAGGCACATTCTGCTTTACTTTCAGCCTGCTTTAAACTATCACCTGCTAGGATTTAAAAACTATTTCTTATGGTATATTAACTGTATAAATTGGAAATATTTTCTTTAGTTGAGGAATAAATTAAAGGCATCAAACTGCATATTTATGGGATATGGGAAGAATACATTAAGGGCGTCATACTGCATATTTATGGGATATGGGTAAAATTGTCATCCGTCTTCAAAAAAACAACTACTATGGAGTGGAGGGTTAATAATAGTTTGTTTGTTTCTCTCCAGTTTACCATGCTGTATACCTGGAAAGTCTTACTGTGGAGGAGCTTATTTCAAGGATCTCAGACCTGTTCAGTCTCAAGCGCTATACAATATCTGAGTCATACGTGCAAGGGCCTTCAGCAATACACATCCTACTGACAGATGAGGTGAGTTCTCTCATTGAGTAATTATTTACCTGCATCAATTGTCGTCTGCTACTTTTTATGCACCCGCAAGACTTAGTCAGGGCATATGGTTTTTGGTCTGTCTGTCTGTCTGTCTGTGCCTGTCTGTCTGCTGTCTGTCTGTCTGTATGTCTACAACCTTTACCTTAGCCATAACTTTACAACTACATAGGATAGAGACTTTACATTGGGTATGTGTACTCACTTCAAGAAGCTATTGAGCTCTGTACAACTTGGGTCATGGCTGATAAAGGTCAAGATCATGTAGAGGTAAAATAGGGTGAAATTAACATTGGCCATAACTTTTGAATTGCTTGTGATAGACTTTGTATTTGGACCCTGTACCCGACCCCCTGGGCGTCTATGCCCAAGCGAACAGGACCCACACCTGTTTTGTGGGCGGGGACAGGTCAGTTTGCGCATGCAGACAGGATCCAACAAACTATTATTGTATTGATCTTTTTAGCATAAAAATGAAGATTTCCTTCAGCTGTAAATATTCACTTGATTGTTGATTATATCTTGCAAATTATTGTTTCCTTTTAATCATAATAACTCGGATGAAAAACATATTGATGATAATCATTAATGCTGAATGCCTTATCACACTATAATGAGGAAATAATAGAATCCTTCTCTCATTGACTATTAGCGAATGTAACTATTGGTAATACCAGGGCTGCCATAAGTTGACATGAAAAATCCTAAGATTTCCAAATTTGCATTTTTCAAGTGCGATTTTACGAATCATACCTTTACCCCATCGCCTTTTTCTTGTTTTGTTGACATGCTACTACTCAAAGCAGGCTGTAAGTAAAGCAGAATGCGCCTTAGGGCGCATTCTGCTTTACTTTCAGCCTGCTTTAAGCTACCATGTACTGGGGAAAAATCCGGAGATTTAGGAAAAATCCGGAGAAATGGCAGCCCTGGTAATACTGTGATGATACCCGGTGTAACAGGAAATTTACTCTCCCCCTCCCCACCTTAGAAATATTGCTCCCACAGCAGTCTGAAGGTAAAGCAAATTGCTCTTTTAGGAGCATTCTGCTTTACTTTCAGTCAGCTCTGAGCTACTATCTGCTATGATATAGAAAACTTATGGTATATATTTATGACTGTATAAAGTGACAACATTTTATTAAGTGCAAGAATAAATTGTAACAAACTCATTGAAATCTATTGCCACATGACTGTAGGTTCAGATCAGAGGGCTCCTAATAATGCTATAAATAAAATGCTGGGAATGGTCTTTAAAAGTTAATTTGGTGGGGTAGAATTTCCAGGGTGGGTGTGTATATTTCCTAGGAAACATTTTCAGGGTAGGTAAATTAATACCAGAATTAACTGTTTAATTAACTCTTTCCTCCCTGAAACTTTAAATGGACAATTCCAGTTTCCATTTTAGTCTAGTCCATTTCTGACTTTTAAGGGTTGTTTTGGTCAATGTTTGGCTTTGTTATAAACAGTGAAGACCCTGATCAGAGGGCTCCTCTCGGAGCCCTCTGATCTGGGTCTTCACTGTTTGCATAGGACATGTCTACTTTTCACATGTACAATATTTAAAAGGACGCCTATATGCGGGACTAGGGTTCAAAGAGTTAATTGGCTTTTGTTTGCCTTAGAATAGACAATTTCAATGAATAGTCACACTATAGGGTTAAATGCAGACATAAAGGGGAAATGTAGGAAAACTTGAGTTAACACTCTTTTAGTCCTTATCTGGAACCATGTTGATATCTCAATTGATCTCTTTGTAGGTTGTCCGGAATTTCCAAGACCTGTCAAGATTTTGGATTGAGATCCTGGATCAGAAAACCAGTAATGGCTTGTATTATATTTTTCAAATTGATGGCGGGGACATTACGATCTGGCTGTTAATCAATTATTTTTTTTAGCTCACCTCCATGAAGTGAGGAGGGCTTATGCTATTCTTCCAACACCGGCGTCCAGACTGGATATCATAAACTATAAGGACTAGGTCTAACTACTGCACATAAGGTCATGAAACTTCATACGCTGATGCGACGCAATGAGTAGACAACGATGCATCACAGTTAGGTAACCTTGACCTCTAGGGTCAACATTAAAGTTTTGCGTTAAAGTCTGTTCTGAGCAAAAGACTGCACATAAGGTCATGAAACTTCATATGCTGATGCACCTCAATGTGTATACCATGATGCACAGCAGTTTAGTGACCTTGACCTTTAACCTCTAGGGTCAATGTTAAAGGTTTTGTGTTAAAGTCTGCTCTTTGCTGGAGGTGATCTTCGTAATCTTTGATTACCAGTTCTGGTTTAATCATATCAAACCTTACAAACACAACAAAATAAATATATGCCATTTACAAACAGTGTACATTTGAAGAATATACTTGTCCTATACAAACACTGCAGATTCAGACCAGAGGGTTTAATCTGATCATAGTCTACACTGCTTGTCATTTTTGCAATTGTGAAACCAAGCCTGGATAATCAGAAATGGACTAGACTTAATTTGGAAATGAAATTGTCCATTTGAAGTTTCAGGGATCATTGAGTATTGTCAACGAGTCATGCTCTGATTGGTCCAGCAGTACTACACTTTAACCTTTTACCGTCTAGCCTGTTTCATGTTTTGAAGAGAGATGACCACTTTAAGCAGATTGAAAGTAAAGCAGAATGTGCCATAAGGCACATTCTGCTTTACTTTATGCCGGCTTAAAGCTACCATCTGCTAGGATATAGAAAATATTTCTGACAGTGCACATTTATAAATTGAATCTATTTTCTTCAGTGGTGTTATAAATTAAAGGCGTTAAAATGGGTATCTATGCAGTAATGGGTTAACTTCATACAAAAGAATAAAGGTTTTGTATAATGTATGTCTGTCATAAAAAACTTCATTAACTCAAGCCTGTTTCTCATTCTGAATACAGGTAACTACTTAAAGCAGGTTGAAAATAAAGCAGAATCTGCCCTGGTGCATTCTGCTCTACTTTCAGACTTCTTTAAGCTACCATCTACTATGATACAACAAATATTTCTTATGGTATATGTTCATGCAGTAGGAATTTGAACTATTTTCTGCAATTGAGAAATGAATTAAATGTGCTAATAGTCTCTTCTATGGAGGAAAGGGTTAAAACTTTGAATGTTTGTGCTATATCAAGTTATCAAGGCAGTGATTCAACTTGATTAATTTTCTTTATTTCAGACAAGGAGAGCATAGAGTGCTTGCGGCTGCTTCTCAAGACAATAGAGTGAAGTGGGAATGTGCTTCTTAACCAGCATCAGGGATATTTCATTACATTTCCAGAGCTGTCAACAACAGTGTATGGGGCAGAGACAATATTTCCATAACCTGTTGGAAGATAGGGCTCTAGATAAGAGGGAGTATAGGACAAATTTCCAACATGTATTCCTTTACATCTTCACCAAACCTTATGGTGTGACTACTCATTTGAGGGGCCTCCGTGGCCTAGTCACTGTGACTTACATCACTAAGCTCCTCACGGCTGTGAGTTCGAATCCCAGTAGGGTCGTTCAAATTTTTCATGTGGGGAAGCCTTCCAGCTGGCTTGCGGAAGGTCGGTGGTTCTACCCAGTTGCCGATTTGTGTCTGAAACAGCGCATAAAGGGCTTCTGGGGTCTTCCTCCACCTGTAATTAGCTGGACGTCGAGATATGACTGAAATACTGTTAAACTTACTTACTACTTACTTAATCCTGATTTGATTTGTCATCTGCTGCGGGTGTCCCAGCATCTGGGGTAGGCAGCAGGCGGCTAGTTTGTCTGATACTTGATCTCCAAGCAGCTCTGTCGAGTGGGTTAACATCTAGGTTGCATGCATTAATGTCAGCTTTAACACAATCTGACAATGATTTTCTTGGTCTCCCACGCAGTCGTGGGCTCTGAATCTCCATGTTGGTAATGGACTTAATAGAGGAAGTGGATCTAACGACATGTCCATGCCATCTAAGGCGCCTAGAGCGTAAGGCAGCTGTCACCTCCTGTAACCCAAGCCTGGTACACAACAAATGGGTTGGAATGTCATCATGGGGCTTGGCGCCATAGATCCATCTGATCATTGCTCTGTCATTTCTGCGTAGCCGCTGTAAGTCTGGAGCTGTCGGGGCCCATGTTTCGCTACCATGGAGAAGAGCAGAGCGGACACAGGTGTCAAACACTTTCCCACGGTTTGTGAGGGAGATGTGTTTGGATGTCAATATTGGCAGGAGCTTCCTGAATTTACCCCAGGCAGTACAACATCTGGTTACTATGGCAAGAGAGCAACCACCAGCAGCACACAACATGTCACCAAGATAGCAGAAGCTGGCTTCAACATCAAGCAGGGTTCCATCTATATCTACTTGTGTGACTGGTCTGCCATCGATTGGACGTGCTTGTCCAAGACATCTAGGACTCATGTAATTTGGGTTGGCAACAAGTCTCCCTTGGATTCCACTGCACTTCTTGTGCACCCATAGTAAGCACTGCGAGCACATGATGGCATTAACTCCAACGCCGCTCCGACAGACTGCACAGGGGAAGGCACCAGTATCACGGAGGACATCAAGGCCGGGTCCAAGCGACGTAAAATCATAACAAATCTAATCAAATCTTCTCATTTGAATCCTCTCGAAGAGACGATTCTGAGTGGACACACCATATGGTTTTGTGCAGATTAGGATTTTATTGTTGGAAATACTCCTGGTATCTTGAGCCTGAAAGTTCTTTGATCTTAATCCCAGCAACAGCGAGACCATGGATCCAGATAAGGGGAGTATTTCACAAACTAAAATCTTCATTTCTATTTAAACCCTATGGTGTCACTACTCATTAGAATCGTCTCGAAGAGACGATTCTAATGAGTAGTTACACCATAGGATTCGGTGCAGTATGAGTGAGAAAATGTTAGATTTGTTCAGATTACTCCCCCTTATCTGGAACCCTGGAGACACTTGGTCATTGTACATAGATGATAGCAGCACATGTGTTTAGACGCAGCATTGTGTCAAGTTTTATTTTGCAAGCATTTTTTCCTTGGCAATAAACTGGGGTAATGCCATCTAAAGGGACAGGGTATCTTTGTTTTGTGTTAGATGGCACCGTATTGTTATACCGTATAGAATCATGTTAAAAGACTTGACTGACAGTTATATCTGTCTGGGTAAACTTCTGTCTGAAGCGACAGCTGTGAAGAAAACTGATGGAGCTTTCTGCATTACTTCCATTTCTGCATTAGCTGTGACCTGTCAACAGAGATCGCCATATTTCTGTATTGAACAGGGCTCCAGATAAGGGGGGGTATTTCAAAAACTAAAATCTTTATTTCTGCTTTAAACCCTATGGTGTCAATACTCATTAGAATCGTCTCTTCGAGACGATTCTAATGAGTAGTAACACCATAGGATTTGATGCTAAAATAAGTGAAAAAATGTTAGATTTGTGAAGTTTTCTCCCTCTTATCTAGAGCCCCGATTGAATTATCACTGGACACAAGTCATGTGTTGTCAGAATAGTTTACAGATTACAGGACTCCAGATGAGGGAAAGTGATCTAAATTTTCTGATTGGTCAGATATATCATGAAATAGGCATGCTGTGATGTTCTGTGTTTTGTGTGGAAATTGAAAGTTGATAGAAAATTGTGTTTATCCACTACTCCATATTTATGCTTTTAGTTTATTCCAAAATGGTTACACTTTATACCTTTACTTTAACCCTTTACCCCATAGAAGCGCCTTTTCTCGCATTTCATTTATTCATCCGCTGAAGAAAATAGTTCAAATTTGTACAGTCATGAAAAGTATTATAAGAAATATTTTCTATATCCTAGCAGATGCTAGCAAAAAGTAGGCTGAAAGTTAAGCAGAATGCGCCTTAAGGGGCATTCTGCTTTACTTTCAACCTGCTTTAAGTGGTCACCCATCTTCAAGACTAGAAACAGGCTATGTGGTAAAGGGTTAAGTGGCCACCTGTCTTAAAAACTAGAAACCAGTTATGGAGTAAAGGGTTAACACAGTCTCAGAAGATCCAGACTTTGAATATCTGGGAAGGATTCTATTGAATGTTTTTGATCACAACTTGTTTTAGGACCAACATGTGGATTAGATTTATGTTGAAGCCTTCTATAATTTATTTGATTGCTGAATGATCACCACAATTTGCAGTTGAAAAAGAAGAATGAGTGAAAAAGAACACTGATGTATTGTATTACCCCGTTTAACTGTGTCAACACTAAGGATTTTTTGTGGGTTATTATGTTCCCTTGTAAATCTTTTAAGTTAAAAAATCATGAACCGTCTACTTGGAATTCCGGGTAGTTTAATGATTACTGGTCTGAATTAGCAAACAGTGTAGACCCAGATCAGAGGGCTCCTGTAGGAACCCTCTGATCTGGGTCTTCACTGTTTGCAAATGTAATGAGTGTACTTAAAAAAGGTCCATTGTGTTGAAAGAGTTAAACCCCAGGGGCATCGGGAAATTTTAACAGCATAAAGCAAGCTGTAAGTTAAACTCATTCACCCCTGAAACTTTTAATGGACAATTTCAATTTCAAAATAAGTCTAGTCCATTTGTGACTTTTTAGGGTTGATATTAACAATATATTTCAAAATGACAAACAGTATAGACCCTGATCAGAGGGCTACTTAAGGAGCCCTCTGATCAGGGTCTACACTGTTTGCATGGGACACATGTAATTCTCTCAAGTATACTTATCACTAGGGTTGAATGTGTTAAGCAGAATGCTCTTTCAGTCTGCTTTAAGCAACCATCAGTCTTTAATGTTTTAGGCTGGTCGCTACTAAAAGCGTGATGAGGTAAAGCTGGAAGCTCCTGTACCAGCTTGCTGCTTTCTTTTCATCCTGCTTTAAACCATTACCCCATAGCCTGTATCTGGTTTTGAAAACATGTGACTACTTAAAACAGGTTGAGTGTAAAACAGAATGTGCATTCTGCTTTAATTTCAACCTGTTTTAAGCTACTACCTGCTAGGACATAGAAACTATTTCTCATCATACTTATTCATGATTGCATGAAGTGGAACTGTTTTCTTCAGTGGAGGAATAAATTAGAGGCATTTTTATGGAGTAATGTGTTAAGATGTGACTTTTCTTTACCCCAATCAGGGGCCCTTTTCACAAGCAATCTTGAGCACTTCTTATCATAAATCCTTACTTAATCCATTGTAGCTACGATGATGCCATGCATTTCATAGACATTATCTTAAGGTTATCATTAGATATGTCGTAACTTTTAACCCTTTATCCCGTAGCCTGTTTCTAGTTTTGAAGACAGGCTACCACTTAGAGCAGGTTGACAGTAAACTTGAAGGCGCCTTAAGGTGCCTTCTGCTTTACTTTCAGCCTGCTCTAAGTTATCATCTGCTAGGATATAGAAAATGTTTCTTATGGTGCATTTCATTGTAAGTGCTGATTAATTGCAGATTGTCTGTGTCGGAGCTAAAATAGTGGTGTTATTGATAAACCATAGGTGTTTCTCTGTTCTATTTGGGAACTACTTCGAGAGAACATGCGGTCAGAGATGTGAGTGTGATGTGGCGGAGAATCAACTTTCCTTTTGTAGATATTGACCGTGACTTTGGAAATGAGAAATTTGTGGAACCTTAATGGTTCCACTTTCTGTTGATAATTCTGGTGACTTACAATTGATTTCCATGGAAACAGGGCCAATATATGGATTGGAAGGTCAGGGAACTGGACAGAGATAGGAGAATATTGACAATTTGCTATAAGTTATATAGAGGGATTTTGTACAGGTATGACACCATATGCACCATAGGGAATATATTCTACAGCCTAACAGATGGTAGGTTAAATCAAGCTGCAAGTAAAGCAGAATACGCCTTTACCCTAAATTCCTCCATAGAAACGTCTCTTAGCTCTACCAACACCTCAATAGAAGTCCACAAATGAGAATTCAGTGGTGCTGTTAAATACAGGTCTCCCATTAAATACAGGTCTCGGATTAACCCATTAACCCATAACAGGGATTTCCCCAGGATTTTCTGAAGGCATGTTGAATTTGGGGCATAGGGGGAGGATGCGGGAGGGATCCCCCTCCCGCGCTGCGGCGATTTTTTTTGCCCTTTAAACAATGAAATAGTGCATTTTTAGCAATACATATATGTAGTGTATAGTATAGTGTGTTTATATGGAAATGGCTGAAATAAGTATTATTCTGTTAATCTGTTTGCAAGAACCAGTTTGTGTAGGATTTTTGTTTTCAAGTTCAGCACCAATATTTAAGTTACACTTCGATCATAACTAAAGTTTACAATTATACCTGCTGATCTCCCAGTTTAGTCGCTGACTGCAGCTTGCATTAACTAGTATTCCATTATTTTGCAACAAAGTATTACATTGTAAAGCCTTACTGGTTGTAAAAGCACAAAAATGATAAACAGCTGAAACACATTAATTCACTTATTTTATACATAAACTATACAAAAAAAATATCCTGAAACTATGAATGCCTGGACCTATGGAAAAAGTGTAGACCCAGTCTGATCTCCTGGGTGAGTCCTCTGATCAGTGTCAGTGCCATTTACAAGATTGTTAAAATGGAAAAATTACTTTTGACAGAAACCGCAAACAACATGACATTGTAGTCTTTTGACCAAAATGGAAAAGTCTCTTTAATCAGTATTTGAAAGTTTAAAGCATGTGAAATGTACACACCTTTTCATTTTTCTCTGCCATACACACTACACTACTGTTACACTCAATCAGATAATACACACACATACTAGAAATGCTCACTTTTTTTTTCTTCAAATAAATAAATTCTGAAACAGGAATGCAGAAACAAGTAGATTGGGCATGTGCTGCAAACAGTAGATCCAGAACAGGAAGCCCCTGATCAGGGTAGAACTGGTTGTCTTATGGAAAAACATTCATAAGTCTCTGACTCTCATAAACTTAATCAAAGAATTTATTTGAAAAAGTTTAACATTAACTTGCCACACACAGTCAAACACCTACCCTTACTTAGAATTAAGTACAGTGCATGTATAATGTGATTTGAATGTATAATGTTTTAACTCTTATTCCTCATACTCATTAGAGATAAGTTTTTATGCCTTTACTATTCCCTTGAAGTTAAAGTAAATATGTTTTTATTCTATCGAAGACAGATCTAGATCTAGATACGGGATAAAAAAAAAAGAGGTCTAGTAAAAAAAAAGTTTTTTTTTTTTTTTTTTTTTATGTGTCAAGAACCTGTGGGTTAAGAGCATATAAAATTTCACTGCATCCCGACAGGTTGATGTCTAATGGAGGATTCATTTTTACTTTGAGCCTGCTTTAAACAACCATCCATCATAAAAACAGAAAACAAATCTTAACTTTGAACAATTAATAAGACTGTCACGAGATAAATCCAGGTCTACTAAAATATTTGTTGTCACGACTTTCTTTTTCAATATTTCATCACGAAGTATTCAATTTCTATATATACCAAAAATGCCAGAATGCAGATTCCTCGTTCCCCGCGTGTAATGTTTTGCCTTTGTTCTTAAAAAAAACTTATTTCCCGAAACTCCCACGAAAAACGTCTTCCGCGTCGCTAGCCATTTCATACGAATAAGTGCTAATTTTAACCATCGTAATTTATGTTAATTTCACTAGTATCAAAACAGTCTTTCTAAATGGAAGTATATAACGTCTAATCTAATTGGATGTTTTGAAAATGACGCTGGGAATTACCTTTTTGATAACCAATGAAACCAGTAAAGACATGTGTCAAAAGTTCGAAGCATGCCGCGCAATTGGATTTCATTTCGGAAGTTTGGAATACTGTTTGTGTCTGTTACGTGATTATTAATACGGAGTTGTCGAGGAAATCAATTCTTATAGGTAATTAATGTTCGTTTGTTCAATATTTTCGGAGAATTAGGCCCCGTATCGAGTGTATTTTTCCGAGGCGACAAGCGATTTCGCCGCTGTTACTCTCGTCTCAATAAACGCGGCGAATTTTCAGTCCGCAAAATGGTAAATCATCTTCTTAATGTTTAGATTCGGGAAAAATAATGTCTGAGATTCCGGTTTCTGCTAGTATTTTTTTTTCAGCGTAATTCGTAGCTTGTTTTCCGAAAATCATGTTCCAGAAAATCATGTTCAAGTACTCGCCATTGCTAACGGTTTTAGAAAACTTCAAAAAGTTGATCTCGGTCAAATAGAAATAATCCAAGACCCTGTCAATCACCGTTTAGATAGGGAAATTCGGCTTCTGATTGGTTGATGATGCTATGCTCACGCCCGACACGCGTGACGGCGTTTGACATATGAAACAATTTACTCGAGTACACAACACAGAGCCGTGATTAAGGCTAGTCGCTTCACAGATTTAGGCATGTCGGCAAGATCAAAGCATGTCGCGAAGAGACCGCCTGGAAGGAAGACATGTCGCCCGCGACAGGCGAAAACGGCCTGGGGAAATCCCTGCATAAATACGACTTTTAACGCCTTTGATTTATTCTTACTGTGAAGAAAGTAATTCCACAATATACATTTATGAATGTGAAGCATAAGAAATATTTTCCTTATTCTAACAGATAATTTCTTAAAGCAGGCTGAAAGTAAAGCAGAATGCACCTTACTTTCAACCTGCTTTAAGCTACAATCTGTGGTCACATATCTTCAAAAATAGAAACAGGCTATGGGGTAACGGGTTAAAGCAAAATAAAAGAAAAGAAGAAATCTTCTAAAGGACCTTTCTGCTTTACTTTATCTTACTTGCCTTTAACATAGATATAGGTACCAATAATAATATTATGCACTTTTGGCTGTGGACGAAAGGGTTAACCCATTACACCATAGCCTATTTCTAATATTGAAGATAGTTGACCACTTAAAGCAGGTTTAAAGTAAAGAAGAATACGCCTTAAGGTGCATTCTGCTTAACTTTCAGCCTGCTTTAAGCAACCATGTACTTGGTAATAGAAAGTATTTCTTATGGTACGTTTTCTTGAATGTTTGAACTATTTTATTCAGTGGAGGAATAAATAAAAGGTGGAAAAAGCGTATTTATGGGGTTATGGCTTTAGGTACATTCTAATTTTTAGCTCGACTATTAGAAGAATATGGAGGGCTATTACAGTCGCCCTGGCTTCGCTGTCGCCGTCGTTGCACTGGTTAAGGTTTTTTGTGCAACCTACAAATAAGCTTGTATTTCTACAACCAATATTTGTATTGCATTATAACTTCACCACAGCCTCCCCACTACTGCAGCAAATCATGGCTGGTAACTCTAGTTTGGATTTTGTGCGAGTTATGGCCCTTGATGGACTTAGAAATTTTGGTTAAGGTTTTTTGTGCAACCTAGAAATAAGCTTATATCTCTGCAGCTGCTGCTTGTATGGGATTTTAACTTCACCTCAACCTTGCCACTAGTGCAGTCAATCAAGGCGGGTAACTCAAGTTTGCATTTAGTGTGAGTTGTGGCCCTTGATGGACTTGGATATTTTGGTTAAGGTTTTTTGTGCAACCTACAAATAAGCTTATATCTCTGCAACTACTGCTTGTATGGGATTATAACTTCACCACAACCTTGCCACTAGTGCAGTCAATCAAGACAGGTAACTCAAGTTTTGCATTTAGTGTGAGTTGTGGCCCTTGATGGACTTGTACTACACATAAATTATCATGCATACCAACTTCTTCCATAATCGTCTGCAAAAGCCATTTACAGTCATGTGTTCAAATGACTACCATCAAACATGCTTATCCAATATATTTATATATCCTTATCAAATTTCCAATAACGAAAAAAACCTGGAATAGTCGAGCGTGCCATCTTGCAATGGCTCTGGTTTTTAGCTCACCTGAGCTAGCTCAGGGTGAGCTTTTGCAATCCTTGAATGTCCGTCGTGCGTCGTCCGTCGTCAACAATTTTAGTGTTTACACTCTAGAGGCCACAATATTTATCCAATCTTTCTCAAACTTGCTCAGATGGTATATTGCCATAAGAGTTCGGATGAGTTTGATTATGGTTGAAATCGGACAAATAGGTCATGAGTTATCTACCTTTGAACTGCTGAAAATGCCATATTTAAAAGTGTTTACACTCTAGAGGCCACAGTATTTCTCCAATCTTTCTAAAACTTGCCCAGATTGTAAATGACTATAAGAGTTCAGATGAGTTCGATTATGGTTGAAATCAGACATATAGGTCGAGAGTTATCTACCTTTGAATTGCTGAAAATGCCATATTTAAAGATGTTTACACTCTAGAGGTCACAAATTTTATCCAATCTTTCTCAACCTTACTTAGATTGTATATTACCATAAGACTTCGGATGAGTTCAATTATGGTTGTAATCGGATCAATAGGTCAAAAGTTATCTACCTTTGAATTGCTGAAAATGATATATTTAACAGTGTTTACGCTCTAGAGACCACAATATTTATCCAAGCTCTCTCAAACTTGCCCAAATTGTATATGACCATAAGAGTTTGTATTTATTTATTTCTCTTCAGTATACAACATGACAATATATCACAGTTAAAAGTTCAACATAAGATGTACACTGCCACTCTAAGATAGAGTTATAAGAGACTATATACACTTAAATCGTACTTATCACACTATACAATTTCGGAAGTTTCAGATGAAGAGCCCTGAACATTATTTCACTTGCAGAGATATATTGTTCAGGCCTATTCCATTTCCTTTGTGAAAATAACAAGGTTGATTTTCAGGAGGGCTCCACCAACAGAGCACCTAAGAGGCAAGAGGGTGATTATGGTTGGAATCAGACAAATAGATAAAGAGATATCTACCTTTGAATTGCTGAAAATGCCATATTTTACAGCGTTTACACTCTTGCAACTACAGGTTTCAATGGATTTTGATTATACTTGTACACAAAGGATGTAGCTATATGTTCTGGAAGGAGTGCAATTATTGTTGAAATGTAATCATTGTGGCAATTGTTACCTGCCCTTTATATACTTTGAAATGCTAGAAAAAGGCTTCATTTCAGTATTGTTTAGGCTCTAGTTATCTGCCTTTGATATACTCTACTATACTACAGTAGGTTGACAAACTTGAATGGATTTAGAATAAAACGGGTGAAATTCAAAGGTAAAGCTGTCAGGCTTCATTACAAATGGTGAGCGATATCAGGGCCTTCAGGCCCTCTTGTTCAACTTGCTTTAAGTGGTCACATCGGTCTTCAGAATTTGAAACACTTTAACGCATTAAAACCCAAGCTTGTCATTTACAAATAGTGTACCATGAAGAGTACACTTGCTCTATGAAGACTGTGTAGACCCAAATCAGAGGGCCCCTAAAAGGTCTACAGTGTTTTTATACGCCCGTCATCGACGGTCGTATTATGGTATACCCAGCGCTGTCCGTACGTCCGTCCGTCCGTTAACTTTTCTTGTTAGCGCTCTCTCACCTTCATTTATTTACCGATTTTGATTAAACTTCCTACAAATATTCCATACCACAATAGCTCGGACGAGTTCGCGTTTCAGACATTGGCAGCTATTTTTAGCAGAGTTATGCCCCTTTATTGTCAAAAATGGGCATTTTTTAAAAAAAACAGAACTTTTTTTTTAATTATTCAATTTATTTCAAATTTGATATGGTGATACAATGAATAAAGTTACTTAACATATATTACGGGTTTTTGGTTTGACTTCTTATTTTCAGAGTTATGCCCCTTTACACAATTTTTTTAACAATATATTGTTTCCTGATAATAATTTTACTTACATTTTGTCTATTGTAACCAAATTTCATATTTATCTTTCTCATCATGCAGGGAAGGCACCTGTGAATTTTGGTTCCTGTTAAATTATTTTTCTATGAGTTATGCCCCTTTACATCCTTAAAATTTAAAATAAGCCACACTTCGTCCGTTAACTTTTCTTCTTAGCGCTCTCTCACCTTCATTTATTGACCGATTTTGATTAAACTTCCTACAAATATTCCATACCACAATAGTTCGGACGAGTTTGCGTTTCAGACGTTGGCGACTATTTTTAGCAGAGTTATGCCCCTTTATTGTAAAAAATGGGCATTTTTAAAAAAAAAACCAGAACTTTTTTATTTTTGATTCAATTGATTTTAAATTTGATATGGTGATACAATGAATGAAGTGACTTAATATATATTACGGGTTTTTGGTTTGACTCTGTATTTTCAGAGTTATGCCCCTTCACACAATTTTTTTAACAATATATTGTTTCCTGATAATAATTTTACTTACATTTTGTCTATTGTAACCAAATTTCATATTTAGCTTTCTCATCATACAGGGAAGGCACCTGTGAATTTTGGTTCCTGTTAAATTTCAGACGTTGGCGACTATTTTTAGCAGAGTTATGCCCCCTTTATTGTCAAAAATGGGCATTTTTTAAAAAACCCAGAACTTTTTTCTTGACTATCGCAATACTATCGGGATAGTACTTGAGCTATCCCAATACTACAGCATAGTCTTTTTGAGATCGATAGTCGGGCCTACACTCCGGGCGACTTTTTCCAGTCGGCCTGAGTCTGGACGACTTTGACACCCGCCGGCCGTGACGGGCGTATTTTGCCGCACTGCGGTGCTCTTGTTTCATTTGGTAATATAATCTTAAAACCAATTCTAAATATCTACAAATAAACTGGACTCAACTGGAACCCCCCATTTTAGTTTCAGGGGTGAATGAATATGCCCTTTTATGCCTTTTATTTATTCCTCCACTGAAGTAAATAGTTTTAATTTATACAGTCAAGAATATGTATTATCAGAAATATTCCCTATATCCTAGCAGATAATAGCTTAAAGCAGGCTGAAAGTAAAGCAGAATGCGCCCTGCTTTAAGTAGTCACCTGTCTTCAAAACTAGAAACTGGCTATGGGGTAATGGGTTAAGACAATGGTAAGGTTGACTGTATTGTGGGATTGATGTGTTTTGATTGTGACAGTGTGTAGAACACTGTTTTATGAATGTGTCCAGAACATGTTGGTCCATATTGTTGCTAAAACAGAATTTTGTAAAAATAAATCTTAAATGTAGATTGTCTTTTATCTTTTTTATTTTGACTCCTTATTAACAGAGTAATATTCTATACTGAAAAGCATCAGTGAGACTTCATTTTAATACTAGCCATCGGAAGATCCTAAAAAGATTATGTAGGAGAGAACATTTGAGGCATCCTGGGGCCAGTTTCATAAAGCTTCTTGCGACAAAAACGGTTGTACGCCAAACCTTTAAAATACATTTAATTTCTGATTTCTCTATCTTATCCTGTCTTGTGACATCTCTTTGGAATCGTCTTTTCAGACAGGATTAGATGGAGAAATGAATAATAATTGAGACATTTATTATCCGACTTAGGACAACATTTGTTGTACAAAGTTTTATGAAACGGAACCCTGTTGTACATCTGCCGATGAAAGGGTAAACAAGATAATTATTTCCTGCTGAATATTCCAGAACTCCAGATAAGAGGGAGTAAACTTACTATTTTCAACAAATTCTCTTTTATTTTTAAACCAAACAATATGGTGTGACTACTCATTAGAATCATCTCTTCGAGGTTTTAAAGATTTTAGTTTTCAAAATACTCTCGTGATCTGGAGCTCTGATATTAAAATGTAATACACTGCATACTATGAATATATCATCTGAACTATTACAATGGCTAATAGAGTAAGGTAAATTCCCCCCTTACTTGTGTCAAACATATCTAATAAGAAAACTGCAGATCCTGATTAGACAGCTCGTAAAGGAGCTGGCTGATCTCAGTCTTCACTGTTTTGACCCATTACCCCATAAATACACCTTTTTACTCCTTTAAAAGATTCCTCCCCTGAAGAAAATGGTTCCACTTTATACAGTCATGAACATGCATCATAAGAAATATGTTCTGCTTTACTTTCAACCTGCTTCAAGTGGTCATTTATTTATTTTTTACTAGAAACAGACCGGGGTAATGGGTCAAAAAAGTTTCTCTATGTACACTAATAGCAGGAGAAAGGCTAATTGTCATTTTCACTATACTGCCAAAGCTTGACTAGTCCGTCATCACTACATGACGCAAGGAGACCCTCATTCTTTGGGTTCCATGACACGCTGTTCACATCTTGTTCATGGGCCTTTCTTACTGTTGCCATTAAGCTGAAGGACGGTGCATTCTTATCTGACCCTTCTTCCTCTTTAAACACCCGTATACTGTCATCTCCACACCCCGTCACCAGTCGCCCACTGACATGTGACCAGTGTACATCAAATATTGTCCTGTTGTGATACCCTGACAATGTGCACACACATTTCCATGCACTCTCGTTGCCAGTGGTGGGTATTCCCTCCTTGTTTCCAGGTAAATATTCCTGCCAGATCTTGACAGTCTTGTCGTCACTGACAGAGGCTAGTCTGTCACCATCCCCATTGAAACAAACCTTCCAGACCGTGGAGTCATGAGACTCTAGGGTGGTACAGCACGCCCAGTCATCACTCTCCTCCTTGAAGAGTTTCACTGTGTTGTCATAGCTACAAGAGGCGAGGAGCTCCTTGTTGGGGTGCCATGTGCAGTGTTTGACATCTTGACTGTGAGCACTGAGAACACTGGCACACTCAAAGTCCTCATCTTCAGTTACTGAAACAATATAAAGTAACCCTTTATCGTCTCCATGGCATGCTTCTAGTATTGCAGATGGGTTACCATTTAAAGCAAGTTGAAAGTAAAGCAGAATACGCCTAAAGGCACATTTTGCTTTATTTTCAGCCTGCTTTAAGTTACCATCTGCAAGGATATAGAAAATATTTCTTAACACACACATTCATGACTAGGATTTGAACTATTTTCTTCAGTAAAGGAATAAGTTAAAAGCATAAAAATGTATTGGGTAAAATACTGTGTGCAGAGTCCACTAAGTTAACTCATTTGTTCCTGAAAATTTAAATGGACACATTCAATTACAGTTACCAAGATGACGAAAAGTGCAGACCCTGCGACTAAACTGTTTGCATAGAACAAGGGTAGTTTTCTCTAGACTCTAGTTGTAAGTGATGAATTCAATTCTTTCCTATTTACAGCGTTTCAGGTCTTAAACATCATTTCACAAATTAACTGAAATAAGGTGTCAAATAAATGTGGTGTTTTGTGCAGGAAATCTTTGAATTTTTAAAAAAATATCATTGTCTATCATCATAAATAGTATCATTAAAGGACTACTTGAAAAAGTCATTTCACAGATTGACTAGTCATTACGCGTAATGACTGATTACACAGATTGACTGTAACATATACATGTACATGACAAAAGGGGTTAATGGGACTGGATTGACTCATTACTCCACAGCCTGTTAACCTATTACCCCATGGCCTGTTTCTAGTTTTGAAGATATATGACGGTCCTAGGCACATTCTGCTTTACTTTCAGCCTACCTTAAGTTACCATCTACTAGAATATAGAAAATATTTCTTATGATACTTGTTTATGATTGTTTGAATTGGATCTATTTTTTTCAATGAAGGAATTGATCAGAGACGTAAAAAGGCGTATTTATGGGGTAATGGGTTAATAGTTTTGAAGACAGGAGACCACTTGAAAGTAAAGCAGAGTGTGCCTAAAGGGCGCATTCTTCATTACTTTTAACCTGCCTTGAGTAACCTTCTGCTACAGCTAAGATATTCAGCATACTTCTTATGGTACATGTTCATAACTGAACAAAGTGGAACTATTTCACATAAATGAAGTAATGAATTAAGAATCATAGATTCTCACCTGGATCTACCCGGTATACTATATATAATTAACATCAACATTGTAAGTCTAGATATGCTCTTGAAATGTTAACCCTGTCCCCATTAGAGGCTTTAATCATTTCCTCTGCATAAGTGCCATAGGATGTTTTTACATATTCTTCTAAATAAGCACCAAAAATGATTCTTCATTGATGGTGTTGAAACCAGGAAACGGCTTAAAACAAGATACAAGAGGGCCTGAAGGCCCTGATATCGCTCACCATTTGTAATGAAGCCTGATAGCTTTACCTTTGAATTTCACCTGTTTTATTCTAAATCAATTCAAGTTTGTCGACCTACTGTAGTATAGTAGAGTACATCAAAGGCAGATAACTAGAGCCTAAACAATACTGAAATGAAGCTTTTTTCTAGCATTTCAAAGTATATCAAGGGCAGGTAACTATTGCCACAATGATTACATTTCAACAATAATTGCACTCCTTCCAGAACGTATAGCTACATCCTTTGTGTACAAGTATAACCAAAATCCATTGAAAACTGTATTAGTTGCAAGAGTGTAAACGCTGTAAAATATGGTATTTTCAGCAATTCAAAGGTAGATCTATATCTCTTGATCTATTTGTCCGATTCCAACCATAATCACACTTTTTCAAACTCTTATGGTCATATACAATCTGGGCAAGTTTGAGAAAGCTTGGATAAATATTGTAGCCTCTAGAGCGTAAACACTGTTAAATATATCCTTTTCAGCAGTTCAAAGGTAGATAACTTTTGACCTATTGATCCGATTACAACCATAATTGAACTCATTCGAAGTCTTATGGTAATATACAATCTGAGTAAGTTTGAGAAAGATTGGATAAAATGTGTGACCTCTAGAGTGTAAACATCGTTAAATATGGCATTTTCAGCAATTCAAAGGTAGATAACTCTCGACCTATACGTCTGATTTCAACCATAATCAAACTCATCTGAACTCTTATAGTCATTTACAATCTGAGCAGGTTTGAGATAGATTGGATAAAAAGTGTGGCCTCTAGAGTGTAAACACTGTTAAATATGACATTTTCAGCAATTTAAAGGTAAATAACTCTTGATCTATTTGTCCGATTTCAACAAAATCAAACTCATCCGAACTCTTATGGTCATATACAATCTTGGCAAGTTTTAGAAAGATTGGATAAATACTGTGGCCTCTAGAGTGTAAACACTGTTAAATATGGCATTTTCAGCAGTTCAAAGGTAGATAACTCATGACCTATTTGTCCGATTTCAACCATAATCGAACTCATCCGAACTCTTATGACAATATACCATCTGAGCAAGTTTGAGAAAGATTGGATAAATATTGTGGCCTCTAGAGTGTAAACACTTAAATTGTTGACGCCGGACGACTGACGACGCACGACGGACGACGCACGCCGGACATTCAAGGATTGCAAAAGCACGACGGACGACGCACGCCGGACATTCAAGGATTGCAAAAGCTCACCCTGAGCTAGCTCAGGTAAGCTAAAAAGCAAAACAGCTCCTATGAACTCTTTAACACATTCAACCTAGCAACGAGTATACTCGTCATGTGCAAACAGTGTACCTGTGAGGATTACACTTGTCCCTTAAGGAGCCTTCTGGTCAGGGTCTACACTGTTTGTCATTTTGAAATATACATGTACTGTTAAAATCAACCCTAAATAGTCAATAATGTACTAGACATATTTTGAAATTGGAAGTGTCCATTAACCCTTAGCCTGCCACTCACGACTATAGCTCCATATGCAAACAGCTTGGATCCGGATGAGACGCGGCGTCTCATCCGGATCCAAGCTGTTTGACACTCAGACAACGTTTTCAGCAATTTTGAGCAACTTTGAAGCAGACGAGAAATATAGCAGACGACAATTTATTTGGCGGGCTATGGGTTAAAAGTTTCCGGGGTGAATGAGTTAACTTACCTTCATCTTACTTTAACCCATTACTCCATAGAGACACACTTTTATGCAGTTTATTCATTCCTCTACTGAAGAAAATGGTTGCACTTTATACAGTTTATACAGGTGTAAGTATCAGAAGAAAATATTTTCTTTATCCAAGTAGATTATAGCTTAAAGCAAATTGAAAGTAAAGTAAAATGCACCCTAAAGCACATTCAGCTTTATCTTAAAACTGCTTTAAGTGGTCACCTATTATATATTGAACCTGCTTTAAGTGGTCACCTATATTTTACCTGCTTTAAGTGGTCACCTACATTCAATACTAGAAACAAGCTATGGGGCAATGGGTTCAGCAATCACTTGCCTAAATTCATGTTGGCTATACGTTATTTGCAAATAGAGCTTAGGCTATGGAAGAAAGGACTTCAACTGAAAAGATGTACATAACTCTTAGCATGCTTGCTGTGGAGAAACTTAGAACAGTAGCGAACAACAATTGCTACAGACGAATACATTACCCAGCATTCAAAAAGTTAACCCATTACCCTATAGCCTGTTTCTAGTTTTGAAGATAGGGGACCGCTTAAAATACATGTAGGTTAAAAGTTAAGCAGAATGCACCTTAAGGCATATTGTACTTTACTTTCAACCTGCTTTATGGCTCATTTTCCTTTATTTTTGGTCTGGTTTAACCAACTTTGTAGAACCTGATCAGATAGCCTTTTTGGGGGCCCTTTAATCTGGGTCTACACTGTTTGTAGAGGACAAATGTACTCTTTAACCCATTACCGGTACCCCATAGCCAGTTTTTAGTTTTGAAGATAGGTGACCACTTAAGCATGTTGAAAGTAAAGCAGAATATGCCTTAAGGCCCATTCTGCTTTACTTTCAGCCTGCTTTAAGCTATTATTTGCTAGGATAAGGAATACATTTCTTATGGTACATATTCATGACTCGCTGTATAAATTGGAACTTTTTCTTCAGAAGGAATAAATTATAGGTGTGTCTATGGGGTAACTGATAAAGCTATCATCTGCTAGAATATTATAGGATACATAAATTGGAACTTTTTTTAGCCAATAAAGGAATAAATTATAGGTGTGTCTATGGGGTAATTGGTAAAGCTATCATCTGCTAGAATATTATAGGATACATAAATTGTAACTTTTTCTTCAATAAAGGAATAAATTATAGGTGTGTCTATGGGGTAATTGGTAAAGCTATCATCTGCTAGAATATTATAGGATACATAAATTGTAACTTTTTCTTCAATAAAGGAATAAATTATAGGTGTGTCTATGGGGTAATTGGTAAAGCTATCATCTGCTAGAATATTCAAGGATACATCTCTTACATTGTATGGTGCATATTCATACCTGTAGTGTATAATAATTCCTTTAGTGGAGGAACAAATTAGAGGTGTACTGTAAAAGGGCATATCTATTTGGGGAATGGGTTAATCTGCTCTTACCTTCCCAAATCCAGACACTTTTGTCCCTGCTACAGGTTGCTATAAGACTGCCTGTGCATGCCCAGGACACAGCCTTTACTTCATTCTCATGGCCCTCTAAGGAAGCAATACACTCAAACTCGCCCTCCTTACGACTCCATATACCAACAGTGGCATCAAAACTAGCACTAGCCAGGTAGTTGCCACAAGGTGACCAGGCAACAGACCTACAGACAAGTGGATAAAACGGTTTATAACATAACAAATGGTGTAGGCTCTGAATAACACCCATTGTTTATTTTTCATATACAGTAAAACCCCTCTATTACGACCATTAAATTGTTTCAAATATTAGTCGTTTAAGACAGGTGACTACTTAAAGCAACGTGAAAGTGAAACAGAAAGCTCCTACAGGAGCTTTCTGTTTCACTTTCACATTGCTTTAAGCTGTCACCTGTCTTTTATACAGACAATTAGCCTTCTTTTTAGTGGTCGTAATATAGAGGTTCTACTGTAAATAACCCATGTTATAACTATGCAGGTGAAGTATGCAGTGTGTACGTATGATATCATTACTGTGCATTCAATACAGCTTGTCATGTCGTCACTAAAAAGAAGGTTGATTGTATAAAAAGACAGGTGTAAGCTAAAAGCAAGGTGTCACTTAAGGCGCTTTCTGTTTTACTCTCACCTTGCTTTAAGCAGCCACCTGTCGTTAACACCTAAAAACTAACACAATTTAGTGGTCGTAATAGAGAGGTTTTACTGTACATACTCAATCTATGGGAAATTTGCATGGGGAAATCAAGCCAGGTACAATGTATAATGATAAACATAACACTGCAACATATGGTAACACTGAGGCAGACTGTGGTCTAGTGGTTACGCATTAAACTGCCCAGTTGGACCCACCATCGAACCATGTTCTTCAGATAAGACTTTAAACCAAGGTACCATGAATCAGTGCTATACATTCAACATGCAAAAGAACAAGAGGGCTCTATCGAAAAAAGAGTAGGGCATCACCCAGGTTTATTTGTTTCCCTCTCTCTAGAGCTGTCCACTAAAAGCTGGCAGAAATGGACATAAATCAAAACAAAACATGTATAATTTATGGTCAAATGATGTCCATACAAATTCATAATTACTCTAACCAATCATTATATTCAATCAACAATAACCTAATATAGTGCAACTTCCTTAACTTATTCAACCCTAGAAACTTTTAATGGACATTTCTAGTACCCAATTAAGTCTAGTCCATTTATGACATGATTTACTAAATAGTATTTATTAACCCATTATCCCATAGCCTGTTTCCAGTATGGAAGATAGTTAACCACTTAAAGCAGGTTGAAAGTATAGCCGAATGCGCCTTATGGCGCATTTGGCTTTTCTTTCAGCCTGCTTTAAGCTACCATCTGCCATAATATAGAAGATATTTCTTATGATGTATATTTATGATTGTATAAATTTGAACTATTTTTTTCAATGTAGGAATAAATCAGAGTCCTAAAAAGGCGTATTTATGGGGCAATGGGTTAAGGTTTTTTATGCAATATAATGCAAAATGACAAACTTTGTAGAACCTGATTAGATAGCATTTTTGGGCAGCCCTTTAATCTGGGTCTACACTGTTTGTAGAGGACAAATGTACTCTTTCAAGTACACTGTTTGTAAAGGATGAGTATACTCAATGACAAGGGTTCAATGTGGTAGACAAACCTTATAGCTCTTTGATGTCCCTCGGTAAGTATTGACTTGCATACCCAACTATCGCCTTCCTGTCCCCATATACGAATGGTTTTATCACCACCACTGGAAGCTAGTAATGTTCCAGTATGGTTCCAGGCAACACACCATACCTGATCCTGGTGGCCTTCAAGGGCAGACAACTCTGTCAAGGTCCCCATTTGTTTTCAACTGCTCATTGAAAAAAGAACATAATTAGAAAATCTTAAAAAATTAGGCACCACATTTTTTCAACTTAACTTTATACTTCTTTTTCTGTATAAGATGAGTTGCGGTTTATGGCACTGCCACACAAAATAGGTCATATAGCTCCGATGAATGATGAGTGATAATGAGATGAGATGATTTTAGGCTACCGGTAATCTCATTCACTGCATTGCATTACACATGGGATCAAAACCAATGACCTGCCTTCCTTTTAGTTCTTGGCAAAGAGGATAATCTCAATCTAATAGACAGAAAGATCCCCTATGACAATTAAACCCCAGAACTGCGGCAAAGTAAGAAGGTCTCTGGGGTTCTTCGGTATAAAAGACAGGAATCCATGCTGGAATGTTACTTTGTCCTACATGTATTTGGTTTGGGGACAAGACAGTCACCTCTTCGAGGCTTATTTAAAGTTAAGAAGTCAATCTGGTGCAGAATGTACAATCAAAAATATTTACATCTGATAACTGTCAACGCTGAAAACTGAGGAAGGACAGTGCTATCGCGATGTGTGTCTTTAAGTCTTCGATGTTGGGTATCATATGTCAGTGGTATTTACTGGTAATTTGTTCTAGGGAAGAATGATTGTTGGAAGAAGGTGATTTTGGAATTGTACAAAAAGATGCTGGGATCCCCTTGTTTGATGGTCATTGGTCTTGACATGATAGCTGGGATGTCCACCTTGCAGTGAAGAGCAACAGATGATTTCAGGCGTTTCGCTGCCTGGATTTTCACTACTTTAGCATGTTTGCTACCTTGTGGCTTTCACGGCTGTCTTTTTGCTGCCTAGACTTGATCACACCTCTTATTTACTTAAATGCACACGCTGTGCACCCACATAATGGATTTTCATTTGCAAATCTAGATCCAAACTGACCGTGACAGAAATAATTATAATTTTGACAAAAAATTTATGCAGACGCTGTGCGTCCACATAATATATTTATATATACTAATCTGGTTCCAAACAAATGAAATCTCCATAAAAGAGTATTTTATTTATTTACTCTTCTCAATGCAGAAGTGAATGATGTACTGATTGGGTATTTGCGAAAGCTAGCTGATCTGTATCACACAAAGAGAAGTAATAGCATCCATTGATAAAATCAAGTAGGATAAGGAATGTAAAAAAACTGTATGAGTTTAAGTGAAAAATCCATGGTAAAAACTCCCTGTAGAGAACTATAACAGGTGAGAACGCAACAGGGTAACGAAACGTTTAGTTACCTTAAACAGACAGTATTGGATTGCAGGACGTTTCGCTACCTGGTCAGTGGATTTTTCGTTACCTTAGCATGTTCGCTACCTTGTGGCTTTCTCAGATGGTCTTTTTGCTACCTAGACTTTTTCGCTACCCAGTTTTATTTTCAGTCACACCTCTTATTTACACATATGCAGGCGCTGTGCGCGCACATAATGGATTTTTATCCAGAATCTACTGATCTGAATCCAAACTCAACATACAAAAATAGAAAAGATTTATTTACTAATCTGGATCCACACTAACGGACAGAAGAGAGAAGACAAGTCAAATGTTTACCAAATATTTGCACACACGTCACGCTTATCAGACTTTTTTATTTATTAATCTGGATCCAAACCAGCGGAATCACCATGTTTGTTGTATAAGAACTTTATTCTTAAAAAAATAATCTGGATCCAAACTAACAGAAAGATATACATATTAATTTCAATTTTGACGAAATATTTGCACAGATTTATTAATCTGGATTCAGACCAATGCAAGCTCCATATATGAGATTTTTATTTAATACATGTAATCCGGATTAAAACTAAAGGAACATATAACGTCATAAGGAGGGATCTTTTTCAATCTGGATCCCAACTAGCGGACGTAAATAGAAGAGATTTTTATATACTTATCTGGATCCAAACTAACTTTGACTCTATAATGTCTTTCTTTCATCTGTGTGCTCCAAGAAGCGCCTTTCAAAATTGACAACTGCTAATTTCAGTTTTAACTGAACATTTTAAATAATTAAACTTCAATAATTTAATCATTTTAAATACCCCTATATTATGCTAAATTTAAAGTATATTTAAATAAACTTTAACCGCGATATTGGATGATAAAAATTGGGGGTAGCGAAAATGTACAAGTAGCGAAACATCCAGCGTAAAAATACCCTGGGTAGCAAACTGACACAGGGCTCCAGATAAGAGGTAGTTTTTTCAACAAATCCAACATTTTCTCACTCATTTTAGCACCAAATCCTATGGTGTTACTACTCATTAGAATCGTCTCTTTGAGACGATTCTAATGAGTAGTGACACCATAGGGTTTAATTCAGAAATAAAGATTTTAGTTTTTGAAAAACTACCCTTATCTGGTGCTCTGTGACAGGAGCTAGCGGATGCAACAGGGTAGCAAAACGTCCAGTAACCGATGTTCTCCAGGATTGTGACAAAATATAACCACCAGAGGGATGCGATATGGCCTGCAGATACCCCACTCAACAGGAAGCTGTATGGGGACGTGGTGGATCTGTGAAGGATCACAGAGTTCATCTCTGAAACTGGACTGATCGTGTAGAAGAGAACAACAAGAAGGTGACTGTAATATAGTGCAAAGGTGAAGTCTGAAGAGTGTTTGTGTAGAAGAGTGTTTGTGTAATCACCGACGCAGGAACTACATCTGATTTAAGAGTGCTCTGGCGACTGAAAATGAACCTACTAGACGACAACAACATGGTACCCCTGCTGATTAAATATAAATCAAGGCACGGCAACGCGTGGTGCGAAAGTGTCATGGTGGCGAAAAATACAGGTAGCGAAACGTCCGGATACTTTATCCACAGAATTATACACTGATATAATTCCGTGCTTTATCAATCCAAAGATGATAGACAATTGTTTTGTTGTTTTAAACGAATTCGAAAAATGTTTAAGGTGTAGTAAAAACGCGAAACCTTGTGAGAGCGGCAAATGTAACCCAAACAAGATTCTAGCATCTGAAAATGTGACCCAATCTACTCACATTTATCACAGGAAGTAGCCTTGTAAATAGTGAATCGAAAGTACAGTCGCGCATTAATATCTAATCATATCAATTTCAGTATAAGTATGACTTTCATTCAATAAACTGATTGCTTTCTGTTTAAATGTCCTTCATTTATTCATTGTATTAAATCTCTAACCCTTTGAGCTAATATCAAATGAATTTTTGGTGCTTCCTTTTTTTATCGGAAGAACAATTATAACTGAGTTGCTCGGCACTTCCGGTTTATGTTTTCCAAATTTGGACAGTAGGAATTTGAAGTATTTCGTTTCATTAAAGATGTCTAAGTTGAAGAAATATGTCGAAGAGAACAAAAACAATAAGAATCCTGAGCTTGAGGTCATTGACAGAGGCATCACCGATCTGACAGATGCACCTGCCTTATGTAAGTTTACTTTTAGAATTTTACAAGTGGGTGGGGTGTAGCTGCAGTACTGTACCTCTAACTCTAGACCAAGGTCTACTAGAGCTACAGTTTGCTAGCATCTCTACAGTGGCGCAAATTCTGCAGCAGTTGTTTATCAGTTATATTATATGTTCAAACAGTTGAGAATTAATCTTTAAACTAATATTTAACAATATTTTGATATATAACCTTCTTGTGTTAAGTAATAACCCACTCGAAGACCATTTGAAAACTTTTCGGTGTCGACCCACTATTTGTTTTGATTTTCCAAGCCGAGACAGAACTCGCGCATGCGTAAAACGCTGTCCGGTTAACATATAAGGCTTTCATTCATAATTGGAAAACTTACTGAGCTGTGGTATTTTTGATGAATTCGAGGATTATTTTTGCCCAGGTAAACTAAAACATTTATTTTATTGCTAATATGGTTAAGGGTGGCAGCTTAAAAACAAGTTTAAAGCTTAATTCGTGAATTAGATATTTTCCCGCCATTCGTTGACATGCGCGGCGGTTTTACTACACACTCCATATATGGAATACGTAGTAAGAGGTTTATGGGACATATTTTTTCAAAATGGCCGACCATCCCTCGAAGACCGATGCCGGTTGACAGTAGTAAAGTTTAAATCGGGAGAAACTCAATCAAAGACGTAGGTAACCTGATTTTACACATCCACATTGTCAAAAAATGCATTCCAAACCGATACCTACCTTTTATTTTTCAAAAACGGTAAAAATTAAAATGTTATAGAAACTTATTCAAGCGACAGTGAATCACTGTCGGCCTGCGCCATTGTGGAGATCCTAGCGTGTCGTAACTGTATCCGCAATACAGTTACGATATCGCAACTAGGTGGGGTGTTGCGGAAATGAATTTTTTTCTCTCGATTCTGCAAACCCCTCTGATCGAGTGTAGTCTACTAGGTAGAGTAGAAACCATGTTCATGTTTATAGAATCGAACATTTTCAGGTCATTACCATCGGCAGTAAGACTGGTGAAAAAACTGGGCCCTGTCCAACCAGGACTCCAACCATGGGTCTCTCACTCTCTGGCATACAGTAGATTCGCCGATCGATACCTGTCTGCCGACTCGCGGTTAATCAACCGATAAACACAGCTGAAGCGCGCTCGCTCGCGTGGGACGGCTACCTATTGTTAATTAAAATTCCTTTTAAACTTTAATTTTCACCCTATTTCCAAAATATCTGGCTCAAATGAGAGCGAAGATATTCAGTTTTTATTTGTGAAAATATTAATGTTCTATATTGAGCGAGTATTTGTTTACGACAGGTTAAAGAGCATTTACCCAATGAACTAACAGGCAATTGACCGCAGATTCTTGCACACAACTGTTATGAAAAACCCTATAGAAAACTCATTTTTCACCCGATTTTTACATTCAATGTTTTAATTTTTAAGAAAGTAAAAATCTGTATCTTCAAACGGTATAAAAATCATGATTTCATATTTTTTTTACACCAGAGCAATCTGAATTGCCAGAAAATGTGTATTATGTATCACTGTTTTATAACATGTATCGCCATTTATTGCATGTTATTAAAGTGATCTAAAATGATGCATTTGGGGCGAATATGTTCAAACTCAGACAAAGTTCTAACCGATTTGATTAAAAAAGACTGACACATGTCAGTATTTGATACACATTCAGGGCTGGACAAATCCACTTGCCCGACGCCCCGGGCAAGCTCAAATCCTGTTTGGGCAAGTCCATTTCAGACAGCAAGTTGATTTTTGCAAAATAAAGTAACTGTTTAACCAGACGATTGTCATGCCTGTCTAGCTTGGTTATTATTTTCTTCGATTGGTAAGATATATATCGCCCTTGACATTTATTTTTGCGTTTTCAAGTGTTGGGAAACTGCTTCGTCCTCAGCAAGATTCCTTTATGAAAACTAGATTCACTATAATTTTTCGGAATACAAGTTCTGTATTGTTAATGTTTAAAACCAGACCACTGGTAATGGTTCCTATCACAGTCTCACAGAGACTCTGGAATGTCAGGAAACAAGAAAAATATCTTTACTTTAGCCACATCAGTCAAACTGAAACGTTGTGTCCCAAATAGTTGTGGGCAGGTATACGCAAACCTCAAGTCCCGTGCAGCACTTTATTCGGGTATAAAGACCTGCACCAATGGATCCCCCTGCATAAAGCCTGTAGTGTAAGACTAAGGTGTAGTAGATGTTGATATCATTGGACTTGTGATGGTTACTAAGTCCTTTTGTAGCAGAATGTGGGAGGTTTCAGCAAAATGAATTCCATCAGGGATAGTATATACATATATATCACTGATTCTATGCAAGAAAATAAAATTCTTTCTCAAGAAATACCGGTAACATAAATCTAAAGGCTAAGCAGAGGTGATAAGCCTCCATTAAAAAAAAATATCACTGATTTTGTAACAAAATTGTGAATGAAAGCATTACTTATTTGAAATGGTGTGAACTATTAATTACAGTTAAAATGAATATTTATATAGAATAGATCTATATTGATATAATGAAAGGATTGATTTATATGTACTGTACAGACCAGGCCTATGACTCAATGTTTCATTGTTCAATATTCCGCGATGAAAATATGGGGCAAGTCCAAAATTTTGAGCAGCTTGCCCTGGGCAAGTTGTCCTGAAAAATATTTGTCCAGCCCTGACATTTGTTGGAAACATATTTTTATTTTTTTCTCCATATTCTATAAAGATATTAACTCTGTTATGCAATCCACTTACACCATGCTTGTGCTAAAAAGAACAAGGGGGAACTCCCTTTCTCAGCAAGTGGCTTACAGTATTTAGTTTGAACAAAACAAAACTATGAAAAATTGAAAAAATCGGGTTTTTTAGCTTCAGAATTGTATTGCAATATACTGGAAAACCGGTTTTATTGCACATCCTTACTGCTTACTACCGTAAAATGTTTTACTGTATTTGATTTTTATTACCTCTAGTTGACCTGGCTCACCTGACCAAGCTCACTCTGGTGCACAACAAACTAACAGGTAATACTGATACATGTAGTCATGAATATGTAATTTTTCTTGACCCATTAAATACACCTTGAAATTATTCCTCCACTGAAGTTCAGCTTTATAAGAAATATTGGTAGTGGGTTTGGAAAGTAAGATTTAATTCTTCACAGTAAAATGTGTGCTCTACAATATTTCTGTATTGTTAGAAATTAATAATCTTATAAAAGAACTTTAAGCCATTACTCTTTAGATACACCATTTAACACATTTAATTTAATCCTCCACAGTCACTGGATTTTTGGCCGGATTGAAAATGCGGTCTATAGATTGGCGAATGCCGTCCGTCCGTCTGTCCGTCCGTCCGTCCTCACTTTGGTTGACCTTTTTGTTAGTGTCAGTTTTAGCCAAAGCTTAAGTCCTACAGCAACCATCTTTGGCATGTACAGTTATAGTGAGGTCATCATCACATACTGTGGGTAACAAGGTCACTGTGACCTAGATTTCACGGTCCAATGACTTAGAGAATTCTTGGTTAACCTTTTCGTTTGCGTCTTGGTTTACCTTTTTGTAAGTGTCAGTTTTAGTCAAAGTTTAAGTCCTACAGCAACCAAATTTGGCATGTGCAGTTGTAGTGAGGTCATCATCACATGCCATGGGTAACTATATTATATATATATATACAAAGCAAAAGTGCAGACAATCCGGCCATACCGACATTGGCGGTTTCTCGTTTTTTCTTGATACAGTCATGAATATGTACTGTAAGAAACCTGTTCTATACCCTAGATTGCAGTAGCAGATGGCTGCTTAAAGCAGACTGAAAGTAAATCATGTGGGCTGTACTTTTACCTGTTTTAAGTGGTCACCTGTTATCAAAATTAGTAATTAGCTATGGGGTATAGGGCTACGCCTGAACAGAAGAAAAGTATCTGTTGTTGATCTAAAGACTGCGCAAGTGCGATCAGAAATGTACCTATATTGGCAGAGCTCCAGATGAGGGAAGTATTTTGAAAACTTAAATCCTTATGCCTGCTCAAAGTCATATGGTCTGACAACATAAAAATAAAAGAGAAAATGTTGAAAATACAGTAAAACCTCGCTATTACGACCACTAAAACGAATGCTAATTGAGTGTCTAATAGACAGGTGACAGCTTAAAGCAAGGTGACAGTGAAACAGAAAGCTCCTATAGGAGCTTTCTGTTTCACTGTCACCTTGCTTTAAGCGGTCACCTATCGTAAACACCCTAATAATTAAAATAATTTAGTGGTCGTAATAGCGAGGTTTTACTGTAGTTGCTTTACCCCCTCTATATATCTGGAGCCCTGAATTTGCATTTGCATGACTAATTTGATAATAATTGAAAAGATTCATTTGTTACTTAATTGTGAAAATATTTCCTCTAAAAGACCTAGACAATTTATTATTTTTGCAGTCAGAAATATGTATACATACATGTATCTAAAATTGCAGCTATCCCGTCATCAATAACAAACTTGTACAATCTGGAATCTCTGAATGTGTTCAACAATCACATCAAGGTGAGTATAAATAGGAATTCTTTTTTTTACTTAACTCACTCATTATCCCTTGAAACTTCCAATGGACAATTCCTATTTACAATAAAGGCTGGTCCATTTTAGACTATTTAGGGTTGTTTTTATAATATATTACAAAATAACAAACAGTGAAGTCCCTGATAAGAGGGCTCCTTTCAGGAGCCCTCTTATCAGGGACTTCACTGTTTGCATTAGACAAGTGTACTCTTCACAGGTACACTTCTAGTAGAGGACTTTTGGTAGAGGACTTCACTGTTTACATTAGACAAGTGTACTCTTCACAGGTACTTTTGGTAGAGGACGCATATATGAGTCACTAGGGCTCAATGAGTTAACGCCATTGATTTACACTTTTATCGATATTTCTCTAGCTATATTTGTTTATCCACTGATTTTTGTCTTAAATTTAGATTTGAGAATTAAATGCAGAAGGCAGTTTTTAAATCATAGTCTCTTTCTAGTTTTGAAAACAAGTTACCACTTACAGCAGGTTGACAGTAAAGCAGAATGCTCCCAAACTGCCACTGAATAACAAAGCAATTGATCAGTATAAAAAAAATAGGTGACTGTATTATAATAAAAACAGGACAAGGGTGATGCAGAACTGCATTATTCTTTATCTTGAACCAACTCTTTGCACACTAGCACTGGATTCATAATTATCCTTGCAGACAGTTGGGATCCTGATGAGACACGGCGTAATGCAGCATCTCTAACTAACTACTTTATCCAAACTGTTTGACACCCTAACACTGTTTTGAAAAAAAAATTAGAAAATTTTATTTTTAGAACAGTTGCAGACAACAATTTTAGCAGATAAAAATATTACCCAGCATGCAAAGAGTAATTGGTTTCCTCACCTTAATTTAACCCTTTGAACCCTAGTCCCGCATATAGGCGTCCTTTTCAAACAGTGTACATGTGAATAGTACACTTGTCCTATGCAAACAGTGAAGACCCAGATCAGAGGGCTCCGAAAGGAGCCCTCTGATCAGGGTCTTCACTGTTTGTCATAATACCAAACATTGACAAAAACAACCCTTAAAAGTCAGAAATGGACTAGACAAAAATGGAAACTGGAATTATCCATTTAAAGTTTCAGGGAGGAAAGAGTTAAAATCATCCATTTATCTACGGTACCCTTTAATGGTTGCTTAATACAAGTTTAATGAATTAAAAAAAGTCAGTGCTTTTCATTCAAAATATCGTTCAAAATTTCTATACTAATTTTGTTGTAAAACCTCTCTATGACGACCATTATAAAGCAGGCTGTTTGATTTCATAGAATACAGGCGACAGTTTGTTGGAATACAGTAAAAGCTCTCTATGACGACCATTATAAAGCAGGCTGTTTGATTTCATAGAATACAGGCGACAGTTTGTTGGAATACAGTAAAAGCTCTCTATGACGACCATTATAAAGCAGGCTGTTTGATTTCATAGAATACAGTAAAAGCTCTCTATGAGGACCATTATATAGCAGGCTGTTTGATTTCATAGAATACAGGCGACAGTTTGTTGGAATACAGTAAAAGCTCTCTATGACGACCATTATAAAGCAGGCTGTTTGATTTCATAGAATACAGTAAAAGCTCTCTATGATGACCATTATAAAGCAGGCTGTTTGATTTCATAGAATACAGGCGACAGTTTGTTGGAATACAGTAAAACCTCCCTATGACGACCATTATAAAGCAGGCTGTTTGATTTCATAGAATACAGGCGACAGTTTGTTGGAATACAGTTAAACCTCTCTATGACGACCATTATAAAGCAGGCTGTTTGATTTCATAGAATACAGGCGACAGTTTGTTGGAATACAGTAAAAGCTCTCTATGACGACCATTATAAAGCAGGCTGTTTGATTTCATAGAATACAGGCGACAGTTTGTTGGAATACAGTAAAAGCTCTCTATGACGACCATTATAAAGCAGGCTGTTTGATTTCATAGAATACAGGCGACAGTTTGTTGGAATACAGTAAAACCTCTCTATGACGACCATTATAAAGCAGGCTGTTTGATTTCATAGAATACAGGCGACAGTTTGTTGGAATACAGTAAAACCTCTCTATGACGACCATTATAAAGCAGGCTGTTTGATTTCATAGAATACAGGCGACAGTTTGTTGGAAAACAGTAAAAGCTCTCTATGATGACCATTATAAAGCAGGCTGTTTGATTTCATAGAATACAGGCGACAGTTTGTTGGAATACAGTAAAAGCTCTCTATGACGACCATTATAAAGCAGGCTGTTTGATTTCATAGAATACAGTAAAAGCTCTCTATGAGGACCATTATAAAGCAGGCTGTTTGATTTCATAGAATACAGGCGACAGTTTGTTGGAATACAGTAAAAGCTCTCTATGACGACCATTATAAAGCAGGCTGTTTGATTTCATAGAATACAGTAAAAGCTCTCTATAATGACCATTATAAAGCAGGCTGTTTGATTTCATAGAATACAGGCGACAGTTTGTTGGAATACAGTAAAACCTCCCTATGACGACCATTATAAAGCAGGCTGTTTGATTTCATAGAATACAGGCGACAGTTTGTTGGAATACAGTTAAACCTCTCTATGACGACCATTATAAAGCAGGCTGTTTGATTTCATAGAATACAGGCGACAGTTTGTTGGAATACAGTAAAAGCTCTCTATGACGACCATTATAAAGCAGGCTGTTTGATTTCATAGAATACAGGCGACAGTTTGTTGGAATACAGTAAAAGCTCTCTATGACGACCATTATAAAGCAGGCTGTTTGATTTCATAGAATACAGGCGACAGTTTGTTGGAATACAGTAAAACCTCTCTATGACGACCATTATAAAGCAGGCTGTTTGATTTCATAGAATACAGGCGACAGTTTGTTGGAATACAGTAAAAGCTCTCTATGACGACCATTATAAAACAAAATGTTTGATTTCATAAAATACAGACGACAGCTTAAAGCAAAGTGAACGTAAAACAGAAAGCTCTTTTTACATTCACCTTGCTTTAAGCAGTCCCCGGCCTTTAACAGCTGGTAATGAACTCAATTTAGTAATAGAGAAGTTTTACTGTATTATATTTCTTATAATTCCAGGAAATTCCTCAGACAATAAGTCAGCTGACAAAACTCAAGGTGCTCAATGCTGGGTAAGACAAAAATAGATTGATTTATTATGGCACTTGAAATATGTATGCAAGAAAGCCTTTAACCCTTTCTGCCATAGAAGCGCCTTTTAGCGCATTCAGTTTATTCCTCCGCTGAAGAAAATAGTTCCAACGTATACAATCATAAGTATTTATCATAAGAAATATTTTCTTTATTCTAGAAGATGGTAGCTTAAAGCAGGCTGAAAGTAAAGCAGAATGCGCCTTAAGGTGCATTCTGCTTTACTTTCAACCTGCTTTAAGAGGTCACCTATCTTCAATACTAGAAATAGGCTATCAGATAAAGGGTTAACCCTTTACCCCATAGCCTGTTTCTAATTTTGAAAACAAGTGACCACTTAAAGCATGTTAAAAGTAAAGCAGAATGCGCCTTAAGGTGCATTCTGCTTTACTTTCAACATGCTTTAAGTTACCATCTGCTAGGATATAGAAAATAGTTCTTATGGAACATGTTTATGACTGTAATTATTGGAACTATTTTCTTCAGTGGGGGAATTAATCAAATGTGCTAAAAGGCACTTCTATGGAGGAAAGGGTTAAGGTCTAATGAATGTTTTTATTTTTCTATTGTATAATTTGTTGTCAATTAGTGACTGCTTCAGTTTTGAAACTAGGGATTGCTTCAGCAGACTGACAGTAGGGCAAACATTTTGAGTTTTGATTGAAATGGCTTGATTTAGGATGCCACTATTAGATCCTGATGAATGTACTGAAATGAAGAATCTGTCATCAGGGCTGCCATAAGTTGACATGAAAAATCCGAAGATTTCCAAATTTGCATTTTTCAAGTGCGATTTTACATATCGTACCTTTACCACAAAGCCTGTTTCTAGCTTTGATGACATGTGACTACTTAAAGCAGACTGGTAGTCAAGCAGAATGCGCCTTAAGGCACATTCTGCTTTACTTTCAGCCTGCTTTAAGCTACCATGTACCAGAAAAAAATCCAAAGATATAGGAAAAATCCGGAGAAAATGGCAGCCCTGTGTCATAGTGTTAGATACAGACTGTAGCTTATCCCTTTAACCCATAGCCTATTTCTAGTTTTGAAAGCGGGTGCTCACTTAAAGCAAATTGAAAGTAAAGCAGAATGCACCTTTACTTTCAGTCTTCTTTAGGCTCACCAACTGCTTGGAAATAGAAACTATTAATTCAATTTTCTTACTGTACATATTCATACTATTTTTTTCAGAGAAGAAATAAGATTAAGGTGTAAAAAAGGTGTATCTTTTGAGTAATGGGTAAAACATAATGTTACAATATATATGCTGTATCAATTGGATATATTTGCACTTAAGGCTGTAGAGTAAAGGGTCAGGAAGCCTACCAGTACCAGGGCTCCAGATAAGAGGGAGTAAACTGCACAAATTCAACATTTTAGCATCAAATCCTATGGTGTTACTACTCATTAGAATCGTCTCTTCGAGACGATTCTAATGAGTAGTGACTGTGACACCATAGGGTTTAAAGCAGAAATAAAGATTTTAATTTTTGAAATACCCCCCTTATCTGGAGCCCTGCCAGTACTTTATAAGATGGCCTAAATATATTTCCAGTATGAACAAACTCAACAGCCTACCAAGAGGGTTTGGAGCCCTTCCAGTCTTGATGGATCTGGATCTTACATACAACAATATCACTGAAAATGGCCTCCCTGCAAACTTTTACCAATTGGGTGAGTAAACTGTCTCTCTAGGTTTGATTAACCCATTACTCTTTAGTCTATTTCTAGTTTTGAAGACAAGTGACCACTTAACTCATGCACCCCTGGAACTTTTAATCGACAATTCCTATTTCCAATTATGTTTAGTCCATTTATGACTATTTGGAGTTGTTTTCTGCAATATATTGCAAATGACAAACATTGCAGACCCTGATCAGATTCAGAAGGCTACTATAGAAGCCCTCAGATCTGGGTCTACATTGTTTGCATAGGACAAGCTTACTCTTCACGTTGCTAGTATGCTGTGTATTAAAGCAGGTTTAAAGTTAAATAACAATGTTCCTCAAGGCACATTCTGCTTTACTTTCAGCCTGCTTTAAGCTACAATATTGTAGGATATAAAAAATATTTTTTATAGTGCATATTCATGAGTGTATAAATAGAAACACTTTTCTTCAGTTGAGGAATAAATAAAAGGTGTCAAAAGGCATATATATGAGATTAAGGGTTAGCCCCTTTTCTGGCTAATTGCAACTGTATTGATCATTTTTGCATGGAAAACATCAATTTCAAGCATATAGATGATAGCATTACACAGTAGAGAAAACACTTTTCTTTCCCCAAGGAAACGGAACTACAAGCAAACACACTGCATTAACCCATTACCCCATAGCTTGTTTCTAGTTTTGAAAACAAGATACTTCTTAAAGCAGGTTGAAGTAAAGCAGAATGCGCCAAAGGCCGCATTCTACTTTACTTTCAGCCTGCTTTAAGCAAAAATCTGCTAGAATATTGAAAATATTACTTGTGGTACATATTCATAATTGTGTAAATTGGAACTATTTTCCCCAATTGATGAATAAACTAGAGGCGTAAAAAGGCATATTTATGGGTTAATGGGTTAAAGTGGAGAAATTAGCAACCTTTTGGAAATGTTAATGAACCAATTTAATCTGTGTGGCAAACAGGTTGGAGTCTGATCAGATGCCAGGTTACGCAGTGTCTGATCTGGCTCCGAGATATTTGCAATAGACAGTTCTGAAACTTGTAACTTAACAGGCTTATTATGAAAGAAAAACGTTTTCTCCTCTAAATGTAAATATTTGTCTTCATTATATGAATTTACATGTATATTTTCAGATTCTTTGAGGGCTTTATACCTTGGTGATAATGATTTTGAAATAATCCACCCAGAGATAGGCAAACTGAAGAACTTGCAAATTGTAAGTTATCTCCCTTTGCTATTCAACATTGAATATAACTCAAGTGCAAAGCAGGCTTTCAGTTTGCTTTCAATAACCAACTGTCTTAAACATTGGAAACAAGCTTTTGGGAAGAGATTTAACATTAACCCATTACTCCGTAGCCTGTTTCTTGGTTTGAAGGCATATGACCACTTGAAGGTGTATTTATGGGGTAATGGGTTAAAGTTTGACAGTGGTCTTTATTGTAACCTTGCCTGTGCTTTCAGTTGGTACTGAGGGACAATGACCTGGTTGCCCTGCCTAAGGAAGTAGGAGACTTACAAAGACTGAGGGAACTTCACATACAGGGGAACAGACTCACTGTTCTACCACCAGAGATAGGTAAAACTATTGTTAGTACAGTAGCACCTCCCTATTACGACCATTAAATTTTGCTAAATATCATGAATTTAAGGCAGGTGACTGCTTAACCCTTTCCCTTATAGAAGCGACTTTTAGCACATGCATTGTATTCATCCCCTGAAGAAAATAGTTCCAATGTATACCGTAATGAATATGTGTCATATTTAAAACTTTCCTTATTCTAGCAGGTAATAGCTTAAAGCAGGCTGAAAGTTAAGCAGAATGCGCCATATGGCGCATTCTGCTTTACTTTCAACCTGCTTTAAGTAGTCACCTATTTTCAAAACTAGAAACAGGCTATCAGGTAATGGGTTAAAGCAAGATAACAGTGAAACAGAAAGCTCCTCCAGGAGCTTTCTGTTTCTCTGGTACCTTGCTCTTTAAGCTGCTACCTGTCTTTATTCAATCAATTTGCCTTCGTTTTAGCGGTCGAAATAGAGAGGTTCTACTGTAGTTCTTACCTGGCAAAAGCTTATTATTATAGTGAACAAAACCCAACTAGATCTGATTTGTAAGTTATTAGCCAATACCATTTTTAAGAGGAAATAGTATTTTGAATACTGTAAGACCAGTTATTGCACAGAAATATTTATGGAACAGTTTTAATAAAATTGGACAGCCACAGTCTCTTACAAGAAAACAGCCTAGTAAGTATGTACACAATGCTTGGCAACAGTGATCATAGTGCATAGGATGGAGCTCGCATGTAGTTTTTGTAAAAGAAATTTTGCGTGGGTCATATCATGTTACCCTTGATTGTCTGTCCATAGATACATCCCATTGGTCAAAGTAAGCTGTTGGGTATTCCATGTTTTACAAACACTTTTCTAGTATGTGAGGTAATCCAATTCATTTTTCAGTCCACTAGTAAAAATCCTAAAACTTGGGACATCATATGTAACTGCTTTTATCACAAATTTTTTTGACAAAAGTTGCAAACTGAGTGGCAAACAGTGTAGAACCTGATCAAACTGCTCCATCAGAAGCAGTTTGATCAGGGTCTACACTGTTTGCCCAGGTTTGTCTGTCCCAATACATAAGATAATAACCTTAATCTTTGTATTTTTATTATCAGGTAATCTGGACTTGGTTGGATCGAGACAAATGTTTAAGGGTGATAACAACCCCTGGGTGACCCCTATAGCAGACCAGTATCAGGTTGGCATTACCCATGTGTTTGATTACATTCGCTCAGACACCTACAAATTGTAAGTCACAATTTTATATTGGTATGTTTTACTGGCAAACCTGTCTTAACCTTGTACCCCATAGCCTGTTTCAGTTATGAATACAGATGACCACTTTAAGCAGGTTGAAAATAATGCACATTTAGGCACATTCTGTATTACTTTTAAAGTCTGCTTAGCTACCATCTCCTAGAATATAGAAAATATTTCTTTTGGTACATGTTCAAAGTCTGAATAAATTGGAACTTTTTTCCTCAGTGAATGACTAAATTAAATGCGCTATAAGGCACATCTATGGGGGGAAAGGGGTTTGCTACCAGTCAATATATTGCCATTAACTAATCTCTTATACTGATTGATGCTGAATGCAAGATATAAATAAGGCAGAAAGCTCCTGTATTAAGCAGTCACATGTCTTTGATATCACCTTTATTCTTTGTCAAAAAAGGAAGGCTTAATACAGGGTTGAATGTACCCTATATAACAGAAAAATCATTGTCTTCCAGAAAAAATCTATATCTAAGCAGATGGTAGCTTAAAGCAGGCAGAAAGTAAAACAAAATGTGCCATAAAGACCTTTTTGCTTTACTATCGAACTGCTTTAACTCTTTCCTCCCTAAAACTTTAAATAGACAATTCCAATTTCCATTATAGTCTAGTCCATTTCTGACTTTTAAGGGTTGTTTTTGTCAATGTTTGACATTATGACAAACAGTGAAGACCCTGATCAGAGGGCTCCTTTCGGAGCTCTCTGATCTGGGTCTTCATTGTTTGCATAGGACAAGTGTACTCTTCACATGTACACTGTTTGAAAAGGATGCCTATATGCGGGACTAGGGTTCAAATGGTTAAGTGGTCACTTGTCTTATTATTTTGTCTATCAAATGTGCCTTGACAAGAATGTGTGTTCAATCCATTTACTGATAAATGACTAGTTTACATGGGCTCTCAAGGCATTTGTTTTCAAAAACTTAGACCAAACATCATAAATCTTCATTTTGCAGTAAAAGCTAAAACGATTATGAGATATTGAAACAACATATATTCTTGTATTAGCAACCATTCAATAAATGACCATTGGTCACTATTAAGGATGGTTTGTTCTTGTAGGAGCCCTTTGATCAGGGTCTTCACTGTTTGCATAGGACAAGTGTACTCCTAACTAGTACACTGTTTCTAAATGATGCATATACACAATCACTAGGAGTAGGATTCAATGGGTTAACAACTAAATTCTCCTATTGCAGTTTGTATGGTCGTCACATAAGTGCAGATGCTGCTCCTCCACCAAAGACAAGGGACAAGTCAAAGAAGGTCAGCAGAGTGGGCTAAATGTCAACTTCTGGGGTCTGATCATCACTGATTTAGTTCTTAGCTACGGCCATAGAAGGACAGGCTAAAATAAACAATCACATACATGAAGAGCAAATAGGAACATTTTGTATATATAATCTCGACTTAGACTATGTACTATGCTTGCATTTGCTCTGTTGTATTATTAGTGCCAAAGTTTACTGCATTGTATTGTTGAGAGAGAAAAGCTCTCTTGGACACTGCAAACATCAATCATGTTGGAAACATTATTTTGAAAAACGATTTTTAGCTCGTCTGTTTTTCGAAGAAAAAAAACCCAGCTGTTGCCATCACTCCAGCGTCCATGTTGTGTTCATCGTCATCCAAACTCTAAACGTTGGCCATAACTTCTTCAATTTTTCATCTAAAACCATCATTTTTCCCCATGTTTGTTCATCTTGACAAGTGCTTTCCAGACCATACCAAACTATTTTACCAATTGACCTTGACCTTAACCTTGGACTTATTCTACTGTATTTTTCACTGTTCTTCAAAAACAGGCAAGCATTGGCACCCGCATGTGGTGCTCTTGTTATGGTTTGCAGTAAGATATTGTTGACTCTAAGAGGTGACTATCTTTTAGAAGCTGAGAAGTTTCCACTTTTCCTACCTGGCAGGTGAAGTTGGTCAACAGATTTTCTAATGTCCAAATTACTTTTCTCCATGCAAGGCTTATATATTGTTATTACCATGAAAATTTGTACTTTATATTGTAATCATATAAACTTTAAAACTTTCTATACAGCTGATGGCATAGTAGATAATGATAATCCTTTTCTTTATTGCTTTTTAGCTCACCTGGCACGAAGTGCCAAGGTGAGCTTTTGGATCGCTGAATGTCTGTCGTCCGTCCGTCGTCCGTCCGTCTGTCCATTCACAATTGTTCGTTAACACTCTAGCGCCTACAAATTTCATCCGATCTTCATGAAACTTCATGACAATGTTTGTCTTGATAAAATCTAGGTCAAGTTAGAATGTGGGTCATGTCCGGTCAAAAACTAGGTCACTAGGTCAAATCATAGAAAAACCTTGTTAACACTCTAGAAGCTACAAATCTCAATGGATCTTAATGAAACTTGGTCAGAATGTTTGCCTCATTGATATCTAGGTCAAGTTCGAATGTGGGTCATGTCCGGTCAAAAACTAGGTCACTAGGTCAAATCATAGAAAAACCTTGTTAACACTCTAGAAGCTACAAATCTCAATGGATCTTAATGAAACTTGGTCAGAATGTTTGCCTCGTTGATATCTAGGTCAAGTTCGAATGTTGGTCATGTCCGGTCAAAAACTAGGTCACTAGGTCAAATCATAGAAAAACCTTGTTAACACTCTGGAGGCTACAAATCTCAATGGATCTTAATGAAACTTGTTCAGAATGTTTGCCTCATTGATATCTAGGTCAAGTTCGAATGTGGGTCATGTCCGGTCAAAAACTAGGTCACTCGGTCAAATCATAGAAAAACCTTGTTAACACTCTAGAGGCTACAAATCTGATTGGATCTTAATGAAACTTGTTCAGAATGTTTGCCTCGTTGATATCTAGGTCAAGTTTGAATGTGGGTCATGTCCGGTCAAAAACTAGGTCACTAGGTCAAATCATAGAAAAACCTTGTTAACACACTAGAAGCTACAAATCTCTATGGATCTTAATAAAACTTGGTCAGAATGGTTGCCTCATTGATATTTAGGTCAAGTTCGAATGTGGGTCATGTCCGGTCAAAAACTAGGTCACTAGGTCAAATCATAGAAAAACCTCTTAAACACTCTAGAGGCTACAAATCTCAATGGATCTTATTGGAACTTGGTCAGAATGTTTGCCTCATTAATATCTAGGTCAAGTTGGAATGTGGGTCATGTCCGGTCAAAAACTAGGTCACTAGGTCAAATCATAGGAAAATCTTGTTTACACTCTAAAGGTTGATTGTGGGTCATGTCCAGTCATAATCTAGGTCACTATAGGTCAAGTTTGCCATGGTGTACCAGGTGAGCGATTTAGGGCCATAGTGGCCCTTGTTTTCAGTTTTCAAGATGGTGGTTGCTTAAAGCAGGCTGAAAGTAAAGCAGAAAGTGACTGAGGGAGCTTTCTGCTTTACTTTCAGCATTCTTTAAGCAGACACCTGTGAGGATGTACGGAAACTTTCCTTTTGTTCTTTATTTGGGCAGAATAGATGCATGGAAAAGATTTTGTCAATTGAATTTTTTTTTTTTTTAATTTGTAAAATGTTTAACAAGTGCCTTGACTTCTGCATATAAATTTTTAGTTTTCAAATTGACATTGGTTTATATTTTGTTACAGCAATTAAAGCTTGTATTTGGTACTTAGGTTCAATGTGCCTCTGAGAATAGATGTACGTCAAGTACTATAGTACGCTTTATTATTTCTATTGCCATATGCTTGCATATAAACCCTTTTATGTGTTAATAGCGCTTATAATATAATATGCTGATATTATTATAGTAACAGGTGTGATTTATGAGGTGGTTTTTTTTGGTATTTTTTAAAAACAGTTGTTAGCTTAATACTCTTTCCTCCCTGAAACTTTAGATGGACAATTCCAGTTTCAGTTTAAGTCCAGTCCATTTCTGACTTTTAAGGGTTGTTTGTCAATGTTTGGTATTATGACAAACAGTGAAGACCCTGATCAGAAGGCTCCTAGGAGCCCTCTGATCTGGGTCTTCACTGTTTGCATAGGACAAGTGTACTATTCACATGTACAATGTTTGCAAAGAATGCCAATATGCGGGACTAGGGTTCAAAGGGTTAAGCAGTTATCGATCTCTAAAAATCACAATTAATCTTCATGTTATAGTTTAATAGTTTGGAACAAAAGTTTAAATGTATGGAAACAGTAAACATAAATTCAATAAGTTGGATGAAATAGAAAGCGACATAGATGGATTGTGCCAGCTAGTTGGACAGGAATTTGCAATTTTTATGAGATCAGGCCCAAATGTTATAAAGCTTTTGAGTTGAGTCGGAGATTATTCTCTAGCATTTGATTGATCAGATTTGAGCTTTTGCTCAGACTCGACCCCAAAGCTTCATAACCATGGGACTAGTTTAAGGTTGCCATGGTATTCATACCTGTTTCAAAATAGATGTAAAGTGAAAAGTGCTTCATATTCACCATTTTAGGAAAATTTGTAAATTAGATTAAGTTTCTTTAAGAATGAACTAATTTAATACATAGAAATGTTTTAAGCCAATGTTTTTGGATGTAGCTTAGCGTGTTACTTTTTACCTCCCTATATTCTCTGTATAATACTTTTATTCCTGTATACATTTTTGTACAATAATATATATTTATACATGTATAAGTTTTACATGTAAGTTTATACACTGCCATTTTGTCATTGTAATGTTCGTGTTAATGTGCATATGTACAGTAATCCCCTTCTATTGTGAAACTAAAATGTGAAACTAAAATGTGAAACTTAAATGTGAAACTAAAATGTGAAACTTAAATGTGAAACTAAAATGTGAAACTAAAAAGACAATTAATTGATTGTATAAAAGACAGGTGACAGCTTAACTCTTTCCTCCCTGAAACTTTAAATGGACAATTCCAGTTTCCATTTTAGTCTAGTCCATTTCTGACTTTTAAGGGTTGTTTTTGTCAATGTTTGGCATTATGACAAACAGTGAAGACCCTGATCAGAGGGCTCCTTTCGGAGCCCTCTGATCTGGGTCTTCACTGTTTGCACAGGACAAGTGTACTATGCAGATGTACACTGTTTGAAGAGGACGCCTATATATGGGACTAGGGCTCAAAGGGTTAAAGCAAGGTGAAAGTAATCTAAAGCTTTCTGTTTTACTTCTACCTTGCTTTCAGCTGTTATCTGTCTTAAACTCCTAAACATAAACATAATTTAGTGGTTGTAATAGAGAAGTTTTACTGTATGTCTAGAAAACTGAAAAAATCTTAAAAGCCTATCTTTAAATATCGACTAGTAAATGAATATTATTCTGATTTCTTGAATATGTTTTTGGCCCGACATATTTTAGAGTTCCGAGTTCACATTGGAGGCATGCAACTCATTCTTTGACCATTCAGAGCGGGAAACAAGTATATACAGAACTTCGATATGTCGAACTCGGTTAAATCAAACATACCCGTATTTCAAAGTTAAAACGTGGCTTAGCCACGTTTTAACTTTGAAATGTGGGTATGTTCGACCGAACCAAGCTTGAAAAAATGCTGTTCATGTGTCGAACATCGGATATTTCGAGTTAAGCGAGTTCGACTGTACATTATTTGCAAACTGGGAATACTCAGATCAGAAGGCTCTTGAGGGCTGCATTGTTTTTTCATAATTTTGTGTATTTTTGTATGATAGGTGTTTGGTATGATGGGAAGTTAGATCTGTTTTTAGCTAAAAAATTTGACTTGTTCATACACTTGACTCTTGATAAGACATTTTGAATACTAATTGACAATGAATGCCATCCTGTTAAACCCATTACTCCATAGATAGACAAATGTATGCATTTGTTTTATTTCTCCGCAGAAATAAATCATTTCAATTAATACAGTAATGAATATGTATAATAAGGAATATTTCCTACATTCTAACAGATGGGAGCTTAAGGCAGGCTGAAAGTAAAAAAAATGCGCCTTAATGTGGCCCCATGCATTTTGCTATACTTTCAATCTGCTTTAAGTGGTCACCTGTTTTCAAAACTAGGAACAGGCTATGGGGTAATGGGTTTACCAATTCTTCAGAAATGCCTCCCCATTTGTGCATTCTTATATCTTTATCTGCTAGGATAAAGAAACTACTGCTTTTGGTGCCTATTTATGATTGTTTCTATGGTATAGGAACGAATTAAGGGTGTATTTATGGAATAATGGGTGAATCATTACCAAGGTAATTTGGTTTACTGTTTTCATTGTTTGTTCATTTACTTATTTAGACATATTTTGTATGCTGTCAGATTAAATTGGTGCTATTTTGGTTTATTCAACTTTTCATTAGTTTTTCAGCAACATGATATTTCCTATTAAGATTGGAATTAATTCATTATTAGTCTTATTTGTATGTTTGGTTTAAAGTGATTTGTTCAGTACTTCACACCCTAAATAAAAACACACAATCTCAAGACCTTTTTTTCCAATAAAAAATAAATTTTCAGCCACTAATTTTCCAGTACATAATTTATTTTACAGCCTCACAGTAAATAAAAGATTACACACACAAGACAATTTTAATTACATGGAAATATTTCATAAATTTTACTGGTGTAATATTCCCGGGTATTTTCAAATTTGCATGGTATTTTTACAGACCTGCCAGATGCTTAAGTAAATCATTGCAGAAAAAACACTTCACATACTGTTAACCCTTTACCTGATAGCCTATTTCTAGAATTGAAAATAGTTACTACTTAAAGCAGGTTGAAAGTAAAGCAGAATGCGCTTAAGGCGCATTCTGCTTTACTTTCAACCTGCTTTATGCTATCCTGTGCTAGAATATATTGAAAATTTTCCCTATAATATATATTAAATTATTAAATTGGAACTACTTTCTTCAGCGGATGAATAAATCAGATTCGCTAAAAGTCGCTTCTATGGGGTAAAGGGTTAAAGGGTTATTAGAAATTTGTGACATTTGTTGCAGGACCATTGTAGTGCAGTCAAACCTCTCTATTACGACCACTGAAGTATGTTGATTATCACATGTGTAAGGCAGGTGGTTGCTTAACCTATTACCCCATAGCCTGTTTCTAGTTTTGAAGACACATGGCCACTTAATTTGACTTAAAGCAGGTTGAAAGTAAAGCAGAATGCGCCTTAAGGTGCATTCTGCTTTACTTTCAGCCTGCTTTAAGCTATCATCTGCTAGAATATAGAACATATTTCTTATAATACATATTCATAGCTGTAAAAATCTGATCTTTTTTCTGCAGAGGAAGAGTAAATGAGGCGTAATTATGAGGTAACCGGTTAAAGCTAGGTGAACATAAAACAGAAAGCTCCCTTAGGAGCTTTCTGTTTTACGTTCACCTTGCCTTAACTCTTTCCTCCCTGAAACTTTAAATGGACAATTGCAGTTTCGATTTTTGTCTATTCCATTTCTGACTTTTAAGAATTGTTTTTGTCAATTTTGGCATTACTGACAAACAGTGAAGACCCTGATCAGAGGGCTCTTACAGGAGCCCTCTGATCTTGGCCTTCACTGTTTGCACAGGACAAGTGTACTTTTCACATGTACACTGTTTGAAAAGACGCCTATATGCGGGACTAGGGTTCAAAGGGTTAAGGTGTCACCTGTCTTTTATGCAATCATTTCAGTGGCTGTAATGTAGGAGTTTCACTGTACATATATGTTGAGAGATGTGAGTATACTCGTGTTATAGAATGTATAAATATTGTCATTTGCAGACTATTTATTTGCTTCCATAGACTGTTCATTTGAAATGTTTTATGTGTATCATTATACCATTGTGTATGAATATTTCGTTTTAGTAAAATTAATAACATTTTATGTATTTACTGTGTTTTTGTTTATTGCCAATAATATAAAAATGCTTTTATTTAATAATTCTTTTTGTGGGTGGATAGCTTTCATATTGAATAGCTGATATCATGAAAAAGTTATTATCACACCTGATAAAAGCCTTTCAATACCCAGTATTTCGTAACAAACTCTTAGAAATACATCTTTCTTTAAATATTCTATGTAACTATTAATCCTTATGATGCTGGAACCAGATACATGTATATGTACATTCTTCGTAAACAATGCAGACCCATTTCAGAGGGCTCCTAAAGGAGTCCAGTGAGATGGGCGTGCACTGTTTGTCATACTTTATTTTGGGGATACACTGCTGAAGAGCTAATAGGAGCTTTCTGCTTTACTTTCATCTTTCTTTAACCTATCTTCTGTATACTATCAATGACTCCGAATTTAATTGCATTTATAAGGAAAGAGAAGATGTATCCAACAGCCTTTATTTGCATAAGGGTAAAGACATCCAATGGCACTTGCCAAGAGGAAAGGGTTGACAGACTTAAGTTTGATATAAACCTGCAATAAGTACTGTGTAGAAATATTTCCATGCAGATTTGGATAATTGCTGTATGGTAAGTCAAAGAAACTTGTTTTGAATAACAATACAATGTACATGTATAACCAGGAAAAACAAGATTCCCCTCATAGCTGTTCAATGTCTAACCCATTACTCCTTAAAAACAACTTTTTACGCCTCTACATGTACTTTATTCCTCCACTGATTAACATAGTTCCATTTTATACAGTCAAGGATTCTAACACACTTCGCGCACGCCCCTATAAAAACAAAGAATGAACGTTTCAGTGTTTGAATTTTATGGCTTCGAAAATGCGTACCCCAAGAAATGTAGCACCGTTGCTTCGGTGCAAATTAATAATTTGCACCGAAGCAACGGCGTTAATTTAAGGTAAAATTATGTGTTAGAATCGAAATAATAAATTAATACCAGTGTTTTATCTAACAATCGAACACGGGTGGTCGTTGAGATGCTGGTAATTAAACCACTAAAGGCCTCATGATTAAATTACTTTGCATCTCAACTCTTAACAGTGTTTGATTGCACGATAAAACACTGGTATGAATTTATTATTATATGAATGCTAAAGGCGCATTCTGCTTACTTTCAACCTGCTTTAAGTAATCACCTGTTTTTAAAACTAGAAACAGGCTAAAGGGTAATGGGTGAAGAGGTGCGACTCCATAAAGTAAGCTGAAAGTAAAGTAGAAATTTGTAAGTGCTTTTTTTTGCTTAACAAATATAATTTATAGGCCACTTCCTGCTTTCCTTTCATTAAGCAGTCACGGGTATAATACATTGAAAGAAAGCTTTCATTTGATAAGAACTAGGAATTTACCTCAAAAAGAAGAAACAAGGCATTAATGGTATACATTTATTCAATAAGTAAAATATTGTATAGCAAATAATAAAAGACTGTTGCAACAGTACAAAAACCATACTATTACAATATTGTAGACTGTTAAATATAAATGCAAGCACAACCAATATATACTATATGGTCTGAGGGTGATCTACTGACTCGATTTGAGACACTGGGATGCACATGTATATCTCTATATATAATAGTATAGCTACAGTATAAAACGTAAATGAACAGTCAAATAAGTGTTTAGCAACTGCTAACAACAAAATAGATTGACAATCTTAAGGAAAAGCCATAGCTTAACTCATTGAATCCTTAAATCAACAATTCCAGTTTCCAATTAAGTTTCTATTTCTGACTAAATAGGGCCATTTTTATGCTTCACAGAATAGGCCCAGATCAGAGGGTCCCTACAGAAGCCCTTTGATGTGGGTCTACATTGTTTGCACAGGACAAGTGTGTTCTTCACAGATATGCTTCACAGTGTAGACCCAGATCATAGGGTTCCTATTTGCCCACAAAAGATTTGACTGTTATGTAAATATGTCGTGCAGAGTATTGTCTTAACCTTTTCACTGTCAGGTGCAAAGTTTTGTCAAACCCTTTGACTCCAGAAAGGTCAAGGCGATCTAGTTTTAAATGTTTGCCAATATATAATGCCCATAATCTGAATACATAATGATATAGGTGAGTCTAAGGTGACATACCGGGAAGAGCAGATAATGCTGATGAAGAAGCTAGTCAAACAGTGTATAGCAAAATGAGTTTTAACCCTTTCCTTCATAGTTACGTCACTCCATGGAAGTATATTTTCTGTATACAGTAAAATCTCTCTATTACGACCACTAAAACGAAGACTAGTTGATTGGATAAAATACAGGTGACAGCTTAAAACAAGGTGACAGTAGGAGCTTTCTGTTTTACTGTCACCTTGCTTTAAGCAGTCACCTGTCGTAAACATCTTATAATTTACACAATTTAGTCTTCGTAATAGAAGGGTTCTACTGTACTAGTACATGTACTAACTTTTCATGCTTCATACCCTGTCCAAATGTACAGGGGAGAATACATTCAACCAGGTAACCCGGCGTCCGATCAGGATCAAAACTGTTTGCAACTCATTCAAATGAATCTTCCACTTTTTTCAAACAAAAAGCTGTTATTATCTACATTTTATTGCATTTTATTTAAACAGGGAAACATAACGTCTTCCCAACTGTATGAGGTTGCAAACTTTTCCTACATCCTGAGTCCTGACATGTGGCTACTTAAAGTAGACTGAAAGTAAAACAGAAAACTTCCTCTGGAGCTTTCTGTTTTACATTCAGCCTGCTATTAGTGATGACCGTGTCTTAAATACCAACACAAGTTATGAAGGAAGGGGTTAAAGCCAGTACCTAATAAATTACAAGCAATGAAAATGATATCCATTTAAATTCATTCATAAAGAAGACAAAACTAGATCTACAATGTTGAAACATAATCATAGCAGAAAATAAAAACATGACATACATGTAGATCTATAAAGATTGGCCTCATAACCTGTAAAAGATTTAAATATTAATGATAAAATATGCAAAAATAAAATAAAGTAAAAAACAATATGCCCCCCACTACTACTACTACGTGGTGTAGGGGCATAAAAAAGCACTTAACATTTGTTAATAAAACCATTCTTTATGCATGTATATACATTCTGAATCATGGTATTAAAAATTGTGTAGAAAATGGCATGACTGGCTTTATGAACTACAGTCGAAACTCGATACTTCGAACTCACTTAATTCGAAATAACCAGCATTTCGTACGTTAAATTTCGATAATCAATCTCGACCAAGTCGAACATACCCGTATTTCAAAGGCTAAGCCACGTTTTAACTTTGAAATATGGTTATGTTCGAAGTAAAGTGAGTTTGAAGTATTGAGTTTCGACTGTCTTTATGTTTACATAGCAACCATCATTAAGAGCACCAAGAAAAACATGTAGCTTAGCAGCAAAGCAATGTACAGCAAGATGTGACACACTACAGTGTGGATTTACTGTCAGCAAAGCAGTTTTAACCCTCCACCCCTAGAAGCACCTTTAAGTGTGTTGTCTTATTCATAATACATGTACCGGTATATATATCAGGGCTACAGATAAGAGGTGTATTTCACAAACTAAAATCTTTATTTCTGCATTAAACCCTATGGTGTTACTACTCATTAGAATCGTCTCTTTGAGACGATTCTAATCAGTAGTAACAACATAGGATTTGGTTCTGAAATGAGTGAGAAAATGTTGGATTTGTTCAGTTTACTTCCTCTTATCTGGATCCCTGTATATGATATACCAGTACCTTTGGATGCTTTTAATGCCTTATTAAAAAGCATAGAAAAGTATACATCTATCCTGGCAGGTGCTTTAGTAAAGCAGAAAGCTTCTATAGGAATATTCTGCTTTACTTTCAGCCTGTTTAAACCCTGTACTCCATAGATATGCCTTTTTACGCATTTAATGAAATCCTCCACTGAAGACAAAAATATTTTATTCATTAATGAATGTGAAGCATTAGAAATATTTTCTATATCCTAGCAGATGGAAGCTTAAAGCAGGCTGCAAGTAAAGAAGAATGTGGCTTAAGGCATATTTTGCTTTACTTTCAAACTGCTTCAAGTGGTCATCTGTCTTCAGAACTAGTAACAGGCTACGGAGTAAACTGAACACAAACTAGGGAGGTTCAAGTATCATAAGAAACATATTCTATATATTCTAGCAGATGGAGGCTTAAAACAGGCTGAAATTAAAGCAGAATGTGTCTTGGGCACATTCTGGGCTACTTTCAACTTGCTTTAAGTGGTCACCTATATTCAACACTAGCAAAAGGTTATGTAGTAAAGGGTTAATAAGGCATTGCATTTTAATGTTCGATACACAACAATTTCGGCTAACACAGCAATGAACATTAATGTTTCAAACACTACAGTATAGATTTACTGCCAGCAAAGAAATGTTATTTGACACACAGCAATGTAAGCAATCTGCTAACAAAGTAATGCATGGTAATATTTGACACACTACAGTGTAGATTTACTGCTGGCCAATCAAGGTAGTTATATGGATAGTTAACACAAGACAATGTAGGTTTATTGTTGGCCAAGAAATATTCAGTCATTACATTTGACACAATAAAATTTAGGTTTACTGATAGCCCAGCGATGTTCAGTAATTACATTTGATACCATGAATGATTACTGCTGGCCAAGCAAATTGATCAGTTATTACATTTGACACAATACAATGTAGGTTTAGTGTTGGCCAAGCAATGTTCAATGAAAACATTTGACACAATACAATGTAGGTTTAGTGCTAACAAAGCAATGTACAGTAATAATTGACACATTACAATGCAGGTTAATAACCCAGCATAACTATGTACAGTATTATTTGAAACACTACAATATAAGTTTACTGCTAGCAAAGTGATTTATAGAAATAGATGACACATTATACAATAGTATCTCACAACAAGAGCCCCATGGGGCATATTTCGCTCACCTGAGAAAATAGCTGAAAAAATGGCGATAATAATTTAGGTCCAGGACTGACCTAGATATGCAACAGACCCGAACAATTTGAACAAATTATGTAAAGTATATTTAAAAGTGTCACCATACCGAATATAAAAGCTCTGGCCATATTAGTGTCAGAGAAGAAGATGTTTGAAATTTTCTCTATATAACTCTATGTAAAACTGTCTGCAACCGACCAGAACCATTTGAACAATTTTGGTATAGGACATCTAGAAGTGTCACCATACCAAATATCAAATATCTGGCCATATTAGTTCCAGAGAAGAAGACGTTTGAAAATTTCATTATATAACTCTATGTAAAACTGTGACCCCCGGGCAGGGCCAATTTCGACCCCAGGGGCATAATTTGAACAAACTTAGTAGAGGACCTGTAGGCGATGCTATGTGCCAAATATCTAAGCTCTGGCCCTTGTAGTTTCAGACAAGAAGATTTTTTAAGTTTTCAATGAAAAAAATCTATTTTTAGCTCCTGTGACCTAGTTAAGCAACTGACCAGAACCATTTGAACAATTTTCGTATAGGACATCTAGAAGTGTCACCATGCCAAATATCAATGCTCTGGCCACATTAGTTTCAGAGAAGAAGACGTTTGAAAATTTCACTATATAACTCTATGTAAATCTGTGACCCCCGGGGCGGGGCCAATTTCGACCCCAGGGGCATAATTTGAACAAACTTGATAGAGGACCTGTAGATGATGCTATATGCCAAATATGTAAGCTCTGGCTCTTCCAGTTTTTGACAAGAAGATTTTTTAAGATTTCCTTATTTTTTCACTTTGGTTGCCATGGCAACCAGAGTTCTGCATTGTTTTTAATTCTTTGAACAAATTTGAAAGAGCTTGACCCAAGGAACATTTCTGTAAAGTTTGGTTGAATTCTGTAAAGCCGTATAGGAGGAGATGTCATTTGAAGCAATTGTTAACGACGACTAACGACGGACGACGTCGGACACAGGGCCATCCCAATAGCTCACCTTGAGCCTTTGGCTCAGGTGAGCTAAAAAGCAAAGTGCAATAACACTTAACATACTACAGTGTAGGTTTATTGCTACTTAAGGCAAACCTTTATACAATACACTAACTCATTGAGCCCTAGCAACAAATATATTTGTACTTTACAGTGTACCTTTGAGGACTACACTTGCACCATACAAACAGTGTAGACCCAGATCAGAGGGTTCCTAAAGGAGCTCTCTGATCAGGCACTAATCTGTCATTTTGCAAAAAATTGTACAAAAAAAACCCAACCCTAAATAATCAATGAGTAGGTAATATTGCGAACAGTACATAAAATTGTTCTAAAATTGATTTTTCAAAAAAATATTTTTAAAACAGGGTCAGAGTGTCAAACAGTTTTGATCCTGATGAGACATTGAATTATGCGGCGTCTCACTAGGATCACAACTATATGCACAGATAACGCAACACTTCCATCGCAAGCGTTCAAGAGTTATACATTAACCCATTACCCCATAGCCTATTTCTAGTATTGAAAATAATTGACCTCTTAAAGCAGGTTGAAAGTAAAGCAAAATGTACCTTAAGGTAGCGGTTTACGATCGATACTGCAAGCGGATTTTTCTAATTTATTGTTGTGATTGATGATTACGTAACGCTTTATAACGGACCACTGGAGCTACTTATAAAATTTCTGAGACATGGTTCCCTCGAGGAGATACCCTTTCATCTGCTTCAAACCGCACGAAAATCGAACCCCAACTGCCAAAGTTAGGGGTGTTCAAAAGTACCGCTTGCTTCAAATTACGTAATGCCGGAAACTCCAATTTACTGACTGATGTGTCAATTAGGCTCTCGTGACCACCCGGTATTCAACTAAGACCTTTTTTTTCAACAAATAACATGACCCAGCTTATCATCAATCATTTCGTTAAACTCCACCCCAAATTAACAAAGCCAATCATATAAAAATAATGATTTTAATACGGTTAAAGTCGTAAATCACCTCTGACAGCTTCGGAATAAACCACCTATCTAGTCACGTAATCTACGCAATTGAGGCACCCAACGGAATTCTGACACGTGATTTACTGGTAAGATGACCGAGAAAGCGTTTGTTTAAGCAAGACAGAATTTGGTAATTTGTAGAAAATACCTTTATCTATCAGGATTTGTAAAAAAGTATAAAACGACTATTTTACCAATCATTTCGTAAAACGCTACCTTAACGCGCATTCTGCTTTGCTTTCAGCCTGCTTTAAGCTACAATCTGCTAGGGTAAAAAAAAAAATTACTTAGGGCACATGTTTTTGACCGTATAAATTGGAACTATTTTCTTCAGTGGAGGAATAAATTCCAGGCAAAAAAGGTGTATTTATGGGGTAATGGGTTTAACCTTACAAACCTTTATGACAGAAAGAGTTATGGCTTACTCATTGAATTACTATCAAACAATATGATGATGATGAGTTGGGTTTTACGGCACTGCGACACAAAATAGGTCATATAGCGCCGATGAGTTAATGAGGGATGATGATATGAGATGATAATGATCTCAGGAAGGTGATTTCGGCTAATCTCATGCATTGTAAAACAGTGAATGGGATCAAAACCACCGACCTGCCTTCCTTTTAGTTCTTGTCAGAGGGGATGATTTCGGTCTAATAAACAGAAAAAATTCCCTATGACAATTAAGCCCCAGAACTACGGCATCAAACAATATCTACACTTTTGTATTACCCATAGCAACTAATACTGGGAGGATTTCAAATACAGTGAAACCTCTCTATTACGACCACTAAATTAAGTTAATAAACATGTGTTTATGACAGGTGACTGCTTAAAGCAAAGTGACAGTTAAAAAGAAAGCTCCTTTAGGAGCTTTCTGCTTCACTGTTACATTGCTTTAAGCAGTCACTTGTCTTTTATACAATCTATTAGCCTTTGTTTAAGTGGTCGTAATAGCGAGGTTTGACTGTACATCTGTACTTCAATTCTGAAGCAAACAATATGAAAGGAAAAAGGTTAAAGGTCTTTAAAAAACCCAATGACGTATCCTCGATGAGCTTGCACAAATAAAGTAAAAATGCTTTTGACAAAATAGTTATGTATAATTATACTTGGACAAGAGACCCAGAGGGTCACATTTCGCTCACCTGAGGACACTGTACCATAGAATCTGACTGGGCAAGAAAACATTTTGATATAGCTATGACCCAGGTGTCATAATTTGATCTTGGTAGAGGACCACAATGCGAAGCTACATGTCAGATATTAATGATCTGGGCCTTACGGTTTAAGAGAAGAAGATTTTTAAAGGTTTTCCTATAAAAACTGATAAGCCCCTGGGTGGGGCCAATTTTGGCCTGGGGGTCATAATTTGAACACACTTGGTAGAGAACCACAAGGCAAAGCTATATGTCAAATATTAAGAATCTGGGTCTTACAATTTCAGAGTAGAAGATTTTTAAAGGTTTTCCAATATAAGTCTATGTAAAACTGATAAGCCCCGGGGCGGGGCCAAATTTGATCAACGGTTCATAATTTGAACAATCTTGGTAGAGTACCATAGGGCAAAGCTACATGTCAAATATAAATGATCTTGGCCTTACGGTTTCAGAGAAGAAGATTTTTAAAGGTTTTCCTATGAAAAACTAATAGGCCTCAGGGCGTGGCAATTTTTGGCCCGGTGGTCATAATTTGAACAATCTTGGTAGAGGACCACAAGGCATAGCTATATGTCAAATATTAAGAATCTAGGCCATACAGTTTAAGAGAAGAAGATTTTTAAAGGTTTTCCTATATAAGTCTATATAAAACTGATAAGCCCCGGGGCGGGGCGAATTTTGACCCAGGGGTTATAATTTGAACAACTTTGGTAGAGGACTTTAATGCAAAGCTACATGTCAAATATTAATGATCTAGGCCTTACAGTTTCAGAGAAGAAGATTTTTAAAGGTTTTCCTATGAAAAACTGATAAGCCCGAGGGCGGGGCCATTTTTGGCCCGGGGGTCATAATTTGAACAATCTTGGTAGAGGACCACAAGGCAAAGCTATATGTCAAATATTAAAGATCTGGGCCTTACAGTTTCAGAGAAGAAGATTTTTAAAGGTTTTCCTATATAAGTCTATGTAAAACTGATAAGCCCCGGGGCGGGGTCAATTTTGAACCGGGGTCATAATTTGAACAATCTTGGTAGAGGACCATATGGCAAAGCTACATGTCAAATATTAATGATCTAGGCCATACAGTTTCTGAGGAGAAGATTTTTAAAGGTTTTCCTAAGAAAAACTGATAAGCCCAAGGGCGGGGCCATTTTTGGCCCCAGGGTCAAAATTTGAACAATCTTGGTAGAAGATCATCAGGTTATAATACATACCAAATATCAAAGGTCTGGGCCTTTTGGTTTTTAAGAAGAAGATTTTTAAAGATTTTCTTATGCATTAAAAGTTGTCTATACGGTCATGTTAGAAAATCTGGTCCCAAAGCAAGGGGAATAACTCTAGCCAAAAACTTTGAACAAGATTTCGTTCCCCCTTGTCACTGATGCTTCTGACAAAGTTTGGTTGAAATTGATTCAGTGGTTTCAGAGGAGATGTTGTTTGAAAATGTGGACGTACGACGTACTACGGACGACGGACGTAATGGGATCACAATAGCTCATCCTGAGCCTATGGCTCAGGTGAGCTAAAAAGTAAATACAATATTACTTGTATAATATATTTATTGCAAATATTTTTTATAAGCAGTCTAAATTCTGTAACAAAAATATGAAAATCACTAACACTTGAACAAAATCATTTTGATTAAAGGCATGGTGTATAGAAGGTGGTTTCAGGCAGCGCTGGTGACATGACAGTGCCAGGATACAGCGCTGGCCCTCTCTACAATGACACCCAATGGGAGACAAAAAATGTGCGTTGTTCAGAGGGGGTTGTTAAAGGGAGGGAAATTGGCTTACATTTGCAAACAGCTTGAATTCAGATCAGACGCCACGTTATGCGGCGTCTGATCTGGATTCCAACTGCTTGTCACTCGTCATTAAGGTTTTTTTGTCAAAATGTCCATTATGTAACTTTGAGAAAAACAGCAGACAACAATTTTAAGCAGACGACATAGCAACCGTGAATAAGTTGGACATAATTGTTCTGTTTAGGGAACAGCGACAAAGGTCGTTGTAAGGGGAGTCGTTGTTGAGAGGGCCGTTGTAGAGAGGGAGCACTGTAGTATCTGCTACTGCTGGCTCTCTTGAGATATAAAGCATGTAGGGTGGCAAGTTTTCAAACCTTAACTCATTACCCCATAAATACACCTTTTTTTCACCTTTAATTTATTCCTCTACTGAAGAAAATAATTCCAATTTATACTGTTACAAATAAGAATCATAAGAAATGTTTTCTATATTCTAGCAAATGGTAGCTTAAAGCAGGCTGAAAGTTAAGCAGAATGCACCTTAAGGCGCATTCTGCTTTACTTCCAACCTGCTTTAAGTGGTCACCTAACTTCAAAACTAGAAACAGGCTATGGGGTAATGGGTTAAGTATTTTCACCTTAGATTATTAACAATTTTAAGACAGGAGGTTGCTTATACCATATGGTAGCTTACAGCTAGCTGAAAGTAAAGCAGAAAGCTCATTGAGGCACATTTTGCTTTACTTACAACCTACTTTCAGTGGTCATATGTCTTCAACACTACAAACAGGCTATAGGGTAATGGGTTAAGTCTTTTCCCCATTTTTTCAGTTGTAAGACTGGGGATTGCTTATATCATGCTGAAAGTACAACAGAAAGCACTTTAAGCATCCACTTGTCAGAATGCAGAAAGCATTTTCAATACCGGTAGTTATTTAACTGATATAGTAGAAGCATGAAAAGTCATTTCTATGAGGAATCTTAACCCTTTACTCCATACATATGCCTTTTTACGCAAATAATTTATTCCTCCACAGAAGAAATTATTTTCAATTTATAGTCACGAATATGACATTGTGTCATAAGAAATATTTTCTAAATTCTAGCAAATGGAAACAGCAGGCTGAAAGTAAAGCAGATTGTGCCTTAAGGCGCATTCTGTTTTACTTTCAACCTGCTATAATTGGTGATCTATCTTCAAAACTAGAAACAGACTATGGAGTTAAGGGTTAAACGATGTCAAAAGGCATTTTTGTGGAATGATGAGTTAAAGAAATGTTTGCTTTACATTCAGCAGCAGCCAGTGTTTTTGTAGGATCAGTTTCCTATGGTTCATTTATCATGACAGGGTACAAAGTATGACAGGCCGTACCAATGAGGAGTTTCTATGAGGGACACTACCTTAAAACTGTAGCTACAGTAAAACCTCTCTAGGTCAACCACTAAAATAAGGCTTACTGATGGTATGAAAGACAAGTGACAGTTTAAACCAAGGTGAAAGTAAAACAGAAAGCTCCTAAAGGAGCTTTCTGTTTTACTTTCACCTGGCTTTAAATGGCCACCTGCCTTAAACATCCCAATAATCTACATAATGTAGTGGTCATAATAGAGGTGTTTTACTGTATATTTCATTGACCTGAGTATATAACATAGAAATGAGGTACACTGAAAAGCTACTAGGTGGTCACATATTGATGGGTTTCAACAAACCTGGAGTGAAATAGGCCTTTACTTGTTAACCCCTAATGGCATGTAAAAACATGCATCATTTACAAACAGAGTACCTGTTAAGAGTTCACTTATGTCCTACCTGTATACAAAGAGTTCACTTGTCCTATAAAGACAGAGTAGACCCGCTGACCCAGATCAGAGGGCTCCTACAGGAGACCTCTGATCAGGGGCTTCACTGTTTATCATTTTGCAATATATTAAAACAAATACACCCGAATGGTAAACAATAGACTAGGTTTCAATGGGATGAATGTGTTAGGATGAATGTGTTACACTAGGCCTTTAACTCAACCATGTCATAGAATAGAGCAATCCATCCTGCACTGTAGACATAATCACATTGCCTCAGAAAAATATGTTTGTATGGTCAAACGTATACAAATACAAATATTATATGTATAAAGCTACTTTCTTACACAATCAACTACATGTACTTTGGCCTAATCTGCAAGATGTTTTGTGGAAGCACAAAGTGAATATACTAAAACAAAGGGTTCCAGATAAAAATGTGTAGTTATAAACTATGCATGCACTGATTTCCAACATCTTTCTCCGTCATACCTCCACCGAACCCTATGGTGTGACCAATCATTAGAATCGTCGCAATGCGACGATTCTAATGAGTGGTCACGCCATAGGGTTTAGTGGAGGCATAAGGATTTTGTGTTTTGAAATATGCACCTTATCTGGAGCTCTGAAACCTTGTTCACCACACAGTAGTAAAACCTGTGTACACCGGTCACTACATAGGAAGTATAGTCTTCTAAAAAAGATGTAGTTTATTGCAGGTCAACAGTAATGCAAAAAGATCCTTTGGAAGCTTTCTGCATTACTGTTGTTCTGCATTGAGCAATTATCTGTAGTTAGATACTGTAATACAGTCGAACCTCATGAGTCAATATAAACTCACTTAACCCATTACCCCAAAGCCTGTCTTTAGTTTTGAAGACAGGTCACTTAAAACAGGTTGAAAGCCTTTCAGGCACATTCTGCTTTACTTTTAGCCTGCTTCAAGCTTCCAACTGCTAGGATATAGAAGATATTTCTAATGCTGCATATTTATGACTGTATTACGGTAAGTGGAACTATTTTTTTTCAGTGGGGGAATCAATTTAGGTGTAAAAAGATGTATCTATGGGGTAATGGGTGAAATAGTATATGCTGGATGAGTCTTCAGCTCAAAACAAATATACATTCACTGAACACTGTCTATAACACAATCAACATGTACATACAATAATTTGAAAAAGATGCTCAGTGGATTATGGATGTGTACATTTCTATTACAGTCAAACTTCGATATCTCGAACTTGCTTAACTATATTTTGAAACATTAATTTGCCTTATTTCAAGCTCAGTTAAGGTGAACATACCCGTGTTTCAAAGTTAAAAAGTGGCTTATTAACTTTGAAATACGGGTATGTTCGACTTTAAACAGAGTGCGAGATATCGAAGTTTGACTGTATTTCATCTCTTCTGGTTATCTTTAACTATTTGCATGCTGGGTGATATTTTCGTCTGCAACAATTGTCATCTGCTACATGTCTAAAAATAGAACTTTCAAAATTTCTTTTCAACACAAGGTCAGAGTGTCGAACACTTCTGATTCTGACGAGACACTACGTTACGCAGTGTCTCATTGGTATCCAAACTGTTTGCATAGATAATCACGATTCTGCCACTAGCATCCATGGAGTTAATTCCTGACTTCAACATCTATGCATCTACTACAGTGATACAGGTCCAGGGGTACACAACTCTTTGTGTTTGGCAAACTATGGTTAATGCTGAGAGGGCTGGTAGACTACAATAGTAACTTGCTGCCCAGTCAATCTGCTATACCCAGCAGACAATGCTGATTGTCTTATACAGTCATAACTTGTGATAACCCTTCCCCACAATAGCTTGTTTCAGTCTTTAAGGCAGGTGGTTGCTTAACCCATTCCCCCATAAATATGCCTTTTTTCGCCTTTAATTTATTCCTCCACTGAAGATAATAGTTCCACTTTAAGCAGTCATAAATATTAATGATAAATAATATTTTCTGTATTTTAGCAGATGATAGCTTAAAGCAGGCTGAAAGTAAAGCAGAATGTGCCTTAAGGCACATTCTGCTTTACTTTAAACCTGCTTTAAGTGGTCACATATCTTCAATACTAGAAACAGGCTATGGGGTAATGGGTTAAAGCAGGCTAAGAAATATCAAAAATACCCTTTAGGAGCTTTCTGATTTACTTTCAGCCTTCTTTAGGCATACACCTGTAATGATGCAGGATACATGTTAAATGGTAAAAGTATGAAAATGTAATGTATATGTATGAGGAACAAGCTCTGAAAGGTGCTTGGTGGGTCGGGTGGGGGATGGTTAAGCTACCAGTAACCACTTAACCCATTACCCCATAAATAGCCCTTTTTACACCTCTATTTTATTTCTCCCCTGAAGAAAATAGTTCAATTTGTTACATTCATGAGTAAGTATGATAAGTATATTATCAATATTCTAGCAGATGATGGCTTAAAACAGGCTGAAAGTAAAGCAGAATGCGCCTCAAGGCGCATTCTGCTTTAATATCAACCTGTAAGTAGTAACAAGTCTTCAAAACTAGAAACAGGCTATGGGGTAATGGGTTAAAAAACTTACATCTTATGGTAGGTGTGAAGCTTAGTGCAGAACAAAGTACATAATGCAGAAAGTTCCCATAATGATCTTGCTGTATAATTTTGGCCTTTCCTAAAAAGTTCAAATATTATACCAATCTTTTCTTTTAGTGGTGTCTTGATGTAAGCAACAAGTAAAGGAGCTTTCTGCAGTACTTTTGTTGCGCATAAAGCTGCCACGTCCACAAGACACTGTCTTAAAGTCTGATCTGGGTCTACACTTCTTTCTTAAAGAGTAAATACACACTTTTAGCAGAAGAAAGGTTAATACACATCTAGTATTGATGAATGCACTCAAAGTCCTGAGGATTCAGTTTTAAATAGCTCTAGGTGTCAGCTTAAAGTATAATGGAAGTAAAGCCTTAAACACAGAAGCACTACATGTATATAGTGCTCCAGATAAGAGGGAGTGAACTGAACAAATCAAACATTTTCTCACTTGCCTCAGCACCAAATCCTATGGTGTGACTACTCATTAGAATCATCTTGAAGAGACAATTCTAATGAGAAGTGACATTATAGGGTTTAATGCAGAAATAAAGATGTTAGATTTTGAAATACCCCACTTTATCTGGAGCTCTGATAGACTACATACCTTGTATTCTATACTTGTGACCTGTACACTACTGATGGCTACTGAGAAAATGGTTAAAGTAAAATGTTGTATAAAATGTCACTGGTATAAGAAATACTTTATTAACAATCATTGAATGATTTAATGTAAAAACACAAGCAAGCAGTAGGCTGAGATTCCAATGACTAATTCACTCAAACATCTTAAGTTCTTAACCCATCTCCTGCTTATAATTCGCATATATTGATGCTTTTAGAAAAACAGTGTAAACCCAGATCAGACAGCTCCTTCAGGAGCTGTCTGATCTGGGTATGCACTGTTTTATATGATCTAACATGAGTCTGTGCTGCACACTCTTTTCTGTAGGTTTTTCTCCATATTTTATTAGCCAATGTAAAATTCAGTTAATACATGTTCATAGTGGGTAGAAATTTATATATGAATATTCAGCGGGAGATGAGTTATCTACTGAGCCGACTCCATTGTAGCCTTGTCAGCAGCTCACCTGCCGGCCTGTATTTCCCCACATTCGTTGAGCACTACAATATCATAGGGAGAGCACTGTGAGACATCCAGCCTATTGCAAATCCACCCATAGAAGCCTTTCTCAAAATCCCTAATCTCCCTACACCAGTGGTGAAGGAACCATGACAGTTGTATTACCATGCCATACAGGCCTAACACAAATGCTGAACCCGCTATTGTAAAAGGGAAGGTCAAAATGAGCACAGGGCATAGAAACAGCTTATGCCAGATCGTTCTCTCTTCGCTGAAGTACACTATGGCGTTATACCATGTGAGGGTACCAAGATAAAAGGAAATACAAAATGATGAGATGAATGCAAAAGGCATGAACAGTATTGTAAGTAGAAATATATGAGGGCCTACTTCTTTTCCGAACACACATTTGCTGGAAGGTGTCTTCTCAGTCTCATTGAGCTTGTTCAGTTCCTCCTCTGTCATCTCCAGTTGAACTTTGACCTGCTGGCCTGGCGTTTGACCCGTAGTCACCACTCCAGTCAAGGTCACTACTTGCGGCTCTGACTGACAGACCTCTACCCAGCCTGATTTCTCCACGGGCTGCTCATTAAATCTTGCCCGGCGCGACAATGATGACTCCCCTTCATGTGCTGTCTGAGACAGGAGACTAGTTTCAGTTGCCGCTTCCTCTGTCGACTCTTCAATACTACAGCTTGCCATCTTAAGTCATCAAAAAAGTATTGTTATTCTTAAATTTATATGACTTCATATGTTGTTCTGTTTGTATACATTGAATGTTTGCACTTGTAACTAGCTGCAATTATGACACTCTATGTGACAATTTCTCTGTCAATTCTGTATAAATTTGTCCATCATTGGTATACCTGCAAGATATTTTGTCTCCATTCATATGGAATCTACCGGTATGTCTTTTGAGATAAGCTGAAAAGAAAATCACTAATCAATATTGCTATAGAATACCACTAACCCTTAGCCTGCCACTCACGACTATAGCTCCATATGCAAACAGCTTGGATCCGGATGAGACGCCGAGTAACTCGGCGTCTCATCCGGATCCAAGCTGTTTGACACTCGGACAAAAAATTTCAGCAATTTTGAGCAACTTTGAAGCACTTTGAAACTTGAAGCAGAGGAGAAATATAGCAGACGACAATTTATTTGGCGGGCTAAGGATTAATACCATTACTTCATAGATAGGCCTTTTTAAATTTTATGCCTTTAACTCATTCTTGAATTTATTCCACTTAAGAAAATAGGTTCACTTTATAGTCTTAATGGGACTCGCAACCGGATGGTGTACTTGTCAAAATAAAATAAAATACTCAAATAAAAGCAATTGTGTGACATTATTGGGCTTCTGACATTAAAAAAATAATGATCAGTCCAAACAAGAGCCGCATGCGGCCATAAATCGCTCACCTGGTACCCATGTTTACGGTCATGGTAAATTGGACCAGTAATGATAAAATTCCACTATAAGCCATCACCGTTAAATTAACCCCCACCCACAGGCAGCCATGTTGTTTGAACTAGGAAGATTCTTTGAAGAAAACTGGCAACGGGTCACCCATCATTACTTTTTTATAAAAATATTCTTTAATCAGACCAATAGTTTCAGAGAAAAAGATTTTTGAAAAATTTCTATACAGAAATATAAGGAAAACTTGCCCCACCCACTGGCGGCCATGATTTTTAAGATATCAAAATCATTTTAAAAAATCTGGTAGAGGGTCACCCATGGATCATTTGTGTAAAATTATTTTCAATTTGGACCAGCAGTTTCACAGAAGAAGATTTTAAAGTTTTAACTATACAGTATCATAAGGAAAACATGCCCCACCCACTGGCGGCCATGTTTTTTAAGATATCAAAATTATTTTTAAAGAAATCTGGAAGAGGGTCACCCATGGATCATTTGTGTACAATTATTTTCAATTTGGACCAGCAGTTTCACAGAAGAAGATTTTTAAAGTTTTTACTATATCCAGGTACCATAAAAGTTATTTTTTACATAGATAGTGGATATACTGGTTATTTTCAGCTTATAGTACGATGGGTAAGTTTTAACTATACAGTATATCATAAGGAAAATGTGCCCCACCCACTGGCGGCCATGTTTTTTAAGATATCAAAATTATTTTAAGAAATCTAGTAGAGAGTCACCAATGGAGCATATGTGTAAAATTATTTTCAATTTGGACCAGTAGTTTCCCAGAAGAAGATTTTTAAAGTTTTTACTATACAGTATCATAAGGAAAACATGCCCCACCCACTGGCGGCCATGTTTTTCAAGATATCAAAATTATTTTAAGAAATCTGGTAGAGAGTCACCCATTGATCATTTGTGTACAATTATTTACAATTTGGACCAGCAGTTTCACAGAAGAAGATTTTTAAAGTTTTTACTATATCCAGGTACCACCATTATTCGAACACCTAAGCATCTTCGAGTCAATTACAAATTTCTATATGAATAAAAGTTATTTTTTACATAGATAGTGGATATACTGGTTATTTTCAGCTTATAGTACGATGGGTAAGTTATTGCAACTAAAATCAGTTCTCTAACAATGTAAGCAAAGCATTGTGGCCCGCTTACCTAATTCTCAGTGGGATGCCAACCTAAATTCGAACAGCAGGTTTGACACCACAAAATGTTTACTATATGTAGCCCAGGGTAAGTGTTTGTTCATAAATTGTCAGACAAAACATAAAACAAGAGTCTGTAACCTCATAAAAAGTAAAAGTCAACTTCTTTACATGTAATTTACAGTAGTTTAGACATAAAGTATCAATTGTTAATGGCTACAGACAGGGCATTAGAAGGGGTCTCCATTTTGATATGAAATGCATCCAAAACAAAGAAGAAATTTCTTAAAGTTGTTGAATATATTTTTCTAAAATAAAACTAGTGTACTGGAACCTGTAAGATAAACAAATATTTTGTTTATTCCCTGTTACTTCTTATATGAAACACAATTAGGAAATAAACAAGAGCGTGTCCCAGTTAGACGAATGCCCCTGATGATACAGGGAGGGGATTCCAGACTATCAAATGTAAAATGTATGAGTTAGAGAGCAGAAACTGTCATGGAGCGCCATAAAAGCGCCATTTTGAGGAATTCAAGGGCCATTACTCCAAAGAGCCTAGCATAAATTGGCGCCGCTGGTTATCCAACTTGGTCTCCATTTTATGTCAACAAACATTTTCAGAAAGTTTGGTGAAGATCAGATGAAAAGCAATGTGTTTGTGAAACACAAATGCCCCCAGCCAGCGTCATGTTCTGTAATGTAATGCTTATTTGCAAAAGTAGGTCAAAAGTCATGGTCGCATGGTAAATGAAACATTGGCATGGTTGAACAAGTCTTAACACAAGAAACATACAAAGTGTGGAAGCTCTAGGCCTACTGGTTCAAATGTTATAGGCATATAAAGATTTATACAAAAGCCGGTCAAGGTCACAAGGGAAAAAGCGTAGGTATGGTTGGAAAGGTCTTGACACAAGAAATATATAAACAAAATATGAAAGCCGTAGGCCTAATGGGGCAAATGTTATAGCCATTTAAAGATTTTAACAAAAGTAGGTCAAATGTCAAGGTCACAATGTCAAAAAGTTTTGTATGGTTGGAAAGGTCTCGCCACAGGGAAGACACCTGCCAAGTATAAAAGGCCCAGGTGCAAAAATGCAAAAGTTATATCCAAGGTTAAGGTTTTTGGTTAAAGTTTGATTAAATAGATCAAAGGTCAAGGTCACATTGTCTAATACGCTGGTATGGTTGGAAAGGTCTTGACACAAGAAATATACATATAGAATATGAAAGGCTTGGGCCTACTGGTGCAAATGTTATAGCCATTTAAAGAATTTAACAAAAGTAGGTCAAATGTGAAGGTCACAAGGTCAAAAAGTTTTGTATGGTTGGAAAGGTCTTGCCACAGGGAAGACACATGCCAAGTATATAAGGCCCAGGTGCAAAAATGCAAAAATTATATCCAAGGTTAAGGTTTTTGGTTAAAGTTTGATTAAATAGATCAAAGGACAAGGTCAGGGTCACATGGTCTAATACGTTGGTATGGTTGGAAACGTCTTGAAACAAGAAATATACATATAAAATATGAAAGGCTGGGGCCTACAGGTGCAAATGTTAAAGCCATTTAAAGATTTTTACAAAAGTAGGTCAAATGTCAAGGTCAAGGTCACAAGTTCAAATATGTCTGTATGGTTGAAAAGGTCTTGACACGAGGGAGACACATGTCAAGTATAAAAGGCCCAGGTGCAAAAATGCAAAAGTTATAGCCAAGGTTAAGGTTTTTGGTTAAAGTTTGATTAAATAGGTCAACGGTCGAGGTCAAGGTCACATGGTCATAGACATTGGTATAGTTAGAAAGGTCTTAACACAAGAAATATGCATACAAAATATGAAAGCCCTGGGCCAACTGGTGCAAATTATATAGCCATTTAAAGATTTTTACAAAAGTAGGTCAAATGTCAAGGTCAAGGTCACAAGGTCAAAAAGTTTAATATGGTTGGAAAGGTCTTGCCATGAGGAATACACATGCCAAGTATAAAAGGCCCAGGTTTAAAAATGCAAAAGTTATAGCCAAGGATAAGGTTTTTGGTTAAAGTTTGATTAAATAGGTCAAAGGTCAAGGTCAAGGTCAAGGTCACATGGTCAAATATGTTGGTATGGTTGGAAAGGTCTTGACAAAATAAATATGCATACAATATATGAAAGCCCTGGGCCTACTGGTGCAAATGTTATAGCAATTTAAAGATTTTTTACAAAAGTAGGTCAAATGTCAAGGTCAAGCTCACAAGGTCAAAAAGTTTTAAATGGTTGGAAAGGTCTTGCCATGAGGAATATACATGCCAAGTATAAAAGGCCCAGGTTTAAAAATGCAAAAGTTATAGCCAAGTTTAAGGTTTTTGGTTAACGTTTGATTAAAAAGGTCAAAGGTCAAGGTCAAGCTCACATGGTCAAATATGTTGGTATGGTTGGATAGGTCTTGACAAAAGAAATATGCATACAAAATATGAAAGCCCTGGGCCTACTGGTGCAAATGTTATAGCCATTTAAAGATTTTTACAAAAGTAGGTCAAATGTCAAGGTCAAGGTCACAAGGTCAAAAAGGTTTGTATGGATGGAAAGGTCTTGATACAGGGAAGACATATGCCAATTATAAAAGGTCCAGGTACAAAAATGCAAGAGTTATAGCCAAGGTTAAGGTTTTTGGCACAGACAGACGGACGGACATTCTCACAGTTGGACATTTGTTGGGTATATTTTTTGTTTAAAAGTACCCAACAGTACACTAAAATACCCAACAATTACAATAGGGCAATCACGGAATGAATGGAATCTATTGTTCTCCCTACCCAACAAAGGACCTTTCGTGCGCTCGGACCAACAGACATGACAAAAACTATATGCCCCCGAATCGTAGATTCTGGGGGCATAAAAAAGTGATAAGGACCCCTAGTTTGAGATTTGATCAAATTTAGTGGTCTGAACCCTCAATATTATTTATCCAGACCATTAGGAATGAGGTAAATGTAAAAGTTTTGCAGCCGATACACCACTGGTCATTTTTGATGACAGAAAATGTAGTTTGTGGCAAAATTATGCATTGGGAAATTTGGGATTAGATGTAAATGCAATATTTATACTCAGATAAGTTCAACAAATGCCCTTTCACTTAGTTACTGATCTTTTTTGTCGATTTTGTGTTCTTGACATTTCTACCGGTGTTTCTGTCAAAATGTCATGCGCGGTTATGCAAATTTGTTTGTAACCATAGATGTCACGCGAAATGATTCAGGTGTTCGAATAACAGTTGTAAAGGGATACAGTATCATAAGGAAAACGTGCCCCACCCACTGGCGGCCATGTTTTTTAAGATATCAAAATTATTTCAAGAAATCTGGTAGAGGGTCATCTATGGAACATTTGTGTAAAATTATTTTCAAATTGGATCAGTGGTTTCAGACAAGAAGATTTTTAAAGTTTTTACTATATATGTAGCCATATAAGGAAAATCTGCCCCACCCACTGGCGGCCATGTTTTTTAAGATAGGAACATTATTTTTAAAAATCTTATAGAGGGCACCAATGGCACATTTGGGTAAAATTATTTTCAATTCAGACCAGTAGTTTTTGACAAGAAGATTTTTAAAGTTTTTTTCAATTGGTTGCCATGGCAACCACAATTTCAATTGGATGACCAATCTTAGAGAGTACCCTACAAGGTACAATCCTATGAAGTTTAAATGAAATTGACCCAGTAGTTTCCAAGAAGAAGATCTTTAAAGAAAAAGTTGACGACACACGACTGAGACGGACACAGGGCGATCACAATAGCTCACCTTGGCACTTCGTGCCTTGGCACTTCGTGCCAGGTGAGCTAAAAAAGTATCAAGAACTGTAATAGAATCTTAGTTTTTAAGATATTTTCCATCGGGTTTTTATAGCGCCAGTCGAAGGTATTGTTGTTGTTGTGCTTCTCTACAGAAATTGAACATGGGCTCAGACATAAACCCGAGCCGAATAATGTACTATCAATCGCAACACACTGAAGTACGTTAATTCGATACAACATAGCCTGTTTACCTGTGTTTTCGCCACCCTTAGCTATATTTTTCGCGCATGCGCTTTCTGATGTAACATTTCTTACTTGTTCACAGATCTAATTCTGAACTGAACATTCAATAACACGAATATATACAAATAAAACTTGTGAAATAAATACAAATGTAAATAACTGTACCGTTTTCGAACGAGGTCATTGCTCTGGATCACCGGGATGCTTTCTTGTCAATTCGCCACCTCCGACTGGTCGTTCGATAATTAGGTCAATGTAGGCTCTGTCAGTATGTTATAGTTTGTTTCATGAAATTTGAACATTGTTTAATGATTTTGAAATATTTATTTTTTTAAAAGTAGATAATAACTTTTACAACTTTACAATAAAAAAGTAACAACGGGCATATAGAGTTAAAATTACCAACATGTCCTTTGATTTGTTACCTTTTGTAAATTATTGTTATTTTATCTGTTTCTTTCGCATTTTCGGCGCTTGAAATCTTCCTTAGTGAAACTGTCCTAGTATTCGGATATCCTCTATAGTTTCGGACATCCTCGGTAGCCTGCTCGTGACGGAATTCTAAGTTTTGCTTAGGTGGCGAATTGACAAGAAAGTGGCGAAATGACAAGAAGCAAGGATATATATAGAACCTGTAGTCAAGTGGGTTAAGACATTTCCTTATTTTTCGTGCTTGTCTCCGTATGGAGGGTCACGGGTTCGAATCCCACCAGAGATTTTTTTTTTTTTTTAAATACTTTTTTTAACAGAATTTCTTATCCTAAACTTAATCTTACCCATTGTGGCCATTTATATAAGCATTTGACATATAGTAACAAATTACTATTTTTAATGCTAAATCCGGTTGCGAGCCTCTTTAAATATGCACCATAATAAATATGTTCTGTCATAATCAGAGCGAGGATCTGCTTTATGTTTTTAACAAGATATTTTTTCTCATTAGATCTATTATTTAATCACAGACTTGTACAAGACGGAATCGCAACTCAGCGAAGTTGAATAGGCGAGCATCTGAGCTCTCGCCGCAGTTGAAATTTACAAGATTATGTGTCACGTGACCACATCTACATTTTTTGCCTTGTTGTCCGTTATTTCTGGGGTGAAAATTTACCGGCTCGAGTGTATTTATTGACATTTTAGTGGATTTAAATGACTTGGTGGACATTTCTATCAATTCAAGGGAATAATAACCCGTGAACACAGCTTTGAAACAGACATTAATCATATTGACTACCAAAAGACATTATCTTAATGACTTATGGTCAGAGACCACTAAATCATTTTCCATAGACCTCCATTATAACGTTCAAGGCTGTGTTGACGAAATTTGAACCCGTTGAGGGGAACGGTATTTTTTCAAAAGAGCCAACCAAGTCTCATCTAAAAATAAACTGTAAGTGCCAGATTGACCATGCCAGATTTTTGCTACATCCGCCGAAACAGGATGACCCCCCTTTTTGCTGTAAATTTCTTACACCCAACCCGAAATTTACTGCATATTAAATATCGCTCCAAAAAATAACCAGAGTGTATTTTCGCTTCTCTAAAATACACTCAACTTGTGTGACAATGTCTATCGCAAGTAGGCCTATAGAAAACATTTTCATTACATTATTTGATTTATTTGCTGACTGGAGGCCGCCATTTGCAATCAGCTGTCAGGCTTTGACCAATGAAATCACTAGTTATTTACTGGTCTCTCACCTTTATCAAGTCTCGCCAAGTCTCGTATGCGCCGCACGAGATTTGCGATATAGCGCGATGTTGCAATTCCGTGAGTGTATAATTCCGTGATTTAATTAATTCTATAGAAATTTTCTTTTTAATGAGCAGCCTCTTTATAGGAAAGCTGATAGATATATAAAGGTAAGTAGAATGTCAAATGATCTGCTCCGTTGCCATACATTTTTAGCAGTGTACGTGTCTCATTTAGTATGTACATTCATGAACAAGTTAACGAGTAAAAATGTATCGCAACACCGGTATGTTTCATCAACTGATTCAAAAATCATCGCTGATAGGCCCTAATGGTTTTTGTTAAATAAAGTGTTCTTTATTTCGCCAATTGCATTTATAAAAAAAAGTTTTGTATAACATGAAACATTTACAAACCACTGGTTCCTTAGCTTGACTTGAGACATTGCACTCTTCGTTCTTTCACCGGTATCCGCATCAAGTTGTCTCCCTGGAAAAGGGCATTTTCCATCAAAGCACTGAAAGTACTTGCTTCAAGCTACCGCTCTGCACAGGACTTGTAACATGGGATGCATTGATGAAATCCCCAATTTCTTTTGCTGTAGCAGAATCGACACTTTCTAAAGAACTCATTGAATGCCACGTTTCTGTAATGACTGGGGTGCATGTCGTTGATTCGGAGTCAATGCCTGTGCGTATTTTTCCTACTTTTTCTATGAAAAAGTCGCTGAAATCATGCGCAAGTTGTTTTGAGGGAACGTTTTATGGCAGTGCGATTCCATTGTTTGCGCCAAAGATATACTAAGTGACTTTGAAAAGACTCTTCGTGTCCCGTTAACATGAGTCTACTTTTTCTGTGTAAAAAGTGACCTTTGATTTTGCTAACAATTTGTTCACTTTAGCACACTGCCTTCGATACAGTTGATGATCAATTGTGAGTTTGGATAATTTCCCCTATAGTTCCAGCTTATGCCTTAAATGATTTGCATCGTGAAGTTCCTGGGTGTACCATGGACATGATGACCTGCGAGCTATGGTCTTGGTGGACAATGGTGCATGCTTATTGATTTGTGATGTAAGTTTCCTGTGTATGCACACTGCCTGGATTCCTTATCAAGAAATACTGTAGTTTTTAGACCGTTTGCAGTGGATAGAGAGGGTCTGTTGACGACTACTAGATGCACTGTGAAATCTTTGATGCCTAATGTACAGTCAATGTGCTTAAAAGTTGAAAAATCCTGCCTCCACTACAGCGAGGGACATGTTTGATCTTATAGCCGTCAGGAACCAGTTCGCCTAAGCATGGTTTATCTGCAGCACTACCAAGCTAGGTATCAGTGAACTGACGGCCATTACATCAATATCATTTGAGATTATATAGTCATGTATAGCCAAAGCTTTACTTTTACTGATCTTGGGTTTAAACTGCAGAGTTTTATTTGCTTCCGAGGTTTGCTGGACATGGGCTGTTCATAATTTACATGATTGAGATTATGATTTTTTGCTTTAGGATGTTCAACTGAGTTTCAAGTTTACTATTTGTTTGACAAGTACTGGAAACAACTTCTACTGAATGTGGCAATTCTCTCACAATTCCATGATGAATGCCATCATTTGTATCCAAAATCATAAAAGTTGTGTAGAAAGCTCTTAGCCTGTTACTGGTGCTTTCTTTATTACTTCTGTTCCCATTACATGTTCGGATAGCGCAGTGGATAGCACACCCTCTTCTCACAAATGCGTCCCGAGTTTGATCCCGGGCGGGGCAGTATGTGGCAGGGTATATTGGTCCCCGTTTCGAACACGTGGGGTTTCCCAGGATACTCCGGTTTCCTCCCACAGAAATGACCAACTACGCCACCATTCGCGCCATCGAAAGTGATTTGCCTAAGTTGTTAGAACTCGTTTCATAATCGATGTAAAATAATTAAAGTTTAAATTTTAAACCCTCATTACACTATAGTCTGTGTCTAGTTTTGAAGACAGATGACAACTGACCGCAGTTTGAAAATATAGCAGAATGCGCCTTCAGGCACACTCTGTTTTGTTATCAGTCTGCTTTAAAATACGATGAACTTGGATGTAGAAACCATTTCGTATGGTGCATATTCATGACGATATAAAGTAGAAAGTACTGGACTCTACCATATAGCCCTCTGATCCAGGTATATACTGGGTCTATACTGTCTGTATAGGAAAAGTGTACTTTTTCACATGCATACTGAGCACTTTCAAATGGCAGTACACGTAAGAAGGGTCCAATGGGTGAAATATCGAGTCTGTAGGCGTTTTGATCTGGGTCTATACTGTTTATATAGGACTGTCTAAGTGTTAAAAGATTATCCGAACATTTTTTTAAAATAACATATTACTCAACTTTCGATCTTTTAGATAAAGCAGCATATTGCATAATACGTGTATATCGGTAAAAGAAATTGACATAATTGCTTGAAATGACACATTCAATTAACTTATGTATTTAACCTAATCGTTTCTTTCTATTCAATTTATTATAACAGTTTAGTTATATAAACATTAAGTCATTGTCCCATTATAACTGATTAGTATGACTGTAAGACTGTACGCTTTTTAAAACAATGATACAAATATTCTTTAACAAAAAATCCATTAACTCTTCTGATCAAAACTTTCGTATAGAATGTCTCCTATTTACGTTTTGCTGCATTTGTCTTAAATTGTTTATGCGAAAGGTCATAACTCTACTCATGCCCACCAGATAATAAACACTCCGGGGTGCCAGTCCAATGATTAAACGGCGAACTGTATTTACACTTGTACTTTAACTTAAATAATACATCACAATATACCTATTTACTTTTCTGAAATTTATATCATTAGAAAGGGCAAGGTTTTCTCAATTCACTCATATGAGGGCGGATACTCAATTTTGATAAATAAGTGACCTTTAAGAGCCAAGAAAAGTACAACCCACCCAGTTTTTTGCCTTATCATATAAGAATATAGAAGCAGCACTATACTGTTTAAATAATCGAAAGCTTAATGTAGAAGCTTTCAAAACGAAATCTACTATCATAAAGTGTAGATTTTAGACCTTTCAACTCATATGAGGGCGGATATTGTGATTTGAACAGTAATGATTTTATTGCAGTTAGAATACTTTCCCCTGTATATTCTTTGTAACCTAAATCGATGGCTTCTTAAAGTAGTGGGAAGTCGTTTATCGGCTTATTTTCATGGGGAGTAACTCCCTCGATTAAGCCAGGCATCTGAGCAAAATAGTCCCTAATGTGCATTTTCCCCCCATATGTGTCATGTTCTTTGAATGTTGCGGACCCTTGTGTATACTTACACCGTCTGATTATGTTAGTAAGAATAGGTAAGATCAGGGAGATTAGATTATAAGAGCTAGATTTTCGGGGAATGTATTTCCATTGTACATTTAGTAAAAACTGTTTGACTAGACTAGTAGTCAATTAATCGGAAAAACAACAGCAACAAACAAATAAAAACACAAACAAATAAACAAACCTGTTAAAATTCACATCCATTTGAATTGATGGTTACCATTTCACCATTCTAGATGACTTTGCAAACCGTTTCGATCCTGACAATGCCGCGTAACATGCTCCATACTGTTTTAATAGACCTTTCGAAAAATCTTCATCCATTTTCTTTAAATTAGTGTTGAAAAAGTAGTAGACATACACACCACATTATTAAAACAGCCATTATTATGGTGGTTTATATTAAAGGGTTAAAACACGCGGTACAAGTTGGCTGTGAAAGAGTCAACGAATATTGTAGAAAACGAGTTTCTCTATTTTCTCGTATAAACCGAGATCGAACCCAACATCCTCCGCCAACTATGTTGGCGCCGTTAACCCTTTCCCCTTAGAAACGCATATTTTACCGTATTTAATTTATTCTTCCACTGAAGAAAATAGTTTTAATCCACACAGTCATGAACATGTACAAAAAAGAATTATTTTCTGTATTCTAGTAGATGGTAGCTTATACATGTAGTAGGATAATAGTAAAGCGGAATGCGTCTGAAGGCACATTCCGCTTTACTTTCAACCTGTATTAAGTGGTCATCTATCTTCAAAACTAGAAATAATATATGGGGTAACGGGTTAAAGGGAATGAAAACCAAACTGTGTATTTGCACAAAAAGAGAATATTCTCAAATGAAAACGAGTTCGTGGAATTCTGAATCTGAATCTAAATTCTCTTAGGTCGTTGAATCCTATAAGGCTTTTTCACGCCGGGAAGAGACGCCGTTTTTATTGGCGATGATCTCGTAGGGCTGTCTCGAAACTTTTGAAAGCATCTACGGAATCAACAATCACTATGCTGTCTGTCAGTGTATTCAAATGTATCACATTGTCTACAACAAAGAATGAATGTTTGTATTGAGGGGTTTGGCTATTTGAGACTGCGAGTCCTCTAGTGTTGTTGCACACACGATTTTCTATTATATTATTTGTAAGTATTTAAATCTGGTAGCTTTGATGTTTCGTCTTGGGTTTTCCGGTTTCGCGAAGATGGATGGAGCTGGTATCAGTCCCACTACCACCTTATACATAACTATCAGGCGGAGGCTTAGTCTTCTGTCTTCAAGAAAATCTTGTCTTATTGTCCTTGTACAAAAATGTAATTTATTTTTAATGAATCTGATCACCCAGTTCTGATTTTCCCCAATTTGTCTATGTCCCCTTTGAGGCAAGGATTCTAGATGGTTGCGTCATACCCAGTGATTGATCTAACTACTGAAAATGTAAGTCGTTTTTCTGTGTATTTCAGGTACACTTCTAAGGGTTCTTCTAAGGGATCCAAATGTGGCGTTGGCTTTTTTACATACAATATTTATGTGTACATTCTATTTGAGCTCAGAGTTAGTACACGGAGTAAGTACAGTGGAGAAAACGTTATTCTTTCCCGTTTAAACGCAAACGAAACGCAAACGCAAAACACTTTTGAAAACGTAGAAAAGTGCAACTTTTGGACAATTTTGATAATTCATATTTATCTGAGTGGCAAACAGTTTGGAGCCTGATCAGACGCCGGGTTACCCGGCGTCTGATCTGGCTCCAAACTGTTTGTATTGGAAATAATAGTTTTAGTATAAACGCGTTTATTGGGAAAGAATAACGGTTTCTCCACTGTACACATGTAGAACCAACATGAGTTTACATGCACACATGAGGAAAACATAATATATACATAGACAAAAAATGCATATTCACAAAGAAATATTTCTGTATATTATCAGTTAGTTAAATTTCAGAATATTTATTCATATATAGATCCAGATGAGTCCGGGAGAGACATGGGTACATTTATCAGAACGTATCAGTTGACTAAATATACTGAGAAAGCCAGACATTTTCAGTTATCTGTAAGAATGAAAATAATAGGATATTTAAAAGCACATTTACTTAAATACGCGTATAACAATATTTTTTAGTACAATTACACATGTTCTTGTATATGTAGTTGTCCCTTGTCGATGAGAATGAGTGAGTGAGTGAGTTTGGCGGATGAAATAATGCACGAGTGAGTAGTTCTGGTTGTCATGTTATACCAAAGCTGACCTGGAAGATCTCTACACATTACCCTGCCAATCTGGTTCTATCTCTCACTGCAAAAAGGAATCTCTGTAAGCTCTCTTTGAGACATTGGTACTCTAGTATAATTGTATCTACTTAAATCCGACTAGCAGGTAAGTTAATAAATTGTATTTGTCTTGAATTTATAATTATGTATTGCCTGAAATATGTGCTTAGCATTTAAGCGCGAGTTGGGATTTGGAATTGTTTGGATGGTTTTAGCCTCATATTTATCGAACTTGTATATTTCAGTATAAGACCTTCGTCTACTATATCTTATTAAAATACACGAACTCCGTCAGGGTTTTGATTCTCTATACGGCCACCCTGGCTACATAAGAGAAAAGTGGTGAAATTATTAAAGCAGCTAGACAAACAGAGAATGTTATTCTATATAATTGTCACGCAACCCGCAGAGTTTTAGCGAGAAGATCGACCTCTTTTATTGGATGCAAAACCACCAAGAACTTCCTGAATAAAACGGACAAAGAACTTGTGAGGTCGGTGAAACATTTATGCGGAATCGATTTAAACTTTTCATTTTCGATGGCGCCTTAAAGCCCGTTTGCAAACAGTTTGGGTCCTGATCAGACGCCGCGTAACGCGACGTCTGATCAGGATCCAACCTGTTTGATACTCGTTTCGAAGTTTCTTCAGTCATATTCCCTTAAATCTAACTTTGGAACGATATTGCAGACAGCAATATTGAAGCAGACGACACTGATTTGATCATGAAACGGTTAAACCTTTTACCGCAGCAGACAATTAAAGTCAAATTTGCGAACAGCTTGGATCCTGATCAGACGCCGCGTATAACGTGTCATATGAAGAGGATCCGAACATTTTGACTTTGCTCAAAACTTCAAAAACTTGTATTTGGCATAAAATTGAAGGCGACACATCTTACCTGACAATATAGTTTATTAAATTACTAAAGAGTTGAATCAGAAGAATTGTGCTCAGTGGATTCTTCCATGCTTATATATTTGATCAGTCAATGTTTTATAGAAGAGGTGCCTGGTATAAATTTTCATTTTCGTTTTGTTTTAAATTGATATTCCAAACGGCTGCCATAAAGTGACATGAAAAATCCTAGATTTTCAAATTTGCATTTTTCAAGAGCGATTTTACGAATCGTACCTTTACCCCTATAGCCTTTTCTTGTTTTATTGACATGCGACTACTTAAAGCAGGCTGTAAGTAAAGCAGAATGCGCCTTAGGGCGCATTCTGCTTTACTTTCAGCCTGCTTTAAGCTACCATGAACTGGGAAAAAACCCGGAGATATAGGAAAAATCCGGAGAAATGGCAGCCCTGAGTAGTATTATGTGTAGCTCTATGATCCTCTTAAAGATACATTTTTGTTAGATACATTTTTGTTAAAGATACATTTTTGTTAGATACATTTTTGTTAAAAGATACATTTCTGTTAAAAGATACATTTCTGTTGAAAGATACATTTCTGTTAGAAGATACATTTCTGTTGAAAGATACATTTTTGTTAGAAGATACATTTCTGTTAAAAGATACAGTTCTGTTAGAAGATACAAAATCGTGCGACGGACGTTACAGGTCATATCTCACCTTGGGGGCAGGTAGAAATACGCGGCTGGCTGACTGCGTGAAAAGATGACAGGTGACGAATTAATTTTTGTGTATCGCGCGCTTAACATATACCCGTCGCTAAATAGAGAGGTGGTGTAGGTATAAGGAAGCGTGCAGCGGGTTAACGATTAAAAGGTGATAAAACAACAACAACAACAACCAAGAGGGGTCTGCATGTATTGTAGCTCGCTCGGTTTAACAATATTATATAGAGAGCTTGGATACCGGTGTGTGAAACGGAAGAGCGTATTATTTTTCTTTTATTCGGATGTGATTGTATATATAGTCAGTTTAACGCATGTACTATCATTGAGTACGATCTAAAATTTCATCGCGCAGAACAATATATACACTTAAAAAAAGCAGGTTAGTGAATTAAATAATAATGTCTGTCTTAGAACATGTTCGGTTTAAAATGTATAAAAGACGCGCATATTAAAAAAATGTGTTTAAGATTGTTCAAATGTTTTCGTATTAGGCGAAACTTCTTCAGCTCAGCAAAAACGGCTCGGAAGACAGGTGCGACGTTACAGAGAACCAGTGTGGGTAGTTGTGTGCAAGAATATCGTAAAGCGTGGAACCATGCTAAAATTTTAACAGTAGCGCATTCAGTAACCGTATCGATGACCTCCAAATGTAACACTTTAAACAAACAAAAAACCCGACCTGTTCGCATGATATCGTTTGCAGTATACAGAAACGGCCATTTAGGTAGTGTGCCTAGGCAAACGGGAATTCCAATATGACGTCCAAATGAGTTCACAAGCAATAAAATGTATTAAAAAAAAGACGCGCATCTGAATACTTATAGTATATAAATAAAATTTATATCATGTTTTGATTTAAATCTAGCTATTCGAGGGCACATAACAAACACGTAAACCCGGTTGTTTGCATCGCTTAACGTTGGTGGAATCCGATAAGTATTTGAACACGATTTGAGAAAACGATCAATAACCAAAACAGTTAGTTGAAGCTAGTCATTTCCACCTTAAATGGGGGATATAAATAAGTTTGAAATATCCTCGTATTCACGACTCGAAAAATTAGCTTTGTTTAAATTTCTTAGTACATTTCACGGGCATGATGCATTTTGAGGGCAACTTCCGGAACTTTTCATGTAAGATATAATGTCACACGGCTGTCAAAACGAACGACTACAGGTTAACGAGTTTAACTGACGCTAAAGTGAGCTATCTATGTTCCACGATTAGACCGACGCAACGACAATCGTAGCCTTTACATTTCACCGTTTAAAGGCACATAGATCGTTTCTGCAACAAAGGTTAATGTTTTGTAAAAATTAATTAGCGCGCTATACCACGGTAATATCCAGTCCTCTGAACATAATTCGTGGTTTACAACCGAACTATTATCAGCGTATAACTCAAAGCAGACGTATCAAACTTATATAGTTGCTTACTACTTAAGAATGACACAAGCTCACATGAATATTAGCGGGATGGTGTGTGATGACGCGTCTGAAGAAAATGTCTGTAACGGAACTGTTAATAATAATAACAAACGCAAAATCAGTTTCAATTTTGACGGTACTCATCATCTATCTATTTTTCGAAATGAGGATGGAAAAGTTGTCATAAATATAAGAAAAGGAACTAGATCCGTCACTATTTCTAAAGATTTTCTATCGGAAATATGCCATTTGAAAGAAACACTGCTTGGATGTTGCAACTACATTGACTCGTGAAAAGTTATCATGGACTATCGAGATTATTTGAAAAGCTTGTATTTCGACGTTAAAAGTCCAGCTTCATTTACGGCTCCAGAAAAACTGTATCAAATTGTTAAGAAAGAAGGACGATATAAAATATCTCGTAAAAAGATTACCCAGTGGTTACAAGAACAAGACGTATATACCCTTCACAGAAGTATAAAGAGAAAATTCACCAGGAGAACGGCCTCCAATCATTTCATCTCCTGGTTTGATAGCTAACGTTAACAAGAGTCAAATCTCTGAAAACCGAAATGTATTAAATATGTGAATGGCTGCTCACCACAGTATGATAGAATGAATTTCAAGCCTAGTGCTGTGGTAAACAACAATGTTCGTAGTTTTCTACATTCCAGTTTACAGCAGTTTATTGTATAAATTTAAAGTCAAGGGGATAAGAAATTGCTTTCAGTATGCACATTTCACTCTGTTCATCTACTGAGCCGGTACATAGGACGTTGTTGTAAACAATTTTTTTTAAAATTAATGCAACATGTCATCAACTTCGATGCTGAACTTTAAAACACTTCGTTTTCAAAATTTTGTTTCCTTCAACTATGCGTAAAAATACATTTCCATGTCATATACGTTTCACTTTATTGTAGAGAAAAGAGTTGAAAAGCAATGCAGACGTAGTACATGTAACTGATGTGCACTGACGTTTGCATCTGACGGTTATTTAGCCCCAGGTATTTTGTTGACAAGTTGACCTACACATTTTGCATTCAGTTTCATTCGATGAAAACAGTTAGCAGTGATATTTAGTAATTCACTTTATTTACACGACAAAGGCCACACATATGTACCAGGGAACTGAAACACATCTTATCAGTTCGATTTTGAACTTAGTTCCTTTAATAAATAACACAAATGAAACTGCCCCACTAGAGTCAAATGTATCTTTTGCTAATGTTGTTTTAAAAATTGAATGCATATTTGATATGTTTACATATCTAATGTTAGACAAAATTGGTATCAACAGTCTCGCGCTACACACTCACTTCTATCTCAACACGGCAAAGAACTCCCATGCGATGGTGGTGCATTATATGGTTTCAAAAATATATTGTATCTATCCCCAACGGCTAGTCATATAGATACAAGTCATCTATTGCACTGCAGTACATGTTAGCTAGAGGAACCAACTCCTTAAAATATATTTCTCAATACCAACGGTTTAGCGCTGATAGTATTTCTAAACGAAATTTTCTAACAATCTTATTTAAAAACTGGTACTTTTGAGAAAATTGTACGTAGAAAGAAAGAGAGAGACAGAGAGACCACAGAGAGACAGATACAGAGAGAGACAGAGTAATAGAGAGAGAGGGAGAGACAGAGTGAGAGATATACATGTACACATAGAAACAGAGAGATACAGAGAGAGAGAGACAGAGTAAGAGAGAAAAGAGAGAGAAGAGAAGTGAGTGGGGACAGCGAGAGATAAAGAGAGAGAAAAAGAGAAAGAAGAGAAGAGAGAGAGAAATAGAGAGAGAGAGAGAGAGAGAGAAGGGAGGTCATGTAATAACAACGACATGTCAACTTTATACATATTTATTGAAGATAAGTAATGATAATAATCATAATAATATTCATAATCAGATGTAGTATATCTATCCAATGGACGTTGAGGATATTTTATGCACACATTTTCTAGATGCAACCGAAAGGGAAATACATGTATGATTATTTTGAAGTTTATTTCAATATTCTCAACGTTCTTTGAACAGTGCTCAGAGAAATTTCTTTAACAACTACATGTGTTAGTGATATAACAAAGATATTCATTTTATACTTTAATGGATATATATATATATATATATATTAATTTAATAGAGGTGGAAAGTAATGTACATCGCTTCTATTGGAGCGTTTTGTATTACTTCCGGCCTTTATAGCGTGGATGCTTCAGACAGGTTTGACTGTACTATGTTTTAAGTATATATATAATTTTTATTTTACAAACAAACCCTCTAAAACCGCTAGTGATCATGTCGCAGAAAATTTTATGCATACGGTTGTTTAGTAGAGTCATACTGTATTAACCAACTACCTATTAAAATACGATAATCACGAAAGAAAACGACATGGTTTAACTGATCAGTTTTAGAGGGTTTGCTATATAAACATATACCGTGACATGCTATTTTATTACACTGTTTGTATGTATTATTGTAATAAAGTATATACATGTATAGAGAATTGATATTGCCTTTTCTTTTGACCCCACTCAACAATCGGCTATACATCATACACTTAAAATATATCATATATAAATTTGAAAACGGCTATGTAATACGCAGCCATAAACCAAACGCGAACGGTGTAAACCCGGATCAGCCATCGCTTTTTAGTACATTCCCATGTTTTGATTAACTCATTCAACCCTAGCTAGCAGTATACTCATCCTTCACAAACTGGGTATCTGTTAAAAGTATACTTGTCCTATACAGACAATGTAGACGGGAATGAATGAGTTAAGCATCCGTTTCGAAAACAGCGTAAGTTCTAATCACCCATTGGTTTAAAGCGCTGCAACTGTCGCGTCATCAGTAATTACATAGCGGTACTCAAATTTATCAAAAAGCTCTACCGGGTAAGACACTACCGTTAACAGTACACCTTTAATACGGCAGGGCGAACGATTTTAGTTATTTACGCTCGCACGGACGTAGACAGATATCTAATGGTTCCGAATGTACGCCGTCATCGCTTATTTTTCGTTTGCAGTAGAAATATGAAAACGCTCGTCTGATTTGATTGTAAGAGTACATAGTATTACTGTGAAGCGCTATTCCTCTATTAACCCCAAAAACCGGGCTTTGAGATGTTAGAACTCGTTCGAAATTCTCCGTGGGATCTACGAAATATTTGTTAACACCTTTTAAGCTATATTTTACGGCGCCGGTAGTTTCGCATTTAGCTACATACGATTTAGAACAAAGCCCTGTCATCCGAGTTGCCTGAAATTCCTTTTTCATCAATCCAGGCGTTTTCAAATCGAACTTGTGATGTTTATCACAGCATTCTCTCGGAAACCATATACCGTCTACGCCCGGTTCTGACACATAATTATCGTCACAATTGCTCATTAAAGAGCTCCGAAATTTTTCCTTCATTTCAAACTTAATCGCGTCGGCTAGAGATTCTTCGGATAGAGCGAAATAAAGACTGTCAGTGTCACACTCAATACACTCGAATCTGTTTCTCCCGACGAAAACATCTAGAAAGTCGTAATAGAATCGAAGCAGGTGTAATTTAGCGTAATTTAGAATCGCGATACCTAGTATAATCGGCGTGTCTATAACTATTCTACCTTTTTTGAATTCCATTTCGAAGATGTCGTTTTCAAATTCATTCATATTCGTGAACCAAGGGTTATTTACCTCTATACTAGCTTTTTTGAAACCTTCCACGAACTTATGTCTTTTCTGTTTTTCTTTGTTTATGATAGTCCCCCCAAACGCGGAATTTCCGATAAGTTTGAATAGTAGCGCGATAACTTGCTTGTTAAGATCAGCATCCCCCTCCCGTCGCGCGTTGGCAACCTGGTTCCCGAATTGTTCAAAACAAGCCTGCTTGGAAAATTCGACAACTTGGTGAATGTTTTTTACATACATCCCGTGAGATAAATACCATTTTAATAGAGGGGTCATAACGAGCATGCGTTCTGCGCGCAAACCTCCGATTAAAAGCTTTCTCGGCTTTTGAGACAAATTAAACTGTTTGACGTGATCCTGCATATGTTTCCCGATGCAGTCGAATGGAATTTCTGATGTGAGGAAGAGAGGGCACATTTCTTTGAAATATTCATACGGACTGAGACCGGTATTGGGTTTATATTTTACTTGCTGCCACGAGTCTGGGATTTCGATATCAACCTCGACAAAACCGAACAATTCCTCGTTCATCACGCCTTCAATTATTTCTTCACGGGTAACAGACGAACGGTGATTTCTATAGAAAGAAGGCAGCGACGCGTTCACAAATTTAAGCATTTCTTCGTTTTCTTTCAGCTGTTGTCTATATTCACATTCCCAAATTGTAATAATTTTAAAGCCTTTATCTTTTAAAAACTCTAACCGTTTAAGCGTTTGATTGTACTTCGTTTCTTGTGTATCATCCTTGGACTGCCTACAAATTGGGCAGCCGTGATAATAACAACCTAGGAATTCATAAATTTCGTTAGATTCAGATTTCCCATCAACATAGTAAGGACCTATTTTGAATTCTCGTCCGTTATTCATTTTATGATTTATTCGTTTTCCGGTGATGTGACTTTCCCAATCCATCCATTGAAACATCGCGTAATACCGTTTGACGGTGTTTTCGGGTCGAAAGTTGTGAACTGACTTCCGTCTAATATATCTACCAACGGGCATATTTTGACAAATCGCATGCAAATATAGACTGTTCGCATCGTAACCAAAAATAGAACGACAGCGTTTCTCCCTATCACCTCTAATGAGTGTTTCGCCAACTATGTGCCTCCGGGTAAAAATAATAGAAGGTCCACCTGTCAGATTCTGCATAAAAGTCTCGTAAAGATCAGCATCGTATTTATCAAATAAACTGAACGAAGCCCCATGTTTTAACCCGCACGTGTACAACATTTTCCTAGCTATGCCGGGTACAGAGATATAATCTTTAAAAACATCTAATCCCTTTTTAAAGAAAAAATCTTGATAATTGTTAACCCCTTGAACAAAAGGACCGACATCGAGTTCGGCGTAATACTGCAAAAAATCTCGCAGCGAATTCATGTTTCTTTCTTTCCAAATGTTTTGTAATTTCGCGTAATTTTCCACGATACTAGATGTTGGTATGCTGTTTAGTTTTAAAATTTTCATCGCTTCGTCTGGTGATTTATTTTCAATTTCGATAAGCCGGGAATATTGCAGAAAAGTTTTATTCTCTAAGGTATTGCAGTTTTTCAAATTAGAGTAGAAACACTCCGACGGTGGAAGAGTGCTTTCGTCTAATTTTGAAATATCCGTGAAGTATTCGTATGGGAAAAAAGACTTTCGAATCGGAACATTGAAAGAAACCAGAAAAGAATCGTAACTCGTTCCCGGCGGTAAATAGTTACACATATCTAAAAATTTGAGATGAGAATTTGAGATGCACGTATAGTTGTTATTCCTTTTAATAACGAATTTGCGACCTTTGCTCTTATGCAAGCCTAATTGTATCGCTAACTCGCTTTTGATTAAGTTTATATCGTATTTTCCCGAATTAAAACCGAGTACCGGGAGTTGACTGCAGTATGTTTCAAATTCGGTCTTTATTCTCCGTACTGTTTTCTTCATAATTTTGGCGACCTCCGGATAGAGTGTATAATTCACTGTTTGTTCACAGTCGTCAACATCGTCGGATCTGTATGTTTGCTCGATTCGGATTTTTTTACGATTAAACTTATTCATTTTCTCGTCGTCGCCGTCATCACTTTCAATCAAACGACGTTTGTTGGAGCTAACTTTAACAGTATTCGAATTACCATTACGCGTTGACTCTTCATTCAACGCCCGAAACGGAAGGATATGAAAGTCATCATCATCATCATCACCATCATCACCATTACTACTACTACTACTACTTCTACTACTTTTGCTACGACGGCTTTGAAAATCTAATCCCGTTTGACAGGATGCGGGGTTTAGAATTTCGTCACCTCCATCGCTACTACTCTCAGTCCAATCGTTGTACGTTACATCGACTGAATCTTTTCCAGACAAGTCTCGCATAAATCTGTACCAAACATTTTCTTTCGACATTTTTTCCAAAAATTCTGCGGACGGCGGTTCGTAATCACTGCTATCTCTCGCTTCGCTTATGTTAAGACCACCCTCACTTTCTATTACTTCATCACAATTAATTTGCGAGTTTGAATCTGAAACTAATTCAGTTTCATGTTCCACACACCATTTGTTTTCTAATTGGTTTAACGCCAAATAAACGTCATTCCATCGCGTTTGTGCTAGCTTTTCACATTCGCGAGATACACGCGTTAAATAATCGCACATTTCCTTTAAAAGTTCGCTTTTACTCTCGTTCAAAATAAATGTTTCTTTTTCAAATCCCGGCACGTTACTACACAGACAAACGCATATGGCTTTATGAGAATTTAGAAGCTTTCTATCGGTATCTAACGTCTGTTCTTCAGGAATAAGAACGGCTTCAAGATCAAACACGCCAAACCACGGAAAAAACCTTTTCTCGGGTGCTACAAAAATATTCCACTCTTCTAACTTATCGAATATCGTTTTAGTGTGATTGTAATAGCCACCCGGGAACTTAAGTTTTGTCTTATTATCGCAGGTTTTCGAGTGTCTGTTAAGCCGGAAAGCGGACGGGAACATCCTATCGCACAAGCTACAACGGTATTTCGAGGCATAGGTTGTAAAATTCTTTATATAGCTTAAATGCTTTTCGTGTAAATTTAAATACATAGTTCTATCGGAAAAATCTCCCAAGGACTTATACACTACTTCACACGACCTATCTTTGTTAAGCGAGAAGATGTTTATATTTATTCGGAAACAGTTTTCTACGTGCGCCATATTGGCTATACATATTTCTGAATTTCGAATTTTCTGTTTTTCAACATATAACAACCACCGGGTGAAGAAATCTTTTGTAGGTTTCTCTAAACATTTAACGTTTTTGATTTCGTGGTAGGCCAGACACCTGAACATGCATAAATCATCTTCGAAAGGTTTACCGGTTCTCGGACTACATTCGAGTGCGATAATATTCTTTTTATTCCTAATGAAAGTCGGCAGCCTTTTGCTGTTTCCAAGGGCAAACGAAGTTCTAAATATCGTATACACCACGTTGCATACCATGACTGGTTTCCAACTTGTGTCAGGTCTTTGACGCGTCATATAACTCAATATATCAAGCTCGGATAATTTCTGCATGTACTTATCGATATCCAACCTGCACGATATCAACAACGGTATATCAAAAAGGGTTTCATTTGCGTACGGAGTGAAGTATCGATAATTTCCAGTTTCTATGTGTCTCAACATAATCCCGAAAGACAAGTTTATTTTAAAAGCATTCGAACTGTTTTCGTACATTTCTTCTATTTGATTCTTAAAATCATCCATGGACACGTTGTTAGAAATTGGAAAGTTATATCGGGTGAGCAGCGTCTGTTCGGTCACTTTCTGTTTCAAAATTAAATGTCTGTGTTGGTTGTAAGCCGATCGCATCCCAGCATCTATAACGCCGTCTTCATTTTCCCATGGTGGTATCTCTCTGTCACCCCAGGGCTGGGTTTGATATGACGAGGGATCAACTTGGGAATGTTTCAACATCCGATGTGAATATAAATCTGAGGCGTTACTGCACTTGAAACCACATTTTCTGCACTTTACACACCCGGAAGATTCCGGTACGGGTGGGGGAGTGTTCGAGACTTCGAGTTTATCTCCTTTACATAATTTCTCGTGCCTGTATCTGTTTCTGTAGTTGGTAAAAACTTTACGACAAAGTTTGCAGCATTTTCGTTCCGTTTCCTTTTCGCTCCGACAGTTTTTGTGGTGCCTTCTCAAGGTATATACGTTGGCGAACTTTTTCCCGCACGTCTGGCAGAGGGTGTCATCTGCGGAACTGTCTTTTTTCCTACGATAAAAAAGAAAAGAAAACACAGAAAGTTAAGATAAGAATACTGATTGAAAATTCGAAAAGAAGTTAGGTTGTGTGTGTGTGTGTGTGTGTGTGTGTGTGTGTGTGTGTGTGTGTGTGTGTGTGTGTGTGTTCAAATTAAGAAGAAAAAGAAGACAAAAGGGAGAGAGAATGTTTAACCATTTTGCATGCAGTGTATTACTTGATCTTTAAAGTTCTATAAGTAAACGTGGTAGACTCAGACGAGGTACCCTCCGCACAAACCCTATAATAACCGCTTAGATGGAGTTTAAATATACACAAGCTGAAAAGTTTGACGATGCATTTCCTCTTTATAATAATAATAATTAAATAATTAATTAAAATACGAAAATAATTACCATTTCCTTATTTTTTCCTCACAGTTGTGATCATCGAGATGTTCCTGCGTGGGAAACCGTGTTGCGCAATTAAAACACAAGTACCCCATAACTATATTAACTCGTTTTTCCCTCTAAAGAAAAACACGCCAGCTACAAAAATCGTTATCATAATCCATGCAATACACATCTACACTCCTCTTGCTCTATTCCTTTACTACAACATCAATAATTCGTCACCTGTCATCTTTTCACGCAGTCGGCCAGCCGCGTATTTCTACCTGCCCCCAAGGTGAGATATGACCTGTAACGTCCGTCGCACGATTTTGTATCTTCTAACAGAAATGTATCTTCGAACAGAAATATATCTTTTAACAGAAATGTATCTTCTAACAAAAATGTATCTTTCAACAGAAATGTATCTTCTAACAGAAATGTATCTTTCAACAGAAATGTATCTTTTAACAGAAATGTATCTTTTAACAGAAATGTATCTTTTAACAAAAATGTATCTTTAACAAAAATGTATCTAACAAAAATGTATCTTTAAGAGGATCATAGAGCTACACATAATACTACTGCCCTGTAACCACATTACTACCTTATCCCGAGTACAACGGTTATTGGCAAACAATATGAATCCTGTTCCGACGCCACGCGGCGCTGCGTCTGATCAGAATCCAAACTGATTGACACTCATTACAATGTAACTTTATTATTTCAATTCGATTAATAATAAAAGCAGACGATATGTGTATAAAGCAGACGGAGTCATGGCGCTGAAGGAAGGACAAGGGATAATATTATGCAGTCTGAATGATGGCCATGGCCACGGCTCTGTGCTAATGTAATTAATGACCCTTTCACTCTCAAGTTTAATCGTCTGCTTTACTGCAAAGTAATTTCCTCCCTTTTGATTGGCTGATGGGACGTAGACGTGACCCACGTACCGTGTGAGCTGACAGGGTACATATTAATAAAATACATTTTGTACTCGTGGTAAGGCAGAGAATGCGTGAAGGCATGTGCTTTTTGTTTTTAAAAAATTACTTAAAGCAAAGCAGGAAGCTCGTCCAAGATTTTTCTGCTTTACTTTCAACTTGCTATAAGCATCCGGAACTTGTCATTAGGCTGGAAAAAATCTCGAAACCTTTTAGAATGGTATCATGGTAGACACGTTAAATGGCACATCTGTATAGAACAATTAAAGGCACCAAGTGCGTTTCCATGCAGGTCAGGAATAAATGGTTTATCTACCCGTTAAGAAACACAGTTTAGAGACAAGCAATAATAAAAACATTCTACTTCGTTTAGATTTTATTGTTAAGTTAACAGCAGTCTTTAACAAACAATGGACATATTTATAGGCAATTATTTTCATGTGTCAAACATCGTATTGTTTTGCATTCGACAACATCCGATCTAGTAAAAATACAAAAATTAAAACTATTTATCACCCTGTAGTCTACAATTCCATTCTCTCTATCCCTATCCTACGCTCTGTGTTTCTTCTATCTGTCCCTCATGCATTCTCTCCCAGTCGTCTCCACCCCATCCATGTCTGTCTCTTTGTCTGTCTGTCAATTTGTTTGTCTTTGTGCGTCCCCGTTCCGCTTGCTCTCTCGCTCGCTATTAGACCTCTTCTCTTATTCCCTCTGTCTTTTCTTTCATTTTCATTTAAAAATGAACACTCTTAAAAATGTATATGAATGCGGCTTAATTGAACACTTCCATAACTTATTAATATACGTTCTATTATCTGAAAAAGCCAATTTAAAATAATGTCAGATATATTGTCATATTTTATTCTATATCAGCGAATTATCTGCCTAAGGTTGCATATTTCTGACACCAGTTAACCACTTATTTATCATGATAGATTCCTGTTAATATCTCACATAAATACTCAACTAGTTAGTTTTCGCAAAAAACTTTCACGTTTAACTTAGTTTTCAGATAATTATCTGTAAATTGGAATGTGGAAACTTTTCACGATAACCAGATAAATATATGAACACGAATTTTGTCATGATACTGCTTTAAACTGCCATAATTTGTCGAAATTATCTAGTTACTTAACTAGATAATTAACTAGAAAAGTTTCGTGTTTCCAGTTATCTAAAAGTAGAAAATTGCATTCGAATGCCTTCGGTAGGGACATGGTATCTATTTTTAGGTAAGTAAACACGAAACTTTTCGAGAAACGTTTCAGTTAACTTAGATATTATGTCGTGACAGTATGTGGCACTAACAGGTCATTTGACGCAATACGATAACTATCAGGTTTTCATGAAAATATTCCACTTTCCACTTACTAGATAATTATGTGAGATATTAACTTGAAACTTTTCAGAAAAGCTAAGTAGTAAGTGGTGCCAGAACCATGCCACCATGCGTATCTGCCGGAATACCCGACTGTCGTTTGTTAGTACAATCCCGTCACTGCATTACCCCGAGTACAACGAATATTTGCAAACCAATTTCACTACTTTCAATACTTCTAAAGTTACATTGAGTACTCATTTAAATATTTCTTAACTTTAAAACCGGTGGACGAAGTCCAGTGGTAACACACTCCATAACGACACCCGATACCCCACCGGACCAAGTCCTTCGGACGAGGCTTTGTAAACTGGGTCCGATGTATTCAGTGCTTTACACTGGGCATCCAAAAGAACCAGATAACTCTTTCGATAATAGAAGTAGGGCATCACGCCCGAGATTTCTGTATGCACTCCCCTCTTTCTTGGGCACCCAATTAGCCATCAGATGACATAAACGGACGTTAACAAACAAACATAAATAATATAAACCAAAGGGTATTGTATGAGTAGTCGGTTAACTTAGCCCCCATAGCATGTTTCTAGCTTTGAAAGCAGGTAACTACTTTAAGGCAGATTGAAATTAAAGCAGAATGCGCATATAGGCGCATTTTGCTTTACTTTCAGTCTGCTTTAAGATACCATTTGCTGAGATAAATAACTCTCATGGTTCATATTCATTTCTGTGTAAAGTGGAACTACATGTATTTTCTCCAGTGGAGAAAAACTTAAAATTGTAAAATGTTCCAGGAGTAATGGGTTAAATACAGGAATGTCTGTACTATCAACCAATAGACTTGACACAGATGATAATTAGACGGGGTTTGCAACACTCAAAGAATCATACAATCACTATCATTGGTTTAACAGTGCCACTCCCAACAACGACCCTCTGAATAACGAATCCCTCTTTACAACACCGCTTGCCATTTGTCCCCATTCAAGCTTTTTGCAAATATAAGCCAATTTTCCTTCCTTAACAACTCCCTCTTAACAACACACACAATTTTTGTCTCCCAGTGGGTGTTGTTGTGGAGAGGGATTACTGTAGAACCCATTTCCCTTTTATAATCACGATTCAAGAAAGTCATCTATATTGCGTTGAAACTCTTTACTGAATATTTTCTTTTTCATCTCCACATTGACATCAGGTGGCAGCTTTCTCTGATTCACACCTTTTAATTGTTCAAGTTCAAAGTCAGCCCTCTTATCAAGCTGATCAAGCGTTTCTCGTAGTTCGTTTTCATCGTTTTTAGTATTTTTCTTTTTCACAGGATTATTTGCAGGCGATGATTTCGGTATAGAAGAGGGCCGTGGCGTACCCCATGCAGTGTTAGGTGATTTAGGAACAAGAGGGGTCGGGGTTTTCTTAGGGGACTGCCTGTTATAAGTTGGTGCAGCATGAACGTCATTGTTACGGTCAATAACCGGTGCTACAGCAGTTTGTTTATCAACAACCTGAGGTTTTATCGTTGGTAGATCAGGTTCTGGTGCTTTCCTTTTAGGCTTCTCAATTTCATTATCTTTTAAATTGAAACGAATATTTTTCTTCGGCGTTTCCTCCGCCGATTCGTCTGAGGAGATATTATTGTTTTTGCCCCTCTTATATTTCTGCTTCATACTGGTCTTCTTTTTCTTTTTCTTAACTTCTTTCTTTATTATTTCCACTTCAGACTCTGACGTATCACTGCTTTCTTCACTATCAGATACCACCCTTTGAACATACTTCACTTTGCTTTTCTTATGTTTCTTTTTCGATTTGGACTTTGAATGGGGATTTGCAACAACAATATTTACTTCAGATCCTGACGAACGGTCTCTGTGTTTATCCGGTTGTGGCAATGCTCCGTTTTGTAAAATTATTATTTTTTTCTTTCTTCTTGGCGACTCGTGTCGTGGAGTTGGCCAGTATCCAGAGTTTCCACCGATTATATATTCAACAGACGGCGACCTATGCCTTGCTCGTGAAAACGACCCCATCCTTGATATGCTCCGCACAATTGACTTTGCTCGTTCAAAGTCATAGTCAAAACTTCTTCGTCGTGAACGCGACCGTCCCCTGCTTCGGTGACGGTGTCTTCCAGGTGAGTATGAATGTCGTCGCCGTCGTCTAGGTGATGAACTGGAACTGTAAGAGGACGAAGACGTATATCGTCTTCTTGAACGTGACTTTCGCTTTCTGCGTCTTGACTTAGACCGTGAACGACTGCGGCTTCTAGATCTCCTTCTTGGTTTTCTTCTTGATCGAGATCTCGAGCGCGAGCGCGATCTATCCCTATCTCTCGATCGTGATCTACTCCGAGATCGAGGTCTTTGGGTTGCTGCTGCAGCAACTAGTGGTGCTACTACTGGTACTACGGTCGTCTCACTGTTTTGAACTATTGGTTGTTCCGGCTGAGGTGGCGGTGGCTTCGGCTGTGGAGTTGGGGTTTTCTGTGGCTTAGGTGTTTTGTCTCGGACTGGTGTCGGAGTTTTCTTTTTAGGACTTGGTGGTTTAGGCTCGGCCTTGCTTTCTTGAACTGCAGCAGGCTCTGACTGTTTCTGCGCTTTAGGGCTTTCGTGTCGTGGTGGAGTTGGACTTCGAATTGATCCAGTTTCTGAACCAACTCCAATATCAGGATCAAACTCTCGCATGTCCTTTGGTGGCTGTATTTCGTCCGGGCTGTCATTCCTGGGAGATTCTCTTCTGGACTCTTCTCTTCTTGGCTCGCTCCTGGCAATTGGTGGTAGGACCGGCGTTTCTCTTCGGGACTCAACCTTACTCTGTCTCGTGCTATTAGCTCGTACAGGAGTTTGCCGCTTACTTTCAGGTTTTGGACTGGCAGTTTTTATTGGTGGTAGAGGTGGGGTTTCCGACTTTCTATGAGATGGTCCTGGTCGTTCAGATGCAATACTTTGTTTTGTATCCTGTCGCTTTAGCTGCAATAAACAATGTCAAAGAAACTCAATTAAGGTCATATCCTGCTCAGTTTACTGGCATTGGTACACGGTTTTGATCCCGACCACGTGTCGGTTAAAAGAGGACGTATGATCATTATCTAAACTGTTTACATTGTTATAGACATTTCTTCAATATGATCCCTGTTTTCCAAGCACAAGTTAAACTGTTTCACCTCCAAATCTTATCGTCTGCTTCAACCCTCTTACTTCCAAAATATTGTTTGCATTTATTGTGTCGGCTGCACTATGTTTTCAAGTCAGATTTAGGTCTTTTTAGACTGATGAAATATCGATACGAATGTCAAATAGTATTGATCCTGATTAGACGCCGCGTTACGCGGCGTCTGATCAGGATTCATTTTGTTTGGCGCTATTGGCAGTGAAATAGTTAATGGTATTCGCAAACAATCTGGCAGGGCTCCAGATAAGGGAAATAATTATAACTAAAATCTATATTTATGGTATTTCTACTCATTAGTCAATTTTCTTCAAGACGATTGTAGTGAGTAATTACAGCAAAGTATTTGGTGCTGAAATGAGCTAGGGAAAGTTTGATTTGTTCAGTTACTCCCTCTTATCTGGATTCCTGATTTGCCTTCTGTTTCACATTTTTATTATATAATCCTGATTTTAGAAATAAATGCCAATGGAAAAGTTTAAGCAATTTAACTCATTTACCCATGAAACTTTAATGGACAATTCCAGTTCAACAAACAGCGCAGATCCAGATCAGAGGGCTCATTCAGGACGCCTCTCCTCTCCCTCTCTGATCCGGTTCTTCACTGATAATGAAAAACACATTAATTTTGCTGGGAAAGAATTATGTTTTCTCCATTGTAGATCAACACAAAGAACATTGAGTTGCGAAACCAATACCTATTCATCACTGAACGGTTTTTGATTTGTTGTTTTTACCTGAGCATCTATCATCTGTATACACAGTGGAGAAGACGTTATTCTTTCCCTAGTAAACGCAAACGAAACACATTGCAATAAAATGGAGAATATAATAACTTTTTGACAAGACTTGACTATTTATTTTAATCTGAGTGGCAAACAGTTTGGAGCCTGATCAGATGCCGGGTTACCCGCGGCGTCTGATCTGGCTCCAAACTGTTTGCATTAGAAATAATAGTTTTAGCATTTGGGAACGAATAATATCTTGTACACTATATTGTCACATAAACAAGAGCAAATGACTAAAAATGAGAGAAAACGGAGCTTATTACAGATGTCATTTCTTTAAGTATATTTTGCAAAGATTTATTAATTTAATATATCTAAGTAGTGTTCTCTATAAAGAGACAATAATACAAATAAAACATTCATGAACTGCTGTCCAAATATCAGCTATTTGCGGGGCAAAAATTAGGGCTGTTAATCCTTTCACTCTCAATGGCGCCATAAAGCGCGTTTGCAAACAGTTTGGGTCCTGATCAGACGCCGCGTTACGCGGCGTCTGATCAGGACCCAAACTGTTTGACACTCTTATCGATATTTATTAAGTCATACAACCTTAAATCGAACTTGGAAAAGCGTCTTGCAGACAACAATAATGAAGCAGACGACAGTAATGCGGTGAAGGGGTTAAATCTCCCGAATAACTTGATCATGATAGGGTTAAGAGGATGGGTATAGAAAATGGTGGAGTTTGCAATTTTAATGTATGTCGTTGAAAAATTAGGTGTAATCATTCCCCTGAAAAATCCACACAGCATGAAACAAGATGTATTTTAACACCATTCTAGAACGAGTGTTAAACTAATTTATTGATGAATTGCATTGGAAAAAAACGGTTTCTGGTCAATAACATTTACACTTGGTATTAGAAATATTTAAGATCCAGATCAGACGTCGAGCTTTTCGACTTCTGATTAGAATCTAAACTATTTGACATTCGTATTGGCGTTTCTTTAACCATTTCAATACCATTGACGTTATTATACTTTTACTCTCAATGACGTCATGAAATGCATTTATATATAATTTGCAAACAGTTTTGATCCTGATCAGACGCCGCGTTACGCAGTTTTTGTCGTTTTGTTATATACTGTTAAAAACAACCATTAACAGTAAAAAATGGTCTCGGGAATTATATATACTTTTATATTATGAACATAATTATGTTGTAATTATTCTTTGGACGAGCTAGATATATCAGACATATCAAGTGGAAACAAATTGAATAAGAACTGCAATGACTAGACTTAATTTGTAAATCCATTTTAATAAATTTACACACTAACAACCCCCCCCCCCCATACAACCCCCTTAAAAAACACCAAAAACACCAACCCCCTTAACGGCATGATTTTAAGTTCATTGTGGATAGTGCCCACGCCGAGTGTTCGCCTTTTTGTGATAGTCAGTATACCAACCATGCCACCTACATAGAATAACTTATAACATATACCCAGCTGGCTCGAGTGATTAATGGCGACATTTAAAAGCCATATATCCATTTTGAAACTTGCTGTTGTTTATTGTCTTGGACTCTATTGATTTAGTTTTGCTATCCAAGCATTTTTATTATTTCACTGCCATTCTGCAACTAACGGACCATATATAGAATTTGTATGTGAGGTCTTTGATGGTAGGTGGTTGCCCAATGCAAGATGAAAATAATGCAGACATCTCCTGAACGAGTTTTCTGTAATACTTTCGCAGGGCTGCCATAAGCTGATCATAAAAATCCTAAGATTTCAAATTTTAAATTTTTCCGACGCAATTTTACTAATCGTTCCTTTACCGCATAGTCTGTTTCTTGTTTTGTAGACACATGACTGCTTAAAACAGGTTGAAAGTAAAGCAGAATGCGCCTTAAGGCGCATTCTGCTTTACGTTCAGCCTGTTTTAAGCTACGATCTGCTAGGATGAAAATCCGAATACTTAAGACAATTCCGTAGAAATGGCAGCCCTGCTTTCGTCCTGTTTAAAGCAGTCTCCTGTCTATAGATATACCGAGACATCAAACTCATTCACTGCCCTGACACCACCTGCGTGAAACAATTATCGCCTACTTTTAGTAACCAGGTTTTGCAGCGACAATACCTTGTTATTACATGTAGAATGGGTATGTTAATGGGGCGAAAGGGTAGACAGGCGGTTGGGCGCCGTTAAACAGAGTGTTTCAGGTAACTTTAGTTTGGATTAACACATTGTGACTAAACTTGGTATGTAGCTAGCTAACACAAAGACCTAGCTTGAGATTGTATTTGCGGTTCATCCGATCAAGGTCAATGTCGCTGTTACTAAAAATAGAAATACGGTTTTCGGTCAATAACTTCATTTTATATATCCCAAATTTCACATTGACTTTGTATTTAGCAAGCTTACAATAAGACCTACCTTGGGATTATATTTGCCTGATAACCCGCAAATAGTCAAATAGTTTGGATCCTGATCTGACGCTGCGAAAAGTGGCGTCTGGTCTGGATCCAAACTGTTTGCAAAGTCGACTATATGCGACTGCGGCGCCGAAAAGGTTAAGTTATAATTTAGACTGTGTGTGGTAAAAAAGCCTCTCTGTACACTGACTGAACCATTATCTTATTATATATAAGTCTGAAAGAAAAAGTTTTAAATTGCTGTTTAAAGATCATTTATAAATAAAGAATACCGTTTTTTGAAGACATGCGAATGTTAAATATATGGAATTTTAGCTGCATACACCATGCATTTGGTACAGACAAGCCAAATTCAAATTCACGTTGCTCTAAGTGGGACTGATACAAATATGTACATGAATATTCAGACATATCGGATGAACGGTCAAGGTCACTGAGATCAAAATGTCATTTTTTAAATAAACATAAAATTGACCCTCAGCTGACTTGGACTTCCTGGTTTTTTTTTTTACAAATGCTGCTCTGATTCAAATGAGCGTGATTATGAATATTTCAGACATATGTTGTCAAAGAAAGGTAAAGGTCACAGAGGCCAAAAGGTCTAATATATGAAATGGCAATAACGTTTTACCCTCGGGAGATAGGGACTTTATATATGGTATACATATTGCTCTTATTAAGAATTATTAAGAGAAATATGAATAATAATATTTCAGACATGTCGACTCAAAGGTCAAGGCCACTGGTCAAAATGTCAAATATTTAAAATGGCCACAGTCTTTTACCTTCATGTTATATCGAGGGCTTGGTGCAAAACTATTGTAACTCCTTCACAATTGTGAAGGAGTTACAATAGTTTTGCACCAAGCCCTCGATATGTTCTTCGTGTTTAGTATACATGGTGCTCTAATGAGAGGCATATGAATATGTATACTATAGTCATGTCGAATCAAAGATCAAGTTCTCAGGTCAAAATGTCAAATAATAGAAAAGGCAACGAGTCTACCTTAACCCTAAGGTGATGTGGAGATGGGGAATGGGATAGCGTTTCACAAACAATTCTTATTTAGATATGTGTGGAAAACAGTTTGAAGCCTCTTATTTACCCAGTTTCTTGGAACCGTTTAAAAAAACTTCAAACGAAATTATTTTCCATATGCAGTAGGTGCAAGTACACAGTTGACCTAAACAGTTGTTCCATAAACATAATTCGGAAGAAGTTTACTTTGAACGTAACTTTCCTATAGAGTAGATGCATGTAACTCGCCAAATCCATAAATATCATGTCGGAATTTTGAATCAATTCGATTCTTGAATGACGTCACTTGCCGTCTAATCTTGTTTAACTCTTTCTCTGACAATGGCGCCAAAAGGCGACTTTGCAAACAGTTGACAATCATATCGATATTTCCTTAGTCAAAGACTTGACAAGATATTGCAGACGACACTATGAATGCAGACGATAATTTGGCGGTGAGATCGTTAAAGCAGACGATTAAACTTGGCAGTGAAAAGGTTCAAATGTTTGCAACCGACATATAGGTGTTTTAAAAAAAACGTGTTTAAATAGGAAAGAATAACGCCTTTCTTCACCGTAAATATATGTGCATATAAACACATACAGCGTTAGGCAATGTTAAGTTCTTATTTCTTATCAACCAGAATATAAGAAGTAATTCATATACATGTATTCACAAATAAAAGCCTATTGCAAACAAGTTGCTTCCAGATTTGTTTCTTAGCAGACTTCAATTTGATGGAAACTCAGATCTACGAGGAAATGTATAATAACATTTTCTAGAAATTTCCATTCAATACTTTAATTGCATTTCATTTCCTTCTCGTTTTGCGTTACGCAGAATAGTGGACACTAAGGTGGATCACTTGCTCTCATTTTCGCGCATTAAAATAAGAAGGGCAATTTTACATAACTTGCAATAACTGTTTTTTTCTGGACAGATATCGTTCCTGTGCAAACGGTCCGTGTTAGCTTAATCATTTTCCTTTATGATGAAATTTGTTTTGAAAAATTATTTTAATAAGATTTTGGTCCTTTTTTAAGTTGAAAAAGACACCTCTTAATCACATTAAACAAAGAGTAAAATGCTGAAAATAAGCCTCGACACGGTTAATATAACACGACCTTGTGCATTTATACAAATCGATATCAATTCTGTGCAAACGGGCTCGTATAATTGAATATTTGTTTTTTCTTTTGATATAAATTTAAGAATTGTAAGTTAATGTTAATTTGGTCCTTTTTCAAATTGAAAATAAAATTAATATGTTCAAAGTGTCGTCGGGAGTTTCCGTAAATACCGAGCGGTAAGAGCCGAAGATTGACGGGCTCGCCAGCTAGCGTAGGGCAATTTATCGATAATCTAGTGATGTCCACTATTCTGCCTAACGGTATAAGCAAGAAAATATAAACATAGATATAATGCTACAGTATATTAACTCAATAACGTAATATGCACATAGAGCTTTCTGATTAACTTCCATTGTTTTGTAAACAACAATCTCTTCTTTAATACCACCAATGTCTTCGTTTGAAGAACCGTTTTAGCGAGGCTATACTACTTATCAACCCTGTCACTGTTAAATTTAACCGTCTGTTATAACCCTTTCGAAGGCAAAATATCATCTGACAAAATTTTCAACTGCAATTGTATGTCAATTTTAAAGTTTAAAAAGTAAAACTGGTTATACGGGTGCCAACTAATTTGAATCCTAATCAGACGCATCAATTCACGGCGTATGACATGGGTCCTAGCTGTTTGAAAAATATACTTAACCCCTTTGTGCCTAGCGTCCCATAAAAGGAACTAAGGCAAACAGTGTGGACTCTGATCAGACGCCGCATAATGCGGCGTCTGATCAGAGTCTACACTGTTTGTTGATAGGAATTTCAATATAAAACCAAATGAAAATAATTTTTTTAGACCATGCACCGCTTACATAAAAATGGACTTATCCAATATATACGAGATTAGCATGGAAGGTCACACTTGGCATAAATGGGTTAAACCGCCTTTGATGGAGAAACGGTTAAACACTGTTTTGAGCATTTTTCTATAACAACATGCATGCAACATGCAATAGGAACACAAACTTCCGTCGAGGTGATGGTCGACATGACAACAAGTCTGATCAAATGTTTGGCGTTTGTGGTCCCTTACTAGAACTTAACAGTCTAGTTCGATCTCCCCATTGTCCAAGTTTAGAGAAAACATTGTACATTCAAAAATAGGAGTTAAAGTATAATGATCGAACATTGTCTTTTGCAGCTTTTTCTAACCACACGACGTTCAAAGCGAAAAGTATTTTTTTGAATCAAGAGTATTCTAGGCCGTTTCTAGATTTTAAAAACTTGACAAATTCTACAGATAGACGAACGTAAAAACAGACGAACACATGAGCCTATCCACAGGAGACGTGCACACAAGCATGGCTGAGATAAACAATTGTGGACCTGTCGCGAGAAAAAAGCTTTGACATATTACAACAGTATAGACTTAGACCAGACACAGTTTTAAAAAAACGGCGTTTGTCCAGGGTCTATACTGTATGTAGCTTTTGAGAGATTCTTTCCTCGTGATGTTGCGCAATAAAAAAAGATTCTGATTTAGAATTTACAAGTTGATTTAATATTTGGGCGAACGTAATTCTAACGAATAATTGAGTTGCTCTTCATACAGACACATAGTGACACCAATTCAAGAGATGTAAACATGTCTAGAGTTCCCTCAAATACGTTCACCGCCATATGTGACATACGTTGACTTTGCAAACAGTTTGGATCCAGATTAGGTGCCAAGTAAGGGGCGTCTGATCAGGATCCAAATTGTTTGGCACTCGTATCAATATTTTATCAATTAGAACTTCAAAAACTTACATTTAGCATAAAATTGAAGACGTCAAATTTTAGCAAACGATATCTTTATATGAATGTTAAACCAGACGGTTAAATTTGACGATAAAATGGTTAATCACTGGTCGTTGACAGAATCACGGAACGCCATGACTCTTTTATAGAGAAGAAGTTTTTGAGCAAGTGAAATGTCATTGGGGTTGCTATGGCTTCTTTTCTTTCGCAGACGTTTACGTCGATGTCCGGAATTAGTTCGACGCATTTCCTCCGAATCGGACTTGTTGTCATGGTGACCGACCGACGAATTAGATCTCGGCACTTCAGGTGAATCTATTTCTTGTGCATGCATGTATGTTCTGTTTGCCTCTTCTAAAAGTAGAAATGGCGGTTCTGTGTAACCAGGCTGTAATTTTGGCACCACGGACTTTTCGTGTTTGCTATTATCTAGACCAATGTCACGAATATTTTGGACAGACGAGAAAAGCATGTCTGTAGAAGAATGACACGATAGATTTACCGGTGATTTCCGGTTGTTTGACATTGTGGGTTCCGGTGTCGGTGTTCTCTTATCATCATTCTGATTGGTCAGATCTGAGATGTCAACACTCCCATTGGCTGAATCTGGGCGCCTTTGTTCAGATGGTTTTCCGCCCTTGAAAAAGAAAAACGTTTTAAAGGTTATTACTTTAAAATAAAATAAAAATTGTGAAAAAAAATGTTGTCTGAAAAAGAAAAGGCCTGCTATTTGAGACATTTAATGTGTTTTATTTTTCGTGAACACACTTAACGAGGTATAAACTTTTTCTTACATAGTAACACCATTGAAAACCGAACCATTTCGGACCGACCAAAATTTCGGTTAACCCTTTTACTGCCAAATCTTTCGTGATTTGTTGTCTGCAATGTCTTTTCAAAGTTAGAAATATAAGGCAGTATGACTGACAACATTTCAAAACGAGTGTCAAACAGTTTGGATGCTGATCAGACGCCGCGTGACGCGGCGTCTGATCAGCATCCAAACCGTTTGCAAACGCGCTTTTAAGCGTCATTGAGATCGAAAGGGTTACGAGAGGTCGCAGGAATGTGGGTATGTTCAGTCGTCAGGAGGAAAATGAATTTCCAGTCGTTTTTTGTGCAACGACAATAAGACAGCATGCTTCTTTAAGAGGGTTCTGCCTTACGGTCGTCGTGTGAAAAGGAATCATATGCCCTATGGGTAAGCAAGCAGAGTTTTAAAAGTTCTAATGTATTCGGTTTTCGAAGGTTGCTAAAAGGCGTACAGATAAAGACTAGCCGAGCTATACGACAGTATAAAGCTAAAACATTCAGTCTCAGGTTTTCTAATCTTTTGAATATTACAACCCCCACTAAGATCACATCAAGCAACACTGACAAAGAACACGCCAATAAATCAATTGCACCCGTGTAAAAAATCTCAGACATTACATACAAATACACCTGAGACTGCATAAAATAGTGAATGTAAAATATTTACCTAGTTATATTACGTCATCAATGTGCAAATATTCCAAGTGTTAATAATCTATTATTCATGGTTTAAGTTTGATAACTTAGCGAAATAAAAAATCGAGCCGCACCGTTCCCTGGTTGTTTACTCAACCTATTGCAAGAATCCGTCGAGCAGACTCCATGGATCGCACGCCCCATTGCTCTGCTATGCCCTGCCATTGACAACAGCAAAACATATACAGTCATGGCAGCTCATAAAAATGACTTCTCATAACTAGATACATTCTCAGTTTTAATATAAAATGCAGCGTAATGCAGGATAAACATAAAGCAGAAAGCTCCTTAAGGAGCTTTCTGCTTTATTTTTATCCTGCATTAAACTGTCATTTGTATTAAGAGAGGACAATGGGCCTTTAAAGAAATAACGATTGGTACAATACTAACTATATAGATTGCATGTTTATGACGTATGAAGCCTATCAGGTAATTATCGCTCCTTTGTATATACGAAAGTCTACCTTAAAAGTTATTTATTTGGTCAATTATAACATGCCTATTTAAACATCAACTTGTCTGTTTAAGTTTGCGAAATGTAATAATCAATGATGAGGATAAAATTACAAGGGGTCATTTAGGTAACGGTTTCAATGCTTATTTGGAGTTATGGCACAATATTCCAACACTTATCCTCAATGTCATGGGTGATTGTCTACGAATTGGAAACATTCCAAAGCCAACATTTTTCAAGATCGATAACTATGAATATTTGAGTGAAAAAAATCTGTAATCATTACAGTGCTATAACCGATATAGACATCCTTTGCAAACAGTGTAAACCCATTTCAGAGGGCTCCTGACGGCGCCCTCTGAAATGAGTCTACACTGTTTACAATATCTGTAAATATTTTTGGGATACGTCATTTGAGAGCTAATGTTTATTAGTAATTTATCAGAAAAAGGAGTCCATTTGGAAATTAAGCAAGGTAAGGGCTTAATATATTCGGTTGGATGGGCATGGGTAAAGAAAACTCACTTAACTTTGCATAATCTTTAGTATGCTTAACTTTCTGAGTCTGGAATATTTGTCGATTGAAACATTTTAGAGACGATTTAATTGCCATTTGTCCAGTTTAAGGAAATACTCTCAGAGCGTCAACCACATTGTTGACTTAACGTCTCATCTAGATCTAAACTGTTTACAAAGTTATCATAAATTCACCAATAGTGAAGTAAAGTTAAAGTTTGCATTGTAATAGCTCTGCCATGAAACATATCAAATTATATCTCTATTTTAGAATTACACTAGTTTGACCAAATAAGTATGGCAAATTCTTAGTATGCTGTTTTAAACAGACGAGTTTCGCCCTTTTTCAGATCGATATAGCTGAATGGAAGTAATTATCTACCAACAGAGTAATCAATATTATAGAAAATGTCAACCCAGATCGTTGGTGAGCTAACAAGACCTTATAAAACATGAAGTCATTTAAACGTGTTTGAGTAGCCGAATGACCTAAATGTTTAAATGAACTCTTAATTGTCACATTTTTTTAAAAGTAACTTAATTTGTAATCCTTTGCACTCAACTCGGTGTCTTGTATAAACAAACACCATTCAAAAGGAAAAACATTCATAAACTTCGGTCTTTTTCAACGTTTATAGTGAGACGCCAAAGTGTTTGCTATTTTATACGAGCATGTCTGCTGTGTGGATCTTGCCTCCCTTAACCCATTACCACATAGCCTGTTTCTAGTAGTTAAGATATGTGACCTATTAAAGCAGGTTGAATGTAAAGCAGAATGCGCCCTAGGGCGCATTCTGCTTTACTTTCAGCCTGCTTTAAGTTACTATCTGCTAGGATAACGAAAATATTTCTTATGGTACATGTTCATGACAGTATAAAATGGAACTATTTTCTTTGGCGGATGAATAAAATGAATGCGCTAAAAGTCGCTTCTATAAGGGAAAGGGTTAAATATTTACATGTTACAGGGATAACGTGTAATCAGGGTTCGGATAGTATATTGCAATATCCAGGCATAAATGGCTAAAATTAATAGTGTGATGTTTTATCTTGCCAAAAGAGTTGTCCTGAAAGAACGTACGGAGTGTTTTACCATGAAAAGGACACTTTATGACTCCAAAACATGGTACCGGGTACTATGTATAAATTACATCGAACTGTTAACAAGTACATACTCATGTCCATGCATGTTGGTGCGTACACTATCATACACCAAAACATCAATTAACCCTTAATCCTTGTATTCGTAAGAGTTTAACTTTCGAACAAGGTTTTATGTCTCTTTTGCTAAAGTCGAACCCAAGTGCCAAACAGTTCTGATCCAGATCTGACTGCCAAAGTATCTAGAGTTTGGTCTGGTTCTCAAGTGTTTGCGGATGTCAGTTAAATCCAATTTTGCAGACTAGTTTCGATAAGTGAAATACACTAAATTAGTAATATTTTGAAACAGACAACTGCGAATACTTATAGCCATGTGTATATAATTTTGAAAGAATATATCATAACATATAATCACAAAAACATAAACAAATAGAACACTTAATTGCTATAAATGGATTGGATTTATTTGGAAACTGGTATAATCCACTTTACCCATTACCCCATAGCCTGTTTATAGTATTGAATATATGTTACCACTTAAAGCAGGTTAAAAATAAAGCAGAATGCGCCTTAAGGCACATTTTGCTTTACTTTCAGCTTGCATTAAGCAACCATCTGCTTGGATATAGAAACTATTTCATATGGCACATATTTATTACTATAAATTGGAACTATTTTCTTGAGTGGAAGAATAAAATAATGGAATAAAACGGCGTATTTTATTGGGTAATTGGTTGATGCTTCAGGGGTGAATGAGTTAAATCAGTGATGGGGTTTAAGCTTTCTTTGTCAATCGGAATTCCATGGTAGTCGATCAATCAAAGGTAACGAGTCAGTGGGCATAAACAGCTTTGTCGTGTTACCATTGACAACAGACTATTATTAAATATAAATACGGATATGAAGCCACCGACGGAATCGGCACTCGGGTTTAATAGATTGGAACTTAATAGTGTAATCAATATTAGGAGCGGACCAAGGGTTTTAGTTGGGAGGGCGGACATAGCGTGGCACCACAAAATATTGAATTTCACTCGTTTTTACTCGTAGAAATATGATTCTCATCGAAAACCGTAAGGAATCAGGGTTTTCTTGGTATTGCAAACATATGAACTGCACTATGTGTACTGGTGTTTAACCTGATAAGTACACATTTATAAGAAAGGGACGAAATAATTGCAGTCATGTGAGAAATTAATAAACAGTCAATCATGTATTTTAAGCGACCAATCATTATAAGGATCTAATGATTGTCTTAAATACATGTGCCGGACAAATATTAAACAGACAGCTCCTGTTGGAGGTTCTTGCAATAGTTATCATGAATTTAGCAGCCGCGAGTCTTTAACCCTTTACCTGATAGCCTATTTCTAGTATTGAAGATAGGTGACTACTTAAAGCAGGTTGAAAGTAAAGCAGAATGCGCCTTAAGGCGCATTCTGCTTAAATTTCAACCTGCTTTAAGCTATTATGTGCTAGAACAAAGAAAATATTCCCTATAATATATATTCATGACTGAATAAATTGGAACTATTTTCTTCAGCGGAGGAATAAATAATATTCGCTAAAAGGCGCTTACATGAGGGAAAGGGTTAAAGATTAGTACACTATCTAAATTGGTGGTCGTAAAATACAATATTGACTGTATTGAAGAAAGAACTCATGTAGGAGCTTCCTGTATTATATTTTGTCATGCATTAAAGCAGTTACGCAGAGATGGTCATGCCTTGTATTTTGTTGATCGGTGAACACATCTTTTATAAAAAAAACCCAACAACCTGTCAACACTTTTACGATAAATGTCTTTTGCAAATAGTTTTGATCCAGACCAGACACTGAGTGACATAGCAAGACCCACTTATTGGACGCTTATATCAGTATTTCCCCAGTCCTTACACCTTGCAGCGGTTCTGTGGCTTGGTTATAATAGGGGCTGTTTTCGTTTATCAGATTCAACCCTAGCGACGGGTATACTCGTCATTTACAAACAATATACCTGTTAGGATAACACTTGTCATATGCAAACAGTGTAGACCCTGGTCAGAGGGCCCTCTGATCAGGGCATGCACTGTTTGTCATTTTGAAATATATTGCTAAATTCAACCCTAAATAGTCAAAAGTGAACTAGACTTATTTTGAAATTGGAATTGTCTATTAAAAGTGTCAGGATGAGTCGAGTTATTAGACGGAGATTTCTCCTCTGTCAGGAACGGAGCTTAAAGGACAGCGGCTCGGTGGTTTTTACCCCTTGCGACTTAGTTTCAAAGCTAGATTTAAGGTAAACTGGCCGAACATCTATATAAATGATTGTCAAACATGTTTCAGTTTGGATCTTGATCAGACACCGCGTTACGCAGTGTCTGAATATGTTCAAACGGATTCCAAAGTCGACTGTATAGCCTAGCCTATGGCGGCGAAAAGAGTAATACATAAACATTTGTTTTGTTTTTGACCATACAGGTATTGCTCATTGATCATATAATGTTCCACATTACTCCCTTTTAGCCCTCAACCCTCTCACTGTCAACCTTTTCGTGAGATTTTTACCCATTCACGATTTCATTGTCGTCTGCTTAAATTTCGTTGTCTGCAAGGTCTTTTCAAAGTAAAAAGCTAAGGCAGTATGACTGAAGAATATTTACTGCCATGACGTCATCAATTTTAAACAATTGTCGTCTGCTTTTGTTTTTCAAATTTAAAATCTAGGTATTTTGACTAACAAATATTGAAATGATTGTCAAACAGTTTGGATCCTGATCAGACGCCGCGTTACGCGGCGTCTGATCAGGATTCAAACTGTTTGCAAACGCGCTTTTAAGTGTCATTGAGATCGAAACGGTTAACCTCTTCGCTGCCTTACACCAAGTACATGTACAATAGTTATTTGCAAACAGTTTGGATCGCGGCGTCTGATCAGGACCCAAACTGTTTGATACTCATTTCAACATTTCTTCAGTCAAAATAGAATCTACCTAAAAATTTAAATTTGAGAAATAGTATTTAAAAGACAATTCTTACTTTTCAATCCTTTTCCTAAGTATTGTATAAAGTGTACGTCTGCATGTATAATTGTAATATGTAATCATTTTAGATTGATGACGCAATGGCAATAAATTGGTTAATGACAACAAATATCCGATTTATGTTCGACAAAACATGTAGAGCCGGACAAATTAGAATATTTTATCAATGTATGCTCTGCTTGCTATTGTCGATGTAATTTTCAACCCGGTTATTTCGGGCAAATATCTTAGGCGTGTCATTAGAAAACAAGACTTATTGCATTGCAGAACAGACTTGATCCAGACCAATCGTCATAGCAGACTTGGTCTAGCGCTTATAAATCGTTTGAGTTGAGTTTGAGTTTGAATTGAGTCTGAGTTCGTTCTCAAGCATTTGATTTGTCAGATTTGAGCCTAGGCTCAAATCTGACCAATCAAATGCTTGAGAACGTATTCCGACTCAACTCAAATGCTTTATAAGTATGGACCTTGGAGTCGAATCAAGACCTAAATTGGGAAAAAGCGGATAGAATGATACATGTACATGTACAGTGGATGCTTGAAGGTGTCAAACTGAGAGACCCTGGCCAGACGCCGATTGTTAGACGAGGCAGTTTGATTGTGTTTTGCACTGTTCTAAATACAGTGGAGAATCTGTTATTCTTTCCCAATAAACGCGTTTACGCTAAAACTATTATTTGCAGTGCAAACAGTTTGGAGCCAGATCAGACGCCGGGTAACCCGGCGTCTGATCAGGCTCCAAACTGTTTGCCACCAAGATAAACATGAATTTGTTCTTTTCTACGTTTTAGTGCTTTGCGTTTGCGTACGTTTGCGTTTAAACGGGAAAGAATTACAGATTCTCCACTGTAAAAAGTATAACTTGTAAAGAACTACCCGCACAGTCGGAGGAACCATACGAAACTTGAAACTTTGAATATTTATTGATCATAATTGTATAAGGTCCACTACTGTTGACATATTTAACATTATACACATATTAAATAAAAAATAGGGGGTCACTAGTTGGGAACACGCAAACTATTTCAATTTTTCATAAATTATCTAAACCCCTTCAGAAAGATTTACACTTAAATATACATGTACAGATGTTTGCCAAAATTCGTTTCATAGATAGTCATATCTAAGTAAGTCATAAATATGTGTATAACGCCTGGCAGTTTGGATCATGATCAGACCTCAGATGACTTGGCGTCTGATCATAGACTTTGCTGTCTTAAATTCACATTTTCAATTCTTATATTTATTTGTCATAATTAATTACAAGATGCGTCATGGTTATGTACATAAAGGAAGAAAGAGCATACACGTATTTTCAAAAACTCTTCTAAATAGGGAAAGAAAAATATCTGGATAGTTATTGCTGTTAGTATTGCTGGGTTACCCATCCAACAAGCTTCTTAAATGTTTTGGCTTTATCGGTCAAAAACATGTTAGTTCGACTTTTAAAAAGCGAGTTTGAGGTTATTCGAATTATCGATTGTAATTAATCATTACCTTACAAAGGTACTTACATTTCGTCTCTTGAGCAGGATCCTTTCAGCCAGGGACAGGTGTTCGGGGTTTGGCACCTGGTTTTTAATTTTGGTATCGATGACCTTTTTAGCATTGACGTAGTCCATTCCGTATAGGCTATTGATGACGTCAGTCAAATGAGGTCGCCCTAGGTAAGTGAGTATAAAGTTTATAATTGATAAAAATACAATTCTTGTAAACCGAAGAATAAATATTGATAATACGAGGATGGTTCAATAAGTGTGGCAAGTTTGCCTGTAAAACACAAAAATAGCACAGACACAGGAGTTTTGCATACTTTCGAAGTAGTCACCCTTTACCTGTATTCAAAGTTTTGATAACATTTTGATCCAATTCTGAAAAGTGCCTCATAGTCTTACAAAACAGAACAGTTTTAACAGAACATATCTTTCATTAGTCACAGTTAACAACCGAGTGTAACAGCATGTGATCATGAAACAATATATTAAATATGGCAGTATTAACATGTTTATATAAAATGCATTGAAAGGTCAGGCCATGGATGTCTGGAGTTTGACGAGAGTCAAACTCCGGACCTCTATGGGTCCCACTACTAGCTGTGACGGGTTATTATTACTTTCAGTGTTGGGGAAGGTGGTAGACTTATACATTTCGAATTTATGAAGTTTTTGCAAATTCGAAAGTTTAGTTTGCCTGATAGATATATGGTAGTAGCCAGACACTTAATTAATCAATTAAGTATATGCTATAGTCTTAAGATACTGAAAAATGGCTGACCCTAAATCATTACTGCAACCGTCAACGAACTTTTCAGTTTCAGATACACAGTACCCCCTCCCAACAACGGCCCACTGAACAACCATTCATTACCGGGTTCCCTAGTTTAACACCGTTTTTGATATACCCTCTTATTTATTTTCTTTTGCAATGACATACACAGTGCCTTAACGAGTGTGCACATCTTGAATGAATAGAAAATTAAAAACCATGGTTGTTTAAAATGTATTACAAGCCTAGAGGCGTTGTAAGTTATATTGAATTCCAATACTAAGGTTAAAGTAAAGGAAATTCAAACTTTATTTAAAGCTTATTCAAGTTTTAATGACATGAATTGTAAAAACTGTTTTCTGACATCTCAATAATTTCAATAATAAATGACGTTACTTAAACCCTTCACTACTATTGGTGTAACACCGCGCCTGATCAGGATCCAAACGGATTATTACAAAAGCAGACGATATTAATGTTGTCGAGTGGAAAGGTTATAGCAGGAGGTAAAATTTGACAGGTTGAAACTTTTGTATGCGTCCTTTTCGATCCTTGCACTTTTTAAAGCATACATCTTAATGGTAGCATAAAAATACGAATTCCTACAATCCGTAGGTAAATAGTAAAAAAAACAAAAACACAACAATATCAAAGTAATTGTGTTTTCCAAAAAAGTAATGTATTTTACAGTTAATTTATAGTTCATAACGTGCTGTATTGAATTCATCACTAGAAGCAGACTTGCTTCTATACTGCTATAAATTTGACAAATTAACTATATTAACACTTTCCTGCCGAGCTCTATAACACTAACATATGCAAACAGGTTGGATCCTGATCAGACACCGCGTAACGCGTCGTCTGATCAGGATCCAAACTGTTTGACGCTCATATAAATGATTTGAAGTAAATTCGTCGAATATTTTTAACTTTAGAAATAAAAGCAGACGATAAGTTTTCGAGCAGACGATGTTATCACTGTAATATGTTAGATTGGCTTTGACGTCATAAAAGTAGGGCAAGGGTTAAAGATGAACAATGACCTTTGTTTAGTCTATTAGTTTTAATTCAAACACTGATGAAACATGACCTATTTAACTGTTTTTGCTAATTTCATAGGGTTTTTATTTGTTCAATATAAATATTAATCAACACAAATAATCTCAACCATTTAATAAAACAAATAAATATATATCTAGTAGGGAAAACAACTAAGGCAACCTCATTTAATATTTATAAATTTATAATTTGTTTTCGAACAAAAGAATTGAGCAAACTTGTTAGCGAAATCGAATTCAAAATAAGTGACTGACTTACTAGTACTTATTAACACTCTCAATTTCAAATATGATCGTTAGCTTAAACCTCATGAGTTCTTTTACTCAAAGCAATAGGTATTTTCCTTAACCTTGGAATTTTGGGAGACATTCATTGGCAAGACTGTACTGGGTTGGATCAAATGACCGGTGAGTGGTCACCGGAAAATTCAAAGGTAAAGGAAAAACCTATTGCTCTGAGTACAGTGGAGAATCTGTTATTCTTTCCCAATAAACGCGTTTACGCTGAAACTATTATTTACAATACAAACAGTTTGGAGCCAGATCAGACGCCGGGTAACCCGGCGTCTGATCAGGCTCCAAACTGTTTGCCACCAAGATAAACATGAATTATCAGAATTGTCCAAAAGTTGTACTTTTCTACGTTTTAGTGATTTGCGTTTGCGTACGTTTGCGTTTAAACGGGAAAGAATAACAGATTCTCCACTGTAAAAGAACCTATCTACTCATGCATGATCCAGAGCAGAGAAACCTCTTTGGAAGCTTTAACCTCGTCGACCACGGCTATTAGATCGTCTTTTCTAAAAATGTTTGCTAAATTCTGTGATTTCAAAGTAAGATTTAAACAAGATTGCGTACAAACTGTTTGCAAATAACCATTGTATGCGGTGTAAGGCAGTGAAGGTGTCGATATTGGCATATTAGTTATTATCTGCACTGCCATCTTGCTTAAAAAAGTAACCACAATGAGTACTGTTGTTTCTGTCGTAACTTTATCATTAGAATTAAATAATGACAACGTTCATATAACAAAGAGAAATCCAACTATCATGGTCGGTTTTGTTATCAATAGAGGCAGTGTTTGACCAGGGTTTTACTGTATTCAATATTCAACCAATTTTCAGTTGAAGTCACAAAATATTATTTAAAGCATTTACACATTCTTTTTCTCCGAAGGAAGAATTCTACATTACTTTCATCATGTTTTCCACATTGTCGCAACCATTGAATAAAAATCATGAGGGAAACTATGGGGAAAGGTATACGACTAGAAACGTACAAGTTTCATATCAAACGATCTTTGTCAACAAACTGTAAATTGTCTATTTGAATTAAAAGTAGATTAGTTGTATCTTGTACTACACAATTAAAGTACATTGAAGTAAAATAACATACTGGGTTGTTTGTAAAGGTCAACCCATTGTTTCTGAAAGAGATATAAGCTCGAGGACAATATCTCCTTTGATTTATGCAAATAGACGAACAATAATATTACTGGTACGAGGACTATTTATTTTCTGTCATTTAACAGAGACAAAACGTAAATACAATGCAGTCAAATAAAGAAAAACGACAGTATTTTGAAAATGTTGACATTTTATTTCACTTTGCCTGAAAACAATTTGGAGAATGACCATACGCCTAGTTACTCGGCATCTCATCAAGCTCTACACTATATATGATATCTGTCCATGCTTTAGCGCAAACACGGTTTTTAAATTTTTTCATCGATTATGAAACAATCTACATTAACCTATACAAACCACTCTCTACGGCTCGAATGGTGGCATATTTGGTCATTTCTGTTGGAGGAGACCGGAGTGCAGATAAATATTTTATTTAGGAACCCGTAAACCAAAACCGACGTGCTTAATCGTCATACACAATATGTGCACATACGAAGAGTACACATAAGTACACTTATCCCATGCAAACACTGTATACCCAGATCAGAGTGCCCCAAAAGGGATCATCTGATCACAATATGCACTATCTATAATTTTTGCAATGTATTGCTCCAAATCTCTACCCTAAATAGTTTAATATGGACTTGACTTAATATGAAACACGATTATGTTTTAATGCTGCGAATATACATTGTAAATATAGTACAAACAAATAGTAGATGAATAGTTTCCTTGTTAACCCTTTACCTTATAGAAGCGACTTTTAGCGCATTCATTTTATTCATCCGCTGAAGAAAATAGTTCCAAATTATACCGTAATGAATATGTGTCATATCTAATATTTTCCTTATTCTAGCAGTTAATAGTTTAAAGCAGGCTGAAAGTAAAGCAGAATGCGCCTTAGGGCGCATTCTGCTTTACTTTCAACCTGCTTTAAGTAGTCACATATCTTCAATACTAGAAACAATGCTATCAGGTAAAGGGTTAAAGTAACCAAAAAAGAATATACATAATTATACCATAACTGTATTTGGACTGTAGTAATCAACCGCTTTACAGCACGATTATCCTTTCCCCAATAGACACGCCATTTAGCGCATTCGATTTATTTCTCTCACTTAGGAAAATAGTTCCTATTTAACCCTTTACCTGATATCCTATTTCTAGTACTTAAGATAGGTGACTACTTAAAGCAGGTTGAAAGTAAAGCAGAATGCGCCTTAGGGCGCATTCTGCTTTACTTTCAGCCTGCTTTAAGCTATCGTGTGCTATAATATAGAAAATATTCCCCATAATACTTATTCTTTACTGATTAAATTGGAACTACTTTCTTCAGCGGATGAATAAATTATATCCGCTAAAAGGCGCTTCTATTGGGGAAAGGGTTAAACAGTCATAAACGTGTGCCAAAATAAATATTTTCTATATTCTAGCAGATAGTATCTTAAAGCAGGTTGAAAGTAAAGCGGTATGCGTTTTCAGGCGAATTCTGCTTTCCTGTCAACCGGCTATGAGTAATCACATGTTTTGATAACTAGAAACAGGTATAGTGTAACTTAAACAAGGAAGCCAACATGGAAGATTTGAGCTTGTCCAAATGTGAAGCCTCAGTTAACATTAACTGTTTTTGTTTAGTAAGAGGAAATGACAGCTAAAAGTAGGTTTCAAGTAATGTAGCAAATACTTCCAGTATCTCCATGATATTAACTCTTTCGTAGTCAAGTTCTATTATCTACTTTAACCATGTCATTGTCATGATATCGTCTTCTTTGACATTGAAGTCTGCAAATATATTTTCAAAGCTAAAATGACTGAAGACATTGAATTGATTGCCGGACAGTTTGTACCAGGGTACATGCTTATAAAGTGTTTGTGTTGAGTCTGAAATAGTTCTCAAGCATTTGATTGGTCAGCTTTGAGCATAGACTCAAATCTGACCAATCAAATGTTTTAGAACGTACTCCGACTCATCTCAAACGCTTTATAAGCGCTAGGCCCGGGTCAAATATGTTTGCGAAATCGACTGTTGTTGCCTCTGGAGATGAAAGGGTTAAATTGTCTGTGTTTCCAACACAGAAAACAAGTACCGGTATTCTTTTATGTTGACTGAACTCTGTACACTTAGTCGATTGGAGTTAATATTGTTCTATAACGAATGATATTTAACCCGTTCGGCGCAAAATTACTCATGAGGTTTTTACGCAAAAACCGTTATATTGTCGTCTGCTTCAATATTGTTGTCTGCAAGAACGTTATAAAGTTAAATTTAAGGTAGGGTGACTTAGGAAATATATATACGAGTGTCAAACAGTTTGAATCAAGATCAGACGCCGCGTGACGCGGCGTCTGATCTGGATCCAAACTGTTTGCAAAGACGCTTTTATACGATTTCGGCGCCGAAAGGGTTAAACAACCACCCGCGGTGTTAATACCATAAGTATTGTTTTTTGAATATTAACACATTCCAAATTTTCTAATATCAACTTTCTGAACAGATTAACATTTTGTTAACACATTAATGCCTTTCGACTAGTATACTCGTCATTTACATATGAAGAAATTATTTGTCCTATGTAAATAGTGAAGACCAAGATATAGTGAATCTAACACAACCGTGAGTGTCAGATAAGAATATCCCACCCGAGTTTTGAAGATATTTTTGGAACACGAGGCTTTGCCGAGTGTTCCAAAAATATCTTCAAACGAGGGTGGGATATTCATCTGACACTCAACTGTGGTGTTATATTTATTTTCTCACCTCGTCAACCCTAAAAAACGCGTTTAACTTGCTATACAGTGGCGAGTTGTATTTCAATGCGCTAATTCATGCATGACGACGTCATGACGACGTCATAACAACGGCAATAACAACCAATCATAAGATAGTTCGGCTTGTCTGTCCGGACAGATAAGGTTATCTCACACCCCTAGATTTCGGGATACCTCTGTCCGAGAGGTGAGAAAAGAGGGTTCCTGGGTAAGGGTCTTCACTGTTTGTCTTTTTTAAATTATACTCTAAAATCTATCTTTAATTGTTAAAATTGGGCTAGACTTAAGCGGGGAACTGGAATTGTCCATTAAAAGTTTCAGGAGTTAATGAGTTTACCGTCTATCCTCAATGGCACGTGCATTAGTAGCATTGGCCCCAGGTGGCTGCTTAATGCTAGACAAAAGTACAACAGAAAGTTCCTAATGGAGTTTTCTGCTGTATGTTTGTCCATCATTAATCGGACATCTATCTCTAGGGATGTCATGTATCTTCAACGATTGGCGGCTTATCACATTTTTACATGTATATTTATTCAATTTGTAGAGACATTTTTCAATCCTTTAGCGCTATCAGGGTATGCACCTGCACACTATGAATGGAATACTAGTATTGGAATTGAGTTGCTTACTCTGTATTAACTTTTTCATCCCCAATGGCGATATCTCAAACATTCGCAAAAATGTTTGGGTCCAGAGTTAAATGCCGTTTGATCAAGATCAAGACTATTTTACACTTATATCAAAATCCTTTAGCCACTATGCCAAACATACAGTATTGCAGCAAACATACGAGTACAGACACTTATTTTTGAGTAATATATTTTTGAATAATATATCGGCAAAAGAGTCTGACGAAAATTGATTGATGTAACGGTATTGTTTAGCAGGACTTAATAGCTACTTTGCAAACAGAATTAATACTTTATATAGTATGACCAAAGCAATAACATTTAGTTAGTTTAATTAATGTATATAAATACACCAATCAATGGCAAATCAAGTGGTAAATGGCTGCCAGTAACTATAAAATACAATGTGACATCACTGAGAAATCGATATAAATTGCTCGATGCAATATGGTTTGCCGTGACAAAGGGCTATAAAATGTTTGTCGATATAAAATTATACCGTCACCCTCTTCTATCACCTGGAACGTCCTTAAATCCTAAGTTATTGTTTTTGTTTCACAAATTTAGATTTTCAACATTTGTATGGAGAGATTGCATCGTTTATGGGTGTCAAACAGGTTGGATTCTGATCAGACGCCGAGTAACTCGGCGTCTGATCAGAATCCAATCTGTTTGCAAAAAACAATGCACTCGGACAAAATCTAATGAGGTAAACGTCATTCCATCAAATTTGTAGGAAAAAGTAGAGTAGTTTCATATATCATACCTTAAGACGAAAAAAGTCCGCATCAAACATGCTGTTCTCTCTTCACATATATGCCGGACAACATCTCATGTTACTGTCTCTTGTTCTAGGTGACTTATAAGCAACCAGTTTTTACCATTAATTAATATGGAAGTGTTCAACCAAAGGCTAACGGGACAAGGTATATTCATACACACCCAAGCAATTTTCATACGTAGAAACAACAGCAAAAATAGATAAATCGATGGTTCTGTTTATTCGAAGACTGCCAGCTTTTGTTAACTTGCTCACGTGACGGTCTCGGTATGAACAAATAAAACGATACCCAATGTATTAATAAAATAGCGTCAACAGTCGGGTAACTCTTACACAACTCTTGCGTGAACTGCGGTAGTGAATGGCCTTAGGTAAGATCAAGCATGCAGGATATCGAAACATCTATAACAGTATTTACAGTGCTCCCTCTCTACAACAACACCCAAAATGAGATAAAGTGTGTATTATGCCATCACACTAGCACTTGCTGTATCTGGTATTCTAACATGGGACTTCGTTTTCTTGCAGTTCATTAAATTTCTGTCTTTGTCTTCTTTGTCTCTATTCTTTTTTCGCTGTCTGTTATGTATCTAAATATGTTTTTATTTTGTTGTTTATTCTTTTCTTTTAGGAATCACAAAGTATGTCTTTAGTAAATATTTGTCCTAAGAAAATTAAAAAATACATTTTCTCAGTTTTAAAGATAACTTACATACCTTAGACTTTACTTATACAACATAGTGTTTTTCATAACTTCGATAGCTTAATAATCAGAAACATAATTACTTGTCTAACCAATCACATGTTGGCAAAAGTTGTGACCCAACTATTTTGCTCTTATATTTGTAATTGATTAAACTTAATTATGCACTTGTACTATTTGGTTGTAAAATATATGGCAATAACATGTATTTAAACTAAAGAGTGTATGTGTATTGTTCGGAGGGAGATGTTACAGGGAGGGAAATTGGCTTACATTTGCAAACAACTTGAATCAAGATGACACCGCGTATCGCGGCGTCTGATCTGGATTCAAGCTGTTTGTCACTCGACATTATGTTTTTTCTATTAATATGTCCAATATGTGACTGAGAAAAACAGCAGACTAAATTTTTTAGCAAACCATATTGATGCCATGAAACGGTTGGACATAATTGACTTGTTTGGGGAACATCAGCAAGCGTTCTTGTAAGGAGGGAATCGTTGTTCAGGCAGAACCGAACATCCACAGAAATGTCAAACAATCTGGGCCCTGATTTGAAACCGAATTACTCGAGAGACCGTTCTTGATCAAAGCAGTTTTAGACTAGTGAAAATGTTGATGCTGATTAGAGTTTGACTGAGTGTCCTTGCAATCTATAGTGTTGTTGTTGGGTGAACCCTTTTGCATATCAATGTTTTTTTAAATTCAAAAACGTATAAAAATCCGTGCCATGACAAAACCAGCCTTATTGCAGTGTAACATTGCACAGACCAAGCACCGTTGTAATCACAAGCTCTGTATCTGAGTTTGGTATACACTGAGAAAAACCGTAAAAATTCATGTACAGAGCTCTAAATAAAATTCTTTAGATGCATGTGGGTGTCAATGCTTTGATATACACTGACTGTTTGCAATGCAATAAGTCAGGTTTTCAAATGACACGGCTCAAATAAAAGGAGACGAACACTTGAAGAAGACGACATTACTGCAGTGATCGTGTTATATCGTTATACTGGTGACGAAAGGATTAACAGAATGTTTTGTTATTGTCGCCTGCATAACATGTTCTCTGCAACAAGTATCAGAGTTAATTTACCCACAATTACTTTCAGTAAATCTCCACAGAAATGAAAGAATCAACATAACAACTTATTTAGCAGGTGAAAACACTTTAATGTTATTCCTGGATAGATCTTCATTGCAAACAGAATATATCTAAATCAACCGTAGTACTTCTATCAATGTCTGGTATACTCTATACAGTAAAACCTCTCTTTTGCGACCACTAAAACGAACGCTTAATTGATTGTATAAAGGACAGATGGCAGCTTAAATCCTAAAGGAACTTTCTGTTTTATTTTTTACCTTACTTTAAGCAGCCATGCACCTGCTTTAACTCTTTGAACCCTAATCCCGCATATAGGCGTCTTTTAAAACAGTGTGCATGTGAATAGTTCTCTTGTCCTGTGCAAACAGTGAAGGCCCAGATCAGAGGGCTCCTTTCGGAGCCCTCTGATCAGGGTATTCACTGTTTGTCAGTAATGCCAAAAATGACAAAAAACAACTCTTAAAAGCCAGAAATGGACTACACAAAAATCGAAACTGAAATTGTTCATTTAAAGTTTCAGGGAGGAAAGAGTTAAACACTTTATAAGTAACGGAATTTAGTGGTCGTAACATATGGGTTTTGCTGTACATCTGGTCACCCGTAAGCATCCCAGTATTGTTTCGTCTATGCAAGGCGTGAAACAGTGTAGATCGACATAACTCTTGTTCCCTTCAGACACCGACTAATATAGCCCCAAAAACTGAAAGCTCTAATAAAACTTTCAGTTTAATGTTTGCCCTGCTTTAAAGTACCACGTGTAACAAAAACAACTTTGTAATATATAATATTTTCAATGTATGCTTAACTCACTAAACCCTGAAACTTCAAATGGACGATTCCAGTCTCCATATTTGACTAATAAGGGTTGACAAACAATGCAGACCCCGCTGGCTGTAGAATACATCTTATCCGATTTGCAAAGGATAAAAACGTGGGCCCTGCTTGTACATGATGCGTATACTAATCACTATATGTTACTGGGTTAACACACTCGTAACTGTTTCATTTATTTCATCAATTTTAATGTAATATCCAAAACAAAATTCAATTTCGTAATGCAGTTATAAATCATTGTTATTGCACCTGAATAAAAACATAAATTTGGAACAGCTGATTCTGTTTGTTTGCTCATGTTTGCAATATGCAAATGAAGACAATCTCGACCATTGAACCCAGAGTTGGACATGGAGCCTCTGACATCAGTGTCTCCACTATATCTCCTTTTTTGCAACATATTGAAATACAACAACAACTCTAACTAGTCAGAACAGAACAGAACAGAACTTTACCGTTTAACTCTTTCACTGTCAAGTTTTATCGTTTGCCTCTTACCGCCAAACTATCGTCTGCATTGGAAGTGTCGTCTGCAGTATTTTTAAAATCAGATTTAAGGCTGTATGATTGAGGAAATGTCGATACTAGTGTCAAACAGTTTGGATCCTGAGCAGACGCCGCGTCACGCGGCGTCTGATCAGGATCCAAACTGTTTGCAAAATCGCCCTTTGGCACCGTTGGCAGTGAAAGAGTTAAAACAGAGTAACAGTAAAGCAGAACGCTCATGTAGGCGCCTATGCCTTAATTTCTCCCTGCTTTAAGCTGTCGCCAGCCTAAACAATCCTCGGTGGTTTTGACTTCCCAACGAAAGTGAGCCGGTGTTGAACAGGGCCGCATTGCATGGGAGAATGCATCAATATAAGCCTTCAAGTGGACGTAAATATTCTTAGCAACAACAAGAATAATCGGTGAGTATAGTCACCCTAAGACCTTTTTAGTGGAATGATAGACAAAAGCACCGACACTGCTTCAGTGGGTTAAGCCAGCATATCAATGTCCTTATTGTTGTACCAGTCAAATACAACTAAACAAATTAATACCTTTATTGCTGTTATTATCAAACTTTACTGGCTTTGCTATTTTATTTAACATTTTTAAAACTTTAGCAATCAATTAATGGATATTGCAATGCTCTCTCTCTCTGTAGGTGCTTGATAGAATATTTCATTATACATATCCAAGGATGATCTAACGGCACTGCGAAATGTGTCGTATACAGCGATTTCCAGTGTGGATTTATCCACAGCTTTTTTTTAAGATATTAGATACAGTGGAGAATCTGTTATTCTTTCCCGTTTAAACGCAAACGTACGCAAACGCACGCAAACGCAAAACACTAAAACGTAGAAAAGAACAACTTTTGGACAATTCTGATATTTCATGTTTATCTTGGTGGCAAACAGTTTGGAGCCTGATCAGACGCCGGGTTACCCGGCGTCTGATCTGGCTCCAAACTGTTTGCACTGCAAATAATAGTTTTAGCGTAAACGCGTTTATTGGGAAAGAATAACAGATTCTCCACTGTAGTTGTTTATACAAAAAAGCATATTTGAAGTATTCGATATCAATCTATATCTAAAACTGCATAATTTATTTGAATGATTGATTGATATTGCATAGTTTAACATGAGCTCGTAGCTGATCAGTCTTGCAGATTTACGCAGACTTGGTACGATTATTTGAATATAACTGAAGTAATTCGATACCTATTTATATAAATATTTGACATACTGGAAGTATTTGATACCAGTTTATATACAACTTACATAGTTTTTGATATACTGGAAGTATTTGATACCAGTTTATACAAAAAAGTGCATATTGGAAGTATTCTATACCAGTTTTTATTAAACTTTGCATATTGGAAGTATTCGGTACACATTTAAAGAAGTGTATGATACACACATGTGTTTATTTAACTACAAGTGAAAATGATGCATGTAACATATCTCTATTAAGAACACATTTTTGTTAGATATTGGATGTTTAAGGCAGCTGACTGCTCCTTTAGGAGCTTTCCGTTTCACTGTAACCTTGTTTTAAGCCATCCCCTGTATTTTATACCATCCATACTTTCCACTGGTACATAATTTGCAGAGAACGCATAAATGTATGCCTATTATTTATAGATACATGTAGACAGTTTATTCTGCAATAGACTTTACAGTCCATGAGCATATATAATATACAAAATATACATACAATACCAACTCCGGTTATGGCTACATATTCAGTGAAGTAAAAAAACGTTATTATTTCAGGTTTGAAACAAAACAAACAGTAACACAATTCAAGAAATTGTTAAAAACGACAGTTTTTTAATAAAAAAATTATTTTGAACTCGTTGGCAAATAGCTTTTAGCCTCACCTGGCACCGGGTTGCCAACCATCTAGCCAGGCTCCAGGCTATTTTCAATGAAAATAATTGCTTCAGCTAACAAATTAGTATAAGGAGAATAATGTGTTGTTCTCTGTATATAATTATTTCTACAATGTTTCTAGTTGATATTTAGATGCATTATGGGAGAAAAGTGTTCTTAACCATCCAATTCATTATTACACGTTTTGTACAGAAACTATTGATCAACTGATTACAGCTGATTAACCAACATATAGTTCAGCAATGCAATTGATTTGTTCTTGCAAATTGTTATTGCTTGTTCATATCGATTTGGTTATTGTTGTTCATTGTATTATTTGTAAGAAATGCTTATTTGAGGGGCTCACGGCAGATTAGTCAACTGACCAAGTGAGCTACCCTCGTTAAAAAAGTCATTCATTCGTTCACTCATTCATTAGCATTCCTTATAGCGTCGTAGTAGATTTAAACAAACATTTTCTATGGACTCTGTGTCTACGTGTATTACTTATACATGTACCCTCTTTTGAGACCGTTATGTCACAACTCTTTGTCTACAACTCCCTAAAAGACTCGTATTTGCAAACAGTTTTGATCCAGATCAGACGCTGTGTAACTGGATAAAACATTTTGACACTCTTCTGTCTTCATCCTTCAATTCAAAAATGCATAAATATTTATTTTAAAAAGTTTGCAGACGATATTGCAGCGGAATAAACTCTTTTCTTTGCTCTTAAAAAGCATAGCTTTGATGCAATTTCTCTTCGCAGACATGTATGGACGAGCGGCAAGGAGTTTGCATCCTTATCGGCGATTACTTACTTGGGGGCTGGCCAGAATCCAAATTGTTTGCAAAGATAAGTGAAGGCTCGATTGGCGGGATAAAGATCAACCCTTTCAGCTCCATATTAATCGTGAGGGTTTTACCCCTTCATCGACATAATTATTGTCGTCTGCTTCAATATTATTGTGTGTAAAATCATTTTAAAGTTAGATTTAGGGTAGTTTACTAAAGAAATATCGATACGGGTGTCAAACAGTTTGGATCCTGGCCAGACGCCATGTTACGCGGCGACTGATCTGGATCCAAACTGTTTATAAAGTCGACTTTATCAGAATCAGCTGTCATGCACGACCTTTCAAGACTGAAGTTTGTATTCCCTGTCCTTGAATTTTGTCTCTTGGAAAGTTTGAAGAGGCTGATTAGAACAGGAAATTCAATTTGAATTTTAGATGGACACATTTCCTTTCAAACAGCTGTTATGGTTACAGTGGAGAAGACGTTATTTTTTCCCCAATAAACGCGTTTACAATTAATCTAGTTTTTCCAGTGCAAACAGTTTGGAGCCAGACCAGACACCGGGTACCCGGCGTCTGACAAGGCTAAAAACTGTTTGCTATTCAGATTAAAATGCGCATTCAGAATTGTCTTAAAGTTGTAATTTTCTATCTTTAAGTGCAATGAGTTTGTGTTTCGTTTTCGTTTAAACGGGAAAGAATAACATCTTTTCCACTGCATAACAGAATGCCCGCGGATGTGCAGTGGAGAACACATTATAGTCTTTTCAATTCTAACGAAACTAAACATAAACGCAGGGGCACTGGCATGTAGGAACTGGCAGCCTCCTGTAAATTATACCGATTTGTTTATATCTAATCATGTTTGGAGCCTGGTGAGCTAGCTTTCAGGTTACCCAGTCTGGTCTGTCTCCAAACTGTTTGAACTGGAAATATTTATTTAAGCACAAACGCGGTTATTGGGAAAGAATAACGTCTTCTTCATTGTACAAGTAGAAGCGAACTGAACTCTGAAACCCACATTATACTTACGCAAACCCGTTATTCTTTCTCGTTTTAAATGGAACTAAACACAAATCTATTGAAATATAAAAAACAAACAAAAAACATTTCAGTGTTTTAAACATCCCCATAGAAGTCCCTTTTAGCGAATTGAAAAAATTATGGAACACATTCGTGTCTGTATATAGGAACAGTTCCTATATAAAGACACGAATGTGTTCCATAAGAAAGTATTGCTATATCCTATTAGAGTATAGATTAAAGAGACTAAAAACCAAATGTTGTATTTATAATAAAGAAAGAAAATACTCAAATAATAGTAAATGTATAGCACTATCGCGTATCTGGTTTTAAAAAGCATCAAATTGTATAGTTGTTCTGGTATATGGAATAAAATACAAGGCCAGTATATATTTAAACTATTTCAATGCCACAAAAACATGACTTTTTGTGTATAGAAAACCTCTTTATGGAACTACAGAAGCTGGGCTTGTATTCCGAATAGGGCCAAACTAGCATTGCTTGCTACAATGCCCCCTCTCTACAACAACATCTAATGGGAGACACATCAGGTGGGTGTTGTTCGGGGGAAGTTGTTATAGGGAGGGGCCATTAGTATATGACTTGGCTTACATTGCAAACAGCTTGAACCCAGATCAGACGCCGCGTGACGCGGCGTCTGATCTGGGTTCAAACTGTTTGTCACTTGTCTTTATGTTTCATCAGTCAATGTCAATATGTTACTTTGAGAAAAAACAACAGGCAATTTTAAGCAGGCGATATTTCAGCAGTGCAAGCATTGACATTATAGTCTTGTTTGGGGGAACAGTCACAAGCGTTGTTCGGAGGACCGTTCTAGGGAGGGAGCACTGTATTTCGTTTGAATGATCCACTGTATTGACCAAACACTGTTGCGCTTTTAGATCAACCTGAATATACCTAAACCGATATCTTCAATCAAGCTTATAGAGAAAATCCATTGCAATCGCCAGGTCCAAATGTTTTAAAGAGTTTAGTTGAGTATGAGATCTCAAGCATTTGATTGGTCCGATTTGAGCTTTTGCTCAAAGCATAGCAAATCAGATGATTGAGAACGATCTCAGACTCAACTCAAATGCTGTATAAACTTAGACCCAGGAATAGATGGACTTGGAACCAATTCGCGAGAAAGGTTTCTTCTACAGTACTTTTAGTTCCATAAATAGGCTCAAAGCAAGTATATGTGTTGTAATATGGAGTTTTAACCCTTCATTGCCTTACCTCGAGTACACTAGTAGTTATTTGCAAACAGTTTGGATCCCGATCAGACGCCGCGTCACGCGGCGTCTAATCAGGATCTGAACTGTTGACACTCATTTCAATGTTTCTTACATCAACATACCTAACAAATTTAATTTGATAAATAACAGCAGACGACAAGTGTTTAAAAACCGATAGATGACTTCATAGTAATGAATGGGTTAACTCTTTGCCTGTTACAATATCGTCTGTTTCACAGTTGTCGTCCGCGCGTGTGTGTGTGTGTGTGTGTGTAATTTTTGAAATTTCGATTTTATTTGTCATATTAGCCAAAAACGGTTTTCCATGAGAGTCAAATCCTGACCATACGCCGGGGCATCTGATCTGAATCCAAACTATTTGAATATTCAAGTAAAGTCGCGAATTGCATGAGATGTTAATCTTTTCATAACCTTCATCAGAACGATGTTTTTACTCGAATCTGGGCAAACTTAAAAAAAATGGATGACATTTATTCTGATTACTGTGCACTTGTATGAATTCGAACAAACGGCTATAATATTTGGAATGAAAACTGTTAGGAATATCATTATTGATTGAACTAATTTTATAAAAGTGCAAACTAATTAAAATCAAGACAAGCTCACTCATATCTATGACCAAACATTTCTAACAAACAAGTTCATTTGTAATCGCAACTCGATAACTCGAAGTAGCTTATTCGAACATACAGTGGAGAATGTGTTATTCTTTCCCAATAAACGCGTTTACGCTAAAACTATTATTTGCAGTGCAAACAGTTTGGAGCCAGATCAGACGCCGGGTAACCCGGCGTCTGATCAGGCTCCAAACTGTTTGCCACCAAGATAAACAAGAATTACCAGAATTGTCCAAAAGTTGTTCTTTTCTACATTTTAGTGCTTTGCGTTTGCGTACGTTTGCGTTTAAACGGGAAAGAATAACAGATTCTCCACTGTACCCGTATTTCATTGTTCAAACGGGGAAATGAGAATGTTCGACTTAACCCTTCCAATGCCAATTATGCACCAACACGCCTTTGCAAACAATTTGGACCCAAACTGTTTGACGTCACGCGGCATATGACTAGGATCCAAACTGTTTGACACTCGTTTCGAAATTTCTTCAGTCATATTGCCTTAAATATAAATTTGAAACGATAGTGCAGACAATACTACTAAAGCAGAGGACAACATGGTGGAGAAGGAGTAAAAACATCACGGCAAATTTGACAGTGAAACTGTTAAGTGGGTTGGACGAAATCAAATAGTAGAAATAGTTATATCCCAGACCGTAAAACAGTAACAGTGGAGAATAAACGCGTTTACGCTTAAACTATTATTTCCATTGCAAACAATTTGGAGCCAGATCAGACGCCGGGTAACCCGGCGTTTGATTAGGCTCCAAACTGTTTGCCCTTCAACTGAATATCAATAGTCAAAATTGTCAAAAAGATGTTATTTTCTACATTTAAGTGTATTGTGTTTGCGTTTCGTTTGCGTTTAAACGGGAAAGAATAAATTTTTCTCCACTGTAACAAACACTGTCATGAACAGGTCGCTAAATCGGTGTCAAAATAAATATAAACTGTTTTTCGCCTTTTGTTAACGGAACAACTCATTTTGGGTGTCAAACTGTTTTATATGTATTGCAGTTCACCTTTTTATCTTTAGAAATGTAGCACGTGTCTACAGTGCTTGTCATTGTAAATTAATGTCCAATAAGGATAGTTTTTGTCCAACATTTTCGTTAAAATATTTTACTTAAGAGCAAGAATAAGTCGATAATCAACTAAGAATTGTGAAGATAAGACTCGTGTCTTAATATTTAACCCGGTTGTGCCAACAATCCCATATATGGGACATTGGCAAACAGTGTAGTCTCTGATCAGAGTATACACTGTTTGCTGAAAGGAATTTCAATATAAAACAAAAACGAAAATCAAAATTTAGACCAGGTACCCCTTAGATAAAAAATATGGACTAATACAATATTAAACAAGATCACTTATACCCATTTGTGCCCACGATCCCATATATATGGGACATAGGCAAACAGTGTAGACTCTGATCAGACGCCGCATTATGCGGCGCCTGATCAGAGTCTACACTGTTTGCTGATAGGAATTTCGATGTATTTATATATAACAAACCAAAATGAAAAATGACACTAGGCAACCCTTATATAAAAAATGGAATTATCCAATTCTATAAGCAAGGAAGAAACCATTGGGCGCAAATGGGTTAATTGGGAAAGAAAAAGTTCTGTCCACCGTAACTATGACGACCTCTAAATATGACATTGAAACATTCCAATCTTTTTAAGGAACATTCTGGAGGAGTATAAAAGGAAGATGTTACATAAATGATATAATAATATACTATGGTAAATTCGTTTAATTTTATCGTGCACGTGATGGCAAGTGTTGATTCAAATCAGACTGGGTGTATGATCACCGGTAATAAATTGTTTTGCACTCATATCAAGTAATAGTTAGAGTTTATTACCGAGCGAAAATTTGAATTTTGTGGCTTGCTGATTGGCTGAAAAGGTAGGCCAAACACTAATGATGTTTAGCAAAGTTTATGCAGATCCCCACCACTGTCTCTGCATTATTTATGTGAGGAATAAGGCTTCGGCTTCGAAAACTTACAGACTGACCAGTTTCAATTTGAACTTTAAACTTTCGACTTTATAAACAGCTTGGATCCAGATCAGACGATGCGTAACGCGGCGTCTGATCAGGATCCAAGCTATTTGCCAACCGTATTAATATTTCTTAAGTTTAAATAAAGACAAAAAAAAATTATTTACTTATATTTCAAGCAGATGGCAATTCAGCATGATAAGGGTAAATAGCAGGAGAACGGTTAAGTCTTAATATTGTTTATTGAATTCTGTTTAGACTGTAAAATACGTTTTACTTAGACCATTGATTTGATGAGGATCTTTGACATTAAAACCCTCACTAGAAGCAGCTTGGTATTGATTTACTTAACTCTTTGCATGCTGGGTATTTTTTTCGTCTGCAACATTTGTCGTCTGCTACTGTTCTAAAATTGGCATTGTCAAAATTTCTTTTAAATTCATGGTCAGAATGGCAAACAGTTTGGATCCTGATGAGATGCCGCGTAACGCGGCGTCTCATCTGGATCCAAACTGTTTGCAAAGGCAATCACTGTGGTGGATATATCCGCCGCTAGCATGCAAAGAGTTAACAGTTATCGTGCTAAGCGCAACTTGCCTCACATTTGCAAACAGTTCGGATCCAGATCAGACGCCGCATCATGCGGCGTCTGATCTGGATCCAAACTGTTTTTTCACTCGTATGTAACTTTTCTCCTGTTTCAAAAGCATGGAAATAATTTTAGCTATTTAGCAGACGATAAATTTGAAGCAGACGACAGTTCGGCATGGTTATCAGAATGAATTAAAACTGCATTTTCTGTAAAGAAAATATCACCAGAATGTCAAACAGTTTGAATCCAGTTGAGATGCCCAGTTACTCGGAGTCTCATCTGGATCCAATATGTTTGCAATAGTTATCACAAGGTCGTACATAGCGCACAGAAGGTTCATTCTTTCAACCTTTGAGAAAACGTGGTTTGTTGATAAAGTCATCATATAAAACTCTTAAATTGTTTAACTTCCCATATATTTATCAAAACAGGATCCAATTGCCAAACACTTTGGATCCTGGTCAGACCCCAGGTTTAGATCGACCTAGTCTGGACATAACTAACTTGTTTACAAAGGTCTTCACTGTATGAACAGGGATTCAGTATTGAAAAGGTTTAAAATGCAACTGCCTGGTGTTTGGATATTTCACGGGTGAGTAGAAATCAATGCTACTTGAACGGAATAGCGGATATTATTGCAGGAAATAGCCGGCTATAGACAGCAATTATTGCATCTAACCCTCGATAAATCGAACTGCCGCTTAGTCGAACTGACCTTTACATCTAACCCGTTATATATGTAATTGTAACAGCTGCACACATATACAACAGCCTAACACTATCAAAACCCTCATACACAACACCAGAAGTACCAGTAATAGAAAAAATACACATCAATAGGAGAGAGAGTGAGAGAGAGAGAGAGAGAGAGAGAGAGAGAAAGAGAAAGAGAAAGAGAGAGAGAGAGATGAAGAGAGAAAAGAGAGAGAGATAGAGAGAGAGAGAGAGAGAGAGAGAGAGACAGACATACAGACAGATAGACAGACATAGACAGACAGTCAGACATACAGAGACAGAAATATAGAGAAGGAAAGGGACAAACAAATAAAGAGAGATATAGAGATAGAGATAGACGAACCGACATAGTCACACATGCAGAGACACGACACAGAGACACAGAAACAGACATACAGACAAACAGGAAACCAGAGAGAGGGATAGAGAGAGAGAAAGAAAGAGAGATTGGGTGAGAGAGAGGGAGAGACAGACAGTCAGAGACATTTATACAGACAGAGATAGACAGACGTTGAGACAGAGAGACAGAGAGATATGCAAAGACACACCATAGCCAGATACAGAGAGAGACACGCATACACAAAGAAAGAAAGAAAGACAGACAGACAGGCAGAAGAGAAAGACAGAGACATGCAGACAGACACACGGACAGACATGCGTGCAGACATACAGACAGTCTGGGACAGACACAGAGACAGACACAGTGACATACACAAAGTGAGCAAACAAAATGGAAACTTGGTGACAGCGAGTACACCCGTACAATAAGAAATAGTTTGAGTGGGGACATACAGGCTTATATATACAGTAGAACCCCTCTATTACGACCACCAAATTGTTTTAATTATTAGGTGTTTACGACAGATGACTGCTTAAAGCAAGGTGACAGTAAAACAGAAAGCTCCTTTAGGAGCTTTCTGTTTAACTGTCACCTTGCTTTAAGCTGCCATATGCCTTTCACACAATCGATTAGCCGTCGTTTTAGGGGTCGTACTAGGGAGGTTTTACTGTAGCTGGAACTCATTTGAAACAACAGTTGTTTTGTGTTGTTGTTGTCTTAGAAACAACAAGTGAAACAAACAAGACACCAGTCATGTGTGCTTGACTTAATTCTATTAGAAATATTAATTGTCTTGATGCATTACACAACATGGTTTTCTCATAATTCAAACCGAATCAGCGTGCATCTGTTGTTTATAGAACAGTATACACTTTTCGAATGTTTGTTTTAAGTGTGAACTCATTTACCCCTGAAAATTCAAATGGACAATTTCAGTTTCCGATGAAGTCTAGTTCATATTTTACCACCATTTAGGGCTGGGTTTCTTTTCTCAATTTATTTCAAAAAGACAAACAGTGCAGATCCTGAACAGATGGCTCCTAAAGGAATCCCCTGACCAGTGTCTACGCTGCTTGCATATGACATGTTTTTTCTTCTCTTTCACACTGGCTAAAAGGACGAGTATTCTCGTCGCTAAGGCTAGTTGTTTTTGTTTACCCTTATATAGAAGCACCGTTACAGTGGGGAATCTGTTATTCTTTCCCGTTTAAACGCAAACGTACGCAAACGTAAAGCACTAAAACGTAGAAAAGAACAACTTTTGGACAATTCTGATAATTCTTGTTTATCTTGGTGGCAAACAGTTTGGAGCCTGATCAGACGCCGGGTTACCCGGCGTCTGATCTGGCTCCAAACTGTTTGCACTGCAAATAATAGTTTTAGCGTAAACGCGTTTATTGGGAAAGAATAACACATTCTCCACTGTAAGAGCATTAATCCTTTCAACCCTGAAATCTCAAATTTCGATGTACATGTAGTCTAGTCCATTTTTGACTTTTTAGGGTTGCTTTTACAATGTATTTGAAAAATTACAAACAGTGTAGACCCTGATCAGATGACTCCTTAAGGAGTCCTCTGATCAGGATGTACATTGTTTGCAAAGGACATGTGCACTCCTCTCAGGTACGCTGTTTGCAAATGACGCATATATATGCGTGTTTAGGGTTCAACGAGTTAAAGACTCATTCCTTATAAATATACTTGTTCATGCTTCTATCATTTACTTTTAAAGACCTATAGGAGATATTTCTTGCATCCTGACAGAAGAGTGCTTAAAGTAGGCCGAAAGTAAAACAGAAAGCTCCTTCGGAGGTCTTTTGCTTTACCTAAAAGATATTTTCTCTTAATTTCAGCCTGCTTTAAACACAGAAAATAAGCTACAGTTAAAGGATTTAATGTAGGTAGCTGCTTCAAATTTCCTTAGCAGCTTTTTGCTTTACTTCGTCTTGCTCTAAGCTGTCACGTGATCTTAATACAATCAATGTTGGGAGTTACCGTAAAATAGTAGCAGTGTATACTGTTTCCAAACCAATTATATTCAGCTCATTTGTCGATCTTCAAGTTTACTGTCCTCTCTACAATAGCGAATGACACCTACTCTGAATTCAGGGTCCAAGGTTATAAAGCTTTTTGAATTGAGTCTGATATCGTATAGGCTCAAATCTGACCAATCAAATGCTTTAGAACTACTCCAGACTCAACTCAAAAAGCTTTATAACCTTGGTGCCAGAAATTTTTATATACGTAGATACATATCAGCCGATGCATTCAAAATACATATTTGATCATAAAATAGGTATTTTTCGCGTCATGAATATTTCGCGTAATTCGATTTTGTATTAATTCGCGACATCATGCAATATTTCTAGCAGGTGCTAGCTTAAAGCAGGCTGAAAGTAAAGCAGAACATGCTGCATTACTTTCAACCTGCTTTAAGAAATCACATATTTTCAAAACTAGAGACATTCGCGAATTAACGCGTAAATTATATTCTCGCGAATAAACACGGGTTTTTGCAGTACTACTAGTTGCAAATTAATACTGATGATATCTACCAAATGCAGAGTACAGTAGAACCTGAATGTACGTTTCAAAACGCGGTCGCTAATCTGAACCTACTTTGTCTCCAACTTCTGGAAATATCTTGTCACACTTAACCCAATGCACCATGATTATACTCGTCTTTTAAATCAGTATACTCGTACTCTCGTCTTATGAGTCAATATTTTTTTATGTAACAATTCTGATGTCAAGGATGAGATTATTTATATATTCTCTCTGAGGTTAATGGCTTGCATTATAGCACCATGCATGTCTATATTGTGGAAATATGTTACAGAAGGAGCTTAAATGTACCCAGATTGTCGAGGTGTGGTGTATATTTAACACCATTGCAAAACTATTTCCTTGATGTAACAATCCTTTAAACAAGTACAATGTCATTAAATGAATGAAAACAATTTTATTAGGTGTTTCATCACAATGAATAGCATCTAATAGATTTCCTAAATAGTAAATTTTGCAAATTATATCAGATGATTTTATTCTCCAATTATGTACGGTTTGCGCCTAAAATAACTGTCATAATTGACATTTTGTGTTCACACTGACAAAATATTCAGAACTTGAACATGATTCCTCTGATATTCCATGCTGTAGTATAATAAATACATTCATTTAGAGCAAAGGTTGCACTAAACTGCCATCACATGTGAATTATATTTGCTAAAAAGAAGATGGTTACATCAAGGAATCTGCAGCTACAGCAATGTTACATTAAGGAAAATACAAAGATGTATCAAACGTCAAAAGTTTGATAAACATGAACAAACTGTAAACAAAACAATTAAACATTTTAGAACTGTTAACACTGATTAGCCATTGCGTACTTAGTATCTAAACTTGGGTTGTTTGAAAGTTATTCCTTATTATTAGCGACAGGCTGTTACAGTAAAGAAGCAAATATGTTACATTAAGGAAATAAATGACTCTTCTAATACATAAAGCTTAAAGAAGAGTTTGACTGCCAACTTAGTATACATATAGTCTCTTCAAGTATAATACTTTACTATGACATTCATTTCGGGAACTAAAAGACCTATACAACTATAATTTTACAGTCCCGTTACATAACTGAATTCATATGGTTACGGCAAGGATCACAATATCATTGTGTACTTGATTTGCCAATTTCTAAATGAAAACGGATGCATGATATATTCAACAATGAGCAGAATACATGGACCAGGATTTCCTATCTTGTTTGCACTTGTTTTTAAGGGTTTGGGTTTACTGTAGCTTATAAGAAGAAAGAAATGGTGTAAATGTGTTACAGAAAATATATAGAGATATTAGTTCCTTGCTATAACACCAAGTAGGCTCTTAATTAAAGGCTTACAATACAAAATGCATGCCATATTTTTAGTTTTTTTGTCAAAATAAATGGAAAAGTTATTCAATTATTAATCGAACATAAAATGAAAATATTGAACTGTTTTGCAATCTATTTTCCTTTATGTAACAATGTAATTTTCTCTATGTAACGATGTATTTTCCTTGATGTAACAGCTATGGAAAATAGCAAAGTTTTAGGAAGAATTTGAACTGATTTTCATAATAATAACTGTTGAAATAATGCCCACCAACTTCAAAAAACTAATTTTCAAATTCTGTATAAAGTCTTCCTATTTTATTAATATCCTACAGCTGTTTTCCTTAATGTAACGAAATACCTCCTTGGTGTAACACACGTTTATCAGAATTTGTCCTGTGGCTAATACTAGTAAGCAAAAGCAGCTCATGTTTTCTTTCATCTCTTGCTCCCCCTAATAAAAAGTATTCTTTTCAATGTAAAATACCTGTATACTTGAAAGAATTTTTCTTTTATTGATTTTTGGTCACTGGTTTCCTTGAAATAACGGTTTCTTGTCCTTGATGTAACAACATCACTGTTACACCAATGATCGTTACATCAAGGATATATTTCACCTAAATGACCTTCTAACCTCATTAATTTTCTAAATACTAGAACTGCATGACACGATTCACCATACCACAAATGCATACATTTGGTGCAAAAAGAGAATAATGATTATTGCAGTCAAAGGCAGAATAATACATCGTTACATCAAGGAAGTGTTTAAAATGTATGGTACCAGCCTCAGCCCTTAAATTGTCAGTGATTAACTATTTCAATTCACGCGCTTAAAACCTCTTTCCGCCATTGTTGCCTCAATGTTCACTCTTCAAAATGGAGATGTTTTGCTATAAATACCTAAGGAAAGCAGCTCTGTACTTAACTCGAATTGGAAATTGTTACATCACTGAACAGGATCAAGGGACAGTGATTAACGATGATAAAAAGTATTGAAACTGAGGAATTCACACAATTTTATTGTTTATTTGAAGACAGATATAGTTAAAGTAACCTATATTGGCACACTACTGAAATATTTCAGATATTTCACAGAAAGTCAATAGATTAAATCAATAATAACTATTTTAGGGACACTGCAAAACTGACTTTTCTTCTGTTTCAATGTCAAATAATTAAAAGATTCTGCATATCTCTTGCTCTTTTTTGATAAAATGTGAATATAAACACGTTAGTATTAGCTTAAGATGACAATTATCCCTTTTTCCGAGTAGGATCTTTCAAAAATTTACAAGGACATGATTTTGTTACATAAAACAATATTGACTCATATGCAAATTCAGATAAGAGGGGTTCTTAAGACTAAGTTCGGTAGGGTTAACGGTCATTCGAAGTAAGTTGGAGCGACAGACATGTATTAGCTTTTTTGCCTGTCGATTTCGATTTTGGTTAGTATTTGCAATTAGTTTTTGATCCAGATCAGACGCGTCACGCGGCGTCTTGATTTTGATCGATACTCGCATCATTAAGGTTAGAGCTTGAAAATGCATAAATCTTAATTTGAGAACAATAGCAGACGTCAATTTCAAAGCAGACGACATTACGACATGAGAGAGATTAAAACGAGATTGCACTGCCCCAACAAAACACGTTCTTTACGTTGACTTTACTAGTGTACCGTATCCTAATAATAGATGTTTCCATACAAACCTTTTGCAAAATAGTATGAATAAAATATACCGAGCTCCCAATGGAACAAGGTACATCAGTACAACCCTTCACTGCCTTTCCCCGAGTACACTAAGTATTTGCAAACAGTTTGAATCCTGATCAGACGCCGCGTAACGCGGCGTCTGATCAGGATACAAACTGTTTGACAATCATTTCAATATTTGTTAAGTCAAAATACCTAGATTTTAAATTTGAAAAACAAAAGCAGACGACAATTGTTTAAAATTGATGACGTCATGGCAGTAAAGATGGTTTAACCCTATTCCGGCCATGATATCGTCTGCTTCTTAACTGTCGTCTGCGATAAAATCAGTTTTTGTAGTTTATGTCTTTTTCCTTAAACGGAAAACAACATAACAGTTTGAAACCTGATCAGACGGCATCTTAACTGAATCCAACCTGTTTGGTTTAAAGAATGATAAATTTTCAAATATGGATTTGAGCGGTGGCAGTTTTAATATTTTAAAATAAGTTACCTTTGGTATTTCGTTTGCGGAGCCAAGCACTGATGCGTTGCAATTGTTATTAGCTTTGTATTTTTTCTTTTTCAGTCTAACTACGTTGTTTACTTTGGCTTGGTTTTGTTTTGTTTTGTTTGTTTAACGTCCGTTACTGCCATCTATGGGCCAATAAGACGCCCCAGAGAGAGGAGGCGGATACAGAAACTCAGGGCGCGATGCCCTACTCTTATTATCGACAGAGTTCTCTGATTCTTTCGGATGCCCAGTGTAAAGCATTGATGATGTTGTTGTTTTTGCTAAGAACTATTTACGTCCACTTGAAGCAATATAGTAATGCATTCTCCAATGCCTTGCGTCCCTGGTCAACATCGTTTTACTTTGTTGGGACGTTATAGAGCACTTATACACCGAACCTCAGTATATATTCACCTGATATTCACCTGATCCTGATGGCCTTCTGTTGAGACGAACTCGTTTTGGCCCAAATTGACATGGTGTCCTCATAGAAGATAATTTAAAAAACTTGAACTTGCATGCGCGCTTGGTCATTGCTTACTGCTCACTTATAGGAGAACTTATTATCTTTATACTTCCAATCTTTGTTGAGTTGAGACTTGAAGGCATTGACACTAGTAGCTACCACCGTACCCGGATCGAGACCGTTCCAATTGTCCAACGAACGAATAGAGAATATGTTCTGGCCAAATGCTGATGTTGTGTACCGTTTGTGTAGCTTTAAGCTGTGTCCCCTAGTTTTGTTTGTGTTAAACACTATATTATCGAAGTTCACAGATTCGTAATTATGGAGTACTTTGAACAGCTGGATCATGTCGGTGCGTTGTCGGTGGTACACTAGGGTTGGCAGACCAAGTGTCTTTAGACGATCATTGTATGCAATGTTTTTGAACCCTGTCACCATCTTGGTTGCTCTACGTTGTACGTTTTCGATGGCTAAACTATCTTTTCTGTATCTAGGCGACCAGATTACACTCGCGTATTCTAAGTGAGGACGAATAAGTGTCTTGAACAACGGTAAGAAGATTTCTCTATCCATACATGTAAATGTCTTTCTGATCATACCTAGCGCTTGGTTATCCTTCTTTACTTTAAGAGCAATGTGTTCACAGAAGTTCAACTCGTCATCAAACAACACACCCAAGTCTTTCTCCTGCTTGTCATCTATAATTGCGATATCCCCCATGTTGTATGTATGCTCTGGATTCTTTTTCCCGAAGTGTAAACACTTGCACTTGGAGGCGTTGAACTTTATCAAACAGTCCTCTGACCAGCTATTTAATTTGTATAAAGTCTCATTAGTCCGGCCGGGAATAGAATTCCCTGGTATCGTAGTCGATTGCGTTAATATCCGACCACGTCCGCCGGTTAAGTTATCTAACCAATGTATGATAATCTATAGCATACTCAAATTTAAATATAATTTATAATTGTCAACATATCAAGTTTTCGGACTCTGTAAAGTACTTGAGTGCTATTTTAGACCGATTCTGATCTTGTTAGGCAATTACCCGATCAGTAATTACAAAGGCAAACAGCAAACTGAAGTTTTTTGATACAGAAAAAGCCAATTTTTAAATTTGCACACAAGAAAATTATTGATAATGTCACGTATACAATGTCACTTTGATTACGCTTGTTGATCTTACCAAAAACTTCAAACAACTCAAAAAAATGAATCCGTTTTGTTTTAAACTTAGACGCTAGGTACCAATAAATTTAAATACCTCAACTGGTTGCCATTATCGAAACAAGCTGATCAAATAAATCTTTTGCACGTTTTAAGCTCACCTGGCACAAAGTGCCAAGGTGAGCTATTTTGATCGTCCTGTGTCCGTCGTCGTCCGTTCGTCCGTCCTCAACAATTTCTTTAAACGACATCTCCTCATAAACTACTGGATGGATTTTAACCAAACTTGGTAGGACTGATCATTATATAGATCTCTTTGAAATTTGTTCAAATAGTTCCGATCCGTTGCATATATAGGTCACAGGAGCTAAACATAGATCGTTTCAATAAGAAATCTTCTTCTCTGAAACCACAGTACCCTGAGCTTAGATATTTTGCACATGGCATCATCTACAGGTCCTCTATCAAGATTGTTCAAATTATGTTCCTGGGGTAAAAAATGGCCCCGCCCCGGGGGTCACATATTTACATAGAGTTATATAGTGAAATCTTCAAACCTCTTCTTCTCTGAAACTAATATGGCTAGAGCTTTAATATTTTGCATGGTGTAACTTCTATAGGTACTTTACCAATATTGCTCAAATGGTTTCGGTCCTTTGCATATCTAGGTCACAGGAGCTAAAAATAGATTTTTTTTCCATAAAAACTGAAAAAATCTTCTCTGAAAACCACAGTACCATGAGCTTAGATATTTTGCTCAAAGGATCATCTTCAGGTCCTCTATCAAGATTGTTCAAATTATGTCCCTGGGCTCAAATATGACCCCGCCCCGGGGGTCACACATTTACATAGAGTTATATAGTGAAATCTTCAAACCTCTTCTTCTCTGAAACTAATATAGTTAGAGCTTTGATATTTGTCATGGTGTAACTTCTAGAGGTATACTTTACCAAATTACCAATATTGTTCAACTGGTTCCGGTCCGTTGCATATATAGGTCACAGGAGCTAAAAATAGATTTTTAAAATAAAACCTTAAAAATGTTCTCTTTAACTACAGTACCCTAAGCTTAGCTATTTTGCACTCAGCATCATCCAATCAGCAATTGGCACAATCATAGTGTCATAATTTCTCAGCTTTCCAAGATATGTTACATTTACATCAACGGTCCAAGGTGAGCGATTTAGAGCCGTATACGGCTATTGTTTATATTTCAAAAGGTACTGCTTCTGTATATCTTAGTGACTATTTCGATTCTTTAAGCTTTGTGCATAAACGCTCTACAAGGTCAAACTTGACAGCAGTTCCCGTTCAAGAATATATTTGTTTTCTTTCACTTTTACTGATAATGGATGCTTTGTCAATCTAAGGTTCAAGGCTAAATCATTTCTTTTCCGAGGTTTTCACCCAGGGAATGTTCTTCCTCAGACTTTAAGAGTAAGTCAATCTTCCACTCATTTAGAGTTTATGTTAAACAGTCTTGTTAGATAAATATTAAGTTAAAAAACATACTTCTTTACTTGATAGATAATACTTATGTATTTATTGGATTTTTTGCATATCAGGATTTCTTTTTATTCATTTGCCTTCCTAATATATCTTTGTTAATTTAGATAGTTTTTTTTTCACTTTATCGTTATTCTTATGAATTGTTCTGATTCTCTGCTGTGTAAACTTGTGAACACGGTCTAGTCATTCTGAAACTGACATCAACAGTGAGAATAATGGTATTTCTTTGATACTTTTAATTTGAGATACTATCTGTGATATTTATTTATAAAAATACCATGCTTATGTGTGTCTTGCCACTAGAATCAAGGACCACAATGGACAAAAGGATAATGTTTTCCTTTTTTGTGCCATCCTTGGTATCTAGTAGGCATTACATGGCTTTTATATGTTTGCCTTAATTATGCTTTGCCATATGTTATGTACACTTTCTACCGAATAAATCAATCTTTCTATTTGTACTCATCCAAAGAAGCTCTTGAGACTGGTATTTTTATGTAATTCAGGGGTCTTAATAGGATGACTTTAATATACGCCATAATTTTGGAACTACAATGTGATAGAGACTTAATATTTGGCATGTACACTCCCCCAGAGAAGACTTTCCCACCTTGTCGTGGTTATGGAGCTTAATTTTCATAGGATAGGTTTCTGTTTATTAGACATATATTATCCTCTCTGCCAAGAGCTAAAAGGAAGGAAGATCGGTGGTTTTGATCACAGGGATCCGCCACGATTGATTTTCGAGGGAAAAATCGTCAGAAGGTATATATAGAGACAATGGGTACAACTGATTGTCAGTATATTCTCAACCTATCTCGACAAAACCGGACATATGAATAAATATTGATGAACCAACACCTTTGTTGCATTTCTGTCTAGCTTATATTATACCCTTCCATAAAAATATAACATAAAACCAACTGTAAGCATGCATTTTCAACAGCATTTTTACTCACAGAAATCAACGAATTTTGGAAAACGGGACAGGGGTTCGTTCATAGCCAACACATCATTGACCACTTGTTTTTGCGGTAATATCGAGCATGACAGTCATACAGTTCCATAGATATCCATTTTTGACACTGATCAAAGCTAATCTATACTAAAATCATTGCAATACCAACAACTAATTCGCATGTTTTCATCGGCAGTAAAGCTATCCTTGTACATGTAAGTTTCTTTTAGAACGGCAATGATTTGAGAAGAAATCAGCTTTGATATGTGAAATGTATATCTATGGAACTGTATGACTGTCATGCTCGATAAACCGCCTAAACAAGCGTCCAATAGTGGTCAATGACTGTCATGCTCGATAATACCACCTAAACAAGCGTACAGTAGAGGTCATTGCTGTGTTGGCTGTGAACGAACCCCTGTCCCGTTTTCCAAAATTCATTCTAAATCTCATTTAGAGGTCATGGTCACATCAGGTGGTATACTGTCTTCCAAACACATCTTAATTATTCCGCTCAGGAAAATAGTCCCCTTTTATAAAGTAATGAATATGCAATTTAAGAAATGTTCGATGTATCCTAGCATATGATAGCTTAAAGCAGATCTAAAATAAAGAAACATGCACCTTTATACGAATTCTGCTCTTCTTTTAACATGTTTTAAGTAGCCATCTTTCTTCAAAACGAAGAAACAGGTTATCGGGTGACACTAGACACATGATGTTTTCAAACCGATGTTGCTGCTTGTCAAATAGGTACATGCTTATAAAGCGTTTGAGTTGAGTCTGAAATCGTTCTCAAGCATTTGATTGGTCAGATTTGAGCCTAGGCTCAAATCTGACCAAGCAAATGCTTGAGAACGCACTCAGACTCAACTCAAACGCTTTATAAGCCCTGGGTCTGGTTAGTGTGACCGTGAATGGCGAACAGCAATAATAGAATAACAAAACAACTTGCTTTTTCTAGTTTATAATCTCTAACAGCATTATTGACTTAGGTAATGATGATAATGAATGGTGTCTTACTTCACTTGATTGAACAGAGTAAATATTTGTGCGATTGAAGACTAGTAAATTCATCTGGGAACAATCACTGATATCAGAAACAAAAATAGAACATTGTCAAATCAATAATTAATGCAACACAACAAACGTCTCTGAAAGAATTTTACATTAGGGTAGAAAGGGCATTTTCTGGTAAGACAAATTTTAACATTTTCTAATATTTCTTAAAATATTTTAATTTTCATCTTTAGACAAAAGTATTGCCACTGACCATTCCGATTTTAGAACACTTATAATTATTATTATTATTATTATAGACCATTGCACTGTCATGACCGATGCCAATGACATGCGGTCATGTCTTTATATAGAGTTTTAGCTAGGGCGTTTTAGCAGGGCGCCCCACTACTTGCCCCTTTTGTGCCTCCCCTTGCTGCCCTTCAATTTTCAAAAACTTACAAATTTGTTTATTTTGGAGTAATTGTGTAAAAATTTACTCGTGTTTTGACAGCTATAAACAGTTTGTGAGAGCACAGTGTAAGGTCTTGCATAGTTTTTTGTATAGACATAAAGCCTTTATAGCTTTTTAAAAGACAGTTATAACTTTAAAATGTGACTTTTTTCCAGAAAGTTTACATCGCGCCCTTTTTCTATTCTCCCTGTCCTGTTTTAGAGCTCTGGCCAAAACACTACTTCAGATAACCCTTGTATATCTATAATGAAATTATGCAGCAAGCATGATCAGAACACACCAGAACATATACTTTATTTACGGTAGTTCCTTGCAATAACCAGACATAGCTGTGTTAAATCATGCTGAAAACAAACATTAATTTAAATGGCAGTTAAAGCGCTTCTGTTTACCAACGTTCTAACTCATTTCAATAAAACGGGTCATTTTATGCAACTCAACAAGATTAACATTTCCTTGCCGTAGCCCGAGTACAAATGTTTGGATTCTAATCAGACGTAGCTTCACGCAGCGTCCTGTCAGGATCCAACCATTAGCAAACATTTTGGATTTGGACAGATGCCGAATCACGCGGTGTCTCTATATCAGGATACACATTGTTTGACACTCATTTCAATATTTCTTAAGCCAAAATAACTAAAATCTAAATCTGAGAATTAAAAGCAGAAGACAATTGTTTAACATTGATGTCTTAACCCTTTCCCTTATAGAAGCGCCTTTTAGCACATTCATTTTATTCATCCGCTGAAGAAAATAGTTCCAAGTTATACCGTAATGAATATGTGTCATATTTAATACTTTCCTTATTCTAGCAGTTAATAGCTTAAAGCAGGCTGAAAGTAAAGCAGAATGCGCCTTAGGGCGCATTCTGCTTTACTTTCAACCTGCTTTAAGTAGTCACACATCTGCAATACTAGAAACAATGCTATCAGGTAAAGGGTTAATGACAGGGAAGCGGTTAAATTCGACATGAGCCACAGTTCGAAGAAACAGATTGCATCAGATATGTGTACATTTATAATCAATGTGCAAAAAGAGTTTTCTTGTTACTGATTGCTTAACTTTAAAAAAAAATGAACTGTTCCGGGGCTATAAATAAATTTTCAGGTTTTAAGAGAGATTCAGCATTCATTCAAAATAATTAAATTTGATGTCCTGAAATGATTGATTTGGGTTTTACGGCACTGCGATACACTGGTCATATAGCGCCGATGTGTATGTATATGTTATTGATGGGTCTTACCACTCTGCCAGTTCGGGCAGAGGGTGTATTCAACCCCCCACCCCCCACCCACCCCACTCACCCCACTGGTGGCATTGATGTCGTGCAAAACATGTTTTAGCTTGTGATAACTTCTTTAGGAGTTGTGCATTAAACAACCTACTGTTCTTAGAGGACGTTCACTTTGTGGTGAACATGTTTTGGACTGAGAATGGAGTTTGCGGTTTACAAACTTTCGGTTTTGGGGGACAAGGCTGTCAAATGTTTAACTGGATAATTGCATTTGTCACCGTCGGACCATGGTCTAGTGAAGACGCCGTAAATTATCATTCCAGGGATCTCGAGTTCGAACCCCAGCCGGACCAAGTCCTTCGGACGAAACTTTCAACATAGGTCCAATGTACAATGTATCAGTGCTATACACTTGGCATGCAAAAGAACTCGAAGATTCTATCGAAAAAAGCGTTCCCCTGTATCCGCTTCTCTCTCTCGGGGACGTCTAATTTGCCAGAAGTAAGCAGGAATGGACATAAATTTAGACAACCAAACTGTACATTTCACTTGAATAGCCTAAAGATGTATATCTATGTAAATTGGAGAATTCAAAAACATTAACCCACCTCGGCGTCTCTTAGGGTCTGCACTATTTGCTATATCAAAACATATTTTTCTGTATGAACAAAGGATGTAGTGTTCTTAGTTTACCCTCAAGCAATAATACAGGGACAGTTCAGATGCAACGTCCATGCATAAATGGTTACATGCCGGTTACTGAATATGTCTTGTATGACGTTTCTATAGTCCACTGATCACACGACCTCAGAAGGTTCCATAGCTTGGTTTTATCATCTCTCCGATATCCGTTAATGACTTGGATGCCATTGCCCTTTTATTGATAAAACTAACAAACAAAGAACCATAGCACTTTGGTGGAAATAATCTCCAAGCAGCAAGCACCAGCAAATACAATAGAGGACATTAAGATATGGCATTATTTAATGTCTCGATATATTCAAAACGAGACAATTTTATTCATCCTCAAAGATAGTGGATTTACTACGGTGGAGAAAACATTATTGTTTCTCCATAAACGCGTTTACGCTAAACTATTATTTCCAATGCAAACAGTGCGGAGCCTGATTAGACGACGGGTAACCCGGCGTCTGATCAGGCTCAAAACTGTTTGCTACTCAGATAAAAACAAGTCATCAAAATTGTCCAAATGTTGTCATTTTCTATATTTTATTGATTTACATTTTGCGTTTCGTTTGCGTTTGAACGGGAAAAAATAAGGCCTTCTCCACTGTATAAACAATGTTCTATAGCCCTACATCACAGGTCAATAAAGGTTTTAGAGGGTGACAATAGATAAGAAATTAAACACCGTTTACACTTCTTAATGATCACAATAAAAATGAAGCTTCACTTTTATGATACCAAAGCCAGCTTTGAAAGCATATAGTAATTGAACTGTATGCTTGTTCTTCCGTTCGGCGTCTCAGTATTGTCTCCAATGCTTGCTAATGTTTACTTTTGATAAGATAGGCTTTTCCATATTATTTCACCTTCTTATCCCATATGTACCATATTTTATTTCTACATTGAAGAAAATAGTTCTAACTCATAAATATGTATCATAAGAAATAGTTTCTGTGATGCAGCAGATTGTAGCTTAAATCAGACTGAAAGCAGAGCAGAATGCGCTTCGATGCGCATACTGCTTTACTTACGACCTTCTTTAAGCGGTCTCCTATATTCAATACTAGAAACGGTCTATGGAGTAAATGGTTAAAGCTTGTGCACTCGTGGGGAAAACTTAAAGAGGAGGCTGATTGCTGGTACAAGTTTCCCTCCCCATAACGGCCCTCCGAACAACAACGCTTGTCAGTGTTCCCCAAACAAGACATTATGTCGAACCTTTTCACGCCTTCAATGTCGTCTTATTAAAATTGTCGTCTGCTATTTTTATCAAAGTCACATATCTGACATTTTGAGAGAAAATGACATAATAACGCATGACAAACAGCTTCAATTCAGATCAGATATTGATTCCAGCTATTTGTACATGTATGTGTAAGCCAATTATCCTCCCTAGAACAACTCCCTCCGAACAACACATACAAACTTTTTCTCCCATCGGGTGTTTTTGTAGAGAGGGAGCACTGTACAGTGGAGAATCTGTTATTCTTTCCCGTTTAAACGCAAACGTACGCAAACGCAAAGCACTAAAACGTAGAAAAGAACAACTTTTGGACAATTCTGATAATTCTTGTTTATCTTGGTGGCAAACAGTTTGGAGCCTGATCAGACGCCGGGTTACCCGGCGTCTGATCTGGCTCCAAACTATTTGCACTGCAAATAATAGTTTTAGCGTAAACGCGTTTATTGGGAAAGAATAACAGATTCTCCACTGTACATAGCATTACATGTGTATTACTACAATGAAGAAAACGCTATTGTTTCCAGTTAAACAAAACTTGACGCAAAATTAATGTAACAAAATGTAGAAAGTTACAACTCTTGACAATTTTGACTATTCTATAATAAGTGTCAGACAGTGTGGAGCCTTATCAGAAGCCGTGTGACCCGGCGTTTGATCAGTTTCCAAATATAGTGCAATGGGCATAAAGTTTTAGCATAAACGCGCTTATAACGAAAGAATAACGTGTACTCCGCTGAAGTAAGTTTTATTCCAGTCAAACATTGTCCTCCGATCATAAAGCGTTTGAGATGAGTCTGAGATCACAGTCAAGCGTTTGAAGCATGTGAACGATCTCAGATTCATCTGAAACGCTTTTTAATCATAGGGCGACGGTTTATACATGTAACAGTGGACCATGAAAACTAATGTTGCAACTTTATCTTGCTGAGAATACTCACGTGGTGGCGCCTCTGCCTCTCCCATCGTTTCTGACCTCACACCTGGGAGTTTACAAATGAAGTTCTTCTGAAGAAAAAAAGCAAAATTATTCAGTAAACCCTCTCTCTAAGGACCACTAAATTGTTATAACTATTAGTTTTTAAGGCAGATGACTGCTGAAAGCAATGTGACAGTAAAACAGAAAGCTCCTTTCAGCTGTCACCTGTAGTTTGTAAAATCAATAAGTCTTCTTTTTAGTTAAAATTTGAATCATGTGTTTAACACTGTTATATTAGTTTGTGCGTGAACGCAGGCACGGATTTACCGGGGCACAGGGGTCACGTGTCCCCCCCCCCCCCGCCCAAGCTGGCCTGAATTATTATTTGTGCGAAAAGCATTCAGCGCGTACACAAAATTGTCTAGCTATGCCCAAGCCTGTGCCCCCAAATTGCATATCCTACAGGCCTGTATATCCAAAATTAAAATACTAAGGGTAACAAAAAGCAAAGGCATTTTTGAATGCCTAACTAGATGATGAATAATACCCAATTAACTCCAGGGCCTTTTTCCAAAATTTGGGAAGGGGCCCTGGCCTTTCCGTTTGGGAAATGTAAGCGAGATTTTAAACCAAATTGGGAAAAGTAGACTGACTTCCAAAAAACTGAATGGAAGTCTACTTACTTACAGCAAATAGAAAGTTTCATCAATTTAAAACCAGAAAATAAAACGATTTAACAATAAAGAGAAACTGGTAAATTGAATAGAACAAAAATTGAAATAGAAAAAAATATTTTTGGGGAAATTCTCCACCAAAATTTGGTAAAAAAAGAGGCTTTTTGCAATTGGGAAGTCACCGAAGGTCGGCCTCTATTATAGAAGGTAAAAAAGCCCTGAACTCATGCATGTAGGACCAGGGTGCTCCCCTATTTTGAATGCGAAAAAACTCCCATCAGAATGCACCATTGATCATCTGGCAATAAATTTTTCCAGGGGGTGGGAGAAGGGGGCATGCCCCAAGACCCCCCCCCCCTAGTAACAGTGTGCATATGAATAGGAGGGGTAAGGTTAGAGATTAATGGCTGGATGACAACCTTTCACCATAGAATGATTACATAAAAAAATATTCTGAGTCGATTTTTTACATAGATTTATGTTAGTATTTTACCTGTTTTCAGACCTTCAACCTTTCCTACTTTTTCCTACTTTTCCTACTATTTTCAAACTTTTTGATCACCTTCCTACTTTTTCCTATTTTTTACCAAAACCTCCCACTATTCCTACCTTTTGCCTAACAAGTCTTCAAGCACCCTCAGTATGGCCCAGAATGCAGAAAATGAAGCGCTTGATTTCAAAATTTTCCAGGGGGAGTATCCCTCTCCCCACCCCCTTAAACATGTTGGATCGCATCTTCGGCCTGTTGAATAAATTATAACCAAAGAATAAATTGGCTTTGGGTGAGAATGTCTTTAACTCAAAATTGCTGATTACTTACTTTTATATGAGCAAGATGACTCCATGTGGTGTTTTGTATTTATTCCTCCTGTTTCCTACTTTTCCACTTGAAAAACTCCTACTTTTTTCCAACTTTTTGCATTGAGATCAGTTGAGCCTGTGTTTTGAATGCACTGATGAAAATCTTTGCATGACCATGGTGTAAAGTAATAGATTTCTGAGAATGGAGATAAAGCTATTAAAAATTTCTCCAGATTATGATTTTATCTTCTCTTTGTCTTATGAAACCACTTTTTTGGGTGTTTCATTGGGGGTATTTACATCATTCTATCGACGTTACATTCTTCTTAGAATGCCCTCAGAATGCACCACTTTTTAATGCAAGTTTATACACCTCCCATACCCTCCCCTCCTGTGCCCCCCCCCCCCCCCCCCCCTAACTGAAAAGTTTCTGGATCCGGCCCTGGAACGGGTGCGTGTCATAAGGTAGGTGGATATAACTCTGTCAACACCTTTATGGACATCACCTGTTTAAATGTAGTCATGACTTTTGCCTATAGGATCCCCCACCATAGTTTAGTCGAGAGACGAAGATAACTCGGGAGAGACGTTAAAACGAATCAACAACAATAGCCTATAGGGTCCATCTGCTCTGGGTCTACACTGTTTGCAAACTAAGATCAGAATTCTAAGTAGACTGGTTCTTGTTTTTGTTACTAAAGTGATTCACAAGGGAACATAATAACCCACAAGAGTAACTTAGTGTTTCAAGAGTTAAAGAAGCGTATTTGTCTTCTGGTTATAACCCTCTTGTCAACTTAATTTTGACTAGAAGGTTTGACTCCTTACAACAACTCTAGCCGCTGTTCCCCAATCAAGACATTATGACATACCTTGTCGTCTGCAGTTTTTCTTAAAGCAACATATTGGACCTTTTGACAAAAACACATATTGGACATTTTGACCAAAAAAAAACCATTATAACGAGTGACAAACAGCTTGAATTCTGTCAAACACCGCGTTACGCGGCGATTGATCTGCATTCAAGTTGTTTGCATATGTAAGTCAATGTCTTTCCCTAAAACAACTCCCTCCCAAAAACACACACACACACTCTTTGTCTCCCATCGGGTGTTGTTGTAGAGAGGGAGCACTGCATAACATTCATTTTGATAATCTTGACCCGTGTATTGACAGGGTATATTGAAAACCCGCGGGATATAGAAACACCCATATAGCTTGTCCTTTATAGAAACAATGACTTCTAGACTCGGCCAAAAAATACTTGATCCACCCTAGAAAACGTCGCTCAAACTTACCAAAGCAAAATAATACATTGATGATTCGCACTTTCTACTGGGACTTGAACTACGAAAGTAAGATTCCATTCCTCCCGGATAAAATGACAAGTTTAGACTACCAGTGCAGACTCTGATCAGAGAGCTCCTTTCGGAGCTCTCTTATCTGAGTGATTACTGTTTGCGTCGAACAAGTGAACTATTCTCATGTACACTACAGTGATCCCTCTCTACAACAACACTCATCAATGGGAGACCAAGAGTGTGTGTGTTGTCCGTAGGGAGTTTTTATAGGCAGGGAATGTTTTGAATCGGCTAACATTTGCAAACAGCTTGATTCAAGATCAGACGTCGCGTGTTTATCACTCGCCATTATATTTCTTCTGTAAAAAGGTCCAATTAGTAACTATGAGAAAAACACCAGACGACATTTTAAGCAGACTTTGTTGCAGGAATTAAAGCTTTAGACATAAAGTGTTGTTGTAAAAGGATATGAGCCGTACCATGACAAAACCTGCCTAATTGTATTGCAAACAGTGTAGATCAAGGTCATCCGCTGCTACATTGTAGACACCCACATTTTATGTAGCTATATTATATACATTATTTGGCAGTGTAGACCAAACTTAGACACAGAGTCTTGGATGGCACCGGTGCTCGGTCTGTACAATAGGCTGGTTTTGTCATGGCATGGCTCATATGTATATGCGCGACTAGGACTCAAAGGGTTGAATCGAACTTACCCGTATTACAAAGTTAAAACGCGACTGAAGCACGTTTAAAACTTTTGTATGTACGTACTCACTATTTCTCTATCATTGACGCCATAAAGCGTTTTTGCAAACAGTTTGGGTAACGCGACGTCTTATCGATATTTATCAAACCATACAACCTTTAATGTAACTTTGAAGCGTGTCTTACAGACAACAATAATGAAGCAGACGACAATAAAGCGGTGAAGGGGTAAAACTCTCCCCATAACTTGATCGTGATAGGGTTAAGAGAGCTCGAGTAATAGAGGTTCGACTTTACTAATAATGTTCCTTAACCCTTTGAACCCTAGTCCCGCATATAGGCGTCCTTTTCATAAAGTGTACATGTGAATAACTTGTCCTATGCAAACAGTGAAGACCCAGATCAGAGGGCTCCGAAAGGAGCCCTCTGATCAGGGTCTTCACTGTTTGTCATAATGCCAAACATTGACAAAAACAACCCTTAAAAGTCAGAAATGGACTAGACTAAAATGGAAACTGGAATTGACCATTAAAAGTTTTAGGGAGGAAAGGGTTAAACACTCCAGGCATTTACACATCCCCAGTCCCTTGAGACAATTATGGGAGAGTAATTGCAAACAGTGTAGACAACTATAAGCATGAAGCTTTTTTTATGATTTATTCAATGTGATAATGATTAGTTAGTTTGTTAAACCGTTTTTCTTTTGAAACACTTGCAAGTCTGAATTACTTTTATTCCATTTACAGTGGAGAATCTGTAATTCTTTCCCAATAAACGCGTTTACGCTAAAACTATTATTTGCGGTGCAAACAGTTTGGAGCCAGATCGGACGCCGGGTAACCCGGCGTCTGATCAGGCTCCAAACTGTTTGCCACCAAAATAAAGATGATTTATCAGAATTGTCAAAAAGTTTAAACGGGAAAGAATAACAGATTCTCCACTGTAGCTGTTACAAATATTCATGTTAAGGCCATCTCATTCACCATTGATACTACAAATTGAAAATAACATTTTTCAATTGAGTCCAATCCATTTAAGGGTTGAAAAACGTAACAAATTGGTACACAGTGCTAAATTAATCTATCATTTTGGAATCAGATCAGACCCATCGACACACAGTGTCTGATCAGGATCCAAACCGTTTGCCTATCCCTTGTTGCTGAATTTGTCAACTTAGTCTTTACATGATTACGTAAAGATAAATTGTATTACAATACATTTGCATGGAACAAACTGTTTGCAAAGCCGCCCTTTGGCGCCGTAGTTTAAATGCTAACTTTACTGGATTAATATACATGTATAATGAAGTTGATACATCTATGTGATTCATAATTTAAGAAATTCCAAATGATTTAATAACCAAAGCTTCAATTAATTTATGTCAATATTGCCAGTTACAGTGGAGAAAACGTTATTGTTTCCCAATAAACGCGTTTACGCTAAAACTGTTATTTCCAATGCAAACAGCTTGGAGCCTGATCAGATGCCGGGTAACCCGGCGTCTGATCAGGCTCCAAACTGAGTGCCACTCAGATTTACATGACTAGTCAGAATTGTAGAAAAGATTATATTTCTTCGTTTTATTGTGATGTGGTTGCGTTTCGTTTGCATTTATACGGGAACGAATAACGTTTATCCTCTGTACATGAAATTAGAAAACATGAGTTACGTATAATAACACCAGAAACATTTCTTAGTACTGTATTAAAGTATGTGCCCCCTTCAAAAACAAGCCTGAGTAAATGACCTTTACGTATAGTGTCTTGATGTCTGATTATGATCCAAACTATTTAACAGTCATGTTAATGGTTTTAACTCTTTGAAGCCTAGTCACGCATATACATACGCGTCATTTACAAACATCATATCTGTGAGGAGTACACTTGTCATATGCAAACAGTGTAGACCCTGATCAGAGGGCTCCTTAAGGAGCCCTCTGATCAGGGTTTACACTGTTTGTCATTTTGACATATTTAATAAACTAAATTGAAAACTAAAATCGTCCATTTCGGATTTCACGGAGGAAAGGGTTAATTAAGTAAAACAAGAAAAAAAACCAAATTAAACGATATCATGACATAAGAGTTAAATGACGTAAACAGTACTATATTTTGTCGAACAAGAAAAATTAAATCTAACAGGAAATTTACCTTCCGAGAATATCCATTCTATACTCCTAAAATTTGCATTTTATTCAGAGTAGAAACGATATTCACTTGTGTTTACAGTAAACTCAATTTAGATAATGTGAGTTGTCAGCCGACCATTATTTCTCTTCGAGAACATAGATTGGTCTCCAATTAGTGACATATTGATTTGAGCTATAGGTATCCCCTTTTGATCGAGCCTTCCATGCGCGCTTAATAAGCCCGCTTAAATTGGATTTTTGCAAAACGTTCGGATCTAGATCACACGCCGAGAATTCGGCGTTTGATCAGGATCCAAACTGTTCGACATTTGAATCTATGTTTTCCTAAACGTTACATTTAAGAATAGAAGCAGACGACAAATTCAAAAGTGAAAGACGATGACGATATTATCGCAGTGAATGCATTTATTCGCGTTCAATATTTTATAAAGCGTCTCAACGCGACACTCTCAGACGCAGGTAAACCCTGTTTGTGTTGAGATGAATTGATAACAACGAAAACGTTTACTGAAATTAGAGGAAATAATTGATGACTCGACAGGCCTACAGCGTGAGTGACGAGGCACTTCCCCTTAAACTGCTATATCTTTGTTTTTAATGAGGTCCAGTTATCAATCCGACGAAGAAACAGCCTCCCTTTCACTGTTAGGTCATACATTGTATTTGTTTTAAGGGGGTCGGTTTAATAAACCAGTGATATAGTGCTTCCTCTTAAACTGCTAATGATATATTTGTCTTTAGGAAATCCGTTTAATAAAAAATGTGTCGAAGAACTTTCCCTTAAACTAATTTGATATCTTTATTATATTAACCCTTTCACTCTCAATGAAGTCATAAAGCGCATTTGCACACATTTTAATCCGAACCAAACTTCAAAACTGTTTGCCACTTGTTTTCCGTCAATTATACTTCCTTAAATCTATCTTTGAAACGATACTGCAGATAACAATATTGAAACAGACGACAATATGGCGGTATATGTAGAGGGGTAAAAAACTCACGATAAATTTGACCATGAAAGAGTTAAACCAATGACGAAACTCTTTCCTTTAAACTGCTATGCTATCTCCGTTAAACGAGGACCGTTTAATAAACCATTTAGCGACATACTTCTTCAGAAAGCCTGTTTATTTAATAAATGGAATTTGAAATAAACAAATTATGTATGAAGATAATAAAAAACACAGCAATTTAGATCACTAAAGGAAATTAAGGAATATGATGCAAATATACAGAAGGCGGTTAAAACATGATGAAAGTAAAGCAAAAAACTCCTAAAGATACTATCCATTTTACTTTGTTCTTGCGTTTAAGCAGGCATCTGCCGTAGATTAAGAAACAACTTTCAAAGTGTGTATGTGAAAAACAAATGTTCCTGCATGGCATGCAGCATGTCCGATAATGTACAATTAGGTCAAATATTAAACCACAATGTTAAAGAAATGGTATGGTTGAAGAGGTGTCGACACAAGAAAGATACGTACCAAGAATGAGTGTCCTATGCCAATTGGTTCAAATGTCACAGGCATTTAAAGATTTTTAGAAAAGCAGGTCAACTGTTTTAAGTAAAGCTTGGAAAGCTCTTGACACATCCAAATTACGTGCCAATTATAAAAGACCCATGTGCAAAAGTGCAAGAGTTATATTCATGGTTAGGGTTTCGTTTAATTTTTGGTCAAGTAGATCAAACATCAAGGTCAAGGTCAAGATCACAAGATTAAAAAGAGATAATTACTTTATGAGGCAGATACATACCAAACATGAAAGTCATGTGCCATTTTGTTCATATATTATAATAGCCATTCAAAGATTTTTCGAAAAGAAGGTAAAATGTCAAGGTCGCCCTCTGATCGGGGTCTACATTGTTTGAATTTTCAGAGGTAAAGTGTTTGTAAATGGCGAGTATACTCGTCGCTAAAGTTTAATATTTTTAAAACATTTATAGATTTTTGTCAATAACTACTAGATTTTGTCTTAGTATACATTGGTTGCCAGTGCGTTTATTTGGACTCTTAACAATAAAAGTCAATGTTAAAATGAAATTACAAATGTTGTGTCATAAATATTCGAATTGCATATTCATTCATGTCAGTTGCATTTTTATATTTACAAAACCAGCGTGTTTTATTAAACTAACATGTTGCATTAACCCTAAATCTTCTGAATGTTTGTCATAGTTAAAATTGCAAAGTCAAATATCTTTCAGGATTTTAGGATTGTGTATACTAAAGAAAACAAAAAATGAACATTAAACAATAAGTTCCCTTATCCATTACGCAGATCATTTCAAATAAAATTGCAAAAAGTGCCGACCCTGGTGATACGCCGCAAACAGTCCAGACCCTGATAGTACGCCGCAAACAGTGCAGACCATGATGGTACGTCACAAATGGATACTTCACTGGTTGCTAATGTCTGCTTCTGTCGAATATAGATGTTTACCCTTTCGGTGCCAAATTAACCGTGCATCTTTTACTCCCTTCACCGTTATTCTGTCATCTGCTTTAATACTAATGTCTGAGAGATCGTTTCAAAGTTAGATTTAAAGGTAGTATGACTTAAGAAAAACTGATACGAATGTCAAACAGTTTGGATCCTGATCAGACGCCGCGTTTTGCGGCGTCTAATCTGGATCCGAACTGTTTGCAAAGTCGACTTTATACGACTCCGACGATGGAAGGGTTAATGGGATATTTTCTGAAACAGTGGATAATCTGTTATTCTTTCCCGTTTAAACGCAAACGTACGCAAAACGCAAAACACTAAAACGTAGAAAAGAACAACGTTTGGACAATTCTGATAATTCTTGTTTATCTTGGTGGCAAACAGTTTGGAGCCTGATCAGACGCCGGGTTACCCGGCGTCTGATCTGGCTCCAAACTGTTTGCACTGCAAATAATAGTTTTAGCGTAAACGCGTTTATTGGGAAAGAATAACAGATTCTCCACTGTAGCACTGAATACACTTCTGACTGCCATGCATGTTACCATAGCTTTTATTAACACTTTCATTCTCGAAAATCTTGATAGAGAATTACAATTTCCTTTTAAGTTTAGCCAATATTTGTCTATTTAGGGTTGATTTTTACCATACATCTCAAAATGGCAAACAATTCATACCCTTACCAGAGTATTCCTTAATGAACCCATATGGTCAGGGTATGCACTGTTTGCATAGGGCAATGTACTCGTCACAAGTATACTTTTGGTAAATAACGAGTATACTCATCGCTAGGGTTGAATGTATTAAACAGTTCTTATCTTTATTACATATCAGATTACTAAGCGCATTGTCGGAATTCGATGAAGTTTGTTAATAAAAATTGATTTGTGTTCTGGTAAGGAACATAAACTCTATCAGACGACATGGTTGAAACGATTTGTTTTCAATAAATATGTTATTGTCTGCTTCATAATATACCGATACATTTTCTCATAGTCTGAAAGAGATTGAAAACCAAAATGGTGTATGTAATGGAAATACAGTCGAAACTCGATACTTCGAACTCGTTTAAATCGATCTTACCAGTACTTCATTAGTTGAATTTCGATAACTCGATCTCGCTTAAGTCAAACATATCCGTCTTTCAAAGTTAAAACGTGGCTAAGTTACGTTTTAACTTTGAAAGATGGGTATGTTCGAACTAACGCGAGTTCGGAGTATCGGGGTTTTAGGGTAATAGTTTTAGCGTAAACGCATTTTTTGGGAAAGAATAACGTCTTCTCCACTGTTGTTGTGTATTCTAGTATTTATTCTAAGTATTTTGTTGCTCAACTACATTTGCTAACGATTTGAATGATAATATGACATGATTAATACTAATATTTTATATCGATATTTGATTGCTTTCATGATTTACTGAACCATGACATTAGGCTATAACAATATCTAAGCGTTTGAATCCCCTGCTTCCATGCCGCCTACTTCAAAGTTGTCGTGGGATTAACTCCTTCACTGTCATGACGTCATCAATTTTAAACAATTGTCGTCAGCTTTTATATATCAACTTTAAATGCTTAAAAAGCGTATCTATGAAGTAATGGGTAAAACGATGAATTATATCTAGTGGCAGTTTCATTAAACCGTTTTCTGCTGAATATATATAAAACTCCGTCCATTGGCTTACACAATAAAGAACATAAACTCCAGGAAAGAGGGCAGACTCGTGTCAGGCAGATCCCGTAAGAAAACAGAACACCAAATCCTGAAGAGACATCTGCTCTCTGATCTTGATCTACATTGCTTTCAAAAAGCGTCAATATACATGTATACTTTTTGCAGAAGAAGGGTTAAATGCTTTTTTATTACAACGAATATCTGATAATAGTCGTTGACAGACACAGCAAGGCTTGTATAAACAAATACCATCCTCCCTGCATTGTGTATCAGAAACTGTTGTGTTTCTATACGCATGAATCAGTGGTTCCAGATCGATTAACATATCCAGGGTGGCTTCAATAGATATCATAAATAATATATAGATTCTATACAATATCGATAATTATTAACCCCTTCGCGACCTTGCCCCGAGTATAATAGGTATTTGCAAACAGTTTGGATCATGATCAGACGCCGCTTTGCGTGGCGTCTGATCAGGATCTTAACTGTTTGATAATCATTTCAATATTTCTTCAGTAAAAACACCTAGAATTTAAGTTTGGTAAAAACCATCAGACGAAAATTATCTAAATTTGAAGACGTCATGGAAGTGAAGGGATTTACCGATGAACTACAAGTATATCATCTGCTTAAAATAGTCGTTTGTTACACCGTTTCCAAAAAACCCAAGACTTTAGGAACTTGACTGAAGAAATATCGAAATTAGCGTCGAACAGTTTGGATCATGATCAGACGCTATGTGTCTAGGCGTCTGATCTGGATTGTGAAAGTGTTTGTAAATGATAAGCCGGAATTAACAGTGAAGGGATTGGCTCATTTTATTCCATAGAACAGAACAAAGGGTTCAGTCCCCGTAGAGTTGATTGAGGGAGTTGTTTTTAGCATATACCATTTAACCCATTACTACAAACCTATTTCTAGTATTGAAGACAGGTGACCATTTAAAGCAGGCAAAAAGTAAAGCAGAATGCGCCTGTAGCTACCATATGCTTGGATATAGTTCTTGTTCTTGAATGTATTAATCGAAATTGTTTTCTTCAGTGGTGGAATTTGTTTATACAGCAGACGACACAGTTGATCCACACAATCATTCACCACGATTATGGTTTTACCCCTTCACTCTCTTAGTACGAGAATAATGGTATTTGCAAACAGTTTGGATCCCAATCAGACGCCTCGTCACACAGCTTCTGAGCATGATCTACACTGTTTGACATTCATATCGATATCTCATCAGTCAAAATATCGAAACTTAAATTTGAGAAATAAAAGCAGACGACAATTGTTTAAAGCAGATTCCGTCATGGCAGTTAAGGGGTTACGTCATCATTATCAGTTTACTCACTGGAACACTGATACAAGAATGTGTTTACCCTGCATGCTGGGTAATCTTTTTCGTCTGCAACTGATATTGATTTTTCTAATTTTCTTTTCAAATCAGGATCAGAGCGTCAAACAGTTTGGATCCTGATGGGACGCCGCGTAACGCGACGTCTCATCAAGATCCAAACTGTTTGCAAAGGTAATCACTGTGGGACATATCCGCCGCTAGCATGGTAAGAGTTAGATAGAGCCAGTCCTCCTGTGTGAATCTCATGTTCACTATCATTGATAATCTTGCAATTTATTTTCGGGGACATTTTTTTTTTATAAAAAAACAAACAGCAATGATTGAGCTCTTACCCTGCCTAATGATCGTCTGTTTCATTTTTTGTCGTCTGCAGTTTTCAGATTTATGAAATTTTAACTGGGTAATTTTGAATACAATTTACTTAAACATGCAATCTGGATTATGGTCAGAAGCGGACGTATGCGGAGTCTGATCTTGATCCAAGCTGTTCACAAATAATGAAAATTAATACGAACTTTGCAAATATCACGTTAACATGATATTTAAAACACTTAACCGATTATCTTACCCAGAGTACATGGATGTTCGCAAGCAGTTTGGAATCTGATCAGACGCCGAATTACTCGGTGTCTGATCTAGGTCCAAACTGTTTGACAATGGTATCGATATTTCTTTAGTCAAAATCAGTAGAATCTTAGAAACAAAACGAGAACGCAATATCTCAGCAAGACGATATCCTGGCAGTGAAGAGTATAATGAATACCGGCTTGCACATGACAAACACAGTTCATATCTATGTATTGCATGGCTTGTGGACCGAGAACCAGGCCTTTGACTCTGTAGTCCTGATTAGATCTTCGATAAACGCAGCAATGAATCAAAATCGTTGGTTCCGCCTTAGGCTCCAAGTATTTAAAATATCTATATTTGTTATGCCCCACCTCCTCCAAAAAATCAAAATCTGGGATACATGTACATGCAAAGTTGAAAACCGTTTTCGCAGAAATGCCTAACTCACTTTCAAAGAAACGCAAAATTTAAAATAGTAAAAAATAGTTTGCTATTTTTTCAGGAATTCGCTAAAATATTGATCGCGGTGATATGAATTTCGGCTACAACATATTAAACTCATATCAGACTTCTTCTTAGAGTCAAATGTTATGGGTTTATCATGTATGTTGTTTAACTGGTTATCGCGGCAATTTAATAGAACTAGTGTTTTTACAACGGACATAGAATATTTGTGAATGATTATACCTGAACCATAGGTGGTTCTCTCGAAAAAAAATAAAAATAAAAAAATAAATAAAAAAAATTGTACCCTTACTCTTTTTATATACAACTTGTTCTATAAATAGATAGACACTAGTATGTATATTACCAACTCGAGAGAACCACCTGTGACCTTAACCCCTTCAATGCCTTACCCCGAGAACACTAGTGCTTTGAAAACAGTTTGGATCCTGAACAGACGCCGCCTAACGCGGCGTCTGATCAGGATACAAACTGTTTAACACTCATTTCAATATTCCATCAGTCAAAATAACTAAATATTTAATTTGAGAAATTAAAAGCAGACGACAATCGTTTAAAATTGATGACGTCATGGCAGTGAAGGGGTTAAAGCACCTTTACCTCTTTGCATGCTGGGTAATTTTTCGTCTGTATCAATTATTGTCTATCACTTGTCTAAATTTGTTAAAACAAGGTCAGAGTGTCAAAGAGTTTGGATTTTGATAAGACGCCGCGTTAGGCATCGTCTCATCTGGATCCAAGGTGTTTGCAAAGGCAATCACTTTGGCACATATCACCGGCTAGCATGGTACGATATATTGTATTCATATATAGTATTAAGCATCAGCTGATAAAATATACTCCAACTTTTTGCTGTTGAAATGGCCTACGCGATATCTTGGGATATTAAAGTGTAACATTTAATTCACGACTTGTGCTGCTTGCATCATCTAAACATTTCGCTAGGTTACATAATCATATATAAAATTCACAATATTGTATATTTATAAGCTGTAAGTCATAATACAGTCAGTGAAGAAGATGTTTTTGCCAAATAGACACGTTATAGTACTAAACAATTATATTCCTTGGAAACTGTTTGGATCTAGGTCCAATATCAAAGGGTCCTTAAAGTACCCTATGATTAAAGTCTGCACTGTTAACATTTTGCAACAGACTGTAGAGAATAACCATAAATAGTAAAAAATGGACTTACTAGACTTTACTGGGATTTTGAATGGTCTACTGGATGTTTCTGGGGGAAATAGTTAAACGGGAAAACCTTACGTCTTACCTACTGTGCGCCTGTATTTAGCAGCACACTCTCATTCGAGACAATCTTTCATTATTTACCTTTTCATTAATACAAGCAAATACATGCCCAACATTGTTTCCCGTATCAGATGGTATATATGCTACACAATGTTGACCTCACTGCTTTTATGCAACACCAGTTATACACGATCTACTGTATTTATATCTAGTGTTTGACCTACTCTTTCAGCCAATCGACAAGCCACAAAATTCAAATTTTTCGCTCGATTTAACTATTAAGAGTTCGGGATTTAACGAGATTTGGCTTCTTAATAATTAAGTGTTCGAAATATCAACTTAAGAGGTTAGAAAGCATTGCGCATGCGTTAATATTTCGGTCAACTCCGCCCAATATTATACCAAAATATAATATTTTAGTACATGTATCTAAATTTGACTTTAATGGGGGGGGGGGGGGGGGGCATTTTAGGTACACACCAGGGACACTGTAAAACGGCACAGTCCGGCTCACGTTGAGATAAGTCTCAGCATAAAAGTTATCTTTCTTCGATAAAAGAACTGAAAAACAATTACAAGAGCAATATTGCGGTGAATAAAAGAGGTGGAGCAGCTGAGTTATCGTTTTATTTTCCAGGAAATCATTTACCATTAAACATTATAAATAATTATAAGGCATAGATCTATCTCTATATTCGGATTGCAGGACTTGTTTTGCATACTAATTCTTCTTTTTGTCAGTATATCAACTTTATAAAACCTCCTTATAAATGCTTACTTGATATTTTGTTTGTTTTAAATTTAAGTAATGTGTGGTCGTAATTCGAACGTATTTGCATTTAAAACTTTTCCCCCGTTTTCGTAGTTCACAATAACCAAAAAAACAATTTGTCTTTTCACAGCATCTGGTGATAACATAATTAGTGTGTTTTGCTCATAATTATAAATCAATTTCAGGCAACTTAAATTGTAAATTGTATATATTTCTGCTTTTCGACAAGGATTTTACCAGTTTTTTCACGAATAGATAGTATTATTCTCAGTAAAAGGAACCCTCTGATTTGTGTCTCCCCTGTTTGCAAATGTAATGAATATATTTCAAACAGGTCCATGGTGTTGAAAGAGTTAAACACATGTTGCCTCCATTTAACTTTGTTGATTTTATAAAAGGAACGGGTGGCTATATTACCTATTCACAAAGTAAGATAAAAATGAACAAATTTGTTTGAATATTATTTAACGCTTGGGTTCCCAGGTAAATAAAGCAGATAACACCATCCTACTTGGATAACATGAGATATAATCGACCTCCAAAGAGTCATACTAGACTGGCACCCTCTCGGTGTGTTGACATTTCTATAGTTATCCTTTTCAAATTATAATCCGAATGCACTGCCTTCTGCAAATAGTTTAAACCTATTTCTGAAATTAAGATTAAATGTTTTGGGGCTAAAGAAATGTTGATATGAATGGCAAACAGTTTGGATTCAGATCAGACGCAGAGGAATTCGGCGTCTGATCTAGGTCCAAACTTTTTACCTTTCATATCAACATTTCTTTAGCCAAAATCATTTTATCATTATTTCAGAAAGAAAAGCAGACGACAAATTTAAGCAAACGATGTCGTGGCAACGAAGAGATTAACAATGCCACATATAACCCTCGCTAGCCAGCATTATTTATATTACTATAACGTTTCAGGAATATCCAAAGGATTGGTTATCTGCCAGTTCCGTGAACAGAGTTTATCAACCGTATATACAGGGGAGAACACGTTATTCTTTCCCGTTTAAACGCAAACGAAACGCAAACGCAATACACTTAAATGTTGAAAATAACAACTTTTTGACGATTATTACTATTGATATTAAGCTGAATGCAAACATTTTGGAGCCTGATCAGACACCGGGTTACCCGGCGTCTGATCAGGCTCCAAACTGTTTGTACTGGAAATAATAGTTTAAGCGTAAACGCATTTATTGGGAAAGAATAACGTGTTCTCCACTGTATACCCTTCTGCTAAAAACTTCCAAAATAATCTCTCACCGAGAACACAGAAAGGAGCGATAGCGGGATAGGAAACAAAGAAACTTTTATTGCGTATATTGTTCAATATGTTGAGTTTAAAGTAAGTTATAGCCTATTAAAAGATAATATCAAACAATTTTAATCTTAAGCACGTCATGTCATTGCCATCTGCAAATGTTTCGGCTGTAAAACTTCTAAAAATGAGTTAACTGCTTTTCTGAAAATAATAATTAGTGTTTCAAACAGATTGGTATATATAGAAAAGAGGCCGATTATTCTGGGTCCAAACTATTTTATCACTACCAAAATACCATCAGTAGTAAGCCGAAGAATAACAAATATTATTGCACACATAGCAGCTACACTATTATCCTACAGTGATATCTCCTTGATCAAATTCATTGTCCCCAAAAAGTCCAATTTTAGCGTTTGAACACTTAAACTAATGAAATATGTTAAACTCTTGAATCAAACAGTTTGGATACAGATCCGGTGAATATTGTCATTGATAATCAGCTGGTGATGAGCAGGCTAAGGATTAGAACATTTACAATGGATTAATCACATACTCATCACCATTAATCGCCTCCCTTTCTCCATTATATTATGTCAAATAGTTATCATTCCAGTTTTATCATCTATTAACCTTCTTTGTGCCGTGGACAACTTTATAATAACTGCTGCAAACAGTTTGGATCCAGATGAGACGCCGAGTAACTCGGCGTCTCATCGGGATCCAAGCTGTTTGGCATTCTGATGATATTTTCTAAACGAAAACGCAGATTGTATCAATTCTGAGAATAGTTGCAGATGTCAAATTCTTCAGACGACAATTTCATCGCCTGCAGGAAGGTTAAAAAGAGATGACACTCGTAATAACGATATTCTCCGCGCTCTCATTTAATTCTCGCAGAATTTAAAACCGATTCGAAATTGATTATAAAACATACACTGGATTTGAAAATATGAATACGTTGGGGATTTGAATAGCATAGGATGCTACAAAAAAGCATGCATCTTTCGAGGATTCGAGAAACTTATAAAGGCAGTCCGTTTAACACCCTTGAACTGTAGCCATGCATATACCCGTCCAATTGTCCTATGCAAACAGTGAAGCTCAAGATCAGACGGCTCCTACGGGAGCCCTCTGATTAGGGTCTGCATTAGTTTTGCAACTGTTTTCACAAATACACCCTTATCGTGCAGAGCGTTAACATTCGGCGCTTGACCTCTCCACCAGAAATAACGTTTTAACGCCTTTAATGTATTCATCCATAAGTTCAAATTGAAACAGTGATGACTGTGCATCTTAAGAAATATTTCCTATACCCTAGCAGACGGTAGCTTAAAACAAGATAAATGGACATCAGAATGCTTTTTATGATAATCCTGCTTTACTTTCAGCCTGCTTAAACAATAATTTGACTTTATTAGTGAAAATAGCTATGGAAGAAACGTTAATTGAAACAGATTACACACAGCATTACGCGTGGTCTGATCTGGATTCAAGCCATTTGCAAATTTAAGCCAAATCTTAATATTCCCATTCTTAAAAGAACTCCCTCCGAACAACACACACACTCTTTGTCTCCCGTTGGGTATCGTTGTAGAGAGGGAGCAATGTATACAGTTCAACCTTTCCCTTATAGAAGCGACTTTTAGCACATGCATTTTATTCATCCGCTGAAGAAAATAGTTCCAATATAAACCGTAATGAATATGTGTCATATTTAATACTTTCCTTATTCTAGCTGGTAAAAGCTTAAAGCAGGCTGAAAGTAAAGCAGAATGCGCCATATGGCGCATTCTGCTTTACTTTCAACCTGCTTTAAGTAGTTACCTATTTTCAAAACTATAAACAGGCTATGGGGTAATAGGTTAAATGGCGAAGCGCTGTAGGAGCACGTTTGTATCGGAGCACATTTGTCTTACGTAAGCCCGACGCTGTCGATTTGTCTCACATGGCGCAAATTGGACATCAAATGTCTAACCAATAAACACATTTGTGTGAAAAATGTGCCCTGGCCAAGCTTTTAAAGGACAAGAAAGCTCAATTGTTTTCACGTCATTTTATATAAAAAGAAGAACTCGTTTTTCCACGTCAGAAAAAATCTTAAAATCGAGGTTTGCCGTTTTAACTCATGTCAAATGTTATCATCAATAGGTTTGTCGATCCTTTTTTTAAATAATTAAATATGTGACATGAGTTTTGGACGTTTTTCGATTGACCGAATGTGACGTAAAAACGCTATTTATAATACAGAAAACACAAAACAATTACTGGTAGCCAGTACACGGAGGAGCATAATTATTACCTTTATTTTAAAGTATCCCGTCAATGACTTTTGGTGTTTTTAAACAAAACTTATAGCAATGTTTCATTTGGGTAAATTTTGGTATAGATTTAGTTTTTATACAAAACTGAAAACAAAAATATTAGGGTCCAAAATTCAAATGGGTATAAATACTACACGTTGTAATAAGTATTTGTGTAAAAGCTGCATTGTAAAACTTTTTATACATACAAAAATGTCATACATAGTGAGACACCTCCTAGTAAACACATTTTGAAAACTTACTCGTGTCTTTGTTATACTCGATTACACTCTCGTTTTAGAGTTGTAACGGGGTCACGCTGTGGCAAACGGACAGAGAGAAGGATAGACAAAGTAAAATTGAATATAGAACAAAACTTGTACATTTAACTTAGTCTTTATTGAACACAAACAATGTCAGTGCAAAGTGCCAAATAATAACTTTAAACAAACTAATGTTTAAACTAAACGATATTCTTCAAATGAAAACGTCAAACAGCATTTCTCAAACAAACCTTATATTATGATAATACGATAGTTGCGCTTCACTGCCATGACGTCATCAAATTTAAGCAATGGTCGTCTGCTTTTATTTCTCAAATTAAATATTTAGTTATTTTGACTTATGAAATATTGAAATGAGTGTAAAACAGTTTGTATCCTGATCAGACACCGCGTTATGCGGCGTCTGATCAGGATCCAAACTGTTTTCAAATTATTAGTGAACTCGGGGTAAGGCAGTGAAGGGGTTAAACAGTCCTTTAACTACGGATTTCAGCGGTATTGAGATTTCATACAAACCAATACTATACGCACTCTAAGAAAAAGCCAAACCTTAAACTATTCCCTGTTTCTTATAATTTTTCTTATTTCTAACAACAATCCACTGTTTTGTCTAACAGTTCTAGAACGACGTCTGACTCTTACGGGTATTGGAATGGTATTCATACACAGAACCTTATTAAATTAACAATTTTTGCGATTCGCTTGCAATTCGATGGCAATTCGCTAGTAATTCGATGGCAATTCGCTTGTGAATATTGTCCAACGCAATTAACGCTTTAAGTTTGCCTGAATTGTGTATCTCACAAATATTCGCAAATATGCCTTCGTTAATGTTTTTCGATTCCATTTTTGTCACAACCGCTTCGGAAAAATCGCGTGAAACGACTCAAGCACACGGTTTGCTTTTTGAAGCGCCCGATTCGATGGCGATTCGATGGCAATTCGATGGCAATTCGCTTGCGATTATCAATTTAATTTAATAAGGTTCAGTACTGTAACCTGGGAGCCAACATGGATTTATGGTCGTTGGCAGCTCATAATCCTAAACAATAGCCTGAAATGCTTATGTGTCCTTTCTAAAACATATCTATATGAGGTATAATTTAAGCAAGACGATAGTTTTCTGTAATATACTTAGCAATTCCTTATGGTAGAATGTGAGACAAATGTGCTTCGAGTGTCCTCCCTAGTGTGTGTCAAACACATCTGTCTCATTGCCAGTTTGTCAAAAATATGAACGTTTACGAACACATCAGTCACTCCTCCGAGACAAATGTGCTCCTACAAAGCCCTCATCCTAAAACATGGCCAAAAGTTTGTTTCATAGTTATCAAAATCAAATTGTGATATAAAATGTTAACAATTAAATCAAGCCTTCTTATCTAAAGTAGATTGTAGGCTAAATTTTCTCATGCTCTGTGCTCATGCTTGCAGGATTCGATTCTTAACAGCCCTGACGGCAACGGACTATTAAATTTTCCAAGTCATATACCACTGAACGAGCTTACAACTATAAAGTTTTCACGACTCCATTACCTTGTAAAATCACATGATATACTACAGTGGAAAATACATTATTCTTTTCCCAAAAAACGCGTTTACGCTAAAAATAATTGTTTCCATTGCAAATAATTCCGAGCCAGATCAGACGCCGGGTAACCCGGTGTCTGATCAGGCTCCAAACTGGTTGGCCCTAAAATTGAAATAAAACGTCTGAATTATTAACCCGTATCTAGCGGAGATTTCTTCTGCTTTGAAATTATCGTCTGCAAAGTTTGTTAAATTTAGATTTATACATTTTTTCAGTAAATAAACCATAAGACGAGTGTCAAACAGTTTGGATCCAGATCAGACGCCGCGTTACGCGGCGACTGATCTGGATCTAAACTGTTTGCAAAAATCAATAAAGTCGCGACCAGCAGGCAAAGGGTTAAAATGATGCAATATTCTACATTATAGTGCAATGCGTTTGCGTTTATTTTACATTTAAATGGGAAAGAATAATTATAACGTCTTCTCCACTGTACAAACTAAGATACGTGTAAGAGATTTTGATGTAGGACATGAGGATGGAAACAAACCTTTAATATACTAGAAAGTTTTTGTCATGAGATACATTCAATCTGCATGGATTTCTTATTTGAATATTTTTGTTCTGTAGACATAATTGATCGACAGAAATGTTAAACTTGATTGAAAAAGTAATAAGCGGTGACCCTACCGAATTATAATGTGGGGATCAAATATGTTTTAACTGTAACTGTAAAAACTCTAGTACAGTGGATAATCTGTTATTCTTTCCCGTTTAAACGCAAACGTACGCAAACGCAAAACACTAAAACGTAGAAAAGTACAACTTTTGGACAATTCTGATAATTCATGTTTATTTTGGTGGTAAACAGTTTGGAGCCTGATCAGACGCCGGGTAACCCGGCGTCTGATCTGGCTCCAAACTGTTTGCACTGCAAATAATAGTTTTAGCGTAAACGCGTTTATTGGGAAAGAATAACGTTTTCTCCACTGTACTTAACTTTACTCTTAACCACCTTTAATATTATTACGCATACAGTCGAACATGTTGTGCTGTACAATTCATATGATTTAACCTTTTTCTGCACCCTAAAACGCGAAAACATTCTGTTCATTGCAAACAGTTTTAGACCAGACCAGACCCAGCTTCTGATAGGTTCCAAATTGTTTGCCTCTCGGAGTAAAATGAATCTAGAACATTTTCAAGAACACTGTGATTTTCTACATTTTAAGGCATTGCGTTTGCGTTTGATTGTGTTTAAAATTGAAAGAATAACAACTGTTCCCCTATAGCTTGTAATCAACGAAGCCGTCTGCCCAACTGACTGGAAAACAGGAGCCCGTTTCATAAAACTTCGTACGACAAAAACGATCGAAAGTCAAAACTTTAAAATACATTAAATTTCTTATTTCTCTATCAAATCCTGTAGTGTGACATCTCTTTGGAATCGTCTTTTCAAGCCGATTCCAAAATGATGTCACAAGACAGGATTAGATGGACAAATAAATAATAATTGAGATTTTTAAAATCTGACTTACGACAGCATTTGTCGTACGAAGTTTTATGAAACGGGACCCAGCTGATTAGAGTATGATTTTTCAGCAATAGTTGAGTGTACAGTGGGGAAGACGTTACTTATTTCCAAACCACTCTTTTATGCTAAATTCTTACAGTGGAGAATCTGTTATTCTTTCCCGTTTAAACGCAAACGTACGCAAACGCAAATCGCTAAAACGTAGAAAAGAACAACTTTTGGACAATTCTGATATTTCATGTTTATCTTGGTGGCAAACAGTTTGGAGCCTGATCAGACGCCGGGTTACCCGGCGTCTGATCTGGCTCCAAACTGTTTGCACTGCAAATAATAGTTTTAGCGTAAACGCGTTTATTGGGAAAGAATAACGTTTTCTCCACTGTACATCCGTTGCAGACAATTTGGAGTCAGATCAGACGCGGGGTAACCAGGCATATGACCAGATTCCAAACAGATTACCACTCCGATTAAAATTAGCCTCCAACATGATCTCATGCTACATTTTATATTGAATGCATTGACTGACGGTTTAGTTTAGTTTGGACGGAACAGAATAAGGTCTTCTCCAATGTAGCATGAAACGATTAATTGCATTAAATACATGTAGTCTTTTCAAACTTTGACTTTCTACACCATAAGCAAGGCGTGGCAATCTAGTATCTCAAGCAAAACACAGTAAACTCAGAAATTACTATCATTAAAATGAGTATCGATTTAGACGATAAAAAAGGATGAAAGCTTAAATTAGCAGCCATCCGTCATAGAATGCTTTACGAGCCATGTGACTTAAAACTATGTACGAGTCGTCTGTCTTAAAACAGTATACGAGCCAATATTCTAAAACAGTGTACGAACAGTTTAACTATGTACGAGTCAATTGTCTTAAAATAGTAATCGAGATATCAGCCTTCAAACTAAGTACGAGTCATCTGTTTAAAATGGCAAGTAATCTGCCTTTAAACATCTGTTTGTTATAGTTTTAATAAAGATGCTTTATTAGACCATGAGTTAAAAACAAAATAGTTCACGAGCCATTCGTCTATCAACAGCATTAGAGCCATATACCTTAACCCTTTGAACCCTTGTCACTCGTATAGGTGTCATTTGTAAACAGTGTACATGTGAAAAGTACACTTGTCCTATGCAAACAGTGAAGACTCAGATCCTAAACGAGCCCTCTGATCATGGTCCGGACTGATTGTCACAGTGTTATAAATTGACGAATACCAACCATAAATAGTTAAAAATGGACGATACTATATTGGAAACTGGAATTTAATGTTTGAAGTTTCAGGTAAGAAATGATAAAAAGCGTAATTGAGTGATCTGTTTTACACATGACCTTGCTTTTGAAGCTATGTAAAACTCCAAAAGAAAACAACAACAACTTTCAAGCAATAATGTTCTTATCAAGAATCCATTGGCACAAAAAAACATTCGACACCAGCGAAATGCTGAGCTTTTAGAAGAAAAGCTCGATGGTTATGAAGACAAACGGACAACATAAGACAGATGAATAACGCATGATTTGATAAGTAAAAGGGATATAGACTTCTGAACAAACAAACCAAACAACTACAGTGGAGAATGTGTTATTCTTTCCCAATAAACGCGTTTACGCTAAAACTATTATTTGCAGTGCAAACAGTTTGGAGCCAGATCAGACGCCGGGTAACCCGGCGTCTGATCAGGCTCCAAACTTTTTGCCACCAAGATAAACATGAAATATCAGAATTGTCCAAAAGTTGCACTTTTCTACGTTTTAGCGCTTTGCGTTTGCGTACGTTTGCGTTTAAACGGGAAAGAATAACAGAGTATCCACTGTACATGCGCCTTTGGTACATTTGAATTAACTCTTGCAATGTCAATGTCGCCAAAGACGACATTGCAAACAGTTTGGATCCTGATCAGACGCCGCGTTACGCGGCATCTGATCAGGATCCAAACTGTTTGACACTCGTTTCGATATTTCTCCAGTCGAAACAGCCCTAAATCTGACTTTGGAAAAAATGGCTGACGAACGACACTACCAATGCAGACGATATTTTGGCGTCAATAGTGTTGAAGCAGACAATAAAACTTGGCAGAGAAAGAGTTACAGCGCTCCCATTCTACAACGACATCCAATGAGAGACAAAATATTATGTTCGTTGTTCGGAGGGAGTCGTTGTAAGGAGGGAACTTGACTTACATAAATTGCAAACAGCTTGAATCCAGATCAGACGCTAAGTAACGCGATGTCTGATCTGGATTCAAGCAGTTTGCCACGCGTCATTATGTTTTTTCTGTCAAAATGTCTAATATGTAAATTTGAGAAAAAACAGCAGACCACAATTTTAAGTAGACTATATTGCAGCCGTAAAAAGGTTAGACATGATTAAAAAGTTTTGGGAACAGCGGTAATAGCCGTTGTAAGGAAGGAACCGTTGTTCGGAGGCCGTTGTAGAGAGGGAGTGCCGTATAGCAAAACTCAGGTTGTGTAATGTTCGTGCTTATGACAGTGCCGAACAACATTTTATGATAAATCTGTTTATATTAGTGACACTATACAGTATACACACCCAAATGTTAAGCTTTAAAAGATGGAAGAGTTTGGTTTTACGGCACTGCGACACAAACTATGCCATATCGCAACGATAAATGATGAAGGAAATACCACTATTGATAATTAAGAAAAATAGAAACCACGAGACTTGCTTAAAGCTTGCTTTGATAAAGAACTCAAGTTCATCCTGCAATATGTTAATAAGCAACACATCGCAGTCCTCACAAAAAAACTAAAAACAAAACATAATGAGACATGACCTGTTTGAACTTCAAAAACCGTTTGCGACTCAATCTCACTAACAAATCGTACCCTAAATTACTACATGATCATGGCAATTTATCATTTGTAAGCCAGAAAGTTGATGATGTTTGAGGTGTACACGTATATAGATCGGATCTGTCTAAATCATAAACTATTTAACCCTTTTCCTGCCGATCGCGACTTGACTGTGTTTTAACGAACAGTTAGGATCCAGATCAGACGCCGCGTAACGCGGCGTCTGATCTGGATCCATACTGTTTGACATTCGTCTGTAAGTTTAAATAATTGAAAAAAATAAAAGATAAATCTAAACTTAACAAATTTTGTAGACGACACTTTTAAAGCAGACGATATAACGGCAGGATAAGGGTTAATTCACGAATGTCACACACGAGTAATTGGGTACATGGGTACGTACATCATGGGTACATTATATGTATGTTAACACTACAGCCTTGTGTCTGTTAAAAAGAGTAATTGTCAATCTTCAAGGTAAACAGATGCTTAATAAAGAACACACGTGTTGCAGAAAGCTTTCTGTATTGCTTTTGTTCTGCATTGAGCGTTATTTCAATACATTGAGTGGTCTATGAGACTATGAACACATATTTAATTATGTATATATGTTAACAATATTTAGGCAGGTACAGCGATTTAGCAGCAATGCGTTTTATTACCTACTATGGTTGTATACTTGGATAACCATAAGTACAGAAACCATAACATTTTGGGCAACCTGCATTCTCCATATGGGCGTGTGAGCATTTTGACAAGGTAGTTGGGTCTCACAAGGAGCTGATAGTGAGAGTGCCACATCACCTGACGGGTACGTTGATACAACACTGGCAAGGAAAGGTTGGCTGCTTCTCTACTGACTGTCACCACTGTTCAGAACATAGTGTGCAGGTATAGTATCTTTTTCATTTCGTTTAAAATCAGAAAAAGCAATGTCGTCTTGCTCACTCTCACTCTTTTCTCACTCTCCAATTCTTTCATTTTTCATTGCCCTATATCACTTTCCCTGGCTTGTTTTTTTCGCTGTCTGTCAGTCCGTCTGTGTCTCTGTTTATCAGTCACACGATGTTATTGTGTGTTTGTCAGTCTGTATATGTGTTTGTATTTTTCTCCCTCATTTTGTTTCTCTGTTTCTATGTCACTATTGTCTCAGTTTCCCTCTCTTTTCCATCTTCTACTCATGATCTTCCCTTACGCCCTATACCCCACACCCTCTCTCTCTCTCCTCTCCTTTCTCTCTCGTTATCTCCCTCTCTCTCACCTCTTCTCTATGTTAGTATATCATTGCAACTGTCTCCGATTCTGTTCACTATACGTGTATGTACTCCCTTCTTTCCCTTTCAAAATAAGATACAAGCCAATAGTTCCAGTGTGTTCTAAACATTTGCTAACGACATTAGCATGTTTTAGTGTTCATACGTGCTGAATATTCATATATAAAAATCGACTTACTATGAAAAGCTATCATTTATAACTATATATTATATAGAAGTATAGAATAAGGAAAATATATCCAGGGAGGAGTGCAGACTCATGTCCGACACATCTTCGAAGAAAACAATGTATATTCTGAATAAATAGCCAATATCCGGGCTCCCTGATCTAGGTTTATACTTTTTGAAAAAGTAAGTGCTCAATATGTGTTCATATCAGGGGGAAATGGTTAAAATGTGCGCTTCAGTAGTTACAAAGTTCACTCATGATCAGATATACATCAGTGGTAATGCTTTGTAAGATAAGTCGATAAACGACTATGGTAAGTATCAATAATTCAAACTAATACAAAGTCTTTTTCTTCTAAATGTTTCCTATTTTTGTGTAGTATACCCAACACCTTCACTGCCTTACCCCATGCACAACAGTTATTTTGCAAATAATTTGAATCCTAATCAGACGCCGCGACACGAAACTTCTTTTTCCAAAATGAATGCCAAAATATATCAAGAAACTTTTTTTTCCAAAACGAATGCCAAAATATCTCAAGTTTAAAAAATGACGGAACATTAAACAAACGAGTATGTGGCAGTAGCAGGGTTGTATAAGTGTATCCTTTAAATACAATATCTGAAATATTTACCGACTGTCCTAGAAAACAAGAAGCTGCAATTTAAAATGCAGTTACAATGGAAAAGACGCTATTATTCCCCGTTTATACGCAAACGAAACGTAAACGCAGTACATTATATTTTAGAAATTACATTACATATACATAACCATTTATTTTAACCTGAGTAGCAAAACGTTTGGAGCCTGATACAGTGGAGAATCTGTTATTCTTTCCCGATAAACGCGTTTACGCTAAAACTAATATTTCTTTTACAAACAGTTTGGAGCCAGATCAGACGCCGGGTAACCCGGCGTCTGATCAGGCTCCAAACTGTTTGCCACCAAGATAAACATGAAATATCAGAATTGTCCAAAAGTTGTTCTTTTCTACGTTTTAGTGCTTTGCGTTTGCGTACGTTTGAGTTTAAACGGGAAAATATAACGGATTCTCCACTGTAAAACGCCGGGTTGCCCATTGTCTGATCTGTACAGATACAAGCTGTTTACAATGGATATAATTGTTATAGCGTAAACGCGTTTATTTGAAAGTAATATCGTCTTCGCCACTGAAACGTCCTATGGAACCTTCGTTCATTACCTTCACCGTGCATTTATAATTCTGGTACAGTGGAGAATCTGTTATTCTTTCCCGTTTAAACGCAAACGTACGCAAACGCAAAGCACTAAAACGTAGAAAAGAACAACTTTTGGACAATTCTGATATTTCATGTTTATCTTGGTGGCAAACAGTTCGGAGCCTGGTCAGACGCCGGGTTACCCGGCGTCTGATCTGGCTCCAAACTGTTTGCACTGCAAATAATAGTTTTAGCGTAAACGCGTTTTTTGGGAAAGAATAACAGATTCTCCACTGTACTGCATTACTTTTTCAATGCTACGAGCTACTCATTTGGTATCTGCAATAACTGATTGACCCTAGAAATAACAAATGGAAATTTGCAGTCTAGTATATTTTGAATATTTTGGGTTATTTTTGTAACACATTTCATAATTGCAAGCCGTGGAGACCCAGATCAAAGAGTTTCTGAATTAGTCCTCTGATCTGAGTCTACACTGTATGCGTATGACAAGTGTACTCTTTACAGGCACACCGCGCATTCATGACGCGTATACATGCCACTAGGGGCTAATGAACTAATTGTACTACTCATTTCATATCCTTTTGAACTTTCCTGTAATATATCCCAGTCTCCAATTTCTTCAATTTAGTTTAGTAATTTTGATTACAGAAATATCGATACGAATGTAAAACAGAATCTTGATCAGACGCCTAGTCACTTGGTGTTAGCTCGGGGTCAAAACTGTTTTGCAATTGTTATTGCACTCGCGCAATGTATTGAAAGAGTGTTGCATGCATAAACTATAATTAGATAATATGATTTAAAATTTTGACAACAAGCAGGGCAAATCTGCAATAGTTCATACATACATGTATATCAATGGGGTGAAAACCTCATCTCTTTGAAGCACAACATAATTCAGTTGGCTCCCTATATTTGCTCTTCGTAGCACGCTATACTGGAGAAAACGTTATTCTTTCCCGTATAAACGCAAACGAAACGCAAACGCAATACACTAAATGTAGAAATAACAACTTTTTGACGATTCTCACTATTGATATTAAGCTGAATAGCAAACAGTTTGGAGCATGATAAGACGCTGGGTTATCCGGCGTCTGATCTGGCTCCAAACTGTTTGTCCTGGAAGTAATAGTTTTAGCGTATACGCGTTTATTGGGAAAGAATAACGTTTTCTCCCCTGTATGTACGTTAGCTGTAACAATCCCCAGAATTAGTTGATTTATCTGGTATTTTCATTCAAAGACAGTTTGGATCCTGATGAGGCACATGGCCACTCAAATCTGGTTTCTAGTATTAATAGTGTTATAAACCATTTACACCTCAAACACGCCTTTGTACGCTTCTAATTATTTCTACACCAATGTTAGTTGTTCCTGGAGCTAGGAAGTACACGTTATAAAACACAAAACGCGCTTTCCAGTAGTGTTCTTGATTGTAGCTTAGTTCAGGCTGAAAGTTAGGAAGAATGTTCCTTAACAAGCATTCTGCTTTACTTTCAGCCTGCATGTAGGTACTTATAGCAACCACCTGTCTTCAATACTGAATACAAGATATTGGGAAAGGGTTAAAACACGTGGCAGCAGATCCGTTCTTGCCATACAGTGGAGAATCTGTTATTCTTTCCCGTTTAAACGCAAACGTACGCAAACGCAAAACACTAAAACGTAGAAAAGAACAACTTTTTGACAATTCTGATATTTCATGTTTATCTTGGTGGCAAACAGTTTGGAGCCTGATCAGACGCCGGGTTACCCGGCGTCTGATCTGGCTCCAAACTGTTTGCACTGCAAATAATAGTTTTAGCGTAAACGCGTTTATTGGGAAAGAATAACAGATTCTCCACTGTACAAGTATGCACAGTCTTATACAACAATGCCATAACCCAATGAAATGTTCGAACATACACCACCTGTTTCTTTATACTTTTTAAGGTTCTGTATTTAATCGACATCCCTAAATCTCATATGGAAAATTCTGTCACTTCTGCATTTAAACCAGGCAATATTTTAATTGCAAGTGCACCTTCCTATAAATATTTGAGCGAAATGGTTTCTTAAAACATACATGTAGTATAAAAATTAGTATTCGAAGTAAGGAGAAAGTCCTCCAGGATCGTTCTGTTTTTTTATCCATAGTGTTATACATGTAGCAGTCATATGACAGGTTGAAGTAAATGTTTCCCGTGGTTCCTTGTCAGGACATTGCAAAAGCATCATATGGCATCTTTATTATCTATGGTGTATGGAATGGAGAAGATGTTGTTCTTTCCCAATGAACGTATTGGTGCTAAGACTAAGGTTTCTATTGCAAACAATTAGAAGCCATATCAGTTACAGTAGAGAAAACGTTATTTTTCCCCAATAAACAATATTACATGTACATGTATTTCTATTGCAAACAGTTTAGAGTCAGATCAGACCCCGGATAACCCGGCCTTTGATCAGGCTACAAACTGTTTGTCACTCAGATTCAAATTAATATTTAGAATTGTCAAAAAGTTATCCGTATTTGCATTTAAGTTCACTGCGTTTGCGTTTCGTTTGCAATTAATAAGGAAATACATTGTAATAACATCCTCTCCACTGTATGAGGTGTTTGATCAGGAGACAAATTGATTGGTACAGTGGAGAATCTGTTATTCTTTCCCGTTTAAACGCAAACGTACGCAAACGCAAAGCACTAAAACGTAGAAAAGTACAACTATTTGACAATTCTGAAAGTTCATGTTTATCTTGGTGGCAAACAGTTTGGAGCCTGATCAGACGCCGGGTTACCCGGCGTCTGATCTGGCTCCAAACTGTTTGTACTGTAAATAATAGTTTTAGCGTAAACGCGTTTATTGGGAAAGAATAACAGATTCCCCACTGTACTTATTTCTATGTTTCTTCTGTCAAATGTCTCAAAAGAACTTTGAGATATTGAAGCAGAAGACACCTATCAAAGCACAGACGTCATTACGGCAGCGAAATGGTTAAGATACAATTTGTTCAGTGATTCGGTGAGTTAGCTGAACACCAGACATTTGGAGGATGGGGTTTTCATTGGTATCATAAAGTTTACTTTTACCTTTATACCATTCACCAAAATATCGTCTACATTAACGTTTTCTTTGTTTGATTTAAGAAAATGTAAAAATGTACTAATAGGTGAAAAACACTTGAAACTAGTATCAAACAGTTTGGATCAACTTCATATACCGAGGCGAGTTCCTCGACGTCTGATGTAGATCAAAACTGTTTGCAACTATCAATCAAATTTCACATTATGGAAATGATTCGGCTTTAAAAACAGTCATCTGCCAAATGTCGTCTTCTGTTTCAATATTGACGTCTGTGATAATTTGGTTCTCATTGTAAGTGCAATTGGATATCAGTGCATGTATATTTACTGTCGTTCGATGTGGATCTACAGAGTTTGCACATACAGTGGAGAATCTGTTATTCTTTCCCAATAAACGCGTTTACGCTAAAACTATTATTTGCAGTGCAAACAGTTTGGAGCCAGATCAGACGCCGGGTAACCCGGCGTCTGATCAGGCTCCGAACTGTTTGCCACCAAGATAAAGATGAAATATCAGAATTGTCCAAAAGTTGTACTTTTCTACGTTTTAGTGTTTTGCGTTTGCGTACGTTTGCGTTTAAACGGGAAAGAATAACAGATTCTCCACTGTATCATATTGGTAGATTTATTAGTAGATATCTGAAACGAAAGGGTTATTACAGAAGTCAGCGTTCCATTGCTGATTTCAGCTCAGTTAATTGCCCAGTTAAATAAAACAAGTGAGTGAATATGTATTACAGTGGAGAAAACGTTATTCTTTCCCAATAAACGCGTTTACGCTAAAACTATTATTTTCACTGCAAACAGTTTGGAGCCAGATCAGACGCCGGGTAACCCGGCGTCTGATCAGGCTCCAAACTGTTTGCCACCAAGATAAAGATGAATTATCAGAATTGTCAAAAAGTTGTACTTTTCTACGTTTTAGTGTTTTGCGTTTGCGTACGTTTGCGTTTAAACGGAAAAGAATAACAGATTCTCCACTGTACCCCCTTTCAATGCCAAACTTTATCGTCTGCTTTCACCCTTTCAGTTATAGTATCGTCTGCTCTAATACCGCGGTCTGTATTATTATTTTAAAACTTAAGTTTAGGCCAATGACGTTTGACAAATCAAAACGGTAAGCAAACAGTTTGGATTCTGATCAGACGCCGCGTCATTAGGATCCAAACTGTTTGCAAACTCGACTTTATTCACTCATATCGGTGAAATTGTTCATCGACTTTGAATGAGTAAACCGATTTTTTTTTGTAAATTGCACATAGTTCGGTTCTAGATCTAGACGTACAGATACTCGAGGTTTGATAGATCCAAACCGTTTGGTACTCAGCTTATGTTTCTTTCAATGTACAGGATAAACAGTACATTTTTAGAATTGCATTTTGAGCCTACGGTATTTGTTCAACCTTCAAAACTTTCAAAGGAGTTTTAGTAGATATATATGAGTGATATTGACTTTTCAAACTCCATTTTAACCCATACAGCACCATCAAACGGTTTACTTCTTAATTCCCGTCTAAATTTTGATTTCAAAATTCAAATTTAAGACTTTTTGCTTAGAGAAATACCTAACAGTCTGAATTCAGGTCAGACGTCGGGAAATTCGGCGTGTGATCTGGATCGACTATATTTGCTAGTTTCTTTATAGATGCTTTCTGGAAACGTAACACCTTTTGAAGTGTAAAAGAATGTTATCGTCTGTTGCTTTCTTTCTTATATAAATATCTAGTTTATGATGAAATATCGTTGAAATGCATCATAAAGCATGTAAAGTAGCTTGATACACGTTGCACCTTTCCTCCACAGAAGCGCCTTTTTACGCAGTACATATACAAAGGAGAAGAAGATATTATTTCCAAATAATTTACGCTAAACCTATTATTTCCATTGCAAACAGTTTGGAGCCAGATCAGACGCCGGGTTACCCGGCGTCTGATCAGGCTCCAAACGGTTTGCCACCGTCAGATTAAAATAAAAAGAACTTTCAAAAATTGTCTGTTTCCATATTTTAGTGCATTGCGTTTGCTTTTCGCCTGCATTTAAACGGGAAAGAATAACGTCTTCTCCAATATACATACCTCAAAGGTACATGTACACTTCATAGATACACCTCAGGCTACTTCTATGTCGCCTTCTCTGATCTGGATCGAACGGCTTGCAAATGTTAGTAAAAGTACTGTTCAGCTGTCTAATGGTTGAATCAAAACTACAGTAAAACCTGAATACGAGTGTCACTCCAAAAGCTGAGCTTGAAAATTTACGAACGTAACAGTTTAATGCATGATGAAAGTAATGCAGAATGTTCCAAAAGGGGTTTTCTGCATGATCTCTGTCCTGCTTTCGGTAGTTATCTGTCGTTCGAGATTGCCATGTTTTAAAAAAGGCGACCGATTAAAACACGTCTCACTGTGTCTCAATATTAAAACTTTCGGATTTTAAGAGAGTATAGTTAAGTGGTATCTTTAACAGAACCGTCACACTACATGTATTTGTGAATGAAATTAAAATTTATCATGCAGGAGTGGAGTCGGGGGTTTAGTTCGGAGAGGATACAGGAGCGGAGTCAGGTTTTAGTGCAGGGTACACAGAGGAGGAAATCGTATATTATTATTGATTCCCTTTTAAACAAATTAAATATAGGCAATACAACAAAGACAAAGTCACGCTGTCTTAACCCCTTCACTGCCATGACGTCATCAATTTTAAACAATTGGCATCTGCTTTTATATTTCAATTTATTTGAGGTATTTTGACTTAAGAAATATTGAAGTGAGTGTTACGCGGCGTCTGATCAGGATCCAAACTGTTTGCAAATGGCTATTGTACTCGTGATAAGGCAGTGAATGGTTAAAGTAACGATTGGTGTGATAGACCTAACTTAAACGTAATGATAAAGTTTCATTGGAAACTTTCTAAATCGAGACAGGTGGATGCTTAATTAAAATGTAAAAGCAGATAGGCGGTAAAGCAAATAACTCCTTAAGGAACTTTCTGATTTACTGACAGTCTGCATTAAGTAGCCACCTGTGTTTAACACTGTAAAAGGCTACGAAGGTGAGTGTTTACACGCGATAAACTGTCAAATTTGTGTTCTCTTAAATAATTAATTTTGTAAAAACCCTCTATAACGACCACACCTATAGTGCGACCACCCCTCTTTTACGACCACTATATTGTGTTAAGAGTTAAGTGTTTACAACAGGTGACTGCTTAAAGCAAGGTGACAGTATAACAGAAAGTTCCTATAGGAACTTTCTGTTATACTGTCACCTTGTTTTAAGCTGTCATCTGTCTTTGATATAATCAATCAGCCTTATCAATAGTGGCCGTATTAGAGAGGTTTTACTTTATTTGTACATGTAGAATAACTGGATTCCTAATTTCATTTCACCATTTTCCCATTAGTTCAAGTAAATTGATCATTTGATCGCCAAAATTATTTATTTACCAGTATAATTAGCCAAATTCAGTCGTGCTTGATGACACGCTGTATTATCAAAAACATGCGGAAGTTTATAGTGATTGTAAATAAATTAAAAACATGTGCTATCGAAACAGTTCAAGGACATTATATGGATTGATGTTCCAAAATGGGATTAATTTTGTGTGTTCAGATTTCTCTAGGGGGTACAAAATCGCATTGTTATTGATGCATGAAGTCAAAAAAAATCCGTTTATATCTTGCTTGTTTTAAATGGGATATTCCATTCGGCTAAGACGGGTCCATAATCTATAATAGTGTTGACTCAAACCAGACTTCTTGTCACAATTCAGAGTTTTCATATTGTTAATATTAGTACTTTGGTATTTTTCAGAGCACTAACTAGTCAAATTAACTTTCTATCCCCATATCCTGTTTCGAATTTTGAAGACAAGTGACCACTTAAAACAGATTGAAAGTCAAGCAGAATGTGCTTTACTTTCAGCCTGCTTTAACCCTTTCCCCCATAGAAGCGCCTTTTAGCGGATATAATTTATTCATCCGCTGAAGAAAATAGATCCAATTTAATCAGTAATAAATATGAATTATAGGGAATATTTTCCATATTATAGCACATGATAGCTTAAAGCAGGCTGAAAGTAAAGCAGAATGCGCCTGGCGCATTCTGCTTTACTTTCAACCTACTTTAAGTAGTCACCTATCTTCACTACTAGACATATGCTATCAGGTAAAGGGTTAATCTACCATTTGCCAGTATATATAACATATGTCCTACGTTGCATATTCATTACTGTATAAGATTGAACTTTTTCTTCGGTGGAGGAATTAATTTAAAGGCTTAAAATGGCGTATTTATGGAGTAATGTGTTAAAATGGGATATTCGATCAAGGAGGCTTACTGGGCTACAGCTGTTCTGTATTATCAGGTTTTATAGCTGCTCGTGTGTCTTCTTTGAATGGTCTGTTAATACAAATGTGGGTGCATTTGCGCATGGAACTCCAAATGAGCAAGTCGTAACGAGGCTTCCAAGTGCAAACGTGGTATTGAAATGCATTTTAATTGCTGATGGTCCTCTAACACAAACACATTGGCGGGGTCATAATGAGATTATCAAAGATTTTTATCGCATGTCACGTATACAAACAAACGACAATCCTTCCACTACGAATCGCTACTTTTCTGCCCTTTACAAATAGTTTAGTTCCTGAACAGACGCCGAGAAATTCGGCGTCTGGTCTGGAACCAAAATATTTGACACTCGCATCGACATTTCTTCATTCAAAACGCCTAAAATTGAAATTTGGAAACAAAAGACTCAGGCGACACTTTTTAGTAGAGAACATTTATGTAGGAAAAGGGTCAACCCCAGTCTAAGAAACGAGTCTGGGATCGGCTAATTGGATTAATCAAGCAAAAGTTGCGAACCAACATCGACTGTTAAACTTTCAAAGTGCTTTTGCATCTCTGGCCTTGAAAGCAGTCGTGCTATTTCCTGGTTTGTAAGACTTGAGAGCACAAACCAGATGGTTAAAAAACGTGTTTGATTTATATGAATACAAACACTAACCCAAAATAGGAAATGTCCGAACTATTTGTCATTTGGCGCTTCGGTATTGAACTCTTTCACCGTCAATATTATTGCTTGCTCGTAGAATGTCAATTTCAATGATTATTTGTTTGTAAAAATGAAACAAAATGGCATTAAAAGGATTTGGACTGAAAATTTAAAAAAAGAAGAAAATATTTAATTTATAAAGTGGGTGGGGTAATTGTACCCCATATTTTATCATTCAAACTCTGAAATATCAATATAATATAAATTTCAGTGTAAAGAGTTCTTACATATGATGAAGTGTTATGCATATTCTTGTTATAAATGAACGAAAAGTGAGTAAATTATTGCGTACTGTCTATTTTACTATTTGAATAGTGTGTCCGCCTACATATAATCAGGTACTAAATTTTATGAATGCTGTCATTTAATATTGTAGATGTGTAAAATTGTGGCTTGCTTGTTCGTAGAATGTCTTTTTAATGATTATTTGTTTGTTTAAATGTAACAAAATGGCATGGGAGGGGTTTGGAGTGAAAATTAAAAAAAGAGAAAATATTTTATTTGATAAAGTGGGTGGGGTAATTGTACCCCCTAGTTTATCATTCAGACCCTGAAAGTCAATATAATATACATTTCAGTGTAAAGAGTTCTTATTTATGATGAAATTTTATGCATATTCTTGTTATAAATGAACGAAAAGTAAGTCAATTATTGCTTACTGTCTATTTTCCTATAGCTCTGATAGAATATTTTGTCCGCCTAAATATATAATCAGGTACCAAATTCTATGAATGCTGTCATCTAATATTGTAGATGTGTAAACATTTGACTTGCTTGCTCGTAGAATCTCTTTTTAATGATTATTTGTTTGTGGCGTGGGAGGGGTTTGAACTGAAAATTAAAAAAAGAGAAAATATTTAATGTTATAAAGTGGGTGGGGTAATTGTACCCCATATTTTATCATCCAGACCCTGAAATATCAATAAAAAATAAATTTTACTGGAAAGAATTCTTATCTATGATAAAGTGTAATATATATTCTTGTAATAAATGAGCGAAAAGTGAGTCAATTATTGCTTACTGTCTATTTTCCTATAACTCTGATTGAATATTGTGTCCGCCAAAATATAATCAGGTACCATATTCAGACCCCCAAAAAATGAATTTCCCATCTAGCTACGGGTTGGGACTTTTAGTATGATAAAGAGTACACCTGTGTGATATAAATACAGCAATAAAAGCTTCTGTTGCAATTAGTTCTAGGTTCGACCCTTTTGGGGGCTAATTTGACTGGACTATATTGGCATTTAATCCTTTCGTGCCAACTTTATCTGTCAGCTGTAACCATTTCACATCCATAATATTGTTAACTTTCGTTATTGTTCGCCACTCATATAAAGTTTACTTTTAAATAACCAAAGTGCATGTGAAAATATCTTAAGTTTGAAAAGAAAATGCAGACACCATTCCAGCAGATTATAACAAAACAGTAAAAGAGATAAAACCAAAATGTGCCTGTGTTAGCCCTAGTCACATTTGATTGAAGCACTTATCTCGAAAAGAGGATTGTTGGTTTTATTTTGAACTTACTTTTCTAAGTTGGAAATTGTCTTTCCCACCATCAATGGTTTACAGTGGAGAAGACGTTATTCTTTCCCGTTTAAACGCAAACGAACCTCAAAGGCATTGCAATAAAACGAAGAAAATTACAACTTTTGCAAAAACATTAGTAACGGTCCTTCCTCTACTTTCGTTTTACAACTTTGACTATGTATTTCAATCTGAGTGGCAAACAGTTTGGAGCCTGATCAGACGCCGGGTTACCCATCGCCTGATCTGGCTCAAAACTGTTTGCAATAAAAATAATAGTTTTAACGTAAACGCGTTTATTGGGAAAGAATAACGTCTTCTCAACATTATCTATAGGACGTGTTGGTAACCTGTGTTGTTAACCAAAACGTATTTTGTTGCATTTCATAGTGTTCTATACAGGGTTTTCACCTAAAAGGTCAATGCTTTGTGTATTATAGTGCCATTCCTATTGAAAGGGACAGTCAGTTTTGACTTACACTCAATACAAAAAGAAACGCACATTGTGCTCAGGCGCAGATTAAGATACTTTTTTAAGATACTAAGACCATATCTCAAGATCAATTTAATTCTGCCACAAGTTTAGAAAAAACATATACGTAAAATTACTGTGCTGTATTTTAACCCTTTCACTCTTAATGACGTCAAAAGGCGCGTTTTCAAACAGTTTGGATCCTGATCAGACGCCGCGTAACGCGGCGTCTGATCAGGATCCAAACTGTTTGACACTCGTATAGATATACTTAAAGTCATACTACTTTGAATCTTACTTTGAAACGATCTTGCAATCAACAAAATTGAAGCAGACGAAAATGAAACGGTGGTGGGATAAAACTCTCACGATTAATTTGGCAGCGAAAGAGTTAACTAGTGCCTGTTGAAAACACCGCACCGATTTGTACAGGTTGTGATGATACCAATTCAATGATAAACCTCCCATTTTCAACATTGATAGCCCAAGACGGAAGCACTGACTGTAATAAAAAGATTATTTCACAAATACGTTCCTTCTACAAACAGATAATATTGTAATAAAAGTGTGCGTTTCTTTTTGCACTGAGTGTATGTGTCGCCTATCTTTTTATGCGCACAGTACCTCCCGAATCGACACTATGTTGCTTTCGATATTAGACTCATATATAACAGGGAATAAACTCCTCCAACAACATGGAGCATTCATGATTTTTTTTTAATGACATGTTTAGTACGTATTAACAGTTTTATTTCCATCAACAAGAAAATTAACCATACTTCTGATCAATATTAAAAACAACCCACAGCATTTAACGGTTCCCTGCCATAGGCAACCAAAACCGATTTTTGCAAACACTTTGAATCCATATAAGACGCCGCGTGACCCACGTTGGATCAGTCGCCAAAACATAAAAAAAAATGGTTTGACCTAAAATTGTAACAATAAGTTTTGCATAAAATATATTTTCTTACAAAGAGTTAAAGCAGACAGGGAAAATGTTGGAGAAAGGGTTTCAATGCCGTTTTTTAAATCTTTATCACGAGATGTTGTTTTTAAACCTTAGAACGCTAAGGTGAATTCAATAGCATTGCATACAGTTGCAGAGCTGCCATAAGTTGATCATGAAAATCCTAAATTTTCCAAATTTCCTATTATTCAAGCGTGCTTACTTAAGCAGGTTGAAAGTAAAGTAGAATGCGCCTTAAGGCGCATTCTGCTTTACTTTCAACCTGCTTGAAGTTACCATCTCCTGGAATGAAAATCTGAAGATTTCAGAAAAATACCCCGATAAATGGCAGCCCTGCAGTTAAAGAGGCTCGCAACCGGATTTAGCATTTAAACTAGTAATTTGTAAATATATGTCAAATGCTTATATAAATGGGTAAGATATAGTTTAGGATAATAAATTCTGTTAAAAAATGCATTTAAAAAAAAAAAAGCTCTGGTGGGATCCGAAGCCGTGACCCTCGATGCGGAGACAAACATGAAAAATGAGGAAACGCCTTTACCCCCTCGGCTACCAGCGCTCTCTATATATATATGGTAGCGAATTAACGTACTTCACTGGTAGCGATTGATAGTACTTTATTCGGCTCGGGTTTATGTCTGAGCTCGTGTAGAGAAGCAACAACAACAACTATACCGTCAGCTGACGTTATAGATAAACGATGGAAAATATCTAAAAAAACTAAGATTCGGTGACGATTCTTGAGACTTTTTTTGGACTGATCATATTTTTTTAATGTCAGAAGCCAAATAATGCCACAAATTTGCTTTTATTTGAGTATTTTATTTTATTTTGACAAGTACACCATCCGGTTGCGAGTCCCTTTAACAGACCCAGGCTAACGCTTATTCACCTGTTTCTGACCAGGTTCTAAATTGTGTATTATTTGGATTTCATATTTTGAAAATATTCGATTGATAGGCTAAAGGGTGGAAGAGTTGGGGTTTACGGCACTGCGACATAAAATAGGTAATATAGCGCCGGTGAATGATGAGTGATGACGAGATGAGATGATGATTTCAGGAAAATATTTTCGGCTAATCTCATTCGTTGAGAAGCAGCGCATGGGATCAACACCACTAACTTGTCTTTCTTTTAGGTATTGGCAGAGGGGATAATCTCGACATCCCCTATGACAATTAACCAAAGCATTCAAAATGTTACTGTTTTGCGAGCTGCCACAATGTGAATTTGTGATAACTGTCGCAAACAATGTTGACTAAATTGAGACCGTCTCACCAGGATAAACATTATTTGACATTCAAATTGTAAATATTAAAGGAAAAGCAAATTCAATTCAATTAACCCTTTACCTCATAGCTTTTTTCTAGCTTTGAAAAACATGTGACCACTTAAAGCAGGTTGAAAGTAAAGCAGAATGTGCCCTAAGGCACATTCTGCTTTACTTTCAGCCTGCTTTAAGCTAAAATCTGCTAGGCTATATAAAATATTTATAATGGTTATTGTTCATGAGGGTATAAACTGGAACTATTTTCTTCAGCGGAGGAATATATTAAATACGCTAAAAGTCGCTTCTATGGGAGAAAGGGTTAAGAGAATTGTTGCAAACAAGACCGTCATGGGCATCAGATAATTACATTGTCTACAAAAGATAACTTTATCATGCTGAGCGTGACTTGGATAACATTTGAAAACAGTTATGATCCAGATCAGACGCTTTACGCGGCGTCTTATTTGGATCCAAACTGTTTGTCACTCATATTCAACCTTTCTTCAGACCAAAAACCATTAAAGCTAATTTTGATTTTTTTCTAGCAGACGATATCTCTTTGAAGCAGACGACAATTCAGCATGGTGAGGGTTAATTATATATTTGTATATTTTCAGGAAGGATGCGGTTGTTGTGATGAATTTCGGCGACGTTCCATGGTGGTCTGTGCAGCGGCAGAGTGATATTAACATCTGCCGTAGAACCGACTACCCTTGGAATTAGCTACTGACTGCAGGCACCCAACTGATTCATATGAGAAACCATTCATCACGGGCAATTCCAGTGTCCAAGACAGTATAGCCCATGAAGGAAATTGTCTACACGAAGAAATACTTTGTCAACTTGGCAAGGAGATACAACCGACGACACAAAGAATGCTTTTGTCACACGGCGCTAAGCCATGCCTTAAAGGGACTCGCAACCGGATGGTGTTCTTGTCAAAATAAAATAAAATACTCAAATAAAAGCCAATTTATGGCATTATTTGGCTTTTGACATTAAAAAAATATGATCAGTCCAAAAAACGTCTCAAGAATCGTCACCGAATCTTAGTTTTTTAGATATTTTCCATCGTTTTTCCATAGCGTTAGCTAACGGTATAGTTGTTGTTGTTGCTTCTCTACACGGGGTCAGACATAAACCCGAGCCGAATAATGTTCTATTAATAGCTATCATTGAAGTACGTTAATTCGCTACCATATATATAGAGAGCGTCCGTATCCGAGGGCGTAAAGGCGATGCCTCATTTTTCATTTTTGTCTCCGCATGGATGGTCACGGGTTCGAATCCCACCAGAGCCTCTTCTTTTTTTTTTTGGAAATGCATTTTTTAACAGAATTAATTATCCTAAACTAAATTTTACCCATTTATATAAGCATTTGACATATATTTACAAATTACTATTTTTAATGCTTGATCCGGTTGCGAGCCTCTTTAAACGCAACAGGCAATGTTCTACTGAATTGTAAATGTCAGAGGCAGCAGGAAGCAAACGAACACGAACATTGGTTGGATCTGTTACGATTTTACGTCGCTTTAACTCTTTCGCAGTCAAATTAATCGTGAGCGTTTTACCCCCTTCACCGTTTCATTATCGTCTGCTTCAATAGTCTCGTTTGCAAGATCATTTCAAAGTTAGATTTCAGGTAGTATGACTTAAGACAGGTTAACATGAGTGTCAAACAGTTTGGATTCTGATCCGACGCCGCGTAACGTGGCGTCTAATCAGGATCCAAACTGTTTGCAAAGTTTTGGCGACGTTGGCAGTGAAAGAGTTAACAGTATAATCAGTCATACAGTGGAGAATCTGTTATTCTTTCCCGTTTAAACGCAAACGTACGCAAACGCAAAGCACTAAACGTAGAAAAGTACAACTTTTGGACAATTCTGATAATTCATGTTTATCTTGGTGGCAAACAGTTTGGAGCCTGATCAGACGCCGGGTAACCCGGCGTCTGATCTGGCTCCAAACTGTTTGCACTGCAAATAATAGTTTTAGCGTAAACGCGTTAACGTTTTCTCCACTGTATCACGACGTTCATCTAATTACAGGTGGGGTAATACCAGGGAAGCCCTTTATGCACTGTTTCATGCACAAATCGGCAAATAGGTAGAACCAACGACCTTTTGCAAACCAGCTGGAAGTCTTCCCGACATGAAAATTCTGAAGTGCCCATACCGGGATTCGAACCCACTAGAGTGATTGTCCGCATTCACAGTGACTACAACCACTAGATCAAGGAAGTCCCACCAGTTGTATAATAGGCCTATCTTTAATCAAATCCTTTCCCAAATACAGAAACGCATTTTAACGATATTACATAAACCTAAATGAAATCTACAATGTCTTGATTAAGAGTCATATGAACTTGTTCTTCATTCATGCTCAAAGCAAAAGCACACTGAAAGTAAAGCAGAAATCGCCTGACGGAAAATTTTGCTTTACTTTAAGCCTGATGTAAGCTACCATCTGTCTCAACTACTGAAAATTAAGTGGTTGGGAATGGGGTAAAAGAGCTCAAAGGGTTGCCACGGACGACAGTTTACAGGAAGCTCTTTCTACATGTAGACTAGAATTGAATTGACATTTATGTGTTCGACTTAAACGATATCGTAATATCGAAGTAAAAACTGCAAAACAATAGTTCAGTTTAAACATATTTTATTTTAATATATACAAAGAAATGGGGTTGGGCCACAAGTTCTTACAACATTAGATTCGGCCCTTCCCCTTGTGTTTAAACATTCAAAGTAGTGTAACAATGGCTGCAAACATATTATCTCTAAGTTTTTAATAACAGTCAGAATAAGTGGATAGTGAGTAAGGACAGAAACAATACTGAGTTAACTGGAGTACAGTGGTTCGGCTGTACTCGATATTACAGTGGAGAAGACGATATTATGTTCCTTTAAAACCAAATATAACGCAAACGTAAATGCATTAAAGTGTTGACAGTAACACGTTTTTGACAATGTAAACGATTGTTTTGAATATAAATAGCAAACTGTTTGGAACCTCATAACAATCCAGGTTACTCAGCGTCTGATATGACTCAAAATAGTTTGCAGTAAGCATAAGGCTTTAACTCACTGAGCCCTAGTGAGCCCTCTGATCAGGGACTTCAATGTTTGTCATTTTGCAATTTATTACAAAAAAAAACCCTAAATAGTCAAAAATGGACCAGCCTTTACTGCAAACTGGAATTGTTCATTGGAAGTTTCAGGGGATAATGAGTTAAGCATACACACGTTTATTAAGAAAGAATGAAGTATTCTCCACTGTAATACCAAGATTTATATTCACACATTTCCAGACGAGGTAAGAATTTATATTTCAGCTAACCAAAATGATATGTGATCTTATTAAATACAGTTAACTAATAATTAAATTATTGTTGGCGTTATCTAATTTGTCCGTGAGCCAATGGCATTTCCCCTGTGCATAGATATAGCATGAACTCAAGTCTGATTAACCCTTTTACTGGCATGACGTCATCAATTTTAAACAATTGTCGTCTGTTTGATTTCTGAAATTTAAATTTAAGTTATTTTGACTGAAGAAATGTTGAAATCAGTGTTCAACAGTTTTGATCCTGCTAAGCGGCATCTGATCAGGATCCAAACTGTTTGCAAATACCAATTGTTCTTGGGATAAGGCAGTGAAGGGTTTAATTTTTTTATCATCGTAGTCCTTAGTATCCCTCCTGATAGAGAGTGTTTTCTCTGTGATACAAAGGCGGTTGTCTACTTCAAGCAGGTTGGTATGGGGAAGAAGACTCCATTGTTTCCCGTTTAAACGATAGTGAACGCAATGCAATGAAATGGGGAAAATGAAAACGAAAATTGGTTCCTGTCAAAAACTATAAAGTTCGTACACATCCTTGATAACAAATTGGTAAAGCTATAGGCATAGACTCTAATCAGACGCCTCTTGTATGATACAGTGGAGAATCTGTTATTCTTTCCCGTTTATGCTTACGCATGCGGAAACGAAACGCAAACGAAACGATAAACGATAAACGCGTTTTGCGTTTATAAGTGAGTTTTGCGTTTATAAACGCGTTTATAAGCGGATTTTTGCGTTTCATTCGGCATACCTTTGTTTTTATCGAGACCGATCAATTATACGAATTAAAATAAATCCGAAAGGTATTTAAATAATTATACTAGGTTTATAGTACCCTTCTTATGCCTACATGTACATGTATGTATAGTATATATAAGACGATACCGATCCAGTATGTAAAATATTGTACTGTGTGAGGCGCGTAGCGCCGAACACAGTACAATATTTTACATACTGGATCGTTTGAGGCTTATATCTTACTTAAAACACGTTTCTGAAAACAGCAGATATTTCAATGAAAGCCGTACGTTTATATATTCAAACCTAATTTAATATTTTCTTCTTAAAATAAAAGCAAATTCGTCAGTTTAAAATATAACCCTATTGATCCCTTATCCTTTACACGGGTGATCAGCCCTGTGGTATACGATGGCCTTGATTTGCACGTGCCCTTCGTCTCGGTAATATTGGATTGCTTCACTTACACCGTCGCGTGTCGTGCACTCATTGCCAATAAAAATGTCGGAACGTGTAGACGAGGTATTCACATTTTCTGGATATTAACATAGTGGAAATTTTTACAGTGAATTGGATATTAGTGTATAGGAAATTAGTATATCCACAAAGGGAAACCCAATTTATGCTTCTCAAACTGTGTAGACCCTACACAGTCGCACGGTTTGTCAGAATCGTAACCCTTTTCCGGCTCAAATACCGTCTACTTTACAAAAAATTGCATCTGCTTAAATATTCACCTTTTGATAAGTTCTTGAACGAAAGAAACAGAGTTCCTTCTAGACAGACCCTTCATTTTGCAATTTTTACCATTTCACGTTCATAACTGTGATTTTTGTTTTTGGTTTGTAGCGACAGCCATTCAAATAACAAATGATAAACATTCACGCAATTATACGCCCTACTTAATTGGTTTAGAGAAACAGCAGAAACGTATTGAACAGCATGTTCTTGTCAGATGAAGTTGCTTCTTATGAGAAGCTAAACTGTTACTAAATGCTTGTTTTAGTCGATTATAGTACATGTAGTATAAGGGTTTTGACCGTTGTCAGGGTCACAAGTGGGATAAATGTCCAATTTGATAATAGTGTATAGCATGCTTAAATGTCGCTTGGGAAAGTTTAAGTGCTTGTTCCATTCTTGGTCTGCACTGCTGACAATGTGATCAGCAAATGTTGTTCATATCCCCGTAAGCCGGGACAAAGATTTGCAATTTTGAACGTTTTTTTTCTGTTTAATGACAATTACAAAATATAATGTAGTTGTTTTCTCCTATTCGCAATGTCTGTAGGCTAACAGTGTCGAGCATTTCGAATACTTTGTCGCCTCTAGACAAGTCCAAATAATCAGGACGCGTCGTGATAAATCTATCGTCCAAATTCACTTGCTTAAATCCCATAGTAAATGCAAAACAGTCAAAACTTGCGAAACTTGCTACTGAAAAATAGTGTAAAAATGATAAACCCTGGTTTCGCTGAAAATTTTGAAAAACACTATGATGAACGTGAAAGGATAACGTTCCAGGGTCTTTCGAGAAAGACTGTCGTCTTAGGCTCTGAAATTGAGTTTGGTACACACTGCCACATATTGTATAATATAATACTGTTTAAAATCTTGAAGATGCTTGTAAGTGTCAAACAGCGTATATCTTGAACAGTCATCGCGTCTTTGAAGCCGTATTTGGTCTTAATCTACTCTGTTTGCAGCGCAATACATGTAAGTCTGGTTTTGTCATGACACTGCTAAAATACAGTAAACCCTCTCTTTTACGACCACTAAAATAAATACGGCTAATTGATTGTATAGCAGTAAGTTGACAGCTTAAAGCAAGATGAGAGCAAAATAGAAAGCTACCATGAGCTTTTAGTTTTAATGTCACTTTACTTTAAGCAGTCACCTGTCTAAAACACTCAATAAGTACAGTGGAGAAGACGTTATTCTTTCTAAATACACGCGTTTACGTTTAAACTATTATTTCCAATTCTAGAGCCAGACCAGATTCCGAGTTTTCCGGCGTCTGACTAGGCTCAGATTTAAATAAGTAGTCAGAATTGTCAACAAGCTGTCATTTTCTCCATTTTCACGCAATGCGTTTGCGTTTCCTTTGCGTTTAAACGGGAAATAATAAGATCTACAGTGGAGAAAAGTTTTCTCAGAAAACGTTATTCTGTCCCGTTAAAGGCAAACGAAACGCAAACACAAATCGCTAAAATGTAGGAAATTACCATTTTTTGACATTTTTTATTATTGTTTTTTAATCTGAGTGGCAAACAGTTTGAAACCTGATCAGACGCCGGGTTACCCGGCGTTCGATCAGGCTTCAATCTGTTTGCAAGGAAATAATAGTTTTAGCGTAAACGCGTTTATTGGCAAAGAGTAACGTTTTATCCACTGTAGTTCACACACAGTTTATTGGTCAAAACAGAGAGGTTATACTCTATTTTTTGTGTGTCTCACAAGCCATGCCTAGCAATACAATATTAGTGTGTAGTACAATATTCGCTTTCTTACCGTACCGTATTTGTGCACGTGCAGTCCAATATTACTGTTAGGACAATAGAATGACGTCATCATCGTGTTTTAAGCCTAGATAAAACTGTGAGTGTATACAGTATGACAGAGTGTATAGATTGCCAGAGGCCTTGGGCGGACAATGCCTGCTGTGTACACGTCCGGCTTTACTATCTCCCACATATGGTCATGCTGATGCAGTCACCAATAATTGACATTTTAGTCATGCTTAGTAACTCGGCGTCTGAACTGGGTGGAATCATTTATGTAGACCAGGACCTGAGTAACTCGGCGTATGATATTGATCCAAGCATTGGTTCATATCAAATGAGTAGTAAGTTGGCGTCTGATCTGGCTCCAATCAATGATACTGTTTGAAAATCTTCCCGTCTGAAAATTGCGTCACGTATGCAGTTTGTCAAGATCAAATAAATACTGTTCTTCATCTACGCAAACGCATTTTCTCAATATCGCTCAATTTTTATGTGACCTTTGAAAACATTTTTCTATGTACATGTAGATGAGACGCCGATAAGTTCGCCATCTAATCACGGAGCAGTCTGTGATTTCTCCATGATCTAATCAAGATCTAAACTGATGTACGTTATAGAACGAATTAATATTTTGATTAAAAACCCAGACAGTTTTGTTCTCCATCATAATGCTGAGTGACTCGGCGTTCCAACGAGATCTTAACTGTTAAATTTTATTAGATTAATTAAAATCATATTGATTTCTATTCAAACGGTTTGAATCTATTTCAATTACTTTGGGGGAGTTAGGGGTAAAATAAGTAAAATGTTAAATCGGCAATACATCAGGATCCAAACTGACAGCTTTGATAAAGTCAAATTAGATCTACTTTATATGATAGATTTACACTAGTGTGGCCAATGCCCATTTCTTGTGAAAGTAACCTGACCATAAAAATGACAATTTTGGTGGCGGACTATAAATTGTAAAATTGCCCCCAACAGACTCGCACCCCTAATTAGGATTATGTTTACTTTGATAAGCCGAAGTTTTATTACCGAGGTTTTACGGTATAATGCAGTACTGAATATAGCAGAGCGCTCAAGCACGTGCTTTCTACCACTGACTGTTTAATTCATTGATTGATCTAATCAATCAGTCATTTAACATTTACTTATCTTAAAAACATTTTGTGCTTCTTTGAAAAAGAGCTGCGTACCAATAGTTTAAATGCAATACTAAGTAAACGTGTCTTAAAATGTCTTTCTATATCTACATGTATTTCTCATAGATACAGTTATTGTTGTGTTTTATTAACCTGTCAAAATTTAAATAATTATACGCTGGTTGAACACGCTATATTTAGCTTCGGTTGATATCGATTATTCCCGCTAGTTTTACGGGTAGGTCAGGATTGAAACGTAAAGTTCATATTTAGTATAAGATTTGAATACCTATATGTATTCGTGGTCGAGACAGTACAGTAGTGATTTACTTAGTACACGCATGGCCATGAGTTCGATACCCAGCGGCGGATGTTTTATTATTATTATCTTTATCATTTGGTGCATACGAGTCTGCAAGAAGGAGAAGAAGAATTGATTGAAATCTGTTTGGATCTGATTTATGTATCATAATCATTCACGAAGAGTGTACCTATACACCTGTCCCATACAAACACTGAATACCACGATCAGAAGGTTCCTAACTGAGCCCTTTTATCAGGGATACACTATTTGCCAGTAAGTTTTCATACATTGATTAGAATTAATTGCAACATGGAATTGTCCATTTAAAGTTTCAGTGATAAATGAGTTAAGGAATTTGTTATCTAGGTTTGAGAGACCACATCGGGTTACATTTTATATACATTTAAAACTTTTAATGGTTTACAAAGTGCAACGTTTAGGTTATCTATGACACATTTTGTATCATAGATCACTTTGTTGAACAATTCAAGTAAACTAACTCTTTGCCAAAAAAAATTGTAATATAAAAAGAAAAACCTAACGGGGATCGAACCCACAACCTTTCATCCTTTTACAAGTACATTTAACCGTACTTGCTACCAACTACTCTAACTCGATTATTGATTTAAATTCGACACAGAATGCATGATATCCTTCAGTTCCTATCCGTAAATCAAAACGGCAAGTATCGACTTTATACCGAAGCTAAATATATCCTTACAGTGACGTTTGAATATTCAAATTTTGACAGGTCAATAAAACCAAACAATAACACAATGAACTCTAACAACGAGTATACTCTTTGTTTGTAAACAATGTTTACCTGTGAAAACTGAACGCATGCAGCGTGGATCCGGATCAGGGGGTTCCTAAAGGAAACCTATGGTCCGGATCTACAGTGTTTGTCACATTGCAATGTATAGACGAAAGCAACCATAAAAAGTAAAATATGTAATAAACAAAATTGAGAACTAGACTTTACCATTAATAGTCTGACTTTCTATGTACATTTTGCTGAATTTTACTCGTAACTCTCCCAAAAATCATATACAAATCCGGAATCATTTACAGAAACTGATAATGTACTGAATTATTTGTTTGTGAATATGTATGTATTGTCTATGTACATTTTGTTTTGTTCCTCATGTTTTGTCTATGTATATTGTCTGTTCCTCATGTTTTCATGTAAAATCATGAACTGAGTGTAATAAAGAAATTGAAAATTGAAATTGAAGTTGATGACGCAACGAGATGTCGGGTAGTTACACCACATATTATACAAGAATTCCGTGGTTACACGATGGGCAATTATTATATTGCTGTTTTTGACCATGTACAGTTATACTTTACAGATAGATAAAATCCTTCATATTTACAGCTCATCTAAATGTTATGTGACTTAATGATTCTTTTGAATATGTTGACTCGACACTGGAATAACGTCTGAACTTATCAGGTATGCGTTTAGATGATTTTATGATAATTTTAGATTAGTTTTGTTATAACCTATCATTATATAAACTCCAAAAAGAATGGACCTAACAGGGTCTACACTGTTTCAATTCCATGTATAGAATTTAGTACAAATGTGTGAGTGTAACAACATATTTGTAAAAAATCAGAATGTGCAAAATTTGATCATAATAACTCGGCATCTGATCTGGATCCAAACATTGATGCGAATCAGATGCCCAGTAATTTAACAACTGATCTGAATCCAAGCAATTAACAAATATTTCGGTTGGAACAAAACGCACCACCATATTTTTAAACGAAACGCAGATCGTCTAATTTAACGATCGAATGAGATAAAACTCTTTAAAAAACACAATTCGCACAACTTGTGTATATATAAAGCACTTTTAAAGTGCAAAAATGAGAAAATATCTTTCTTAACGTTGTTTAAACGCCCAAAATGCAATGTAAAAACATATTATGACTATTAACTTATAAGTGCGTTTAAACGCACTTACAAACGCGTTTGTAAGTTAATAGATAAAACGCGTTTCAAACGCCTTTCAAACGCGTTTAAAACGCATTAAGTGGGAAAGAATAACAGTTTCTCCACTGTATGTTACCTCACTGTTTGCTTATGTAACATATCACAAATCGTTCTTTTAAGCGGTTAAACAGTATACAGCCAAATTCTGTCGTCTGCTTGTACCACTTTATTGTTATCACATCTTCAGCTGTTAAACTGTGGTCTGTACTTTTGTTTTCCAAAGTTATATTTAAGCAAAACACTAAAGAAAATACATGTATTGAAATTCTTATCCAACAGTATATAGCCCGGCGACTTGTAAAGATTCAAGTGTTTGCAAAGTGAACTGGGTCTATGCCTATAAAGCGTTTGAGTTGAGTCTGAAGTCGTTCATAAGCATTTGATTGGTCAGATTTGAGCCTAGGCTCAAATCTGACCAATCAAATGCTTGAGAACGCACTCAGACTCAACTCAAACGCTAAAGTGTAAGCATTGGGTATTAATCTATGGTGGTGTGGTTGTGTAAGGGTAAAAATAAAATGTCCATTCGTCGAACTAATGTATGTGAACTCCATACAGTGGAGAAGATGTTATTCTTTCCCGTTTGAACGAACACTTCCGCACACTCTGTTTCCTCCAACAGAAACAATCTCTTACGCCAATAGCCGAAACAATTATGAGTCCTCTCTTTCGACTACCTAACGTACATATAGAAAGGGGTCAGACTATATTTAGACTATAGCAAGGAGTAGTAAAAACTGTGTTTCAATACATGTATGTTCAATACATTGTATGTATATAGATGCCTAAATGTTGTTTGACTGTTTATATTGTAATGTTTCACATATCTCCTGAAGTGGAGGAAATAAAATATTGAATTGAATTGAATTGAATCTTGTATTAACACATTAAACCATAGCGACGACTTTGCACGTCCTTTACAAACAGTGCACATGGGAGGAGGATACTTGCCATATGCAAACAGATTAGGCCCTGATCAGAGGGTTCCTTAAGGAACCCTCTGATCATGGTTTTCACTGTTTGTCATTTTGCAATATATTTTAGGAAACAACCCTATTAAGACATAATTGACTAAACTTATTTGGAAATTGATAATTTGATATTGTCCTTTGAAAGTTTGAAGAGTTTCTTAGCGACCACTTAGTAAGTAGCAGTGAGATGTCTAAAGACAGGTGACTGCTTAATGCAATTCTTCCTTTGAGTTGTCTCTGAATTAAGATCGACAGTAATAATTCCTATCCGTTGTAAATAATTTGTTGCACAACCGATGTAAAATATAAAAAAGGTTAAGTTGAAACACCTTTAGAAATGGTATTGATTGAAATAAAAAGTGCATCAGATTATTTTCAGTTTATTTTCATTGCATAGAATTAATCTATTGCAATAGATCTTACTAACAGTGGGCAAGACGCTATCCCTTTATCGTTTAAACTTTAAACGAAATAAACCATAATGGCAACACAAATATAGAAAAGGACAACCTTTGTAAGATTATGACGATTTATTTCAATCTGAGTGGCAAACAGTTTGGAGTCTGATCTGGCTCCAAATTGTTTGGAATGGAAATACTTGTTATAGCATAGGCGCAATGTACATGTACCCATCTGTTTATTTCCTTTTTTTGCTTTTGAAAAACATATTTTATAGGCGATAAAGCTAGGTAAGACGTCACTGTTCTTTATGCTTTGTGGTATGACATAAATATGAGATTTCTTCAATGTTTGTTTTTTCCTTTTACATTGTATATTTCCACAATGATTTATACTGTCAACGCCATTTTAGCTAAACAACGTGAGGAAATGCACTATTTATATAATAAAGTAATGCATAGTGATCAGTTTTTACATAATACAGTTTATAAAGATACAGTGAGCCCTAATACAGTGGAGAATCTGTTATTCTTTCCCAATAAACGCGTTTACGCTAAAACTATTATTTGCAGTGCAAACAGTTTGGAGCCAGATCAGACGCCGGGTAACCCGGCGTCTGATCAGGCTCCAAACTGTTTGCCACCAAGATAAACATGAAATATCAGAATTGTCCAAAAGTTGTTCTTTTCTACGTTTTAGCGCTTTGCGTTTGCGTACGTTTGCGTTTAAACGGGAAAGAATAACAGATTCTCCACTGTAAGTGGAGTTGACACACTACCACATAGCCATTTGTCTGTTTAAAAGCTAGGATACCACTTAACTGAGCCCTAGTGATGCATATATGCGTTCTTAACCAAAAGTGTACCTGTATAGAGTACATTTGTCTAATACAAACAGAGAAGTCCCTGATTAGAGGAACCCTCTAATTAAGGGACTTCACTGTTTGTCATTTTGTAATATAATTATAAAAAACAACCCTTAATAGTCTAAAAAGGACCAGCCTTTGTTGTAAACTGGATTTGTCACTTGGAAGTTTCAGGGGATAATGAGTTAATGCAGGTTGTAAGTAAGTAGAATGCGCCTTCAGTCTGCTGTAAGATACAAGCTGCTTTGATATAGAAAATATGAGCATTCTGCTTTTCTTTAAGTCTGCTTTAAACCACATCTGCCAGTATATAGGATATATTACCACTTGTATTTGCTTCATTCGAAGAATAAATTAAAGGCGTAAAAAGGCATATTAAAAAATTCACTTAATATCAGCATTCAGCAATATCTTAATGCATGGCAACAGTAATACAAGTCTACACTGTTAACCTATAGGGACAATATTATTCTTCATAAGTATGTCTACTTTTCTGTAAAGGACGTGTAGTTCTGTGGGTTGCTTGAAACACTACTGGAATTTCATATGTGGATAGAATATAAAATATTATACTTTATTATAGTATACCTTTCCTAATGTTTGACTTACACAAAGAATTTAGCAGTGCAATGAGAAAACCTGACTTATTGCATTGCAGACAACAGTGTAGATCAAGGCCAGTCGCCGCGTCGAAGACGCGGCGGCTGGTCTTGATCTACACTGTTTGACACCCATCTAAACTATTTAATGTAGCTGTATTATATACGGTAGTGGGCAGTGTAGTGGACCAAGCCAGATACATAGTATAGGTTGACAACGGTGCTTGGTCTGTAGTCTGTACAATGTTGCAATGCAATTAGGCAGGTTTTGTCATGGCACGGCCCAATTATATTTTCAGGTCAGTTTGGACTAAGGGAGATAATCGAACTATAAATCATATCTTGGACCTACATTATACAGCGGAGATGATACCATAGTTTTCCCAATCATAGCATTAAACAATTAATTGAATTGCAAGCATGTTGGAGTCAGATCAGACGCTAATGTGTATGCCTTATTTGTTATAGATTACATTATATTTATGAATTTGTATTGTCATGATATGACACTATTGCAACAATAAAATCAAACAAAGAATCAATTAATCGACTCGTTTGTGACTGAGATATCAGGATCCAAATTGTTTTCAAATAACCATTGGAACAGGGGTAAGGCAATGAAGGAGTTAGAACATCACTTTAACCCTTTCCCCCATAGAAGCGTCTTTTTGCGAATTTGATTTATTCCTCCGTTGAAGAAAATAGTTCCAATTTAATCAGTCATGAATATATATTATAGGGAATATTTTCTACATTCTAGCACATGATAGCTTAAAGCAGGCTGAAAGTAAAGCAGAATGCGCCTTAAGGCGCATTCTGCTTTACTTTCAACCTGCTTTAAGAAGTCACCTATCTTCAATACTAGAAATCAGGTAAAGGGTTAACTCTTCCACTGACGATTGTGAACGTGATATTGCAATAACGCATCCATCCCTAATACTTTAAAAGGACAATTCCAGTTTCCAATTAAGTCTAGACCACTTTTGACTATTGATAGTTGTTTCTGCAATATATTGTGCAGAATCTGATTAGAGGTCTCCTAAAGCAGCCTTCTGATTTACACTATTTACACTGGCCAAGCATATTCTTCACATGTGGAATTTTATGGTTTCAATTTGATACAATCTCTTTAAAAAAGAACTAGCAAATTAAAACAAAACAGCTTCAAACCAGTGTTGAGCGGCCATTAACACAGTGATGCAAAGACTGTCCCTTTAAAGCCACCACTGTCACGACGTCATTCTTCATCCAATTTAAGTGCTGGGTCCAAGGTTATAAAGACTTAGTTTAGTTTAAACATATTTTATTTCAATATATACAAATAAATGGGGTTGGGCCACAAGTTCTGACAACATTAGATTCGGCCCTTTCCCTTGTGTTTAAAACATTCAAAGCAGTGTAACAATGGCTGCAAACATATTATTATAAATGGTTTGAGATGAGTCTGAGGTCGTCCTCAAGCATTTGAATGTAAAGGTCATTGCGTCATTGACAGTAAAAGGGTTAGTCTAAATAGGGAAAACATAATACAGACGGTATCATGATGGTTAAAGCAATATGAAAGACGATATCTTTGGCGTACTTTAACTCATTCACACCCGAAACGTCTTATTAACGATTCCAACTTCCAATTAAGTCTAAATCATTTTTACTATTTAAAGTTGGTTTTAACAAATAATTTGAAACACGATAAACAGTGCGTACCCTGATATGGGTCCTCACTGTTTCCATAAGACACACTTGTGTACTATTAACTCATTGAGCCCTAGTGACGCATATACGCGTCTTTTACTAAATGTACAACTTAGACACATGTCCTATGCAAACAGTGAAGTCCCTGATCAGAGGGCTCCTGCAGGAGCCCTCTGATCAGGGACTTCACTGTTTGTAATTTCGCAATTTATTACAAAATAACAACCTCTAAATACATTGTAGTCTAAAATGGACCAGCCTTTATTGCAAACTGGAATTGTCCATTGGAAGTTTCAGGGGATAATGAGTTAACAATTATACTGTTTGTTGATGACGCGAATACAGGTCGCTAGGGTTAAATGAGGTAAGTGAACACACAGTTAAGACATATGCAACAAACTACCAACTACCACTGTCCTTTTGAGAAGTCCATACTTCTTAATTCAGACGTCACTTAACCATTCGTCTGCTGTATATTCATGCTTAGAAGATTGTATTACCCTTGAGGATCTTTTGCTCAAAACGATATCAGAAGGAGTGACATAGATAATTTAATCACTGAAATATTCAAACGCTCACGTGAGGAAATTGCAAATTTCGTGTTACAACTACTATTATATAACAGACTTCTTGCTACAGTGGAATATCCAAAATAATGGGGCGAGGGTAGATCTATTATTTTGTTCCAATATTTAGGTCAGGTAATATCGTGGTATAACGCTGATAATCAAAGTTATTGAGAGCACTGATGATAATCAAACATGCATAAGTAAGATCTCGTTCACCCAAGAGTCCACTTAGATCAGAAGCAGACCAGAAAGCTGAAAAGCTCTGGCAGAGATATTCAACATCTGGCCTGGATGCTACTTGTAAATGCTGTATTTCCGCAGTTTTGATCTGGATTCAAACTCAGACTTTTACCACGTTTACCACTTATAATGAATATTTATTACATTAATAATACCATTAATTGATATATTTGATGTTTAGAATATTAGATCAGGGTTTACACTATTTGTACAGCATGTTAATGCAGGACCGAGTGTATGCGTTAGATGTTGATATAAGTTAAGGAAAATGTTAGACCGAAAACGACCCAACAAATGGACCAAAACTTATCCCTAAAATTGGCCGAAACGACCTAGGTCGAAACAATCTAGACCGGAGTGACCAAGGGCAGGAAAGACCCGTTACCGTTAATCTCATTTGAAAGAGAGTGCCGTTACCATTCACAAACGAAAAACGAAACGTTACCATTTTACAAACGAAAGTGAAAGTACTTTTTTTTTAATTTTGTGATCATCAACAGGGTGTTATGTTATTTCACAAGAAGTTGATTATTTTAGACCGTGTTACTGTTTTTCTAATACAGTTTTCAAAATTAAATCGATTTTTCGTTTTTAAGCGATATTACTGAGTGTTGCTTTGTTGAGCGGATGAGTATACTGAGTCAAAATTTTGGAAACGACTCTGACCACAGATGGTTTCATAGATTGAAACCATAAAAAACCCATTGCAAAAATATATTCTCAAATACTTTTAAATTAATTAAGAAAACGGTAATTAACTACCATAAAATAATACCAAACCAATTCGCATCCAAAGACGTTTCTCTACTTTGGATCAGGCATGCATCCTTATGGTCCTTACTTAGAACAAAATAGTTTCCCTTAGCATGGACCTTTTGGAGATGTCACACCCCTTCATTGAGAAGACTGTACTAGCTTGGGCATGGTTGAATTAGTAGAATGGAATGGAATGGAGTCTTGGAGTGGAATGGTGGAATGGAGTCTTTATAGCTTTAAAACTGCAAAAAATGTGTTTTTAACCTTTTTTCCGATTTTGATAGCAGACATTCTGTTCTACATTTTACCAAAATCTCCCAAACCAAACCAAACGCATTACACGGCTATCTGATCAATAAATCACACCTCATTAAGCACTCCGTATTCCAGCCACGTGACCAGCTAGGGGCGTTCTCCAGCTGCTGTTGCGTGATTTACGGGTTTCGCATGTTAAAATCATTATTGAATTATATATTTTATTAAGGGTGGAGCTAAGGAAAATCGCTAACGAAATATGTGTCTTCTTATTGGTTGAAATAAAAAGGACATAGTTGAACCCCGGGGGTATTCGCATTGTGTCAGACAGTCAAAATGACACGCTTATCAGTTAATTGATGTTTTCGGCACCTCCTTATTTTCAGACACGCGGAGTTTTTGACCAACGATTGTGTTCGCGGTTGGGGTCCGATTTTCATGCGGTTTAAAGGAGATGAAAGGGTAGTATCTTCTCGAGGGAACTGTGTCTCAGAATGTTGATAAGGTTCTCCAGCTGTTAACAGCAAAGCATTACGTAATAGAAATCGACTTTAAACGGTAAAATAACTTTGATGTTACATAATAATAGTTTGAAGGGGAATTTTAAAAATCTGAGACACGGATCCCTAGATATGTTACTGAAGTGTATTATGGGCAATTTTAAAGGCGTTACAAATTAAGACGGCTTTGAAATCGCTGTTTGAATTTTGGCTCACCTCACCATAGCCTGACGGACCATAGGGCACTGCAGACATCCTGGCATAGGGGCTAATGGGTAATAAATAACCTACCGTGACATTGCAATGTAATGATAATAAATACCCAAAGTTCTTCTGAATGCTATTTTGGACTCTCTGTGCATTTTAAGAGACTGTAAATGTTATGTTTGTTCTTTAATGACATTGGCAATGTGATGTCATGTCATGTACTAAATGAGTGTGACTAAGAATAGTGGCATAGGCAGGAAACATCCATCCATTTTTGTGCTGCCACCATTTCATGTAGAAATTAAGTCCCAAAGTATGCCAGGGCTGATCAGCCCACATTTTTAAAACTCGACTTTTTCTGCACCAAATTGACAAGGTTGGTTAGGGATGCGATACAAACCTACACATAAATTCGAAAAGTGTATTAACTTGACCAAAAATGAAAAGGTTTTACACTATTTGGAAACAACTGTTTATAGACTCCACAATTACACTCTAAAATTACTCTCCCTATCACTCCAAGACTCCAAAACTTCACTCCATATATTCAACTATGGCAAGGTATGGTTGAATTTACGGAGTGTAGTTTTGGAGTCTTGGAATGGAATGTTGGAATGGAGTCATGGAGTGTGGTTTTGGAGCGGTTTTCACTCTAAAATTCCATTCCAAGACTCCACCATTCCACTCAAAGACTCCATTCCATTCCATTCTACTAATTCAACCATGCCACTAGCTTGGGCCACATGGCCGATGAAGTGTCACGCGATACGAGGAGACACCCTTCCCTGATCCAAAGCAGAGAAACCCTTTTGGGTGTATCTTGAGCAAACATGGACGAAAAGCTATCAACTATGTACAGGGTGTATGACGGTCTCCTCGCACCGGTCATGTGACCCAAGCCATTATATTGTTACCGATGAAGGGGATGTGAATCATTAAAAAAGCCAATGAAAACGACTTGTTACTCATGCAAATCAATCTTGTTTCTGAAAAAAGGTATACTTACAGTGAATTGTATTTTTGCACCACATTTAATAATAACTAAAACTTTAAATTCAAAGAAACAAATTCTACTGCGCGTTTGTTGAAATTGAAAAATGTTTAATTCATTTGATAGATTATATAATTGGCAAAAACACGAACAAGAAAATGTTAGTTCACAAGTAGTAAAGGATATGCAATCAACGTATGATACGGTAAAATCTGTTGGTCGATCTAAGGAATTTCTAGTATTAAATAAGGGCGCAAAGCACGGACCCGAGCTCCAGGCTTATGTTTTTTATGTTTTTGATGAACGATTTGTTGAAAAAACAACTCAAATCAACTCAACTCAATTTTATTTGGTTCAGTAACACAGATATAAATGGTTTATCCCGTACAAATAAAGTTAATATGCATATCTTGCTCATTGTTGTTTGGAAAACGCCACAGGCCTTACAGTCGCTTTTAATTGACCTTGAACGTTTTCGCTTGACATGGGGCCTAAAATCTTGACAACGCCATAAGGAAAATAATGATATCTGAAAAGGGGCGACACAGAATGTATTATTTTACAATCAGCATTACAATTTTATATATAGTAGACTCTTTTAAGTACCCACTGATAATACGAAGAAAACTTAATATGATAAAATATTGGGTAAAATGGCAAACAATATCATTTGTTAAGCTTTTGAATGAAAAAAACAAACTGATGCAGATAACTATGTGTCATATAACATTTCAAATTGGGATTTTCAAATTAAATGCATGTATATACTTTCGGAAATTGTAATGTTTGAAATTAAGCAATTTCAAAATGACTTTATGTTTATTCCGCCTAGTTTTAATTTAATATACAGCGTATTGTTTATATTATAATCACATGCAAAGTCGGTATACAAGTGTTTATAATTCAAGGCAACGTGTGCTTATTGCATGTTTATTAAAACATAGGTTTTGAGTTTTTTGACATTGAAAAATATTTTAAACTCTATATGTGTCAATAAAAGAAAAATCTCACTTACAAAAATTTAGACTTTCGTCACATCAATTTTGTATCGAAACTAACACAATAACATTGCAATACAAGAAAGAAATTGTAAACAATACTTTACATAGTATGACTGCCACTGGCCAACGTTGAATACAGTGTTACCTCCCTACAACGGCCCTCCCAACAACGACTCCCCCGTTACAACGACATTTGCCGCTGTTCCCAAAACAAGACATTTATTTCCAACCTTTTCATGACTGTAATACCGTATGCTTAAAATCGCCGTCTGCTATTGATCTTAAAGTTATATATAAGTGGACATTTTTGATAGAATGTATATAATGACGAGTGACAAACAGCTTGAATGCGGATCAGACGCCGCGTCACGCGGCGTCTGATCTGCATTCAAGCTGTTTGCAAATGTAAGCCAAGTCTAATTTTCCCTCCCTTCAACGGATTCCTCCGAACAACGCAAACACTATGTGTCTCCCATTGGGTGTCGTTGTAGAGAGGGAGCACTGTACATTTGTGTCACTTTTATAATGTATTAACAGAATCCGTGAAGTAATAAAGTCAAAACTCACATACACACATGGTTGCATTTTAAGGTCAGAGATTAGACTGGCACGACCTTTAAAATTTATGTGTTATAAATAAATTAAGTTTGGTTCATTAACAATGTACTATGCTCAATAATTTCTTTCTCTGTACCGGTAAATACAAAAATGAAAGAATAATTAATGGTTGTTGGAACTTGTTTCACATAGTGCGTGTGGTTTATATATATTTCAATTTATCATATGCACGTGTTTTTCACAATACTGCTATATACATGTGCAACATTGGGCTGAATACGGGTTATATTATTATATCATGTTATATTTAAAACTCCGCCAAATATAAATATCTATCATCTGAACAATTACATAATGATAATAAAGTATAAAAATTCTACCCAAGGAAAGAATACAGACGTATGACAGTCAGACCTTTAAAGAAAACAATACAGACCCTGATCAGAATGATCGTTCAGGATGTGTCTGATATGGGTGTACTATGCTTTCATAAAAAACGTCGATATATGCTAATATTAGAGAAAGAGTTAACATATTCAACCCTAACGACGAGAATACTCGTCATTTACAAACAGTGTACCTGTGAGGATTACAGTTGTCCCATGTAAACAGTGTATACCCTGATCAGAGGGCTCTTTAAAGAGCCCTCTGATCAGGGTCTACACTGTTTGTCACCATGAAAAATATTGTTAAAATCAGTCCTAAGTAGTCCAAAATGGACTGGACTTATTTTGAAATTGTCCATTAGGGGTGTAACAATTAGGAAATATATTGTTATATTGCAATACGCCTCTTTTTTCCGTACTGCAATATTCTATACATGTACATGTACATCATTTGAGCACATACAAGATGGTTGCCCTGTTATTTTGAATGCTATATGTGACAATTATAACATGCACAGCAAATGCCTATGTTAATTTAGACACTCCCTTGTATTTACAGCACTCCTTTTATTCTTTCAATGCTATTAACAAGTTTTCAGTGCTAATTTCTATCCAATTTTTGCATTTAAAATTGCCACAATATATTGCAATATATTAGGTCTATAAGTGTTAGGGGTGAATGAGTTAACACAAGCTTGTCTGTAGTACTATATTCCACTTAACTCTTTCCTCCCTGAAACTTTAAATGGACAATTCCAGTTTCCATTTGAGTCTAGTCCATTTCTGACTTTTAAGGGTTGTTTTTGTCAATGTGTTGCATTATGACAAACAGTGAAGACCCAGATCAGAGGGCTCCGCAAGGAGCCCTCTGATCTGGGTTTTCACTGTTTGCATAGGACAAATGCACTTTTCACATGTATATTGTTTGAAAAGGACGCCTATATGAGGGACTAGGGTCCAAAGGGTTAACCTATTCACGACCTTACCATGAGAGTCATAGTATATGCAACCGTTTGGATCATGATCATACACCGAGTAATAAGGCGTCTGATCAGGAACAAAAACTGTTGACATTCATATCAATGTTTTATCAGTGAAAGTACAAAACAATCAAAGATCAGACGACAAATATTTAAAGCAGATGACGTCATAGCAATAGATGGGTTCATGAACTACACAATAACGCTGTATCAATCTTACGGTTAATAACCCCTTCACTGTCATCCAATCTTCTGCTTACAATTGTTTTCTGCTTTTTATTCTTCAAATTTTAATTTTACTAAATCTGATTAAATCAGATTTGGTATCAGTCTCATATGATTTAAACCCAGATTAGACCCCAAGCTACTCGGTGTCTGATCTGGATCCAATCTGTTTGCAAATACCAGTTAACACAAAACAAGGCAGTAAAGGGAGATAATTAAGTGGGCAGAACTATTAAGTAGCCAATAACGATATTAATTTCCAATTTGTCTCCCAAAGGACTCCATCTTTATATGAATAATAAATCGAAATCGTGTGTGGCCGTCGATTGAAAAACAAGTACGCCTGTTGTTAGCAACACATCTTAAATAATGTATTGGCAGTTTTAAGACGGTGGCAGCTTACTGCAGAATGAAAGTATAAAGGAAAGTTTCTGTATAAACCATTTACATACTAATAAAGACACATTTTAGGGCCTTTAATTTATTCCTCCACTAAAGGGACTAGTTCCACTTTATAAAACCATGAAAATGCACTTTATAAATACGCCCTGCTTTAAGCAACCACCTGCTTTCTTTACTGAAGCAAGCTATTGGGGATAGGGTTAATTTTTTCTCAGTAAGTTTACATTGCTTGTATAAGCTACAAGCAAAAGCGTTATTCTTTACCAATAAACATGCATTTACAGATATAACAATTTCAGTTGTCAGCCTGGGATGGCATCTAATCAGCTTTAAAAAGTTTGTTCCTCAGATTTAAATTAGCACTCTCATACACTCTGATTCACCCCTTCATGTTGAGAACCGAAAATACCCGATGACTTATCTGGCTCAAAACTGTTTGTAACTTGAAATAAAACATTTAGCGTAACGCATTTACTGGGAAAGAATAACGTGTTCTTTACTGTATAGCATTGCGTTTGCATTGAGATTTGTGTCAACTGGAGACATTATCGTCGTCTCTACTGTAACCGTTACAGAGATTTAAGTTTACAGTTAGTATTAATCTCGGTAGATCTACAACTATAAAAGATGTAAAATGAGGTCAAAATAGATCTAATTATAAAATACGTTACATGAGCACAGTAGATCTACATGTAAAACATTTGTAGCATGAGGTCACAGTAGATCTACATGTAAAGTTCAAATGCATGTATCATGAGGTCACAGTAGATCTACATATAAAATATGTTACATAAGGTCACAGTAGATCGACATGTAAAATACGTAACATTAGGTAGGTTACAGTAGATCTACATATAAAATATATAACAAGAGGTCACACCAGATCTGCATGTAAAATACGTAATATGAGGTCACATTAGATCGACTTTTAAAATATATATCAAGAGGTCACAATAGATATACATGTGAAATACGTAACATGAGGTCACAGTAGATTTACATGTAAAATATATTACATCAGGTCACAGTAAATCTACATGTTAAATACGTAACATTAGGTCACAGTTTATCTCTGCATATCAAATGCGTAATATTAGATACAAAGAAAAGATGATAAACAAAATTAATACAATGTCCTCTCTTCACAACAACATCCACTGGAAGACAGAATTTGTGTGCGTTGTTCGAAGGGAGGAAATGTTAAGACTATAGGTTTTTACATTTGCGTAATGCGGCGTCTGATCTGGATTCAAGCTGTATGTCAATAGTCATTATATTTCTTCTGTCAAAATGTCAACTGATATGTTGCTTTTAGAGAGAAAAAAGCAGACGACAATTTTAAGTAGACGATTTCACAGTAGTGAATGTGTCAAACATAATTGTCTTGTTTTAGGAACAGCGACAAACGTTGTTATAAGGAGGGCATCGTTGTTTGGAGGGTCGTTGAAGTGAGGGAGCACTGTAATAACCAGGCTGTGTGGTAATTGAATAAGAGAACTGTTCTCGCAGAAACACTAGCAGAGTGTCAAACAGTTTGGGTTCAGACGAGACACCAAGGTACTCGATATATTATCTGGATCTACAGAAAACTGTTTGCTGAGGTTACCATAATGTCACTACAGTACTCCCTCCATACAACGGCCCTCTGAACAATGACTCCTTCCTTACAACAACGCGTGCCGCTTATGTCAAACCTTTTCACGGCTGCAATATCGTCTGCTTAAAATTGTCATCTGCTATTTATCTTAGTCACATAATTATTATACATTTTGACAGAAAAAACATTATACCGGTAAGAGTGACAAACAGCCTGAATCCAGAGCAGACGGTGTGTCTGATCTGGATTTAAGCTGTTTTCAAATGTTAACCAATTTCCTCCCTATAACAACTCAATTCAAACAACACACACAATATGTGTCTCCCATTGGATGTTGTTGCAGAGAGGGAACACTATAATAGCAAGCCAAATGTCAAAAAGGCGCACCAGGAGCAAACTAAACTAACACAAACTACGAGTTGGAAAGGACAAACAATATGTTAGTATATTCACTGTAATAAAATTGCAATAAATTAGATCACGTGTTTTGTATACCAGACAGGCACCGGAAATAATTAAGAATTATTGATATGAATTTACATCTATTTAACAGTTTTGTATCAGCATTCTCGGACATAATTTGGCAACAGTTTAATGTATTCATTTTTTGAGGAATTTAGACAATTGAAAAGATAATGAAATCCATCACCCAGAAAATTGAAATTACACAAATTGCACTTTAGATTTTGATGTTCTATATTTATATAACGGCCTTATTCAATCGGTAGTGATTGTTCCACATACGAAAGATAACAATTCCTTGTAAATCAACCTTAAGCAATATTTCAAGATAGTTTTCTATTTTTTCCGTTTTGTATACTCATTTACATCGCGATTCCATTTTCGGATAAACAGATTCTTTAAGGATTATTCAGCAGTGTGAAGTAACAGTTTTCTTGATCCGTGATACTGCTGGATTAACCATATAGATAGATATATAGATATAGAGATCTACTTTATTCATTACAAAAACCACCGGCTTATCAGTACACATTCGCTACATACAAGTACATGTAGTTATGGTTATACAGTGGAGAAAACGTTATTCTTTCCCAATAAACGCGTTTACGCTAAAACTATTTTTAACTTGCAAACAGTTTGGAGCCAGATCAGACGCCGGGTAACCCGGCGTCTGATCAGGCTCCAAACTGTTTGCCACCAAGATAAACATGAATTATCAGAATTGTCAAAAAGTTGCACTTTTCTACGTTTTAGTGTATTACGTTTGCGTACGTTTGCGTTTAAACGGGAAAGAATAACAGATTCTCCACTGTATCTATGATGAAACCGTCATTTGTATTGATCTCGTTAAAGCTAGTATACGATGCATTGAAAACCAGTTGCAAAATGAAAACTTTTCTACCAGAGGGAAATGAAATGATTTTCGAACACAAGATATAAACGACTAGCAAACCAAGAGTAAAATTATGGCTATTATATACGACGTGTTTGTCATGTATCAACTAGGTACATGTAATAATAACATGGAACAAAGTAAGACAATTTTTTACTGAGCGGCCACCGCTTAGGATACTCATTGGTTGATCCGAGCGCAGTGACATGCAGCAAAGTGCAGGGCTAGACAATTAGAACGGCACCAATAGTTACAATGTACATATACCCTCAACACCGTTCAAATCCCACACCAGGCAGCACAACCCCACTGAATCCCCATATACGTACATGTATAACTAAAACAACACTCGTCTAAAATGGACTTCACATTATTCAGCCAACACTAGTGGCTGCCATTGTTAACTAAATCGGAAAGTATAACTTTGAATAAGAGGATACCAGTTTTTTGTCATTGTTAATTACATTGTGCGAAAATCCAATTACTCTTTGTTTAATGGTAATCGAGACAGTGTGACGACAAAAACACCGTTAAGCATAACATGGGGTCCCTTTTAAACATGTTATACATATGTATAAGTTTAGGACAATCTGTATGAATGTTTTCCTTTCCTAAGGGAATGTCTAGAACTTGTAACATAACCCTTTTATCTCTACGTTCATGTATAGGAAAGAGTGATAAATTGTTTACTATTTGTTGGGAAATAAAATATGTTTCACTTTAAACCTTTTCTATTAAACGTGATTAAAGTTCATCTTCTGTATTAGTAAACGTAACAGTATTTCAGTGATTGCAATGAAAATATTTTCACTACCATGTTTTATCGTCTGCTTTAACTCTCTCAGTGCCAAAATAGTCTCTGGATTGATAGTGCTGTCCGCAATATTTCCCAAGACAGATCTAGAGCTTTTTCGACTAAGAAAACATTGGTATAACGTGAGTGTAACATTGTTTTGATTCTGATCAGAACTGTTAGCAAAGTCACTTATAAGCGCAAATTGGCTGAAAAAATGTTACTTCTAAAGTTGATTTTAACAGGTTTAACAATTCAGGTCAATCTTAAATTGTAAGACCACACATTTTCCTTTCAACGCCATAATCATGCGACTGTATGAGAGTTTTCAAACAGTTAAGATTTTGATCCGTATAAAATCTGTTTGGCACTTGTAGAAATATTTCTTTAGTTGAAACTTGAGAAAAATCAATTTGGCATAAAATTAAAAACGACAAGTTTAAGAGAGACGATATTTTTTCTGACATATGTATATATCAGATGGTTAACCCTTTACCCTATTCATACACCATTTATTCCTCCACTAAAGAAAACGGTTTTAATTCATACCGTCATGAATATACATGTACGTATATCATAACATATATTATCTTTATTCTAGCAGATAGTATAGTTTAAAGCAGGAAGCGCCCTAAGGCACATTCTGTTTTACTTACAACCTGCTTAAAGTCAGAACCTGTCTTCATACTAGAAACAGGTTATGGGGTAATGGTTTAACGTGTTAAAATAGCATGGAAACATGTAAAGATATGGTACTAATTTTCTGCACATTTCTATTCTGTGTTGAACAATGGAGTACAACCCAGCTCATCCATTCATCCGAAATCATCTTCCTGAAATTATTATCTTGAAATCATCATCCTGAAATCATCATTTCATATCATCATTCGTCGACGCCATATGACCTAGTGTATGTCGTAGTGCCGTACTACCCAACTTATCCATCTACAGTGGAGAAAACGTTATTCTTTCCCGTTTAAACGCAAACGAAACGCAAACCACTAAAATGCAGAAAAGGACACATTTTTGAGAATTCTGACTTTTCATTTTATCTGAGTGGCAAACAGTTTGGAGCCTGGTTACCCGGCGTCTGATATGGCTCCAATCTGTTTGCACTGGAAATAATAGTTTTAGCGTAAACGCGTTTACTGGGAAAGAATAACGTTTTCTCCACTGTATCTGAAATCATCTCTATTGAATCATCATCTTTCCGAAATCATTTTCACTTAATCAGGTCTTAGTACCGTACAGTCCAACTCATCCAACCATCCGAAATACATGGAATCATCTTCGAGAATTATTTTTTCATAGATTAAGAACCACTTCTTAGAATTAATGCATATAACTTAATACAAGCCTTTTTTGTTTTAGTTGCTTAGATTTCCTTTTGCATGTTTTGCTTGCAGCATTTTTACTGTGAGGGAGCTGCTGGTCAGTTCACTTCGAATCTGATTCGAGCTGATATTCTCTTTTCTCTTATTGGTCGTACTTTTGTGTCTAATTTTCATGGTCGGTTTTTAGAACTCAACATTTTCAACACTAACCTATCAATTTCTTTTCATATTTTGAATTGTCTATATATGGATTTTCATATGGTAGAATATAAGAAAAAGTTAGATATTAGAAATATTATTTTTTTTACTATTTCTCATATTGTTTTGTTTAAGGTGGTACGCGGGTCAGCTTTTTCTGTGTCAGAATTCTTCGAAACCTTGATTAAATTGAAATATACCATATGGAGAGTGAAAAATCGTTAAAAATAAAAAAAAATTACAGTGCCTTTTTTTCTGACAGGACCTTTTGTTGAATAAACAGGAATATTTTCTTTATAAAATGATACAACTCAATAATGTCTGTACATTCAAGTTAACAGTACATAGACTATAAGATATGGGCAAACAAAAGTATTTCATGACATATTTTCTGGAAATATCAATATTTAAAAAAAAAAGTCAAATTCTGAAAAAGTCAAATTACAAAAAATCTAGCTGTTTAACATACACTAATTTTACTCTTATTAGATAGATATAACTTAATTCTACTAGTCACACAAATTTAATGAAAATCTACAGTAGAATTTACATTTTATAAATGATTTCCTGAAATTCTGACAAAATGTTTACACAAAACGAGTAACCTCCCTTGAGTTCAACTTTAAAATGCCGTCAGTTCTAAATAATACCATAAGTCAAACCTGTAAGAAGGAACCATTGAATACGGTAGCCTGTAGATATTTAAAGACAGGTGACTTATTAATGCATAACAAAAGTTATACAGGCTATAAATCCTCACAAATTTAGCTGTCACTTGACTATACTTGCATCTGATATTATTCATTATTACGTGTCTAAACATAGCCTGTCCTTTGATCACCGCGTTTTGAATTGACTAGTCACTCAAATCGGACAATTTGTTAAAAAAAAAGTTTTGAAGCGAGTGGGAATCGAACCTAGAACCTTTGGATTGCAAGTCAATCACTGTACCAACTACGCTAACTCAGATGGCAAATCAAACTTTTCTTTATCTAAATTTTCTACTATAAGCACGTGCCGCAAAGATCAGGTGAAAGTCATCAGCATTTCCGGAACTCGAGATGCGGGCCGCCCGCTGTCGAACCACCTTAAAAAAATATCATTCCCAATAAAACCATGTTTTTGATTCTTACATTTCTTGTCACTATTATGCTTCTTTTTAATTAATACTGCATATATGTTTATGACACGTGTAAATATTGTCTCTATATATTTACATACATCTATATACATGTGCACATATCTTTTAATGTGTATTTGTATATATGTATGTATGCATGTATGTGTGTATGTGTATATGTGTGTATGTGTATGTATGTATGTATGTATTTATGTATGTGTATATATGTATATGTATATATGTGTGTGTATATATATATATGTATTTATATATGTATATGTATGTATGCATGTATATATGTATGTATGTGTGTGTATTATATGTATGTATGTTTGAGTGTGTGCGATTGTATATATTTATTTTTTTGTATACAAATGATTTGTCTCGCTCAACTGGAATGATACGAACTTGACACTTCATATATACTAACTCTCAATTCGTTTCATGGAGCTAGTGTATATGTGTGCTATATAAATGGTTTATAACCTGATTTTCACTCTGGCCTGAAGATATAAGTGTTTATGTACTTGCTTACACCTTAGAATCACACAAGCCATAGTATATTTTGTGCACAGGCACTGTGTATGACTCCTGTTTCGTTTCGTTGGAGTATATGCGAAATTGGTTAAAACTGAATATACATAATTATTTCTGCCATTGTATCAATTAGTCACTGACACAGTTTATATGACTACTATTTTTTTTTCTTCCATTTCTTCCCTTTGAGTCATTTTGAAAAAAAGTGAATAAGTATTATCAACTCTATTTACTATGCTAACTAGTATGCATGTATGTATATATGTTTTGTGTGGTATTGTTTTGTATTGTATTACATTGCATTGCATTGTATTGTATTGTATTGTATTGTATCGTATCATATTGTATTGCACTGTATTGCATTCAAATATGTGTATACGTATATATGAGTATGTAGGTATATGTATATATGTGTAGGTGTGTATGTTCATATATATCAAATATATAATTATGTAGACAAATGTATTTTGAAAACTTGGGTATATTTTGTCACTTCAGTTGGTTAAACATTTACATTTGTATATTGAATGTGTTATATGTCAGGGGCCGGTGGCCTACATAATGAATAAACATAGTTGTTGTTGTTGTTGATTCAGAGATTCATATTTTCCAAATCTGGTGCCTGTTTGGTCTTGATTTAGTTTCTTTGTGTCAAAATACTTCCTCAGACATCAAGTACATAATGAAAAACAAAATTACCATGTTTGTTTTTATCTAAAATAGACTTAAGTGAAGCTTAAACTTTAAAATTGACACAATTTGAGAACATTTCTGAATTTGACACATCTTTTCCAAATTGTTGTAGTGCAAAATAATGCACATCAACATATGATTTTATTCTATGTATTTTTTTTCATTTATCATAAACAGCTCTTTCAAAATAAACATGAAAGAAAAACAGTAAGATACTTTGAAAAAATCGCTTATGGGTTTGTACATCTACTCTGTATGAACCAGGGGCCTGTCTTACGAAACGTCGTACGACAAAAGCGTAAGTAAAAACTTAAAAATACATCTAATTTCTGTTTCCAGATCTAATCCTGTCTTGTGACATCTGTTTGGAATCGACTTTAAAAGACGATCCCAAAGAGATGTCATAAGACAGGATTATATCGGGAAATAAATAATAACTGAGAATTTTAGAATCTGACCTACGACAACATTTGTCCTACGACGTTTAGCAAGGCGGGTCCCTGATACCAACAGTATATGAGGAAACTAACAGTGATCAACACAACTTAACCTTTTGCCTGCTGGTCGCGATTTTATTGATGTTTGCAAACAGTTTAGATCCAGATCAGACACCACGTAACGCGGTGTCTGATCTGGATATAAACTGTTTGACACTCTTCTTTAGGTTTCTTTACTCAAAAAATGTATAAGTCTAAATTTAACAAACTTAGCAGACGACAATTTCGAAGCAGACGACATCACCGCAGGATAAGGGTTAACATACAGCAAATAGTTTGGATACAGCGCATCGAGTAACTCCGCGTCGCATCAGGATCCAAACTATTTTATACTCGTGCTTTATGTTTCTCAAGTCAAAGTATATGCCCTAAATGGAACATCTTTTTAAGGTATATGCAGACGACTGTTTAACCCTTTCACTCTCAATGATGCCTTAAAGCGCGGTGGGTACTCGGCGTCTGATCAGGACCAAACCTGTTTGACACACTTATCGATATTTATTAAGTCACACAACCTTAAATATAACTTTGAAGCGTGTCTTGCAGATAACAATACTGAAGCAGACGACAATAAAGCGACGAAGGGGTAAAAATCTCCCGAATAATTTGATCATGAAAGGGGTTAAAGCAGACGACATTTACCGTGAAAAGACTTAATCTTCAGAAGAAGGCTTTGCTAGATAGATCGTTATTTTTCTATCATTTCTTTCATTGGACACCAGTTGTCAGTAAATTATCCATACATGAGTGTTTGTCCAATAACAAGGAATCAAGCTTAATAATCATTTTAATTGAATCGCCACCTCTTACTTTGTGGTGCTACGTTTAGGTTTCATTAATTATTATGAGTATTTATTGCTTCTGAGGAGTCCAAATGACGAAGAATGGATACAGTGGAGAAAACGTTATTATTTCCCGTTTAAACGCAAACGAAACGCAAACACAATACACTAAATGTAGAAAATAACAACTTTCGACGATTCTTACTATTGATATTAAGCTGAATGGCAAACAGTTTGGAGCCTGATCAGACGCCGGGTTACCCGGCGTCTGATCTGGCTCCAAACTGTTTGTACTGGAAATAGAAGTTTTTAGCGAAAACGCGTTTATTGGGAAAGAATACCGTTTTCCCTACTGTACAAAAGTCTTGATTGGAGAAACTACTCTCTGTAATAGTACCTTTTGATAAACGATTAATACTTTTAGTGGTCCTTTTGACTCAATTGGGATTTGCAAACCACTTGGATCCTGATCGGACGCCCAATAACTCGGCGTCTAGTCTGGTTCCGCACTGTTTGACCCTAGTCCTTTTAGTTTCTTAAATAACAAAAAAAATATAAAAATTAATTTGTGAATATTTTACAGACGACAATGTTAAAGCAGATGCTGTTATGACAGGGGAATGGTTAATTCCTGCGCTGACTTCAGTTACGAAATAAAGTTTGGCATTCATGCGCCTCGCGATATAAAATAGAAGTGATGTGCTGCTTATTGTCATATAGCTTGATATAGCGTGTGGGGGACTCTTCAAATTTGCTTGTTTACTGACGTAACTCTGAAATCGCTTTAAATACTCATCGGAAACTATTTTGACTTGGAATCTGTGGCTCTCGTTGGAAGCTCAATACGCGCAATCACCAGCGGCTTACAGCGATAATTGAATTTCATTTGAAATACGCCGAACAGTACGCAGGTTCACCAACAGTCAATAAAGGCATTGGAAAAGGACTTGGAGGGTACGCTCCTTAAATATGAAATTATTTCTTGTGATATCTATAGTTTGGACCTTTCCGGTTCTCGGCTTAACTAAACGTGATCAAAATGAATCGAAAGTCGACGTGAAGAAATACAGTTTGGGATATTCAGCAAGCCGTGATTTTCAGGATAATAATTTCAAAAGGTATAGTCAATTTGTGGCTGATAAACGGCTGCGAAATATTGGTAACTTAATTTTGCATAATTTCCCTTTTGGAAAAGATAGATTAGGAAATAGTGAAAGTTTGAAAACAAATGGAAATGATGTTGGACAAAGAACAGACTTTAAGCAAAATTCAAATAGATTGGAAACAATAAGCAGGAACAGTATGGCGAAAGAAAGACATAGGTTTAAACGATCTGGTGAAAAAAGCCGCGATGAAGTGTTACGGGAGATACTTTATGATCTGAAAGAAACTTTGAAAGATCCGGAAAACTACAGACACCTGAAATCTATTATTAAAGGATTACAAGGGCAGCTACAGGAGCGCGCCCGTCCAGCCAGACATAGCGTATTCTTGCAAACCATTCTCAATTCATTCATGAAGCGCAGATTCAACTCCTGGGGCGGAAAACGAGATATGCAATTCCACCCAGCACTGATTTCGAGACAATCGAACTATGACGCGTGGGAAGGGCGTAGCCATAATTCCGTGGATAGTGACGCCAACCTCTTGCAAAGACAAACAAGAAGACGGTTCAATGCATGGGGCGGTAAAAGGAGTTTTAGCGGATCGGACACTTTACTTCGCTACCCAACTGAAACTGAGGTATTTCTCAGATCAAGTGCCCTTCTTGACCGCCCAGATATGGACTTAAATCACCCGGAGGTTGGTTCCCCTATGGACGGCGGTGTTAGCCTAGTTAAATCTGGCCATCTACTTCTTACCGTTGGACCTCGGGGTGATGATTCAGAGCAGCACCTTTTGCGACTTCCGGTAGATACAGACAAAGAAGAATCGTATAATCCCTTTATTAAAAGGGGTTCGTTCAATGCATGGGGAGGAAAGAGAAACGTTGATATTCCAGGAATATCTGGCGAGACTAGCGGACAAAACTCATACGAGAACAATCCTGAACATTTCACTGAATGGGAAACAAATTAGTTTGAACCATTTCATAATCAAATTTATCGTGAGAAATTTACCCCTTCGCCGCCATATTGTCGTTTGCTTCAATATTGTTGTCTGCAATATCGTCTCAAAGTTAGCTTTACGGCAGTACTGGTATATCTGACGTAATTTCAAACCAAGTGACAAACCGTGTTGATCCTGGTCAGACGCCGCGTCTGATCAGGATCAAGATTGTTTGTAAATGCGCTTTATGACATCAGGGTTAAGCCGTATATTTTAACACGTAACTCTATAGCCTGTTTCTAATTTTAAAAACACGTGACCACTTGAAAATGGTTGAAAGTAAAGATGAGTGCGCAATAATGGGCATTCTGTCTTACATTTAGACAGCTTTAAGTCATCATCTGCTATAGGTTTTAGAAAATATTTATGATACATATTCATGACTATAATTAAGAAGTATTTTCTTTAGTTGCAGAATAGAGCGTATTTCATACTGAACAAATTCACGTTATTTTCAAAACTTATATATGCCTAACTTTAACCATTTTCCTGCTGGTCGCGACAAAACTGATTTTTGAAAGCAGTTTGGATCCAGATTAGACGTCTGATCTGAATCAAAACTGTTTGACACTCGTCTTTAGGTTTCTTTACTTAAAAATATATAAATCAAAATTTCACAAATTTTGCAGACGACAATTTCAAAGCAGATAATATGACCGCATGGTAAGGGTTAAACAAATTGCTCCATGAAAATGCTATTTTCTACATACATATTATCAAAAAAATACAAACTTAGTGTCAAAACGTTATTGCTCAGCATCTTATCTGGACCTACGGGTTTAAAAAGTCACTAATATATTGACTGTTTTCTTTCGGAGTCACCAATATACATGTACACTTATTTAGTAGAAAAAACGTCACTCTTCCCCTTAAGAAAGCGAATGTAGGAAAATTACAGCCTTATGAAGTTTCTTACAGTGGAGAAAACGTTATTCTTTCCCAATAAACGCGTTTAAGCTAATGTATTGTTTCCAGTACAAACAGTTTTGAGCCAGATCAGACGCCGGGTAACCCGGCGTCTGATCAGGCTCCAAACTGTTTGCCATTCAGCTTAATTTCAATAGTAAGTATCGCCAAAAAGTTGTTATTTTCTACATTTTAGTGTATTGTGTTTGGGTTTCGTTTGCGTTTAATTAAACGTTTTCTCCACTGTACTATATGTATTTTTTAAATCATAATTGGAAACAATTAGGAGCCTGGTCAGACGCCGGGTTATCTGTTCTGGTTCCAAATTGTTTCAAATGGAAAATAAAATGTTTATCATAAGTGCGTTAATTGGAGAAGGATAAGGTTTTCACCACTGTAAAATGCGAAGGATAAGACAGTAATTGGAAATACTTGGCGACATTACAGGCAAGTTTGTGCGATCAAAGCCGATCAGAATTTAACAAACAATCAAACGGCTACACGAGCTATCATTGCATATATAATTTGATCGTCTACTGTATTCCTTTCATCGTCACGACGCAGTCTCCATCTATAGTTTCGAAGTAAGATGATCGAATACATAATTTATTGAATTGAGTGTAAAACAGTTTGGAGCCTGTTACGCTGTGTCTGATTAGCGTGAAAACTTTTGTAAAAATCAATTTCAGTCGCCCTGTGGGGTGAAATGTTTAACCCATTACCCCATAAATACGCCTTTTTACACCTTTATTTTTTCCTCAAGTGAAGATGATAGTTCCAATTTACACAGACATTAACATGCAGCATCAAAAATATACATCGCATTCTCTTTATTATAATAAATGTAAACTTAAAGCAGGCTGAAAGTAAAGCAGAATGCGCCTTAAGGCGCATTCTGCTTTACTTTTAACCTGCTTTAAGAAGTCACCTATCTTCAATACTAGAAAAAGACTATCAGGTAAAGGGTTATAGGAGGATAAATGTTAAATGAAAAGCGACATGTACATGTATCTCATTTAGGTAAAATTCTATTTTACCTACACCAATCTGCTTTAACCTTCAACCTAACAGCCATAACGACCACAGTCGACTTTGCAAATAGTTTTGATCCTGATCAGACGCTGCGTAAATGCGGCGTCAGATCAGGATCCAAACTGTTTGACACTCGTATCGATATTTCTTCAGTCATACTGTCTGAAACCTAACCTCAAAACAAATATTTAGACGACATTAGAAAATTTAGACGACATTAATAAAAACATGCGACATTTTGTCGTTGAAGAGGTTACATGTACAGTGGAGAATGTGTTATTCTTTCCCAATAAACGCGTTTACGCTAAAACTATTATTTGCAGTGCAAACAGTTTGGAGCCAGATCAGACGCCGGGTACCCGGCGTCTGATCAGGCTCCAAACTGTTTGCCACCAAGATAAACATGAAATATCAGAATTGTCCAAAAGTTGTTCTTTTCTACGTTTTAGCGCTTTGCGTTTGCGTACGTTTGCGTTTAAACGGGAAAGAACAACAGATTCTCCTCTGTAAAACAGATGGTCAGTTATGGCGAGGAAATGGGGAACAGCTTCACTGCCATACCCGAGTACAATTGTTATTTGCAAACAGTTTGGATTCTAATCGGACGCAGTGTTACTCGGCGTCTTATCAGGATATAAACTGTTTAACACGCTTTCCAATATTTCTTAAGTTAAAATACATAAAATCTAACTTTAACCATTATAAGCAAACGATAATTGTTTAAAATGTATGACGTCATAGCGATGAAAGGATTTAGTTCATATGTCAGTTTCAGTTTTATTTTTTTCTCTCTCAGCATATAATCTCTTTGATGTTCTTGCATATCTCTCTTAAGGTAATGATTACAAAATTTATTTTACAGAGTCTGAAAGCATGATTTGGACTGAAACTTCTTTTTGGTAAATGGATTTAATGACATATATAAACACGTAAAGTAGGTTAATTAGAAAAAGATTCCTTTTTGTTTTTGTTTTAAAAAACAAATAATAAACAATTCAATGAAAATTAAATAGAATTGCCATTGTACGGATTCGAACCTATGCGGATAAGGAAAACCAAAATTTACAAAATGGTGTCGCGTAGATTGCGCCGCCAAGGCAATTGAACCAAACAGAAATTTCCTATGGAACAGAAAATTCTTAAATGTCTTGATAAAAACACTGTACATAATGGTGGCACAATTAAATTATAGTTTTGTCTTATCCTAAATTCTCATTATTAATATATGTCAAGTTGTCATCTTTTTTCCCTAGTTACTTTAAATGGCAATTATCTAATAAAAACACTATAAACACAGTAGACTGTATAGCAGAGCAAAAGTAAGCCTTTTACTAGTTTTCTGTTTCCTTGGTCCTGTATTAAGCTGCCCTTGTATTAAAGAATGCTTATTTCCGTTTCCGCTTGAGATAAGTTTTATTGTTACCAGTGTAAAGGAGAATTTCTGAAGTCTTGAAATATAACAGAGAGTAATTACAGTGGAGAATCTGTTATTCTTTCCCGTTTAAACGCAAACGTACGCAAACGCAAAACACTAAAACGTAGAAAATAACAATTTTTGGACAATACTGATAATTCTTGTTTATCTTGGTGGCAAACAGTTTGGAGCCTGATCAGACGCCGGGTTACCCGGCGTCTGATCTGGCTCCAAACTGTTTGCACTGCAAATAATAGTTTTAGCGTAAACGCGTTTATTGGGAAAGAATAACAGATTCTCCACTGTACTACAAACAGTCTTCTGTCTGGTGGTTATTTATTTTCAATTAAACCCCTTTCACTGCCATGACGTCATCAGCGTTAAACAAATTTCGTCTGCGTCCTTTGTAAAAAGTATATCTTAGGTATTTTTGACTTAAGAAATATATAATTGAGTGTCAAACAGATTGGATTCTGATCAGACGCCGCGTAACGCGGCGTCTGATCAGGATTCAAACTGTTTGCAAATACCCATTGTACTCGAGGTAAGGCAGTGAAAGGGTTAAACATCATCAAAAGTATGATATTTATCAGTCTATACATACACAGAATGTTTTGATGTTAATTATTTACAGTTCAGAAGTCGTTGTTCTTGCCCGTGTGACAGAAATTAGTCGCAAACGCAATGAAATAAAATGGAGAAAACTTTTTTTTCAAAAGTATAAATGATTTACAATTTGAATAGTAAATAGTTGGGGGTCTGACCAGACGCCGGGTTACCCGACGTCTGGTATTGTTTCAAACTGTTTCCAATAGACTTTAAGGTTTTTACCAGAAACGCGTGTATTGAGCAAGAATAGCGTATTCTCAACTGTAACATGTTCAACTATGTCAGGAACGGGTGGTTACAGTAATCAAATCAATGAATAAAACTATCATTATTACATACCCTGTCTCTTTGTTTTTTGTTCCATATATTTTGTCTTAATAATAACCTTAATTTTACCCTTTCCACGCTTAAATTAACTCTCTGCATAAACCCTTTCGCTGACAACACACTGTCTGCTAAAATTCGTCTGAAAAGGTTTATGCAAGTTTCAATTATTTCAAGTTCAGACTGAAGAACTACTGATTAAAGTGCTAAATAAATACAGACTGGATCCTGATCAGACGCGTGTAATTTGCTGTCTGATATGGATCCAAACTGTTTGCAATGTCTTATTGAATCGTATATATGTCGATGAGTTTTATGTTATGAGAGTATGTGGAAGGTGGTAGAGTTAATGCAGTGTAAACCATGCCCAGCGCTTATAAAGCATTTGAGTTGAGTCTGAGTGCATTCTCAAACATTTGATTGGTTAAATTTGAGCCGAGGCTCAAATCTGACCAATTAAATGCTTGAGAACGATTTCAGACTCGACTCAAACGCTTTATAAGCCTGGAACCATGTCGTGATGTTGAGTTTGAAACACGCCGTAAGTTTCTATCATTAGCAATATCCGGATGTTTTTAGATAAAAAAGGACATAGGGCGGGCGATGAATAGAGAATAGATATGTGTAATAAATGACCAATTGTTCAATGCAACACTGTATTGGCTACAATTAATATAATCAAAAATAAAACACGGCTGCACCTGCCCAGCAGAGCATAGTCACATTTGAAAACTGTTTGGATCCAGATTACATTCACAACACAGTTATATATCAGGATCTAAAATGCATGAACTTCGTTTTTAGTAATTCTGCCGTACATTAGCATAGAAAATATATAATTGATTAACTCATTCACCCCTTAAACTTGTAATGGACGACTCTAGACTGTAATTAAATCTAGGACATTGTTTATGTATAGGGCTGCTTTTAAAAATACATGTATATTGCAAATGATAAACAATGTAGACCCTGGTGAAAGGGACGCGACAGAAGCCCTCTGGTCAATGTTTACACTGTTTACATGGGATATGTGTAGTCCTCACGGGTGTACTGTTATTTAATGACGAGTATGCTCGTCGCTAGGGTTGTATGTGTTTAAGCACACGGTAATTTTGATGTGAAACTAATAACGCACATGATTAAATTTGCGATATTAGTTTAAAAGCAGGCGATAACTTTGCAAATGAATTTGATTTTGTTTTTTGTCACTTCACCACAGCTGCTGACGTAGATAAGGTAATGAGTGCGTCACGCTATTAACGTTGTGCACGCTATGAAATTGTCGTCTGCAACAATTTGTCTTATGCAACAGTTTTAAAGGTTTAATTCAAAGACATATCTTTGAAAGTATCATCCGAGCGCCAAACAGTTTGGACCGTGATGAGACGCCGAGTTACTCGATATCTCATCCAGATATGTGTATTGTTTGCAATAGTTAAATCACAATTTCGTCCGCGCTGTGCAGAAGGGGCTGTTACAGTGTTAAAACAAGTTATTTAATGACAATAAAAATTTAAGTACAAATGAAAGAATAAGGAGTAACAGATCTAAATATATCAACAGAACAGAGCAAATATATACTTGGTCATCAATTCTTCTTTGACGCATCTCGAACCATAAGTACATAACACGGCTCCTCCAGAAACTTTAATATTCTACACGCTCTGCTTTTGTCGTCTGCAACAATTTTAAGATTTGATTAAAACCGCATTTTATTTCGAAGCGTATTATCAGAGTGCTAACTTGACAGTTTTGGGTCCAAATGAGACGCAGAGTTTCTCGGCATAACATCTGGATCTAAAGTAATTGCCGCACTTATCACACATTCGACCTAGGTCTGAAAAAGGTTAACATCTTCACAGCCATGGCGTCATCATTGACGTCATCAATTCTAAACAACTGTCGTCTGCTTTAATTTCTCAAATTCAAATAATAGATTTTTATTAAAAGTATAGAACAGTTTGAATGTTTGGATCCTGATAAGACGCTGCGTTGATCAGGATCCTAAATATTTGCAAATAACCGTTGTACATGGGGTAAGGCAGTAAATTGGTTTAATTCGGTGTTGACGGCATGTAGACGTTCCTTTTGAAATATAGTAGCCGATTCTCGTATTCTCAAAGGTTTCAGTATTCTCGGGGGTTACGGAAAACGGATGAAATGGACGCTTCTGACATCCGGAAATATATCAACTGTTTTCCTCCAATAAAGTTTCTATTGGAAAATATAATATGAACCCATAAAACATCAATTGGATTTGAATGATCTTTTTTTTGAAAGTTTACATATAAAACCTATTGCATATTGTCATTCATTTATACTACTGCATAGTTCAATCTTAATAAACTAGCAAAAATGATGCTACATACACAGAAAGCTTCCATATGATAGATTTAAAGCGACTCCAAAAGTACTTATCTGAACAGAAGAGTTTACCCCCTCCCTTGCAACAAGTTTTGACAAACAATCAGAAGCCGGAAGCCCCGAGAATATAGAAACATTAGACTGATTCCGGTCATGCAGTGTGGTGTATTCAAATGTACATGTAGAAATGACCTAGATAATTATCATTTTTTAATTATCATGTGTTCAGATGGGATACTTTATTCGGAGTTTCAGCTGTTTTTTAAGCCACAAAGAAGAATTCTTAATAGCAATGTATGTGTTTTATATGTATTCTAAGTCTTAGTCCCCTGAGTATAGGAGACAACAGTATACTCCATCTTAATACAGCCTGTATAGGAATTTCAATATCGCGAAACTCGTATTTAGATCAAATATGAAATAACATACGAAGACAACTTCGTGTATAACCGCATTTTTAAACAGTTCGGATCCAGATGGAACAACAAGCTTGTTATCAGGATCTAAACTTTGAGTCAACTTCCGATACTTCTGGTTCCAAGGTAATAAATATTTTGAAGTGATCCTGAGTTTGAATTCAAGAATCTGATTGGTCAGAGTTGAGCTTTTGCTAGCAAAATTTTGAGATTGTTCTCAAGCAGTTGATTGGTCAGAGTTGAGCTTTTGCTAGCAAAAGCTCAACTCTGACCAATCAAATGCTCGGAAACTATCAAAGACTCATCTCAACTTCTTTATAACTTTGGGGTCTGATAAATGTATTAGAAAGGCAACCAATGTGTAAATAAACAACAAGTGTTAAAGTTGTAAATGAAATGGTTATAAATAGATATAACCTTGACCTCCGCATCATTTCTTGTATGACAACTGTTTGAGTACCAGGGCTGCCATAAGTTGATCATAAAAAGCATTAGATTTCACATTTTCAATTTTTCAGAAGCAATTTTACTAATTGTACCTTTATCCTATAGCCTGTTTCTTATTTTGAAGACACATGGCTGCTTAAAACAGGTTGAAAGTAAAGCAGAATGCGCATAAAAATCCGAAGACTTAGGAAAAATCCGGAGACATGGCAGCCCTGGAGTACATAAAATGGAGAACACGTTATTCTTTCCAGTTTTTTCAGTTGTACTCTCGGCAAATGCTGTATAAAGATACTATCCATTTTTCTATGCAAGAACATGTACAATTAAGGTGGCAAACAGTTTGGATCCAGATGAGATGCCGAGTTAATTTTCCATTAATATAGAAAAGTACGCTATAAGCAGGAGAAAATTATAGGTTCTTTTTTTCTTTTACATGAACTACCTATACGAATGATAATGAAATAGGGAAATAAATTGAACATGCACGCACGATTATGAAACCAATATAGATGTACTTTATATGGTGATCTTTATGAAAATCATTCACCTCCTTCACTTCCTTACCCCGAGTACAGTGGTTATTGTAAACAATCTTGGTCCTGATCAGACGCCGCAAAACGCGACGTCTGACCAGGATGCAAACTGTAGACACTCATTCATTTTTTCTTAAATACAATGGAACCTCTCTATTACGACCACTTAAATGTGTCAAATATTAGTCGTTTAAGACAGGTGACTGCTTAAAGCAATGTGACAGTGAAACAGAAAGCTCCTACAGGAGCTTTTTGTTTCACTTTCACAATGCTTTAAGCTATAACCTGTCTTTTATACAGACAGTTAGCCTTCTTTTTAGTGGTCGTAATAGAGGGGTTCTACTGTACCTTCAATTCAATTTTTTAAAATAAAAGCAGACGACAATTGTTTAAAAGTGATGACGTTGTGGCAGTGAAGGGGCTGTAGTAACTTTTCAACGTGCGTTTATCAACCTTTTAGCACGTTATGTAATAATCGTTGGCAAAATGTGTCGTCTGTAACGATCCTCAGAGGTAGATCATTTCAAAAGGCACAACCAGAGTGCTAAACAGTGTTGATCTAGATGAGACAAGGAAATAATCAGCGTCTCGCCTGGATCCAAACTGTTGACAGCATTTATCATAAGTTCACTTGAAGGACGTATATAGAAGATTAAAAAATAATATTGAATATGTAAGGCGTATTTGTAGCCCCGACTTCTCCTAATGTTCGAGCACGTAATTTTGTGATTGACCTGTGTGTCCGTACGTCCGTTCTACCTACGATTTACATTTCGTGTAGCATGAATACCGGCTCACTAGAACTATACGATTCTCATATACGTGTATACTATACAGTTAATATCGCGGTTTATTTCCAAAATATCCGTATCACCCTACTTTGATTTAAACTTGACCTTGACATACATGTATCTAAGCCTTTGAAAACATTCCAACTCCATTGTCAAGCAAGCTATCACATTCATTTTCTATTGTCAAGCATGGCTCCAGGGGGAATATGTGTTGAATGAACGCATCATACCAGAGACTGAAGAATGGAAGACTACCTGTTTCTTTATACAAAGATCTTTTCCTACTCTTGAAATCGAGATCATTATTTTGAGTACTAAAGAAAACCTGCTGAGGGCAACAAAAAAATGTTTTCCCATAAAGCGCGTTCGTACTCCATCAACTGATGCCCATTGTAAACATGCCTACATGGTATTTCTCTGTCTCTCTCCCCCCCCCCCCCCCCCCCCCCCCCCCCCCCCCCCCCCAAAAGCAAAAGAAGTATTCAAAAAATGATGTTCAATCTAGTAAAGTTTAATCCCTTCACTGCCATATTTGTAAATAATTTGGATCCAAATGGTTTGATTCTCATATCTATGTTCATTTGGTAAAAAAGCTTAACATTCTTTAAACGGAAGTAAATGAAGGAGTCGATATAAACCCTTTCATGACCAAAATTATCGTGAGGTTCTTACTACTTCACCACCACATTGTCGTCTGCTGCAATATTGTTGTCTGCAATATCGTTTTAAAGTCAGATCTAAGGCAGTATAACTGATGTAATTCCAAAACAAGTGGCACACAGTTTTGATCCTTGCGGCGTCTTATCAGGATCAAAACTGTTTGTGAATACGCTTTACGGCGTCATTAAGAGTAAAAGGGTTGATGCAGTGATAACGGATTATTATGTAATACATGGTATAGTGACTGTGTTACACGGGTTAATACTTATATTAGTTGTATTTATTATACCACATCAGCTAGACTGACATATTAAATTGGTGCGTAAAACATATTTAGATTGCAGTGCGTTGTGTTTTACGTTCAAGTCATTATGGCCTTGACCTTGGCCATTGGTTTCAATTATAGGAAAAATGTCAAAATTATATTGCTTATACCACGGAGGTGATACCAAATTTGGTGTATGCGTATATCTTGGGGTGACTGATTTCACCACATTATTTGCATATAACTTTGCTTTGACATTTAACATCACTTATAAAAGTTTGCCGGATGCATATTCTTCTACATAACATCAACTAGGATTACAAAATCTTGTCTGTGGTTACATATTTGGCCGTTGCCTCGTTTAGTTTTAAAAGATCTTGATTTGGGCATTTGGGCTTAATTGTAGAAAAATGCCTGTCCGGAGCATATTATATAAACTACATTAGCTAGGGATATTTAATGTTGAGTATCAGACTGTCGGTGTATCTTAGGATGGTGGACTCGCCTGTGTAATTTTCTGGCCATTGTTACCTTTTGAACTCAATAATAGACAAGAGGCCCAGCGGCCCACATTTTGCTCACCTGATGACATTGTACCATAGAAGCTGACTGGGCAAGACGACATTTTGATATAGCTATGACCCTGGGGTCACAGTTTGAACACTCCCGATAGAGAACAACACTAATGTAAAACTGATAAGCCCCGGGTCTGAGCCATTTTCGTCGCATGGGGTCATGATGTGAACAATCTTGGGAGAGAACCATAAGGCAAAGCTATCTATCAAATATTAAGGATCTGGACCTTACAGTTTCAGAGAAGAAGATTTCCAAAGGTTTTCCTATGAAACTGGTGGATCTATACTAACAAATACAAACGCTCGATAACGCTCCATCCCCCTTGATCCCCTCTCACCCCCCACCCCCCCCCCCCCAAAAAAAAACACACCCAACAACAACAACAACAACAAAAATTTATCAGAAATTGAAAACAAAAACCTTTGATCCAATGCCGTTTTATTTCATGAGATGTAGAGGGTTTATATGCTGTGCCCTGTCCCCGCCCCCTTTTTACCCCCAATGCTGAGAGTCTGGGTCCGCTCTTGGACAGGTCGAATGTTGTTAAAAACCAATACGATGATTGTCTACTGTTCTGTTTCTTTAGTTTTAATTAACCCCTTGCCGCCACTATATCGTCTGCTTCAAAATTCTCGTCTGCATGCTTGTATTTATCAAAAAATAGATTGAATGAGTTTTAGCTACAGAAGCATTCTATGTAAGTGTAAAACAGTTTGGACCCTGATCAGACGTCGAGTTACTCGGTGTCTGATCAGGGTCTAAACTTTTATAAATTCCAGTACACTCAGGGTAGTGCAGTGAGGTGGTTAAACGGGTCACAGGTGTTCGTCTTCCTTGTACGTGTGAAATGAGTGATATCACCTTTGACCAATTGATAATTTGCCTGACGCTACGTAATACTATATGGTTCTTTTCAGCTAACAATGTACAGAAGTATAGCAGAACGTGATAAAAGGTGAGTTTGTTATGTAAACTAGCCATTATTTAACAGGAATCCGGTTTAAATTGCGTAAACTATTTATTTACGACATTTCCCTTATTTTTGCCTCAACTAAGCACTATAGTGTTACTGCTCATTAGAATCGTCAAAGATTTCATGAAAAGAGTGAGTCTGACGAAGAGGACCCCGTGTGACCTGTGTTGGAAAACAACCATAAGAAGACGTACAAGTATATACAGTGGAGAATCTGTTATTCTTTCCCGTTTAAACGAAACGAAACGCAAACGCAAAGCACTAAAACGTAGAAAAGTACAACTTTTGGACAATTCTCATAATTCATTTTTATATTGGTGGCAAACAGTTTAGAGCCAGATCAGACGCCGGGTTACCCGGCGTCTGATCTGGCTCCAAACTGTTTGTAATTGAAATAATAGTTTTAGCGTAAACGCGTTTATTGGGAAAGAATAACGCTTTCTCCACTGTAATATACAGCCGGGTGTTCTTATAAAGAAACACCCGCTCCGACCCGGGTTTGAACCCGGGTCGCCAGGTTCGCAGTCATGCACTCTACCACATCGCCATAAAAGCGCGCTTGTACAGCAAGGCCGTACAAGTCATGATAAACCTACACACTGTGACATACTCCCCCGACAACTTGAAATTCGTCCCGAATTTCTATACGGGTATGAGAACGCCTGGGTGTCGAACTCGGAGCATTTACAGTCACAGAAACCACGTTGAGCGCTAAATGGTATAAGTAAGCAAGTAAGTAAGTAATGAGTGGCCACATCATAGGGTTTGTTGGAGGCATAAGGAGTTTAGCAACTGTTCGGAAATTATGGAAGAGTATTAGGGCACAAATTCCATTATGCTTGGTGCTTTGTTGCTTATTGTAAATTGCATTCTATCTTGCTTAACCCATTTGTGCCCACGATCCCATATATGGGACATAGGCAAACAGTGTAGACTCTGATCAGAGTCTACAGTTTGCTGATAGGAATTTCAATATAAAAAAAATGAATATGAAAATTTTGACCAGGCATCCCTTTGATAAAGAAATGTACTAGTCCAAGATATAAACATTGAAGGATCCACTATAGGCATAAATGGGTCAATGCTTTATTCCTTGTGCGTTGTGCTCTATTGCTTAGTGTATAGTGTTTTCCTATCATGACTTCTACCAACGTCTCTACCAACTCCTTTGCTCGGAAATATTAGCGGTTAACCGGCTGTAGCAGTATTAATTTGTTAAACTGTTTTGACGCCAAATTCTGTCGACTGCTTTAATCCGTTTGTCTCGAAAATATAGACTGCTTTAATATTGTGGCCTGGATTTTTGTTTCAAAGCTAGATGAAAGCCAAAATGACTGAAGGCGTACCATAATGATGTTCAAACAGTATGGATCCTGAACTACTTGCACTGTTGACTGTAATAATATACCAAGTTAAAGTCTACTTTCAGTCCGAATGACCGCTCAGCCGACTGTACATATACTCCCCTGATCATCGAGCCATCTTGCCTATGAGCACTGCTAACATATGTCGCAGTCAAATGCAGCCGCAGTACCGACTCAGACCCTTCATAGGTACCCATTTTAAACCCTGGGTGTAGAGGAGCAATTCGCGGTACATGTCTTGCTCAAGAACATTCCTGTACATCATCGGGGATTAAGAAAAATCCCCTAGTCAGACCGCTGGTCCGGCGGGGGATCGAACTCACGACCCCTGGTACCGTAGTCCAAGGTGTTAACCATTGGGCCACTACCGCCGGACGTAGTCACCTATATAGCATTTGTCCTTAAAAAAGTCAGGGCTGCCATTTCTCCGATTTTTTCCGAAATCTTCGGATTTTCATCCGAGCAGCCTGCTAGATGGTAGCTTAAGGTGGTTCGACAGCGGGCGGCCCGCATCTCGAGTTCCGGAAATGCTGATGACTTTCACCTGATCTTTTCGGCACGTGCTTATAGTAGAAAATGTAGATAAAGAAAAGTTGGATGATATTCAATGTCTTCTCTGTTAACGCAGTTGGTTACGGTGGTTGACTAGCAATGCAAAGGTTCTATGTTCGATTCCCACTCGCTTCAAAACTTTTTTTTAAAATAAATTGTCCGATTTCGTTTACTAGTTAATCCATAACGCAGTGATCAAAGGACAGGCTATGTTTAGTCACATAATAATGAATAGTATCAGATGCAAGTATATAGTCCAGTGACAACTAAACTTTGTGGGGATGTATAGCCTACATGACAGATGGCAGCTTAACACAGGACAAAAGTAATGCTAAAAGATAGATCCTAAAGGAGCTTTTATGCATTACTTTTGTTCTGTATGAAGTAGTCACCTGTCTTCAAAGATCTACAGGCTACCGTATTTAATGGTCCCTTATAACAGGTTTGACTTATGGTATTATTTAGAGCTGACGGCATTTTAAAGTTGAACTCAAGGGAAGTTACTCGTTTTGTGTTAACATTTTGTCAGAATTTCTGGAAATCATGTATAAAATGTAAATTCCACTGTAGATTTTCATAAAACTTTTGCGACTAGTAGAACTAAGTAATATCTATCTAATAAGAGTAAAATTAGTGTATGTTAAACGACTAGATATTTTGTAATTTGAGATTTAGTGAATTTTTCCGAATTTGACTTTTTTAAAATATTGATATTTCCAGAAAATATGTCATGAAATATTTTTTGTTTGCACAATATCTTATAGTCTCTGTACAGTTTACTTGAATGTACAGAAATTATTGAGTTATATCATTTTATAAAAAAATATTTCTGTTTATTAAAAAAGGAGCTTTTCTCGACAAAAGGTCCTGTCAGAAAAAAACGGCACTGTAGCTTTTTTTTATTTTAACAATTTTTCACTCTCCATATGGTATATTTCAATTTAATCAAGGTTTCAAAGAATTCTGACACAGAATAAGCTGACCCGCGAACCACCTTATTAAAGCAGCCTGAATGCGCATTCTGCTTTACTTTCAACCTGCTTTAAGTAATCGAAATTGCACTTAAAAATAGCATATTTGAAAATCTTGGAATGTTTCATGATCAACTTATGGAAGCCCTGGAAAGCAGAGATGTGGAGTAAGGCGGTTGATAAGGTTAACCCATGGTGCTGTCGTAATATCGTCTGCTTTCAAATTGCTGTCTGCAAAATTTGTGATATCTAGATTTATAATAAAAAAGAAGAAATTTTATGACGGTTGTCAAACAGTTTGGATTCAGATCAGACGCAGCGTTACGCTGCGTCTGATCTGGATCCAAAATATTTGCAAATAACTGTATCGGACAGGTCGCAATTTGCAGGATAAGAATTTATTGAAACGGGCCAATAAACCGAGACTAAGTAACTCAATAAGCATTTAAACAATTACAATTTAGCAACTTGAGTTCTGTAAATAGCAAGGGAAAGCTGCTTTAATGAAGAAGACCCGAGAATTTCAGAATTACTATATACTGACCGTATTTTCAGCATTAGATTTATTCAACGTTGAAAAACAGAAAACCCTAAACCAGATGGACCTTATTTTCCATTAAATTTCTCAACTCGATCAACCCTAGTGGCGAGTATATGCGCTCTTTAGAAACAGTGTACATCGCTCCCTCTCTACAACGACACTCAATGGGACACAAAAAGTGTGTGCGTTGTTCGGAGAAAGTCGTTATAGGGAGGGAAATTGATTAATATTTGAAACAGCTTGAATCAGGATCAGACGCCGCATAACGCGGCGTCTGATCTGGATTCAAGCTGTTTGTCACTCGTCATTATGGGTTTTTTTTCTATCAACATGTCCAATATGAAAATATGAGAAAAGCAGCAGACGACAATTTTAAGCAGACAATATTGCGTACGTGAAATCTTTAGATATATTTGTTCTGTTTGGGGAACAGCGGCAATGGTCGTTGTAAGGAGGGAGTCGCTGTTGGGAGGACCGTTGTAGGGAGGCAACAATGTACTTGTGAATGGCATATGTGTCCTAAACAAACAGTGTAAACCCTAATAAGAAGACTTCTACCGGAGCCCTCCGATCAGGGTCTACAAAGATGTCATTTGCAATATATTGTAAAACAACCAACCCATATACTAGTATGTCAAATGAATAAATTGGAGTACATGTCCAGAGATGATGTAAATAAATTGTATTGTTGTTCGCTTCATTGTAAAAGATGGAGCATTACTGACTTGGATTTATTTTTCATTTCTGTTGAGTTTTTACCCTTTACTAGTGACAGTCGTGTAAGGTAAAGTAGGGGCCAAAAATGGCGTCGCCGCTCACAACGCTTCCGGTTGGGCATATTCTCCGGGAAAAGTTTATTTTATTTTTTTTTTAAAATATATTAGAATTAAAACAATTTCGTAGGTGTGCATTTGAGATGTGGATAATAAATTACCTTGGCGCCTCTAGATCTAATGACGCTACATCTCAACTCCTAACTGTGATATAATACTCTATAATGCACACTTACGAATTTGTTATTTCTTACATAAACACTGCCAGTAAATTCCTGACACAAACGCACGTGTGCTAAAACAATGACTTTCATTGCAATCAGTTTGTAGCTAGGTCAGACGCCGAATAACTCGTCGTCTGATCAAATTCTAAACTGTTTGCCAATTAGATTTTAACTAATTGTCGACATTTTGAATATATATATCCATGAATTGTAGTTTTCTACATTTTCTTGATATGCGTTGAGTTCACGTTGGAGTATCTTTAACTCATTACCCTATATATAAACCTTTTAATGTCTTTAATTTATTACTCACTGAAGAGAATAGTTTAAATTTATACAGTCATGAATATGCCTAGTAACGAAATATATTCAATATTCTAGCAGATGGTTGCTTAAAGCAGGCTGAAAATAAAGCAGAAAGTGACTGAATGCACATTCTGCTTTATTTTCAACCAGCTTTAAGTGTTCACCTGTCGGTTTAACTTAGGAATAGGCTATGAGGTAATGGATTAAAGTGGAGTTGTATATGTCAGTATGTTTTGGGCGTTACGTTATGTGTCCATGATGCTCCACAGAATTAGCCTATTGTTTTAGTTAACACATTTATGCCTGGATATTTCAATGAACTCTCCCTATGCACTTGCTTGAAGATTTCGTTACCGATATACATGTACAAGGGTGATCTAAATCACTGTAAAGTACTCGTATATTTTTCAACCAGCATTTCATTTTATATTGAAACTGTATATAAACCTCAACGATAAGTCAAAAGTCGGCGACTCGTGCATCAGGCTTTTTATTGTTTGCTGATGTTTACTCGTGTGTGCGACCGCCATTGGGAATAGAAACTTGCATTTGACTGAGGAAAATATCACGGGAAAAGAAAATAACGATAGCAGTGTTTCGACTCATTGATTTATTTCTTTGTTATGTATTTTAACATAAATCATTTCCATATTTAACATTGAAGTGTTTAGATAGGTGTCTGACATCCATTTACATTTTTCACAGGCCAAAACTGGTTTTCAGTCCCTTTAACCCTTTATGATAGTACCTGTTTTTATTAGTGAAGAAATGTGAGCACTTTAAGGAGATGGAAAATAAAGCAGAATGCGCCTTTAGGCACACTGTGCTTTACTTTCAGCCTGCCTTCAGCTACCGTCTGCTAGGATATAGAAACTATTTTTGGTACATAACTTTATAAATTTTCTTCAGTGGATGAATATTGTAATCAATTGCGCCAATAAGCGGGTATATTTCGGAAAGGGTTAATGAGTTCATGAAATAGTATAGTCTAGTAGGGAAGACTTTGTAGTTCAACATTCTAAGATATAACATTAGCTGGTCAGACCACTTGTAGTTTTGTTTTAAGTTTCGTTCTAACAATATAATTCAACGTGAAAAGGAAACAGTAAAACACCTAAATGTCAAAACCAAATTACGTTAAAATTTTAAAAGTTACTCACATGCTAATTGGTTAAGTGTTGTTTTTCCACATAATTATGCTGGAACTCTTAACTGTATAGGGGTTAAAACGTTATTCAAATATGACACGTGTTTGTGTCACTATAAAACTAGAGAAACTCGTCGATCATGATATGTCTTAGATCTTTAAAAACGGTGGTAATGTATGTCGTATAGGCTATTCCCTGTTCCTTCCGCGTTTAAAATAATCACGAATGTCATGACGTGACCACTGCACAGTTATGGACTTAAAACCCCTTCCTACATGTATATATGCCTCTACCGGCCTGTACTGTCTATTATATGGGATTTGAAAAACAAATAGATAATAAACAAGAGCCAGAGGCCCACATTTCGCTCACCTGAGGACATTGTACCATAGCAGCTATCTGGGCAAAACAACATTATGATATAGTTATGATCAAAGTGTCATAATTTGAACAATTTTAGTAGAGGACCACAATGGATCTAAATATCAGATATTAATGGTCTGGGCATTTCGGTTTAAGAGAAGAAGATTTTTAAAGGTTTCCCAGTAAAAAACTGATAAGCCCCTGGCGAGGCCAATTTTGGTCAGAAGTCATAGTTTGAACAATCTTGGTAGTGGACCACAGGGCAAAGCTTTTTGTCAAATATTAAAGATCTGGGCCTTTCAGTTTCAGAGAAGAAGATTTTTACAGATTGTCTTATGTATTTAACGTTGTCTATACGCCAGTACACGGTAATGTTAGAAATTCTGGTCCCAAAGCAAGGGGAATAATTCTAGCCAAAAACTTTAAACAAGATTCCGTTCCCCCTTCACATGGCTGGTACACTTTTCTCTGAAACAGGCTGAACAATGCTTTTCAGAAACTGACTTTCGGTCTCTAGTAGACTCACGGTGAGTGATTTCCGCATTCACAGATTCACAGAATAATAATCCACAATATTCCCCAAACACCAAATTACGAACATCAGATGTAATTTGTTTTAAACATTGTTATTCATATTCAACATAATTATTCCTCAGACATTTTCACGATGAAAATGGCTTCTTGTTTAAAAGTTAAACTGATTACATCATAGTGACGTCTTTTAATCAATGACATCATCCAGTAAGTTAATAAGGTTTTAGAACATTGAAAGCTGTTGAATGTGCGCATTTAAGAAGCGTTCTAGTCTGACAAAGGACGTGCTAATTCTGAATGTCCTCATTCAAACGCGTCGGTTATTCATGTAAAACTAAAGTTTTATTTAATAATTTCAGATAAACTGAAAAAAATCTACTATATAAAGGAATTAAATTACCCCCATCCCCGAAAATATGGGTTCAAACCCAAGAAAACTAGTGTTCAAACTTTGAACACTGTATGTAGCTTCAAATATGAACATATGGTATACAATCTTGTCAATTTAGTAGCGTTAGGGTTGAATGCATATGCTAAAATTTGAATGTATTGTGTTCGATTTTTGAACGCGTTCATCGTCCGACTGGTTAACAGTGCAGGGATTTCATAAAATCACAGGGTCAAATTAGGGATTACACGTAATTCCTTGCAAATTTAGGGATTTCATGAATCTTTTAGGAATTTCATGAAATCACTTAAATTAAACTGGCGTTTTTAAATATTCCCTCACCAAATTTAGAATGATTTAAACAGAAAATAATATGTGTAACATTGCAGAGGCGCTAAAATGTACTTATGTGGGGTAAAGGGTTTGCATAACAAACATGCAGGCAGTCCTGATTCACTTATCATGGCTTGACTCAATTAGAATTTGCATTGCTTTGTTCTGCGTTCTGCAACCTCCTGCACCAGAATCGTTCCTAATAATGAAATAGGCCTGCATGATATAAGTACAGGTTTGTAGCGGCGTCTGATCAGGACCCAAACTGTTTGCAAATGCGCTTTAAGCGTCATTGAGAGTGAAAGCGTTAATAGTGGTGTATTTTCAAAGCTAAACATATTGACTATATACATGTAGTCGATACGAACAGATTTGTAATTTAAATTCATTGTTAAATGTTCATTTGTATACGAGCGTCAATCAGATCTGATCCTGATCAGACACTGTGACTCACTGTGTTACATATAATTTTGACTGAGTCTCGATCCATTAAGTCTAACCAATTACCCCATATATCCTGTTTCTGGTTTGGAAGACAGATGACCGCTTACCTCTTTGAACCCTTGTCACGCATATATGCGTAATTTGCAAACATCGTACCTGTGAGGAGTACACTTGTCCTATGCAAACAGTGTAGACCCTGATTAGAGGGCTCCTTAAGGAGCCCTCTTATCAGGGTCTACACTGTTTGTCATTTTGACATATATTGTAAAAATCAACCCTAAAAAGTAAAAAAATGAACAAGACTAAATTGAAAACTAGCATTGTCCATTTAAGGTTACAGGGAGTAAAGGGTTAAAGCAGACTGAAAGTAAAGCAGAATGCGCCTTCGTGCTATCTGTTGTTGCTAAATACAGAAAGTATTTCTTATAGTGCATATTTGTAACTTATATAAAAAGGAACTATTTTCTTCAGTGTGAGACTAAATTTAATTTGTAACGAAGCGTATCTAAGGAGTAATGGGTTAAATATTTCGTTATTGTTCCAACGTCTCCCTTGCAGTAGAACAAAACTGTATAAACACGATATTTAACTTTCCTGCTTCATGAATATTTTAAGATGTAAGCATTATCTTGATGGACCGCCTGTATGTTTTAAATGGTGTCCTTAAAATAAATGTCTTTTTTCCAATAATGTTATCAAAATTAGAGTATTTTTTCATTAATGTCCTTAAATTTAATGTCTTTTTTGCTGTTTTAAATTTCAAACGCTGAAAATGCGTTCATCGTGGGAAGCAACTCAAGGCCAAATCATTTAGTTCAATGAAACTTCTTCTCGAAAGCTGTCAAATGGCTAATATTATTATTAATATTATCACTGCCTTACCCCAAGTACAAGGATTATTTGCAAACAATTTGGATTCTGACCATACGCCGCGTAACGCGGCGTCTGATCAGGACCCCAACTGTTTGACACTCATTTCAATATTTCTTGAGTCAAAATACCTTAATTGGAATTTGAGAAATAAAAGCAACCGACAATTGTTTAAAACGGATGACGTCATGGCAGTTTAGGGGTTAATGCAAGTATTTAGTGTTGTTTCCAAGCACATTTTGAAAAGATCTAAGTAGAATTCATACTTATTGCCTTGCGAACAGTGTCGATCCAGACCAATCTCAGCGTCTCTGACACATATATATATACACTGTTTGACAATCCCGTGGATGTCTATTAATTTTAGTTAGTTCTTTGTTACATGTATCACACTTGCTAGATAGTATAAATCCTGAGCCTACATGGCAATGTGTGGGGTTGATTAATTAATATTTTATATCGCCCTATTGCAAAGTGTAAAATGCCACACGTGGGGAAGTGTGTGTGTGCGTGTGTTGGGGGAGGGGGGGGGGGCTTGTTGCAATTGATAAATGATATACTACCGGCGGTAGTGGCCCAATGGTTAACACCTTGGACTACGGTACCAGGGGTCGTGAGTTCGATCCCCCGCCGGACCAGCGGTCTGACTAGGGGATTTTTCTGAATCCCCGATGATGTACAGGAATGTTCTTGAGCAAGACATGTACCGCGAATTGCTCCTCTCCACCCAGGGGTTAAAATGGGTACCTGTGAAGGGTCTGAGTCGGTACTGCGGCTGCATTTGACTGCGCCATATGTTAGCAGTGCTCATAGGCAAGATGGCTCGATGATCAAGGGAGTATATGTACAGTCGGCTGAGCGGTCATTCGGACTGAAAGTAGACTTTAACTTGGTATATTACTTCTTTTTTATTTTAGGTGATTGCTTCCTTTAGGAGCTTTCTGTTTTACTGTTGCCTTGCTATAAGTTGCCAACTTGCCACCTGTCTTTTATACAACCAATTAGCCTTTGTTTTAGTGCTCGTAATAGAGAGGATTTAATGCACACATGTATGATTTATCTGCTACATTGTCACTCAGAACCGCGACAAGGTAGGAAGGTATGTGGGGTAAATTTTAGGTATTTTATGTTAAAGAAATATTAAACTGAGCGGCAGTTAAACTGTTTGGAGCAACGTCTGACCAGGATCCAAAATGTTGAACAAAATAACGATTGTACTCGGGTCAAGGCAGTGAATTGGCTTTAAAAAGGAATTATACCTAGATCTACCTTGACAGCATCTGTAAACAGTTTGAATTTAGAAATCTAATCGGATCTAGGTTAAATCTGAACAATTGTCCGTAAGTTTGGCTTTTTAAGAGGTTTTTCTGTGCTTTGTTTTCATAAACATCAATGCTTTGAGCAAAATGATCCTGGTTTACAATAAACATTTATAGATCTAGATCAGTATATCACTTGGTTAGTTTGAAATAGAATGACATATGTCTAGGTCTACAGTAGATCTATATAAAACAGTTTCCCTAACTGCGTACAATATTTATTTGAAACATTCTTACATTGTGTATTTTCTTATTGTTATTGTAACCTTGTAGATCTAGTTGTACAATTGCAACATTGAACTTAAAATGCAAGCATATCTCTTCGTGTTATTGTTTTCAAACTAACTTATCAAATAAAATAATGAAATAGATCTAGTAATTAAAAATATATAAATGACAAATAAAATGAATACAGTGATAAAATAGATCTAAATATTTATATATATAATTTTTAGAACAATAAAATAAAAATTGAGGAAAGATAAAAATATAGAATTCAAATTTCGAAATAGATCTAGACTAGATCTAGTAGATCTAGATCTAGATTCTAGATCTAATTAAAATGTAACAATAAAGTAATAGACGAAGAAAATGAGAAAGGCATGTTTGAAATAATAAGAATGATAAAATTACAATAGATCTAGAAAGTTTAAAATCATAAAAAGAACTATAAAATAGAAATAGATCTAGCAAAGTTGAAAATTAAACGCAGTAAAACCCCTGCATAGTCAAGTACCTGTGGTTTTAGCCGTTTTAATAACATTTTGACATTGTACGACGTCATATATGTCTCGTATGACGTCAAATATATTCTAAAAGTTTCTAACACGTGTCACTGCTAAGGTCGGACTCGGCGATATATGATCGTGAAGCCTTCTTTTTGTTGTTGACAGCCTGGATTGAGCAACTAAGCCTTAAGGTATAAGGACAACTATCTGTTTCGCGACTGCTCACTAATTACAACAGCCCAAGTCGGGGGGAAAGCGATGTGGAAAGCTCCTGTGGAATTTTTCTGCGTCGCTTTCGTTCTGCCTTGAGCGAATACTTTTTGCACGGTACTTTACCTGTATTGAAGACTACACATGGGGTTTCTATTGGGTGGTCGCTTAACAACGTCTTACATCATTGACTTTACGTTACTATGTATTGTAGATAAATTTAACAGGGCACAAGGTTTTGGGACGTTCTGTGCTGGGTCTTGGATCGCTCTCGCGTGTTGGATTGGTCAGATTTGATCTTCAAATAGTTCAGGTCTGGTCGGTCGGATGTTTGGGAGCGGTCTCGGACTCGGCTCAGGGGCTTTAAAGCCTTTTAGGACCAATGTGATGTATGTTGGGTATGCTTCTGTCTCCTATTACCGGTGGTCTTAGTGTAATCGAAAACTTAAATAATTACAAAGACCTTTTATATCGTCCGCGCACCCGTTTTAACGCTCACCTATTTCGACGCCATATTTGTTTACTAGTCAATATGACCTAAGCGACTCCCGTGACGTAGCATGCGCACTGGTTATCGTTTGTAAACACGAAAAACTACTCTCTGTTTCACAGGTACTTGACACATACTTTATTATCTATAAAAACAACCCCCCCCCCCCCCCCCCCTTACCCCCTTTTTTTTTTTTTACTATACAGTACTTCTATTATAGATACAAGGTAAACAGCGCAATTCAACACCTAGTCTTTACTATCGACTTAAGCTGATGCTAAAATAGACTCGATCGCCGATATTCTCTTGTGGTACCCTCGGGAAATGATTAATTTATCAATATCTACTGTACTTTTTATTTCATCAAATTTTTTTTTTTTTTTTTTTTAAGGGGGGGAGGGGGTTCATAGATAATAAAGTATGTGTCAAGTACCTGTGCTCTGTTTCAAACATGTGAATAATCAGATATGCAAAGTGAGAAATATAACAGTTTTACCTTTCTCAATGCATTTTTATGTATTTTCACTAATGCAATCCAGTACGGAAGTTTATAAGCCGTTTTCTGTATTTAACTGTCAGATCATGGAAAACTTCGACGCTCAGTTGTCAGGAAACCCCATTCATATGTATCTTCTCACGCGACAGTCACGTGACAAGCAATCTTCCCGCCATTGAAAAACAGGTCAACGTTTAGTAGGTGTACGCTATTTTAGGAATCTGTGAGATCATGCTGATCGATTTACATGTGATTACTAATTGGCTCATAAATGTGCTATAAATTTATGAAAAAGGTATCTAAGTTTATTATTTTCATTTCAGGCACATGAGCTACTCCCCAACATTCATGTTTTAGGGTTTGGAGAGTTTTAGCGAGAGTGGGACACACGTCAAAAACCACCCTTCTTTTAATATGAGTGCCCACTAACATTTACTCTCTTCTTCATTTATATTTTAAATTGATCGAAAATAATGACAAATCTGAAACAAAAATTGATACCAAAAGAAAAATTTTGACTCCCCAGTATGAAAATAAGCGTACACACTGCAGCACAGTATGAACTTTATTAATAAAGCTAAAAATAACTCTGATATAGGTCAGCCAATCAGAGTCGTCAAAATAGGTTACTCCCAACAAATATGGCGGCGTCCACGGTAGTGTCAAATCGGCGATGCTCTGAACAACTGGGGCATTTAAACTTGAAAGTTGCATGGTTTTTATCATTAATTAAGCACATTTAAATCACATTCATTTTACAGCTGTCAGAAATTACGGCGAGTTTATCGCTTAATGGCGTCGAAACTGGTAACGCTAGGATACTTGCTTCCCTGATTATTTTCAGTTGCTGGACGTTTTATTTATGAAATGCAAACATCAAAACGGCAAGAAATTCCATAAGTTTTCTGATGTTTTACCTAACTTCAGCCGATACACACTAAAGGGTAAACATCATTTCTTACGTATTACCGGTGCATCAGCCGAAAATTCCTATAGAAAAATGTCTTCGTGTAAAATAATGTGAATGATGTTGCGATTTTAGTCAATGACCGGAAACAGTTTCGTAAGATGCGCAGCAGCAGACAGAACTTGTATGCAGAGAATTTCTGGCATACCAACAAAATGGACACTTGAACATGTTAGAAACGTGTTGGAATTTCTTTGCAAATGTGACCTTTTATCGAGAAAAGTGTACATTTACATGTAAAAGCTCATAATAGACACTTTTGATGGATTTGGCAGTTGACGCGGGAGTTTTACTGTTCTCTGTGTAAATTTCCGGTATGTAAATGAAGTGACGTCATTGCTATTTGGTTTTTTCGGATTACACCGGTATAACATATACACCGGTATTAAGTTGCTTGACTCATAGGAAGAAGAAATCATTATAGAGTGGGTCCTGTCTAACGAATGTAAAATTGATGGGACTCCTAAGACAATAAGATGGAGGTTTGAGTGATGCGGACACTCCTGAAATGTTTATCGGCATTACTTTCGACCTGTATTTAGTGTAGATCTACACCTTTTAACTCTATGTAAATCTAAATTCAAAATCGAAAAATTCCAATATCAAACTAAGCCTAGAGTCCTTTTATGATTATTGGGTTGTCAAGCAGTGCATAGCCTGATCAGTTGGTCCCTTTATGAGCCATCTGATCTGGGTCTGTGCACTGTTTGCATAAATCAAGTGTACTCTTTGTGGAATGCGGATATGTATTCTGATGTGTTTATTATGACGTATAAATGAGCGCGGATCTGGAAAAAGGGCGCTTATGGCAAAAACAAATATGATTTTTACTTATATATGGATTTCTGTTTACAACTCTGAAAGAATTTTTCAAAAATCTCGATTTTTAACAAAGTTATGACCATTTTTGTACACCTATCCCGAAAAACAAAACCAAAAGTAGACGACGTCGTCATGACGTCAAAAGTACGGAAATAACGTCGTTACAATACTCGGCATACTTGCTAAATTACTATGTGACCTCTAGACGATATTTATTAACCATTATCTGATCGATCGTGACCATGGGACTATATACAAACAGCTGGGAATCTGATTTAACTCTGAGTAAGTCTGTGCATCATTCGAATTCAAGCTGTTTGTCTACATTTTCACGCACTTTGAAAATTTGAAGCAGACAAGAAAGTTAGCAAACGATAAGGGTTAATTACAACATTGATAAGGTCATGGGAGGAGAGGGAGGGATAGACAGAAAGAGAGAGAGATAGACAGAAAAAAGAGCGTTAGAGTCAAATATAGAGATAGACAATGACAGAAATGGATAGAGAGACAACTCCGAGACAGACAGAGGTATACTAATACAACACGGGAAATTTAAAATTGAAACAAGTTCATCATCATCATTCATGTATTTCACTCTGGGCATTATGGTACAGTGCATGTGATATCCTGGTTGGCTGGGCGCACGTAGGGGCGTATTACACGATACAGGTACGCTTGTCGCTCTCGTGATAATCCTGCTGGCAACATCAAATCAAATCTGGCATCACGTCCCCGACAACGTTGTTATCATGCCTCAGCATGCGGATGGTCGATTCCGTAACCCCCCCCCCCCCCCCCCCCCCCCCGTATTCTCGCCGCACGGTAACTACCCCTGGTACTGAATTTGAAGTACTGGTAATTCCTGAAAGAAAACAAAACAGGTCACAACCTGCCAGGTCGCACGTATTCACGTCATCGTATACCCTTTGATGAAAAGCTGTAGTTTTAAAAATGAACGTTGTTTTTATGCCCCCAGCATCGACAGATGCGGGGCATATAGTAATTGTCCTGTCCGTCCGTCTTTCCGTCCGTCCGTCCGTGCGTGTGTCCGTCCGTAACAAGGTTAAGTAGATTTTACCGTTTCGTCTAGCATCAACATCGCTTACCCAAATGCTTTGATACTTATACAGTTGTTGCCTTGGACCATTCCCTATCCACCAATACCACCAAACTTTGATTTTGACCTTGACCTTGACCTAATTTGGACTTAGAAAATTTTAAATAGGCTATTTCTTGGTTAACTAGATTTTACCGTTTCGTCTAGCATCAACACAACTGACTACAATGCTTTTATACTTATACAGTTGTTGCCTTGGACCATTACCAACTCACCGACATCACCAAACTTTGACCTTGACCTTGACCTAATTTAGAATTAGAAAATTTTAAATAGGCTATTTCTAATCTTGGTTAACTAGATTTTACCGTTTCGTCTAGCGTCAACACAACTGACTACAATGCTTTGATACTTATACAGTTGTTGCCTTGGACAACTCACCAATATCACCAACATCACCAAACTTTGACCTTGACCTAATTTGGACTTAGAAAATTTTAAATAGGCTTTTTCTTGGTTAACTGAGATTTTACCGTTTCGTCTAGCATCAACACAACTGACTACAATGCTTTGATACTTATACAGTTGTTGCCTTGGACCATTACTAACTCACCAATGCTCAGTTTGACCCTGACCTTGACCAAATTTGGACTTAGAAAAGATTCAGAATATATTGTCAAGGATGCCACTGGGGGCATAAGCGTTTATTGAACGCGCAGTCTTGTTGTTATTACTATATCGATACAGCAATGAAAGCACCGTGTGTAAAAGAATAAAATGCACGCATATGCCTAAAATATATACGGCTTTTGCAATACATACAATCATTAGATTTTACAGAACGCCATCTTGTGTTGCTGGGAAGCCCTTTAAAACATAATACTAGTAAACGCCTCTTTCTCCGCTGAAGAAAATAGTTCAGTCATATAATCATCACCATATTTCATAAGAAATACTTTCTATATTCTAGCAGAGGTAATTTAAAGCTGGCTGAAGTTAAAGCAGCTTGCGGCTGAAGTTAAAGCAGCTTGCGCCTTAAGGCGCATTCTGCTTTACTTATAACCTACCTTACCCGGTCACATCTCTTTAAAATTTAAAACGTGCTATGGGGTAGTGAAATAAATAAACATACCTTATCCCTTTAATTGGACGGAATAGCTGTCCGAGGAAGTGCTTCCAGTCCCTCCATTGCCAGGTGGGGAATCTTACGGCCACGTTTGACTCGGCTGGTCTATTGACGACATCTTCTAGCTGGTCGATACTGTCACAGTCGGATCGGCGATAAAGCTGTTTGATTCGCCCAAACCCTCCGTCTATCCGACAACGAGTGTGTCCGGGAATCTGCATCATGTATTCGATTTGGAAATGGCGTCCGGTCATCACCCGCCACATCAAATACCCCAACACATACTGATTTTTGTTTTGTCCTGAAATTGGATAATGTATACTTGAATTCTTATTTGATTAGATTGGCAAATGGGAGTCATTTAGCTTTGATCTAATCTGGCAAATATCGGAAAACACTGATTTCCTTCCATTATCGTTCCGAATATTATGCCGAAAGCTAACGGAAAGCAACCCGTGTTTTCCTAAGGCATCATATGACTAATTAACGCTAAAGGCTACATTTGAAGAAAAAAAGTGGGTTTTTTTCGGCAGAATTTTATATTGAAAAACAAAGCATGGGGTTTGGTTCACATTTAATGAGAATTACATAAATACCTAACTATTACGACCACTTAAATGAAGGCTATTTCAGTGAATACAAAACAGGTTACAGCTTAAAGCAAGGTGACAGTAAAACAGAGAGCTCCTAAAGGAGCTGTCTGTTTTACTGTCACCTTGCTTAAAACAGTTTAAATACCAGTCAGCTATGTCTAATAATTAACACAATTATAGAAAGGTTTCACTGTAGGTTTATAAATAGGTAAATCTGAGTTCAATTTTTCTAGTTGTCAACAGGACAAGCCAGCCAGAAATTCAAGTCATCAGACTATATGACTTGACTAAGTGTCAAATCCTATCTGTATCTAGATAAGTTTAACAGGTTACTACCGGCAAAGCAGATAGTTATTGTTGGAGTTTTCAGCTTTACCTTCCTCCTAATTTAAACAGGCACCTTTATTCAACACCATGCATTAATATTCATTTCTGGCACATGTGTGGAGGAGCCTGTATAGGTGCTCCAATGTGCATCTATGGAGGAAGGGTTAAAAGAGCAAGCATCTGACATTTTCAATATATATATATTTGCAGTGTATCAACCCAGTACCCCATAAATACGCCTTTTTACGGCTTTCATTTATTCTTCCTCTGAAGAAAAGGAGTTATATTTTTACAGCCATGAATATGAATAATAAGAAATGTGTTCTATACTCTAGCAGATAGTAGCTTTAAAGTTGGCTAAAAGTAAAGCAGAATCTGCCTTAAGGCACATTCTGCTTTACTTTCAACTTGCTTCGAGTGGTCATGTATCCTCAATACTAGAAACAGCCTATGGGGTAATGGGTTAATTCACTAGCCCGAAATTCAGGACTCCAGATAAGAGGCAGTAAACTAAGCACATCCAACATTTTCTTACTCATTACAGCACCAAACCCAATGGTGATACTACTCACATATCGTCTAAAAGAGACGATCTGAATGAGCAGCGACACCATAGGGCCCACTGTCCCCTTATCAAGCTTCCTGTTATTATACCCCCACCACTAGTGGTGGGGGCTATATAGGAAACGCCTTGTCCGTCCGTCCGTCAGTCGGTCCGTCTGTCAGTCCGTCGCGTTTTTCCGGGACATTTGCCTTTTTCTTGAAAACTGTTTATGATACCATCTTCAAACTTGGTATACATTATCAATGATATTTGGGGACACTCATTAACAGGTTTCATAACTCTTGCACCAAATTGGACAGAATTATTCCCCTTTTTAGTTTGATTTTTTGTCTCTTAATTGAGAATTCTTTCTTTGAACATGCCACTTTCTTAAAAACTATTCATGATATTGTCTTCAAACTTAGTACACATTATAAGTGTTGTATTGTGAGACTTTTCATTAAGTTTGACAACTCTAGCACAAATATTGAACAGAATTATGCGAATGTATGCCCCTTTATAACTTGAAATTTTGTTCCTTAATATGCATTTATTCTTTGGACATGTCATTTTCTTGAAAACTATTAATGACATTGTCTTCAAACTTGGTACACATTGTAAGTGTGATGTTTGCAGACTTTACTTGAAGTTACATAACTCTTGCCAACAAATGACAGAAGTATGCCCCTTATTAACTTGAAATTTTGTTCTATTTTCTTGGAACATGCCATTTTCTTGAAAACTATTCATGATATTGTCTTCAAACGTGGTACACATTATTAGTGTTTTACTGTGAGACCTTTCTTAAAGTGTGACAACTCTTGCATTAAATTTGACAGAATTATGCCCCTTTTCAACTTGAAATTTAGTTCCTTAATATAAATGTATTATTCTTTCAACATGTCATTGTGCTGTTTGTGACAGGTCAGTTTGGAGTGGGAGTATCAATCACCTATAGTGATAGCTCTAGTCCATATCTAGCAATATACTATGAATAACTTGTATCTAATAAATGGTCAAAACTTACCCTTTACTACATCTGGACCTTAATTGTACCTCCAGAGTTAAAGGGTTAAACGTGTCAAATACTGAGGTTTGACCAACATCATTAAATTATATGAATGCTTTCAATTAGTTTTAATTACATAGGATAAAGCAAAAATAGAAAGGACATTCGCGCAAATTAACTGTTTCCATTCTGTTTTTAAAACATAAAAAAAGGAAAAATGTGGGAAATCAAATTTAAAACAACAAAGGAGGCAGATAACCAGCTTATACCCGAAGGGGTCCAGTGGTATATACCGGAGAGTCTGTTCTAAAGTATTATCTTTACAAGAAGGTAGACATATTATACTGCAAGTGTACATCTCAAATCATTTTACATTTGATTAAGGTGGGCATTAACAATCTATGTTAAAAGTTTATAAGACAATGAAGTTATAGATTATTGACTTATTTCAAAATTGCTAGTCTTGAATAAGTTCTTTAAATTGGGCCCACAGAGCTTCAAATTTAGGTAATTGGAAAGTTTTTATCGCAATAAAGCTCTCCGTATGGTAATATGTTTTTATTTGAATTCTAAAATTATCAGTCGATGGCAACTGGTTAGTGATCCTTCAGTAGTACAAATAGTACTTTGCTCTCAGCAGAATATTATTAATAATGGTGTCCATATTGCAAGCACCAAATAATGTGTGTCTTGCTTCAGGTCTTCCTGGTGGTTTTGAAGGCTTTTTACAAGGACAGATACCTGTTTTGAACACTTTAAAAAGTTGACGACCTGTCCTGAAATTAGCACTGCATGCTTGATAGTACAATGCATCAGCCGCTGTTAAATCAATGATGCTAGCAATTCTACCAGAGACATCATGTGCCCATTTATCATTCCCGTCTATACATGCACGTTCAATGGATTCCTTAAAGGGAAGTATCCTAACATATAAAACATCATAACCCCATTTTCTATGGTTAGCATTTGCATCTTGTGAACAAAATATACATTTATATTTGAAGTCAAATATACTTGATGACCTTGTGGAAAATTTGATAGCACTATCATTATTGTCTATATCAGTTTTGCTATTGTTACTGTTACGTTTATGAATAAAGTTTCTTCTGCAATCAATATGAGCTTCCTGTCCAACTGTAACCTGTATGTTGGCTTGTCGCTCAACATCCACTCTATTTATTGAATCGCTGCCTTTATCCCGTAGCTTCACTGTGGGGTTGTCGCTAAGAGGCTTGTTGCAAAACACACAGTCTTTCATCTGAAATGAATAAACACGTACAATAAATAGATTGTTATTGGTGGGAATCATAGTCTTAGTATAACTGTGTAGCAACAACATTCACAGATGATCACGACAAACATGACGAAGTTGAAACTAATTTAGTTTGACCAAATGTATTACATTCTTTACATTCTTATTACTTGCATTGATTTTGAGGATCCGATACCACTAATTATTGTGATGCTATTTGGCTCACCAGGTAAAATATGTCACGTACGATTAAACAGTTATGTACTCAGTCAGGCCGCTGTTTTCCCCATTTAATATTTTGTCACAGTTGACTGTGAACACTGCTAGTAGGCATCTTCATCCAACACTGTTCTGAAATAGACAGTAATTCAATAGTAAACTTTATTTATAACATTGAATTGCATTTACATAATCTATCATTACAGAATTGTGTACTAATATTATAGTAATGTACAACAACAGTTAGACTGTTTGGTAACGTTTTAACTTCTACGCAGGCAAATAGCTTGTCCGGAGCATATCTCCTATACCCTACCAGCTACGGGTGCCAAAGTTGGTGCGGCGTACATCTTGGGAAGGCGGAGTGTAGCGTACAACTTTCATGTCACTGTGATCTTGATCTTGACCTCGATTTAACAAAAGGCTTGTCCGGAGCATATCTCCTATACCTTACTATCTTGGGATGGTGGAGTGACGCATACCATTTTCATCTCAGGATTGACGAGTTTCGCAAACCATTTTCAAGTGACCTTTATAACTTTACCTTTGACCTCAATTTGACAAAAAGCCTGTCCGGAGCATATTTCCTATACCTTATCAGCTAAGGGTTCCAAATTTGGTTTGTGAGTGTTTGTTTTTACACGAAAATGCATTTCAATGTCAAACACTTTGGGAGCATTTGTCACCGTGACGACTGTACTTGTTCTATGTGATTTTGGAGGCCAGAGAACCATCCATCAATCATGCCCTTGTTTATTAATGCGCTCTGATTGCCTAAGGCCATAGCTGTTCTCTAGGTCTAAATTATTAGACCGAGATTATCCCCTCTGCCTAGAACTAAATAGAAAGCAAGGCGGTGGTTTTTATGGTGTACCAAAGGGGTCTAAAGTATAGATGCTGCTCAGGCAGTATCTAGATGCTGCTCGGGCAGCATCTAGATGCTGCTCGGGCAGCGTTATGCTGCCTAGGCAGCATATAGGTTTTGATCCTATTCGCTGTTCAACAACGAACGAGATTAGCCGAAACCATTTTCCTGCAATCATCATCATCTCATATAAATTACTATCCTTCATCATTCTTGGGCGCTATATTACTTATTTTGTGTCGCAGTGCCGTAAAACCCAAATCCTCCATCCATCCATCACGTTCTCTGTGATATGTTTGGATATCTTTTACAAAAACCATAAAACCAGTCCTTTCGTGGACAATTGTTCTTAAATGGGGTTGGGCGCTGGTCATGGTCAAGTTCTTTTTTCACTTCAAATAACAGTTCATCTTTTTTGAAAGGATATCCAATGCTAACCATTAGCTTGCAATACTCTACTACACTTAACTCCTCAGCAGGGGTTAAAACAGTCTTACGTCCTGGTGGATTACCAAGCTTGAACCTCCCAGAGAGTTTATCAAACGGAGTTGTACGTGGTATACCGTAAACAATTGAGACTTTTCTTCTGATCATGGTCCCCAAGTCTACCATATTAACTGCAGTTTCAAGTTTAGTAGGAGAGTACTTCCTATTCTTGGAAGCGCCTATTGTTTGGACATCTTGATCTACAAAAGAAGTGACAACAACAAAAAATATTGGCTAGGTTATTTTAAGCTTCTAAGTACGGGCCTTTTAGCTGTACTTAAATGTTGATTTCAAAAGATGTAGATCTAGACAAAGGTACGATAGCTCAAATATCTTCTATAAGTCCAAATTTTAAATTTTACAGGTGTTTATTAAATCTCATTCAATCAACTTTACAAGTTATTTTTAGAATGCTAGATCTGTTAGAGGTTAATGGTTTGAATATTTATATATAGGTGCTTGTGACGTCATGGAAACTCGGAAATGAAATCAAAAAGTTAAATCATACAGAACAGAACAGATGTTTTATTTGACTTAAGCATACAAGCTCATCATCATGACATATATAGTTATATACACACTAACATAAAACTGATGGTACTATATGTGATACACGGCATGTTAAACAGAACGATCAACATGGTAGACCATGTATCACGAGATGGCTCACCATTAGCACAGGGCTGCTAGAAATTGATTTTGAAAAATCCTGAGATTTTCAAAATTTCTCTTTTCCAAACGTGATTACTTACAAAAAATAAAGCAGGTTGAAAGTAAAGCAAAATGTGCCTTCAAAGGAGCAGTCTGCCTTACTTTCATTTCGGTTGAAACTACAATCTGCAATATAAAAATCCGAAGATTTCGGAAAAATCCGGAGAAATGGCAGCCGTATAATAGCAACACAAGAAAAGAAAGGATAAGATACTTATTGACCTTGCTTATAGAGGTGATAAGATTCATAAGAAGTATTCTATAGAGATGGAATTTAAAGCGGATAAGTGATATAAATTTGGAGTGTTATTAAACTGCATTTAGAATTTGTGACCGCGTGCCGTTTTCCACCTTCTACATGTGGGTTAGTAAATCTTGAGTGTTAATTGATAGCCTGAACTCATTAAGCATGTAGATAGTATAGTATCGACATGCTAAGGGCCTGCTGTTCATTTTGAAATGTCCGCCCGGGTGGGACTCGAACCAACGACCACCTCAACACTAGTCAGGGGCTCTACTGACTGAGCTAACCGGGCGGTATATCGATCCAACCTCCACAACCACTACATTCCTCCCCCTTCACTGTTCAGAGTCTAACCCAGCTCTCACGAAGACTAAATGACTCCCAGGTCCAAACACTACTGACACCATTAAATGGAAACAGTGGAAAAATGTCCGCCTGAGGTGGGACTTGAACCCATGACCACCTCAACACAAGTCCGGCGCTCTACCGACTGAGCTAACCGGGCGGTCTATCGATCCCACCTCCACAGCCATTACAAAACTGTTCGCCACTCAGATTAAAAGATATAGTCAGGATTGCTTCTTGTTTGTTCAAACGTGAAATAATAACTTAGACTATGCTGTACTTATATATCAACAGAGGGGATGGTGGTGAGAGAAAGATAAAGACAGAGAGGGGAGAGAAAAAAGAGACAGACATACAGAGAAAAAATTAAGTAAGAATGGGGAGAGAAATAGAGAGAGAAACAAATTATCTGTTCCCAATGGTATGACTATGCCATGTACTCTGTTTATGTATGCCGTTTGCGTGAGGTTCAAGCTCCTTTCCTTTTTATCCTGTTTGTATCAACATGGCTGCTTACTATCTGTGGGATCTCACAAAATTTCCTCCTCCTTCTTTTCAGATTTATGTCGTTAAAATGCCTAAAGTGTTCACTGCAAAGTGTGTACTTACTATGTGGGTCACATAAACGTGAAAGTAGTCCACATTCAGATAAAACCGACACGTATTCCTCATGAGTTACATAAGTGTATCAATATAATCCACAGAACAAGCAATCTCGTTGACAACGGGCAACATAACAAGAAAAACGAACCTATTCTTAACTAATGGTTATGAAAAGGTATGTACTAACAAAGTTTCAGTAAAATCTGTTACTATGCGTGCCGCAATATGGTTGACGCGGTATGGTTACAGAGAATTGCTATTAAATGATATATCAAACCTACTAATCTTTGCCGAAAACAAAACGCAAAAAAATAGCCAATTTGATCGTAAAACTCTGAAATGAGTGCACTATACTTTAAAAGAATGGAAAAAGTCGTAAAGTGTTTGTTGAAGGGAGGGGGTGTTACGTGAACAATATGAATGGGTTCCTTGATACATTACTGCCACCTGCAGTTTCAATTTTATCATACATTTTACTTTCCAGAACTGCTAATACTAGGGTTGCGTACGTTGGGGCACACTTGGTGCCCATGGCGGTGCCTCTTATTTGGTTGAATAGTTTGCCATCAAATTCAAAGTTATTGTTTTCTAAAATAGTTTTTAATCCTTGAATAATAAACTCTTTTGTGAAACGTTTGTGTATTAATGAAGGACATTTGTTTAGCCAGTACCTCATTGCTTCAAGGCCCAATTCGTGTGAGATATTTGTGTATAAATTGATTACATCAATTGAAACTAATAAAGAATGTTTTGATGTTTCCTTTTGAATGTGTTTTAAAAAATCTAAAGCATCTCTCACATAGCTTCGTATTTCTTGTATAAAAGGTTTAAATAAAATGTCAATAAGGTTACTGAACATGTGGGTTTCACAGGCTGGTCCTGCTATTTTTTGTCTAAAGGAAAGGTCATCCGGATCTTCAAGTTCAATATATTCGTTATTTGTTTCCGCACATTTTCCTAATTAAACTGCTTTTGTGGATTTTTGGAAGACCGTAAAATAAGCATGATTTGCACTCAATGTTTTAATTTTTTGAATGCATTTTTAGAACTCTTCTTTCCGCAGTTTTGTAAAAGGAATCACCATTAAGCATATCGAGTACTTTCTTTTTAAAGTAGTTGGCAATCATTATGGCAATGCCGCTACCCTTGTCTGCCTCTTTTATTATGATTGACCTGTCATTTGCGAGGTCGTTTATTGCTTTTCTTTCTTCTGAAGAAACATTTGATGTATGTATTTTAGGTTTTTGAACTTGTGTAAATTGCCTGGTTGTATCTATGAATGTGTCTAAGGTTTGATTTCTCCCTTTTGGTGGATCAAAATAGCTCTTGTTTTTAACAATCGAATCGTCAGTACATGTATCTTTATCATGAAAATATTCTCTTAACTTTAATTTTCTAAAGAATTCACTAAGGTCTGTGTCTAATTCTTGTTTATCAGGTTTGGTGGGGGTAGGTGTAAATTTTAGACCCCTCAACAAGGTATTTCTTTCGGTATTCGTTAAAGATCTTTTTTATAAATTGAATATCTTGACTTGATTAGCTTTACCTTCGGCTAGGTTAGAGTGTCTTGGCTGTCGCTCAGGACTAAAAAGATATTGTCTTCAAATAGATCCGTTTGTGAATCGGATGTTAAAGGCAATGTTTCTGGGAGGCGTTCGTGTTCGTCTGTATCTGTTTTCAGGGAAATTTCGTCTTCGTTGTCTCTGTTGTTCCCAATGTGGATGTCCGTTCAGGAATGGCGTTTGTTGTCTTTGAGGTTCCTGTTGTTTTTTACCCATAGTGTTGTTAAATCCACGTGTGTTACTTCTCATTGGATTTGTTTTGAATTGATTCGTGTCTCTATTTCTAAATCGATTACTTTCTGTGGGGATTCTGGGACCGACATATGCGTTATTCCACTGACAATCGTTTATTTGTTTAAAAAATGGTGAGATGTCCTTATGTTCTTCCTTAAATGTTCTCATGTAATCATTTAACCACCGTTCGTTCTTTCTCCATCTTTTATTACAAATATTTTCATTGTATAAGGTTTCTTCCTTCCACATTTCGATGAGGGTATTTATAATTATGCCTGTGCATTTTTGCTTAATTATATTTTCCATCTCTTCATCAAGTATCTGATATCGTTCCTTGCTTTGTTCTGTCGGAGTGTAATCTCTGACTTAAAGTCGTTAATTACTGAGGTTTCCCTAATATTTCTTTGTTCTGGATGTTCATTGGGTATGGCTTTCTATTGTAAGTATCTTGGTACTATAATGGGTGTGAGGGCCTCCCATTTTGGTACGTGTCTGCATGTCCATTGTTTTTTTTATTTCATTCCAAAATGCCTCCTTCCTTTTTTGCATTTTAAAATCCCAAGTTTTAGCAAGTGAAGATTTAATTCTCATTGCAACGTCATCCGTAAAGGGTGAGTTGTTTAAAGGTTGTGAATCATTACTTGAATTCCCGGAAACTATGTTTTCACCGAGTTTCGTTGCAGGGTTTTCCCGGACTCGGGTTTCCTACATCTGGGACTCAATTCTATCATCTGGGACTCCTATTTGTCCAACCCCTAGAGTCCCCGGGACCCTCAAATCTTTGACCATATTTTACTCCAAACCCGCAAATTCTCAGGTATGTAGAACCTGATGTTGGGTATGCTTCATATACCATCAGAGATGAATCATAAATTTGCACTGTTTACAAAAGTTTTGTAAGTTATTTGACAACATTATAAGCCATTAACACATTAAACTAGTTTTGCACCCCCAAATATGCCGAGGGACTCTCAATTTGAAAGGTTTTAGGGTCCTTTGGACTCTTGTTTACAAAATGCAACGGAAACCCCTGCGTTGTTACCGATAATAAAGTACTCAGCACTGGGCGGAGTGTATCGGTCCTAAGTGTACTTTCATTGCTCTTAATAGATTCTTTAACTTTTTGATTGATATTTAACAGTGTGGAAATATTCATTTCTTACATAGTCTAAACTTTTCAATTTTCACACACAAAATGTAGAAAGCAATACCTGGTAGCTTTCGTCCGAGTACTTCGAACTTCGTCAGCCAACTGTTCTGACATCTCATTGGGGATTAAAACCGCTCGAGGCATTTGTGAGCGATGTTAATGTTGACTCCCAGATGTGCGGAAGATTGTACCGGCCCCCGGTCCTGATGGGACATATTACCTTCAGATCCATGGTGCGGCAATGGGCTCTCCTGTGTCTCCGATTGTCTGTAATCTGTACTTGGAACACTTTGAAGCCATAGCACGTTCCACAGCTCCAAACCCACCTGAATGGTGGTACAGATACGTGGATGACACACACACACAAAGCAAAGGAAGGAATATGTGAATGAGTTCACAGATCATATTAACAGTATTGACCCGGATATCAAATTTACAATAGAGACAGAAGAAAACAACACATTGGCATTTTCGGACACGAACACCAAAAGACAATCTGATGGCACAATTAAAACTGTCTTTCGTAAATCCACCCATACAGACCAATATTTAAATTTTCGGAGGAACACAAACTAGGTGTTGTGCGTACCCTGCATCAGGGGGCAGAAACAATGACATCCGACCAAAAGGATCTGGGAACTGAGATACGCCACGTCAACAATGCCCTCCAAAAGTGTAACTACCCCAAGTTGGCGATAAAGAAAGTGACATCCAAGCTCTCAAAGACAAGAAACAAAACCAAAACAACGAACTCAAGAAAGAAAGACTCTAAAGGCAACATTGTCCTACCATACATCAAGGGAAAATCTGAAACCTTGAGAAGGGTGTTTTGCAAACAGCATAAATGTATGTTTTAAGCCCCTTAGGACACTTAGACAAACCCTAGTGAACCCCAAAGACAATTCTAAGAAACAGGACATATGTGGTCCAATCTACCATATCAAATGTGAAGGACATGAACAAGATCAGTGTGACCAGGATTACATCGGGGAAACGGAGAGGAACTTAAAAGCTAGGTTTATGGAGCATAAACGGCCTAGCTCCAGTACAAGTGAGGTATCACGCCATATTCCCAAGGACTCGCCAGGATATTATGTTTCTCTTGAATCAGTGACTATTCTAGACAGAGAACCCTCATGGTTTGAACGGGGGTGAAAGAATCTTATCTACATAAGAGCTTATAAACTAGCCCTAAACAGGGACGGGGCCGGTACAATCTTCCGCACAGCTGGGACTCAACATTAACATCGCTCACGAATGCCTCGAGCGGTGTTAATCTCCAATGAGATGTCAGAACATTTGGCTGACGAAGTCCGAAGTACCCGGACGAAAGCTACCAGGTATTGCTTTCTACATTTTGTGTGTGAAAATTGAAAAGTTTAGACTATGTAAGAAAAGATTTTTTAACTGAAAAGTCTGTTTCAGTCACCGGTGGACGTAGTCGAGGGGTAGAGCACCCGCTTACAACGTCAGGGGTTGCGAGTTCGATCCCCCGCCAGATCAAGTCCTTCGGATGAGACTTTATAAACCGAGGTCCGATGTATTAGTGATTTACACTTGGCATCTAAAAGAACCAGAAAACTCTTTCGACAATAAGAGTAGGGCATCGCGCACGGAATCTCTGTATCCGCTCCCCTCTTTCTGGGGCGTACAATTAGCCCATCGATGGCAGAAACGGACGTTAACAAACAAAATAAAAATTAAATAAATAAATTAATTAGAAGATTTAATTTTCTACTTATCTCCGATAGACGGCGTCCTTACCGTTCCTCCATAGGGTCATTCTACGTCGTCGAATTATGACCGGGGGTCATTTTTCGATGGGGGTCAAAATACTTCGTTACACCTGCACCGGCAGCGTCTTGCCTGGTCTATCCTCACTGGTTTTCAGAATCTAACTCCTCCTCGCTTCTCGATTGCGAGTCCTTTTATACCCGAGAATTTGAATGTTATCATTTTGTGTAACAAACGTAGTAACAAGTAGATCTAACTTGTTACCGCTTATGGTCACAAAATGTGTAATTTGTTACTTCTTTAGGTAACAATGGAGGTGACAAGTTACCTTCCTTTTGAAACAAATCGAATCAAACGGCAAACTAACGGTTTGCTCTAACTTGATAATTTGAAAACTTCAAATATGTTAAAAAGACTACAAGAATATGAAATACATGTAGCTATTAAATATTGTAGAATTACAATTAACTGATGGTTGAATGAAGCTTTTCTTTTTGGCATCATGAATGATAAGGAAACACCTCTGTAACGCTGTGTAAACAACCCTCAATGCACCGCTTAAACATGGCTAACTGATTGCTTCAGCTTCTCGTCAGTCTGGACATTAGTAGCGAATTAGAGTCTTTTCGGGAGATATGCGTTATTCTGCATGGCTGAAACTAAATGACTATTACATGTGTACGTTTTCTGATGTTTCAATAAAATGGTTGTTGCCATATAATGCCCATATCAATCTCGCGAACGGAGATTGGTTAGCTCATTATATGCACAACTCGACAACACATTTTCCCACTCTTTGAGAGGCTAAGCTCTCGCTGCCTAACACTATTCAACAATTAACAATAAACATTATGTAACATCAGAAAACAACACCTCTGAGTAGATTGCTACCATTTAAGGTACAATTTATTTTGAATGAAATCAACGAATAGTTAAAATAGATGCATATTGTGACTTCGTACAACAATAAATTAACAATTATACTTAAAACTGACTAGAACATTAACTGTGTTTCACAGAACCCTTCACTTTACCACATTGGGAGAAAAGTCATTGTCTATTCAATTCACTCAAAAAGCGACACTCTTAAGGTTTGGCTTGCTAAGTGGGTGTTTTCCTCGTCCTCCTTGTCTGTTTTGCTGGACAATGTCTTCTCCATTTGACAAAGTTTCCGCTCTATTGTCTTCATCTCCTCCACTGCCTTGGAGAACGTTTTTTTTCTGCAACGAATAGCTCTTGAATTGTCTATTGCTCGGAAAACCTTATCAAACTATGCAGCGATGGCACTTACGATTGCTCCAGGCGAAAGGATAGCTTCTTTGTCCTGTTTCTGATCCTTGTTCTGTTTCTTGTTATTGTCCTGGTCTTTGTCTTGCTTACTGTCATTAGCTGCCCTCTTCTTTTCGGGGACTGGTTCCTCGTCCTTCCCTTCCTGGATTGGATCCGCATTGAAGGTATTACCCATGCCTAGCTCCTGGTAGAAAAGGTCGGCACTGTTTTGGCCCAGCAAGGAAGGCAGGATATTCTCGTCCTGGCATGGGGTATAGGCTGCAGGGATGTCTACAGGAGTAACAGTTACAGGCACGCTTTATGTCTTTCCCATAGCTGACAGGATACTGGCCCAGTCTTGTACGTTGATCGTACTAAACAGTTCTGGTTGTGAGGTGATCACCGGTAATGGTATTGCTGTGAAGGGTACATCGACTACAGGTGCAGCTGCGGTGGTTGACACCTTACTTGGCCCGTAAGTGCGTGTTGCAGTGGTTGCTATGCCTCTCGTGCTTGGTTTCGACGTACAGCCGCTACTCACCTCAATCTTCCGTGGTGCCTTTCCAAGGTCAGATGCCCATGCTGGATAGGTCCTTCAACGGTGTCGGCCTGTACTGTGGTAGTGCCGGGCTGTTGGCTCCTACATAGCTGACGGCCCAACTCGGGGAATGTCTGTCCGACTTTTACTACTACTGTCTCCTCCTCTTCTTCCTCATCGAATATCCCGTTCATGTCGTACACAACGTTAACAACTTCCCTCATTCTCCATCTGATGGAATCCTCCCTGGTCAGGGCGACCTTGTCCTTCTCCCCAATGATGTAAGGGTCCTCAGCCCTCCGAAAAATGCGGCATATCTAGGAGTACATCCCAACTTCTACTCCGCCTCAATGTGCCTTCCATACTGCAGCACATGTTTAACCAGGACACTCTTCTTCTGAAACCGGAACGAGCAAAGTGCACACCAGTCGGTTATCTGATCCAAGGGCACAGGTTTTAGTATGTGTCCAACCATGACGGTCTTCCTCATTTTATTCCCTTGCAACTCTTGCATTGGTACCCTCGGCTTCTATTTCTTATTTGGTTACGCAACATCGTCGGCGTTACAGCCAGAAAACACAAAAGTTGAACAAGACATTACATGTTTGCCTTCACTATTTTCAAGAGACCATGTTACTGACGCATGTTCTTAACATGTAGGAAGTTACCACATCTTCTCGCCGCGTCTTCACTTCTCATAGTGGTCGCCGTTTTTCAACGTCTTTAAATGTGGCATGTCGGCAAATGCTATGAGCTCATATTCCGAAAGTGAAGGGCATACAATTAAAAGCCAGTGTTGTGTAGAATTAATTCTTACGCTGTCGTGATTGTTAACGCTCATAGTTTTCGCTGACTCCACTCCGTTTATAAAATTAAGTTTTCTCTACATATTTTGCATTTAATGCACATGCAATTAGTCTTTACGGAAAAGCGTGCCTGTAATGCAAAGTTTGTTTTAGTTTTTTACTTAAATGTTTATTCATACGGTTACATAGTTACTAACAACTTTCAAACAGAACTTCTAACTTAGTAACACATTTTTCTTAACTAACTGTTCCTTTCTCTTAATTCTTTGTAAAACTTAATCACATTTAATTCAGTTTAGCGGCACAGTTCTTTGTAAAACTTAATCACATTTCAGTAAAGCGGCGCTGTTGACCGCCCATTTCGGAGGGTTTCTCCCAAGGTATAGGGCTTGAGCTTGTTACGTTGTTATGATGTGCTATCCTGTCTTTTCCACTCTTGTCCATTTGTATCATCAAGTTCAGCTCAGAACACTTTTCCTTTTTTACAAAAGGGCCGTCATACGTCCTTTGGAGCCTTGGCATCACACCAGGTTTCGTAGAGATTCTTGGACATATACATTTTCAAAACCTGTTTGTGAAACGTATTAGATCTTTCCTAAAAAAAGATTATGATCCAACTATATTGCTGCGCACTTCACGTTTGGTTATCGATCAATCTACAATGGATAACTATGCTTTCCTCTTTGGTTGTGCGACGACAGACAGGGCTTAGCACTACAAGATGATGTATCTCTAAAGCCGTCCTTAACCGGGAGAGTTATGTCAGATTTTCGTGCTTTTTTTCTCTCCCTCTCTGTCGTACCCAGAACCAATCCATATCTAACAGTTACTCGTGACTACGGACTAGTTGCTTGAGAACATTTTGACCGTTGCCATAGCGGGTTATTTTTAGCAAGGGCTTGAATATTCATTTCTTTCCTGTGTTACTAGTAATCTTCTTATCATATAATTTTTGTTAGATGTTTTACATGTATTTACTGTGTTGGCGGTCTTTTTGGTTGTAAGGTTGTGGAATTGGGTTTATATTTTATGTACACTGTTCGTCTTTATATGTGAATATAGGAGATAAGAGTGAGGTTGGGCGACCCTAAACCCAGGTTTAACCCCCCAGTGGTTGTTGATAATTAATGTATAATAAATTATTGCTTGCTACTGACCGTACCAAGGCGGGCTCCTATATTCACTTTGCTTTATGTTTGTCTTGCGTGTTGCTTTTTATTTAGTGTGCAGAAGAAGGAATGGTATTGCGTGTGTGTGTGTGTGTGTGTTATGGTATGACTGTGTGTGAGCTAAAATACATCTAATCAAATTTGCAAGAACACAACAATTAACGGACGACCTGTAAAACTGTCTTCTACTTATACTTAATAAGACTAAAGTAAGTGTGGAAAAAAAAGAAATTTTCCATTCAAACAATGACAAAGAAATAATTGAATACAGTTACTTAGATCTATCTAGATCTAGAGTAGCCTACTCTATAACACCGTGTTTTATCAAAACATTTTTCAAACAAAAGATCTAGATACCAGATCTAGATCTACAATACCAAACTGTTGTTGAAATAGGGTTTTAAGTTGCTTGAACAGTATTTCCGTCATATCGCAAGTCTAGGAGACAAGTTGCCAGATCAGCACCTCATTTACATCTAATCTTAAAATATGAGGTATTGATCTAGAAATTTGAACACTGAACGTTTCATATTTACAAGCAGTTCAGTTACGCGTTGCTCTTCTTTTTCTTAAAACATTTTCAAAACAGCCTTCCCAGCTGTTGCCTTTGGAAAGTTTTGTGTCATTCTTTTCTTGAACATAGTTTTATTCTGTTCTGGCACATGGAGCTTTGCGAAAGCGGGCGATACTGTATCTGAGCCACTTTCAGTGCCTCGAGCAGAAGTGCTTGCTTGTGTCGGTGTTATTCTGACATTATTTTGCGGCCCAGGTAGAAGTTCAGTTGACGTTCTTGTTGAAGCTTGAGTGACAGGATCACTGATAAGGGCAGCATTTACATCAACGTGGACCGTTTCATTTGGTTGATTGTCACCGGCTGAAGTTACACTGCTGACTGAGTGCAAGGATTTGCTCTTTCGGACGGCTTACGCTTGGAACAATCAACACCGTTCCAGTCTAAATGGAACAGTCCAGCACGTTTAAATCCGTGCGCTGCGTTTTCACGAGTTGCTACTGTATCCCATGCAGCTTTGAACACGCCGGGGAAGTTGTTTTTTGTCAAGTTTTGGCCGAGGTTTTTAAATTGCCATGCTGTAATCTGACGTTTCCACGAAGCTTTCATAGGTGAAAAAACATCCCACATCGCATGGCTGCAGTACAGTTAACCCTGTATAAGACAGCCACCTTTGGGACCTTGTGAAACTGGCGGTTATGTACAGGTTGCTGTCTTATGCAGGGCTCATCAGAAACCACGAACAATTGAATGCAAGTATGTGTAATTAAAGATAGTTACATAAAGAGTGTACAAAATTACTTTAAAAGAAAACTGTTTTCAATAGTAAAACACATGAAAACATTTACAACTTAAACTTTCTGGTGCTTCTGTTTCTCATGTGTCTTCACAGTCACTAGCTTCATATCGCATGTCTCTCCACCAGCGGCTTTGTGGCTGGTTTATCCCGGTTTTGGGCCTGCTTACGTGTCTGTATCTCTGTTGATTTTTAGGAGATCTTTAAAGATTACATTAGAGCAGTTTCTTTGGTCGTATTCGAATCATCGAGTTTGTTGTCAACGAAAAGTGGGCGGAGCAAATGCGCGAAGATTTACTGATGTCAACGATTTTGGCCCGACTCGAATAGAAATTGTAGTCAACGAAAACTTTGTACGTCCGGACGAATGGAAATGAATCAAACACCCGTTAAAACAGTCGTAATGCTCCCAATTTTTATATACGCATATAATGCCATGTGATCTGGATCCATTCGATTAATTGAGAGGGTCTTTATGTTTGTTTTATCTAGTGACACTAATCACACGGTCACGTGACTAAATCAACGCTCGATTTTAGGGTTTGACAATATTTTGTCAACGGAAAACATCAAAAGGGGATTCGAATAGCACTTGTTGACAACTATTCCAACTAACGCGATTGTTGTCCTGATTCGAATACGACCACTGACATATGTAAAACAGGGAGTAGCACAAAATCTTCTGCCTTTTCATTACTGTTGTCATCGTCATTACAGTTCAGCTAGGACTATGTACAGTTGAGTTTGGCTGCAAACAGAACAACACGATGTCGTTTGCAGTGCACAACTCTGCCGCAGCTCTAGACATGAGGATCGAATGCCCGTCATCAAATAGAATTACAGGCTTTTGGATGGAGCTTTGGTCAACATATAATAGTCAAGAGATATTGTGCAGGAATGAGACAAACAGGTCACTATCCATCCATCCAGATGCAGTGTGCCCGAACAATGCCTCGGGGAATTGAGTAAAGCCAACATCGCGGAAACGCTCACCAGGGTACACAATCAAGGGGGGATTCCCAAAAGCATTGAAGCACACCATTACAGTTACTTGAGTCTTATCACTTGTTGCAACTTTATAAACATGTTGAGCTCCTAACTGGGTAAGAACTTTTCCCGATTTTACGCATAAAATGAATCCACTCTCGTTTGCTTTAAATAACCTTCTGGGGTCCTTGGCCATTGACTCATACCCAGGGGCTCGTCTTCTTTTAGGAAATTAAAAGGTCAGTCAAGAGTACCATGCACAAATCATGTCCATATTGATATTTGTTCGTTGTTGCCCAAGATTCATCGGCAGCCTTTCGGTTGATTCTATAGTACGCCTCTTAAATGCATAAAACCATACTTTACCGGGCAAATTGTCCTTGAATTAAGTCCGTCATTGTCGAGAATTCTTTTAACCACCACAAGAAGTTCTTTTCTGCCGAGTGGGTAACGGATTCAAACCAGTATATCATACATCCTAGTCGCCTTACGTTTTGACATAGATCCATTATTGACACTTTCTATTGCCAATGCCTTTTTGGTTGGTGGATATTGGAGACGTTTCTCCGCCGTTTAAGACAAGGCCAGTTGTTGTATTTTGAACCCTGAAGTACATGAATAACCTTATTTAGGTTCGTCCTGTATAGTCATTGTGGCAGTTGAAATTTGTCTGTAAATGAAACTAGATCAAACTACAGTACTTCCTCTCTACAGTGACACCGAAGGGGAGACAACGAGTGTGTGTTGTTTGGAGGGAGTTATTGCATTTATGCGGCGTCTGATCTGGATTCAAGCTCTTCGTCACTCGTCATTATATTTCTTCTGTCAACATGTCCACTTATAAATAACTTTGAGAAAAACAGCAGACGGCAAAGACAATTTTAAGAAGATATTATTGCAGCAGTGAAAATGTAAGACATACTTGTCTTGTTCGGGGAAAAGCGGCAAGCATTGTTGTAAGGGGGGCTTGTTGTAGGAAGGGCTGTTGTAGAGAAGGAGCACTGTACATAGTTATATATTTAGATATGTAGGTAAGGTCATTCGGGTTACATGTAGATTTAGATCTAGTTCCCTTTCAAGGATGAAAACATAAAGACTAGCGGACTTTTCATTGGGGTAGGAAAATCAATTTACAGCCAATCACAGCTCTCCAAAAGTACTGAAATTAAACAATACTAAGTTAAAAGATCTATGTATCAAGTTGTACAAAACTGTAAGCAAATTAAACGATCTGTATAGATAAGTTACTGGGTCATTTCATCAAACCATTTTAATAAATAAATTTCAGTTTCATGTCAAGAGTGACGTCGGGTAGTTTCGAGACTTTCGACACCTTTAGACTGTAAACAGTAAGCTATACCAGTACCGCATTACATTTGATGGCATTTTGTGTCAATAAATTATGTGAAAAAGTAGAGTTTTTGATTGGTAAAAACGGAGATCTATCTGCCAATCAAGATTTATTCCTTAGTCAGTACATTAATTTATCTGTTGAGTTGTTTGACAGAGACAGGAGGGGTAACAGAGACATCACCACTTTCCAGAGGTTTTTGACTGTGTATCTTTATTTGTCTTTAGTTGCTTTTTTTCCTGAAACGTCTGTGCATATGTTAACAAATTTCTACTACTTCCTGTTCTATATACATTTTTTTCAAATTATTGTATTGTTACCTCGGGTTCTATTGCAATAATTTTCTTTAACTTGTTTTCGGTATCAACTTTCTTCCTGGTCTTGTACTTCACGTTCCTGGTATTCGCACCTTCGTACAGTGTGGTTCTGTGGTTTAATTGTCAATAGGGGTGTATCACTCTGTTAATTTGACAGAGATTGTCCCCTCTGCCAAGAGCTAAAAGGTAGGCAGGTCGGAAGGAAGGCAGGTCGGTGGTTTTTGTCCCATGTGCTGCTTTGAAATGAATGAGGTTGACCGAAAGCGTTACATCTCAGCTCATCATTCATCTGTGCTATATGGTCTATTATGTGTCGCAGAGCCGTAAACCCCAACTCATCCAGCTATTGAATAGTTGCCCGATATATTCTCTGTGCAAACGTTTTTACTTATATGATACCAAGTTTCCTTATAGCTTGAACCTTAAAAGACTACGTTTTGATGACGTAAGCATTGACAAGCATTGTTTGACATGTACCTAGTAAGCAATGCATGCTTTGGTCGCAAGCGACAGCGTTGCGAAAAAAAAAACCTACACGTTCGTATTTCAGTAAAAGACTTGCTGACCTTTTTTGACATCGACTTTGCCGGATTGTACACGGCAGTTATCCTCTCTACCTAGAAGCTCTATTACAGTGTTTTCATTGTACTTGACAAACACGGTCTCTGTTCAACTTGTGTCACCAGAGACTTTGATTTGGTTTTCATTATAGTGCACATCTTGACAAATAAATACGAAAGACTCAAGCAGGAAACGCAACACAAACAATACGCCCACCTCTCAAGCAGAACACACACAATCGTACCAAACACACACACACACGCGCGCGCGCGCGCAACACCACTCCCCCACCCACACACTAAATAGAAAACAACACGCAAGACAAACATAAAGCAAAGTGAATATAGGAGCCCGCCTTCGTACGGTCAGCAGCAATCAATAATTAATTATAAATTAATTATTAACAACCACTGGGGGGTTAAACCTGGGTTTAGGGCCGCCCAACCTCACTCTTATCTCCTATATTCACATATAAAGACGAACAGTGTACATAAAATATAAACCCTGTTCCACAACCTTACAATCAAAAAGACCGCCAGCACAGTAAGTAAATACATGTAAAACATCTAACAAAAATTCTATGACAAGATTATTAGTAACACGGGAAAGAATTAAACATTCAAGCCCGTGTTAAAAATAACCGACTATGGCAACGGCCAAAGTGTACTCAAGCGACTAGTCTGTAGTCACGGGTAACTGTAAGACATGGATGGGTTAAGGGTACGACAGAGAGAGAAAAAACAAAGCACGAAAATCCGACATAACTCTCCCGGTTAAGGACGGCTTTAGAGATGCATCATCATGTAGTGCTAAGCCCTGTCTGTCGTCGCACAACCAAAGAGGAAAGCATAGTTATCAATTGTAGATTGATCGATAACCAAACGTGAAGTGCGCAGCAATATAGTTGGATCATAATCTTTTTTGATGAAAAATCTAATACGTTTCACAAACAGGTTTTGAAAATGCATATGTCCAAGAATCTTACGAAGTCTGTAAATCACATCACCATAAAACTCCGGATGTGAAATACCTTGCCGCAGAAAAGACTTCAAGTTACATTTATACTTGTTAATGAGAGGAAGATTTCTATAAAAGAATTTAGAAAAACGAATAAGTTGTAAAATACAAACCCCGTAAGATGTAGAACGGGGAACATCGCCATCTAGATGATAATTTACAATACTAAAATCAAAATCATCTCGTTTATCGTAAATCTTAGAAGAAACAATTCCGTTATTTATTAAAAGATCCAACTCTAAAAATGGTGCCGATAAATTTGACTCATTTGTTTTATTAAGGCGTAGTTCTTTTGGGTAAATAAAAGGAAAAAACGTATCAAAAAATGGGTTGTCTATATTAAAAATATCATCTAGATAGCGCGATGTCTTGTTAAAGGCTTCGATCATATCTGCCTGTGTATCAGGTTTTAGACTTAGCATAAAGTCCCTCTCATAACAGTACAAAAATAGGTCTGCGACAAGGGGCGCACAGTTTGTACCAATAGGGATACCAATCACTTGGCGGTATATGGTACTCCCAAAACGTACATAAATTTATATTATCCAGAAGAAATGATAGTGATTTACAGACATCGGTGCAAGTCCACATAGTGTGATGCTTAACCGTGTCATTTGTAAAAAAAAAAAAAATGCACGATCAGTATTACACGCCAGAAATAGTTTTCTTTCTCTGGCAAAAGTCTTTTCAATAAGTTGTATAAGTTTAGATTTTATTAAATTATGAGGTAATGTAGTATATAGTGTTGAAAAGTCATACGTTTTTATATTGTAAGCTTGGTATTTCTATGTTCAAGCTTCGTCAAAATTTCATTCGAGTTTTTGACAGACCAAAACAGATTAAGTCCAGAATTTTCGTAAGTCTTGTCCCAATACCTTTGAACATGTTCTTTTATTTAAATTAAAGACGATGTCAAAAGTTTGGAAAGCTTAGTAGTAGTACATGCACTTGAATTAGCAATAAAACGGGACTTAATATGGTGTTTTGGTATCCAGTACATTGTAGAAAGTTTTTGACATGTAATGTTGACATCAGCTTTTAATTGTTCACATGTATCAAGATGATCAGATACTACATTACGCCCCGTTAAATTGGTTGATGTATAGGAATTGGTATTCACAAGTTCCTGGTTTAAATATCAACATAATGTAATCGTCATACAATTATCACATTATTTGATGCTTTGTCGGCAGGAACGAGTAAATACTTGGAATGAAAGTCTTGTATGCCCTTCTTTAAGTGACGAATGTTAAATTTAGGTTTAGGTGGTAAAAGATGGTTATTGGATAAATAGAACGAAATCCGGGTATCGATAATATCAAAAATTAATTCTTTCCATTTTGAAAGAGCGTCATTTTCAGCATCTTCTCTTCGGCACCAGTTGGTACTATAATTATTCAAAGCTTCCGAAATATGATTGCGGCAAGTATAGAAATCAATTAAGGCAGGTAATCTAAATTTAGGTCCCTTACTCAAAAGCGGTCTTATGCGTTTATCTTTAATGATATCAAAATTGCCTGTTATTATATGACCCACTGGAGCGTAACAAAATTTAGAAGAGGTACAGTCTCATGTATCTGGTGTGTTTTCGAGAATTTTAAGATCAGAAACAATTTTATTGTAGTTAAAAATTAACCCTCTTACAGATTTATTATACTTATAGCAAATAATACGTGGTTCAAGATTTTTGAAATGATTTGGAATAGCATTCATCACATTTTTGTTTCGGAGAATACTTTGTAAATCTATGAAATCAATACCTTTATTTATAAAAGGGGACCTTAATGAAATATCTTTTGTGATCGTTTAAAGAATCAATATGAGGTCTGAGAACATGCTGAGGGGCCTCCGTGGCCTAGTGGTATTGTCACTGTGACTTTACATCACTAAGCTCCTCACCGCTGTGAGTTCGAATCCCAGTAGGGTCGTTCGGAATTTTCATGTGGGGAAGCCTTCCAGCTGGCTTGCGGAAGGTCGGTGGTTCTACCCAGTTGCCGATTTGTACCTGAAACAGTGCATAAAGGACTTATGGGGTCTTCCTCCACCTATAATTAGCTGGACGTCGCGATATGACTGAAATACTGTTGAAAGCGACGTAAAATCAAAACAAATCAAAATGAGAACATGCTGAGTATAACTTTGTATTAAAACAGAGGATATGTGCGTAAAATTATTCCATCAGCCGTGTCGACAATATCTAAGACGACAATGACAACGAAGGCAGCCGAGAAAGCATTTTATGTTTACCAGAATGTAACAGCAGATTATGCAAATCTGTTATAGAAATCGACTGACGTGATTTACGTTTAACATTTCCATTTATACGAATACCATGCGATCTAGATTTACGGTTGCGTGTAGAATAAATCGAAAAAATATCAATTGAAGGTTATTTAGAAATATTGCCAGATTGGTATATATTATCATTCAAGCCTAAAGGAAAGGGTGTCTGTAATAGATTTTAATCCGTTTTAATTCCGTTATAAATCTAGCCTTACATTTGAAACTATTAGTAGCATTTTTATCATACGTAATATGTTCGACAGGTTGAATTGAAATATAATCTAATCCATGTCCAGATTTCCGAAAATGTTGATACAGAAAGTTCCTCAGTTTTTTGTTTCTACAAGTATAAAGATGTTCATTAAACCTAGTTTTGAGGGGACGACCGGTTTGCCCAACATACTGGATACCACAGGTCCACAACCTGGTGCTTTTCAAGTTAACACGTATATAATATGATTAGTTCGTCAGTTGATGTCTGAATCTATGACGACACTAAATAATCTACCCTTTACTGTTGATTGTATAGTAGACTTGCAAGATAAATAATTGCAACACGCTCACCTCTTAGCATTGCCCTTTTCAATAATAGGATGCACTCTACGTTTTTTGTTCAGTGGTCGTAATAAAACAGAATTATTGCGTTGAATAGAATATTTTAGAGGTGAAAGCACCACTTTTAGACCATTATGAAAACAATTATTAAGAGAAAGAGATGGAATGTGAAAAGAAGATGCCGAATAGAGCTCAAGTGGTGTTAACTGTACGCACGGCTGTAGTGATGCAAAATTAGTAGTATTTCTAGGGATATGAACAGAACACGCAGAGTACATTCTAAGTGGTGTAAGGGGTATTAGTAGTCCCATGTTTAAGAGAGGTAAGTGAGCACCTGTCACTATGTATCGATTATAACCCTTCTGGTAGATGTCTGTCACTGAGGTTTTGGGAGGAGCTTCAGTGTCGGTTGCGATAACAGTTGAAGAGGTTTTATTTGCTCTCTTTTCTCAGAAATTCAATTTGGGCTTTAAGGTCATTTACTGCATTTAAAACAGATCTAGAGGCATTGCCTGTTTTAATCCTGCTTTCACTTTCGTTCTCCAACTCGATCGATCCTATTCGTTTGCTCCACAAGTTGATACAACAGGTAGGAACAATATTACTTAGAAAGTCGTCCTTCCAATGTGTGTGCCCGACAACAGAGATCCCGATAGTCTGTGTGTATGTGTTTAGTACTAGATGTCACATTTTGTTTTGTTTACGTGTACTGATCCTGTAAACATGTACATCGTTGGGTATTTGAAAATCAGCTTGTATCTTACTAAGGAAGAGTTTAAATAGTAAATCAGACACGAATTTTATTTCAGTTTTCTCCTTGGTGACCTCAATATGGTATAAAAATTCCATTTAACTTCTCCATGATGGTTGAAAAGGTAGAATATAGGCTAACTCAACATGAAATCAGCCATGTGTGACGATATTACGTCATAACAATAGCTTCATAATTTCATGACGTCATAATGATTGAACTGTAATATAAATCATAGAAATCACTCAAATTTATGTTTTAAATTGAAAACAATTACCGGATATCTTCTTACTTAAGTGTTCATGTTTCCATTTCCTTGCTGTAAACCGTACATCACATATCGAATCGGAAAATTCCGTCCAATACTCGTATATCCACGTAAAGGTCATTGCCCCGAAAACACATGACACAAATTAAAAAGAGTTCAAAATTCACGTTTGTAAACACACTGATTCTTGTAATATTTCGTCTAGTTCATACATATAAGTGTTATGGTCCACCCTCTCTGAGCATAGCCGGAAAAGCGTTGATTTTGCCGAAAAATACGAAACTTTGTATGAGCGGTTAAATTACTTGGTATGAGCGGTTAAATTGTAAACTTGTTATTTATTAGCACGTGACTCCGACATTGTTTATATAGGGGCGTGCGCGAGTGGTGGTAGAATGTATAAAACAAATTCATACAGAAAACTACATTCTATTCCAACAGTTTCGTCCTCCGGTATTTAAAATCATTAGACTCTGTTGGAAAAGTGAATAAAACAGCTAGAACAACGACTAGCTATTTCAGGATAGAGTAAGTATCTGTCAAGATTTACAGTCACAAGGCCGACCCTACCTAAGGCCAACCTTAATTTGTATTGTAGACCTATAGTCACAAGGCCGACCTTATGTTTATATAGCAATTAGGTTTTTACACCTCTTTTACCGGCATGTATTTGATGGTAGATTGTATATAACACACACGAGCCGGCAATTGTTGCAAAGACCCAAATAATAGTTTAGATCCAGATTCTTATAACATAAATATTTTTTATTAAAAAATCATGTAGGCCTACTTTAAAAATAGACATGTATCTAATTGTTTATAAATAAACATTTATGTTTTTATATAACCGACACGAGTCGGCAATTGTCGCAAATAGCGTAATAATAGTTCAGATCCAGATAATGAGCACCATAATATTTTTCTTTTAAAAAGGATGTTATTTAAAAAAAAAAAAAAAAAGGGTATGTAAATGTTTATAAATAATTCTTAAACATTTATGTTTTTATCTATGTTAGCCTTAGTATTCCATTAGGGCGTAGAAAAATGTGACTGACAGTATATGATATGCCGAGTTATTAATTACTTACTCATAAGAAGCTAAATATAAAACAAAATATAAATGCATGTTTTTATTTTATTCTGTTTTCAGAGTGTACATTTTACATAGCAGATAATTTGAGTTGGTCAAATTTAGAAAAGATGCTTCAGGAAATAGTACAGATTCAGATCATATGGAGCTGTTCAAGAACAATTTTAAACACCTGTTACCGATATTTTATGGTGTTATGTTGAAGGTAATAAAATAAGAGGAAACTATTAGAAATCGATGTAGAATAAAATGAACAATTTTAATTTAAAATATTTTCTTATAGAGACCTGATTGATTTTTTTATTATAAATAGAGATTGTAACGATGCTCTTGGTTAATGGACCTGTGATTGTATAATTATGATTATGTTGATGAAACAACACGTACTGTGTGTTTACATTAGTGAATAAAGACACTTTGAATCTTGAATGTGTTCACGGTCTGCGCTGTTGGTCACTGGTTGACATTTTTAGTTAACCATGGCTAATGGTTTTTGAAACGTCGTTACTATTTGCATGTTTTATCTGCAATATATATTGCATCAATTTACAAACGTCGAATTCTGTTTTATTTTCTTTCCCTATAGAAAATCTAATCACGGTTTACACATTGAATTCAGACAAGGTACACTCTGTAAAAGATACAAAACATAACGTTATCAAGAGATTTTTCGATGATGATCTGGGTCTGAACTACCTATATATAAATATATATACAGCAACAACTGACCATGAGCTGGGTCTGAGGTATTTAGTAAGTAAATTACCCATAAATACGGTAATGAAATTCTGCAATGACACTCATTTGCATAAAATATAAAGCGATTATGATCTGGGTATGAACAATAAGTATGCGTCTATCGATAATTGCCATCACGCCTGTAAAATAGGTGTGAAACCTAAATTGCTATATAAAGATAAGGTCGGCCTTGTGACTATATGTCTACTATACAAATTAAGGTCGGCCTTAGGTAGGGTCGGCCTTGTGACTATCAACCTCTGTCAAGCCTGTAACACTTTTAAAGATCGTGTTTTTACCATTGTATGTATTATTGTGATTAAACGTTCTTTACTTTAATTTTTTACTACCTATCCCATAGATACAAGTTTCTTCTTTAGCAGAACTTTCATTAGAATTATTATTACAATATAAAAAAAATGTTGGATTGGGTTTGTGACAGGTAACCTTTGTATCACTTTTTAACTCTTGGACAAAACCGCAATAAGGTCTGTACGTATATGGCTAAGGTAAAACTTTTATTTGTTTTGAGAATGACCATAAATATAATATAAATTTATTCAAATAACATTGTCTTGGGTTTCAACTCTACTTTGAATGTTTCCAGGCACATGTGACTGCAGTTGTTCCCAATTATTGAGAATGGGCGTACGTGTAGATCTACAATTGTATGCCAGAAATATTGATGCGACACTCTACAGTAGTGAATGCCTTGATAAACTAGACAGTAGACACAGACGCAAAGAGCTATAATTAAGGCTGATATAATTCTGGTACTATGATGTAAGTTTACCTTAACAAAAGTCTGGCCCCAAATAACCTTCACTTAAAATTATCAATCAGTTGTTATTATTCTTGGTCAATATAGGAGGCAATTTGGTCAACGGTTTACATGGAATTGTAAGACTCATCCATTTGTATCTTGAAATGGGCTGTCGCTGCTTGATTACAGACAGTGTTTGTTGCTGTAATCAAGTAGAAGCCATTTTATGAGGAAGAACGCAGTCTAGTGCACTTCTTGATGGTTTCAGTTGTTGTAAGAATAGTGAAATGTTTTAAACTAAAGATGCTAGCATTGTTTACTCTGATTCTGGCTGATTGGAATCACGGAGTAGTTAGATCTCCGTGTTGGAATGAACTACAATTAATGGAAGAACATGTCTTATTTCGTTTTCCGTGTTTCAGATATCGACCAACCAGATTTTGTTGATTTCAACAGACTGACAATGTTAAATATATATCTATCTGATGGGTGAATAGATGAGGTGGCTTAATGGCACTTGAACACTGAAAAGGTCATATAGCATTAGCGCCGATGAGTGATGAGATGACGATTAGGGATGATTTCAGGAATATGAATTTATGAGTTTGACCATGTCAGGGCTGTCATTTCTCCGGATTTTTTGCCAGTATATGGTAACTTAAAGCAGGCTGAAAGTAAAGCAGAATGCGCCCTAAGGCGCATCCTGCTTTAAGTCAACTTATGGCAGCCCTGCCATGTTGGTTAGTCTTATTCGCTGCTATATGTATAATAAATGAGTAGTAAACGTATGTGCTAACCTAACCAATACACATTTTCTCTCTCTGTCCTTCTCTCTTTCTCTTTTCTCTCTCGCTCTCTCTCTCCCTCTCTCTCTCTCTCTCCCTGTCCCTGTCTCTCTCTCTCTCTTTGTCTAACCTAACCAATAAACACTTTCTCTCTGTGTCACTGTCTCTCTGTATCTCTCTTTCTGTCCCTGCCTCTCTCTGTTTGTCTGTCTGTTCATTAACTATCGACGGTCATGTGTGTCTCCATGTACTCTCTCCATGTCTCCCTCTCTCTTTCTCTATCTGGTTGTCTCATACTCTCACTCTGTGCCTGCATGTTATGTCTCTCTATCTCAATCCATCTCTCTAACATATCAATTAAAATAAAATAAAAAAACAGAATAAAAAAAACGAAACAGCGGTTGTTTCCCGTTTTTGTGTAAAGCTTGTGCGTTTCGCCTGTTAAATAAGATTTTCATTATTTTATGCGTATGTTGTTAGGACTTAAACACTATATACGAGACGATATAATAAGTTTCGAATCGCCTTTGGGGCGAATATATGAAGCTGTACTTCCGGTTAATCTGCACGGATAGTTTTAAGCTGATTGAATAAATATAATGCTTTACAAAACCAGCAAGTGTGTCACGGTATTTTAATATATGTGTTCTTTATATTAAAGTATATTTGTTAACTGTCTAGAAGTTTAAGGAGTTTTTTTTACTTTTAAAGAAAGTTTCAATTAATGTAATCCTATAAAAGCAGAAAAAGTTTGTTAATTTCGGATATTACTAAAAAGCGGACACTCAAGATCTGTCTGTATCAATATAATCTGTATAAATACATTGCAGTACTGTAGTTATAGCGTTTGCGCAACGGTAGCGACCTGGGAAACTAATTTAGTCCCACTTTAGGACAGCTGTTCTAAAGCTGTTTACTGACTGCACGCATAGGTTGTTGTCTCGAGTAGACTTTTTTGTGCCCTTTGACGGCCAAAATTGCATTTAGCTATTGAATGCCATTTTGGATAAAATGAGAGCTTTGTAAAGAGCGATTTCATTGGCTGGTAGATTGGTTCCCTTATACATTGCGCTGAACACTAATAACTATCGGAAACAGTAAACTGTAATTCGTGTAAATTAAAAGGCGCCATTAACGGTTATTATTTATTCTTAGTCTGAATCTGAGTTTATTACACCATAGAATCCTATTTGAAACGAGATTATTTTACCGTTACTCTGTCATCTCCCAATATTGAATTATCTCCCCTTTTCTCATGAAAAAATCAATTTTGTCTTAATCTTTTGTCCCAGAGACATACAGAGAGGGATTCCCAGGTCGGGATTTTTCCTTCTTTCTCTTTGTAACAGGTGTCCGTTGAAAGGAAGTGACGTAGTTTGAGGCAGTCACGTGACTTTTGCCTTCACCCGCGCTTATTTAACTACGCCGCCATATTGAAAAAACAAACGCATAGTGATCAGTTGTGTTTCAGATTTTCTCTTTATAACGTTTTAATACGATATTTTGTGATTGTATTCATATTAAACTCAATAAATATGAGTTGTGGATTAAACAGAAGCTATTTCCCGTGTTTTTGCTGTTAAATCGATGACTACTCGGTGTTGCTTTTTATTTATTTTTTTTAACTTGTTTATGAAAAACTTGCTTCTCGACGGCGTGAACGCGGCATTTTCTTCATTCACGATTATCTGAAATCTTTTATATAATTATTTTATGTAATTGACAATGTGTTGCGTCATTAAAGTGAAAAAATGATGAATAAATGAGCAGAAAAAAATGATGTGGAAAATGGCGACTCGCGTACCAGCGGTATAAGCCAAAATGGCTAGCCGTAAATGCTTGGATCTTCAGAGTCAGGTTTCAAATGTTAATAAGAATTAAATTTCCATGTAGCTGAGTCTTACTTAAGTAGTGGCCTTATTTTCTTGTTCATATGTCGATGCATTCTGCTACAAAATTTAATTTTAAAAAGACCACCCACAGGAGTGCTGAATATAAAGAGATGAAACTGAGCCTTGCTACGCTTAAAACATTGGTTTGCACTTTCAAATATTACAAAAAAAGTTGTTTTTCACGTAGCCCAGGCTTAGTTTTATTGTTGGTTAAATTTTCATGTTCATATGTCAATGCATTCTGCTACAAATTTCACTTTTAATGAGACCATCTGCTGAAGATGGATATAAAAAGATGAAACAGACGCCTTGCCGTAAAGGCTTTAAACTACAGTTTGAGCTTTTAAAATTTCATAAAAATGAGTTTTCAATGTAGCTTGGACTTATTTCAAGTTGTTGCCTAATTTTCATGTCCATATGTCGATGCATTCTGTTACAAGTTTTAAGAGACCACCCACTGGAGCGCCGAATAAAAAGAGATGAAACTAAGCCTTGCTACGCTTAAAACTTTGGTTTGCGCTTTCAAATATTACAAAAAAAGTTGTTTTTCACGTAGCCCAGACTTAGTTTTATTGTTGGTTAAATTTTCATGTTCATATGTCAATGCATTCTGCTACAAATTTCACTTTTAATGAGACCATCTGCTGAAGATGGATATAAAAAGATGAAACAGGCGCCTTGCCGTAAAGGCTTTAAACTACAGTTTGAGCTTTTAAAATTTCATAAAAATGAGTTTTCAATGTAGCTTGGACTTATTTCAAGTTGTTGCCTAATATTCATGTCCATAGGTCGATGCATTCTGTTACAATTTTTAAGAGACCACCCACTGGAGCGACGAATAAAAAGAGATGAAACTTAGCCTTGCTACGCTTAAAACTTTGGTTTGCACTTTCAAATATTACCAAAAAAGTTGTTTTTCACGTAGCCCAGACTTAGTTTTAGTGTTGGTTAAATTTCCATGTTCATATGTCAATGCATTTTGCTAGAAATTGAATATTAATGAGACCATCTGATGTAGCTGGATATAAAAAGATTGAACAGGCGCCCTGCCGTAAAGGCTTAAAACTTCAATTTGAGCTTTTAAAACTCGAAAATGACGCGTCTTTTAAGAACTGTGATAGTGTTTAATAACTGCGGAAAATAATAAAGAAGCAGTGATAATTATTTCCAAATTCTATACATAAGTTTGTTATGGCGACATCCATAATACCTTGATTTAATCATCGGGTATGATGATTATATATATATATAATTATTAGATCTAGATCTACGATAAAATAATCTGATAATCAGAGCGATATTGTGCTGATCTACAGGGCTCTCGCTAGGCCAAAATTTTAGGGAGAAGTGACTTCTCTCTGAGCTGAAAATAGGGAGAAGTGCAGAGACTTAAGGGAGACGTTGCGTTATCAGCCAAATGAATTGGATCACACCCTACTTACAATATTATCTAGAGTGAACCAGGGATAACAGTACTTAAAGCAGCAGGTCTTTCAGTCAGCAATGACTTCATACTTGTTGCTTTAATTACTAAAAATCAAAGCAATATTGAGATTAAGTTAAAAGAAAACATCTATAGACAGTCACATTTGTTCAGATTTAATGCAAACAACTCATATACAAACCCAAAACACATAAATTCAAAGTACTGTAGTACATAGTGTTGAGGACAGTGTTGAACTAGATGCAAATTTCACATCCCCATCACTGGCTCATGCTGCATAGTCACTTCTTTAACCCTTTGAACCCTAGTCCCGCCTATAGGCGTGCTTTTCAAACAGTGTACATGTGAATAGTATACTTGTCCTATGCAAACAGTGAAGACCCTGACCAGAGGGCTCCGAAAGGAGCCCTCTGATCAGGGTCTTCACTGTTTGTCACAATGCCAAACATTGACAAAAACAACCCTTAAAAGTCAGAAATGGACTAGACTAAAATGGAAACTGGAATTGTCCATTTAAAGTTTCAGGGAGGAAAGAGTTAAGATATGTAGTTGCATGGTGTCTCTAACAAATTCAGAGTAAGCCAAGTCCCTTACTCATCTTTCCCTCAAACTCGAAATGTTGATCTGAAAAATATAATTGTACAGAGTATCTATAAAATCCCAGTGAGTTTAGAAACATCTGAAAGTTAAATAAATCATGACATCAACGTATTTCTTGTTGTTGTTTTTTTAATTTTAAAAGCCAATAATCAGGTGTACATCCGTATTCAACTGTCTCGTAATTCAAATCAAGCTGCAATTTTTTTTCTCTCTCTCTTTTAAATAACTTTAGTTTTGATCTTGTATTCGATAACTACAAACCACCTGCTTGTCTTTTTCGGCGGAGCTGTCTGGTTTCTATTTAGCCACACTTTCTGTTTGGCCACACATTTCAACCAATTATATTTGATCAGAAATTTAGACTTGAGAGCACCTGTTGAAACTGAATAGTCTGATTGGATAGTAGCCAGGGCTCCAGATAAGGGAATTATTTCAAAACTTAAAATCTTTATTTGTGCATTAAACCCTGTGGTGTCACTAAACATTTGAATTGTCTCTTCGAGACAATCAAAATGAGTGGTAACACCATAGGGTTTGGTGCTGAAATGAGTGAATAAATGTGATTTGTTTAGTTTACTCCCTCTTATCTGGAGCCCTGTAGGCTGGTCTATGTCCAATTACAGTTTTCCCAGATATGGCTGTGAGTGTAAAATTTAGAGACACAGACCAGACTGTTTACTACACTGGGGGCTGATTCAATTGAAGATGACATCTGAAATACAGAGGAAGCTAGGTGTTTTGTAATTGTTTACTACCAATTTGTTTTAATTGTTAACTATTTGTACACATTTACCATACATTAAAAGCAATATTAAATATAAATGGCCTCAAGTGAGTTAAACACAATTGTGTGGTTTCATCATTATTTACAAGAGTGAAGTAGAGCAGACTGTTGAATCTGTACATTTGTGTATGCTATATAGTTTGTTTCAAGAAACTCAATGAATGAAGTTTGATATATAGAACAATAGATTAATGTGAGGATCTCCTACCAGTAGCTAGGATATGAGTTAAATTATTGTTTTGTTTTGCATTTCTGTACATGGTAGTTTTGCATTTTAGATAAAAGTTACTGTTTCAATTGTATACTTTTATTTTTTGCTTTTCAATCCAAGATATTACAATTCTTTGAAAACCTCAATTTCATACAATTTTGCACACCCATCTATATAGCCTTAGTTCAACCACTCATTCCGCCGAATATCTTTTTTAAAGATATTTCTTGTTTGCAGTAACTTTGAAACCAGTTGCGTAAGCATTGTTTTAATTTCACAAGTGTGACAATTATTGCTTTGTAACCAACGGTTGTTTATATAGTTATTAATGCTGCATACCTTCTCAATCATCGAGCCGACTAGATAAGGGTGTGATTCCTTCGCTGATTGCCTCCACAGGTTTATTAAGTGCCAGTCATTATCACTTCGAAAGCCTCTAACGCTTATCAAAACAAACATGCCGCCATATGCATCAGTGATTGTATCCTTGTTGTAAACTTCGCCCTGATTGGCTGGTTGATGTTTAAAGCGCTTTCATTGGTTAAGAGGTAACCTCCTTCAGCTGACATACATAGTGGTGTGTATCGAAGCGTGTTTATCCTACTCTGCTGTGTAAACATAAGCTGACAGCGATAGGGGTACAGATTTATTGATTTATTAGTTAGGCTAGCCGCTAATTGGCCCTGTTTATTCGGCGAAGTGAATTTCGCCCTGCATCTTCGAGAAGGCGAAATCACAACAATTAAGGCGACTTAATCGCCCTAGTCCCTCCCTAGCGAGAGCCCTGATCTAGACCTAAATATTGAACTGGCTTAGATCTACCAACTCGTTTACAAATCAGCATTTTCTACCTGGTTCGTCTCGGTTTAAGAATTCAACGTTACAGAAATTCTAAATGAAAAAAAAAATTAAACATCACTAGATCTACATATTGTACGGATAGATCTAGATCATTTTTCTTTCTTAATTTAATCATCGCGATTCTCTAGATCCCGATCTGATAGAGCGATCTTACTTTACTCCAAAACCGATTTTAGTTTTATTGTTTAATTTCTAGGTGTAGCTTTACACTTGTCATTTCTGTCGAAAAAATAAAATTAAAACAACTTTTAGATAGGCCTAAATGAATTTAATTTAAGATTTAAATTCGAGTTTTATGGTAGACTCTAGACTTTAAGCAGCGTGCACGTAGCGTAGATCTAGATCTATACAAAACCACTAAGAGCTAGAAGTGTCTAATCTTCTTCTTTTTTTATTTTTAGATCTTGGCTTTTTGTTTCGATTTAACCCTTTCCCCCATAAATACGCCTTTTAACGCCTTTACTTAATTCCTTCATATACTGAAGAAATTAGTTTCAATATTAAACTGTCACAAATAAAAATCATATGAAATACTTTCTGTATTTTAGCAGATAAAAGCTTAAAGCAGGCTGAAAGTACTTTCAACCTGTCTTAAGTGGTCACATTTTTTCAGAAGTAGAAACAGGCTATGGGGTAAAGGGTTAAAGGCTCATGGCGTGTAATGGCATATTTAAGTAGCTAGCCTGTGTTTGAAATCACAACCCTGTTTGACAAGTGCGGCTAATTAGATTACGTAATATGGATCTTTATGCCCTGCAGGCCTCAAGCTTCTTCACAGAGGGGGTCTTAGGCAGAAAAGGGGTTGTGTTTAAACATTTCCGGTTCATAGTGTACAATTTGCGTGGCAGCTTAATTGATTAGTGGTTGATGATGAATGTCAGCATGAAATTAGATCTAGATCAAAGCTGCCTGCCGAAATATATTCTGAATCAGTTTCGATTATGATTTTTATAGATCTTTATATTAGCTCAAGATATAAAACGATAAATAAAAAATGACATTAATACAATAAATGAACACTCGGGTCACGTTATCTAGAGTGTCCAGTTTTTACCCAGATCAGAATATTAAATACTTTGTTCAGCAGACAATAAAACAGTTTGGATCTTAATCAGACATTGCGAGTCTAAATGCTAGATGATAAATTGATAATCCACATTTGTCATGTCAATGACTGTGCAAAAAGTTCAGCAACAGTTTGGATCCAACTGAGATATTGAGAAACTCTGTGATTGAAAGATCCAAACTAGGGTTTTAATGTATTGAAAAGCTCATTGAAGAAACTTTGATCCATACGAGAGACTGGCATTTACAGTTAGGACCCAGACTGTACTTAAAGGTCAGCAACAGTTTGGATCCAAATGAGATATTGAGAAACTCTGTGATTGATTAAGATCCAAACGATATATCCTGGTACCACCATTATTCGAACACCTAAGCATATTCTAGTCAATTTCAATTGTTGTGTGAATAAAAGTTATTTTTTACATGAATACTTGATATACTGGGCGTTTTCAACTTAAAATCAAAGCTGACCGTGCTAAGAGTTCAGCAACAGTTTGGATCCAAATGCGATATTGAGAAGCAACCGAATTCAAAAAAAAAAATCTGCTTTAATCTACAATTTAGATCTACTAAGATTAAGACACAATTTCTTATGGTACTTTTCAAGACTATAAAGTGGAAGAATTGTCTGTAGTCGAGGAATCATATAAAGGTATGAAAAATCACTGTACTAATTGCATATGGAAATCATAGGCAGTTATTACTTTTTGTATCCAACCCGAAATCTCTATCGTCTGTCACTCGGATAAATGATTTCCCTAGACGCTTGACATGCGATTCATCCAGGTAATCGAGGTCGGTCCAGACGCTTGGATATCGATTTTTGGTAAGCGCTGCGTCGTATCCACTGACGCTTATCTTGAGCATCTGTTCTCGCGTTTACCCGGTCAAATCTCGCTCAACGGTCTCGTTAGCGAGATTCACCGTACCTGGGAATCCCTCTCTGTATGTCTCTGTTTTGTCCGGAGCATTTCTCTTGACTGTTACACCCTAAGTTGATTAAACTTGTTACAGTGATAGAAGATGACATTAGGAAGTGCAGAACACAAGACCCGTAACTCTCACATCTCCCAATTTTGAATTATATACCTTTTTCTCATAAAATAAATCAATTTTGTCCAGAGCATATCGCTAGACTAGCTGTTACACCATAAGATGAAACTTGTTACAGTGATAGAGGATGACAGAAGGAAGTGCAGTACACAAGAACAGTAGCTCTGTCATCTCCCTATATTGAATTATCTCCCTTTTATATACGTATGATGTCGTGGCGCTGTCCGTAAACTTTTTCATGTACGATCTCTAACTCAAACAAATTAAGTCCAATCCTTTTGAAACTTGGTCAGAACGTGTATGACCATAATATCTCGGTTAAGTTCGATATCAAGCACGATTGCCCCGGACATTCAAGAGTAATGCCCCTTTTTTCGTCAAAAATGGCATTTTAGTTTGTCCGCTCTCTACTCTAACAAATTTATTCCAAACCTTTTGAAACTTGGTCAGCATGTGTATGACCATAATATCTCAGTCAAGTTTGATAACCAGCAAGATTGCCCCAGACATTCAAGAGTTATGCCCCTTTTTTCTTCAAAAACTGGCATTTTTTAGTTTGTCCGCTCTCTAACTCGAAACAAATTTATTTAAATCCTTTTGAAACTAAGTCAGCATGTGTATGACCATAATATCTCAGTCAAGTTCAATAACCAGTAAGATTCCCTCAGACATTCAAGAGTTATGCCCCTTTTTTCGTAAAAACGGGATTTTTTTAGTTTTTCCGCTCTCTTAACTCAACCAAATTTATTCCAATTCTTTTGAAACTTGGTCAGCATGTGAAATACAATAATGTCTCTGTTATGTATCGCAACCAGCAAGATTGGGGTAGACATTCAAGAGTTATTTCCCTTTTTTAAAAACAGGCATTTTTTAGTTTGTCGGCTCTCTCACTCAAACAAATTTATTCCAATCCTTTTGAAACTTTGTCAGCATGTGTATGACCATAATGTCTCGGTCAACTTTGATAACCAGCAAGATTGCCCCAGGCATACAAGAGTTATACCCCTTTTATCGTAAAAAAACGGCATTTTTTAGTTTGTCCGCTCCCTTACTCAAACAAATTGATTGCAATCCTTTTGAAACTTGGTTAGCATATGACCCCTTAAGTCCAGGGTTCTTCCCCTTTTTTCCACTTTACCTTGATAGGGTTTTAGTATGACTACATTCTAAGATCGTTTTGACGGGCGTATAATGTGCCCGGCTTGCGGTGCTCTTGTCTAAAAAAAAAATTGTGCGGAGCATATCTCTTGACTGTTACTCTGTAAGTTAATGAAACTTGATACAGTGATAGTTGATAACATAAGGAGGTGTAGTACACAAGAACCATGACTCTTGTCATCTCCCAATATTGAATTTTCTCCATTTTTCTATTTAGAAAAAAATAATTGTACAGGGCATTATATCTCCTGAGCATTGCATTGTAAGTTGGTGAAACATAATTTATCAGTGATATGGGATGAAACAGGGAGTGCTGTACTGAAGAACCATAACTCTGTCATCTCCCAATATTGAATTATCTCCCTTTTTCTTGTAAAACATCAACTTTTCTGAAGCACTGTAACTTGATGAAACTAAATGATTTGTTAGAGTATCACAAAAAGAAGTGAGGTACACAAGAATTATACATCTGTCATCTCCAAATATTGAATTGTCAACATTTTTTCATAAAATTTTTATTTTTTGTCTGAAGCATATCTCCTTAACATTACGTCATAAGTTGATGAAACTTGATACTGTGTTCACCTACTAAACATGCTATACTTTGGGGGTTTAGCTCAGTGTGAGCTTTTGCAATCCTTGAATGTCCGTAGTCCGTCATTCGTCGTCCGTCGTCAACAATTTTAGTGTTTACAAACTTTACATTCTAGAGACCACAACTTTAATCCAATCTTTCTGTAACTTGCTCAGACTGTATATTACCATAAGAGTTCAGATGAGTTTGATTATGGTTGAAATCGGACCAATATGTCAATAGTTATCTACCTTTGAATTGCTGAAAATGCCATATTTAACAGTGTTTACACTCTAGAGGCCACAATTTCAATTTAATCTTTCTCAAACTTGCTCAGATTGTATAAAGTTAGTAGAGTTAAAGTTAGTAGAGTTTGGATGAGTTAGATTATGGTTGAAATCGGATCGATAGGTCAAGAGTTATCTACCTTTGAATTGCTAAAAATGTCATATTTAACAGTGTTTACACCCTAGAGGCCACAATTTTAATCCAATCTTTCTCAAGCTTGCATAGATAGTATATTACTATAAGAGTTTGGTTGAGTTTGATTATGGTTGAAATCGGATTAATAGATCAAGAGTTATCTACCTTTGAATTGCTTAAAATGCCATATTCAACAATGTTCACACTCTAGAGGCCACAATATTTATCCAATCTTTCTTTAACTTGCTCAGATTATAAATTACCATAAGAGATTGAATGTTTTTGATTATGGTTGAAATCTGACCAATAGGTCAAGAGTATTCTACCTTTGAATTGCTGAAAAAGTCATACTTAACTGTGTTTACACTCTAGAGGACACACTTTGTATCCAATATTTTTTAAACTAAGTTACTTGCTCAGATGGTATATAACTAATAGTTCAGACGAGTTTGATTATGGTTGAAATCGAACAAATGGATCAAGAGTTATTTGCCCTTGAATTGCTGAAAATGTCATATCTAACACTGTTTACAGTCTTGCAACTACAGTTTTCGATGGATTTTAATTATACTTGCACACAATGTATATAGCTATAAGTTCTCGAGGGAGTGCAATTATTGTTGAAATCTGACCATTGTAGCAAGAGTTATTTGCCCTTGATATACTTTGAAATGCTAGAAAAGGCTTAATTTAAGTATTATTTAGGCTCTAGTTATCTGCCCTTGATGTACTCTACTTAGTACTATACTAGAGTAGTTCATATTCCAATGTTGTTTGCATGCTATACTACAAATTTGAATGGATTTAGAATAACATGTGTAATATTCAATGGTAAAGCTATCAGGCTTCATTATAACAGATGAGCGATATCAGGGCCTGAAGGCCTTCTTGTTCCTTGTGGGGAGCATCCATCGTTGGGAACGATAATCTTGTTCATGTACGGTTGGTGTTTATGCAAATACCCATGTTCTTTGAAAGCTCCTGGTATTTAGATTTTTTAATTTCTTTATTTATACTAGTAGCAAAACGGTGGTGGAACGTAAACGATCAAGTCAGATCAAGTTTTATCTATTTATTAATATACCGACGTTTCAGGGTTACATACAACAAAATCACAATTAAAAAGTTTACTGAGGTCGACTTTTTTCGGTACTTTTTATCACGTGTCATTCATTATGACGTCATGACGTAGAGTTTGGTAGCCCATGGAGATGTGTCAGCTTTAAAAAATGGTGTCTGCCCCGAAAAGATCTGGGCCCACACCATTTTTTAATGCTGCCGATTTTTGGTGATGTTTAAAAATAGAGGTTAATGGTTTATGTACGTGGATATGAGAAGTTATATATGTGATTCAAAAAACCGAATAAAATCTAACCTGAAAAAGTCTTGAGAGTTTTTTAGTCTATGACAATATTCCATAAATGGAGTAGATAAAGATTTGAGTGTTACTGTCATTTTCTTTCTCATCCAGGCATATAGTGGCGTCGCTATCTGAAGGCGTTGCGTCCACGGGTGTGGCCCAGTAAGTTGACTCGTCTGGGGAGGTAGTGGTTTTCTTGGCTTCCGGTGGTGGACTGATTAGTTTAGGTGTTCTGATCATTTCTGTTAACATGGGCTGGATGTCTAAAGGTTTATACGTATATAGATGGTCCTGGTACTGTTCTGAATCGTGGCGTTGCCTCAAAAGGTGGGGTCCAATTTTGGATGGGTTCCGGGTTGGGTGGGTTTACTTCAATTTTCAAAAATTCTTTTAGGAATATGTTGTGAGATTTTTCTGCATGTGACTTCATAAAATCCTTTCTGGTGTATGTTTTGGGGCATCCTGGGCAGACGTAGGCAAATCGTTTACTGTCATGTTTCTTCCAGTGTCTTTTGAGGTGGTAAAAACTTCCTGTTATCATTAAGTTACATTTGGCGCATTGCCGTAATCGTTCCCCTATAAGCCTGTATTCTGGTGTAGAATTCATTATTGAATAATGTTTAAGCCGGACGGTTGTTTTGTCTGGAAGATTTCTATGTAGCTTTCTTCTGTTCTTTATTTATAAAATAACATTTTAATTCACAGAAAATTTGAAATGTCCAAAACTGACCATAGTTTTACATTACATTTCGCGGCTTAATGCCTTTAATTTTCATAAAAAAACTCTTGAAATATTGACACGGGTCATTAACAAATTAAGAAGACATCAAATGTTCTGACCTTTCAAGTGGCAAGTCAATAAAGCAGTTGTTATCACATATTTCTGGTAGCCGCGAGCGCCTATGTTGGCGAAATAGCAAGTGTGCCTCTACGCGACGTGTGGTTTATGGGTCTGGTTGATAACTATAGTGTCACTTATTGGAGTAGTGTTTTTTTTCTCCGATAGTCAAGACAGCAGTTATCACGAGGGATTGACTAATTGCAAACATGATGCATCATGCCACTTTTAATGCGCTGTTATTGGGTGGTCGCTTAACACAGGTTTACTTTGTTTTCCACAGGTTCATGGTATGGAGTGATAGGACGACCAGGTCTTGAAATGATTTGAGATCACTGCCTCAGTGTTCATGGTTAGTTGTATTCCATGATGCAACAATACAGTGAGACAGGGCAACCTCAGGTCTACCCAGAGGGTGTAGCTGTTAACCCTCAAACTTACATAGACCAAACACCAGAGAAACATACTTCTCATCAGTATATGACGCTTGCACCTGGAAACTCCGAGACATATTTTCCAACCAAGTACAAATTCTTTTCAAAGAACGAATATCATGGAAGACAAATTTATGACAGCAACTTAAGCCCAGTGATCAGTTCAGTTCAGAGTATTCATAGAGAGCGTTGGAGCCCTTTAGATAGAAATAATGGTGTTGATCACCCAAAGTTTACAAACATGAAGAAGACATTGAATCTTAGCCCGAATTACAATGCAGCACTTAATACCAGAGCTCCGGATAAGGTAGGTATTTCAATTACAGTTGAGCAATAATAACTCCACAGTCTCAGGACAGTCCAGATCTCCTCAAGACTAACCCATTACTCAAGAAATACGCTTTTAGCTTATCTAAGCTTGTTTAGGATAAGCCTTTGTAATCATTGAATGCCCACTGTGCGTTGTTCATCATGCCACAATTTTATCCAATCTTTTTCAACTTGTTCAGATTGTATATGACCAAAAGTCTTATGGTCATATACAATCTGAGCAAGTTTTGATAAGTTTGATTTTGGTTGAAATCGGATCAATATGTTTTGAGTTATCTGCCCTTGATTTGTTGAAAATGCCATCTCTAACATTGTTTACAGTCTAGCAATTACAGTTTTCAATTAATTTTGATTATACTTGCATACAGAGTTTATAAGAGTTCTTGAAAGAGTGCAGTTATTGTAGATATCTGATATTGGGGGTATACTGGAATCATTCCTCTGCCTGTCTATCCATTTGTCTGTTGGCAGAATTTTGTCTGGAGCTTAAATCGGCCATCCTTCAACAAAACTCTTTAAAATTATGCAGTATTGTTGATCACCATCTGAAATTTTTACTTTTGATTCATTATTTCGTTCTTGAATTTCCTCCCCTTTTCGTAATTTTAATGCATAAATTTTGTCCTGAGCTTTTCTCTGCCATCCTTCAACAGAACTTGGTTGTTGCCAGTGATTGTCATTCAGATGCTAACCAATGTCAAATCCCAAGTAATCACTATAGTGTTATATATTGCATAGACTCATTTTGCTTGTTACTTACTTTAGATGCTTTGTTGTGTAATTAGTTTCATAGATTAAAACCCAACAAAATGTTAAGAAGCTTCTGCTTTACTTTTAGCCTGCCTTATCCCTTTACTCCATAGGTTGTTTCTAGTATTGAGGACAGGTGATCACATAAAACATGTTAAAAGTAAAGTAGAATGCGCCTAAAGAGGCATTCTGCTTTACTTTCAGCCTAATTTAAGCTATTGTTTGATAGGAAATAGAAAATATTTCTTTTGGTACATGATTATGAATTTATGACTGTATAAATTAGAACTATTTTCTTTAGTGGAGGAATACATTAAATGTACTAAAAGGCGCTTCTAGGGAGAAAGTATTAAATTAAGCATCAGGATGCAGAAAAAAATGCTTCTAGCATCTCGTTTAACAGGTTTGAAGCATGAAAAGGTACATCATTTTAGATATAGGTAAAGGTTAGCTTTATTTAACATGGCATATGGTAAACAACTAACATAAGCTCATGAGCTTTTATTGCGACGAACAAGGTATACATTAACATACTATTTGGGCATTGTAAGGGTTACTCACTCATATCTGGATCCCTGACTGACTAGGATTTCTTCTAATTTCAGATAGATGCAAGTTCAAAACCACATGTGTATGAATATTACTGCGGTGGCTGTTTGTGTCAGTATGATTCAGTCAGCAGGCTACACGAGCATCTTCAGCTACACACAGAGGGGGGCTCCTATTTCTATAACCACCACACAAGAATGGCATTCCCAAAGTTTGATTCAGTATGTAAAGACACCCAAACCATTGGGCCTTTGAATGAAGACTTAGATGCTCATAGTAGATCAAACAGTGAAGTAATTGAGACTGAACAGAGTGATGATATTGATGCAGCGTCTAACAAATTTGTTGATATTGATAATAGAAATGAGGATGATTACTGTTTACTAAACATAGATACCAGTAATAACTGCTCATATGCTCATCAGAAAGAAAAAAGTGTAACACTGGAGACAGTTGACATAAAGAAAGAAAAAAGTTGTGAACCAGTCAAAGAATTTGACAGTTTCTCAGAGTTAAAGTATGAAATTGATACTGTTGTTGATGTTGAAAATGATAATGGTGATTATGATGATGATGGTGATGATGATGACAGTTATCACAATAGTGAACATGAGTCTGTGGAAGACTTTGATGCATACATACCCCCAAGCGTTAAACAGTCTAAGAAAAGTAAAGCGAAGGAGGAGACTTCTCCTACATCAAAAAGGGGTAGACCATCGACCAAAGAGCCATTGATAAACTGCAAAGTGTGTCAAAAAAAGTTCAGACACAAAACATTGCTGAAAGACCATGTGAAGAGGGAGCATAAAGACTTGAAGTTTGTCTGTGTGGTGTGTAGTGAACAGTTGGAAACAGAAGCTGAACTCCAAGACCATAGGAAAGTTAAACATGCTAAAACGTTCCATCAGTGTGAACTATGCAACAAGGTGCTATGCTCCAAGATGGTGCTAGAAGACCACTATCTTGTACACAAGGGTATTAAGCCATTCACCTGTGATATATGTCAGCGACCATTCACACGACAGTCTCAGCTGAGAGGCCATATGCAGATACATTCTGAGGTACAAAACCTGCTCTGTGATTACTGTGGGAAGGCATTTAGTTCCAGGCAACGCATGTTAAATCATGTCAAGTACTGCGGCAGTAAGTCAAAATCCATATATTATAAACCTATTTCCCCATAATACGCCTTCTTATAATTTATTCCTCCACTGAAAAAAATAGTTCCCTTTTATACAGTCATGAATATGTATCATAAGAAATATTTTCTATATCCTAGCAGATAATAGCTTAAAGCAGGTTGAAAGTAAAGCAGACTGCGCCTTAAGGCGCATTCTGCTTTACTTTCAACCTGCTTTAAGTGGTCACATATCTTTAATAGTAGAAACAGACTATGGGGTAAAGGGTTAAACAGTGAAGATCCAGATGAACCTTACCCCCCTTGAAGCTGATTTTAAAGTCTTTACCTTATGCATAACAGAAAGTCATTTCAATCCATTACCCCAAAGTCTGTTTCTATGTTTTGAAGACAAGTGACCACTTCAAGTAGTTTGAAAGTAAAGCAGAATGCTTAACTTTCAACCTGCTTTATGCTACCATCTGCTTAGAAAGTATTTGCTTATATGTCATTGTCACAATGTGAAAATGTTGGTGTGGTTTGGAATTTTGACTGTAACCATGGCATTTCAGAATTATGGCCCTTCAATAATTTAAAATTGACCATTTCAGACTAGTAGAATAGTCTTGGTTAGTGGTAAACAATGTTGTGCATAAGTAGTACATTTGTATATGCCTGTCTGTCTGTCTGTCTGTTAAAAACTTCTACATTATTAGTCTATAGAGGGCTAAATTTGCTCCAAACTTTCACAGATTATTTACTTATATGTGAAAATGTAAGTGTGGGTTGATATTCAGGGATGGGATAATTTTGAAAAAAGTTATTGCCCTTCAATTGATTTCCTACATGAATATATAGGACAAAAGAATGTGTGCAGCTAACCATTCTTACCATATTGGAAAAATTTGCTCCAAACTGTCACAGATTAACTACTAATATGTGAAGTTTTTTAAGTGGTTTGGAATTTTGGCGGCAACCATTTTGACTGAAGTTATGGGGAATAGTGGAATACACAGAGGACACAATAAATGAGACATGAATATTTCTCAAAAATAAATTCTAGTTCAACAAGTTTATGACCTCTTACTGTCTCCTACCCTGTGAAGTGACCAGGTATTAAAATCTTCTCCAAGACCTTGCTTGTAAGTGGAGACTATGGGACAAAATGATGGATGAAATCAAGAGTTAACAAAAGTTGGGCTGTATATAATTCTGGTTCCAGGGAAGGGCAGTATCCTGAGTATTCTCAAAAACTAAAATCTTTAGGTCTTCACCAATTCCTTTAGTGTTACTAATGACTCATTAGAATCATCTTGAAAAGAAGATTCTAAATTAATGAGAAGGCACATCATTGGGTTTGATAAAGACATTAAGAGAGACTCTTAGAAAATCTTGAGTTCACTCCCTCTTATCTTGATCCCTGTATAATGTTAACATGTCACGGACAAAGTTGACTGAATTTCTGTTCTGTTCCGCTATTGTAGATATCAAGCCGTACAAGTGTGACTTCTGTGATATGGGATTTGTGTCCAATTTTAGTCTTCAGCGCCATCGTCGAAAACACACCGGAGAGAAACCATTTGTGTGTGAGGTATAGTGGCTTTCTTATCCTTACAAGGTTTAAAGAGCTCCAGATTAGGAGAATATTTTGAAAACTGAAATTTTTATTTTTGTATCAAACCCTATGGTGTTACTACTCATTAGAATTGTCTCAAAGAGACGATTCCAATGAGTAGTAACACCATAGGATTTGGTTCTTAGAAGAGTGAGAAAAAGTTAAATTTGTTCAGTTTACTCCCTCTTATCTGGAGTAATGTTGGCAGGCTCCTTGTAACCCCATTTGCACTAATTATTAATAGTATATTATGTTGATGCTATCTGACAATCATGTAGACCCAGATCAGATAGCTCCTGAATGTACTTCTATTTCTTTTTGTAGAAAACTTTATCTACTATCATCCAGGGATCATTCTTAAGCGCAATTTCCACGATAATTCACACGAAAATGAAAGAAATGGCATCAAAATTTGTATGATTAATTTTGAAATTCGAACATATATGTAGGATGCTTTTTGGTGGCTCTTTTGTTTTAAAAAAACCCACACACATTGTTTCTTCTTTTATTCATGTCAATAACCTAATTTTATTGTAACTCAGACAGTAATTAAACATTTACAACTTTGGTACAGATGCCTGATTAGAAATTCAGAGACATATCTAGGTCTAAACAACATGAATCATGTTGTGTAGACCTAGATATGTCTCTGAATTTCCAATCAGGCATCTCATGATGATGAATAACCCAATGTTCTTTCAGGTGTGTGCATATGCCAGTAGTTACCGCAATCTCCTGACCCAACACATGAGGACCCACACAGGAGAGAGGCCGTACAAGTGCAAGTTTTGTTCACAAACATTCTCTGTCCAGTGTGCTCTCAAGAAACATGTCCGCACCCATACCAAGGTCAGTGTCTTGTTCTTCTAGCTTAACCCTTCATCCCATAGCCTGTTTCTAGTTTTGAAGACAGGTAACCTCTTAAAACAGGTTGAAAGTAAAGTAGAATGTGCCTTACGGCACATTCTGCTTTACTTTCAGCCTGCTTTAAGCTATCATCTGCTAGGGCATATCAAATATTTCGTATGCTGCATACTCATGACAGTATAAATAGGAATATCTTCAGTAGAGGTTTAAATTATATGTGTTTCAGTAAAGGGTTGAAACTTGAAAGGGCTCTTATCCACAAGTGCAAATCATTATAATTATGTTCAAATGATAAAGCAAATATTCATAGGTATATAGTAGGATAAGGTGGCCGCTGGAAGTATAAACTTGTTTTAAAGGCTATGCACTCTACTGTGCGTTAACCATAGCTTGTTTTCAGTATTGAAGAATGGAGACCCATGGTTCCTTTAACCCTTTCCCTTATAGAAGCGACTTTTAGCGCATTCATTTTATTCATCCGCTGAAGAAAGTAGTTCCAAATTATACCGTAATGAATATGTGTCATATTTAATACTTTCATTATTCTAGCAGTTAATAGCTTAAAGCAGGCTGAAAGTAAAGCAGAATGCGCCTTAGGGCGCATTCTGCTTTACTTTCAACCTGCTTTAAGTAATCACATATCTTCATTACTAGAAACAATGCTATCAGGTAAAGGGTTAAGCAGGCTGAAAATAAAGCAGAATGCTCCATAAGCCTGCTGTAAGCTAATATCTGCTAGGATATGGGAAATATTTCTGGTGGTGCATATTCATAACTATAGATGAGCAATGAATTGTATAAACAAAACTAATTGCTAACTTTAGGGCTCCAGATAAGGGGGGAATTTCAAAAATTAAAATCTTTATTTCTGCATTAAACCCTATGTTGTCACTACTCATTAGAATCGTCTCTTTGAGACGATTCTAATGAATGGTAACACTATAGGATTTGGTGCTAAAATGAGAAAGAAAATAGTGGATTTGTTCAATTTACTCCCTCTTATCTGTAGCACTTAGGGGTGTAACGATTCGGCGGTGTACCGATATATTGCGGTGTGAGCTGAATAATATTGCCCCGCGGTTCAGATTCAGAAAAACCGATTTTCTTTGCCTTATTTAAAAACGGTCAAAGAATGGACAAACTTACTTTTTGTTTCGCGGAATTGTTTACGAAACAACGCGTAGACGCAGTCCGGTGTTTTATCCATATCCCTAGTCCGTGTAACAGTAATTATTTCGTTTCCGTTTAATCTTGCTCAACGAGACGCTCTTATTAAGAAACAAACAGCGAATCAAGGGCCCGGTTGAACAAGATTAATACAGTAAACACGATGGCAGATGCTTGTTCCATACTTACACGGTAAATTGCAATATATTGCGATTCGATTTCTCCGTATTGCGATATACTGCGATGCGGGTTTTGGCGAATTGTTACACCCCTAGTAGCACTGTAACTTGCTATAGGTGATTTACCCTTGGCTAAGACTTTTTGCATGACCAGCTGATATGGGATATCTAACTACCGGTATATATAACTGATACCTAATATCTAACCCTGTAATTAGCGCTGGTATATTATAATTTCTAATTGTTAAATAAATAATATATAATACAGTATAACCTCTGTTGATTGACACCCCTGTTAATCAGAACCTACTGTTTATTACAGATAAGTTTACTGATTGCTAGGGTCCAACATGTTAATAGTAAAACAAAGCCCAACAACATCACACATCATCACTTTTCTTGTTCAGGAGAAGCCATATGTCTGTTCATTCTGTAACAAAGGTTTTACACAGCGCTGGAATCTGAAGACCCATGAGCGACAGCACACAGGAGAGACCCCGTACAAGTGCAAGGTGTGTGGTATGGGGTACAAACAGAACGTCCTGTTAAAGACACACATGAAGACCCATTATGAGACAGCCCACGAGGTTATGTCTTTACAAACTGTGGAGCCAGGAGTAGTGAATATACATAGATAGCATCAACTAGTTGATACCGGTAGATGTTCACCCATTACCCCATAGCCTGTTTCTAGTTTGGAAGATAGGTGACCACTTAAAGCAGGTGGAAAGTAAAGCAGAATGTGCCTTAAGGCGCATTCTGCTTTACTTTCAGCTAGCTTTAAACCACCATCTGCTGGGATATAGACAATATTTTTTATGGCAATATTCATTGACTGTATCAAGTGGAAATATTTTCTGTTGTGGAGGAGTGAATTAAAGACGGAAAATTGCGTATTAATGGGGTAATGGGTTAAGTACATTATAACTTGTCAGGCAAACTTGTCTTAATCTTTATCATGCTAAGTGTGACTTGGCTAACACTTGCAGACAGTTTGGATCTAGAACAGTCTGTTCTGGATCCAAACTGTTTGACACTGGTATTCAACTTTTATTCATTTCAAAGTAAATGTAGAATTGATTTTGTGTCTTTTTGCAGACAATGTATTTGGAGCAGACGACAATTTAGCATTTATGATAAGGGTGAAGCAGTCACTAAACTCTTACTATGCTAGAAGCAGATACAGTGGAGAGTGTGTTATTCTTTCCCAATAAACGCGTTTACGCTAAAATTATTATTTGCAGTGCAAACAGTTTGGAGCCAGATCAGACGCCGGGTAACCCGGCGTCTGATCAGGCTCCAAACTGTTTGCCACCAAGATAAACATGAATTATCAGAATTGTCAAATAGTTGTATTTTTCTACGTTTTAGTGCTTTGCGTTTGCGTACGTTTGCGTTTAAACGGGAAAGAATAACAGATTCTCCACTGTATGTGCAACAGGGATTATCTTTGCAAACAATTTGGAACCAGATGAGATGCCATATAACGCTGCGTCTCAGCAGGATCCAAACTATTTGACACTTCGACCCTGTTTTGAAAAGAAGTTTAACAAATTCGTTTTTTAGATAATTTGCAGGAGAATTTTTAGACAAAAATTACAAATAATGCAAAGACTTAATATGCAATAAATTATCAGCTATTAACTCATTCACCCCTGAAACTTTTAATAGACAATTCTAATTTCCAGTAAAGTCAATTTTTGACTATCTAAAATTTATTTTAACAATATATAATGACAAACCGTACAGTACTCTCTGATCAGAGTCTTCACTTTTTGCAAATGACAAATGTACTCTTCACAGGTACACTGTTAATGGCAAGTTTACTCATTACTAGGGTTGAATGTGTTAAGGCAGGTGGGAAAAAAACAAAGCAGAAAGCTCATATTAGAGCTTTGTGCTTTACTTCTGTCCTGCATTTAGCACTGACATGTATTTAAAGATCAGCTTGCATTTGTAAAAGGTGGTCCGGTATGAAAGTTAATACAGTTAAATCAGTGCCATTTTTCTTTTATATTAAGTAATCAAACTTGTGTTAACTAGAGGGATTGTTGACCCATTACTCCATAAATACCCCCCTTTGAACACCTCTAACTATTCTTACACTTGGAAAAGTATTTCTTAGCTGGAAAGTTCTGGAAATGAATCTTGGAAGGTACTTCAATTAGTTTTCCAGACAGAAGCTTAAAACAGGCTGAAATTAATCTAGTAACCGGGCATTGATCAGCATTGAAACTGTTTGCTACTCAGATTAAGATGAATTGTCTGTTTTTATGCCCCCGCTACGATCAGATGTGGGCATACTGTCTTACCCCTGTCTGTCTGTCTGTTCGAGCGCACGGACGGTCACTTGTTGGGTATAGAGAACAACAGATAACAGTAAATTCCATTCATTCCGTTGTTATTATTGGGTATTTTTGTGTATTGTTGGGTACTTTTAACAAAAGAAAAACCCAACAAGTGTCCAAATGTAAGGACTTCTGTTCATCCCACATACAGTACATATACTTTGTCCGGCTAACACATACACTTACATATACTTTGTCCGGCTAACTCTTCCTACAGCTTTTAAGCTACAACCTTATAACTTGGTAGAGTGTTAACACATTTACCATAGATGTGCATATGAACAGGATTTAGATCTGCTATAATTTTGCACAAAATTACAGACAGTTGAACTTAGTCAAATTTTTGCCCACAGAGGCATCATATTTGTGTTACAGACAAAACCATCCCTCTAGTTTTAAAAATCATTAAGTTTATTGCATTGCATTGCATTTCTGTTTTATTTAAATGAGAAAGAATAACATCTCAATTAGTGCCAAATCATTTGGCTAATCCCATGGTAGAAATAATTGGAATCTGTCTGAAAAAGTGAAAACAAATTTGTTTTGTCCACCAAAAAAACCCATTTCATCTTAAGACCAAAACACATAGTAGACAAAATGTGGTGAGGCCAACTGGGAGTAACGTTTTTCTCCTCTGTAATTGATTCTATTTAGCACTATGATGTATGGCAATACCTTGGCTTCTGTGCTGCTGCAAGACAACTGTTTCTAAAGAATTCTTGTACACTTAACCTTGTATTAACCCATTCCCCCATAAATATGCCTTTTTACGCCTATAATTAATTCCTCCACTCCACTGAAGAAAATTGTTCCTTTTTATACAGTCATAAATATTTATCATTAGAAATATTTTCTATATCCTAGTAAGATAATAGCTGAAAGCAGGCTGAATTTAAGGCGTATTCAGCTTTACTTTCAACCTGCTTTAAGTGGTCAACTATTTTCAATACTAGAAACAGGCTATGGGGGAATGGGTTAAACTTTACTCCATATCCTGTTTCTAGTTTTAAAGTCACATTGTCACTTAAACCATTACCCCATAGCCTGTTTCTAGTTTTGAAGAGAGGTGATCACTTAAAGCAGGTTGAAAGTGAGGCAGAATGTGCCTTAAGGCACATTCTGCTTTACTTTCAGCCTGCTTTAAGCTATTATCTGCTAGAATATAGATTTTTTTTCTTATGATTCTTATTTGTGACAGTATAAATTGGAACTATTTACTTCAGTGGAGGAATATAATTATTAAAGGCGTAAAAAGACGTATTTATGGGGTAATGGGTTAAAGCAGTTTTAAAGTCATTGAAGCAGGTTGAAATTAAAGCAGAACGCACCTGAAGGTGCATTCTGCTTTTCTTTCAGCCTACTTCAAACTACCAGTCTACTAGGATATAGATAGTATTTCTTTATTCATGCATATTCATGACTTTATAAAGTATTTTCTTCAGTGGATGCTTAAAGGCGTATTTATGGAGTAATGAAGGAGAAAATGTTTGATTTGTTTAGTTTACTCCCTCTTATATAATTATCACGAGGGCTAACTACGTATTTTCATCAAACTGTATAGCTACGACAACCTATATAGGTATTATAACAGATTTGTATTGCTACGAAGTCGGTGTATATAGTGAGAAATGTTTGTCTACGAAAACAAAGTTGCCTTCGTAGCAATACAAATTTGTTATAATACCCATATAGGTTGTTGTAGAGTAACATTTTATCGTAATATCTAGTTGGCCCCCAGTGATTATGGAGTCCTGGTGCTCAAGATGAATTATTGTGACCCAACTTTGTCAGGCATCAGCTGTTGTCAACATGTTAATTTATAATTCAAAACCACATGCCTGATTGCAACCAAACTTTACAGGAATGTTAAATGGGTCAAGTTCTTTCAATGGTGTTCAAAGAATTTGAAACAATGCAGAACTCTGGTTGCCATAGCAACCCAAGTGCAAAAATAAAGAAATCTTAAAAAATCTTCTTGTCAAAAATAAATGACCAGGTTAGTTTTATGGATGGGTTGTTAGCTCACCATTTTGGAGAACGTATTCGTAAGAGCTTATGCTATACCCCCTGTTTGAGTGTGAGCATGGACCAAAATTACAGTTTTCTTTGGACAAGTTATCCAAGAGAACAGTGTAGCAGTTTCTTTTTTGCATATGCTTATATTTTGGTGAACATATCACCTTGCCATTTAGTTTTATTCTTGCAAGCCTAAGCAGCCGCCAGTGTATATTGTGGTGTTCCCAAGAGATTGGAGATTTTTTCCTTGACAATGGCTTCGTTAAATGGTATCATTTTACCAAGCAATATTTCTTGTAACACATGTAAATGTAAATGATGTTTTCTCTGTAGATGCAGAGGCATGTAGTGATTGTCATGTCCGTCCGTATCAGGTTAACTAGATTTTACCTTCTCATCTAGCATCAATACTACTTACTCAATGTTTAGATACTTATAAAGTTGTTGCCTTGGACCATTCCCTATCAAACCAATATCACCAACCTAGATTTTGACTTTTGCCTAATTTGGACTTGCAGTGTTATAATAATAATAATAATAATAATTCTTTATTCAATCAGTAACTTGAATTAACAAATTCCTCGTTACTCTTAACATATTAACATACACGTTAACATATTTACAGATGGCCAAAGTGGCCAAACAAACATGCATATAATAATAATAATAATAATAATAAAAGTATTTCAAATGATAGTAGATTTATTTTCGAAAATTTAGAATTTGAGGTTGAACTGCTATTTTCATGAAAAAAAAAAAGATATTAAATGATCATTTTTTGATAAATGATTAGATAATAAAACACTGACTCGTACACAAATCAATCAAGGTAGTTCAGTGCAGATTTCCTCATATCAAAAGCTTCATAGATATACCTTGATAGATTTAGTAAGGTTTTGGAACTATTTGATTTCATCAACTCTACATACTTATAAGCACTTGGGTTTTGGTAAAAATAACGTTTTAGATATTTTTTTCTTAAGTCAGTATACAGAGTACATACTAAAACAAAATGAAACTCGTCTTCTATGTCATGCTTGTAACAAAACACACAATACCTTTCCTCTCTTTCAGTTCTACCTGCACCGTAACGCCCGGATTCAATTCTTAAATTATGGGATGATAATCTCAACTTAGCTAAAATATACATGTACTTCTTTGGTAAAACAGTAAGATAATGTTCGTGTTCAAAAGTTTCTTTGAAAAATTTGTATGTATATAAAACGTTGTAAATGGGACCTTTCTTGGTTAACTAGATTTTACCGTTTCTTCTAGCCGCTTACTTAAATGCTTATATTCTTATACAGTTGTTGCCTTAAACAATTCCCAATATACCAATATCACCCAACCTTGATTTTGACCTTGACCTAATTTTGACTTGCAGTGTTGTAAATGGGCCTTTTCTTGGTTAACTAGATTTTACCATTTTGTCTAGCCACTTACTTAAAAGCTTATATTCTTATACAGTTGTTGCCTTAAACAATTCTCAATATACCAAAGTCACCCAACCTTGATTTTGATCTTGACCTAATTTTGACTTGCAGAGTTGTTAATGGGACCTTTCTTGGTTAACTAGATTTTACCGTTTCATCTAGCATCAACACTGCTTACTTAAATGGGTATTTTCTTATACAGTTGTTGCCTTGGACCATTCCCAATCTACCAATATCACCCAACCTTGATTTTGACCTTGACCATGACCTTGACCTTATTTGGACTTTTTAGCTCACCTGGCACAAAGTGCCAAGGTGAGCTATTAGGATCGCTGGATGTACGTCGTCCGTCGTCTGTCTGTCTGTCTGTCCACAATTGTTCGTAAACACTCTAACGGCTACAAATTTCATTGGATCTTTATGAAACTTGATAACAATGTTTGTCTTGATGAAATCTAGGTCAAGTTCGAATTTGGGTCAAAAACTAGGTCACTAGGTCAAATCATAGAAAAACCTTGTTAACACTGTAGAGAATACAAATTTTATTAGATCTACATGAAACTTAATGACAATGGTTGTCTTGATGAAATATAGGTCAAGTTCAAATGTGGGTCATGTCCGGTCAAAAACTAGGTCAGTAGGTCAAATCATAGAAAAACCTTGTTAACACTCTAGATGCTATAAATCTCATTTGATCTTCATGAAACTTGGTCAAAATGTTGGCCTCATTGATATCTAGGTCATGGCTGAATGTGGGTCATGTCCGGTCAAAAATTAGGTCAATAGGTCAAATCATAGAAAAAGCTTGTTAACACACTAGAGACTACAAATTTCATTAGATCTTCATGAAACTTGATGACAATGGTTGTCTAGATAAAATCTAGGTCAAGTTCGAATGTGAGTCATGTCTGGTCAAAACCTAGGTCACTAGGTCAAATCATAGAAAAACATTGTTAACACTCTAGAGGCTACAAATCCCATTTGATCTTGATGAAACTTGGTCAAAATGTTGACCTCATTGATATCTAGGTCAAGTTCGAATGTAGGTCATGTCCGGTCAAAAACTAGGTCACTAGGTCAAATCATAGAAACACATTGTTAACACTCTAGAGACTACAAATCTCATTAGATCTTGATGAAACTTGGTCAAAATGTTTGCCTCATTTATATCTAGGTCAAGTTCGAATGTGGGTTATGTCAGGCTAAAAACAAGGTCACTAGGTCAAATCATAGAAAAACATTGTTAACGCTCTAGAGACTACAAATCTCATTAGATCTTGATGAAACTTGGTCACATTGTTTGACTTATTGATATCATGGTCAAGTTTGAATGCGGGTCATGTCTGGTCAAAAACTAGGTCACTAGATCAAATAATGAAAATACATTGTTTCCACTCTAGAAGCTACATTTCTCATTTGATATTGATGAAAGTTGGTCAAAATGTTTGCTTTATTAAAATCAAGGCTACTGTTAAATATGGGTCATACCGGGTCAAAATCTAGGTCACTATAGGTGAAGTTTTACATGGTGTACCAGGTGAGCGATATAGGGCCATGGTGGCCCTTGTTTGTAAATTGACCATTTTCGGTTAACTAGATTTTACAGTTTTGTCTAGCATTAAAGCCGCTTACTCAAATGCTTAGATAATTGTACAGTTGATGCCTTGAACAATTCCCAATATGCCAATATCTTGATTTTGACCTTTGACCTAATTTGGACTTGGGATATTTCTTGGTTGACTAGATTTTACTGTTTCATCTTGCATCAACACTACTGACTACAATACTTTTATACAAATACTGTTGTTGTCTTGGACCAACCCCATATTTCCCATCCTCAATTTAGCCTTGACCCTGACCCTGACCTAATTTGGACTTCATAATATATTGTCAAGGCTGCCATCAGGGGCATAAGTGTTTCCTCTGTAGTTAACATGTCTAACATAAATTCTTTCATCTCCTCATTCTGTATTGAGTTAACAATGTAGTTTTTACACCCATCTTGACTGGTTTTGCTGGCATGTACTGCTTGAATGAAAACGTAATCATTCCTTAGGTAACTTGAGCATTATTGAAATTGTTTAAGCAATTTGAATGACAGGATTTTTGTCCCATGAAATCATTTAACAAGATTTCTATTCATTCTTTCAATAAACCAAAACAGGCTCAAGCAGTTGACCTGCTCATGTAAATGAAGTAGTTGCTTGTACATTGGCAGACACGTATTGGTCACCGACTCACTGTACAGGGTCCAAGGTTATTAAGCTTTTGTGTTGAGTCTGAAGTCGTTCTCAAGCATTTGATTGGTCAGATTTCAGACTCAACGCAACTGCTTTATAACCTTGGACCCAGAACTAAAAAAATAAAACAAAACTTAATCAACAGTACATCACAATATTGCAAATCTTTGTTTAAAATACAATCTTAATATAAGATATATACTGGTACATACTGCCTCAACTAGAAGCAAGTAGCCTGTATGGCTTCTTTGGGTGTTTGTTGTAAAGTGAATTTAAATGTCAAAGTTCCTTTTGGTGTATGTTCTTCATGTGATTTTTTATATAGTCTAATCTGCTGTAAAGTTTCTGGCACTCTGGGCACTGTTATTTCCTTTTGAGTTGATTATGCAAAGTGCTCAAGGTGAGCTATTGTGGTCAGTCAATGTCTGGCCTCCTTCGTTTTGCGTCGTGCGTCAACAATTTCTTCAAACATCTTCTCCTTAAAAACCACTTGCCTGATTGCAACCACCTGGCTAGGAGCTAGAAGTTGAAGAATTCTTTTCAACTGCTGTTTCTGTGGATACCACCTCTCCGGGCTCACAAACTTGTCCAACCCCACTTTCCTCAAACCAACAGCCGCAGAGGATCGTAATAATCCTTTCAAACTATTAAAATGACAATTTGAGGCAATCTTTTAACCCATTAACTCATAAGCAATTAACAATTATCAGTGCTCACCTCAATACATGCTAGTTGATAAAAGTGAGTCAAAATGAGTTAGTATGAGGCTATTGCGCAATGAGTCAAAATGAGTCAGTATGGCTTAATGGGTTAAGGATGAATCTCAATGGCTGCTCTGAAGCCATTGGAAACCAACCTACTAAGGTCGTCTCCCGTTGGATACTCTCTTGGATCGCAGTAATTAGCTATACCTCCAGACACCTAGTGGACATATTCCTCCCGTGTTTCCAAGGATAGATGGAACTGAAGAATTAGTTGCACTCCATAAGCTTTTGGCGAATCTATCTGCATTAAAATGACTATCAAATGCAAAGATAATCGGCTTCAGGGACTCCAACTCCTCCATTTCAACATCAACAACGGGCGCATCCCCTGAGTGCATAAGAACACGTGAACTACTGCTGAATCTAGAGCGCAAATCCTCCATAACAGCCCTGTTCATGAAGTTGGTCATTACAAGAAGACACCTCCAATGCAACAACACAGCTGGAGAATTAACTCTTTGAACCCTAATCCCGCATATAGGCGTCTTTTAAAACAGTGTACATGTGAATAGTACTCTTGTCCTGTGCAAACAGTGAAGGCCCAGATCAGAGGGCTCCGAAAGGAGCCCTCTGATCAGGGTCTTCACTGTTTGTCAGTAATGCCAAAAATGACAAAAACAACTCTTAAAAGCCAGAAATGGACTAGACAGAAATCGAAACTGGAATTGTTCATCTATGACATAGCTGTGACATCGCCTCTACCTGTGCTGGTACAATTTCCCATCCTGGACTAATGCAATTCCTCGATTGAAGTAATCCTGGACATCCTTCAGGGTGGCACTGGATCGCCAAATGGTTTTAGCGATGCTAACTAGACAAGCATAACGGCGTTGAGTAACCTCTTCTGTCGGCTTCACCTTCTCGGAAAACGCCACTGGCAGATGAACCTCGACAAGATGAAGCTTCAAGAAACTCGTTTCTTTCTAACAACCGGCTATTCCACAGACGCTATCCTCGCGTCTCCCTGCACGAACCCGGGTTGTAGATTGTTGTCTTGAGGTTTGTTTAACAACAACACGGCACGCCCTCGTACCGGCTGATTTGGTAGACGCCTTCCACCTACTGTTAGTGAACACCTTGGTGGTAACTGATACACTAGGTTTTGAAGAAATACAAACTACCCTTCCCGAGGACGACGTCGTGTTGTTTCTTTGAAGTTTTTCCTTGCCGCCAATAAAGTAAATGTACTCAAATGGTAACTTGGGGGCCTCCGTGGCCTAGTGGTATAGTCACTGTGACTTACACCACTAAGCTCCTCACCGCTGTGAGTTCGAATCCCAGTCTGGTCGTTCGGATTTTTCATGTGGGGAAGCCTTCCAGCTGGCTTGCGGAAGTTCGGTGGTTCTACCCAGTTGCCGATTTATGTCTGAAACAGTGCATAAAGGGCTTCTGGGGTCTTCCTCCACCTGTAATAAGCTGGACGTCGCGATATGACTGAAATACTGTTAAAAGCGACGTAAAATCATAACAAATCAAATCAAATCAAATGGTAACTTACAGTATCAGGGCCAGTGGTCTTCTGGTATCGCCTGCCATAAGTTGTCGGTTTCCCGGTATCTGAGCTTGCTTTTTATAGACGTCTTGTCCATTCAATGTCATGTAACCAAGTGAATGATGCACACTCCGTTCACAGGCTCACGAGACTTGGGAACTACGGGTACACGGGAATTGTCACATGATCCTTTGTAATAACTATCATGTGATACAATTATCTACTTCCACTACATATCTATTCTCCGGCGGTAGTCTCTTGTTTGTTTGTTCATCCTTGAATTAGATTTAGTCCCTGTGGGTGTAAAGTTTTGAAGAGATGTATACATGCTTCCTCAGTTCGTTGACGGATTTTTTTTTTAACCGTACCTATTAGTATCGTGACGTTGACGTCAAAGATGCTGTGATTTTCGCGGTAAAAATGTCGGAAGACGTGTTTGACATTGTTGGTTTTTTTTGTCCTAATGTCATTGAAGTGGCCGTATAAGCGTTCCCTCATACTGTTCCCTCGGCGCCATATGACCAGTTCATGTGTCGCGGTGCCGTAAAACCCAACTCAATCAAAAAAATCATACTGTTCCCAGTTTGTCCGATGTATTGAAAGTTGCAGTGTTTGCATGTAATTATGTATAGCTGGTAGATAAAAGATGAACAGTGTGTACAGCTGATCTTATATCCACTGTCCCAGAAATTATTCAGAGCATTGTTGAAAGGTTTTATAGAAAGCACGACATTATCACATACATGATGTAGATGGTTTTCAATGTTCTTACTATAGACCTGCAAAAATTATGTTTAAACCTGTCCTGTATTAGGCTATATAGGAAGTTCATTGCTATATAGGAAAAGAGGCCAAATACTTATTTTTGATGACTTAAATAGAGATACACAATCTGTGTACCACATCAGGCCCCACTAGGTTATAAAGCTTTTACAATCTCAAACATTTGATTGGTCAAATTTGAGCTTTTGCAGTCCCCAAAATTTCAGCTCTTTGAGCACATAATGGGAAATAAAAAACTCACTGGCCATAGGGTATGTTGAATCTTATTGCTGTTATATCTGGATAACCAAATTAGCATAAAAATACCTAGATTCTTTCTAAAGTCTGAAATCATTCAAAACCTGTATGGATTACCTCCCTTGTTTAACAGATGATCATCATTTATGCACAACATTATTGCATAAGTGAGACGCATGCATTTAGCTGCATAATTGAATTGGACTTTTCTTGACAAAATAAGCAAGTCGGTGAACAAGCAGGTTCAACTGTATACCATCAATGGTGGCGATGTATTCCATAGCCATATACATCGGTGATGCCGGTCCAAACTACACATTCACCGCCACTGAGAATTCAAGAAGCCCGCAAAATTTCAGCTCTTTGAGCACACAATGGGGAAATAAAAAAACCTCACTGGCCATAGGGTATGTTGAATCTTATTGCTGTAATATCTGGATAACCAAATTAGCATAAAAATACCTAGATTCTTTCTAAAGTCTGAAATCATTCAAAACCTGTAAGATTGTGATGGTCATTTGTCCGTCCTTGCTTCAAATGACATCTTCTCCTATACTGCTTGACAGATTTCAACCAAACTTTACAGGAATGTTCCTTGGGTCAACCCCAAAGACCCTCCTACTTTGCCGCAGTTCTGGAGCTTAATTGTAGGGAATGTTTCTGTTTAAAAGATCGAGATCATCCCCTCTGCCAAGAACTGGAAGGAAGGCAGATCGGTGGTTTGGATCCCATGCGCTGCATTGTAACGAATTAGATGCTGAAACCATCTTCATGAAATCATCATCATCTCATCTCATCACCCATCATCATTCATCGGCGCTATATGACCTATTTGTGTCGCAGTGGCGTAAACCTAACCCATCCATCCATCCTTGGGTCAAGCTCTTTCAAATTTGTTCAAAGAATTTAAAACAATGCAGATGTCTGGTTGCACTCAAGTGAAAAAATAAGGAATTATTAAAACATATTCAATTATTCATGTAAAAAACTACAAGGGCCAAAGCTTAGATGTTAGGCACATAGCATATCAACTACAGGTCCTCTATAAAGTTTGTTCAAATTATAAGCCTTAGGTCAGAATTGGGCCCGCACCCTGGGTAACAGTTTAACATAGAATTAAATAGTTAAAATTTCAGAAATCTCTGAAACTAATATGGCCAGAGCCTTGATATTTGGAATAGTGACACTTCTAGATGACATTTACCAATATTGTTGAAATGGTTCCAGTCCATAACATATCTAGGTCACAGGACCTAAAATTTTAAACACTTAGAAAAATTCTTCTTGTCTGAAACATTTGAATTCAGAGTTTAAATATTTAACAAGTAGCACCATCTATGGATCCTCTATCAAATTTGTTAAAATTATGCCCCGAGATCACAGTTTTTGTGTCAACTGCTGTAGGCAGAGGTGACATTGGGTTGGTGGGCCAACAGGGCCCCTTTCCCTAATCCAACGAAACTTGGTGTCATACACCGAGAATGCAAGTTTTTTTTTGTGCCAGATCCCTGATTTTCCCCATATATGACGTCACATGTGGGCTGATGCCTCAAAGGGGATATTGGTCCAAATGTCAATATAATTAATTTGTTTTTGTTGAGATTTAGGCACAGTATTGAGAGTTGTCTTTGCAATTGATCAAAGTTCTGCTGCAACTGCACGTATTTCGAGTAGATTTTTTATGCACATTGACATCAGCCAGGTTTAAGCTGTTCAGTTGCTTCAAAGTGGCCTCCTGCTTATTGAATGTTTGTACAGTTTGATAAATGTTGAGGAGTGTGTCTGTTATAAAATATTCATTTGAGATGTAGCATTTTTAAAATGCATGTATTCAGGAATTCACACATTCAATTCTTTCGACTTTCTGATGTTCGCATTCTTCGAAGTTTTGGAGTATAGAATCCATCTCACATATCTTGGAAATGTTTGCCAGCGCCAACTGCAATGAGTGATATGACAATGGTGCCACTCACAATCTATCGATGCAGCTCTTCGACTTTGTGTGTCTGTTAAAATTCTTGTTCTGCATTGTTACCTTTTAGATACGACGCTTCTTTGTACCAACACGTTGGTAATCAATTCTTTCAACAGACACGCATCTTTGGTATCATGATGGAGATGTAGTAATTTTCACGTTGGAGTTGGTTAGTCTGCTCCTTGAGATTTCAGCATTGATGATTTTAGTTTCAGCTTTTACTTCCGAAGCCACCACGGATTTCAATTCATCTTTAATTTTGAGATGAACCTCGACTTGAGTTTGGCAGAAATACGGTCACAGAGCTTTGATAGATCTGATTCACTAAGTTTATTTATCACGGCTGAGGTTGTGTGTATTGGTGGCATTTTATATAAGGGTTCTGTGTCAGAATCTATAACGTCCGATTTGGCAAAACTACATTAAGATAACGCTGCTAGGTTGGTTATAAGTCTAATCAGCAGCGAACGCCATATACACAGAACAAAGTCACACTCGCATCAAAACGCCCATACAGGGAACTAACGAACTACTAACCAAAAATGGCGACCATGCCTGTTAACTGGTTTTACAGTCAGTTATTGATTAATGTTGAGGAGTGTGTCAGGTATAGAATGATGCGTTTGAGATGTAGCATTTTCAAATAACCAGGAATTCACACATTCAATTCTTTTCGACTATCTGATGTTCGCATTCTTCGAAGTTCTGGAGTATAGAATCCATCTCACATATCTTGGAAATGTTTGCCAGCGCCAACTGCAATGAGTAGTATGACAATGGTGCCACTCACAATCTATTGATGCAGCTCTTCGACTTTGTGTGTCTGTTAAAATGCTTGCTCTGCATTGTCTTCTTTCAGATACGACGCTTCTTTGTACCAACACGTTTGTAATCAATTCTTTCAACAGACACGCATCTTTGGTAAATGATGGAGATGTAGTAATTTTGTAGAGATGGGTACAGTGTCTTTTAAACTAATCGAGTTCTGATAAATAATGCAATTTTACGAAGATAGAGTAATGATGTACAGATACATAGTATATTTTATACCAATTGGGGTCTGATAAATAATGTAAATACACTAATGCTACTGTAAAGTTGGTTGCTTTAGGGAAAAGCAGCCTTTGCAGCTGTATTTAGCTCACTTGAGCAAAGCTCAGGATGAGCTTTTGTGATTCTTGAATGTACGTCGTACATCGTCAACGACTTGTTTTTCCACTCTAGAGGCCACGATTTTTATCCATTATTTCTTAAACTTGACCAGATTGTATGAATACTGGGCATGGTGACACTTCTAGAGGTACTGTACCAGTATTGTTCAAGTGGTTTCCGTCTGTTGCATATCTAGGTCACGGGAACTAAAATAGTTTTTTTCAATGAAAACTTAAACGGATCTTCTTGTAATACACCAATATTACCCTGAGCTTAGATATTTTGAACACAGCAACATCTACTCAGCTATTGGCATAAGCATATCGTCATAAATTCTAATTTTTCTAAAATATTTAAACAATGGTTCCAGGTGGGTCAATGTTCTGTTCGGTTTTCAACATTTGTGTCAACGCTCAAAGGATGCAACACAGAACAAAATTCAAAGTTGTTATCAGGTTCTATCCCAGTTAAACCAGCGAGTTGTCTTTGCAAATGGTCAAAGTCCAGCTACAACTGCTCATATTTGAAGTAGATTTGTTCTGCATACTGACTGAAGCCAGGTAAAAGCTGTTCAGTTGATTCGACAATTTCTTTCAGTTGTTGCTTCAACGTGGCCTGCTTATTGAATGTTTGAACAATTTGAATAATATTGAGGAGCATATCTTTTATAGAACAATGCCTTAAATGGATCTTCTTGTAATACACCACAATTACCCTGAGCTTAGATATTTTGAACACAGCAACATCTACTCAGCTATTGGCATAAGCATATCGTCATAATTTCTTAGATTCCAAATTATTTAAACAATGGTTCCAGGTGGGTGATTTAGGGCCATTTACGACTCTTGTTATTTCAATGTTCTGTTCGGTTTTCAACATTTGTGTCAACACTCAAAGGATGCAGCACAGTTGTTATCAGGTTCTTTCCCAGTTAAACCAACGAGTTGTCTTTGCAATTGGTCAAAGTTCAGCTACAACTGCTCATATTTGAAGTAGATTTGTTCTGCATACTGACTGAAGCCAGGTACAAGCTGTTCAGTTGATTCGACGATTTCTTTCTGTTTGCTTCAACGTGGCCTGCTTATTGAATGTTTGAACAATTTAAAAAATATTGAGGAGCATATCTTTTTTAGAACAATGCGTTTGAGATGTAGCATTTAACACACATTCAAATTGTACTAAACTTTGAAAATACCTCCCTTTTCCCCATTACAATACCCCCATCTAAACAAATGCACATTAAACACATTTGTTTAAACTGTAGAAGTGTATTGAAAGGATTTTAGATAAGATGACTAAAATTAGAATAGATTAAATAAATTATTTAAGTATGATAACATCATTCCGATTATACCTGTTCTAACGTTTAACCCCTGAGCAAAATCTATAAAACCCCTAATCTTCAAATAGTTTTCTTTTAAAAACAATTATGACTTAATTATTAAAACATCAAAAAGTTTGGAAATGACAAACATTATTGACTCTGATCAGATGGCATCGAAATGAGCCTTTTGATCTTAGTCTATAATGTTTGCATGTAATACAAACAGGGGCAAAATGTTTAAAACAGTGGTAACCATCTCTTATTGACACTCTTAATCTTTTTTCCTTCTTTTAAAGTAATAATTTCGTCGCGGCCGCAATCCACTTCTTCTGTAAACAACAGATAAGACTGCTCCAATGTCTTCTGAGCCACTGTCTCTCTGATCTGCCGCGCCTCTCTTTTCATTCTGTCCTTCACACTTTCTACCCTGTAGGGTTGGCGATCCTTAGGATTAATGTAAAAGTTATTGGTAGTTAGTACCTGTATTCAACTCTGAGTCTGTTTTCTTGTGTACAAACTTAATGTGGCGTGATAACTGGTTCTTCCCCATGTTCGTGTAAGAGCAATGTTCACACACGTACTGGAAAACATGAGGGTGGTGAACGTTTTTCTAGTGTTTGAAGAACGTGTTGATAGATTGAAAACTTCTTTCTCCACAATAGGCGACGGAAGATACCGGTTGAAATAAGGGACGGAGATCTTGGTTAAAACCAGACATTTCTCGTTCACTTACGTGTACGTCAACTAAGTCAGACATCTGTAATCATTTTAAAAGAAAGACAATAAGTTATTTTGTTTAAACAAAAACAAATACATTAAAATTGGAAATAGAATCGAGCATTTAGCAACTACATGTATACTCAGCCAAAAAAAGAAAGAACCCATTTTTGTATTCTAAATAATCAGCGTTTTATACATAAACTTTATTTAAAGTCTATTTTATAGAAAGTAGCAGATGAAATCATTGTGGCTAAATAACTGGCACATTGTATTGGAAATAAAAGGTCCATAACTCTTTTTTCTGAAAACAGCATTTTTGCTAAGAATGTCTTTTCAACAGAAGAGAAACAAATGTACTCATATTCATCAGCTAGAACCTTTTCTTAAAGAAAATAAAATCACATGACTTTCATTCATTACAATACTCACGGCGTTATTGAGACTAGAAAGTCTTATAATATCAAATTACCTCCCTTTGAATTGAAATAAGAACAAACTTTAAGTGTTTCATTTTCGTTGCATGTGTCGTTTAATCTGAATGTTTTACTGGAATACATTGGTGAGTGTAAGAGCCTTTAAAACCTCAAACAAAACTGGAGTTGATAAAGTACTTTAAAAATTATCGAGCTTGAAAATGTACTAAATGTGAAGTAAATGTACGAGTGCATGGGTAACTTCTTTTTAGGCTGAGTATATTAGACTGGCCTGCGAATTGTCCCGATTTAAATCCTAAAGAACACATGTGGAGCGAACTAGGACGTCGTGTTTGAACAAATCACGCAATCAACACGGTAAATGACTTGGCAACAACGTTACAAGTTGAATGGAACAATTTGCCCACGCCGTTATTACAGCGTTACGTCTACACGTGTGCCGCCGATTCATGACATGCATTGGACAAAATATAAAGACTCCAAATTCAAGACCATTTCGGGTGCTTATACCACATTCAAAATGAAATAAAACCTTTCTTTTTGGTGAACCAAGTCTTATCAAAGAACGTGTCATTTTTTAAAACGACCCAATGTCATTTGGCATAATATTCCACAATAAAAAAAATATCGCGTCGACTTCAATTTTTCACAGAATGTCACTAAGGAATTGTTCTTCAATCCAGATAAAAAATATACGATGGGTACTTTCTTTTTTGGCTGAGTATAATATAGTTCCGGCTTTCAAGCTGTTAAGTTGATTCCACAAATTCTTTCTGGCGTTGCTTGAAAGAAGCCGCCTGCTTTTTGAATGTTTGTACAATTTGATGATGAGGAGTATGTCAGTTATAGAACGATGTGTTTGAGGTGTAGCATTTTCAAATAACTAGAACTCACACATTCAATTCTTTCGACTATCTGATGTTCGCATTCTTTGAAGTTCTGGAGTATAAAGTCCATCTCACATATCTTGGAAATGTTTACCAGCGCCAACTGCGATGAGTGATATGATAATGGTGCAACTTGCAATCTATCGATGTAGCTCTTCTATTTCGTGTGTCTGTTAAAACTTTTATTAAAAACATATACATCACAATTGGAAATAGAATCGAGCATTTAATAAGTTACTATATAGTTCTGGGCCTTCTGGCATTCAAGCTGTTCAGTTGATTCCACAATTTCTTTCTGGCGTTGCTTGAAAGAATCCGCCTGCTTATTGAATGTTTGTACAATTTGATGTTGAGGAGTGTGTCAGTTATAGAAAGATGCGTTTGAGAAGTAGCATTTTAAATACCAGGAATTCACACATTCAATTCTTTCGACTATCTGATGTTCCCATTCTTCGAAGTTCTGGAGTATAAAGTCCATCTCACAGATCTTGGAAATGTTTGCCAGCGCCAACTGCGATGAGTGATATGACAATGGTGCAACTTGCAATCTATCAAATATAGCTCTTCTACTGTGTGTGTCTGTTAAAATGTTTGTTCTGCATTGTATTCTTACAGATACGACGTGTCTTTGTACTAACTTCTTTGCAATCAATTCCGTCAACAGACACAGACATGCTTCTTTGATATATTTTCGAGATTAAGTAACGATGTAGAGATACGTACAGTGTCTTTTATACCGATGTAGTTCTAAATAATGTAATTTTACGGAGATAAAGTAATGATGTACAGATACATAGTGTCTTTCATACCAATTATACTCCAATTTTTCTGTATTTAGGCAAAATAAAAGATATACATCTGTTTCCGGTAACCTGACCGACCCTAGTTTTTCCCTCCGCTCCTTAACTTTTTTTTTCATTTTTCGAAAAATGTTTTTGTGAATGTCGGTCATTTTTGCGGCGCATATGTGTAATAGAAGCTATTCTCCACTTAATTGTTTAAAAAGCAACTTAAAAGTTATTTAAGTGTTTTAAAAAATTAATTTTAAAATAAGATTAAGCAGGAATCTAAGTGAAGTTTTATCTAAATCTGTCATAAAGTACCTTCTTTGCAGATATGATCTGCTAGTTAATCAACTATTGACACATTCAACATGCAGACAACACATTTCATTGACACATTTGATATGCATAAAACACATTCAAAACATTATTAATTCAATATGTTATAATTATAAACGTCACTCCTTTGCCGGTTTGGTATACGTATATTTGTTAACAATCAATAAAGTTTAAGGTAATTTTGGTAATGGGACTTATCAATTAAATCAACAATTTGAGTTTATATTTTAAAGGGGTTTTATATATGGCCCAGGGCTCTGCAAAGTAAAATAATTCATATATTTTCATATATGTATATGATTTTATATTAAAAAAAACTCCATCAGAAAAGTTAAATATGTTATTTATGATTAGTTTGGTGTTTTTTAAAAAAAATAAAAATATATGTAAGACTCAAATCGTGGGTCGGTCCCAGATCGAGGGCCGTTTCGAAAATCGTGGACCGATCCCAAATCGAGGGCCAAAAATCTTGGGCTAATCCCAAATCGTGGGCCGTTTTGAAAAAACTGTATTGGTATTGTTCAAGGTGTCAATATGCGAAAATATGGATTGTGTTCAATAAATTCGGAGCTAAAATGGTCGGGTTTTTTATCTTGTGATGTACACTCTTCTACCAACTCGAACTTGTGAGCTCCGATTTCCGAACGGGCTTCCGCGATAAATCAGGATGCCAATTCGAAAATCGCGAGCCGATGTGAAACAAATTAACACTTCAGTGATAAACAACATAACGACAATGTACACGAGAAGCACATTTTAATATGACGATATTTTATCAAATAAGTAGAAATGTATGAAAACAATATTAACACGTTTCATGTGTGTACATTGGCAGTTTGAAAATGAAACCAAACACAACGCACTGCCAACAAATGTAGAAACCGGCCAAAGTCTGACAATTATGATTATTTATTACAAATTATCTATGAATGAACACAACCGAATCACGCTAAGACTAAAACAGTCGGTTTAACTAACTCATGTTAACCACAAAAGTTTAAATGGGAAAGAATAGGATTGAACTACAGTCAAACTCCGATATCTCAAACTCGCTTAACTCGAACTATCTGATATGTCGACACAGGAACTTCATTATTTCATGCTAGGTTATGTCGAAATTATCCGTATTTCAAAGTTAAAACGTGGCTAAGTCACGTTTTAACTTTGAATTACGGGTATCTTCGACTTAACAGATTTCGAGATATCGCAGTTCGACCGTAGTTAAATATCATTTTGTAGTAAGAATGAGTTTGTTAAAACGACTGTTTTAACTGATATCTATTAACTATATGACACACATTCGTACTGCTGTCTCTGATTCTGTACGTTGTACCAGACGGCTTTTTAATAACTTCCGTACAAACGCCTGGTCTGTAAAAACCCGTCTGCAGGAAAGCTGTTCCCGCAGAGAGAGTCGGATTAAGTCTGTAGTAGACGGCCTCTTGTACATTTGGGTAGAACACAACCTCGTCTTGCAAATTTGATGAAATCTGCTCTAACGGGTACATTTCTCTGTGTAGATTTGTCCTCTGTATCAGTGTGACTGATTTTTTGAGAGGCTGAAATTTATAAAGGACTTATACTTTAATATCAAAAACCAACAATACCAATACATTCTAGTTGATGTGTACTGTCGATTTTAGTGTAAGCTTAGAATGTCAATAACACACATAATGTACACAAATAAAGTAACTCTCAATATAATTTTTTTATAAAACGCACGCGCTGTTACATGTGACGTTGACTTGATTCGATGATTCGTGCATCAAGAAATGAAACGCTTTGCGATGGTGAAATTTGTTTTTTAGCTCACCTGAGCCAAAGGCTCAAGGTGAGCTATTGGGATGGCCCTGTGTCCGTCGTCGTGCGTCGTCCGTCGTCGTTAACAATTGCTTCAAATGACATCTTCTCCTAAACGGCTGAACAGATTTCAACCAAACTTTACAGGAATGTTCCTTGGGTCAAGCTCTTTCAAATTTGTTCAAATAATTGAAAACAATATAGAACTCTGGTTGCTATGGCAACCAAAGTGAAAAAATAAGGAAATCTTAAAAAATCTTCTTGTCTGAAACTACAAGGGCCAGAGCTTAGATATTTGGCACATAACATTATCTACAGGTCCTCTATCAAGTTTGTTCAAATTATGCCCCTGGGGTCAAAATTGGCCCCGCTCCGGGGGTCACAGTTTTACATAGAGTTATATAGTGAAAATTTCAAACGTCTTCTCCACTGAAACTGATATGGCCAGAGCTTTGATATTTGGCATGGTGACACTTCTAAATGTCCTTTACCTAGTTTGTTCAAATGGTTCTGGTCGGTTAAATATCTAGGTCATAATTCACATTCAAAATATGTATAGCAGACAGCAATTCAGCATTATAAGAGTTAGACCCTAGCCAAATTTCCTACTGGCAGAGTTACATAACTGAACTCAGGTCAGCTGGTCAGCTGATGAGGTTGCATATGGTGGTGTCTGCTATATTTTATGCCCTGCAGTTGGGGGCATATTGTTTTTGTCTGTCTGCTTTTTTGTCTGTTTGTCCATTTGTTTGTCTGTCAGTCCACAACTTTAATCTTAGCCATAACTTTGTTAAAGTTAGAAACTTTATAACTTGGGTCATGTCCTACAAAGGTCAATGTCATTTTTTAGATATTTCCCAGTGTCATATTTTCTTGTCTTTGAGATAAAAGAAAATAATTCCACTTTATATAGTCATAAACATGTAAGATATAAGAAATAGTATCTATATCTTAGTAGATGATAACTTAAAGCAGGTTGAAAGTAAAGCAGAGTGCGCAATAAATAATCATGTGGAAATACATGTAGCTTGATAAGAAGAAGTGTCATGGATAAGGGCCATAACTCTGCCAACAATATTTTTTCGGCGGAGCTGACTGTTTTCTATTTAGACACACTTTATATTTGGCCACACATTTCAACCAATAATATTTGATCAGAAATTTAGAATTAAGAGCACCTGTTGAAACTGAATAGTCTAATTGGATAGTAGCCAGGGCTCCAGATAAGGGAATTGTTTCAAAACTTAAAATCTTTATTTGTGCATTAAACCCTGTGGTGTCACTATACATATGAATTGTCTCTTCAAGACAATCAAAATGAGTGGTAATACCATAGGGTTTGGTGCTAAAAGAGGTGAAAAAATGTGATTTGTTTAGAGTACTCACTCTTATCTGGAGTCCTGTAGGCTGGTTTATGTCCCATTACAGTTTTACATGATGTGGACTGTGGGTGTAAAATTTAGAGATACAGGCTGGCTATTTACTACACTGTTCCACTGTTGACAAAATTATGCTTCTATTTTAATATATGATCTGAAATCTATTTATAGATATACAGAGGAAGCTAGGTGTTTTAATTGTTAACTATTTGTACACATTTGCCATACATTAAAAGCAATATTTTATATATAAATAGCCTCAAGTGAGTTAAACACAATTGTGTTGTTTCATCATTATTTACAAGAGTGAAGTACAGTAGATTGTTGTATCTGTACAAGTTTGTTTCAAGAAACTCTATGAATGGAACAATAGATTAATGTGAGGATCTCCTACCAGTAGCTAGGATATGAGTTAAATTATTGTTTTGTTTTGCATTTTTGTACATGATAGTTTTGCATTTTAAATAAAAGTTACTGTTTCAATTGAATACTTGTATTTTTTGCTTTTCAATCCAAGATATATATTCTTTGAAAACCTCAATTTAATTCAATTTTGCACACCCATCTATATAGCCTTAGTTCAACCACTCATTCCGCCGAATATCTTTTTTAAAGATATTTCTTGTTTAAGTTATTCCAATTTGTCATGGTTTTTTTTGTCTGGAAGATAATTCCATTTACAGCTATATTAAAATGTTGTCTTGCCTATTAAGCTAAGGCACAATGACCTCAGGTGAGCGAATTAAGGGCCATGGCCCTCTTGTATCACATAACTTGCGGTCTCATAGTGACATAAAGAAATTATATAAATATCGTGATACACAAGTGGAATATCCTTGTTTTGGTTCCTGTCCAACCTGTTCGATCACAAGCGCTGCATGTAACGGGACGCCAATTGACGTCTTTTGTAATGACGTTAACGTAATCAAAGAAACGTTTTAGCGGAAAACATATATAGCGGTGGGTCTACAAAATACGGCTTCAATCAATTTAATAGGTGCTTAAACTGTTATGTGATAAATAGAATCTCACATCGTTGCTAATTATTTTTTATTTTTAATAAACTCGTTGACTAAAATGAATATGACTCTCGCATAGGTTCCCGTCATATTAATTTAGTCAACTCCTTTATTAAAAATGAAAAATAATGATCACTTTAGAAAGATCCTCTATTGTATATTGATATTTAACTAGACAGCATTGTTCATGTGAGAAAGAGAAGCTGTTTCTCATCGATCTTTAAGACAAACTGTTATCAACCTCTTCTAGAATAGATAAAAAAAATATTTAGCCCCTCTCCCCCAAAATCAGTGAAATAAATGTTTATTTCTAGATTCGGTTGAGATTAGCTTGTCTCAAACATTGAGTCATGACAAACATACCGGCTCCTGATTTTCCTTGCCTGTAGTGTTCCTCACAGGGTCGCTAAATCTGCGCTTGTACATACCTCGGTAATATTCATGTACGGCTGGCTGCAACATAAAGAATAATCACATTGATCTAATTATCTTAACCCTTTCCCCCATAGAAGCGACGTTTAGAACATTTAATCTGTTCCCACACTGAAGAAAATAGTTCAATTATACAGTCAGTAATATGTGCCCAAAAAAATATTTCTTCCTATATCCTAGCAAATAGTAGCTTAAAGCAGGTTAAAAGTAAAGCAGAATTTGTCTTAAGACACATTCTGCTTTACTTCCAACCTGCTTTAAGTGGTCATCTGTCTTCACATTTTGAAACAGCATATGGGGTAAAAGGTTTATCAGATAAACATGCAAAATATACAATGCACAACAAAACCTTTAGCACACTGTGCATGGAATAGTAATACTTTACGAGTCCAAGTTATCAAAAAGTGTTTTACTTCGCCATTTTTAAAAAAATTACAGTTTAGTTTGACAAACTTGGATCACCGCGTGTCAACCAAACATTCTTTAACTGGTGTATATCAGTTTTCCCTATTGCCGAATGCCGCAAAACAGGGTTCGCTGTCTTAACCGTAACTCATAATAAGACTGATAACATCGCTTGTAGCATGAACAAATATTTTATTTTGAAGTCATAATGATGCCATGTTCTAACATTGACTTAAATCTCAAAACGGAAATAAGTGTCAAAATATCATAATTAGACAATGCTAACAAATTTGGTTTAGATAAAATTTCTTGAACTGGTTGGATATACCGATATGTTGTTCGTCAAAGGCTCTCAACGTACCTTTTTATCCAATTCGTTCTATAATAGCAATACTGAAAACACACGCTATTTACTGGCAGGGGATTCATAAAACATTTGAAAGTGTATAAATCATTTCACTCAGAAATATTAACTTTTAGTATCTTGGATATCATGTACTTAATGCCTTACCGAAAACTCGTGTTCTACAGGCTCGGCCTCAGGGTCAAATACAGGTCCGTTGGGAAAAGGAGATTCTCCTTCGTTAACATGACACATCTGTAAAAATACATCTATGACGTCAAATCCACGTAAAAGCGTCACGTTAGATATAACGTTAAAAACTTGTACAGTCGACCTTCGATATATCGTGATTAAGCCAATTTTTAACTTTGAAATATGGTTATGTTCGTCTTGACCAACCATGTATTAATGCAGTTTATATGTCGAACTAAGAGGTGTATTTTGGTGACTTATGTCCACATGGTCTCGATTTATATTCCCGTGTATTTAAAATGTAAATAATTTTCCTTAATTAACATTTACATGTAAGCCTAATGTAGGCACCTGGCATCTTTTCACACAAAATAAACATTTTCAGGCAAATATTTGATTTCAGTATCTTTAATAATGACTAACTGACAAAAGATAATTAAGATTAAAACTCACTGGATTACTTGATGGACCTCTCTGTTCTGACAGGGTCGGCATTGGTATCGACATAGTTGACCAATTATGCTGGTCATTCACTGGGGAGGCATCTGAAAATAATGCAGTTTTATTATGGTTTCGTTTTACCTACATCGCACCGTCACATGCTAGGTAATTCTGGTGATATACAGCTTTTAAACTGTAGAAACAATGGTAACTGTGACATTGGTTAGATGGAAAACCACCTAACAGAAACTGGAAGTTATCGTCTGGACCCAGTCTTTAACCCATTCTTAATTATATGTAACTGATGGATTGTTCGACAGTGGTCGGAAACACGTAGCAATGGACACGTTCCTGTCTGTTTAAAGATAACAGAAAGTAATGGTAACAAATTCTAAAAATAAAAACCTACCAAAACCAAATGAAATTATATGACAACAGCCAATCTACAGTAATTGACACTTACCTGCGGGCATTCTTTCCACGGCAGTATTTAAAGTATCCTCCATTGCCTCTGGTGTACATTCCTTTTCAACCACAACAGCATCTATAACATAATTACGTTACACTATAGATCTATAACTTTATGTCTGCGTTAAGCTACCAAAATTATGTTATGAAATTGAATATTTATCTTCAATGGAGGACTAAATTAACTGCGTTTAAATAGAGGATAATTGTTTTTTTCAGTATAAGATAGAAATTTAATCCATTGAGTGAACATTAGACGTTATATTTCACGAGTGGCGAAGCCACGAGTGAAAATATAACAGTCTGATGTTCACGAAATGGATTAAATTCGATCTTATACTGAAAAAATACAATTATTCTATTTATTTATGCTTTTTAGCCACTTTTTAAACGAAATTGTTAGACAATTGTGAAAGCGAATGTACATGATTTACCCCGTGTTGAGCCCCAAGTTTACATCGTACACATTACCGGTAACTGCCGGAATATAACGATAAGACACGATTGACCACGATTTTTGGGGAGCCCTACGGGGAAAACGGCGATTGGTGATAATCCACTGCAGTGGATTACCAAGTGATAATCCACTGCAGTGGATTACCAAGTGATAATCCACTGCTATTTTCCAGTAATCCACCGAAAAGCATAAATAAATGCGTATCTTGGGAGTATAGGGTTAAACAAATTTAAATATATTATATTGTTCTAAAGAATGACATACCCAGGAAAACTACAATTCGTTTAAAAACGAGTGTACTTTTGATAAAAAATAAATCACCTGCAGCATTGTGGCTGTCGCTAATCTCTGTGGACATCTCAGTCTCCAAGTCTGTGACTGAAAAGAAATAACACCACAATATGCTAACAGTTGTTATACATGTATGCAAATGAAACGAAGCTCGTTGTAAAAAATGTTTAACATGTCATTTCTAACAATTCTTTTTAATCTGAGTGTCAAGCATTTAAGAGCCAGATCAGAATCCGGGCTACCAGGTGTCTGATCTGGCTCCAAACTGTTTGCCGTGTAAAAACCCGTTTTAACGTAAACGAGTCAAATGGGAAATAATAACGTCTACGTAGATAACCCACGCTGTTGCCCAATCGCAATTAATGTTCCTTGTAACGACAATAGATTGGAAAAGATCTATTACTTATGTGTACAGGCTCGAGAGAACTAGTTATAAGACATTCGTTTTATAAACCAACATTTCCTATTCGTTCAATTATTGATACAGAACCCAAGAGTACAGACAGTTAATGACTGGTAAGTATGCATACCCTCATGGTCATTCTCCTCCACGTCTAAGTGGGCGCTCTCCAGAAACTGTCTCTCATCCTTCGACAGACTTGAATATGGAACCTACAGTGTGGTAAATTATGTTACATATGGTTTTTAATATTCGTCATTAGCATCATCATCCGCGTCATCATCATCATCATCATAAACAACACATACAACATGAATAATAATCTCACACTTATCAAAAGCATTATCATCATCATCAAAAATAAATACACCTTCATCGTGGTAGACTCCAAGTTCCTTATGTTTGTTCGTTTTCGTTATACTTCGGCTAATTGGACGCCCCAGAGAGAGGAAAATGGAAACAGAAAACGCGGGCGGGAGCCCTATTCATACCATTGCTAGAATTCTCTGTTTCTTTGGGATGCTCAGTTTAAAGCACTGATACATCAAAACCTATGTTTATAAAGTCTCATCCGAAGGACTTAGCTGGGGATGCAACACTATTAGTGACATCATAATGATCGTCAGCATCATCATCATCATGAGGACTAACACCATCACCGTGGTCGTATTCATTGTATTATCGTTACCATTGTATAACCATTTTTATCATTGTTAACATTATCATAGCTAGAGGCAAACACAGAACCAGTTGACAACTGAGAAGTAATTGTGTAGGACATTGTCTAATGACATGTGTATATGACAGTATCTTTTCTTTCGTAAAAAGTACATTAGAGTACGAGAGTAAGTGACAAGCTTTACCTGATCGTTTAATGGTGAGGCAAAGTTCGGCCTCCTGAAGAATAGTTGGTATGGTGTCTGTGGGCGAGTGGCTTTGTGGACTCTGTTGTTGTAGTAATAATAGAAACGGTCCAATGATGAAACCCAGTTAGTGTCGTCAACCATCGTCCGGCGAAAGTAGTCTGTCATCGTTCGGTTGAATCGCTCCACTCTGCCCTGAGATTGGGGGTGATAAGACCGCCCGTGCATCTGTATGCTTTCAAACTCTTTGGTCACCTTCTCCAAGTCGGAATTCGTGAACTCTCGACCGTTGTCTGAAATCCATGAATTAGTCGTAAGCTTTTCACTGCCGAACCCAGAGTACAGGGGTTATTTGCAAACAGTTTGGATCCTGATCAGACGACACATAATAGGGCGTCTGGTCAGGATCCAAACTGTTTATAATTCATTTCAATATTTTTAAGTGAATATGCATAAACAATAAAATTTGTTAATAAAAGCAGACGGCAATTTTTAGCTCGACTTTTTCAAAAAGTCGAGCTATTGTCGTCACCCTGTCGTCTGCGTCAGCGTCTGCGTCTGCGTCAGCGTCTGCGTCGGTTAAGTTTTTTGTTTAAGGTTTTTGTAAGAGTCCATTTATCAATAACTATCAAAGGTATCCATTTGAAACTTGGAATAGTTGTTCAGTATTAAAAGGGCAACTCATTACAACAAGACAGGTAACCCTGGGATTTGTCATTTCAGAGTTATTGCCCTTGTTTTATTTACTTAAAAATTATAAATTAACATATCTCAATAACTATCAGGGGTATCCATTTTGAAACTTTGAATAGTTACTAAGTATCAAAAGAGCAACTCATTACAACAAGGCAGGTAATCCTAGGATTTGCCATTCCAGAGTTATTGCCCTGTTTTATTTACTTGAAAATTATAAATTAACATATCTCAATAACTATCAAAGGTATCCATTTGAAACTTTGAATTCTTGTTTAGTATCAAAAGGGCAACTCATTACAACAAGGCAGGTAATCCAGGGATTTGTCATTTCAGAGTTATTGCCCCTATTTTATTTACTTAAAAATTGTAAATTAACATATCTAAATAACTATGAAAGATATTAACTTGAAACTTTAAATACTTGTGTTAACAAAAGGGCAACTCATTACAACAAGGTAGGTTACTCTGTGATTTGTGATTCCAGAGTAATTGCCCTTGATATATTTACTTAAAACTTGTAAATTGAAATATCTTAATAACTGTCAAAGGTTTTAACTTGAAACTTTAAATACTTGTGTTATAACAAAAGGGCAACTCATTCAATCTAGAAAGGTGACCGGGGATTTGCCATTCCAGAGTTATTGCCCTTGTTTTTATTTACATAAAACTTGTAAATTGAAATTTCTCAATAATTACAATAGGTATTAACTTGAAACTTTTAATGCTTGTTCAGTTTCAAAAGGGCATCACCTTTCAACACAGCAGATAACCATGAGATTTGTCATTGCAGAGTTATTGCCCTTGTTTGACTAAGAATTTGTATTTGAAATTATTCAGTAACCGTAGAAAGTTATTAATTTCAAACTTCCAATATATTTGAATACTTGTCTAGTTTCAAAAGGGCAACGCATTACAACAAGGCAGGTAAAGCAGGCAAAGATATTGTCCTTCTTTTGACTAATAGTTTACTTTAAGTGGAATGTAGACTGTCCAAGTATGTTTAAGTTGTTGTTGCTTACAAACTTCTATGATCAATAGGGCATTAAACACCCATACACATTCTTTAAGTTTGAAAAATATAGCCGTCTCAAGTATATGAAAGTCGAGCGTCCAGCACCCGTTTGCGGTGCTCTCGTTTAAAATCGACGACGTCATAACAGTGAAGGGGTTAATACATTGTCGAAGCTTATACAGCTTGGCATGGGCCTGAGATATTTGTTGAGCTTTTGATAGGTCTTATTTAAGCTTTCTGCTCAAATCAAACGCTTGAAATGCAAATGGACTGTGTCCAATATTGTTAGGTGTTTGATTTGAGCCGGATAACGTTCTCAAGCATTTTATCGGTGAGGTTTGAGCTTATTCCTGGCCGTATATTAACTCTAGAATCATGTGCTGCAGTGATTGTACCCTGTGTTCGAATCGAGATAGTGATGTTATACTATAAAACGAAGTCGGCCCAATTAGCTGACAATCGCAAAGATGTCCAAAATGTTAATGCGGAGTCACACGTGATTCATTGAAGGTTCACTTATACATGTACATGTATTTTCTGTCTTAGATGTATATTCTCTATTATGAATTGCAAAAACAATAAACGGGGGAATGTTACCTGATTGCAGTATCCTTGGGGCTCCGTAAATGTATATGAAATGTATTACTGCCTCGGCCACCTCTTTTGCGGTCTTTCCTTTCAGCGCCTTCCCAAAACCCAGCCTCGAATAACAGTCAACTATATTGAGAACATAGTTGTATCCTCGGCAAGCGGGCATCTTCTTTAAGTCGATTTGCCAGCGACTGTTCGGATAGGTTGCGGGAATTGGCCGGCGTGCACGAGTTGTCTTTGGCAATTCAGTGGCGCACATGCACTGCTCACATTTGATCTGTATCAAGTAGAATATCGTGATGCAGAATATCAAGGTATGATAGTTTACAGTGTTCAACATTAAAAAAGTGTAAATTAGTTGGAAGTGTTTTGAACTAAGCAACTCATTAAACAACACAACAGACACTTTCAATTTTAAATAACAATATTTAAGAAAATACTAGAAAGTACCGGATTACCAGAGTGACTTATCAAGACAAATATATTTTGTTGAGTTTTATTTTAAATGTAAATTCAAGTTAGTAAACGGTGTCGACTCTGATCAGAAGCTGCATTATGTGGCGTCTAATCTGAGTTTACATTGCCTATCTTCAATCTATTGTCGGATGTAAGTAGTTTTGACTTACTACAGTGACCTGGGCGGTAATCGAACCCGAGACATCCCGCTTGGAAGGCGAGGGTTTAAACCATTTAGTCAATGTATAGCAGAATTATGTGTAATTCATATACGTGTACTAGTTATACGGTAAGCCAGAGACCCTTGGTACGAGTCGGGTCAGGCCACGATTTTTTCACATGTCATGGTACATAGGATATAGCTAATTTTCTTTGAAGTAGTTCCTATTCAATGCGTTTATTCACTTTAATCGTGCCTCAAATAGGGAATTCATTGATTAAATAGGCGTTACAACAAGTAAATCTACTGCAACAAAGAAATGGCGCCGCTTGACACGGGTTTAACTGTAAATCCATATGTAAACAGGAACGTCATGATCATACGTCATAATGATGTATAGTCTGTTTCACTGTTTGTCTTGTGTACTACGCTATTTGTAAAGCTTATGTTATTAATACTCTTGATACATTATGAATGAGCTCTTACCTCACTTTTGAATAACTTTGTTAGAGTGTCTCTAACAATGGGAAAATACGCTGATCTCAAAGACTCATACAGAGAGGTTGCCTTCCTGTGGTCCAATGCATGGCTTTCTCGTATCTTACATACCACTTCTTCTCTAGTTAGGCATCTACGGTGACTCTCCTCAACTTCCCGACTTCTCCTGTATAATAGCCGCGTTTGTTCTTCATAAATATAGTGTTCAAGAATGTTTTTGCACTTTTTCTCGTTCACAGTAGTTTTCGACAATATTGACCTGACGTTGGTGACCTCTATTAGCATAATTACACACTTTGTTGCATTTCTAAATATAGCTTCGGAACACTTCGTTATCATTTATACGAGAACGCACATTGTAACCACATCGGCACCGAGAAAATATAGCATTGCCCGGTTCTACAAATATCGACAGGTATTTAGCGCAAGTGGTAAGGAAGATGACTATAGATTATTTTTCCGTACAGTCATTGGTTCGAATCCCATGCAATACTCGTACATTTTTTCACTTTTTTTTTTACTATTGTAACGTGGTCCAATCTGAGTAAGTTAGCAACAACTCCAATCACAATTTACTCGTTTTATTTCCTTTAGTTTGCACACCCAACTGTCACCATTCAACTCACACAACAACGCTCACGCGCGCCCTCTCTTCCAATCATGCATACGTCATAAACGTCATATTCATACCGATTCGCCCCCTCACTCTATCACATACTTACGTCCGTCACACTACTCCCCCCTTTCTTAAAGACACGCCCCCGGTCTTCACTCATACTTATAACATTCATCAATCATCCATTCAACAACTATGTAACATCTTCAAGAACCAAAAAAAATATAAAACAACCCAAATAGATAACAAATTATTTAACTAGATACTGTTGGCTAAGGGTCATTAATTCCCAAGTTGCAAGAATATATAATACACATAACCGTCATAACGTTTCAATAAGGACAGCTTAATCTGAATCGTCCATCACTGTATAATCCTTCATCCACACTGGAGGTCTGACTTCTCTCCGGGCTCTCCCTCTCTCGCCTGAACCATAAGCGACTTCGTCCATTTCAGCTTCGGAAACAATCTCCTCTGGTTCCTCTTCCTCAGCCTCTTTGTGGTCCGATTCTTCCCCATCAGATCCGTGACCCACACTAACTTCCTCCCAGTCGCTCTCGACGCTATCTTCCTCGTTCGCCATTTCTGTAGGAGCGGGAGCTGCAACATGCGACTCACCACTGAAGTATTTTGTCCCTGTGAAGTCTATACGGGCTGGAGCGGGAGCTGCAACATGCGACTCACCACTCGGAACCCTAGCATTATAATCAGCTGCACTGTGATTTGCTCGATCACAAGTTTTCCCACCATGGTGCGGCTTCAATCGATTGAAGTGAACCACCTTCTTGAGCCGGGTGCCTACCTTTCGAATCCTGTAATTGACACTATTGATCCTTTTTAGGACAACAAAAGGGCCAGACCATGGCGAATGGAGTTTCTTAGAAAGTCCTGGTTTTACTGCAGGCTCATGTAACCAAACTTCCTCTCCTACCTCATAAGGCCTTCCATGGACTTTCTCATCATATCCTTCCTTTTGCTTGTTGTGTGCCCTTATTAAGTTTTCCCTTGTCAACTGGATGGCCGATTGCAACCCTTTTGAAAATTGTTCGACATACTGATTCCTATCAGTAAACAGTGGCTGATTTTCTAATATGATGTCCACAGGTAACTTCAGTTCATGTCCTAGCATAAGAAAAGCTGGACTATATTGTGTCGACTCATTTTTACTGGATCTGTAGGCCATCATGAGGTGTGGAATATGAGTATCCCAATCCCTCTGGTCTTTGTCTACATGCTTACTTAGCATATCCAGTAGTGTCCTGTTGAACCGTTCAACCTGCCCATCACACTGTGGATGGTATGGTGTGGTTCTTATTTTTTCAATATCCAGCAGATTGCACATCTCTTTGAAAAGCTTGGACTCGAAATCCCTCCCCTGGTCTGTCAATATCTTCGAAGGTGATCCAAATCGACACACAAATTCTTCAACCACCTTTTTCGCAACTGTTTTGGCCTTGTGATTCCTAAGTGCATAAGCCTCTGTCCATTTGGTAAACAAGTCTGACACTACTAATATGTACTTGTTGCCAGAATAGGACTCTGGCAATGGACCCAAAATATCCATAGCCACAATATCCAATGGACCTGATGCTTGTGTTGACATCAGGGGTGCCCGAGCTGGCTTGCAAGGAGTCCTCCTTCTTCACATGTCTCGCATTCCCTGCAAAACTTTTCCACATCCTGTCTCCAATCAATCCAGTAAAACCTGTCTGATATTTTTGCAGCAGTCTTGGTAACACCCAAGTGTCCACCGGAGAAGTCTCCATGAATATTGTGCAAAACAAACTTCTGCAACGATAGAGGCAGCACTACTTGCCTGGATAACCCGTCCTTCCGATACAGGATACCCTTTTCAACCTCTAAGAGCGACATTTGCTTTCTCCAACGTTTAAGATTCACCTGAGTTGTTTCACTCTCAGAAATCGAAACTTCTCCAAGAACCTTGGCCATAAGACGGCTTAGCACATCATCCTGTTTTTGTCTAACTGACATCTCTTCTGAAGAAATAGTATCCGTCCAATTCGAACTGGTTAAACAGGATGTAACTGAAACAGACACTGTTTCTTGTCCACTTTGATTTGGAATTCTGGAAAGAGCATCCGCATTGGCATGTACACGGCCAGGCCTGTGCTCAATCTCAAAACAGTACTCTGCGAGCTGAGTCTGCCATCTTGCTACCTGACCGTCTGGATCTTTAAATCCCCACAACCATTTCAGAGCACCATGATCTGTGCGAACATTGAATTGCCTGCCAAGCAAGTATGGGCGGAATTTTTTCATGAAATAGACTACAGCAAGAAGTTCCTTCCTTGTTGAATAATTCTTCTCTGCCTTTGAAAGGCTTCGACTCCCATAACTTATCACCCTTTCCACTCCATGTTGCACTTGTGAAAGTACAGCTCCAATAGAATCATTGCTCGCATCTGTGTCAAGTATAAAGTTGTCCTGTGTAGTTGGATATGCCAACACAGGAGACGAGACTAAACAATTTCTTAAGGTTTCAAATGCCTGATTACATCGTTCTGACCAAACAAAATTTTCTTTCTTTTGTAACAGCTTGTTCAATGGTGAAGCTAATTCAGCAAAGTTTTTAATAAACCGTCTATAATATGAGGCTAAACCTAGAAACTGCCTAATTTCTGAAACATTCTTTGGCTTTGGCCAGTTTAGAATTGCCGAGATCTTGCTGGGATCAGTAGCTATTCCCTGATCTTAAACAACATGTCCGAGACAAGTGACACTGGTCCTAGCAAATTTACATTTCCTCGGTTTCATCTTAAGATTAGCTATCCTAAATTTGTCAAACACTAACTTGAGTCTTGTAATATGTTCATCAAAAGTCTTACTGAACACTATAACATCATCCAGATAAACTAGGCAAATTTCATACTGAACACCCGCTAACACTGCCTCCATAAGCCTTTGAAAGGTGCTAGGTGCCCCTGAAAGCCCGAATGGCATGACATTGAATTCATAGAGCCCATAGGGAGTAATAAATGCCGTCTTTTCCTTGTCCCTTGGGTCAATCTCAACTTGCCAGTATCCACTTGCCAAGTCAAGAGTTGAGAAATAGCGGGCTCCTGCTAATGATTCCAACGTTTCATCGATTCGTGGGATCGGGTATGCATCAGCCTTGGTCACTTCATTCACCTTCCTGAAGTCCACATAGAACCTCGTGCTTCCATCCTTCTTGGTGACCAGTACAACAGGCGACCCCCATGGACTAGCTGATGCTTGAATGATACCATTTTCCTTCATCTCGGCAATCATCCCCTTCACTTCTTCTTTCCGATGAATGGGGACTCTGCGTGGTGCTAGTCGAATAGGAGGTGCATCACTTGTCCTGATTGTGTGTTGAATCTGACTGGTTCTCCCAATGTCATTTGGTCCACTTGAAAACAAGTCTGCATTTTCGGCAACCAATTGTTCAAGTTTCAACCTTTGGTTTGGGTTCAAGTCTGATCCTGGAATATCGCATTCAGCAAGTAATTTCTTTTTCTCCCATTTTGTTTGTTGTGTGGAGCACACACTCCCTGAGCTGCTACATGCTGCCCTAGAGCACACACTCCCTGAGCTGCTACATGCTGCTCTGGAGTAACTTCCAAGCGATGTCTCTGAATGTTGGTATGGATATCCCGTTCTGACAACACCTTCAGCATCCTCTAGCAAATCAGCTGCAGATAAGGTGCCAATGTTAGTGTTCTTATAAAGCATTATATCATCGTCAGACAAATTTATTAGTCTAACAGGCACTTGGTTTTCTTTTGATGTGGCTAACGAGCGAGCCACAAGAAGACCATCACCTGATGAGAATCTTACCTTTGGCTGAAAAACACCTGTGATGGAAGACAACTGTACCCCCCTCTCATTTGTTTTGATTTTCCCCGGTATGAGCATTTCATGCCTTCCCGGCACCAAAACGGTATTTTTGACTGTAATACGACAGACGGTGGAGGAACTTCCTCTTCCAAGCTGTAACTTTGTTGCACGCGATTGAATTTTAAGTGTTCCTTCAGAAAAATCAACACATGCACCTGTCTTGCCTAGAAAATCTGTTCCTAATACATATGCACATGTGTGCCAAATCCTTGCAGATTATTGCCTTGTGGTAAAATTTCTTCCCTGCCACTTCAAAAGCCAATAGTACCTGACCGCAAGTTTCGAGGGGTTGACCATTGGCTGATGTCAGAGGAAGTTTGGTCTTAGAAGTAAGATATATCTATAGAACGTCTTAAACATAGGCACTGTTTGGCTACACTGTAAAAGTTAACGTCAGTTGGGACACTAAAGAATTCCAAAGTCAATATAGCTATAGTCTGACGATATGCCTAGCCAGATATAAACAATGTCAACAATTGCTACAATATTAATTAAAGTTCACTTCCCTTTTCTTTTCTGCATACAGGTCTTTATCCCACCGCTGCCACCAGTTGTAACGTGGTCCAATCTGAGTAAGTTAGCAACAACTCCAATCACAATTTACTCGTTTTATTTCCTTTAGTTTGCACACCCAACTGTCACCATTCAACTCTCCCAACTCACACAACAACGCTCACGCGCGCCCTCTCTTCCAATCATGCATACGTCATAAACGTCATATTCATACCGATTCGCCCCCTCACTCTATCACATACTTACGTCCGTCACACTATTTATGCTGTTTCTTTAAGTTATCATACAACATTTATATCGATTGGAACACGATTATTTTGTTATTTTTAAAAACATTATGTCATAGCGTCTGTTTGGTCTATAAAATAACATTTTATAAGATAAAAATATTTTGCCCTCTATCGGGATTCGAACCCGGAACCTCGATGTTACAAATCCCTTGCTCTAACGACACACGTATTGCAGATTAGTTACTCTCATCCCAAAACCAATTAGGATTTGGATCCTTTGACAGTACTTTTTTTCTTTTTGGTATTAACTGGACACCGATGTCAATAAGCGACTCCATTTTTTGTTTACACTTAACGGTAAAATACGTGACGTCACTTGCGCAAAAGTCGTTTGTTTTGACGTCGCGTCATTTGGCGCCACCATTTTGGGACATTTTATTTGTGTTAATTCCACTAGTTAATATATTGTTTGTTTATTTAAAGATCTGTGAGACGTTTTATAACCTGCATATAAGCTAATTTTGTAATAATGGGTTTTAATTTTAAGGTATGGCTGAATTATATATGGTTTACAAATCGGCCCACGATTTGGTTGGAAAACGGCCCTCGATTTGGGATCAGCCCTCGATTTTCGAAACGGCCCTCGATTTGGGACCGGCCCTCGATTTGAGTCCTACATATATATATATTCCGACTGTCCGTCCCTATTTTTTTTTGGGGGGGGGGGGGCATGTAATAGGAAACACAGGTAATTTTTTATTTGGCTAAAGTGGGTTGCTATAGGAAAAAAAGTTTTCGCAGCTATATTTAGCTCACATGAGCAAAGCTTAGGGTGAGTTTTTGTGATACTTGAATGTCAGTCGTTAGGCTTCCATTGTCAACAACTTATGTTTTCACTCTAGAGGCCCTATATATATCCATTATTTCTCAAACCTGATCAGATTGTATGTGTACTGGGCATGGTGAAATTTCTAGAGGTACTGTACCAATGTTGGTCAAGTGGTTTCGGTCTGTTGCATATATAGGTCACAGGAACTAAAATATTTTTTCTTGAATGAAAACTTAATAGAATCTTCCTACACCACAGTTACACTGAGCTTAGATATTTTGCACACAGCAACATCTCAGCAATTGACATAAGCATATCGTCATAATTTCTTAGCTTTCCAAGATATTTTACATTTACATCAATGGTTTCAGGCGAGTGATTTAGGGCTCAAAACGGTTCTTGTCTTTTCCATGTTCTGTTAGGTTTTCAACATTTGTGCCAACGCCCAAAGGCTGCAGCACAGAACATCTTGCTTTAAGCATACAATCAATTATTCATCGATTTAGTGGTTGTAATAGAGAGGTTTTACTGTATATTTCTTAAGTGCAACTTTTGACAACTGTTGATCATATACAAGAAAACAGATCTAGCAAAGGTCTAACAATTCCTTACAATCAGAATAATATGCATACATTGTATTCTGGCATACACATGTATTTAACCGATTACTCCATAGATACTCCTTTTCACGCATAAAATTTATTCCTCCACTGAAGAAAATAGTTAAAATTAGTCATAAATATGTATCATAAGAAACATTCTAGCAGATTGATGATAAAGCAGGCTAAAAGTAAAGCAGAATACACCTACGGACCTTTCTTCTTTACTTTAAACCTGCTGTAAGTGGCCACCTATTTTTAGCTCAAGGTGAGCTATTGGGATGGCCGTGTCCGTCGTCCGTCGTCGTTAACAATTGCTTCAAATGACATCTCCTCCTATACCGCTGAACAGATTTCAACCAAACTTTACAGGAATGTTCCTTGGGTCAAGCTCTTTCAAATTTGTTCAAAGAATTAAAAACAATGTAGAACTCTGGTTGCCATGGCAACCAAAGTGCTAAAATAAGGAAATCTTAAAAAATCTTCTTGTCTGAAACTACAAGGACCAGAGCTTAGATATTTGGCACATAGCATCACCTACAGGTCCTCTATCAAGTTAATTCAAATTATGCCCCTGGGGTCAAAATTGGCCCCGCCCCTGGGGGTCATAGTTTAACATAGAGTTATATAGTGAAATTTTCAAACGTCTTCTCCTCTGAAACTAATATGGCCAGAGCTTTGATATTTGGCATGGTGACACTTCTAAATGTCTTATACCAATATTGTTCAAATGGTTCTGGTCGGTTGCATATCTAGGTCACAGGAGCTAAAAATAGATTTTTCAATGGAAACTTAAAAAATCTTCTTGTCTGAAACTACAAGAGCCAGAGCTTAGCTATATGGCACATATCATCGCCTACATGTCCTCTATCAAGTTTGTTAAAATTATGCCCCTGGGGTCAAAATTGGTCCCGCCCCGGGGTTCACAGTTTTACATAGAGTTATATAGTGTAAATCACTGATATTTGCAAACAGTTTTGATACAGATCAGATGCCACATTATGCTGCATCTAATCTGGATCAAAACTATTTGCCACTTATTTACATAGTTTCTTTAATTTAGAAAATGTAAAGTATGATTTTTTTTACATAATTCACATTCAATGTTTGTATAGCAGACAGCAATTCAGCATTATAAGAGTTAAGACCCCTGCTGCAGAACTGACAGAACTGTATTACATAACTGAACTCCGGTCAACTGAGGTACACTGTAACAGCAACATATGGTGTTGTCTGCTACATTTTTATGCACCTGCACAACTTAGTTGGGGCATATTGTTTTTGTCTATCTGCTTTTTTGTCTGTTTGTCCATTTGTTTGTCTGTCAGTCCACAACTTAATCTTAGCCATAACTTTGGAACTACATAAGTTAGAAACTTTATAACTTGGGTCATGTCCTACAAAGGTCAATGTCATTTTTGAATTATTTCCCATTGTCATATTTTCTTGTCCTGGAGATAACTCCAGTTCTACTGATGTTAACCCATTACCCCATACATAATTATGCCTTTTTACGCCTTTAATTTATTCCTCCTCTAAAGAAAATAATTCCATAGTCATACAGTCATAAAATGTAAGAGATAAGAAATAGTTTCTATATCTTAGTAGATGATAACTTAAAGCAGGTTGAAAGTAAAGCAGAATGTGCAATAAATAATCATATGGAAATACATGTAGCTTAATGATAAGAGGAAGTGTCATGGATAAGGGCCATAACCCTGCCAACAATATTTTTTTTAAGTTATTCCAATTTGTCATGGTTTTTTTTGTCTGGAAGATAATTCCATTTACAGCTGTATTAAAATGTTGCCTTGCCTAGTAAGCTAAGGCACAATGACCTCAGGTGAGCGAATTAAGGGCCATGGCCCTCTTGTCAAAACTAGGAACATGACTTTACATGGGCTTATAATCAGAGCTTATTTCAAAAACTAAAATCCTTATGCCTCCATCGAACCAAATAGTATTACTTAATGTTATTGCTTGCACCAATTCTAATGAGTATCAAAACAAAGGATTTGGTTGAGGCATCTAAAAGGAGAACATTGTCAGAAATAAATGGTTCTTATCTGGAGCCCTATATAATGTTGTAAATTCATGTTTGGTCATTGTTGAAAAAAGTGATCAGTTTTGGAATTACATTCTCCAAAACTCGTTTTGTGTTTGTCACTCGAGGTTGTCCTTCACTGTTTTTAACTGAAAGTGTTTAGTAAACAAACCTCTCCATCTCTTTTAAATATCACCCGGATATGGTTCAAATTGAGTCCTGAAGCTGCTACGTTCTATGCAGTTAAGTGTTTCATTACTCCTTCTGCAAGCAAAGGACTCGGAGAATCTACATGTTTAGGTTTTGCTTTGTTGAACAGTCTCTGATTGTATACAGCCATGGATGGAAAGGAATCATTAATGACGTCGTGTGCACTGTATGATGTGTCCAGGAATTTCTTTACAAGGTCCTCCTGCTTGAAGGAGCCTTCTTTTGAAAAAAAAACTTTCTTAAACACCTCTTAACTGTCAATGAAACTTACCACTGTATCACAAAACGTTTCCACTGCACCAATACTTTCCGTCGTAGAAAGCCAACACCGGGAAGTCAAAAACGTCGAATATTGTGCACCACTTTAAACCACATTGTGATAGCGGCTAAGCCATGAAATAAAACTATTTGATGCTGATGTCACACCTGAGTTTTGAACTGTCTCACCATGTAATGTCATATTACCAGAATCGCTTACTACAATCCCAGTGATCCGATGGGCTTCAGCAGATACTTGCACTTTATGTTTTACATGTTGAATCTTTACGTGTTGAATCTTGCTTTTGATTGTGGTCCTACAGCTGCTATCTGTGTAATATGTGACATCGTATTCCCTCAAACTAATAAATAAAAATAAAACTGCAATAAACTTTGCATTATTTATTACCCCTCAGTTCAGAAAAGGGGCTATTTATAATTACAAATAGAAGGCAGAAAGGACCTTTTGCACTAAAGAGTTAATATGATCTATCAATTCACAGCCAGTAGCTAGATCTATAATTCAGCATGCATTGCTTTTTGGTGTGAGATAGTTCGTTTGTTTGTTGTTAACGTCAGTTTCTGCCATCTATAATTCCATTTATAATAACTCTTAATTATGGAATCATACCTACTCGCAGTATGAGGAAGATGGTTTATAACACAAAAAACAATCTTTGTTTACCTGTGCCAAGCTTAGTATTGACTGAAAAGCACCCCATTCCTTTCCTATGCTGCTCATGGTAAATCCTGTTTGACTAAACAATGTTGACTTCTCTGCTTTGACATCTGACATACAGAAATCCAATAAGACATTTTGGTAACTCCCCAACATCACTGTCATACGTCAATGATACAGGGCCTATCTTACATGTAAAGCAGTATTTCAGAGAAGATAGTTTGCCAAACTCAACTATCCGGTGCCCATTTCTCCATCCATAGCGGATGACATTCTTTGCAAAATTCACGTCATTTGAAAGTCGGCACCTATTTTGCATTTTTTCGGCTACATATATCTCCAGAACTTTAATTATGTTCGGTCAACACTCGCCAGTTCTCTTTAATATAGCTTGGGTTGCGTTTTCTTACAAAACTTATACCAAGGCTGTCCCTAGGCTTGTTGCAATGTTTCGGATTACGTTTGGTCGCTTCTAATATTATAGTTACGGTTTTGTAAATCAAGTTGTCATTATTTGTATTTTCAGAGTATAGGCCCTTGAAAATAAATTGTACACGGAAAATGCCGAGATAAGTCGGGAAAATACCTTAAGGTGGTTCGCGGGTCAGCTTATTCTGTGTCAGAATTCTTTGAAACCTTGATTAAATTGAAATATACCATATGGAGAGTGAAAAATCGTTAAAATAAAAAAAAGTTACAGTGCCGTTTTTTTCTGACAGGACCTTTTGTCGAAAAAAGCTCCTTTTTTGATAAACAGGAATATTTTCTTTATAAAATGATATAACTCAATAATTTCTGTACATTCAAGTAAACTGTACATAGACTATAAGATATTGGGCAAACAAAAGTATTTTATGACATATTTGTTGGAAATATCAATATTTAAAAAAAGTCAAATTCTGAAAATCTCAAATTACAAAAAATCTAGCTGTTTAACGTACACTTATTTTACTCTTATTAGATAGATATAACTTAATTCTACTAGTCACAAAAATTTAATGAAAATCTACAGTGGAATTTACATTTTATACATGATTTCCTGAAATTCTGACAAAATGTAAACACAAAACGAGTAACCTCCCTTGAGTTCAACTTTAAAATGCCGTCAGCTCTAAATAATACCATAAGTCAAACCTGTAATAAGGGACCATTGAAAACGGTAGCCTGTAGATCTTTAAAGGCAAGTGACTGCTTAATGCATAACAAAAGTAATGCATAACAGCTCCTTTAGGATCTATCTTTTAGCATTATTTTTGTCCTGTGTTAAGCTGCCATCTGTCATATAGGCTATAAATACTCACAAATTTAGCTGTCACTTGACTATACTTGCATCTGATATTATTCATTATTACTTGACTAAACATAGCCTGTCATTTGATCACTGCGTTATGAAATGACTAGTCACTAAAATCAGACAATTTGTTAAAAAAAAAGTTTTGAAGCGAGTGGGAATCGAACCCAGAACCTTTGGATTGCAAGTCTATCACCGTATCCACTGCGCTAACAGAGCAGACACTGAGTAAGATCAAACTTTTCTTTATCTAAATTTTCTACTATAAGCACGTGCCGCAAAGAGCAGGTGAAAGTCATCAGCATTTCCGGAACTCGAGATGCGGGCCGCCCGCTGTCAAACCACCTTAACACTTGTGATTTTTTAGCAGAAATTCATGCATTACAGAATGATGTAAGTGTCATTCGTCAGGGATCTAATTTATTCAGTGATATCTCGGCCTTGCCCATATGTTTTCAACAAAACTGTAAATGTGTTAATATTAAAGCTTACCCACCTAGCTTTACTTGTGCAGTTGGGTTCATTAAAAACTCTTGTTCGACTGATAGTTGCTGGCAGGTGACACACGTGTTCCGAGGAACCCAACTATTTTGATGTGACGCAATAACTCATATCAAGACAGCCGGTCATATAATTAATACAACTTCGTCTGCCTTACATTCATAAAAATGCAAAAATGTACAAATGCTCAAGTCAGTCTATGCTAAAGGTTAAAGAAAGATGTTTATAATTATATTATACAAATGTGCTTATTTCCGTATCATAGGAAACAGAGCTTATTAAAATTGATATATCTGGGATAAAACAAGTATTACATGTACATGAGTATTTAAAATATAAAATGTCTCATAGGCTTTCTGTATATCTTACCATTTGCTTCATTAAAAACATTCCAATATCTGCTTTCATTGTGTATCCTTATCTTCTTTAACTCTTTGCACGCTAGCCACAAAACCATGTTTACCTTTGCAAGCTGCAGGGCTGCCATAAGTTGGCTTGAAAAATCCTAAGATTTCCAAATTTGCATTTTTCAAGTGCGATTTTACGAATCGTACCTTTACCACGTAGCCTGTTTCTAGTTTTGTTGACATGTGACTACTTAAAGCAGGCTGAAAGTAAAGCAGAATGCGCCTTAAGGCGCATTCTGCTTTTCTTTCAGCCTGCTTTAAGCTACCATGTACCAGAAAAAAATCCGAAGATTTAGGAAAAATCCGGAGAAATGGCAGCCCTGAAGCTGTTTTGATCCAGATGAGATGCTACATTATGCGGCGTCTAATCAGGATCCAAACTGTTGGACAATCTGACCCTGTTTTGAAATGAAATTTGAAAATTCTATTTAAGAGTAGATATAGTAGCACACCACAATTGTTTCGATAAAATAAATTACCCAGCATGCAAAATGTTAAATGTCATTCAAGCATTACAAGAAGATTATGTACTTTTTAAATCCAAATTACACTCCAATGTCGGGCATGGGGAAACCATTTTGGGCAAGTAGATTTACTCATAACCTTGCTCGACTGGACAAGTGCTTTTGAAACAGGCTGTGATAATTTGTTTTGTAAAATTGTAGGATTGCTATTTAAAAACATTTAAACCACAATAACTCAAACTCCTTTCGTCAAACTTACCCATATTTCAAAGTTGAACTTTCAATAAATTGAGCTTGTATAAGTCAAGCATATCCTTATTTTAAAGTAAAATGTGATTCAACCACAATTCAACTTTGAGAGGAAATGGTAGTTTTAAGTTTAGCGAGTATGAGCTGTTGATTTTGGACAGTATTTCTAGGTATCAACCTTCTGCTTTCTGCAGCCAAATTTATGATACTAGTTGTAAATTGCAGTTTGTATCCATAAGCAGATCGAGTAAGTTGTCATCTCCGCTGGACTCAAATTGTTTGACGCTTTTTTTCATTATCATTTTTTAAGGAAACTCAGATTAATCGGCTCTTAGAATCACCAGATGTCAAATTATAATGTTAAGGTTGAATAAAACAACACAAAAATGTGACACCGGTGACCATGAGGGCATACAAAGTCATCTTGTGATTGTTATATCTGCAATAAAGATCTTTTGTTATGTTTTATTTTGTTTATAATTTTGTTATCGCATTAAGTTTTTAATTCTTTTTGATTTGTTAATTCATTTTCATATTCAGATTGTTTTGTAAATTTAATCAGCTGCTCCATAGATGTTATGTCCGATGACCTTTAATTTATTCATACAATGAAGAAAAATTTCCCCTATCATGTATAGGCGCCATAGAAATATCTTCTATATCCTAGCAGATGGTAGCTTAACCCAGTACCTCATACGTACACCTTTTTATGCCTTTAATATACCCAGACACTAGTAAATAGTTCCAGTTTGTACAGTCATGAATACGGAGCATAATGCCAGTAGATGGTAGCTTAAAGTAGGCTGAAAGTAAAACACCTTTCCTTAAATACTAGAAACAAGCTAGATCTATAGGGTAATGGGTTAAGATGATATTATAGTGTTCACACAATTTTTTAACGGTACTTTGTGAATGAATACACATTTTTGAAAGAAACATTGCAACCAATTTACTTGCATGAGAAAGCAGTAAGTGTGGGTGTGGTTTTTTTTACAAATCCACAAAAACAAATTTGGATAAAATTTTGTAACTTATGTAATATGTTGGAAAATAATATGTGCATGTTTGAAATCTTTAGAAATTGTTGACAAGTTGTTGAAACAATGTGTATTGGAATAAATGAAAGTGAAAAGTGTGTTTAAATGGTTTGTGTTTTATGCCTTTGAATATTGAAATTTAAGCTCACTATATGAATGTCTAGGAAAGCATTATGTTGTCACCTGGGCGTCGACGTTGACCCTTTGCCTTTCCCGTTCATGTTAACAGATTGAAGAAAGTGTTCACGTTTTCTATGCCCTTTCATCTACATCTTTCTTTCATACTTGCACCACACATGCCTTGGGGCAAGACCTTTCCTTCCTTATATGTTTGACCCCATTGACCTTGACCTCAGCCACTGCGTTTAAATTTCAAAAAGTGTATTAACTGTGGAAACAATCATAACTTCTATGTCCCTGGAAGTATTGCTTTTATATTTGGTATGCAAGTGTATCCACTAAAACGTTTGACCCCCTGTGACCTTGACTTTGAACGAAGGGCCGCATTTAGGTTTCGAAATCTGTATTTAGGTTTCGAAAAATGCTTACTTATAACTCCTATATTTCCCTTGAGGTGTTGGTTTCGTTTCTCGTTTACACCTCAATTTTTATGCTCCCGCTTTGTCCGTCCGTCCGTGTTTCCGGCCGTCTGTCCGCGCCACCGAATTGGGTTAGAGGGCCAGATAACGGTAAACATAACAAAAGAAGACAATAGAGTTCATTCCGTAACAATACACTAAGGGGCCGTGGCCCGTTATTCGAACAAAAGAAAATAACAAAAGAAAAAGCCCTCTAACCCAATTCGGTGGCACGTCTGTCCGTCCGTCACGCTTTTTGTCCGGAGCATATCTCTTGAACGATACACCGTAGGTTGATGAAACTTGATACAGTGATAGAGAATGACAGGAGGAGGTGCAGTACACAAGAACCGTAACTCTCTCATCTCCCAATTTTGAATCATCTCCCTTTTTAGCTCACCTGAGCTAGCTCAGGGTGAGCTTTTGCAATCCTTGAATGTCCGGCGTCCGTCGTTTGTCGTTCGTCGTTCGTCGTCCGTCGTCAACAATTTTAGTGTTTATTCTCTAGAGGCCACAATTTTAATCTTATCTTTCTCAAACTTGCTCAGATTGTATATTACCATAATAATTCGAATGAGTTCAATTATGGTTGAAATCAGACCAATAGGTCATGAGTTATCTACCTTTGAATTGCTGAAAATACCATATTTAATAGTGTTTACACTCTAGAGGCCACAGATTTATTCAATCTTTCTCAAACTTGCTCAGATTGTATGTTACCATAAGAGTACGATTGAGTTCGATTATGGTTGAAATTGGACAAATAGGTCAAGATTTATCTGCCTTTGAATTGCTGAAAATGTCATATTTAATTGTGTTTACACTCTAGAAGCCACAATTTTTATCAAATCTTCCTCAAACTTGCTCAGATTGTATATTACTATAAGAGTTCAGATGAGTTCCATTATGGTTGAAATAGGTCAAGATTTAATCTGCCTTTGAATTGCTGAAGATGTCATATTTAATTGTGTTTACACTCTAGAAGCCACAATTTTTATCAAATCTTCCTCAAACTTGCTCAGATTGTATATTACTATAAGAGTTCAGATGAGTTCGATTATGGTTGAAATAGGTCAAGAGTTATCTACCCTTGAATTGCTGAAAATGCCATATTTAACAATGTTTACACTCTAGAGGCCACAATTTTTATCAAATCTTTCTTAAACTTGCTCAGATTGTATATTAATATAAGAGTTTGGATGAGTTTGATTATGGTTGAAATCAGACCAATAGGTTAAGAGTTATCTGCCTTTGAATCGCTGAAAATGCCATATTTAACGCTGTTTACACTCAAGAGGCAACAATTTTTAACCAATCTTCACTCTTGCAACTACAGTTTTCAATGGATTTTAATTATACTTGCACACAATGTATATAGCTACAAGTTCTCGAAGAAGTGCAATTATTGTTGAAATCTGATCATTGTGGCAAGAGTTATCTGCCCTTGATATACTTTGAAATGCTAGAAAATGCCTCATTTCAGTATTATTTAAGCTCTAGTTATCTGCCCTTGATGTACTCTACTATACTAGAGTAGGTCGTATTCCAATGTTGTTTACATGCTATATTACAAAATTGAAATGATTTAGAATAAAACGGGTGAAATTCAAAGGTAAAGCTATCAGGCTTCAAAATGGTGAGCGATATCAGGGCCTTCAGGCCCTCTTGTTCTCATAAAAAATCAATTTTGTCCGGAGCATATCTCTGGACCGTTACACTGAAAGTTAATGAAACTTGTAACAGTGATAGAGGATGACTAAAGGAAGTGCAGTACACAAGAACGGTAGCTCTGTCATCTCCCAATATTGAATTATCTCCCTTTTTCTAAAAATACAAAACAATTTTGTCCGGAGTATATCTCTTGACTGCTACACCGTAAGTTAATGGAACTTGATACAGTGATAGGTGATGATATAAGGAGGTGCAGTACACAAGAACCATTACTCTGTCATCTCCCAATATTTAATTATCTCCCCTTTTCGATTTAAAAAAAATCAATTTTTTTCTGGAGCATATCTCCCGAGCATTGCATTGTAAGTTGATGAAACTTGATACAGTGATACTAGATGACAGAAAGAGTGCTGTACTCAAGAACCATAAGTCTGCCATCTCCCAATATTGAATTATTTCCCTTTTTCTACATAACTTTTTAAAAAATCAAACTTTCTGCCGCATTGTAACTTGAACCTTGATACTGTGTTAGCGGATGACAAAAAGAAGTGAACTACACAAGAATTATAACTCTGTCATCGCCAAATATTGAATTGCCTCCCTTTTTTCATAAAAAATCATTTTTGTCTGAAGCATATCTCCTGAAAGTTATATCATAAGTTGATGAAACTCGATACTGTGTTCACCTACTAAACATGCTATACCTTGGGGTTTTTCTTTGTGGGGAGCATCCATCGTTGGGAACGATATTCTTGTTAGAAATATACTCATCTTTGATATCACTGACCACTTTTGGGAATGGACTCTCTCGACTGGACTCTGACAAAGGGACATTCTCGTCGGAAATGTTGAAAACTGCTGCAGGCAAAACAGCATCCTGTAGGCATTCGCTTTTTGGTTGAGGGTCGAAAAGTACTGGAAGCTCCACCAGATTGATAGTTTGGCGCTCCATAACCTGACCCTCCCCACGATCCAAATAGAGATGGCCCAGCATAAGGATGAGGCCCTGGAGAAGGCACGGGAACATGCTTCGCTTTCCCTGTAGACTTCGAAACGGCTTGTTTCCTCTTGCGTAGGGCGCGGTTTTCTGCCTTGGTAATGCGGGACTCGTCCTCGCTGTCGCTCGCCACCGGATTGGATTTATACAGTTTGGTCGTATCCCACCAGCCTCCGAAGTATCGGCTATCCTGATAAGCTTGTTCCGCTTTTTCATTTTCTCTACACATGAGTTTAGGATATCCTTTGAGTACACAAACTTACTATTGTCCACAGCCCACAATGCTTGAACATAGTCCTGCTCAATGTCTGAATTAAAGTTGTACTGAAGCTTGTTCCCCTCCCACTTCCATGTCAACCCTTTCTCCTTCAATTTGTGAACCTCCGCCTTAACAGAAATGCTGCTGTCCTTTACTTCAGACCTGAGTCCATTTAGTTCCCCCCTCTGCTCTTTGAGTTGAGACAAAACTTGGTTTAGAACCAATTCTACCCTTCCGTTACTGGGGCCGGGTATGTCTACCACCACGTGCTCCAGATTTTCTGCCATGTGCTCGTGTCCTTCGTACATTAGAAATTTACTGTAGTGTCCACTATGAATGTCCAACGCTGAATGACCAATACATGTATGCAATCAGGCATACTGACCATAGTCAGCTGACTATATAAACAACTGTATATCAACCAATCAACATTGAGATTCCTACACCCAGGGGTAATTATTTCCTGTCTAATTCACTTCATTCAAACGACAAAAAATACATTTCCTAGTGGGTTGAACGTTGATGTTGCATAGTTAAGTTTTTAAAATAATTGAAATTTAGTCAAGATTTCACCTGTTTTGGACAGATTTTTCGGCTGATTTCTCATGGTTAAAGTGTTGGAGTAAGTGTTGAAATACACTTATACTACATGAAATATTTACATTAGGAAGCTGATATTTGGAATGGAGGTTCCCTGTTGGTTGAGCATTGACTTTGCGTAGTTAAAATGAAAATAGAATTTGATTTAAGTCATAATTTTACCTGTTGTGGACTTAGCGTTTTGACACTGAAATTTCAATGTTAGTAATGGAGTAAGTGTTGGAATGCACTTGGAATACTACGTGACATATTTGCATCAGGAAGCTGGTATGTTTAATGGATGTTCCCTGTGGCTTGAATATCACTGTACTGATTCATTTTTCTATTGATAGTTACCTATTTAAGAAAGGTTTCATTCGGCGACCTTTGCTGTTCTCCGACAGCTTTTGTTTTACAAAAGGTATGGCCCTTCGAAAATTTTCTAACATTAAATATATAGGGCAAAACTCTTGTGCAGCTAACTCCTCCTACACTACTGGGGGATTTCTTCAGAACTCTCACAGATGAAAAATTTATATAGGGAGATGTTCATGTGGTTTTGGAATTCGAGCTGTGACCTTTTGGACTAAAGGTATGGCCTTTTTTAAATAACAATTCAAAAAGTAGCATAGAGGTTCTCTGAATTGCAAACAAATATGATTAGTAGTTTAGTTTCTATAGCCTGTTAAAATTCTATGAAGTTGAACACTACTACTGGAAGGATTTGCTCAAAACTTTAACTTTAACTTATTTTGGAAGATGTGAATGTGGCTTGGAATTTGAACTCAAACCTTTTTGACAAAATTTATGGCCCTTTCAATGTTTCCCTACAAAGAAAATAAAGAGCAAACATCGTGTGCAGCTAACTCCTCCTATACTACTAAAGATGTGTCCTCCAAACTTTCACAGATATACAACTTTAATAGGAAGATGTTAATGGGGTTTGGAGTCTGAACTGGGACCTTTTCGACGAAAGTTATGACCCTTATTTTTTTTTTCAAAGCAGTTTTCACAAATTAATTACTTATAAATATATATTGTGTTCATGATGTTTTCAATTTGGGATGCAACCATTTTGACAGAAAAATTATGAATTTGAATTCGTTTCGTGCATAGAATATGTAAGGAAAACTTGTGTGTGGGTTGCTCCAAACTTTCACGGATTAACAACTTGTATGTGAAATGTTATGTTGTTTGAAATTTTATCTGGACTATCTAAAAAAAAAAAAAAAAAAATTATTTTATTTTATTAATTTTTTTATTTTTTTTTTTTTTTGGGGGGGGGGGGGGAGACATTCTAGTTAAACTGAACGTTTGTGCTTGCAAAAATTGACACTGCTAGTGGGGTGGGGTATTTTTTAGCCTTTATCTGTAATGTTTGCATATTTGACAAATATGTCTGTGTAAAGGACGTGTATATGCATCGCTAGGGTTCAAAGGGTAAAATACATCTCGAATAAAGACAGTAACTAGCGGCACTTGCAGGTAACCAATATCATATGATAGTTAAAAACGTGTGGCCATCCGCTAAACTTAAACAGTGGAGGCGTTATTCTTTCCTGTCCAAACACAATCGCATGGCAATAAAATAAAGAAAATGACATTTATTTTTAAAGTTCTTATAATTCATTTTAACCTGAGTAGCAAACAGTTTTGAGCCTGATCAGATGTCAGGTTACCCGGTGTCTGATCTAACTCAAAGCTGTTTTCAATGGAAGTACATGTAATCGTTAAATAGCCATTTGGAATGGATAACATCCATTAGCAGTTGACGTTGACACTTGAAAGTAAACAATATAGTTCAATAGTACACCGGCACATTCTGATATATTTTGATGATTAATTGACCGTTCCCAATGTCACGTGCACTTAGTGATCAGTGTCACGTGCTCTAAGTATCATGATGGTTATTATGATATGATTAATGCAATAGGTATGTTTGTACAGGGAAGTTATTATAAAAGTTCAAAAAATGTACTATCTTTCAAGCGACGAACCATAAAGGATACTAGAGATCTTAGAAGCAGGAGATACTAAATGTATGGAAAAGGGTAATAATACATTAAGCTATTTTGGGGGCTTTCTGTATTACATTTGTTTTGTCCTGCATCAAGCTACCACGCGCTAAAAGAAAATCTTGTCCAAATTTTATGTTAATTTCAGCAGTTACACGTGGTTTCCCAATTTTTAGGATGTTTACGTGAATTATGATGATTATTCAATCTGTTTGACATTGCGTTTATGTGTCTTCTTATTACTATTTTATTTTTGAATCTGCAAACAAATTTAATGCAGATTATAAAATATTATATAATGTAACATAATATCATATATTAATTTAAAAAGAATAGAGTTTGTTATTATTACGGCGCTACCTCGCTACAACGTCATCCAATAGGAGTCAAACATGTGTGCGTTATTCGGAGGGAGTCGTTATGTGGAGGGAAATTGGTTTACATTTGCACGTAGCTTGAATCCAGAACAGACAACGCGTAACGAGGCGTCTGATCTGAATTTATGCTGTTGTAACTCGTCATTAATGTTTACATGCAACTTTGAAGAAAAAATAAGCAGACGACACTTTAAACGTTAGACTTTATTGTGCGGTTTATTGTGTATAAAATACTGCACATGAGTCTTCTATAACTTCGTCGCTTAGATAAATATTGACTGCATTATAAATGTAAAACAACACTTGGATGATCAAAAAACAAACTATTTATTAGTGATAACAGTAACTGGTTAGTAGGTGCTTTAAAAGCTAAAACAAGAAGGTTACAAACACATGCGAAATACTGTATTAAACATACAATAACTCGAGTCGGAATTCGACCGGACATATTTCAGAAGTGTGATCCATATAATAAGTATACCCTAGCATAATAAGCATATGGTAGCTTAAAGGACCTTGTTATGCGTCACTAGATATAAACACTCATTTTTGTGCATGTTAAGCGTTAAGTACTTCTGAAGAAAAGTCGATGGATGTGTCAACCTGTTTGGGTCCTGATCAGATGCAGAGTTACTCGGCGTCTGATCGTGGTTCAGAACTATGTTAGGGCTCCAGATTAGAGAGTTAGATTTTAAACTACTCCCCTGATCTGGAGGTCTGTATTTTGCCAATGTTAGTGCACTCTGGCTAAGGCAGTCTGGAGGGACTTAAAGGGAGCTCATGTCATACGCTGGCCAAGCTATTTTTTCAGATGAGGTCCAACCGAGAAGAGTGGCATATTTTTACAACATTAATACACACGCTTATGCAAAAACGCAAATGATTATCCGGCGTCTGATCGGGCTCCAAACTGTTTGCCACTCATATTGTCCCAATGGTGCAACTTAAAAGTGCCCCTGCTCGTAATACCCGATAGGGGTGTGTAGCATTATATAGAAACAAACAAATGTTGAAAAGAATTGTCATAATGATCAAGAAATTGTGATCTAGTAGATACTTTATACGGAAATCTGTCGCCTTTGTTAAAGTTGGCCGCAATTAAATTCAAACGCCTTATGTCCCAAAAGACAGTCATCATATGATGAATAAATATAAGTATTGGAATGATGCATCTAAAAGGCTCGATGGGACACTATTTAAAATCTTAATAGAAACAACAGAAACTTAGCATGATACTGGCATAAATAATTTTATGGGGGCATAAAATCCATATACAGTCGAAACTCGATACTTCGAATTCGCTTAAATGGACCTTACCAGTTTTTCATAAGTATACTTTCAATAACTCGATCTCGCTTATGTCGAACATACCCGTATTTCAAAATTAAAACGTGGCTATGCCACGTTTTAATTTTGAAATATGGGTATGTTCGAACTAACGCGAGTTCGAAGTATCGAGTTTATACTGTACATACATACGATATTGTGTCAATATAGGTCGGAGTACACATACTAACTATTTACAATTACAAAGGGTTATTATTTGGGTTTGTTAAACAAAATATTCCAAAACCAGAGTCCGAGGTTTTGAAACTTTCTCACTGTGAGTCAAATGTCGAACCCAAACGGTACAACTTTCAGCCTATACCAATCAGATTTGTGTACAAGTAATTTAGTTGTTGCATGCTCAAAGAGTGAGAGTTCCATAGACTTGGACCCATCTGAGTTGAGTTCGACATCGTTTTCAAGCATTTCATTAGTCAGATCTGAGCTCAAATCTGATCCAATCAGATGCTTGAGAACGGTCTCAGACTCCAATTTGTTTGCTACCGCTATAATTATATTATAAACACATTCGCTGCCGCGACGTAAATACAGTCGAACTTCGATATCTCGATCTTGGTTCAATCGAACATACCCATATTTCAAAGTTAAAACGTGGCTTAGCCACGTTTTAACTTTGAAATATGGGTATGTTCGACTTAACCGAGCATGAAATAATGCAGTTCTTGTGTCGAACTATCGGATAGTTCTAGTTAAGCAAGTTCGAGATATCAAAGTTCGACTGTATGTACCCTTCTAAAACAGTCGCTGCCATAGTATCGTCTGCTTAAATTTGTCGTCTGTTATAAATTTGGAACTTAAGCGCTTTAAACTAAAAATGCAAGACTATGCGTGTTAAACAGTTTGAGTCCTGCTCAGACACCGAGCGTCACGCGGCGTCTATGCTGGATCCAAACTGTTTGCGTATGTTAACCATTTCAACCATAGTCATACATAGTTTGCAAGCCCTGTACAAAGTACCTGTGAATAGTATACGTGTCTTATTCAAGCAGTGAATACCAACAAAAGAGGGCTCCTAAAGGAACCCTCTGCTCAATGACTGCACTGTTTGTAAAATTGCTATGCATTGACAAGAACCCTAAATAGTCAACAATGGACAGTAAAATGAAAACATAAGTTTAAGGGGGCACAATTTATGTTAAATCCACACTAACTGAATGTAAATTTTACTTTAGCTGTAACCACATGCTCTAGACCTGGCCCTAATAGGGTTATAAAACATTTGGGTTAATCTGAAATCGTTCTCAGGCATTTTATTGATCAGATTTAATTTTTTTGCCCCAATCTGACAAATCACAATTAAATGCTTGAGAACAATCTCAGGCTCAACTCATACGCTTTATAACCTTAGACCTTTGCAAAGTTAGCCTTATATATATTACAACGGCAAACAGCGTGGGTCATGCACTGTTTGATTTATTAAGTTTCTGTTGAAATTTTTGCAAGACATCCCTCAAACTGTAAATTACATAGTTCATCTTGGACCATTTGGACTACAAAAGTAAATGACATCTTTCAAACTGTAAATTACATAATTTTGGAACATTTGGACTACAAAAGTAAATGACATCCCTCAAACTGTAAATTACATAATATATCTTGGAACATTTGGACTATAAAAAGTAAATGACATTGAAATACCAGTAGGACTACCTTAACCCTATCTCTGCCAATGTGCCTTTTCAAAAAGTTTTGATCCTGATCAGATACCGCATAATACTGCGTCTGACCAGGTACCATACTATTTTACGTTCGTTTCAAAATTTCGTCAATTGTACTGTCTTGCATCTAACTTTGAAGCAATATTCCAGACAACAATATTAAATTTGGCTATAAAAGGGATAAGTGTATTCTATTCGTTCCCTTTTATAGCCCAAATTAAAATAACTGCAGTACACTCGTGGGTAGAAATTGACAGTTTTGAGTTGTTCCTTTAATTTTCACAATTAATTAAAATTTGACAGGCAATTTGTTAGCCTCACTCGCTTTAACCCTTTTACTGTCATAGGCAACCACAGTCATTGCAAAGTAGATTGAAACATGATCAGGCTCCGGGGTTATAAAGCGTTTTAGTTGAGTCTGAGTGTGTTTCCAAGCATTTGATTACACAGATTTGAGCCTAGGCTCAAATCTGACCAATCAAATGCTTGGAAACGAGTTTAGACTCAAGTCAAAAGCTTTATAACCTCGGAGCCTGACATCGTGTTAAATGACGTCTGATCAGGATCCAAACATTTGATACTCATATGGACATTTCTTCTGTGAGACCTCTATAAACGGTGCTACGAGAAAGAAGAATGTATTTCCACTACATATGCGTGAGACATATATAACCCATGAACCGTTTGGCACTAACACTATAATCAAACAAAAATCTGGCCCTTGTCCCCTGTACTGTCTTTACCAGAAGCCCCGTCATCTGGAGGACTCCGCGACCTCCGTGGTGCCATGTTTGGTTTAGGAGGAATTTTCGGTTTAGGTTTACGGACGGGAACATATTCCTTTATTGTTTCGGGCACACAAATTCTAGTATACCCTTCCAGCGAGTCAATCTCTACTTTAACGAACTCTGAAGATGATGTAACGCTTAAATCAAACAAGTCTTTTGAGGTATCGGGTGGATAGTTTGTCATTTGGAATGCTTCTTCAGGCACTATTCCACTATTATACTTGCGCACAGGTTTTCCCGTCATTGAGTCATCTCTGTTATAGAGCACTTCAGAATGAAATCCTTTCGCCCCCTCTTTGGAATGGTTCTTGGGCTTCTTTTGTTTACTTCTAACGAATTGCGAAAGCATACTTGTAATACTATTTCCTCCATTCCCGTCATTTCGCTCCTTTCCTTCTTTTCGAAGTTTTGGCGAACTTGTTTGGTTCTGTTTAGCTGGACTGTGAGCTCGGTCTGAAGTCCGACAACAGGCGGCATTCGGGAATAACTGGCTGATAGACGACTGAGAGGACGGACTTCCGCTAGCAGAAAGGGAGGATTGCGATCTACTACGTTCATTCCTTTTGTTAATTGGGCAATTGTCACTAGTTGCTGTGGTATACACCGAGTCATCCTCACCTAGGGTACAAACTGACATGGTATCTGAGTGTGCATCTCCTAAAGAGTCAATGTGAGACCTGTCTGTTAGAGTTTCATCACGGATCGTGGTTCTTAGTGAATACGTCGTGGGACTCATGCTGACGTCACTGGAAACACTGCTCTGTAAGTCTGAACTGATTCCACTCGAACTGGCTTCTGCCGACCCGGAGTAAGGTGAAATGTCTATGCCACTGGACTGTGAAGATGAGAAAGGACTCCACAGTGATTTAGGGTATGTCATGTTCTGGTTTTCAAAGTGAGCCTCGTAACTGTAACTCTCGTCCATGTCGTCATCATAGTAGGTTTCCACACCAATAGGAGCGATAATGGCCGAGTACAGACGGTCCAATACCCAGTCCCTCATATCTGTCTTGGAAAAGTCGCACGTCGCAAGAAACCTCAGAATCCGAGGGATTGGCGTCCTTCTGTCTCTCAACACTGGAATAAGTTTCTTGCTCCTGGCACCTGGAATGTAATGACGTCATAAATTACGCTTAACCCTACTGAATTGTCGTCTTCCTTAAGTGTATTTTCTGCACAAAACTGAAGAATATTTTAATTAGAGTGACAAATGGATTGGATCAAGACCAGACGCCGCATATATCATGCTTCATGCATGGATACTTTACAAATGGTACGAATGTGATTCAAAAATTAATGATACTTGATCAATAACTTCAATACAACAAGTCCAAAATGCAGGTGTGATATATCATTTTAAAGAGCAATCCGTTGCCTATGACAACAAATTATAATGCACGATAAGATAACATAACTCGATAAGTCACAATATGAACCTAAATGACCGATACTCGAGGACACTGTAACATACATATTTTTTTTTTTGACGTAATAACTTCTTAATAAGTACAATTTCTAACATGTGTTTTTGAAATATATCAGTTTATGTCTGAATTTTGATGAAATTAAAGTTTCATTACAACTTACAGGTGTAATTATCTTTAATCTCATTTTTTTCCAAAAATAATATTTCTTATTTTACCAATGAAAAAAGTCGACACGTCTTTTCGAACGCTATGAAATTTTTCTAGATTAGCATATCTACCTTTTGATTTTAAAACATAAAAACCTACTTCAACGGCTTGCATTATACCTGGTTTAATATAAAAATGAGTTTGAGCTATTACTAACTATTTTTTACATAACAGTAGATCTTTTTTATATATATTTTCAGAACGTGTTTTAACTTTAGTATAACATGTGGCTATATTTTTAACTTTTATAAAATTATAATATTTAAAACTGTGTAGTGTATGCATACTTGTCTGATTTTATTTGACATAAAGTTTCAAACACGTATTTACGACAGTATCCATACAGACGGTGTTTTGGCGGTGAAATGGTTAAAGCAGACGATGCAACTTGTATATGAAAGAGTTAACCCTTAGCCTGCCACTCACGACTATAGCTCCATATGCAAACAGCTTGGACCCGGATGAGACGCCGAGTAACTCGGCGTCTCATCCGGATCCAAGCTGTTTGACACTCGGACAACATTTTCAGCAATTTTGAGCAACTTTGAAGCACTTTGAAACTTGAAGCAGACGAGAAATATAGCAGACGACAATTTATTTGGCGGGCTAAGGGTTAATCATCTCAACATTGGTGACCCCGTATTAAGGCCGTGGTTGCTACTATGGACACGTTCTACGTTACCTGGTGCCAAGGAGTGGGCGAATCTGAGTTGGAAATCACAGGCAGAGCTCTTCAGGAAAGACTTGGAAATCACGACCACAACACGTTTACACCTGAAATATTAAGGATATATTGCACTCAACACATTTCATTGTACATATGTCTGAGACAAGAGATGTAACTGTGCTCATGGTTCATAATGTCGTAATCCGAAATGGATTGAGTCATCAGCAGTTTGTAGATGAGAAGATATTCTTTCACAATAAGTACGTACGTTCATAAAATTAATGTAAAAATTCGTAAGTTTGGAGTCAGATAAGATTCCAAGCTGTTTGCCACACAGGTTAAAGTCAATCGTCAGAATCTTCAAAAAAGTATCATTTTCTACATGATATTATATTTGCATGCGTTTAGTTTTGAACTGTGTCATGACAAAACATGCCTTATTGCATTTCAAACAGTGTCTATCAAGTCCAGCCGCCGCGTCAAAGACACGGCGTCTGGCCTTGATCTACACTGTTTGACACCCGCAAGCAACTAAAGTATTTTATGTAGCTGTATTATACAAGTATATGGTAGTTGTTAGTGTAGATCAAACTCATCTGCAGAGCCTGTCATGAAAACTGTGCTTGGTCTGTACAATATTGCAATGCAATAAGACAGGTTTTGTCATGACACGGCTCATTTAGACTCGTTTACACTGGACATGAATATTGTCTTCTCCGCAGCAACAACGAAAAGAGTAATTCGTGCTATAACACCAACCGCTCATTAATCTTAATATTTTCCTAGATCTAATAGTTCAAACCAGCTAGGTTGTTATCAAAGATAGAAATGCCCAAATACATATCATATTTTGTAATGAAATCAACCATAAAACCAAAGAGTATTTTTGACATGCATTTTGACATGATTGTCTTTGAGATTATCCTCTTTGATTTTATCTTACGCTAGCACTGAAATTTCCTCTATCATATAGGCTGTAAATGTTTTAATCATATAGATTGTAATCTCGCTATAATTAACATTTCTCTTCCATGTAGGCTCTAATAATGCTAGCACTTATCTTTTCTCTATGTAGGCCGTAATCACGATTGTACGCATCCTTTCTCTATTATGTATGTTGAATTACGCCATCACTCACCTTTTCTCTATCATATAGCCTGTAACTACAATATAACTCACCTTTTCTAAACCATGAAGAGTGTAATCATGCCAGCACTCACTTTTTCTCTATCATGTAGGCTGTAATAACGCTATCACTTACCTCTCTTCTATCATGTAGGCTGTAATCATGCCAGCACTAACTTTTTCTCTATCATGAAGACTGTAATGACGCTATCACTTACCTCTCCTCTATTATGTAGGCTGTAATCATGCCAGCACTTACCTCTCCTCTATCATGTAGGCTGTAATCATGCCAGCACTCACTTTTTCTCTATCGTGTAGGCTGTAATCATGCCAGCACTCACCTTTTCTCTGTCATGTAGGCTGTAATCATGCCAGCACTCACTTTTTCTGTCATGTAGGCTGTAATGACGCTATCACTTACCTCTCCTCTATCATGTAGGCTGTAATCATGCCAGCACTCACTTTTTCTCTGTCATGTAGGCTGTAATCATGCCAGCACTCACTTTTTCTCTATCATGTAGGCTGTAATCATGCCAGCACTCACTTTTTTTTCTCTGTCATGTAGGCTGTAATCATGGCAGCACTCACTTTTTCTCTATCATGTAGGCTGTAATAATGCTATCACTTACCTCTCCTCTATCATGTAGACTGTAATCATGCCAGCACTAACTTTTTCTCTGTCATGTAGGCTGTAATCATGCCAGCACTCACTTTTTTTCTATCATGTAGACTGTAATCATGCCAGCACTCACTTTTTCTCTGTCATGTAGGCTGTAATAACGCTATCACTTACCTCTCCTCTATCATGTAGACTGTAATCATGCCAGCACTCACTTTTTCTCTATCATGTAAGCTGTAATCATGCCAGTACTCACGTTTTCTCTGTCATTTAGGCTGTAATCATGCAAGCACTTACTTTTTCTCTATCATGTAGGCTGTAATAACGCTATCACTTACCTCTCCTCTATCATGTAAGCTGTAATCATGCCAGCACTCACTTTTTCTCTGTCATGTAGACTGTAATCATGCAAGCACTCACTTTTTCTCTATCATGTAGACTATAATCATGCCAGCACTCACTTTTTCTCTGTCATGTAGGCTGAAATAACGCTATCACTTACCTCTCCTCTATCATGTAGGCTGTAATCATGCCAGCACTCATTTTTTCTCTATTTTATAGACTGTAAAAACGCTTTTACTTAACCCTTTGTCTATCATGTAGGCTGTAATCATGCCAGCACTCACTTGTTTTCTATCGTGTAGACTAATAACGCTATCACTTACCTCTTCTCTGTCATGTAGGCTGTAATCATGCCAGCACTCACTTTTGCTCTATTATATAGACTGTAATAACGCTTTTACTAAACCCCTTCTCAATCATGTAGGCTGTAATCATGCCGGCACTCACTTTTTCTCTGTCATGTAGGCTGTAATCATGCCAGCACTCACTTTTTCTCTGTCATGTAGGCTGTAATGACGCTATCACTTACCTCTCCTCTATCATGTAGGCTGTAATCATGCCAGCACTCACTTTTTCTCTGTCATGTAGGCTGTAATCATGCCAGCACTCACTTTTTATACGCCCGTCTTCAGACGGGACGTATTATGTCGTGGCGCTGTCCGTCCGTCCGTCCATCCGTCCGTTAACTTTGTTTTCATGTCCGCTCTCTAACTCAAACAAAATAAGTCCAATCCTTTTGAAACTTAGTCAGAACGTGTATGACCATAATATCTCGGTCAAGTTCGTTAACCAGCAAGATTGCCCTAGACATTCAAGAGTTATGCCCCTTTTTTCGACAGAAACAGGCATTTTGGTTTGTCCGCTCTCTTACTCAAATAAATTTATTTTAATCTATTTGAAACTTTGACAGCATGTGTTTGACCATAATATCTCGGTCAAGTTCGATAACCAGCAGGATGGCCCCAGACATTCAAGAGTTATGCCCCTTTTTTCGTAAAAAAGGCATATTTTAGCTTGTCCGCTCTCTCACTCAAAAAATTTATTTTAATCCTTTTGAAACTTTGTCAGCGTGTGTATGACTATAATATCTCAGTCAAGTTCGATAATCAGCAGGATTGCCCCAGACATTCAAGAGTTATGCCCCTTTTATCGTCAAAAACCGGCATATTTTATTTTGTCCGCTCTCTAACTTAAACAAATTTATTCCAATCCTTTTGAAACTTGGTCAGCATGTGTATGACCATAATGTCTGGGTCAAGTTCAATAACCAGCAAGATTGCCCCAGACATTGAAGAGCTATGCCCCTTTTTCGTAAAAAACGGGCATATTTTAGTTTGTCCGCGCCCTTACTCAAACAAATTTATTCCAATCCTTTTGAAACTTGTTCAGCATGTGTATGACTGTACTGTCTCGATTATGAACCATAACCAGCAAGATTGCCACAGACAGTCAAGAGTTATGCCCCTTTTTTTATCTAAAACGGGCATTTTTTAGTTTGTCCGCTCTCTTACTCAAACAAATTAATCCAATCCTTTTGAAACTTAGTCAGCATCTGTATTACCCTAATGTCTCAAATATGTTCCATAACCAGCAAGATTGCCCTTGACATTCAAGAGTTATGCCCCTTATTTTGTCAAAAACATGCATTTTTAGTTTGTCCGCTCTCTAACTCAAACTTTATTCCAATCCTTTTTGAAACTTTGGCAGCATGTGTATGACCATAATGTCTCGGTCATGTTTGATAACCAGCAAGATTGCCCCTGACATTTAAGAGTTATGCCCCTTTTATCGTAAAAAACGGGCATTTTTTGTTTGTCCGCTCTCTTTTTCAAACAAATTTATTCCAATCCTTTTGAAACTTGGTCAGAATATGACACCTAACTTTCAGGGTTCTTCCCCTTTTGTTCACTTTACCTTGATAGGGTTTTAATATGACTACATTCTAAGATCGATTTGACGGGCGTATAATGTGCCCGGCTTGCGGTGCTCTTGTTCTCTATCATGCAGGCTGTAATCATGCCAGCACTCACTTTTTCTCTGTCATGTAGGCTGTAATCATGCCAGCACTCACTTTTTCTCTATCATGTAGACTGTAATCATGCCAGCACTCACTTTTTCTCTATCATGTAGACTGTAATCATGCCAGCACTTACTTTTTCTCTGTCATGTAGGCTGTAATCATGCCAGCACTCACTTTTTCTCTGTCATGTAGGCTGTAATAACGCTATCACTTACCTCTCCTCTATCATGTAGGCTGTAATCATGCCAGCACTTACTTTTTCTCTATCATGTAGACTGTAATCATGCCAGCACTTACTTTTTCTCTGTCATATAGGCTGTAATCATGCCAGCACTTACTTTTTCTCTATCATGTAGACTGTAATCATGCCAGCACTTACTTTTTCTCTGTCATGTAGGCTGTAATCATGCCAGCACTCACTTTTTCTCTGTCATGTAGGCTGTAATAACGCTATCACTTACCTCTCCTCTATAATGTAGGCTGTAATCATGCCAGCACTTACTTTTTCTCTATCATGTAGACTGTAATCATGCCAGCACTCACTTTTTCTCTATCATGTAGGCTGTAATCATGCCAGCACTCACTTTTTCTCTATCATGTAGGCTGTAATGATGCTATCACTTACCTCTCCTCTATCATTTAGACTGTAATCATGCCAGCACTCACTTTTTCTCTGTCATGTAGGCTGTTATCATGCCAGCACTCACTTTTTCTCTACCATGTAGGCTGTAATCATGCCAGCACTCACTTTTTCTTTACCATGTAGGCTGTAATAACGCTATCACTTACCTCTCCTCTATCATGTAGGCTGTAATCATGCCAGCACTCACTTTTTCTCTGTCATGTAGGCTGTAATCATGCCAGAACTCACTTTTTTCTCTATCATGTAGGCTGTAATCATGCCAGCACTCACCTTTTCTCTATCATGTAGACTGTAATCATGCCAGCACTCACCTTTTTCTCTATCATGTAGACTCTAATCATGCCAGCACTCACTTTTTCTCTGTAATGTAGGCTATAATCATACCAGCACTCACTTTTTCTCGGCCATGTAGGCTGTAATCATGCCAGCACTCACCTTTTCTCTATCATGTAGGCTGTAATAACGCTATCACTTATCTCTATCATGTAGGCTGTAATCATGCCAGCACTCACTTTTTCTCTATCATGTAGGCTGTAATCATGCCAGCACTTACTTTTTCTCTGTCATGTTGACTGTAATAACGCATTTACTTACCTCTTCTCTATCATGTAGGATGTAATCACGTGATAGGCAGAACCAGGGAGATCGTCCCGTCCTGGTACAAACAGTTTTAGTCCTTTGTTTTTCTCTAGCTCTTCAATAAGGCCTTTGACAAACTTGAGATCGTCAACGTCATCAAAGGTATAACAAATAAAGGCGTCATACTGTACCGATACGCCAGTCTTTGCTACAAACAAAACAAGAAATGTTTCTGTAAATATGCAGGAGGTTATCTCATAAACTAAAACCTTTATTTCTGCTTTAATCCCTATGGTGCCACTACTCATTAGAATCGTCTCGATTCTAATGAGTAGTGACATCATAGGCATTGGTGCTGTATGAGTGAGAAAATGTTGGATTTGTTCAGAAAACTCCCTCTTATCTGGAGCCCTGAATATGGTAGATTCCTATCATTGCAGCCATTCAAACGAAACCTCGTTCAGAGTACATGTGTCTTATGCAGACAGTTTAACTCCTCCACTGCCATGGCGTCATCACTTTTAAACAATTATCGTCTGCTTTTATTTCTCAAATTTAAAGTTTACCTATTTTGACTTAAGAAACATTGAGATGGGTGTCAAACAGTTTGCAAAACAGGTGTCATTTTACAAAACATTGTAGAAAAATCTTTAAGAAAGAAAAAATAGACTATTCTTAATCCGAAACTGTCCATTTGAAGTTTCGCGGGTCGGAGCTTAACGCATGCCCCTGGTGATGAGTATAGTCGTAATTGATAAGCAGTACCTGTGACACGTGAAAGTACACGTTTCCTATGTCAACAATGTAGACCCAGAGCAGATGGATCCTGCAGCAGCTCTCTGACCAGGGTCTGCACTGCTATTCAGTTTGCGATATATTGCTAGAATACCACCATTACTCTAAAATGGACTACACTTAATTGAACATTGAAAATGTCCGTTAGAAATTTAGAGGTGTTAAAATGTGTCGTCTACATGTTGGTTTTTTATTTTAAATTCAGAGTAAAGCCCTTTAACTGACCCCGAGCACACTAATTATTGGCAAACTGTGTGGATCCTGATTTAGACACGCATAAAGTGTAATCAGTGCCCAAATAAAAAAAATTAATAATTTAAATTTGAAAAAAGATAAAATTGATGACGTCAAGGCTTGAGGGAGTTAAGCCATTTTGATTGTCTATGAGTTACTAAGTCCTTAATATAGATCCAAACTGTTTACACGAATCAGTTTAGTTAGGTCTGGTGTTGACGAAGACATAAACTTAATTTGTTTGCCAAACTTATTTTGTTCATTTTGTAGAAGCTTCAAAACTTGGGAAACACCAGCTTTTTCAAATCTTTGTTGACATTAGTATTTCTAGAGATGCCAAATAACATAGGTGTTTGCATGAACCCGCCATAGGCGACACAACTTGACATTGCAAACAGATTGGATCCAGATCACACGCCGCGAAACTGTGCGTCAGATCAGGATCCAAATTGCTGGACATATGTATCAATATTTTTTCTGTCAAAATTATGAACATGGCATAAAATCGCAGACGACACATTTTAGCAGACGATATTTTGTCTGCGAAAGAGTTCAGCAAACGGTAATATTTTAAAAGGGTTAAGTTTAAAACTTATTTTACCGAGTGCAAACATTTACTATGGCATTTTAACACATTGGTCCCCATTGATGTGAATGATCCCTATTGACGAGTACATTCGTTGTTTACAAAAAAAGGATTACATGTGACGAGTACTCTTCTCCTATGCAGGGGCCCTCTGATCAGGATATGCACGGTTTGCCATTTTGCAATGCATTGTTTTAACCCTTTACCTGATAGCCTATTTCTAGAATTGAAAATAGGTTACTATAGAATTTGATATTGGACATAACTTTGTAACTCCATTTGATAGAGACTTTATATTTGGCATAAGCACTCAACTCAAGAAGCTTTTGAGCTCAGTACAACTTGGGTCATGTCATAAAAAAGTCAAAGTCATTTACAGGTCAAATTTAACATTGGCCATTACCCTTAAACAACATGTGATAGAGACTTCATATTGCATGGGTCGCTCTCGTTCATCGGTTCCATCACATTATAGCAGCCAGTTTGCTTTGTAGGAAGTATTGCCATTTCCACGGTTTTAACCCTTTACCTGATAGCTTATTTCTAGTATTGAACATAGATGACTACTTAAAGCAGGTTGAAAGTAAAGCAGAATGCGCTTAAGGCGCATTCTGCTTTACTTTCAGCCTGCTTTAAGCTATCCAGTGTTAGAATATAGAAAATATTCCCTATAATATATATTCATGACTGATTAAATTGGAACTATTTTCTTCAGCGGAGGAATCAATCAGATTCGCTAAAAGTCGCTTCTATGGGGTAAAGGGTTAAATCAACACTGAATAGTAAAACATAGACAAGTCTTAGGTGCGAAGCGCCCATTAAAAGTTTCAGAGGTGAATAGTTAAAACCAGACATGTAATATAATTCTGAAAAAGATCCGTACTATATTACAATAATAATTACGGTATCTTCATTCAGTTAAAATACATTTTCTTTTAAATATATAATCTAATATCTTTAGCAGAAAAACTACACATTATATATGGCGTAGAGTCTAAGTATGTGTGTTGACTATATCGAATATTAAGAAAACATTATTATTTTAATCTTTTTACTACTATATCATCTAAATTCAACACGTCGCCTGTTTTGTTGGTTTTTCCCTTCAATTTGACTGGATTAATAATGAATCGAGTGCCAATCAGTTTGGATTCTGACCATGGCGACGTCGTATTACTCGGTTTCTGATCGGGATACAAACTGATTGCAAATGTAGTCGAAGTTGCGTGTGACAGAGTAAGAGCTAGAAACAGACAAGTTGGCTTAACCCATTACTCCATATATACGCATTTTATTTATACGCCTTTAAATTATTATTCCACTGAAGAAAATAGTTCTGCTTTATACAGTCATGAACATGCACCATACTATTTTTTCCATATCCTAACAGATGGTAGCTTAAAGCAGACTGAAAGTAAAGCAGAATGCGCACTAAGACACAATATGTTTTACTTCCAACCTGTTTTGAATGGTCACTTGTTTTCAAAACAAGAAACAGGTAATGGGTTAAACAGACATGTTAGGGAGCATGTTAAACTTACCGGCCGTTACGTCTGCACACTTGAATTCGTTCACTTTCATGTCGGAGTTGGACACTGAAAAAAAGAACTAGTCCATGATGACGAGAAACAAGACATAAGTACGAAATCCATAAGAAAACATATACAATTAAACCTGGGAAACCCGAGCTTGAAAAAGCGGAAGTGACTGAACAGAGCAAACAATATGTTCGATCCTAAATCATTTCTAATCTCTACTTTCTATAAGTCAGCCCCAGGTTCGGCATGCGGGTATTAACCCATTTAATTAAGCCTATAGTGTCTGCTAAAGAAGATATTGGAAAAATGAGACAAAGCGTAACGCGACGTCTCGTCAGAATCTGCACTGTTTGCGAGTTCATATACAATTAAACCTCTAAGTTGTTTTAATTATTAGGTAATCAGACATGTGGCTGCTTAAATCAATGTGAATATAAAACAAAAGCTCATATAGATGATTTATGTTTAACTTTCACTTTGCTTTAAACTGTTACCTGTCTTTTATATACATGTAATTAAGATGCATTCGTTTTAAAATAGTGGTCGTAAAACGTTCTGCTGTATGGACACGGCAGTGACTGTAGATTACCATTGTTTACTTACATGTATAATGAAATCTACCACCAAGTATATACCGGGACAGTTCATGCTGGTATAAAAGGGTTAATTTAACTCATTAAGCACTAGTGACGCATATTGTATGCGTCTTTTACCAAAAGTGTACCTGTGAAGTGTACACTAAGTCCTGTCCTATGAAAACAGTGAAGTCCGTGATCAGAGGGCTCCTGTAGGAGCCCTCTTATCAGGGTCTTCACTGTTTGTCATTTTGTAATGTACATGTAAATTATAAAAATAGCCCTAAATAGTCGAAAACGCACGAGCCTGATCGTTAGTAGTGAACTACCTTAACAAATGTATGACTGTTTTAGAATGTAAGAAAAGTGCCAACCAGTCGGGTCTTGTTCTATGTTGTAGTTTGCGGCCTCGATTTCCATCTGCCGGTTTTCCTCGAAGAGACGACAATCATTACCTGAAGAAGAAAAATTAATTCCCATGAACAATAGCGCCAAACTAAGTACAGTGGAGAATCTGTTATTCTTTCCCAATAAACGCGTTTACGCTAAAACTATTATTTGCAGTGCAAACAGTTTGGAGCCAGATCAGACGCCGGGTAACCCGGCGTCTGATCAGGCTCCAAACTGTTTACCACCAAGATAAACAAGAATCATCAGAATTGTCCAAAAGTTGTTCTTTTCTAAGTTTTAGTGCTTTGCGTTTGCGTACGTTTGCGTTTAAACGGGAAAGAATAACAGATTCTCCACTGTATCTGACGACATACTTAACCCCTTCAACGCCTAAATTCGAGTATATATGACGCGAATCACGCGATGTCCAATTAGGATCAAACTGTTTGACACCATTTATATTTCTTAAGTCAAAATACCTAAACTGATTTAAATTTGAGAAATAAAAGCAGACGACAATTGTTTGAAGCCGATGGCGTCATGGCACAAACACATTTGAGTAGGGTTATACTGTGGAATTCGATCGGGTCGGTCCGTCTGCAAAATCTTGTGCGGTGAACTCCTCCTTCAGTTTCAATCTGATTCGCCTGATACTTGGTATAAATGTTATTCAGAAAAAGTAGATGTGCGAGACACAAAGTTCAGGTCTCTTTGACCTTATTCTTGATTATTGAAAAACCCTGACCTTGATCTCTGACCTTGCTAATAAAAAAGCCTTGTCCGGAGCACAACTCCTATACCGTATCATCTACGATTACTAAACCTTGTGTTTGCATACATCTTGAGATGGAAGAGTATCGTGTACCGCTCTCAGATCACTTTCACATTGATTATTGAAAAACCTTGTCCGGAGAATTTCTCCTACACTATGCCATCTATAGGATTACCAAACCTAATGTGTTTGATACACCTAAGGATTGCCGAGAGTCCCATACGACTTTCAGGTTACCTTGACCTAAGACATTGATTATTGAAAAACCTTGTCCAGAACATGTGTCACCTATAGTGATAATTCTAGTTAGATCTATACTCTCTGTGTCTAAATCTGGATCCAAAGTTTATGCAAATAGATTATATACATGATATATGTGTTACAAAGTTGCCTAAAGCTTACTACAGTTTAACCCATTAATACCCAGCGTATGCTTCCATGTTTATAAATTGGATTATTCTATGTTTTTATCAAAGGGATGCCTTGTCAAAATTTTCAATTTCATTTTGTTTTATATTGAAATTCCTATCAGCAAACAGTGTAGACTCTGATCAGACGACGCAGAATAGACTGTTTGCCTATGTCCCATCTATGGAATCGTGGGCACAAATGGGTCAATAAGTTCAATGACTACTGTGTCAGCGGTTTGTTCATTGACTTAGATCTCTTCAGAAGAGTGTTTTTCTTCTCTTCCTGGTCCATACAATGGCGTATAACGGTCAATTTGCCAAATAAATCAATCCTGTAATAACTCGTTCACTGCCAACGGCGCCAAAAGACGACAATGCGAACAGTTTGGAGACTGACCAGTCGCCGCGTTACGCGGCGTCTGATCAGGATCCAAACTGTTTGACACTCAGGTCGAAAATTCTTCAGTTTAAACATTTCTTAAGCTGACTTCAAAACTATTGCAGACGACACTATCATTGCAGACTATACAACACTTCTTCTTCCGTATACTGGCCGCCTTCGTCGTGCCGAATACTCTGCCACTTGACTGTGAAAAAGTTAACCCGTATTTGTCGTAATGTCGTCTGCTTTGAATTGTCGACTGCAAAGTTTGCAAAATAAAAGTATTCACGTGTCACATTGGAGAAAAGACGTTATTGTTTCCTGTCCAAATGAAACGCGATACCATTAAAGGGAGAACATGACAGCATTTTGAAAACTTTGTTCCGATTCTGAGTGGCGAACGAACATTTTAGGCTGATCAGACACCTGAACCCAAGGTCGCAGCCTAGGCGTAGTAATCTTCAGAATTATAGCGTTCCAGTCTCTGTCAGTGTCTTTTACAAGAAAATCTTCCAAAAACTCATCTAAAAAGCCAGTGTAAAGGCTTACAATAGCTGAGTGATTGTGTTATACTCTTAATTACGAAATTCATGAAATGGTGATTTAGAATACACGAAATAATAGTTCGTTCTAAAATGTAGATTTGTCTGTAATATTTTACTTATTTTCGAATGAAAACTACATGTATACTATTATTTGACAAATTTTATATATAAAAAAATTAATCACTTCTGATTTTAATCGGAATGTTTTATTGCTTACAAAATGTTTTGTTATAAAAGTTATGGCAAGAATCCTGACATTTGGAGACGTAGCCTGTGACAGAGATTATGTTGAGGAACGAATGAATACTCTTCGTGAAGGAAATTGCGGCTTACCGACCTCTGATATGGCTCAAAATGGTTTGCCATGGCTTTAACCCTTTCCCCCATAGAAGCGCCTTTTAGCGAATGTGATTTATTCTTCCGCTGAAGAAAATAGTTCCAGTTTATACCCTCATGAACATTTACCATAACAAATATTTTTGTATAGCCTAGCAGATGTTAGTTTAAATCAGGCTGAAAGTAAAGTAGAATGTGCCTTAAGGCACATTCTGCTTTACTTTCAACCTGATTTAAGTAGTCACCTATATTCAATACAGTAAATAGGCTATCAGGTAAAGGGTTAATTATTTAAGTCTATAGACGCGTTTATTGGGAAAGAACAGTGTTTCTCCACTGTGCGATGTTATAAAATGCAGGGGCCACTTAAAAGTAGGTGAATGTGCAGGACTTATGGGGATAGCTCAACCTCTCACTGTGCTATCATCATATACTACTCAAAGTTTGCTAAGGAACCATGGGTAAAACCTCCATAGGTTCCAATGCACCTATCACCTTTTCATCGTATAACGTCCAACATCTCTTTCGATTCCTTCCAAATTTTGAGAAATATTTTCCGAGGGTTTTCTTTATGGATTCTGATATTAATTACAATTGTCTCGGTCTCGGAAATTATCAAAATAAGAAATTTCTAAAAATTCACCAAAATTGAGAAATCCATTGAATTCAACATTGTAATGTTCTTAGAGGTGTTAAAATGGGTACAATTGAACATTGAAAGGTAAAACATTGTTTTTACCAACGAATAACATCTCCAAGAATATTACAATGTGAAAACATACATAAACAGCGTTTATTGTCCGTAATATGTTTATTGCCCAAAATGAATTTTGACGTTTCATATTTCAAAATGTGTACATGTATACCCTACCCTTGATATACTACTTTTGCGATATGTTAATAGTTTAATTTGAATCAAATGTGGTGTTTATCATCTTCTTCGAAAACAATTAGTGTTTTCATTCTCTTGTTATTACAATATAAATATCATGTTCCAAAAAATGTAACAATAATAGCACACACCCTTAACAAATACTGTCGTTTTCCAGATATAATACGGGCATTATGCACTGTGGTTCACGAGGCTTAATGTATATAGCATGTGTTTGTCGCTGATGTTGCCCTCAAATAGTAGTGCATATTATTTGAATAAAACTTTAAATATTGCTTGTCCATGCAGCAGAACATTTCACATGAAATAGAAAACTGTGTATGCCCTTATGAGAAGCCACGTTACGAAACGTGGCTCAGTGCGACATGTACTGTTTGCCAATGTCCTATTGGCTTTAGGCACAGTGGAGAATCTGTTATTCTTTCCCGTTTAAACGCAAACGTACGCAAACGTACGCAAACGCAAAACACTAAAATTGAGAAATGTACAACTTTTGGACAATTCTGATAATTCATGTTTATCTTGGTGGCAAACAGTTTGGAGCCTAATCAGACGCCGGGTTACCCGGTGTCTGATCTGGCTCCAAACTGATTGCACTGCAAATAATAGTTTTAGCGTAAACGCGTTTATTGGGAAAGAATAACAGATTCTCCATTGTAATAATTTAGCAGATATCAAGAATTAATAAATATCATTTGTGTTTATTTCGTGATCGCTATATTCAGGTTTTATTGTATATCATTGATATGCTTAAAATGAAAGTAAACACTTTTTTCCCAGAACATCCGACACAACCAAAAGTAAAGTATGTGTTAAGTGAACCCTACAATGCCGGAAACAAACACACACATCCTTTGCAAACAGTCTACAGTGCTCACTCTCTACAACGGCCCTCCCAACAACGACTCCCTCCTTACAACGACCCTTGCTGCTGTTTCCCTAACAATACAATTATATGCCTAATACTTTCACTTCTGCGATATCGCCTGCTTAAAACTGTCGTCTGCAGTTACATAATATACATTTTGACAGAAAAAACTTAATGACGAGTGACAAACAGCTTGAATCCAGATCAGACGCCGCGTGACGCGGCGTCTGATCTGGATTCAAGCTGTTTGCAATGTTTCGCCAATTTCCCTCCCTTTAACGACTCCCTCCGAACAACGCGCATAATGTTTGTCTTCCATTGGGTGTCGTTGAAGAGAGGGAGTGCTGTAGTTCCATTTCAGAGGGTGCCTGAAGAAGCCATCTGAAGTGGGTCTGCATAGTTTGTCATACTTTTAACCCATTATCACATAGCCTCTTTCTAGTTTTGATTGATTGAGATGGGTTTTACGGCACCGAGACACAAGAAATGGTCATATGGCGCCAGATGACCACTTAACGCAGGTTGAAAGTAAAGCAGAATGTGCATTAACTCTTTCCTCCCTAAAACGTTAAATGGAAAAATAGACTTTCCATTTTAGTCTAGTCCATTTCTAACTTTTAAGGGATGTTTTTGTTAATGTTTGGCATTAAGACAAACAGTGAAGACCCTGATCAGAGGGCTCCTTTCGGAGCCCTCTGATCTGGGTCTTCTCTGTTTGCAAAAGACAAGTTTACTATTCGCACATACACTGTTTGAAAATGACGCCTATATACGGGACTAGGGTTCAAAGGGTTAAGGCACGTTCAGTCCGCATTAAGCTACCATCTGCTAGAATATAGAAAATAGTTACATATTCCTTACTGTATAAATTGGAACTATTTTCCTCATTGGAACTATTTTCCTCAGTGGAGAAATAAATCAAAGGCGTAAAAGGCTTAGTCATGGGTTAAACATATCGGCGAGACAACCCTTGAAGTCAAAGTAGACTATAATACTTTCCCATTTACCTGCATTCGGCTATCACACGGCTAAAACAAAACAAACAAACACGTTTCAACTTAAAATTTAATGTCGTTGTAGGCAATTTTTACTGAAGTCATTTATTAGAAACACTGAATTATCTAATCCATTTCAAGAGTTAGCTTTGTAAGGGTTAACCCTTTACCTGATATCATTGTTTCTAGTATTAAAGATATGTGACTACTTAAAGCAGGTTGAAAGTAAAGCAGAATGCGCCCAAAGGCGCATTCTGCTTTACTTTCAGCCTGCTTTAAGCTATTAAATGCTAGAATAAGGAAAGTATTAAATATGACACATATTCATTACGGTATAATTTGGAACTATTTTCTTCAGCGGATGAATAAAATGAATGTGCTAAAAGTCGCTTCTATAAGGGAAATGGTTAAACACGTGATCAATTTATGATGCTTTGAAGTAGGCGGCCATTATAATACCACAATCTTAGTAAGGGTTTACTCACGAACTGTCCATGAGCGGACAAAGGGTTTCTGTTACTTTGTGCAACATAGGGCGTATTTAAAACTATTTTAATTACTACACTCACATGAGCCACGCAACCAAGAAAGAGCTATTTAACACGTGGAACCTAAGTAACGAGTATAACAAAAAGTATATCATGTGAGGTTACATTTGTCCTATAGATGCAAACAGTGCAGACCCATACCAGAGGGTTCTTTGTCATTTTGTAATATATACTGAAGAATTGTCATTTTGTAATATACTGGAGAAAACAACTTTAAATATGACTGAAGTTGTTCATTGACCCGTTCACTGCCCTACCCCGAGTACAATAGTTATTTGCAAACGGTTTTGATCCTAATCAGACGCCGCGTTTCGCGGTGTCTGATCAGGGACCAAAATGATTAACACTTATCGCAATATTTCTTAAGATTTAAGATACGTGTACCTAAAATTTAAGATTGAAAAATAAAAGCAGACGACAATTTTTTAACATTGATGACCTCGTTGCAGTGATTGGGTTTAAAGCGACTCGCAACCAGATGGTGCATTAAAAATAGTGATTTGTAAATATGTGTCAAACGCTTATATAAATGGTAAAGAATTAGTTTAAGATAAGAAATTCTGTTTAAAAAAATGTATTTCAATAAAAAAAAATATTGGTCTCTGGTGGGATTCGAACCCGGGGCCCGGCATTGGCGGACAGAAGGCAAAATAGGGGAAACCGCTTAGACCAATGGACCACGGAACTATCCGTTTATCTCGGATCGATTTAACGTATTTCAATGTGTAGCGATCGAAAGTGCATACAACTTCACAATTCGGCTCGGGTTTATGTCTGAGCCCGTGTAGAGAAGCAACAACAACAACTATACCGTCTACTAGTCGGTATAGAAAAACGATGGAAAATATCTAAAAATCTAAGATTCGGTGACGATTCTTGAGACTTTTTTTGGACTGATCATATTTTTTTAATGTCAGACGCCAAATAATGCCACAAATTTGCTTTTATTTGAGTATTTTATTTTATTTTGACAAGTACACCATCCGGTTGCGAGTCCCTTTAAGAGTTTAATGGCTATTTTAATAGTGCAGATAATAATGCCGAATTGAAAAGAACTACTTCCAAACCAGATGCTGCGTTTGAACTCTGGTAAGAGTTTACACTGTTTGCATTGCGACTCAAATATAACTAGTGGATCTTTTTCAGCGGAACTGTATAACATCTTTATAGACCAGCATTTTCACATGTTCAAGTTCAACCAATGATAATAAATCAGAAATCTAGGTTTAAGGGCACATGCTTAAAACGGAATAGTCTGATTGGGAAGGGGGTGAGCACGCTGGTCTATGTACTTTTACCCTTTTTTGCAAATAAGAGACACCGACTGCAATGCTATATGACGGCATGTTTTTATTGTTAGATATGATATATACATGAATGAAGTTTGATATACAGAATAGTAGACTAATGGAAGAATCTACGACCATCAGAATAAGGTTTAAATTATTGTTTGGCATTTCTGTAGATGATAGCTTTTTAGTAGTTCTGATATATTTTACATAAAGGTTACTGTAACTGTCTGTTTTTCGCTTTTCAATCCAAGGTATTATAATTCTAATGGAAAATCCAGTTTCAAAGAAAGTCCTTTTTTACAACATGGATGCTTTAAGCAATATATATATATATATATATATACTACATATTGTAAAATAAAAAACAGTGGATACACTGTTCAGAGGACTCCAGTAGGAGACTTCTGTTCTGGATCTACACGGTTTACATAGGGCTAACTTTTATAAATCACACAACATGTGAACAACATGTGGTTCAGGTTTGATGGCAATTACCCAAATCCATTAGTGTGTTCACAAGGTTTTTCTATAATTTGACCTGATGACCTACTGTTTGACCTCACATGTCCCATATTCGAACATAACTTTTTTGAAGAAGTTTGATAAAGATTGACCCCAAAGTGTAGCCTCTGGAATGTTCACCAGGTTTTTCAATGGGTTTGACTTATAGTTAAGTGCTTTTTGAGCCAACATGGTCCATGATCGAACTTGGCCTAGATTTTGTCATGAACATGATTTGGATGAAGTTTGATTAAGATTGACCCCAAACTGTAGATACTAGAATGTTCACATGTGTTTCCTGATATTGACACCGTGTTACCTCTAAACTGCTTGTACAAAACGTTTGTTTCGGCATAAAGACGTTTATTCGGAAATACAGTGTTCCCTCTCTACAACGGCCCTCCCAACAACGACTCTCTCCTTACAACGACCCTAACCGCAGTTCCTTGAACAGGACAATTATGTCTAACGTTTTAAAGTTGCAACATCGTCTGCTTAATATTGTCGTCTGCTGTGTTTATCAAAGTAATATAATGGACATTTTTACAGAAAAAACTTAATGAGGAGAGACAAACAGCTTGAATCCAGATCAGACGCCGCGTGACGCGGCGTCTGATCTTGATTTAAGCTGTTTGCAAAGTGCAAATTTTCCTCCTTATAACGACTCCCTCCGAACAACGCACACATATTATGTCTCCCAATGGGTGTCGATCTAGAGAGGGAACGCTGTAATAACGTCTTCTCAACTGTAAGTGGCTATTAATGATTCATGACTATAAGTAAAGTGTCGGGGGAGAGGAGAGTGTGGTAGCAACGAGTATAGACCTGACATTGCTAACAATGTTTTACAACAATGACTAAATATGGCTGTGTAGACTCTTGAGTCTTGTGAACTATTTATTAGTCCTACATTAAGCTCGAGTCCTACTTTATCTGCGCGTGTCCTCGTTTTATTGGTTTGATCTTCTCGTTCATAGCATGTTCCAGGGTAGAAAAGGGTTGCTTAAATCATGCTGAAAGAAAAGCAGAAAACTTCTACAGAAGTTTATGGTTTACCGTCACTCTGTATCAACCCTTTCCTCACTGAAGGTCCAAGTAGACCGCGCCAGTTTCAAATTAACCCTTAGCCCGCCAAATAAATTGTCGTCTGCTATATTTCTCGTCTGCTTCATGTTTCAAAGTGCTTCAAAGTTGCTCAAAATTGCTGAAAATGTTGTCCCAGTGTCAAACAGCTTGGATCCGGATGAGACGCCGAGTTACTCGGCGTCTCATCCGGATCCAAGCTGTTTGCATATGGAGCTATAGTCGTGAGTGGCAGGCTAAGGGTTAAGTCTAGTCAATTTTTAAATATTTATGGTTTATTTCAACAATATATTGCAAAATGACAAACAGTGCAGACCTTGCTCAGAGGGATCCTATCTAATCCGGAAATCTGTTTCACCCTTTGAACCCTAGTCTCATATGTGTATACAGTGCTCCCTCTCTACAATATCCCTCTGAACAACAATTCCCTTCTCACAACAACGCATGTCGCTGTTCCCAAAACAAAACCATTAGGTCTAACCTTGTAACAGCTTCAATATCTTCTGCTTAAAATTGCCGTCCGTTGTTTTTGTCAGTGACATAATGGACATTTTGACAGAAAAAAATAATTTGACTAGTAAACAGCTTGAATTTTGATCAGACACCGCCTTACGCGCGTCTGATCTTGGTTCAAGCTATTTGCAAATGTAAACCCATTTCCCTCCCTATAACAACTCCTCCGAACAACACACAATATGTGTCTCCCCATGGGTGTTGTAGAGAGGGGCACTGTTTCTGTGAAGAGTAACAAATGAATGTCCTTTACAAACGGTGAAGACATAAAGTGAAGAATCTGTTATTCTTTCCCAATAAACGCGTAGTAAGGAGGGAGTCGTTGTTGGGAGGGCCGTTGTAGAGAGGGAGCACTGTAGACTGTTTGCAAAGGATGTGTGTGTTTGTTTCCGGCATTGTAGGGTTCACTTAACACATACTTTACTGTTGGTTGTGTCGGATGTTCTGGGAAAAAACTGTTTACTTTCATTTTAAGCATATCAATGATATACAATAAAACCTGGATTTAGCGATCAAGAAATAAACACAAATGATATTTATTAATTCTTGATATCTGCTAAAGTATTACAGTGGAGAATCTGTTATTCTTTCCCAATAAACGCGTTTACGCTAAAACTATTATTTCCAGTGCAAACAGTTTGGAGCCAGATCAGACGCCGGGTAACCCGGCGTCTGATCAGGCTCCAAACTGTTTACCACCAAGATAAACAAGAATTATCAGAATTGTCCAAAAGTTGTTCTGTTCTACGTTTTAGTGCTTTGCGTTTGCGTACGTTTGCGTTTAAACGGGAAAAAATAACAGATTATCCACTGTAAGAGCTCTCTGATCAGACAGGGTCTGCACAGTTTGTCATGTTGTACTACTTTAAAAATCGTATACATATATTGTCAAAAAAGGACTAGACTAAAATGATAAACTGAAATTGTCCATTTGAAGTTGAAGGGGGGAAAGAGTACAATTGCATTCTTTATTCAGCCCGATTGTGTCACATGTTTTACTATTCCTGACATGGTCGTCGGCCTCCGTCCGTCTATGAAGACGATGGGTTGCGCCAGGAGGAACTTGCGGTACTTGTGCTGGAGCAGCTTCTACGGTGACTGAAAGTGCATATCCTAGAGCTGCAGTTCCTACTACAGCCATCGCAGATGTAGTCCGAGCTACTCGATGTATTTGATGAACTTGATGCTTTCCTTCTGAGCCTCTTCTGTGTCTGCTCTACAATTCTCTCATCCTCTGCCCTCCTTACACCAGACCTAACAGTGTGCCTCCAGGCCGTGCGATTCTGTGCTATGTCTTCCCAGTGTTCGAAATTGATGTGAGCAGACTTAAAGACATCTCCTGACGACCTTTTGGTCATAACACCTTGCCAGACAATTTCCTTGCAAAGAGCATGGGTCTTGTGGACATACCGTTAGCAAAGAACCATTGAAGCTTCTCGTGTGAGACTCTACCTTTATATTTCATAGTTGGGTTAGAAATAACCATTGAAAATCACTAGAGCATGAGTATAATCTGGACCTCACCAGGTAAACTGAGATTGTGCTGCACGTGATTTGCACATGATTTGACAGTTACACTGACACCTCCAGAACAATGGGCTGGTGGTTCCTCAATGGACTGAGAGAAAGTCTTTAATGTCGCGCTTACAAGCATCAGAAAACCGGAGATGGGGCCTACCGGGCGTGTTCCTTCTTCCAATTGACCATATAAAAGGTCCTTTGGGAGTCTTCCTTTATCCATGCGGCGAACATGGCCAAGCCAGCGTAACCGTCTCTGAGTAAGCATGGCAAATACTGTAGTTGACCGTGCCTTGCTGAGAATGTTGCTGTTGGGGATTTTGTCCTTCCAAGTGATACCAAGGATTCGTCGGAGACATCGCATGTGGTATGCGTTGAGCTTCGCCTCCTGTCTTGTGAATGTTGTCCATGATTCATTACCGTACAAGAGGGTGTTTAGGACACATGCTTCGTAAACTCTGAGCTTTGTGCTGAGTGTCCCACACCCTCTTTGTGAGCTTAGACATCACACCTGAAGCATTTCCTATTCGGTCATTCCTGACAATCTACTCAATATTAACATACAGGAGGGTGTACTGTGCTACTACATGTGTGTTAACCCGTTCATGATAAAATTATTCGGGAGATTTTTAACCCTTCACCGCTTTATTGTCGTCTGTTTCAGTATTATTGTCTGCATGACACGTTTCAAAGTTAGATTTAAGGTTGTATGACTTAATAAATATCGAAGAGAGTGTCAAACAGTCTGTGTCCTAATCAGACGCCGCGTTGCGCGGCGTCTGATTAGGACCCAAACTGTTTGCAAACGCGCTTTATGACGTCATTGAGAGTGAAAGGGTTAACAAGAGATTGTGGTTGTTTAGTTACTGAGGAATGTCATTTACTGTATGCTGCGTGTGTCTAGCTACACAAGAAAATATTGATTTGTACTCCAAGGTAATAAGGGCAAAGAGTCACAAACATACTAATATATTACTGCTATATATACTATTTCTTCTCATTGGCCTCTATAGTAGCTACCATGTACTTATGTATTTTACAAACAGTGTATATATGAAAAGTACACTTGTCCAAGGTGCAAGTCTCTGAAACCCAAATAAAGGTATTGGTCCATAACTTTTAACTTCTCGATCTTTCCTTTAATAAAGTGTTATGCAGAGAGAATGCTTAATGCATGACAATTTTAATGTAACAAGCTCCTGTACAAAGTGACCACCAAGGCGGGGCGGGGTAAATAAATGGCGAACACTTATAACCCAGCCCAATTTCTGTAAAAATCTCGAAATAAAACATGTTTAACCCTTTACCCAATAGCTAGTTTCTCCATTCTAAAGACAGGTGACCACTTAAAGCAGATTGAAAATGTAGCAGAATGCGTCTTAAAGCGCATTCTGATTTACTTTTCAATCTGCTTTAAGCTACCATGGCATCTGTTTGGATAAAGGAACTATTTTATAAGTTGCAAATTCATCAATGTATAAAATAGAACTATTTTCTTAAAGCCGCATTGTGTTTTTGAGAAACTTGCATAAAACGGTTGTTTGGGGTCCCATTTGAACTTCTTGGGACGTGATTCTTTCACAAAAACCGGCTTTATCTAAGAAATTCGCTTTTTAATTTTTATTTTTATTTTTTTTGTGCGGCACAATTTAAAAAGCCTCCCTTGTGAATGGAAAGAAAGACAACTCTGTAAATACAGGGCTCCAGATAACGGAAGTATTTCGAAAACCAAAATCTTTTTTTCTGCTTTTAAACCCAATGGTGTCATACGCATTAAAATTGTCTCGAAGAGACGGTTTAATCAGTAGTAACACCATAGCATTCGGTGCTGAAATGAGTGAGAAAATGTTGGATTAGTTCAGATTACTCCCGCTTATCTGGAGCGCTGAAAATGAAGCGGTTAACCCTTATTCTGCTGCACAGACGTCTGCTTTGACATTGTCCTCTGCAAAATTTGTTCAGTTTAGATTTATTCATTGTTTTAATTAAACAAACCTTAAGGCGAGTGTCAAACAGTATGGATCCAGATGGATCTAGATTCAAACAGTTCGTAAACTCCGTAAAGTTACGACCAGTAGGCACAGGGTTAAACTATGAGATCCAGTCACAACGTGTAAATAATATTTACGGTGGGTAAGCGTGTAAAGAAATATACGGAGAATCTTTACGAAGCTTGCTGAAAATGACTGTTTCAGCCTTGTTCGCTCTCCAACTCAAACATATCTTTTTGGATCTTCACCAAACTTGCTACAAATGTTTACTAGTATAGAATCTAGGTCAGATTCAATAACTAGCAAAACCGCATGAGGCATGTCTGAGTTATTGCCCTTGAATAATTAAAAAATGACTGTTTCAGCATTTTCTGCTCTCTAACACAAACACTTTTATTGGATCTTAACCAAACTTGCTGACAATGTGAATTGGTATTAAATCTAGGTCAAGAAAAAATTCGAATACAGTTGAATGAAAATCATTCAAGAGGTAAAGGAGAAATAGAATGGTCATTTATTACTTAACTTATTACCAACACGGCTAAGATGAAGCACATGCAACCCTTAACCAAATATTTGGCTAAAATAGAATAAAAACTGGTCCTTTTACAGAGTGGACAGGGCAAAAATAAGGATAAGATAGCAAAATTTTAAAAATTGAAGAACCATAACCCTAACATGCCTTCGGCGATTTGGGTATTTATAGAACTGGGCCAAGATTTTATACAAATATTATTTTCAGCAAATTTGGTGAAGATCCAATTAAAACTGTTTGAGTCAGAAAGCTGACAAGCCTGAAGTAGTCAATTTTTAGTCATTCAAGGGCAATAACTCCAACATGCCTTGTGCGATTTTGGTAGTTAAGATGATTGACCTAGATTTTATATAAATGAACATAAACAAGTTTGGTGAATATCTGATAAAAATTGTATGTGTTAGAAAGCAAAAAATGAAACATTCATTTTTAATACTTAAAGGGCAAAAACTCAGACATGCCTTTTGCGACTTTAGTAGTATTCAAACCAAACCTTGATTTTATATCAATAAACATTTTCAGCAAGTTTGGTGAAAATCAATAAAAAAAAGTATTTGTGATAGAGAGCAAAAAATGGTGAAACAGTCCTTTTTAATACATAAAGGGCAATAACTAAGATAATCCTTATTGGATTTTAGTAATAATCACACTGGACCTAGATTTTATATAAATAAAGAATTTCAGCACGTTTGGTGAATATCCGATGAAAACTCTTTGTGAAACAGTCATTTTTTTACATAATAATTAAAGGGCTAATACTCCGACATGCCTTATGCGATTTTAGTAGGATTCAAACTTAACCTTGATTTTATATTAATGAAAACTTTCAGCAAGTTTGGTGAAGATTAAAAAAAAGTATTTGTGTTAGAGAGCAAAACTTGCTGAAAACAGTCATTTTTAATACATAAAGGGCAAAAACTCAGATATGCCACATGCAATTTTTGTAATAATCAAACTAGACCTTAATTTTATATAAATGAAAATTTTCAGCAAGTTTAGTGAATATCCGATAAAAACTGTATGTGTTAGAGTGCAAAAATGACTGAAACAGTCATTTTTTATTAATAAACAGGCAATAACTCAGATATACCTTATGCGATTTTAGTAGTAATCAAACTAAACCTTGATTTTATACCAATAAACATTTTCAGCAAGTTTGGTGAAGATCCAATAAAACGTATTTGTGTTAGAGAGCAAAACTTGCTGAAAACAGTCATTTTTTAATACATAAAGGGCAAAAACTCAGATATGCCACATGCGATTTTAGTAATAATCAAACTAGACCTTAATTTTATATGAATAAATATTTTGAGCATGTTTGGTGAATATCCGACTAAAACTGTTTGTTTTAGAGTGCAAAAATGACTGAAACAGTCATTCTTTATTAATTAACAGGCAATAACTCAAAATACCTTATGCGATTTTAGTAGTAATCAAACTGAACCTTGATTTTATATCAATGAACATTTTCAGCAAGTTTGTGGAAGATCGGATAAAAAATATTTGAGTTAGAGAGTGGAAAAAAGTGTGATAGTCTAACTGACTGATGGAGGGACGGGCGGAGGTAGATACGGTTGCACCCTGTGAAGTTGATTCCGGCTGTATCACGTGATACTAAGCCGTGTGGTAATGTTTATGTCAGACGTTCTATTTTCGGTTTGTTATGATTTTAGATCGCCCTTTTTGTGATTTAGGTCCGTCTTCATCATTTCATAGATAAGTTTTAGCCCGGGGCATAAGTCGAAAAATACTTCACTTAATGATGCAAGCAAACCACTTTGCAGGTTTACTAACATGACCATTGTCTACCGAAAAAAGCCGTTAGCCACTTAAATATCCCTGGCAGATTCAAGATGGCGGCCATTTTCAAAATGGCCGCCATTTCCATGTTGTATAAGTTATGTCGTAATGGTTATTTCCATGACAGTTCAAAAATTCACATAAAAATAACAAGTATAAGATGTAAAATGTAAATCATCAATAATTGTGGATTACGAAATACTGCTAATTATTCAAAATGGTCGCCAAAAATTCAAAATGGCGGCCATTTTTACAATTTTCAATTGTACTTTAACTACATGTACATTTGAAGGATTATTAAACAGTTTTCCAATGGGCCTTGTGTAAATTTTTCTGTTCTTATGCTACTATTTAAAGTTATCAAAGTCTATTCATTTGTTTTATGCATTATTTCCAATACGATTTCCACGCCCAAAGTACCTAATAACACGAAAATACTAACGAAATTCCTTCGCATGATTTCATTTTCATTTTTATCTTCATCAGTCTTGTCGGACTTTTGGGAAATGGCATGTTTTAGGAAAGTTGACAGACCACCGTTTTGCCATAATTAAGGTGTGCTGAGTCTATTTCTGTTGTCTGGTGCTTTCTCCCATGAAGTTGAAAGCCAAAATATGGTAAACAAAAACAACAAAATGACCCCCAAAACACTTATTTTCGTTAGTATATCAGATCTTTCGGGGATCAAATACACTTATTACATCTGCTTCTCCTAAACCACATGACTGATTACAACGAAACTTAACATGAATATTCTTTGGACCAATGTCTTTCAACATATTGATTCCTTAAAGAACTCTGAATGCCATTGCGACAACAGTAAAAAACTGCACAATTTAAAAAAACACACACACAATGCCCAGAACGTAGATATTTAGATTATAGTAATACCTGTTTATATAATATTCCTTCATCTAAATTGCTGTGGTGTAAAATACACTGAAAACCATATTGCAATATATTGCAATACGGAGAAACTGTATTGCAATATAAGTAGATTGACCCTGCGCGGGGATTAATTGCGCGGGGATTAATGGCCTTACTTAGACGTATCGTAGGAGAAACATTTTTAAAAAAGTCACAAAGCCCAAATTAAGATATTTGATGTGAAGTATAACATTGTAGACCTCAACCCAGTTGTTAAAAGCATTATAGCCCGGAAATAATAAATCACCCGCCCATGGGTCACTAGCTTTAGATATATTTAAATAGGAAACCTTATAAAAAATCTTATCAAAAGCCTGATAGCATCGGTTTTTAGTGTAGAGTATCGCCTTGACGACCTCTATCAACTTTGTTAAAATCATAGCCCTTGTTTTAGAATTTGGTATCTATAGTTTTATGGTTTTACATACACTTGTATTTGAATACCTAAAAGTAATTCATGTCAAGACCATACAGCTTTGATGTCTCCCTACATAGTTCCCCTTTACAACGATTCCCTCCTTACAACAATGAATACAACTGTTGCCCATAACAATTCCTTCTAACACATAACATATTTGTCTCCCACTGGATATTGTTGTAGAGAGTCAGCGGTGTATATGTATTTCAAGTTTGTTTTAATAGTAGCTGTCATGTCAACATATTACTGATGAAAAAGCTTTTTTGTTGTTTCGTTTTTAAAAAAGAAGAGTCCTTACCATAATGTGACACATCCTATAAGTATATTTTGTCCAGAATGAAGTAGATTACCTCTATCAGGTTAGTTAAAATTAAAACCCTAGTATTAGAATTGTCCCCGTCCAGAGGCTCTTTTGTAAAAATCCATGACACTGGTGAGCGATATAGGGGGGTTACGGTCCTCTTGATTAAGCAGTTTGATCGTTCAAACTATACTCAAAAAGGAAAACTATATGTGAATGAAATTCACCAGCTATCAACAGAAGTGTTTGATGAATGTTTAAAATGGAAACGTTGTAGCGATGAAACCTAAAGGTTGATCCAGTCAAGAGCCAAGAATTGCTAAATAAACAGAAGAATAGGGAGGTGGAATTATTGGTAACACTAAGACCACAACATCCTTAATGAGACAATTCTTAACCTTAGCAATAGACCAAACCTACAAACAGGCGAATGCAATTATCAAAGGTAACGGGTGCAATTTGCATCCCAGAGGACCTTCAGCTCTAAGACGCTGAATTATGGCAGGACCCGAAGTCAGTCGATTATGTACATACTACGATCGTCAAACACGTCTACGGTAGCGCGAGTCACCATGAGCAAGCAAAGAGTGCGCTTACATCACTGCTTTAGAAAGTGACAAGGTTGACATCAACCACCAATGAGATCGGCAATCCTTTCCAAGAAGACTTAGATTTCAGTGCTATGATTTTAACAAATTTAATAGAGGTATTCTAGGCGAAACCTCTACATTAAATATTGAACCCATTGGCTATAAGGTTTAGATAAAATTGTTTTTAAAAGTTTCCTTTTTAAATCTATGTGAAGTTAGTGACCTATTGGTGGGATCATTTCATACCCCCGGACTACAATGTTTTTAACGAACTGTGTAGAGGTCTACTTTGCGTTCCTTCACATCAAATATTTGAGCTTTGGGTTTTGCGATTTTTGTGAAGCATGTTTTCCTAAATGCGATAAGTCTATGTAAAGCTGTCGACCCCAAAGCAGTGCCAATTTACTTACGAGGGTTATTCGAAAATTCTTTTACTTGGGCTTTGTCTTAGAACAGACGTGTATAATTATCACGTGTGATATATCGTTGAAAAGAGCATTGTCTTGCGGATACAGCGATGCACTATTCATCGACAACAACACTTCTCTTCGTTGTGGGGAAAAAGGCATCAATGTTTGACAGTCATAGGCAGTATTAGGCACACGAAGTGTTTGCTACAGAATTTAATCAAAATTTTATATCATGTGATTTAGAAAAGGTGACATACCGCTTTGAAATTTCGCACTAGCTGATTCGAATTTTACTTATGTTTTAGGCCAACAACACTTAATGTTGAATAGTGTGAATAAAATTGAGATGTGTTTCACCTACGTTTAGTGTAAGATTAAAGCATACATTAAAAAGTATAATAGTTATAATACCGTAATATAACTTGCTTTATTAATCTAAAATTCAAAACAAACAAAAATATTTTACATTTCGCTATAACTAGGTTGTTAATTTAATAACTATATACTGTATATATGAATATAGTATTCATCGACAAACCACACTAAATTTAATAACTCTGTTACGAAACTTTTGCATAATATCAGACCAACATTAATATTGACACATTAAAGTATAAAACTATATTTGTCCCTTCAATGCATCACAATAGTAATTACAAATTATATGGAATGTTTGTAGTAATAAATTGTCATATCAGCAAGAAATTGACCTTTAAAATGATGTATTATAGACAAAATTCGTAAATGTAGATTTCAAGAAAATTCCAAAGTAACACAAAGTTTGAAGGACCCTCGTTTATTGCTATATATTGCAATACAGTTTCTCCATATTGCAATATATTGCAATATGGCTTTCAGCGTATTGTTACTCCATTACAATTTAGTTGCAGGAATATGATATGAATAAACTTGAGATCTGCTAGATAATACAATATTTCAAATATCTAACATCAGTGTCTTGCGTTTTTACAAGAATATATTTAAAAGATTTCCCAAGTCTTTCACCTTGGTTGCCATGACAATCACAGTTTTTTTTATTGAATCGATTATTTGAAAGAAATTACCCAGAACAATATTCCTATAAAGAGCAATGTGGTTTGCGAAAAGTAATGACTATGTGTAGTTGATCCCCGAAAGATCAGAAATAATAACAAAAATAAGTGTTATGGTGGCCATTTTGGTTTTTACCATTTTTGGGCGCCTCGTGGTCCAAGAGAGTGAAAGACAATAGAAATGGATTAAGCACACATACATTATGGCAAAATGAGGTATGTCAACTTTTCCCCAAAATTCCTATAGAAATGTTATTTCCCCAAAAGCCGACAAGTCTATTCTAGATTAAAAAGCAATGTTACAAAATGAAGAATCTTCAGTGTTATTAGGTATTTTGAACGTTGAAATTATATCGGAAATAATGCATAAAACAAATGTATAGACTTTAACATCTTTACATAGTATTAGAACAGAAAAATAAACACACAATCCGTGGAAATGAAGTTTGATAATCCTTCAGTAATACATGTTATCTTATTACAATGAAAAAATAGTGAATTTGGCCGCCATTTTGAATTCTTGGCGGCCATCTTGAATAATTAGCAATATTCCGCAATCAACAATTGATGATTCATATTTGACATCACATTAGTGTTAGTTTTGCGTGACTTTTATGATTTACAATAGACTTGCAATAACAACATAAATTATACAAAATGGAAATGGCAGCCATTTTGAAAATGGCCGCCATTTTGAATCTGCCAGAGAAATTGAAGTGGCTAACGGGTTTTTTTGGATTAGATATGTCTAAACACTAATTATGGAAAGTCCCTTGCTTGCATCATAATTTGAAGTATTTTGGCAAAATATGGACCTTATGCCCCGGGCTATTTGGCCCATAAGATTATTAACCGTTATTGTATTTCAGACATTAAGAAAAGGTCTGAAAACACAATGGGACTTTAAGCGGAGGAATTAATTAAACGTGTTAAAGGGTGTATGGGTATCATATATCTATATGTCTTACTACCGATCTACTGTATATAATTCAACGTTGTTGGGGTTTTATTTGTTTGTTTGTTGTTTTTTTTGTCTCGCGAGTCCACGTTTGAACTTTCTGCATATATTATATTCATTACAAGAATGCACATGCTTCATTATCACTTCCTGTAACCAGAGTTCCAGTTTGCTAATTATAGGTCTATGCTCATGTTTTACAGGAAATTATGTATACATGTACGTATGTGACATAAACACTTCCTCAACCTGGACCCTACTTACCTTGCATTTGTGATCAATCAGTTTGGATCCCGATCAGACGAGGAACTCGACGTCTGATCAAGGTCCAAACTGAGTGACACTCTATGTATTGTTCAATTACAAACACAAAAACTATACTCGTATGTATAATACAAAATTATGAAAACTTCAATTCTTGGAGCAGACTATATTTTGGCAGTTGATATACCATATCATAATACAGTGTGAGAAGACCTTATTTTACCCTACATGTATATACCTGTATGAATACTGCATCGTCTACTTCAGAATTGATTTGAAAACGATAACATAAAAATATAGTCGAGCTGTTTGGATCCTGTTCAAACAGAGTGAAACTCGGTGAATGATCAGAATCCAAGAAAGTGTTTTTCTCTCAATGTAAACCAATGGCATGTCTCCAAAATGTTATTAGAGGTGACACATATTTAAAAAAAACACACACACATATTATGTTCGTATATACATGTTAATTTACCTGTGTCTAATATTAGATTGTCTTAGTCAGCTTGTTTAACCCCTCCCATGCATCCACTGCCATTACAAACAATTGCCATTACACTGACTTTACAAACAATTTGGATCCAGATCAGACGCCGAGAAACTCCGCGTCTGGAGGGACCAAACAACTTGACATTCATATTTATTTCGTCTGTCCTTGATCTGCAGCAAAACTGTTAACAAAACCAGTCAGTCGGTCTTCAGCCACGTGAAGGATATTGGCTTTCTATGAACGGTGTTGTAATGCAAATATTATTTCGCGGGTTTTCCCCAAAACTTCTCCACGCGCCAGACTTGTAATCTGCCAAGTCTAAACTGAACTCTCTGTGTTTTTCTTGAAATTGAAATATGGCCCCAGTAGAAAACAGGTTAGATTCAGACCAGACACCAAGTCAATTGATTTGCCATAAATCTAGAGTTTTCAAATAAAGACACACTACAATTATCTAAAGTAGATGACGTCACGGTAGTAAAGGGGTTAAGAATGTAAGTGCATGTATGTGCGTGTGCGCTTATAATAAGTTAACCCTTAGCCCGCCAAATAAATTGTCGTCTGCTATATTTCTCGTCTGCTTCAAGTTTCAAAGTGCTTCAAAGTTGCTCAAAATTGCTGAAAATGTCCGAGTGTCAAACAGCTTGGATCCGGATGAGACGCCGAGTTACTCGGCGTCTCATCCGGATCCAAGCTGTTTGCATATGGAGCTATAGTCGTGAGTGGCAGGCTAAGGGTTAACTACAGTAAAAACTCTGTATTTCGAACTCGCTTAAATCGACCTTATATCAAATATTTATAAGTTTAACTTCGATAACTCGGTCTAGCTCAATTGAACACCCGTATTTCAAAGTTAAAATGTGGCTAAGCTGCATTTTAATTTTGAAATATGTGTATGTTGAACTATGTTCGAACTAACGCAAGTTCCAAGTTTCGAGTTTCAACTTAATCATTGTGTATTTGAAGTTTTTACTGTCTTCTGTTGAAATATTGAACCAACTTTGGCTGTATATAAAATGTATTTGGAAACAGTGTAAACCCGTTATGTACATATTTATAAATCAATTTCCAATATGAAGTCATGTTAATAAATTACAATGACTAAACATACAATGGATCCATGCCCCGAAGATATAAAGCGTTTGAGTTGAACCTGAGATCGTTCATTTTGGATTGGTCAGATTTGAACTATTGACTCTTGATGGTTTTGTTGCAAAAATATGAATAAGACAAACAATACAGACGCTGATCAGACGGTTCCTTTAGGATATCTCTCATCTAAGTCTACACTGTTCGCAAATTACTGTATGTTTATACTGGCTTTCCACATGTTGGCATAACTATACAGTTGTAGTTAGGCTCAACAGAATGAGACACTCATAATGGTTTACATGTTGTACATTTCGTTTCAACGGTTTTCATAATAATGGATATGCACGTTTGCATGCAGTGTACATACATTATTTACTTGTAAATGTTTTTCTTTTAATAAATGCATACATGTTTGTTGAAACTGAGAATAAGGGTGAAAGCTCTTATCAAGGAAATCATCTTTCTTTAAATTAGAAAACATAACTTAATGTGTTGTATTGTAGTTGTTTGTATAGTCCGGACTGGTGTTGAAATAGTTTAAAGGCTTTATGGTTGTCAGGTGGAGACACAACTGTCAATTTGGACAATATATTTAGTTTTAACAAAACTGATAAATAAAATTATATAAAACATGTGACTGGGTGTGTACATCCGTGTGTCTGCTTCTGTGTGTTTATCTATTTCTAGATAGATGCGATGATACATTTAAGGGAATATGTTAATCTTCCACGTTGAAATTTTTATTGAACAATACAAGTTTTCAAATAGGTCTAGTTCATTTTCTTCTGTTATATTTTTTTTGTTTTGTTAATATACTGCAAAATAACAAAAAGTGTAGACCCTGATCTGTGGAACCCTCTGATCTTGGTTATGCACTATTTGCAAAATATAAAAGTACTCTTCACGATTTATAAAGGACGGGTAAACTCGTCGCTAGTTTTCAATGTGCAAAACGAAATGCACTGCTACAACTTTGTTCAAATAAGATATCGTAAATTTTGGCTAATCAGATCGATATCGAATAGTTTAGTCAAAATGTACTACAATGTATATCTTATCAGAGAAAAGGCCGTTGAACACAGGTTTACTGTACAACAAAATTGAATTAACAATATTCGTTTTTGTTAGATGTGACCATGACCTCTATGTGACCTTAACCTTTGTCTGACACTGCGTACCGGCGAACGTGGTTCAGTAGTAACGTGCTCGACTGCGGTGCTCGACTAGGGATCGTGAGTTCGACCAAGTCCTTCGGATAAGACTTTATCAACATACGGTCCGATGTATCACTTCTTAATACTGGACATCCGAAACAGAGATCCTGTCGGTAGTAAGAGTAGGGCATCGCGCTCGGATTTTCTGTAACCATTGTCCTCTCTCTGGGGCGTCCAACTAACCCATCGGTGACACAAACGGACGATAAAAAACAAACAAACCATGACATAATGTGTACTGCCTAAATGAAGAGTGTATATTCGTTATAGTACAAAAGCTATTGCCAACGTTAAAGTTGCTGACTAAGAAACTGAGAAACAGACAGACAGTGCAAAATCAGTATACCCCCTCCTCTACCTCACCGAGATCATACGTCGGGGTAGGGCATAAAACGTAAAATATAAAACACAAAAAGGTGTGTATATGTATCCTAGGGAAGCAGATTAATGTAGGTAAAAGAAGCATTTAGCGGTCACTGCGTTATTCATTGACCCGTTATCCCAAAACCTGTTTCTAGTTTCACGTAGAGGCGACCGCTTAAATGCCTTGATGACTCCATACCTCCCGTCCCAACACAGCATAGTGCTGATTGATAAATCAGAATTATTGCAAACCGGTTAGCACAGAATGGGGTTCCGATTGATACATTTGGATAAATTTGAAAAATATATCACGAGAATGCGTTGTTATCTGGTTAAAAAACGAGTCAGCAGGACGAGTTTTTAAACCGGATAACAACCCATTCGAGTGATATTTTTTCATATTCATCAAAAGGAATTGATTATTATATTTATTATATACCTTTTAGTGACGTTTTACTGAGAATATGAACAAAATTAATTGCTTATGCGTGACGCCATAATTTGTTTCCGGAAAAAAATTGATATATCGTCACTGCAAAAGAGATACCATCATTAGTGATGCTATCAAATGTTACATAATTGACATTTATCTTACTGAGAAATCTCTATAAATCATCGATAGGTATATAATAAATCTAGGTGATGACAATAAAGTATCAAGCAGTGCACCAGTTGAATTACAAAAATGTTCTAGGTCCAAACTTTTGACAGTTTTTGTGAAGTCCCCTTCTAATCTCGGCAACAATTACCGAACTGAACTAGACTAAACTAACAGAATTTCCATTCAGGGTACACATCTTGGTCGTTCAGGTCGAAAGCCAATCTGTTATGCAATTTAACCAGGGTTCACAAACAGTTTGGATCCTGATCAGACGCCAAGAAGAATCTAACTAACCTTTGAAATATTGTATGTGTTTACTTTTATTGGTGTAACCAGAAGTGATAGATATGTATTACGATATTTTATGGATCAAGCACAATAGATCCTGGTCAATAAGCTCAAGAAGGAGTTTTCATCTTATCTTCACCAAGCTTTCTGAAAATGTTTGTTGCCATAAAATGGAGGTTAAGTTTGATAACCAGTCAAATTGCATCATTCACTTTGGCGTGATGGCCCTTGAATTTCTCAAAAGATGGTTCCACGATGGTTTCAATTCTCTAACTCGAAGAGTTACAGTTGATCTTCAACAAACTTTCTGAAAATGTTTATTGCCATTTATGATCAAGATCAAGTTTTATAACCAACCAAATTGCACCAAGCACAGTCATGATCTTTGCTTATAATAAAAAGCAGTTCAGCTGTGTCATAAACTTTCTGAAAATATTTGTTGCCATAAAATGGAGGCCAAGATTTTCTGAAAACGTTTGTCGCCATAAAATTGAGGTCATTCGATGACCAGCCAAAACACACAAGGCACTTTGGAGATCACTAAGTTATGTTTGAAAAACATTGCAGTCGCTTAAACATTGCCAAATTCAATCAAGCAATTTGCAACAGTGAAACCGATTATTTACTGTATTATTTTTGCATGCAATACTAATAATTATATATACAGTAAAACCTCTCTATAACGGCCACTAAAACGAGGACTAATTGGTTGTTTAAATGACAGGTGACAGCTTAAAGCAAGGTGACAGTAAAACAGAAAGCTCCTACAGGAGCTTTCTGTTTTACTGTCACCATGCTTTAAGCAGTCACCTGTCAAAAACAACTAATAAATTAGCACACTTTAGTGGCCGTTATAGAGAGGTTTTACTGTATATGAAAACCATGTGCACATAGTACAGTTTTGCATGCAAAATACAGTTACTGCATAGTACAGTAATTGTTTCCCACACGCTTTCACACATTGATTCGTCAATAGTTGTCAAGTGTTCCATCAGTTATGCCCATGGAAGGTGCATCGTGTTTACTGTGTGCAGTTCTTGTTATATCATTGTTTTCCAATTGTTTTTCCATCCAATATTGCACATTTTAATCAAAATCTGAACAAATAATGATCTAATATTGATCCATGCTGTTTTAATTGAAGCTCAAAACTGAATAGGAGTAGCCAACAGTTTGGATTTTAGCTGTTTTAAGTTACACGCAGCTGATCTTGATTCATATAAAGTCATGTTTCTATATACATGTACCTTTGCCTATAGTACCCAGACAGCACAATGTGCATTTTGTGTTATGGTGTAACAGAATTGGTCTTGCATATGAAAATAGTTTCTCATAATACTGTCAAGAATTTGTACCATAACAAATATGTGTGTGCACTAGCTGACGTTAAGAAGAATTCATTTTACTTTCAGTCTGCTTTACGCAACCATCTGCCTTCAAAACTGAAAAAATATTTGGGGAAAGGGTTTACTGATTAATAGCACCTGTGGCGTCTAAATACAAATACTTACAGATTGTTCGTCGGCAGTCCTTAATAACGTCGACCCGTTCCATTATGGTGAGAAACTTCCAAAGATTGCCAACGGTCGCCGGGGCGGTCGACCCGTATTCATTTGCCGACGTCCATTTGTTTAAAAGCTCTTCCGTTGGGCTTTTGCACCTAGTCATGTTTTGAATCTGAAGGTAGCCGAACTGCACGAGCTCTGCGAGCCCATTGTAATTGCTCACTATGTCAATTTCCTCTTCGTCAATTTCACACACCATCAGGTTTCCATCAAGATCCAGGAACTGTGCGAGCTTCTTTCTCGATGTCACGCGTAGCGCCCGTATGGGTGTGAAAGTATACTCTACCGGCAATATGAGATCCGGATCAGCCATTTCGAAGTCGTCCATTCTCCCAACGCGGTGTGCCAAGAGAGGCAGGCGACGTAGAATTCTTCAACAACGTATCCAGTTCTAAAAATATGACGATTTCTCCCTCTCTGAAATACAGCTTTAACTTCCGTCCTGCCGTATACAATAATACGCCCGAACACGGTAAAAAGCAAACATAAACTGGACACAGCCGACCGTATCTAGGCTAAGTTAAGCTCTTAACTCTTCATCTGCTTCAATATCCTCGGCTTCGTAGTTATCGTCTGTAATGGTTTATAAAAATAATCGTATGCCGTTTTTGCTCAAGCAACCTTTGAAAAGTGGTCAAACAGTTTAGTTTCTGAACAGGCGCCGCGCTTCGCGGTGTTTAATCATGATAAAAACTGTTTGCAAATTTTAGTTAATTTAGCGACTAGCATGCAAAGGGCTTATATACCCGGAAGTTTTAAGACAGAAAAATCGCTGAACTGACGTCTGCTTCAGCGTTGCAACCTTGACCCCTTGAACCCTAGCGACGAGTGTACTCGTCAATAAACCAAACAGTACACATGTGAGGATGCAAACACTGTAGACCCAGGTCAGAGGGCTCCTTTATAAGGGGAGCTCCTAAAGGAGCCCTCTGACCAGCGTCTGTTGAATGATTGTCATTTTGAAATGAATCATATTTAAACTGATGATATTGTAACCCATTTAACCCTAATGTCTACTGAGGAGCTCACTGGCACACAGTGCAGACCTTTATGAGACTCCGCGTTTGTACTCTTTGCTAGTTCATACATGAAATGATCTGCTGTATATACTAATACTTCGGGTTATTTTGTATCAATTGTATCTACAAAGAAATCTTTCAGCAAGCACAGAGAACGAGTTCATTGTGCAATGCTCGGGCATAAATATGTTAAATTGGGTTTTAAAGATAAGTCAATATTGAGGTCAAACGGTATAGACCTCGAAAATACTAGCCAGATAATGAATTTTAATCTGGATATATACTGTTTGCAAATGCCAATCCAGTCGCGCCGAACACTACAATAGTTGCGTAAGGTCAGTAGCTTAATTAGCAAAACCCATTCACTGCCTTACCCCGAGTACAACAATTATTTGCAAACATTTAGGATCCTGATCAGCGCCGCGTTACGCGGCGTCTGATCAGAATCTAAACTGTTTACCACTCAATTCAACATTTCTGATGTAAAAATGTCTAAATTTAAATTTGAGAAATAAAAGCAGACGTCAATTCTTAAAATTGATGACGTCATGGCAGTGAAGGCTTTAACGATTTATTTGGATTATCACCTGCTTAAAATTTGCTGTCTGCTTTAATATATTATTTTTCAGAGTTAGTGAAAAATCGATATGCATGTCAAACAATTTGGATCCCTGCTCAGATGCCGAGTTACTATGCGTCTGATCTGGATCCAAACTCGTGCAAGTGTACATCTGGGTCATTACATTGAAAGGGTCAAATTATTTAAACCATAGTAACGCATATACGCGTCATTTGTAAACAGTGCGCCTGTGAAAAGTACACATGTCCTATGCAAACGGTGAATACTCAGAGCGGAGGGCCCTAAACAACTCTGATCAGGGTCTGCACTATAACATGTGTTGACAAAATACAACCCTAAAAAGCCCAAAGTGGACTAGACTGAATTGGAAATTAGAATTGTCTATTTGAAGATTTAGAGAGGAAAGGGTTAAGCAAATTCCAACATCGATATACAAAATTAGCCTATACAGCTCTCCCTCTCTACAACGACATCCAACGTGAGACACACATTGTGTGCGTTGTTCGGAAGGAGTCGTTATAGGGAGGGAAGTTTGCAAACAGCTTGAATCCAGATCAGACGCCGCGTAACGCGGCGTCTGATCTGGATTCAAGCTGTTTGTCACTCGTCATTAAGTTTTTTTCCGTCACAATATCCATTAAGTAACTTTTAGAAAAAACAGCAGACGACAATTTTAAGCAGACGACATTGCAGCCAGGAATATGTTAGGCATAAGTGTCGTTTAGGGAACAGTGACAAGGGTCGTTGTAAGGAGGGAGTCGTTGTTGGGAGGGCCGTTGTAGAGAGGGAACACTGTACCTCCACTTGAAGGGCCAAATTTTATCTGACATTGAATATCAATCATTTTACTCGGGTATTTCCCCGTCTACCCGACATACCTTTTGCCTGCCACAACATCGTCTATTCTTCGTGAAGTCTGCAAACAAAACACGGATAATTGAATCTAATATCTTTTAACTGAAAACCTTAACTTCGAATAGCAAACAGTTAGGATCCTGATCAGACGCCGAGTTACTCGGCGTCTGAACTGGCTCCAAATTGTTCGCAATTTCGCGTTAAGTTGTGTTTAAGGGATAATTAATTCAGGGGTTTTTAGCCATAGAGAATGGTACAGTTGGCATATAAACAAACTCATTACAGGTGATTATTAACCCATCGAACCTTAGTGACACGTTACCTTTCACAATTGTACCTGTGAAGAGTACACTAGCCCTGTGAAAATAGAGCAGATCCAGACCCGAGGGCTTCTACTGATCAGGGTCTACACTATTTGACGTTTTGCAACATAGATTGTAAAAACGCAGCAAAAACACTACTACAGAGTTAGCAGTTCTAATCATAATTATCATTTCTCCATCTAATCCTGTCTTGTGACGTCTCTTTGCAATCGACTTGAAAAGACAGCATTAGATGGAGAAATCAGAAATTGATTGTACATGTACTATAAAGCTGTGACCTACGACCGTTTTTTGTCGTACGACGTTCTATAAGTTGCGCCCCTGCATGGGGCCTGTCTTACGAATCGTTTGCAAACAGCGCGTCCTCTGATCTGGCTATTTGCTGTTTGTAGCAAGTGATAATAAAAAATATAAATTAAAATTTAAAATTTTGACTTACGCAAAAAATTTGCTTAAGTAGTTTAGTAAAACGGGCCCCTGCTGTTCAACAGTTCTCACACTTTCTCACCCCAAAGGTGTATTTTCCTCCTCAAATGTCCCTGCATAACGTCAAGGTGTAAAGGGATCCAGTTAGTTTTGATGATCAGGCTAAAATGTATCCATAGTGGAAACTAGAAACTTTCAGTAAAGACAAGAAAATACAGCCAATCAAAGGAATGCTTTTATTTTCAGTAGTTAATAAAAATACAGTAAAACCTCTCTATTACGATCACTGAAACGAAGGTTAATTGAGTGTGACGTAACGTCAAAAGCTCATGCCCCACGGCGTTACACATGACGTTGAAATACAGTTGCACTAGTATAGATCTACCAGGCTAATGAACCGTCTATACATGTATCATTTATCGTGGTTTTTTCACTGATGACGTAAATTTAACAAATACTTGTGACGTCGATTATGACACCAGTTTCCCCATTAAAAATCAATATTGGCTATAATGGTACGGTTGGTTTTCCCCACGACACCTGTCATATTCAATGTGTTTGAGGAGTGGAAAATGAAAAGGCTGTCGAGACTTTGAAGAAATAAAAGAGGAAAGCCGGGTTTGGTTTGTTGACTGTAAGCAGTTGCGCATACAGTAAATGAGCCCATCTATTTTATTTAAAGTACAGAATATGACAATCAGGCTAGACTCGGGTCAACATCTGTATGAATATGCGGCGTCTGATCAAGGTCTACATTCTTTACAATTCATTGGTACGCGCCATGTTTTCTGGACCCATACAGACCAGTATCAGTTGCGGCAATTTCAATGTGGTAACTTATATTTGTTTATGCTGCTACGTTTTATAATTTTAAATTCACTCGAAGTTGGATCTAGAGTTGTACGTAGAGCTAGTCAATAAAAAACTATTGTTATTTATATTTTTACACGCGTTCTTTCGGATGTTCTGTAGAGACACGGCGATGGTCTTTTCTTTACAAATATACCAGTTTGTTTCTTTTTCAATTTACACGGGCGTTTCTATTTTATATCTGCATATTTCCTTTAGATATAAACAACTACAAACAAACACAATCTCGAAAAATGTTTAAACGTCTAATTATTCGAACGTCAACGTTATGTACACATTATAAACCAGCGTCTGGGACATTTCTTAGGGACAATTTGTTTGGTAAATTACAAAATTAGTAAATTAAAACGTACAATAATTTATATATCAAAATAATCACAAGAAAAAGTGTATTTTTTCTATCAGACTATTTTTTTGCTAAAATTCATTATTATTTGAATAAAACAGCGCCAGTTTTTCGGAATAAGTAAATATTACGTTGTTTTCTTACTTTGGGACATTTGAATGGACAATCCATTTCACGGATTACAGAAATATCTGAAGCGCTTTTGGTAAAACGACACTAATTTTCAAAACAGGACAAAAAGTGTATTTTGCCAACAAGAATTAATGAACTAATATAAATTATTTATATGTCAGATATTTGATTAAAAACAGTGCTTACAATTTTTTGGGAGCATGGGACATATTCTCTTACTTTGATTTATCCTCCATTCTGTCTTCCATTAATGTAGAATTTTAAAACAATTGTGTGCATTATATCTGGAAATGAGGTTCCGTCAACGCTGCAGATGAAATGTATGCAATTACCCGCGTCTGTACGGAACATGTACGTTTCTTCACAAACAACTGTATGAAAATGTAACATGGGACATTGGGTTTTTTACTGATCATTACTAGTAATGACGACTCATTTTAATCGCGTTTTGTGTATTTCTAAAATATGAATGCATCATGACATTCAGCAATCTTGGATGTTCATTTTGATATATAACTTTAGTATTGTACTAAATCTTTACATGCTTTGAAAGGCAAAATGAACGGTCATGTGAGCATATTTCAAAGGGGGCATGAGCTTTTGACGTTACGTCTGTATAAAAGACAGGCGACAGCTTAAAGCGCGCCAAATAAATTGTTGTCTGCTATATTTCTCGTCTGCTTCAAGTTTCAAAGTGCTTCAAAGTTGCTCAAAATTGCTGAAAATGTTGTTCGAGTGTCAAACAGCTTGGATCCGGATGAGACGCCGAGTTACTCGGCGTCTCATCCGGATCCAAGCTGTTTGCATATGGAGCTATAGTCGTGACTGGCAGGCTAAGGGTTAAAGCAGTCACCTGTTGAAAACACCTAATAACTCGCACAAATTAGTGGTCGTAAGAATGAGGTTTTATCGTAATAAGATTTCGTGTTTAAAGGTGGTCTTTATTTTACTATAATACATACGTATATTTTGTTTCAATATAGTGGTATTTCAGTCAGTGGGCGGTTTCCTTGTTAACCTAGTGGCATGTTTTATGCAGCGCTGCCATACGTTGATCATAAAAATTCTAAGATTTCAAATTTTCAATTTTTCAGACGAAATTTTACTAATCATACCTTTATCCCATAGTCTGTTTCTTGTTTTAAAGACACGTGGCTGCTTAAAACAGGTTCAAAGTAAGCAGAATGCGCCTTAATGGCATTCTGCTTTACTTTCAGCCTGTTTTAAGCTACGATCTGCTAGGATAAAAATCCGAATACTTAGGAAAAATCCGGAGAAATGGCAGCCCTGTTTATGGCGTCCTAGTCATAATGTCGGTTCTGTATTGTTTCAAGTTTAATAACCACAAACCTAATTACGATCAACCTCTTGTGATCAGTGACAACGTCATGAAGTCTGAAATTTCTAAGTAGAGTCAACGCCGTTATGTCGAACTCGCTTGTGTCGAATTTCTCGTTGATACGAAGTGTTTTGAAAGTCCCAACACCCCCTCCCCCCCCCTCCCCCTTCTTTGTCGCTATAAAATTCTTAACTCGAATATTTCGATATGACTAATTCATTAAGTCGAAGTATCCCCCAACACACATACACCAAGCCTATATTCAAACACAAATACATGTAAGAAAAACTCATGTGTAATATGGGCTGTCGCTTCAATTAGGGATAAAAAATAGAATATTAGAATAGTCCGCAAATGGGTTTTCCATATACTTTCAGTTTGTATTAAACTGTCATTTGTCTTGATAAGCTTGATTAACCCATTTGTGCCCACGATCCAATAATTATATGGGACATAGGCAAACAGTGTACACTCTGACCAGACGCCGCATTATTGATATAATTTCAATATAAAACAAAATGGAAATGGAAAAATTGACCAGGCATCCCTTTGATAAAAAATGGACTAATCCAATATAAAACATTGAAGAATCCACTGGGCGCAAATGGGTTAACCTTTGCACTGTCATTATGTGGTAATTACTTGTCTTACACAATCACTATTGCGGCTATATTATCGTGTGCTTTTACTTATAAAATTCGTAATTGTATGCGTATTTGTCTTAAGAAACATTCATATATGAGTGTCAAACAGTTTGGATACTGATCAGACGAATTGTAACGCGGGTGATCATTTGTAATCTTTGGGGCAGGCGAGTGCTTAATGCAGGACAAAGGTCAAGCAGAAAGCTCTTACAGGAGCTTTCTGCATTACATTCGTCAGTGTCTTTAGTTGAACGACCACCTGTCTTTAAAGATCGACATGCTTCTAAACCCATTGCCCCAGTCTGGTTTTAGCATCGAAGATAGGTGACCACTTAAAGCAGGTTGGAAGTAAAGCAGAATGCGCCTTAATCCATTACACCATAACTACGCCTTTTTACGCCATTGGTATATTCTTCCCCTGAAGAAAATAGTTCTAGATTATACAGAGACCATACATACATGTCATAAATATGCACCATACAAAATAGTTTCTATATCCAAGTAGATATTAGCTTAAAGCGGGCTGAAAATAAAGCAGAATGTGCCACATTCTGCTTTACTTTAAACCTGCATTAAGTAGTCGCATATATTCAATACTAGAAACAGGCTGAGGGATATTTGGTTATGGCGCATTCTTCTTATGGAGCATACTGTAACTCATGACTGTATGAAAAGGAACTATTTTCTTAAGTGGAGCAATAAGTTAAAGGCGAAAAAATGCGTATTTATGGGGGAATGGGTTAAGCAAGTTGTTGCTTAAAAAGTGTTATTATAATACAATGTTTACGTCAAACAGAGACCATACGAACATGTATGTATGGTTTCTGCGTCTAACCACTGACTGTAATTATTGTAACTCAGTGATTTGCGCACCAGGCTTTCATTGGTTAAATCATTTCGCCTACATGCGTATTGTTAAGTATATCATACTTCTATATATGTATTTCAAAAGTTTTAGAAAGTACGAAACAATTGAAGGGGTGGGTCATTCAAACCTATCAGTGCATGGCAGTCCTATAGCCAATCTCCAATAGCCAACTGTGAGAACTTTTTCATGTTGTTTAAAACCATTGAACCCTATCGTGGCGTAGAGTCAGTTCCTGTAAATAATACACTTGTTCTTTGTAAGTAGTGTAGACACAGATCAGATGGATCATATAGAAGCCCCCTGGTCAAGGTCTGCATTGTTTATTATTTTGCAATATATTACAAAACAACGTTAATTAGTAAACAAGAGCCGTATACGGACCTTAATCGCTCACCTGGAACCGTTGATATGTATGTAACATATCTTGGAAAGCTGAGAAATTATGACAATATAACTGCCAACTGCCGAGTAGATGATGTTGCGCATGTGTGCCAACCGTCTAAGCTAAGGATACTGTGGTGTATGACAAGATTTTTTAAGATTTCATTGAAAAATCTATTTTAGCTCCTGTGACCTATATATGCAACGGACCGTAACCACTTGAACAATATTGGCAAAGTACCTCTAGATTTTTTACCATGCCAAGTATCAAAGCTCTGGCCATATAAGATGCAGAGAATAAGATGTTTTAAGTTTCACTATATAACTATGTAAATTTGGCACAGGTTCACAAACTATAGATTTCAGCCCTACAAAAATCTAATTTTTTAAAAACAGAATTTTAACATTTAAAACACGCTGGTGATACAAGAAGTCATTTAATTGTCATATGCATATTAATTTTTGTTAATAGAAGACCGAGTTCTTTTAGAAATAAAGCATTTATTGACCATGATTTTGTGTTTTTATGTAAAAAGCTAGCAGAATAAGAGTTAGAAAGACGATTTTTTCTATGGAGCCACCCTTCGACCAAATTTACATTATGTTATTTGTTATTCTTATTTCAAAACAATTAATTTGTTGTATATATTTTTTTGGTCGAGGAGTGGCGCCTATGCCAAAATCAGTGAAAATTTTCCAAAATATGGGAAAAAACACCATTTGGAGATTTTCTAATAGTTGGTTGCTATAGCAACATACACATTTCTCTATCAATTTTACTATTTTTAAATAGTATTATCATTGTTTGATTATTATTATATCAACTATGCTCAAATACTATGTTTTCTAATCGATATGATAAAATTTTGAAAAAATAAGTAATTTTTATGTTATTATAAGTACATTATATTTGGTTGCTATGACAACATGGAAGTGAATATGGAGAAAAAAAAGTTGTTTTTACTTATACCAAATACCTATCTATCATCTGTGAAAAGTTGGTGTACATTTGACATAGGGCCAATTTCACCCTTTTTTGAACCTATGCCTTTGTGACCATCGGGGCGGGGTCATTTTTTATCCAAGCAACATAATTTGAACAATCAGGTAACAGAGGACATGTACTTAATGCTTGGTGCCAAATAACTATGGTCAGGGTACTGTGGTTTCAAACAATAAGAGATTTTGAAATTTTAATTAAAAAAAAATCTATTTTTAGCTTCTCTGACCTAGATATGCAAGGGACCGGAACCATCTAATGGGGGAAAACTAAAGGTAGGAATAGACTATCCCACAAAGAACAAGTAAATGTGTGCAAATATGATTGCACAATGAATAGGTTAAGGTGTGAATATACAAATCCATCCAGAATAGGTAAATGTGTGAGATCCAGAATAGGTAAATGTGTGAGAGCACAATGAAAGAAAATAGTTCCAATTTATACATTCATAAATAGGTATAAAACAAAATATTTTCTATATTCTAGCAGATGATAGCTTAAAGCAGGCTGAAAGTAAAGCAGAATGCGCTTAAAGCGCATTCTGCTTTACTTTCAACCTGTTTTAAGTGGACACCTACACTCAATACTTAGAGATATGCTATGTGGGAAAGGGTTAAGGGTGAATGTACATGTACCAATCTTCACAGAAATTGAAAGAATAGGTAAAGGTGTGAAAAGGTGATTGCATTCAATACTCAAATCCACACAGAATAGGTAAATGTCTGGAAATGTGATTTGCACCATGAATAGGTTAAGGTGTGAATATACAAATCCAATTCTATTCATTTCGATTCTTATTTATTGCATAAAACATACATCATATGCTTATAGCAAGGGGGTACAATTACACAGCACATTGATAATCCAACCAGAATAGGTAAAGGTGTGAGAGGGTGATTCCACAAGGAATAAATCATTTGCAGATTAAGCACCAACTATTTATTCCCTTGGATCCTAGCATCAAGTACATGTACAGTTGAACTTCGATATCTTGAACTCGATTAGGTCAAACATTACCCGTATTTCAAAGTTAAAACGTGGCTAACTTTAAAATACGGATATGTTTGACTTAACCAAGCATAATATAATTCGATTCATGTGCTACAAATTGGAAAGTTTGAGTTAAACGTGTTAGAGATATCGAAGTTCGACCGTATATGAGTTCTTTACTGCCTTCCCCGATTTTAATGGTTAATTGCAAACAGTTTGGATCCTGATTTAGCACAACCAAAGTCAGAGTCTGATCAGAAACAAAACAATTTGATGCTCAATTTTATATTTTTTTAAGAAATAAAAGCAAACAACAATTGTTGAAAGCTGATACAATGGAGAAAACGTTATTCTTTCCCAATAAAGGCGTTTATGCTAAAACTATGTTTTCCATTGCAAACAGTTTGGAGCCAGATCAGACGCCGGGTAACCCGGCGTCTGATCAGGCTCCAAACTGTTTGCCCCTCAGATCAACATGAATAGTCAAATTTGTCGATAAGTTGTCCTTTTCTATGTTTTAGTGCAATGCGTTTGCGTACGTTTGTGTTTAAACGGGAAAGAATAACAGATTCTCCACTGTAACTTCATGGCAGTGAAGGGGTCAATTCAACCTCACCTTGGGCTTACAGATATTTTAAAGAACATTAACCCATTACCCCATAGCCTGTTTCTGCTTTTGAAAATAGGTGACCACTTAAAGCAGGTTGAAAGTAAAGCAGAGTGGGCCTTAAGGCGCATTCTACTTTATTTTCAACCTGCTTTAAGCAATAATCTGCTAGAATAATGAAAATATTTCTTATTCTATACAATCATTAGTGTATAAGTTGGAATTATTTTCTTCTGTGGATGAATAAATTACATGTAGAAGCGTAAAAAGGCATATTTATGGGGGTAATGGGTTAAATTCTTACAACTGTTTGGTTTGTTGGACATAAGGAAGAAACACTTATTTGAAAATATTAATTTTACTCACTCTTATTTCCAGACCTACAACTCTATGAAAGAGTTTTCTCTTAACTCCTTCTCTTAAAGTTCTAAAAGCCTTATCTCTCTTTAAGAGTCTTTATAGAAATAGTGTTTCATGCCTCGACCCTGTTTAAATGAAGTAGACTAAACATTGTGAATGAATCTTCTTTTACCTAATATGAAATAAGGCATGGCCTTCAATGGGGTTTACCCACGATCGTTTTTAAAATCTGGAAACAGAATTGAAGAAATTGATCTCTAATATTTGTATATGAGTCAATATTTTTTTATGTAACAAAATCATGTCCTTGTAAATTTTTGAAAGATCATACTCGGACAAGGGATAATTGTCATCTTAAACTAATACTTACGTGTTTATATTCACATTTTATCAAAAAAAAGTACAAGAGATATGCAGAATCTTTTAATTATTTGACATTGAAACAGCTGAAAAGTCAGTTTTGCAGTGTCCCTAAAGTAGTTATTTTGATTTAATCAATAGACTTTCTATGAAATATCTGAAATATTTCAGTAGTGTGCCAATATAGGTAACTTTAACTATATCTGACTTCATATAAACCATAAAATTGTGGGAATTCCTCAGTTTAAATACTTTTTTTCATTGTTAATCACTGTACCTGGAATCCTGTTCAGTGATGTAACAATTGCCAATTATAGTTAAGTACAGAGTTGCTTTCCTTAGGTATTTATAGCAAAACATCTCCATTTTGAAGAGTGAACATTGAGGCAACAATGGCAGAAAGACTTTGTAAGATCGTGATTTGAAATAAGGAATCACTGACCATTTTAGTACTGAGGCTGGTACCATACATTTTGAACACTTCCTTGATGTAACGATGTATTATTCTGCCTTTGACTGCAATAATCATTATTCTCTTTTTGCACAAAATGTATGCATTTGAGATATGATAAATTGTGTCATAAGGTTCCAGTATTTAGTGTAAATTAGTATGGTTCGAATGCCATTTAGGTGAAATACATCCTTGATGTAACGATCCTTGATGTAACAGTGAAATAGTTACATAAAAGACCAGAAACCGTTATTTCAAGGAAACCAGAGACCAAAAATTAATAAAAGAAAATATCTTTCAAGTAAACGGGTATTTTACATTGAAATGAATACTTTTTATAAGGGGTAGCATGTGATGAAAGAAAAAAAGCTGCTTTTGCTTACTAGTATTAGTCACCGGACAAATCCTGTTAAACGTATGTTACATCAAGGAGGTGTTTCGTTACATGAAGGAAAACAGCTGTAAGATATTAATAAAATAGGAAAACTTTATACAGAATTTTAAAATTCACTTTTTGAAGTTGGTAGACATTATTTCAACAGTTATTATTATGGAAATCATTACATATTCTTCCTAAAACTTTGCTATTTTCCTTAGCTGTTACATCAAGGAAAATATATTGTTACATAAAGGAAAGTTACAATGTTACATAAAGAAAAACAAATTGCAAAACAGTTCAATATTTTCATTTTTATGTTGGATTAGTAAATACCTAAACTTTTCCATTTATTTTTTACAAGAAACTAAACATATGGCATAAATTTTGTATTGTAAGCCTTTATTTCAGAGCCTTATTTGTGTTACATCAAAGAATTAATATATCTATATATTTTCTGTAACACATTTATACTATTTGTTGCTTCTTATAAGCTACAGTAACCCCAAGTCTTTAAAAATAAGTGCAAACTAGACAGGAAATCCTGATTCATGTATTCTGCTCATTGTTGGATATATCATGCATCCGTTTTCATTTAGAAATTGGCAAATCAAGTACACACTGATATTGTAATCCTCGCTGTTACAATATAAATTCAGTGATGTAACAGGAATGTAAAATTATAGTTGCATAGGTATTTTAGTTCCCGAAATGAATGTCATAGTAAAGCATTTATACTTGAAGAGACAACATGTATACTAAGTTGGCATTCAAACTCTTCTTTAAGGTTTATGAATCAGAAGAGTCATTTATTTCCTTAATGTAACATAGTTGCTTCTTTACTGTAACAGCCTGTTGCTAATAATATGGAATAACTTTCAAATAACCCTAGTTTTGATACTAAGTAAGCAATGGCTAATCAGTGTAATAAAATGTTTAATTGTTTTATTTACAGTTTGTTAATGTTTATCAAACTTTTGACGTTTGATATATCTTTGTATTTTCCTTAATGTAACATTGCTGTAGCTGCAGATTCCTTGATGTAACCATCTTCTTTTTAACAAATAAAATTCACAGGCAATGGCAGTTTGGTGTAACTTTTGCTCTAAATGATTGTATTTATTATACTACAGCATGGAATATCAGAGGAATCATGTTCAAGTTCTGAATGTTTTGTCAGTGTGAAAACAAAATGTCAATTATGACAGTTTTTTAGGCGCAAACCGTACATGATCGGAAAATAAAATCAGCTGATATAATTTGCAAAATTTACTATTAAGGAAATCTATTAGATGCTATTTATTGTGATGAAACACCTAATAAAATTGTTTTGATTCATTTAATGACATTGTACTTGTTTAAAGGATTGTTACATCAAGGAAATAGTTTTGCAATGGTGTTAAATATACGCCACACCTCTACAACCTGGGTACATTTAAGTCCCTTATGTAACATATTTCCACATTATAGACATGCATGGTGCTATAGTGTAAGCCATTAACCTCAGAGAGAATATCAAAATAATCTCATCCTTGACATCAGAGTTGTTACATAAAAAAATATTGACTCATATACTCAGCCAAAAAAGAAAGTACCCACTGTTGTATTCTAAATTATCAGCGTCACATAAATACTGCATTTATTTTTTGCTTTATAGAAAGTTGCAGACGACATGACATCGATCTCATTGTGGCTAAATAACTGGCAAATTGTAGTGACAAGAGCCGTATACGGCCCTAAATCGCTCACCTGGAAACCGTTGATGTAAATGTAACATACCTTGGAAAGCTGAGAAATTATGACAATACTATTGTGCCAATTGCTGATTGGATGATGCTGAGTACTATCTTAGCTCAGGGTACTGTGGTTTCAGACAAGAAGATTTTTAAAAGTTTTTATTGAACAAATCTATTTTTAGCTCCTGTGACCTAGATATGCAATGGACCGGAACCATTTGAACAATATTGATAAAGTACCTCTAGAAGTTACACCATGTCAAATATCAAAGTTCTTGCTATTTAGTTTCAGTGAAGAAGAGGTTTGTAGATTTCAGTCTATATCTCTATGTAAATTTGTGACCCCGGAACGGGGCCATTTCTGACCCCAGGGACATAATTTGAACAATCTTGATAGAGGACCTGAAGATGATGCTTTGTGCAAAATATCTAAGCTCAGTGTACTGTGGTTTCAGACAAGAAGATTTATTTAAGTTTTTATTGAAAAAATCTATTTATAGCTCCTGTGACCTAGGTATGCAGCGGACTGGAACCATTTGAACAATATTGGTAGAGTGAATATCTACAAGTTAAACTATGCCAAATAGCAAAGCTCTAGCCATATTAGTTTCAGTGGAAAAGAGGTTTGAAGATTTCACAATATAACTCCATGTAAATTTGTGACCCCTGGGGCGGGCCATTTTTGACCCCAGGGACATAATTTGAACAAACTTGATAGAGGACCTGAAGATGATGCACTGTGCAAACTATCTAAGCTCAGGGTATGTGGTTTCAGACAAGAAGATTGTTTAAGTTTTTATTGAAAAAATCTATTTTTAGCTCCCATGACCTAGTTATGCAACGGAACGGCACCATTTGGACAATATTGGTAAAGTACCTCCAGAAGTTACACCATGCCAAATATCAAAGCTCTAGCCATATTAGTTTCAGAGTAGAAGAGGTTTGAAGATTTCACTATATAACTCTATGTAAATTTGCAACGGATCGGAAATTCAAAGAGGACTATATAAGGATCATTCCTGACAAGTTTGGTTAAAATCCATCCAGTAGTTTAGGAGGAGGTGTGGTTTAAAGAAATTGTTGACGACGGACACATGACGTTAAAAATACTTCACATTGGCACTTTGTGTCAGGTGAACTAAAAACAAAGGTCTAAAACTCTTTCGTCTGAAAAAAGCATTTTTGATTAGAAATGTTTTTCATAGAAGAAAAACAATGGTGCTCATATTCAGGAGCTATTTTTATTTCTTAAAGGAAATAAAATCACATTAGACAATCGTTCATTGCAATATTCAAGGTGTTATCAAGACTAGAAAGTCTTATAATACAAAATTACCTCTCTTTGATTTGAAATAAGAATGAACCTTAAGTGCATGTGTCATTCAATCTGTATGTTTTTACTGGAATACATTGGTGAATATATGAGCCTTTACAATCACAAACAAAACTGGAGTTGATATTACTTTAAAAGATATAGAGCTTTGAAATTTAACTTTTTTTATGCTAAGCAGTGAATTATAGAGTTTTCTCAGTATATTATACTGTTATAATCTTCAGTGAATTATAACTTTTAGGAACTATTTTTCCCCAAGCTATTTTTTTCTATTACAAATGTACCTCCTTTTAATTTGAATAATAATGCCAAACACTATTATTTCCCATGTAAAGTGTCTTCTGCTAAGTCAAATTGTTGTTCAATAAGCTGTGATTTGCTCTTTTGAATGTTACTCATTAAAGCAAGAGCATAGCAAAATGGATATTAATGAAAGACATTGACTTTTTAAGGTTATGTGAGATGTTGGAAATGAAAATAAAACAGTTTGCCAAATTGGGTAATTATCCAAAACAGTTCAATCATATTTTTTGATAAAAAAAGACTGTGTCCCAGATACACGAATGCAAAATATGAAAGTCCTAGGCCTAGGCTACTGGTTCAAATGTTATAGACATTTAAAGATGTTTACAAAAGTAAGTGAAAGGTCGAGGTCACAAGGTCAAAGAGAGTTGTGTGGTTAGAAAGGTCTTGACTCAGGGAAGACAATTGCCAAGTTAAGAGGCCCAGTTGCATTAATCAAGAGTTATAGCCAAGGTTATGGTTTTTGGTTAAATTTTGATTAAATAGGTCAAAGGTCCAGGTCAAGGTCACATGGTCAAATAGCGTTGTATGGTTGCAAAGGTCTTGATTCAAGAAATATACATACGAAAAAATGAAAGCCCTAGGCCTAAGGGTTTAAATGTTATAGACATTTAAAGATTTTTACAAAAGTAGGTCAAGTTCTAAAAGGTTTGTATGGTTGGAAAGGTCTTGCCACTGGGAAGACATATGCCAATTATAAAAGGCACGTGTGCAATAATGCAAGAGATATAGCTAAGGTTAAGGTTTTTGACACAGACAGACAGACAGATGGACAAACAAACAAACAGGACAAAAACGATATTACATTTTTTGTCATGTCTGTTTGTTTGTTTGTTTTTCCGTTAGTATATGCCGGCGAATCATAGATTCTGGGTGCATAGAAAGTATCAATTGGTCATTGCCAAGATATCAGTTCAAGATATACTTTTATCTTTCTATATGATGTGATGAAGAATCTGATATCATATCATGCATTGTCAGATCTGTCTAGTGTAGTTTACAGACAGTTTACTGACAATGCCATTTTGAGAATGTTCATAATATAATAACAAAACAATGTCTTGACAGCAGCTTTAAGTGTCCATTGTCTCAATTCCTTTACTTTATCCTCCTTGGTCCACTTGTCTCATTATAATTTGTTAAACTGATGTCATCAGTTTTATCCATTTTTTGTCATTCATCCAATTATTTTGTCCTCTGCCGGTGTTGTTGAATTCATTTCTCTTTGGGCGGAATCATCCAAGCAAAAACACACAGCAAAGAACTCATCATAGTGATATTTACATAATGAGTTACTAAATGCATGCTTCTGAAGGGATAGGCTATCTCTCTTGTCCAATTACACAAAAACAGGTTGATGTGTTTATTATAGGTCTCTACATAGCAGCAATTCTCCTGATTTGAAGTTGTGTTGACTGTAGAGTAAGTCAGTGCTGTTATCAATTTCAATTCCTGGCATTTTATATAGATTGGTGCAGAAACTGAAAGATTAGGACATCACGGCTAAAAGATAATACCAGATATGTGTATTTAATCAACAGTTCAATACATTGCCATAAACAATCACCAAAGTCAGCGAATAGCATATTTTTTGTCTGTAGCTTCAAATTCAAATTCCCTACCTCTGTCAACTGCAACAAAACAGAGCAGCAGTAGATGCTAATCTTCCAACTTGTCCAATCATTCCATCAGATTTCTTTGCTAACACTAGGTCGCTTTAGAAGAAGTGCAAGCAGGCTCTCAGAAAGTGTTGAAAATGGTAACTGAGGTATTGCCAAGTTGTCACATTATACTGAATTGTCAATTTTTTAATTTTTCCAAGTCACATTATACTGATTTTTTACACATTTTTCAGTTTTTCAGGTGTTTTTTTTAAGTATGTCCTGAAATACACTTTCTTGTTAATGGATCCTGAGGTCTAAACACTGGTGGTACCAAAGTATAATCAACATATATAAACTGCTTTCAGCTTCCATCTGCTAGGATATTGGAAATATTGCACATGAAATAATATTTCTGTATAAAATGTAACTATTTTCTCCAGTGGAGAAATGAAGTTAATGTGTAAATAGGCATATAGATGGAGTAAAAGGGTTAAATCACAACCTTTATCAAAATACTTCAATAAACAAACCTGTTGGCCATCTGCTTTACCTTTGTCCTGTATTAAGTAAGCTATAACCTGTATCAAAAACTGCTACTAATACACTTTAAGTGGCCGGTTAACACAATATTGGCTGTTTATTGTTTAATGCAGAATTTTCAATTTTCAAGGCTTGTCATTGTTTTTTTCTTGCATAATAATTATGTCCTCATCAAAGGGTTTCATAATCAACTGATTTTCATTATCGATCAACATATATACATGTAATTGGACAAACCACTTCGATTAATCATTGATTATACAAAACAAGGGCCACTATGGCCCTAAATCGCTCACCTGGTACACCATGGCAAACTTGACCTATAGTGACCTAGATTATGACTGGACATGACTCACAATCAACCTTTAGAGGGTAAACAAGATGTTCCTATGATTTGACCTAGTGACCTAGTTTTTGACCGGACATGACCCATATTCAAACTAGACCTATATACAAATGAGACAAACATTCTGACTAAGTTTCATCAAGATCCAATGAGATTTGTAGCCTCTAGAGTGTTAAAAAGATTTTTCTATGATTTAACCTTATTGACCTAGTTTTTGACCGGACATGGCCCATATTTGAACTTGACCTAAATATCAACGACACAAACATTCTGACCTATTTTCATCAAGATCCAATGAGACTTGTAGCCTCTAGAGTGTTAACAAGGTTTTTCTATGATTTGACCTAGTGACCTATTTTTAACCAAACATGACCCATATTCAAACTTGACCTAGATATCAATGACACAAACATTCTGACCAAGTTTCATCAAGATTCAATGAGATTTGTAGCCTCTAGAGTGTTAACAAGGTTTTTCTATGATTTGACCTAGTGACCTAGTTTTTGACCCAACATGACCCACATTCAAACTTGGCCTAGATTTCTACTAGACAAACATTGTGATCAAGTTTCATGAAGATCCAATGAGATTTGTAGCCGGAAGAGTGTTAACGAACAATTGTGAACAGACAGACGGACCGACGGACGACGGACATCCAGCGATCCTAAAAGCTCTCCTTGGCACTTCGTGCCAGGTGAGCTAAAAAAAAGAGAAATTTAAATTTTAATATAAATTAAGTAACTAAAATCTTAAAGTTGACAATAAAAAAATCAGATTATATTATTTTTTTGACTTTAATTGCACATCTGAAGATTAAAATCCCAACATAACTGTCAAATTGCCAAAATCCCGCAATTTTAAAACCTGAAAATGTAGGCACATTCGTAATCTAAACCTATAAAATGAAGAAATGCCCGATGATTATGGAGGCAACATTGCTTACAAACCCGTGAAATTGGTGGAAACAAATTGACTTTTAAATCTGTTTTGTTGACATTCGATCGAAGACGAATCATAACGGAAATGTTCCGGCTTGGTTCGGATGACGTCACACAGTGTATATGAATTATCGCCGCGCTTCGTACTAATCACATGACCTTTACGCAATCCTACGAACCAAACCGTTAGTCTTATTTGTAAACAAACCCGCTTAAAATGTAAACCAACAAGATAAGAATTTGACACATTTAAGTAGGATTCTTTACCAAGTGGGGACATATGCCAGGCTTCTTACACGCGATTTCACTAATTTTAATAATACATAGAAAATGCACACATATAAGAAATTGCGCGTTTTAGACGCACATTTCCGTAGTATTCTGCCTTTAATACAAACATTGCTATTTTACTTAGAATAGAATAAAATGCATTATTTCAATAAAATCAATATTTGATTTTATTATCTATTCTCTAAACTCTATCGAATGATCACTTTCAATCAATTGTTGATAGCCTGCAATGGGCGCTCTACCATTATTTATATCAGTCGGCAATCTTTAGCCGGTCGGTTCATTGCTGATTGATGGGGGTAATGTGATCGCCGTTTTGGGGACTGTCTCTTATATGTTTATTTATGTTTTATTTCAGATCTAATTGTAGTTATTTTGTCTTTTCTCGATTTGTAGGTACATTTATGTTATTTCATGTAAAGCGCTTTTAGAATAAAATTCATTAATTCAATAAATCAATTATTTGATTTTATTATCTATTCTCTAAACTCTATCGAATGATCACTTTCAATCAATTGTTGATAGCCTGCATGGGGCGCTCTACCATTATTTATATCAGTCGGCAATCTTTAGCCGGTCGGTTCATTGCTGATTGATGGGGGTAATGTGATCGCCGTTTTAGGGACTGTCTCTTATATGTTTATTCATGTTTTATTTCAGATCTAATTGTAGTTATTTTGTCTTTTCTCGATTTGAAGGTACATTTATGTTATTTCATGTAAAGCGCTTTTAAACGCACAACCCCTGTGTGAAAAGAGCGCTATATAAATCTGGTATAATAATAATAATCAATAATCGGAAATAATCGATCATCGTTTAAACACTGTCAAACCAGTGTTTTTTTGAGGGACCTGTTCCCATTTCACGGCACAATTTTTTCCCAAAAATGAGCTTTTTACGACTCCATTTTCCCCAAAAAATTAAGTATTTTACGCCGTTACGCCCAATTGGAGGGGTACCAACTTATTCCAAAAGTGGTGAAAAAAAAACCACTGAAAGCTACCTCATACTATAATACAGTTTCTTGCTGTGGAAATGAATCAACTACTCCAATGAAAAGATTTATGCGCCATCTGCTTTACTTTTGTCCTACAGGTATTAAGCAATAACATGTATCAAACACTGCTATTTGTACATTTTCAAGTGGCCGCGTAACACTTTTATGATTGTTTAGTGTTTACTGCAGAATTTTAAAACATTTTAATTTACGGTGGTAGAAGTCAAGTGGTAACGTACTCATCTACGGTACCAGAGGTCGTGAGATCTATCCCCCACCGTCCAAGCGGCCTGACTAGTGGATTTTTCTGAACCCTGATGATGTACAGGAATGTTCTTGAGCAAGATATGCACCGCTAATTGCTCCTCTCTAGTCTCTACTCAGGGGTTAAAATGGGTACCCATGAGGGGTCTGAGCCAATACTCAGGGCTGCCATAAGTTGATCATAAAAATCCTTAGATTTCAATTTTTCAGACGCAGTTTTACCAATCGTACCTTTACCGCATAGCCTGTTTCTTGTTTGAAGACACATGACTGCTTAAAACAGGTTGAAAGTAAAGCAGAATGCGCCTTAACGCTACAATCTGTTAGGATAAAAATCTGAATACTTAGGAAAAATCCGGAGAAATGGCAGCACTGAATACTACCGATGCCTACCCGCCATATGTTAGCAGAGCTCAATATTGTAGGCATGAAAAAATTACAGAGATCCTGGACATTGAACATTTTTGGTGTGCTAAAATGTTTACATTTGAAGCCAGGTCACCATAGTCACTTGGATTTGTGTCAAAATGAGCCCTGGTCATACTTATTTTAGAAAAACTTGCACGAAAACGTCATGTCGTGGGTACAAAATGATACATGGGACAAAAATATGACTTGTAGTCTTGTAGCCTTTATTTCGTTAATTAGATTCAAGTGTCAATCGAGCTGTGATTTTGCAGACGAATAGATCTACTACGGAAATTCACGAGTCTTTACGTAAAATTTTGTATTTCTTTTCTGGTGTCGTTTTTTTCAACCAGTATTTTTTAAACAGCTCTGTACAATTTCGTTTCCCTTCGGGAAACGAATAAACGACGATGGGTTTTTAAATTACAATTCCAAACAAACAAAAATATATAAAAATGGACCGAAACGCTGCGATTGTAGTAAATTCGAGTGTGCCGAAATTTTAATCCCGTATGTCATGTGATACACACGAGACAGCACTCGGGATTTCATTGCTTAGCTTGGTGTGTTCTGTTCTGTTCTGTTGTTATTTTCTCGCGGAATCGGGGGTAACCTTTGGGGGGTAAACCCCTATTACTCACTAGCCTGTTTCTAGTTTGAAGACAAGTGAGCACTTGAGCAAGTTAAAAGTAAATCAGAATGTCCTTTAAGGAGCATTCTGCTTTACTTTCAGTCTGCTATAAGCTGCTAGGATATAGAAAATATTTGTGTTGTATATTCAATACTGTATAAAATGGAACCATTTTCTTCAAACGTCTTAACCCTTTACCTGATAGCCTATTTCTAGTAGCTAAGATAGGTGACTACTTAAAGCTATTATGTGCTATAATATAGAAAAAATTCCCTACAATACATATTCATTACTGATTAAATTGGAACTATTTTCTTCAGCGGATGAATAAATCATATCCGCTAAAAGGCGCTTCTATTGGGGAAAGGGTTAAAGGGTTAAAATGGCCATAATAACATGTTATTATTTACTTAACCTTACTGTGCTGGGTCAGAGTATAATATTATGATCTATGCAAACAGAGTAGAACCAATTAAATCAAGATTGCTCCTGATACAATTCAATACTTTCACAAAGTTTTAAGACAAACCCCTTCAAGTCAAGTTTGAACTATTCATTGATCAGAAATTGGAAAAAGTCTGTTTGAAAATTCAACATTGTAACTTGTAACAGGCCTTTTTCTGATAGTTAGCGTAAAATAAGTGAAATAATTTTCAAAAGTTCCTATACATGTTTAATATGCCAAGTTTTTTTTTTTTGGGGGGGGGGGGGGGGGGGTGTTCAAGCAAAATGTACCTTTTGGCAATAAAATCAAGCCATCTTGCATTTTTGGACCAATATTTTGTCTACTTTAAACCTGTCCAAAATGACTCAGAATGCAGGAAATTGCACCATTTTTTAAAAAAAATTTGGGGGCCTTGGCCAACCCCTCGCCTAGGATGTGCGCTCCACTCGCTGTGCCGCCTATTCTTAAAGTTTGCCATCTATGTCAAAACTTATGGAAATACATGGTAAGGACTGAGAAATTATTTGTTGTAAGTTCTTTTGTGAGACAAAGTCTTAAAGCTGTGTTTTATTTGTAATCAGACAATTCCACATCTTTATCAAACTTGTTACCATCTCCCATTACTCCATAAATACACTTTTACACATGGTAATTTATTCCTCCACTGAAGAAAATAGTTCCACTTTAACAGTGATAGTTTTACCTGTGCATCCCGAGTCCTATACTCATTAAATTTGCCAGGTACTCATTATTTAAAAAGTTGTGAGTCCCATGGACCCACAGCTCTTCTGGCCTTTATTAACCTATTACTCATATTAAGCATATAGTAGCTTAAAGCAGGTTGAAAGTAAAGCAGAATGTGCCTTAAGGCACATTCTGCTTTACTTTCAACCTGCTTTAAGTGGTCACCTGTCTTCAAAACTAGAAATGAGTTATGGGATATTGTGTTAATTTTTCACCTCAAGGACTCAATGTTTGTCTAAAGGACTCATTGTTTTACAGAATGTGCATCCCAAGGACTCATTCATCTGATTTCTAAAATTATCACTGCTTTATAAAATTACCAATACATTATATCAGAAATGGGTTACATGAAGTAGCTTAACCCATTACCCCATAGCCTGATTCTAGTTCTGAAAATAGGTGACCACTCACAGCAGTATGAAAGTAAAGCAGAATTAGTCTTAACTCTTTCCTCCCTGAAACGTTAAATGGACAATTTCAGTTTCCATTTTAGTCTAGTCCATTTCAGACTTTTAAGGGTTGTTTTTGTCAATGTTTGGCATTATGACAAACAGTGAAGACCCTGATCAGAGGGCTCCTTTTTCACTGTTTGCAGAGTACAAGTGTACTATTTATATGTACACTGTTTGAAAATGACGCCTATAGATATGTGGGACTAGGGTTCAAAGGGTTAAGGCACATTCTACTTAGCTTTACTTTCAGCATGCTGTAAGCTACCATCTGCTAGAATATAGGAAGTAGTTTTTATCATACATATTCATTATTTACAAATTTGAACTATTTTCCTCAGTGGAGAAATAAATTAAAGGTGTATTTATGGGATAATGGGTTAAAGGGACTCGCAACCGGATGGTGTACTTGTCAAAATAAAGTAAAATACTCAAATAAAAGCAAATTTGTGGCATTATTTGGCTTCTGACATTAAAAAAATATGATCAGTCCAAAAAAAGCGGTTACCCGAAAAAACCGAAAACAGGCGAAAACAGGCTGATCTTACGAAAACAGGCTAGAAAAAAGGTTTTATGTACTGGAAACATATTTAAAAGGATATATTTCAATTTATTGGTTTATAATATATTAATAGTGCTTCTATATATTTAGTTTTCGATAAAAAAAAATGCTTTTTATTGAACAAAATCGGTGACGGTATGAAAAATGTTGGTCTGTAATATATCAGACGAAAACAGCATAGAAAATATGTGTTGTGTGTTACTATCGCATTCAAAGACATAAACACTGTTTAATATCATACGTTGAGAAAACGTATTTAAAAGCATATATTTCAATTAAATGTTTTATAATGATTTAATAATGGCCCCTTTCCGATAAAAATGCTTTTTATTGACCAAAATTGGCGACGGTATGAAAAATGTTGGTCTGTAATAGCATACGGAAACAGCAGAGGAAATATGTTTTTTGTATTAATATCGCATTCAAAGACATAAACACTGTTTAATAATAATAATTTGAACTAATAAACGTTATTTAGGCTAAAAAAGTTGCCTTTGTTGACCTACAACCGACAATAAAATTGACCCAAATCAGCGATGCAATGAAAAATATCGGTCCCTAATATCACATGTTTGTTGTTTGCAATGTAATTTCTAAGTTAATTAAAAAAAGGCAGTATGACTAAGGGCATTTCAAAACGAGTATCAAACAGTTTCGATCCTGATCAGACGACGCGTGACGTGGCTTCGGATCAGGATCCATACTGTTTGCAACGCGCTTATAAGCGTTATTGAGAGTGAAAACGTTAAAGAATAGCTCGCTCATAAAGCATAGCTGATGTCCGCTTATAGCAGGCAGAAAGTAAAGCAGAACGCATTAAGCGCATATTCTGCTTCACTTTCAACCTGCTTTAAATCAATTTATAAAGTTCATACCGATGTCTGTTTGAGAAATTCGGCTAATAAATCAGTTGCTAATATATAGAACGTATGTGTTATGGAATAAAAAGCGTATTTATGGGGTAATGGGTTAAGGGGAGAAAGGAAAAAAGACATGGGAAGGGTAACTCTGAGTATCATCTTTCATAATATTGTGTAGCCCTGAAAAGGGCTGTTTGGGCAATAGCATGGAATTGGCTATTTTAAAGAGTGGATTGCAAACCACGCATTATGCTGTTCACGAAGGCTGGCTCGCAGGCTGGCTTCAGATGAACGTGGTCTCTCAGGCTGATGGCGTAAGGCGTCGCCACATCTTTATCGTGGACCCAAAGCATGTGGGGGTGTATTTTCTTCAGAATTTTGTTGAGCCTCTTCTGTCTCTTGTTGTAGTTCCGATCATGCATCGGGAAGATGCTGCCGAATATGACTCGTCTGACCCCTTGGCGTTGACATTCATCATGCAGCCTAACCATGGCATGCATAATTTGATGGTTGTTTTTTGATGAGATGTCATTCTCACCAATTTGGATAAATATGGTGTGGAACCTGCTCAGTGTCTGTTGCTGTAGAAGCGGTAGAAGCCTGTCCACTGTTGAAATGTATTTGAGAATGACAAATGTGAACGATAAGTATAAACAGTTAAGAGTTTCGCTAATTGTGATTATAACCACTCATGCTGACATGTTTGAAAAGTTCATGAGTGTCGCTAATTAGTATTAAAGCCCCTCGTGCTGACATGTTTGAGAACTTAATTGATTTTCATCTCGCTCGATCCCTATAAAATCTGACCGTTCTCCGTAGTTTCATTATTCACTTCTTGAACATTTGTTGCCGACTTTTAGCCAGACAAATTATATTACCAACTCTATTTCATTTTTCTTTGCATGCAATAACGATATTTGTACAGCATATCTGTTTCAAATGGTGTTTTCAGGCTGTTTTCGTAAGTTAAGGCAGGTCAGCATTTTTCCATATTGCGACGATTGCTAGCCATCAAAAGCATCTTTTTTGATAATTTGTTAAAATATATTGGTGAATAAACAATATTAATACCGTATTAACGATAAAAAAATAAGAATACCGTATAATACGATATCGGTACAACATACATATAGCTTCTAAGTGGTGTGTTCGGTTGTTTTCGTATGTCATGTCGGACCGGCACTTTTCATATTGACGCCGATTTTGGGGCAATAAAGGCACCTTTTTGAGTAGGAATGACGATTATTATTTTATAATAGACTAATAAACTGTTATTGATGGCTTTAAATATACTTTCACAACATAAAACCTTTTTTCTAGCCTGTTTTCGTAAGCTCAGCCTGTTTTCGCGAAAACAGGCTGTTTTCGGTTTTTCGGGTGACCCCAAAAAAAGTCTCAAGAATCGGCACCGAATCTTAGTTTTTTAAGATATTTTCCATAGTTTTTCTATAGCGTTAGCTAACGGTATAGTTGTTGTTGTTGCTTCTTTACACGGGCTCAGACATAAACCCGAGACGAATAAAGTAGTAAAAGGACTATCGATCGCTACTAGTGAAGTACGTTAATTAGCTACTATAGATATAGAGAGCGTTGGTAGCCGAGGTAGTATAGGAGCTTCCTCATTTGTTCACATTTCTCTCCGCATGGAGGGTCACGGGTTCGAATCCCACCAGGGCTTCTTCTTTTCTTTTTTTTGGATATGGATTTTTTAACAGAATTTATTATCCTAAACTAAATCTTACCCATTTATATAAGCATTTGACATATATTTACAAATTACTATTTTTAATGCTAAATCCGGTTGCGAGCCTCTTTAAAGAAGGCTGAAAGTAAAGCAGAATGTGCCTTTCAGCCTGATTTAAGTGGTCACCTTTCTTCAATGCTATAAACAGGAATTGGAGTAAATGGATATACATGTAATATTATGTATACATGTACATGTAGTAAACATATTTCGGGTTTTCATCTTCACCAAAGCCTAGATGTTATTACTAGCATTATAATTGTCCCTTGCGGACGATTCTAAAGAGAAACAACAACATAATTATAAGGTAACGTTGGAGACATAGCGCTTTTAGTGCATGTGCAGTAAAACCTCTCTATTACAAACAGTAATCAGATGGCTGCTTAAAACAAGGTGAAAGTAAAACAGAAAGCTCAATCTATTAGGAGCTTTCTGTTTTACATTCACCTTGCTTTAGACTGTCCCCTGTCATTTATACAATCAATTAGCCTTCTTTTTAATGGTCGTAATAGAGAGATTTTACTGTATATGTAATATATGAAATAATTTGGAGTTGTGTTTTATTCATGTCTATACCAAACCCTATGATGCTACTACTCATTAGAATAATCTCAGAGAGACTATTTTAACCCATTAACCCATAAATATGCCTTCAATTAATTCCTCCACTGAACAAAATAGTTCCTATTTATACTGTCAGAAATAAAACATAAGAAATAATTTCTTTGAAAGGGTTTCTATTAACCCTAGCTTAAAGCTTAGGCACATTCTGCTTTACTTTCAACCTGCTTTAAGTGGTCACATATCTTCAAAACTAGAAACAGGCTATGGGGTAATGGGTTAATGAGTAGTAACATAGGGTTTGGTGGAGACATAATAAAAGGTTTTTAGCACATGTAAAATCATTTGAAATGAAGTTGATGTGTAGTTTATTCATCATCAGTCAATTCTCCATCATCGTCTACCATGTCATTATCATCATAGTCATAACCTTTCCCTGTCTGACCCTTGCTGATCATGATGAGCAGTTCTTCCTTCAATAATAGTTCCTTAAAGCACAAATAATCCTGCTCTGTCATGTTCCCAAACTTCTTTGCAAAAGCTGCATCAGTTGTATCTAATATTGAATCCAGCTTAGGGTTGCTGAACTTGTCCTTCACTTTAACGTCCCTGAAAAACCCTGCGCGCACGACAAACATGTGCCTGGCATGGATGTGCTCTAGTGAATGGTTGAAGATCCCTGAGTGCATCATCTGTGGCTGTGTCACCCCCATCTGGTTATAGACATACATAAACTTAGTCTTTATCTCATCCATATCACAAAACAGCAAACGAGGGTTGTTTTTAACAAGCTTAAATGTATGTTGTGTGTTAAAAAAGAGCTTTAGCTTTTCAATTCTACTCTGCACACCGCTGAGATCTGTCTTTAGTATTACAGGCTGTCTAACAACTATTTCTACAATGATGTCTGATGTGAAACCAAGTGCCATTAATGTATGAAATGTACTGAATAAATCTTGCTTGTTATAACTTAGTACACCGGGATCAATTCTGACCATTCTTGCCATCTTTTTATTAGAGAGTCCAATATCCTTGAAGGCTTGAAGCAGTTCGTGCAGTTGTGTGGTTCTCTGTAGAACCAGGGGATACTCTGCAATACAGTCTACCACTTGCTCAGGTAAGCCCTTCTTAACCAAGGTCTTAATGGTCTCAGCTATATTGTGTGCAGACATAGTGCTTAGATCTCCAAAACGTGAATCAGCCCCATCAGCAATGTCTCTTGCTATTAATTCTATCTTTCCAGCAAGTATCTGTTCACGTTCATTAGTATTAGCCACTTTATCTACAGTGAACTGGTCTGTACTGTAGAGCCTATGATCTACACATAAAGTTGTTATGTGGCATCTGGCATGTCTGTGAGTTGTTCTGCAGCGATAGGCTACAGTAGCACTATACCCGTGCAGCGGCTGGTGTGTGTGAGGGAAGACAAGTCGACAACCTGCCTGGTACAGAGGGAATCTCCTACACTTGCAAATAGCATTCATTGTTCCTGAAATGACAAATAACAATTGTATACCAACAGGGCTACAGATACGGGGGTATTTCAAAATCTAAAAAAACTTGTTGACTCTACTTGTCTCTATTTAGACGTACCAATATCAACAACCTTGGTTTGCAGAGGTCAGAAATTTATTAGAGCAAATGCGGGTATTATCGGCATGCGGGTATTATCGGCACTCCCAGACAGCATCTAGTATTTCGCTCACATACAAATACATGACTACGTCATCCGAGCTTTTAGATATGGTTATGACGTCACTTTTATGTTGTAGAAGATATACAGTTCACGGCGGCCTTGTTTAATCTTTAATGTGTTCTTTTTTTTGTATGACCTCATATTTCAGATTGTAAAATAATGTATCTTATCAACTGTGTTAAGCTTGGTCCGATGAAAACACGTGCATATGTTTGCTTCAATAGTTACTTGTAGAGTCACTACAGTTTCACACCTACATATGTCTGTACTCTTTAAATGAGAAATGATCGGAAATAATGAAAAACAAAGGGAATGGAGGGAATGTAAAGGTGCCGACAATTGCAGTCAATATTCGTAACAGTAGTCTATTATCGGCACCCTCTGCTGGTGATCGGACACCATGCAACATTATTCCGGTAAGAGGTAATCGGCGCCTTTTCAGGGTCCAACTATCTCTTACCTCGGTTAATCCTTGTTAAAACAGTGTGCTTGGCCGTGCGTGTAATTAGCAATATTGTCAATTTACCAGTGCTGGGAGATAAACAATTATACTTTATAAACATTTTCCATACCCAACCCCATTTACCTACTGTATTAAACAGTTAGAGAACTGCCACATTAAGAGTAATCCCTGAATACATATGTCATGATTTATTCCGAACACACAGAATCAAACTGTTGAACAAGTGTTCTGATCATTTCCCTGGTTATATACCACAAGGGCATTGGGCAAAAAAAGGAATTCAGCACTATAGCCTATAAGCATAACACTGTAGTTTTTTGTTTGTTTCATGTCCTTGTGGGATTACGAACAGATGGTCTGATTTCGTTTACACAAATGGATGTCGGTCAGATCAAAGGATTTAGGAATGGTGAGACCGTCTTCAAGCCTAGTGACGAGTCCCCATGGCAGTGTAGCTGCAATTTTTGTGTAAGATATATATATGGATATATATCTATAGCCAGCTGCTAGAGCTATTCTATTGAATACCAAGTAAATTATGAAAATGGGCGGGGCTCTTCAATTCTGCTGCAGTGTTTTTGTCACCTTGTGTGTAAAAAAGTGTCTGTGTTAATGTGTGTTTGTAAAGTATGTATAAAGAGAGGATACTAATTGGATGCTATTAGAGGCAAAAATTCAAGGTGATTATCTGATATATTTTATTTGCAACTTCTTTTTACTGCCAGCTTTATAATCAAACTTTCAGCAGCATTGGAAAGCATCAGTAGTTTAAAGATGCCGAAGATTCGTTTTGATGTTCGGCCATATTGGCATGAGGGGAAACAATACTTCATTAAGGATATATTTTTTACTATTTCCATGAATTCGGACACCTACTGAAATAATTTGAAATAATGTAGTCTGACTGAAAAAAATAAAAAATATAATAAATAGAGTAAATACGGTATATATTGCGTCATTCACTGATACGGGTATTGGAAATTTCATTGGTATTCCGGTAGTATTCCGCATTTTGAAGGGTCGTGTGAGCACAGATATTAAGGAAAGTAAATTTTTGAAGTGCCGATAATAGCCTCAAGGTGCCGAAAATACCCTACAAAGGGTACAAAGTTCATCCTTTCATAATAGTAGTTATTTAAGTAGTTGCAAAGTTTCTATTATAAAAGAATTAACCAATGAAAATATTTGTTACATATGAGAATCACGAATTTAGCGTTAAATAAAGTGAAAGGGGGGATTTCATTGATTGATTTTTAAGGTGCCGATAATACCCGCATTTGCTCTAGTTTCAAAATGATTTTTAGCAAGAATTTTGCGAGTTTAACTAGTAAATGTGACTTAATCTGTGATTTTACGGAATGAGGCAAACCTTATTTTCCTCCCCAAATATGCCATATATCTGCATGACAGTGGTGCGGATAAGAATCCTTCTCCGCATAACCATTGATGACACTTCCATTGATGAGTCTACAGGGCTGCCGTGCCATTTCTCCAGATTTTTCTGAAATCTTTGGATTTTTATCCTAGCAGATGGTAGCTTAAAGCAGGATAAAAGTAGAGCAGAATTCGCCTAAAGTACTAAGTCACTGTTAGTCATACACCATAACATCAAACAACCTTGTACATTTATTTGATCTGGCAAAGGGCGACATGTCCATGGTCCCAATCGCTAACGTATCATATTTTTAAGACCGACGTTTTAATTTGATCTTTTGTAACTAATGCGATGCATTACAAAAAATAATTATTCTCTTTTTACCTTATGTCTGCTTCACGAGTACGACTTTGTGTTGTACGCGTGCCTTTTTATTTTTTCATTATTTTGGTAGTGGTATTCTAACCATCATTCGACATGCACTTGCTTTAGTTATCCCCCTTGCTGATCAAGGTCCTTCACGTCAATTCAAGCGTCTACATAATGTTGATGAACCTGTTACAGAAAACACATTTTTTTTGTACTTTTATAAGTAAATCATAGATAGTTTCTACAGCAAAATGATTTGAATACTGTGTAAAATCAATGAACCACTTATGAAATTACCTGCGTGGAACTATACTGCTTTTTAAACGCTTAAGCTTTAGCGAACGCCGCACGGTTAGTAGTGTCACTAGTTTTCGTGAAAGTCAAATCCAATTTATGGCTCAACTCGTTGGCACATGAAATTTTAAATGTGCAATTCCGTTTTCACTTTTGTATAATTCATTTTCGTATAGTTAGGGTTGGATTTAACTATAAATTGCAGTGACCTGGAAAGAATTTTTTTCTATGTGACTATGGCCCATCATCTATAATTTTTTATGTGACATTTCAAAAATCTATGTGACATTTTGAAATTTTATGGGCCAATTTTTAAAATGCTTAGATTTCAATAAAAATCAATGTTTTTTTTTTACATACCTTTATTCGTAAGTAAGAACTTAAACAGGTATACTATTTCTGAACTAAAGGTGTGTGGCATATCTGATTGAAAAATAGATAATCATATGATACAAAGTGCACAACCCTAATGGCCTATGCAATTGTATTCGTTCTAGTTTGTTAAATTAAGTCTAGAGGGCGTATCGCGGGTGTAGCCCATACTGTTGTAGCAGACAGAGTTGGGTCGATTGCTATTAATTATGACAAATACTTACATAACTTGTTGACTATTCATCCCCAAATGATCAAATTCTATAAAACACCCAATCAATCACCTGAAATATCCGTCAGTCTGGTGTTTTCAGCTATTTTATTTAGTAACAGGTTCGACGAAAAAGTTCAAACTTTCCTTCAAATCCATTGTATCTGATAGACAAGTGTCCAATTTAGAATCGTTTTCTCAGTCTATTAATTGTATAATTCATATTCAGAATCGCGTCTTATGAAGAAAGAATCCGATCCCGGCGTGTGCTTTTTTTTTTTACTTTGTTGTATCTCTCAATCGTAAATCCTTCCAGAAATGTCAACGTTTAGTGTCCTCGATTTTGTCGAGGCGCCATTTTGTTTCGAGTCAATTTCAAAATATGACAGCGCTATTTTTAATGCCGTTTTATTTGTCAATATCTCTTATTGAAAACAGTCTTACAAAGATGAAAAAGACATAATACTTTGTAAAACCGACAAAAAAAAGACGCCTAAGAACCATCTTTTTTACTTGTAACACACGTAACGGTAATACACAATTGTAGGCGAGTTCGTCTCTAGGCGAATTCACCAGCACCCTGCCAAAACACGGGTGTTCGCAACATATAGGGCCTATTGAAATGTGCATAGAAATTCTGCTTCGCAATTTCGGCATATCTCTTTATTTTCTAATGGGTTTTTTCATAATGTATCGTTGGAAAATCAATTCAAGAAATTAACTGTCGATCTACATTCATATAAAATGTTCACGAGTATCATTGCGTTATACGCGTCCAAGCTGTTGTGTTTGGGAATGAAATCGGAATACTTTGCTATTTTCGCAAAAAAAATGTCGGAATTGGCAAGAAGTTTCGATTTGTTTAAGGTAAATTTCGATGTTTAATTCCACAACGTGCAGCTAATTTCTATTGAAAAAAGACGATTAAATCCTCCAGAAAAACGAATTAGTTGTTAAACGATAGAATCAAGCCATCTAGCATACAGGAAATTTTGCATTTGAAAATTATGGTAAGATAAAATCGGCGAGACGCTGGGCGCACCAGTTGGAAATTCTATGTGACATTTTTTATTTTTATGTGACTATGGCGCATGGCGCGTGGGTTTCCAGGTCACTGAAATTGCAAAGTGACAATCACTGCAGATACTGGTCTGTGGGTCCGTCGATTCACCCCACAAAACCCAATAGACACCAATAGTAACCAACAGATACCAATAAAACCAAATATGAGTTAAATCTACTACATATAGGCATTTATATCAATTTATAAGTATTATATTATGAGTTCATGGATATATTTAAGTTATATTTATCATTTGGAGTAAAAAAAATCGACCAAATATACATTAATACCGATATTTATCAGTTGGAGTAAAAAAAATCGACCAAATATACATTAATACCGATCATAACCATACCGCTCCAAATCGACTATTCACCCAACAAAACTTTTGAGATGTGGTCACGTCGCAAAACGAGTTGAATCTACTACATGTAGGCATTTATATCGATAAATGAGTATTATAATCAAGGTGTATGGTCATATTAAAGGTTTATGTATCATTTAATTTTAAAAAATCGATCATTTTATGCATTTATGGCAGTTATAACCCTAACGCTCAAAATCTGGAATTCACCCAACAAAACTTTTGTGATGTGGCCATGGTCGCAAAATGAGTTGAAGCTACCACATATAGGCAATTATATCGATACATTTATTAGAATCCAAGTTAGTTACTACATTAAACTATCAGGTACCTTATAATTAAAAAAAACTCGACTATACATTCATTTATAACCGATATAGATCTACTGCTCCAATTATCACCCAATAAAAGCTTTGGGTCTACCGGCCCCTAGCTCTGATCAGGATCTACACTGTTTCTATTTCTCTATTTATTACTTCTACGCCATCAATTCTGATGATTATGAGAAGGGGCACTTTTTAGGTGCACCATTGGGACTGTACCCGGCCGGTCACTTTATCCTGACACCGACGAACCAGTCGTAATGCTAACCCGAAATCCTGAGCGCCAAGGAGGGAAGCCATTACTACCAATTTTCAAGTCTTTGGTTTGACCCGGCCGGGGATTGAACCCACAACCTCCCGCACTGCAAGCGGACGCTCTACCACTGAGCTATACAGGCGGTCATGTTAGGTAGGGGTGTAACAATACGGCAATATATTGTTACATTGCAACATACATGTGATATCTCCCGATATGGTCGGGAGCTCCCGAAATTAGACCTCTACTCACGATCTCCCGGTCGGGAGACGAAATCTCCCGATATTTCATGAAACCAGGTTCATTTTTTTCAATATGAACTTTTATATAATTTACCTCGTTCGCCGACTCTTAAAATCTTAAAATTGGCCTCAGAGTTCTCTGGCTAATCCATACACACACTTATCACCAAACGCTACTGATGCGTGTAAACACGTTACGCAATCGTCGGTAGTTCCATGACATGTATATGGCAGGCTGCCAAACAATGTTTGACCACACGCGCCTAGTGGGGTTTGACATACATGCTTTTGATGTATTGTAGATCTAATTGGTTATCAAAAAAAGTGATTGACAGGTTCGCCCCGAATCGGAGACCTAGCAACAACAAATTTTAGAAGCGGTGATGCGAAGGATAAAGATCTATGTCGCCGATACGGGTCGGATTAAAATCAGATAATTCTCCGTAAGTTCTGGACAAGCACACATTTTATATGAAAGCCGATCAGAATTTAACATTTATGAATTGATTTCCACCACATAATACTTTGACATATTCACGTAACAGAAAAATACTTCGAAAATTTTACCGTTACAAAATGACGGGGCGCCTTAATATTTGCTACGGGAATCACGCATATTTTGTTAGTCTAAAAAGTTTTTCCCAGCATCGTTTTCTAACAATCAATTAAAATTAAACATTGGACCTAAATTCTTCTGTTTGTTACATACGATTTGTGCAAATGTATAATTATCAAGTTAGATTTTACAACCAAATACGCTCGTAAAATTGATTTGCAATCAGTTTTCGCGGAAGAAAATCTAGACGCGTAATTTCGTTGTTAAAACCACGCCCACTTTACGGCGCTAGTAAATGTCGTCTGCAGACTTTGTCTGCAACAATTCTCTGAGTTAATCTTTGTGTATTTTCTTTCAGAAAATGTCAAACTTTTTGTATCTAGACTAGATGATGCGGCGTCTCATCTGGATCCATACTGTCTGCAAACTTTAATTATAATAACAGATTGTTAAGTTGCTAACTCTTTCTAGATCTACTCCATAGATAGAAATCTAGACCATTTGAACAGAGACAGCACTTGGTATACACTGTCTCTGATTTGAACTACTTCATTCATTCTCTCAAGAAAATAGATATAGTTCCAGTTTATCTTTACTAGTCATGAACAATATAAGAACCATAAGAAATAGTTCTTATATCCTAGCATAGATATGGTAGATCTAGCTTAAAGCAGGCTTAAGCTTTTACTGAAGCAGAATGCTCCTGAAGAGTATTCTGCTTTACTTTCAGCCTAGCTGCTAGAATAATAGGCCCATGTCAGTATTAGAAAAACTATATCTCTGGGTGAAAATTGTCTCTGTCTTAGTGGTCTATAGACTTATCTATCCACTGATTTAAAAAAAAAAAAAAGCAATTAGTGATTAACTTATGAAAATAGATAAATGTGTTGGATTTTCATCGCCTGCGTCTAGTTTTGTCGCGAAAAAAGCTCCCTATTTGGAACCCCAATCTCCCTATTAAAATTTCCAGATCTCCCTATTTGGGTCCAAGAAAATATCACATGTATGCATTGCAATGCGCCTCCTAGAAATATGTTTTGCAATACCGTTCAGCTTGTTCCGTATTCCAATATTAGATAATCATATATATCATTTGAGCACATACGGGGATATCCTGTTAATATGGAATTATAGGGACGATGTGAACCAGCGCCGATATGAACCACCTCCGATGTGTACCATTTTACCAGACGATGTGATCCACTCTATCAGACGATGTGAACCAACATTTTATTTTAATGCTTATATCAGAAATAGTTGTAAAAATTGAAAAATATGTCAACTTTAATCATATGTTATATATATTGCATAGCTCCCACGAGTTATCTCAATTAAACGCGCACACTGTACATGAGTGCGCGCATGCGCACGAGTGTATGTGGGCGTGTTTAATTAGATAACGAGTTGGAGATACTGCAATATATTGCTTGTAATATGGCTAAATATAGACCAAGAGGTTGGGCTCTGTGCAATTTACATCAACTATTGAGCGCTTTTGACATCCATTAGAATCCCTATTTGAACGACCAATCAGTGACAGGAACAACATCGCTATCTGCGCAAGTTATACCAAATGTTGAGCGCTTTGCTAATCAAAGGTAGTGTAAACCCCATAAAAGAGACCAATCAAAGACTGGAACGTATACTCGTTAACCAATCCGACAACTTCCAGCATAGATCGCTTTCTCGGGCAGTGTGTTAAAGCTTTGCTGTAAAGACGAATGTTCTAGTTTCTGGGAATATTTGCAGGGTTGCCATTTCTCCGGATTTTTCCTATATCTTCGGATTTTTTTTCTAGTACATGGTAGCTTAAAGCAGGCTGAAAGTAAAGCAGAATGCGTCTTAAGGCGCATTTTGCTTTACTTTCAGCCTGCTTTAAGCAGTCACGTGTCAACAAAACTAGAAACAAGCGACGGGGAAAAGGTACGATTCGTAAAATCGCACTTGAAAAATGCAAATTTGGAAACCTTCGGATTTTTTTGTCAACTTATGGCAGCCCTGTATTTTCGTCACTAGCTTTCGCGCGTGTTTACTTAAAATGATTTATATGGATATCGGCACAATGATGACGGGACGATTTGCAGTAGAGAACACGTTTGCATTTCTCAATCAAATATTTAGCAATTTTTCCTTTGCACAATATTTGGACCCAGATAAGACGCTTTGTACAAGGCGTCTGGTCTGGATCCAAACTGGTTGAAAAGGAATTATCAATTTTGCACAAAATCGTTTATTGTTCAAAACAAATCGTGTAATTTCTCCATTGTGACTTGTGCTGCTATTACTATGCCAAGGCTCCAGATAAGAAGTATTTCAAGAAATAAAATCTTTATTTCTGCATTAAACCCTATGGTGTCACTACTCACTAGAATCGTCTCTTCGAGAAGATTCTAATAAATAGTAACACCATAGGATTAAATGTTGAAATGAGTGAGAAAATTTGGATGTGTTCCATTTACTCGCTCTTATCTTGGGCTTTATATCTGCCACACCGGATGTGCGCCATACTGTGCGGTTAACTAGATGTCCGCCATTACTGTGCGGTTAACTAGTTAACTGCATGGTTTTCTACCAGTTATTGCATGGGCGGGGAAACTCCGCCCACTACAAAGTGTGCGGTATCCAACTTAAACTGGGGTACTTTTCTATAGAAAAATGCCGAAGCCGTGTTACAAATTAATTTAATGCGCAATGATTATATTAGCTATCAACTTATAGATTCAAAAGCAAGACCAACAAATGGATTCAGGCCTTTCTCAGCAACAGGACTCAGACAGTTGTACTTGATGAGTCTTCAACCTCACAAGTCCCTGTTACGTCGATCTGGAGTTCCCAGGGTTCTGTCCTTGGTCTTTGGCAACAATCAAACACAAATAACAATTAAATTTCACTACTGGCAGTATAATACAAGCTTTGGAGCCAGATTGGACGCCAAAAAAGTAATTCAGAGATTGCAAGAGTTCCAAATTTTGCCACACAGTTTAGAATGAATGAATGAATTAAAAGATAAATTCAAACTAGATCTACATTATATTTGCAAAATCTTGCCAAGTAGCGCTAGCACCATAAGGGTTAAGGTTTCTTGCTTTTGTTTTCCTTCATAGACGTGTAATTCTCATGCTCCGCAGCATCACATTATCCTTTGAGATTCTAAAATCTTGTCCTCGCCAATAAGAGCATAGATAATCATAATACTATCAGAGTAATTAAGTTTACATATTTTTCAGTCTATATGTAACTTTAAGTACAGTAAGTTATGCAAGACACTTATAAAAATTTTTAAAATAAAATGTTGGTTCACATCATCTGATAGGGTGTTTCACATCGTCTGGATAATTGGTTCACATCGTCCAAAAACCAGGTTCACATCGTCTAAGTTCACATCGTCCAAGGTTCACATCGTCCAAGGTTCACTTCGTCCATTTGAATGTAATACTGTGACAATTATAACATTCACAGCAAATATCTGTGTTACTTTAGAAACTTCCTTGTATCTAAAGCACTCCTTTTATCCTTTCAATACTGTAAATAAGTTTTCAAGGCTAATTTCTGTCAAATTTTTGTACTTACCAGTTGCCACGATATATTGCAACATTGTTCCTCTGTTTTCTAATTGCAAATGTGTCTACTTTATGATGTAAGTAATTGTAGTCTGCAATTTTTATTCTTCTGCGTCAATTATCTGGGTTGCTTTTAATGCATTTTCAGAACAGTTTGGATCACAATGAATTGCTGCACGCTTCGGTCTCATCTGGATACACACTGTTTGTAACATTAATCAATCACAAATTGTTTGCTAACGCTTTAGCTCTACTCCATAGATAGATATTCCCACGTAATTGTGAACACATTTAATTTATTCCTTCACTCAGAAAAATAGATGGATATGAACCATAAGAATGAAATTGTGTTGTCCCCTTTTGTCTTTATCTAGCTTAACCCATTACCAGATCTAGAATACACATTTTAACACCTTTAATTTATCCCCCCCACTGAAGAAAATAGTTCAACCTATGAATATGCATGGAAAGAAATATTTATTTCATTCAAGCAGATGTTATCTTTAAAAAAGCCAAACATAAAGCAGAACGATCTTTAAAAACATTCTGCTTTACAGACTATTTATTGAACAGTCAGCCTGCTTTAAGCAACCATTTGTCTCCAATACTGAAAACTAGCTATGGGTGAATTGGTTGACCCATTACCCCATAGCCTGTTTCTAGTTTTGAAAATAGTTGATCACTTAAAGTTAAAGCAGGTTGAAAGTAAAGTAGAATGTGCCTTAACCCTCCTGCTTTAAGCAAACATCTGCTTGGATATAGAAACTATTTCATATGGCACATATTTATGATTGGATAAATTAAAACTATTTTCTGAAGTGGAAGAATAAATTAATGGCGTAAAAAGGCATATTTATGGGGTAATGGGTTAACCGTTAAGCAACATAATTACATGATGACCTTGATTATAATTTATTTTAAATTTTATTTATATGTATGAATGTTAAAGCACTAAAATTATGAATGACAGATAGTGATTTGGTATTTCTACTCATTGCCCTTCATTTAACCCATTATTCCCTTATAAATACAACTTTTTACGCCATTTATTTATTCATCCACTGAAGAAAATAGTTCCAATTTATTTAAGGAATAATTCGAATATTTATTGTATTCATGGAGGTATGGAAAAAAAACCTGGTCACACTGTATGAAACCGCGAAGCATAAATAAATATTCCGAATTATTCCTTATAATTTAATATCACTTCTGAATTAAAGAAAGTAGTTAAATAGAGAATCTGACGCGAATGTTCTTTTTTAACGCTTTTAAAACGTACGTTGTAGTCCCTCCGCCATATATATTTTCCGCCAAATCGCGACGTTGTTATGTAGTAACGCCGACGTCAATGGCGTCATTTGGCATCCTGCTTCATGCAGCGCTTGTGAAGAGCAGTTGGACTAAGGGAAAGTAGTCCTGTCAAGGCGTGGCCTGAATTTTATTTTTTTCATGGAGTTATGAAACAAAAATTACAGCCAATCACAGCTAACCAAATGTAATGAAAACAAACAATATTAAATTATAAAGTCATGAATAGTTACCATGAGATTATTTTTCTATATCCTATCAGAGAGCAGCATAAAACAGACTGAAAGTAAAGCAGAATGTGCCTAAAGGCACATTCTGCTTTACTTTCAACCTGCTTTAAGTGGTCAACTGTTTTCAATTCTAAAAACAGACTGGGGTATTAAGAGTCTAATCAGTAACATTGTTACTTGATACGTCCAACTGTTTCCAGCTGATGGGTCAAATAACTACAGGTTTTTATTATTGAATGTATTTTCATGCTCCTTAAAGATACCATTGAAGCTATAAATAATTTCATTTATACTTGTTGCAGTGTGAAAACGCATAGTTAATATTAGATCCTTTATCTTTGAGAATTATGCAAATTTTATAACCACATTTAACCCATTACCCCATAAATACGCATTTTAACGCCTTTAATCTATTCCGCAACAGAAAAAAATAGTTCCATATTATGCATTTTATACAGTTACATGTATATGCACAATAAGAAATATAGTCTATATTCTAGCAGATGATAGCTTAAAGCAAGCTGAAAGTAAAGCACAATTATTAATGCACCTTAAGGCGCATTATGCTTAACTTTCAACCTGCTTTAAATGATCACCTGTCTTCAAAACTAGAAAGAGGCTATGGGATAAAGGGTTAAGGGTGACAAGACTTTTTGCGCCCAAACAATTTCGCACCTTGAATGTTTCGCGCCCAAGCCGTTTCCACCCTGGTCGTTTCGCCCCTGGTCGTTTTGCAGCCAATATCAAATATGTAACTACAGTATATCTCTTTTAAAAATTAATGTACATTTATTTGTTATTTTCATCGAAACTCGATTTACTCTAATTTTCATCGAATCATCGTTTAATAATATTTAATCATAACCTGTAATTATCTAAAGACCAATCAAACTCGATTTACTCTAATTTCCATCGAATCATCGTTCAATAATATTTAATTACAACCTGTAATTACCTTAAAACCAATCAAAATCGATTTCTATTCAAATCCGTTGTTTCAATGTTAAATGACCGGTTTGGTTTTCTTAATTATAATCCCTCATTAAACATCAAAGTTCGTGAAAAACGCAACAAACAAGGTGCAATAAACAAAGCAAATTAACACCTGTTTGATGGTACGGTGGACATTCTTTATGCCTTCACACTTTCGCAAATTATTTGACACTTACGTGTGTGAAAGATAACAAATTGTCGTCATATTAACACATTCAAGTGTTAAAATAATTATGTGTTACTATGGCAATCATGTTATGTTTAAACAGTTAATACAATCAAACAACAACAATGTAATTATTATTTATTCGTTTGTAGCTAATCTTTTAAAGTTTAATAAATATGATTATAAATTTCAAATATAACATTTACAAAAATATTAGAAATGTTAAGAACAAATAACACGATACATTATATTTTTCACACTTTTATTCTTTTACAAATATAAATTGGGAGAAATACAAATTGATTTTCTATTCATTTTTATTACATGAAACTTAAAACTTAAGTTTATGGGACAACATACAAAATAATAATTATATAAAGTAAGTTTATAAAATTGGGGGCGAAACGACTAGCCCTTAGGGGGCGAAACGACTCGGGTCTCATTTAGGAGCGAAATGACCAGGGAGGAAACGGCTTGGACGCGAAACGACCCGGAATCAGGGTTAAGCAGCAATATCAATATGTTTGCAGTTTGGGTTATGGATCCAAATCAAAGGCTTTTTTTAGCTAGATATTCCGCATTTTGGCACACGCAAGATTGAAATATCGTGAAATTTTTTATGAGACTTCAATTTTCATCATACTGGAAGTCCAGACTTCCTTAAAAAAATATTAAGTACAACCCCGGAGGCCTGGTACACTATTAGCAGGACAAGTGTTAATTTATGTTGTAGGTAGCTGGATCCAGTTAAAATCTGTTGCCTTGGCATTATTACTTGAAGTGTTTTGTTATTTCAGGTCAATCAAGCAAGATGGTTAAGCAAACGGCTGTCTTGCAAAGAGTAAAGCGCGCATGGATGAAGAAACAGGAGTTTTTAAAAAAAGGGGTGTACAAAGTCAATCCAGTTCCATTCCACATGAAAACAAGCCTTGAAGGTACTTAAATATGACAGGCCTTTTTCTAGCCATTTTGGAAAAACTGCAATGTCTGATTTGGGTTTTTATTTTGCTCGAAAAATCAAATGATTTGGGAAGAATTTTTGGAATTGATTTCAGTTTTCACTCATTTAGGCTAAATGACCTGAAAAAGACCTGTTAACTAGTTTTTCCACTATTGTTTATTTCTTTTGATGTGATTTTGACTGATCAGGAATAACTTGTAGATCTATCAAGAATTAAGATTTTTTTCCCTTCCAGAATTGGGAATTATTTTTACAATTTCTCATTGTAAATGAGACCGTTTACAGGGCCAGTTTCTGCAATATTTTTGTCCTGCATTAAGCAGCAACCTTTATAATTATATAAGACTGCAAATTCAATGTATGTTATTTCTCATTAGTCTGTAAACTCAATGGTCAAATATAAGCTACAGCGCTCCCTCTCTACAACGACACCCAGTGGGAGACACCAATTATTTGCGTTGTTCGGAGAGAGTTGTTATAGGGAGGGAAATTGGCATATATTTGCAAACGAATCCAGATCCGACGCCGCGAAACACGGCGTCTGATCTGGATTCAAGCTATTTGCCACTCGTAATTTTTTTTTTTTTCTGTCAAAAACTTTGAGAAAACAACAAACAACAAAATTAAGCAGACGATATTGCAACTGTAAAAGCGTTAGACATAATTGTCCTGTTTTAACAGTTTAGGGAATTGCGACAAGTGTTGTTGTAGGAGGGAGTCGTTGTTGGGAGGGCCGTTGTAGAGAGGGAACACTGTATATGGCACTCTTACTATTACAGCAAGACATATAACCCCAATCGATCCTCACAATGAGGTGACTGTGAAGGAGGAATGGAAAAAGGAAGAAGTATCAAAGGAGATTCCACCAGACTTCAGAAACACCTGGACTCCAAAACGAGAGAAAGATGAGAATAGGGAACTGAACTACTGGCTCACTAATTCCACAGTATTCTCTGGAGGTTGGTGTTACTGCATTGGTATTAACCCAGGCCTTTTTTCTGGCCATTTTGGGAGGACTGCAATGTCTTATTTAGGAACAGTTTTGCGCGAAAAATCAACTATTGGGGAAGAATTTTTGAAATTGGTTACACTATTTTTTGGAATTGGTTTCACTTACTTAGACTAAATGGCCAGAAAAAAGCCTGTTAGCTAGTTATGTCTCCCCCCTTTAGGGGAGGGAGACATATTGGTGTTGTGCTTTCTGTCCATCCGTCCGTCTGTCTTAAAATTCTTGTGCAGCTAACTCCTCCTACACTATTTGAGGGATTTACTTCAAACTTTAACACATGAACCAACTATATGTGAGGATGGTCATGTGGTTTGGAATTTTGGCTGCAACAATTTTAACAGAAGTTATGGCCCTTTGTAGTTTTTCCTTATATGGAGTATATAGCGAAAAATTCTTGTGCAGCTAACTTCTCCTACACCATTTGAGGGATTTACTTCAAACTTTTACACATGTACCAGCTATATGTGAGGATGGTCATGTGGTTTGGATTTTTAGCTGCAATAATTTTGACAGAAGTTATGGCCCTTTGTGGTTTTTCCTTATATAGAGTATAAAGCGAAAAATTCCTGTGCAGCTAACTCCTCCTACACTATTTGAGGGATTTACTTCAAACTTTTACACATGTACCAGCTATATGTGAGGATGGTCATGTGGTTTGGATTTTTGGCTGCAACAATTTTGACAGAAGTTATGGCCCTTTGTAGTTTTTTCTTATAATAGAGTATATAGCGAAAAATTCTTGTGCAGCTAACTCCTCCTACACTATTTGAGGGATTCACTTCAAACTTTTACACATGTACCAGCTATATGTGAGGATGGTCATGTGCTTTGGAATTTTGACTCCAACAATTTTGACAGAAGTTATGGCCCTTTGTAGTTTTCCTTATATAGATTATATAACGAAAAAGTCTTGTGCAGCTAACTCCTCCTATACTATGTAAGAGTTTTCATTCAAACTTTTACATATGAACCAGCTCTATGTGAGGATGGTCATGTAGATAGGCATATGGGCTGCAACAATTATGACAGAAGTCACACAGTAAGTATACACATAATTTTAATCTGAAAATAAATTGCTTACAATTTACAATGTCAGTATTTTGACATATGAATTTATTCCTCTTATAGGTGCCAGGGTGGAGGTTGCCAATGGGTGAATTTATTCCTCTTATGGGTTCTGGGGCGGGGTACCGGGGGGAGACATGTGTTTTTATCAAAAACAAGCTCTAGTTTTTACCCATTTTTTTATCCACCCCAAAATTGGGAATATTTTGGCCAAGATTGGGAATTATTTTCACAATTTCTCATTGGGAAATTGGGAATGGGTCTATTTACCAGACCCGTGGATACACCAGAAAAAGGCCTGTAACCCATTACCCTATAGCCTGTTTATAGTTTAGAAGACAGGTGGCCACTTAAAGCAGGTTGAAAGTAAAGCAGAATGCACCTTAAGGTGCATTCTGCTTTACTTTCATCCTGCTATAAGCCATCATCTGTTGGGATATAGAAAATATTTCTTATGGTGCATATTCATGATTATTATACCTCGATTTCATTTACAATGTTAATTTCCCATAGGCCACCGTAACATAAAAATACTGTCAGACCCAGCAGGAAAAAATTTACTGTCTTAAAAATACTGCATTCTGTTGCCATACGTAATAGAATGTTGTAAATGACATCAACCCGAAAATGATGTCAAATCCACGTTCTCGCACCAAACCGTCATTTAGATACCGTTAAAACTTGGATCTACAATTTGTAGCAGTTTGAAGTTTTAAGCTGACTAAATAATGCAAATAAATAGTCAGTTCCGAATAGGAAACCTATGCATGACGGCCCTGACGGGTATATTATAATCCATGTAAGTTTATTTATAAAGAGTTTGTATAATTCCTTCAAATGCCAATATTTTTTATAAACAGTGAGTTTCATTATAAATCACATACGGATCTACATCAATGTAGTTAGATTCATGATTCCAGCCAGTTTTAGAGCCCAGGATTTCGGTATAATAAAATAGATATCACATGTCTGACAAGGTGACAGTAAAATTGTCAACTTTCGGGAAAATACTGTCAACCTCAGCTTCGCCTCGGTTGACAGTATTTTCCCGAAAGTTGACAATTTTACTGTCACCCTGGTGTATTTATTACATAGTACATGTACTGGGTTAACATCAGTATTATTTTAAGACCAGTGTTTATTGTTCACTAGTAGGGAAATGGTAATTTGGAAAGTAGTAACAGATGTCTAGCCCTAATATGAGCACATGTAAATTGGTGTTTAGAAAACAATTTATTTTCAGCTAGTCTGTTTCGAAGAAACCATGAGCTATTGTCATCACTCCGGTGTCCATGCCCTTAATGTTGTTGTCCGAAATCTTAATGTTGGCCATAACTGTGTAATACAGACATTATATAATGTTGGTATGTGTACTTAGCTCAAGTAGCTCTTGAGCTCTGTACAACTTGGGTCATGTCCAACAAAGGTCAAGGTCATTTAGAGGTAAATTTATAGGGTGAATTTAACATTGGCCACAACTATGGAACTGCATGTGATAGAGACTTTATATTTTGCATGTGTACTAGACTTAAGAAGATCTTGAGCTCTGTACAAATTTGGTCATGTCTGACAAAGGTCAAAGTCATTTAGAGGTCAAATAAGGATAATTTACTATAGGCAGAAACTCTGTAAAACATGTGATAGAGACTTCATATTTGGCCTGTGTACTCAGTGTAAGAAACTCTTGAGCTCAGTTTAAGTTGAGTCATATTAGAGAAAAGGCAAGGTCATGCATGGCGTTGTCGTCTGAAATCTTAATGTTTGCCATAACTTTAAAACTACATGTGAAACAGACTTTATATTTGGTATGTGTACTTGCTTCAAGAAGCCCTTAAGCTCAGTACAAGGTGGGTCTTGCCCAACAAAGGTCAAGGTCATTTAAAGGTAAAATAGGGTGAATTTACCATTGGCCACAACTATGGAACTGCATGTGATTGAGACTTTATATTTCGCATATGTTTTCAACTTAAGAAGCCCTTTAGCTCAGTATGTACAAATTTGGTCATGTCTGACAATGGTCAAGGTCATTTAGAGGTCAAATAAGGATAATTTAACATTGATTGTAACTCTGAAAAAACATGTGATAGAGATTTCATATTTGGCATGTGTACTCGCGCAAGAAGCTCTTGATCTCAGTACATGTTATGTCATGTCAGACAAAGGTCAAGATCATTTAGAAACCTACATGTACAGAAGACAGACGGACAAATAGTCTAGACAAACGACAGCAATAAAAATACCTCACTGTTCCCTCCTTATCTATTAGGGTAACAAAACAGACGAGCTTTGGCACCGCATGCAGCGCTTTTGTTGAAGACAGTGGACCTCTTAAAGCAGATTGAAAGTAAAGCAGAATGTGCCTCAAGATGCATTCTGCTTTACTTCCAGCCTGCTTTAAGCAACCATCTGCAAGATATAGAAACTATTTCTTATGGTGCATATATTTCATGACTGTATAAAGTGGAACTATTTTCTTCAGTGTAGGAATAGGCTAAACCCATTACCCCATAGCCTGATTCTATTTTTGAAAACAGGTGACCTCTTAAAACAGGTTGAAAGTAAAGCAGAATGTGCCTTAAGGCGCATTCTGCTTTACTTTCAGCCTGCTTTAAGTTACCACCTGCTAGAATATAGAAAATATTTCTTATGAAATATGTTCATGACTGTATAAACTATTTTCTTCAGTGGAGGAATATGTTTTAGGTGTAAAAAGGCGTAATTATGGGGTAATGGGTTAAGGCATAAAAGATGAGTCTTGTTACAGGTATACAACAGGCGTGTCTGTTGACAAAGACCCAGAGACTTGGAGGTTTACCACAGAGAATCTGGCAGAATATCAAAGCTGTCGAGAAACACCCCTTCTACCTGAAAGAAGTTGAAAATGTGAGACATTGCTTGTCAACATTTATTTTAACCCCTTTACTCCATAGCCTGTTCCTAAAATCAAAGATAGGTGACCACTTAAAGCAGCTTGAAAGTAAAGTAGAATGTCACTGTGCATTAAGGCTGCTAGAATATAATTCTACTGTATGGTGTACCGGCGGACGTGGTCCAGTAGTAAAACCATTGACTAAGACACCAGGGGTCTTGAGTTAGATCCCCTGCCAGACCAAGTCCTTCGGATGAGACTATAAACCGATGTCTGATGTATCTGTGCTTTACACTGGTCATCCGAAAGAACCATAGAACTCAATCAATAAAAGGAGTCACACCCAAAATTTTTGTATCCACTCCCCTCTCTCTGGGGTGTCCAATTAACCCATAGATGGTTGAAACGAACATTGACAAATTAAACCAAACCTTATGGTACGTATTCAATAGTTGGCACATATTCAATAATGTTTAAAGTTGAACTATTTTCTTCAGTGGAGGAATATATAAAAGGCATATCTATGGGGTAAGTCAGATGACATCTTAACCCATTAACCACATTGCCTGTTTCTAGTATTGAGATAGGTGACCACTTAAAGCAGGTTGAAAGTAAAGCAGATTGTGCCTTAAGGCGCATTCTACTTTACTTCAGCCTGCTTCAAGCTAAATCTGCTAGATTATACAAAATATTTTCTATGTAACATATTCCTGACTGTTTAAAGTAGGACTATTTTCTTGTGTGGAGAAATTAAATATAGGCATATAAAGCAGGGCTCCAGATAAGAGGTAGTTATTTCAACAAATCCAACATTTTCTCACTCATTTCAGCACCAAATCCTATGGTGTTACTACTCATTAGAATCGTCTCGAAGAGACGATTCTAATGAGTAGTGACACCATAGGGTTTAATTCAGAAATAAAGATTTTAAGTTTTGAAAAACGACCCTTATCTGGTGCTCTGATAAAGGTGTATTAATGGGGGATGTGTTAAGTCATTATTTATTGTGACGAATATAAATACATCCTTCTCAAACAGTATACCTGGACACAACTAAAAAGGTTGTTTCCATGCTCTGGATGATTCATTCTAAATTGTTTTCCATTACTCAGAGCGAATTTGAATTACCTGCGTGATTTTCGGAAGTGTCTCACTTCCTTCGTCGGCACTGACTGTTCGACTAGTGCTGGTCACGTGACCTGGTGTGGTCACCTGACTCGAGAAACAGCGGAAACCGTCATTGAACAGGGACGAGGGCCTGGAGCTACCCCCCGTCTACACGCCTCTCCTCGAGTCAGGTGACCACTCCAGGTCACGTGACCAGCACTAGTCGAACAGTCAGTGCCGACGAAGGAAGTGAGACACTTCCGAAAATTACACAGGTAATTCAAATTCGCTCTGAGTAATGGAAAACAATTTAGAAAGTATACCTGGAGTCCTTTCTATCATTTTTTGGGCTATAACCCATTACTCCATAGCCTGTTTCTCAGTAATGAATATAGGTGACAACTTAAAGCAGGTTGAAAGTAAAGCAGAATGCGCCCTAAGGCGCATTCTGCTCTACTTTCAGCCTGTTTAAGCTTTAAGCCACAGTCTACAAGGAAATAGAAAATGTTTCTAATGATATTATATTCATGGCTGTATAAATTGGAAATATTTTCTTTAGTTGATGTATAAATGAAAGGCGTAGAAAGGTGTATTTATGGGGTAATGGGTTAAAGTTTTTCTGTTTGTTTTACAGACTGGACTGTACCAGGTTGGTATCCTGCACTCACAGATCTGGGATACCACCATGCTAAAACTTCCTAAGAGAAGGGACACTGCAAACCTACAATGGAAATTCAGACGGGAAATTGGCATCCCTCATGGCAAATCAGCGTGTGTATATAATACCTTGAGTAGCAGTTACAGTGGAGAGGACAATATTCTTTCCCAATCAAACAAACCTAAATGCAAATGCATGGCAATGTTAATAATAACTACTTTTTGAACATGTTAGTAATTAGTTTTATTAACCTCAATAGGATACAGCAGGGCTGCCATTTATATGGATTTTTCTGAAATCTTTCGATTTTTATCCTACCAGAATGATGGAAGCTTGAATCAGGCTGAAAGTAAAGGAGAATGCGCCTTAACCCTTTCCCCCATAGAAGCGACTTTTAGCGTATTTAATTTATTCCTCCGCTGAAGAAAATAGTTCCAGTTTATACCCTCATGAACAATTACCAATACAAATATTTTATATAGCCTAGCAGATTTTAGCTTAACCCTTTCCTCCCTGAAACTTCAAATGGACAATCCCAGTTTCCATTTTAGTCCAGTCCATTTCTGACTTTTAAGAGTTGTTTTTGTCAATGTTTTGCATTATGACAAACAGTGAAGACCCAGATCAGAGGGCTCCATAAGGAGCCCTCTGATCTTTGTATTCACTGTTTGCATATGACAAGTGCACTTTTCCCATGGATTCTGTTTGAAAAGGATGCTTATATGCGGGACTAGGGTTCAAAGGGTTAAAGCAGGCTGAAATTAAAGCCGAATTTGCCTTAAGGCACATTCTGCTTTACTTTCAACCTGCTTTAAGTGGTCACCTGTCTTCAAAACTAGAAACAGTCTATGAGGTAAAGGGTTAAGGTGCATTCTGCTTTACTTTCAACCTGCTTCAAGTAATTGCAATTGAAAATTTGAAAAATCTGAGGATTTTTCATTGTCAACTTATTGCAGCCCTGATGCAGTTTTGAGCCTGATCAAACGCTTGGTTATTCAGCATCTGATCTGTCTCCAATGTGTTGAAATGGGCACAAGGTGCTTTACATAAACATATTCAGGACCGCCATAAGTTTATCATGAAAAATCCTAAGATTTCCAATATTCTATTTTTCAAGCGCTATTACTTAAAGCAGGTTGAAAGTAAAGCAGAATGTGCCTTATAGGGCATTCTGCTTTACATTCAGCCTGCTTTAAGCCACCATCTCTGAAGAATTTTGGAAAAATCCGTATAAATGGCAGCTCTGCATATTTATATATGAATGAACTAATTTCCAGCCTCTTCTATAAGCCTCCATCAACCTATGTTGTGACTGCTCATTAGAATCATTGCAAAGCCTCAATTCTTATTCATGAGTTAGAAGTCATGTCATAGAGTTAATAATAATAATAATAACGACTTTATTTTACGTGGATAACATATTTAGATGGAGACATTAGGATCTAGCTTTTGAAATACTCCCTTTATCTGGAGTTTTGCCTTCACAACCCTGGACCCTTTACTCACTAGTCTGTTTCTAGTATTGAAGACAGGTGACTACTTAAAGCAGGATGGAAGTAAAGCAGAATGGGCCTTAATTTCAACCGGTTTTAAGCTACCACTTGTTAGAATATAGGAATATATAGGATATATCTTACATATTCATCATTGTATGAAAGTTCAGAGCACCAGATAAGGGTAGTTTTTCAAAAACTAAAATCTTTATTTCTGAAATAAACCCTATGGTGTCACTACTCATTAGAATCGTCTCTTCGAGACGATTCTAATGAGTAGTAACACCATAGGATTTGGTGCTAAAAAGAGGCAGAAACCGTTGGATTTGTTGAAATAACTACTTCTTATCTGGAGCCCTGAAGTTATAAAGTTATTGTACACTGTACATGTATAAACTATTTTCATCAGTGGATTAATTAATTAAATGGGTAAAAAGGCATATGTATGTATCTATGGAGTAAAGGGTTGATATAAAGCTGACGGGCTACTGTATGGCATGTGTATGTGTGTTTGTTTCAGGACTATTCTATTGAACCATTTACTGCATGCAGCTGGCCACATGTCTGAGAGCCACCCTAAGTTGATCACAGATAGGCGCTCGATTTTCAAGCCAGAGATTGAGCTCAACTATGATTACCTTGGTAAATATGTTTGTTTGACTTTGCAAACTTTAACCCTTTCCCCCATAGAAGCTTTTAGCTTTTTAGCTCACCTGAGCTAGCTCAGGGTGAGCTTTTGCAATACTTGAATGTCCGTCGTTCGTCGTTCGTCATCAACAATTTTAGTGTTTACACTCTAGAGGCCACAATATTTATCCAATCTTTCTCAAACTTGCTCAGGTTGTATATTACCATAAGAGTTCGGATGAGTTTGATTATGGTTGAAATCAGACTAATAGGTCAAGAGTAATCTACCTTTGAATTGCTGAAAATGCCGTATTTAAGGGTGTTTACACTCTAGAGGCCACAATTTTGATCAAATCTATCTCAAACTTGCTCAGATTGTATATGACCATAAGAGTTCAGATGAGTTCGATTATGGTTGAAATCTGATCAATAGGTTGAAAGTAATCTACCTTTGAACTGCTGAAAATGCCATATTTAATAGTGTTTACACTCTAGAGGCCACAGTTTTTATCCAATCTATCTCAAACATGTTCAGATTGTATATAACCATATACATTAAGAGTTAAGATGAGTTGGATTTTGGTTGAAATCAGACTAATAGGGTGAGAGTAATCTACCTTTGAACTGCTGAAAATGCCATATTAAACAGTGTTTACACTCTAGAGGCCACAGTTTTTATCCAATCTATCTAAAACATGCTCAGATTGTATATAACTATAAGAGTTAAGATGAGTTGGATTTTGGTTGAAATCAGACTAATAGGTTGAGAGTTATCTACCTTTGAAATGCTGAAATTGTCATATTTAAGGGTGTTTACTCTCCAGGGGTCACAATTTTTATCAAATCTATCTCAAACTTGCTCAGATTGTATATGACCATAAGAGTTTGATTGAGTTCGATTATGATTGAAATCTGACGAATGGGTTGAGAGTTATCTACCTTTGAATTGCTGAAAATGTCATATTTAAGGGTGTTTACACTCTAGAGGCCACAATTTTTATCTAATCTCTTTCAAACTTGCTCAGATTGTATATGACCATAAGAGTTCAAATAAGTGTGATTATGGTTGAAATCAGACCTAAAGGTCAACAGTTGTCTGCCCTTGAATTGCTGAAAATGCCATATCGAACAGCGTTTACACTTTTGCAACTACAGTTTTGAATGGATTTTGATTTTACTTGCACACAAAGTATATACCTATAAGTTCTCAAAGGAGTGAAATTATTGTTGAAATCAATCATTGTAGCAATAGTTATTTGCCCTTGATATACTTTGAAATGCTAGAAAAGGCTTCCTTTCAGTATTGTTTAGGCTCTAGTTATCTGCCCTTGATGTAGTCTACCATACTAGTATTATGAGGTTGTATTCCAAAATTGTTTACATGCTATACTACAAATTTGAATGGATTTAAATTAAAACTGATGAAACAGTAAGATAAAGCTATCAAGCTTCAGTACAACAGGTGAGCGATATCAGGGCCTTCAGGCCCTCTTGTTTAATTTATTCCTCCGCTGATGAAAATAGTTCCAGTTTATACCTTCATGAACAATTACCATTAAATTATATCTTATATAGCCTAGCAGATTTTAGCTTAAAGCAGGCTGAAAGTAAAGCAGAATGTGCCTTAAAGCACATTCTGCTTTACTCTCAACCTGCTTTAAGTGGTCACCTGTCTTCAAAACTAGAAACAGTCTATGAGGTAAAGGGTTAAAGAGCAGTTGTACTTTTAGTTTAGTTTTCATGTACAGTGTAGCTCCATTATATCGCGGAAGTTGGGGTCCACGAAATGAAATCCGCGATGTGGTCGGATCGCGATATAGCCCAATTCTGAGCTGAACTAAATTCTGTTGTATATTCCATTGCCAAACTCTATTATATCAATGTCATGCAATAAACACGGTTTCTTGGTTGATTACCTTGTTATTGCTTGTCAAAACAAGTCTTTATATGCACTGTCATATCTAGCATCAGCGTTTTCATGTGTATTATACCAAATGCGTACTTTCGTTTTTGACAACGGCCGCCATTTTGATTTAAATGTGCGTGTGTATCAGTAAGATTCAGTTACTCGTGGAAATCACACTTAATGTCTATATCGCGATTAGAAAGCGGATAAAATGAGATTTTCTCGGTTGATATGTCAAAAAACAACGTATCGCGGTATACAAAATTGAAAGAACAATGAAACCAATTTACAGTTCACAGGTTAAATTTAATTTTCTTGGCCGACATTGTTTGAGTACGTTGTTATCAGGTACGAATCGCAGTTATAATTGTAAGCGTCTGATTGATATATCAAAATGTGAATGACTGTGATTTTAATGTCTGTGGTTATCGGTATCTCTCCACTGCTATTAATGCGGATTAGTCGACTTTGATAGTTATAAATCAATCAGGTTAGTTTGCTTATTATTGCTAAATAATGAGGGAAACTCGCGCATGCGCGAGTTCACTCAAGGCCTATTGTTTGTTTGTTAGTGCACCTGTCAATCAACGCAGCGGGATGACACACGGGCATTCCACAGATGGTGATAATTGACACTGATTACGCAATTATAGCGACCTGTTAAAGGAAGATATAATAATGAAAGAAACAGAAATTATTGCTACTCAGCTTTTATTGACTTTTAGTATACATATAGGAAAAATGGGGTCCAAGCCGCGACCGCGATATTTTGGCTTTCACAAAATAGCAGACCGCGAAGTAATGGAGCTACACTGTATACAGTAAAAACCACTGGTAATCTGACATTGAAAAGATAGGATGGCATGAATGATTGTGGAAACGTACTGCAAGATAAAAGGGTAGAAGTTTTCTGCATTGTGTTTGCCCTGCATTCAGTTGTAACCTGTCTTAACCCTTTATGCTATATCCAGTTTCTAGTTTGGAAAGCAGGTTGAAAGTAAAGCATAATGCATCTGAAGTGTGCTTTAAGCTACCATCTGCTAGGATATAGAAAGTATTTCTTAAGGTGTATATTCATGACTGTATAAAGTGGAACTATTTTCTTCAGTGCATGAATAAGTAAAAAGCCTAACAAGACGTATTTATGAGCTAGTGGGTTAAAGATAGGCAGTGTGAAATGATTTAAGAGTTGTTAAAGAGAAGAACTGTAATGCTAGGGAACTGTTGACACATGCTTGTCCTAGCTTAAGATCTGTTTGCAAGATCAGTATGAACTGTTAACCCCTTTGCCGCATAGAAGCGTCTTATAGCACATTTGATTTATTCTTCCACAGAAGAAAATAGTTCCAATTTATACAGTCTTGAAAATGAACCATAAGAAAACATTTCTAAATCCTAGCAGATGATAGCCTAAAGCAGGCTGAAAGTAAAGCAGAATGTGCTTTGAAGCACATTCTGCTTTACTTTCAACCTGCTTTAAGTGGTCACTTGTCTTCAAAACTAGAAACAGGCTATTGGGTAAAGGGTTAAAAAGCAAGATGTGAAGTTTGAATTATCTTTACAGGCAACAATATCATTATCCGTGCCATCAGTGAATGTCAGACGTATGGTAAGAATCCTTTACCACCATTCCTGGGCAAAGACTTTATAAAGCTCTCTAAAGAGCATGAAATACCTCCACTAGACCCTCTCCTGCCAACAATAGACCTGGAGGAAACAGACAGAATATTTAACGGCTCTAGGGGAGGTGAGCATACCCTTTAAGGGAGGGAACTCTAGCATAGTTAAACTTCCAGGGAGAGAACTCCAGTACAGTATTTTCTCCCTAAAGTGGCCCTCTTAACAACAATTCCCTCCTTACAATACTTCTTATTCAAAGTTACATATTGGACATTTTGACAGAAGAAACATAAAGAAGAGTGACCAACAATTTGACGCCAGATCAGATGCCGCATTATGCGGCATACGATCTGGGTTCAAACTGTTTGCAAATGTAAACCAAGGAATGCTTAGCACTCTAAGGGTACATGTATCAATTTTCCCTCCCTATAACAACTGCCTCCAACACAATCTTTGTCTCCCATCGGGTGTTTTTAGCTCACCTGAGCCGAAGGCTTAAGGTGAGCTGTTGTGATCGTCCGTCGTCCGTCTGTCCGTCCGTTCAAATTTTACTTCAAGCGACATCTCCTCTGAAACCGCGAGTTTGAGGGAAAAACTAAATTGCTGATGGTGTTCCTTGGATGCTTCTCTACAGAAATCGTTAAAATAAAATTCAAATGTTGACTACTTATTGAAATTTATTAAAAAAAGTGAAAAACTTTAAACAAGTTTTTTGTAAAAAACCACTGTTCCCACACCTTAGATATTGCAGGAATAGTATCTTCTACTAAATCACTTTACAAATTGTAAAAAATCAAAACCCCAGGGTCAAATTTGACTCAACCCTGGCCGTATCAGTGCTTTTTGATGCAGGTCTGACAGTAAAAACTCTCTAATGATCCGTTTTTATACAGACCCATTGTATCTTCCAGGCTAAGAAGCTACCCTTATACTAAATGCAACATTTTTGCAAACAGTTTGGATCCAGGTCAGATGCCACATAATGCAGCATCTAATCTGGATCTAAACTATTTGCCACTCATTTACATATTTTCTTATATTTAGAAAATATAAGTTATTATTTTTTACATATTTCACATACAAACATTTGGAGCAGACAACAGTTCAGCATGATAATAGTCATTTCTCCCTGAGACCGTCTCTTATTGCATAACTGACCCATAGCTAGCTCTGAACTCAGGTCACTGAGATACATAGCAGAAATGATTATGTCTGCTATTTTATGCTCAAGCACAACTTAGTTCAAGGCATATTACTTTTGGTCTGTCTGTTTGTTTGTTTGTTTATCTTTCTGTCTATCAGTCCACAATTAATTCTTGGCCATAAACAGTATGGATCCAGGTCAGATGCCACATAATGCTGCATCTAATCTGGATCCAAACTATTTGCCACTCATTTACATATAGTTTCTTATATTTAGAAGATGTAAATAATGATATTTATTAACCTATTAACCCATACATATTCCTTTTTATGTCTTTAATTTATTCTTCCACAGAAGAAAATAATTTCACTTTATACAGTCGATCATTGTTGTCTTTAACAATTGCTTCAAATGACATCTCCTCATATACCGCTGAAAAGATTTCAACCAAACTTTACACGAATGTTCCTTGGGTCAAGTTGTTTCAAAAGTGTTCAAAGAATTAAAAACAATGTAGAACTCTGGTTGCCATGGCAACCAAGTGAAAAAATAAGGAAATCTTAAAAAATCTTCTTGTCTGAAACTACAAGGGCCAGATCTTAGACATTTGTCACATAGCATCATCTACAGGTCCTCTATCAAGTTTGTACAAACTATGCCCCTGGGGTCAAAATTGGCCCCGCCCCGGGGGTCACAGTTTTACATAGAGTTATATAGTGAAATTTTCAAACGTCTTCTCCTCTGAAACTAATATGGCCAGAGCTTTGATATCTGGCATGGTGACACTTTTAGATGTCCTATACCAATAAGGTTCAAATCATATGGTTCTGGTCGATTGCATATCATCTACAGGTCCTCTATCAAGTTTGTACAAATTATGCCCCTGGGGTCAAAATTAGCCCCACTCCGGGGGTCACAGTTTTCAAACGTCTTCTTTTCTGAAGCTTATATAGCCAGAGTTTTGATATTAGGCATGGTGTTACTTCTAGATGTCCTTTATTTATTTTGTTCAAATGGTTCCAGTCTGTTGCATATGTAGGTCACAGGAGCTAAAAATAGATTTTTTTCAATGGAAACTTTAAAAAAATCTTCATGTCTAGAACCCTAGTACCCTGATCTTAGATATTTGGAACATAGCATCATCTACAGGTCCTCTATTAAGATTGTTCAAATTATGCCCCTCGGGTAAAAAATGACCCCGTCCTGGACATAAATCATTATCTCCATTTTGATGTACAGCTATTCTCAGGTGAGTGACATATGCCCCATGGGGCTCTTGTTTTCGAAAGGGAGCACAGAATAGTTATTTTCCAGGGAGATAACTGTAGTATAGTAAAACTTCTTTCTATTTAAAGAAAAAGCGTAGAAAGTACCTGGAGGACAAAAATAAACCTTCTCTCACTGATTATTCATTCGGAAATATCTATGTTCAATACTCTAACTCATGATTTTTTTTAGATGAGAAATTAATTGAATAAATATAATTAGAGTCATATCTATGGAATAAATAGTTAAAGACAGCCAAAGGGTCTTCTAGGGCTCCAGATAAGAGGGAGTAAACCGAAAAAAAAAAAAAAAATTCTCGTGTTTTTCAGCACCAAATTCTACGGTGTAGTTACACCATAGAGTTTAATGCAGAATTAAAGATTTTACGTTTTGAAATTATCTGGACCCCTGTTTTAACCCATAGACTGTTTTTACTGAGGAAGAAAGGTGACTACTTAAAGCTGGTTGAAAGTAATGCAGAATGTGCCTTAAAGCACATTCTGCTTTACTTTCAACCTGCTTTAAGCTACCATCTGCTAGGATATAGGAAATATTTAAAATGGTACATATTCATAATTGTATAAATTTAAACTAATTTCTTCAGTGGATGAATAAATTCAAAGGCTAAAAAGGTGTATTTATGGAGTAATGGGTTAAATAAATTATTGGCTGATTACACAAATCCTATTGTACACAATTTTCAACTCTTTGAGGTCGCATCATTGAAATTACACCAAGAAAAAATGCTGTAATGATTTTAATGGATTGTTTTTTGCTGCTGACATACTTGTAAGCTTGTCAGAACTCTGAACCTTCCCAGGATTTCATGTGCAATTAGAATCACTTGAGGGTTTTCTCATTTTACCAGATGAAACATCCAATCAGTGGCTTGTCCCAGAGCAGAAACAAAAAACATCGGATACAAGTGATGGGAAAGTTTTGTGTATGCAATTTTAGGTCATTTTAGAGAAGTTATATTTGTTTGCCAGCGACTATGACCCATTACATTATAGCCTGTTTCTAGAATTGAAAATAGATGACTACTTAAAGCAGGTTGAAAGGAAAGCAGAATGCTCCTAAAGGCCTGCTTTAAGTGTTCATCCATCATCAATACTAGAAACAGGCTATTGAGTAGAGGGTTAAGTCCCCCAAGATGTGTATCATTCCATTTACTTATAAAATGAAAACTGTTTTATTTTCCTTCATATGAAACATATCAATGCAAAACCTATATTTTCAGCCGTGCCAGATGTTAGTGATTTGGGATGTCGTCATGCCCAGACTATGTTTAGAGCCACTGGGAATATTTGTAAAGTAGATAAGATTCAGGCCTACAACCTCATGCTGGCCTTCGCTTCTGCAGTGACAGAGGCGAGACAGAGATACGGGGTAAGTACCCACTTTGTTGTTTATAAACAGTTAACCCTTTACCTGATAGCCTATTTCTATTACATAAGATAGGTGACTACTTAAAGCAGGTTGAAAGTAAAGCAGAATGCGCCTTAGGGCGCATTCGGCTTTACTTTCAGCCTGCTTTAAGCTATCATGTGCTATAATATGAGTCGTTCTCTAACAAAACCGGTCTTAATGACAAAATTTTCGATTTCTGGTATTTGGGCTTTTTATAATCTACACATTTTTTTGGAGGGTATGTCAAAATTTGAGAATAAAATTCAAAGCGGTTTTTAAGATATTAAACTTTTAATAACACCGTATATTCGTGAGAAAAAAATCGACGACGTCAAAAACGTCATTTTGACGTTATCAATATTCTACGTCATTTACAGTAGCGAAAACGTTTTATTTCCCGTTTAAAAGAAACGAAACACCTAAAGCGTGGTGCAATTAAACGATGACAGCTTCTTGAAAATAATGCAAGCATTTTGGAGCCTGATAAGAGACGGCGTTACTCGGCGTCTTATCTGACTCAAAACTGTTTGCACTGGACCTCAGTACTAAGAGTATAAATGGGTCTGTTGGGAAATAATAGCGTTTTATCCCCTGTACCCAATGATCAAATGGTATTATTTGCTACATCTTTTTGAAAACAACTTAAAATATAAGTACATGAACATGTGTTGCACTTCAATTTCATAAATTATCAGATTACACAACGTAGGTATTGTCTAAATAATAGCAGTTATAAAATCACTCTGTTAAATACACGAACAATCTATAAACATTTAATAAAGAATTTGTCATACCTTTTTGAAATGTTAAGTGCATGTCTTCAATCTGTGCACGGTATATATGTACAGTTTGAATAATGTTGATATTAAATATTGAATTACTACTGAGTTCAGCTGTGTATAATTTCAGTCACTTCGGACACTTCAAAAAGTGCAGACTCAAATGAGACGCCGTATTTTCAACAGAGTATCGGATCAGGGCTTAAACTGTTTGTCACTTGTCAGAATGAACATTAACCAGTCTACTATTAATGCAGACAGTGCAGACCCTGGTAACACACCGCGTTGGAGATGCTGTGGCTTATCTGGATTTACACTGTTTACACACTTGTTTCAAAGTTACAGGGTTAATTCATACAATGAGCAAACTTAGTACAGAAACAAATAAAATATTGTCTTATTTTCCCTTTCAACAACGTAAACCGGTTTTGAGAACTCGAGAGCATGTGCAAACAGTGCAGAACTAGATCAGCTAGCTCCTTTAGAACTTGGTTGATTATGGTCTGCACTATTTGTTATATTAGGCCATGTTATCTAGTAATGTTTAATTTATGGTAAACAGGTGAAATTAATAAATGTATTGTTAATCTTGCCGAAATTGTTAAAAAAGATCTGACCGATTCTATATATAGAAAATAAGCTTAAATATTAAGTCTCTTGGAGGTGAAAGGGTAAATGTCTATAACATTAACAAATCAACGTGGGCGAGGGCAAGTGTCATCTTGAAACGTAGGTCGAACGTATGGACGAACCGCCCTGTACAAATACGTTGCCCTGGTTTCGCTAAGACCTCCAGGTTGCTTTATACTTGGTCTGTCCGTAGCAGTCAGTTGAGCGTTGTGTACTTTTAAAATTTGGAATTTGGTTTCATCAGAACTGAATGATTCCTTAACAGTTACAATTCCAGGTTCGGCTCTGTTGAATGAGAAATGTTGATATTTCCTAATACCTTTCAGTGGCTTAAAATACTGTCCGAGAAACGTTTTCCATGACCGCCACTGCCAAGCTGGGTACAGTACTGCCATGTTGGTCCGGGAAGAATTGTTAACAATCGTCTCAAGCTGGTTAAGATTGTCACAATCTGATCGCCGATACAATTTTTTAACCATGCCAAATCCACCGTCTATCAAACAGCCAGCATGCCCAGGGATTTGCATGCTGTATGTTATCTTCTCATGTTGACCTGTCAGTACACGCCACATCAAATAACCAAGTACATATTGGTTTTTATTTTGAGCACCGCAATTGTCCGCGTGTATTGTGCATTCTGATTCACCAAAACCATGATATTGGAAAGCCCAGTCAATCATGGAAATCACTGCGTCTGGTCCGTGCGTTAATGTCCCATCTTGTCCTATTGTTTGATTTTCATCAATTAAAAAATTCAGCTGTTTAGGTTCACCATCAACTCTGAAGCCAAAAAGCTGGACTTTTCTCAGCGACAAAAAATACAGAGGCCCCATTTGGTTTGCGTGATGCGGAATAGTGACATTTTGACTATAGTCAAAAGTGTAATGCACAAATTTATTCTCCTCCAATTGGCTGGTTTCTTTTGCAGTTTTAATGCAGTCGTTGTAGAAATGGCGCTCTTCCTGTGCTTTATGTATGTGCTGCTGCATTAACATGGTTGTCTCTAACTTCTCCTCTTCTGTAACAGAATCCATAATGCGTTTTCGTAGCCTTACACAAGAAGCACACACGTCATCTTTCGGTTTTGCGATTTTAATGTGAGGTAAACATTGGTTCCAAATACTGCAAAAAGTTGAGTACTTAATTGACCGCAATGCATGCCCATCACTTGTGCAACTAGCTACATACAAATCATGCAGCTTTTTCCTTGTCATGTCTGAGGACAGATACACTGGTGGGACATTATCTCTACCACGCGGTGCAGCTAGTTGGGGTAAACCGTACTCATCTCCGTAATTTGAAATGAACTGAACCGTTCGCTTAATGTCATTAAACTGCAATGCATGAACAGGTTTTTTACCGATGTTACCATGTTGACGTGGCGTTATTCCCTGCGACTGCATATGTGCCTTTAGTTTCTGTAATGTGTGTTTTCCTATGTCATAAACTAGCAAATATGTCTTCTTACAGACATGACGCCCAGCAAATGTCAAAGTATGCCTCGTTCTCTGCCTTTTCTTGCCACGTTTTGTTATTTCCCTGTCATTTTCGTTCAGCGACCCCATAATATATAGTTCTTTCTCATCCTTGCCCATTTCTCTCATGTCAAGTATATGAGAAAACATAGCTTGTTCACTGAACTTCGACACACAGCGAGACTTACACCCGCAGCCAGTTGCATGCAAGTTTCTTATTCTTGCAATATCAGGATCGTCCGATTGCAGCGGGTTACTAAGAATGTTTCTGCCCTGAATCTCACTTTCACTGTCACTTGAACTTTCATTTTCAGTTTCTTGGATTCTCACCTCGTCCACATACTGCTGAGCTCTCTCATCGATGTCTACACGTTCGTCTTCTTCCTCCTCCTCATCGCTTCCCGTATTCAACTCGACCTATTCCTGTGAAGCTGCTGGAGTGTTCACTGGTGTTCTCCCAAAATGTTCGGAAAAAAGGCTTTCCAGCTCCTGAAATACATGAAAACAATATTGGATCTATATGAAAGAAAAATGAAACTTATTCTCCTTTTTCACATAATACATGTCATTAAATATATTGAGATCAATGTTTAAATTAAGTCAACTAGCTACGCAAATAATTCTGCACTCTACGTGATTTTTTTTTTTAAAAAGTTGTTTTGCTTTTTCGGAAATTTCCTCAATGAAATCCAAGTTAGTTCTGATTCGAAAAGTTGAAATTCCAACCAGGAAACTCCAATGCGTAACAAGGAACCATTGTGTAAATCCTGAAAAATTAAAAGTTTGTAGATCTAGATCAGTGTGATAATGCGTAATCCATCAGTCTAAGTTTAATAGCTTCAAAGCGAAAATCCAGAGCTGATTGAACAAGTCATGCAACTTTCACATCTAGATCTTCACGTAATTTATTTTGATAATATTTAGTTATAGGCCTTATTAAAAAAAATCTACTCTGGAAATTCAAACAAATGTGCAATATATTTAAAAAAAAAAAGAAAAAAAAGACAGATGGCAGTTGAATTCGAACCGGCGACCTTCTGCACTACAATTCTTCGACGTATCCACTGAGCTACGGGGGCTTAACGTCTACCGCTGTTTAACGTTAATCTTATTACTGATAAACTGGGAATATCGCGAAAATGGGTCGGTAGGCTGCTACTTTTTTTCTTTTTTTTTCAGTAATCAATAGAACCATCACAAAACATGTTTATTCATTACATTTTCATGTACTAATTATTCGCCAATTCATCCATAGTCTGACTAAATCGAAAAAAAAGAAAACACCTTTCTTGCCGGGTGGGGTATACACGTAGATCTAATGACCTTCACGAATAGTTGGATATAGCGGGAATCAGATCATAATTTTAAAAATGTCTTGTCTGAATATATATGTTTTTTAAGGCCCTTGCCGTTACAATAATGAACTAAATCCACCAGAAACATACATGTACGTGCTTGACAGTCTGCCATTTAAAAAATCTGCTACCGCTTGCATTTCTAAGGCCTAGCTACAAATTCATCAAATTGAGAGAAAAAATCAACTCACCTCCAAATCACTATCCATTGTTAATCCATAAGAATTTCACGATTCACTGTTAAACAGAATTTATAATTCTAACTGTCAGAACAACTGGCTATACGATTGTTATAATCACGATTGTACAATGTAAACAATACTCCATGCGGAAAACATGTGTGATCTTTATGAATGACGTCAAACAATCGCATTTTCGACGTCATTTAGGCGATGTCAATAAGACCGGTTTTGTCAGAGAACGGCTCATATAGAAAATATTCCCTATAATACATATTCATTACTGATTAAATTGGAACTATTTTCTTCAGCGAATGAATAAATCATATCCGCTAAAAGGCGCTTCTATTGGGGAAAGGGTTAACTGCAGGACTGTACAGTCAAACTTGTATTACCCCTTTACCCAATATATACACATTTTTACACATTTAATTAATTCCTTCGCTGAAGAAAATAGTTCCTCTTAATAGTCATGTGCCCTAAATATGATAGCTTTAATCAGGTTGAAAGTAAAGCAGAATGCTTAACTTTCAACCTGCTTTAAATGGTCACCTGTCTTTGAAACTAAAAACAGGCTATGGGGTAATTATTTAAGACAAGTGAATGCTAAATTATTGAATTTTAGACGGAGATAAAATAATTGTTGTGTTTCAGCCTGTCCTCTAGTTCATGATTGTCCATCTGTAACTAGGTTAAGTAGATTTTACTGTTTCGTCTAGCATCAACACTGCTTATACAGATGTTGCCATGGACCCTTTCCACCAATATCATCCAACCTTGATTTTGACCTTGACCTAATTTGGACTAAGAATATTTTAAACAGGCTATTTCTTGGTTAACTAGATTTTACCGTTTCGCCTAGCATCAACACAACTGACTACAATACTTTGATACTTATACAGTTGTAACTTGGATCACAACCAATCCCACCATATTACTCAACCTTGATTTTGACCTTGTACTTGACCTAATTTGGACTTAGAATATTTTAATTAATTAAATAGGCTTTTTCTCGGTTAACAAGATTTTATGATTTCCTCTTGCATCAACATTACTTATTACAATACTTTGATAGTTATACAGTTATAGCCTTTGGACATTACCAATTCATCCATATTACCCAAGCTCAGTTTGACCTTGACCTAATTTGGACTTAAAAAAGGATGCCACTTGGGGCATAAGAGTTTATTGAATGTGCACTCTTGTTTGAATCTAAAGCTCTTCTAGCTCTACTTGCCATTGTTTACTACCTTATAGTCGTATAGGACATGGAAAGTTGATAGGGTAAAACGTTTCAAAATTATCTTTCAAGTGCATTTCTCTTGATTTTAGAGTATGTATGACACAATGGTGATGAATATGATTGTGATCAATTAAGATTGGATCCACGGATCTCGACAGTGACGAATAATCATACTCGATTTTCCGTTTAGATCCGTGGATATCCGAGTGCTTGTATACTTGCACCAAAAACAATGCACTTTAATTCCTTAACCTATTACCCCATAATCGCGTCTTTTTACGCCTTGAATTTTTTCCGTCACTGTAGAAAATTAGTTTCAATTTAGATCTAGATCTAAACAGTTACCAATATCTATCCAAAGAATTTTTTTTCCATATTTTAGCAGATGGTAGCTTAAAGCAGGCTAAAAGTAAAGCAGAATGGGCCTTAAGGGGCATTCTGCTTTACTTTCAACTTGCTTTAAGTGGATACCTGTATTCAAAACTAGAAACGGGTAATGGGTTAATATCTAGTAGTACATGTAACTTTAAAATAGCTATCTTAAGGTTTGTAAGAGTTGCTCCCCTTGAATGAAAAAAAACCTAGTTAATTTTATTTTATTTAGCATCTTTAATTGTTTCAGCTTAAATTCACCATTTATAAGCTTTATTTGATTAGATATTAAGGAACAAAAGTAGTTTGGGTTGTTGCTCAGTGGTTTGGGGAAGGGTTGGAGAGGTTTGGGGTCTTTAGATGGACCCCTAAAAACCATTATTAATAGATCATGTTTCAAAAGTGGAATTGTTCATTGGAAAAAACAATCAGCTAAGAAAGGGTTGAAATGTTGGTTTATTTTTGTTGTAGATCACTGAAGGTGTTTTACGAAAGCCCATTGTCATACAGAATGTCAACCTGACTTACAACAAAATCAACTTTGTTTACTTTCAACTGAACACATTAGACACGCACACCAAGGATGGTATTAAGAACTTTGCCTGGTTTGATAGTCAGATCATGTTTAAAAAGGTTCTACCCAAACCCTGGAAAGAGAAGAACAGACACTACAAGGACACCAAATATGTCGACCTCAGAATGGAGCCGTTCAAACATTTCTTAGCGGCATACTTAAATGGTATGAGTAAGATTTGAAATCAGATATAATTATTAGAAACTTTCAACTTTGAAATAAATTTATGTTAAAGATATGTGTATCCTTTTATCATTCTGTTGTTCCACATTGTTTATATCAATGCTTTTAGTGCTGAAATTGGATTTATTCATCTTTTGCAAAAAGTGCAGACCCTGATCAGAGGGCTTACAAAGGAGCCCTCTTATCAGGGTCTGCACTGTTAAACACATCTCAGATATTTCAAAATAACTGCTGTACTCGGGGTAAGGCAGTTAAGTGGTTAACTTTATCAAGATTATGTTTTAGCATTTTTAGCTTGTTTGTTTCGAAGAAACTACCAGCTATTGTCATCACTCAGGCGTCTGTGTTGTCGTTGTCATCATCTAGTTCTAGTTCTAGTATTTCTAGTATTGAACATAGATGACTACTTAAAGCAGGTTGAAAGTAAAGCAGAATGCGCCTTGAGGCGCATTCTGCTTTACTTTCAGCCTGCTTTAAGCTATCATGTGCTTGAATATAAAAACTATTTCCAATATATATATATTCATGACTGATTAAATTGGAACTATTTTCTTCAGCAGAGGAATACAATGTATATTATATTTGCTAAAAGGCTCTACTATGGGGTAAAGGGTTAAGGGAGTTGTGTCTTGAAGGCAATGACTTACATTAATTGGTTATTTCAAGAAGGGGTTTAGCTCACCTGGCACAAAGTGTCACGGTGAGCTATTGTTATTGCCCTGTGTCTGTTGTGCGTAATCAACGTTTTATTTCAAACATTATCTTTTTAGTTCCATTGACACGAAGTGCCAAGGTGAGCTAATAGGATTGCTGGATGTCCGTCGTCCGTCCATCTATTCACAATTAGTTTGTTAACACTCTAGCTGATTTTCAAGAAAACTGATGACAATGTTTGTCTTGAAGAAATCTAGGTCAAATTTGAATGTAGGTATTGTCGGCGCAAAAACTAAGTCACTACCGGTAGGTCAAATCATAGAATAACCTTGTTAACACTCTAGAGGCTACAAATCTCATTTGATCTTCATGAAATTTGGTCAAAATGTTTGAGTCATTGATATTTAGGTCAAGTTTGAATATGGGTCAAAAACTAGGTCAGTAGGTCAAATCATAGAAAAATCTTGTTAACACTCTAGAGGCTACAAATCTCATGGGATTTTAATGAATCTTGCTCAACATGTTTGCCTCACTGATATCTAGCTCAGGTTTGAATTGTGGGTCATGTCATGTTAACAACTAGGTCACTAGGTCAAATCAAAGAAAAACAGTGTTAACCCTCCAGAGGCTATAAGTCTCATTAGATCTAAATGAATCATAGTCAGAATGTTTGCCTACATCAAATCTAGCTCAAAATTAAATGTGAATTGTGTCCGGACAAAAAACAAGGTCACTAGATTAAATCATAGAAAAATCTTGTTAAAACTCTAGTTTAAAATTACAAGGCCAAATGTCATGAAACTTTTCAAGGATGGTTTTTAGGTAATCCTCTGTAAAAATAGCTAAAATTGTTTGGATCCGTGGAGAAAAAACTTCTGATAAAAAGGATTAAAGGGGTAAAAAACAGAGCACCAGATATTGGTAATTTTTCAAAAACAAATCTTTATTTCTGAATCAAACCCTATGGTGTCACTACTCATTAGAATTGTCTCGAAGAGACGATTCTAATGAGTAGTAACATAGGATTTGGTGCTGAAATGAGTGAGAAAATGTTTGATTTGTTGAAATAACTACCTCTTATCTGGAGCCCTGTAAAAAGGTGTATCAATAGAGTGATGGTCAATTGGGAAAAAAATAATGTGTTCTCCAGTGTATATGTCACACCAAGCCAGTATCTTATCATTCTGGTATGCAGATGATTTTCTTCACATCATAAAGTATTGGCCAAGCTCGAAAGGACTGAATGGTTTATTGACAAATAAACATTTGATGTGAAGATAAAATGGAACATTGCTCAGTTGGAAGTCGACTTTATTTTGCCAGTGAACAAACCTTGTTTTGCTGACAGATAGTTTAACCCTTTACCCAATAACATGTTTATAACATTAAATACAGGTGTTCACTTAAAGTAGGTTGAAAGTAAAGCAGACTGTGCCCTAAGGCACATTCTGCTTTACTTACAGCCAGCTTTAAACTATCATCTGCTAGGCTATATAAAAATATTTGTTATAGTAATTGTTCATGAGGGTATAAACGACGCTTTTATGGGGGAAAGGTTTAACCTTTTTTGCAATAAATGTTTATTGATGTTTTTTTGAAAACAGTGCAGATCCAGAACAGACAATTCCCTCAGGAGCTGTCCAATCACAGTCTGCACTGTGGAATTTTTCTATATTTTTGTTAGTCATTGTAATAGTTTAGGTGATAGATCTATAGGGAGTTGGCCTATGCAAATAATGCAGACCCATGTAAGCATTTTCACACCTTTATTTATTTCTCAATTGAAGAAAAATAGTTTCTATATACAAAAATGAATGTGTAATATTTTCTAAAACCAAGCAGATGGCAGCTTCAAGCAGGCTGAAAGTAAAGCAGAATGCACCTTAAAGGGACCTGCTGCTTTGCTTTCAACCTGCCTTATGTGATAACTTGTCTTCAAACCTAGAAATAGGGTAATGGGTTAAGCAGTTCCAACAGGTTAACGCTTAACCACATAGCCTGTTTCTAGTTTTGAAGACAGGTGACCTCTTAAAGCAGGTTGAAAGTAAAGCAGAATGTGCCTTAAGGCACATTCTGCTTTACTTTCAGCCTGCTTTAAGCTACCATTTGCTAGAATCTAGAGAATATTTCTTATGTGTTATATTCATGACTGTATAATTTGGAACTAATTTCTTCAGTGGAGGAATGATTTAAAGGCCTATTTATAGGGTAATGTTTTAAGCAGTCTAAGCCCATTACCTCATAGCCTGTTTCTAGTTTTTAAGACACATTACCACTTAAAACAGGTTGAAAGTAAAGCAGAATGTGCTTTAAGGCACATTCTGCTTTACTTTCAGCCTGTTTTAAGCTACCATCTTCTAGAATATTGAAATAGTTCTTGTCATACAGTTTCATAACTGTATAAATTCAAACTATTTTCCTCAGTGGAGAAATGAATTAAAGGCGTAAAAAGGCATATTAATGGGGTAATGGGTTAAGCAGTCCTAAACACTAGTCCTAGGGGAAGGCTGAACACAGGCCTGGCTGTACAGTTGACATTGTTCCCAATAAACATATTTGTGCTAATATATATTGTTCTTTCCCAATAATCATGTACATGTATATGATAAAACAAGTATTTTTTATTGTAAACAGTTTTGAGCCAGATCAGATTGCAGGTAACCTGGCATTGGATCAAGCTCCAAACTTGTTTCCACTCAGGTAGAGCCCTCTGATCATGGTCTGTACTGTTTGTCGTTCAAAGTTTCTGCCATGAATGATTGAGTTAATATAAAAATTCAGCGACAGTGAAAACCCTTTATTATGACCATTTAATCTATTACCCTATAAATATGCCTTTGAACACTTTTAATTTATTCCTCCACTGAAAAAAAACAGTTCAACTTTATACAGTCCTGAATATGCATCACAAGAAATATTTCCTATGTCATTGCAGATGGTAGCTTAAAGCAGGCTGAAAGTAAAGCAGAATGTGACTTAAAGCACACTCTGCCTCACTTTCAAATTACATCAAGTGGTCGCCTGTTGCAAAAACTAGACACGTAATGGGGTAATGAGTTAAGAAAATAATATCTGCTTGTGAAACTGTTTGTGGGGAAGCCTTCCAGCTGGCTTGCGGTCGGTGGTTCTACCCAGATGCCGATTTGTGTCTGAAATAGTGCATAAAGGGCTTCTGGGGTCTTCCTCCACCTGTAATTAGCTGGACGTCGCGATATGACTGAAATACTGTTGAAAGCGACGTAAAATCAAAACAAATCAAAAATCAAATCTGTTTGGCCCTAAATGCAGATCACAGAGGTCTGCAAACTGTTTGTAACAGCTACTACTGGATCCAAGGTTATAAAGCTTTTGAGCTGAGTCTGAGTCGGTGTGTTTTCAAGCATTTGATTGGTCAGATTTGAGCCTAGGCTCAAATCTGACCAATCAAATGGTTGAGAATGACTTTAGACTCAACTGGAATGCTTTATAACCATGGACCCTGATTTACCCCGAGCACTCTAAAGGACAATGTCTAATGATGGCAGTATGTTGATAAGAATACAAAGACTGAGTTATTTCAATGAACTGGTAGCCAGTATCTTAACTGCTTTAAATTAATCCATTACCAAATAATATATTTCTAGTTTAGAAATCAGGTGACCAATAATAGTAGGTTGGAATTAAGCAGAATGGGCGGGATGGCCCATTCTGCTTTAATTTCAGCCTGCTGTAACGTACTATCCGCTAGGTTATAGGAAATATTTAAGGTACATATTCATGACTATGCAAAGTGCGACTACATTGTATTTTCTTCTGTGGAGGAATCAAGTAAAGGCACAAAAAGGCACATTTACAGGGTAAAGGGTTACATCAGTGATATTTATTTGAAGTAAATATGAGCAATAAATATGAACTTCTCAAAATCTTATTAGAGACATATATACAATGTCTGATTAAAATCAAAGCTATGGATGGTGTGTGTAAATAAGTCACTTAACCCATTACCCCATAACCTGTTTCTAGTTTTGAAAAAAGGTGACTACTTAAAGCAGGTTGAAAGTATAGCAGAATGCGCCCTAAGGCGCATTCTGCTTTACTTTCAGCCTGCTTTAAGGTACCACCTGCTAGAATTAAAAGATATTCCTTCTGATACATATTCATGACTGTATAGATTGGAATTATTTTCTTCCGCAGAGGATTAAACAGAATGCGCTAAAAGGCGCTTCTATAAGGTAAAGGGTTAAAGATTGACATTCCACATCAGGTCAATGTAATCTACACTCTCCAGTGTTGCATTATCTATGGTATTAACCCATTATTGCATACATTTGCCTTTTTACACCTTTAATTTATTCTGCCACTGAAGAAAAGAATTCCAATTTATACAATCAAGAAAATGCACCATAAGAAATTTATATTTCTTATCCTAGAAGACAGGAATGGCAAATTGCTGTCCACAGAGTTCTGATATTGAACATTGGCCCTTTCTCATAAGGGTCCTTAACATTAACCCAGAACCCAGACTGCATTACAATTAACTCATTACCCCATAGTTTCTTTCTAGTTTTGAAGACAGGTGAATGCTTAAAGCAGGTTGAAAGTAAAGCAGAATGCGCCTTAAGGTGCATTCTACTTTACTTTCAACCTGCTTAAAGCTGCCATCCGATAAAATATAGAAAATATTTATTATGGTACATATTCATAACACTTTTAGCTGGGTCTATGTTCTTAAGTAGAGGAATAATTTAGAGGCGTAAAAAGGTGTATTTATGGGGCAATGGGTTAACAAAATACTTTCATTTGTATGTCTTATGTCATAACAGGGCAAATCACAACCACATGAATCCTTCAGTTCATACATTTTATTGTGCTATACATTACAAGGTATTATTTTAAAATAATAACCCTTTACACCATAACCTGATTCTAGTTTTAAAGACAGGTGAACTCTTACAACAGGTTAAATGTAAAGCAGAATGTGCCTTAAGGCACATTCTGCTTTACATTCAACCTGCTTTAAGTGGTCACATGTCTCCAAAACTAGAAACAGGTTATGGGGTAAAGGATTAACCTATTACCCCATAAAAACGCCTTTTTACGGCTTTAAATTATTCCTCCATTGTAGAAATAAGTTCTACTTTATACAGTTATGAACATGTTTCATTAGAAATAATTTTTTATCCAAGCAAATTGAAGCTTAAAGGAGGATAAAAGTAAAGCAGAATGCACCGTAAGGTGCATTCTGCTTTACTTTCAACCTGCTTTAAGCTGCCACCTGTCTTCAAAACTAGAAACAGACTATGGGGTAAATTAATTGGTTAAGGCAGGTGGCTGCTTAAAGCAAGGTGAAAATAAAATAAAAAGCATCTTGCTAAGCTGTCACATGTCTTTCACACAAACAATTAGCCATCTTGTTAGTGGTCCTAATAGAGATGGGTTGCTACAGTTACATGCACTGAGACAATATTGATTGCAAATTGAAAAAAGCCTCATCACAACTAGTAAGCTAAGATTTGGTGTTAACAAATAGAAAGGACGTACAGTCGAACTACGATATCTTGAACTCAGTTAAATCGAACATACCCTATTTCAAAGTTAAAACGTGGCTAAGCCACGTTTTAACTTTGAAATACGGGTATGTTCAACTTAACTGAGCATGAAATAATGGAATTCATGTGTCCACAGTAGGAAAGTTCAAATTAAGCGAATTTGAGATATCAAAGTTTGACTGTACATAAATGTAATTGCAGTAAAACCTCTCTATTACGACCCCAAAATTGTGACAATTATTAGGTTTTTATGACAGGTGACTACTTAAAGCAAGGTGACAATAAAAAAGGAGCTTTCTGTCTTACTGTCAGTTTGCTTTAAGCTGCCACCTGTCTTTTATACAACCAATTAGTCTTCTTGTTTAGTTTTATCCATTGACTCAGAACAATTATTTTGTTTTACTGAGTCAATGAATAAAACTTAACAAAATGTCAAAATCAGAATCAGAATCAACTTTCAATGTTGCATTTAGCTTTCGTTTTAGTAGTCGTAATATGGAGGTTTTACTGTATAATGAGTAAAACAATTTTTTTCTGTGTTCATTGGAAATGAACAACAGAAACTAAAATGCTGGGAAATTAAACTTAATGCATTCACTAGCACATTTCATTGTATTTGCCTATCATTTTCTGCCGTTCATTTTGCATGAATTTTTAAATATTGAGTATTAGGTTACAGAAACCTAAATGAAAATTGATATAAGTACCAAAAGTAATGATTATTATGGCTTCTATATAATCTTATATTTACATTACAACATTCAACTGTCACATTAATATCACAGATTACAAACTATCACAGTACTTATCACAATATCACAGATTTCACAGTTTCCCGTGTATGATCATGTACATTTCTCACAGTGAGAAAGACTCAACATTTAGATTTCATTGTTACAGATTTAACACTTTACTCCATGAATAAGCCTTTTTACATCCCTGATTATTTCTACACTACGGTAAGAAGTTCTAGGAGACCTGAACATAGAAATACAAAAGGCATTTCCAATAAGCTTAAAGCAGGTAGAAAGTAAAGCAGAATGCTCCTTAAGGAGCATTCTGCTTTACTTTCAACCTGCTTCATGTGGTGACCTGTTTTTAGAACTAGAATTAAGCTAGAGAGTTAACATACCACAGATTTTGCTATAATATTCACAGCTCCCTATCTCACCTATACCTAGCCACCAGTCTGGGCAGTTTAGTTGGGGTTTTCACTTTTGGTGGCTCAAGTTTTTGTTTAGTGATTGCTTTGTGAATTCTCTCTATTTTTGGAAGTCTTCCTCGTTTTGTAAATTCTGTTGGCTGTGCTGTAGTCGTGTGACGTCGACCATCATCTTCCTCTGACCTGTCTGTTTTTGGAGCGTCAAGGTCATTGCTGTCAATGAGGTCATCGGCAGGTGTATCACGGGCACGCGGAGGAAGCTTTGGTATCCTGAGGATTCTGATACAGTCAAAGTACTTGATTGTGCTCCATATTGTATCTATGAGCTTTACATTATTATTTTCTAGATCTCTCCTGAAATCTTCTCTGCTTCTATGCGGATCTTTACGAGTGTCCCCATATTTGTTGCTTATTCCAGCATCTAGATTGACTCGTAACTTTCGCCGTAGTTTGTTGAGTTTCGTGTTTTGTTGATGTTTTGATATATCTCTCTCTATGATAGTTTTCTCTACTGTCCAGAACAAGTCATTGCAGAAGTACTGACCTAGATTCTGTGATACAGTCTTCTCCATAGTCTCAAGAAATGTGCGAACCATTAATTCTTTATCTAAAGGTGGCGACCTGTTCTGGAACCAAACACACCTGTAGCTGCAGGCCTTCATAATGGCCTTCCACTCTGCCGGGGCAGACAGTATGAACGCTTGCTTAGTGAGAGAGAAATAGTCCAAGTCATCAGCCTTAGAGAACAACAGTATAGTATGATGGAGCACTTGTTGGCCAAACACATGTATGAACTTCTGAAATATTTCAATGTCACACTTATGCATGTGTGGAGTGGGGAATACAAACACAAACACATGAGGACCGGGTGACGCCATACCAATAAACTTAGCAAACTCCCTCTTCACCTTGGGAGCAGTGACATCTGCATCTAGCAAGAAGCCAGGAGTATCTATGATCTCTAGCTTGCGACCATATCGTGATATGATTCCTCTCTGACATTCTGTGGTGTGAAATCTGCCCCATCTTGCTTCCAGGAATGTGTGACGGCCAAACAAGGTGTTGGCACTAGCACTCTTACCTGACCCAGCCCGGCCCAGGAGTACGATACGCCTCTCAATCTCAGACTCCTTCACTGAAATACAGAAACACGCACTTCATACATGACATGTAGATACAGTAAAACCTCATTATAAAGACAACTAAATTGTGTTAAATATTAGGTGTTTAAGACAGGTGACTGCTTAAAGCAAGGTGACAGTAAAAACAGAAAGCTTTTAAAGGAGCTTTCTGTTTTACTTTCACCTTACTTTAAGCTGTCACCTGTATTTTACGAAATCAATAAGCCCAGTTTTAGTGGTCGTTATATGTAAAGAGTGCTAAAATGAAAATTCAGTTGAAGATTTTCAATCAATTTGCTTTGAACGGCATGCTGTTGGAACAGTTTCTTAACAGAAAATACATGCATGGTACAAGTATGTTTAAGTTAAGTACATGTATAGTCTATATATGTTTTAAGTATTTATAGTAAATGGCTGCTGAAAGCTGGATGAAAATAAAGCAGAAAGCTTCTTCAGCAGCTGTCTGCTTTACTTTTGTTTGTTTGTTTATGATAACATCATCTCAAATTACGCCATTTGGTGTCCTGCTTCATGCAGCACTCATGGACCAACAGCTTGGCTTTATAGCACTGACAGACACAGTTTTATGTCATAAATTAAATTTATTTTGTGCCCGCGACAGCAACCAGTTTTTAAATGAAAGTCTTTGCCTCCTTACACTGATATCATTACAGTCGAACTTCGATATCACAAACTCGGTTAAATCAAACATACCCGTACTTCAAAGTTAAAACGTGGCTTAACCGTACTTCAAAGTTAAAACGTGGCTTAGCCACGTTTTAACTTTGAAATACGAGTATGTTCGACCTAACAGAGCATGAAATAATGCAGTTCATGTGTCGAACTATCGGATAGTTCGAGTTAAGCGAGTTCGAGATATCGAAGTTCGACTGTATATGCCTTTATCACCAGCCAGAACCAAATAACTTAATTACACAGACAAACATTTAGTTATATACATATATGTACATGCAATTAGACATAACTCTACTCATTCCTGCAGCCAACTAGTCAAACATGTACAAAGTGTGCATTTAACCCATTACCCCGTAGCATGCTTCTAGTTTTTAAGACGGGTGGCCGCTTCAGGCAGGTTGAAAGTAAAGCAGAATGCACCTAACTTTCAGCCTGCTTTAAACTACCATCTGCTAGGATCAATGAAATATTTCTTATGTTGCATATTCATGACTATTTAAAGTGGAACCATTTTCTTCAGTGGAGGAATAAATTAAAGGCATGAAAAAGTGTATTTATGGAGTAATGGGTTAATATTGAATGACTCTAAAGAGATCAGGAAATATCGGCTAATGTTGGTGAATATTAGTGCTTGATCATATGGAAAAATTAATTTTCATTTTATACATCATTTGATTATTGCACCATAAAAAATACTATTTTATTAATAAATTATTAGCAGATTTAAAAAAGTTATCATAATATATAGTGTGATTGATCATGGTTTGGTACATATATTGACTGACATTGCCCCAATCTCATTAGAGTCATATGACCTAAAAGCACAATATTTTTGTAATCTTTATTTATAAAAATGTAAAAGCATACCGGTACTTATAAATGATTAAATTACACAAATAGCAAGGTAAAATTTCCCAGATCCATTCCATTCTTTATTACAATTACATATATAAACGTACTGTAATAAGCTAATTTTAATAACCATTTCATTAGGCTTAGTATGTTATGAATTATAGATGATTAATAACTTTACGCCACTGCCAGGGAGATCTACATTTCAAAAGCAGATGATAGCTTAATGCTGGCTGAATGTAAAGCAGAATGCACCAGAAGGCGCATTCTGCTTTACTTTCAACCTGCTTTAAGTGGTCTTGTGCCTTCAATACTAGAAACAGACTATGATGTATAGGGTTATATGAGTTGAGGTTATCTAGGTTGGACTGTACTCAGAAGCTCCTAAAGCTGTCAATGATGACTGCAGTCTCAGTGGTTTGCATGGTACTGACCTATGAATCTCTGTGGATGGAAGTCTGTATGGAAGCTCCGTGGTGACACAAACATTTTCAGTGAACTTTTCAGGCTATGGTATGGACCTATAAAACATTGAAGTGCTTTCAAAAATGGCTACTGGATGATTGATGATGTGGGGTTTTCAACAATATCAGGTCAAGGACATTGATATAGTTAACCCATTACCCCATAAATATGCTTTTTTACGCCTCTTATTTATTCATCTATATAAGGAAATAGATCCAATTCATATAGCCATGAAAACATGTCATAAAAAATATTTTCTATTTCCAAATAGATGGTAGCTTAAAGCAGGCTGTAAGTAAAGCAGAATGTGCCTTAAGGCACATTCTGCTTTACTTTCAACCTGTTTTAAGTTTTTACCTAATCTTCAAAAATAGAAATAGGTTATGGGGTAATGGGTTAAACATGTGTCATGCTACCACTTACTGAAGAAACATTGTACAATAAACCCCCTCTATCTATGGTTAGATAACATAGTTAAATGTTTGTTATTCATGGCACACAAATCACATACAGTTGAAAAGACAACAGAATTTTCATTTATACACACATTTATGCTAAAACAACTATTTCTATTGCAAACAGTATGGAGCCAGATCGTACCTGGTGTCTGATCAAGCTCCAAACTGTTAGCCACTCAAATATTGTGTACAGTATGTATTATCCTATAGAATACTTTCTTTTGAAAATGACAAAAAACTATTAATAAAATCACAAATACTATACTAAAGTACATTAAAACCTCTCTATTACGCCCACTAAATTGTGTTAATTAAGACAGGTGTCCGCTTAAAGCAAGGTGAACATAAAATTCTGCTTTCGGCTGTCAGCTGTCTTTTATGCAGTTAATTGGCATTCTTTTCGGTGATAGTAATATAGAGAGGTTTAACTGTAAAAATTACTGCAAAAATTAGGTAATAAGTTGTTAAAACCACATAGAGACAGTTAAATCATTCTCCTGATATATATATATTGATGCTTTTGAAAACAATGAAGACCAAGACTAGACAGCTCCTGAAGAAACTGTCAGATCTGGGTTTACACTGGTTTCTTATAGGATTTGTCTGACATGAGAGTGCACTATTTCCTTCAATAAGCCAATTTAATAGTTCAGGTGGTAGTTGTTACGAGACAGGCTTTTATATCAGTACAGTAAAACTTCTCTATTACAACCACTAAAATGAAGGCTAATTGATTATATTAAAAGACAGGTGACAGGGTATATCAAGGAGTTTTCTGTTTGACTTTCACCTTGCTTGAACATAATTTAGTAGTTATAATATAGATGTTTTACTGTATTCTGCAGGAGACGGGATATAATAGTTTTATTGTGAGAAACAGACACTTTTGTGAGGTTAGTTTATTCATGATTTTTTATCTAGCAATAACAAAAAAAATAAATTCAAAATACATGTAACTTTAAATATCAATATGTTTCTATCCAATAAGAGTTTATTTTTTAACCTTTTTCAGGCTCATCATCATCATCATCATCATCATTGTTATTGTTAGGTGCAAACAGCAGTAACTCCATCCATGTTGCTGGAGAGACATTGAGACATTTCTCCCAATGTGCTGACTCCCAGTCTCGCAACTTTTCCTCAGCCATATCCACACACTGTGTGCTTTAACATCCAAACATATCCTTATACACTTCAGCATAGACTCGGTATGCTTAACCAATTACCCCATAGCCTGTTTCTAGTTTTGAAGACAGGAGACCACTTAAAGCAGCTTGAAAGTAAAGCAGAATGTGCCTTAATCCATTGCCCCATAAATAGACCTTTTTATGCCTTTAATTTATTCCTCTACGGAAGAAGAAAATGGTTCAAATTTATACTGTCACAAATAAAAACCATAAGAAATATTTTCTATATTATATGAGATAATAGCTTAAAGCAGGCTGAAAGTAAAGCAGAATGCGCCTTAAAGTGCATTCTGCTTTACTTTTAACCTGCTTTAAGTGGTCACATGTCTTCAAAACTAGAAACAGGCTATGGGATAATGGGTTAACGCACATTTTGCATTACTTAAAGCCTGCTTTAAGCTATAATCTGCCAGGATAAAGAAAATATTCCTTAAGATACAAATTCATGCCTCTTACAAATTGGAACTATATTTTCTACTGTGGAGGAATAAGTTAAAGGCATGAAAATGTGTTTTAAATGGAGAAATGGGTTAACATCCAAACATCCCAGATACACTTCATCACTATGCTTAGATGATGATCCTTATTATATCCCTTTAAACACTTCACCACTATATTAAATTTGAAAGCCTACTTTTATATTAACACTTAGAAATCCATTTGACAGTCAAACTTGTATTGTCCAGGCATTGTAATTTGAGGCATCGAGATGAGTAATACAGGTGACTGCTAAAAACGGGATAAAAATCATGCAGAAAGCTCCTTATAGAACTTTCTGCATTACATCTGCCCTGCATTAAGCAGGTTTGTGTCCTAAACCATTGCCTAACACACTGTTTCTGACATAAATGACTTTTATTCACTCATTTCACTTCACTGTAAAACCGGTTTTAATTACTCCCGAGAATATAGTTTACGCTTTAATTCGAGAATGTCTCTAGTTTTGAAAATAGGCGACTTCTTAAAGCAGGTTGAAACTAAAGCAGAATGTGCCTTAAGGCACATTCTGCTTTACTTTCAGCCTGCTTTAAGCTACCACCTGCTAGAAATATTGCATGATGTCGCGAATTAATTCAAAATCGCATTACCCGAAATATTCATGACACGAAAAATACCTGTTTTACAGTACTTATAGAGACTGAACTGGCATTTGTTAACAGTTAGGACACCAATCAGACACCATATACTGTAGCTTGGCATCTAATCAGGGTCTAAACAATAGATCACTTGTACCGGTACTGATATTGCCTCATTCGAAATGCCAAAATCTAAATTTGTAAAACAGGAAAACTTTTAAGCAGACAGTAATTTTGGAGTGAGTTAATTAACGCCGTTATAGAACACTCTTTATCTACATCAAACGTTGTCACTCTAATGTTATATCCTAACTGGTCATTGGTTTTGTGAGAAACAATTCACTCACTACACTTTCAGTGTACACCGTAACCATTTTCATTGGATAAATACAGTAAAACCTCACTATTACGACAAAAAAACAAAGTTAATAGATTGTATAAATGACAGGTGATAGCTTAAAGCAAGGTGACAGTAAAACAGAAAGCTCCTTTAAGCAGTCACCTGCCTGAAATTAACGCAAGATAATTTAAATAATTAAGGGCTTGTAATAGAAAGGTTTTACTGTATTATTTGTTCAAAATATCACCTGCTTTAATTCTTAACCCTTTACCTGATAGCCTATTTCTAGTACTTAAGATAGGTGACTACTTAAAGCAGGTTGAAAGTAAAGCAGAATGCGCCTTAGGGCGCATTCTGCTTTACTTTCAGCCTGCTTTAAGCTATCATGTGCTATAATATAGAAAATATTCCCCATAATACATATTCATTACTGATTAAATTGGAACTATTTTCTTCAGCGGATGAATAAATCATATGCGCTAAAAGACGCTTCTATTGGGGAAAGGGTTAAATAAGTTTTTCTTCTCTATATTTACAATCTTAGTGTCAAATCTTAGTGTCAAACAGAGTGGACCCTGATCAAAACTGATTTGAATATAAACTGTTTGCAAAGGTCCAGTCATATAGTTTTTCCTCACTTATTGAGGTGTTTATGATTGATTTTATTATTATTAGATTTTAGATATCAAAGACATACAAAGTGCTCGAGACTGAAAGTTTATTTTTCCCACTATGTGTTTAAAATGTTTGATAATGCTATATTTTGTAAACTCTGACTATAGAATATTAACGGCAAGGCCAAATTTAGTCCACCCACCCTACGTCAATTGGATAGCCAAACTTCTGAAATGAATAGCTATAACTAATATTGATTTCATTTTGCAAAATCAGCAAATTACATGAATGCAATTATGGTAAGAGCTGGTAAGATTTGAAATTATTTGCATAATCTTGTTCTACACTGTGTTGGGTAAAATTGTATCAGAGATATTTGAGAATAAGGGGAGTTTTCATGCTGAAACACTGACAGGAAATTAGTCCACAGCATGGTGAAATAACAGTCAAACCACAATATCACAAACTCACTAAATTAAATGGCACATACTCACATTTCAATACTTAAGCAGGTTTAAAGTGAAGCAGAATGCTCTTTAATGCATATTCTGCTTTACTTTTAGCCTACTTTAAGTTATTATCTGCTATGTAGATTTTTTCTAACAGTGCACATATTCATGATTGTTTACCGGTAAATTGGAACTATTTTCTTTAGTGGAGGAATAAATATGTATGGGGTAATGGGTTAATTGAGTGAGATTCAAATGTAGCAATACCAATACAGATTTAGTTCGCCTTAAGCATCATGGTTTGGCTGTATTAAATAAAGTAAATTACAGTTGAGGCACTAGTTAATTGTTAAAACAAATACATTTGAACTTGTGTCAAGTGACCACTTAATAGAAAATAAATTGGATGCCAAATAGTATTATTTATTTCCAGTATTAAGCTGTCATTTATGTTCAGCAACCTCCATGACTTTTGACTTAAAGGTTGCTTTACTGAAGTTTAACTGTAAGTTTAAATCTACATGTTTTTCAAATACATATGACTTTAGTTTAAAAACCGATCATAATTTCAATAACTATATAACTATATATAGCTCACAATGAAAAATCTCTAATTGCCACCACACTTCAAAACTACAAGTCACAAAAGCTAAGTTTATCTACCCAGTTTGACAAACAATTACTTCCTTCAAGTCTCGTATTTGTTCTAGCATTGACTCTGTGCATGCTGGGTAATTTTTTCGTCTGCAACAATTATTGTTGTCTGCTACTGTTTTTAAAATTGAATTTTCAAAATTTCTTTCCAAAACAAGGTCAAAGTGTCAAACAGTTTGGATCCTGATGAGACGCCGCATCATGCGGCGTCTCATCAGGATCCAAACTGTTGCAAATGTTACCATGGTTTCACTGCTAGTATACTAAGAGTTAAACTTCTGAAACTCTGAATTAAAAATTTCTTCTTCTGAAAATGTTGTTTGCTTCATTATTATTATTTTTATTTTTTTCAGATTAAAAGAATCTGAGTGAAAGACAGTGGTGATCCTGATCAGGTCCCACATACATGTACATTTGTAGGGCCTGTTCTAGATCCACACTGTTTGTTATGGTTTTACGTCCAATGCCCAAGCTGTTGACTGAGGGAAATAAATTAAAATGTGGAGGATGAAATAATTTTGATTAAAGATTTAAAGGCTTTCAAAAAAGAGACACATTCACTTACTGAAATAGGAAAAAAAATCATCTTAAATATTTGTCAAAAGAATGCCCCCTGCCCTGTTCCAATAAATTTGAACAAGACATTTGTCAGACCAATTTATAATATTTGTTATCAGCTAGGGCATTGTGTACTATTCAATCACTCACAGTATAAATGGGCAAATATGAGATGTTTTAAATTCTTTGTACTGTATTCCTTAACCCTTTGAATCCTAGTCCCGCATATAGGCGTCCTTTTCAAACAATGTACATGTGAATAGTACACTTGTCCTGTGCAAACAGTGAAGACTCAGATCAGAGGGCTCCGAAAGGAGCCCTCTGATCAGGGTCTTCACTGTTTGTCATAAGGCCAAAAATGGACAAAAACAACCCTTAAAAGCCAGAAATGGACTAGACTAAAATCGAAACTGGAATTGTCCATTTAAAGTTTCAGGGAGGAAAGAGTTAAATACATTTTCTGATATCTGAACTATTGCAATTATAAATTATGTTGTTTAACCCTTTACTCCATAAATACAAATTACAGTATTGTAGACTCAAGTCTGTGAGCTGATCAATTTCATATATTAACTATCAAGATCTACACTATTAGTAGTGAATAAAACAGTAAACCCTGTGTTAAAAGACCATTCATTGATGGAATATGGAGACTTTTTAAAACAGCTTACTGTTTAATGAAGGACAAAAAATAATACAGATAACATATACAAGAGCTTTCTGTATTACCCATATCCTTCACTAGGCTGTTATCATTCTGTAATACTGTTCTAGTTATGAGCATTCTGCATTACTTTTTTTCACATGACATTAGGCACCACAAAAACAGTACTTCAGTGACCAGATTTTTGTATCAAATTGTGTATCCATTGTGTACCACCCTGATGAAGGCCTTTGTAAGGCCGAAACGTTGGTGAATAAAAACAGTAAACACAACACTGCCAGATTGTTTGTTCTACCAATTTAGAGCCTTTTTATAGTACTTTTTTTCTTGTAAGCATTCATCTACATGCAGAGATCTAGAAGCCTCTTCATTGAACCGTTACCCTTTATCCTATTTTTGGTGTTGAAAACGGGAAACTGCTTAAATCAGGTTTAAAGTAAGGCAGAATACTCCTTATAGAATCTTAAGGAGCATTCTACTATACTTTCAACCTGCTTTAATTAAGCTCCCATCTGGAAAGGTATTATAAATGCCTTTTATATTTCATGTTAAGGACTTTTAGATCATCATAAGCTGGGACTCCTTTTCTTATCGTATGCATAACTAAAAGCCTAACAAGGTGTTCACATATATTTTGGGTGAAGGGTTAAATGGTTTCTTAAAATGTAACCAATTTGAGTATGAAGCAATATGATGAAATATGTTTTCGATTCCAGTGTATGACAAAATGTTACGTTGGACAAGACTTAGTGTAAGGAGATATAATGTAGGGAATATTGAAATCAGTGTCATATTTGAACCAATAGAATATTTTGGTCTGCCCTTTTCACAATTGGCAAAGATAAGAAAAGGGTAATTTAATTGATTATAAGAGAGCACTTGAAGGCTTAGTAAACACTTGAAGAGGAAGAAAGGCTTGAACATTGTAAATCTTAATGTCACATCCCTCAACCCTATCATATAGTTAAACTTCTGGTAATCAGCATGTAACGACTTCCTAAGTTCGTATAAGATCCATTGCTGACAAAAAAAGATAGTGCAGGACCAAGAGAATACAGAAAGCCACAGAAGGAGCTTTCTGCATTACTATTGCGCCATATTAAGTTACCTTCTGTTTGAAATACTATCTTTTGTTGAATCACAGCTAAACCCAAATTTAAAAACCCTTCTGCTAAAATATCATATTGACACATTTTGAAAACATTGTAGACCCAGATCAAATAGTTCCTGGAGCTATCTGGTCATTGTCTACTGTGTTCTGTAATGGAATTTGTCTGCACTCATTGCTGGATGAACATTTCCTTATTTATTAGCCAATGTAATAGGTCAGATGATAGATGTTCAAAGTGTGTGAAGTTGAACAATAACCCTTTCCCCCATAGAAGCCACTTTTAGCGTATTTAATTTATTCGTCCGCTGAAGAAAATAGTTCCAGTTTATACCCTCATGAACAATTACAATAACAAATATTTTATATAGCCTAGCAGATTTTAGCTTCAAGCAGGCTGAAAGTAAAGCAGAATGTGCCTTAAGGCACATTCTGCTTTACTTTCAACCTGCTTTAAGTGGTCACCTGTTTTCAAAACTAGAAACAGGTTATGAGGTAAAGGGTTAAGCAGGAGAAGGGTTAACCATGTAAGAATTGTTTTTATCAAATGTCAAACAAAGCATGTGGGTCAATACTATTGGCCTTTGACACTTGATTGTGGTTTTTTCCTATTTGTCTAGTACAGAAACCTTGCTATTTCTTTTTTGGGTTTTAACCTCTACAGTACTGAATTATAAAATGGACTCCGCTATTTTTTGTGCCTCCAAAACGTTCAAAAGTATGACAAACAGTGCAGACTCTGGCCAGATGGCTCCTTAACATTTTACCCCATAGCCTCTTTCTAGTACTGCAGATAGGTGACCACTTAAGGTGTATTCTGCTTTACATTCAGCCTGCTATAAGCTACCATCTGCTAGAATATAGAAAATGTTTCTTATCATACATATCGATGACTGTATAAAGCGGAACTATTTACTTCAGTGGAGCAATAAATTAAATGCACTAAAAGACATGTTTATGAGAAGAAAGGGTTAAGAAGCCCTCTAAGCTTGGCTACACTGTTAAAGAAGCATGTACATGTTGCTTATCATTGTCAGGTAGCTGCTTTAACCCGTTACCCAATAGAAGCTCCTTTTAGCGCATTTCATTTAATCATCCACTGAAGAAAATAGTTCCAATTTTTACAGTCATGAAAATGAACAATAAGAAATATTTTGTAAATCTTAGCAATTGATAGCTTAAAGCAGGCTGAAAATAAAGCAGAATGTGCCTAAAGGCACATTCTGCTTTATTTTCAACCTGCTTTAAGTGGTCACCTGTCTTCAAAACCAAAAACGGGCAATGAGGTAAAGGATTAAGAAAGATGAAAGTAAAGCAGAAACCTTATATGTGAGCTTTCTGCTTTTACTTTTAATGTGCTTTAACCCATTCAAACCTAATGATGAGTTAAGGTGGTTCGCGGGTCAGCTTATTCTGTGTCAGAATTCTTTGAAACCTTGATTAAATTGAAATATACCATATGGAGAGTGAAAAATCGTTAAAATAAAAAAAAGTTACAGTGCCGTTTTTTTCTGACAGGACCTTTTGTCGAGAAATGCTCCTTTTTTAATATACAGGAATATTTTCTTTATAGAATGATATAACTCAATAATTTCTGTACATTCAAGTAAACTGTATATAGACTATAAGATATTGGGCAAACAAAAGTATTTCATGACATATTTTCTGGAAATATCAATATTTTAAAAAAGTCAAATTCTGAAAATCTCAAATTACAAAAAATCTAGCTGTTTAACATACACTAATTTTACTCTTATTAGATAGATATAACTTAATTCTACTAGTCACAAAAATTTAATGAAAATCTACAGTAGAATTTACATTTTATACATGATTTCCTGAAATTCTGACAAAATGTTAACACAAAACGGGTAACCTCCCATTGAGTTCAACTTTAAAATGCCGTCAGCTCTAAATAATACCATAAGTCAAACATGTAATAAGGGACCATTGAATACGGTAGCCTGTAGATCTTTAAAGGCAAGTGACTGGTTAATACATAACAAAAGTAATGCATAAAAGCTCCTTTAGGATCTATCTTTTAGCATAACTTTTGTCCTGTAATAAGCTGCCATCTGTTATATAGGCTATAAATCCTCACAAATTTAGCTGTCACTTGACTATACTTGCATCTGATATTATTCATTATTACTAGACTAAACATAGCCTGTCCTTTGATCACTACGTTATGAATTGACTATTCACTAAAATCGGACAATTTGTTAAAAAAAAGTTTTGAAGCGAGTGGGAATCGAACCTAGAACCTTTGGATTGCAAGTCAATCACCGTATCAACTGCGCTAATATAGAAGACACTGATGCAGATCAAATTTTTCTTTATCTAAATTTTCTACTATAAGCATGTGCCGCAAAGATCAGGTGAAAGTCATCAGCATTTCCGGAACTCGAGATGCGGGCCGCCCGCTGTCGAACCACCTTAAGTCGTCCTTACAAACAATTTACCTGTTAAAATATGCACCTATCCCAGTCACCAGAGAGGACCCAGATAGAAGGCTCCAAAGCCAGCCCTTTGGTCAGAAACTGCAGCAGACTCTGTACAGTTTATCATATAGTGTAAAATCATCCTTCAATAATGAGAAAATGGACTATTGATTTAATTGGAAACTGGAATTGTCCTTTTGATGTTTCATGAATGAATGAGTCAATAATTAGTTCCCATCTTTAGTACCAGCAATGAATGTTTATTTCAGGTCAAAATAGTGAGCCATCACTCATGATTTATGTTTACTGATTTCACTGATTCTCATTTTATCAGAGCTCCAGATAAGGGGAGTTTTTCAAAAACTAAAATCTTTATTTTTGCATAAATCCATATGTTGTAACTACTCATTAGAATCGTCTCTTTGAGATGATTCTAATGAGTAGTAACACCATAGGATTTCAGGGCTGCCATAAGTTGATAAAAAAAATCCTAAGATTTCAAAATTTTCAATTTTTCAAGCGCAATCTTCTGAATTATACCTTTAACCCCTAGTCTGTTTCTAGTTTTAAAGACATGTGATGCTTAAAGCATGTTGAAAGTAAAGCAGAATGCGCCTTAAAGCGCATTTTGCTTTACTTTCAGCCTGCTTTAAGCTTCCATCCGTTGAAATAAAAATCCGAAGATTTCGGAAAAATCCGGAGAAATGGCAGCCCTGGGATTTGATACTATAGTGAGTGAGAAAATGTTGGATTTGTTCAGGTATAAACTTCTTATCTGGAGCCCTCACTTTGATCATAGTGTGTTGATTGACATTGCAGTAAAACTGTCAAGTTGTAAGATGCTTCATGCTGCACGCAACACCAGTATTTAAAATACATTTACAAAGCCTTTAAACTTTGAATTATTTATTTATTCATACAGGTGTGGTCTTTCAAGTCCTCTTTATGACTGTTTAGTCCGGTAATTGAAGCCAGAGTGATAAGGAATTGCTATCTCTTTAACACTTTACTCCATATATATGCCTTTTCACGTCTATAATTTATTCCTCCACTGAAGAAACTAGTTCCACTCAGCTTAAAGCAGGCTGAATGTAAAGCAGAATGTATTAAACTCATGAACTAGAGACATTTTCAAAAAATATATTTCAAATGAAAACAAACATGCAGGCTCAAAGTAAAACAGAAAATTCCTTCATGGCCTTTCCATTCATTCCCTGCTTTAACGTGTCTTTAGAGCTTAAAAACTGCAAAAATTGTGTTTTTAACCTTTTTTCCGATTTTGATAGCCGACATTCTGTTCTACATTTTACCAAAATCTCCAAAACCAAACCAAACGCATTACACGGCTATCTGATCAATAAATCACACCTCATTAAGCACTCCGTAGTCCAGCCACGTGACCACCTAGAGGCGTTCTCCAGCTGCTGTTGCGTGATTTATGGGTTTCACATGTTAAAATCATTATTGAATTATGATTGGTATATTTTATTAAGGGTGGAGCTAAGGAAAATCTCTTATGAAATATGTGTCTTCTTATTGGTTGAAACAAAAAGGACATAGTTGAACCCCGGGGGTATTCGCACTGTGTCAGACAGTCAAAATGACACGCTTATCAGTTAATTGACGTTTTCGGCACCTCCTTATTTTCAAACACGCGGCATATTTGGACAACGATTGTGTTCGCGGTAGGGGTCCAATTTTCATGCGGTTTAAAGCAGATGAAAGGGTATTATCTTCTCTAGTGAACCATGTCTCAGAATGTTGATGAGGTTCTCCAGCTGTTTACAGCAAAGCATTACGTAATAGAAATCGACTTTAAACGGTAAAATATCTTTGATGTTACATAATAACAGTTGGAAGGGGAATTTTAAAAATCTGAGACACGGATCCCTAGATATGTTACTGAAGTGTATTATGGGCAATTTTAAAGGCGTTACAAATTAAGACGGCTTTGAAATCGCTGTTTGAATTTTTTCTAAATTTGTCTTATAAAATCGTAAAAAAATAAAATATTTTTTTAAAAAAGACATTTTGTGGTGACATGACTGTGTATCACTTAAACCATTCAGCTATAAAATGGGGGAATAAATTATAAATCATGATGATAAATAAGAAAAATCCGCTTGCAGTATCGAAACTATCAAGCTACCTTAACCCTTTTACCTGATAGCCTATTTCTAGTATTGAATATAGGTGACCACTTAAAGCAGGTTGAAAGTAAAGCAGAATGCGCCTTAGGCGCATTCTGCTCTACTTCCAGCCTACTTTAAGCTTCCATGTGCTAGAATATAGAAAATATTCCCAATGCTATTTATTCATGACTGATTAAATTGGAACTATTTTCTTCAGCGGAAGAATAAATCATATCTGCTAAAAGGCGCTTGTATTGGGGAAAGGGTTAAGCATGCACCTCTCAGGATGCAGGAACAAATTTCTATGACTTTTTACCAGGCCTGAAAAGGGCATCTCTTTCAGGAATACATGCATGTGCTAAAAGAAGCTAAGTTTGTTAAGTAAGGGTTAACTGTAATTTATCTGAAATATTTCATGATGTACCGTAAAACTTAATTTAAATGTATTGAGACTGTTGATCATTATTTTTCAATTAAGGCGAATTCAAACTACTATTATAAAACACAAAATTTATAAATAAGATATTTCTATTTTAAATTATAAAAAATATAATCTGATTAACTCTTGCCTCAGACGCATAAGGTATATTTCATATGATTATATGATTTAACCCATTACTCCATAGATATTTAATTTATTCTTCCACTGAAGAAAAAAGTTCCAATTTATACAGTCATTAATTATCATAAGAAATGTTTTCTACATTATATATAATTATAGCAGATGATAGCTTAAATCAATCTTAAAGTGAATCAGAATGCACCTTAATGTACATTCTGCTTTATGTTCAACCTGCTTTAAGTGGTCTCCTATCATCATTACTAGAAGCAGGCTATAGGTTAATGATATAAAACATTGTTTTTTTTCAATTTAAAATATTCTTGTGCCAAAGAGTCACAGGAATGCTCACAAGGTCTGATCATTGATAACAAAAGTGTGCTCGCTCAAATGTATAGCTTCTGATGGATATTAACCCAATACCACATAGCCTGTTTTTAGCTTTAAAAAACAGGTGACCACTTAAAACAGGTTGAAAGTAAAGCAGAATTGCACCTTAAGGCATACTGCCTTACTTTCAGCATGCTTTAATCTACCATCTGCAAGAATAGAGAAAAAAATATCTTATGGTGCTTATTCACTACTGTATGAATCGGAACTATTTTCTTTAGTGGATGAATTAAATGCATAAAATGTGTATCTATGGAATAAAAGAGTAAAGACAACAAATGCACCTTCTCTGTGAAAAAAACTTATTTTCACAAATTCAATGATGATTGTGCCAGTGTTTTCAATGCTGATTGTCCCATGGTCTGTTTTGCTTACCTGAGAAGTCTTCCTCTAAAGCGGCAAGCTGCTCCAGATTCATTTATTCCTGCTTCACGTTGTACACTCACAAACACAATACATCAATATACCTGCATCATCCTAACTCATCTATCCCAGGTCCTGTCACAGAAGTGCCTACATTTTCACTGTCTAACTAGATATCTCCTGTAACAGCAGACCATGTCAGGACAAGATGAATCAACACACTGTGCAGTTCCTACAGCCCCCTTAGTCTGTCTCCTGAGTCACAGCAGCCCTAGAATGACGTCCCCCTCTACAACTCCCTAATTTTGATTATTAATATTATTTCCCTTTCTTGTTCGAAGGACAAAACATTGCACTACTTCCACAGATGCTTTGCTCCCAGATCTGTTTCCAAACAATAAATAAATGCTGCTCATTTCATTCATCAACCAAACTTGTATTAATCAACAATTCTTTAAAGTTGCATCAATAATAAATTATCTCTTTAAAATAGGTAACAGCTTAATGCAAGACAAAAGTAAAGCAGAAAGCTCCTTTAGGAGCTTTCTGCTTTACTTTTGCCTTGCAATTAAGCAACCACCTTTATTAAAAAAGGACACTAATTAGTCTTCAATTAAAGGCCAATTAATACATAGTTAGATTGTAATGTTAGGGTAAGGGTTTATATATTGTCTTTGCTATCAGGTGTGGAAGCCCAATCAATAGGAAGTGTTCAGCCTAGTGTGCCCACTATCGGGCGACTACAAAAGCCCTGGGCACATTACCATGGTGGGCATCTGATAAAAACCTGTCACGATCTTGTACCACCTTGTCTACTGCACAATGTCTTTTCTACTGTACCCTTCAGTCATGCAATGTTGGATAATAGAATTAATTGTATAAGAATTCTTAATAGCACAAAAAACATTCTTGTTAAAATAGATTTCAACTGAAAATTTAAGGTTCAATGAAAATTTCTTTAGCAAATAGCAAATTCCGTTGAACCTTGGTAACTCGAGCTCACCTGCCTTAACCCATTACTCCATAAGATATGCCTTTTTACACCTTTGGTTTATTCTTCCGCTACAGAAATTAGTTCTGTTTTGAACAGTCCTGAATATTCCCCATAAGAATATTATCTATATCCTATGGTAGCTTATTAAAGCAAATTGATAGTAAAGCAATGCATGTTAAGGTGCATTCTGCTTTACTTTAACCTGCTTTGAGTCAGGTCACCTATCTTCAAAACTAAATACAGCCTGCTTTAATCTACATAATTATGCTAGAAAGTATATAGAGGATATTGAATGAGTGTTTTTTCAGTAATGAATTTATTGAACGAGTTGGATAAAAATGATATTTTGCGAGCCTTGGCGAGCAACATATCATTTTTATCCAACGAGTTCAATAAATTTATTACTGAAAAAACACGAATTTAATATCCTATTTATCACATAAACACCAAATGACACGAAAATCCGAACGGTCTTACTTTCACTTTTGCCCTCGGCTCTTAGGTAAACGATTCGTCATAGGTGTTATTCGGTTTTATTCATCCGTGGATAAAAACACCAATCATATTAACGTAAAGAAAATCAACACCATTACGTTGTGAAAAGACTTCTCTGATACCATATTCAAATTTTAAATTAATATTTAAATTAAAGTTGTTCTAATTGACTAAAAATGATCATTTGACATTAAGAATCTAGTTTCGTTTTCAAAATAACGTCAAGACGTAACATGACGTCATTATCATTGTAACGTCTAAATTTGAAAAACAGTCTGAGTCACTGTTAATACTAAAGTCTACGTAGTATTAAGTTTAGCCTGATTTGCAGCCTGAGTTTGCGAGACTGCTAGGGATAAAGTTTCTAGGACACTTCGAAATGTTTCAATACCTAGTGGTGATCTATGTTTGTCTAGATTCTCTTAACAGATTTACAGTCGGCGTAGTAGTCATTATTTTGGTGATTCGAAAATTAGTATAAAATATATGCCCAGTGGGCCATATGATTTTTACGGCCTCTATATTTTGCACGTTTATGTGATAAATATTAATATTACTTATGATACATTTTTAAGACTGTATTAATTGGAACAATGTCCTTTAGTGGAGGAATGAAATAAATGCATACAAATGTGTATCTATGGAGTAAAGAGTTAAGGAATGGGTAGAGACACATGCGGCTAAGGATAATGCAGTACACATTATTCTAAAAGGAGCTGTCAGCATTAAGCTTCTTGTTTTTACAATACACAGTAAAGTCTTAACTCTTTCCTCCCTGAAACTTTAAATGGAAAAGTCCAGTTTCCATTTTAGTCTGGTCCATTTCTGACTTTTAAGGGTTGTTTTTGTCAATGTTTTGAATTATGACAAACAGTGAAGACCCTGATCAGAGGGCTCCTTTCGGAGCCCTCTGATCAGGGTCTTCACTGTTTGCACAGGACAAGTGTACTTTTCACATGTACACTGTTTGAAAACAACGCCAATATGCGGGACTAGGGTTCAAAGGGTTAAGTTGAATCCTTCTCCAGGTATAAACCTGCTTATCATTAGTGACACTTTTTGAAAACGGTGAAGACCCAGATCAGACAGCTCTTGAAGGGCTGCTGTTTGAAATGGGTTGGTGTGGATTTTATAGGATCTGTCTGACAATTGAGTCTGCAATCTTTCCTGAGGAAACTTTTATTGTATTAGCCAATGTATTATTTAATAGTTCAGCTGTACATAATAGGTGGAGATTTATATATGAATATTCAGGAGAAGGCTTAAATCCACTATGATTTGTTTCTAGTATTTAAAGCAGGCTACATTCAAGACTTCTGTAGGAACTTAATGCGTTACTTTAAAACTATTTTATGGTCTGAATACAAATAACCAATAGTGCTGGTACCCAACTGTAGCATGAGTCTGCAAATTCCTCAAGTATTCTATATCTGTCAACCCTTCTTACTCTGAACAAGTTGTTTATCTAAAAAATATAGTTCACTTAAAAAACAAGCTGTCTGAAAATCTGTTTCCTTTGTACATACCTGAAAATAACTTCTGTCCCAATGACTAATGGATGTCAGTTTGGATCTGGATAAAAAAGGGGAGTAACTTGGCATCTTATCGTGATCAAAACTTTTTGCAAAAATTGTCAATCAATTATATCAGCACAAAGTAGGTTATTATTGATGACCGACTTAATGGTAAACATTATACTGTCTTGTTAATCTTGTAGTATGCGACCACTAAATAGAGTATCTATTGATAGTCTTAAATACAGTTGATTGCTTAATGCAGGACAACATAATGCAGAAAGCACACTGCATTACTTATATCCTGTATTAAGCAGTCACCTGTCTTAATATCTTCACACTACTCCAAACAATGGTTGTTTAATACGAGATAGACTGTACATTATAGCAGAACAGTCATTTGATTGACAATGAATCATTATAGAATTACATGGCAAACTACAGTCAAACCTCTGTGTTATGACCACTAAATTGTGTTCATTATTAGGTGTTTAAGACAGGAAACTGCTACAGCAAAACAGAAAGCTCTTTTAGGAGCTTTCTGTTTTACTGTCACCTTACTTTAAGCTATCACCTGAATTTATACAATCAATTAGTCTTTGTTTCAGTGGTCGTAATTGAGAGGTTTTACTGTGTTACAGTCAACATACAAAATTGTATGTTCTAATCCAATCAAAGGAAGCCTGAAGGCAAATTATAAAGTTTTATTACAGGTGATAGCTTAATACAAGACAAAAGTAAAGCAAAAAGTTCCTTTAGGAGCTTTTTGCTTTACTTTTGTCTTGCATGCAGCATTTAACCTGTCCATACTATTACAAAGAGTGGTTGCTTAAAGCGAGTTGGACTGTTATTCTTACAGGGCTGCCATAAGTTGACATGAAAAATCCCAAGATTTCCAAATTTGTATTCTTCAAGTGCGATTTTATGAATCGTACCTTCACCCCATCTCATGTTTCTAGTTTTGTTGACACGTGACTGCTTAAAGCAGGCTGGAAGTAAAGCAGAATGCGCCTTCAGGCGCATTCTGCTTTACTTTCAGCTTGCTTTAAGCTACAATGTACAAGAAAAAAAATCCGAAGATTTAGGAAAAATCCGGAGAAATGGCAGCCCTGTTCTTATGACTGACCTTATGTCTAAAATACAAAAGATGACAAGTTTAGACCTTTTGTCTACTAGGAACCAGTTTTATGCACCTTTGTACGAGATTCAAGTCACACATAGAATAATTTAGATTCTGATCTGGATCTGTTGAACACATAAAAGATACAAAAGAAAGATCAAAAGTTTAAAACAGGTACACATTTTGTGCATAATTTTGCTTTTCTTTTCAGCACTCTAACGAATAAATACTTTAATGATGAATGAGGAACTATGAACAGCTAACCTTTGTCATGATTTCTTTAGCTTATGGCCATACAAAACAAACCTGAGAACAAAGCTGACCACTTTGTATTAAACTGGTCTGAAACATTAGCCCCTTATTGTATCAGCTTCTTTTGAGCTTGTTAACCTGAGATCTTGACTCTTAGCCTGTACTACGACAAGGTAGTTTATATCTGCAAAATTGTCATCTGCATGAAGTTTTCAGATTCAGCAGGTACATTTTTCAGCAGACTATTAGTTATACAGTTTCCTCACAGGGTACATGAGGATTTCTTCCCGGCTGAGGAAAATCATTGTTGCCCGAGCCGTTAGGAAACTGTATAACGAATTTATTATACTGCAAAGTTTTCATTGTTCAAATTAAATATTTCGGAATTTGTCGTGCACAGCGCTCAAAGTAAACAGTAACAAAATCGCGTCAAAACATATGACGTTGAGCGTAAGTGACGTCATATGTTTATGACGTTGTTATTCAAAAGAGAGAAATAGGCAACTCGTATATAGACGATTGCATCAAACTTTTAAAGAAAAAATGTTACTATTGAAAGATCCACCCCGATTAGTTCTTATCCGAAATGGACTTAAAACGGAGGATGCCCGAATGAGTGCACTCAGTCCTGTCTAGCAGTCGGCCGTCTTTTTTTCCTGCAAAGACTGAAGAGCCTGTCAGCCAATGAAACAGCTGCATTTCTATGTACCCTGTCAGCTCACAGGGTACATGGGATTATGTCTACGGCTCGTTGACCAATGAAAAGTAAGGAATTTACTTTGCAGTATAATAAACAAGAGGGCCTGAAGGCCCTGCTATCGCTCACCATTTGTAATGAAGCCTGATAGCTTTACCTTTGAATTTCACCCTTTTTATTCTAAATCCATTCAAGTTTGTCGACCTACTCTAGTGTAGTAGAGTTCATCAAAGGCAGATAACTAGAGCCTAACAATACTGAAATGAAGCCTTTTTCTAGCATTTCAAAGTATATCAAGGGCAGATAACTATTGCCACAATGATTAGATTTCAACAATAATTGCACTTCTTCGAGAACGTATAGCTATATACTTTGTGTACAAGTATAATGAAAATCCATTGAAAACTGTAGTTGCAAGAGTGTAAACACTGTAAAATATGGCATTTTCAGCAATTCAAAGGTAGATAACTCTTGATCTATTTGTCCGATTTCAACCATAATTACCCGTTTTCAAACTCTTATGGTCATATACAATCTGGGCAAGTTTGAGAGAGAGCTTGGATAAATATTGTGGCCTCTAGAGCGTAAACACTGTTAAATATGTCATTTTCAGCAATTCAAAGGTAGATAACACTTGACCTATTGGTCAAATTACAACCATAATTGAACTCATCCGAAGTCTTATGGTAATATACAATCTGAGTAAGTTTGAGAAAGATTGGATAAATATTGTGGCCTCTAGAGTGTAAAAACCCTTAAACATGGCATTTTCAGCAATTCAAAGGTAGATAACTCTCTACCTATCAGTCTGATTTCAACCATAATCAAACTCATATGAACTCTTATAGTCATATACAATCTGAGCAAGTTTGAGATAGATTGGATAAATATTGTGAACTCTAGAATGTAAACACCGTTAAATATGGCATTTTCAGCAGTTCAAAGGTAGATAACTCTTGATCTATTCGTCCGATTTCAACCAAAAGCAAAGCCATCCGAACTCTTATGTTGATATACAATCTGGGCAAGTTTTAGAAAGATTGGGTAAATATTGTGGCCTCTAGAGTGTAAACACTAAAATTGTTGACGCCGGACGACGGACACTCAAGGATTGCAAAAGCTCACCCTGAGCTAGCTCAGGTGAGTTAAAAAGTTAGTCACTGTTGAAAGAGTGATCTCATTCACCACTGAAACATTGAATGAACAAATTTGAATTTTAAATAAATATTGCAAAATGCCAAACAGTGCAGACTCCAGTAGGAACCCTCTTTTCAGAGTTAACACTGTTTGCATAGCACAAATGTACTTTTCACAGGTACACTGTTTGATCACTACATGTATACACTGTTTGATAATGACATGTATACATTACATGTATACACTGTTTGATAATGACATGTAGGAAGTCATGTAGCTAGGGTTGACACTGATGGGGGACATTGAAAACAACTGCATGTCACTTTTTATACAACTTTATTTTTTTTATATCTATGGAAAGATTGTGTATCAAATCTTTCCTGTTCATGATCAAAGTGATGATATTTAACAATCAATGTTAATGGCCAATAAATAAAAATGCTAACTGATATGTATGATCATGAAACATCCAAAATATGTGCAAAACAAACATTGAACATCTGTTCTGACTGCATCGGAAATTCACTCTAACCCATGTTAAGCAACAGAACAGTGAAGAAGCATGGAGATCTCCTGACTTCTTAACTCTTACCAAAGTAGCGATGGATATATATGTGCCACAGTCATAACCTTTGCAAACAGTTTGGATCCAGATGAGACGCCACATAATGTGGCTTCTCATCAGGATCCAAGCTGTTTGACACTCTGACCCTGTTTTGAAAAGAAAGTTAGAAAAATCTATTTTTAACACAATAGCAGACGACAATTGTTGCAGACGAAGAAAAGTACCCAAAATGCAGAGTTAATCCTTTTCTGCATACAATTGTCTTTACTCCTTCCAACTTGCCCTGATAAAAGATATTGATATAGAAAAATGTTCTTACATCGTGAAAGGCGACTACTTAAAGCAGGTTGAATATAAATAGCTCTCTGCATAGATAGTTTTGCACCCTTATAATGTAGGAATCTGGTATATTCATCCTTTGCAAACAGTGTAGGTCCAGATCAGAGGACTCCTAAATGAGTCCTCAGATCAGGGTCTGCACTGTTTGTCAAACTCTTAAATATTATGGGGACAAACTACTCTACAGTCAACATGAACTTGTCATTTATTAGAAAATATTCAAGTTTATTTGAAACTTCAGCATGGCAACGGTTAAGTTGTCACTTGTATGACAGGCTGTCCTTGCATCTTCTCAAGAGTAACTGCTTAACAAAAGTTAGACTGTATTTACATAACTGATGATCTGAAGAAAATAAGGCTACAATGCATTGACAATATGGAACATCAAACTAAACAGTAACCACACAAATACTAAACAGAATAATAGAAATTATGTATTGGATTAATGTAGACGATTATTGAATTTATTTCAATTTAAAAATCTGAAAAAACATGAAAATAAATGCTGAGTGATCAGTGTAGAAAAGTTTTTATGTATAAAAAATGTCAATTTACATTTGTTATACAAGTTGTAGCTATTGTTTCAACTAACACCAAGGTAGATAACTTCTTCAATTATTTTACCATTCTGTAGCAGTTGTTTTCCTTTCAAATAATTTGTCAACCTTTTTGAATACCAATTTTTCTTAATATATTGCAATTATTAAATCTTCAATCTATCAGAATAAAAGAAATGTATTTGCTAAAAGTTTCATTTAAAACCAATACCATTTCTTGAGAAAGATTTCTGGCTACCAACTAGTTCCTCCTACAAGAATAAATTCAGAGCTAAAAGTACTCACTAACAATCTAATTTAACCCTTTCCTCCACATAATCGCCATAGAAACCTCTACCTATTCCTCCAAAATATTGCCAAAAATCAATAACTACACATGGTGTAGAATACAGGTCACAGCTTAAAGCAAGATGAAAGTAAAGCAGAAAGCTCCTTTAGGAGCTTTCTGTTTTACTTTTATCTTGCTTTAAGCAGTAACCTGGCTTAAACACAATTGAATAGAGGCAATTTACACATAATGCTATGGAGGAAAAGGGTTAAATCTAAAAGTATTCCTGTATAGAGACCTATAAATGATGCATAAAAATTATAAATCTAATGAAAATAAATCATTAAAACATATGCAGCAGATGATAGAAAATAAATTTGAACATGGAAACAAGAAAACGTTGTGAGATTAACATGTAACACAGATCACAACCTTATGCATGTCAGCTAACAGTTTACATACAGTAACAATTATAGCCACACCAATCGGGCTAGGAGCTTATTGGCTGTGTGACATCCAGGATTGAAGTACAGTAAATTCTAGCTAGTATAACCAATTAATTCGTTTTAGCCCTTACCTCACTGAAACTTCAAATGGACAATTCCAGTTGGCCATTAAGTCCAGTCCATTTGTGACTACCAGTATTTAGGGTTGTTTTTCATTAATGTTTTGTAATAGGTCAAACAGTACAGCCCTGGATCAGAGGGCTCCATTAGGACCACACTGATCTAGGTCTTCGCTGTTTGACAAGCGATCTGGGTCTACAATGTTTGCAACAAATGTATGCATGTATTCGGGTCCAGCACTGTAACAGTAACAGAAGAAAGTAATCTTGCTTCATAGAGACTGCTTAATCCAAATTGGACTGAACCATTCTTAACCCTTACTGTTCAGGACATGATTACACATATACAATATCTGCAATATGTGTTGCATGAGCTAAATTAGAGACTCTGATCAAGGTCTGCCCTGTTTATCATAATTTAAAGAATTCTTGGTACAAACTCCTCAAGAGTCAATGTAAACTGGTCATATTGAGGAACTGGAAAGATTCACTGTGAAAAGTCAGCAGGGTAAGGGCTAGAGACAATAAATAAAGCCATATTCCAGGGCTCCAGATAAGAGGGAGTAAGCTAACAAATCAAACATTTTCTCACTTATTCTCAGCACCAAATCCTATGGTGTTACCACTCATTAGAATCGTCTCTTTGAGACGATTCTAATGAGTAGTGACACCATAGGGTTTAATGCATAAATAAAGATTTTACATTTTGAAATACTCCCCTTATCTGGAGCCCGGTTTTTCTGAATAGTCTTATAATAACCAGACTTTACTGTAATAATAAAATATTGCTTAAAATATGGCGGCTATAACACCTTAAACAAACATACAGACACAATAGCCAAGCCAGCTCTGCTATGTCTAACAAACCAACACACCAGTATGTCTACTTTGCAAACAACGTAGACCTTGGTCAGAAAGCGGCTTCTTAAAGAGCCCCCTGATCAGGGCGTACACTGTTGTTGTTTTCTAATTTTATTTTTGTAAAATAAAAATCAGCATAAACTGATAAGTTTCTCAAAGTGGATTTGTCTATTTGGAAAATTCAGTATAGAATGGGCTTAAGAAAATAACAATATCGTAATTACCTCAAGTATTTGGACAGACAGGTGTAGGCAAACAGTGTAGACCCTGTTCAGACTGCTCCTTCAGGAGCAGTCTGATTAGGGTTTACACTGTTTGTCATTCAGATTGCACATTTAGATACATTAATGTGTGATAAAAGCAATTACGGTAGTTCAAATTGTAGAATATTTTGGTGGCCAATTTTCAGGCTCGTTATGGTTATCCAACAAATTTCAGGCATGCCATATTCTGTCCTGTATGTCTTATCACTTCAAGAATCGGACAAAAGTGGATAAACTGAACATTTCTACTTTTTTCTCCCTCATTTCTGCACGAAACCCTATGTTGTGACCACTCATTTGAATCACCTCTTTGAGACGATACTAATGAGTGGTCACATGATAAATATTGGTGAAAAAATAAGAATTTTAGTTTTTGGAGCTTTGTCACTTGCCGACATGTAATAATAGATGACTGCATCATATTTACAAACATAGAAACAAACATGAGTACAAGATATCTGTATGTTTCGAATAACTCGTAAGAATTCATAAGGGACCCATTTCATACTGTAAAGGCTATACATATGCTTGCATATTTTCATGAAAATTTAAACCAGTTGATACAGTATAACATTTTATTTTACTTTTATTATAGAATAAATTACATTTTTTCAGATGATATAATTATTTATATCTGTTTAAATACTATCAAACTTGTTTTAAGCAGCAATAACTCTTACAACACCATGGACCTGTTTAAAATATACTTCTTACATTTGCAAACAGTGTAGACCCAGATCAGAGGGCTCCTGTAGGAGCCCTCTGATCAGGGTATATACTGTTTGCTAATTTAGACCAGTATTTACTAAACTACAAAGAATTCCAAGTAGACTGATTCATGTGTTTGGTCGCTAAAAAGATCCACAAGGTAGGCTTAATAACCCACAAGAGTTACTTAAGTGTTGGATGAGGTAAAAGCTAAATTGAATGGCTGCTCAATACATATTTGACTGTTATAAGACTACACATAATTTACTTGAGTTCTGTAATAACATAGTTAACATTCCATTAAACTAGAAGTATTTTATATCATAAGTATCTGTAAATTACATGTACAAGAATTCAGTGCATGTATAAAACTACAAGCTTTCAAATAATACCATTTTACATGCTTTCAAATCGTCTTAAAAATACCATACTTGCTGTCATTTCAAGTATAATTTAACCCATTACCCCATAGCCTGTTTTTAGTTTTGAAGACAGGTGGCCTCTTAAAGCAGGTTGAAAGTAAAGCAGAATGCGCCATTCTGCTTTACTTTCAGCCTGCTTTAAGCTTCCATCTGCAAGAATAAACAAAATATTTCTTACAATAAATATCCACAATTGTATAAAACTATTTTCTGCAGCGACACCCTATATCAGGTGTAAAAACGCATATTTATGGGGTAATAGGTTATAATATATTTTAACCCTTTCCTCCATAGGAGCTCCTAGATATTATCTACCTACGCCTCCATATGTATACCAAAACATTTGGAGGTGCTAAAAATAGTTTGTAGCTTTAACTCTTTACCCCATAGTCTTCTTCTACTGGTGATCCCTTAAAGCTGGTTGAAAGTAAAGCAAAATGCGCCTTACCTTAACCCATACCCCATAAATACCATTTTTACGCCTTTAATTTATTCCTCCATTAAAGAAAATAGTTCAAATTTATACATTCAAGAATATATATCACACTAAATATTTTCTATATTGTAGCTGATGGTAGCTTTAAGCAGGCTGAAAGTAAAGCAGAATGTGCCTAAAGGCGCATTCTGCTTTACTTTCAACCTGCTTTAAGTGGTGGACTATTTTCAAAACTAGGAACCGGCTATGGGGTAATAGGTTAAGGCACATTCTGCTTTACTAATAGCCTGCTTTAAGCTTATATCTGCAAGAATTAAGAAAATATTTCTTATGGAATATTTTCTTCAATGGAGGAATAGACTAAAAGGATAATGGGCTAAACAAGATAAAAGTAAAGCAGAAAGCTCCTATTGGAGTGCCTCTAACTTAGTGCTACAATTTGATATTCATTTATAACATTGAATTTAAGTTCCAGCTTAAATTGAATTGATCAATGAGTTTATGTCGCTTTAACTTTCAGTAAAATCTCGACATATTCCAGCTTAAAGCAGGGCCAAGGTAAGTAAATATTTCTGCTTTACTTTTATCTTGTTTTTAGCAGTCACCTGCTAGCTGGATATAGGCGACTTGCACAATTGGCTATGGAGGAAAGGGTTAAGCAACAAGCTGTCTTCCCAGGTGTTTCTTAACCCATTACCCCATGAATACACCCTTTTACGTCTTTAATATTTACTCCTTCATTGTAGAAAATAGCTCCAATTTATACAGTTATGAATATGTATAATAAGAAATATTTGCTACAGACTTGCAGATGGAAGCTTAAAGCAGGCTGAAAGTAAAGCAGAATGCGCATTAAGGCGCATTCTGCTTTACTTTCCACCTGCTTTTGAGAGGTCACCTATTTTCAAAATGAGAAACAGGCTATTGGGTAATGGGTTAAATGAATGATCATCTATCACATCTTATATGACAGTAGTTAACTTTATTGCTTATTGTTTGCCAAAAGATCTTGGGGAAAAAATTAAATGAAAGAAACATACAGAAAGGAACATCAACAGAAAACGGCTTTAATGTTACAATTAACAGTTTGAATGGGTTAAACAGGTACTTTGCTTGCTTCCATGAGTCTGATCAGGATGCAAACTTCCATATATGAGCAGAGGATGACCTTTGACTTAAAGATTTAAAAATGTTAAATATTGCAAATAATGATTTTCAATACAATGTAAAAGTAAAATGTTTTATGTAATATTGCACTGAGTATGCCATTCAAATTTCTTAACCCTTAAAATGCTAAAGTTTGAAATCCTTTTCTCAAAAATACCTGGTAACCTTTTTACCATAATTACCCTAAGTATTGGGACAGACAAGCCTGAGCAAACAGTGTAGACCATGATCAGAGTCTGATCTGGGTCTACACTTGTTTGCCATTCAGTTTGCAACTTTTGGACAAATTACTATGTGATAAACTTTAAAGCAATCAGTTCATTTTTTATGATAATTCCAGCAGTTATACAGGGTGGCCCAATTTTTAGGAAGTTTACGGGTATATTCACTCTCCAAGGATGTGTCCCTCAAATATTAGAAACTGTGACAAACAGTGCAGACCCTGATCAGAGGGCTCCTTCAGGAGCCCTCTGATCAGGATCTGCACTGTTTGCAAAAGGTGTTTATATCCAGTTTTAGCACTATAAGGGTTAAAATAAGAGGTACATGATAGCCCTATATCACTTAATAACATTAGTTTTACTAGTTAAAATAAGAGGTACATGATAGCCCTATATCACTTAATAACATTAGCTTTACTAGTATTGTAAACAATGACATTTTAAAACTAGGTAACAACTGATTCGTTAACTCATTGAGCCCAGTGATGTATACATGTCGTTTCAAAACAATGTACCTGTTAAAAAAAATCCTTGTGCAAACAGTGAAAACCCAGATCAAAGGAAGCCCTCTGATCAGGGTCTACATTTGTCATTTTGCCACAAATGGAACAGGCTTAACTGAAAACTGGAATAATTGTCCTTTTGAAGTTGAAGGACTCAGTTAGTCTATATTTGATTGGTCACAGTTTCTCAGAAAACATCAAATTCATTGTTTTGTGTTCAATATAATTATTTTTTACCACAGTAGCAGTTTATAGACTTGTAACCCTTTTCTCAACAGAAGTGGCTTAGCACCTGCCTACATAAGTGTCACAACAGAATATGGTGTTGAATACAGGTGGCTATATAAGGCAAGATGAAAGTAAAGCAGAAAGCTCCTACAGGAGCTTTCTGCTTTACTTCCATCTTGCTTTAAACAGTCATCTCCTTTAACCCATTACTCCATAGATACACATTTAAACATATTTGGTTCATTCCTCCACTGAAGAAAATAGTTCCAATTCATAGTCATCATAAGCATCATAAAAAAATAATTTCTTTATTCTTAAAGCAGGCTGAAAGTAAAGCAGAATGTAAGGCACTTTCTGCTTTGCTTTCAACCTGCTTTAATTGGTTACTAATGTCTTCAATAATATAAACAGAATATGAAGTACAGGGTTAAAGACAGACTTTGTATATAGGAGACTAGCACTTTTGACTATGGAGGAAAGGGTTAAACCTGGCACATAGCGTACAGACTGCTAATACATCTTCCATTATCCTAACTCCTATATCCACTGACCAGTCCAGGGCTCCAGATAAGGGGTGGTAAAGTGCACAAATCCAACATTTTCTCACTTATTTTTTGCATCAAATCCTATGGTGTTACTGCTCATTAGAATCGTCTCTTCGAGACGATTCTAATGAGTAGTGACACCATAGTGTTTAAAGCAGAAATTAAGATTTTAGTTTTTGAAATACCCCCCTTATCTGGCGCCCTGCCAGTCACCCAATACACGCATGCATGTACAAGGTTCTAGACACACCCACTTTCTGCTCATTCATATACATGTACTATTACTCCACACCCAAGAAGGCACATTGCAACCCATTTCATCACAAACTTTAACAGCCATAAACTCCCATCAATGCTTATTAGCCAGTACAGTAAAACCTCTCTGTTACCACCATTAAATCACTTTAATTATTTTGTGTTTAAGGCAGGTGTCTGCTTAATCCATTACAACAAAAATACTCCTATAATTTATTCCTCCACTGAAGAAAATAGTTCCACTTTATACAATTATGAATATGCATCATAAGAAATATTTTCTATATTTGGTAGATGGCAGCTCAAAGCAGGCTGGAATTAAGCAGGATGTGCCTTCAAGTTGGCACATGCCTTTAAAACTAGAAACAAGCTATGGGGTAATGTGTTAAAGCAAGATGAAAGTAAAAACAGAAAGCTCCTTTAATTTTGCTTCAAGTTTCTACCTGTTTTTTTTATACAATCAATTAACCTTCTTTTTATTGGTTGTTATAAGAGAGGTTTTACTGTATTTGCAGTCTTCAGATTTGTAGACACAGGATTCTTTATTCCTGTCAATGTAGGTCCATGGTCAATTATGGTTAAGGCAATTAATTGCTCAGCAACTAATTTCCTACCTAGCAATACTAGTATACGATAATAAATTCACAACTTATTATATATAAGTTCCTAATAATCATTTCTGACATCTAAAGCAAGTTTAATATTCACACATGATCTACATGTAGCTGCCAGCTAACTTCCTCTTTAGATTTAACCCTTTCCCCCATAGAAGCGCCTTTTAGCACATTAAGTGTATTCATTCACTGAAGAAAATAGTTCCAATTTATAGTCATGAATATGTATTATAAGAAATATTTTCTATACTCTAGCAGATAGTAGCTTAAAGCAGGCTGAAAGTAAAGCAGAATGTGACTTCGGGCGCATTCTGCTTTACTTTCAACCTGCTTTAAGATGATCAACTATCTTCAATACCAGAAACAGGCTATTGGGTAAAGGGTTAACCCATCTCCTGCTGAATACTCAGAACTCTACTCACTATGAACATGATCTGTTATCTGAACTATTGGATTGGCAAGTGAAATGATCAAACTTTCTCCAAGAAAAGAGTGCACACTCCAGTCAGACAGATCCTATAACAAACCTGTGCAGACCCCGATTAAACAGCTCCCCTCAGGAGCTGTCAAATATGGGCCTTTAGTCAATATCTGCTATTAATCCTTTCCCCCATAGAAGCGACTTTTAGCGCGTTTGATTTATTCCTCGGCTAAAGCAAAAAAGTTCCAATTCATACCATCACGAACATTTGCCATATACATTTCTTTCTATATTACAACACATGGTAGTTTAAAGCAGACTGAAAGTAAAGCAGAATGTGCCTTAAGGCACATTCTGCTTTACTTTCAACCTGCTTTAAGTAGTCATCTATTTTCAAAATTATAAATAGGTTATTGGGTAAAGGGTTAACAGAAGGGTCAACATTGTACATTGTCTAGGAGCTGTCCGATCTGGGTCTACATTGATTTAAAAAAAAAATCAGTATATGCTTTTAACAGGAGAAGGGTTAAAGCTGTACAAATAGCATCAAAGTCCTTTTAGCTCCTCCACTGCTGTAAAAACTGTCTGCATACAAATGATCTTTTAATTTCACAAATTTCAATTAACCCATTACCCCATAGCCTGAATATAGTTTTGAAAATTGGTGACCACTTAAAGCAGGTTGAAAATAAAGCAGAATGTGCCTTAAGGCACATTCTGCTTTTCTTTCAGCCTGCTTTAAGCTAATATCTGCTAGGATATAGAAATAATTTCTGATAATACGTGTTCTTGACTGTGTAAATAGGAAGTATTTCCTTCAGTGAAGGAATAAATTAAAAATAATGGTTTAAACATCAATACTGGTATGTGTCTAACCCTGATCATGAACTAAACTTTTAAAACATATATAAATACGTCTTAACCCTTTACTCCACAGAAATGCATTTAATTCATTCCTTCACAGAAGAAAATAGTTCTATTCTATACAGTCACGAATATGTATCATAAGAAATATTTTCTATATTCTAGCAGATGGTAGCTTAAAGCAGGCTGAAAGTAAAGCAGAATGCACCTTCAGGAGCATTCTGCTTTGATTTCAACCTACTTAAAGTGGTTACTGATCAAATCAATAGTAAAAACAGGCTATAGAGTAAAGGGTTAAGTTGAAATATCTAATATCTAAATATGAAATTTTACAAAAAGTAGTGATTTTTTAATCTATCTTAGATTTATAGAGTATGACATACAGTCAAACTAGTGTTAGTGACCATTTACAGCGTCTGATCTGGATCCAAACTGTTTGCAAATATTAACCAAGTGGTGCTTAGCGTGATCTGGGTTAACACAAATATGACTGTTAATACAAACAGAAAACTGATGATTTTAGCACTTCATATCTCTTCCTTTACCCATTCTGTTTAATTCACTTTATAACATTCTCCCTTTGAGTCTACACATTTACACAAAGCAACTGAACACATAAAATGCACAAACCAATCATATTAATGGAAACATGCATATTTGGACCAATCGGAATGATTGTTATAAAAAAAAGTCTTGTAGGCAGTTATTGGCTACAATACTGTGATATGTAGTTATTTCAACTTGAAAAGAACCTCCTTAAGGTAGTACACCCCTGATGAGATGGTACTACCTTAATCTGGGTGAATCACTATGTTTCCTCGGTCACTACTTGAAGAGGACCATAACCATGTGTTATTCAAACCAGTTTGACATTCTGCACCCTAATGACAAATATTGGATCCAGAGTAGCAATCAGTCTGGATCGGCATCTCATCTGGATCCAAACTGTTTGACACTCGAATGATTTTTTCTGATAAATCACATCTAAGAAATTTTGAAATCAGAAATCTCTTATGTATGCAGCAAACCACTCTTATACACTCCACTACCACGATCAGTAGTGGACTGTATAATAGGGGTTTACTGCATACAGAGGAGTTATCTGATTACCTCCCTTTAATACACAATATGAACTTTTGTAGATAACAAATTTTGCAGATGACACTAATATAGCATGCAGAAGATCAAAGAGGCTCATCTTCTTACAACATGTCACTGTCCATAGGGCCAGCTTTATAGCTAGAACTATCTCCCCTACTATAGCTAGAATTATCTCCCCTACCCCCATAATACTGGTTTGTCCCTGTTGGGTAACCATAATTTTGTGGCATACTTGAATTAAGCATTGCAGAATTTCTCTGTCCTGGGTAAGGAACAAAACTTGACCCACGGCTTGGCAAACTATGAGTTGAACTCCTGTTAGCAGGTTTATGATCACTTTGTCCATTTTGCTGTTTTTGGCGATACTTATGAAACTCTCCTCTTAATTTCTCAAAGCGTCGTTCTGAGTCTGAGTATCTGCTTTGCCTGCTAGGTTTGGGATAGAGTTCAGAGAACCTACCATTGGTGTTGAGTCCATCCTGCAGTGCACTGAGCAGCTCATCATTATTGTTACTGTTACTAACTTGTGAGTAGTTTCTTAAGGCCTCTAGCAAATCTGACTCCACTGCATTGTACGAGTCAAATTCATAATTCTCATCACCAGAAATGTCTTTTCTATGAGGTGGGGGATAATCTAAGTATGGCTGGGCCGAGTCTGCACTGATATCGTGGTCCTGTGAAGTGAGATTTGAACCTAATCTAGATGGACGGGAATGTAACGAAGATCCTGTCAGCTGGGAGGAGGTGTTTCGGCTTCCAATGCCACTACTGATAGAGTCAGGGGTTAGATCCTCTCTAGGGAGGGTCCGATCCCTGCCCCTACCAGCAGCACTTCCAAGCCCTGAACTGTTCATACTTGTTCTACTGTCAGCAACATTGGGGCCCTTATAGTTCCTACTATCATGAGGGTATCCCCAACTAGGTCTGTCTCTAACAATGACACTGGGTTTAACACTTTCAGGTATTTGAGCACCATGTCCACGTACAGATGGACTTTCAAATGAGTCATATTCTGACCCTGACCCTCTCCGAGTCGGCACATTACCCTTCCTAGCTGCTCTTGGTCCTTTACGCACTTTATCTACAACACCAAGCAGCTGATCACGGGTATAGTTCATTGGACGCCCACTACTGTCACTGCTGCTCCCCCCTGATAACGTCCTTGACATTGATTTATCTGGTGATTGTTGCCTAGCAACAATAGTATTATCTATATCTCCAAAACTTGGTTCTTGGCTGTAGTCTGGAAGTCCAGAGTGACTTCCATATGGCACTCTTTGATCTGATGAGGGATACTGGCGTTGGTATGGACGATATGCTGATGATGGTAAACGAGAATCTGAAAAAGGTGAAGGCAACACAGAACTGATGTCATTTATATATGGACTTGGAGGTTGATCTAAATCATCAGTAAGGTAAGTTTGTTGAGCACTTGGCTTCATGGAGCTGTGTCGAGGGAATCCAGGTTTCACTGGAAGTATAGAGGAGATCGGTGGTGGCATGAACACTTCCTCTTCATCATCATCGTCTCCATGGTAACCAGGGAATGATTTACTATGATCTTGATTTTGAACAAAAGGGGAGAGAGTTGGGGTTTGAGGAACTGGGTGATGTAGTGAACTAGATTGTGGTTGTGGTTTCTGTTGGAATGATTGAGGATGGTACCTGACAGTGTTGTCAAGGAAACTAACATCACCATGACTCTGACTATCACTGTGTAATGAATGACCACGACTTCTCGGCCTTTCAGGGGCTGGGTAACGAGGGCCCTTGCTGTGACGGGCATTGGGCTGAGATCTTGAGCGATGTCTATTTGGACTTCTTCCAGAACCACTTTTGTCCAAAAATCCACTGTCATTATCATTTGGGGCGGCTGGTAAACTTCTGCCATATTGCACAGATTGATCAGGGTAGCCACTAACATCCTTGTAATTGTCATTACTTAATGGCACTTGACGTCCACCATCTTGATTGTACATTGTTTTGTTGTAAAACTGTGGGTCACTCACAAGCCCCGAGTCATATCTCCTATACATGTCTGCTGACTGAGGTAAGACAAAAATCCCATTTTTTCTCCCACTTGTGTCGTCACTATGGCGACTCGCTAAAGTGTTTCTTCCTCCATTCTGTGGGACATCACTCCATTCTGGCGGATATTCACTGAAATAAGATAAAACATGACATAAATATTACAGAAACTAATGAAATCAATATTTAAATCTTGAATTCCCAATTTTTCACCCTACTTCAAATTTTAAGAACATGTTAAGTATGTTATGCCACAACTATTAACCTCTTCACTTCACTCTTCACTATTTGCAAATAGCTTGGTTTCTGATCAGACACCACATAACACAGCATCTGACCAGGATGCAAGCTGTTTGACATTCATTACAACAATACTTTGGTCAGTTTATCTAAAATTAAATTGGAGATACAAGATTAGATGACATATGAAATCACAGCAAAGAAGAGGTTAATTTAGCAAGCAATATGAAACTGATCAGTACAGTAATAATATGACCAAATTAAAGAAATTTCATTTTCTGATGGAAAGAGCTTTACGTTTTCTACTGATATTTTCTAATATTATGGTAAATCTGGTTCTAATAAGTTTGAAATGCGTTTTTGAAATATAAAACAAAACTTGAGTTTCTTGAAACAAGTAGTGAAATATGCATTTGTGTATTGTCAAACAAGTATTTAACCCATTACTCCATAGAAATGCATTTTTATGCATTAAATTAATTCCTCTACTGAAGAAAAAAAAATCCACTTTATACTTTCATGAATAAGTGCCATAAGAAATATTTGCTTTATACTAGCAGATTGTAGCTGAAAGCAGACTGAAAGTAAAACAGAATGCCCCTTAATACGCATTCTGCTTTACTTTCAATCTGCTTTAAGTGGTCACATGTCTTCAAAACTAGAAACAGACTATGGGGTAAAGGGTTAACAAAAACTTGACTTGTTCAATATCAGAATACACAATACTTAGTGTATAGCCCTAGAGGTGAATCAATAACAGCTCATGCCAAGGGCAGTAGTTGAAATATTAACCCATTACCTAGTAAATATGCCTTTTTATGTCTTTAATTTATTCCTCCACTGAACAAAATAGTGTTACTTTATGCAATATTTTCTATATCCTAGCAGATTGTGGCTTGAAGCAGTCTGATAGTAAAGCAGAAAGCACCTTAATTAAGGTGCATTTTATTTTACTTTCAACCTAAGTAATAATCTGTCTTCAAAACTAGAAACAAGCTATGAGCTAGGTCATGGGCTAAAACCACCAAACTCTGTATTGAAACATAAAAAGGAAAAATATTTGTTACGGTGTCTCCCTATCTAGTGCCCAGATAAGGTTCTATTAAATACCCGGTAATTGAGCATACATTATATATGTTACAATAAAATAAGATTTAGAATGAAAGGAGAGTTGTGTTGTGTTGTGATGTGAAAAAAGTATAAGCCTTTATAAATTATAGCCAAATTGAAATAATGAAAATGGGTTGATACTGTGTACGGATTGATTGTAGTAAAGTATGACAATATGTTTGTTCGATATAAGAGAGCTTGCATACTATATAGTGAATCTTATATTAACCCATTATCGCCAAAGCCTATACATGTTTCTAGTTTTGAAAACAGGTGACCACTTAAAGCAGGTTGAAAGTAAAGCAGAATGTGCCTGAATGCACATTCTGCTTTACTTTCAACCTGCTTTAAGTGATCATCTTTCTTTAAAACAAGACACAGGCTATGGGGTAATGGGTTAACTGTATAGGCATGCATTTTAGTTTTTGTCTTTGAACATTTACAAATGATCTGTCTGTCAAATCAACCAACACAGTGCACTGTTTTAAAATGTTTTAAAAGCTTGCACACAGCCAGGTTATTCCAATCAAAGGGGACTAAATTCTCAATCAAAGGGACCAAACTCTAACAAAATCCAAAATAAATGCAGGGTGGCAGTGATGTGATGAAAAACTAGGGGAAAACCCTGATCCATCCAATCATGAACATTCTCAAAACATGTGTGATGGTTTTAATGGTTGATTGTAAGCAATAAAAGTCTGAAGTACAATAAATATAGTCATTGTCCTGTGAATTAAACCCTTTCCTCCAAAAGTGCAAATCAACACATTTCTCCATAAATACACATATTTATGTCTTTAATTTTTTCCTCCATTGAAGAAAACAATTCTACGTTATACAGACAGACATTAATATGCATCATACCAATTATTTCCTATGTCAAGTTAATATTAGAAGATGTAGCATAAAGCAGGTTGAAAGTAAAGCAGAATATGCATTCTGCACTACTTTCAACCTGCTTTAAGTGGTCACCAGTCTTCAAAACTAGGAAAAGGCTATGGGGTAAAGGGTTAAGCAAGATGAAAGTAATGCAGAATACTCCTTAGAAAGAAGCTTTCTGCTTTACATCGCTCCCTCTCTACAAGGACACCCAATGGGAGACAAACTTTGTGTTCGTTGTTCGGAGGGAGTCGTTATAGGGAGGGAAATTGACTTACATTTGCAAACAGCTTAAATCCAGATCAGACGCCGCGTAACGCGGCGTCTGATCTGGATTCAAGCTGTTTGTCACTCGTTATTAAGTTTTTTATGTCAAAATGTCCATATTGTAACTTTGAGAAAAACAGCAGAACACAATATTAAGCAGACGGCATTGCAGCCGTGAATAAGTTGGACATAATTGTCCTGTTTAGGGAACTACGACAAGGGTCGTTGTAAGGAGGGAGTCGTTGTTGGGAGGGCCGTTGTAGAGAGGGAGCACTGTACTTTCATTTCGGTTGTAAGTAAAACATGATCTTATGTGGACTAGTAAGTCTAGTGTTAATCTATGTTGTTTCTGAAGAGGAAAGGGTTAGGTAAACATATGCAGTAATTGATTATGACTAATGAACATATATATTTTGAGAGTGTTGACAACATGAGAACATCCGCCTGGTGTAGGGAGGGCTGATGTTTTAGTTTCTGGTGTGTACCTTCCTCCTCCGGTATTGTGTCAAGTTCAGAATGGAGGATGAAATAAACTGTATGTGAAAAGCATGTTGTACATAATGAACATCAAAATACACAGAGACATGCTATATAGCCTACATTACCACCAGGGCCTGGACAAATACAGACAGCATCACACACTGACAACATACTTCAACCCATTACTTCATAAGTAAGAAAATTGTTCCACTTTATACAGTCATGAATAAAATTATGTCTATATTCTAGCAGATGATAGCTTAACCCATTGTATGCTGGGTAATATTTGGTGGCAATTATAAAATGTCGTCTGCAGCGGGTATAACTCAAATATTTGCAAAAGATTTTAGCAGTTCCTGATAGAGTATTGACTTAGCTGCAAACAGTTTTGATCTCAGATCAGGCCCCACAATGTGGGGCCTGATCTGAGATCAAAACTGTTTGCCTAGAGGTACACCTAAAAGTGTATCCCGCATGAAATGGGTTCAAGCAGGCTGGAAGTAAAGCAGAATATATCTTAAGGTACATTCTGCTTTGCTTTCAATCTGTTTTATGTTTTTATGTGGTCACCTATCTTCAATACTAGAAACAGGCTATTGAGTAATGGGTTTACAGACTAATTACAAAGATTATGCCATATCAAATCTGAATCAAAACTATTTGAAATTGCAAGTCAAGTTTTCAATTTTTACAATCTACATGTACAATCAGATACGGGAAATTCACCAATAGTGTTAAATACAGATAGCAGCTTCAAGCAAGATGAAAACAAAGCAAAAAGCTCCTGAAGATGCTTTAATTTTGCTTTACTTTCATCTTGTGTTAGGCTGAGTGAACTGCCTTAAAGAAGTTAAAGTTGGATATACCGCACGTAATATACACTTGAAAGGGTTTACTACATATTTTCTTGGCAATTCCATTTGTCTCTAGCATAGTAGCAGCCTGTGTGACATTGACTCTGCTAGTCTACCCCCTCAAGCCCTGATGACAATGGTGAGCCATGTTTATGTCTATATCTTGCCTACCCCTATCTCTACAGTTGAGGATGTGTGTATGAGAAACATTTCTGAGAAAAAATCTGAAACAGGAAACCAGTTCTACATCCGTCCATTAGAAAAAAAGCTTCAATACATAAACCAAGTGCTTGATTGAACAATTGTCTAAGTGCAGTATCCTAATATCTGAATTTCCAAGAATTAAATTTGCAGAAAGCTTCTTTAGGAAAGTTTGATCTGCATAACACTGTCATCACACTTAAAGACAACAAAAAAACATCTTTTGAAAAGCCACTTAACAAATATTTGTTTTTCAATGCAACTACACATACAATTATCATTCCTAACAATGAGATGGTTATGCTCTTCTACATGCTTCTTAATGAAACACATATTTGTTTTTATATCAAAATAAAATATTGATAATTGAAGATATGGATACATTATGAATATAAACTATAAAATTATTTAACCCTTTGAACCCTAGTTCCGCAAATAGGCGTTCTTTTCAAACAATGTACATGTGAATAGTACAATTGTCCTGTGCAAACAGTGAAGACCCAGATCAGAGGGCTCCGAAGGGAGCCCTCTGATCAGGGTCTTCACTGTTTGTCATAATGCCAAACATTGACAAAAACAACCCTTAAAAGTCATAAATGGACTAGACTAAAATGGAAACTGGAATTGTCCATTTAAAGTTTCAGGGAGGAAAGAGTTAATGTACATTTGTACAGTAAAACCTGTGTCCAGTGGTCACTTCAAATGAGATGGTTAGACAGTCTATATGAAGGTTGCACCCAGGACAAAAGTAATGGAGAATGCTCAAATTCTTGCATTAGTCAGCAGCCTGTCTAAGACAGTTCCCTAATGCTGCTTCACTGAATGGCCTCGGAACACAGGTTTGGCTAAATAAATGTCACATATTGGAACAAAATTCAATGAGATATAACTTAACCCTTAGCCCGCCAAATAAATTGTCGTCTGCTATATTTCTCGTCTGCTTCAAGTTTCAAAGTGCTTCAAAGTTGCTCAAAATTGCTGAAAATGTTGTCCGAGTGTCAAACAGCTTGGATCTGGATGAGACGCCGAGTTACTCGGCGTCTCATCCTGATCCAAGCTGTTTGCATATGGAGCTATAGTCGTGAGTGGCAGGCTAAGGGTTAAATGATATACAGAACATAAGCAGATAAATAGGCAAAATTAATGTGTTAATCATTAATAATTATAATGGAACCTGATAGGATATGTCATTCCCTGATCAAAAACCAGCAATATCTAACCTTTACTTTAATCGGCAATCAGAGTTAGCCCCATGAAACAGGCATTGATGAAAAGGGTTAAAAATCTTCATACATCATCAGATGACATCTTAATTTGTGGTTATCCCTTTTTCACCCCAAAGGCAGAACTGTGGGATTCAGATGAGAAGCTGCATTACGAGCCATCTCATCAAGATCCACACTGACCCTATCCGACACGTTACAGAACCTAAGAATTCTTATCACCAACTTAATCAATAATCAGCAAAAAAGAAAGAAAAATTAAAGACACAAACATACCAGTAAAAAGAGCAAGGGAGGGATCACTTGACAGAAAAAAAGAGATGTCTTCATTCAAAACCAAAATAACAACAGGTGCTCTGGCACACAGAGAGACCACATGGGTTCACAGACTTGAACAAGACACATGAAACACATGGGACAGATGAGGCAACAGGGTTCTAGATAAGGGGAGTATTTCAAAAACTAAAATCTTTATTTCTGCATTAAACCCTATGGTGTCACTACTCATTCTAATGAGTAGTAACACCATAGGATTTCGTGCTAAAATAAAAGAGAAAATGTTGGATTTGTTGAGTTTACTTGTCTGGAACCCTGAGATAATCTTCCACAATAGACAAATGAATGTATCACATGGTATATAGCAGTAATATAGAACCATATTACACTGGCTAAATGTGTTATACATGCCCATATAATCACCTTCAATGAACATGCTATACAGTAAAACCTCTCTAATACGACCAATAAATTTTGTTAATTATTCCGCGTTTTGCAACAGGTGACTGCTTAATGGAAGGTGACAGTTTAACAGAAAGCTCCTTTAGGAGCTTTCTGTTTTACTGTCACCTTCCTTTAAGCAGTCACCTGTCCTTTATATAACCAATTAGCCCTCGTATTACTGTCCGTAATGGAGAGGTTTTACTGTATTTACTGGAGTATAGTACTGTTCAGTTTCCTACTGTATCAATCAACAGTTGAACCTTGTTAACTCAAACTTACTTACATCAAACTAACCTGTATTCCTGTAGTTTAATTACTATAGCAGAGCCCCAGATAAAGGGAGTATTTCAAAACTAAAACCTTCATTTCTGCTTTAAACCCTATGGTGTCACTACTCATTAGAATCGTCTCGAAGAGACAATTCTAATGAGTAGTAACACCATAGGATTTGGTGAGAAATGTTGAATTTGTGCAATTTACTCCCTCTTATCTGGAGCCCTGCTTTAGCTCAGGCTCAGTAAAGTTGAACAATGTTACATACTTGTGTTAATACAGTGCTCCCTCTATACAACAACACCCAATGGGAGACAAAGATTGTGTGTGTTGTTTTGAGGGAGTTGTTATAGGGAGGGAAATTGGCTTACATTTGCAAACAACTTGAATCCAATTCAGATGCCGTGTAACGCTGTGTTTAATCTGGAGTTCTGGACTCAAGCAATTTGTCGCTCGTCATTATGTTTCTTTCTGTCAAAATGTAAAAAATGTGACTGAGAAAAACAACAGACACCAATTTTAATAAGATGATATTGCAGCTGTAGAAAGGTTAGACATAATTGTCTTGTTTGGGGTACAGCCGCAAGCCTTGTGAAAGGAGGAAATTGTTGTTCAGAGGGCCGTTGTGGGGAGGGAGCACTGTAATGGTAAGATTGATTTAAGAAAGTATGAATTATCCAAGTTCAACTGTACACCTAAATATAATACTCTTTTTTCTGCTGAAGCTGAATAAGCTTTTCAGTTAGTAGTTATATATAAATATATTATTGCTCGAATATCCCTAAACCATTATGCAATAAATACACCTTTTTATGCCTTTAACTTATTCTTCCACTAAAGAAAATAGTTCCAATTAATACAGTCACGAATATGCACCACAATAAATATTTTCTATACCCAAGCAGATATTACTTTAAAGCAGGCTGAGAATTAAACAAAATGCACCTTAAGGCACATTCTGATTTACTTGCTACTTGCTATAAATGGTCACCTGTCTTGAAAACTAAAAACGTACTATTGGGAAAAGGGTTACACTCATCTCTTCTCTCAGGCATGACTGAGTCAGACTTCAAGTTTGCAACAGGTGACAACAGTTATCCAAATTCATCTACTGTTTCATAAATTTGGAGATTGCTTCATTATAGACTGAGAACATATTTATCCAAATTCATCTACTGTTTCATAAATTTGGAGATTGCTTCATTATAGACTGAGAACATATTTATACTAACTGATTACTACTGTAACTATTTTGCTGGTACGTGTAAAACCTGGGAACAGCAGCCACTCAAAAGAAGACGCCTTTGGAATAATAATGATATATATAGGCAATATCTTACTTAACCCATTACCCCATAAATACACCTTTTTATGTCTTTGATTTATTCCTACACTGAAGAAAATAGTTCCACTTTATACATTCATGAATATGTATCATCAGAAATATTTTCTATATTCTAGTAGATGAAAACTTAAAGCTTAAAGCAGGTTGACAGTAAAGCAGGGCAAAGGTTAAGCAGAAAACTCCTACTGCATTACTTTTGCCCTGCCATGTTTCTACATTGAGTGACCACTGCAAACAGTTATTACTGACTTCAGATACCGTAAAACATCTCTATTACGACCACTAAGTTATGTTAACTATTAGGGTGTTTACGATAGGCCACCGCTTAAAGCAAGGTGACAGTGAAACAGAAAGCTCCTTTAGGCTGCCACCTCCCAATTATGCAATCAATAAGCCTTCGTTTTAGTGGTCGTAAAAGCGAGGTTTTACTGTATATTCAAATGCAAGTCGGATATAGCAACACTTGTAATCACAATCATAATGCCATGTGTCCTAACTACAATGTCCAAATAAATAAATGGAGAAAGTACAAAAAATAAACAGAACTAAATCAGTTGAACAGTGTTTGGGCCATGCGAAGGAGTTCACATGATGATAATTTACTTCACCTTTTTTGTTGTTCATCCTGTTACCATGGTGATAGCAAGATACAAATAAAAACAAGTTACAAAACTGCAAATATACATTGAATATGTTACCCATATGCCATTTCAAACAAACTGCCTTACTTAGAAAACACATACTGCCTGATAGCCTCTGAGTTAAATAATAAAGGCGAGATAAATATTCCTCTCAGAATTAGATGTCTCACCTGAGTACAAGATTATAAGGCGTTTTGAGTTGAGTTTGAGATCGTTCACAAGCCTTTGATTGGTCAAATTTGAGCTTTTGCTCAAATCTGACCAATCCATAACTTGAGAACGATCTCAGACTAAACTCAAAAGGTTTATAACCTTGGGGCCCAGGCTCCAGATAAGAGGGAGTAAACTGAACAACATTTTTGTCTTATCAGTCTTAACTCTATGGCATGACCACTCATTAGTCTCTTCTTGGCAATGCCTATGAGCAGCCACACCATAAGGTTTGAAACAGATATGAAGATGTTAGTTTTTGAAATACTCTCCTTATTTTGACCCCTGGCCTAGCCACACTAGCATTTTGCAATAAGAAATTGTAAAATGTTGCCTTAACCCTTTGAACCCTAGTCCTGCATATAGGCATCCTTTTCAAACAGTGTACATGTGAATAGTACACTTGTCCTATGCAAACAGTGAAGACCCAGATCAGAGGGCTCCGAACGGAGCCCTCTGATCAAGGTCTTCACTGTTTGTCATAATGCCAAACATTGACGAAAACAATCATTAAAAGTCAGAAATGGACTATATACTAAAATGGAAACTGGAATTGTCCATTTAAAGTTTTAGGGAGGAAAGAGTTAACATTGCTAATGATGATTGCAATACCAAAGTTTTGTTTTTACTTCTTCCCTGAGGCGAGAGGAAAAAAGTATAATTTTACATGGTAGATCTACTAGCATCAAATTTGATAACCTGATGATGCCAATTTAAAATAGTTTGAAAAGTTTCTACTGAGGCCATTACAATATATCCCAGACACTTTGTACAGGATCATTTGACCTTGGATGCAATATTGGATGCAACAAAAGGTCAAGACTGCCTATACAAAGGTTAGTAAATTAAATTGAACCCTTCTCATACAGTGAAGAAAATATTATTATTTCCCAATAAACGTATTTATGTTAAAACACTTATATACATTGCAAACAATTTGGAGCCAGATCATAACTATGCTGGATCTGCACTGTTTGTCATACATGTAAATATTGTTAAGGCAGGGCTCCAGATAAGGGGAGTATTTCAAAAACTAAAATCTTTATTTCTGGTTTAAACCCTATTGTGTCACTACTCATTAGAATCGTCTCAAAGAGACGATTCTAATGAGTAGTAACACCATAGGGTTTGGTGCTGAAATAAGTGAGAAACTGTTGGATTTGTTCAGTTTACTCACTCTTATCTGGAGCCCTGTAAGGTATATGATATTATCATACTTCAAGTTAAACTATAAAATGGTCATTTTTGAAACAAAGAAGCATCCGTTAGAATTCAGCATATAAAATGGTTTCTGGTTTACATGATGACTTGATGTAAGTATATGGTACACTTTACAAAGCAGTATACTGTATTTTCTAAATAAGATATTAGCCCTTCTCCTGCTGAATATTCATATAGAAAACTCCGCCCACTTTCAGCAAATATCATATGAAATAAAACATTATAGATAATAAATATTATTACATTAACTAATAAAGTAACAAAACAAAATAGTTTCCCAAGAAATAGTGTAAACTCATGTCAGACATATCCTGTAAGAAAACAGTGTAGACCCAGATCAGACAGCTCCTTTAGGAGCTGTCTGATCTGGGTCTACACTATTTTCTAAAAGCATAAATATATTATATATTAGCAGAAGAAAGGGTTATCAAACTGCCTAAACCTGCACCCAAAGAAACATGCTTACCCATCCAAAATACTGAAATTGGTGGAAAACTGACTAGATGATACATGAACTACAGTCTCGTACTAAGTTCTATCTGACGTCACTATATACTGGTGCTACATTATCACCATCTGTCTAAAAGCAAGGCGGTAGAAAGCAGCAAACAGTTTAAGAAAAGAAATCAGTCTTGACGAGAAGTCGTGAGAGATTTGTGTATGGATTCATGTTTCAGTCTTGGCATCTTCTGACATTATATCTAAAGCTGACATCATTCTGCATTAGTACACAATGTGCAGTGATTATGGAATCAAAGAACAACTGGTTTAGGCGGTAAAGTGCTGTTAAATATGTTGCCCCCATGTCAATTATACTAAAATATTAACAATTAAAGACTATTGTCTAAGTAAAACTTTCTTTTTTAACTTCAACCCTTTCCTCCACAGAGTGACACTAGAGCCATAAATGAATATTCATATACAGTTTTGAAAATGGATGCCAGCTTAAAGCAATGAGAATGTAAAGCAGACAGCTTCTAGAGGAGCTTTCTGCTATACTTTCATCATGCTTTAAGCAATCATCTGTCTTAACCCTTTCAATGCTGCATTTTCAAATGGACTCATCCATTTTCTGATAATTTACCACTTTACACTGATTCTCCAATGCGTGTCCCAAAATATCATGAAGTAGCAAACAGTGCAGACCCTGATCAGAGGGCTTCTTCAGGAGCCCTCTGATCAGGGTCTACACTGAGCTGTTTCTTCAGGGCTATAAGGGTTAAACGCAGATAAATTTGCCCTGATGCTGTGGAGGAAAGGATTAACCCTTCTCCCGCTCAATATTCATGTACATTTATAAAACTTTGCCTTCTATGAGCATCAAAACTACTGATTAAATTAACTGAAAGCAGACCCTGATCAGGCAGCTTCTTCAGCTGTTCCATTTGGGTCTACACTGTTTCTAAAGGGGGTCATATAACGTTAATAGCAGGAGAATTTATTAAAATATTTCATTAAGTATTTTGCGCAATACTTCATCAAGTAATTTGTACTACATGTATTATAACAAAACAAGACCTTGCTGCAATAGTAGATTAGACATTGTCGATAACTGGCATTAGTGTAGACCCAGTTCAGACAGTGTTCAAACACCATAGCTGACCTGGGTCTAAAATGTTTGTAATAACTGGAGGCCTGTTTTCAAAATGTAGCTAAAAGGTCATATCCAATTCTGTTGATACCAGTTAGATCTGCCAACTACATATTACAGCTATACCTTAAGGCAAATATTATAGAAAAATACTTACGGTCTTGAATCTATTTCATCCTGTGGTCCAAGGTATTTAACATTGCCTGTGAAAAAAACAGCAATAACATTAAGTATGAATCTTGGGGGAAAATGGAAACAATTGTTTGAAAACTAAATACTGGAATTAAATGTGGAAAAAGGTAACTTATAGAAAAATACCCTATTTCTCACAGTATGGGATTATTTGGCAACATTTATTTTAATTTTGAAAGTATGAATTGAGGTAACCTTTGCTACCATAGTTATATTACAATCAACAACTTTTACCATATTTGGTTTCCCGTCGCTGCCTCCCTCTCCGTCTATTACAGATGACGGCCACCACTGCCAATACTATAGCTACCACCAGGAACAGAAGCCCTCCTATAATACCTCCAATCTCTGCCAATGACAAGCCAAACTCCTTCTCTGAAAACAACAAAATAACAACAATTAAACTCTTTACACCATACATAATCATGTTTACACATTTGATTTAATCCTGCACTCAAGAACATTTTATACAGTCATGAAAATGTATAATAAGAAATATTTTCCATATACCAGCAGATGGTAGCTTGAAGCAGGCTGAAAATAAAGCAGAATTAAGGCACATTCTGCTTTACTTTCAACCTGCTGTAAGAGGTCACCTGTCTTCAACACTATAAACAGGCTTTGGAGTAAATAGTTAAAAACATTTCCTTCAGAGGTCTTTTTCAGTATTTTTAACCAGTGGATCCATAACTCATTGACCTCTGAGATTCTGGAAAAGACAATTTCAATTTCCCATTAACCCATTACCCCATAGCCTGTTTCTAGTTTTGAAAACAGGTGACCACTTAAAGCAGGTTGAAAATAAAGCAGAACTTTCAGCCTGCTTTAAGCTACCCTCTGCTAGAAAACAAAAAAATTATTTCTTATGACACATATGCATGACTGTTAAGTGGAACTATTTTCTACAGTCTAGGAATTAATTAAAGGCGTAATAAGGCATATTTATGGGGGAATGGGTTAAGTCTAATCCGTTTTTGACTAATTAGAGTATGTTTTTTTCATTACAAATTGCAGAATTACAAACAATGCAGACCCTGATAAGAGGGCTTTTGCAGAAGCCCTCTGGTTAGGGTCTACACTGTTTGCACAGGACAAGAGTATTATTCAGTTACACTATTTACACATCACTTAGGTTCAATGGGTTGCCCTTTACCCAATAGCCTGTTTCTAGTTGTAAAAACAGGTGACCACTTAAAGCAGGTTGAAAGTAAAGCAGAATGTGCCTTAAGGCACATTCTGCTTTACTTTCAGCCTGCTTTAAGCTAAAATCTGCTAGGCTATATAAAATATTTGTAATGATAATTGTTCATGAGGGTATAAACTGGAACTATTTTCTTCAGCGGAGGAATAAATTGAATACGCTAAAAGTCGCTTCTATGGGGGGAAAGGGTTAAAGCAGACCTATTTCTTGAATGGAGGAATAAATTCAAGGCATAAAAATGTGTATCTATGGAGTAATGGGTTAAGCAGCTAGCAGTCAGAATGCTGAAGAGGTTTTCCTATGGCTCTTTATCAGAAACAGGTAGAAACATGACTAAGGGTCCATGCTTATGAAGCATTTGATTTGAGTTGAGTATGTGATCACTCTCAAGTTTTTGATAGGTCAGATCTGACCAATTAAAAGCTTAAGAATGATTTCAGACTCAACTCAAATGTGTGAATGAGAAAAAGAATGAACCAGTATTTCCGTCTTAAGGAAAGGGCTTATAAGCTTATTACAAGTATATCTTCTAATATATATATGGCAACTTGGTTCCAATTAACTTTTCTTTGCAAATTCTTTTCAGTCAATTCCATGTTTTACAGCATTTAAAACATCAAGAGGGGATTTCAAACAGTCAAACTTTGGTAACTCAAATTCAAACTTACCTGTATTTCCATGTTAACATGTGGCACACACAACTTTTAACTTAAGAGACACAGGTAAGTTTGACTTGTACAAATTGGAATTATTAAATGTCAACCAAAACATACAGATAAGTTTGACAGAAGCCAGTTTGAGTTTTCTAAGTTGTATTGTAAATAAACAATTTCCATGAAACATGAAAGAAACATAAATAAAGATTTAAAAAAAACCATTTAAACAGTAAAATTTAATGAAGTGGAGAAGTTTTCCACTGTTTTGTCACCTTATCAAGAGGGCACACTCATTTCTGTTATCTAACACTAATATTTACTATTTATACTCACTGTTTAAGAGAAGACAACCGAAGAATTACATTGGGAATTCATAAATATCAATATTGGGTTGGTTTTAAACATTGAATTAAAATTAAAAGCCTGTGTAAAACTGTCACAGAAACACCTGTTAACCCTTAACACCATAGCCTGTTTCTGGTATTATAGATAGGTGATAGCCTGTTTCTGGTATTATAGATAGGTGATAGCCTGTTTCTGGTATTATAGATAGGTGACCACTTAAAGCAGGTTGAAAGTAAAACAGAATGACCTATTAATTTAAGGTGCATTCTGCGTTACTTTCAGCCAGCTTTTAGGTATCATCTGCTAGGAAAAAGGATTTGATTTGATTTGTTTTGATTTTACGTCGCTTTCAACAGTATTTCAGTCATATCGCGACGTCCAGCTTATTACAGGTGGAGGAAGACCCCAGAAGCTCTTTATGCGCTGTTTCAGACATAAATCGGAAACTGGGTAGAACCACCGACCTTCCGCAAGCCAGCTGGAAGGCTTCCCCACATGAAACTAGGAAAAAGGAAGTATTTCTTATGATACATAACTATTCAAGACTGTATTAAATTATTAATCAAAATTATTTTCTTCAATAGAAGAATAAATCAAATGTGTATAAATGAGAATCTATGGAGTAGTGGGTTAAAGCATAGTGGAAACTTGAAAATGAAACGTAAATATAAGAACCATAACCCCACAGTGCCTTTGGTATGTTAACCAATTTAGTATAAACAACATTGTGACAAACTGATAGTGATTGGATATTAACCATTTCCCTCAAAGATTGTTATCAGTGTTGAAGAGAGGTGATTGCTTTAAACAGGCTGAAAGTAAAATTAAAAGCTTCTTTAGGAGCTTTATGTTTTACTTTCAGTCCGTTTCAAGCTTCAATCTGTAAGGAGGTATGAAAAGTTTTCTATAACTCATCATCCGGACATGGTAGAAGCGTGCAATGCAAATTTGCTATGAGGAATAATAGACTGGGGCATTAAAAGGTGTTTCCATTGTGAAATGGGTTAAAATATTCTCATAGAAAGAAAGTGCAGATTTGGTGGTATTTTGACAATTAAAGGTCAATAATTCTAGAGTGTCTAAAGTAGCCCAACTAGTTAAGGGTCTCTGCAAAACAAAATGACTATATTTACTGTGACAAAGTTTACTGAAGCTTAGAAAACAGCTGTCTATCAGAGAGAGAGGGAGACAGTAGTTGGTGCAGAATTTTGCCAACCAAAGGCCCATAACTCTATTGCCTCAAGTGATCTAGCAGGTTATTGAACTTGATTGCCATTGATTACCTATTGGTATAGTGACAAATGTTGTCAATACCTGTCTTCTGTCACAATTTATTGTGTCTAATTATATAGGGACTGCACTGTTTGCCATTTCATATGAAATGATTTATTGTATTGACAAACGATGCAGTGTCTTCGATCACCCGTGTATATCTTTAACCCTTAGCCTGCCACTCACGACTATAGCTCCATATGCAAACAGCTTGGATCTGGATGAGACGTCAAGTAACTCGGGGTCTCATCCGGATCCAAGCTGTTTGACACTGGGACAACATTTTCAGCAATTTTGAGCAACTTTGAAGCACTTTGAAACTTGAAGCAAACGAGAAATATAGCAGACGACAATTTATTTGGCGGGCTAAGGGTTAATGAAATCTTCTGCAAGCAAATAGAGAGAGCTCATTGCAATATCCAGGCATAAATGGGTTGAAAGAAGTGTACAATGACCACTCAAAAGAAATGGAAAAATGTTTAAACTCTTTCAACATTAAGTAACTTTTGTGGGTTATTAGGTTCCCTTGTGGATCATTTTAGTTACCAAAACATGAACTAAACTACTTGGAATTCTGTGTAGTTTAATAAATACTGCTTTAAATAAGCAAATAGTGTAAACCCTGATCAGAGGGCTCATTTTGGTAAACCCTGATCAGAGGCTCCTGTTTGCAAATGAAATGACAGAGCAACAGATAAGAGTAGTCTTTCAAAACTTAAAATCTTTATTTCTGAATTAAACCCTATGGTGTCACTACTCATTAGAATCGTCTCTTCGAGACGATTCTAATGAGTAGTAACACCATAGGATTTGGTGCTGAAATGAGTGATAAAATGTTTGATTTATTGAAATAACTACCTCTTATCTGGAGCCCTGTAATGAGTATTTTCAAACAGGTTCATGGTGTTGAAAGAGTTAAACAATGGTGGCTGTCTAATTCAGGTCGAAAGTTTAGATTATTCTGCGTTACTTTTGTCCTATATTTGACAGTCTTTAGGAGACCATAGTGTTTCTTTCCTAAGTGGTTTGACTGTATATTTTATTCTCAACTGATAACAAAATCTACAAACCATTTTATACCATTAAAATGTCAATCTTGTATTAAGTGACCAATAGTTGAAGTAGTATGGTACTATGGAGCTCTAAAACAGTTGACTGCATAATGCAGGATAACAATAATGCAGAAAGCTTCTATATGAGCTTTCTGCATTATATTTATCCAACATTAACCACCGGTATTAAATACTACTGATAGGTCCTCCTTTGAGTAGTCACTGAATACAAGATTGACTCTACATTTAACCCTTTCCTCCAATAGAAGCGACTTTTAGCGTATTTAATTTATTCCTCCGCTGAAGAAAATAGTTCCAGTTTATACCCTCATGAACAATAACCATTACAAATATTTTATATAGCCTAGCAGATTTTAGCTTAAAGCAGGCTGAAAGTAAAGCAGAATGTGCCTTAACCCTTTATCCCATAACCTGTTTCTAGTTTTGAAAATAAGTGACTACTTAAAGCAGGTTGAAAGTAAAGCAGAATGCGCCCTAAGACGCATTCTGCTTTACTTTCAGCCTGCTTTAAGCTACAACCTGCTAGAATAAAAAAATATTCCTGCTGATCCATTTTCATGACTGTATAAATTGGAATTAATTTCTTCCGCGGAGGATTAAACGGAATGCGCTATAAGGCGCTTCTATAAGATAAAGGGTTAAATAAGGAAGGTTGTTTTATAAAATCACCAATTCACTGTGAATGATTAAAATTTAAAAACCATGACAGATACTCAATATATACTAACAGCACAAACTGTGACAGACTGAAGGGTGCTACTTTCTTCAAACTTTACAAAATCCATCGTGTTTCTGCCGGGATGACAAAATAAATAGTTTTCCCACAAGGGCATACATCTGATCATGCATCAATTTGAACTTAAATACAGAATATCTGCCTACTGTTCCTTTGGTAAACATAACACATGTTACAATATATTTACAATATCTTGTTTGTTCTGAGAGGCATGACACATTGAAATCATAGAAGTCAACGAAACGATAGTGATCAAATGTGAGTAGGAATCTGATGCAAAAGTGATATCTTAGAGAGCATACCGGAGTATAAAACATTATAGTTGTAGTTACAGAACCAATGCAGAAAAACAAAACCAGGAGAAATAAGGTATACACAAAAGAAGACAAACCGTGTTTGACACAAGCAAGAGACAGCATGCCATAGAAACAATAGTATCACAGTGGTGACAATGTGTACCACCTGACCAGGTCATGTGACTCATCATGTGACTATCAGCTGATTAAAACACACCAATGAGCTTATGTTCTCTACAGATTATACTAGTTCTAATTACTAATTGAACCCCTTCACTGCATTACCCTAGGACCTAGGTACAAATTGTTATTTACAATAAGTTTGGATCCTGATCAAACGCCGAGTAAAATGGCATCTGATCAGGATCCAAACTGTTTGATAATTCATTACCATATTACTTACAGGGTTTAACTCTTTCCTCCCTAAAGCTTTAAATGGACAATTCCAGTTTCGATTTTAGTCTAGTCCATATATGACTTTTAAGGGTTGTTTTTGTCAATGTTTGGCATTATGACAAACAGTGAAGACCCTGATCAGAGGGCTCCTTTTGGAGCCCTCTGATCTGGGTCTTCACTGTTTGCACAGGACACTTGTACTATTCACATGTACACTGTTTGAAAAGGACGCCTATAGGCGTGACTAGGGTTCAAAGGGTTAAAAGACAATTTACCAAAAATTTAAATTTTACAAATGAAAACAGACATCGATGATGTCATTGTAGTAAATAGGTTAATGAAACAGTTGATTTCAGAGGCTGGTTCTTATTTCTTTTTAATTATTGGTCTAAACTTGGCAAAAATGTTCAGATGTTTTTTCTGACACTAATTCCAGTTGTTCAAAGCTTTGTACAGTCACATGATACTGACGTGGATCAGGTGATCAGTAGCCTTCACAGACTACATCAAAAATAGAACAACAAAAACAGTCCACGAGTACCCGAATTAGCGGAAAATATTGTGTTAGTTGGAGACTTATCGCTAGGTGGCACTTCTATTGAAGCTGAAAAACCATTAATGGAAGGAAAAGTATATTAGAAATGTTAGAAAGGAAAACATAGAAGCAACATAATTGAGCTGCATTGTGAGAAACAGAGTCATTAGGCATTATAAACAGTGTAGACCCAGATCAGCTGTCATGTCAGTAACACAGTATCTGATCAGGATCATCACTGTTTGCCTTAGTAGAATGTGGAATGTGGATGTCTTATCAGGGTCTGCACTGTTTGCAGCTGTTGAAGCTTGAATGCCAATGTCGGACAATGACAGTGTAGACCCTGAGCTGCTTATTTGTTAAACTCTTTCTATGCTATACTGTTAGTTTTCAAATGGACTATAACACTTTGATACATGGCAAATTAACTCTTTCCTCCCTAAAACCTAAAATTGACAATTCCAGTTTCGATTTTTGTCTAGTCCATTTTTGGCTTTTAATGGTTGTTTTTTGTCAATGTTTGGCATTATGACAAACAGTGAAGGCCCTGATCAGAGGGCTCCTTTTGGAGCCCTCTGATCTGGGCCTTCACTGTTTGCACAGGACAAGTGTACTATTCACATGTACACTGTTTGAAAAGACGCCTATATGCGGGACTAGGGTTCAAAGGGTTAATTAATGTTGATTTTTGGGCTATTTTAGAAATTATTTCAGATAAACACAAGTAAAACAAACAGTGCAGACCCTGATCAGAAAGCTCCTAAAGGAGCCCTTCTGAGGAAGGTCTACACTGTTTGCATTTATACATAATATGCTGGTATACCAGTTTCAAACATAGAAAGGGTTCGAGAAGAGTTAACTGTTTGCAACATCCAATGATTCTTTTTCTTGTGGAGCGCTCACATATTAAGAATGTTAGAAAATAAAATCATTAAAGCAACCAATGTAAGAAATTAATTTCTCAAAGTTAGTAAATTATTAGAAATATGTTGTTTGAGTTAGAATACAGCAATTTATTGATAAAGCTTGATTTATAACATAAACCATTTCAATACTAAATAATCTAAAACATCTGCTAAAAAAATTCTACTGTTGAAATTCTTATTTTAACCCTTAGCCCGCCAAATAAATTGTCGTCTGCTATATTTCTCGTCTGCTTCAAGTTTCAAAGTGCTTCAAAGTTGCTCACAATTGCTGAAAGTGTTGTCCGAGTGTCAAACAGCTTGGATCCGGATGAGACGCCGAGTTACTCGGCGTCTCATCCGGATCCAAGCTGTTTGCATATGGAGCTAAAGTCGTGAGTGGCAGGCTAAGGGTTAACTCCTCTTTTTTTAATATGTGTATTGACAATGTGTAAACATACTATATCAGAGTTACAAACAGTTTGGATCCAAATCAGATCCCTTATATTGTGGGTCCTGATCTCAATTCAAACTATTTATAAAGGTTATGTTACTCATCAATATCATTCAAAAGGTTAAAAGGAAAAGCCCAAGAGCAATAACAGGAGAAATCTCTTTAAACCAAGAAAGTGAGTAAAAATGATCTTTGCAAATAGTTTGGATACAGATCAGATATGCTAAGTTTCTGAACAGCCATCAAGCTTATTTTGTTCTACAAATACAGTGGAGAGGACTCAATTTCAAGAGCTAGTTTCAGCAAACAACATTTATCCAGTTTTCAAAAGCTTAGTTTGTCCATTCAGAATATTAATTAAGTTTTGTCCATTCAAAATATTGGATAAGTACTGTCCAATCAAAACATTAGACAAATTTTGTCCAATCAAAATATTGCATAGATTTGTCCAATGAAAGTTAGTTAAGCATGTCCAATAAAAATATATGATAAGTATTTCCAATCAAAACATTGCAATAACGGTATTGTTGAGTCAATCTATTGGATAAGTGTTGTCCAATAAATATATTGTAAACTTTCTTCTCTTTTTTTTTCTTCAGATGTTTTTACCATGTATGGATCCAAACATTTTGTAAAGGTCTAGATAATGTGTATTCAAAGGTTTAAAATTGATCTGGTTATGATGTTTACCCGACTTCTTCTGAATATTCATTCATAAAACTCTGCCCTAAACTACCATCTGGACAATTACATTGGCTAATAAAATAAGGAAAATTTTCTTCATGAAAAATGGGCAGACCAGTTTCAGACAGATTCAAGAGTTGTCAGATCTGGAGCTACACTGTTTTCAAAAAGTATAAATACTATTCTAACATGACACGTGAATTCGTCTCTATAAACAAAGAACAGGTCTATCGTGGTATACCTGAGACGGTATACCACGCTCTTCCCTACCCCGCTCCTCCCACGGTTATATGACATGACGTGACCACGTGTGTTCATACGTTATGTTTTTTAAATTTCTTTCGTTATTCATATAGCCCGTAAAGACCATATACTTTTAACCAGTAACGTTACAGTAATTTTCTCATTCTTCTGTCTTGTTTGATGTAATGTTTGTTCTATGCCAGATTATGGATCGGTAATTGTAAATTTGCTTATGGGTGTTAGATTCTTGTAATGCCGCGGAAAAAGTTATTCGGTCGAAAAACTTCATCCGCTGAGGAAATAAGTATGGAACATTTGATTTCCTTTCTAATGAATTTCCTTACATCTGGTCATGTTAGAATCGAAATAATCTATGTTCTACCGTTGTGAAACTGTATTTTACAACGGTCGGTCGTTGTGGTGCGCAGGAATTGACCACTCAGGCCTTTGGCCTTCGTGGTCAATTCCTGCGCACCACAACTCCCAACCGTTGTAAAATACCGTTTCACAACGGTAGAACATAGATTATTTCTTAAATATATGCTATTAGCAGGAGAAAAGTTAATATGTGGTAGCAAACTGCAGAAATATTCCGTGTGAGGTTTGAGTTCAAGTGACAGTGGTATTTGCCATCAGTTTGAACCCAGATCAGTTGCCAAACTATCCAAACTTAACTGATCACTATCCAAACTGTTTGATACTCATGTATAATGTAAGTTTCTCAGGTTTAAAGCCAATTTTTTTGAGAAGTAAAAATAACCTGAGCATATTATAATGATAAGTGATCAGTATAAAGATAATTTACAGCAGAGTCTGGATTACATATTTACTGAATGGGAACGCCTATCCTGCATTGAATGACCATTAAATACAGAAGCAACTTAATGTTGAAAGCTTTCTGTCAGCCTTTCAACAAGCTACAAGGTTTTGAGTATACATGTAGAACTAACTAGAACGGCTATCACTAAAGGTGATAAATACCCCCACTATGCAGCACTCTGTCACACTCTGCAGACGTTTTCAATGAGGTTTGACAATGGCAGGGTGCTGCCACCATCATAAAAACTTGGAAAATTTATGGCAAGTATCAAGTAAATCAGGTTGAAAGTGAAGGAGTTTGCCGTACAAGATTTTGCCTGCCAATTTCAAGACCAATTTCAAGGCCAAAGGTCAAGGTCACAGAGATTTGAAATGTGTGTCTTGCACATCTACTACACCTGAGTAACATCTATGCAAAGTATCAAATGAATCGGGTTGAAACTGAAGGAGGAGTTGACAGTACAAGATTTTGCCTGCCAATTTCAAGACCAAATTTAAGGCCAACGGTTAAGGTCACAGAAACCTGAAATTTGTGTCTTGCACATCTAGTACACCTAAGTAACATTTATGCCAAGTATCAAATGAATCGGGTTGAAACTGAAAGAGGAGTTGAAAGTACAAGATTTTGCCTACCAATTTCAAGGCCAAAGGTCAAGGTCAAGGTTACAGAGACCTGAAATTTGTGTCTTGCACATCTACAACACCTGAGTAACATCTATGCCAAGTATCAAATGAATCAGGTTGAAACTGAAGGAGGAGTTGAAAGTACAAGATTTTGCCTACCAATTTCAATACTAATTTCAAGGCCAAAGGTCAAGGTCAAGGTCACAGAGACCTGAAATTTGTGTCTTGCACATCTACTACACCTGAGTAACATTTATGCCAAATATCAAATTAATCGGGTTGAAACTGAAAGAGGAGTTGAAAGTACAAGATTTTGCAGACAGACCGACGGCCAACCAACCAACCGACAGGCTGATTCCAGTATACCCCCCTCAAACTCTGTTTGTGGGGGTATAATTATTAGCAGCAAGGTCCAAAAGGAGATTCTACAGCTAGTCTGAAGGATATACCTCACTGATTTCTTACAGGATCTACTCTACACTCTTTCCTGGGAATTTGTCCACCTTATTTTATTAGCCAATGTAAACATTTAGATGATAAATCTTCATAATAGGTTTTATTGATGCATATTCAGTGGGGTAAAGGGTTCAGTAACATCTTTTGATGGCCATTTACAGCAGAATGTGTCTACCTCAAGAGACTGGTATATGTTAGAAGCAATAAACTTTAAATTAAAATAAATTAAATTGGAAAAAAACTTGCAAATGTTAGTTTAATGTTTATTTTATTCAGTATGAAACAAGATTGGACAAGATGCTATGCCTATGGCAATCCTGTCCAAGGTTGAAATGTTGCCCACGTATTTTACCTGGTGCCACAGTGACTGTTACTGCATTACTGGGTTTGCTGTATGCATATACACTCCGTGCGAACACCCGGAACTCGTACTGTCTACCACTCTCCAGCTCCATCAGCTCGACAGATGTCTGTGGCACGTACAGTGGGTCTGTTTGCTGCCAGTTACCACCATCTATCTTATATTCCACTATAAAGGCATGTATCTTCACTGCGGAGTCGTGTGGGGTATTCCATGATATTGTTACACTCTTGTCATGAAGTATGGCAGTCACATTGACTGGGGAAGCTGGCTGAGGACCTACGTGTACAGAAACAGTAAAATCTTCATAAGACAAGCTCATTTAACCCATTGCATGCTTGGTAATATTTGGCGACCATTTTAAAATGTCGTCTGCAGTGGGTATTACTCAAATATTTGCAAAAGAGTTTAGCAGTTTCTGATAGAATACTGAACTAGCTGCAAACAGTTTTGATCTCAGATCAGGCCCCACAATGTGGGGCCTGATCTGAGATCCGAACTGTTTGCCTAAAGGTACACCTAAAAGTGTATCCCGCATAAAATGGCTTAAGTTTGAAATTCCTGTATTTCTTTAGCTGAAATTTGATAGCTTGAACCCACTTCAGTCAAACTTACCTGTATTTCTTATTGATTCAATAACTGTAACTCTCTTAAGTAGAACATGCTTGTATGTCAAAGTTATCATGTCGATAAAGCCACATTTTAACTTTCGAAATACATGTTAGTTTGACATAAACAAGCTCGAATTATCGAAATTCTGTAAAAGAAATTCTGGTAAGTTTGACTAAAGCCAGTTCAGTTATCAAAGTTAGATTGTACATGTTTATGCCCTAAGATTATACAAAACTTTTAAAAGTTTATATCTGCTTGATTTTAGTGAGCCAAAATATCGATGGATTTTGCTGATAAAAATGCATTTTGCTACCTTAATGTAAGGGATGAGGAATGAATCTGAATTACATTGACCCGCGAGATCCTATTACGATATGAAGTGAAATCTTCTCATGCATATCGCATCTACTGATGATTTACATGGCTCCAGATAAGAGGGTTATTTCAATAATTATAATCTTTATTTCTGCTTTAAACCCTATGGTGTCACTACTCATTACGAGACGATTCTAATGAGTAGTAACACCATAGGATTTGATGATAAATTAAGTGAAATGGTTCTGGATTAATGCAGATTACAACCTCTTATCTGGCGCCTTGGATTTACACAAAGTAATGCTAGTAGCAGGAGATGGGTTAAAAGTTAATTAGTCAGTGAAACAATTTGACTCGCTTGGAAACAAAAATATTAGTTATATACAGATGGATAAAATCTTGAATCCATACACTCTTAGGCTTGAGACTTAAAAATTCAAAGGCTTTGTTGTAGTTCCCATCATCAGTCTTTTTTGCAGACGCTGGGAGCCAGTCAAAAGGGTGAAACTTTATTCTTTAATCTCAAACCCAAGATATTTTGCCAGAGTATTCCAGGGGCCCCATAAGCTTATAAACCGTTTGATACAAGTCTGAGATTGTTCTCAAGCTTTTGATTGGTCAGGTTTGGGCAGAATACTCAAATCTGACTAATCAAAAGTTTGAGAACAATCTCAGACTCAACTCAAATGCTATATGAGCACTGGGCCATGACCTTCTATGTACATACCATCTGGGTTTCTGATATTTGGCAGGTAGGTTGTGCCATTCGGTAACCTTGGCAATCTATCATCCGTGCCAGCAACATAGCCTGTAAAAGCCACAACATTAGCATACATGTATATGAGAGACGAGAGTATGGAAGCTAGAGACATGGTCATTGGAGATAGGAAGCCTGATCCTTCAAACAGTGGAATGTGCCAAAATAGGACTAGTCTATAGACCAGGAAGGAGAAGCGGGTGATTAATAACTGGCCAATGTTGGTCAATTCCGTACTCTACATAGAGCGATCGGCTATTCTCCACAACTGACAGTCCGTACCAAATCTTGCTTGAGCAGGTTTAGTATGGAGCATCAATTGACAACAATGGTCAATCGCTCTACATAGAGAATGTGATAAGGCTGCCAAATGTAAGCTTTAAACAAACTTGTAAGGAATTGTGTGGACTAAAAGTTGGTGGTGAATTGGCTCTTAGCATGCTAAATGTGAAATCATGATAACCTTTGCAAACAGTTTGAATCCTGATGAGACGCCATGTAACATGGCGTCACATCAGGATCCAAACTGTTTGACAATTCTATTTTGACAATTCTATTTTAAGACCAGTAACCAATGGCAACTGTTGCAGATGAAAACTTTCATAGAGTTGAGAATATGTGACAGTGATGAGTGAGTACTGTTTAAAATGAAGTTGTGAGAATTTGTGACTGTGCTTACATGCAGAAAGCATGCCTAGTATCACTGTAAAGTTTCTTGCAGGAATTTGTTTAATACCTATAAACAAATGTGAATAACCCTTTCCCTCATAAATATACTGTAAAACCGGTTTTATTCGCGAGAATATAATTTACGGGTTAATTCACAAATGTGTTGCCTCGCGTCTCTAGTTTTGAAAATGGGTGACTTCTTAAAGCAGGTTGAAAGTAAAGCAGAATGTGACTTATTCATTCTGCTTTAATTTCAGCCTGCTTTAAGATACTATCTGCTAAAATTTGGAGAAAATTTCTATCCTACATCAACACTCATGGTGGATTCTTATAATCTTGCATGACCTAAAACCCTATCTTCCATGCCTGACAATGGGAGAAAACCCTGTTCATGACTTCTATGTATCTTTCTACACAAGAAGATCTTAAAGAATTTTACTAACTTGTGTCTTCTCATTGACTCCTAGCGATGAGTATATCATTTACAAAACATACAACTATGAAGAGTACACTTGTCCTATGCAAACAGTGTAGACCAATATCAGAGGGATCCTATAGGAGTCCTCTGATCAGAGTCTGCACTGTTTGTCATTTTGCAATATAGTTACAATCAACCCAAAGAATGTGAAAATGGACTAGACGTAATTGGAAACTAGAATTTCCATTTTAAGTTTATGGGGTGAATGATTTAATGGTTAATGCTGACAACTACTGACATCTCCTCCCCAGTCCAGATTTATAGGTACCCTTTGTATCAAGGGTTCTGTATACAGGGGAAACATTTCAACACTTTCTCCTTCGTGTCTCCACCAAACCCCTGTTGTCACTACTCATTAGAAGCATATATCTCTTGGAAATGAATCTAATGAGTAATCAGGGCTCCAGATAAGAGCGAGTAATCGTGAACAAATCAATATTTTCTCACTCATTTCAGCAACAAATCCTATATATAGTGTTACTTCTCATTAAAACTGTTTTGAAGAGACGATTCTAATGAGTAGTGACACCATAGGGTTTAGTGCAGAAATAAAGATTTGAGTTTTTGAAATACTCCCCTTATCTGGAGCCCTGAGTAGTCACAACAAGCTGTTTGGCAAAGACAGAATTAGTGTTTGAAGCACCCCCTTTATCTGCAACTAAGAAATAGAAACGTTTTTTGGCCACAAATTTGAAGGAACATTTTCCCTCTCTCTACAAATTGCAAATCAATTCAAGAATTATTGCAGGAACACCTGTTTGAGAAAAGACATTTTGTTATGTGATATACGTATAACTAAACTACACTTGTATTAATATTCTACGAAAAGACGAAATTAAATCTTGGCAACTTATACTGCATGCTGATTAGTTGTTAGTAGAGTTTGTTTAGTACAATCTAAAAGCAAAACTTATGGTTTTACAGATCACAGAATGAGACTTAAGTTGAAATGTTAGTGAATGTTATAAACAAGTGAAAATTACAGAAGAAAATACACAAACTATGTTTCATGCCACATGCATGTTAGTTTTCTGATTATTCCAATTTCATTCAGTGTGCATTTATAGCCACCTAGACTACGTGGCTTCCTTAAACAAGATGACAAAACCATGAGGGAATGTTAACACATTTGTACCAGGGATTGTAAAACACCATTCGATCTTTCCCAACAAATTCATTTACTCAGGGCTACAGATAAGTAGGAGTAAAACTGAACAAATCTAATAATTTCTCACTCATTTCAGCACCAAGTCCTATGGTGTCACTACTCATTAGAATCATCTCCAAGAGAGGATTCTAATGAGTCGTGACACCATAGGGTTTAATGTAGGAATAAAGATTTTACTTTTTGAAATACTCCCCTGATCTGGAGTATGAATCTACACCTTTTGCAAAATCTCTTTTCTTTTTCATGGCAAGGTTTATATCTATTGCAAACAGCTTGGGGTTAGGTTAGATGCCAAATAAATTGGTATCTGATCAGGCTCCAAACTGTTTGCCACTCACATTTAAGTAAATCATCAATGACTAAAACAATGTATGATTTTCTACATACTTTTGCATTGATTTTATTCATATTCATTTATAAGGAAAAGATAAATGTTTTTCCCCACTGAATTGGAAATGTTCTACAATTTTAATTTCATTCTTATCAATTTGAAAGTTTTGTCTGTTTTACAACTTCCTATCCTTCCCACCTTTCCCAAATGTGTTAAGCATGTGCATACCTTTTCCACTAGTGCATTGACTCTAAATAATTCACATACAAACTTGTGTTAAGCTCGACTTTGAAGTACAGTAAAACCTCTCTATTAGGACCACTAAAAAGAAAGACAACTGATTGTATAAAAGACAGCTTAAAACAAGGTGACAGTAAAACAGAAAGAACAGAAAGCTCCTAAAGGAGCTTTATGTTTTACTGTCACCTTGTTTTAAGCAGTTACCTGTTGTAAACACCTGATAATTAACACAACACAGTGGTCGTAATAGAGAGTTTTACTGTATGGATTTTTTTTAAAAACAGATGATGACTAAACTCATTGAACCCTAGGGACAAGACTTAGTATACTTGTCCTTTACATACAGTGTACCTGTGAATAGTACACTTGCCCAATGCAAAAAGAGTAGACCCAGATCAGAGGGCAATCCTAATGGAACCCTCCGATGTGGGTCTGCAGTCTTTGTAATTTTGCAATGTGATGTAGAAAACCAGACTGTAGAATGGACTTGACTTAATTTGATACAGGAATTGATCATTTGAAGTCTCAGGGGTGAATGAGTTAATGTAGAACAAGAGTAATGCTGAAAGCTTTTATAGTAATTGTAGCTTTCTGCATTATTTTATCTGCACCCAGCTATCACCCATCTTAAATACTGTCTAAAGGTCATATTTTCTGAAAAGCAGCTAAGCACAAGTTTAAGTTTTCATATAACTAAAATCAAATAATTCTATTCTATGAAACTTAAAACAATCAAATGAAAAATAAAACAACACAAGTAAATATTAGGGGATTTTAGGATATTTTAGATTACAGCATAAACTCTCTATTACGGCCACTAAAAAGAAGGCTAGCATAAAATTTAGGTGACAGCTTAAAGCAAGGTGAACGTAAAACAGAAAGCTCCTAAAGGAGCTTTCTGTTTTACTGTCACCTTGCTTTAAGCAGTCATCTTCCATAAATACAAGATAATTAACACAATTTATTGGTCGTAACAGAGAGGCGTTACTGTACTCTTCCTGAGAAGTTTACTCTTGGAAAGTGAATGAGTACTGGCCAGTAAACTGTGACCAGGTTGTCGGATTCTATTCTTTGCTTATTAACCCATTACCCCATAGACTGTTTCTAGTTTTTAAGACATGTGACCACTTTAGGTGTATCTATGGAGTAATGAGTTAAACCAATGATGCACTATATGCTTGCCAATACGAATACTTTCACTTGCTGATGATTCTAAGCATCAAACATTGTAGACTCGTACCAACCACCAATTTTCGAACACAGCAGATATTATGAGCCTACACTGTACGTATAATATATTATCATACCCCAACCCAGGCAAAAGAAAATGAAAATGGTAACTAAAAAATGTAATGAGTTAGCTAACTAACATTTAGGACAATTTATCAGTATGCACAACATCAAAGTTAGAACAACACTCTGGGGAAACTACAACTTAGAAACTGTGTAAAGTTGTAGGGAAGATCACATAAATCTCGGGACGCCAAATAAAAGCAATGCCAAAATAACTTTCAGTACAAACTTGATAGTCCTTCAACTTCAGAAATGCTCACGCTAAACACTAGAAATTCAAATGAACTATCTCAATACAAAAACTGCACATAATATTCCTCTACTAAATAACAGAGGTCTGCTAATTAAACAAGGCAGCTAGCTGCAAGCAGGATCTGGCCTCTCAAAGGTTTGTTGAAGAAAGCAGTCCAACTTATGGTATGCACTTGGAAGAATTTTCATAAATTTCTTGAAAATTGGGCCACCCTGTATAACTGCTGTAATTATCCTAAAATTTGAACGAATTGCTTTTATCATACAGTATATCAGGGCTGCCATAAGTTGACATGAAAAATCCTAAGATTTCCAAACTTGCATTTTTCAAGTGTGATTTCTTGAATCGTACCTATACCCTATCGCCTATTTTTTAGTTTTGTTGACATGTGGCTGCGTAAGGCAGGCTGGAAGTAAAGCAGAATGCGCCTTAAGGCACATTCTGCTTTACTTTCAGCCTGCTTTAAGCTACCATGTACTGGGAAAAAATCCGAAGATTTAGGAAAAATCTGGAGAAATAGCAGCCCTGGTATATTGTCCAAAAGGTGTAAACTGAATGGCAAACAGTGTAGACCCAACCAGACTGTTCCTGAGGGATAAGTCTGATCAGTGTCTACAATGTTTGCTCAGTCCTGTCTGTTGCAATACAGAGGGTGCAAATGATGTTATATTTAGAGCATTATAAAACATTTTCCAAGGCCAATCAGTGTATTTTACAAAAGGCAAAAGTATAATTATCGTGGGAAGAATTTCTTCAGATTAAGTTATGGGTAAAAATTGAAAGAAATCCATTAAGTTATGTTGTGTTTTTACATCACTTTAACAATATTTCAGTCATATGGCGACGTCCAGCTAATTACATGTAGAGAAAGACCCTAGAAGCGCTTTGTGCACTGTTTCAGGCACAAATAGGCAACTGGGTAGAACCACCTCCCTTCCAAAAGCCAGCTGGAAGGCTTCCCAACCTAAAAATCCGAAGTGCCCTGACTGGGATTCTAATCAACAGCTGTAAGGAACTCTGTGATTGTAAGTCACAGTGACTGTAACCACTAGGCCACTGAGGCCCCAAATCCAGAAGAAAATAACTGAAAGATGGCTAATTGTTTAATTGCTGCTGCTGCCATGAAAAGAAGTAACACATATAAGTCCCACCACTGCTACAGTAGGCGAGACAGAAATGGAAGCAGGAATATCTAGAGATCATCATAAACATATAGCATGCATCATGAGTAAAGTCAAAGAGCCAATTAACGACTCCGATACTTGTACATTTCACTGACACATCACGTTATGAGCACAGTTAGTCTCCACTGTGACAATTATGTTATTAAATCTGAAAATAAGTTTTTCTACAATCCAAATTAAGTGAATCTTGTATTAAGCAACCGCTGTTTGAAGTAGTTTGGATGCCTCTAGATTATTATTAATATGACTGCAATCTAAAGGTCTTCTATTGAGTAACCACTCTGTACTTTAACTCTCATAAGCTTTACATTTTTAAGCTTTCTGACTTTTATTTGGTGATAAGATCATAATAAGTAGGTATTCATCACCAAAATTCTTATAAAGCTTGACAGAAGAAACCAATTAGAGAACAGTCAGGGTTAATCCAGGTTGTTGAGCCAATAAACTATAAAATTTGGGACACCCTGTATAATTGCTGTAATTATTCTAAATTTTAAACAAGTTGCTTTTATCACACAGAAGTTTGTCCAAAAAGTGGGAATTGAGTGGCATATAGTGTAAACACTGATCAGACTGCTCCCTTGGAAACAGTCTGATCAGGGTCTACACTATAGTCTTGGCCTGACTGTCTCAACACTTAAAGTAATTATGGTAGCCTGCCTATCTATCATACAAAGTAATTGTTATATTGTCCTAGATACTTTCAGGGCTCCAGATAAGGAGTATTTCAAAACCTAAAATCTTTATTCCTGATTTAAACCCTATGGTGTGACAACTCACTTGAATCGTCTCAAAGCAGTTCAAATGAGTAGTCACACCATAGGAGTTGGTGCTAAATTGAGTGAGTAAATGTTGGAGATCTGCACTTTAGGAGATCAGTGAAATGTTCCAAGTTATATTGTCTATCATACAGGTGTGTAGAGAAGGTAATGGAAATAATTCTGTTACAATAAAAGAAAAAAGAAACAATAAGAGAAGCAAAGGACAATGTTAGTACCGATTTTGTCAAAGTGAGTGGTTTGATCATTGTCTGAAAGTAATAAAACTTCAGCTTAGTTTTCTGCGTGTTATGGCAACAAAAATGGTTATGTAGTACAAACAAGATGTCCAGTGTTAGTACAATAAAGAAGCATGCCAGTTTCCGTGGTAATGGTGAAATTCCTGTACTAAAATAATACAGCATTTATAGGAAAACTGTAAATTGACAGCCCAACCTGTTAAGAAACCATTTATACAGACAAGAAGACATTAATCTTTCCCGTTTAACTCTTTAAACACCATAGACCTGTTTAAAATATACTAATTACATTTGCAAACAGAGGAGCCCTTTGATCAGGGTATACACTGTTTGCTAATTTAAAGCATTTTGTTTTTATAAATCTACCCAGAATTACAAGTACATGTAGACTGGTTCATGGTTTTGTAACTTATAAGATCCACAAGGGAACCTAACAACCGACAAGATTAAAATGCAATGCAGTAAAATGTACAAAATGACAACTTTTTGAAAACTCTTGCAATTTATATTTTGCACGAGTTGCAAATAGTATGGAGTCTGATCAGACAATGGGTTACCCGGGGTTTGATCTGGCTTCAAACTGTTTGCAATGGAAACAATTGTTTTAGCACGAACATGTTTATTGCGAAAGAATGTCTTCCCGTCTGCATGGAGATAATTGACAGCTGACACTGCAAGACATGGGAGATACATAATCTTCCTTAAAGTATTTTTTTGTGCATTTATTATGTCTTGCAACAAGCAGTCAACTTTCTTTTACTCATTCAACCCTGAAACTTCAACTGGACAATCCCAGTCTCCAATTAAATCTAGTCCATTTCTGACAATAAGCTTTTGTTTGTTTATTGCAATATATGTTGCAAACTGAAAAACAGCAAACCCTGATTAAAGATTCCTGTAGGAGCTCTCTGATATGGGTTTACACTGTTTGCACAGAAGAAGAGGTTTTAGTGTACTCTTTGAATGTACATTATTTGTAATGGAAGTGTATACTCGTCACCAGGGTTCAATGGGTTAAAATATCTCAATGTTTCTTCTATTGGTTGCAAAACCAGGGTTCAAGATAAGGGAGAGTAATCTGAACAAATCCAACATTTTTTCACTAATACTGCATAAAAACCTATGGTGTCACTACGCATACTCGTCTTTTCAAGACTATTCTAATGAGTAGTGACACCATAGGATTTAATGCAGAAATATAATTTATAGTTTTTGAAAAACTCCCCTTATTTGGATCCCTGATAACACAGGTTATGTATAACCGTCATCTTATAAACACATAAACAATACATGGAACAAAATACCTTAAATTTATTATAAGCATTTTGAATGCAAAGAAGATACCATGTTAGAAACATTTGAAGGCAACAATAATCAAATCATGTTAAGTTTATTCTGAATTTAACCCTGTACTCCACAGCATGTCGCCAAGTTTGAACACAGATAGTTTCTTAAAACAACTTAAAGTGCATTCTGCTTTACTTTCATGTCTGCTTTAAGCTACCATCTGCATAGATATAGGAAATATTTCTTAAAATACATAATCATTGCTGTATAAAATGGAATTATTTTATTCAGTGGAGGAATTAATTAAATGCGTAAAATGATGTATCTATGGAATAAAGGGTGAAATTGATTTCACTTTTACATTAAATCTTAGTAATGTAATAAACAGCCATTAATGTCCATCATGAATAAATGAATCCCTACAATTATCCTTTTCATAAATAAAATCCTTACATTTAGTTTTTAAACACATAAAACCACAAGTAACATACAAGATAACCAGAATCAACTTTAAAAACAAGATGTGTTTGTAAACAGAACAGTCATCCTGGCAGGTAAATATGACCTTGACCTGACATGACTGAAAGTTGCATTCTGAAAATGAGCAAAGTGAAAAGTGCATGCAGATTTAACCCATTACCCAATAGCCAGTTTCTAGTATTGAAAATAAGTGATCACTTGAAGCAGGTTGAAAGTAAAGCAGAATGTGCCTTAAGGCATATTCTGCTTTACTTTTAGCCTGCTTTAAGCTATAATTTGCTAGAATATAGAAAAATTATCTTATAATATTTATTCACGACTGTACAAATTGAAACTATTTTCTTCAGTGAAGGAATAAATTAAAGGCGTAAAAAGTGTATTTATGGGTTAAAGTTATTTATATATCTTACACAGCTCCAGATAAAGTGTGTAATTTAAAATCTAAAATTCACTTAGCGACTATTCTAATTAGTGGTCACACCATAGGGTTTGGTGGAGGAAAAGGGAGAAAATCATTGGAAATAAGTGCACTCTTGTCTAGAGCCCTGCATCTTAGACATATGATATTTAACCCATTGATATGTAGATACATACTTAACAAAAAGTGTACATGTGGAGGGTACACTTGTCCTATGCAAACAATAAAGACCAGATCAGAAGGATCATACAGGAATGTGTGTGCACTATTTGTCATTTTTCAATATTTTGCCATAAAAAGAAATCCATAACAGCTAAAAATGGACAAGACTTAATTGGAAACTGAAATTGTCCATTTGAAGTTTTAAGGGACAAGGAGCTACCCTGAAGGTTAACGTAAAAGTTGTCAGGACAAAGTACCAGAAGGCCAGTCTAAAATCAATATTAACTTTATCTTTGACCTTAAGGTTAAATCCTAGTCAAATACGATGTATAATATTACAGTGCAGAAAGATATCTATAGCTTATCTGCATAAATCAATAATCTAGCTTAATTGCATAGGTCAATGCCGTAATATTGACAATAAATACTGAGCAAAAGTTACACTTCGAACCAACTATGGGTAATTTATCATTCACAAATCATACACTCACATGTTAAAAGCTCAATGTTTCTTATTCCTTAATCCCAATAATATTATGGAGAGTTGTAAATAGTGTAGGTTCATATCAGACAGTATAAAATTGATAAAGAAATTAAACACAGAAAATCAACTAAAAATGTGTTGGAAAAACACGGAAGCCCCAGATCTTGAACCTAAATGCAAACAGTTTATTAGTCCATCGCTGACCTTAATGCAAAAACTTTACCTTCATGACAAAAACTTTACCTTCGTGACAGAGGTCAAAGACAAGGCCATCAAACAAGGATGCAACATGCTGCACTCATTATGGTATATAACTACAGTAAAACTAGAACGACCAAGAAGGCTAATTGATTGTATTTAAGAGACATGTGACAGCTTAAATCAAGGTGACAGTAAAACAAAAAGCTCCTGAAGGAGCTTTTTGTTTTACTGTCACCTTGCTTTAAGCAGTCACCTGTCGTAAACACCTAATAATTAAAACAATTTAATGTTTTACTGTATATTCAGTTGAATAACCCTAGCTTTGGTACTAAGTCCACAACTGACCTCAATGTAAAATCTTAACCTTGGTTTGTACGGACAAGGGTAACACTACATACCCCATGCCACTTTGTGGTGAGGGTTAATAACAGACAGTTGAAGGTTTCAGCAGAATATATGCAATCTCCACATGGCATCATTACCATACTTCATACCTTTAGTGTGTACCCGGACCACATCGCTGTACTGTCCGGCACCCAGCTCATTCCGTGACAGAACCTTCAAGTCATACGCTGTGTTGGGATCCAATTGGTACACAGTAAACCTTGTGGCATTCTGGGGCTCAACCCGCATGGTCTCGTATGGCTGTGGGATCCCATGAATAACAGCCCTGTACCTGAAACACAACAACTTACAAATTTCTACATGGAATAAAACACTCCCTTTCACGGTTACATTACTGGGGCCCGTTTCATAAAATGTTGTCGTAAGTCAGATTATAAAAGTATCAATTATTATTTATTTCTCCATCTAATCCTGTCTTGTGACATCTCTTTGGAAGCGTCTTTTCTGAGAAATTAAATGTATTTTAAAGTTTAGACTTACGATCGTTTTTGTCGTACGAAGTTTTATGAAAAGGGCCCCTGGTCAATTAGGATCAGTGGGAAATACAAGACACGAAGATTTTGTATTCTGAACATCTATTCTTTAATTACATTGGCTCATAAAATACAGAAACTTTTCCCGAGGAAAGAGTGCAGACTCATGCAAGATAAGAAACCAGTGCATACCCTGATCAGACAATTCCTTTAGAGACGTTTTATCTGGGTCTACATGGTTTTCAAAAGAGGCAATAATGCTACTAGCAGGAGAGGGGTCACTACTGAAGGACTGCCTGTTAAAGTTGGTGGGTTTATTCAAGGCCCAAAATAAGAAGGGGTAAACACAAGTTATCAAATTGTTTCTCCTTTATGTCTGTACTAAACCCTATGGTATTACTACTCATTATAATCTTCTCTTCCATACGATTCTAATGAGTCATGGCACCATAGGATTTAACCAATTACCCCATAGCCTGCTTCTACATTTGAGGACAGGTGTCCACTTAACCCTTTAACCCATACCCTGTTTCTAGTATTTAAGATATGTGACCTAATAAAGCAGGCTGAAAGTAAAGCAGAATGTGCCCTAGGGCACATTCTGCTTTTCTTTCAGTCTACTTTAAGTAACTATCTGCTAGTATATAGTATATAGAACATATTTCTTAAAGTACATATTCATGACAGTATAAAATTGAACTATTTTCTTTGGCGGATGAATAAAATGAATGCGCTAAAGTCGCTTCTATAAGGGAAAGGGTTAAAGCAGGTTGAAAATAAAGCACATTTTGCTTTACCTTCAGCCTGCTTTAAGCTAATATTTGCTTGAATATAAACAAAATTTCTTTGCATTAATTCATAACTGTATAAATTGGAACTATTTTTTTTACAGTGACTGAATAAATTCAAGGCGTAAAATGGTGTAATATGGGGTAATGGGTTAATGTAGGAATAACGGAAAACATTTGCAATACTCCCTTTATCTGGAGCCCTAGTTTATTCCTGTCTCTGCACTTCTAGACTTACCATACAACAAAGTGCTGGGGTGTGCTGCTGTATGCCGGGAGCCACTGGATAGTGGCCGAAAACTGGGACGTCATCACGGAAACATTGTAGGGGGCATGAGGAGTCGTGTCTGAAATCAGTCAACATACAGATCATAATATAGTATAGAGCTAAGGTAATTATGACATTTAACCAATTACCCAATAAAATGCCTCTTTAAACCTATAATTTATTCCTCCACTGAAGAAAATAATTCCATTTTATACAGTCATGAATATGTATCATAAGAAATATTTTCTATATCCTAGCAGAATGATGATAGCTTAAAGCAGGCTGAAAGTAAGGCAGAATGTGCCTTAAGGTGCATTCTGCTTTACTTTCAACCTGCTTTAAGTGGTCACATGTCTTCAAAACTAGAAACAGGTTAATGGGTAAAGGATTAAAACAGAATGTTTTTATAAATCTTCATACAAACTTATGCCAGAATATCAAAACAAGTTTTGAGACAATCTTTTGTGGTTTATGGTAACAGTAAGAAATAAAATCAATGGCATCACATATACTTTGAAAATTCTGACTTTTTATATGATCATTTGTTTGTTTGCTCTTACATTTTCTCCTAAGTCCTTAATGTTTCTTTGAGGTGATTTTTATAAAGGATCTTAGCTCTAAGACTGCTAGTCCTGACTTTATCAGAATTGGTAAACAGTTTGGATCCACATCAGATTCTGTGTTCAAAGTGCATCTTCTGATCTGGATCCAAACTGTTTGAGCCATCTGTTTAAGATTTCTTCAGCTTGAAAATATTTTTTAAAGATGATTGCAGATGCCAATTATGAAGCAAGTATTGTATCAATTGTATCAGGCGAAGAGTTTGTACTTAACTCTATCACAGCCCCAAAATGTTGATTACATTTGTAAGCAGTCAGGATCCAAACTGTTCTGATCCTATTTTGAAAACAATTTTTTGACAATTCTAAATTTACAACAGTTACTGTAACAAAGTACAATTGTTGTAGACAACAAATTTACTTCAAATGAGTTATATTATACCCCACATCTGGCTCCAAGGTAATAAAGCTTTTGAGTTGAGTCTGAGTTTGTTCTCAAGCGTTTAATTAGTCAGATTTGAGCCTAGGCTTGAGAATGACTTCAGACTCAACTCAAAAGCTTTATAACGTCGGACCCAGAGTTATAACTTTGAATTACATTAATTCTTTGCATACTGGGTAATTATTTTCGCCCGAAACAATTGTCGTCTGCTACTGTTCTAAAAATAGAATTTTCAAAATTTCTTTTTAAAACAGGGTCAGAGTCTGAGTGTGAAACAGTTTTGATCTCTCAAACTGTTTGCAAAGGTAATTGCTGTGGCACATATCTGCCGCTAGTATGGTAAGAGTTAATAAACTTTTTTGCTCTGTTTTAATTTTGTTGTTATTAGATGTGTAAACAAATAAGACAAAGTTAGTGAAAAGAGTTGCACTGAAAACGGAGAACCTTCCCATGATGCAAAATAAAAAAGCTAATTCCTACAGTTGCCATGGCAACAAGACCTCAAACACCTAAGAAAGTCTGATGATGCAAGAAATCAAAAAAGTTCTGACAGTTTCTTGATAAAAAAAAATAAAACGAAAAAGTTAAATAGACTGTCATTACAATGTCTGACACCTGGAGAAGGCTGCATACATTTAGTAGTGGGCCTTAATTTTACTCTGTGGAAAAAATACTGTGAACATGCAGTATTTAGTCTTTGTTACAAAGTTATCCCATTTAATAATATCAGTATTCCACAATTGCCATCTCATAAAAGCTATAAAATCCTGTATCACACAATTATGTCTGTTTACTTTAACCCTTTCCTCTACAGAAGTGCCTTCGAAGCCTCTACCTACTCCTTCACATAGAATCACCATTAAAGATTCATCAGTGCTGTTCATCAGCTTAAAGCATGCTGAAAGTAAAGCAGAAAGGTCCTTCAGGAGCTTTCTGCTTTACTTTCAGCCTGCTTTAAGCAGTCACCGGTATTTACGGTAAGTTTTCTACTTTAATTACCTTCAGGCTGCTTTATTAAAGCTAACGCCTGTATTTAATAAACTTGTAAATAAGAGGTTAGATTTTTTAGGAAAGGGTTACAGAATTCCTTTCAAACTCTTTGTATAATTGTTTGATCAAGCTTTGCTCTATAATCTTGATATTCTATGCAATATCTTGTCAGTCTATGCACCACTGTGATACGTCATATTCACACAGCCAGAAATAACTCTATATACAGATACATGCTAGGTACAGGTCACACCCCTTTTTCATCTGCAAAAAGGTTTTAATATCTAAATTAGTCTATATATATACCAGCCAATGAGAGTTGCAAAATTGTCTCGATTCAATGCTCATTTCCGTGTAATTAAAACACTGTAGTGCTGGAGTCCAATCCGTAAGACAAGATACACCCATGCAGTACAAGAAAGTGGAAGAAAAAAACATCCAATTGAAAAAAGAGGCATTCAACTATAAAGATGTCAAAACTATACCATTCAGTCCTGTAGTGGCATCAAAACAGGCAAGGTTAGATACAACTTATTTTGAAATGTCATCAAGAAAAAACGTACTGTTTTAGCTATATGAACGAAAAACATGTCAACGGCAATGACGAAAAGACTACCAGATTTGTCAGTGATACTGGTATTAAACCCATTCAACCCTAGTGACAAATATATGTGTCATTTACAAACAGTGTACTAGTAAGGGTACACTTGTCTTGTGCAAACAGTATAGACCCAAATTGGAGGGATCCTACAGGAGCCCTTTGATCAGAGTCAGCACTGTTTGTCATTTTGCACTATATTGTAATAAACAACCCTTAACTCTTTCAACACCATGGACCTGTTTAAAATATACTCATCACATTTTCAAACAGTGTAGACAGTGATCAAGGTTTACAAATGTAGTCTTCATCGGCATTTACCTTTGACATATCAACTACTACAGTAAGGTCCCTCTATTACCACTCAAGTGTTGAAGACATGTCACAGCTTAACCCTTATACACTGTTGACTTTCCAAATATACTCCATTTCCATAACTCTTTGCACCCTAGTCCCGCATATAGGCGTCCTTTTCAAACAGTGTACATGTGAATAGAACACTTGTCCTGTGCAAACAGTGAAGACCCAGATCAGAGGGCTCCGAAAGGAGCCCTCTGATCAGGGTATTCACTGTTTGTCATAAGGCCAAAAATGGACAAAAACAACCCTTAAAAGCCAGAAATGGACTAGACTAAAATTGAAGCTGGCATTGTCCATTTAAAGTTTTAGGGAGGAAAGAGTTAATCAGTACCAGTTTACATGGACTCTTTATAGGGTCTATCCCTAAATATTTAAAAGTATGGTAAACAGTGCAGCCCCTTATCAGGAGCCCTCTGATCTATGTCTACACTATACATACATGTTTCCTGCATATAAAGGGTTACAGCAAAATAAAAGTAAAGCAGAAAACTCATAGGAGGAGCTCTCTTCTTAATTTTATCAAGCTTTCAGCAGCTTTACACATCTTAAACAAAACTCTTGAGCATCCGTAATAACAGGACTTCACTGTCTATCTAATTAAAAAAAGCACTTCACTCTGAATTCAAATATAAAACTTTGACTACCATAAACCCCTATTTAAACACTCCCAACCTGGTATACAACACACCCCCCCCCCCCCCAACCCACAATTTCAGACCAAAAAATAATAAAATTTCACTGAAATTGAACTTAACACAGAAACCATGATTAAATTTTGGTATTATGCGCCTCTCTGATGTGGGTTTAAACAGAGGTATATGGTATGTATGTCTTAATCTTGTCTTAATACAGTGAAACAAAAAGTTTGATAATAAATTTCAAATCCCTTAATCCTTTGCCTTTGTACAGAAAAAACATAGGAGTTTTCATTACAATGTAACCCTTACACTGGCAGTCTTCAGCAAAAAAACACATTTTCCCACCAGTGACTTTTCAGTGACTGTATCATTACCAACACAGACGTTTTTAGTGTTCTCAAATCTAACACTTAATTTCAGATTCCATTTTCAATACAGTAAAGCTCCTCTTTTACGACCAACAAAAATAGACTCAATGATGGTATTTTGGACAGGTGACAGTTTTAACCCCCCACCCGGCCCCTAGAAGTGTCTTTTAGCACATTTAATTTATTTCACCACTGAAGAAAAGAGTTCCAATTCATACAGTCACCACAGATATATTTCTATATCCTAGCAGAATGTAGCTTAAAGCAGGCTGAAAGTAAAGCAGAATGCGCCTCAAGGCGCATTCTGCTTTACTTTCAACCTGATTTCATAGATCACCTGTCTTAAAAACTAAAAACAGTCTATGGGGTAAAGGGCTAGGTACCCATTTGCCCATTTAGTGATCATAATAAAGGAGGTTTACTGTACAAACCATTAAATAGTGGTACTGGAATATTGTCCATACTATACCGCTTACATCACATAAGCTTATTATATATACTTTCATTTACAACACAATTATTATACATTGATATATATTGAGTAGCTGTTTAATAACAACATAGTCAAACCTGCATTAAGCCAGCTATCTTTGAAGAATCTTCTAGGTAATCATAAACAGGTAACTGTTAACCCTTAGCCTGTCACTCACGACTATAGCTCCATATGCAAACAGCTTGGATCCGGATGAGACGCCGAGTAACTCGGCGTCTCATCCTGATCCAAGCTGTTTGACACTCGGACAACATTTTCAGCAATTTTGAGCAACTTTGAAGCACTTTGAAACTTGAAGCAGACGAGAAATATAGCAGACGACAATTTATTTGGCGGGCTAAGCGTTAATACAGGATATATATAATGCAGAAAGCTACTGTAGATTTCTGCATTATTTTTAACTATGTTTAACAGGAATTGTACTGAATGGTCACTTAATACAGGTTTGATCACACATTGATATATATATTGTTTAGATGTTTGATAAAGAGGAATAAATATAATTAGCAACATTAACTCATTACCCCATAAATATGCCTTTTTACGCCACTGAAGAAATTTTTTAAACTTTATATAGTTTAAGAAAAAAATTATATGTTCTAGTAGATAGTGATTTAAAGCAGGCTGAAAGTAAAGCAGAATGCACCTTAAGGCACATTCTGCATTACTTTCAACCTGCTTAAAGTGGTCACCTGTCACTAGAAACAGGGTATGGGGAAATGGGTGAATACACTCTAACCTGTGTATTGTTGCCATTCACAATAACAGAAAGCAATGAAATCTCAAACGACAGGTGGCACAGATTAAAGCATGACAAAAATAAAGCAGAAAGCTCATTAGGAAGCTTTCTGCATTATTTTGTCCTGCATTTATCTGCATCTGTCTTTAACAACTTCAAGTCTTGTTTTCTGAATAGCTACTTAATCCATTGCCCCATAGCCTATTTCTAGCTTTAAAAATAGGTGACAACTTAAAGCAGGTTGAAAGTAAAGCAGAATGTGCCTTAAGGCACATTCTGTTTTACTTTCAGCCTGCTTTAAGCTACCAACTGCTAGGATATGGAAAATATTTCTTCTGGTACATATTCTTGGTTGTATAAATTTGAACTTTTTTCTTCAGTAGATGAACAAATAAAAGGCATAAAAAGGTGTATTTATGGGGAAATGGGTTAACACATGTATGCTGTATTTCAATATAAAACCTTGTAAACAATGTGATAGACGTGTAGGATATACTTACTCTGTATGACCAGTCTTGTACTGGTCACTATAGTCTTGACCTTATTGCTGGCTTCACACTCATAGAATCCGTGGTCAGACTTCTGTAAGCTATAGATCGTCAGGTTCCCTTCCTGCTGATGTATCCGACCTCCAATCTCAAGATTGCCCTCGATCTAAAACAAAGTAAAACATACAGGATCCGACCATTAATCTTAAGATTGTCCTCGATCTAAAACAAAGTAAAACATACAGGGTCCGACCTCCAATCTCAAGATTGCCCTCGATCTAAAACAATAAAATATTACAGTCTAACCTCCATAACTTGATTAATCCTTCAAGTCAAACTTATATTACACCTATACATGTATTTCTAAGTTAACGCTTTCAACATAAGGTAACTCTTGTGGGTTATTAGGTTTCCCAGTGGATCTTTTTAGTTTCCAAAACATGAACCAGTCTACTTGGATTTCTTGGTAGTTTAAATACTGGTCTAAATTAGCAAACAGTGCAGACCCAGATCAGAGGACTTTATAGGAGCCCTCTGATCTGGGTCTACACTGTTTGCAAATGTAACAAGTATATTTTAAACAGGTCCATGAATTAAGGACATAATTACAGAGTGTGAAAACCAGTTTGAATCAAAATGTGATGCTGAGTTACTGAGCATTTCATCTGGATCCATACTGTTTGCAACAAAATGGCAGGTAACATGGAGAGTCGTAGTTTCCACTCACCTTTCTCCAGGTTATTGTAGGGAGAGGAGTTCCCACTGCAGCACAGGACATGGTGACTGATTGAGCAGGTTGTTTGATGTATTGGCGAGCTGGACGTATAGTGAACTGGGGAGGGTCTGCAAGGTACATCATAAAACCATTACATACTTCATTGCTGGAAAATGAAACTGATACACTATCAGACAAGGTGGAGTAAAACAAGAGCTCCAGATGAGAGGGAGTAAACTGAACAAATTCAACATGTTCTCACTTATTTCAGCACCAAATCCTATGGTGTAACTACTCATTCGAATTATCTCAAAGTGATTATTCTAATGAGTAGTAACACCACAGGGGTTAATGCAGAAATGATAATATGAAACTATTTTCTTCATTAGAGAATAGGTTCATTTAGCAGGAATGCTGCATATCTAAGAAAAATCTGCTAAAAGTTGGATATTTACCAAGACAGTTTCGCCGGCTATCAGTCAGCTTGGTCACGGGTGAACTGTGAGATCTGCTGAGAGGGTTACTTCCCTTTGTTGCTACAGGCCAAGCTGACCAAGTTTGTGAAACTGTCTGGGTAAATATCCAACTTTTAGCAGTGTAACAAGAACTTTCTTAGATATTTTCTTCATTTTCTTAAATACACCGGTCCCTCTTGAGCTCCAGTTAAACTAAACAATTTTGAAAAAATTCTTATATAATTATGTCTCTAACACACATTCTTCTCATTAGCATTGTCTAATTAGAGTAGGCACAACATAAGAGTTTGGGAAGAACCAAGGATTCTAGTAGTAGAGATACACCCCTTATTTCTGAACTTAGTGTGTTTGCTCATTTCCTTTGTCAGATAGCTACCTATTTGCCTCACATGAAACACTATGATTTTCCAAAAACCTGCAAATTACATACCCAAGATGTCCTACTACAAAACAATGATACACTTAACCCCTACAATGCTTCACTTCCTTTTTCTAATAAATAACAAGTTTATATTGACTCTAAAGGATTTACCCAAACTTTAAATAGTGCAGTTAAACCTTTCTTTAAGGGGAAGGGACCAATCTAACATTGTGAGAACTTGTCACCTAACCCCATTTCCTCATGTATATGGAAATAAAATATGTTTAAACTAAAATAACCCTTATATTACGACCAAATTGTGTTAATTAACAGGTACATGTATCTACGACAGGTGACAGTAAAACAGAAAGCTCCTTTAGGAGCTTTCTGTTTTACTATCACCTTGCTTTATACTCTCATCTGTCTTTTAAACATCCATTGGCCTTCATTTTAGAGGCCGTAATAGAGAGGGTTTACTGTATAACAAACAGAGCAGACCCCAAAAACACTAGATGACATAGCTGTTAGTAAGCAATACCTTTGACTTGAACCTGGACTAGTTTAGAGTCCATGGTGCCTACAGAACTGTAGGCTGTACATCTATAGTTGCCTGCATCCTTCAGCTTGACTTGTTCCACTACCAGAGTCCCATTCTCCAGCTGGTGAACCCGTCTGTCAGAAAACCTCACCAGTGCCCCATTATTGGTCCATACTATGCTGTTGACAGGGGGGTTGGCATCCACCGGACAGTCCAGGGACTCTCGCAGGTTCAAAGCCCATATCACATTACTTTTCATCAGTTTAACTAGCACCTCGGGTTTGTCTGGGGAACAAAACAAACAAACATATCAACACTGCCTTAACAAGATTACTAGAAGCAATACACACAACAGTAGACTCTGGCATATAATAAGTAGTAACACCACAAGTTTTAATGCAGAAATAAAGATTTTAGTTTTTGAAAAACTTTCCTTATCTGGAACTGTGCTCTCTACTTTACTGTCATCCAGATTAAAACCTTACTAATTGACTACATGTGACATACTAGTTTACAATGTCTGTTGACGACTTTGTCCAAACAGTGAAGACCCTGATCAGAGGACTCCTGAAGGAGCCCTCTGATCAGGGTCTACACTGTTTGGAAATGATGTATTATACTTGATGTATATATCTGCCCAGTTAATGATTAAGATGCCACCTGTATTTCACACTATTAGTTTAAGTCTTCTTTAGATACTTGCTTTATAATAATGAGGGGAGTGTTACCTGGGTATTGAAGAGCTCCAGCTATTAGTGTATATTGACACTTTTTGAAAGCAGGGTAGACCCAGATCAGAAAGCTCCTGAAGGAGTGTTTCAGTGTAAGAGACAAGATGTTTGGCAATTTGAGTTTGAAAACATGTGAGCTATATAAACACAATGCCATACATGTTACATTCAAGAAGGCCAAAGAGGTTTCGGTGTAAGAGACAAGATATTTGGCACTGACGTTTGAAATTTTATGAGCTACAAAAACACAACACACGTTACAATCAGGAAGCTAAACACATACATGTTACATTAAGGAAGGCTGAAGCTTTCGGGTCATCCCCGTACCCATTACTGGGTTCACAGCGGTACAGCCCCATATCCTCCTTCATCACAATATCGAAAACCAGTCTGCCATCATTCTCATGGATCTTGATACGGCTGCCAAATGTTAGTACCGTATTGACGTTCACATCATCTTTGTACCTGAAGCAATTCAAGCAACATAAGGTATTATGGCATTGTCAATGTAGAAACTGGGCCTGTATTCATTGTTAGTCTCTTTGGTCAAGCCTATTTCTATTTTCGAAGACGGGTGACCACTTAAAGCAGGTTGAAAGTAAAGCAGAATGCGCCTTCAGGCGCATTCTGCTTTACTTTCAGCCTGCTTTAAGCTACCATCTACAAGGATTTAGAAAATATTTCTTATGCTGAATATTCGTGATTATTTACAGTGGAATCATTTTTTTCAGTTGGAGGATTAAATAAGAGGCTTGAAAAGGCATATTTATGGGGTAATGCAGCATCTCATCAGGATCCAAACTGTTTGATAAGGTCATCATGGTTTCACTGTTAGTGTGCTACAGGTATACCATTTATAACCTGAGTCTGGCTTTTCTCTCCCTCTCTGACTTGCCAAACTTACTGTCAAGAAAGATAACTCAAACTTCACTTCAAGTACTGAATAATCATATAGTCTGCACTTAACATAACCCATTACCCCATAGCCTGTTTCTAGTTTTTAAAACAATTTACTACTTAAAGCAGTTTGAAAGTAAATCAGAATGCGCCTTAGGGCGCATTCTGCTTTACTTTCAGCCTGCTTTAGCAAAAATCTGCTAGAATATAGAAAATATTTCTTAACTCTTTCCTCCATGAAACTTTAAATCGAAAATTCCAATTTCCCTTTTAAGGGTTGTTTTTGTCAATGTTTGGCATAATGACAAACAGTGAAGACCCTGATCAGAGGGCTCCTTTCGGAGCCCTCTGATCTGGGTCTTCACTGTTTGCACAGGACAATTGTAAAACGCACATGTATACTGTTTGAAAATGACGCCTATATGCGGGACTAGGGTTCAAAGGGTTAAGGTACAATTCATAATTATGAAAATTGGTATTATTTTCCTCAATGGATGAATGAACTAGGTGTATTTATGGGTTAATGGGTTAAACCCAGAAACTAAATTGATGAAGTGCTGCATTCTGCTCTTAACATATTATAATTATGATTGTGTCAGTAGTAACATAAATGCACAACAAAGCACATAAAAACCCTCACCAAATATGAGCAATGAATTATTAAAAAGCATTTTACATTTGAACTAGTGCAGGAATTTCATTTTCATCATGAGAAAAATCTAGATTGTTTATTAATTAATATTTAAGTACCTCTTAAATAATATATACTTCATAAAACTGTGGGAATTTCAAACATTCAATGTTATGCTCCCCAATTTTAATATTTTTACAATGTTATACACCCATATCATGGTAAATAAATCCAGGGTATTATCTGCAACATTACATTCAAGGCCGGTTTGTGGCATGTCAAAGTAATTTTGATTGTCAGATAAGAATTGTGGAACTAGGTTAATGTAAAAAATGCAAGGTTAAAGTAATACCAACACTTTTTTTTAAAATGATGTTTAACCAATAAACCCTATAGCCTGTTTCTAGTTTTGAAAACAGGTAACCACTTAAAGCAGGTTGAAAGTAAAGCAGAATGTTCCTTAACCCATTACCCCATAAATATGCCTCATATTTATTTCTCCATTTAAGAAAATAGCTCCACTTTATACAATCATTAATATGTAACATGAGAAATATTTTTTGTTCTAGTAGATAGTAGCTTGAAGCAGACTGAAAGTAAAGCAGAATGCGACTGAAGGCTCATTCTGCTTTACTTTCAACCTGCTTTAGTGGTCACCTGTCTTCAAAAGCTTAATATAGGCTATGGGGTAATGGGTTAAGGAGCATTCTGTTTTACTTCAACCTGCTTTAAGCAGTGAACATCTGGAAAAGTACTGGAAATGCCTTTTATATTTAAATGTTAGGACGTCATAGTTTGGGACTTGCAAGTAAAAGTGTGAAAAGGTGTATCTATAAGATAAAGGGTTAACTCCTCTGCTGAATAGTCATATACATGGACATGTATAGCTCACTATGAATATATTAAAACTTTTATCTTAACAATTACATCGGCTAATATATTAAGGAAATTTTCACAAGGAAGAGTGCCGACTCATGTCAAATTTATCCTATCAGAAAACAGTGCTCAGGAGCTGTCTGACCTCGGTCCTCAGTTTTGAAAAATGCATTTGTATAATTATGCTACTAGCAGGAGAAGGGATTAAGAGATAATTTTTCTGCATATCTATATTATATGATTTTCAAAATCTTGTTTAACTCATTATCACATAAACATGCCTTCTACACCTTTAAATTTATTCCTTCACTGGACAAAATAGTTCCATATTATACAGACATGAATATGAACCATAAGAAACAGCTTCAATATCCTATCAGAATGTAGCTTAAAACAGGCGGAAAGGGGCATTCTGCTTAACTTTCAACTTGCTAAATTAAGTGATCACCTGTCTTTATAACTGAAACTAGGCTAAGGAGTAAAGGTTTAATGTTATAATGAATAATAGTAAAAGAGAGAGTCTACACTGTTTGCCCAGGACAAGTGTAAACTTCACAGGTACACTTTTTATAAAAGACGGGTATACTTGTTGCTAGGGTCCAATGAGCTTTAATATTTATACCATATTAACCCTTAGCCTGCCAGTCACGACTATAGCTTCATATGCAAACAGCTTGGATCCGGATGAGACGCCGAGTAACTCGGCGTCTCATCCGGATCCAAGCTGTTTGACACTCGGACAACATTTTCAGCAATTTTGAGCAACTTTGAAGCACTTTGAAACTTGAAGCAGACGAGAAATATAGCAGACGACAATTTATTTGGCGGGCTAAGGGTTAAAGAGTGCATAGTTTTATAGCAATATTAATGAAATGTTACTTTTTAAATGCGGTTCCATCACATCTTTATACTTTTTTAAGTGAAAAATTACTGCAAGCATGTCATTCTGAGGTAACTGAACAGGGCTTGGTATTTGTAATGTCTTGAATATAAATATTTTTATTGCATTCCTTATGGTCATAGGCATCATGAAGAATTTCAATTATGACCATTTCAGAATATTTTCTTCAACTATTACAGTCACTACAGTGTGTGTCCATACAGCAGATCATTTCATATGACATAGCAAACAATGCAGACCCTGATGAGAAGCCATGTAATGTGGTGTCTCATCAGGGTCTGCCGGTACACCCTTTGCTTAAAGTCTACTTTAATAGACACTAGGCTTAAATGGTTTCATGCAGAACAAGTTGTACATTGATTCCCTGACTGTTCTAGATCCAGAATACATACCATCTATAGGTGATGTTATTGGGGTAGCCTCTAGCCTCACAATTGAAGCTGATCCGCTGCCCAAGTACAGCGGTCTTGTTGGAGGGAGGAACTATGATGTATGCTTGGCCTGTAACACAAAAAAATAATAGAATATTAGATAGAATCATTCAATTTATATAATTTTAAGTTTTGCTGTTAGTCCATTAGTTTTTTTTATATATATAGTTTATACATTATACAAGCCTTTTCATGCTGAAAGAAATTCTCCTTTATAAAGTTTTGCTTTAACCCTTAATTTCCTCTACAGAAACACTTAAGAGCGTTCCTACATACAGTGGAGAATCTGTTATTCTTTCCCGTTTAAACGCAAACGTACGCAAACGCAAAGCGCTAAAACGTAGAAAAGAACAATTTTTGGACAATTCTGATATTTCATGTTTATCTTGGTGGCAAACAGTTTGGAGCCTGATCAGACGCCGGGTTACCCGGCGTCTGATCTGGCTCCAAACTGTTTGCACTGCAAATAATAGTTTTAGCGTAAACGCGTTTATTAGGAAAGAATTACAGATTCTCCACTGTACTCCTCCACCAAAATGTCAAAATTAAATATTCAACAGTGTCAGCTTGAGTGAGATGAAAGCATTGAAACAGAGAGCTCATAAAGGTACTTTCTGTTTCACTTTTATCCTGCCTTAAAAAGTATCTTGCCACAGGCATCAGTAAACTGTATTTGCATGAGAAAGGTTTAACCCATTACAGTTGACTCCATAAATACACCTTTTTATATCTCTTGATTTATTCCTCTATTGAAGGAAGTAGTTCCAATTTATACAGTCAAATATGCAGCATAAAAAATATATTCTACATCCTAGCAGATGGTAGCTTAAGGCACACTGAATGTGTAATAGGTTATGTGCTTTAAGGTACATTCTGCATTACTTTCAACCTGATTTAAATGGTCTTAATACTAAGAACAGGCTATATTGGGGAGAGGGTTTACATAATTGGTAAAATATCTTATTTAAACTCATGATGTGTATAGTATTTCTCGTAACAATTACCTAAGCCAGTTAATAGAAAGATTGGGTTAAATGATAACAGACATAAAATTGAAAGATTAAAAAGAATAAAGGCAAATTTATGGTCTATAAGCTACCTACATCTACAATTACAAAACCCTTCTCCTGCTAAAACTCAATGTGAATAAAATATATGACCTGAACTTTCCAAATTGGTAATAAAATAAGGAAAAAATTAATAAAATAAGGAAAAAATTTCCCTTCAGAAGAGTGCACTCATGTCAATTAAGACATATTCTATGAGAAAATAGTGCAGACCCTGATCAGACAGCTCCCCTGCAGAAACGGTTCATTCTGACTCTACACTAGCTGTTTTCAAAAAGTGACAATACAGTAAAACCTCTCTATTACGACCACTAAATTATGTTAACCCTTAGCCCGCCAAATAAATTGTTGTCTGCTATATTTCTCGTCTGCTTCAAGTTTCAAAATGCTTCAAAGTTGCTCAAAATTGCTGAAAATGTTGTCTGAGTGTCAAACAGCTTGGATCCGGATGAGACGCCGAGTTACTCGGCGTCTCATCCGGATCCAAGCTGTTTGCATATGGAGCTATAGTCGTGAGTGGCAGGTTAAGGTTTAATTATAATGGTGTTTACGATAGGTGACTGCTTAAACCAAGGTGACAGTAAAACAGAAAGCTCCTTTAGGAGCTTTCTGTTTCACTGTCGCCTTGCTTTAAGCTGTCACCTGTCTAGTATACAACCAATTAGCCTTCGTTTTAATGGTCGTAATAGCGAGGTTTTACTGTATATTAAATTTATATACTAATAGCAAGAGAAGGTTTAACAAACACACACACTAAAAGTAAAACGACACAGTACAACAAGGAAAAGGCCAATTATTTGGTTTATTCCTCACAAATTTCTATGATCAATTAACACAGAACAATTCATAGATCTCCATAACACTGATCATCTGTATTGATCCAGATCAGGTTCTGCTTCAAGTGGGGATAGATGGGTAGGTCTTTCTTAAAAAAATAATCTTAAAATAGAAAGTGTATTCTTAACTCTTCTCCTACAAAAAGCGCACATGTATATTGATGCCATTTTGAAAACAGTGTAGAACCAGATCAGACAGCTCCTGAAGGAGTTGTCTTATCTGGGTCTGCACTGATTTCTTAAATTATCTGTTTGACATGAGCCTGCCCCCTTTCCTACATAACATTCTCCTTACTTATTAACCAATGTAATAGTACAAGTTGACAGGATTTTAAGTATGAATATTCAGTAGAAGTTTTAAAAATGCTGTCTTCTTCACTTCTGCAAGTAACCTTTCCTTCTCTATTACTCTGGGTGTACAGTCTGAGTGTCAAAGAGGTTGGATATGGATGAGATGACAACTTGTTTGGAATCTGATCTTGATCCAAACTGTTTGCAAAAGTTATCTTTACATGCTAGTAACACAAGAAGGGTTTACTGTAGTATAAACATAACATGCCAACATAATTTACATTCGAGTCGTGCCATGAGAAAACCTGCCTTAACCCTTTACCTGATAGCCTATTTATAGTATAGAAGATAGGCGATTACTTAAAGCAGGTTGAAAGTAAAGCAAAATGCGCCTTAAGGCGCATTCTGCTTTACTTTCAACCTGCTTTAAGCTACAATGTGCTAGAATATAGAAATATTCCATATAATATATATTCATGACTGATTAAAATTGGAACTATTTTCTTCAGCGGAGGAATAAATCATATACGCTAAAAGGCGCTTCTATGAGGGAAAGGGTTAATGCATTTCAAACAGTGTAGATCATGGCCAGCCGCCACGTCAAAGATGCAGCAGCTGGTCTTGATCTACACTCTTGACACCCACATGCATCTCAAGCATTTTATGTAGCTGTATTATATACGGTATCTGGCAATGTAGACCAAACTCAGATACAGAGCCTTGGATGACAATGGTGCTTGGTCTGTACAATGCAATAAGGCTGGTTTTGTCATGGCACGGCTCATTTGCTACGCTAACAGAACGGGTATAGGGTACAATCTGGCCAGTTAAGTGATTGAATAGAAGGTTTGCTTTCAGCTTTTAATCCATTACCCCATAACATTCACATTTTTACTCCTTTAATTTATTCTGCTTTTAAAAGCAAATAGTTCCATTTTATATAGTCATGAATATGTACCATATAAGAAATGTTTTCTATATCATGAAAGCAGATGGTAGATTAACTCAGGCTGCAGGCACATTCTGCTTTACTTTCAACCTGCTCCAAGTGGTCACCTATCTTCAAAACTAGAAACAGGTTATGGGGTAATGGATTATGACAGGTAGCAGGTTGAAAGTAAATCAGAGAGCCCATTAAGAGTTGTCTGTCTTCCTTGCAGCCTGAGTAAAGCAGCCACCTGCCTGGCAGTATAGTAGGAAAAGTTCCTTAACTCTTTCAATACTACGTAACTCTTGTGAGTAATTAGGTTCCCTTGTGGATCTTTTGAATTACCAAAACATGAGCCAGTCTACTTGGAATTCTAGGTAGTTTAATAAATACTTGTCTCATTTAGAAAATAGTGTAGACCCTGAATCAGAGGTCTAGCTCCTATAGGAGACCTCTGATCTGGATCTACACTGTTTGCAAATGTAGTGAGTATATCTTTACAGGTCCATGGTGTTGAAAGAGTTAAAGCTTATTTTAGTTATTTATCAGGTTAGAGTAAAAGAGTGAAGAAAGCATTGATATGAAAGAATAATTAAAAGAGCGAAATGGCATATATTAAGCAATATGAATTTAGTAACAAAATTAGTATTTTATCAATGACAAAAAAACCAACCACCATTTAGAATCACCCCAAAGAAATTATCGATCAATCACATAATTTATTGTAAAACATTATTAATACGGTATTACTGATATGTAACGTGGCCAATCAAATTAAAAGAAGATAAATTTGCAGTTCTTATGGTCTGAACCTAGTACAGGCAGGTCTGCAATTTGAAATCTTCATTTTAGAGATTGCTTATATGTTTCTTTATTAATTGATTGCTGTGCTTTTGTTTCACTGCACATATGGGTGCAATGTTAAGATAATTAAAGACTGCATGATTATATCAGATGGTGAGAACTGATTTCACAATGTGGCCTGGATGTCAACAATGTCTCTGTACAAATCTTAGAGAATGAAGGATAAGTCCTGAAACAGATTCTAGCAAAAAACATAATGTACTATAGGATGATTCTAGCAAATAAAGAATTAACATCTAAGTGTGGTTTGAATTCTGACGCTGCTTCATGCAAAGGCAGCATTCTACTGTGGGTTGATATCTAACGTACAGCTAGCACATACAACATCTATTGTGGCAGTGTCTACCTTCAACAATCAAATGGATAGACTGGGATATCAGTCCCACACTATTTTGGAATGTACACTTATATATGCCCCCATCATTCTCCTGAAGGTTTTTGATTTCGATGGTATCTCTGCCGTCCCTACCCCCACTCAGGATGGACAATCGACTTGATATGGACAGCAATCTGCCATCTCTTGTCCAAGTCACATTGGGTTTAGGAAATCCTTCAGCTTTGCAGAACATTTTCACAGTAGCGCCTAGTGGTTGATGAAGATATCTTTGTGAACTAGAAACAATCTTTGGTGGAACTGAAATGATTGACAATTAACGGGTCTTAAGACACTGCTTTGTGACAGTATGACAGACAGGTCACCTGGACTGGTCTGTGATAAAAAGAGAATCACTGCTCTTACCTTTCAGTTGACAATGTTCCTTATGGAAGCTGAGATACACAGAGTAAACAAATAATGACTTACCTTTCAGATGCCTTCGTTAACTCATTAACCCCATAGATATGCATTTTTACTCCTTAACTCTTTGAACCCTAGTCCCGCATATAGGCGTGCTTTTCAAACAGTGTACATGTTAATAGTACACTTGTCCTATGCAAACAGTGAAGACCCTGATCAGAGGGCTCCGAAAGGAGCCCTCTGATCAGGTTCTTCACTGTTTGTCATAAGGCCAAAAATTGACAAAAACAACCCTTAAAAGTCAGAAATGGATTACAATTAAATGGAAACTGGAATCGTCCATTTAAAGTTTCAGGGAGGAAAGAGTTAAATTTATTCCTCCATTGCAGGGCTCTAGATAAGAGGGAATCCATTGAACAAATCCAACATTTTCCCACTCATTTCAGCACCTAATTCTATGGTTTAACTACTCATTAGACTTCTCTCAAAAAGACTTTTCTAATGAGTAGAGACACCAAAAGATTTATACAGAAATAAAGATTTTAGTTATTGAAATACTCCTCTTATCTGGAGCCATGCCATTCAATAAATTTTAAAATAGTTTCACTTTATGCAGAGATCAATATGCAGCATAAAACTATCTTCTATATCCTAGCAGATGGTAGCTTAAAGTAGGCTAAAAGTAAAACAGATTGTACCTTATAAAAGGCCCATTCTGCTTTACTTTCAAACTGTTTTAACCCTTTACCCCATAGCATGTTTCTAGTTTTTATGACAGTTGATCACTTAAAGCAGGCTGCAAGTAAAGCAGAATGTGCCTTAAGGCACATTCTGCTTTACTTTCAGCCTGCTTTAAGCTACCATCTACATTTATGTCAGGATATTGTAATGGACTCTCCCTACATGTATGTGATGTCTGGGTATTGTAATGAACTCTCCCTGTGTGCTTGCTGGAGGATTTCTTATGAAATAGCAAACAGGGCAGACCCTGATGGTGAGTCTTAACTTTTTGCTACTGTTCACTGTTGTAGACAATATGCATTGATGGTTTAATGATTTGACATTTTTAGGCAAAATAAAAGCATTTAGTTATTGAAATTACACTGTTCATGTAATTGCTTCTCATGAAGTTGAACACCCAATCTCTAATGCTTGTACAGAATTAACTGGAACAAATCTTACACTTGAATGTTGTTAGCTCTTTGCATGCTGAGTAATGTTTTCGTTTTCAACAGTAACTGTTGTGTTTTAAAATTAGAATTTTCTAAATTTCTTTTCAAAACAGCCTGGTCAGAGTGTCAAACAGTTTGGATCCTGATGAGACGCCACGTTACGCTGCGTCACATCTGGATCCACACTGTTTACAAAGGTAATCACTGTAGTAGGATATATCCGCCGCCGCTACCATGGTAAGAGTGAATGTAAAATGTTAAAAATATTTGGTAGCCTATATTCCTTACTAATGTGGTAGCTGAGCAAATTAACATCTATTGCAAGAAGTTGATTAAAGCGAATTAAGTTCTTAAACAGCTCCTTGTTGTGACAGCCAAGTAGAAATGAGAGAGTGGGTATTCATTAACACATAATTTGGTGGAGCCAGGAGACATGGATTTAGGTATTAATAAGGCTTATAATGATAAAAAGAAACCACAAATTGGTTTTTATTCATTTGTCTTTATTTACCATGTTAGGCATGAAGAGATGGTTTATTAAAATTGAGATCTTAATTGGCAAAATAAAAGATCTTAATTGGCAAAATAAAATTCTCATTTTGATTTAGCACAAATGTTTTCACTTTAATGACTTCTGGGAAGAATCACTAAAATGAAACCTAACTTCTATACTTGCCTAATTTTTTGTATCAAACACTCAGTGAAACCATTTTCATAATAAATGTAAAGTTCATATGACTGTATGTTAGCTAGATATAGCTATACCATTGTCTGATTATCTAAGTCTGTCATACAGAATAAGATGTCTATTTATAAGTCATTCATAAAGATGTCTATATATAATAATAAGTCAGTCATAAATATGTCTATATCTAAGTCAGTCATACAGGTGTCTATATCTAAGTCAGTCATACAGATGTTTATATATAAGTCAGTCATACAGATGTTTACTACATGTATATAAGTCAGTCATACAGATGTCTATTTATAAGTCAGTCATACAGAATGGAATCTGATATCTATTATAAGTCAGTCATACAGATGTTTATTTATAAGTCAGTCATACAAAATGTCTATATCTAACTTCTAAGTCAGTCATACATATGTCTATTATAAGTCAGTCATACAGATGTTTATTTATAAGTCAGTCAATCCGACAGTCATACAAAGTGTCTATATCTAAGTCAGTCATACAGATGTCTATCACTCAGACTGTCATACAGATGTCTATATCTAAGTTTAGCCATCAGAATTCAGCTGTAGAAATACAAATAAATTCGACTTAAGATATTTAGAGTAATTGAGACAGGACTGTAGATTATTTTCTAATCATTCAAAATATTTTTTTATCATTTTTTCGGAATACTGCTAAATCTGCACTCAGTAGATCTATCACCAGATCAGTTAACACATTTTATAACCATTTCTTTTTTCTTGATTTGAATAATTTAAGTCAGACAGTTGCTTAAAGCAGGCTGAAAATATAAAGCAAGAAAGCTCTTTCATGAGCTTTCTGCTTTGATTTTCAGTCTGATTTAAGTATATATTCATCTGCCAGGATGCAGTAATAATTTCTATGGTTCTTTAACAAAGTAAGCCAAAAGTATGAAAAGGCATCTCCATAAGGAATATGTGAATGTGCTAAAAGGCTAAAAATATGTTTATTCTAAAGATATTCACAGATTGCATCACTTAATTACAAACTGGCATGAGATACAGTTTAATAACACCTCCTATCCCAGTTAGATATTATACACAAACTTGTGTCACACTGGCCTGCCACTCAAAAGAGGTTGAGATGTTTATCTTTGAGAAAGGACAAGTATAATTAATAAAGGACAAATGTATGTAATGCAGAAAACTCCTATAGATAGAAGCTTTAAGTATTATTTTTGTCATGCATGAAACATTCAGAGAACTGTACGCTTCTTTCCACTATAACAGTTTCTCATAGCAAGCTTTGACTGTATTGCATTGGGTCAATTAAATGTGGTTTTCTTTTGTGAAGCATGTCATTTTAATCAAAAAGTAATCTGGTTTTAAACGATAGAAATTGTTCCACACAATACCAGTGGGGAGATTCAAATCCTGTTCTATTCATTTGATTTACTCCTCTCAGTTAACTGTTTCTCTGCGTGCTGGGCAGAATTAAGTCTCCAAACTAAACTCTTCTATTCATGGTTTATAATAGAGCAACCCTGACTGTTAAAATTTAACTCTTTGAATGATAGCTGCAGAAGAGTGATTATCTGTGCAAATAGTTTGGATCCTAACGCCACTTGGCATCACATCTCATCAGGATCCAAACTTTTGACACTGACCCTGTTGTAAAAAGAAATTTTGAACACTCTAATTTAAGAATAGTAGGAGACGACAATATAAGTTGCAGATGAAAAAAATTACCCAGCATGCAAAGTGTTAAAGGTTAGCACTGACAGCTTTTGCATTTCCATGAGATAGAAAGGCACGGAAATGGGGGTAAAATTGTTCCAATTGAAATCTGTAAATTACTGAGGCAATTTCAGTAATTTGCATGCTGACCTTCTATTAAGTTGTTAAACTCCTGCCAACACTAAATACAGATTGCAGTAATTTACTGACAAGCTTACATCTAGCACCCACTCAAAGGAAGGCAGATTTGTTTGCAAAACAGGTGGCAACTTCATGCAGGACCAGAGTAAAGCAGAAAGCTTTCTGCTTTACTTTGGTTCTACATTAAATATATGTCACCTGTCTTGTGATTTATTTGCGTCTTCAATGAATGAATGCTTAACAGTTGTAAGATAAACCTTTTAATTAATCCATAGATGTGCTTATTTAATTCTTCCACTGAAGAAAAATAGTTCCACTTTAAACAATCATAAATTTTACCGTTTGCCCTAGATTGCCAGCCAATGAAAGGGCACCATTTCAGCGAGAAATGAAAAAATATATCGCATATTCGTTCAATTTTGTACTTGGGTATGGCAGAGAAATAAACAAATCATGTACCGGCCAAGGACACCGCGTGCTAAGGAGGAGCGTAGCGCATCATTACGTCATACAGCAACAGCTCAGCTGGGAATTACAGTATAACCTATGTACTGCGGCCTTTCAATGAAGAGGCCCGAATAAATCAAATATTTCTGTAGACAGGAGACTATAGTTAGTGCATAATGAAATTAATATGAAACGCTCTGAATTTACCTTTCTGCATTAATCACGTCCTGCATTAACTCATTGAACCCTAGGTGACGAGTACACTCGTCATATATAATGTACCCGTTACACTTGTCAACAGCAAACATTGTAGAACCACATCGTAGATCTCCTATTACAAAAATGGCACAGACTCGAATTGTTCATTGTATAAGAGTTGGAATGAAAGGGTTAAGCAGCCGACTTGTGGGTATTGTCAGTATTGACTGTAAAACTTCTCGAATGAAATGTGTTTATTTTCAATATTGTACTAAAATACGGTTGCTTTTTATCAATGCATAAGGCAAGCAATACAGAGGCTCTTATAAGCGTTTAAATCTTGCGTTAAACAGCCACCAGTCTTCAACCCCTTCGGTGTCATGGGCATTTTTGTCATTTATAGTATAATGCACTAAACAACACAGTCCAGACGAATGTCATTTAAAAACAAACAATGCTCTCGACTTAGGATGTTTTAACCCTATAATTTGTGGGTTTTTTCTAAACTGACTTTAAAACAATTATTGCTTGGCTCCATTAGTGGGTTAAAGGACTCGAATCTTGGTTGATCAGGTGCTGCTGCTTAATGCTTGGTGTTTTTTAGCAGATCAACTGATCAAGCATTTTTATGTCACACCAGTCCACAGCAGCTCGTTCACGCCAGTTTTCAACACTTTACTGTCGGAACACAAATAAAAATCGTCCTCAATTGAATCTATTTTTAAATTCCATTTGGGTGACTCGCTAGCTCATGCCTGGTTTTGTTTCTAAATGGAAAAGCATTCAGCGAGCCGTACACGCGTACAGGGTTCCAGGTCGATTTTCTTGTTTTTCGTGTGACGTCATGTGTAAAAGTGAACTCGCCGGCTTCCGAAAATACAAAGCACCGCCCTCCGAAATAAAGCCCTTTTATTGGCTGACAAACTAGGTCGAGCGGTAATTTGGGTTGAGCGATAACTTAGTATAGGTAAAGTAGGTTGAACGGTAACTGTCATACACTAGCCTACGTGCCATATTTGAGGCAAACGGTAAATCAGTTATAGTTCATTTGTTTGAAAATTATACAACATAACCTGTTCGCTCCCTACGGTCGCTCCAGGTTATATTGCATAATTTTCAAAAAATGAACTATAACTAATACATATATACCATAAGAAATTATTCCTATATTCTAGCATATGGTAACTTAAAGCAGACTGAAAGTAAAGCTGAATGCTCTTAAAGTCACATTCTGCTTTCCATTTAACCTACTTATGTTCAAAACTAGGCACAGGCTTAATGGGGCAAAAGGTTAACTGTATATGTTTTATATAATTTTGAACCAAAACTCGATTCCAACACACCTCTGTGGGAATGTTTTGAATTATTCTAAAACTATTCTAGAATAATTTCTTGAATATTCATGAACAATTCTAGAAGTGACCATTTAACGTTCGTGAATATTCTGCAAAAATTCTAGAAATTTGATGGTATTAGAACTACAAAAGAAGTGGCCATTTAATGTTCATGAAATATTCTAAAATTCTTTAACACGTTTCACAGGGGCATTGACATGCATCCTATGATGAAAGAGTCCATAAAAACCCATTGAAATCTCCACAAGAGATGGCTAAATATCAGCCTGCATTTGGATGCTCCAGACATTCTGGGAACATGCTCCCCAGGAAAAGTATTCACCCTCCTGACAGGTTAGAAATTTTAAAATATTAATGATACTTTAATATGAAAACTTCCAAGTCATGTTGAGAACTGAAAAAAATTAGTCTGTTTCATTCCAAGTCAAGCAATTTTCTATCAAGTTCACAAAATTAATTAGACCAAACTTTAAATTTTGGAATTCACTGAACACACTAACCATTTATGGCTGCTGTTAGTGGATATTGAGAAACTGAAGCTGTTTGAAAACAGTTTAGACCCATTTTTTTTCATTGGATCTGTCTGAAATCAATCTACACTTTTTCCTGGGGAAACATATCCTTATATTTATTAGCCGATGTAAGATCTATTCAGCATTCAGGGATCCGATGGACAATATTAATAAGTATAAACATTTACAAATAATGAAAAGAATGGTGTTATATCACTCAAAGAATGTTGTTTTATCACTCAAACTGAATTTATCAATCAAAGAGCAAGTTAACATTAACTCTATGCATGTTAAAAGTACTGTTTTTTTTACTACTGTTCTAAAATTTAAGAAGAAAACTGTGTCACTTTTAAAGTCCAACTTTAAAATTTGAGCTAGTGATTTTAGGCCTTGTTTATCAGTCATCCTGAAGTGTGGTGAAATGTTTGCCCTGTTTAATTTCCTTATGATTGAAGAATTAGGTAAGATTCCCCCATGAACATCCTGTCCTTATCAGACAAGTGCTTGCTCAGTGTTTGCTCTCCAAGGGACATTTATCTAAATCTCCTCACTAAGCCCATGTCAATGGTATATGGAGCACACTATTGAATACCATAATGAATAAATGTCATCAGCTTGACAATACTCTTTTTTTGAATAATTCTCAAGAAATACTAGTCAGTTAACAACAAAACAGTTTAGATCCAGATCAGATGCCGAGTTACTCGGCATCTGATCTGGATCAAAACTGTTTGCAAATGCAAGCTTTACTCACTGCTAGTGATCTAAGATATAAGAGACCAAGAATGTCAAACTCTTTACCATCGAAATCAAGGCTAACATGTTTCTATAACAGGTATCATTATGATATCATCTGTAAATATTGTAAAACAATAGAGATATGAAGGGGGAATATATCAAACTTAGCAGCTGTCAATTTCTCACTCAGAATAAAAACTACCAAATATACCCTATAGATACAGTCGAAACTCGATACTTTGAACTCACTTAAGTCGATCGTACCAGTATTTCATAAGTTGAATTTCGATAATTTTATCTCGCTAAGGTCACACATACATACCCTTATTTCAAAATTCAAATGTTTCATCTGACCTGAATCAAAACCTGTTTGCAAATGCAAACTAACTCACTGCTGATAACAGAGACTAAGAATGTCAGATCCTTTCTTGAACACCATCGAAATCAAGGCTAACATGTTTCTATAGCAGGTATCTTTATGATATCATCTGTAAATATTGTAAAACAATAGAGATAATGAAAGGTATGATATGAATATATCAAACTCTTAGCAGCTGTCAATTTCTCACTCAGAAAAACTACCGAATATACCCTATATACAGTAAATATTGTATTAACGAAGCAACCATTCAATAGAAAACCCAGTCATTTCTTAACACAGGTTAATTGTTGCTTAATGCAGGAAAGAAATAATGCAGAAAGCTTCTCTAGAACCGTTCTGCATGACTGTTTTCCTGCATTAAAAAGTCAACTGTTGTTAAAAGGCCCCTTTTCTTCTTAACCCATTACCTCATAAATACGCCTTTTGACGCCTTTAATTTATTCCTCCCCTGAAGAAAGGAGTTCCAAATTATACAGTCGTGAATATTTAACATTAGAAATAATTTCTATATTCTAGCAGCTGGTAGCTTAACGCAGGCTGAAAGTAAAGCAGAATGTGCCTTAGGGTGCATTCTGCTTTACTTTCAACCTGCTTTAAGAGGTCACCTATTTTCAAAACTAGAAAATGGCTATTGGGTAAAGGGTTAAATGTCTAAAATGAGTAAGTTGGTTAACATCAGATTGATAGTTAGAGGCAAGTATTTTGGAAAAGCCATTTAATATCATCACTCCATAGCTCCCCAGCTCCCCAGCTATCCCAGGCATGCTAGTTGACAATGGATGAAATATAGCATTAACATTAATGGCACATTCCACTTGTAGGTATTTTATCATTTTAAACACCAACAAGCCCTCCACTCTCACAAATCACTGTAATATGATAGTCGGTGCACTCCTGCTTGCACTGAACATTCACAATTTAACCATTTCGTCCTTCACTTAGCCATTTAATATACTGGCAGTCACTTTCTTTTAAAACAGTGAAGACCCAGATCAGACAGCTCCTACAGGAGCTGTCTGATCTGGGTCTGCACTGTTTTCTTAAAGGATTTGTCTGGTATAAGTATGAACTCTTTCCTTGAGTTATTTGTTCCATATTTCATTAGCCAATGTAATAGTTCTGATGATAGATCTATGTTCATAGAGGGTAGAGTCTTATAATAGGAATATTCAGCAGGAAAATGGTTAATATTATACATACTCATAATTCTCAGTATTTCAAATACACTATTCAGCTCCGAAAATTGACCAGTTTCAGTTGATGCTCAAGGGGTTTGTCAATATATTTGTAGCAGTATGACAAACAGTGTAGACCATGATCAAGTCTCCTGCAGGAGTCCTCTGATCTGGGTCTTCACTATTTGCAAATGGTGTGTGTATATACTAGAATTTCCTTAACGATTAAGGTTTTATTATTTCAGAGAATAGCAAAAGGCTATGGGAATTTCACTCTAGAAAATCATGTGACATCGTAAAATTGTACGTAACGTCTTTAATCATATATCATAAACATTGGTCATTGACAATTGTCATGGATGCCATGATGGAAGATGTTAATAGAAATTTAGTGTGACTGAGCAACAATAAAACGTAGCATGGTAGCTGTCCCTAAACAGTGTTAACCCTTACTGTGAGAAACAAATAATATAAATAAATTGCAAACAGTGTAGATCCTGATAATAGGGCTCCTGAAGTAGTGTCTGCACTGCTTGTCATTGGTTCAAATATAAGGAGATCAAATCGCAATGTAAATTGGTCATTTATCAGAAAATGGATGAGTCTATATAAAATTAAGCATGGTATTAGAGCTATAAGCATAATTCACATTTAATGAAATGATGTGTTACTAAAATGATTAGAGTTTGTATACATTATGAAAATAATGATTCCTTTTCTATCTCTGTAGAAGAAAAATGTGAGTGTCAACTAAACAGGTTGGATACAGATGAAATGCTTAGTTACCTGGAATCTCATCGGAATGCATACTGCTTGCAAGTCTGCAGAAGTCATTAATAATGGCTATCAGCCGGTAAAGGGTCAAGGAAGCATTACATTTTAATATCTGTGTGATGTGTGGGTTTTCCTTGAAAAACTGGCAATTATAGAGTTGACAGGACAGGTCCTGGGCCATTTAATACCAGTGAACGGATAGTTTTTATAGCCGGAACTAATGCTTGGAGGTCAAGCAGAAAATTATAGCACTATAGCTGCGCTGAACTTAATAAAGAGCGTCCTTAAAAACAACAACAACATCTACCTTATACCATATCTAAAATAAAGCTATCTATTAGAAGAAAGACTGTTCAGGTCTACATACAAAAATTTATATATTTCCTTCACATGAAAACTTCCTCCAAAATGATCTTTGGATACTTAAAGACTTATGGTAACAATCAAAGAAAAGCAACTGCTTAATCCTTGACTCCATAAATATGCCTTTTTTACACATTTAATCATTCCTCTTTTTTCTTAAAGCAGGCTGAAAGTAAAGCAGAATAGGCCTATCAGCACATTCTACTTTATTTTCAACCTGCTGTAAGCTTGAATGTAGATGCAGCAAGCAATAATTTCTAAATGTGGTCATTGTTATATTAATCGCAAGTGAAGCAACTCTTCTAAAATCAAGGTTAAAACAATACATGTACTCCGAGAAGCAACTTTGGAATTGATGAGCCCAAATAATCACTATTCAGTCTGCACATTCATGCTCTGAGGCTTGAGTTGGTTAACGTGTGATTTATAAGCAGAATCAGTAAAAGGTTTGTTTAATTAGAAACGTAGAAGATTGGAGTAAATTGAATTAACATCGGTAAAGACTAAGCAAGTAGGCTGTATTACTTAACTATGAGAGAATATTCCTCAGAGACACTCATCTCAGTGGCTTCTTTTAAAAGCTTTCCTCAAGCCTGCAAAATTGACTATATGTGTTCAGTCTAATAGGACATTCTTTAGGCATAATATCCTGCACTGGACAAGCAACCATTCGTGCTTAACCATTACCCCATTATAGCCTATTTCTAGTTTTTGATGACAGGTGACCTCTTAAAGCAGATTGAAAGTACAGCAGAATGCGCATTTACTTTCAGCATGCTCATATGGTAAATATTTATGACTGTATAAAGTGGTACTATTTTCTTCAGTGAAGGAATAAATTAAAGGCATATTTATGGGTAATGGGTTAACCCAAAGACCCCATGGAAATGCCTGTTGACACCTCAGCCTATTCCTCATAGATATATGCCATATATTAGTTCAAATAATAGATATTTAAAGTGGGCGGAGTTTTATATAATTATGGATATTCAGCAGGCGAAGGGTTAAGTGACAATCAGTGTAAGCTACTTTATAAACAGTCATTAAAAACATGTAACAGGGTAGTAAAACTTGGAATATCATCATAATGATATAGCCATGCAACTATTACTTCAGAATCGATAGTACTTTAAAACATCACCAGATTATCAAAGCAAACACATGGCATGGCTGTACCAAAAATAAGCAAATATTCATATTTGAATTGAATACCACATCCCATCCTCCCATCTCAATACAAGGTTACCACTGCTGTATAGCCCATGTGCTCTCTTGTTAGATTAATCCTTCATCATGGACTAAGAATGAAAGTATTAATTTTAAGTTAACAAACAGTGCATTATTCTTAAAGAGCCCTCTGACCATGTTCTTCTTAATAAATATATCCTGATTTAATCTGCAATCTGTATTTTAATTTAACACCATCAATGTGTCTTAATTTGAATGCATTTATGAGAACAAAGTAAAGGTGTCCCTAAGGCACATAAAGGGTTAGAAGTCACTATGCATATGCATGTATTGCACAAATAAACCTGACAGGTCTATAAAACACCAACAAAAGAGACTGACAACTGTAACAAATTGTGGGGTATGACACCCTGGTTGCCTTATAAGGCAGGGCAAATACAGTACTCTCCCTCTCTCTCTTGACTATCGAATGAACAACAATTAAGGGCTAATTGGGATCTTTAATTGCAGGTGACTTTTAAATGACAGACAATAGTAATGAAGAAACCTCCTTTAGGAGCTTTCTCAATTATACTACATGTATGAAAGTGTATCTTAGAGCCTGACAATTAGTGAAACTGGTATTTTGAGTGTCACTCAAGGGAGGTAATGCTGTGGAGGTGCAGTGGGACAATAAACCTGTCAGTGCAAGGTCAATGCACCTAACTTGCCATGCCTCCAGTAATAATTTGTTTCCATAGCAATAAAAACATGACATTTAGTGATAAAGTCACAAAGATCAATCACCATATTTCACAACAGCTTCTAGAAGTTGGTTAATAGGACTTCAGTCCTGATTTAGAAAGTAGACAAGTCTCAAAACATAAATATGAGGACGGTTTTACACCATCATCATCAAATCTTATTTTCAACCGTCCCCTCTCCCTCAATATCATTACTAAAATAATCATGTTTTTACTTAAAAGAATCAATTAGGAATATTCTAAACCTTTGTTATCTTAAATGTTTCTCCCATACTTGAGTTTAAAAAAACTTGTTCTATGAAATTGGCTCCTGAATGATAAAACTATCAGGGCTTACAAATCCTCAGGGTTTTGAGGTTTTTGCTTTCTCACTAAAATCTCTCAATCTACCTTCCAGGAAGGAGGAATGGGGTCATTTAATGCTTGATGGTTGCTTTAAAATAGGATTAAAGTCATATTAAGCTTTCTTCATTTAAAACTGTAACCTGTTTTAAAGACCAACAATTATTCTAATCTTGAGTATAACTTACAAAAGATTTCTTTATACAATGCAGCTACCGGTAATATCGATTTAAACTCTCGTTTCAAAAATATTTTTATCTTATTTGAGTATAAAAAAATACAATAAATGTGGCGTCTGAATGATTTATCAGGGCTTAAAAATCCTGGGAGTCTCGAGTTTGATCATACAATAGAGCATTTCTTAAGGGACTGACTAGACAGAAAGAATGGGTTATTTAAATATGCAGGAATCAGCTTAATGCACGACATATGTAATGCAGAAAGCTCCTTTAGGAGCTTTCTGCATTACTTGTGTCCTGCAGTAACTGATACAAGTCTTATATACTGTCAACAAATCTTTATTTTGAGAGTCCCAGAGAGGTTCTACCATTGGACTAATCTTCACTTTAAAATACCACTTTATGTCACTCCCTTTTAATCTTGCGTAAAGCATAACAACTGAAGTACCGCTAATCTGGACCTAATCTATTTATGGGGTTAAGGAGTTGGGTTTGTTTTTCTTGATAATTGTAAGTTTGTGTTAATCTGTCGTTCTATTGACATAGTCCATTTCGACTGTGATGAGATTGACATACCTCAATTCATGCAGACCATGTGAGACAACATGGGATGATCTCAGACAAAGCTACAGTCCAACTTCGATATCTCAAACTCGCTTAACTCTAATTATCCGATATTTTGAAAAATAAATTTGCCTTATTTCAAGCGTGATTTAGGTGAGCATACCCGTGTTTCAAAGTTAAAACGTGGCTTAGCCGCGTTTTAACTTTGAAATACGGGTATGTTCGACTTAACCGAGTTCGAGATAGCGAAGTTCGACTGTAGCTTGTTTCTTTTGGTGCTCTCAAAGTACAGTGTACTGAGAGAAAAGTATGGTAAGTCCAGCTGCAGGGCTGTTTAGTTTGTATTATTTCTTTAAACAATTTAATTCTTTACCCCATGAGTACGTCTTTTTACGCATCCAATAATTTATTCATCCGCTGAAGAAAATTGATCTACTTTATACAGTCATGAATATGTACCCTAAGACTTAAAGCAGGCTGAAAGTAAAGCAGAAATTCAATGTGCTTTATGGTGCATTCAGCTTTACTTTCAACCTGCTTAAAGTGATAATTTATCTCCAATACTAAAAACACGCTACGGGGTAATGGGTTAAAGTGTTATAGATGTAAACAATGGATGCTACTTTTAACGCAAGGAGGGAGTGTTTGTAAAGTCTGAAACACTTAAACTCTTTGCGTGCTAGTGGCGGATATATCTGCCACAGTGATTACCTTTGCAAACAGTTTGGATCCAGATGAGACGCCGCGTAATGCGGCGTCTCATCAGGATCCAAACTGTTTGCCATTCTGACCTGAATTTCAAAGAAATTTTGAAAATTCTAATTTTAGAACAGTAGCAGACGACAATTGTTGCAGACGAAAAAAATTACCCAGCATGCAAAGAGTTTTAAAAGCGGTATGAAGAATGCAGTGACCTGCCAACTGTGGCTGTCTGTAGGATCCATCACAGCTCACTACACTTTGCAATTCAAGGGTAACACCATTTCACTCAATGAGATTTCTATGGAATGGTGAAATGCTCATAATGTGCCATGCATTAGCCCTTAAACCCGTTTTATGCGGGATAAACTTTTAGGTGTACCTCTAGGCAAACTGTTTTGATCTCAGATCAGGCCCCACATTGTGGGGCCTGATCTGAGATCAAAACTGTTTGCAATTAAGTCAATATTCTATCAGAAACTGCAAAAATCTTTGGCAAATATTTGAGTTATACCCGCTGCAGACGACCTTTTAAAAAGGCCGCCAAATAAAACCCAGCATGCAATGGGTTAATATAGTTCCCCCATGGTGTTTTTCAGTGGAGCTGTATGGTATCTTTTTAGACCCATGATTTGCAAACTCTCAACCATTGAGAGTGTAGAAATTAATTAAAGGCGTAAAAAGAGGCAGTTTTCATCTTAGGTTATTCAGACCACTTGCCCGAAACAGACAAAAACTGCCCTTTTCACTGTTATATGCCAAATTCTGATGCAAATATCATTAAATCTGATGCAAATATCACTTGCCCAAATCAGAAACCACTTGCCCCAGGCTTCAGGCATGTGGGTTAGGGCAAAGACTGAAGAGGTATTGAAGAATTAATGGGTTAAAAAAGCCAGTGAGCTAAATTTGTAGATAATTCCAAAGCAGATGAAATAACATCATGAGTTCAGAAGGGTTAATATGGACACATTATGTAGTGCATTGTGTATCTCTGTCTGTATTGCAGACTTCTCCATAGAAGTTCCTGGTGCCTGTTGAATTGCAGAGGTTGTCATAGTGCACATCTTATTACAAACTAGTAATCTAATTTCACTTTGACAGCCTACACCAAGGAAGCAATACACTGTGACAGTTCTGATGAATATAGCCGGAGCAAGTCCGACCTTCAATCACCCCAAGCTATCCAGAAGTCTAGACTAGGTGTTATCAAATAATCTATAACTTCTTATCATATTAGCTATTCTCCATAGCAGTGGAGAGACAATCCATTAAAGAACCAATCTATTAATTTGCAAATGGACTGAATAAGCAAAGGAATCCGCCCATCTGAATAAGATAAAATTAATAGGTAATTATGAGCGGTTTAACTTATCATAGAAATTAGTTTACTGTGAACTATATCAACCTTCCAGGACAACAGTTTATAAAGAAGACGTAAACAAATACAATACAGACAAACCTTTCACTTAACCTATTACTCCATAAATATATATGGCCTTTTTACGCCTTTAATTTATTCCTCCACTGTTGAAAATGGTTCAATTCTTCAAAATCGTTTCTAAATGAAGACACCTTGACATTTAACCCAGTTTAAAATTACGCTTCTAATCTGGATCCAAACCGTTCATATTTTTTATCATACTTTTACAAGGAAGATAACAGACCATTTCAGAATGAAGCAGACATCATTTTTAGGTGATAACACCTATTCAGCATTCATTTTACTCAAAGGGTTAACCCTTTCAACAGGGCTCCAGATAAGAGGGAGTAAACTGCAGAAATCCAACATTTTCTCACTGATTTAAGCATCAAATCCTATGGTGTTACTACTCATTAGAATCGTCTCTTCGAGACGATTCTAATGAGTAGTGACACCATAGGGTTTAAAGCAGAAATAAAGATTTTAGTTTTTGAAATACTCCCCTTATCTGGAGCTCTGCCAACAGTGAGTTAAACTGTCATCTGCTACTAGAGTAATTTCGGGTAATTCTGACACCTTAAGAGAAAAAATTATTTATAGATTTGCCGAACGTTCCTAAGATATCGTAGAGGTCGGAGTTACACGAACACACCATTTGACCTGAAATCCATGAATACGATTTGTGCCGAACTATATTAAATATGTGTGTTACTTTCGGTTTCATGTATAACTTACTGGCGGGTAACCCCGACACCATTCGGGTAATCCCGACACCCAATCAGAGTTTTTAACAAGAGGGCCATGGCCCTAAATTCGCTCACCTGAGGACATTGAAGTTTGTACCTAAGTTGACTGGGCAAGACAACATTTTAATATAACTATAAATGGAGTTATCTTCCAGACAAGAAAACATGACAAAAGTGAATTTTGTTGCCAAGCTTATGACCCTTATCCATGACACATCCTCTTATCAAGCTATTTCCATTTCCAATAAATGATAATTATTTCACTAGCGTCAGCAGAACTGGAATTATTTTCCTGACAATAAAATATGACAAAGGGGAAAAACTAAATATTGCTGCCCTTGTGCATGGCATTTTCTCTCATCAGTTTCTTTCCATACATAAAATTTCATTACAATAGCATCAGTAGAACTGAAGTTGTCTTCTTGACAAGAAAATATCACAAAGGGAAATAACTAAAAAAACAATGATGTCAGAGTTATGGCCTTTGCAAATGGCACTTCCTCTCATCAGGCTCTTTCCAAATAGGCAATTTCATTTTACCCATTACCCCATAGCATGTTTCTAATTTTGAAAATAGGTGGCCACCTAAAGCAGGTTGAAAGTAAAGCAGAATGTGTCTTAACCCTTAGCCTGCCACTCACGACTATAGCTTTATATGCAAACAGCTTGGATCCGGATTAGACGCCGAGTAACTCGGCGTCTCATCCGGATCCAAGCTGTTTGACACTCGGACAACATTTTCAGCAATTTTGAGCAACTTTGAAGCACTTTGAAACTTGAAGCAGACGAGAAATATAGCAGACGACAATTTATTTGGCGGGCTAAGGGTTAATGCACACTTTGCTTTACTTTTGCATCTTACATTTTCATGACTGTTTAAAGTGGAATTATTGAAAAGACATACAGATAACTCTGACAAAACCAATATTAAACATATGTATAAATATGGCATAAGACATAATTACATAACTGTCAGTGGATCACTTCCAGATCCTGTTTCTCTAAGTATGAATCAGACTGAACCATATCTAAACTTTAGCAGACAGCATGTTCAGCTGATCATGACCAGTTCTGTGATACTCACTACCAGTTCAGAGTTGCATATAGCCTAATAATATTTGACCTCAGTGGCTAGAACTCTTGGGCTTACCCTTACCAGACTGAAATGATGTCTGCTTAAAACCTACTGTATGTGAAAAGTGTACAAAAAAACAATTTAGAAAATGTTAAGTTGGTAAATGAGTGGCAAATAGGTTGGATCCAGATTAGATGTAGCATTATGATTATGTTGCATCTGATCTGGATCCAAAATGTTTGCAAATATTGGCTATTTGCCCATAGTATATTAAGGGTAACTCAGGTAAATACAGTTCTGCCTAAATCAAAAATACTGTAAAACCTGCCTAGAGCAGCACTTAAACTGTGCAGGGTGGTGTCAAATGTGACCCTAGGGATTTCATTTTAACAAACTATAGAGGGATCCACCAGGAGATTCTACTGTACAAATATCAAAGCTTAGGGCCTAGTAGTTTTGGGCAAGAAGATTTTTTAAAGATTTTTGCTTTTTTGCTTTTTCAAGCAGAGTTTGTGCTTTTTTTCCTTTTTTTTGAACAACTTCTGTAGAGAAGCATCCAAGGAACATCATGAGCAGTTTGAACTCTCCCTACAATCGGCGGGTTTCAGAGGAGATGTCGTTTGAAGTAAAAGTGAACGGACAGACGTACTACGGACGGTGAGCGGTCACAATAGCTCACCTTGAGCCTTTGGCTCAGGTGAGCTAAAAACAATGACATAAACCCTTTATTTTCTAGCTGAATCAAACAAATAGGATATACAAAGGTATGTGTGCACTCTTCGCAGCCAAAAGGGTTCTATATTCTCTGCGGATATGTCAGACATACAGGCTAATTGTCTGCAACACAGAAAATGTGTCATTTCTGTGGACATGATCTGCATCTTACGTACTCGTCTTAATCTCTATATCTATTTGAATCTGCGAATGTTCGTACAAGTGAGAAATTACACGTAGATTCTACGCTTACCATTCAATATATAACGGTGAAATTGTGATAACTTTTGCAACATTTTCAATCCAGATAAGGGGCCAACATATTATAGTCTCACCTTTTCTAACTGTTTGTAATTCGGATAAGGAATTCACTTTCACTTTTAGCTCATGCTGTATTTAGCAGACATCATTTATTGTGGTATTCACGGACGTTTAGTGACAAAACCGTTGGTAAAACTATTCACTCACTCTTTTGAATCTCTCCCTCGTAATATTCTATAAATAGGCATGCAGTTTGGGGGTTTTCTTTTGTGAAAAGTCACATGACACAACAGAAGGGTTTTCTGCCAATTAGCTGTTACTGAATTGATTCAAAATGCTATGAGAGATGTAAAACACTGTGATGTTTTGATATTCGTGTACAGTACCAGGCAATAGTTTTCCAGTCCTGACATGGACTTTTAAAAATCTTATGACTGCCAATTCCACGATAATTGTCAGCAGTATCTACCTTTTGAAAGAGGGTACTAAATTCCTTTGTCCTGAAGCGTCTATATTAAATGTTTTAGCTAGATATGAATTAGTGCCTAACTTTCTATGAATTTGAGCATTGATTTTCTTTTCCTTTTTAAAGACGTAGATGTACAGATAAAGACCAACTCGAAGAGCTTTAGATATAGAATAAATTTTTATTAGACTAAAATTCAGTCAGGTCTTAATTGGCGTTCAATTTCATTAATTTGAATATATCACGGCTAGAGAGTATATAATTATAATATATGTGGCTAGCTCTATCATATTTTCAGATGATACGTCTTTAAACAGTATCTATAATGAATGGAATTGATATATCTAGGTGTTTATGACGTTGAGGAAGTAGGAAAACGGAATTAAAATTAATTATGTAGGTCAGGTCATAAAAGTGACGGAATTAGCCTCCACACATATTTATTGTGGGGTAATTCCGACACCCCAAAAATCTGTTTACAGAGTTTATGAAGCTTCATTTCGTGACTTTTACAAAGAAGCTAAATAGATACCTTTGGTATTGTTACTCCAATACACATCACTAGATTGTGAAAAACAATAACTTTGCACACCTTTTTTCGGCGATTAGCTTATGGAATTACGTAACGTGGCATTTTTTGGGGGGTCAAAAATGAGGTCGCTGATTCAAAGAGATTGATACTCAGAAAGAAAGCGTCTTGAATGCGCCGATCAATTTTATGACGTTACATTTATATATGACGTCACTATTAAAATCAGGTAATCCTTGAATATGGAGTGGTAACACTATGAATTTAAGAGTCTTTAAAAAGGTGACGGGATTAGACGACTGTCGGGATTACCCGACATCACTCCATGGGTGAAAGTTGGCAAAACTGAAAATACTGAAAACTATGCTGGGGGCTTGGGGGCCGCTAGGGCCCCCAGTGGGTCCAGGACAAGGCCCTGGCTGGGGGACCAGGGGGCCGGAGGCCCCCGGAAGCTCCTGGGTTTTAAGCATTTTGAAGGTCTGAAACTGTTGGAAAATTGTTTGAAAATGACAAGCAATGGAAAAATATAAAAATAATTTTCTTGGTCATAAGCATTAATGTTTTCCAAGGATTGAAAAATAAATCTTAATTTTTATTTTATTGAACAAAAGATGGAAATTGCTTTCAGCAAACTGTTATACTCCAAAGTAAATTATAAGCACTTTGCTTTTACAATTATCATTGTAAGGCCACAAAAATATGTTTCTAGTTAGGTCCATGTATGAGTTAGCTCCAAGGGAGAAAAATATGAGATGGTATTTAGCTTTTCTATCATTATACTGTGTTATAAAGCTGTATGTATAAGATTTTGTATCACTGACACTTAAAAATTATGACATGTAAATACTAGATCCAATACAAAACATTTAGAACATACTCTATTTCCAGTCAAGCATTACCATAAAAACTTTGTTCAATTTGCTTTCAGAAGGTTAAAACTAAGTGGCACAAAATTTAAAGCAGTAGGCTATGATGGGAGAGGGAAGCCTTCCCATAGTTGATGGAACAAGAGGCCTCCCTAAAAATGATTTTAGTGGTTCAATTTTATACATTTTGATTTTTCTAAACTGTTTCAAAGCTGTGATGCTAGACTAAATTTTAATCTTGGGTTACCCAAATCAGATAAATATTTCTTTACTTAATGAATTAAATGGTTACTATCAATTACTTTAATGATAAGAATGCTATTAAAATACCTTTTCAATACTTTATAGCCATAGAAAACGGATTGTTTAACAGTCCAATAATATGTAATGTGAAAAATTATAAAAGGTGACATTAATACTTCAGTACTGAGTAAGCTACTTGTTTTATAATAAAATCGGATTTTCAGCCGAATTTCCTATTCAATATCCTTATTTTGTTTAGTTTGCGTTTCATTAAAGTTAACCATTCAGCTGCATTTGACAGATACGCCGGTATTTTAAATTCGCGAAAACTGATGACAAAATGAGCTAATTGCATTTTGATGCACCAACGATAAAACACGAAGCGTTCCGCGTGATATAGTTTAGCGTCTGGTAATCGGATGATTCATAAAACAATGAGCGCCTAGTAAGACTCCGAAGAAAGAGATTTTAGATTTTCCAAAAGAAGTTTTTCGTACCGCTACGGAAAATTATCGGCAACAAGATCAAAATCACAAACAGCCCCCTCATAAATTTGCTTACCTCGTTATTTTAAGCAAGCCTGTCATATTATTGAAATCAACTACGGAAATGTTTGGTCAGAGACTGGTTTCCGTGTTTTCAACGCTGTCCGCGTGCGTGTAGCAACCTAATTCGGCAACCAGTCAGATTTGTTTTGGTTCACTCGGATTTTGCCGTCACCGTTATAGTACGACGAACGATAGGGCCGAACGATAACATTGGCGAACATTGACACCGTAACTTCAACTAATTTGACAGCTCTCGAAATCACCTTCGATTTTGTTTTTTCAATCTTACTCGACAAAGACATTCTCTACCCCCCCCCCCCCCCCCCCCCCCCCCCCCCCCCCCCCCCCGAATTTCTCAACGGATTTACACGTTCTGGAAAAATGACCCTCGGCAATTTCGGAAATACGGAATTCCGTCACAATACGGAAAACTTTCACCCATGTGACACTCTAATGATGTTTACTAAAATGTTGAATGTTTGAATTGACATGTTTAGATCCTATGATGATTATAGGCCCAACTAATTATGGGACCTTTATAAATGTCTTCAATACAGAAGTTCGATATTGCAATTTTAATTTTAGCTGACAACGATCAGTAAACGTGCCATTTGCAAACAGTGTATACCTAGATCAGAGTGCTCCTGAAGAAGCCCAATTTAAAATATAATTGGTACAACCCCATCAGGCTGTACTGAGTATAATTGTTATTAACTAAGGAAATGGACCGGTCCATTTAGAAAGTCAAAAGCATAAAGGCTTTAAAAACATTTTTAATACCTGTGTGAAACTAATAGAAGTGCAGTGTTCACTGTATACATATTAAAAATGCTGGTCTTTTAGGCCTGTGTCAATGTTTATTCAAGATGAAAATCATGTTTCAACCTGGTGTTATCTACTAGTTCATATCATCCATTTGTGATGGCTGGTAGCAGGCATAGAAACCACACAAATACCACTCGTCTTAACCCCTTTCACCACCGAGCAACCACCAACAGCTGAAAATGATGTCTGCTAAATTGTTTAAAATCATCCCATCTTCTTTTATATTTACAGAAACAAGATCCAAGTGCTAAACCATGTGGATCCTGATCAGGCCCCACTGATCGTGGGGCGTGAAAAGTATCTAAACTGTTTGCAAAGGTTGTCAGTACAAGTTTTAAATGATAAAAATGTTGAGAGGGATTTGTTATATTTACTTTCAATTCCTATACTCACAATACAGACACTTCAGACCATGTTTAACCCTGATACTGCTGGGACCATCTACATGCATCAATTACAAACAGTGAAGACCCAGACCAGAGTGCTCTCAACGGAACCCTCTGATCTGCCATCTGGGTTTGCATGCTTTGCCATAATATACTTACAAATAGTTTGGAAACATGCTTACATGTATTGAGAGTGTCATTATGTGAACTATTTGGTTATAGAAACTGGACAAGTTCATTTGAAATATCACAGGGCTCCAGATAAGGGGAGTTTTTCAAAAAAAAAAAAAAATCTTTATTTCTGCATTAAACCCTATGGGGTGTCACTACTCATAAGGATCTCCTCGAAAAGACTGTTCTAATGTGTAGTTACACCATAGGATTTAGTGCTGAAATGGGTGAGAAAATGTTAGATTTGTTCAGTTTATTCCCTCTTATCTTGAGGACTGATATCAGCATTGTAAAGGCTAATAACCACTAAGAAACTTTCCTCGCAACCTTTGACCTGCTGTATAATTGTGCAATTAACTAACGAGCTGTAATTAATTGGCGTCTCTGCGTATTATATTGGTAATACTTGTCGGCCCACAATAAATATATCATTAGCTACATACCACAAGTAGCTTAACAACCCACCAAATGCCTTTTCATCCTCATTCTCACCTGAGCAGGTGAGAAAAATGCCTATTAGGATTAACCCTTACAGTGCATGGTCGCAGTATTTTATATCCTTTTGGAATTGCAAACAATGCAGATCCTAATGAAAGGGCTCCTGTAGGAGCCCTTTCATCAGGGTCTGCATTGTTTGTCATATTTTATATATTTTGGGGACGAATTTTAACCCTCAAGCATCATTGTCACCTGCTCATTTATCAGTAAATGGAAGAGTCTATTTGCCAACCCAGCATAGTAAGGGTTAAGCCAGGGTACTATAAACATTCCCTGGTGAGCTAGTGATGCAACCAGGTTGAGATAGGCATGAAATTGGTCACTGAGGCCCTATGGTTATTTTGTCAGGTGGTGACAAAGATTGAATGATGAGAACAGAAGTAGAGGAGTTCATGATAAAACATGACAAACATCACTGGCCTTTTTATTAACAAATTTACCATCTGACTTGGTTAATCTTTCTCCTGCTGTAAGTGAACATTATAACAACACTTTTTGAAAACTGTAGATCCAGATCAGACAGCTCCTTCAGGAGCCGTTTGATCAGGGTCTGCACTGTGTTCTTATAGGATGGTCCCAATCTGTCTGACACATGTCTGTACTCATTCCTAGCGTAAAGATTCCATATTTCTGTGTTTGGTAGTTAATATAATTGTTCAGTAGAAATTCACACTGGTCAGAGTTTTATACCTGAATGTTAAGCAGCAGAATGTATCAACCACACAAAGAAGACTGTATGGTTGCTTTTAGACTTTTCATGCATGTACTTTTACTCATTGTTTAACTTTTAGCCCATAAGCTGGTGATCACTTAATGCTGGTTGAAAATAAAGTATAATGCTCCATCAGGGGCATTATACTTTACTTTCAAGCTGCTTTACTTTCAGCCTGCTTTTATTGAGTTACAATCTGCAAGGAAATAGAAATATTTCTTAAGGCACATATTCATGACTTTATAAAGTGGAACTTTTATCTTCAGTGGAGAAATAAAGTAATTTATACTTAAGGTGTACAATCATTTCAGGCGTATTTATGGTGTTATTGGTAAATTAATTGCTATGATTTATACACAATATTTGACAGGATATTGGCTAAGGTGCAGGCATTGCAGGTAAATGTTCAACACTGTCAAGGAAGCACTTTTATAGCTTATCAAGTACCTGTTTAAACAGTCCTCTACAATGTGTTTCATTTCAACACTTATAATGCTAAATTTTCAAATAGGATTACTCTTCTTTCTTTTTTTTTCTTTTTTTAAAATTACCTTTATAGTTACTCTCAACGTAAGTAACGCTATGACTGTGTCCTCAATGATGATATTTGAAATTATGACAAAACAGTGCAGCCCCATTGTACAGGGCTCCTATCGGAGCTCTCTACAATGGGGCTGCACTGTTTGCAAGGGATAAATGTAAATAGTTCCAGCACTATAAAGGTCAAATCTTGTCCACCCCAATCATTTATTTACACAACTAAATCACATTACATGTATTTGCTTTACTGCAGTTTACATACACCAAGTTTCAGAAATGTATAAATGATAATTAAATGTATTAATTGGACATTTGGTCATACATGTACATGTATATATTCATTGTGGTTGTGACCAACATTGTACAGTATAATTCTTGAAAGTATGCAAAAAGCATAAACAATTACTGTAAATTTCCAAGAATATATTATAAGCTTCGCCATGAGAAATCCAGCTTTATTGCATAGCAAACAGAGTAGATTCTGACCAGCCACAGTCTCCCTGTCTAGTCAGGATCTACACTGGCACTAAATACAAGTAACAACAGAACATTATTAACTAGCTTGTTTGACTGAGTTTAGACCTTGATTAGACGCAGAGAGTGAGATGGCAGCTATAGGATTAGTCTTCACAGTTTTGCAATCTGTTCTTTCCAAAGTACAATCCTTGTTGTCTAAACATTACATCTAGGTAAACCATGAAATCTGTTGGTTTACTATCCTACTTAACCCATTACCCCATAGCCAGTTTCTAGTATTGAAAATAAGTGATCACTTAAAGCAGATTGAAAGTAAAGCAGAATGTGCCTTAAGGCACATTCTGCTTTACTTTCAGCCTGCTTTAAGCTCTTATCTACTAGAATATAGAAAATTTATCTTACAATAGTTACTCATGACTGTATACGTATAAATTGAAACTATTTTCTTCAGTGGGGGAATAAATTAAAGGTGTAAAAAGGCGTATTTATGGGGTAATGGGTTAAAATAACTGAGAAAAAAAAATGGAACAAACAAAGCTGTTGCCTTTGTCGATGATTTAATTTCATAGACAGAATGAATCCCTTTTTGTGAGAGCTTTACAATTGTAGATGGTCCACTAATGTGAACTGTCACAGGCTGGACACAGTCTGTCAGTTTGGATGAAATATATAGGGACAGGAAACTGGTTTCTTTAACTTTGTAGACAGAAATGCCAGGTAAATGACTTTTAACAATGATCATTAGTAAAAGTTAGTTGCATTTAATAGCTGTCACAAACTCCAGTCAGTTCGGTTATCCCTCCTTCTGTACGCTAAGTGGTGAAATTGTGATTACCATTGCAAGCAGCTTCGATACTGATGAGATGTCGCTTTTAGCTATGTCTCATCAGGTTCCAAACTCTTTTGTCACTCTGACCCTATTTTGAAAAGATTTTTAAATTTAAGAAACCTCTTTTACAGAAATAGCAGATGACAATAATTATTGTTGCGGATGAAAAAATTACCCAGCATGCAAAGAGTTCTAAGCCTTCATAGGGTTACCAACTTCTGTAGTACAGCAAAACCTCTATATTACGACCACTAAAATGAAGGATAATTGATTGTATAAAAGGCAGGTAACAGCTTAAAGCAAGGTCACAGTAAAACAGAAAGCTCCTAAGGGAGCTTTCTGTTTTACTGTCACCTTGCTTTAAGCAGTCACCTGTCGTGAACAACTGATAATGAACATAATTAAGTGCAACAATGTAGATTGTTCTCTTGCTCTGGATTTGCTCAGAGTCAAGTGATTAAATTACTTTTATGGACAATTAAGTGGTTGTAACAGACTAAGAGGTTTTCTGTATACATCAGTATCTCTGGCATATGATGTAAGTTTGTTGTTGCTTACAAAACCCTAACGGGATGCCATATTATAGAGATCTGCCATTGTCTTTCGGTTCTCTAAGGTTTCAGCTGTGTCATGGATCGATGCTGAAGTAGATTCTAATAGGAAAAGAAGCTGTATTAAGACCTCGGTCCTTGTCAGTCTTCTCAGTGTGGGTAACTTTCATTTGTCAGGTCACATGTTTGAGTCTAACTATTGGCAGCACTGCTGGTCCTAAATTTACTGCCGCTGTTGCATGCATAGGTCACATTAGCGGGAAATATTTAACCCAATACATGATAGCAAATTTTACAGTATTTATGGCCGGTTAGTTGCTACAGCTTGTACAAGCAAAACGAAAATAAAGCAGACAGCTCGAATGGGTCTTGAGGAGCTTTCTGCCTTACTTTTGTCATGCGCTGTTAGATCTGTATTTTACACCATCAATGAACATTTGTATTTTACAGCGTTCCCTCTCTACAACGACATCCAATGGGAGACACAAAGTATGTTCGTTGTTCGGAGGGAGTCGTTATAGAGAGGGAAATTGACTTACATTTGCAAACAGCTTGAATCCAGATCAGACGCCGCGTAACGCGGCGTCTGATCTGGATTCAAGCTGTTTGTCACTCGTTATTCAGTTTTTTCTGTCAAAATGTCCGTTATGCAACTTTGAGGAAAATAGCAGATGACAATTTTAAGCAGACGATATTGCAGTCGTGAATAGGTTGGACATCATTTTCTTGTTTAGGGAACAGCGGCAAGTGTCGTTGTACGGAGGGAGTCGCTGTCGGGAGGGCCGTTGTAGAGAGGGAGCACTGTATATTATATGGATGCAACACAGAATGCGTTAGGCACATTCGGCTTTACTTTCAGCCTGCCATAGTAGTTTTACTATACCTGGCAGAGCCATGAGATCTAGTGGTCACTGTGCATAGACGAGTGGGTCAGATTGTATTTAATCTCATCAATGAGCCCTTGTGACTCGGAGTGATGTTATGTGCTATTTTTTTCTTGATTAGCACAGGCATCTAATTTACATGCACGGCTCAGGCTTCAGTCTACACAAATCCTACCAACCATCACTACTTTATGTTGTTGGTTCGAGTCCTAAACAGGGTTTCCTTTCGGTTTACTTACAATTTTACCTGTGCAAAGAAGCTGGACGTTCTGTCATAGGTGAACCAATTGTACAGCCAAAAGTCCAACCTGTATTGAGACTATTGTGACAATAGATTTGTAGTATTTATGACAGACAGGTCTGTGACAGTCTAATAGGAGCCTTTTGCTTTACTTTTGTCCTGTCATAAGAAAAAACCTTTCTGTAGAAGACAATCATGTATCTTCATTCAGTGATGGCTTAACCCATTAGCCCATAGCCGGTTTCTAGCAAGACACTAGGTGACCACTTAAAACAGGTTGAAAGTAAAGCAAAATGTGCCGTAAAGTAAAGCAAAATGTGCTTTACTTTCATCCTGCTTTAAAGTGCACATTCATGTAACTATTTTCTTCAGCGGTGGGGCGTAAAACAAGCTTATTTGGAGTAATGGGTTAACACAGGTTTGACTGTACATAATTTGATGAGATTAGTCAATGAAGTAAGAATGAGTTAGTCAATCACTACAATTAGTGTTGTCAAAAATATAATGAGATTAGTCAATGAAGTAAGAATGAGTTAGTCAATCACTACAATTAGTGTTGTCAATAATATTATCAGTATGATGTACTTATTTACTTACTGTAGGGCTGGGAGGTAACATATTCCACCTGGGCCACTATACACAGGAGGAGCAGAAGCAGTGAACAGCTTCCACACAGTTTACTCCTGTCCAGCATTGTTTCCACAACACACAGCCTACAGGTACACCACAGTAGTAAAACAGCCTCCACTCACATGTGGAGAGAAGCACTCGCACACACCTCCTCGAAAATTCAAATTACCAACTGTGTATTGTGATCACTTCAATGCTCAAAGACACCAGCACTTGCATTTTATATATCCACTCATAACATTATCGAAATATATGCCCCTACTGAGAGCACTACACAGGTGCAAAGTTTTTTTCTTCTTTTTTACAATGAAGTGTATGTCAAACATGGCCCAGTCAGTACGGTTATCCCTCCACAATGTAACACTCTCAATTCAAACTGATAAAATTAGGTAGAGACAGTCCACTGTATTTTCCCAGGGGTCAGTGGCAGGCGGTGTTTACATTATGTAGCCTGGGGGGCTAGTTAAACCGGCTTGTGTTCCTTATGGTATTCTTGCTGGTTGCAAGCTGTGATTGTTATGCATAGCATTTCTTATCAACTGTTGTTTTTGACACTCTCATATTATCTCTTGACACTTTATCTAATACCCTTATACTGATGAAACCAGAGTATATACATCAATCGCAAACAGTGTAGACCCTGATCAGAGGGCTCCTGAAGGAGCCCTCTGATTCAGGAGCCCTCTGATCAGGGTCTGCACTGTTTGAAATAGTTTGAAATATTTCATAGACCGACAAAGCCCTCTTAGAGTCAATGTAAACAGGTATTCTACCAGGAAATGGATGAATCCATATGAAAATTTAGCAGGTATAAGGGTTAACTATTTACCTAAATAAACTGCTTGTTATAAACATATTTGTTCAGATTGTTTGTTTCATATTTGTGGCAGTTTAATGCAGGACAAAAGAAATGCAGAAAGATATTCACTAAATTTCTTTCGTCCTGCATTAAGCAGTCACCTGCCCTTTACAGACACCCATTCATCCATAATAGAGCTCTGATCCTCAAGAAAGGTAGTGCCAACTAAAGCAGAAATACCTAAAATAACTTTTCAATTTGATCTTTGATCAGATCGCCTGAATTGCTGCATTTTACATCAAGTGGTGTACCTGGACAGAACAAAACCGCTGGTTTATGTGGTTTAGTTGGTTGTGGCCGGATAATTAAGCCTTTACCACGCTGTGTACCCACAGGGTAATGGTATGGTCTACCTGTACAAAGGTAAAGATCTAATCAGATAAAAAACTTGCAAGGGGAAAGCATTTTAATTTGTATTTCCTGTGATAAAAATAGGACTGGTTGATTTATGGGCCAGTAATATTCTGTAATTGTAGGGGTTTCAAAGGGATTGGGTATTGTTTTGATGGAATGCAAAGTCATTAAAACGTTAAATGGATTTGTGAAGCAAAAAATGAACAATGCACCCAGAAACCACTGAGATTTAATAAAACTTTTACTTATCTATTTCCTCCACGGTCATCAGTGAAAATTACCCTTATCCATGTTTAAAGCAGGTGACTGCTTAAAGCAGGATGTAAGTAAATGAAAGCTCTTTAAGGCTCTAACTAGTACCCTTTACCCCATTTCTAGTTTTGAAGACCACTTAATAAAGCAGGTAAAACGTAAAGCAGAATGTGCATTCTTCTTTATTTTCAGTCTGCTTTGGCTACCATCTACTAGGTGAAAGTAATTCATAACTGTATAAATGGGAACTATTAATATATTAAAGGGACTCGCAACCGGATAGTGTACTTGTCAAAATAAAATAAAATACTCAAATAAAAGCAAAAAAGCAAATTTGTGGCATTATTTGGCTTCTGACATTAAAAAAATATGATCAGTCCAAAAAAAGTCTCAAGAATCGTCACCAAATCTTAGTTTTTCTAGATATTTTCCATCGTTTATCTATAGCGTCAGCTGACGGTATAGTTGTTGTTGTTGCTTCTCTACACAGGCTCAGACATAAACCCGAGCCGAATATTGTCTATCAATCGCTACCAGTGAAGTACGTTAAATCGCTACCATATATGTAGAGAGCGCCTGTAGCCGAGGGGATAAAGGTGTGTCCTCATTTTTCATGTTTGTCTCTGCATGGAGGGTCACGGGTTCGAATCCCACCAGAGCTTCTTCTTTTCTTTTTTTTTGAAATGCATTTTTTAACAGAATTTATTATCCTAAACTAAATCTTACCCATTTATATAAGCATTTGACATATATTTACAAATTACTATTTTTAACCCATTACCTCTTAACCTATTTCTAGCTTTAAAAACAGGTGACCACTTAAAGCAGGTTGAAAGTAAAGCAGAATGTGCCTTAAGGCACATTCTGCTTTACTTTCAGCCTGCTTTAAGCTACCATCTTCTAGGATACGGAAAATATTTCTTCTGGTACATATTCTTGGCTGTATAAACTGGAACTTTTTTCTTCAGTGGAGGAATAAATGAGAGGTGTAAAAAGGCGTTTTTAAGGGGTAATGGGTTAATGCTTAATCCGGTTGTGAGCCTCTTTAACCCTTTACCTGATAGCCTATTTCTAGAATTGAAAATAGGTTACTACTTAAAGCAGGTTGAAAGTAAAGCAGAATGCGCTTAAGGCGCATTCTGCTTTACTTTCAGCCTGCTTTAAGCTATCCTGTGCTATAATATATTGAAAATTTTCCCTATAATATATATTCATGACTGAATAAATTCGAACTATTTTCTTCAGCGGAGGAATAAATCAGATTCGCTAAAAGTCGCTTCTATAAGGGAAAGGGTTAAAGGTGTATTGTATGGGGTAATGGGTTAACTATGCATTTTCTATGTTTTGCACAGATTTGGCAGACTCTGCTTACAATGTCTCTAGTAATACGAGCCAATTAACATCGTGTGAAAAATACCCAGCTACCTGAGTGTTACTATTATAGTAAGAGATGCCACACCTGCTGTTTTAAATTATTCATGATATTTGAACGGAAATCAAACACAGAAATAACGATGTACAAAGGCACCTCGGAGGCATCATAATCAGAGTTGATTAATATTTATACAGGTAATGTGACTTACTCATTAAACTGAACTCAAAATGTTGAGTAGTAATGTTAGTCACAGTTGAGAAGGTTTATTGTCATATATACAGCCTCATAAATAAGACAAAGAACATTAACCTATTACCCCATATATACACCTTTTTACACTGGTTATTTACTCCTCCACTCAAGAAAATACCTCCATTTTATAGTCATGAATATACAACAATAAGAAATATGTGGAATGGACAGATGACAGGCCGAAAAGACAGACAGGGGTAATACAGTATAGAAATACACTCAGGGTTTTTTACAAAATGTTACGGCAAAAACGGTCATAAGTCTAAACTTTAAAATACATAATAATTTCTAATTTCTCCATCTAATCCTGTTTGTGACATCTCTTTGGAATCGTCTTTTCAAGACGATTCCAAAGGGATGTTGCAAGACAGGATTAGATGGAGAAATAAATAATTACTGAGATCATTTTAGAATCTGATTCTGGACAATATTTGTTGGACAAAGTTTCTTTATACAGGCCCCTGGTAGTTGATGTAGATCTAGACTATCCTGGTCAAAGACTGCAGCATACAGGTTAACCCATTACCCCATAAATATGCCTTTTTACGCCTTAAATTTATTCATCCACTGAAGAAATTAGTCCCAATTTATGAATATGTATCATAAGAAATATTTTCTATATTCTAGAAGATGGTAGCTTAAAGCAGGCTGAAAGTAAATCAGAATGCACCTTAAGGTGCATTCTTCATTCTGCTTTACTTTCAACCTGCTTCAAGCGGTCACTTACGGTATCTTAAATACTAGAAAGAGTCTATGGGGTAATGGGTTAAAAGGTGTAACAAAGCTATAAGAGGCAGCCCTTCCGTGACAAATCAATTTCCACAATCTATCATATAGATGCTAATTAACCCCTCTGCACACCAGAAACGAAAATACTGATCATAACTGCAAACAGTCTAGATCCTGATCTGGTCCCACGTTAGTGGGGCCTGATCAGGATCTAAACTGTTTCTCACATAGATCATATATCTACAAATATTTATACAAACATGTGAATGTAAGATTTGGAGTAGCTGATAATTGATAGGCTGATAATATTTATAGGTTTATCAAGGGTTAAACATCTGAATTGTATGAATATCACAGTGGGCCATTATGACAGCTACAGGCTGCAACCTGAAAGATCAAAGGCAGATTCCACTATTGTTAATTAACCCTTACACTGCTCAAATTACAAATGGACTTGTCCAATATCGGATAAATGACCAATTAACATTGACTCTTTAGGGGCTTGTCCTCAAAATACTTTGAGGTATTACAAACAGTGTAGACCCTGATCAGAGGGCTCCTTAAAGGAGCCCTCTGACCAGGGTCTACACTGCTTGCAAATGATGTACATGCTAGTTTTCTGCATACTAGGGGTCATTAATGGGTTCCAATGAATTGAGATAAAGATAATTATAGTTTATACCAGGAGATGAAAGGATTTTTTCCTGATTTGAAATATAAATAGATATTGATATTGTATGCTATGGTTTCAAGATTATTTTAAAAGGAAAAAAAGCAAATGTTTTGAACTGATAAGGTAGAAACAGTTTTCAAACAAGAGTAATTGGTAATGATAAACGCTATTGTTGTGAAAACACAGCATATCGGAAATTTATCAAAGATTGTGCACTTGTTGCAGTCATACATGTGATATCTCCCGATATGGTCGGGAGCTCCCGAAATTAGACCTCTACTCATGATCTCCCGGTCGGGAGACGAAATCTCCCGATATTTCATTTAACCAGGTTCATTTTTTTTTAATATGAACTTTTATATCGTTTACCACGTTTGCTGACTCTAAAATTCTTTAAATTGTCTTCAGAGATCTCTGGCTAATCCCTACACACGCTTATCGCCAAACGCTACTGATGCGTGTAAACACGTTACGCAATCGATGTGTACCACTATTATGGCAGGCTGCGTCATAACAATGTTTGGTTAAAGTTTGACCACACCCGCCGAGTAGATATAATTGGTTATCAAAAAAGTGATTGACAGGTTCGCCCCGAATCAACAATTTTTAGAAGCGGTGATGCGAAGGATATTTCTATGTCCCCGATACGGAACGGATTAAATTCAGATAATTCTCCGTAAGTTCAGGACAAACACAATTATTTGAAGAAAGCTAATCAGAATTTAACATTTATGAATTGATTTCCACGTCAAAATACTTTGAATATTCACGTAAAAGAAAATACTTCGAAAATTATACCGTTACAAAATGACGGGGCGCCTTAATATTTGTTACGAGAACTACGTAGATTTTGTTAGTCTAAAAAGTATTCCCCAGCGTCGTTTTCTAACAATCAATTAAAATTAAACGTTGGACCTAAATTCTTCTGTTTGTTACATACGATTTGTGTGAATGTTTTATTATTAAGTTAGATTTTACAACGAATTACGCACGTAAAATTGATTTGCAATCAGTTTTCGCGGTAGACAATTTAGACGCGTTATTTCGTTGTTAAACCCGTTTAACCTACGCACATTTTATGGCGCTAGTAAATATCGTCTGCAGACTTTGTCGTCTGCAACAATTATCTGAGTTAATGTCGTCTGCAACAGTTATATGAGTTAATGTTTGTGCATTTTATTTCAGAAAATTTCAGTGTCAAACAGTTTGTATCTAGATGAGATGATACGGCGTCTCATCTGGATCCATACTGTTTGCAAACTTAACAACAGATTGTTAAGTTGCTAACTCTTTCGTGATCAACTCCATAGAAAGAAATCTAGATTCATTCTCTCAAGAAAATAGATATAGTTCCACTTTATCTTTACTAGTCATGAATAATATAAGAACATAAGAAATATTTCTTATATCCTAGCAGATGCTAGTTCTAGCTTAAAGCATGCTTAAACTTTTAATGAAGCAGAATGCTCATGAAGAGTGTTCTGCTTTACTTTCAGTCTGCTTTACACAACCATCCTTCTGCAGTACTAAAATACAAGAATAATAGGCCCATGTCAGTTACTGTATTATAAGAACTATATCTCTGGGTGAAAATTGTCTCTGTCTTAGTGGTCTATAGACTTAAAAAAAAAGAAGAAGCAATTAGATCTAGTGATTAACTTGTGAAAATACATAAATGTATTGGATTTCATCGCCTGCGCCTAGTTTTGTCGCGAAAAAAGTGTCGCGAAAAAAGCTCCCTATTTGACTCCCCAATCTCCCTATTAAAATTTCCAAATCTCCCTATTTGGGTCCAAGAAAATATCACATGTATGGTTGCAGTACTCTGTACCATGATTTAAAAAAAGAAAGAAAAAAAGATGGATCCATGGCTTCCTTTTTCTGTCAATCTTGGTCACATTAGGACAAAGCTCAATTAATAGTCTCATCCTAAGTAAAGACTGAAATAACACAGGATTGAACTTGCAGCTCCAGCACATATTAGAAGTATCTAGTTTAGCTATGTACTCCTGAAATGAATTACTGCGCCTAGTGCTCACTGGTTACAGGTTTTACCTTATAGTTTGATATCAGTGAAAAAGTCAGGCACGCTATCTACATGACTGTGTTTCAAAAAGAGAGCTCCGGCAATTGATCCATGATCAAATAGTTCCTCGAGGAGCTGTCTGATTTGGTTCTACACTGTTTTTCTGTATTCTTTGCTAAGACAACTACCGGTACAGTAAAACCTCTCTATGTGGACCACTAAAACGTAAAGGCTACTTGATTGTGTAAAAGACAGGTGACAGCTTAAAGCAAAGTGACAGTAAAACAGGAAGCTCCTGAAGGAGCTTTCTGTTTTACTGTCACCTTGCTGTAAGCAGTCAACTGCCCTAAGTACCTAATATTTAACACAATTCAGTGGTCATTATAGAGACGTTTTACTGTACATATATTGAACTCAACGAGAATGGTAATCATCGTATATAGACTATAACTATATTATACACTCTGATAATGGACCATTCCTGTCCCAGTTATAAATCGGTAAATAAAAGGATCAAATGTTGCCTCCCTGCTGCTAAACTATTTCAACCTGAGAACCAAAAAATTATGTTGTCTTATAAATTCAACATGATTTATGTTTAACCTTTACAGTGCAGGCTATACTGTCTTTATTTATCAGTTTGAAATTAGTTTAGACTGAGATTAGAGGGCTCATGAAGAAGCTCTCTGACCAGGGTCTGCACTGTTTGTCTCATACTTAATTCAGCATTGAATGCAAATGGGCATGCATTAATATAAAAATTGATTATTTTAAAAAAAGCAACCCAAATTGTCATAAACGTATTAAACTTAATTAAAAACTGGAACTGTCCATTTGATCCTTCAGGGATGAATGAGTTAACCCTTTGAACCCTAGTCCCGCATATAGGCGTCATTTTCGAACAATGTACATGTGAATAGTAACATTGGCCTGTGCAAACAGTGAAGGCCCAGATCAGAGGGCTCCGAGGGTCTTCACTGTTTGTCATAATGCCAAACATTGACAAAAACAACCCTTAAAAGTCAGAAATAGACTACACTAAAATGGAAACTGGAATGGTCAATTTAAACTTTCAGGGAGCAAAGAGTGAAGGTTTCCTACCTATGCACTATAGTCAAAGTCGGTTACAATATTAAGTTATAACCAGAGTTTTATTTATCATCCATGAAATGACGTATTGGTCTGGCGTTTCAAAAAAGAGTAACTGAATACATTGCTATGTGATCTTTAGAATTAGTTCAAATCATCATAATAACATTATTTTACCCTTTAATACCATGGAAAACCTTTATTGAATTTACCTGTGCAATTACAATTTGGATCCGGATTAGGCACCTCAAATGGACTGTCAGTCTGTTACTCAGATCACATTCCTCTGAGCATAGAGAAGACTGCAACAATCTCAGAGTTTAAGAAATAAATTGGTTCAACAATTAGTCTGAGTGTTTAAAGATTTAAACATGCAAGCCTTAAAGCAACAGGTATAATGCAATGATTGTTCCCTGGTGATGCTGAAAAGTGAATAAAAGTATTATGCTATCTCAAGATTAATAGATAATTACCTAATGAAGAGGACTATTCAGTTTTGGGGGTCTGTTAAACGACTCATGTTCAGAGGACCCACATGTGAGACGCCTGATAGATGATTCAAATACCAAACAATGTGACCGCCATCACTGCTGGTGAAAGACTGTGAGTATAAGGTGTTTAACCCTTTCCCCCATAAATATGCCTTTTTACGCCTCTAATTTATTCCTCCACTGAAGAAAATAGCTCCAATTTATAAAATTATGAATACTTATCATGACATATTTTATATTTTCTAGTAGATGGTAGCTTAAAGCAGGCTGAAAGTAAAGCAGAATGCGCCCTTAGGTGCATTCTGCTTTACCTTCAATCTGCTTTAAGGGGTCACCTATTTTCAATACTAGAAACAGGCTATATGGGGTTAATGGGTTAATCAAATAAATTTGAGTCAGTTTTTTCTCAATGTTCATTCTAAGGAAACATTTGGTTAATTTCTCACTACATAAGCTCTATAATAATGAGACTTTTGAGTAGAAGATATTTAAAAGTGTATGCTATGTAAGTACTGTATGTGAAACAAGCAGATTTGCTGTATTGAAATCCCCAGTCAATGTGGCTCTTGGTAAGCTTAGAATGTGCCATTAATGTAATATCCAAGTAACCAATGCATAATAGAAGTACAGTATAACCTCTCTATAACGACCACTTACAAATGGCTAATTGACTGTAGAAAAAGGAAGATGACAGCTTAACCCATTAACCTATAGCCTGTTTCTAGTTTTGAAGATATGTGACCACTTAAAGCAGGTTGAAAGTAAAGCAGAATGCGCCTTAAGGCGCATTCTGCTTTACTTTCAGCCTGCTTTAAGCTATTATTTGCTAAAATATAGAAAACTTTCTCATGAATTTAATTTGTGACAGTATAAATTGGAACTCTTTTCTTCAGTAGAGAAATTATTTAAAGCCGTAAAAAGGCGTATTTATGGGGTAATGGGTTAATTAAAGCATGGTGAATGTAAAACATTTCTGTTCTACTTTCATCTTGCTTTAAGTGGCCACTTGCCTTAAACACCTAATAATTAACACAATCTAGTGGTTTTAATACAGGTTTTACTGTACAATTAAGTTAACAAAGAACTACAGATATTACTGGTATTAATAATGTGCATCAGCTCTCAAGTTGTACAGCCTTCAGAAAAGGACATAAAATAGGTAAGAAAAATATGCAGACTGTCAATCTTGTATAAGCCCTTTACCCCAATAGCTGGTTTTCAACACTGAAGACAGATAGTTGCTTAACCCTTTCCTCCCTAAAACTTCAAATGGACAATCCAAGTTTCCATTTTAGTTTAGTCCATTTCTGACTTTTAAGGGTTGTTTTTGTCAATGTTTTCCATTATGACAAACAGTGAAGACCCAGATCAGAGGGCTCCGTAAGGAGCCCTCTGGTCTGGGTATTCACTGTTTGCATAGGACAAGTGCACTTTTCACATGAATATTGTTGAAAAAGGACGCCTATATGCGGGACTAGGGTTCAAAGGGTCAAACCAGACTGGAAGTAAAACAGTATGTGCTTTAAGCTACCGTCTGCTAGGATATAGAATATTATTATTTCTTATTGTGCATATTAATGACTATAGAGTGGAACTATTTTCTTCAGTGGAGGAATAAATTAAAAAAATCCACTGTGGTCTTTAAAACAGGCATTTGCTTAACCAATTACCCCATAAATACACCTTTTATGCCTTTAAATAATTCTTCCACTGAAAAAAAGTATTTCAAGTTTATAAAGTCATGAATGTGAACCATAAGAAATATTTTCTTTCTCCTAGCAGATGGTAGCTTAAAGCAGGCTGAAAGTAAAGCAGAATGTGCCTTATGGCACATTCTGCTTTACTTTCAACCTGCTTTAAATTGACACCTGTTTTCAAAACTAGGAACAAGCTAAGGGGATATGGGTTAATGGAGCATCTTCAAAACTAGAAACAGGCTATTGGGTAAAGGGTTAAATTAAAGTTGAATGCTGTATTCAATTTATCTAACAATGTCTTTTTCTTCCTAGAGTTTTGAAGCACAATCCGAGCGTAAAACAGATTGCATCCGGACCCATACATTTGCAAAAGACAACAATACCAGTACATGTATGTACTTTTAGAATAAGAGTTGAAGCCAAAAAAATAAGAGTTTGCAAGACTGGGCCATATTTAACCAAAGGAGTATATTACAGTTACAGTTAGTAAATAAATGAGGGTAGATAATCTATGATAAGTATGGACCAATTACCTAAATGATTTATCTCCCTTGAAAATTGCCAAGGGAGAAAAACTAAATAATAATAGTGTATTAACTGTTATGTGATCATACTTAAACGAAGCTACTTTCCATTGAAAAATAGTTTAATGAATCAAAACTTCATAGCCTGAGCAGTTAGAAACAACATCCTTTCAGTGGTATTTAAACTTTGACTTTAATTCACCCAATGCCAAATTATCTGCATTCTGATCAAACTCCAAAAGCTCTAAATCAAACCATTTGCAAGGCTCTCCAATACTTGTTTCCTACTGCATTTATATCCTGAAACATGATATGCCAGCATATATATTTCTGCATGATTTCTATACTGTATAAAGCTGTCAACAATTCCTATTCTTAATACTACCGTTTTTATCTTTTTACAATGGTCACTTCTTTCCTCCACATAAGTGCCTTAGAGCTTCTCTACCTACTCCTTTAACCCTTTACCTCATAGCCTGTTTACAGTTTTGAATACAAGTGACCACTTAAAGCAGGCTGAAAGTAAAGCAGATTGTGCCTTAACCCTTAGCCCGCCAAATAAATTGTCGTCTGCTATATTTCTCGTCTGCTGCAAGTTTCAAAGTGCTTCAAAGTTGCTCAAAATAGCTGAAAATGTTGTCCGAGTGTCAAACAGCTTGGATCCGGATGAGACGCCGAGTTACTCGGCGTCTCATCCGGATCCAAGCTGTTTGCATATGGAGCTATAGTCGTGAGTGGCAGGCTAAGGGTTAAGGCACATTCTGCTTTACTTTCAGCCTGCTTTAAGCTAAACTCTGCTAGGCTATATAAAATATTTGTAATGGTAATTGTTCATGAGGGTATAAACTGGAACTATTTTCTTCAGCGGAGGAATAAATTAAATACGCTAAAAGTCGCTTCTATGGGGGAAAGGGTTAAATAAGTATCAAAAATGATTATACAATAGTGTTGAAAACAGGTGGCAGCTTAAAACAAGATGGGAGCTAGTAAAGCAGAAAGCTCCTAAAGAAAAATGCTGCCTTACTTACATCTTGATTTAACTCTTTCATCACCAAGTAACTCCTGTGGTTTATTAGATTCCCTTGGGGATCATTTTAGTTACCAAAACATGAACAAGTCTACCAAGGGTAGTTTAATAAATACTGGTCTTGATTAGCAATCGGTGTATACCCTGATAAAAGGGCTCCTTGGTCTGGGTCTACCCTGTTTGCGAAATTTAATGTAATGAGTACAACTTAAACAGGCCCATGGTATTGAAAGAGTTAAGCACTATCATGCCTAAAACACATTTTTGCACTTCTGCCTATGGTGGTGAAGAGGATAAATGGAGGAAAGAATAAATAACAGAAGCCATACATCTTCATTCAGCGGTGTCACAGCATCAGTATGACTGTATTTTCTATATTAATTTTCCAGTGGGATGAGCACAGAGTGGTGGTTGGATATTACAGTAAATTAAATTCCCATCCCCCCAAATGTGCAGGCTATCATTGATTATCTAGTTATAAACAAACATGATCACAAGGAACTAATCTGTGCCAGTCATATTGAACAAAGACGCCTGATGAATCAGGCTCCCTATTTGTTAACTATTAACGAGGCTCCGCTAAACACTTCTACAATAGACCTTGTCAAACGAAGACACATAAGCAAACAAGTGGCCGCCATGATACAAACAAGAAGCTTTTTACCCTGCTCCTTACTATCCAGAACTTTCAATTGTGTTCATACATCAAATAGCTGGTGATAAAATTAATGTTATATTACAGTAAAACCAGTCCTCAGCAACACCCAATTAAGCCTAATTAATGTTTTGTTCAAGACAGGTGGTTGCTTAATGCAGGACATGAGTAATGCACAAAGCTCCTTAAGGAGCTTTCTGCATTGCTCATGTCCTGCATTAAGCAACCACCTACCTGTACAATCTATATTTTTTCTTATTAATATGTTGCTCAAGAGAGGTTACAGTATGGTAAAATCACACCCTTTGATCTATGAATGAAAAGGATATGAATATTTAAAGACTGCCTTGTAGGTCTCAATCAGGATCTGTCAACTGATATTGCCTTTTCTCATATTTCACTCTTCACAGCCTGTAACTCAGCCAGTTTCCAACTGATGACAAGATGTGTCTATGTTTGCACACAACCTCTTCATCACTTGAGCCAAGGACTCTTCAAGTTATAATATTTATTTCTGCATTAAACCCTATGGTGTAACTACTCATTAGAATCATCTCTTCAGTGCAGACCAAGGACAGACAGCTCTTGAAGGATCTTTGTGTCTGACTCGAATCTGCATTCTGTCTTGGAATTTTTTTTGCCTTATATGATTAGCCATTGTAATAGTTGAAGATGTTCCTAGTGGGCAGACATTTGTATAAATATTCAACGAGAGAAGGGTAAAGTTGATGCATAAAGGTCCTCTCCTTAACTGTAATTTATAGGCTAGCCATGTTGAAATTAAGTGTAATTGAAGCACATAATCGGTCACAATAGAGAGGTAGGAGGGACTGCACAGAGGCTGATGACCTGCTTCAATTAGAATGTCAAGGTGAGCTAATTAATCTATGCAATTAGCATTCAAACCACACAATAAACATTGCTATAAACATACAGGACTCCCTTTTCATTGAAATGCCTTAGCTTAACCCTTTACCCCATAGCCTGTTTCTTGTTTTGAATACATGTGACCACTTAAATCAGGTTGAAAGTAAAGCAGAATGTGCCTTAAGGCACATTCTGCCTTACTTTCAGCCTGCTTTAAGCTAACATCTGCTAGGATATAAAAAAAATATTCTTTTGATTGTATAAGTTGGAACTATTTTCTTCAGTGGATGAATAAATAAAATAAGCTATAAGGCACTTCTATGGGGGGAAAGGGATATTATATGCTTAGGATTTGTTCTATATTTTCAAGGTTATGAAACATTAAAGAAGCTAATTTAGTCTAGCCTGAATCCTTGCAAATTCAAATCAAGTCGAACCTAGCTTTCAACTCTTCGCATGCTGGGTAATTTTTTCAAGTCTGCAAGAATGGGTAAAAGTAGGCTACATTTATTCAGAGTTAACAGAACTAATATTCTGATATCAGATTAGCTTTTCTTCTTTGATGATAAACAAGCCTATAAATGAAATTATCACCAAAGTAACTTAAACCTGAACTGACAGACCACAAAAGTCTAGGTCGGCCAGCTAGGTATTTTAACTTGCTAATTAACCAATGCGAAAAGGAATTGGTTTCTCTAATTAACTTACAGTAATTCTAGGACATGGGAAGCAATTAAAGTGTGTCAATTGGGAATCAAAACAGTTGTACTTAAGTCTTTATAGCTGTGTAGACCTTTTAAAGCTCTTAACCCTTCTATCGCTGAAACCAAATATACCCATCCTTCAAAAACAGTGAAGATCCTGATCAGAGGGCTCCGGAAGGAGCCCTCTGATCAGGATCTGCACAGTTTGTCATATATTTCAATTTTTAAAAAAAAATTCTCAAGGAATAACCTCTAACATCAATATAAACAAGTCATTTACCGGTCTATTTGAAGATTCCCCATGATAAGGGTTTAAAGTGGTGATGGGTAATTAGACAGGCATTTACAAACAGTTTGGAATGAAATATAAGATGCTATGTAACACTATATCTTAACAGGGTTCTAACTGTTTGCCTCTCAAACAAAATTTCTGTGATATGTACGTAATTATTATGTAGTAAAATCTTGTCTTTCCTTCTCATAAGTGCTTTATTGCACTGCTATCTATTTCTACAATGACTAAGTTGTGCAGGGGCATTACGAAAATTCTATATTTCAAAAATCTGTACTTTTCTACAATTTTTGCACTGCTCAAGTTTTGTAGACAGGTAACTACTTAAAGCAGGTTGAAAGTTAAGTCTGCTTTATTAAGCTATCTGCATGGGAAATAGAAAATATTTCTTATGGTGCATATTCATTTCTGTATAAAGTGGAACTATTTTCTTCAGTGGATGAGCAAATTAAAGGCATAAAAAGGCATATTTATAGAGTAATGGGTTAACAGGGAAGGAATAATGTCTTCTCGACTGTAAGTGAGACCCTCAGATGGTACTATGTCCAGACATTTATTGCGGGTGGTGGGGATTAATTATTTCAACCTGATAATCTTACAGACTGGCATCACAGCTCCCTGTTCCTGATTGGCATTTACTTTAATGAAAAACTTCTCCAAGAAACAGCTTCCTACATGACTGTACACTGGAGAAGATATTTGTCCTTTTCTTTTTAACCCATCACTCCATAAATATGCCTTTAATACATTTAACCCATTACTCGATAGATATACATTTTAACACATTTAATCTATTCCTCCACTGAATAAAATAGTTCCACTTTAATCAGCCATGCATGTACCATAAGAAATATTTTCTATATCCTAGCAAATAAAAGCTAATATTAAGTAGGTTGAAAGAAATCAGAATGTGCATTAAGGCACAATGTGCTTAACTTTATTTATTTTATATATTATTATTTATTTATTTTGCTTTAAATGGTCACCTATCTTCAAAACTAGAAACAGGCTTTAGAGTAATGGGTAAATTTATTCCTGCATTGAAGAAAACAGTTAAAATTTATACAGTCGATCATGTAGAAATATTTCTATATCCTAGCAGCTAGATGGTAGCTAACAGCAGACTGAAAATAAAGCAGAATGAGCCATTATGCCTATACATGTCATTTAACCTTTCTTCAAAACTAGAATCAGGCTATTGAATAATGTGTTAAACAAATCTTATAATAGCACACAGTCATTTATAACATAACAGACGGAGTGAGCGTTGAATAACACCCATTGTTTAAATGTCATATATAACTAGTTATATAACTAAGCAAATGAGGTACGACACGACGTCGTTTACTTGTGACGTCATTAAAATGCGTTTTATGCGTTCAATTTCCAACGTCTTCATTCCATCATGTAGATTCAATTTATAGATTTTTGGGGTAATTAATCAATACTAGATCTAGAATCTACATGAAAGTGTTTACTAAAACATATAATAACATAAACATTATGCTTGTGAACGGGGTTAATTTGGAACAACTTTTTTCCCCTGTATAGATCTACTCATATCGCGCTAAGCATTCACTTGACCTCAAAGGCTGCGATAAATAACGTTTCTAGATTTTGTTATAAAAAGAAAATAACATTTGTATTAATATTTTATTGGATTTATCAAACTCGTCGTTTTAGAAAACGATAAAAACTCGGCAAAGCCTCGTTTTTATTGTTTTCTAAAAGACTCGTTTAATAAATCCAATAAATTATGAACACTCATGTAATATCCTATATATATTGCACTAAAATGTACAAAATGACAGATTCTTGACCAAGTTGATGATCTATTTTGATCTGACTCGCAAACAGTTTGGAGCGTGATTAGACACCGGGTTAACCAGCATCTGATCAAGCTCCAAACAGTTTGCAATGGATATGAATGTTATTGCATAAACAGTTCTAAACATATTTATTGGAAAAGAATAATGTCTCCTCCTCTACATTTAATTGTAACCAACAGTGCATAAATATCCTCTTTTCAAAATGTTGTCTGTTTCAATACTGAATAATTATTATACTCTGTATTCTCTATAATTGCAGAGTATGCCATCCATAATCTCCTGTTACTAGTAATTTTGAACCCATAGCCTGTTTCTAATTTTGAAGACAAATGACCACTAAAAGCAGGTTGAAAATTAAGCACAGTGCACCTTAACCCTTTACCTGATAGCCTATTTCTAGAATTGAAGATAGTTGCCTACTTAAAGCAGGTTGAACGTAAAGCAGAATGCGCCCTAAGGCGCATTCTGCTTTACTTTCAGCCTGCTTTAAGCTATCATGTGCTACAATATAGAAAATATTCTCTATTATATATATTCATGACTGATTGAATTGGAACTATTTTCTTTAGCGTAGGAACAAATCATATTCGCTAAAAGGCGCTTCTATGGGGGAAAGGGTTAAGACACATTCTGCTTTACTTTCAGCATGCTTTATGCTATCAATTCTGCTGGGATATAGAACATACCGTAATTTCTTATAATACTTATACATGACTGTGTAAAGTGGAACTATTATATCCAGTGGAGGAATACATTAAAGGCATAAAAAGCAGTAGTTATGGCGTAAAGTGTTAAAACAACACTTTGAAAACCGGGGAAGATCCAGACCAGAAGCTCCTACATTGATCAGGATCTGCAGTTTTCTGATAGGATCTGCCTGACAAGAGTGTACACTTTCCTGGGGAAAAGATTATTTATAAATATTATTTATTTGAATAGTTCAGATGATTCAAGACAATTCTTATGAGTAGTGACACCATGGGATTTGATGCTGAAATGAGTGAGCAAATGTTAGGATTTGTTCAGTTTACTCCCTCTTACCTGGAACCCCTAACCAATAATCCTTCATTTATTCCTCCACTGAAGAAAATAGTTCCAACTTAAACAAATATGAATAATTATGACATTGTATAATAAGAAATATTTTTATATTCTAGTTGGTGGTAGCTTAAAGCAGCCTGATAGTAAAGCAGAATGTGCCTTAAGGCACATTCAGCTTTACTTTCAACCTGCTTTAAGAGTTAACCTATATTTAGTACTAGAAACAGGCTATGGGGTAATTAATGGGTTAATAGACATTCCTAGTGGTTGGAGTTTGATATTATGAATATTTAGAGGTTATGCATCTCCTTGACTCAATGCAGGTCTGACAGTAAGATAATTAGTGTTATAGGTTTCAAATACATTAGTAAACAAACAGACTGCTACAAATGTTCCCATACATTTGAAAAGGACAATTTCGCATCGAAAATTGTCAGTTTCACATTTCATTTATCAGGTTGATTTACATTCTCTCCGTTAAAAGTACGAAACTCTACGAAAAGCATAAAATAGTTCACATGAAAAGCTACCGTAAAATGTATCCAGCAAATGACCTGTCACACGTAAATTACTCTTAGGTGTGAGAACAAGCGTAAGAGTCACACACTTCCATATCTTCAGTGACAATCTCAAAGCCATTATTAACCCTTCTTCTGTTAACCCATTACCCTATAGACTATATCTAGTTTTGAAAATAGGTGACCACTTAAAGCAGGTTGAAAGTAAAGCAGAATGTGCCTTAAGGCGCATTCTGCTTTACTTTCAGCCTGCTTGAAACTGCAATTTGCTAAAATTTAGAAAATATTTTTTATGGCACATATTTATGACTGTACAAATTGGAACTATTTTCTTCAGCGTTTGAATAAATTTAACACTCTAAACGGTGCTTCTATGAGAGAAAGGTTAATAGCATATATATGTATTGATGCTAACAGCGAAGACCGTGGTCAGACAGATCCTAAAGGAGCTGTCTGATCTGGGTCTGCACTGTTTTCTGACAGATCTGTCATGTGACCACTTAAAGCAGGTTGAAAGTAAAGCAGAATGCGCCTTAAGGCCAATTCTGCTTTACTATTAGTCTGCTTTAAGCTATCATCTGCTAGGAATAAGAAAATATTCCTTATCGTAAATGTTCATGACTCTAAATATTGGAACTACTTTCTTTAGTGGATGAATAAATTAAATTCGCTTAAAGGTGCTTCTATGGAGGAAAGGGTTAAATTAATGGTGGGATTCTGCATTAATCCATTACCCCATAGCATGTTTCTAGTTTTGAAGACAGGTGACCACTAAAAGAAGGTGGAAAGTAAAGTAAAATGCACCTTAAATGCACTTTAAGGCGTATCCTGTTTTACTTTCAGCCTGCTTTAACCCATTCCCCCATAGCTTTTATTCAAGTATTGAAAATAGGTAACCACTTTAAGCAGGTTGAAAGTAAAGCAGAATGGGCCATAAGGCGCATTCTGCTTTACTTTTAGCCTGCTTTAAGCTAGTACATACTAGATTATAGAAATTACTTCTTAGAATTCATATTTATAACTGTATAAATTGGAACTATTTTATTCAGTGGATGAATATATCTAATGCGCTAAAAGACGCTCCTATGAGGAAAAGGGTTAAGCTACCATCTGCTAGGCTATAGAAAATATATTTTTACAATGCATATACATAACTGTACAGAGTGGAACTATTTATTTTAGTTGAGGAAAAAATTAAAGGCACAAAAAGGTGTATTTATAGGGCAATGGTTAAATTTCTACATTAAACTGACTCTATCCTGTACAAACTTGAGATTATCACATGCAATGATGCCGTTGAGTATAATAATGTGGACTCCTAAGATTTATGTATCAATCAATAAACAAGTATGTTTTGAGGTAAATTTGCACTGTCAGCCAAACAGAACAAATCATTATGTACCTTAAAGAAAGTCAACAATCTAATTGAAAACCCAGGAGAAAGATGTCGAGGAGAATAAATGAGTTTATCCTTTAAGCCTTTCTTCACTGAAGCTTCAAATGGAAATGTCCAGTTTCCAATTTAGTACAGTCCATTTTAGACTTTTCATATAGGATGGTTATCTGTCAATGTATTGCAATAAGACAATTTGCAATATTAAGACAAGTGTACTCTGCACAGGTACACTGTTTGCAAATGATGTGTAAATCTGTGGCTAGGGTTCAAAGGGTTACAATAACTCAGATTTCTTTCATAGGTTTAGTGTGCTTTAGACAAGCGGTTTCTAAAGTAAATACAGAAATAAGCAGAAAGCTCATCAATGAGCTTTCTTAAAGCAGAAAGCTCATTAACAAGCTTTCTGCCTTACTTTCAGCTCAGACTACTTTAAGCAGCCATCTGTCCTATTTATTTATTCTATAATTATCCTGACAATGCATTATGAAAACAGCCAAATACTATTGAAAATGACAAATATTTATCTCAGAAGATTCCTCATTCTGGTCTTCCTTGTGTGCAATTAGTGCTACATACGGAAATTATAAGTACTTTCAGCATTTCAGCTCATCTATATGGCAAATGTCATGTGACAGGGCCCTGAATAATGGCCCTGGCTGTGTCTCCTGCCAAACAAATTATTCACTTCCCTACTAATGTAACTTCCTGCCCTGTTAAACCCTCCAACAATAAAGAACCAATAAAATTTACATTTTCCAAGTTAATTGCAGCGAACAACCAGAAATGCCTTGGACCATTTACGATTTAGCTCTGCTAACCTCCTGCATGCTATGGTGCAAAATTGTGACAACTATTACCAACTATTTGGATCCAGATGAGATATCAAGACTTGGTGTCTCATCTCGATTGTCACTGTTTGACATTATGATGATATTTTCAGGAAGAAAATTGCAGATAAATCATGTCTGTGAGTTGTTGCAGAGGATAAATCCAATGACAACAAATTACACAGCATGTTAGGGTACAGCTTGCATTAGCCTTGACTCTACCAGTGCTCTCTGGCTGCCATACAAATGGCCATATACAGTGCTCCCTCACTACAATGGCCATCTGAACAATGACTCCCTCCTTACAACAATGCTTGTCGCTATTCCCCAAACAAGACATTTATGTCTAAAGCTTTCACCACTGCAATACTGTCTGCTTGAAAAGTTTGTCTGCTGTTGTTTAGCAAAGTTACATATGAGTGGACCTTTTGACAGAAGAAATCTAACAAAGAGTGACAAACCCAGGTCAGATGCCGAGTTACCCGGCATCTGATCTGGATTCAAGCTGTTTGCAAATGTAAGCCAAGTCTTCATTTTCCCTCCCTATAACAACTCCTTCCAAACAACACACAATACTTGTCTTGTTGTAGAGAGGGAGCAACTGTATAGTCAAAGAGGCTGGGACTGTAACATACAGTAACAGCTGACCACTGGGACTTACATGCTTTCTTTAACTCTCACCCTTCCCTTTTGTAGAATCTGTAAAGTAATTCTTGAATTCAGCTCTAGAACAATTCTAGAAGCAGCCATTTTAATATTGAATGAATATTCGAAATTTTTTGAACACTTTTCACAGGGTATACTATACACCCAAGCATGTAGGTATGTAAATAAAGGTGTCCAAAGGACTTATGCAAAATATGACCTATAATGTACATCTGTGGAGAAAGGCTTTAGCAATGGATATCAAGAATTTCTTTTCTTGAACAGACAGTATGGGTCATTGTCTGGAAGTATTTTGGAGCTTTATGAATTATAAAACCACAGTAAATCAAGTTATTGAGACTATACCCAGGCTAAAATACACATGTAAAACATCTTTGCACATCTAAACAGGTCTTGCCATTCTAATCCATATATCCCATATTTATCTCATTCTTTCAAAGAATCTTAGCACCTAATAAATTATGGTGTCTTATCCTCGCTGTACTTATAAAAGATTCAGTGATGGTACAGGCAATACTGTAATAAGGCTTTACTCAATAGAAATGCCTTTTAAGCACATTTAATTTATTCCTCCATTGAAGAAAATAATTCAATTATATACAGACATGAATATGTATAATAAGAAATAATTTCTTTATATATTCTAGCAGATGATCAGCTTAAACCAGGCTGTAAGTAAAGCAGAATGTGCCTTAAGGCACATTCTGCTTTACTTACAGCCTGTTTTAAGTGGTCACTTATATTCAATACTAGAAACAGGCTATTGAGTAATTATATAAAGGGTTAAGCATCTGCTTACCGGTAACACAACTATAATGCAGAAAATTATAGACGCCTTCTGCATTATTATTGTTCTGCCTTGAGCAGTCACCTGTGTTTACATCTCTACACACGCAACACCAACTTGCGGTTGCTTAATACAAGGTTGATCTATTACTTGCAGGAGCGGTCTGCTTTACTTTCATACTGCTTTAATCCTTTACCCATATGGTCTATCATATCAATATGTTTTCAGTTAAGACTTTAAGGTAGTGAGTTGCTTAACTCTTTCCTCCCTGAAACTTTAAATGGACAATTCCAGTTACCATTTTAGAGTAGTCCATTTCTGACTTTTAAGGGTTGATTTTGTCCATGTTTGGCATTGTGACAAACAGTGAAGACCCTGATCAGAGGGCTCCTTTCGGAGCCCTCTGATCTGGGTATTCACTGTTTGCATAGGACAAGTGCACTATTCACATGTACACCGTTTGAAAAGCACGCCTATATGCGGGACTAGGGTTCAAAGGGTTAACTCATTACACCATATATACACCTTTTTACACCTTTACTTTATTCCTCCACAGAAGGAAATAGTTCCAATTTATACAGTCATGAATATGTACCTTATGTACCTTAGTTTCTATATCCTAGCAAACTGTAGATTAGAGCAGGCTGAAAATAAAGCAGAATGCACCTTAAGGCATGTTCTGCTTTACTTTCAACCTGCTTTAAGTGGTCACCTGTCTTCAAAATAAGAAACAGGCTAAGGGGTAAAGGGTTAATGCACAACATAAGTAATGCAGAAAGTTCCTTTAACCCTTTACCCAATAGCCTGTTTCTAGTTTTGAAGATATGTGGCTACTTAAAGCAGGTTGAAAGTAAAGCAGAATGTGCCTTAAGGCACATTCTGCTTTACTTTCAGCCTGCTTTAAGTTACTATCTGCTAGGATATAGAAAATATTTCTTATGGTATATATTCATGACAGTATAAAATGGAACTATATTCTTTGGCGGATGAATAAAATGAATGCGCTAAAAGTCGCTTCTATAAGGGAAAGGGTTAAGAGCTTTCTGCATTACTTCTGTCCTGCAAATTAAGCATGCAGTCAGTCATCTACAGACATATATTCATTCAAAGAGTGTTTAGCGCATGGGGGTTTTACTGTAACATTATTTCCTAAGCAATAATTTCATTTTCTCCTTCTCCTAATAAGAATATATCAATGATTACACACTCCAGCTGCTAACATCAGGTGGTTTAGTACAAATTTGGGGGCCTTCTCCTCATCAGTGCCCTAAACTAATAACACACTATCAGCCAGACTTACCTAAGTATTTGTCAGAAATGTAGCAAGACTGACATATTCTTATGCATATTAATGAGAAATGACGGTCAGATGGCAAACTGCTGACTGCCTGGGTTATACTAGTCATATATATACCACAGAAACATATATACATCATCTCAGAAATGTCTGCATAAAGTATCTTGTTACCATTGGTTACACAAATATGTTTATGACAAATTTGTTTCAAACGTGGTAGAATAATAGAATAAATGGTTAAATAAATAAATTGTCACCTACCTAAGTAAATGTTCTAATGCTATCCATGTCAGTATAAAATAAGAACTATTTAATTGGCAATGATGATCATAGCTAAGCCTTCTTGTAAATGAATGTGGACAATGAAAACGGAGGGTCTCTCTGTTTGCAGCATTATGACCTCCCCTGTGAGAAGGTATTGAATTATTCTAGAACTATTCCAGAATAATTGCTTGAATATTCATGAACAATTCTAGAAGCGGCTATTTAATGTTCATTAATGTTTTGTTCTACAATTACAAAAGTTCTTGAACATCTTTTGTAGAATGTGTGAAGTAATACTTGAAGCTCATTAGAACAGTTCTAGAAGTCGCCATTTAACGTTCATGAATATTCTTAAACGACAAAGATTAGAGGCCTTCAGATCTGTACTATTAATTTTGTTCATACTTATACAAATTTTGAAAATAAATTCCATGAGAGAATTTTCAAAGAGAGAAAATGAAAAGGTTCAAAATGAAATTAAGATTTAAATACACTTGGAACATTTAATTTTCGCACTGGTCATTATTTAGAAATTGCAAAGTCTGCCTATAATGTAAGGATTAAAAAGAATTACACCACAACGTGATCACATTAGACTCCATGTTTAATGGTGCCTACTTTTTATCATGGAGGAAGTATACCCTGGAGAAGAATCATATACACAAATCTGCATTTTCCCGAAAATGTTGTCGTCCAATACCTGTATGCGCGATAACGCTTAATCGATCGATAATTCAACTGCACCGGTACGCCGATAGCGGGCTATCGCGTTTTTTATCGTGTTGAATGGTTACCTACTGTTAGTTTAAGTTACATAAAACCCTTAATTTTTACCCGATTTTCATTATAATGATCTTAAAAGAAGGCTAAGATATTTATCTTTCACTTGTGAAAATAACATAATCTAATTTTTACATTGATCATTTTTATGGCGAGTTAAAGAGCGGTTACCAAATGAATTTGCCGATAAAAGGGAGCAAGCGCTCGCGCAAAAATATATCACGCCCTGTTACAAAACCTTTCATAAAATCCTCAATTTTAGGCCGATTTCCATAACAATGGTCTTAAAGGACAGCTAAGATATTTTTCTTTCAGTTGTAGAAAATGGCAGTGTTTATTTTTGAAATCAACAAATTTTATGGCGAGTTAAAGAGCGGTTACCAAATGAATTTGCCGATAAAAGGGAGCAAGCGCTCGCGCAAAAATATATCACGCCCTGTTACAAAACCTTTCATAAAATCCTCAATTTTAGGCCGATTTCCATAACAATGGTCTTAAAGGACAGCTAAGATATTTTTCTTTCAGTTGTAGAAAATGCCAGTGTTTATTTTTGAAATCAACAAATTTTATGGCGAGTTAAAGAGCGATTGCCAAATGAAATAGTCGATAAACGAGAGCAGGCGATCGCGAAATAAATACAACGTCCCGTTTCAAAAACTTGAATTTAATCCATAATTTTCGTCCGATATATATATATATATATATATATATTAAAAAAAGGTCTTGATATAAAGCCGTGACACTTATCTTTCGGTTGTAAAAATACCAGGGGTTTTCTTGAAGCGAAAAAAGTAATGATGACCTACAAAGGTAATAGACGTTTATTTAAGAATAAAATCATCAAGAAATTGTGGTTAAATAATGAACTAGGGCTATTCATCTGTAAACTACATGTCTACCATATTACACATCACAAAGGAATGTGACACATTACGTAACCGTACACAATTAGCAGGCCATTTATAAGCGTCATAAAACTATCCCAGCATGAAGTCCATGCTTCTTGAACATGCCGATTATCTATGAAGTGCTTGTTAGGGAACTGGACACCAGGGGGTTTCCTCTTTAATAAAAAAGATCAATGCTACCCGTGCGTGTAACTTGAACATGTGTTTTTGACTTCTGTAACCGCATGATTTTTATATATTATACAAATCACAAAAAATAAAGATAATAGAATTGAATTGAAAAAAGAAAAAGAAAAAAAAGACCAACATCAATGCACCTGGTTTGGTTGATGACTGGATTAACCCTCTCATTATTGAATACCAGTAACATGATGACTATTGCAATTGCAAACAGTTGTAATCCAGACCAGGCTGCAAAAATGTCGGATTCATAGAGTATGTCTCTTGAAATATAGTTTACCCCTTTTTCAAATTAAGCTCTTTATGACACATTTTATCTTTTCTCTGCATGAGGATCATCAGAGAGAGAGACAGACAGACAGACAGACATTCATACAGAAAGATGGAGACAGAAAAGAAGAAGCGAGAGACTGACAGACAGAGATAAGAGAAAAACAGACAGACAGAGAGACAGACAAGAGGCAAACAGACAGTGGCAGAGAAATATAGACACACACAAGCTTCGTAGGTAAACGAAAAAATACGTTTTTCTCTCATTTTCAAAACCTCACTATACTAACAATTTATAAGCTATCGCCTCAAATTTTGTACTACGCGTAAGATCATGGTCTAATAAAACATCTGTATTAAAATTTATAACGAAAAGATGACATTAAAAGCATTTCTATTAACACCAAACTTCGTAGGTAAACGAAAAAATACGTTTTTCTCTCATTTTCAAAACCTCACTATACTAACAATTGATAAGCTATCGCCTCAAATTTTGTACTACGCGTAAGATTATTGTCTAATAAAACATCTGTATTAAAATTTATAACGAAAAGATGACATTAAAAGCATTTCTATTAACACCTAACTTTCGGAAAAACGTTGTTTTCTAGCGGCCAGCGAGCGCCGCTGATTGACCGATTTTGGACGACAAGATAAATCGCGAGCCGGCCGGATACATCTCCAGGGTATACTTCCTCCATGTTTTTATCCAGACTGTTTGTAAATGAATTCAGAACTCATGTCTCACACATTCAAAGTGTCAAAGTGTGACATTAACCCATTTGAACCCATGCTTATATATTTTTGATTAATCCATTTTCTATTAAAGGGGTTGCCTTGCTTAAAATTTCCATTTTCGTTTTGTTTTAATTTGAAATTCCTATCAGCAAACAGTGTAGACTCTGATCAGACGACCCATCATGCGGCGTCTGATCAGAGTCTACACTGTTTGTCTTATAATGTCCCTTTATGGGACAAAAGGCAAAGTGTTTTGGATACAACTAATTCACCTCTATATACTCATACTCCAGTTTCCATAATGAATGACTTGTAGAAGGGATTTGTGGCTGTCTATTTAACTTCCGGAGTAAAGCAAGAACGGCTGGAATTCTTGAGGAAACAGGTCATTACTTTCAGGGACAACCATCAATTGCTTCATACAAGAAGCAAAAAGCCCTCATCTGTAAAAGCCAAAACAACTTTTAACCTTTTCAGTCATAACTTGTTTTTGTATTAAAGACAAGTGAGTGCTTTAAAGCTAGCTGAAAGTAATACTTTAAGAGATTTATGCTTTACTTTCAACATGCTTTTAGCTACCCTCTGCTAGGATATAGAAAATATTATGCTTTAATTTCAGCCTACTTTAAGTAGCCACCTGTCAAAATGTAGGAACAGTTTGCAATGGCTATTTATCACCAACCTAGGGTAAGAGCAAGAAAATCTCAGGAAAAGGTAAAGGCATGAAAATATGGGTCACAAGGAATTAACCCACAAGTCACCATTTAGTTCCTTTGCATGCTGGGTAATTTTATTGTCTGCAAAATAATTGTCAATGCTGTAACTGTTCTAAAAATAGAATTTTCAAAATTTCTTTTCAAAACAGGGTCAGAGTGTCGTAATGAGACGCAGCATTACATGGCATCTTATCAGGGTCCAAACTGTTTGCAAAGATTACCACTATCTTCATTGTTCTGTTATGAATGAGTGTATATTTTGGATAGTGGCATCATTCTGTGCTGGGTATAAAAGGCGATATTTTTTTACCTTGAAGATGACACAATTTATATGAATCATATAGGAGAGCCTATTTCGTATGCCATATGTCCTGCAACACAGTCTAAGAACCTTGGAGAAGTCCACCACTAGGCAATATTCTACACACTGAATAATTCCATTAGCCCTTGGCAAACTTGCTAACTGGAAAAGAACAATTTCAAGAATTTCTTTAGGTATGCCTTGAAACTAAATTTTGCATGAAATGGAATTCTTTGAACACCTTTGAAAGGATATGATCAAACGATCATTGTTTATGAATTTTGTTGAGAAAACAACATGTTTTAGAAGAAGCATTTACAAAAGAGTGAATATGACAGAGGCAAGTGATATAAACATGTCAGATGGCCTAAAGCTAGGTGAGTTCATTTTAAAAGAATACAATCTTTTGGATCCGAATGTCATTTGATGAAATATGCATGGGTTAAAACAATTGTTAATGTTCTACCAAAGTGTGACAGAATTAGTCTTAGGGCAGGCGTTTTTTTCATCACTGTTACAATTAAACTGTTGACTGATATGATGGAAGGGTTAGCTATCTGATCAGGGTCTGCACTGTTTTCTGATTGGGCAAGTTTGATACGAGTCTGACCTCTTTCTTCATCAGGAAAAAGCTTCTGTACCCTATTAGCCAATGCAATAGTTCATACAGCAGATGTTCATAATGGATGGAGTTTTACACAGGGCTCCAAATAACAGGTAATAAACTTAACAAATCCAACATTGCCTTACACATTTCATAACCAAATCCTATAATGTAACTACTCATTAGAATCGTCTCGAAGAGACAATTCTAATGAGTAGTAACACTTTCGGGTTTAATGCACAAATAAAGATTTTAATTTTTGAAAATCTTCCCTTATTTGGAGCCCTGCGATATATATAATAATATGAATATTCAGCGAGAGAAGGATTAACACTGGCTTTACTGTAAACTCCGATACAATTCTTAAATCTCAGTGATTGGTATCACTGTTGAAAGCACCAGTTTTTTCACTACATTTCTTCTTCTTTCATATTGAGATACAAGTAACAGACTTGGTTGATGACCCCTGCTATAATCTAAGAGATTACACTTCTGGACAAAAGTCAAAGCACAACCTGGTTTTGTCTGTTTGACAAGTATTGTTAACCATTTGACTGATTACTGAAAAAAATATGAAAAGGGGTAAAAACCAGGTTCTAATTATCCTTCACAAGACTGCTATAAGCATTTTACACCGAGTGCTTTACCCAATATTCCTGAAATGTTTGTTCCACAGTCAGATTTACACATCATTTTTGTCCTATTTTCACTTTGCTTACTCTATAAAATGACAGTAGTCACAATAGAGCTAGATTAGGGTTATAACAAATGTTCAGAAATACTTGAGTATTGTAACAGTCAAACTTTTGTGTTAACTCTTTTTAACACCATGGACCTATTTAAAATAATACTAATTACATTTGCAAACAGTGTAGACCCTGATCAGAGGGCTCCTATAGGAGCCCTCTGATCAGGGTCTACACTTTTTACTAATTTAGACCAGTATTTGTTTAACTACCCAGAATTCCTAGAAGACTGGTTTATGTTTTGGTAGCTAAAGTTATCCACAAGGGAACATAATAGCCCCCAAGATTTACTAGTGTTGACAGAATTAAGCATTTACCCAGAAAAAAGATTTATATAAGCGTTCTTAACAATATAGGTGACTCAGCCCAATGCAAGATAAAACCAACACAGAAAGCTCCAATAGGAGCGTTCTGTTTTGGGTTCATCCAACATTGAGCAGTTACCGTTCTGCAGAAATCTGCACGCTTCTGTCAAAGAGTGGTCACTCAATGCAAGCTTCACTGTACTGATCCAATCCCACACTATTATGTTTCTTTCCTTCTCTACCCCATTCTTTATTATGCTTTGCCTGCAAGCTACAACACTTTACAATACTAACACAGTCTAGCATAAGTTTTGCAACCTTTCTAACGAAGGAAAACATGCAAATGCTTTGAGACACAAAACTGCTTAATGCAGAACAAAAGTAATGCAGAAAGCTCCTATAGGAGCTTTCTGCATTACTTTTGTCCTGCATTAAGCAAGCACCTGTCTTTTGAATTCTCCATGATTCTTACTTGAAAGGTCACTGATTATAGGTTTGACTATACCAGAGTAATGTGTCTTGCTTTCTCAAGTCTGTTTGAGAAATCTTTTCAATATGTCTTCCCCCCTCCTCTGTCAATTGCTATGTTTGCATTCATTATTTATTGTAAAATCTCTTGCGTTTGTCTTCTTCCTCCTGTAATTAAATTCCACCCTCCGATACAACATTACCACAGAAAACCGAGTGTGAAAAAAGATCCATATTTTTGTGACAACATGACATGTGACAATTACAGGAACCTTCCCTTTTTTACGCTAATGTGTTTAATGGTGTTTGGCATTAACGCTGATTTGACCAGACAGAACGACAGACTGATTGACTGGCTCTCCTGTGTATTGACTAAAGTCTTACCATTAATCTTACCATTAATCAATCTAATTGCTTCCAAGATCTAATATCTTTAAAGTTTCACAAAATAAATACCCTTATAAATTGTAAAGTTTTTATAGTAATCAATTTAAAACAAGAGTGCAAAGCTGTCCGAAATTATATCATTTAGTGTAGTGCAGACAATTGATAATTTAGCGAGTATCAAGGCTTTAATTATTTAACCCTTTACTCCATAGCCTATTTCTAGTTTTGAAAATAGTTGACCACTTAAAGCAGGTTGCAGCCTGCTTTAAGCTATTATCTGCTAGAATATAGAAAATATTTATTACGATTCTTATTTCTGACAGTGTTAATTGGAACTAGTTTCTTCAGTGAAGGAATAAGTTTAAGGCATTAAAAGGCGTATTTATGGGGTAATGGGTTAAAACAAGATTGTAAAGCTGTCCGAAATTGTATCATTCAGTGTAGTGCAGCTATGCTAGACAATTGATTATTTAGCGAGTATCAAGGCTTTAATTATTTAACCCCAGAGTGTATCTATGGTTATCTAGCTAGTTAGATCAAACTTGACTGAGACATTTTCATATAATAATGGGACCAAGTTTGGTGCAGATTACATAACGATAAAGCTTAACAGTAGACCTTTAGCTAAGTATTAAACATGTACTTATATACAGGAACGTAGATTATAGGGATTAGAGTCTCGCGGAATCCCGCAAAATAACGTGTTACCCGATATCTTACTCGTACGCGTGTAGCCGCTATAAGCGGTTAAGCTTTTGGGTTGTATTTTATAACAGTATAAACTTCTAACTCGAGCTAAATTGGGGGTTTATTACATGCAGCATTTACAGATAAAGCATAAAATGGTGGCGTGAGGTATATATTTTTATTTTTTAATATGTTTGAAGTACATTTTTTTCCCTGCGAAGTTGGTCATATTTGCAAAAAATCCCTCGTACGCGTGTAGCCGCTATAAGCGGTTAAGCTTTTGGGTTGTATTTTATAACAGTATAAACTTCTAACTCGAGCTAAATTGGGGGTTTATTACACGCAGCATTTACAGATAAAACATAAAATGGTGGCGTGAGGTATATATTTTTATTTTTTAATATGTTTGAAGTACATTTTTGTCCCTGCGAAGTTGGTCATATTTTCAAAAAATCCATCGTACGCGTGTAGCCGCTTTAAGTGGTTAAGCTTTTGGGTTGTATTTTATAACAGTATAAACTTCTAACTCGAGCTAAATTGGGGGTTTATTACACGCAGCATTTACAGATAAAACATAAAATGGTGGCGTGAAGTATATATTTTTATTTTTTAATATGTTTGAAGTACATTTTTGTCCCTGCGAAGTTGGTCATATTTGCAAATATTCAGTGTTTACAAAATGGCGGCATTTCCCGGTCCGCCTTATCGGTAATTTGTTATTATACACGAAGAGTAGCTTATTTCGTGTTAAATTGATGTTGCTATTGAGATAATTACAAATTTTGTCTGCAATCATGTAGATCTATAATCAGTTATTTTATAGTTGCATATCTAATGTGTAAATATGTTTGGCAGAATTTGAAAAAATGAGCTGCGATGCCGTGTGAAGCGTCCTATAGAACGTGTTAGAAAATGTATTGATGAGAAACGTTAATTACTTAATAATTTCACTGATAACTACCAGGTTAATATTAAACAAACACACCACAAGAGAATACCAATTATAATAATTACCGTATATTCGCAGCCATCTGTCGTGTTATGCGGGCTTAAATATCGCAGCATAAGTTCCGCGAATGCTGTCCTAATCTCCTATTCTGTATCAATATACAAAATAAATTGTAATTGTAACTTTAAACAGAAATCCAGATTCACAGAAATTCACTTTCAAGCCTGGTGAATTGACACTAAAACACAGGTCAGTGTTAATCTTTGGGAGAAATAACCTACACATCTCGCGGCTATTTAGAGCAGCTAATTTGTGTGTGTACTAACTGTTGACGCTTGCGCGTTTTTAAATTAGATTGTGAACACATTCATCTGGACAAATCATTTACAGTGACGTAACGGCCTAGCCGGTGTTAGGTATTCAAGTCTAGAGGTGTTGAAGATGGTTCATTGTGTAATTGTTCAATTACGGATTAATTAACTTGGGAGCTATACACAAAGGGAACTAAAGAAATTGATTATTTATGTACGTCTCTGGAGGTATGGAGAGATTCGGTATTTTAAGCTATTTAATGTCTATTTTGAGGATTGCTTCCCTCGATTTAATAACACTTACAAAAATTGACTAAATAAGTGACAAATATTGTTTTACTTGGACACGCCGTTCGGAGCTGCACGCATTAATTACTGAAATGAGCTTATCTGTCATCTAAAAATGTAGCGGCAAGAGGCTTACCTACCCAAAACGGCTACACCCGCTTATTTACCGCGGCGAAAGGGAAGACAGAGATAAATCGATAAAATACCCGATTAGATAAGAAGTGGCCAGTCCCTATCTATATACGTTCCTGTTATATATCAACGCTAGAATATACCTCAAACACAATGTTTGACATATTTCAACATCATCTCTTATCTTTTCTGAGCAAGATTTATTTCTGACATGATTCCACCTGCTAAAATATTTATATTGCAATAAAAGTTAGGTGACAGGCAAATATCAAACACAGCTCAGAAATTCTAATCCTTCTCTCGCACATGTATATACTCTGCCTACTTTGAACATCAATCATCTGGGGCCCGTCTTACGAAACGTCATACAACAAAAACGGTCGTAAGTCAAAACTTTAAATACATCAAATAATCTGATTTCTCCATATAATCTTGTCTTGTGACATCTCTTTGGAATCGTCTTGTAAAGATGCCTCCAAAGAGATGTCATAAGACAGGATTAGATGGAGAAATGAATAATAATTGATAATTTCAGAATCTGTCATACATCAATATTTGTCGTACGACGTTTGATAAGACGGGCCCCTGGCTTATTACAATGTTTAATAAAATAAAGAAAACTCTCTAGGAATTTTAAGAGTTCTTACTTATGTCAGACATATCATATAAGAAAACAGTGCATATTCTGATCATACAGCTCCTTTAGGACTATCTGATCTGGGTCTACAATGTTTTTGAAAAAGCATCAATACACACATAGTAATATAGCTAACAGTTCTGACATCTTTGACTAAGATTTGCTGCTATAGTAGGCATATGTTTTATTTTCTTCAACACCTTTCAGATGAAGCCTTAATTGTTCTATTGTGAGACAAGTGGCAGCGAAATCCAGTACACAAGTAATGCAGAAAGCAGGGCTCCAGATAAGAGGGAGTAAATTGAGCAAATCAAACATTTTTTCTTTCATTTTAACACCAAATCCTATGGTGTCATAACTCATTAGAATAGTCTCTTCGAGTAGTGACACCTTGGGTTTAATTCAGAAATAAAGATTGAATTTGTTGAAATACTCCCCTTATCTGGAGCCCTGAGAAAGCATTACTTTTATCTTGTAATTATGCATTCTGTCCTTAAATATACACCTATAATGTATTTCAAACTGTTACATAATGTCGGTCTAGAATGGTTGCACTAGAGAAGTGATTATCTCTGAGGCAGACTGATGATCCCGACAATGATATAGTTAATGTCAGGGTGCTTACTCCCCATACAACAGCTTTCAACTAGGCCCTATAGATTTCCCTGCATCATGCCTGGGGTATTATACCACACCTATTAATAATCCATCATCAACCTGCATTTTGTTGCACAGTGACACAAGGGGAATCAGCCATGATGCTGGCTCATCTAAAGTAATTAGAATAAAACACCTCATTAAACATTCATCACCGAAACACCTCGTAAATTATGACTATTGAGTCATAATTTCAAAACGATGTACCTGTCACAGAATTATTACCCTTTCAGTGACGGGGAATGAGTATACATCCTTTGAAAACAGTGTAGACCCAGATCAGAGGGCTCTTGAAGGAGCCCTCTGATCTGGGTCTGCACTGTCTGTCAGATTTATTTAAATCTATATTTTTAGGGACAAATTAACCTCTCAAGAGTCAAAGTAAAATGTTAATTTATCAGAAAATGGAGGTCACTTTTGAAAAGTCAGTATTGTAATGAATAACAAGATGAAACGTATTGCAACTCTATTAGATAAATACTGTTCAATCATTCCTGAAGAGTAAATTTTCTATTTTATACCTGGGAATTACTTTTTCTATCTTATCCATGGACACAAATAGTTGTTCCAACTAAGCAAACCTCATAATGTTGGTCTGCTGGTAAAAAATTGCCAATTTCTGGAGGTCTAAACAGAAGATCAAGCCTGTTTCTAAAATGAAGGAACAATTCTAAAGAAGAGTTGGTCCAGAAATCTACTTATAAATATACAGAGAAACAAGAAGATTTGAGAAGCAACTCCAGTCAAGGTCAATTGCTAAGTATGGATAAGATAGGACATGCTTAGGACTGCAAAACAGCAGCCATAGCAACAGATGACATCATGATGACGTCATGACATCAACTCGACGTTGTGACGTCATGATGTTGAAACCACATCAACTGATGACATCATAATGACTGTCATCATCAAAAGCTGTGTAAATAACACATGCTTAGAAACCATGATGCCAAACAAAGGTCACATGGTAGCAACCCTCAGGTATAAAAGTGAGATGCCACAATGGTACATCTCATTCATTCTGATGAGTCCAAACAAGGACGAAACTAGTCAATGATATGTGACACCAAAGTAACATTCCAGCCGGGTTTTCTCTTGTCAGTCTTCTATATTTTTGTATTGAGTAAATTTTATATTTAAGTTAATTCTCAAAACAGCAGACCCTGATTACAAGACTCCCCGGCAACCTTGCCCTTACTGTATCCGTGCACTTACACACTATTGGCAGATGCCAGTCGTTGTAGAGATTCCATGCCCAGGGGTTAACACTTAAAGCCAGACAAGCAGCCAACTCATCAACACTTTATTTATGAAGACACCGTAGAGTCAAACCTGGCTGAGGAATCCATTATTTAACGGCTTACTCTAGAAACCCAATAACATGCCTCTCCTATTCCTCAGAAATGCACTCTAAATTAACCTATTAATGCCTATTATACACAAAAGTAGACACTATAGCAAACAGTGTAAACTCTGATGATATGCCATAATATGTGGCATCTCATCAGGATCTGTACTGTTTGCTATGAAATGATCTGCTGTATAGACAAACAACGTGGTGCTTGTTTTATGCTACCATCTATATTTCATATGGTGCATATTTTTAATAAAGAGGAACTATTTTCTTCAGCGGAGGAATAAATTAAAGGCATAAAATTATGTATTTATGAGGTAGTGGGTTAAATACAGTGACTCTGTAAATTGTTATGATGCATTTATTTTTCACTCATGGCCATGGATTAGAGGGTTACATTTAACATGGGAATATAGATCATTTGTAAGCTCATTGCAAACAAATGCAGGAAAAAAGTACTGCAACAAGGGCCACTATGGCCCTAAATCGCTCACCTGGTAACCATGTAACCATGTACACCGTGTGACCTAGTTTTTGACCGCACATGACCCTCATTCTAACTTGACCTCGATTTCAATGAGACAAACATTTTTTTCAAATTTCATGAAGATTCAATGAATTTTGTAGTCTCTAGAGTGTTAACGAGGTTTTTCGATGATTTGACCTAGTGGAGTGTAGGACAATTCCCCACCGGGACAATTCCCCACTAGGACAATTACCCACCGGACAATTCCCCACTAGGACAGTTACCCACTAGGACAATTACCCACTAGGACAATTACCCACTATTAATTAAAATTGTATTTAATTAATGAATTTAAGCACTTATTGCAATTTAAACATGTCCAATATAAAGCTTACAATGTAGACTCAAATCACATCAGGATTTTAGTTGCATTTGCAAAACAGTTTTGACCAAGATCAGTCAATGATAAACAGTAGGTGCTTGATCTTGATAAAGGTTGATTATGTTAATGATGTTTCTTTACTATTAATCCATTACCCCATAGCCTGTTTCTAGTTTTTTTTTAAAGAGAAGTTACTACTTAAAGCAGGTTGAATGAAAGTAAAGCATAATGCATCTTTTCGTTCAGCCTGCTTTAAGCTCCCATCTGCTAGAATATAGAAAATATTTCTTATGATACATATCCATGACTTTATCAAGTGGAACTATTTTTCTTCAGTGGAAGAATAAATAAAAGACCTAAAAAGGCGTATTTATTGGGTAATGGGTTAACTAAGGGAGCTGAACACACTTTGAATAACATTCCCAAACAGCGTGGTTCCCTGAGATCAAACACCCATTTACTTGGTTTTTTACCTTAATCCAGACTGTTTGCAAATTTATGCTTATCGTGGGAAGAAAGAAGAATGCTTTTAATACATTTATCAACATGCAAAAATTAAATAATTATCAGATAGATATATATCATGCAAATGAGCACACTGTGATGATATTTGCAAATAGTGTAGATCCTGATCAAACACATATTGACTGTACTTGATATGGATCTACACTATTTGCAAAGGTAACTCATAGCAAATATGATAGCACAGCTTCAATACAGTTGATCATTAAATGCACATTGTGGATCCAGAACAAATTCACTTGGGCCTATGTGCACATGGGGATGACATTTACAAATAGTGTAGATACCTTTATTTAATTAAACTTGAATTGAATATTAAAATATATTGCTAAACCTATGAATTGATATTCTCCATAATGTTTATTTTTCCTTTTTAAATTTTTTCCAAAAATTCTATACTATTTCAATTTAAAATATGGAACAAAACTGACAGATATAAAAAAAATGTCACTATTTTTTTTTATCAATAAATAGCCCCAAAAAACACTTTTATTTACTTATTGTTGAATTAAAAATAAGTTATTCAAGTTAATATATGGGCTAACGCTGACAGTTTCAGTCATAATGTAAACCCAATTTCAATCATGCCCTAACAACCATTTTTATGCATCCATGGTTACTTTTAAGGTTACAAACTATTGATATTAGTTTGAATTTGTATTCTCAGTGGTTTTTTCCTTTTTAATATTTCAAAAAATTGATCTTATATCAATTCAATTTTAACAGTGGGGAATTGTCCTAGGATAAAAATTACAAATTCTGTCATAAATCCGTCTAATTTCAACCATGGCCTAACAATCATTTTTATGCATCGATTGTTAATTTAGAGGTTACAAACTATTAATATTAGTTTGAATTTGTATCCTCAGTGTTTTTTTCCTCTTTAATATTTCAAAAAGTTGATTTATTAAAAATTGAATTTTAACAGTGGGGAATTGTCCGCCCTGCCAAAAAGTGGGTAAATGTCCTAGTGGGTAATTGTCCTGTGGGGAATTGTCCGGTGGGCAATTGTCCTAGTGGGGAATTGTCCTGGTGGGGAATTGTCCGGATCCCGACCTAGTGACCTAGTTTTTGACAAGACATAAGCCACATTTGAACTTGACCTATATTTCATTGAGGCAAACCTTTTCATCAAGTTTTATGAAGATCAAATGAAATTTGTAGTCTCTAGAGTGTTAATAAGGTTTTTCGATGATTCGACCGAGTGACCTAGTTTTTGACCGGACATAACCCACATTTTAACTTGGCCTAGATTTCATTGAGGCAAACATTTTGATGAAGTTTCATGAAGATCCAATGATATTTGTAGTCTCTAGAGTGTTAACAAGGTTTTTCGAAGATTTGACCTAGTGACCCAGTTTTTGACCGGACATGACCCACATTCTAACTTGACCTAGATATTATTGAGATAAACATTCTGATCAAGTTTCATCAAGATCCAATGAGATTTGTAGCCTCTAGAGTGTTAACAAGGTTTTTCAATGATTTGACCTAGTGACCTAGTTTTTGACCCAACATGACCTACATTCGAACTTGGCCTACATTTCTACTAGACAAACAGTGTGATCAAGTTTCATGAAGATTGGATGATATTTGTAGCTGCTAGAGTGTTAACGAACCAATTGTGGACGGACGGACAACGGACGACGGACATCCAGCGATCCTAAAAGCTCACCTTGGCACTTCGTGCCAGGTGAGCTAAAAATGTTGCAATATGCTTTATCTTTCTTAATTTTCACAGTGCTTCCTATATTTCAAACAAAAAATCTCTTAAAGCACCTTTTGAAAATTCACACCTCATTTTCACCCTAGCCTCATTTATGTATGTCTATCCAGAAGTGAGAGTATGTTTATCCTATATTTCACTGAAGACACTCTCCTGTTCCCCTGGGCAGTCTCCTATTTTCTCTGTAATACAGTTATTCTTTGTTACACATCCATTCAAATGATGAAGCATGGTGATCTTAACCCATTACCCCATAGCATGATTCTAGTTTTGAAAATATTTGATTACTTAAAGCAGGCTAAAAGTAAAGCAGAATGTGCCCTATGACACATTCTGCTTTACTTTCAGCCTGCTTTAAGCTGTTTTCTGCTTGAATATAGAAAATATTTCTTAGGATTCTTATTTAATTTGCAACAGTATAAATTGGATTTATTTTCTTCAGTAGAGGAATAAATTAAAGACGTAAAAAGGCGTATTCAAGGGGTAATGGGTTAATAACGACAGTAGCTTTTATTAACTCAAAAGAAGCGACTAAGAAATGAACAGAGCTGTCTGCATTACTAAATTTCTGCATTTAGCTGTCACCTAGGTGTTTTAGATTAACTTAATTTGACAGCCCATTGTTCTGATTGTTGCTTTAACCCTTTCTATGCTGGAAACAAGTACATGATGTGTCAAATGGCTCCTGCAGGAGCCCGCTGATCGGGGGCTTCACTGTTTGCATAGGACAAGTGTACTCTTCACAGATACACTTTTGGTAAAGGACGCATATATGCGTCACTAGGGAGCAATGGGATAATCTATACTAGTTGCTTATTTACAAATGCCGTACATGATTTACATCAACACAATAATATGTACTTGTATAATTATGCATTGTAATAACAATCTCTGCAACGCAGCGATGTGTTTGGTATCCGATGAGATGTTGAGCTTCTTAACATCTTGTCTGGTTCCAAACGTTTCAGAAAACATTAATCCCCCCCTTTTTTCCTAAAATCACACCATCTCAAGGCTTAATATCCGTTCAGTTCTTCGTTGCTTTTTGTTATTGCTGTTGTTGTTTTTCGTACCATACCGGAACCACGTTAATTTGTATACATGTTATTGTTAAAAACCCCATGTTGTACTACAAATACCTGGGTGAATAAAGGATATGTTCTGTTCTGTTCTGTTCTGTTCTGTATACTTTGCAAACAGTGATCAGAGAGCTCCTGAAGTTATTTAACTTTTAGTTATTTCAGAACTATTTTCTATAAAACTGCCCTGAAGATCAACATAAATTGGTCATTTTTCAAGCGCGGAATGGTCCATTTGAAACGTTCAGTATAGCAATGAAGGGTCAATACAGGTGTTACTGTTTTCTCTCCCCTATTGAAGTGCAATAGCTAATCTATATTACAATTGCTCCATATCAAAACCTTTCTCCTTCTGACAAGCCGCTCTAACATCCTGCAGATATTTGTTTTACACATTACCCTATAGTTTGTTTCTAGTTTTAAAGAAAGGTGATCACTTAACTCTTTCCTCCCTGAAACTTTAAATGAACAAGTCCAGTTTCGATTTTAGTCTAGTCCATTTCTTGCTTTTAATGGTTGTTTTTGTCCTTTTTGGCATTATGACAAACAGTGAAGACACTGATCAGAGGGCTCCTTTCGGAGCCCTCTGATCTGGGTCTTCACTGTTTGTTCCAGACAAGTGTACTTTTCACATGTTCACTGTTTGAAAAGCACGCCTATATGCGGGACTAGGGTTCAAAGGGTTAAAGCAGGTTGAAAGTAAAGCAGAATGCCTGCTTTGAGCTATTATCTACTAGGATATAGAAAACATTTCTTGTGATACATATTCGTGACTGTATAAAAAGGTGTTATTTTCTCTAGTGGAGAAATAAATAATAGGTGTAAAAAGGCATATTTATGGGGCAATGGGTTAAACATTCACAGTGCGCAAAACGAGTATATGTATACATCACTCGCAAACAACATAGACCCAGATCAGAGGAGTCCTGAAGGTCCACCCTCTGATCAGGGTCTACACTGTTTGTCATTCTTATAATTATTTTGGAAATAAATCCCTAGAGAGACAATGTTAACAGGAGATTACGAGTCCATTTAGAAAGACAGCAGTGTTGAGGATTAATATAAAGTATATAATTATTATTGTTTCTCCATTTCTTTCAATCTATGATGGTGATAGATGTTAGCTAATTTTCATACCATTCACAATACACGAACATTATCAATTTCACACTGGTCACTTAATTGGTTCATTGATGTTACACATGACAGTATATATGACCAGAAACAACTGGAACTATTTTAGTATAAATCATACAAGCTACAGTAAAACCTGTCTATTTAGTATACGACCACTAAAAGGAAGACTTAGAACTAAAAGAGCTTTCTGTTTGACTTTCACCTGTTGCTTTTTTAGGCCACCTAGCTACCTTAAAACCAAATAATTATGACAATATTTAGTGGTTGTATTAGAGGGGTTTGATTGTATTTCTAAAAATAACAATTGTGAACTTTAAGCCACAGTCACCTGATTTTCTAAATGTCATGGTAAAATTCTCTTTTTTATGGCAGCTAAAAAAAATGCATGTTTATAGGTGACTGCTTAACACAAGTAAGTCTGAAGAATAAACTTATTTTTGACAACAGAAATATTCTCTCCACATTATATAGTTATATGGCTATCCCTTACAGAAACCAGTTAACCCCTACCCCATGGAAGCACCTTTTAGAGCATTTAATTTATTCCTCCACTAGTGAAAATAGTTCCAATTTATACAGTCATGATTATGTATCAAATGAAATGTTTTCAATATTATAGCTCATTATAGCTTAAAGCAGGCTGAAAGTAAAGCAGAATGTGTCTTAAGGCGCATTCTGCTTTACTTTCAATCTGTTTTAAGTGGACACCTATATTCGTTTCATACTAGAAACAGGTATTGGGGAAAGGGTTAAAAGTATATTATGTTTATGCTTTGACTTCAACGCACCTGACAGGAGACCCCTTGGGTATCTTCATCCCAAGCATTAGCATCTCAGTACAAATGTTGAATGTCATGATATTAATGACTTAAAAACTTTCCCTTAAACTTGAACCAAGAAACTATCAGGGGAGATGTTTAGTCAAAAGCAATAGGAAAATTGGACAAAGTTAACATTTTACTTTTGATTCAATGCATCAGTGACTAACCCCTTAGGAACTGTCATAGCGAAATACAGTAAGACTGCACAAATAAAGTCTTATAGTGTAACATCCCGACTTGTGGCAACTAATAAAGCAGGGCCCCAGATGAGGGGAGTACTTCAGAAATTAAAATCCTTATGTCTGCACCAAACCCTATGGTGTGATACTCATTGAAATAGTGTCTCAGGGAGACGATTCTAATGACTAGTCACATCATAGGGTTTGATGTAGACATGAAGGTGAAAATGTCGGAAAACTTGAGTTTGCTCCCTTTTATCTGGAGCCCTGTTAACCCATTACCCCAGTCCATTTCTAGTTTTGAAGACAGGTGACCACTTAAAGCAGGTTGAAAGTAAAGCAGAATGTGCCTTAAAGTGACTCGCAACCAGATGGTGCATTAAAAATAGTGATTTGTAAATATGTGTCAAACGCTTATATAAATGGTAAAGAAATAGTTTAAGATAAGAAATTCTGTTTAAAAAAATGTATTTCAATAAAAAAAAATATTAAATAGGTCTCTGGTGGGATTCGAACCCGGGGCCCGGCATTGGCGGACAGAAGGCAAAATAAAGGAAACCGCTTAGACCAATGGACCACGGAACTATCCGTTTATCTCGGATCGATTTAACGTATTTCAATGTGTAGCGATCGAAAGTGCATACAACTTCACAATTCCGCTCGTGTTTATGTCTGAGCCCGTGTAGAGAAGCAACAACAACAACTATACCGTCTACTAGTCGGTATACAAAAACGATGGAAAATATCTAAAAATCTAAGATTCGGTGACGATTCTTGAGACTTTTTTTGGACTGATCATATTTTTTAATGTCAGAAGCTAAATAATGCCACAAATTTGCTTTTATTTGAGTATTTTATTTTATTTTGACAAGTACACCATCCGGTTGCGAGTCCCTTTAAGGCACATTCTGCTTTACTTTCAGCCTGCCTCAAGCTTCAATCTTAAAGAGTATAGAAAATATGTGTTATGATACATATACAGGGTGTATTTATGGGGTAAAGGGTTAAACAATCAAAGCAGGGTGAATCTAAAACAGAAACTCCTGTAGAAAGAAAGGTTCAGCAACAGTTTTTGTACTTACCAGTTTACAGCGAATATGATGCTCATGCATGAATGTTCAACTGTATACATTAGACCTTGTTTCAGAGCTGGCATAAGCTGACTTTTTACAGATACTAACCAGAGCACCAGATAAGGGTAGTTTTTCAAAAACTAAAATCATTATTTCTGAATTAAACCCTATGGTGTCACTACTCATTAGAATCGTCTCGAAGAGACGATTCTAATGAGTAGTAACACCATAGGATTTGGTACTGAAATGAGTGAGAAAATGTTTGGTTTGTTGAAATAACTACCTCTTATCTGGAGCCCTGCTAACCATTCCAAATGCTTTCATCCTTACACTACTGACTTTCGAAATGCGACTCTTGAAGGGTAATTTCCCCAATATATATTTTAAACTATGGCAAACAGTGAATGAGCCCTCTTATCTCGGTCTACACTGTTTGCAAATGTACATACTGGTTTACCATAGACAAAGGATTAACCTGAATATGCCAGACAGCATGATGACACAGCAGACATGGCTGAATTATAATTCCTGTCATATGTCTATGGGTATCAAGCTATTAAATGTTTCAGAATCGAACATACAAGTACCATTCATCCATATAGGATAAATATGCAATAACTAACTGTCTGTCTTATACAGATTTTTCTCACCAATGTTGACAGATAGCAAGCACGCAGACACAGTAATCATAATTGGTCTAACTGCAAAATCAATCAGTGGCTGTGAAGCAATGAAATTTATGCGTTTTTATAACCTTTTGACAACAGAAAAATGTGTCTGCATCTCACTGGTAACCTGTTGAGCCAGTATTAAAAACTTATGATTGCATTAAACATGGAACTTTGCGAGACACGGAATATGTTCTATATGTTCTAGAACAGTTCTACAGCTGCTCCTACTTCTAGTACAATTTGTCACATGGTTTACAATATATATGCTATAACCGTCACCCTATAGCCTGTTTTCAGTATTGAAAGATTACATTCTGCTTTATTTTCAGCCTGCTTAAACGTTTAAGGAACCATTTACTAGTATAAAGGAAATATTTCTTTGGTCAATATTCATGACTTTATGAAGGTGAACTATTTTCTATAGTGATGGGATACATTAAAGGAATAAATATGTATTTATGGAGTAAAGGGATAAGGAGCTTTCTGTATTTTTTCTTTTGCATTAAGCAGCCATTCTTCAAGACTGGCCATGCATTTTCTATTGAATATTTGGTGAACACAGGATTAATGGTGAGATATTGATGTAGGTGGCCGTTAATAAAGCTGCCTAGTGGTCCTTGCTGTCATTTCCTTAGAAAAGCACTAATTCACTTGACAAAGAACTGCTAATACAAGAAAAGTCAATCTGCATAGTTATACAGCACACCACTTTGAGTTAATTGATTTAGGGGGCAAGGGTGATTATATCCTGCCTTGATCAGTTCATTTTGAGGCCATTTTCTCCAGTCAATATTGACAGTTGTTGGCTTCCACAATTTGTCATTGAGTTTGAGGAGGCAATGTATGGTATAATGCATATATCTCCATGTTAACCCTTTGATTTGTTCCACCACTGACAAAAATACCTCCAATTTATACAGTCAAGGGATATGTGTCATAAGAAATATTTCTAAATTCTAGCAGGTGGTAGCTTAAAGCAGGCTGAAAGTAAAGCAAAATGCGCCTTAAGGCGCATCCTGCTTTACTTCCAGCCTGCTTTAAGTGGTCACTTGTCTTTAAAACTAGAATTTGGCTATTAGGCAAAGGGATAAATTATACTAGATAGGCCAAGTCAGTCAAACTATTTTGTCAAAGACACTAGCACTCAGATTCCAATTATCTCAAAGGGCTCCATACAAAAGTGAGTAAACCAAACGTTTCAAATATTGCTTCCTTTATCATCTTAATCAAACCCTATGTCGTGACTACTCATTGGAATAATCTCTTTTGAGACAATTACAATGAGTAGTTACAATATAGGGTTTGGTGGAAACATAAAGAAGTAAGTATATGAAATACTCACCTTGTCTTGAGCTCAGAGTCCATTTAGGTTTTAAAGAGTTTGAGTTGAGTCTGAGAATGTTCTCAAGCATATTTGATTGGGTCATATTTGAGCTGATGTTCTCAAGCATATGATTGGTCAGATTTGAGCAAAAGCTCAAATCTGACCAATCAAATGCTTGAGAACAATCTCAGACTCAACTCAAAACTTTTTTTTTTAACCTTTGGGCCTTATCTAAAGTTCTAATTGTATATATAATCATTCTTGTGTTAAAGAACCACTTATCAAGAAGCTATAGGCGCCATATGACCATTTCATGTGTCGCGGTGCCGTAAAACCCAACTCAATCAATTCTAAAGAGAGGTGACAGCAGGATAATTACACAGAAATTTAAGCTCCTATAATGAGGTTTCTGTATTAGCACTATTAAGCATTCATCATTATAAAAACCTGCCTAATTGACATGGATCTTCTACTGAATGGTCATTTTATATAAGTTTTATATAAGTTGCAGGCAGGGCTCCAGATAAGGAGGGGAGTACTTCAAGAAAGATAGATTCTTGTTTCTGCATTAATCTCTATGGTTTTGCTACTCAAGAGAACAATATCTTTCAGACGATTCTAATTAGTAATTACAACAGGATTTGGTGCTGCTATGACAGAGAAAATACTGGATTTCTTCAGCTTACGCACTCTTATCTGGGTCCCTGAGTAGGACTGCATAAGTGTCATTATTGAATTTGTGAGGTCAGTGCTACATGGGCCAATGAGCATCTTCAGGAGAGACAGAATCCCAGTGTGGCTGACCACATTAAATATCTTCCAGACTAACAACTTTAGAAATGTGACATTATTCCATAAACTAAATTTCCTGGAAATTAATGACTTTCATAACTCATTATCTCTTTCCTCCCTGAAACTTTATATGAACAATTCCAGTTTCGATTTTAGTCTAGTCCATTTCTGACTTTTAAGGGTTGTTTTTGTCAATGTTTGGCATTGTGACAAACAGTGAAGACCCAGATCAGAGGGCTCCGAAAGGAGCCCTCTGATCTGGGTCTTCACTGTTTGCATAGGACACATGTACTATTCACATGTACACTGTTTGAAAAGGACGCCTATATGCGGGACTAGGGTTCAAAGAGTTATACTGGTATATAGTGTCTGCTTCAAATTTGTTGTCTTCATATTTTCAAATAAGATTTATATCTCTTTTTATCCATAACTCCATAAAAACGCTTTACACCTTTAAGTCAAACCCTATATATTTAAGAACATACTTTCACTTTATACAGTCAAACAATGTGTATCTTAAGATACATTTTCTTTATACTACCAGATGGTAGCTTAAAGCAGGCTGAATGTAATGCAGAATTGCCATGGCCTTAAGGTACAATTTTTGCTAGACTACTGTTATGTTAAAAATAAGCAGTCAAAATACTATAGTTTATTATATGAATTCCCTGTCTGGGGCATCAATTAACCAATTACAGACTGACAAGGAGATATTTTTAAAGTTAATTCAATCAAAGATCATAAACAGTCAATTTACATTGAAACAACAGTCTGTGTCTAGCTATAAGTGTGTAAGACACATGTGCATGAAGTCTATGCATTGTGTTGGTCATGACTGGAGGCCAATGCTCTACTAATGTTTCAATTACTTCAGAAATATGGTCTATCCCACCCAGCATGTTAATTCGCCATTGTCCAGATATTGTCTCCATAAATCTGTGTTGGTCTACATACCAAAATAATTAAACCTTTACCCCAGACAGGTGACCACCTAAAGCAGGTTGGAAGTTAATAAGATATTTTAATTGCGTTACTTTGCTTTCTGCATTACAAGGCTCCAGATAGAGGGAGTTAACTCTTTGAACCCTAGTCACGCATATATGTGTCATTTGCAAACGATGTACCTGTGCTGATTACACTTGTCCTATGCAAACAGTGTATACCCTGATCAGAGGGCTCCTTAAGGAGCCCTCTGATCAGGGTCTACACTGTTTGTCATTTTGACAAATATTGTAAAAATCAACCCTTAAAAGTCAAAATGGACTGGACTAAATTGAAAACTAGAATTGTCCATTTGAGGTTTCAGGGAGGAAAGGGTTAGTGAACATTTCCCAATTGTTTTTCTCCTTTGTGTCTCCCTCCTCTAAACCATATGTTGTGACTACTCATTACAATTGTCTCTTAGAGATGATTCTAAAGAGTGTCACAAATATGGGTTTGGTGGACCTTATTTGGTCCAGCTTTGCATTACCTTTTTTCGCCATTCACATATCGACTGAAATATAGCAACTATTCTGTCCATTCAATTCTCATCGATGATTTCTCTCAATCCCGAAGGAGGTTAGAATTTGCCGAGTAGTTTCGATTGGAGCATATTGCTCCATGTGTATGAATAAATAGCCGACAGAAGAGGCAGACCTTCTGAGACTTATATGGCACACCTAATTCAACAAACATTTTAAGCTTTACAAGCAGTGAATACAGTCGAATTTCGATATCTCGAAGTCGGTTTTGTCGAACATACCTGTATTTCAAAGTTAAAACGTGGCTTAGCCACGTTTTAACTTTGAAATATGGATATGTTTGACTTAACCAAGCATGAAATAATGCACTTCATATGTTGAACTATTGGATAATTCGAGTTAAACGAGTTCGAGGTATCGAAGTTTGACTGTACTTGGCCATTACTGCATGCACTATGATCATAATTACAGCATGGGTAAATCATGAAACATGTCTTGAGAACTTATAGAGTATAATACCAAAGAGCAAAATTTAAAATTACTCTATGTGATGAAGGTTGTAGATGAAAAATTGAGGAAGTTCATAATGGCCAACTTTAAGGTTTCGGACGATAACACAACGATGCAGAGATGGCAACTTACTTAGAAAAGAGTTAAAAGGCTGCAGTGGCTGCTATTGCTATCATTATAAATGCAGGGACTAGCTATATACAGTAAAACCTCTCTATTACGGCCACTAAAGAGAAAATTGATTGGATTAAAGACAGGTGACAGCTTAAAAGCAAGATGACAGTGAAACAGAAAGCTCCTATAGGAGCTTTCTGTTTTACTGACACCTTGCTTTAAAAGCAGTCACCTGTCGTAAACACCTTATAATTAACACAATTTAGTGGTCGTAATAGAGGGGTTCTACTGTATAGCTAATTGCAATAAGTTGACACCTTTAAAGATAGGTCAAATTATTTAACTCATAGACTGTTAATGGCAACAGCAGTGGCATTTGCAAATTTGTCAATAAGATTTCTATAACTATATATAACAAAACAATGAGAATTTCAACAGACTTCATTTTTTGAAGCAAACAACATTCACTAATCTTTTCCTGAATATTCACACATATAAAACTATACCCACCATGATATCTATCATCTGAACCAGGGCTCCAGATAAGACGGAAATTTTCAAAATTTTCAATCTTTATTCATGCATTAACCCTATCGTGTCACTATACTCATTAGAATTCGAGACGATTCTAATGAGTAGTAACACCATAGGATTAGGTTTTGACATAAGTGAGAAAATTATGGATTTGTTCAGTTCACTCCCTCTTATCTGGAGCCCTGATGTGAACTATTATATTAGCTAATAAAATAAGGAAAATTTCCCTGGGAAAGAGTTCAGACTCATGTCACACAGATCCTACAAGAAAACAGTACAGACCCTGATCAGACAGCTCCTTTAGGAGCTGTCTGATCAGTGTCTTCACTGTTTTCAAAAAGTGTCAATATACACTCTAAAGGCAGGAGAAGGGTTAAAGACATAACAGAAGCCAAAATGACAGGGTCACCGCTAACATTGTCACAGGATATAACCATTTACAAGAATTATTTACAGAATTGATTGCTTGGGTGTTAAACTGCAAGACTGGGAGATACTGGATTGATTTTCAGCTGGTAATGTCCCAGTCAATTGCATTGATTGTCCCAGATTGGTGGCCACTGAACGGTGACAATAGACACATTCAGACTAAATGGAGTACTTATGTAAAACTGCAGAATACACAGTAGGTTAACCCCCTTTGAAAGCTATAGAAAAGTTATCTGCTTCAAAATGATTACTCGCTGGGATCCTATTTCTGATATTTCTTCTGTGTTCTTCCAGAAATATGATTAAAGTGACAACTAGTATAGTTCCTGCTCACAGGTTAATTTACAAAGCACCTGTTCTGGATCCAAATTGTCTGTAAACGGCGCTTAAATTGCCATTAACCCTTTCTGTGCTAGAAACAAGGATACCTATCGTTTGCAAACATTGTAGACCAAGATCAGTGGTCTCCTGAAGAAGCCCTCTAATCAGGGTCTACTTTGTTTACAATATGTTTGAATATGTTTGAATGTACACTGGTTATTACTTAGAAAATAGTAGAGTCCATTTAGAATGTCAGAATAGTATGGATTCTCTGAGTAAACCCATCTCTTACTCATAGTCTTACTTGGGTCCAGTTCAGATGCTGAGTAACTATGTGTCTGATCATGCAGGAACCAAACTGTTTGATATTTGCATTTTGGATTCTCCTAATAAAAACACATTAAAACTAAATATGGCAAACCCAGTGTAAATCTCGACCCCACTTTGTGATGCAAGCCATATTTACAGCAGGAGAAGGGTCCAACAGGAAATGAAGAAGAATGTGAAGGGCCATGAAGTAGTGAAAGCATGAGTTCTGTCACAGACCCGGGTACAGCTGAATGGGACGTGGCTTGGCACATGCCAATATTCTCACACCTCTTATAAACTAACATTCAATTAGGCATCACAGAAATCTCTAATATCAGGTCAGTGCTTAATGTAGGACAAAAGTAATTCAGAAAGCTCCTGCAGGAGCTTTCTGAATTACTTTTGTCCTACATTATGCTGTGAATTGTCTGGGAGGATTTCCATGCATGTTGTTAGAATGGTTGTGTACTACAGGGTAGACTGTATTGTTTTCGTGGAGCACGCACAATGTGACATCCTAAGTGACAGAAGTATAATGAGAGAAAACGACAATGATTTCGAGGCACATACAGCAAGTATACAATGGAACGGATGTTATTCCAAATATTGAGAAACCTCAGCCCTAACAGCCCTTTACTCCATAGTCCGTTTCTTGTTTTGAAGACAGATGACCACTTGAAGCAGGTTGAAAGTAAAGCAGCATGTGCATTAAGGTGCATTCTGTTTTACTATCAGCCTGCATTAACCCTTTACCCAATAACCTGTTTATAACACTAAAGGCAGGTGATCAATTAAAGCAGGTTGAAAGTAAAGCAGAATGTGCCTTAAGGCACATTCTGCTTTACTTTCAGCCTGCTTTAAACTACCATCTGCTAGGCTATATATAAATAATTGTTATGGCAATTGTTCATGAGGATATAAACTGGAACTATTTTCTTCAGCAGAGGAATAAATCAAATGCGCTAAAAGGCGCTTCTATGAGGGAAAGGGTTAAGCTATTTAAGCTATCATCTGCTAGGATATAGAAACTATTTCTTATGATAAAATTATATTCATGACTACATGTATAAAAGGAACTATGGAGTAACAATACTAATACCATGACTAACTTTTTTTTCTAATGATTGCATGTGTCAATAAAATTTGTTTATCAACATGATAAATCCATGATGAGGTCTTTTACTACATCCGAGGTCCTTAGCCTCTGTGTTTTTCACAATTTTTATGTATAATTATGTTATTTACCAATGTTTGCAACTGTCAATAAAATTTATTTATCAATAATGATAGATCAAGATGAAAAATTGACCCTTTTCTCCCATGATTGAAACACTGCTTGATGCCCTTATAAATATATTTCATAGAAATGCCTTTTTTCAACTTCTACCATAACTATGTTACCAAAGAACTAGAGAGAACTATCCTACATACTAAAAGGTGGATGTTTAGATTTCTAAATAGCAGGCTGTTTAAAAAGCAGAAGGTTCCTTTAAGAGATGTTTTACTTTCATTGTGCCTTAAGCTGCCACCTGTCTTTTATGATATACAAGTCTTCTTTCAAAATTAATGTTAAAGTCATGTGAATTCCAAGACATGACTATGAAGTGACAGGGACACTGGAGTGTTTGTTATTAGGCCTCTATGATGATGATCTGTTGATGTGTGTTCCTGTAACCTCCCAGCCCCAGCGTCTTCTGAGTGGCAGATCTGAGAGGCCAACAAACATTGTTCCAGAGCCAGCCATGTTGTTATGACTGTAAGAAACATTAGTTCTGATTAACAGTGACACATTCTTACTCATGTTATTGACCTCGTTACAAAATACAACCCACACATTCTGTCACGTCTTGATCTGGCTTGTCCTGGTTTCTTCTAACCCTCTTTAAAACCTTTCTCCTGTTAACCCATTACCCCATAGCCTGTTTCTAATTTTGAAGACAGGTAATCACTTAAAGCAGGTTGAAAGTAAAGCAGAATTTGCCCTCAGGTGCATTCTGCTTTTCTTTCAGCCTGCTTTAAGCTACCATCTGCTAGAATATAGAAAATAGTTCTTATGGTACATATTCATAACTGTATATAATAGATCTATTTTCTTCAATGGAGGATTATATCAAAAGCGTAAAAAGGTGTACTTATGGGGTAATGGGTTAATAGTGTACATTGACATGTTTTGAAAACAGTGAAGACCTAGATCAGACACCTCCTGAAGGAGCTGTACGTCTGATTAGTATCTGCACTTTCTTATAGGATCTCTCTGAAATGAGTGTGCACTCCTCTCTTGGGAAACTTTCCCATCTTTTAGCCAACGTAATAATTCAGATGATAGATATTCATAGTGGATGAGTTTTATAATACAGTGAAACTTCTCTATTACAACCACAAAATTGTGTTAATAATTAGGTGTTACGACAGGTGACTGCTTAAAGCAAGATGACAGTCAAACAGAAAGCTCTTTTAGGAGCTTTCTGTTTGACTGTCACCTTGCTTTAAGCAGTCACCTGTGTTTTAAGTAATAAATTAGAATTCCTTTTAGTGGTTGTAATAGAGAGGTTTTGCTGTACATGAATATTCAGCTGGAGAAGGTTAACAACATTTTGGAAATACTGGTGGCTTACATTTAACCCATTACCCTAAAGCCTGTTTCTAGTATTGAAGACAAGTCACCACTTAAAGTTGGTTGAAAGTAAAGCAGAATGTGCCTTAAGGAACATTCTGCTTTACTTTCAGCCTGCTTTAAGCTATTTCTGCTAGGATACAGAATATTTAACTTTTGCTACATTTTCATGACTGTATAAAAGGTAACTATTTTCTTCAATGGAGGAATAAATTATAGGCCTAAAAAGGCGTATTTTTGGGTTGTGGGTTAAATCCATTACCCTAAAGCCTGTTTCTAATTTTAGACAAGTGACCACTGAAAGCACGTTGAAAGTAAAGCAGAATGTGCCTTTGCTTTAACCTACCATCTACTAGAATATGAAATATATTTCTTTCGATACATAATTTTATTCAAAACCGTATAAAATGGAACTATCATCTTAAATAAAGGTATAAATTAATGGCGTAAAAAGGCACATTTATATATATGGAGTAATGGGTCAAATCAATTCAAATCAATTCAGTTCTAATCAATTCAATCATGTTAAAGAGTTTCCAGTCCTTGCTATATACTGGTATCAGTATGACAGGATCTCTGTTCACCCTTGCCTTATTTTTGTATTTTCCTTGTTTGTGACCAGCCTCAATTAATTGGGCAAGGGAATTCGATCTAATGTCTTATTAATGGGATAAATGTATTTGTGGGCCAATTTGGGATCTTCTGTTTCACTCCATTTCTCAGACAGGAAGAGTTAGATACCAGAACATGACAGATATCGACTTTTGTCAAATGACTATTTGGTTGGGTTCACAGAGCTGAGAGACTATAAAGTCAAATCTGAGTTACTTATAGAACCTAATAGCAGTCTGCCTTTGATACAGCTCCTCAAGGCAGAACAAGAGTAATGTAGAAAACTCCAGTATTATAACAGGGCTCCAGATAAGAGTAATTAAATTTAACAAATCCAAACATTTACTGACTAATTTCAGCACCAAATCCTATGTAGTAATACTCATTACAATCATCTCAAAGAGACGAAGCTATGAGTATCGACACCATAGGGTTTAATGCAGTAATAAAGATTTTAGTTTTTGAAATACTCCCCATATCTGGAGCCCTTAATATGCTAATTAGCATTAATCTATTGAACCCTAATGATGAGTATACAAATCCTGTACAAACATAATTGTACCTGTGTAGAGTATACATCTCTACATGCATGACATTGTGGCATTGTTTGAAACGCAATTAGAGAAAATGTATGTGAGATCACGGTGTGATCTCGCTGAGATCTCACTTAAGCAAGGTGGGATGTGAGATATCAGTCAATATCTGACATAAACTTGCATGATTCATGTGATATCTCACTTGTCAAGTGAGATCTCACATATGAATGTGAGATCTCGCATGTCAAGTGAGATATCACATACAATGTGATATCCCACCTTTGTCAAGCGTGATCTCACTTGCAAATAAAATGTTCAGATTAGATTTTAAAAATTACAAATAAAAATGATACTTGATTTTTTTGCTTTAAAAAATATGATGAAGGGAAATAACTTAGCAATATTGATGCCAGAGTAATGACACTATGAATGGCATTTTCTTTCATCCATCTCTTTCCATATATGAAATTACATTTCACTAGCTTCAGTAGAACTAGAGTTATCTTCAGGACAAAAAAAAATTATGACAAAGGGAAATATTTCCAACAAATTTGATGCCAGAGTTATGACCCTTTTCAGTGGCCCTTTCTTTATCCATCTCTTCTTCTATATTTAATTTCATTTTATAGCATCTTTAGAACTGAAGTACTCAGGAGTTATCCTCTTCAGAAGAAAATATGACAAAGGGGAATAACTCAAAACATGTTGATGCCAGAGTTATAACCCTTTTAAATAGCTCTTTCTCTCATCAAACTCTGTTCATATATGAATTTTCATTTAATTAGCATCAGTAGAACTTGAGATATATGCATGTTAAGAAAAAATGACAAAGGGAAATAACTCCCTTAATACTTAGTTCTGACCCTTGCAAGTGGCACTTCCTCTGATCAAGTTCATTCCATGCATGAAAGTGCATGTCCCTAGCATCAGTAGAATTGGAGATATCTTCTGGACAAAAAGTGTGACAGACAGAATATCAGTAATATGTGCTACAATTGTAAGTTTCACAAAACAGTGAATATTATACATCACTCAGGGCACCTGCTGACAACATAATCACAAGGTCAGAGATTTGAAGTTGTCTGTTTATCTATACTTTAAAATGTGAATGTGGCAAAAATTAAAGACTCCAAACCAGTTCAGACTCCTGCCAACAGATTCATGGCAAGTTACATAACTTACATAAATACAGTTTTATCATGAGCATGATATATTTTGGATATTTACATGATACAAACAAAAGCATGTGGTACCCCACCCACTAGTAGTTTACTATGACACAAGACACATTATCTATATGCCTTTGCAAGCAAAGTACTTGCCAGTTTGGAAAACAGTCAAAAGTATTTCTGTTACTGGAGCTTGTTAGATTTTAACTTAACTTTGTATTAATTTGAAAATATGATGTTGTTTGAAGGTGACCTAGTTTAGATCACTTCTCGGGTTAAATCCCGGGTGAGATCTCATCTGAGATCCCAGCTGTGATCTCATGTGAGAATAGGACAGGATCTCACATGTGATCACGGCGTGAGAAATTTGGTATCTCAGGTGAATTCACAGTCGATATCACGGCTGTGACCTCACCCCGGATCACGGCGTGAGAAAATTGTGGGATCTCAGGTGAGATATCGCCCAGTATCACGGCTGTGATTTGCCCGGGATCATGGCGTGAAAAAATTGTGGGATCTCAGGTGAGATATCACCAGGTATCACGGCTGTGATCTCACTTGGAATCACGGCGTGAAAAAATTGTGGGATCTCAGCAGAATCTCAGGTGAGATCACGGCTGTGATCCCACCTGAGATTCTGCTGATATCTCACCTGATATCCCGCAATTTTTTCACGCCGTGATTCCAGGTGAGACTCGGCCGTGGTCTCACCCGAGATCACAACCATTTTTTCTCTGGGGAATTAATACCTGCACAAATTTTAAACAGCTTATATCTGAACAATTTGAACAATGATTATGGTGCTCGAATTAATCCTTCATCTAAATTGCTGAACAAGCAACTCTTAAAACAATATAGTTGACCTTATTTTAGTTTTCTCCTTGAAAAAAAAAGCTATGCTTCATCAACATTTTGGATCTGAGGGAGAGGCTGAATTACTTGATATCTTAACTCTTTCCTACCTGAAACTTTAAATGGACAATTCCAGTTTCCATTTTAGTCTAGTCCATTTCTGACTTTTAAGGATTGTTTTTGTCAATGTTTGTCTTTATGACAAACCGTGAAGACCCTGATCAGAGGGCTCCTTTCGAAGCCCTCTGATCTGGGTCTTCACTGTTTGCACAGGACAAGGGTACTATTCCCATATACACTGTTTGAAAAGGACACCTATATGCGGGACTAGGGTTCAAAGGGTTAACCAATTCCAAACTGTTTTCAAAAGTCATGTACACATTTTACACAATTAGCAAAGGAATTGCAGGATAAACTCTTGCAAGATAATGCTAAATGTAGTACTTCTCAACTTATTTTGAGAAGATACTGGAACTAATTTAACCAGCCAACGCCACATCAGGAAGTATACAGTAGATACAGACAATCTTGTAATAAGCAAACGTCACTCACAATACACCCTCAGTGATTCTTAAATACAAATGATTGTTTCATGCAGGATAGAAACAGTTATTGTTTCTTTCCCTGTATTAAGCAGTCACTTTATCTTTAAGAGTTTTTCATATCATTTAGAATATAAATACCTCTTAACCCTTTCCCTTATAGAAGCGACTTTTAGCACATTCATTTTATTCATCCGCTGAAGAAAATAGTTCCAAATTATACCGTAATGAATAGTGATTATGTGTCATATTTAAAATTTTCCTTATTCTAGCAGTTAATAGCTTAAAGCAGGCTGAAAGTAAAGCAGAATGCGCCTTAGGGCGCATTCTGCTTTACTTTCAACCTGCTTTAAGTAGTCATATATCTTCAATACTAGAAACAATGCTATCAGGTAAAGGGTTAAAACAAGATTGACTGTAGTAATTTGTATATTTTAGAACAATTCCCCCACATTTAACAATAGGAACTGTTTTGCTCTGCATGTAACTTCTATTTCAGTCATTCATAAATGTAAGATAGTTTAAGAGGTGTTATATTTGCCTCCAAATTTCCTGAAAATTATCAAATATGGTAATGTTAAAATAGCTTAATATTCAGGTATTCCGATATCAAAGTAGTTTGTATTTGATGAAACTTGCTATATGGGGTATTTTCTCTTAACCTAGCTTTCACCTGCTGTTGTCGTATATTGATGCTTTTTGAGAAGTATAGACTCTGCAGGAGCTGTCTGATCTGAGTCTACACAATTTTCTTATAAAACATGTTTTACGTCGCTTTAACAGTATCTCAGATTACAGATGTTCATGCATAGTGATAGCTGTATTCAGCAAGAGAATACATTTGCAAGGTGATTTAAAGTTTACAGACAATTTAGGAACAAAAAGGCAAGTTCATTGACACCAATAATTTTAAGCTCCCACCTAAAACCCCACCTACAGTTTCCATTAACTCTTTGCATGCTAGCAGCGGCTATATCCACCACAGTGATTGTCTTTGCAAACAGTTTGGATCCAGATGAGACGCCGTGTAACGCGGCGTCTCATCAGGATCCAATCTGTTTGACACTCTGACCCTGAATTTAAAAGAAAATTTGAAAATTCTAATTTTAGAACAATAGCAGACGACAAATTGTTGCAGACGAAAAAACTACCCAGCATGCAAAGAGTTAAAGTTCCAGAAATCCCAAACTCATTGAAACTTGTCTGGTCTGATAGATCTTTCCTCTGTGTCTCTTCAATCCCATTACATTACATACAAATCTGCAACATGATCTTTTGTATTTGTAAATTTGGAATCTGAATCAATATTTTTTGTCTCACCAATTCAAACAATTTTAAATGTTTTCAATCCAAATGCAATTTACATTTTCTGCCCAAATGCAATTTTCATTTATTACACTATAGGTCAAAGAGTCCTCGGATATTGTCAATCAAATTGTTCATGTATCAATTTCTTAATGCAGATATATGCACTCAAATCTGTATTTACCCTTTACTCTATGAAGCACCTTTCAGCGCATTCAGTTTATGCCTCCACTGAAGAAAATAGTTTCTCTTTAAACAGTCATGAGTATGAACCATAAGAAAAATCTTTCTGCTTTACTTGAAACCTGCTTTAAGTGGTCATCACCTATCTCAATACTAAAACAGGCTATGGGCTAATGGGTTAAGTGACAATTCATTGAAAAAGGCCCCCCAGTGGCATCCTTGCAAATATATTCAGAATCTTTTATAAATCCAAATTAGGTCAAGGTCAAATCAAGGTTGGGTGATAAAATGGGTGTATTGGGAATATTATGGTCTAAGGCACTTGCAACTGGGTAAGTATCCAAGCATTCTAGTAAGCGGTGTTGATGTCAGGCGAAAGGGTAAAACCAAATTAACCAAGTAAATTAATATACCATTGAAAATATTCCAAGTCCAAAAGAGGTCAAGGTCAAATTGAGGTTTGGTGATACATGAATTAGTGGATTGGGAAAGGTCCAAGGCAACAATTGTTTATGTATTCTAGTAAGCGGGGGTGATGCTAAACAAAACAGTAAAATCTGGATAACCATGTCTGCAAGGACAGACAGGACAATCACTACATGTATGCCTCCTGCATCTATTACCAGGGACCCGTTTCATAAAAGTCAGATTATAAAAGTCTCAATTATTATCTTTTTCTCCATCTAATCCTGTCTTGTGAAATCTCTTTGGAATCGTCTTGAAAAGACAATTCCAAAGAGATGTCACAATTAATACAGGATTCGATAGAGAAATTAGAAATTAAATGTATTTTAAAGTTTTGACTAAAGATCGTTTTTGCCGTTCGAAGTTTTATGAAACGAGCCCCTGGGACATACAAAGATGAAAAAGGTTAATTTCAGAATTTCAGCAGGAATTATTTTCTTGAACAGCTTACAAAAGGTTAGTCATCCCGAACCATCATCACCAGGTACCTGAGTCAGGTTCCTAAATCACATGGTGTCAATTTAATTAAGTCAAAGTGATTAGCTGTCCCTATCCAAGTTGACGCCTGGGACAGAAAAAGTTTGTTAATTAAGGTACACAATGTGTACATGCCTAATTTACCTAGCCTCCCTCACTCTCTGGATCAATATCACAGGGCTGCCATCCCCAGATTTTAACGATATCATCAGATTTTTATCATATCATAGCAGATGGTAGCTTAAGCAAGGTTGAAAGTAAAGCAGAATGCGCCTTAAGGCGCATTCTGCTTTACTTTCAACCTGCTTTAAGTAATCTCACTTGAAAAATAGAAAATTTGGAATTCTTTTTCATAATCAAATTATGGTAGCTCTGATATCAATGTATGGTGACTTGGTTGTTAAAATGTACCACTTTTTGGATAAGAGATTAATCCTTCTTCTACTATAATCTAACCCATTACTCCATAAATAAACCTTTTTATGCCTCTTATTTATTGAACCTCCATACAGTAATGAATATATGAAACTTAAGCAATATTTCCTATATTGCAAATGTTCAGTTTATCCACTCTTATCTGGAACTCTGAAGTTGGAATTTGAAGAGACAGACTGAAATCATGTGTGATTAAAAATGCATGTTAAAATCCTGATGTATGTTTGAAAAAACAACAACAACAACAGAAGTTTACATTTGTTTTCAATTCAAACAACAGAGTCAATATTTATACTTTAAATCACAATTCAGTGAAATGAGAAAAGTTTTCCAAAATGGAAGAAATATGGGAAAATAATCAACAGAAAAAAAACCCATTTCATTTGAACAGCAGCAAAGGCATCCATGTCACTGTAGTTGTTCATTACGAAGAGGGCATTAACCATGACTATCTCACGCTGGTAGTAGATCTTAGAGGCTTGAATCAATACCATGAAATTACAAGGTTAAATCACTCTATAATGGCTAAGAATTGTATTAAAAATCTAATAACAGTCAGTAACTAGCCTCATCAATTACTGTACAACTTGTGCTGAGGAACAACTCCACAGACAATTAATTACAATTCTTTAAAACAGGTGCTTGCTTAATGCAGGACAAAAGTAATGCAGAAAGCTCCTACATGAGCTTTCTGCATTACCTTTGTTCTGCCTTAAGCAGTTATATGGCTTTAAAGGTCTTGATGTTTCTTCATCAGAAGGCTGGTTGACATAAGATAGATTGTATGTTATCTTATTGGCCAGGCAACCTCATGAAAGGTGCTTTATCTACAGCGCTCAGGAGAACTGTTGTTCTTTATGTATGACAATCGTACAGGACACAGAGGGACAGGAGAATTATGTAGGTTACATACTGACCATAAGATAAAAGATAAGATAAGTTTTATTTTGCGTCGGCAAGACATATTATACAAATAACACAAGCTCTCAAGAGCTTTTATAACCATCTTTATAACAAGTGTATGCAAACAAACGTAAAATGGCTACAAATAAGAAAATAAATAAAATACAATTTGGCCTGTGAGAAAGCTGCTAATCCTGTCATTATTATTATTATTATTATATTAACCCATTACTCCACATATTTCCCATTTATACAGTCATGAATATGCACCATTATTTTGGTAAGCTTAAAACAGGCTGAAAGTAAAGAGGAATGCACATCAAGGCACATTCTGCTTTATGTTCAACTTACTTTAAGTTGTCAACGTTCTTCAAGACTAGAAATAGGCTATATAAATAGGGTAACGGGTAACTCAGTAAGAAAATCGACCAACATGTATTTTTTTATTAGATGCACATCTCTTATTTATGAAGAAGCATTGTGTAAACTTTTATTGCTGGTAAGCAGTTGCTGAGAAGCCGTCCGGAAATTAAGTCAACAGAGAGAATAGACAAAAAATTCCTACATTTAGGGGCATAATTTTGTAAGAAAATTCAACAAACAGGAAAACAAGTATTAGATGTGCATTTCCCCCTTTATAATAAAGCATCATGTGAAATTTCATTGAATTCTAACCAGGTCAGCAGTTGCTGAGAAGGTCCGTTGAGAAACCGTTTGGAAACAAAGTCAACAGAGAGAATAGACACAAATTTCAAACAAAGGCACAGAACTCTGTAAGAAAAACAAGTTGTTTTTAAACAACCAATAGGAAAACAAGTATTCAATGAACATATACCTCTTTGTGATAAAGCATCATACCAAGTTTCATCCCATTCCGGTCCGCATGCAGTTGCTGAGAAATTCTCTGGGACTTCTATATATACCCCCACAACTTTAATTTGGTGGGGGTAGAAATAGATAGCTGAAAGTTCCAGTAATTGTGGATAGCTTATAGCTGAAACTTTTGTCCTAAGTATTACTAGTCTCACTTTCCATCCGTTGTAATGGCTAGACAAAATCTAAAATCTAAATAACAATTAAGTTAGATTATAGCAATTTCAGGGTTTAATCCAATTGGTGAATCTTCCCATCAAACTGACAACACGGGTCATTTAAGTTAGATTTAGTTTAGGACATTTGACATTAGTTAAATACTATTTCATCACAGAAATGTGTTGTGTAGCATGTTAACACTCATTACAAACATTTTTTCCTGTATACAAATTGGTTTAACCTGGAAGTGAATTGATTAGATGATTACAATTGATATCAGCCATAACCAGACAGCAATGTCAGTGCTATGTCACACAAATTCGCCTTTAGTAACAGCTGTAAAATAAGAAAATTATGGTTTTAATGAATCCCAAACACCTCAAGTTCTGCCTCTTATCAAAATGCATTACTAAATATTATGTTCAACATTTATATTTTTACTGTAGTATACTGATTTTAGTCAGACATCATTACACAATGATAAACATTCCTATCTTTTCTGCAGTATAATGGTTGGTTTTAATCAAAGGCATTATTACACAATGTTCAACATTCCTATCTTTTCTGCAGTATAATGGTTTTAATCAAAGGCATTATTACACAATGTTCAAAATTCATATCTTTTCTGCAGTATAATGGTTTTAATCAAAGGCATTATTACACAAAGTTCAACATTCCTATCTTTTCTGCAGTATAATGGTTTTAATCAAAGGCATTATTACACAATGTTCAAAATTCATATCTTTTCTGCAGTATAATGGTTTTGGTAAAGACATTAATACACAATGTTCAAAATTCATATGTTTACTGTAGTAAACTGTTTTTAATCAAAATACATTATTACACTGTGTTCAAGATTTATATTTTTACTATAGTATAATGGTTTTGGTAAAGACATATTATTACACAATGTTCAACGTTTATATTTTTACTGTAGTATAATGGTTTTAGTCAAAATATATTATTACACTGTGTTCAAGATTTATATTTTTACTATAGTATAATGGTTTTGGTAAAGACATATTATTACACAATGTTCAACGTTTATATTTTTACTGTAGTATAATGGTTTTAGTCAAAATATATTATTACACTGTGTTCAAGATTTATATTTTTACTATAGTATAATGGTTTTGGTAAAGACATATTATTACACAATGTTCAACATTCCCATCTTTTCTGCAGTATAATGGTTGTAATCAAAATACATTAATACACAATGTCCAATGTTTATATTTTTACTATAGTATACTGGTTTTAGTTAAAAGGCATTACTACACAATGTTCAATATTCCTATACCGGTATTTACTGTAGTATACTGGTTTTAGTCGACAGACATTATTACACAATGTTCAACATCATACATGTGATATTTTCTTGGACCCAAATAGGGAGATCTGGAAATTTTAATAGGGAGATTGGGGTGCCAAATAGGGAGCTTTTTTCGCGACACTTTTTTCGCGACAAAACTAGGCGCAGGCGATGAAAATCCAATACTTTATATATTTTCATAAGTTAATCACTAATTGCTTATTTTTTTTTAAATAAGTGAATAGATAGGTCTATAGACCACTAAGACAGAGACAAATTTCACCCAGAGATATAATTCTTATAATACTGACATGGGCCTATTATTTTAGTATCTTAGTACTGCAGAGGGATGGTTGTGTAAAGCAGGCTGAAAGTAAAGCAGAATACTCTTCAGGAGCATTCTACTTCAGTAAAAGATTAAGCCTGCTTTAAGCTAGATCTACCAACTGTTAGAAAAATAAGAGCTATTTCTTATGGTTCTTATATTATTATGCATGACTATAGTAAAGATAAAGTGGAACTATATCTATTTGCTTGAGAGAATGAATGAATTAGTTCAAATGGTCTAGATTTCTATCTATGGAGTAGATATAGAAAGAGTTAGCAACTTAACTATCTGTTATTGATTTTGTAAACAGTATGGATCCAGATGAGACGCCGCATCATCTCATCTAGATACAAACTGTTTGAAACTGTTATTTTCTGAAAGAAAATGCACAAAAATTAACTTAGAGAATTGAATTGTTGCAGGTGACAAAGTCTGCAGACGACATTTACTAGCGCCATAAAGTGGGTGTGGTTTTAACAACGAAATAACGCGTCTAAATTTTCTACCGCGAAAACTGATTGCAAATCAATTTTACGAGCGTAATTCGTTGTAAAATCTAACTAAATAATTATACATTTGCACAAATCGTATTTAACAAACAGATTAATTTAATTGATTGTAGAAAACGACGCTTGGGAATACTTTTTAGACTGACAAAATATACGTAGTTCTCGTAGCAAATATTACGGCGCCCCGTCATTTTGTAACGGTATAATTTTCGAAGTAGAATCTATTTTTCTGTTACGTGAATATTCAAAGTATTTTGTGGTGGAAATCAATTCATAAATGTTAACTTCTGAATAGCTTTCATCTAAATTGTGTGTTTGTCCAGAACTTACGAAGAATTATCTGATTTTAATCCGATTCGCATCGGGGACATGGATCTTTATCCTACGCATTACCTGCTTCTGAAAGGTGTCGTTGTTGATGTCTCCGATTCTGGGGGAACCTGTCAATCACTTTTTTGATAACCAATTAGATCTACTCGGCGCGTGTGGGCAAACTTTTACCCAACATAGTTATCACGCAGCCTGCCATAACAATAGTGCCACACATGTCACTCCGTGTACACAATCAAAGTAATCGACGATTGCGTAACGTGTTTACACGCATCACTTGGCGTTTGGTGATAAGCGTGTGTAGGGATTAGCCAGAGAACTCTGAAGCCAAATTTTAAGATTTTTAGAGTCGGCGACCGAGGTAAATGATATAAAAGTTCATTTAAAAAAAATTGAATCTGGTCAAATGAAATATCGGGAGATTTCGTCTCCCGACCGGGAGATCGTGAGTAGAGGTCTAATTTCGGGAGCTCCCGGCCATATCGGGAGATATCACATGTTATCATATATTAGATAATTATGTAAGAGGTCATTTATTAATGAAAAAATCTTGTCTGTCTCTATCTAATTCGTGCTTATTTGGTAGTAAAGTTCTTGTTATGAGAAAATCAATTTATATGAATGAATGAGAGCTTCAATCTGAAAAACAGCTGTTGGAAACCATTCTTTTTGCATTGTTGTAATAGTGGAATTTTATTGTGCTGTATGTCTTGACATCTGTCAGAGTACCGTAAAAATCCTAATAAAATTGGGACACACTGTGTAACTGCTATAACTATCACAACATTTGAGCAAATTGCTATATCACACAACATTTTGTCCAAAACATGTAAACTGAATGGCAAACAGTAAAGACCCTGCTCAGACTGCTCCCTCAGGTGCAATCTAATCAGGGTCTATATACTGTTTGCTCATGAGGATTAAAATGATCTGCCGTTTGAACTAGCATTGCAATGTCTAGTATATCTATAATGAAATTATCTAGCAAGCACAAAGGAAGAATTCATTACAATATCTAGGTATAATTATGTTAAACTTGTGTCAACTACCAAGTCTCCCACTATAGGTGCAGTCAATCTGTAAACTGTGTCATATGTGCATTCTTGTATTCCTGGTGGACATTTCAGCAGTCAATTAGAAGTACTGTCAGGGGTACAATCGTCAGACAGTGTAACCACAGGGCTTATTGTATGCCATTTGCAACACATCAGTACCTCCTAAAAGTTCTGTGAAAAGCCAGCCAGATAAATATTACATGGCACTAAAAACCTGTTATGGCGACCTACAACAGAGTCAGGGCTGCCATAAGTTGACATGAAAAATCCTAAGATTTCCAAATTTGCATTTTTCAAGTGAGATTTAAAGAATCGTACCTTTACCACATAGCCTTTTTTGTGTGGTGTTGACTACTTAAAGCAGGCTGTAAGTAAAGCAGAATGCACCTTAAGGTGCATTCTGCTTTACTTTTAGCCTGCTTTAAGCTACCATGTACTGAGAAAAAAATCCGAAGATTTAGGAAAAATCCGGAGAAATGGCAGCCCTGCAGAGTGCAGTCATGCTATTATTATTGGCCCTCAAAAGAAGATTTACTGGTGGTATTGAACCCTTTCCTCCCTGTCTATATACAATTCCAGTTTAAAATTTGTTCTATATAGTCCATTGTTGACTATTTAGAGTGGAGCCGTGTCACCAGAAGACATGACTTATTGCATTGCAAACAGTGTAGATCAAGGCCAGCCACCTCGTCAAAGACTCGACGGCTGGTCTTGATCTACACTGTTTGAAACTCACATGCATCAAAAGCATTTATATAGCTATATTAAATATGGTATTTTGCCGTGTAGATAAACTAAGATACAGACCCTGGATGACAACAGTGCTTAGTCTGTACAATAAGGCATGTTTATCATGGCACAGCTCATTTGATTTTATCAATGAATTGCAAAATGGCAAATTGTGAGTGCAGACCCTGATAAGAGGGCTAACACCTTTAGGCGCCCTCTGCTCTGGATCTTCACTGCTGACAAAGGACAAGTGTACTCTTCACATGTATACTGTTTGCAAAAGAGGTGCATATGCATGACTACGGTTCAAAAGGTTAAACCATTCCTACATAGTGTTTAAGACAAATTGTTGCAGACTGAAAGTAAAGCAGAAATATAAAGGAGATTTCTGCTTTACCTTCAGCCTGCTTATAATAGTATGTTGAAATATTTTCTTACGACTCTGTAAAAGGACATAGTAGAAACATTACAAAGCTTGTATGTCTATGGGGTAAAGGCATCAACCAAAGGTGTTTTATGAGAGACAGAGTTAAACACAGAGTCCAAGCCTATATCTTTTAACCCTTTTCCCCATAGCTTGTTTTTAGAATTGAAGACAAATGATTACTGAACCCATTTCCCCATAAATACCTCTTTTAACACCTTGAATTTATTCCTTCACTGAAGAAAATAATTTCAATTTATATAGTCATGAATATGTACCATAAGAAATATTTACTATATAATAGCAAATGATGCTTTAAAGCAGGCTGAAAGTAAAGCAGAATGTGCCTTTAGGCACATTCTGCTTTACTTTCAACCTTCTTTGAGTGATCACCTGTCTTCAAAAATATAGTAAACAGGCTATGGAGTAATGAGTTAAAGTAGAGTAATAGTAAAGCAGAATGCTTCTTATGGAGTATTCTGCCTTACTGTCAGCCTGCATTACAAGTTACGCTCTGCTTAGGATTTGGATGGTGCATATTAAGTGGAACTATTTTCTACAGTGGAGGAATTAACTAAAGGCGTAATTGGGTAATGGGTCAATCAATGGTAAGTGAAGGACTTTTGTATATATCAGAATACATGTCCTTGTACGACAATTAAAGAGTAGACAGTTTCAATTTCAGGAGAGAAATCAAATTACGTCACTGTGTTGATAGTGTGGGCTATCATTGTCAGGCTTCTCCTGAACAAAAAATAGATTAGTTTTTAACTCCTTGAATGCTAAGCAATTTTTTTTTGTCTGCAACAAACGTCGTCTGCTATATTTACATTTTTTTTTTTTTTTTTTTATTTTTCAAAATAATATCGATGTGTCATAGTAACACAGTTTTGGTTTAGATGTGATTCCAACAATGACATGTTCATCTTGATCCAAAAATGTTTGCAAATTGTAGAACAGATCTAACTTGAGCAGGTGGATGCTCATATAGGGATATTGCATATATATATCAAAGCTTTTTGCAAAAAGAAACTTAACATCTCTTCAGAATTCAAACTGTTTGACACACTGATGAAACTTACTTGTGTTCTTATAAAGAAACATACCTGCTCAGACTAGGGACTAGGGAGCGAACCCAGGTTGATAGGTTCACAGTCATTTGCACCCTACCACATCACCATATGGGCACGCTTATACAGCAAGGCCGTACAAGTGGTAATAAACCTACTGTGACAGAGTAGACACCATTTTTCGGCGGAGCTGGTCTGATTTCTCATTGAGCCTCAAACCTTATATGGCCCAACCAATCGTGAATGACCAGAAATGAAAGCTTAAGGACACGTGCTTAAAATCGAAGAGTCTGATTGGGTAGCGGTTAGACTTGACTACTGCCTTTTACAAATTTGTAAAATAAGAGACACAGACTGTTATAGGCTGATTTGCTATGTAGCGGTACCAGTAGTAAACACGACTTTCCGCTACTGCTAGTGAGTTATAACCGAGAAATTTTACGTGTCCCGACCGTTAGGTAGTGATTTGAATGACATAGTGTTTCTATTTTAAGATATGACATATTGTCTCAAATTTCGGCAATGATTTGATGCGTTCTGCAAATCAGAACGAAATTGTTCATAATAGAATTGATCATAATTTTAATCTAGTACCAAGTATATGAAAAAGAAAGAATAGCAGTAACAATTCAGTGAGATTACGAGAAAACTGGCGTTTGAATTTAACCTAGATATCGAAAAGATTAAAGATTTCGAGCATGATGGGTATTTTTTGTGTTAACACCGTTTTCCTCCAGCGCATGCGCAACTCTGTGACCTGTAAACAAACCGTGATTTTTTAACGCGATCGCAATCTCTTGGTTAAATGCGAAAACACAACAACACGTAGATACCTAAAACGTACATTGCTACACTTTGTAGATATTTTTATAATAAATCAGAACATAGAACTAACTCTACAAGACAAATCCATACACGAATTCTTGAAGCGGACACTTGCTTTATTTTCTCATTTGAGGGGTCGTTTCAAACAATTCATATTCGGCATATTTCGGGGGTGCTTTCCAAAAATCTCAAATCAAAATCAGGTGATTGAGAATATTTAAACAATCAAACCATATTTAAAGTAACTAACAAAAGAGCACACACATACGAATTTTAGTAAGTTATGGTATCTACAAATTACAAAATAAAAATGATACACGTAGATCTAGACATGGAAGTATAATTCCGTGATCTAGATCTGTCTTTAAAAATTCTAATCACTTCAGTCACATCCTAGGAAGAAGTAAGTGCACTTCAATTGGCTTATAAAGATGGAAGTGGAAAAATGTAGCCCGATCAAAAGCATGAACGTGTGTAAATGCTCTCTGCTGTACTTTCACCTTCAGTCTTTGAGAGACCAACTGCCTTAACAAACTAATGATTAACCTCAGATCCAGTAGTTTAATGATTGCAAAAACTCATTCTTGGCGACTCTCAAGACCTTCAGTCTTTGATTATATGTATGTGGTCGTAGATTACTGCGCGTGTCTTATTAGATAAATATTAAGCTTAATATCCTGATTTACCATCCTATTTATTGCAACTTGGATAAAATCAATTCCATATACATCATTACCTTAATTCACCACCCATTCCGCCGAATATCTTTTTTAAAGATATTTCTTGTTTTAAGAAGACATGTCAATTTGCTTCAAGCTAACAATATTATTAACCCTTCATTCCATTGCCTGTATTTAGTTTTTTAGACAGATGACCACTTAAAGCAGGTGCATTAATTCTGCTTTCATATGTCAAGCCTTGGTTAAGCTACCATCTGCTAGGCTATAATAGCTTGTTTCTAATATGTTGCACATTAATTTCTTTATAAAATTGAATTATTTTCTTCAGTTGAGAAATTAATTAATGCGTAAAAAGGTATATCAATTATATATCTATGGAGGAACAGGGTTCCAGATAAGGAGTAGTAATGTGAACAAATCCAACATTTTCTCACTCATACTGCACCAAATCCTATGATGTTACTACTTATAAGAATCATCTCGAAGAGACGATTCTAATGAGTAATGACACTATAGGGTTTAATGCAGAAAAAAAGATTTTAGTTTTTGAAATACTCCCCTTATCTGGATCACTGGAGGAAAGAAAAGTAGTTCAACATGAGACTGGTTAAGTGTAACACAATATGCAGTTGACAATTCCGATCGGACGTGAAGTATATAGATGTGTTTTGTTAGGTGACAATGGAAGAAGACAGAGTATAGGTATATAGCTTCCAACAGTAATTGGTTTATGAAATGGTCCAGCCTCCAGGCCTCACAATAATTATATTACCAAATGACTCCCCACTAGTAAGCCATCTAGATTTGTTCCAGTAAATGTGATACAAACTGAGGCAAAGTAAAGTTTGTGGCACATAAAGCTTAAGTTTTATTCTTTGCTTTGTTCTAAATATTTGTGATAAAAAAACCTGAACCCATTACCCCATATCTTGTTTCTAGCTTTGAAGATATGTGACCACTTAAAGCAGGTTGAAAGTAAGGCAGAATGTGCCTTAAGGCACATTCTGCTTTACTTTCAGCCTGCTTTAAGTTAAGGAATTAATTAAAGGCGTAAAAAGGAGTATTTATGGGGTAATGGGTTAAGCCTTCTCTCACTGAATATATATACTACTCAAAGTTTGCTAAGAACTAAGGATAAAACCAATGCATTGAACCTATCACTTTCTCACAGCATAACTTCCAACATTTTTGTTCGATTCCTTGCAAATTTGGAGATATTATTGCCAAGGGTTCATTTTACGGATTCTGATAACTTTAACATTTGTCAAGGTCCTGTAGGCAAAACCTGAGGAAATGATCAAAATGTAAAATTTCTGAGAATTCACCAAAATTTTCAAATCCATTGAATTCTACATTATAATATGTTCTCTCTTAGAGATGTTATAATGTGTATAATTGGAAATTGAATGGTAAAATGTTGTTTTTACCAATGATTGTTGTCAGCTACTGTTCTAATTATAAAATAATTCAAAATTTCTTTTCAAAGCAGGGTCAGAGTGTCCAATGGTTTGGATCCCCATGAGACACCACCTTATGTGGCATCTCATTGAGATCCAAACTGTTTGCAAATGTGCAGAGTTAACCTTCCCTTGCTGAATATTCATCCAATAAAATAAAAGCTTGTTCAGCATGAAAGGGTAATTATTATCTAATCCATTCCCTTGTTTGGATGGTTTTGATTTATTGTATTAGAAAAAGCAGCAACAAAATATCTCAGGAAATAGACAATAACGAATTAAAACAAAGATTCACTGAAATACATAAATTTTAATTATTAATACAGTAGAACCTGTGCACAATGGCCTCGCAGTAAAGAAACAATTAGAGGCACTCTCAGATTAACCCTTCTCTCCACAGAAGTGCCATACAGAGTACAGTCGAACTTTGGTACCTCAAAGTCGGTTTTGTCGAACATACCCATATTTCAAAGTTAAAATGTGGCTAAGCCACATTTTAACTTTGAAATATGGGTATGTTCGACTTAATGGAGCATGAAATAATGCAGTTCATATGTCGAACTATCGGATAGTTTTGAGTTTAACGAGTTCGAGATATCGAAGTTCGACTGTACCTCTACCTTTACTCCTAAGTGCTAAACATTCTATTCTATTCAGTTATGGTGTTGTATACATGTAGCACCTTAAAACAAGATGAAATTAAAGCACTGCTTTAAGCAAATATCTGCTAGAATATAGAAAATATTTCTTAACCCATTACCCCATAGCCTGTTTCTCTCATTGAAGATAGGTGACTACTGCTTTACTAAGCCTGCTTTAAATTAAGCTACCATTTGATACAATTCAGAAAATATTTCTGATGGTACATATTCATGACCATATAAAGCACAACTATTTTCCATGGAGGAACAAAATAAAGGCATTAAAAGGCATATTCATAATTGTGTTACAATTAATTGGAACTATTTTCCTCAATGGATGAATAAGCTAGAAGCATAAAGATACCTATCTATGGGGTAATGGGTTAACCCATTACCCCATAGCCTGTTTCTAGTTTTGAAGATATGTGACCACTTAAAGCAGGCTGAATGTAAAGCAGAATGTGCATTAAGGCGCATTCTGCTTTACGTTTAGCCTGCTTTAAGCTATTATCTGCTAGAATATAGAAAATATTTCTTATGATTTTTATTTGTGACAGTATACATTGGAACTATTTTTTCAGTACAGGAATTAATTAAAGGCGTAAAAAGGCATATTTATGGGGTATGGGTTAGGCTATTACCCTCTTATAGAACATTCTCTTTCAGGAGCAGCTGCATGTTCACAGGCTTTACTGTAGTGTTATTTGATGATGTTGTTTAGTATTGGTAAAACTTCACTTCCATGTTTCCAAAAACCCTACAACAAACAGCATTGTTCCAACATGCTAATAATCTTTATGGTTGAAATAATTAAGATCTTAATTTTTGTACTTCAATTACCGTAGAGTCAGATAACTAGGAAACTAATGCATTTAATGACCTCTTAAACTATTGCAACGCTAGGAGCTGGCCACTATGTGATATCATTTGCAAACAGTTTAGATCCAGATGAGACGCAGAGTAACTCGGCGTTTCATCTGGATCTAAACTGTTTGACACTCTGATGATTATTTTTCTTGGACAAAAAAGGGAGGTAAATTGACAATGAGAATTGTTGCTGAACCACAAATTTTGCAGATGACAATTAAATAGCGTGTTAAAGGTTAATCTATCGCATGTCTTTAGCTCTTTGTATGCTAGCGGCGAATATGCCTCACAATGATAACCTTTGCAAACAGCATGGAGAAAGGACAAATGGAGAAGTATCCGGCCTGCTCGCGATTTATCGTGTCGTTCAATCAGCGGCGCTCGCTGGCGGCTAGAAAACAACGTTTTTCCGAAAGTTTGGTGTTAATAGAAATGCTTTTAATGTTATCTTTTCGTTATAAATTTTAATAAAGATGTTTTATTAGACCATGATCTCACGACTAGTACAAAATTTGAGGCGATAGCTTATAATTTGTTTGTTTAGTGAGTTTGTGAAAATGAGAGAGAAAACGTACAGTACTGTATTTTCCGTTTTTCCTACGAAAGTTTGGTGTTAATAGAAATGCTTTTAATGCTATCTTTTCGTTATAAATTTTAATACAGATGTTTTATTAAACCATGATCTCACGACTAGTACAAAATTTGAGGCGATAGCTTATAAATTGTTAGTTTAGTGAGGTTTTGAAAATGAGAGAAAAACGTATTTTTTCGTTTACCTACGAAGTTTGGTGTTAATATAAATGCTTTTAATGTCATCTTATCGTTATAAATTTTAATACAGATGTTTTATTAGACCATTATCTTACGCGTAGTACAAAATTTGAGGCGATAGCTTATAAATTGATAGTTTAGTGAGGTTTTGAAAACGAGAGAAAAACGTATTTTTTCGTTTACCTACGAAGTTTGTGTGTGTCTATATTTCTCTGCCACTGTCTGTATTTATGTCTCTGTTTCTCTTTGTGACTGTCTCTCTGTCTGTCTGTTTTTCTCTTATCTCTGTCTGTCAGTCTCTCGCTTCTTCTTTTCTGTCTCCATCTTTCTGTATGAATGTCTGTCTGTCTCTCTGATGATCCTCATGCGGAGAAAAGGTAAAGTGTGTCATAAAGAGCTTAATTTGAAAAAGGGGTAAACTATATTTCAAGAGACATACTCTATGAATCCGACATTTTCGAGCCTGGTCTGGATTACAACTGTTTGCAATTGCAATAGTCATCATGTTACTGGTATTCAGTAATGAGAGGGTTAATCCAGTCATCAACCAAACCAGGTGCATTGATGTTGGTTTTTTTTTTTTTTTTTTTTTTTTTAATTCAATTCTATTATCTTTATTTTTTGTGATTTGTATAATATATAAACATCATGCGGTTACAGAAGTCAAAAACACATGTTAAAGTTACACGCACGGGTAGCATTGATCTTTTTTATTAAAGTGGCAACCCGCTGGTGTCCATCTTCATAGATAATCGGCATGTTCAAGAAGCATGGACTTCATGCTGGGACAGTTTTATGACGCTGATAATTGTCCTGCTAATTTGGTGCGGGTTCTGTATACGGTTACGTAATGTGTCACATTCCTTTGTCATGTGTAATATCATGGAGAAAGGACAAAGCATTAAAAGCATTTCTATTAACACCAAACTTTCGTAGGAAAAACGGAAAATACAGTACTGTACGTTTTCTCTCTCATTTTCACAAACTCACTAAACAAACAAATTATAAGCTATCGCCTCAAATTTTGTACTAGTCGTGAGATCATGGTCTAATAAAACATCTTTATTAAAATTTATAACGAAAAGATAACATTAAAAGCATTTCTATTAACACCAAACTTTCGGAAAAACGTTGTTTTCTAGCCGCCAGCGAGCGCCGCTGATTGAACGACACGATAAATCGCGAGCAGGCCGGATACTTCTCCATTTGTCCTTTCTCCATGGTAATATGGTAGACATTTTGTAAGTAAATAAAGCTAAGGACGAGTGTCAAACATTCTGGATCCAGATCAGACGCCGTGTTACGCGGCATCTGATCTTGATCCAAGTTGTTTGCAAAAAAAAAAGTAAAGTCGCGATCAGCAGGCAAAGAGTTAAGCAGTCAGTAAAATAGATTGCTTAAGGCATTGGCTGCTTTATAATTTACTCCGTTATATAAGACATAAGTAAAGCAGAAAGAAACGGAGATCTCATATTATCATGTTTGCAATAATTTCTGAAGATAATGCAAACTGTTACCTCTTTCATAGAAATGGGACGGATAATATGTATATTTTAGTCTGGATGTAAAACTAACCCTAAATTCATTTTTTTGAAGTAATATGTTAATAATTCTAATTTTCCTTTCAATAATAATAATGATCACATACGACATAATAATACAGTTACAACTTTGGCCGTTTTGGATTTTGGCCGTTTGACGCGCACTCCTTTCAAATGTCTCTTTACATACAAAATGGATTATTTTTTTTGCTTCCAAGGAAATATTTCCTCCATATAGAACATTGTAAGAATGCATGAACACATTTTTAGAAGTTTAGAAGTTTGCTTAAGTTTTTATACCGTATAATACGGAAGGAATTCTTTTCTTACGCGAGTTGGTCTAGTCATTTCATTAGCCAGCAACCTTTGTAGGTCATCATTACTTTTTTCGCTTCAAGAAAACCCTGGTATTTTTACAACCGAAAGATAAGTGTCACGGCTTTATATCAAGACCTTTTTTTTTAAATATATATATATATATATCGGACGAAAATTATGGATTAAATTCAAGTTTTTGAAACGGGACGTAGTGTATATTTCGCGATCGCCTGCTCTCGTTTATCGACTATTTCATTTGGCCATCGCTCTTTAACTCGCCATAAAATTGGTCGATTTCGAAAATCAACACTTGCATTTTTACAACTGAAAGAAATATATCTAAGCTTTCCTTTAAGACCATTTCTTTGAAAATCGGTGGAAAATTGAGGGTTTTATGAAAGGTTTTGTAACGGGGCGTGATATATTTATGCCCGAGTGCTTGCTCCCTTTTATCGGCAAATTCATTTGGAAACCACTCTTTAACTCGCCATAAAACTGATCAATTTTAAAAATAAAATCTGTTATTTTTACAAGTGAAAGATAAATATCTTAGCCTTCTTTTAAGACCATTATAATTAAAATCGGGTGAAAATTAAGGATTTTATGTAACTTAAACTAACAGTAGGTAACCATTCAACACGATAAAAAAACGCGATAGCCCGCTATCGGCGTACCGGTGCAGTTGAATTATCGATCGATTAAGCGTTATCGCACATACAGGTAACGGACGACACCATTTTCGGGAAAATGCAGATTTGAGTATAAGTTACTTCTCCATTTGTCCTTTCTCCATGCAAACAGTTTGGATCCAGATGAGACGCCGCGTAATGCGGCGTCTCATCAGGATCCAAACTGTTTGACACTCTGACCCTGTTTTGCAATGAAATTAAGAAAAATATATTTTTAGAACAGCCTCAGACAACAATTTTTACACATGAAAAAAATTACCCAGCATGCAAAGAGTTAGCAAACAAGAGCTGGGTATCTGTCATATCTTGATCACACTTTAAAGTACAAAGCTAATGCGAGTGTTGAATCTCTCCATCAAAATGACAACACAAACCATTTAACGATGTTTTGTCCTGAAACATTTATACATCTCCAGTAGCTATGCGATTACTAAAGATATTTAGTATGTCATGCTGAGCACTCATTACAAACGGCTTTGCCTCAATAAAACTGGTGTACAGTTAATTGAAAGTGATTTGATTGGTTGATAGCAATTAATATCAGCTTATCAACTAGTGTGAATAATTACGCCATTACATGTGTGCAGAAAAACATTCCGATGAATATTTTCAAGGCAATCTTTAACTCTTTGCACGCTCGCCGCAGATATAGCTGCCACAGGCATAACCTTTGCAAACAGTTTGGATCCAGATGAAACGCCGCGTAACGCGGCGTCTCATCAGGATTCAAACTGTTTGCCATTCTGACATTGAATTTAAAAGAAATTTTGAAAAATTTCAATTTTAGATCAGAAGCAGACGACAAATCTTGCAGACGAAAAAATTACCCAGCATGCAAAGAGTTAAGACACTGGCAATAGGTTAAACTCTTTTTGCTGCCTTGACATATTTCTCAAAGAATTGTCTTGTCATGCTACAAATGACAAAAAAATTGTTCCTGCATCCTTACTGCTGGATGGTTAAGCAGGAAGAAAGTAAAGCAGAAAGCTCCTGCTTCACTTTTAACCCACTTTAAGCAACCACCTGTCTTTATTTTTGACAAGTTATGGGGGATAAGGAATATATAAATGTTGCACAACAGGAAAGCAAAAGGCTGCTTTAGAATCTCTCTGCATTTTTTTGTCTTGCACAAAGCAGAAAACTTTTTCTTTTTCAGCTCTGCTTCTTCTTCATTGAGAGATCAATATGATAGATTTGACACAGATTCATTTAGTGTATCTTTGCAGTAACACACCATTGTAGTAATGATACAAATCTTTTAGATCTTTAGCATGCTGGCGAGTAAAACCATGACAACCATTGCAAACAGTTTGGATCCTGATGAGACGCTGCAGAATGCAGCGTCTCATCAGGATCCAAACTATTTGACACTCTGACCCTGTTTTGAAAAGAAATTTTGAAAATTCTATTTTAAGAACAATAGCAGATGACAGCTGTGGCAGACAAAAAATTACCCAGTAAGCAAAGGTTTTAAAAGTGTCATGGAATCCTCTGAAGTCTCTTTCGGCATGCAGTCATTTTTGGAGAGGCACTATACAGCAGTCTCAAATGACAACTTGGCCTTCCTTTTTTCCTGGCATCTAGATAATAATGTGGAAAACAATTGTTCATTTTGAATCATAATTTTACATCACAATTTTACAAAATGATTCATATCTATTTCGGCATCTAGGCCAATATGCAGAACAGAATCATATATTATGAAAGCTACTGTAACACCTCTTGATTACTACCACTAAAATTTATTATATGAAAGACAGGTGACAGTGTAGAGCAAGGTGAAAGTAAAACAGAGCTACAAAAGGAGTATTCTGATTTTTCTTTCACCTTGCTTTTAGCAGCCATCTGTGTTAAACATTTAATAATTAACACAATTAAGTGGTTAACAATTGTAATAGAGAGGTTTTACTCTATCTTGAAACTAGGTTAACAAAAAGACATGTACATATATCATTCAGAAATTTTAAGACTTCTAAAACAAGATACACCATGAATGAAAGACCTTGGCCCACAGTGAATGAGCTGGGTCTGTCGCATGTTATTTTTTGTCCCATGGACCATTTCAATTTATATTAGCTTAATTAGTATAACCCTCTCAGCCAATATATTCTTTGAATGCTAGGTAATAGTATCGTCGGAACAATAATTGTCATCTGCTATTATTACCTGACTCTCTATTTAAGTGTTTATTAAGCATTTTTGACTGTTTTTTGGTAAAGAATTCCCAGACTTATGCTAGGTGACTGTTGACCGGTCAACAGTTGACTGTTACTGTTGCCTGCGCGAAAATGGTGCGCAAACATTTTCTGCATCGGAACCGTCTTACATAGATCTAGCATTTTACGGTTTTTTCGGGCTATATTTCTCTCTCGAACAATACCCTAAAAAGGCTACATATAGATCATTATCTAGTATTAAGAATGAGTAGACTCCGAATAAAGAATGTTAAACCACTTGCAGATCTAGCATCTTCCTTTTATTAAACAAATTATGACGTTAGATCTACATTCTAAATGACGTCATGTCATCATGAATTTATGACGTAATTGAAACTAAGTGTCAATCAATTTTAGTCAATAAGAAAATGTTTGTAAATAAACATTTCAAATCGTATTTGAAAAAATGAATATTTCAGAGAAACCTTTTCTAAATACAGTGGTTGTGCGTTCAGTTGTTGTAGTGAATTAAATAAAGATATGACAAATAAATAATCTCTAGAATTTATACAGTTGTTCAAATCATGTAGATCTAGATCTAGCTTTTCATTCAGCCATGTACAATTTAGGAACTAGATCTGTCTTAAATAGAGAGTCCGGTAATAAATCACTTGTTTCATATTTACTTCGGGAACAGTCAAATCATTGTCCCTCGGTAGCCGTTGGCCTCGGGCAACAGTTCTCAAGGTCTTCCCTGCTACCTCGGGTCAATGATTTGACTGTTCCCTCAGTACCTATGAAACAAGTGTATACTGTTCTAACATTAGAATTTTTTTAAATAGGATCAGGGCGTCAAACAGTTTTGATCCTGATGAGAGGCCCAGTTACTTGGCCTCTAATCTGGATCCAAAGTGTTAGCAAAGGTAATCACAATTTTGCAAGTTAAAACAACAATTGTAATGTAAAGCTGTTTCATGTATTACTTTAGATTGATTGTTTGTACTGGAGTTCAAGGTGTCCTGTATAGCTTCTACACCAACCTATCTTCTGTAATTTTCACACCTCTTCAACAGGGCTTCCATAAGTTGACATGAAAAATCCTAAGATTTCCAAATTTGCATTTTTCAAGTGCGATTTTACGAATCGTACCTTTACCCCATAGCCTTTTTCTTGTTTTGTTGACATGCGACTACTTAAAGCAGGCTGTAAGTAAAGCAGAATGCGCCTTAGGGCGCATTCTGCTTTACTTTCAGCCTGCTTTAAGCTACCATGAACTGGGAAAAAATCCGGAGATTTAGGAAAAATCCGGAGAAATGGCAGCCCTGGTAATACTGTGATGATACCCGGTGTAACAGGAAATTTACTCTCCCCCTCCCCACCTTAGAAATATTGCTCCCACAGCAGTCTGAAGGTATGGCAAATTGCTCTTTTAGGAGCATTCTGCTTTACTTTCAGCCTGCTTTAAGCTACCATGAACTGGGAAAAAATCCGGAGATTTAGGAAAAATCCGGAGAAATGACAGCCCTGCTTCAATCCTTCTATTTTCTCCGCTAAAAAACCACATCTCACCACCAAGCACAGAAAGAGAGAGGGAGAGCAAAACAGAGTTAACCCTTTGTTCTCTTGTTATTGGTGTTTATTGATGCTTTTTGAAAACTAGATCCAGATCAGACAGCTCCAAAATAGGATCTGTCTGATAAGAGTCTGCATCCTTTCCATGGGATTTTTTCTTTATTTTATAAGCCAATAAGCAGATGACAGATGTTTGTAGTGGGCGGGGTTTTATATATGAAGACTTAAGTTCCACCGAAACTGTTATACAGACATAGCTGTATCTAAATACAGGTGGCCATTTAATGCAGGACAAAATTATGATGACTGCTTAGTGCAGAATAAATGAAGTGCTGAAAGCTCCCAAAGGAGCTTTCAACTTTGCATTTGTTCTTTAACCCACTATTAATGATTTAATTATGTCCACAGTCCTATTTATAGGACATAGGCAAAAAGTGTAGACTCTGATCAGATGCCACATAATGGGGCATCTGATCAGAGTCTTCTCTGTTTGTTGATAGGAATTTCAATATAAAATAAGAGCACCGCATGCAGGTGCCAACGCTCGTCTGCAATTATGGCCAATATTAAACCCACCCTATTTTACCTCTTAATGATCTCTAGATGACCTTGACCTTTGTTGGACATGACCCAAATTTTACTGAGCTCAAGATCTGTTTGAGGTGAGAACACATAGTTAATATAAAGTCTGTATCACATGTAGTTCTAAAGTTATGGCCAACTGTAAGATTTCAGGCAACGATAAAGCAGATGACAACGACAACCCAGACGCAGGAGTGATGACAATAGATTGTAGTTTTTTCCAAACAGACCATGCAGCTAACAAAATGAATATGAACAGGAACACCTTTTATCAAAAGTGGAATAATCCAATTTATGAGCATGGAAGAATGCACTGGGAGCAAATGGGTTACGCCCCCACCTGTTCAGGCCTATATGTTCGGCTGCCCATGCATCTTCTATTATTCCCTCACCATAAGACTGACTGTTTCATCACTTGTAAGCTAAATTACCTTGTTTATCTCTTATTTTACCAGGGGTAACCAAAGATAATGGATTTTCATGCAAAACTGTAAATATTTCACCATAATAACAATACCAGTTCAGACTTCACTCCCTCCCATAGTGACAGAAAAGTCATGGCTATGAGAAGACAGGTATGCATAACAAAACATCCTTAAATCCTTGTCCCGTTATAAGCGTAGTGACTCTTTTTGAAAACAGTGTAGATCCAGAACAGATAATACAGCCTTATAATTATAAGGCGCATTCTGCTTTACTTTCAACCCGTTTTAAGTGGTGACTCTCTTCTAAACAAGAAATGAGCTATGGGGTAATGGGTTAAATCCTTCTATCCCGATATTAGCTTTTTTGTGACGAGTTTTGAAAACAGTGTAGATCCAGATCAGACAGCTCCTAAAGGAGATGTCTCAGGTCTGGTTCTGCATTGTTTTCTTACAGGATCTGTCTGACAGGATTTTTTGTTTGTTTGTTTGTTGTTTTTTGTTTTGTTTTGGGGTTTGTTTGTTTGTTGTTGTTTTTTTGTTTTTTTGTGTGTGTGTTTTTAGGGGGGAGGGGGTTTGGTTTGTTATTTTCCTTATTGTATTATCCAATGTAATAGTTTAGATGATAGATGTTCATAGTGGGCAGAGTGTTTAATGTTACACTGGTATATGAATATTCAGCATGACAGGGGTTCACTGACATTAATTACCATTTGTTTAATTTTTTTATATTATATAGCCCATATCTAGTTCTGAACTATTTTCTTCAGTTATGCGTAAAAAGCCTATTTATTGAGTAATAGGTTAAAGATATCAGTGAATGTGAAGCAGCCTAGTTCCTGTCTGACATCTATACACAATGCTTGCATCACCATGGCAATCATGTCGTAATTAGCAGTCTATGGGACGTATGGGTGAAACAAGGCAAAATAAACTATCTATTTCAAATATCAAAGCAGTTTCTAGTGATTTAATTCACATCATTAGGTAGTAGTATATGAGAAGTCTTGAACCTATGACATTTAACAAATACACAATCTGATATGTAATGGAACCCTTTCACAGCCAAATTCAAACGCCTCTTTCAACCCTTTTGCAGACAATATATTGTCTGCTAAAAACAGTTGTCTGCAATTTTATGCAAAATTCATATTTTTGAAACTTTGACTTTAGAAATATTGATAAAATTGGCCAAAAGATAAACAAGAGCCCTATGGGGCATATTTCGCTCACCTGAGAATAGCTGACAAAATGGAGGTAATGACTTATGTCCAGGACGGGGCCAATTTTAACCCGATGGGCATAATTTGAACAATCTTGATAGAGGACCAGTAGATGATGCTATGTGCCAAATATCTAAGATCAGGGTAGTAGGGTTTTAGAGAAGAAGATTTTTTTAAGGTTCCATTGAAAAAATCTATATTTAGCTCCTATGACCTACATATGCAACAGACTGGAACCATTTGAACAAAGTAGGTAAAGGTCACCTAGAAGTGTCACCATGCCAAATATCAAACTACCTAAAACTGTGACCCCCAGGGCCAATTTTGACCCCAGGGGCATAATTTGTACAAACTTGATAGAGGACCTGTATGTGATGCTATGTGCCAAACATCTAAGCTCTGGAGCTCGTAGTTTTTGACGAGAAGTTTTTATAAGTTTTTATAGAAAAAAATCTATTTTTAGCTCCTGTGACCTAGATATGCAACAGACTGGAACCATTTGAACAAAGTGTGTAAAGGATTTTTCAGAAGTGTCACCATACCAATTAAATTTCAGAGCTCTGGCCATATTAGTGTCAGAGGAGAAGTTTGAAAATTTCACTATATAACTCTATGTAAAACTGTGACCCCCGGGGCGGGGCCAATTTTGACCCCAGGGGCATAATTTGAACAAACTTGATAGAGGACCTGTAGGCGATGCTATGTGCCAAATATCTAAGCTCTGGCCCTTGTTACAAGTTTCAGACATGAAGATTTTTTAAGTTTTCATTGAAAAAAATATATTTTTAGCTCCTGTGACCTAGTTATGCAACTGACCAGAACCATTTGAACAATATTGGTAAAGGACATCTAGAAGCGTCACCATGCCAAATATCAAAGCTCTGGCCGTATTAGTTTCAGAGGAGAATACGTTTGAAATTTTCACTATATAACTATATGTAAAACGGTGACCCCTGGGGCGGGGCCAATTTTGACCCCAGGGGCATAATTTGAACAAACTTGATAGAGGTCCTGTAGGTGATGCTATGTGCCAAATATCTAAGCTCTGGCATTTGCAGTTTTTGACAAGAAGATTTTTTAAGATTTCATTATTTTTTCACTTTGGTTGCCATGGCAACCAGAGTTCTGCATTGTTTTTAATTCTTTGAACAAATTTCAAAGAGCTTGACCCAAGGAACATTCCTGTGAAGGTTGGTTGAAATCTGTTCAGGGGTATAGGAGGAGATCTCATTTGGAGCAATTGTTAACGACGACGGATGACACACAACGCCGGACACATGTAGGGCCATCCCAATAGCTCACCTGGAGCCTTTGGCTCAGGTGAGCTAAAAATGAACCCTGATCATACACTTCATTACTTGGTGTCTAATCTGGATCATAACTGTTTGGTACATGTACGTCATTGACTCGATCAACTTAGCTTAACACTTTCCTCCATTAAGCCAAAAGTGCTTAGTTATAATCTCCTTTTATTTGAGTTAAAGGCAGGCGACTTAGCAGAATTTTTTCTTCTTGTAAATTTAAACTACCATCTGTATTCAACATTTTCAATGAATACTCAATTTTGTTAATTATGTTGCAGAAATTTAGAGCTGTTGAGATAAAAAAAAGTCTTAATGAACCAGCCATTATGGACGATTGGGGATCTTTAAAGGCAGATGGCTGTTACATAGAGAACACGTATACTCCTTTAAGAGCTTTCTGCATCTTTTCATTCCTGCATTTAGCCATGATCTGCATGATTAGATGACCAACAAACATGTTGCAATTTACAATCCAGGCCAGACACAAGGTAACTCAGAATCTGAATTTTGAACGGAGATTCAAACTTTTTTTACCCATTACCAAAATTTAATGATTTCTTAATATCAAAATGTAACAAGTTATTATTACCTGACTCTCTATTTAAGTGAATATTAAGCATTTTTGACTGTTTTCCGAAATATTTACCAGACTGAGGCCAGCGGGCAACAGTTGACTGTTACATAGTACTGTTACATGCGCGAAAATGGTGCGCAAAACTTTTCTGCATCGCGGGACCAAATAAGGCGTCTTTATGATATAGATGTTTGTTTAAGGATCTAGCCTTTTGCGGAGTTGATCGGGTCATTTTCTCTCTCCCGAATAATCCCCTTAAAAGGCTATATAGTTCTAGACCTAAAATTAAGAGTAACTCCGAATAAAAGCGACAAACCGCTTGCAGATCTAACGTCTTCCTTTTTTTAAACACATTTTGACGTTACAAAAATAATGACGTCATATTATACATGACGTAATTTCGACAAAGTGTCAATCAATTTCAGTCAATAAGAAACAATAATAATTCAATCCTAATTGAAAATATGAATATGTTAGACATCTTTTTTACAAAACAGTGATGTTCACATTCAGTTGTTGTATTGAATTGAATTAAGATTAAATATACACGTAAGATCATCTCTAGAATTTATAAATATGTGTTGTTCAAATTTTGTATATCTAGATCTAGATCTAGCCATTCATTCAGCCTGGTTTAAATAGAGAGTCAGGTAATAAATCATTTGTTTGATAGTTACTTCGGAACAGTCAAACCATTGTCCCTCGGTAGCAGGGAGGACCTTGAGAACTGTTGCCCTCGGCCGTTGGCCTCGGGCAACAGTTCTCAAGGTCTTCCCTGCTACCTCGGGTCAATGATTTGACTGTTCCCTCAGTACCTATGAAACAAATGTATACTGTTAATCTGAAAAACGGACAACAGATGACAATATCTTAACTCTTCTCCTGTTAAATGTTCATCAACACTCTATCCATAATGAATATCTATGATCCAGGGCTCCAGATAAGAGGTAGTTTTTTCAACAAATCCCACATTTTCTCACTATTTTTAGCACCAAATCCTATAGTGTACTACTCATAAGAATCGTCTCGAAGAGACGATTCTAATGAGTAGTGACACCATAGGGTTTAATTCAGAAATAAAGATTTTAGTTTTTGAAAAACTACCCTTATCTGGTGCTCTGTAGACTATCATCATATTCTGAAATATTACAGTGGTTAATGTAATATTGAGGAAATTTTCCTCAGAAGACTGCAGAACCATGTCAAACAGATCCAAAAGAAAACAGTGCAGAGCCTGACCAAACAGCGCCTTTAGGAGCTGCCTGATCTAGATCTACACTGTTTTCTAAAAGTGTCAATATACACTATTTGCAGGAGATGGGTTAAGCATGCAATAACATGCATGGTGGTGAAAGATTTAAAAGCATGTTTATCTGCTCTCAGTGCCAACAGCAAACCTTGTACAAATACACATCCTACAATGATAGAAAGCAGACATCTTTTTTGCCTAAAATATTGATGTAATAGCATCATACTTTATCTCTTTGCATGCTAGCAGCGGATATATCCGCCACAGTTATTACCTTTGCAAACAGTTTGGATCCAGTTGAGACGCCGCTTAACGGGGCATCTCATCAGGATCCAAACTGTTTGACACTCTGACTATGTTTTGAAAAGAAATTAAGAATTATTTTTTTTAAGAACAATAGCAGACAACAAATATTGGGGATGGAAAAATTTAGCCAGCATGCAAAGAGTTGAACACTGTGCACAGTACAAAAAGCTTTGATCAGCATTAAATATAAAAGCAATGGAGCTAGTTCTCTAAAGACCGGTTATGTTTAACCCCTTTTCTCTGTGATAAACCCTTTCACAAGTCTATATAGCATATAGGAAACAAAATGACCCACAGGAAAAATTTCCCCCATCCTGACTTAACCTTTTTATTTTATTATGATATTCATTTTATGTCGCTTTCAGATTTGGAAGTGATGTAAAAATAGGAAAGCATTAAAAAAAAAAAAGTAAAGTACCAGTTAAAGTCTACTTTCAGTCCGAATGACCGCTCAGCCGACTGTACATTTACCCCCTGATCATTGAGCCATCTTGCCTACAATATTGAGCACTGCTAACATATGGCGCTAAAGCAGCCGCAGTACCGGCTCAGACCCTCTCAGGTACCCATTTTAACCCCTGGGTGGAGAAGAGCAATTCGCGGTACATGTCTTGCTCAAGGACATTCCTGTACATCATTAGGGATTCGGAAAAAATCCCCTAGTCAGACCGCTGGTCCGGCGGGGGATCGAACTCACGACCCCTGGTACCGTAGTCCAAGGTGTTAACCATTGGGCCACTACCGCCATTAGAACAATTTGTCATGAAAATTTAATCCCAAACCAATACGTTACAATTCTACTGAGTAGCATTCCTAAAGAGGATCTAGGAAGACCAATAAAGAGTCCATTTTACTTTTATTTCAATGGTGCACTAAAACATTGAAATCAGTTTGTTTTAAAGCTGTTTCAATCTTTAGGAAAATACAAGTCTTTCTATGGTAAATCAAGGCTCTTTCAATGGATATTTTTCATTTTGCTAAGGGTGCATGGCCTTGAAGATATACCAGCATGGAGTGTAGGCGTGTGGGCGTCATTAATTAATGAAATAACAAATGCAATTATAGTACTCATCTACTATAGTCTCCTTATGTATAGACTGTATGATTGATGCACTGTCCAGCACCTCTGAAAACACTCAGTCTTGGACAATTTCATTAAGACTGCCAGTCTCGTATTTACCCATTACCCCATATAGCCTGTTTCTAGTATTTCAAATAGGTGACCACTTAAAGCAGGTTGAAAGTAAAGCAGAATGTGCCTTAAGGCACATTCTGCTTTACTTTCAACCTGCTTTAAGCTAAAATCTCCCAGAATATAGAAAGTTTGATATCGCGACGCCAAGCTAATTATAGGTGGAGGAAGACCCCAGAAGCCCTTTATGCACTGTTTCAGGCACAAATCGGCAACTGGGTAGAACCACCGACCTTCCGCTCAAGCCAGCTGGAAGGCTTCCCCACATGAAAAATCTGAATGACCCTACTGGGATTCGAACTCACAGCGGTGAGGAGCTTAGTGATGTAAGTCACAGTGACTATTATATATATACTTTATATTTATAAAATATTTCTTGAGATACATGTTCATGACTGTACACATTGGATCTATTTTCTTCAATGAGGGAATCAATTAAAGGCGTAAAAAGGCATATTTATTGGGTTATGGGTTATGTGAAGAAGTATGTATTACACTTGAGCTGCATTAGGCTACTATTTGTGTTCAGACCACCAATTTGTCTGCTTTTAATTGCCAATTAAATGTGTGTGACTGTACATGTTTTGATGTTTTTCTTGTGGGTGGACAAACAGATAGAAACATGAATGGAATTGAGTTGACTGAAACTGTCTGGGAGTCAAGAATCTCAAGCAATAAGACACCAGGCTAGTTTAAGATTCCTGATAATTTAATTTTAACACGTACTGTCTTATCCCATTAGAATATAACAATGATTTAAAAGATTTAGAGATGTCAGTCATTTGAAACAAGTGGCTGCATAATGCAGGGCATTATAGATCTTAGTAATGCAGAAAGCACCTTTAGAGGAGCTCTCTATTTTACTATTATGTCTGCATCAAACAATACCAGTCCAGTTTTTAAAAAAATGTTTATGTGTCTTTGTTGAATGTTTATAGCAACCAAGAAGAACAAAATTTAATTTTGGGCCCGACCATTTGTTTGGTTTTCAAAGACGTCCTAAGTTCCATCGAGTGCGGTTTTAGTCTGTATTCATAGCAAATCCCTGAATACAAAATTGTTTTAACATCTCAGGTCTCACTTGTCTTTCTTAATTATCATGTCTGGAGTTCTTCAGTACTAGAGTCAATTTTCAAAGATTTAAATAAGAACTAGATTTTCAAAACTACAAGCATGTTGTGTTACCTGTAAGATGTGGATGGATGAATTGTCTGTTGCAAAAAGGCTTGATCCAGGTGGCAGACAGAGTAACTCAAAGAATTGCCTCCTCATAAAAACTGTTTGCAGAAAGTCTGACGCACACCCCCACTTTGAAGCTGGCTGTCCAGTGGCCATCACTTTTCTATCACATATTTTCCCATCACTAATTAGGTTTGAAATTGTGTCTCCATCAAGACCATTCAAAGTCTGAACTCTCCACACTATACAAACAAAATGTTCAGACTGGAAATAGACTATTGATACAATTTTATTTCCCAAGATAAAACTACATTCTCAAGGCTCCAGATAATTAAAAGGAAGTAAACTGAACTAATCCAACATTTTCTCACTCATCTCAGCGCCAAACCCTATGTTGTCACTACTCATTAGAATCGTCTCGAAGAGACGATTCTAATGAGTAGTGACAACATAGGGTTTAATGCTGAAATTAAGATTTTAGTTTTTGAAATACTTCCTTTCTCTGGAGCTCTGATTCTAAGAAACATTACCACATCTCTTGCTATATTTTGTACAGTAACTGGAAGGTAGAACAGAAAATCTGTATTCATCAAAACAAATGATTTCAACATATTAATCCATAGATAGCCATTTTAACCCTTTCAACCCTAGTCCCACATATAGGCATCCTTTTCAAACAGTGTACATGTGAATTGTACACTTGTCCTGTGCAAATAGTGAAGCCCCAGATCAGAGGGCTCCAAAAGGAGCCCTCTGATCAGGGTCTTCACTGTTTGTCATAATGCCTAAAATGGACAAAACCAACTATTTAAACCCAGAAATGGACTAGACTAAAATCGAAACTGAAATTGTCCATTTAAAGTTTGTTAACTCCTTTAATTCATATATATTGATGCTTTTTGAAAACAATGTAAACCCATATCAGACCATTCCTATATATAAACAGGGCTCCAGATAAGAGGTAGTTATTTCAACAAATCAAACATTTTATCACTCATTTCAGCACCAAATCCTATGGTGTTACTACTCATTAGAATCGTCTCGAAGAGACGATTCTAATGAGTAGTGACACCATAGGGTTTAATTCAGAAATAAAGATTTTAAGTTTTGAAAAACTACTCTTATCTGTTGCTCTGTATAAAGGAATGTAGTGATCAGAGTTTGCATTGTTTCATTGTAGGAATTCTAGTTTGGCATGAATGAGTCTGCACTCTTTCCCTTGAAATGATTTCCTTATTCTATAAGCCAGTGTGATAGTTCAGATGATAAATGTTTAATATATAAAATATTCAGCGGGAGAAGGGTCAAAGCTTGGTAAAACATTGAAGATTGATGTTTTGGATCCGAGTAATTTTCTTTTATTTGTTTCAAAAGGTTCATTTGTTCTCAGCAGACATTGTGTCAAATTACGAACAAACTAATGTCAGAAGTTGTTTTGTGACTATAGACTTACTGGCATCTCTTGCATAACGGATATTGAGAAACCTTGGAATAAGCTTTGTCCCTAACTGAACCTGAAAAGATTTACGAGAGAATGATTTGTGAGAACTTACAATAAATTCAAAACCATTCCGATTGCTAAGAACTGCTGTTTTTGTTTAATCCATAGCAAACATATAATTCTAAACCTTTATAAATATAGGTTATCAATGTATATCTCTATATTAATCCAATGAATGAATGGTGTTTTACGGCCCATCGACATTAATCCAACAAATTTTCTGCCAAAAATATATGCACCTGTTGCTGGACAGTTCAATATAAAATATTTCCTGTATAAAATCTGCATCATTTCATCAACAACATATTTTTTGGGTAGTTATCAACATTTCATTCCCATTAATTACCCAATGAACCAATTAATAACGCAGTGAGGATACCCTATCAATATCCTATTAATTTTTTTATAAAATGCATTCATTCTGAAGGTCACTTGACCTTTCCTATTTCACACTGACAGCTATTTAAAATATGTGAATGCTTCATGTAGAAGAGGGCAACATTTGGAAAATAGCTTAACCCTTAGCCCGCCAAATAAATTGTGCTTCAAAGTTGCTCAAAATTGCTGAAAATGTTGTCCGAGTGTCAAACAGCTTGGATCCGGATGAGATGCCGAGTTACTCGGCGTCTCATCCGGATCCAAGCTGTTTGCATATGGAGCTATAGTCGTGAGTGGCAGGCTAAGGGTTAACTGTGAGATATTCATCTATACACTATCATTAAGCCATTAATGCCTATCACCCCACAAGTAGACATAAAATAACAAACACCATAGACACTGACAAGATACTGAAATTTGCGACATCTGCACTGTTTGCTATTTCATATGAAATGATCTGTTGTATGGACAAACACTGCAGTGTCTTCTAAGACAATTGTCTTGTGCATCTGTAATGAAATCATCCAGCAAGCCCATAGGAAGAGTTCCTTGCAATACCCAGGCATAAATGATATCACTGTTAATGTTTTATATTAAAATTTGTTTGCCTTCATATCAAAATGTTGTTTGCTCTCAGGAGCTGTCTAATCTGGGTCTACATTGTTTTCCAAAAGCGGCAATATACACTAATAGCAGGCGGAGGTCCCGGTTATCAATATTCATGTTGTCAAAAGTTGATAAATGTTCCAAAGGGAGATCAATTTATTCAAACTGATGTGAAAAGAGACACCACAATGCTGTTCAGATTAGTTTCCCAGAATAGTAGTTACAGCTAAATATCTCAATTCTGTTAATTCAAACATAACTGTATTTTAAAGCTAAAATGTGGCTATTCCATGTTTTAACTTTTAATATACAGGTACGTTTGACAGAATTGAGTTTGATTTATCCAGTTAGCTGTTGAAAAATAGGTGAAATTGACAAAAACATGTTAAAGTGGATGCATGTGTAGCAGATAAGTTGCACAAGCTTACTGGTAACTATTACCATGCTAGCAGTGGATATGTTCCACTGTGATTACCTTTGAAAACAGTTTGGATCCAGATGAGACGCCACATAACAGCGTCTCATCAAGATCCAACTATTTGACACTGACCCTTTTTTAAAAATATTTTGTTGAACAAATCTATTATTCAAACAGAAGCAGGCGACAATTGTTGCAGACCAAAAACTTACCCAGCATGCAAAGTGTTAAATGTGGTGCAAGACTGTTCTTCCTATATTGATTGATTCCCTTTAAAACAGGGATAAACGAATACAGTCATACTTGTGTTGATAAGTTTATTCTGTGACGAAATGTAGGCAGTCTTTTCAAACACAGGCATTACATACATTAATGCAGAAATCTCAAACAAAGAGCTAATTATTAGTTTCTGCGATTAACAGTAATGTGTCCATGTAGGAATCTCTACAATGTTTCGACATAATAAAATTATGGGGTTTAAGTAACTGCTAAACACTGATTGACTGTATCTTTCGCTAGACTTATCTCATATGGGAATATCTTATTGCTGTATATGGAATTTCAAGTGTCAAATTCATAAAACTGATCTTTTGTGTGAAATCAAAATTTCTTTTAAGCCTTTCCTTCATTGCCAAAAGTGTAAATCACTTAATTATGTCCATCTTTGTTTTAGGCAAGATCTTCGATAACTGCTGGAAGCAAGATGATCATAAAGCAGAAAGCTACTTTAACTCTTTCCTCCCTGAAATATTAAATGGACAAATCCAGTTTCCAATTTGTAGTCTAGTCCATTTCTGACTTTAAGGGTTGTTTTTGTCAATGTTTGGCATAATGACAAACAGTGTAGACCCTGATCAGAGGGCTCCTTTCGGAGCCCTCTGATCTGGGTCTTCACCGTTTGCACAAGACAAGTGTACTATTCGCATGTACACTGTTTGATAATGACGCCTATATGCGGGACTAGGGTTCAAAGGGTTAAGAGCTTTCTGCTTTACTTTCATCTTGCTTTAAAATGCCATGTGCAACTGTATTTAATAGCACCTGTGATTGTTCATTTGTGAGGAGGAAGTGGTAAAGGTTTCTTAGATAATGGCACCTATTCATTAGAAAGGGTTATTGATGCAAGAAATAGGCCATAACCTTTTTGAACATTTCCTAACTCTTGTGGGTTATTAGATTTCCTTGTGGATCATTTTAGTTATAAAAACATGAACCAGTCTACTTGGAATTCTAGGTAGTTTAATAAATACTGGTCTGTATTAGCAAATGGTGTAGACAAGTGGTCACCTGTCTTCAAAACTAGAAACAGGTGTCTTGAAAATTATTCTATGACGGAAATGGGTAAATAGAAGCTTAACTGTACTGCCAATTTAGATGACCTAGACAGGCCTTTGCTATTAGACAACTTAAATAATGGCTATTTGACCAAGCTCTATACAGTCTTTATTTAGTCAGGTTTTAACTCTTTGAATGCTAGGACATGTCCTGTTCGGCAACAACTGTCGTCTGCTACTGTTCTAAAGTAGAATATTCTCTTTTTTTTTCTTCAAAACAGTCAGTGTCAAACAGATCCTGATGAGACTCCGAGTTATGCGTGTCACCAGGATCCAAACTGTTTGCATTTTAGTTAATCACTTTATTGCTATCAGCAAGTAAAAGACCAATAATCGCTATTGATTTAGAGAAAGCCTTTGATATTTTTACCATAAATAAAATTCAGAACTGATCCAGATCTGGTCTATACCTTATTGATGTAATCTGCATTACACTATTCGATGACTCACTACTTTTCTTAGCAACCATTAATGATCAGATATATGGCACCTATTTTTTAAAACTTTTTTTTAAAATTTAAATACAAAATAATGAAAGCTGAGGACGTTTTTTGTTTTACCAGTCAGTTCAACAGTCTGGAACTATTCTCCTGTATAAAAACTATTTGATAATTCAAAACTTTACTAAACAATTATACCCAATATCAGATGGTATATAATTATTTTTTCATTGAAACCTTTTTCAAATCTAAATACATGTACGAAATAACGAAAGCAGAGGACATTTTTTTTATTTTACGGTCGATCCAACAGTCTGGAACCATTCCCCTATACAATCAAAGGAACATGTTTGACAAAAAGCCTGGCTTCATTACCAACTTCCTGTGGGAAATTGAACCTACTGTTGCATAATGGTGGAAATTAATATTGTCACATGTAAACAAAACCTTCACACTCAAAATAAACTTAACCCATTGTAATCCGGTCAATGATATCGAACCACCTTCGAAACAGTTTTGGATCAAGATCAGGCCCCACATAAGTGGGACCTGATCTGGATCCAAACTGTTTGGAAATTAGTTTTATCTTTAAACAAGTTAAGTACAAAGTGATATTGTTTGACAATTTTGTGCAGAATGATGTTTAGACCGATAACCAGCATCTAGATAGAACAGGGTTAAATAGGAATGTGACAGAAGATCGAAGGGAACCAGTTATGTAAAGAAGGCCCTGGCAAACACAGACAATGTGCTTCTGACATGTCCTGATTAATTTCCAAATGTTCAACAGGAATAAAAGCAAACACAACTGATAAGCAGATTATTTCTCCGTAGGATGCGTTTTCCATGTTCAAATTTAAATAATGATTTCACTCTCACGATGTCTTTGAACCTATCTGTGAGGATCTTTTTGATAACAGCTATTTTTCTCGCTGTTGGTCGTCCATGTTAGAGCTACGTTTTCTACGGTAAAAGTGCTGGGTAGTTAAGAAGACAATTATTTCCAATGGATTTGACACGTCTTGTGATTTATGGGCTTTCGGGCTGCTATCATTCTGACAGATTAGAGGGAGTAAACTGAACAAATCCAACATTTTCTCACTCATATCTGCACCAAATCCTATGGTGTAAGTACTTTATGGGTAGTTACACCATAGGGTTAAATGCAGAAATAAAGATTTTAATTTTGAAATACTCTCCTTATCTGCAACTCTTTATTGAGCTGAAGCAATAAAAGGGTTCTTGGAGATAAGAGGAAGTCAACTTAATTGTTGTAATATTTTAATCTTTATGGCTCCAATATTTACTAAGCCCCATGTTGTGACTATACTCATTAACCCTGCTCCTGCTAATATTGTATATTGATGCTTTATGAAAACAGATAAGGCTGATCAGACTCTGCACTGTTTTCTTATAGGATCTGTCTGACATGAGTCTGCTCTTTCCTAGGGAAATACAATGTATTCTTGTTTGTTTTAATTTGTGTCTGTTTCTGCTAACTTTGTGCTAATTGGATGTCCCAGAGAGAGGGAAGCGATTACACTTTTGCATGCCTATAGTACATTGGGACCTGCGATTTTTAAAGTCTCATCCAAAGGAATTGGAAATATTTTTGTTATCTTATTGTTATTAATGTAATAGTAAAGATGGTATATGTTAATAGTGAGCGTAGTTTCATATACATTAAAACCTCTCTAATACGACCATTCAAACGATCGAGGGTGAATTGATTGTTTAAAAGACAGGTAACAGCTTAAAGCAAGGTGACAGTATACATTTGTTTCATAGGTACTGAGGGAACAGTCAAATCATTGACCCGAGGTAGCAGGGAAGACCTTGAGAACTGTTGCCCGAGGCCAACGGCCGAGGGCAACAGTTCTCAAGGTCTTCCCTGCTACCGAGGGACAATGGTTTGACTGTTCCCGAAGTAACTATCAAACAAATGATTTATTACCTGACTCTCTATTTAAGCCAGGCTGAATGAATGACTAGATCTAGATCTATCTAGATATACAAGATTTGAACACCACGTATTTATAAATTCTAGAGATGATCTTACGTGTATATTTAATCTTAATTCAATTCAATACAACAACTGAATGTGAACATCACTGTTTTGTAAAGAAAACTGTCTAATATATTCATATTTTCAATTAGAATTGAATTATTATTGTTTCTTATTGACACTTTGTCGAAATTACGTCATGTATAATATGACGTCATTTATTTTGTAACGTCATAATTTGTTTTAAAAAAGGAAGACGTTAGAAGCGGTTTATCGCTTTTATTCGGAGTTACTCTTAATTTTAGGTCTAGAACTATATAGCCTTTTAAGGGGATTGTTCGGGAGAGAAAAAAATGATCCGATCAACTCCGCAAAAGGCTAGATCTTTAAACAAAAATCTGTATCATAAAGACGCCTTATTTGGTCCCGCGATGCAGAAAAGTTTTGCGCACCATTTTCGCGCATGTAACAGTGCTATGTAACAGTCAACTGTTGCCCGCTGGCCTCAGTCTGGTAAATATTTCGGAAAACAGTCAAAAATGCTTAATATTCACTTAAATAGAGAGTCAGGTAATAATAGTAAATGAGCTTTCTGTTTTACTGTCATCTAGTTCTAAGCTGTAGGGTTTAATTCAGAAATAAAGATTTTAGTTTTTGAAATACCCCCCTTTATAATATCTGGAGCCCTGCTGTTTGCAAAGGATGTATATATAAGGTTTCGATCAGCCTTACAAGAGTTAATAGATCATGCACTGAATTTGAAACAACAGACTCGACCTTTTGAAACAAACATTCTGAGATTTAGCATATACAGTCAAACCTGTCTGAACGGTCACCTCCGAACAACGGTCACCTGTCAACAACGGCCAGTCTGAATTCCTTCTTAATTGACCTCTGAATAACGGTCTCCTGCCGACCGCGGCCAACGGTCACTTAAACTGGCTCTTTTTGACACGTTTTACCCCAAACAGCGGCCAGGCTGAGACACAGAGGTGTCACCTGCCGATCGTGGCCGGCGGTCACTAATTCGGCTGTTTTTAACACCTCTTACAGCAGCCAAATAACACGATTGAATGGGTGCAATTTCGCCAATGTCGGCCGCCATCTTTGTTATGGATGCGCTTGGTTATATAATTGGAAGCAAATTCTAAGGTGCTAATGACAGTTTGCAACCGACTTTTGGGTTTAAAATAAGCCACATTATGATGAAAGAATTTAAAAAAAAATGTTTGTTTTTATATGTTGGCTAATTAATATTGAAGATGTCCGTTGCTGCTTATGTTTGTATGATTGTTTATAATCACGTTGTCCAGATTAAACAAATGATTTGGGGATTTCTAAAATGGCCTTATCCAGATTAGTCATTGGTGATTAATTGTTTTGTTTTGATGTAAGAAACCTTGGCAGATACGAAATCATGAAATAAAAAAGTCATTTCTAGTTTAATCATTACGCTTTAAAAAGTTGTCTCAGTTCCGAAGTTAAGCAACGTTCTGTGCGGTTAATAACTGGATGGGTGACCGGCGAAGTTAAGCAACGTTCTGCGCGGGTAATAACTGGATGGGTGACCGGCCCGGTACACGTTACAAAGTCAAAGATAAATTGGAAAATTAACAATGCCGTCTACTCTAGTCGATGAAGTTTCCGAGTTACTGTCGCTGAGCGGGTAAAGGTGCTAAAACCAACAGACTGTGCTATAGATTCTAATATTCAACAACTGCCGTCATATCACATCAACATTTATGTTCGGCAATGTCCGTGTTTTAGTCATAACCTCATTATCATAAATTGCGTCCTTATCAAATAAATTTACACCAGCAATAAATTCACGGTGTATTGTGAGTGTTTCCATTGAAATGAAGAAAACCCCAGTACATTTAAGAATCAGAGCAACAAATTAATCATTCAGACAAGCAAATAATGAAAATATCGGCTTTTGAAAAGTCCTTCGTTCTTATTAAACGAGATGATTTCGAAGCTATTCGTCCTTTGAGTTACCCTCCCTTTTCCGTATTTTCTCGAAAGCGGCGATGGAACATCATTCAAATATCCATATCTACATGTACCAATCAAAATGAGAAAATGCGATCACGTGACCAAAACCCTTCAGAGTTTGCTATCTACCGAGACATTTACTTTTAACATGGATATCCGTTCAAAAGAAAGATGATGGCCGTGATATTTATTGAAACTTCAAAGACTCTGAATTCTTAAGCAAATAAATATTTTTAATATTTAAATAGATAAATAACTTAGAGTTTAAAGGTATCAAATGTTTCTCTTTCATTACTTGCGTACTTGTACTGTCCCTTGTAGATATAAAATTCAGTACATGTAGTTGATGAAAACTTAGCCATTTAGCACACCTGCGAACAACAGCCACCTGTGAACAACGGCCAGTTTTGCTAGTTCCCACAGGTGGCTGTTAATTGTTCACAGGTTTGACTGTATATAACTAGTAAGACTTATCAATTGAATCTTGACCAAATGCCTTCAAGTTACTCAGCATCTGAACTGGATCCAAATTATTTGCAAATGGTACACTCAAGCCACACTTTTGCACAATTATGTGTACATTTCATACTGTCATCCATTGAAGATGAACAATTCAGGTTTGAAATTGGCATAAAAGGGTCAACTCTAACAATCCTTTGGATATAACAGATTTTTGGGTCTTTAAATTATCAAGTGATTTAAATGCTCTCACTTTCCCAACCTCTATAGTTCACATAGAGACAAAATATATAGTTATGGTGGTGCACATGTATCACCAACTTGAACCGACCACCTCTGACCTTGAGGTGGGTGTACTACAGCATGGCACTGAAGGTTTGCAGGGAATTTTTACAGTCATTTATAATGTGGCGGCATTGCCAGTGCTCCGGGATCATCCATCACTGTCACCATGCTAACCGTTACCACTAGGAACCTTGGAACATTTCACTTAAGGAACTGAGAACTGAAAGACAAAACAAGCAGCCAATTTCACCGGACCAGCTGATTCATTTATTCCAATTATAGACACAGAAAAGTTACGCTAATACGACCACTCATATTAGGGCTTGTAATTGGTGTTTAATGCAGGTGCTTGTTTAAGCAGGATGGAAGTAAAGCAAAAAGTTCCTGTAGGAGCTTTTTGCTTTACTTTCATCCTGCTTTAAGTTGAAACCTGTTTTAAATGTCATAAATGTGTCTTCGTTTCCATGGTTACAATGGTGGGTGTTTACTGTATTATTCAAACCCCAACTGATGAGAAAATACACCAAGTTTTTGCCATTCCAATTTTAAGAAATCACTAGAGGCAATTTACTGGGTGGCATGAGGAAATTGGAATTACTGAAATGATGATAAATTGTTTGAATCTCAAAAATAGCATCACTTAATATCATCATATAATTGATATCTATAAAATAACCCTATATTACCCCCACTGTTCTTGCTGAGCTACTAACAACTAAACTACTATAACAAGTTTCATCAATGGGTTGCTAGGATAGTCATGTAGTACAGCAACTCAGATACTGAGAAAATGGTTTTCTTGAGAAACTAGCCATCCCGACATACTGTTTAAGCTTTAACTTTTCTATTGTTGTACTTGTTTCCAATCGATAAGTATGTCAGACACATTAGGCTACCAGATGGCATTCCATATAATCAGTTAAAATATTTAGCCCTTTCCCCCATAGAAGCGCTTTTTAGCGAATATAATTTATTCCTCCGCTGTAGAAAATAGTTCCAATTTATACAGTAATGAATATATATTATAGGGAATATTTTCTATATTCTAGCACATGATAGCTTAAAACAGGCTGAAAGTAAAGCAGAATGCGCCTTAAGGCGCATTCTGCTTTACTTTCAACCTGCTTTAAGTAGTCGCCTATCTTCAATACTAGAAGTAGGCTATCAGGTAAAGGGTTAAGATGACAACTTACAGCAATTCATATTCAGGACTTCAGGTGGAACTACCTTCAGGTAAAAAAGGCATATTTATGCAGTAATGTATGAGCTAAATGACTAGGATACTTTTTAATTCCATCTTTATAAAGTTTAACACAACCACTTATCCAGTAAACCTTATACTTACTATAAACACTCTTCAATTTTATCAAATATTTAAAGACTATCTGAATTTCTTTTTCAAACAAAAAAACAACCCAGGTGTTATCCAAAAGGATTGCATGATCATAAATGAGTATTTTGTGTTGAGGTTAATGGGGCTGTTATCTGAAAACAGCAAAACCAATCTTGTGCAATTGTCGCCATTTCAATAATCATTGGAACACAATGGAAAAGTCAAACTAAATTCAATTATTCCCAGTTTTAAAGAATGGACTTGGTCTGACAGAGTGTCCTTATTGGTTGGTTTGATAATAAATTGTATCTTTAATCAGATTTCAAAGACAAAAAAACAATATTATAATACAGAGAAAAAACAATTAGTAAATGACTTTTTTGCCAATCAAGTTGTATTTAAGTTTTAATATCATACATCAAGCAACAAAAACACTAAGACTCGGATAGTAGAGCTTTTAACAAAGCAATCTGGTGAATGACCCATTATACTCCATAAATACATATTTTTATGCATTTATTTTACTCCTCATCCAAAGAAAATAATTCCACTTAATTTATACAGTCATAAATATGCAACACAAGAAATGTTCTATATCCCAGGAGACGGTAGTTTAAACCTGGGGTTAAATGTGATATTCAATTTTACTTTCAACCTATTTAAAGTGGTCATATGTCTTCAAATCTAGAAACAGGTTATGGGGTAAAGGGTTTATATTAAATTACACACTACAGAAAAGGATCCAACAATGGGGGTATACCCAGATCAGTTTTTCTAGAGGAGCCATAGGAGTCTGCATGATAATGTTAATCCATTTGTGCCTTAGCGTCCTACAAAAGGGACATAGGCAAACAGAGTAGATTCTGATCAGACACCGCATAATGCGGTGTCTGATCAGAGTCTACACTGTTGGCTAATATATAAACAATATGACAATAACAACAATTTTTTCTCCTGCTGAATATTCATACATTAAACTCTGTCAACTATGAACATCTATCATTCTGGGACCCGTTTCATAAAACTTCGTACGAAAAAACCGGTCGTAAGTCAAAACTTTAAAATACATTTAATTTCTTATTTCTCTATCTAATCCTGTCTTGTGATATCTCTTTGGAATCGTCTTGAAAAGACGATTCCGAAGAGATATCATAAGACAGGATTAGATGGAGAAATAAGTAATAATTGAGATTTTATAATATGACTTACGACAACATTTGTCGTACGAAGTTTTATGAAACGGTCCCCAGAAATTTAGTTGTTGTTTGATCTGGGTCTACTCAGCACCCAAATATATGCTCGTGCATAGTTCTGTTTGCCTACGTATCAGTTGATGAAAATGGAAAATCACTCTACATAGAGTATGGATATTAACCAAAATTGGTTAATGTCATTATGGGAAATTGACTACCTAGATCTCTAGTAGTTGTTCAAGAAAGTGTGCTAAAGCTGTGAAATTATCTTTAAATAGGTTACTTAACTCTTTCCTCCCTGAAACTTTAAATGGATAATTCCAGTTTCCATTTTAATCTAGTCCATTTCTGACATTTAAGGGTTGTTTTTGTCAATGTTTGGCATTATGACAAACAGTGAAGACCCTGATCAGAGGGCTCCTTTTGGAGCCCTCTGATCTGGGTCATCACTGTTTGCACAAGACAAGTATTCTATTCACATGTACACTGTTTGAAAAGGATGTCTATATGCGGGACTAGGGTTCAAAGGGTTAAAGTGTATTGTGTCTATGTATGGACATGTCAGCCATTACTGGGACTGTCCGAAAGGTTATATTTGTTTTAGTGGGGGTGGTTTTTTTTGTCATAAGTATATTTAAGTCTCTATCATTTCTAATAAATGAGGTTTGACTGTACAATTTTTTTATGTTATGAAACCTACTGCATGCATTCATAAAAAGACCCGTCTCACACATTCAAAACTTATGAGTTATTTTTCAAGTATTCTTCACCCATACAAAAGATATACTAGAAATTCCAATAGGTCCATGAAATTTATATGTCTACTATGCAAATGTGAGCAATGTAAATTAAACTTTCTCACAAAGAAACCTTAGAAACAGCCAATGAACGCTAAAAAGGCATTCAATACAAGAAAACAGATACATCTATTAACATACAATAAACACATACCCTTGGGTTTGTGACTGGAAATTTTGATCTGCATACAAATCTGCTTGGGAGTAAAATAACAGTGACTTATGAGACTGATGCTACTTCTGTATGAGAGAATAATGATTCAATGTCCCTATGTTGAATGTCAGGCCCATAATGGAGCTCATATACTACAACACAATCAGGGCTCCTGATAACGGGGAGTAAACTGAACAAATCCAACATTTTCTCTCTCAATTTAGCACCAAATCTTATGGTGTTACTACTCATTAGAATCGTCTTTTCGAGACAATTCTAATGAGTAGTGACACCATAGGGTTTAAAGCAGAAATAAAGATTTTAGTTTTCGAAATAATCCCCTTATTTGGAGTCCTGTACAACACAATCACATTCTTGGATGTCCACACACATCTATGTAAAATAGCCACTCAATGATGGATTAGCAGACTTTCATGAAGATGGCAGCTAAATGCAGGGCAAGAGTACAGTCAAATATGTAATAAGTGACCTTCCTCTGAAGAAACATACAGGTAATCAAAGACAGTTGAATACTAAATGCAGGATAAATGTATTCTACAGAAAGCTCCTGTATTTAGCAAATATCTTTATAATATACTGCTATTATGGTCATCATTAAATAAATGGTTGCTTAATACTGGTTTGACTGTAAAATAAAAAGCTCCTAACAACAATGACAAAAAAATTTCACTTTTCTTTGAAACAACATGAAAGTCAAACAATAATATTCACATTTCTTTGAAACAGTATGAAAGTTAACCCTTTACCTGATAGCCTATTTCAAGTATTGAATACAGGTGACTACTTAAAACAGGTTGAAAGTAAAGCAGAATGCGCCTTAAGGCGCATTCTGCTTTACTTTCAGCCTGCTTTAAGCCATTACCTGCTAGAATAAGGAAATTATTAAATATGACACATATTCATTACGGTATATATTGGAACTATTTTCTTCAGCGGAGGAATAAATTAAATACGCTAAAAGTCGCTTCTATAAGGGAAAGGGTTAAACAACAATATTTCACATTTCTTTGAAACAGCATGAAATTCAAATAATATTTCACATTTCTTTGAAACAACATGAAAGTCAAACAACAACATTTCATAAACAGCATGAAAGTCAAACAACATTATTTCACATTTCTTTGAAACAGCATGAAAGTCAAACAATGCATGAAGTCAAACAACAACATTATTTCATATTCTTTGTAAACAGCATCGGAACGATAGAAAACATTATCACAAAATGTTATTTCTTTAGATGCAATGCATGTATACAATATTCAATTATCCTGTGACATTAAGTTTTAGAAGTATAGCAGGTTTGATCTTATCATAATAACATTTTTTGACATTTCTTTGAAACATAATGATTGTCAAGCTTCAACATTATTTCACATTTCTCTTAGTGTAAGCAAAGAGGAACACATTTCTTTGTAGTAGCATCTGAATAGCAGGAAATAAATATCATCGCAATTATTATCTTCAGGGATCCAGATAAAAGGGAGTAAACCAAACAAATCCAACATTTTCTGACTCATTTAAGCACCAAAATCTTTGGTGTTACTACTCTTGGAGACAATTCTAATGAGTAGTTACACCATAGGGTTTAATGCAGAAATAAAGATTTTATGTTTTGAAATAATCCTCTTATCTGGAGCCCTGAATACAGTATCACAATATTATCTTGACAGATATTTTCTGTAGATACAGTACAGTTGAACTTCAATATCTCGAACTCGGTTAGGTCGAACATACCCGTATTTCAAAGTTAAAACGTGGCTTAGCCACATTTTAACTTTGAAATACGGGTATGTTTGACTTAAGGGTGTATCAATGTCATGACTTTGGGAAACTTTCAAAGTATATGAAAACACTCTATGATGGTTTTGTATTGAAGAGCTATTTAAGATGAATGAAAAAATAGAAAAAGTGTACATTTTGGTGAACAACAGTTGGCTCTACGGCCATGTAAAATTTACCCCACCCACTTCCTCTTATTTTGTCCTTTTCAAACAGCCCGCTTCAATAAAATCCATTTTAAATGAAAACAAATATGATAATTTGGTTTTGTGTTATTTATTTCCTATCTATGGTAGTATTTCTTCATACAAAAACTAATTTAAGAAAAACAAGACTGCGCGTTCAATAAACGCTTATGCCCCCAGTGGCATCCTTGACAATATATTCTGAATCTTTTCTAAGTCCAAATTAGGTCAAGGTCGGGTCAAACTGAGCTTGGGTATTATTGGTGAGTTGGTAATGGTTCGAGGCAACAACTGTATAAGTATCAAAGCATTGTAGTCAGTTGTGTTGATGCTAGACGAAACGGTAAAATCTAGTTAACCAAGAAATAGCCTATTTAAAGTTTTCTAAGTCCAAATTAGGTCAAGGTCAAGGTCAAAATCAAAGTTTGGTGATATTGGTGAGTTGGTAATGGTCCAAGGCAACAACTGTATAAGTATCAAAGCATTGTAGTAAGTTGTGTTGATGCTAGACGAAACGGTAAAATCTAGTTAACCAAGAAATAGCCTATTTAAAATATTCTAAGTCCAAATTAGGTCAAGGTCAAGGTCAAAATTTAAGTTTGGTGATATTGGTGGATAGGGAATGGTCCAAGGCAACAACTGTATAAGTATCCAAGCATTTGGATAAGCGGTGTTGATGCTAGAAGAAACGGTAAAATCTACTTAACCTTGTTACGGACACACACACGGACGGACGGACGGACGGACGGACGGACGGACAGGACGATTACTATATGCCCCGCATCTGTCGATGCTGGGGGCATAAAAAGGCACCAAATATGAAATTTATAAAGCTCTAAATTGCATCGATATGGTACTTTTTTGTAAATGTTGTAAGGGGAGATAACTCTTTTTACTTAAATAACTCAAAATTTTCAACACTGACCTTTCAATTTCTTTTCATATTTTGAACTGCCTTAGCATGGGCTTTCATCTGGTAGAATATAAGAAAAAGTTAAATACTAGAACTATTTCATTTTCAAACTTTTTTACTTTTTTTCATAAAATAAAAAATCTAATAAAATCATGCCCTTTACAAAGCATATTTTTGATATTCAAGGATCGATATTGTTCATACCTGGTGCCTGCTTTGTCTAAATTTGGTTTCTATATGTGAAAATACCACCATAGACATGAAATAAATAATGGAAACCCAAATTATCATGTTTGTTTTGTTTCGAAATAAATTTTACTGAAGCTTGTACCCTGAATGGGTAAAATTTGAAAAAAAAAGTCCAAATTTGACATACCTTTTTCAAATCGCTGTAGCTCAAAAACAAGGACACCACCATATATTTTTTTTTTCATTTTTTCATTCATCATAAACAGCTCTTCCAAAAAAACAATGTTAGAAAAAAAGTTAAATACTTTGAAAAAAAGGCTTATGACATTGATACACCCTTAACTGATCATGAAATAATGCAATTCATGTGTCAACAAATCAGATAGCTCGAATTAAGTGAGTTCAAGATATCGAAGTTCAACTGTACATGTATACCATATTCAATCATCCTCTGGCATTAATGACAGAGAATTGCATCCTGGTAAACACAAGCATATAGATAAAACAGCCAAGAGCTACATGTACTGAGCTGAACCATCAATTCAAAATGACTAAATAATTCAAGAATTTCAAGAATAACAATGCGAAGTAGACTTTCAGTCTCTGTATTCAAATTAAATGTTCCTTAACTTATATATCATACAGTTTCAAAATGGGCACATTGAGATTTCAAGTAATGATTGCATTTTAAATAGCCATGTTCCTGTATAGATAAGGAAAGCACATTTATTTTGAAAACTGAATTTCTGAAACCTCCATCAAAATATTTAGTTGTTACTGTAACCCATTAACATAGTCTCAAAGAGACAATGCTAATAATTCGTCATCACATTGTGTTTGGTTGAGACTTTTTATAGTAACTGCCGCAGAAATCCATATATCTATACAAAACCCTATGTTGTGACTACTACATGGAACCAGCTTTGAAGAAACAATTCTTATGAGTAGTAACACCATTTGGTTGAGACATAATTATATGGAAACATTTTTGAGATGTTAAAACTTAATGTTCTCCCTTGAATATGAAGGCTTGTAATTTGTAATTGGCTGGAATGTCAAGACCTCAATGATAGATATATGAGCTTTCTGTTAGATGCCTTTTACCTCCACAAGATCAAGATAAGATGGAGTAAACAGAGCAAATCCAGCATTTTCTCACTCATTTCAGCACAAAATCCTATGGTGTAACTACTCATTAGAATCGTCTCAAAGAGACGATTCTAATGAGTAGTGACACCATAGGGTTTAATGCAGAAATAAAGATTTAAGTTTTTAAAATACGCCCCTTGTCTGCCTCCATCAAATCATTATGTACCTAGCCTGAATCATCTCAATCTAAGAAAGGTTTCTGATGAGTCAAGTCACAACACGGGGTTGGTTGAGGTATAAAAGAGAAAATGTTTGTTTTTTAATGTTCAGCCTTTTGACGGAATGTCACGGCTTCTGAATGATTAATATTTATAGCACAAGTTTTCTGCTAGTTTTTACGTTACTCTATTATTAATTCAAAAGCCAAGAAAAAATTGTTCATTTGTTTCTCACCAGACACACATAGCTCAAAGGAAACACTTTGCTGACTTAAGTCGTGAAAACTGAACACCTTTGTAAAATGATGAGCTCATGGTCCATCACCTTTGTCTGGGCAGGTTAAATTATTGTTTGCAATTCCCTCTAACTGTTGCCATGGAAATGCAATGTTGAAAACATTTGAAAACAGTCTTGATCCTGATCAGGCCCTATTAAACATGGGGCCTGAGTGGGATCCTAACTGTTTGGCAATCAGATCGAATAATTATATGAAAATACATGTATAGAAAAAAAGAGTTATTTTCAGAATTTAAGCAAATATCAAATTTGAGAAGATGGTATCTATTCAAGAATTAAACGTTAGGTCAAGTTGGAAGTTTCAGTGAAAATAAGTAACGTGGCAAGCTAACAGTGAAAATAAAATGTCTGGCTGTGAAAAGTCTTGAAATTTTAATGTCTGGTCCAAATTAACTCTTTGCATGCTTGAGGGGAACCTTTTGAAAATTGTAAACATCTTTGGCAAACAGTTTGGATTCAGATCAGGTCCACTGAATGTGGTTCCTGATCTGGACCCAAATATTTTGAAACTCAGATCCAATTTCTTCAAAACTGATGTTGAAAACCAACACTTTACTAGGACATCTACGACAATACTTATAATAACACAAGGAAATTTGCTCAAGACAAAAACTGACAGGCATGGTGTAAGAGTAGGTGAGACCTTAAATTAATGTACAGACTGAAAAAATACATTAGTTATGTTTCTAAATCAAATGATGATTCCGATAGAAACAATACACACATAGAAATGGCTAAATATGGTTACTGTTTTATCTTTAACCCATTACCCTATAGCCTATTTCTAGTATTGAAGACAGGACTACTTAAAGCAGGTTGAAAGTAAAGCAGAATGTGCCTTAAGGCACATTCTGCTTTACTTTCAGCCTGCTTTAAGCTAATATCTACTAGAATATAGAAACTATTTCTTATGATTCTTATTTGTAACAGTATAAATTGGAACTATTTTCTTCAGTAGAGGAATAAATTAACGGCATAAAAAGGCGTATTTATGGGGTAATGGGTTAACAATTCTTTTTTTTAAACAATTTAAGAATTACTAGTATGTCAAAAAGAATTAATATGCCCTTCAAACATTGAAAGAATGGCAGACTCTAGTACAGTAAGACCCCTCTATTACGACAACTAAATTGTGTGAGTTATTAGATGTTTCAGATAGGTGACTGCTTAAAGCAAGGTGACCGTAAAACAGAAAGCTCCTTAAGGAGCTTTCTGTTTTACGGTCAGCTTGCTTTATGGTGTCACCTGACTTATATACAATGAATAAGCCTTCTTTTAAGTGGTCTAACTTTAAGCTGTAACCTGTCTTTTATACAATCTATTAGCTTTCCTTTAAGTGGTTGTAATAGAGAGAATATACCGTTACCTTGCTTTAAGCTGTATATAACTCAATAGATTTAACCTTATTTTTAATGGTCATTATAGAGAGGTATTACTGTATATATGTATATATTATGTTATAAACATTAATTTATCTACTTTTCCAACCATTTACATACATCCCCTGTAAATAGTTTTAGCAGTGAAAGGGTTAATTATAGTGCTTGTCAATTTGACAATGTTTTATTATAGAAAATATGTACAGATGCTATTTTTGCAGGCAAAAATAAATCTTCAACACTACAAGCACACAGTGCAATCTACTCCTCCAATGAATACATTTAGCACACAATATCACTCAGAACCGGTATACTTTGATAATCACAAATCCAGAAGCAACAAAAAATATTAAATTGTTTAATAATTAAACCTGGTGTAATTGAAAAGACAAAAACACCTGGAATATATACTCTCAACATTGATAATCCAATCAGACATGGAATTGCGTTGTTAGCATTTAATATATGTTGATTTTCCAAATTTAACCCTTATCCTACCAAGTGAAACTTGCTTGGACATTTCATAGTTTGTGTCTGAATAAGACCTTGAATCCACCCAAATAGTTTAGAGTTTCAGATTCAAGAATAATCTTTAACTCTTTAGTTTGGCTTCCAGCTTCTGCCAGAATGGCAGAAGCTGGGAGCCAAAACTAAAGTGTTCAAGATTATTCTTGAGTTTCCAGCCTAATTAAGTCTGTGTGTTAAATGTGGTCTAACCCTTGCACCTGATAGGAAACACAACATGGGATTATATCTAAGAATTAAACCTTTAAAACTGCTTACATTTATTTTTGAAAAACAAACCATACAAAAATTTAATTTTAAAACTTTGAAACAGAATCTGTTCTAGCAGGCTAAAGGACTGATTCATTAATGGAATAATTGGTTGAATATGTACAGCTTATTTCTTTTTGCTAATGTAGTTTTTCTTTGGTAATACACTTAACCATGAGAAGAATCTGAATATAAAAACAAAAACACTTTAATCAATCATGTTTTCTGGCATGTTTATTTGCTCAACAAAAATGCTGTCTATGTTCAAATGCATTTTGCAGAACTATGCTGTCTTTTTTCAAACATAAATTGAGTAAATAACTACAACGGGTATAGCTATTAAGACTCGATACCTGTTAACATTTTTTTTATAAACAGATGCTGAATTATTTGGTATCTGAGTAGAACCAAAACAATTTCACACTTAGACCTATGTCATTTTTTGGGGGAAAAAAGGCCATGATTGTGCAGTGCAGTTTAAAACTTTAGCAAGCAATGATTTAACGAGGTCCCAAAAGAAAACCCTGCATCCTAACAAGCACAACTCACTTTCAGAACTTATATTTGCATGCTGCCTGTGAATTCTTAAAACTATTGGTGCCCTTTGAAAACAGTTTGGATCCAGGTTGTTATTAGGCATCAAAGCTCACGAAAGAACACAAGAAATTACCAAGCATAAAGAAGACTTGGACCAAGATTAGCTAGGCTGAAAGCGAATATAAACTCACAAGCTCAGCAAAACTGTTTTGTTTTTTATTTAAACGCAATTAAATCGACATTGAGTAAAATGTAGCAGAACATAAACACATTGGTTTTATGGAGCAGACAGGATCATGACAGAATAAGGGTGTGAAGCACAGTCAATATAGAATTTTAGAAAGTGACAATCCATGAAAAATGGCATCACTGCATTGCAGGCTTGAACCGTGGCAGTTTATTTTCTGTTTTGTCTTCCAATTCATCAAAATTACCGATGAAGTACAGAGCATCCTGTCTCCTGCACTCTCTTCCTATCACAGTGGTGTCTCAGTGGGTATTGCAATTTAAGCCCTCTGAAGACTGTGGAGAAAATAATACAGTAACTGTTAAAACTTTGGTTAACCTTTCTCTTGTAAATACTGTATATTGACACTTTTTTTGGAAAACAGTGTAGACCCAATAATTCAGTGTCTCATTGAGATTCAAACTGTTAATTGACACACACATTAATGTTTGTTGTGTCAAATTGTCTTGGATCCTAAAATTTTAACAAGAGCACCGCATTCGGGTGCCAACGCTCATCTGATTTTGAAGATCAGTGAAAAATACAGTAGAATTAAGTAAAAGATCAAGGTCAAGAACATTTGGAAAAATATTTTGGTATTTCTGAATAAGATTTGTCAAGATGAACATTATACCAAAATTGAATATTGTATATGAAAAATTTATCAGGCCAAACCGCATGAAAGCACCATAAAATGATTCTTTTATGTCAACTCGTGCTTCGCTGCCATTCAACAATGGTGGGTGCAACAAAAACTGCTTCGCGCATGCGCAACATATCTCCTTTAAGAATGACTGAAATTTTTTACGATAAAGAATTGAAGAAGTTTGATGACCAATCAATTGCATTCCATTTGTGTTTATTGAAGGTTCCTTTTAACAGGAAAGAACCACCAACAATATAAAAATTTACAACTCAGTTGCAGTAGATTTTCATACATGAGCATTTGCAGAAATTAGTCTTTCACTATATGCAAATGTTTGTCTTCTTTAGAAAGAGTTTAATATCTAGCCCTATTTTTGTATAATTGTATCAATTCAGACCACCAATCATGTTTTTGTATGCAGCAAACTAAATATGCTTGATTAGAGCCAAATTTGACATTCACCATAGAGTTTCAATGCACCCATTTCTTTCTTGAATGACCCAGACAATTTCCTCTCCAATGGAAACCTTTTAGGGGAAATACTGTCAAGTAAGTAAAAAAGGCAAACATAGACATGTCTTGCAAGTCTTGGAATAGTTTTAAACCATCTCCATATCATTGTTTCTAGTGTTAAGTTAATTTGACCCATTACTCCATAGCCTGTTCCTAGTATTGAAGACCCATGACCACTTAAAGTAGGATGAAAGTATAAAGCAGGATGCATCTTAAGGTGCATTAATTCTGCTTCACTTTCATATCTGCTAGCATATAGAAAATATTTCTGGTACTGCACATTCATGACTGTATAATTATATAAATACTGGAACTATTTTTTTCAGTGGAGGAATAAATGAAAAATGTGTATCTATGGAGAAATTGGTTAACCCTTTACTGCACAGCCTGTTCCTAGTTTTGAAGACATGTGACCACTTAAAGCAAGTTGAAAGTAAAGCAGAATGTGCCATAAGGCACATTCTGCTTTACTTTCAGCCTGCTTTAAGCTATCGTCTACTAGGATTTAGAAAATATTTCTTAAGGTATATTTTCATGACTGTATAAATTGTAACTAATTTTTTTCAGCGGAGGAATAAATTTTAAGGCATGAAAATATGTATCTATGGAGAAAATGGTTAAAGATGAGTATTTCAAATACTAATATCATAAGCCTGAAAAGGTTGAGCATGTTCCATTTAGTACCTCTTGTCTGGAACCCAGTAAACACATAAATTTGCCAAATCAATGAAAACTTTATCAATTATATTTGTTGGGAGTCTGGCATCCTGAACTATTGCCACAAATGTGACTGATCATTTTATTAAATCAGAATGCGCCTTCAACCCCATCTATTTTCTGGAGAATGAAGATACAATTATTCCAATCGAGAGCATCAAATTTTCTCCCTAATTTTGTAGATTTGTTAGGCATAGCTAGAAGCCTACAATTACACAGATTTCAGCCCTCAATGTGCCAAAATGTTTCCTGCTTAAAATTAGCACATGGCAATTACCCATCACGGTTACATTTTTCCCCATAGTTCAGGAACATTGCAGTATGCATGTTAATTAATCTGTTTAATCAATGATCTGATTGTAAGTAACCCGGGGATATTTATGGGTTGATACTTTACAAACACCACCCAAACTGTGTATCAAATTGATGCAGCATAATCAGTTTCCACTTAGTGGATCAAACTCTTCCAAACGATTTGTTTCAATGACCGAAAGCTGGATTACATTGCTAGCTTGGAGCATTTTCTAGAGATATTGTGGCATTAAAGCGTGATAATTTAGCCATATTTGTAACTAAATAACACAATCATATTAACGTCCAGGCGTTCTAATGACCAGATTTTCTTTCCAAACCACTCAGCTTTACGTCTTTTTTTCCTGTTGTTATAATTTTATCCCTGGCTATAAAATATCAAGCCATCCTGTTGAACATCTTTTTTTAACTCAAAAGTTATGATGTAACGGGACAGTCTCCATCAGAACAGTCAAATCCTTGCTCCGGCAATGTGAATCTTAACCCTTTGCATGCTGGGTATTTTTTTTTCGTCTGCAATCTTTGTGGTCTGCTATTGTTCAAAAAATAGATTTTTCTGAATTTCTTTGCAAAACATGGTCAGAGTGTCAAACAGTTTGGATCCTGATGAGACACCGCATTATGCGACGTCTCATCTGGATCTAAAGTGTTTGCAAAGGTATTCACTGTGGCAGATTTATCCGCCCCTAGCATGCAAAGAGTTAACTCTTTCAACATTGAGTAACCTTCATGTGCTTCAAAGATCTAAAAATTGGTGTAACTGAAAACTGTTTGGTACCTATATTCAACTTTTCTTGCGTTTTTTGGCCAATAATATATTTGAAGCATATGACAATTCAGAATGATAAGGGATTAATCAATGAAATACCTTTGAATACATAAGTGAATACATAAGTGAATGAAAACCTTGGGTCACAACCAGCCATGCCACCAACCTACGGAAAATCCATAACAAAGTAACACCAAGGAACACAAGTTTGTCATGTAAAATCGGCAGACCGATGGATGTTGGATGTTGCTCTGAAACAACAAACAAACAGTTTGTCAAGAAGCACAAAGACGCAAGTGTGCTGTGCTCCCGATGCACCGAACAGGCAGGTCAAATGTGCTTCTTCTGCGCACCATGAAGTACCCCTATTTCTTCATGCAGTCAATTCAGTTTGCAAATGCTTCCATTGCTATTCACAAGTGCGAGCAACCGGCATCTATCTTACAACCGATGTGCATCTCAGATTTGGGGTTCTTTCCTATAACAACTTAAACATGGACGATGGCCTTGCATGTTCTCTTGCTTCGACGCAATTTAGGCACACTTGCGTCATTGGCATTCATTTCTATGGAAATCACAGTGTTAGTTTCGAATGAATTTGGTTGTTGCAGGGCTCCAGATAAGAGAAAGTAAACTGAATGAATCAAACATTTTCTCACCCTTTTCACTCAAAGAGACGATTCTAATTAGTAGTTACACGATAGGGTTTGATGCACAAATCAAGATTTTAGTTTTTGAAATACTCTCCTTATCTGGAGTCCTGATGTTGTTCATGTTTATGGGCGGTTTGCAGGTTGTAAATTTGGTAAAAAGAATGTGCGACGCCCATGTCAGTTTTGTCGTAGATGTCCTACAACGGGTGGTGTGGTTACCAAGGCTTCAATTTTATTAGGAGAAACAAAATAAGTATTTTTTTAATTGTTTAAAAGGCATGATAATACTGTATTAATTTTAATCCATTCTATGCTGAATATTTCTTAAGGACTATACTACTTTTTAGAAATAACCATCGTATGTTGAATTTATGGGTGTTTGTAGAAAATGTTTTTGGAAAATAAAATTTTAAGCTGTAGACCCTGACAAAGAAACTGTTTGAAACGTTTAATGGTTTCCAGCATAGACTATGGGTGAGGAACAAGACAAGCATTCAGGGGAGAGACAGAGAGTTCTTTCAAATCTGCTGTGTCTGAGGCGTCCCTAAGTCCATCATGAATGTTTAACCCTTAGAAAGCTGAACAAATATTGACAGCTCAAATCCTAGCATTGATTTGGGTTTTTACAGAATTCTTATATGATTGGTCGTGGCATCAAATCCTTATAAAACTGTTTACAAAGACTTATTTTCCTGGGATCAAAGGATTTTAACTCTTAGCATGACTTTGCAGCAAAAGAATCAAAAGGGTCCCTAAAGGAGACCTCTGAACAGGATCTGGGGCCCATTCCATAAAACTTCGTATGACAAATAATGTCATAAGTCAGATTATAAAAGTCTCAATTATAATATATTTCTCCATCTAATCCTGTCTTGTGACATCTCTTTGGAATTGTCTTGAGATGTCACAAGACAGGATTAGATTAAGAAATCAGAAATTAAAATTAGAAATCAGAAATTAAATGACTTTAAAGTTTTGACTTACGACCGTTTTTGTCGTACAAAGTTTTATGAAACTGGCCCCTGCACTTTTAAATATTTTTGAGACAAACCCTGTAAACTGATTCTTTATCTTATTCAGAAAATGGAACAGTTTATTAAATAGGATCCAAATTACAATAAGTAAACAACATCTGATTCAGAAAATGTCATCAGCTGAAATTCTAAAACCATCTCTATCTGCTAATAGCATATGATGTTTACTAATTGTTCAAAAGCTGAACAAAGAAACAAAACAAACTAATCAATTCACCATCAGCTCCATCAATGATAAATTCATTTTACTGGCAAAATCATTTATAGGAAAACACTGCAATCATAAAGATTGTTCAAAAGCGTTAAAAACTTGCAGAAGCTATACAACCCTTACAGTGTGGGAATCCAGTATATTCAACAGGTGCAAATAGTGTAGACCCAGATCAGAGGGTTACTAAATGATCCCTCTGAACAGGGTCTGCAACGTTTTGAATTAAAAGGATTAACATTGTGGTCGATTTTGGTGCTGTTATAGTGTCTGCTTACAAAACTTTAATGTTGTCTGCTTATTTCTTGATGATAAATTTTGTACATTATGACAGGAAAGAAGACTGGAAAAAGTGTCAAACAGTTAGGATGCTGATCAGATGTCATGTTACACAATGTTTGAACTGGATAATAACCCACTACCCCACAAATATGCATTTTTACACCTTTAATTTATTCCTCCGCTTAAGAAAATAGTTCCAATTTATATACAGTCTTGAATATGTATCATATGAAATAATTTCTCACTAAAAGACTGTAGCTTAAAGCAGGTTGAAAGTAAAGCAGAATACGCCTTAACTCTTTCCTCCCTGACACTTTAAATGGATACTTCCAGTTTCAATTTAGTCTAGTCCATTTCTGACTTTTAAGGGTTGTTTTTGTCAATGTTTGGCATTATGACAAACAGTGAAGACCCTGATCAGAGGACTCCTTTTGGAGCCCTCTGATCTGGGTCTTCACTGTTTGCACAGGACAAGTGTACTATTCACATGTACACTGTTTGAAAAGGATGCCTATATGCGGGACTAGGGCTCAAAGGGTTAAGGCACATTCTGCTTTCCTGTCAACCTGCTTTAAGTGGTCACCTATTTTCAAAACTAGAAACCGGCTATGGGGTAATGGGTTAACTGTTTGCAAACGTTAGTAAAGTCATGCTCAGTACTCTGAGGATTATTTGTAACATTCTCATGCCGATTTTTCAAATGGAATTATTCATTTTCTGACTACCAAGTGATTGTCCCGAAAATGTTATAATACATGACAAAACAGCGCAGAACATCATCAACGGACTCCTTCAAATACCTTAACCCTTTGAACCCTAAGTCCCGCCTATATGCATTCTTTACAAAAAGTGTACATGTGAATAGTACACTTGTCCTATGCAAACAGTGAAGATCCAGATCAGAGGGCTCTGAAAGGAGCCCTCTGATCAGGGTCTTCACTGTTTGTCATAATGTCAAACATTGACAAAAACAACCGTTTAAAGTCAGAAATGGGCTAGACTAAAATGGAAACTGGAATTGTCCATTTAAAGTTTCAGGGAGGAAAGAGTTAACTGGGTCTGCATTGTTTCCAAATGCATAGATATATATCATGCAGGTTTCATCAATACAAAACGATGAATTTTTTCGTGAATCTATATTGGCGTTATCTCTGCTTCTTCTTGTTTTCTGCTTTGAATGCCTGTGCACGTGATTTATGATACATTAAACACGCTAAAATTCACAAATAATGATAAATGTAAAGACAAGTAGCCCCAAAGGACTGAAAAACCACCGGCTTTGTCATTTGAAATCCAGGAAAATCCAAAATACCATTTTCCTCCATTTCTGTTGAAAATTGCATTTTGCAACCTATATGTATCAAAATCATATGATTTCAGTCAATTTCAAAAGAATACTTCACCTTTAAGTGCCAAGCAGTCAAATTCTTGTATAGATATAAACCTTTACAGGATAATAATTAGATCTACATTGCTTCAAATAGACCTTTATATGTCTGGGATAAGAGTTAGCCACTTAAATATTTTAACCCATTACCTCATAGCCTGTTTCTAGTTTTTAAGAAAAATGACCACTTAAAGCAGGTTGAAAGTAAAGCAGAATGTAGCTTAAGGTGAATTCTGCTTTACTTTCAGCCTGCTTTAAGCTATTATCTGCTACGATAATTTATAGAAAATATTTCTTATGTTACATATTCATGACTGTTTAAAATGGAACTATTTTCTTCAGTGGAAGAATAAATTATAGGCATAAACTGGCATATTCCTGGGGCAATGGGTTAAATCAATCCATTTTCAAGAGAAGAACCTAATTCCTACGAACTTCTCAGACTTTCAGTAAAATCAGTGTTTAGTAGTCATTTGCAGATGGTAACTTAACCCATTACTGCATTTAAAAAGCCTCTTTATGCCTTTAATTTAGCCTTCCACTCCTCTACTGAAGAAAATATTCTACTTTATACAGCCATGAATAAGCACCATAAAATATTTTCTGTATCCAACCCGATCCATATGGTAGCTTAAATAAGGCAAAGAGTAAAGGACTGCAAGCCGTAAGGCACATACTGATTTACCTTCAGTCCGCTTTAAGCGATCACTTTTCTTCAATACTTGAAACAGGCTATGATAGGGTGATGGGTAAATGCAACAGCTTTTTTTTTTTTTTTGTCCGGCGCTAAGCAGAAACCTGTGTTTAGAGATTGCAGCACTTCATCATTAAATGACTGCTGAAGACTGTGTTTTACTATATGCACAATTTCATGTGAAAACGCTTGCATCTAATACCCCCTCCCCCTCTCTGATAACTGGGGAAATAATCCATACAGATACTGCTGAAGGTTTCCTTATATGCACCATGGCACTGTTAGCTTGGATGTTGTTGTCCTTCTTCTATTGCAGGATATCTGTAATTGACTGCTTTTACAGAGTGTATAACAAAAGTCTTACCTTATAACAGAGCTGACACGTCCTAAATATCCATGTTCACATAGCTTCTAATAAGAGGCAAATTTTGAATACAGTACCTCACTATATATTACAGCCACTAAAACAAATGCTACTTGATTGTATAAAAGACAGATGACAGCTTATAGCAAGGTGACCGTGCTTTAAGCAGTCACCTGCCATAAATACCTAATAATTATCACAATGTAGTGGTCATAATTGGGAGGTTTTACTGTACTTAAAAGACAGCTTCAGATATGGGAGTATTTTATAAACCCTATGGTGTCACTACTCATTAGAATCGTCTCTTCGAGACGATTCTAATGAGTAGTGACACCATAGGATTTGGTGCTCAAATATGCGAGGAAACGTTGGATTTGTTCAGTTTACTCCCCTTATCTGGAGCCCTGACTCTAGAAGAGATGATTCTAATGAGTAGTAACAACATAGGGTTTCTGGTGACATAAAGGAGAAAATTATGGAGATGTTCAGTTTATAAATATATATGCACTCTGAAATTTTGTCAAACTCTTATTTCTCTACCAAACCCTATTTGTGACAACTCATCAGAACGAGGCCAATTCTATTGAATAGTCAGAATAGGGTTTGGTGAGATCGACTTGTAGTAGAAATGTTGGAAAATAATTGAATTCCTCTTGTCTGCACATCTGGTCCATGCTGGAAAGGTCCTGAAAAGTTGCCTTTCTATATCATAATAAACAGACCAGTCCAGAATAAAACATTATAAACAGATAGTTATGTATCTAACATTCAAGACAATTGAAGTGGTGACGATTGGTAAAAAAACAGTAAAATACACTTTAAAAACTAATTTAAACAATAAACTCTGAGCCATGGCGCGCATGGATATAAAAAATAAAAAATCCTGAAAAATAGTGAAGTCCATTTTTGTACAGTCACACTTGTTTCAATCTATTACTCCATAAATACACCTTTTTATGTCTTTGATTTATTCCTCCACTTAAGAAAATAGTTCCACTTTAAACAGTCATGTATGTGTACATACAAAATGTTTCTTACATCTTATAGCAGAAGGTAGCTTAAAACATACCAAAGTTAAAGCAGAATGTTCCTTGAGGAGCATTCTACTTTACTTTCAATTTGCTTTAAGTGGTTGCCTGTCTTCAGAACTAGAAACAGGCTGTGGGGTTATTTGGTTAATACAAGTTTGACTGTATTCCAATTATTGTTATTGTAACTCTATTTATAACTGTGAGAATCTGTGAGAATCTATGCAATCTATTTGGGTCCAGACAAGCCTCTGAATAACTAAGAATCTTTTAAAAGTTCACACAGTTTGACATTTGGATTATATTTTCAAACAGAATTAAAGCATTAAAATGTTGTTGTAAGTAGCCAGTGAGACTTTAGTAGCTTCCTTCATAATCAATATTAAGGTTGGTACTGTGAGTCTTTTAGGCAACCCTTGAAATGCTGCATACAGTGCTCCCTCCCAACAATGGACTATGTCTAATGCTTTTACTGCTGCAATAATTATTGCCTGCTTAAATTTGCCATTTGTCTTAAAGTTTTCTATTGGATATTTTAACAGTTTCTTCTTTATGTCTTCGCATAACTCCCATGTTGTGACTTTTATAGTCACTAGAACTGGTTCAGTCACAACATAATATTATGCTTTAATGGAAACAAGGATTTCAATATTCAAGAGACTTTGTTGCCTTATCTGGAGCCTTAATTGTATATCTCAATGTTTTTATCAATTAGCGTTTTTAATTCAGACCTGTAATGTCAAGGACACTACACTTGGGCTCCAGATAAGGGAAAGTTAACTGAACAAAACCAACATTTTCTCACTTATTTCAGCACTAAATCCTATGATGTTACTACTCATTAGAATCGTCTCTTCGAGACGATTCTAATGAGTAGTGACACCATAGGGTTTAAAGCAGAAATAAAGTTTTTAATTTTTGAAATACTCGATATCCCCTTATCTGGAGCCCTGAACTACCTTGTCTCTCTGTTTTCAAGAATAACCCTTTCCCTCCATAGAAGCCCCTGCTACTTATTCTTCACAGAGATGCCTTCTCAGGCTATTGCCATGCACTTTTGTAGAGACATAAAAATTGGTCCTGTGCCATGACAGGTGGATGCTTAAAGCAGACTCAAGGTAAACCAGAAAGCTCCTCAGGAGCTTTCTGTTTTACAGTCAGCCTGCTTTAAGTAACCACCTGTCTTAAACATCGAAAACAGACTATGGGCGAAAGGGATAAATCAGTTATGACTCAGAGGTTATTGTCCAAGTATGTCCAGTAATATAATAAATCGATGTGTCTATACAAACATAAATGCAATCAACAGACATCATACAACCTGAAAACAAGAACCAATGCAATGTATGTAACAACATACAGTCGAAACTCAATACTTCGAACTCAATTAAATGGATCATACCATTATTTCATAAGTTGAATTTCGTTAAGTTGATATCACTTAAGCTGAACATACCCGTATTTCAAAGTTAAAACGTGGCTAAGCCACGTTTTAGCCTTGAAATATGGGTATGTTCAAACTAACGTGAGTTCGAACTATTGAGTTTTAACTGTATCATTATAGAATACTTATGTTTCTAGCAGAGGGTATAGTGCCTAATTGCTTTATACAACTGAACCAGACATTGGATTTTTTAAAAAGAATACATGAATTTCTTTTTATCTAATAACCATATCGAAGTCGTAATATTATCGGCTTTAAAACTGTTCTCCACATTATTCATTAAAATTAAGATTTAAGGTTGTTGACCTGAAAAAGCAGAAAAACTTTTACATAGATACAATTTAAAAAGTTTGGTCCCTGCTCAGACACAAACTCCTCTGAAACTTCAAATGTACAATAATTAGAGCCAGTTTCCAATTAAGATCAGCAATTTTTTTTAATCATTATTTTATGATTATTCTTTAAAAAATGCTAATTGCAAAATGACAAACAGTGCAGACACTGATCAGAGGACTCCTCTGTTCTGTGTCAACACTGCTTGCATAGGACTTAAAAGTATTCTCTCCACAGGACTGGTCTAGTCTGTTTGTAAAGGATGTGTATACTGATTATTACAGCTCAATTAATGGGTAAATACAGTTTAAATTTGGGCTACCTCTTGTCCTACAACAATCAGTCATTTATGGTGTATCACCCTATCTCCTATATAACCTTTTATTCCATAGACTGTTTCTAGTTTTGGAGAGAGGTTACCACTTAACTCTTTCCTCCCTGAAACTTTAAATGGACAATTCCAGTTTCCATTTTAGTCTCGTCCATTTCTAACTTTTCAGGATTTTTTTGATTTTTTTTGGGTCAATGTTTGGCTTTATGACAAACAGTGAAGACCCTGATCAGAGGGCTCCTTTCGGAGCCCTCTGATCTGGGTCTTCACTGTTTGCACAGGACAAGTGTACTATGCACATGTACACTGTTTGAAAAGGACGCCTATATGCGGGACTAGGGTTCAAAGGGTTAAAGCTGGTTGAAAATAAAGCAGTCTGCACCTTAAGTGCATTCTGCTTTACTCTCAGCCTGTTTTAAGCTACCATCTGCAAGATATATTCCTGGTGCACAATAATGACTGTATAAACTGGAACTATTCTCTTAAATGGAGCAATAATTTAAAATGCATATCTATGGAGTATAATGGGATGATTATACTCTTAGCTCAGCATTAGTTTGACTGTAGATAATTTCGTAAATATTCTGTGACAAGTTGCACAGGCTCCACGGAATCTAATCAATCTAAACCCTGTCTACAATATCTGACAATACAATCCAGCATTGATAACCATTTCAACACCAGAAAACTTATATACTTTATTATATAAGGTAATCCTGTTGGTGCTATTATTCTGCACATGTAGTCTAGATGCAAATTTCCCCCTGTAAATGCAGTACAGTACTCGGTGTCTATTAAATTAGTATGCTTTGGTTAACCCTTAGCCTGCCACTCACGACTATAACTCCATATGCAAACAGCTTGGATCTGGATGAGACGCCGAGTAACTCGGCGTCTCATACGGATCCAAGCTGTTTGACTCGGACAACATTTTCAGCAATTTTGAGCAACTTTGAAGCACTTTGAAACTTGAAGCAGACGAGAAATATAGCAGACGACAATTTATTTGGCGGGCTAAGGGTTAATACATCTTTGGTAAGTACAGGCATTGCAACCAGTTTTAGAATCAGTGGCAATCACATTAATCCAAACATACATGTTTAACAATAAAACCTCTTTATTACATCAACTTTTTTGTTGATGCTTAACTCTTTCCTCCCTGAAACTTTAAATGGAAAATTCCAGTTTCAATTTTAGTCTAGTCCATTTCTGACTTTTAAGGGTTGTTTTTGTCAATGTTTGGCATTGTGACAAACAGTGAAGAACCTGATCAGAGGGCTCCTTTCGGAGCCCTCTGATCAGGGTCTTCACTGTTTGCATAGGACAAGTGTACTATTCACATGTACACTGTTTGAAAAGCACGCCTATATGCGGGACTAGGGTTCAAAGAGTTAAAGCAGGAAAAAATAAAAGCAGAAAGCTCTTTTCTGCTTTACTTTCATCCTGCTTTTATCAAGCACCTGTACTTAACAGTTTCAATTAGTATTAATTAGGGTGGAAATACAATTAGGATCGAGTTTACAGTAATTATAGTATTTCCAGATGAAGGTGTAAATACTAAATACACTGAAACAGCCTTACAGAAGTTTCATTCAGTTTGGTACTAGAAAGACAAACAAATCTGTAGACTGTTTCAATCAAGGGTGGATGATTTATTAAACAATTTGCTTACTGAGACAAAAAAAGTAATTTTCTGATAAAATTTCCCCATTGCATACCAGTCTGAAATGTACAATAATGTTGAAAGTACAGTACCAACTTGTATGTTTTGGTGATATACATGTACTGTTGAGCCTGGTTCTCTATTGATGCATTTTGAAAATGGTGTAGAACCAGATCAGATGGCTCTTTCAGGAGCTTTCTGCACAATTTTGGTACTACATTAAGCAATCACCTGTCTTTAGAGGTCGCCATGCTACTAGTTAAATTAAAGCTTCTATCAGTGGTGATGCTTAATACTAAGATTGACTGTATAATTTATTCTAGAACGCATTTTTTTTAAAATCATAACAAAACTAACATAATTGTTTTTATAAGAAAGCTTTATTTGTAAACTAAAGGTTCTGCATGAGAGATGTTAGCTAGAAGAGTTAGTACCAAGGTTACAAGAGATGATAGCCAGAGGCTCCCTAAAGAGGCATTTGATGAAATAGCGATCAACCTTCAAGGTTCCAGACAAGAGTGACTGTAGACCAAACACGGACACAAGAAGTTTAGTATTAATAGCTGAGTACCCTGTTAAAACCCTACCCCCCTCTAATCAATCCTACCCTATTCTGCTTTATTTTCAGCCTGCCTTAACCCATTACACCATAAATACACCTTAATATGTTCCTCTACTGAATAGAACAGTTCCTTTTTATACAGATATAATCATGCACAATAAAATTATTGTCTATATCCTAGCAGTTGGTAGCTTAACCCTTTCCCCCATAGAAGCGACTTTTAGCGTATTAAATTTATTCCTCCGCTGAAGAAAATAGTTCCAATTTATACCTTCATGAACAATTACCGTTACAAATATTTTATATACCTAACAAGTTTTAGCTTAAAGGAGGCTGAAAGTAAAGCAGAATGTGCCTTAAGGCACATTCTGCTTTACTTTCAACCTGCTTTAATTGGTCACCTGTCTTCAAAACTAGAAACAGGCTATGAGGTAAAGGGTTAAAGAAGGTTGAAAGTAAAGTAGAATGTGCCTTAGGCACACTCTGCTTTACTTTCAACCTTCTTTAAGTGGTCATCTGTCTTCAAATTTGAAATAGGCTATGGGGGACTGGGTTACTCCCCCGTGCCCTAGCATTTAAATGGAGGTATACAGTATGATTAACCAAGCCCTATGATGCAACTTATATCTCAATACAATCACCTTGAAGAGAATATTCCTACGGAAAACATCATTGGGTTTAGTTGAATGTTTGAAAATTTCTGTTCACTCCCTCTTATCTAGAGACCTGCATTATATTAGAGAAAATAATTAGTTTGCAGCAGTATTGTCTGTCTATTTTCAACAACGGCAAACAATAGAAATTAAGGCAAAGAATAACATTGTAGCTGCAGAATCACAAGAGGAAAACCGTTTCAAGTGCTGAATAAATCACTCTGTTCAATAAATTTCTGCCGGAAAAAAATTACTGTATTTGCAAAATTGTTTTGCCAATATTGTTATTAATGACTGCAGGAATACGGATATTTAAATGTTTGCATGTACTTGCCTAGGTGATCTCCCTTTAATATTGTGCAACTTTAAACTGTTTGCACGCTAGCAATGGAATTTTGATTATCTGTGCACACAGTTCGGATCCAAAACTCATCAGAATTAATCTGATATATATAATTATGAAGAAATGTTTAATACAACTTTGATCCTTTAAATGCTGGGAACAATATGTATAATTTGAAAGCAGTGACAGTATCCCCTGAATAGAGGAAGCCCTCTGATGAGGATCTGCACTGTTTATTTAACTTCTGCAACTTTGATAGTATAAGATTTCAAGTATGAAGATCAGGTGGGAGAGCTTCATTAAACCTCCCAGCAAACCATGCTGAGTTCTCCCGCATTCCACAATTAATTCCCCGCTGAATATTCATATGTAAAGCCCTGTCCATGATGAATATATATCATATGAACAATTACAATAGCTAATGAAATATGGAAAACATATTCCAGAAAGAGTGCGGACAGACAGACAGATCCTGTAAGAAAACAGTACAGGGTCCAAGGTTATAAAGCCTTTGACTTGAGTCTAAAGTTGTTCTCAAGCATCTGACCAATCAAATGCTTGAGAACACACTGACAGACTCAACTAAAATGCTTAACCCATTACCTCATAATTACATCTTTTTACGCCTTTAATTTATTCCTACACTGAAGAAAATAGTTCAAATTTATACAATTATAAACATGTGTGATAAGAAATAATTTCTATATTTTAGCAGCTGAAAGCTTAAAGCAGGTTAAAAGTAAAGCAGAATGTGCCTTAAGGCACATTCTGCTTTACTTTCAACCTGCTGTAAGTGGTCACATTTCTTCAAAACAAGAAACAGGCTATGGGGTAAAGGGTTAATAACCTCGGAGCCAGATTGTTTCAGGAAGCTCCTTGATGAGCTACTGTTTTCAGAAAACATCCGAGTTTTGCAAATAGCTGGAGAAGGGTCGAATGTCAGTCAATATTTTCTTACCATTTTTCTATCATCACTTTCCCTTGGGTTGCTTGTTATCAAGAGCCAAGGATGCATAAAAATATTTGTAAACATCATAATTGTGGCAAGACTGTTGGCATTGCTAGTGTTTGTTTTCATACAGTGCTCCCTCTCTAAAACAACACCCAATGGAAGACAATGATTGTGTGGTGGAAATTGTTATAGGGAGGGAAATTAACTTACATTAATTTTGCAAACAGCTTGAATCCAGATCAGACGCTGTTTGTCACTCGTCATTATGTTCTTTTCTGTCAAAATGTCCAATATGTGACTTTGAGGGAAAAAAAGCAGATGACATTTTTAAGCAGACAATATTGCAGCCGTGAAAAGGTTGGACATAATTGTTTCGTTTGGGGAACATCGACAAGTGTTGTTGTAAGGAGGGAATTGTTGTTTGGAGGGCTGTTGTAGGGAGGGAGTTCTGTAAAGAGAAATATTTCTGCCAAACAGTCAAGTATGCGTATTGAGCGAACATTCAAAGTAAGATGCCAGGACAGTCTTTTACCCTTCTCCAGATTAGTGGCGTAAATAAGTGATTTTTGAAAACAGTGTAGACCAAAGGCAGACAGATCCTCATGGAGCTATCTGATCATGGTCTGCACCTTTTTCTCATAGATTCTGTGTGACAAGTCTTCATTCTTTCCTGAGGAAAATTGTCCTTCTTTCCATTAACAAGCAATAGCTAGTTCAGATGATGGATGTTTATTGTGGGCAGAGTTTTATATATGAATATTCAGTGGGAGATGGATTAACAAAATGGTAGCAAAATGCAGAACAAAATAATGCTAGAAGTTCCTTTCTTAAAGAGCTTTTTGAATCACATTTGCCCTTATTTAAACAACAACCAGTATCTAGTTGGCTGCGTGCTATTGAACTAAATGACTGCTGTATGTGACTTTTAATTTCCACTACTTTTTTTTACATTGAAAAGAACTAAAATGGGTTTACAAAAGCTGCATTCTAAATCACAAGTGCTTCTGAAAAACAAAGTAATTTGCCTGCATCCCAAAGCCCTACAAGTTACAGTCCACTTCAAACAAGTTGTCTCCTTGCAAAGTGTTAATTGTCTTTTAATTATATATTTAAACAAATATTTTCTTCCACATTGCAACACAGGTGAGTACAATTTGTGTCCTAAAAAGTGAGTATTAAGATGAGATTCTGAGTTAATCAGTGTCTTAACATATAAACCAACCCTTGTAATGTTATAGAACTTCAAAGCTCTAGAATGATAAGAGGGAGTAAACTGAACATATCTAACATATCTCACTCATTTCAGCACCAAATCGTTTGGTGTTACTACCCATTAATCATCTGGAAGAGACGATTCTAATGGGTAGTGACAATAAATGGTTAAATGCAGAAATAAAGATTGTAAGCTCTGGAACTTGCTAACTGACAGACAGAGACAGACAGATGCATGGCTAATGCCATCAAACACTATGTCCCTCTGTGCATATAAAACAATTGTGCAGTTTAAAAGTTCAATTAAAGCAAGACAAATTTCCGTGGTTTAGTTTGTGATGTCCCGGGAGGTTACAAAAACCCAGAGATCTTAGAAACAGCCAAGTTTACTTCACACGACAACAAGAATGATTAATTCAAATTGATTTTACTGCACGCTTGACAATTTTGTTTTTAGATTTGTCTCAAATACCAACATTATAACATCTGAAGCAGTTCTTGAATGTTTACGTTAAGAGAAGATGATATCCCAAGGAATGAAGGCAGTGAAATATATCGGTTCCATTAATGTTTATTAACTCATTGAGCCCTAGTGACGCATATATGCGTCCTTTACCAAAATTGTACCTGTGAAGAATACTCTTGTCCTATGCAAACAGTGAAGCCCTCTGATCAGGGACTTCACTGTTTGTCATTTTACAACTTATTATCCAAAACAATCCTAAATAGTCTAAAATGGACCAGACTTTTGTTGAAAACTGGAATTGTCCATTGGAAGTTTCAGGGGATAATGAGTTAAACCTTAGTGTTTGGAAAATGTGTAAATGAATCATTGGCAAACAGTGTAGACCAAGATCACTTGGCTCCGAAAGCAGTCCTCTGATCTGGGTCTACACTGTTTGTCATTCTTTAGTGTTTATGGAATAGACAATAAGATTTTAGTTTTTGAAGAAAAAAACTCCTAAAAATTGCCACATTAATGAGGGTCTGCACTGTTTGGTTATAGGATCTGTCTGACAGAGGTCTGGGGCCCGTTTCATAAAACTTCGTACGACAAAAACGATCGTATGTCAGAATATAAAAGTCTCAATAATTATTAATTTCTCTATCTAATCCTGTCTTGTCACATCTTTTTGGAATCGTCTTGAAAAGACGATTCCAAAAAGATGTTACAAGAAAGGATTAGATAGAGAAATCAGAAATTAAATGTATTTTAAAATTTTGACTTACGATCGTTTTTGTCGTACGAGGTTTTATGAAATGGACCCCTGCACTCTTGCCTGGGAAGACATTCATTAACTCTTTCAACACCATTAACCTGTTAAAATATACTCATTACATTTGCAAACAGCTAAGACCCAAATCAGAGTGCTCCTGTAGAAGCTCTCTGATCAGGGTATACACTGTTTGCTAATTTAGACCAGTATTTATCAAACTTCCAAGAATTCCAAGTAGACTGGTTCATATTTTTGTAACTAAAATGATCCACAAGAAAACCAAATAACCCGCAAGAGATAGAGTTAACCAATATAGCATTTTAGATGACCAGAAAATCATAGAAGGGTTTACAGGAATTATACTTGCTTAATCCATTACTCCATAGCCTGATTTAAGTTTAGAAAATAGGTGATCACTTAAAGCAGGTTGAAAGTAAAGCAGAATGTGCCTTAAGGCACATTCTGCTTTACTTTCAGCCTGTTTTTAAGCTTCTATCTGCTAGTATATAGCAAATATTTCTTATTATACATATTCCTAACTGCATAAATTGGAACCATTTTCTTCAGTGGAGGAATCAATGAAAGGCGTAAAAATGCATATTTATGGGGTAATGGGTTAAAACTCATTTTGTTTAGTATGAGAAGTGTTTGAAATTACATTACAAAATAAGGATGGGCTAGACATTTGTTAGGTTCAAAGAAAAAACATATATAATTTAATTAGTTAACACATCAATTTGACATGGTAATATTAATGGAGACATTGGCTTCAACTGAATCTGCTATGTATAAAGGATTGGTGGTTACTTGCTTTAAAATGACAAACCATACCACTAGGGCTGTGCACAGGTTTAACCCTTTCCCTTATAGAAGCGACTTTTAGCACATTCATTTTATTCATCCGCTGCAGAAAACAGTTCCAAATTATACCGTAATGAATATGTGTCATATTAAACTATTTCCTTATTCTAGCAGTTAATAGCTTAAAGCAGGCTGAAAGTAAAGCAGAATGCGCCTTAGGGCGCATTCTGCTTTACTTTCAACCTGCTTTAAGTAGTCACATATCTTCAATACTAGAAACAATGCTATCAGGTAAAGGGTTAAAAGAATTTAGAATCGTTGAATGTTTACAGAATTTGATAAATGTTTAAACCATGCATGTATATTTACATTAAAACAACCAGGGCAGCAACTATGTAGTCTAATTATTCTTTTGCAGCTTTGTCGCAATGCATACAAAAGAAACTAAGAAAAGGATTAACCCATCGACCATTAGATATGTCTTTAATTATTTCTCCACTACAGAAAATAGTTCTACTTTATAGTCATGAGTATAATGGCTTATGCATACTAAGAAATACTTCCTATATATATGCTAGAAGATGGTAGCTTAAAGCAGGCTGAAAGTAAAGCAAAATGCTCCTCCAGTAGCATTCTGCTTTACTTTTGGTGTGCCTAAAGCAACCACCTGTCTTCAGTATTGAAAACAAGCTATGAAGGAAAGGGTTTATAACTTAAAGGTACAGAAGGCAATTCATGCATGCACACACAAGTCAATACCTTATGCCATCACTCAGTCTGATCCACCATACAGAAATGACATAAAGACTTATGACCAGCCAAATGAGATATTTTCTGTATCAAATAAGTAAGGTTCCTCTATGTCCATTGCCCTGTTCTGACAGATTTACTGCTGCTGCTCTCTATCTTCAGACCAAATACATATATATGTATACATGTATATCAACAGTTACTTTCTTAGTTCTTCATCCTAATTAAATTAAATCATGTGGCCTTTCCCTAGAAGTATCCTTGAGAAATGTGATAGCAGTAGTCCTGAAAATATAATTATGTAACCACCACAATAGGGTTATAAACAGCGGATACAGTCAAATTTGTATTAAGTTTATAAGTACAATTTAGAAGATCTATGGCTAGTTGTGATATGGTTCCTCATAATTTAACCCATTACTTCATGGTACTCGTTTAAATATGCATTGAATTCATTTCTCCACTGAACAAATAGTTCCATGCTATACAGTCATGAATATGTACCGTAATCTGAGTGTGATCATCGAGTGATTCTAGCAGATAGCTGAGAGTAAAGCAGAATGTGCCTTATCATATATAGGGCACATTCTGCTTTACTTTCAACCTATTTCATGTGGTCACCTAGCTGTCTTACAAACTTTAAACAGGCTATGGATAAAAGGGTTAAATTAAGTCCAAGCTAAACCCTAATTTAAGTATGCTTTTGAAATGTGCACCATATAAAGGCACTTATCTAAAGTGGATTTGCGGGCACTGACCCCCATCCCGTCACATTATCCTGACACCTGGAAAACCTGCCCTGGTTCTGCCCTCATAAACATGAGTGTCAAGCCAATAAAAATGGACACACCAGACTGCAATAAAGTCTTTTTTTCTCTGCTACATGGATCAAACCATCATTGTTGAAATTAGGATGGAAGTTCTTGAAATATTAATCACCAACCGTCTAAAGAAAAAATAGGAAATTTGTTTCATAGGTCGACTTGTATTGGTTTTCTCCTCTTATTTGGCATCCCATGCAGTTCTGGAGCAGAAATGAGTCGGGAGTCTCGGGACCGACGCATCTCTTGTAATACTGTATTGAACCCACCTGGCTAGAAACAAGTATATCCATATATATAATTTGCAAACAGTGTAGACCCAGATCAGAGGGCTCCTGAAGGAGCCCTCTGACCAGTGTCTGCACTATTTGCTGTAATTTTATACACTGAGGGTGAGGGTGCATGCCATGGAAGCCAATTACATTGGCCAAGAAAACAAGGAACATTACTTCCATAGGAAAGAGTGCATATACTCATCATGTCAGACAAACCCTTATAAGGAACCAGTGCAGACCCCAATAAGACAGATCCTTTGATCTGGGTCTACACTGTTTTTAACCAGCTTCAATACTATGCTTACAGCAGGAGAAGGGTTCACATTGGAGCGAATGAAATAGGTTTGACATCACCTCTGCCAGAAACCAGTACCATTGTCTCTCATATTCGCTTCTTTCAAGACAAAAATTGCCGCGAAGAACTAAAGGTTAACTGGTGACATTGTTTTGTGTCATGTTGTTTAGGGAACCTGCAGCTAGAATAAGAGCATCTCTGATCAACTCGTTCAATCTGCTGGCTGTTTTTTTTATTCTGCAAACAATCTGATATTGTCACTGAAACAGTGTGATGAAGTCTGTCCTCAAATTGTCTGTCTGCAATCTGATAAAGAATAACCAACTGCAGCATTCATCTGACAAAATCTTGCTTTTCAAGTATTTTCTTACCCCTAAACTCTGAAGGAAATTAGTACACACATCTTTTACAAACTGTGTAGACCCAGATCAGAGGGCTCCTGAATGACCCCTCTGATCTGGGTCTACACTATTTGTAAATACTTTGATATATTTCCAGGACAACCTCCTCAAGGATTAAAGTAGACAGGTTATTGTTCACAAAATGGAAGAGTCTATCTGGAAAGCCAGCAGTGTAAGGTTAAAAGACAGGTCCTAAATTAATGTAAATACATAGGGTAAATATCCTGCTTTGAACCCAAACAAAAATACTGAAGTACTCATAGTCTGTAAAGAAAACATTAATATAAGGAAATCTTCTTATTGGCTAAAGATAAAACATTTGTCTGGCTAGAGATTGGCATGCCTTTACTTTGGACATTTCAGAGAGTTATCCTGAACTCTTGGAACAGTGACTTTGTGATATAAAAATCCACTTTGATAGTCAATTTTAACCCAAAGTCACAACATAGGTTGTGCAAGATATAAAATATAATATATATTACACTGAAAGGAATGTTAGAAATATTAAGTCTTTGGCTCCAGAAGTTTTTCAACATTTTCTCCTTCATGTCTTAACTTAATCAAATCCTATGGTGTGGCTACTCCACTCCATTAGAATCGTCTCTTTAAGACAATTCCATTGAGAAGTACAACCATAGGGTTTGTGCTGACATAAGGATTTTAAACTTTGGTTTAACTTTGGAAATACAGTGGCCGACTAGGGTCTGTTACAGAAATGCCAATATTAGCACAAAGTCAGCAAAAAGGTAATATTTCCAACGAGAGAACTTTTTTTTTTAAAGGAAGCAGCTTTCATAAATGAGAACTTTATGATTGTAAAAAGTCTAGTAATATCTTGTGCATTGTTCTTATCCTCTTGCTGAAAAAGGGTAGTTTTTAGCTCACCTGGCACGAAGTGCCAAGGTGAGCTATTAGGATCGCTGGATGTCCGTCGTCTGTCGTCCGTCCGTTCACAATTGGTTCGTTAACACTCTAGCGGCTACAAATCTCATTGGATCTTAATGAAACTTGGTCACAATGTTTGCCTCAATAAAATCTAGGCCAAGTTCGAATGTGGGTCATGTCCGGTCAAAACCTAGGTCACTAGGTCAAATCTTCGAAAAACCTTGTTAACACTCTAGAGGCTACAAATTTCATTTGATTTTCATGAAACTTCTTCAAAATGTTTGCCTTAATGAAATCTAAGTCAAGTTCGAATGTGGGTCATGTCCGGTCACAAACTAGGTCACTAGGTCAAATCATCGAAAAACCTTAACACTCTAGAGGCTACAAATCTCATTGGATCTTAATGAAACTTGATCACAATGTTTGCCTCAATAAAATCTAGGTCAAGTTCGAATGTGGGTCATGGCCCGTCAAAAACTAGGTCACTAGGTTAAATTATCGGTAAACCTTATTAATACTCTAGAGGCTACAAATCTCATTGGATCTTAATGAAACTTTGTCAAAATGTTTGCCTCATTGATATTCAGGTCAAGTCTGAAAGTGGGTCAGGTCTGGTAAAAAACTAGGTCACTAGGTCAACTCATAGAAAAACCTTGTTAACACTCTAGAGACTACAAATCTCATTGGATCTTAATGAAACTTGGTCAAAATGTTTGCCTCATTGATATCTAGGTCAAGTTTGAATGTGGGTCATGTCAGGTATGAAACTAGGTCACTAGGACAAATCATAGAAACAGTGTTAACTCTCATGAGGCTACAAATCTCATTAGATCTGAATAAAATATTGTCAGAATATTTGCCTACATCAAATCTAGGCAAAAAACAAATGTGGATTGTGTCTGGTCAAAAACTAGGTCACTAGGTCAAATCATAGAAAACTCTTGTTAACACTCTAAAGGTTTATTGTGGGTCATGTCATGTCATAATCTGGGTCACTATAGGTTAAGTTTACATGGTGTACCAGGTGAGCGATTTAGGGCCATAGTGGCCCTTGTTTGTTTTTGTTTTAGTTTTTTTATTATTTTTATAAAGAAGAAATATATTATATAGTTTATTTTAACCCTTACCTTGACACTCCAAACAGACCAATCCACTTTCTAAACAATGACAAGTTTACAATGATCCCAAGAAAATATATAAAATTATTGCAAACAGTGCAAACCCTGATCAGACAGCTCCAGGATTTGTCTGATCTTGGTCTTTTAAAAAAAGCCTCAACATATGCTAATGGTTACTAATGCCCCCATTTCACTTGCGCTGCGTCAGTGTCAATCAGGGTCGGTCAGTAAATTTTGGGCTGTCGCAAAACTCTTCGAGCATTTTCGAACATTTTCGAACACAAATGTCACATCCACGATTCATATCGGTCAGAGTTACGTCAGTATTCGGTCAAAATGGGCCGGTGTCGGTCGGTGTGCGGCAATAGCTGCGTTGATGGTGCGATGTTGAGTGTCAGGGTTGCGATGCACTGGGATGCACATAGGACAGACATACGTCGATGTGGGTTAGTGTGCGACGCAGTTGCGTCGATGTTACGCCATGGAGGGTCACAGAGGGTCAGACATGTTAATGGGTGCGATCTTCGTTGATTTAAAAATAGTGTGATTTCAGGCCTGGGGTGGTCCAATCTAGTCCAGTCCAGTCCAGGGACAGTATGGAGGAGCAAGTACTAGGACTTTTCCATGCTGATCTGATTGTTCAGCATCATGCCTACATTCGTGTCCATGCCGAGGTCCTGCAGGAAAGAAGGAGGCGATGGGCCCGAAGAAGATATAGCAAGAAGCGGTTCTGGGTGAGGACCTGGTTAATATAAGATGAGCGAGTCTCAGCTGGCCAGTACCACAACCTTATGGTCAACGTTTTTCTTGGTTTCTTTGGTGGCATGATGCTGTGGAAAACAAATGTATCACTAACCAACCGTGTGTGGCGCACCCGTATTTATAGCAACCGACATTGACCAAACTACAACCCAAGCTGACCGAATATTGACGTAACACTGGCGCAGGCTGACGCAGCATGACCGAATGGCGACCCATGTCTAACTGAATGTGACCGAATGTCGACGCAAAGCGACCGACTGTGACGTAACACCTACGCAGAGAAGCGCACTGTTGACCGAGTCTGATAAAACACTCGGACAGGCAGGGTTTCTCAGGGTTTGTGTTAGGTCGATGGGGGTTGCTATTCGGTTAGACTTACGTCACCTTGCGATGCAGTTCGGTTGATGAGGGTTAGTACTCGGTCAAAATGCTATCTTGGCCTGTCGCAGCCGATTTTTATGCATGCTCAAAATTTGCCGGGGTCAGAAAATGTTCTCTCGGTCACTCTGCGTCAGTTGGGGTTTCTCGACGTCACCCTTCGGCCAGTGTTTGGTTGATATTCGGTCAATCTACGTTCCTGTCGGATGCTGTTGGATGGTGGCTAACCGACACCGACGCCGCCTGTCGTAGCCTAGTGAAATGTGGCCATTAGGAGAAGAATTTATTGCATTCACTTATTTTCGGTCTTAAACAAGTGGAGACAAGGTGTCCAATACAGGCCATACAATACAAGAACTTTAAACTTCTATATAGCTAATTTCTTTATCCTTTGACAGAATGAAAACACAATCACAAATTAATTCCAACAAAATTCCTGTGAGGACGTTTTACTCAGAATGTGGAGCCATGTACAAGTTTCCTTTTGCAAAAATATAATTGGTAAAACAGTAAAATTCACCCAAATGAAGACTTACTGAAGGTGTTAACAGAGATGGCAGCTTAGAGCAAGATAAAAGTAAAGCAGAAAGTTCCTGTGGGAGATTTCTGTTTTACTTTCATCTTGCTTTAAGCAGTCACCTTACTAAGAAACCAAGAACAAATTCTTAATTAGTGTGGTCCTAGAAGCAAGACTGCACAGTACCATTATAACAGCCACCAATATCTGGCCTATTGTATCTGTACATATATAGGAGACAGAAGTCAAAGCATTGAGCAGTAAACACACAAATCAATCATCAAAATGTCACACGAGGATCAGGGCTCCAGATAAGAGGGAGTAAATTGCACAAATCCAACATTTTCTCACTTATTTTAGCATCAAATCCTATGGTGTTACTACTCATTAGAATCGTCTCTTCGAGACGATTCTAATGAGTAGTGACACCATAGGGTTTAAAGCAGAAATAAAGATTTTAGTTTTTGAAATACTTCCCTTATCTGGAGCTCTGGAGGATCCGTAATTCTAAATCCTAAAATCTTCTACATGTAAAAGTTAAATGATGTGACTACTCATTAGAATTGTCACTCCTCAACAATAAGAAGATGCGGGGTACGTAAAAAGAGCTAATAATAAGGTGAGTATGTGTTTCAATTACTATGATTCTTATATGCCTCCACAAAATCCTATGTTGTGACAACTCATTAGAATCTTTGCTCCTCCACCAAACCCTATGATGTGACTACTACATTAGAATGGTCACTCTGTGATGATTCTAATAAGTATTCATAACATAGGGTTTGGTGGAGACGTAAAGAAGAAAAGCTGCTGGAAACAAGATTTGCTTTATACACTATTTAGTCCTGCATTAAAATATGCAAGGTAAGCTATTTCAACACATTGATATTATAGGCAATTTCTTTTTCTTACATAAATTGTATATGACAGAATGGATGCTGATGACATTGTACTACAGTGCTCCCTCTCTAAAACAACACCCAATAAGAGGCAATGATTGTGTGTGTTGTTCAGAGGGAGTTGTTATAGGGAGGGAAAATTAATACCTTTAGAGTACATTTGCAAACAGTTTGAAAACAGATCAGACGCCGCGTAACGCGGCATCTGATCTGAGTTCAAACTGTTTGTCACTAGTCTTTATGTTTCTCCTGTCAAGATATCCAATACGTATCTTTCTGATAAAATCTACAGAATCTTCCTATCTTAATTGCTATGGATTGTTCTTTTGAAATCAGATGTTATTAAATTTCAATATTCACTCATCCAAATGTACAGCAAGATGAAACAAAACCTGTCCAGTGACATACCCAGGGCAGTATACTGAACATATCAATCATTTTCTCACTTATGTCAAAACCAAATCCTATGGTGTTTCTACTCATTAGAATCCTGTTGAAGAGGTGATATTAATGAACAGTGACACCATAGGGTTTAATGCAAAAATAAAGATTTTAGATTTTAAAATGCTCCCCTAATATCTGGACCCTTGAAAACCCTCTATCATGATCACTACAAAGAAGGCTAATTGATAGTATGAAAGACAGGTGACATCTTAAAGCAAAGTGGAATTATAACAGAACTTTCTGATTCTACTTTCACTTTGCTTTATTAAGAAACCTGCCTTAAACATCTAATAATTAACACAATTTAATGATCCTATTAGAGAGGTTTTACCGAATTTTTACTTCAAGCTATAAAGAGAAAATGTCTATCTAAATGCACTTGCCTTGTTTTTTTTGACAATTTCAAACTGCAGGTTCTAATCAGAATCACACATAATTGAAAGTGTGGATAGATATTGTTTACATAATGGAATACTTTGACAGGGATGCTAAAGTTCACATTTCAAGAAAAGTCTAAACCTAAACAACTCAATTTGTACTGAGATACTTCTAAACTTTCCAGTTTCAAGATTCTAAAACTTCAAACACTCCCTTTAATCTGGGAAATACGCTCCATAGTCTCAGAAGCTTGACTTGGTTTTTTTAAAAACTATTTGCAAACTGGGTAATTTTTTCTTCTAAAAAGATTATTGTCACTGTTCTCAAGCTTTAATTTTCTAAATCTCTATTCAAAACAGGGTCAGAGTGTCAAACAGTTTGGATCCTGGTGAGATGCCACGTTACGCGGCATCTCATCAGGATCCGAACTATTTGGAAAGGTTATCATGGTTTCACTGCTTGCATGCTAATTAAGGGTTAAAGAAGACATATTGATAGAAATGTGTACATCAGCATTGTCTTAAGGGGCTTCCTTCATTGATCACACTAGCGAGCACACTCTGAGGCAGAAAAGTCTTCAGTTTATACTCTCGAGGTCTGTCTGCAATATTTCCTGGACATTTAAATTGGTCAGGGTGACTTGAACCATTGATAGTTGCAAAAAGAACTCAGTAAATAAGAATCAGATAAGGGACCAAAATGTTTGTCCATTTGATCATATCGACTTGAAATATTCAAAGGATAATAGTCTTGTTGCAGACAATATATTTAGTGTTTTGGATGCTTCGACTCAACTTAAGAATGCTAATAGAAATTAGAATTAGACGAAATTCGTTTTAAGTTTGAGGACTCCTAAAATGGGTACTCTATACCTACAGTGATTGTGCCTATGTCATGTTTTAACTTTGAAACAAGGGTGATCGAGTTGAAGTAAAGCAAGAAGGAAATATCAAAATTCAACAAACCAAATACAAGCAAGTAAAGCTTGAGATATCGTGGCCCAACTGTATGACTGTACAAGACTATTTGACACTCTCGGAGGTATATCGGAATAATCTTCAATTCAAAAGACAGAATTCTGAAATTAATTTTTTGTGCATGGCAGACAGGGATTTTTTCCACACAGACAATATTATAGCATTGTAGGAATTTAATTTCAAATATCCTCCTGATCAGACCTACTTAGAATCTGTCTGATTATGACTGAAATAAGATGTCTATAGTTCTCCTATTGAATTATCCTAACCCTTACAGTGCTATTAGAGTGTGTTAATGCTTTTGAAAACAGTGTAGACCCAGATCAGACAGCTCCTTCCTCAAGGAGCTGTCTGATCAGGGTCTGCACAGTTTACTTACAGGATACTTCTGACATAATTCTGCTTTATTTCCTTGGGAAAACTTAACTCATTTCAATTATTGCCAATGTACTAGTTCAGATGATAGAGTTCACAATATAGAGAGTACAGTTTTATCTCTAAAGAACCTAGCAGCGGAACCATATTTTGCAAACATTTTGGATCCCGGTGAGACACTGCATTAGGCAGCGTCTCATCTTGATCCAAATTGTTTGCAAAGGTAATCACTGTAGGACATTATCAGCAACTAGTATGCAAAGAGTAACATTAAAAGCAGGGCTCCAGATAAGTATTTAAAAAACTAAAATCTTTATTTCTGCATTAAACCCTATGTTGTCACTGTACTCATTAGAATCGTCTCTTCGAGACGATTCTAATGAGTAGTAACACCATAGGATTTGGTGCTAAAATGAGCAAGAAGATGGTGGATTTGTTCAATTTACTCCCTCTTATCTGGGGCCCTGTAAAAGCAAGCCTTCTTTTGAGTGGCAACATTAAAGGAAACTTTAATGAACACACTTGAGTGCTCTGCTTTGAACTGTTATTCATATGTACTTGTACAAGTTTCTATACCCTCTGCTAGTTAAACTAAAATATTCTATCACAACATAAATTATGAATAATGATATAAAAAAAATATTACTGCAAGAAAAATAATTCATTAAACATGTAAAATTAACCTCTCTATCACAGCCACTAATTCAGGTGAAATTGTCTGTGTTTAACCCTTTCCTCCCTGAAACTTTAAATGGACAATTCCAGTTTCCATTTTAGTCTAGTCCATTTCTGACTTTTAAGGGCTGTTTTTGTCAATGTTTGGTATTGTGACAAACAGTGAAGACCCTGATCAGAGGGCTCCTTTTGGAGCCCTCTGATCTGGGTCTTCACTGTTTGCATAGGACAAGTGTACTATTCTCATGTACACTGTTTGAAAAGGACGCCTATATGCGGGACTAATGTTCAAGGAGTTATGGCAGGTGGCTGCTGAAAGCAAGATGAAATAAGCAGAAAGCTCCTCTAGGAGCTTTCTGCTTTACTTCATTTTGCTTTAAGCTGTCCCCTTTCTGTCTAAAATCATTAAATTAATTTCCTTTTTTGTGGTTGTCATAGTGAGGTTTTACTGTATATACGTTAATATATCTGCATTACAGGACAAAAGAGTATATTTAGAATATTTAAAAGATGCATTGTTAGTCTTTAGGTAAAATAGCAGCATATTGTCCAGTATCTACAGCCAGATTTTAAAATAATGTGTTAATTTTGATCTAGATCTTTGCTTCTTTAGGAGCTTCTACATGAGCTCCTACACAAAACACAACTAAATATTCCTGTATGGTTTTCAATACATGTTACAGCTTAAAACTAGTTAAAAGTAAACCAGAAAGCTCATATAGGAGCTTTCTACTTTGCTTTTATGTTGCTTTAAGGAGTAACCTGCTTTAAAACACAGAATGGATTTACAGCTACCAACAAAATTGCAGAGCCCCAGATAAGGGGAGTATTTAAAAAAAAAATCTTTATTTATACATTTAAACCAATGGTGTTACTACTCATTAGAGTCGTCTCTTCGAGACAATTCTAATGAGTAGTAACACCATAGGATTTGGATTTGGTGCTGAAAGAAGTGAGAACATGTTGGATTTATTCAGTTGACTCACTCTTATCCGGAGCCCTGAAAAAGGTAAAGGCAAGTTTGACGGTACAATTATTTGTTACTCACTGTTTACGTTAAGATGAATCCATGTGCCATTATCTTCATTGACTATTCCATCCACAAATATCACTTTACACTCATACCACCCTTGGTCATACTCATGTATATGACTAATTTCTAATGATATTTCATTCACAAGACGTAAACGACCTTCATAATCTGGATGAATCACTGCCGGGTAAGTACCTAGCCGCGTTAACACCGGTTCGTCTAAACCGTTCTTGTTCCATTCGATGAAGTAGGTGACAGGTGTATTGTTGGGGAACTGGAGGAAGCAGTCTAAGATTTGCTGTCCCCCAAGACTGGCTGACTTGGAGGCTTGGATACACAAGATGCCTGAAAATAGAAGAAAACAGATGATACAATCTTAATAGATATCTATATCCCTGCCGCAGAATGATATTAGACAGTTTAGATAATTTTCTCAGAGTGGTGGGACCTTTGGTTGTACAAGCGACCATGTGGTCAAGTTGTTATTGCTCCAGAATTTAGATTATGAGGTCCTGGGTTTAAAACATGTTGCAGGCAGAATTCTTTGCAGATCTAAACAACACCTCATTATAATCAAACTTCCGTTGTCCTATCATGACTGATATACTGTTTTATATACTTATGGGGTAAAGCTATTGAGTAAGCAATTCAAATACATACTGTTGACCTTACACTGTGACCTTTACCTTGAGTGGTTGAAACAAACATATTGCAATGTCTCACTGAGGTGGACATTTAACTACATTTTAATGAAAATCCTTCCAAGCTTAAAGGAGCTGTGACAGCTAGGAAGTATTTGAGGTTGACAAGTGTGACTTTATTTGTGATCTTGACGGTCGGACAGCATGTTGAGTCGTGGGATCTGATGATCTCATTTAAGGCGAATATATGGCTAAAGTTTAAATCTTTCCTGGGGGGAAAAGGAGACATGATATTCAATACTCAATCAAGTGACCTTCAATCATGACCTTGACCTTCAATCTTCATGGTTGAGTCTTGTGTTCTGCATTATCATCTCACTCAGAGACAAACATTTGACCAAAGTTTGATGAAGATCCTTCAAGGGGTAAAAAGATATGGAGCAGACTATTAATTCAAGGCTCTATCCCATAACCTTCAATTGTGTCCTTGACCTTGAATTGAATCTGCATGCATTAACAGTATTTCAGTCATATTGCAGGCGATTCAATGAGGTGAAAATTTGACCAAATTTAATAAAAATCTTTCAAAGGGATCAGGGGCCCGTTTCATAAAGCATAACTAAATCCTCACTTAGGCCGCCATTTTTACGATAGTACCATTTCATAAAGAATCTTAAGCCTGATCTTTGCTGCGAAAACGGTGCAATTTGTAGTAACTTTACTACAGCCTCAGACCACTCTTAACTCTGGCTGCAGTGTCGTACGTAAGTTTTGCGGTTAAGAGAGAGTTAAATGAGGTCTATGAAACGCTCTTAACTTAACTAAGATATTGGCATAAGTCCAGGAGTTGCAATAAATAGTTAAGTTAAGATAAGATTCTCTATGAAATGCTACATTGGAGTGGACAGGAAAGTACTACAGAGGGCTCTGATCTTTTTGTCTGCCCTGTTTGCACTGGATGTTATCATGTTCTAGGGGTTAAACCATTTCATCTCCATTCTTCTTTAGATAATTACTTAACACAATTATGACATTGGATAAAGTGTCACAATTATGTCTCAGGGAAAGGAATCGTTTATAATAAATACTTGTTCGACTAGACATGCCGAATATGGTTAATGTCCAATCTTGCTGCATCTGAAGGTCGTTACCCTTTCCTCTACAGTTCTAGGCATTACTACAGTGCATTTTCACATTAGTGTCTTCCAACACCATTACTCTGTGATGTTTGTTCAAATGACTTCTGGCAACTGGAGCCACATTTTATCCCTTTTAACCCCCTGGGCTCCAGAAAAGGGGGGAATCTTAAAAACTAAAATCTTTATGTTTGCTCAAACCCTAAGGTGTGACCACACATTAAAATTGTCTCGAAGAGACAATTCCAATGAGTGGTCACACAATAGGGTAATCAGTGCAGACATGAAGAAAATGTTGGAAAATTTGATGTTTACCCCTCTTATCTGGAGACTGTTAGGTTGTGTGAGTGGGAGTTATTTAATTGCATAATTATGAATACCCCAAATGTTTTATTTCAGACATCCAGAAGTTTATCTAAACTGTCTTAAATTTCAGACGCGTAATTTTATTTGTATCTTTTACATTTGCATCTAGACTAAAATCTGACATAAAGCCCCTGATAGTTTTGGGTTTTTCTCTTCAAATTTGACTAATTACTTTTCTTTTAAAGGAGATTGCAGACAAGGTGAATGTCTTATATAGGCCACAGGGGTCCGACACGATTGATTTTTGAGAGAAAAATTGTCAGAAGGTATATATAGAGACAAGGGGTACAACTGATCGTCAGTATATTCTTGCCCTATCACGACAAAACCGGGTATATCATGAATAAAACTTGATGAAATTGCACACTTTTTGCATTTCTGTCTAGCAAATATAATACCCTTCAATAAAAACATAACATAAATCCAACTGTAAGCATGTATTTTCAACAGTAACTGCGTCTTCTCCCTGAAATCACCGATTTTCGGAAAACGGGACAGGTGTTCGTTCACAGCCGACACGGCATTGACCACTACTTTATGCTTGTTTAGGCGGTAATATCGAGCATGACAGTCATACAGTTCTATATATATACATTTTTGACCACAGGGACTCGACATGATTGATTTTTGAGAGAAAAAAATGTCAGAAGGTAAATATATACATGTAGACTATATATACATTTTGACAATTTTTTCTCTCAAAAGTCAATCGTGTCGGGTCCCTGTAATGTAAACATGCAAATTTGTTGTTGGTACGGCAATGACTTGAGAATAAATCAACTTTGATCGGTGTCAAAAACGTATTATATATATGGAACTGTATGACTGTCATGCGCGATATAACGGCCTTCACAAGCGTACAGTAGTGGTCAATGCCGTGTCGGCTGTGAACGAACACCTGTCCCGTTTTCTAAAAATCGGTGATTTTAGGGAGTAGACGCAGTTACTGCTGAAAATGCATGCTGACAGTTGACTTTATGTTATGTTTTTATGGAAGGGTATTATATTAGCTAGACAGAAATGCAAAAAGGGTGCAGTTTCATCAAGTATTATTCATGATATGCCCGACTTTGTCGAGGTAGGGTGAGAATATACTGACGATCAGTTGTACCCCTTGTCTCTATATATACCTTATGACAATTTTTTCTCTCAAAAGTCAATCGTGTCGGGTCCCTGTGATATAGGCCTATGAAGTCAGATCATGCATACTGCCAGACCTTGGTAATACAAACTAGCTTGAGTCTAACTTAATTACCCTTATTTCAAAGTTAAAACATGGCTTAAGTTTGACTTAAGAAGCTTGAGTTATAGAATGTCAACTGTAGAAATACAGATAAATATGACTTATCCCATTTCTCCCTGAAACTCCTAATGGACTATTTCAGTTTCCATTGTAGACTGATAATATATATACATGTGTGACTATTTAGGGTTGCTTATTTCAATGTATTGCCATATTAAGAACAGTGCAGACCTTGATCAGAGGGCTCCTATAGGAGCCCTCTGATCAAGGTCTGCACTTTTTGCATTGGACAAGACTGTTTGCGAACAATACTAATATGATTATGCATACTTAATTATAGGGTTCAAAGGGTAAAGCCAGCCTGAGTTATCAAGTTTGGTTGTATTTAGAAACAACTTTTTCCTTGACAATGAAGATGCAGAGGTTAGACAAAGAGCAAAGGTCAAACACAAACTCTCACTGTTTAAACTGTGTAATTATTGTCAAAAAAATTTGTCATCTTCAGCAATTCTCAGAGTTGATACTTCCTCTATGTCCTATAAGTGTTAAGGGCTGGACTTGAACCCTAAACTTGAAACTCAAACACTGAATATATAAGGTAAATATTCTACAAGTATAGCACACAGAATGATGCGAATTTCTCCTCCGCAGTAAATTTTCTCTTGACAGACTAATTCCAGACCGTTCAGTCAAAAGTGAAATTGTGAAATTATGTACTCATTGAAATTCCATGAAGATTCAAACTACTTGAAATTCAAACCTGATCGGTGTGTTTGTTTTCTTGCTGTCTATTACCAACAGGAAGTGAGTGAGTCACAGACATAAAGACCCGGGCTCCAGATAGGGGGACGTAAACTGAACAAATCCAACATTTTCTCACTTATTTTAGCACCAAATCCTATGGTGTTACTAATCATTAGAATCGTCTCTTCGAGACGATTCTAATGAGTAGTGACACCATAGGGTTTAAAGCAGAAATAAAGATTTTAGTTTTTTAAATACCCCTTATCTGGAGCCCTGAAGACTTTATTCGGATTAGTTAGCTGAGAAAGCAGTGATAGAATCATACAAGTCTAGAGGCACAATATCTGAATTGGTAGTGGAAATTGAAATTGAACTCTTGAAAATTGGACAGGAAAAAATTTGAATTGCTTAACCCGTCTCTCCTGAGGTATGCCTTTTTAAGCATATAATTATTTCCTCCACTGAAGAAAATAGTTCCATTTTATGCAGTAATTAATAGGCAACACATCAAATATTTCCTATATCCTAGCTAGCATATAACAGCTTAAAGCAGGCTGAAAGTAAAGCAAATGGTGCCTTAAGGTGCATTCTGTTTTACTTTTACCCTGCTTTAAGTGGTCATAGTTTTGGCACCTTGATAATGATCATTATTTATTTGTCCTGATGCTATAGAAAGCGATGGCAAATATCTAAAAAATTAAGATTTGAAGACTTTTCTTGAGGGTGTTTTTAGACTAATCATATTTTTCTAATGCCAGATGCACTATAATGCTACACATTTGGTTTTATTTGAATATTTTCTTTCATTTTTGTAAATACACCATCTGGTTGCGAGTCGCTTTAAACTATATGTACCTATTTTTGTATAACACAATGCTGATTCATCTCTCAGAAGTCAAAATGATTATAAATATGCATCATCAAAATCATTCTATTTCTAAAACCAACCATAACAATTAGCATTCACATTGGGTCCTGAATTTCTAATGCAATGTAACAGAAAGCTTAATTTTCATTATGCAAATGATTCCTTGAAGTTTGTACATACTTTATTGCCTATAACGGAAGGAAAGAACCGTGATATATGATAAGTTAACCTTTGCCTTGACAATATATTTAGTATCCAATTAAATAGCATTTACAGACAGTGTATTATACTGGTATACTCAATCTGACCCCAAAGGTTGAGATTGTTCTCAAACATTTGATAGGTCAGATATGAGCTTTTGCTCAAATATGATCAATCAAAGGCTTGAGAATGATCTCAGACTCAACTGAAATGTTTTAAATTATAACCTTGGACTCATAAGTTGGTTAACCCTTTCCCACATAGCATATCTCTAGAATTGAATATAGGTGTCCACTTAAAGCAGGTTGAAAGTAAAGCAGAATGCGCTTTAGGCGCATTCTGCTTTACTTTCAGCCTGCTTTAAGCTATCATCTGCTAGAATATAGAAAATATTTTGTATTATACATATTTGTGAATGTATAAATTGGAACTATTTTCTTCAGGGCAAGAATAAACTGAATGCGCTAAAAGGCGCTTCTATGGGGGAAAGGGTTAACGCAGGTTTGACTGTATAATACAGTATTCCCTCCCCACAACAGCCCTCTGATCAACAATTCCCTCCTTACAACAATGCTTGTTGCTGTTCCCCAAACAAGACAATTATGTCCAACATTTTCACAGCTGCAGTATCTTCTGCTTAAAATTGTTGTCTTCTGTTTTTCTAAATGTCACAAAATGGACATTTTGACACAGAAAAAACATCATGACGAGTGACAAACAGCTTGAATCCAGATCAGATGCTGCTTTACGTGGCATCTGATGTGGATTCATGCTGTCTGCATATGTAAGCCGATTTCAACCTGTAAGTCACTTTCCCTCCCTATAACAACTTCCTTCGAACAACATACACAATCTTTGTCTTCCATTGGGTGTTGTTGTACAAAGGGAGCACTGTAAATACAATATTAACCCTTTGCTCAATAGGTACCCATTAAGTTTATTCCTCCATTGAAGAAAATAGTTCCACTTTACACAGAATGAATATGTTTTAAAAGAAATATTTTCTATATCAGAGCTCCAGATAAGTTGAGTATTTCAAATACTTAAATCTTTATTTCTGCATTACACCCTATAGTTTACTACTCATTAGAATCTAATTAGTAGTAACACCATAGAATATTTAGTGCTGAAATGAGTGAGAAAATTTTCGATTTGTTCAGTTTACTCCCTCTTATCAGGAGTTCTGTATATTCTAGCAGATGGTAGCTTATAAAGCAAGCTGAAAGTAAAGCAAAATGTGCCTTATAGCACATACTGCTTTACTTTCAACACTATTTAAGTGGTCATTGATTTTCAATACTAGAAAAAAAGGCTATTGGGTAAACTTAGGGTTATAAAGGCTAAGATTATTGTAAGGGAATACGTGAATGTAACCTCATAAGGCAACTGCTGAGAGAGAATCAATTTATTGTCTATAGACCGGATGACCACTTAAAGCTATAAAAGTCAGTGACATGAGATTTATCATGCCTTGCTTACTTGCCTAACTTCCTTTGGAGTTTATTACTACCCATAACCATCAGCATAATGGAGATATAAGTAAATGTGCTGATTGGCAAACATTGTACACTATGATCATGTGACACCAGTAATGGTCGTGGATAAAACAATACACTTTCTGTTGGATAACAGTTTATTTTAACGAAACCTTTACCCCGTAGAATTTCTTTAAGCTGTCACCTGTCTTTTATACATTCAATTAGCCTTCCTTTATTGGCCATAATAGGGAGGTTTAACTTTATAAGCAAATACGCTGATTGGTAAATATTGCAGGGCTGCCATAAGTTGACATGAAAAATCCTAAGATTTCCAAATGTGCATTTATCAAGTGCGTTTTACGAATCATACCTTTACCCCATAGCCTATTTCTAGTTTTGTTGGCATGTCACTGCTAAAAGCAGGCTGGAAGTAAAGCAGAATGCGCCTTAATGCGCATTCTGCTTTACTTTCAGCCTGCTTTAAGCTACCATGTACTAGAAAAAAATCCGAAGATTTAGGAAAAATCCGAAGATTTAAGAAAAATCCGGAGAAATGGCAGCCCTGATATTGTACACTATGATCAGGTGACACCAGTAATGTTTATTGATACAACAAGCACTTTCTGTTGACTCACATGCAACCAGCCACTACAATGAGGAAATACACAAGTAACAATTGTAAGAATGAGAGAAGAAAGGGTTGATTTTTTTCCCCGACGGGCTTTAAAACTGGGAAATTAACAATAGAAACATAATAAAACATCACTAAATGTTTTTGTTTTTTTTGTTACACATAAAATTAAAAACTTTTGCATTATACTTCTTACATAATATTATACTACAGTTTCAATTTTGAGTACAATGTATCTATATAGATTATGCAGATATATAGAGTATACATCCTCTGGAAGCAGTGTATAGAGCCAGATCAGAGGGCAAAGGGGCCCTCTGATCAGGATATACAATGCTTGTCATACTTTGAAATATTTTAACAATAAACTAAATTCTCTTATCACAAAATTGGTGAGTCCATTTGAAAATTCAGGATTGTAATGTTTGAAGTCAATATCTTATGTTACAAATCCGGGTTTGATTGATGGGAATAATATGATATTATTCTTCACCATCCCAACTCAGGGCCATATACAAAGGACTCCAAAAATGGTGTACTTATCCTTTAAAATGAAAAAAAAAGAAAGAAAACTGCATTTTTGTCTTGTTTTAATTCCGTTTTTTAAATGAAGGAAATCGGACAAATATGTTAAACAGCTAGAAGCATCAACTAGTTTTCATTAAAAGAAATTCCTGCAACTTTCAACATGTTCAGTACATTTTACATAAATTCAACTCCCATAAATACACATAAAGGTTCCTCTAAGGCAGTCTGAGATCTCAGCACTACTCTCGGTTTTATGTCTTGAATGCCTGCGATTCACCAATTTGATATGTCTTTTACAACCAACATCTACATTTATTGTTGCACCATCCATCTTCCAGTCGATGTTTTAGCCCTATTCCATAGACAGGCACGCTTATTTGCAAACTTATAGTTGAGCAGAACACTAGCTTGATTATGGACTACTTCACGAGTAATCCCTTAAAACTTTTCCCCCATAGCCATCAGTGCAATAATAATTGATATAGCATATACAGTAATACACTGTACTTCTTTGTTTAACCCTTTCCCCAATAGGAGCCACTTTTAGCACATTTTATTTATTCCTCCGCTGAAGAAAATAGTTCCAATTTGTACAGTCATAAACATGAACGATAAGAAATATTTAACAATTCCTAGCAGAGGTTTGCTTAAAGCAGGCTGAAAGTAAAGCAGAATGCGCCTTAAGGCGCATTCTGCTTTACTTTCAACCAGCTTTAATTGGTTACATGTCTTCAAAACAAGAAACAGACTATTGGGTAAAGGGTTAAGGCAGGTTATTTCTTAAAGTGAGATGAAAGTAAAGCAAAAAGCTCCAATAGGAGCTTTCTGCTTTACTTTCATCTTGCTTTAAGCTTCAAGTTGAATTTTTAGAACTCAATAGATAATGGAGGAGGGATAAGGCTTCAAATGACACTTATTTGGAGGAAATGTTTATATGCATTTTGCTATTTTTTTTCTTCTTTTTTTCTTTTTTTTTTCTCCAAATATCCCAATTTTCTCAATTCTCTGCTCTAGTTTTTAACTTTAACACATTGGTTTAGTCTCATGGTACCAAATTTTGGCTTCAAATAATTAGCTGTTTTTTTACTCGGTGCCTTAAAGTAGATGAAAGCGGACTATAAACCTTATAGTAAGCTGCAGGCATCACCGTGTTTAAGACTAAATTGCCATGTAGCAACAGATTTCACTCGAGATAGTAGTTACACCATGCATAATGTATACCTATAAACAGCCTTGTCTTTCCCCCCTCTTCCAGACTAAAAAGAAAGCTTTGTATCTCGCATTACCCATTACTTTCAAGGCTTCTATAATTGACTTTCCTTCCACATTTCATTGGAATATAGTAAGTCTCCTTTGAACATAACTTGGCAAACACAGTAGACCAAACTTAGACTTCCCTTTGTATTGAGCTGGTTGAAAATGCAGCATCTCTTATTACAGTATACATTACAAGAGGCCCATGCAGGCCTAAATATCGCTCACCTGGAAAAACCAACACAAGGGTCACATAACCCCTGGTATGGGATCACTTTTCACCCCAGAGACATAATTTTCATTGAAAAAATCTATTTTTAGCTCCTGTGACCTAGATATGCAACGGACGGAACCATATTTACAATATTGGTTAAGGGCTTCTAGAAGTGTCATCATGCCAAATATCAAAGCTCTGACCATATTAGTTTCAGAGGTAAAGATGTTTGAAGATTTCACTATATAACTCTATGTAAAATTACGACCCCCAGGGCGTGGTCATTTTTTACGCCAGGGACATAATTTGAACAATCTTGATAGAGGACCTGTAGATGATGCTTTGTGCCAAATATCTAATCTCAAGGTACTCTGGTTTCAGACAAGAAGATTTTTTAAGATTTCATTGAAAAAAATCTATTTTTAGCTCCTGTGACCTAGATATGCAACAGACCGGAAATGTTTGAACAACTTTGAAAGAGGACCATATAAGGATCATTCAGGCCAAGTTTGGTAAAAATCTATCCAGTAGTTTCGGAGGAGATGTCGTTTAAAGAAATTGTTGACGACAAACGGACGAACGAACGACGACGGACGACGGATGATCAAAATAGCTCACCTTGGCACTACGTGCCAGGTGAGCTAAAAACAAAATTAAGCAGTTAGTTATTTTAAGAAATCTTATGTTTCTCTATTAAAAGACTGATGGTGAGTTGTATAGTGAAGACATTAATTCTTTCCAAATAAACACGTTAACATGGCATCAGATCACTGATTGCCACTCAGATTAAAATAAATCTTCAACAATGTCAAAAGCTGTGATTTTCTGCATTTTGTAGCATTACATATAGTTTCATTCAAGAGGACAGTACAGGACTCCTTTGTATAAGTGAAGAAATTGATTGAGTATGGCACCAGCAAATTCCCCAGCTGATCTGGGTCATGAAAGTTTGCCAACCAGGAAGTTGCTTTTTTGTCTTCTTGTGTATTGAAACCAAGAAACCCTTTGATCTGTGTACGAGTCAGTAATTGGTGTTCAAAGTAGACGCTGTGGGTGTGTAAAACGTATTAAATAGTCATAAGTTTTATAAAGATATCACTATCCAGGGGATTCCATTAATTATGTTTGTTTCAAAACCCGTAGTTTTAAGACCCACAAAGTAAATTAACTGTCTTATTTTATATTGGTTTTACGGCTTTAAAACAATTTTATGTTTTAAACATCTTGTTCATGTCAAGCTGAGAAAATAAAAAGACTTAGCTACGTGATTAACTTGGAATCTTTATAATAGAGTCAAACAGCTAAGTCAACACACAGCTTATATATTTACAGTTAAACTTTGTCCATGAGAATATTGACGAGCCCTGAGTATACATTTGTAACTAAGAACACTTTTTATCACATTGTTTGCGGTCTGGGAGTTGCATAAAGCCATTATATAACTATCGTAATACACTTGGTTCCGGCCAAACCTGTTCGTCAACAAACGTTGCATGTAGCAGGACACCAAATGACGCTATTTGCGATGACGTTACCATAAACAAAGTCACATTTTGGCGGAAAATCTATACGGCGAAAGTGATTACAACCTGCAGCTTCAATTAACTAAATAGTTTTTTAAAATGTTTATGTGATAAATATAATCTAACATTCCTGCTCATTATTTATCATTTTTTATAAACGAGTTTATTAAAAATGATAAATAATGATCACTCCTGTAAGATCCTAGCTATTTATCTAGCAGCTATTGTCTGTATGCCCTGTAACTGAAGATTTAAGACACTCTAATACTGCAGCTCTTGCAATTGTGTGACAATGTCATGTGGTTTTGCATGTCAAGCCATGAAAAAAGGGCAACTTGCAATTACAGGCTTGTGAACAATTCCATAGGGACAGGCAATCCATTCAGTCTTCAACTCATTAGCACTCACGGCTAAATTATCTTAACTACTCTGACTTAGGAAATTCTGTTCTTCATTTTTTAAACCTCCCCCGTTTTTTGCTATCAACTTCTGAAGGGATATTGACATGCTGCATGAACCTGACACATTTAATAACAAGAGCCCCATGGGGCATATGTCGCTCACCTGAGAATAGCTGTACATCAAAATGGAGATAATGATTTATGTCCAGGACGGGGTCATTTTTTACCCGAGGGGCATAATTTGAACAATCTTAATAGAGGACCTGTAGATGATGCTATGTTCCAAATATCTAAGATCAGGGTACTAGGGTTCTAGACATGAAGATTTTTTTTAAGTTTCCATTGAAAAAATCTATTTTTAGCTCCTGTGACCTACATATGCAACAGACTGGAACCATTTGAACAAAATAGATAAAGGACATCTAGAAGTAACACCATGCCGAATATCAAAGCTCTGGCTATATTAGCTTCAGAAAAGAAGACGTTTGAAAACTGTGACCCCCGGGTGGGGCTAATTTTGACCCCAGGGGCATAATTTGTACAAACTTGATAGAGGACCTGTAGATGATATGCAATCGACCAGAACCATTTGAACCTTATTGGTATAGGACATCTAAAAGTGTCACCATGCCAGATATCAAAGCTCTGGCCATATTATTTTCAGAGGAGAAGACGTTGGAAAATTTCACTATATAACTCTATGTAAAACTGTGACCCCCGGGGCGGGGCCAATTTTGACCCCAGGGGGCATAGTTTGTACAAACTTGATAGAGGACCTGTAGATGATGCTATGTGACAAATGTCTAAGATCTGGCCCTTGTAGTTTCAGACAAGAAGATTTTTTAAGATTTCCTTATTTTTTCACTTGGTTGCCATGGCAACCAGAGTTCTACATTGTTTTTAATTCTTTGAACAATTTTGAAACAACTTGACCCAAGGAACATGGTTGAAATCTTTTCAGCAATATATGAGGAGATGTCATTTGAAGCAATTGTTAAAGACAACAATGACTGTATAAAGTGAAATTATTTTCTTCCGTGGAAGAATAAATTAAAGACATAAAAAGGAATATGTATGCGTTAATAGGTTAATAAATATCATTATTTACATTTTCTAAATATAGGAAACTATATGTAAATGAGTGGCAAATTTGGATCCAGATTAGATGCAGCATTATGTGGCATCTGACCTGGATCCATACTGTTTATGGCCAAGAATTAATTGTGGACTGATAGACAGAAAGATAAACAAACAAACAAACAGACAGACCAAAAGTAATATGCCTTGAACTAAGTTGTGCTTGAGCATAAAATAGCAGACATCATAATTTCTGCGATGTATCTCAGTGACCTGAGTTCAGAGCTAGCTTTGGGTCAGTTATGCAATAAGAGACCGTCTCAGGGAGAACTGACTATTATCATGCTGAACTGTTGTCTGCTCCAAATGTTTGTATGTGAAATATGTTAAAAATAATAACTTATATTTTCTAAATATAAGAAAATATGTAAATGAGTGGCAAATAGTTTAGATCCAGATTAGATGCTGCATTATGTGGCATCTGACCTGGATCCAAACTGTTTGCAAATATAGGTGATTTAGTATAAGGGTGCTTGAAACCCTGCTTAAACCTTCAGTAAAACAGTATAACCTGAATAAAGCGGCAATGAATCCTGCATAAAGCGGCAATGAAAAAATCCCTATGGTGAATCCCTATGGTCAGTTTTAGTTTTGATATTAACAATTTTGAGAGAGAATCACCAGGAGATACTAAAAAACAAATATCAAAGCTGTGGGCCTAGCAGTTTTTTACAAGAAGATTGTTTAAAGTTTTTCACTTTTTTAAATAAATTACAATAAGTAGTCCACTTGAAAGTTTCATTTTAACAATTTCTGTAGAGAAGCATCCAAGGAACATCATGAGCAGTTTGAATCCGCCCTACAATCCCCGGGTTCAGAGGAGATGTCGTTTGAAGTAAAAGTGAACGGACAGACGGACAGACGGACAGACGGACGGACGGACAGACGGACAGACGGACAGACGTACTACGGACAATGAGCGGTCACAATAGCTCACCTTGAGCCTTCGGCTCAGGTGAGCTAATAATAAGCATTAGAGTAAAGTGTACTATATAATTCAGGGCTCCAGATAAGGGGAGTATTTCGAAAACTCAAATCTTCATTTCTGCTTTAAACCCTATGGTGACACTACTCTTTAGATTGTCTCGAAGAGACGATTCTAATGAGTAGTAACACCATAGGATTTGGTGCTGAAATGAGTGAGAAAATGTTGGATTTGTTCAGTTTACGCCCTCTAGTCTGGAGAGTCGTATACAGTCTTGTCACTCATAATAAAGTTTGTTTTTAAGTATTTAAGGCAGGTGAGAGCTTAAAACATGGTGGAAAGTAAAGAAAACAGCTCCTGTAAGAGCTTTATACTTTATTTCATTTTGTTTTATAAAAGCTCCGACCTGCCTTAAAATTAACATCATAAATTGGACAACCTATAGATCTATATCCTGTATTTTTAATTATTTTCCCAAGAATTTTCTCTGTTGTAGAGCAATAGGTTTTCCTTCTATCTTCATACCAAAGTTTCTGCCTGCTACAATTGATAAGATGTTCAATGACTTAATTCAATCTGAGTGGCAAACAATTTTGGAGCCAGATCAGAATGATGCTGGGTGACCCATAGTCTGATCTGGCTTCAAAACTATTTGCAACAGAAATAATTGTTTTAGCACAAATGCCTTTAATCCTAAAGAATTAACTCTTTGCATGCTGGGTAATTTTTTTTCTTCTGCAACATTTGTCATCGGCTATCGGTCTAAAAATATATTTTCTAAATTTCTTTTCAAAACGTGATCAGAGTGTCAAACAGTATGGATCCTGATGAGACGCCACGTTATGCCGCGTCTCATCTGGATTCAAACTGTTTGCAAAGATAATCACAGAGGCAGATATATCCGCCACTAGCACGCAAAGATTTAGCTAAGAATGTCTCCTAAACTGTATAGTGAGGTCTTGAGAAGACTTGGTGGTTAGTAGTGATGTAAGAGCCATTAAGTAACTCTAAATAACAATTGAATATGCAAAGCAGAGCATAGGCAGCTACTCTCTAATCACAAAGCCAAATAGATTTCCTGCGGTAAGGAAACCCTTCATCCTGTTATTACAGACAGATTTATTGCTTTTGAATTTCAGATGGAGCAAGGAATTGTTCTTGGAGCCATTCTATTTCAGGACAAAATGGATAGGAAAATAAAATTTCATTTCTTACCAAACATAAAACTTTTTTTTTTCAATCTGCACATTGTCACGGGCGAAAGATAAAATTTGAAATACACAGTTTACTTACATAAATTACCCAAAATCTTCCCCAGAATGAAAGGACTCTTAAATGCAGACTAACTGTTGTCTGCTGGAAATGTCATCTGCTAAATATTTAAATTTATATCAGCTTTATATATCTACAGAAAATGTTGATCCCTAGACAAGACCCCATTCACAATTAAGGATTCCGGAATGGTCTTGAATACAAGTAGTATTGTACTAGCATACATGTAATTAAGACGACACCCCCCCCCCCCCCCCCACCCCCCCCCCCCACCCCCCCCCCCCCCACACACACACACACACACCACCCCCTGAAAGCAGAAATTTCAGGAGCTTTAATTCTTTATTATTTTTCAGTCTGCTTTATGCATCCATCTAGCAAAGTGCAGGAAAAAGTTTATCAAGACTCTATAAACAAGACACAGTAGTAGCAAATGTATGTCTAAGAGAAATAGGTCACGGGTTGAACGGATTTTCCTTTGGGGAATTAAAGCGTAAAAACATGTTAAGAAACTTTGTGCTTTACTTTAATCAGCATTGAAACATATAATTACACTAGAACCCCTCTATTGCGCCCACTACATGATGATATAATTATTAGGTTCTTCAGGCAGGTGACTGCTTAAAGCAAAGTGTTTTAACCCTTAGCCTGCCACTCATGACTATAGCTCCATCTGCAAACAGCTTGGATCCGGATGAGACGCCGAGTAACTCGGCGTCTCATCCGGATCCAAGCTGTTTGACACTCGGACAACATTTTCAGCAATTTTGAGCAACTTTGAAGCACTTTGAAACTTGAAGCAGACGAGAAATATAGCAGACAACAATTTATTTGGCGGGCTAAGGGTTAAGCTGTCACCTGTTTGTTATACAATCAAGAAGCTTCAATTAATGGTCGATTATTGGTCGTAATTATCAAAATTAATAGAGAGATTTAACTTTACTATAGATATGAATACAGTGCTCCCTCTCAACAACCACAACCAACGGGAGACAAAAATTGTGTGCATTGTTCGGAGGAAGTCGTTATAGCGAGGGATATTTGCAAACAGCTTGAATCCAGATCAGAAGCCCGGTTAGGTGGCGTCTGATCCTGATACAAGCTATTTGTCAATCGTCATTAAGGTTTTTTCTGTCAAAATGTCCATTATGTAACTTTGAGAAACAGCAGATGACAATTTTAAGCAGAATACATTGCAGTCATGAATAAGTTGTGAGTCGTTGTTGGAAGGGCCATTGTAGGGAGGGAGCACTGTATATAACAATTTGTCCCCCATTGCTGTGGGGGAAAGGGTTAACTCATTAATGACTACTGTCCGCAAGAGAATGCTCCTAAAGGAGCTTTACTTACAGCCTGCTTCAAGCAACCATCTGTCTTCAAGACTGAAAACTTAAGAAACAGGCTATGGGGTTAAGATTTAACTCTTTGCATACAAGTGGCATGTATGGCAACCACAGTGATTACCGTACCTTTGCACACAGTTTGGATCCAGATGAGACACCGCATAATGCAACGTCTCATCAGGATCCAAACTGTTTGATACTGCCCCTGTTCTGATAAAAAATTTAGAAAATTCTATTTTTAGAATAATAGCAGATGACAATAATTGTTGCAGACGAAAAAAAATACCGAGCATGCTAATTAAGAGTTTTAACAAGTTTTAATATACAGTTGAACTTCGATATCTCGAACTCGGTTAAGTAGAACATACCCGTATTTCAAAGTTAAAACGTGGCTAAGCCACGTTTTAACTTTGAAATATGGGTATGATCGACTTAACCGAGCATGAAATAATGCAGTTCATATGTCGAAATATCCAAAAGTTCGAGTTAAGGGAGTTCGAGATATCGAAGTTTGACTGTAATTGTAAAGGATAACCCTCTGGCTGTAACTCTTGATACAGGAGCTGGTCAATCGGACACAGAGAAATAAGAGGCAGAAGTACTCCTCCTCCTTCCCACTACAGCTATCAATTATCAGAAATCATTTAGGAAAAATCAAGATTTATGTTTGCCCATATTTACTACATCACTGGATTGCTGACACAAAATGATGTGCTATGAATGTAAGCTATTATTACATTCTGATTTATGAACATCTATGAACAATGCTGACTGTAGAAATACTGAGGAGAAGTTGGTATTGCAATCAGAAGAGGCTATTTTTACCCTTCTCCTAATAACCCTTTCTTTACCTGATAGCCTATTTCTAGTATTGAAGATAGGTGACCACTTAAAGCAGATTGAAAGTAAAGCAGAATGCGCCTTAAGGCGCATTCTGCTTTACTTTCAGCCTGCTTTAAGCTTCCATGTGCTAGAATATAGAAAATATTCCCTATACTAAATATTCATGACTGATTAAATTGGAACTATTTTCTTCAGCGGAGGAATAAATCATATGCGCTAAAAGGCGCTTCTATGGGGGAAAGGGTTAAGTATTCACATATAAAAAATATAAACAGCGTTATTGCATTGCAACATTGAACAGACCACACATCTTTGTCACCCAAGGTTCTGTATCTGAGTTTGGTCTACACTGCCAAATACCTAGACTGGCAGAGTCCCTGTATTCTTTTATCATTATTTCCCTTTTATTCATACTGGACTGTCTTTTCCTAGCCAGGATTATCAGGGTCTACAACGTTAGCCAATTTTGACTAGTATTTATTAAAATACCCAGAATTCCAAGTAGACTGGTTCACATTTTGGTAATTAAAATGGAGCTTTTTCTGTTTTACTTTCATCTAGCTTGCTTTAAGCTGTCATCTGTCTGGTATACAATCAATTAGCCTTCATTCTAGTTGTGATAATAGTGGGGGTTTACTGTATTCAATGAGAGATACGATAAAACTATGAAACCTTGAAAACTAGTTTTCAACCAATGCTGAAGCTATGAATCTGAAATCAATTACTCTATATTGAAAAGATGTCCTCAATTCACCTCCATTAAGATTACTTACATAATGAATGCATCTGAGATCAAAGTAGTTGTTGTATCTCTATCAAATGAACAAATATCAAATTAAAGAAAACGCTTAATATAAGGTCACAGGTTCCACCATTTTTTAGTGCTTCAAAGAAGAATTTGTGGCATAGGCAAATTACAAGAAATAGCTCATGTATCTTTGAAATAAATAGCTAAATTTTGCGGGTCAATAAATAGCTAAATATATATGGCCGATAATTTATATTAACCCTTAGCCTGCCAGTCACGACTATAGCTCCATATGCAAACAGCTTGGATCAGGATGAGACGCCGAGTAACTCGGCGTCTCATCCGGATCCAAGCTGTTTGACACTCGGACAACATTTTCAGCAATTTTTAGCAATTTTGAAGCACTTTGAAACTTGAAGCAGACGAGAAATATAGCAGACGACAATTTATTTGGCGGGCTAGGGGTTAAACTACATTGTATGTCAATGACTCAATGCGGTCTGAAATTTCCAACAAAACTTTTAGGAACGTCATGATGTGAAATTCTAACCCATTCTATGATGGAAATTGGCTATTATAAGTATATTTTGCAAACAGTGTAGACCCTGATCAGAGGGCCCCCTTCAGCACTAAAAATCAACATAAACTGATTATTTTTTCACAAGGTATTTGTTCACCAGATATGAAAGCTTTAAGTTAGAAGTTGTAGGCATTTTTTCAAAACTTAAGTGCACATTTCCAAACTAAAACGCAGAGGCTGAGATCAAGATGAAGAGAAAGCTGTGGTCAACAAGCATAGAAATTGTAAATACTTTCTTGAAATTGCTAATGTGAACATCAGTGCAAGCGGGCAAACTAAAAATGGAATAGTGGAATGAGTATGATTTCATGTAGGAATACGTTAAAAATGATAAAAGTATGTCTGCCTGACTAATCAGGAGCCCTGGATTAAGTTTGGTCAAACATCAATTGTCAAAACTTTATTTTAACACACCCTGATATAAACTAAGGAGAAGCAAATCAATATTCAAATTTCACTATAAAACATGCACATACTTAACATATATATGTGGTGTAATATGACTTCGATAATTCATGCACCAAGAAATGTAGCGCCATTGCATTGGTGCAAATGTAGTTAAATTGTACTGTTAGAATCAAAATAATAAATTCACACCAGTGTATTATCGTGCAATAGAACACAGGTATTTGTTGGGATGTTGGTAATTGAATCACTACACATCTCAACTCCAACCCAATTTTGTTCTACGGCATGATAATACACTGGTATAATCTTTTATTTCTTATTTAAAGCAAATTCCAAGTAATGATTGTCCCATTAAATATTGTTTATATATATATATCCCTTCTCCTGCTATTAGTTTATGTTGACACTTTTTCAAAAAAGTGTAGACCCTGATCAGACAGCTCCTAAAGTAATTGTCTGATCAGGGTTTGCACTGATTTCTTGTTACATTATAGGATCTGTCTGAAATGAGTATTTCTATTATGGGAAGATGTTTCCTTATATTATTAGCCAATGTAATAACTCAGATGAAAGATATTCACAGTGGGAATAGTATTATGTATGAATATTCAGCAGTAGAAGGATTAATGGAGACACGTTCAAGAGAAACAAGAAAATGGTCTGTCATTGATTACGGTGACCTTAGGTCATATTATGCATTTCTCCGATTTCACATTAACAAAAATTGCATGTTTATCTTGTCAGGTCATCCTTCTTATTTCCATACCATATAGATTTCCCGTTAAACACAACTATTACGGAGTAGTTAACTCGCTAGCTCTGCATGACCTGTATGTAAATAACTGTACCAACAGTATACATCAGGGTTCCAGATAAGGGGAGTACTTCAAAAATTAAAATCTTTATTTCTGCTTTAAACCCTATGGTGTCACTACTCATTAGAATCGTCTCGAAGAGACGATTCTAATGAGTAGTAAGACCATAGGATTTGGTGCTGAAATAAGTGAGAAAATGCTGGATTTGTTCAGTTTACGCCCCCTTATCTGGAACCCTGATACATTATAAACAAGCTTTACTGGATGAGTTGTACCAATATCACCAATATTGCTGCTTTAACCCATTACCCTATAGATATGCCTTTTAATGCCTTTAAAATAAGCCTCCATGGTAAAAGATAGTCCCTCTTTGTACAGTGATGAATATGAATCCATATTTTCTATATCCTAGTAGATGGTTGCTTAAAGCAGGCTGAAAGAAAATCAGAATAAGAAAACAGTGCAGCCCATGATCAGATAGCCTTTGAAGGAGATGTCTGATCTAGGTCTACAGTGTTTTCAACAACACCATTAATGCTACCATTGCAGGTTTAATTAGAAGTTGTGTCTGTTCTAGTGCATACAGATGACCAATGGTTAACCCTTTACGCTATAGCCTGTTTCTAGATTTGAAAATAGGTGACTATTTAAAGCAGGTTAAAAGTAAAGCAGGTTAAAAGTAAAGCAAATTGCGCCCTAAGGCGCATTCTGCTTTATTTTCAGCCTCCTTTAAGTTACCACCTACTAGAATTAAGAAAATATTTCTTCTGATACATTTTCATGACTGTATAGATTGGAACTATTTTCTTCCTCGGAGGATTAAACGGAATGCGTTAAAAGGCGCTTCTATAAGGTAAAGGGTTAATTGTCAACATGGATTGTACAATGTATAATCATTTTAAGTGTTAATTACATGACAATTACTGTTAACTTTCGTTAATACCTCAGACGTCATTAAGACCATCTTGAGGACATTGACTTTGGCTTACTCCATAGCCTGTTTCTAGTATTGAAGATATGTTTCCACTTAAAGCAGATTGAAAGTAAAGTAGTATGCATATGCCTAATAAGGCACATTCTGCTCTACTTTCAGCCTGCTTTAAGCTATCATCTGCTAGAATATAGAATGTATTTGTTATGATGCATATACGCATCACTGTATAAATTGAAACTATTTTCTGCAGCGGAAGAACAAATTAAAGGACTGAAAATGTGTACCTATGGAGTAATGGGTTAAAGTTTTCTGCAATAGGAAGTTTACATATTGCAATATACAGAGCCCTTTAGATAGGGAGAGTTTTTCTGACACTCAATTCCTTAAGTAACTCCACAAATCCATGTTGTCACTACTCATTAGAATCATCTCAAAAAGACAATCTGAATGTGTAGTAAAAATCCATAGGGTTTTGTGAAGATTTAGGAAAGAGAGAAATTGTAATTACATAATTATAACGTAGTACATTGTATATTGTACGGAATCTTACACTATAGAGTACACGCTTCACTCTTTACCAAAGCATCATAAGAGATATTAATGCAAAAAGCTTTTTTCAGTATTAACCCTTTACTAGCTAGTTACGACTTTACTAGAATTTGTCAAACAGCTTGGATCCAGATCAGACGCCGCATTATGCGGCGTCTGATCAGGATCCAATCTGTTTGACCTTCATGTTTAGATTTATTAAGTTAAAATTGCTTTAAAATGAAACATCAAAAATGATTGCGGACAACAATTGTGAAGCAGATAATATTATAGCAGGGAAAGGGGTTAATAAAAGGATATGGTAGTGATAAATGTTCTTCATATGACAATTTATACCACAGTAATGTAAAACCATTGATGCTAAGTAACAAGTTATGTAGTCCGTAGATATCCACCATAAATATGTTGTCTTCCCAATAATGAGAATTTGTAGAAAATAAATCAAAAGTGTCAATTCACAACAGAAAATGAATCTCTGCCTAATGGTACAAAGACTGGTGTTTTCTTTACGTCCGAGATGCTATTCTTTGCCTTTGTCAACTTTCTGGTTGCAATCTAATTGCGGCATAAATCAGAGATGTCACACTCGTTATGCTCGGTTCGTTCATTTTATTTCTGCAGTCAAGAACGAAGTGGAGAAATATTGGATGAAATAAATTCAAGAATAAAACTGCGGAATGCCATGTTTTGAGTTTTAATTAAGCTTTGGGTAATATATGTAATATTTAGCAAAAGCCTAGTCGCTATTACAACAACCTCTCTGAATAGGACTTCTGTTTAAAGCTGGCACAGCTTAAATCGAGATGAAAGTATTTAAGCAGAAAGCTCCTTGCTTTCAGCTGTCACCTGTCCATAACATTATCCATGACTAAGTTGTCTTCTGACAATAGAAAGGTTTTGCTGTAATGTTTTGAACACCTAATTTAGATTGTCTTCGACCAATTAACTCTTTGAACCCTAATCCCGCATATAGGCGTCTTTTAAAACAGTGTACATGTGAATAGTACTCTTGTCCTGTGCAAACAGTGAAGACCCAGATCAGAGGGCTCCGAAAGGAGCCCTCTGATCAGGGTCTTCACTGTTTGACAAAATGCCAAACATTGACAAAAACAACCCTTAAAAGTCAGAAATGGACTAGACCAAAATGGAAACTGGAATTGTCCATTTAAAGTTTCAGGGAGGAAAGAGTTAAAATCCTGTATTGCAGGGACATTTCCATAGAAATTAATTGGATCCTGATTACAGACCCAACATTCTGTAGTAATTATAGAGCCTGGTCAAAATGCAAACTGTTTGTTTCTTGTTATTTTATTTCTGTAACTATAAAGGACACCAAAGCAATGTCATAACTAGATGACATTTTCAGCCGTTATAATTGTCTGAGTGTCTCATATTGTTCATAGTGTTAAGTTAAGTACAAAGAGAGGAAAGCAATAACTTAACTGCATCGGTTATTTTTAACATCGCAGCATGAACATAGTTAACTCTTTGAACGTTTAATTTTTATTTATTTTTATTTGTAACAAATGTAATTTTCTACTGTTGTAAAACAACAATTTTTGAAAAATTATTTTTAAAATATGGTCAGAGTGTCCAACATTTTGGATCCTGATGAGAACCGCATTACACTGCATCTTATCAGGATTTGCAAAGGCTTTCGTAGTTTCACAGTACAACAAGCATGCAAAGAGTTAGTCACATCACTCAGACAGAATATGACTCTATAGCAATACACATTATAGTAGGTGCATATTAACCCTTATCCTGCGGTGATGTCGTCTGCTTCGAAATTGTCGTCTGCAAAGTTCGTTAAATTTAGATTTATACATTTCTTAAGTAAAGAAACCTAAAGAAGAGTGTCAAACAGTTTGGATCCAGATCAGACACCGCGTTACGCGGTGTCTGATCTGGATCTAAACTGTTTGCAAGAATCAATAAAGCCGCGACCAGCAGGCAAAGGGTTAACAGAAGACTGCAGTACTATAATAAATTTTCAACTGTTCAATGTGCAATGTAGCCCATCAAACGTGATCAACATTTGTAATTTTTCTTATACAGTACAGAGAAACTTATAAAAAGTCAAAATTTGTTACTTGACAATTAAAAAAGAAAGCATTTGGAAGTCTCATATAATGGCAGCATCTTTAAAACAAAAACAAAACTAATACAGAAAGCTCCTACAACCTGGTCCTCAGTGTTTGTTCATTATATGGCTGACAAAGCAAGTTTTTTTAATCAGCCAAGCTTACAAACAAAATCACAGGACACCATAGGCAAAGGAAATACATTTCTTTTTTTCTTTGCGTGTGTCATTTCATTACTAATACAACTTCTAACACTGATCTTGTGGCACAGTTTGTAAAGAGAAAAAGCTATTATCTTAACATATAGTATAGAAGCCTGAATTGCCATATAAGCAAGGGACAATCGTTTTGGAAGTTATATAGCACTTGAAATTCCAGAGCTGCAGATTAGGAGAGTATTCCACAAACTGAAATCCTCATTTCTCCTTACCCTAAGACTTGACTATTCAGTTAGAATCACTACCTGGTGACAATTCTAATTAGCAGTAATTATAAAGGGCTTTGTGTAAACATTAAGGAGAAATCTTTGAAAACAATTAGTATACTAGCAAGTCTTGCTCCTATCGGAAACCCTGAAATACATTGGCATATGCTGAACCTTCTTAGACTTAGCATCACCTCTGCAAATCTCCATTAGGCTAAATGATGTTATAAGTAAATGTTTCTGACTTTAATAGCACATTTAAATACATGCTAGAGCACTAAAATGTTCCACCCCTTGTAAAATTGCTTCCGAATGTCTTGTCGGAGCATATAATTCACACATTTTCCATAGCCACAAGGATACTAAGAGATAAATTGAGCATTTTGTCTTTATTATCAAGTCTTGCCTACTAAGTTTTTGCCTTACAAATTGTACCATTAGAACAATGCTCCTGATATATTGCACTGCTGCTGAAATTCTAAATTATGGTGTGTTACACTGACAATAAGAGAGCACAATGTGACCTCACCACTACACTTTTAGCATACAGAAGAGTACACTGCCTTGTCCTATGCAAACAGTCCTATGACCCAGATCAGACAGCTTCTACAGGAGCCCTCTGATCAGGTTCTACACTGTTTGTATTGTTATTTTGGTATGTATTGAAAGAAACACCCCTAAATTGTCCAAATATGCAACACTGAATTGAAAACTGGAATATAAATTTGCCATGTGCAGTTTCAGAGTATTTAAACGAGTTGCTGGCCGGTTGGTTTATCTTTATATACTGTTTAACATTGTTTTAACAACTTTATATCTTAACTTCCATGCAAAAGGTGACAAACTACAGTCATAAATTATGATATTGCAAGCGTAGAATGCCACAAGCAATTTAAGAATGTTTGAGAACTTCCATTTAAATTATGATAGATGGACATTCATAATGAATGGTTATTGACAATTCTTTTAGCCTTTCTATCCATAACACTTAACTTAAGGTATTGTGACTGCTTATAGTTGGATGAAGCTCAAGCAAAGATTATCTATTGGTATTTTTAAGAGCTTTGTGTTTGCAAACTAAGTTTGCAATAGATTAATATAGTTTAATATGGCATTTGATCAGGATATAACTATTTACCAGTCAAAAGCTAACAGAAAAAAGTTCAATGGACATCCGACAATATTAAAGCTGTGAAAGGATTATGATTTGATTTGATTTATTATGATTTTACATCACTTTAACAGTATTTCAGTCATATCTCGATGTCCAGGATTATGATTTGATTTGATTTATTATGATTTTACATCACTTTAATAGTATTTCAGTCATATCTCGATGTCCAGGATTATGATTTGATTTGATTTATTATGATTTTACATCACTTTAACAGTATTTCAGTCATATCTCGATGTCCAGGATTATGATTTGATTTGATTTATTATGATTTTACATCACTTTAACAGTATTTCAGTCATATCTCGATGTCCAGGATTATGATTTGATTTGATTTATTATGATTTTACATCACTTTAACAGTATTTCAGTCATATCTCGATGTCCAGGATTATGATTTGATTTGATTTATTATGATTTTACATCACTTTAACAGTATTTCAGTCATACCTCGATGTCCAGGATTATGATTTGATTTGATTTATTATGATTTTACATCACTTTAACAGTATTTCAGTCATATCTCGATGTCCAGGATTATGATTTGATTTGATTTATTATGATTTTACATCACTTTAATAGTATTTCAGTCATATCTCGATGTCCAGGATTATGATTTGATTTGATTTATTATGATTTTACATCACTTTAACAGTATTTCAGTCATATCTCGATGTCCAGGATTATGATTTGATTTGATTTATTATGATTTTACATCACTTTAACAGTATTTCAGTCATATCTTGGTGTCCAGCTAATTTCAGGTGGAGAAAGACCCTAGACTCCATTCATACACTGTTTCAGCCACAAATTGACAACTGTGTAGAACCAAATTAGCTGGGAAGTTTCCCCAAATGAAAAATCTGAAGTGCCCATAATGGAATTGGAACCCGCAGTGGTAAGGAGCTAAGTGATTGTCAGTCAGAGTGACTATAACCAATGGGCCATGGAGGCTCCCAATAGTATTACGATTTCCTCATAATTATACAGATGTGATTGTACTGATTATAATACTTGTTCACACTAGCTGTTAACTTGGACACATTTGTTTCAATTATGCATAACAGCATAATTATTAAACATTTACTGTCCTATTAGATAACCAAATATCAAATAATATCTTTCATCACTATAATACTAGGACCCGTCTTACTAAACGTCATACAACAAAAAATGGTTGTAAGTCAAAACTTTGAAATACACCTTATTTCTGATTTCTCCAACTAATCCTGTCTTGCGATATCTCTTCGGAATCGTCTTTTCAAGACGATTCCAAAGAGATGTCACAAGACAGGATTAGATGGAGAAATAAATAGTCATTTAAAATGTTATTATTTGACTTACGACAATATTTGTCGTACGATGTTTCGTAAGACAGGTCCCTTGTTACGAATGAATTCCACTTTTTGTCTCATCACAACAACCGAGCAAAAGCAAGACCTCTCTTATATATATTACGACCACTAAAAAGAAGGCTAATTGAATGTATAAAATACAGGCGACAGATGAATGTGAAACAGAAAGTTCCTACAGGCGTTTTCTGTTTACTTTTACCTTGCTTTAAGCAGCCACCAGCCTTAAACACCAGATGATTAACATTTTTTTGGTCTTAACAGAGAGTTATACTGTATAAATTTCTTTTTCTGGTAGTACCTAAGACTATGTCATATATACTTACATTAACTTTTCATGTCCTGACTATTTCTCTGCAATTAAACAGCTGGTCTAGTCAGAATTTTATTACACTTGCATTGCAACCAGTTAGTGAAGTTGTCTATATTTTTTAGAAAACAGTTTACCTGTAAAGACTTACAAACAGTCTAGCTGCAGATCAGATGGTGTTTATAGTTTTTGCAATATATCGTAAAACAGGCCTAAAAACTGTAAACAAGAATTGTCTATTTGAAGTTTCCGGATCTAATGAATTAATCCTTTGAACCCTTGAGTCACACATGTATGTGTCCTTTACAAACAATGCACCTGTCAAGAATACACTAAGTCATGTCCTATAATGCAAACAGTGTAGACCCAGATCAGAGGGCTCCTAAAGAAGCCCTCTGATAGGGGTCTGCATTGTTTGTCATGTTGCAATACATTGACAAAAACAACCCTTAAATAGTCAAATTGGACTAGGCTAACTAATTTGAAACAAGAATTGTCCGTTTGAAGTTTCATAGCGGAAAGAGTTAATACCAGTTTGACTGTAGTAGTTGAGATATTGAGATAACTCATTACCTAGCATGCAAAGAGCTATTATCAACATCTGACCCAGATGCAAACAAACATTTAACATTTTTTTAATAATGATTGAACATGATGGGTGATTTATCTTTTTACCCTTAAATCATTTCAAAGTTTCCTAATTTCGACAAAACCAAGTTAAGTTGAGTTCCTCCTAATTGTACTTTTAACAATTGTTAATTGCATCATCTGTCTTGAAATAACAGTACCTAACAAGAGTTAATTGTGCTTGTACTTCAAATACATGTCAATTAAAAACAAAAGCCTAAACAAACTAATGCATTATTCACTCTAATTGCCTTGGCTGTTTCCATTTCAAACCATTTTGTAAAGCCCTATAAATATTGGCCCCTGAAATCAATTTAATCTGCCAGTTTTAATCTGGTCTAGTATCATTTTGGGATGTTTATCCGAATCATCTTCATGTGAAATTATAAAAAAAAAAAAGACAGTCCTTATAAAGTTCTGTAAAATTAATTTGTATTCCATTGTCTCTGAACTGTCATGAATAATTCATGAGGGTATGGACAATTTGATAATAATATGATAGATAGTCATACAAATGGATGACATCTATCAGCTGCCTCACTATAAACCATCTTCAAGATTACAAATTAACTCTCCCTCTGCTATAGGAGTATATTGACACTTTCTGAAAACAGTGAAGACCCTGATCAGACAGCTCCTACAGGAGCTGTCTGATCAAAGTCTGCACTGTTTCCTTTTTGGATTTATCTTACATGTATGAGTCTGCACTATTTCTGTGGAAAAGTTTTGCTTATTTTACTAGCCAATATAATCGTTCTTATGGGATCCTTCTGAAACGAGCTTACACTCTTTCCTGGGGGAAAGGTGAAAGGTAAAGTTCTAATTATTTTATTAACCGATGTAATATTTCAGAGTTTTATATATCAATATTCAGCAGGGCATAAAAAGACATATATGGAGTAATGGGTTAAAAGAGTTAAGAGTCAGCATAAGATACAATAGATATATTATACAGACATGACACTTTGTTATATTATAATACTGCACTTTCAAAATTTCCTCACATGCATTATTCATTATCACCGGAGTTAGGAAATGTCTGGTCCAGGATAGGACCCTTATAGTACAGAAGTTAAAATGAACTACTTAACCTTCACACTACTCACTTTCCTAAAGGACTCTTCCATTCTCTAAATAATAACCAGTCTGCATCAACTCTTTAGGGGTTTGTTCTTCAAATATTTAGAACTATGGCAAACATATACTTGTTTTCTACACAGCAAGGATTAAATAGTATCCACATAAAAGCCTTGTCTGGATATTTCAAGGTCTTTTTTTTAAAAAACTTGCAATTTCAATAATTTTTCAGACAACCTCTTTGACATTTTAATGACTTTAATATTTTGGCAGCCTTAAACATATTGTAAATCCTATTTCCGTCTTTAATTTTCTGTTACTGTATCTTTTATTATGAGACAATAGTATAAAGATGATTGAATTTCGAGCATCTCAGAAACTGACAACCAGAAAAGCTTACTTTATGTGCAGTTGATGAAAATTATGCTTGTGTTATAAGTGCAGTTAAAGCTATTCTGAGTAATGAATGCACCCTCAATACAAATTTAGCTTTTGCTTTGAGTATGAACAGTCAGCTTGCTTAACCCATAACTCCATAACCTGTTTTTAATTTTTGAAGACAGGTCAACTTCAACAGGCAGGCCAGTTAAAGTAGGTTGAAAGTAAAGCAGAATGATTGTGCCTTAAGAATGAAAGAATAGCAAAACGTTCATGATTCAAACATGTTTCAACATGTTTTATCATGGTTCAATAAATGGACATGTTGTATTAATTTTTTACCATGTTAAAACATGATAAAACATGTATGTTAAATGACACCATGATCCAACATGATCATTCAATAACATGATAAATCATGACTGTTTGACTGACAAAATAAGTGACATGCATATAGTCACATTTAAACCTGTTTTGGTAGGAATGAGTCTTATTTGTTCAAACATGTTTGTCCATGTTTCCATTTAACATACATGTTGAATCATATTTAAAGCATGTTTCAGTGTTTGTGCCATTTACAGGTGCCATTACTCTGGCTTCAATATTTTTTTGGATTCGTTCCCCTTTATTATATTTTGTTGCCCGAAAGATAACTCAATTTAAACTGATGCTGGTGAAAAAATTCCATACATATATCTAGGGGTGTAACAATTCGCCGAAACCCGCATCGCAGTATATCGCAATACGGAGAAATCGAATCGCAATATATTGCAATATACCGTGTAAGTATGGAACAACCATCTGCCATCGTGTTTACTGTATTAATCTTGTTCAACCAGGCCCTTGATTCGCTGTTTGTTTCTTAATAAGAGCGTCTCGTTGAGCGAGATTAAACGGAAGCGAAATAATTACTGTTACACCGGCTAGGGATATGGATAAAACACCGGACTGCGTCTACGCGTTGTTTCGTAAACAATTCCGCGAAACAAAAAGTAAGTTTGTCCATTCTTTTACCGTTTTTAAATAAGGCAAAGAAAATCGGTTTTTCTGAATCTGAACCGCGGGGCAATATTATTCAGCTCACATCGCAATATATTGCAATATACCGTGTAAGTATGGAACAACCATCTGCCATCGTGTTTACTGTATTAATCTTGTTCAACCAGGCCCTTGATTCGCTGTTTGTTTCTTAATAAGAGCGTCTCGTTGAGCGAGATTAAACGGAAGCGAAATAATTACTGTTACACCGGCTAGGGATATGGATAAAACACCGGACTGCGTCTACGCGTTGTTTCGTAAACAATTCCGCGAAACAAAAAGTAAGTTTGTCCATTCTTTTACCGTTTTTAAATAAGGCAAAGAAAATCGGTTTTTCTGAATCTGAACCGCGGGGCAATATTATTCAGCTCACATCGCAATATATCGGTACACCGCCGAATCGTTACACCCCTACATATATCTAAAGAGTTTGAAGAGAAGGAGTTATGAACATATACAAATTTCATATTGTTCCTGTACCATAATTATACGGTAAATACAAAATATTTTCAAATAATTAATAGACCAATAATTATTATGTTCAGCCATGTTTGTACATGTTCAATAATTTTTGATATTTTTTTTTTTTTACCATGTCTAATACTTTTGTGATGCTTCTGAATAAAACCCAGATCATAGAGCTCCTTGGGCTCGTCCTACAAAACGTCGTATGACAAATATTGTCGTAAGTCAGATTAAAAAAGTCTCAATTATTATTTATTTCTCCATCTAATCCTGTCTTGTGACATCTCTTAAGAATAGTCTTTTCAAGACCATTCCAAAGAGATGTCACAAGACAGGATTAGATGGAGGAATAAGAAACTATATGTATTTTAAAGTATTGACTTATAAACGTTTTTATCGTATGACGTTTCGTAAGACGGCTCCCTAGTTTCTAATTGGATTTGTTCAACATCAATCTGCTCTTTTTCTTGAAAGGAACTTTCCTTATTCTGTTAGCCAATACAATAATTGATATGATAGATGTTCTTTAGTGGGCGGAGTTTCATATGAATATTCAACAAGAGAAGGGTTAATACCTATCAGTACACTGGGGTTTTGTACTTCTCAAAGTGGTTATTTCATCTCATAATTTTTCCTATAGGAATAAAAAAATTCCCGAGGAAATAGAGAATATATTATTTCCGTACAATTATTAGCGAAAGGGACAGCTTTTAGCACTAACAAGCTATGTGTTTCTCTCCTTCAGAAACCATAAAACTCTCTCATGCGACAGGCAAGGTTTGTCTGATTATGATGCATGTAGCATACAAATGGAACGGTGCCATTGCTTCCTCATTAATGTTGCTATATTGTCATAAATGTCATAAATATAAGCTTGAAAAGAAGGAACCCTTACACATTGATACATGTTCAAACAAACTATTCCATTATCTCATAAATGACTAATTAGTTTGACTCTCAAGACAGGTTTGTTCCAAAAATATTTAAAAGTACAACAAACAGTGAAGACCCAGATCAGAGGGCTCCTGAAGGAGCCCTCTGATCTGGGTCTACATTGTTTGCAAAGGTTGTATATACCTGGTTCTAGCATTGTAAAGATTAATGCAGTACAGTAATTCCCTGCTACCATCCATATAAATAATACAAATTCACACTGCATTATTAAAAAGCTTGCAGCTTAATGCAGAACAAAAAGTAATGCAGAAAGCTCCTTAAGCAGATTTCAGCATTACTTTTATCCTGCATCAAGCAATGATGTGAATGCTCCTTCAGTGATTGGTTGCTCCATACAGATTTCCATGTTTACTGGCACTAATCTAACATTCCCCATTGCCTGTGGTGTTGGTCTGCTAGACCATTCCATGCATTCACTCCCCGACTCCCTGGAGTGTGTCAAAACCATGTCTGTTAGGAAATACTAAACTATACTATAGTCTAACCTAAATAACTTGAACTCACTTAAAACTCATCGCTGAACCCATTACCCCATAGCCTGTTTCTAATATTGAACACAGGTGACCACTTTAAGCAGATTGAAAGTAAAGCAGACTGCGCCTGAAGGCGCATTCTGCTTCACTTTCAATCTGCTTTAAGCTACCATCTGCTAGGATCTAGTAAATATTTCTTATGATACAAAATCATAACTGTATAGTTACAGTGGAACCATTTTCTTCAGTGAAAGAATAAATTAAGAGGTGCAAAAAGGTGTATTCATGGGGTAATGGGTTAACTCAAATTTACCTGTATTTCGAAGTCTAAGACTGTGGCTTAGCAATGTTTAAGCTTTTAAATACAGGAAAGTTGGAATGAAACTAGCTTCAGTTATAGAGTTTCAACTGAAGACACACCAGTAGGTTTGATTAACCCATTACCCCATAGAAGCGTCTTCTAGCACATTTATTTATGCCTCATAGAGATATCTTTTCCATCATTATTGACCTCACATACTAACAGGTGGATGCTTAAAGGAGATGTCTGCTTTACTTGCTGCCTGCTTTAAGAGACGACCTGTATTAAATACTTGGGGAATAAAGGATGAAAGGATTAATTTAGTTTGAGTTATCTAGGTTCGACTGTGATACATTCAACGTCTAGGACTTTTTTTATAATGTGTATACTTGTTTATATGAGTTTGAGTCTAATCCATGTCTGCTAAAAAATTAAATCTTCCTTAATATCTAGTTTTTTCATTGCATGGTGCGTATTAAGAGTTTGAATCCAAACAAGCTGTAATAACTGTACATGTATACTACATAATTAGACACAACAATGCAATGAACCCAGATTTCAGACTAGGAATGAGCACATGTACACAGCATTACCTATTTGCAACAACCTTGATTTCTGGAATATGGTACAGCAAGTCGTGCTCATTGGCCAATTTAAATGTAAATGAACCAACAGTCCTAAAAACAGATAGCAATTAAAGCCTAATGCAGAACTACAGTAATGCAGAGAGCTCCTAAAAGCCTGTCTGCATTACTTAAGTCTTACATTAAGCAGTAAATTGCCTTTAAGCAATTGAATGGCAACAGAATACAGAATTTACTGTGCACTTAAAACAGCTGTATTTACTCTTGAAGCACTAATACTGAGAGAGGTTATCATAAAACCTATGACAGTCAATCTTGTATTAAGCGACAGTTCTAAAGATATATTTATTATATATAATAGCATTAAGTACAGCTGCTTGCATAATGCAGGATAAAAATAACGCAGAAAGCTCCAGTAGGAGCTTTCTTCATTATTTTTACACTGCATTAAGTAACCACCTGCTTTGAAAAGAGTGCACGCTACTTCAATTAGTTGTCACTATCACAAAACGTATTGTACATTATAAGTAACGTAACCAAAAAATAACCCACAAAATTAGCCTGCATTGTTTTTTTAACAAATACAAATCTAAAATCAGTCATAGATAATATTTTCAGCAAAACAACTTTTATTCATCATTCAATGGGTTAATTATCTGTTTAGAGCCCCCACACGCTGTTGCACTCTTACTTTTTATCCAGACAATTGTTCTGCTAAATTGGATTGAGTATGTTCTAGGGCACAATCTCTTCTGTCCTATGTTTAGCTTACTCTCAAATCTAGTCATCTGCAAAGTGCACACCTTTACATAATTTGTGCAACAGTTTAACACTTCTACAGCTGCAACACCATCCACTTCAAAATTGTCTGCAATTATTTAAACCTCTTCAATGTTTTTTTAAACGATGTAACCCTTAATGAGTGTCCCCAAATTCGGATCCTGATCAAACACCAAGTAAAAAAGGAGGCTGATCTCTTTCTAAACTGTTTACAAAGTTACTCCCATTCACAGGATTTTCAAGAAGGGTTTACCCTTTAAACGCTTGTATGGGATGCATCAATTATTTGCAAATAGTGTAGACGTAGATCAGAGGGCTCCTGAAGGAGCCCTCTGATCTGAGTCTACACTGTTTGTCACATTTTAAAACTTATCGGTGACAAACCCCTTGAGAGGCAATGTAAATTGGTCATGTATCAGTAAACGGAAGAGTCCATCAGACAATTCAGTATGATAATGGTTAAACATCCTTGGCTGATGAGTTTGCCACTTACCTCAGTTTATGTTTGCTTAATTGGTTTGTTTGGCCATAAATTTCAATTTGTGTTAATATTTATTACAGCATGCTGCAGCTGAAATAAGTGGTTTAGATAAGAACACACTTCTATTGTCTTGGTTTAACCCCCTTTTTTCACCGAGTTCTTTACTCTTTCCTGGGGGAAATTTTCCATATTTTATTAGCCAATGAACTAATACATTTTCATACTTTTCTGGGTGTTATATAGGGAATATTCAGTTGTATAAAGGTTAATATTTATTACAGCATCCTGCAGCTGAAGGAAAGTGCTTCAGATAAGAACTTTTCCTCTGTTTTCAGTAACTCTTTCCTACATCATTATACACCAGCAATGCAAGAATTTAACCTTTACTCCATAAATATGCATTTTTATACATCTAGTTTATTCCTCCATTGAAGAAATAGTTCCAATTTACATAGTCAAAAATATGAACTACAATAAATATTTTCTATTATGTTAGCTTAAAGTAGTCTGAAAGTAAAGCAGAATGTGTTTTAAGGCGCATTATGCTTTCTTTCAACTTCTTTAAGTAGTTCCATGTCTTTAAAACTAGAAACAGGCTAGGCGTAAAGGTAATTAAGTAGGATAAAAGTAATGCAGAAAGCTCCAGTAGGATCTTTCTGTTTTATTTTCATCAAGCTTTTAAGCAGTCATGTTTTTTTCGAAAAAAAAACAAAAAAAACATCTGTGACATACCGGTACTTACACCATACAAATTAATCAACACCATATTTACCTGGGGAAATATTTCCTTATTTTATTAGCCAATGTAAGACTTTCATATGATAGATGTTCATAGTGAATGGAGTTTCATACATTAATATACAGCTGGAGAATGGTTAAATAAGTCATTTGGCATTTTGTCTGGATCCAAACTGTTTCGCAGGTAACGTTGGAAGAGTTAAGGTAAGCCAAATACACAAAATTGTAACCCTGAATTGTATTTTGTATTACAGCTAATGTAATGTTCATTTCGCTTTCAAAACTGATCAAACAATTTCTCACATTGTTTTTAGGAATCCATTATCCTTATTGCTTGATTTCCTTGCAATTATTTCTGAAAATCATCCATTTTCCCTTTAACCCGTTACCCCATAGCCTGTTTCTAGTTTTGAAAATAGTTGACCATTTAAAGCAGGTTGAAAGTAAAGCAGAATGTGCTACAGGCGCATTCTGCTTTACTTTCAGCCTGCTTTAAGCTACCATCTGCAAGGATATAGATAATTTCTTCTGGTACCTATTCTTGGTTGTATAAATTGGAACTATTTTTTTCATTTATAAGGATTAAGTTAATGGCGTAAAAAGGGGTATTTATGATGGAATGGGTTAAAATTCACTGCAAAGTTGGCCACTTACCAAAGGACAAACACTCTAGCTGGCATGCAGTATGGTTTAAGATTAAAAGTTGATCATCTCTTTTTTGGACATTTTTTGATTGTGGTTTCTTAATTCCTGTGCCAAGAACAGAATTTCATACAGACAATATTTTTACATCTTGACTGTGTTTAGAACACTTTAAAGGGGTATTGTTTGACAAATACTAATACTGTAACGGGCTAGTGCCCTAGTAGTTTGCTCTAAGTGTTGAGTTAGCTCTCTGGCCTTAATTCTCCTTCTAAGGTATCAGGGTAGTAGGTACTTTCAGTACTTGGATTATATATATAGACAGAGCGTCAAACACAGTTAATAATTTATTCACATATAAATTATTATTATTCAAATGTCAATTTATTTGACTTCAATATTATTAATTCTGACAAAAACAACCTTAAATGTCACTGCAGACCCTTATAACAATAATGATTTAAATTAATTAAATCATTTATGAATTGCGTAAGCCTATAAAAAGGGGGAAGTAACTCTGGCTACATCAGCATCAACCACAACAAGAGTTTACATGCACCCAAAGTTTATCAAAGTCGGAACTTTCTAAGTTCTTTTAATGTTATTTATTGCTATAAAGTCAACATTAAATGATGAAGGTATTCTTCTGAACTATAAATTTAGTGTTCATACCATTTTGAATTTGATGCCGAAAAGCGAGAAGAAATTTATAAGTTTCGATCACAGATGTGAGTTTCGTGGAAACGACTAGCCAAAATGATGCCTAAATGCGCTGTGTCTGAGCGTTCCAAACACACGCGCTTATATACTAACAGAAGTGGATCGCTCCCACTTTATGGGTATGATCACCATAGAAGTGGGTATGATCACCATAGAACGGGGCACTGTGATCAGTGCACCAAAACTGGATCGGTAGCGATCCGTTTCTGATCACCATACTACGTCATCAAAATATGTGGAGAATCTGTAAGCCAGAGGAAAAATGGCGTCTTCAAGACTTTTAACCGCCATGAAGTGCAAACTATGGATTTAAACATAAAGGGGGATTACATTTCGATGGAACCGGTTCATTTCCAATTGTTGTTACAGACGCTGGATAACTTGTCGACATCAACAACGGGAAATGACCCATAATTCCAGGCACAAAATGTCCACTTGACCGAAATTAGTACAAGTGCACTGGTAACCAAAACATTGATGGAAAACCGAGTGTCTGCAGTGACGAATACATTGATGTGCTTACTTAACACAAGTGATTAGACTATTTAGTTCTAACCAGTGAACAATAATTAAGGATAAGATGAAAGATTCATGACACATTACCAAAGGAATTTTCTAGGATCGAAAGGTAAGTCTATTAAATAAATTAGCTGTGGCAATCGTCATGATCCTTTCAGGTTATCAAGAAAACAGTAAGATGTAACGATAAACACTGGGGTGTTACACTACCCCCTACAAAGGAAGGCAAAGCTCCTGCTGCCTTCTTACTTAAATTTACATTAAAAATAACTCTCAAATGAATTACATTAATCCATTAACACGTATGTGATAAACAATTATCAATGCTTATCTCAATACAAGCTAGTGGATTAAAGTGTGTCAAAATGAGTAATTATGAGACTATTGCGCAATGAGTCAATATGACTTAATGGGTTAATTACTTGTAATATCCATTTTCCTGATGAAGGTGGAGCTGCTGCTGCCTTATTACTTAATTTCAATGAATGAAGTAAACGTTAAATATTAAACGCGTAACAATAAATAGTGAATATTAAAGTGTCCAATGTCCTTTTAGGATAATAGTTTCTGTTCCCTTTAATAGCACAGGAATCCAATTGCTGAATTAAGGTTAAACTTGTAAATGTAAATAACAATTGTTGAACTGTTCAATGTCCATAAAACTATGTTAAGTATTTAAAAAAACAATTAATTCAAATTCATCGAAATGCTTCGTTTAAGATTTCCTTTTCAGGTGTGGCCTGGGGCTGGACTTTGGCGAACTCCTCCTCTGAGATTTGTGTGTGGAGACGACTGGGACCTTGGACTTTGGAGGAGCTTCTTGTCTTTCATGCCTGACATCTCCGCTCGGACCTGGCCCTTCCTTTGTCAGTTTCGCCTCCAGCAGCCTCATGATTGAGGTTACCCGCCTCTCAACCCGTACGGACTCTTCTAAATGTTTGGCCATCTGTCTCTCGCATTTGTTGATCGCTCTCAGCTGGTCGTCCAACGCCTTACAGATTTTGTCTGTCCCCTTAGTGATTGCCTCTGCAATGACACTAGTTACGTCCGGTGGACTGGAATCAGCACTCAGGCAAGGTCTCTTTGCCGGCTCCTGGTCATCTTCTGTTGAAGGGTCCCTTTTTGATAGCAGTACTGGGTCCTCCCCGGAGAAAAGAGGGTCCTCCCTATCCAAAGTCGAGGGCATCACCTCCACCTCCTCTGTCCTCTTCTCATCTAACAATGGCGTAGAGAAGCCGGAGCATGGCGTAAAGGACCTACGGGATACCGAAGGACTGTCCCTCCTCTGGGGCGACTTGAACTCCATTCTGTTTGTTGCAAATGCTGGCTTCTCAGCACTGACTAAGGCCCTCTTAGGTGCGGTTGGTAGGCCAGCCACTGGAATTGATGCATCAAGGGAGTGAAACGGATTGTCTTCCATCAAAGTATCAAACCCGAGCACGTTCTGGATCCCGTGTGCCGCTGTAGGGATTGGCGTTGGTATATACTCTGGTACATAGGCCTCCTGCTGGACAACTGGAGTAGATGACGGTTCTGGCAGACTTGGTTCTGCTAGCCACTTTGGAACGCAGAGTCCGCCGGACATGACCATGACCTCGCCCTGGTCAGCGAAAATGTCCTCCTCAGCAGTCTGGATAGGAGTGTTGGGAGGGGAGGTTCTCACCACGAACATCAGGTCGTCCACCTTGACTGGATTATCTCCCCTCTTCAGGATCTTGGAATAATCTGGAATCCCAACCTTCTGTTCTTCTGCCCGGTGTCTGGCGTATTTCTTGATGTGGCCCAGCAGACTGTCACGGTCCTGGCACCTGAAGTTACACATGGTGCAGTAATACGGAACCCGGTCCATGGGAACATGCTCCTTCAGAGTATGGGCCACAATGCGGTACCTCCTACCCTGCTTGGTACAGGATCCACACTGGTAAGTGAGATATCTTTTCTCCTCGACAGGTTTCATCAGATTCTGGAAGATACAATTGTAAGAACCCTGTCTTAACAAAAAGGTTATAACTTCTGTTTAACCAACTCCAGGTGATTGATGCTGATTACCTATCCTTAATTTGGATTACTTAATTGGTTCGGACTTTGAACCTAGTTAGGGAACAGTTACTGTAGAGCTACATCTCAAAAGTATAATCAGTACTATCTGCAGTGACCTCAGAAAATCATTATGCTTCATTTATTATCATAAGATAATAAATAAACTGTTTACACATTGTAAATAAACTGTTTTCACAACATAATAAATTGTCGCCACAACAGCATGTTGATGTTTACCCTCTCAAACATGTATCTGTAGAAATAATTCATATTCATACAACTATTACACTGGTTAATACAATGTTGATCATGTTAATCTGTAAAACTTATTAATTTTTACACCAATTAACACTTTTCAATAATAATTAACATTTCTTCTGAAGTTTTGCCTTCTCAGCAATTATCCATCTTGGCAATCTTTCACATCTGTATTCTTTCAGCTTGTTGTGATGCACAAGACGTTCTTGACCATCTTTGTTCAGTCGCAAAACAAAGTTGATAGGGGACTGCTTCCTCACGATCAGGAATGGGCCTTGATATGCCTTCTCAAGTTTTGGATTCACACCAACTTTGCGAGTCTCATGGAGGCACCAGACTACATCACCGACATTGTACTGCTGAAAGGACAACTTGAAATCGTAGTTTTCTTTGTTGCAGATAGCTTGTTGACCAAGGTGTCTTCTGGCAACTTCATGGGCTTTCATCATCCTGGATCTCAGGTTTATGGCATACTCGGCTGGACCTTCTGTGTGTTCTGTCTCCGAAGTGAGTGGCTTAACCATAACGTCTCTGGGCATACGAATCTCGCGGCCAAACGTCATCATGTTCGGGGTTAGACCTGTCGATTCATGAGGCGTCGCTCTATACGCACCCGCAAGACAGCCCAAATGGAGGTCCCAGTCACCTTGTTCGTCTGTAAGATATGCTCTAACCATTTTGAGTAGTGTTCGGTTGAACCTCTCCACCTGGCCATTTCCTTTCGGATTTCTCGCACTGGTCCTGGTCTTCTTAATTTCTAGGATACGGCATAACTTCTGGAATAATCGACCTTGGAAAGTTGCCCCTTGATCCGTGTGAATGGACAATGGAGTACCCCATCTGGCGATTACGTCATTCACTAACCGCGTCGCACACTCTTCAGCTGATTGGTTCGGCACAGGTATCACTTCGACATATTTCGAAAAATGGTCACTCATGACTAGTATATACCGATTACCTCTATCCGTAATCGGAAACGGCCCTACAAAGTCAATAGCTAACACATCCCAGGGTGCACCAGCGGATAAGTGTCCCAACGGAGCCTTTGGTTTCTTTGGTGGTCTCTTGTCTGCCTCACAGACTTCACACCGTCGGACATACAGACGGATGTCTGTCTTCATGTCAAACCAATAATGGGCTCTTGTCACTGCTGCCTTGGTTCTTTTGACGCCAAGATGTCCTGCTGTAATCGAGTCATGGCTCTGGTAAATGACCTCTTTCCTCATCTTAGCAGGAACAAGGAGCTGCAAGCATTCTGCTGTGCCATCTCTCTTCTGGAAGTCACGGTAAAGGACTTTACCAATCAATTCAAGTTGATCCCAAATAACCCAATAGTGTCTTGACTCTGGACTGCTCGACAACATAGACTCATAGCTGGGCTTCACGCCGCTAACCTTTGCCTGGTAAATAACACCTATACTGGGATCATTTGATTGGAACCTGCCTACTTCTTCTGAGGAATGCTGACATAACCATGGGCGTTGCTTGGGTACCTTCACCTCACCGACATTCTTCGATGTACTTGGCACTTCATCATCGTAGGGTTGCACCGCTTGGACTGCGTTGGCCTCCTTCTCTGCCCCTCGGGGTTCGGGTATGCGACTGCCCTCAACCTGCTGCGACTTCCCATCTTCTGTGGGCTCAGGAACCGGTTGCCACTTCCACTTCAAAGCCATTATTTCTGCTCTTCTCTTGCACTTCTTACATGGCCCACATTTCAAAGGCTCACTTGTATCTACCTCGCTACACGTACAGTCACGAGGACTTTCACAACGGGAAAGTCCGTCACAATGTGGCTGTTTTGAACCACGTCTATACTCAATGGTGAAATCATATGCTGCCAAGATTTCTATCCATCTGGCTATTTTCCCATTTGGCTCTTTCAAACTGAAAAGCCAGGTAAGAGCTTGATGGTCTGTTCTCACAATAAATTTTCGACCTAACAGGTACTGTCTGAAGTACTGTATGAAGAACACCACTGCAAGTAATTCTAACTCCGTTATACAGTAGTTTCTTTCCGCTTTGTTTAAAGCTCTGCTACCGTAACAAATAACCCGCTCTCTTCCATTCTGCAACTGCGCCAACACGCCACCAATCCCGATTCCGGATGCGTCCACATCAAGATAGAAAGTGCCCCCATCATTCAGAGGATAACCCATCACCTCGGGACTGACTAGTGCAGCCTTTAATTGGTTGAAAGCCGATTCACATGCGCTCGTCCACAGGAACACTTGGTTCTTTTTGGTGAGGTCAGCTAAGGGACGTGCTGTTTCTGCAAAGTTCTTTATGAACCTCCGGTAATAAGACGCTGTGGCAACGAACTGTTTGACGTGCTTTGGATTTTGCGGTGTCGGCCAATCAAGTATTTTCGCAACATTAGTAGGATCTGGTCCTATACCATCTTTTGATACCACATGACCCAGAAAGGTTACTTCGGCTTGAAACAAATGACATTTTTCTGGTTTCAATTTCATGCCCGCCTGCTGTATTCTACTAAGGACCTCATCGACTCTGGAAATGTGCTCTTCAAAGGTTGATGCATACACAATGATATCATCAATATAGACCAGGCATGTCTCCCACTGTAGGCCCTGTAACGCCAATTCCATGGTTCGTTGGAAAGTGCTGCCAGCGTTATTTAATCCGAACGCCATTCGGGTCATCTCGTAGTGGCCAAACTTGCAACAGAATGCACTTTTAGGAATATCCTCTTTCTTTAAAGGGATCTGGAAATAGCCTGACGTTAGATCGAAGCTACTAAAGTAAGATGAACCTGACACTGCATCAAGGCAATCTTGTATTCTTGGCAGTGGAAAACCGTCAGGTTTAACAAGGGCATTAACCCTCCTGTAATCAATGCACGGCCTGATCGCGCCCGATTTCTTCTTGACCAGAACTATAGGGCTTGCCCATGGCGATGTACTCTTCTGTATCACTCCCTTCTTCAAAAGATCTTCTACCGCCTTCTTCTCCTCTTCAGCATAGGCTAAGGGAACTCTTCTTGGTCTCTGCTTGACAGGTGTAGCATTCCCAGTGTCGATAGGATGTTCTGCTAGGTGTGTCAGTCCTAAATCCCAATCATCTTTTGAAAAGGAGTCTTGATGCTTTAACAGTAAACCAGCTACAACCTTCTTATTGTATTCTGATTTCCCCTTTGTTGACTTTGAATGGAGGCCCCTTAAATGTTCGGGCAATTCACGATCCCCGCTAAGTTCGAACCCCTTAATGCTACTTGGTATCTCTTGTGTACTCTTAACATGCAACCGCCTTACTTGGCTCATGTTATTCACACTGTCCTCTTCTTCGACATTGGTAACCACAGTTACCACTCTGCATACCTTCTCTGCTACTGCTATTTCCGCAGCCTGTCGCAGGTCAACAGCATCCGTAAATGGGTTCATGACACGAATTTTACATGTGGGCTCCCTATTGATGTCCACCATAGTTGATGCCATCATCAACTTATACCGCACGCAAAAGTCGTCCTTAGGTTCCAGTACATAGGTAGACATAGGATCTTGATCATCTTCCTCTTCCCTCTCTATGTACACGTTCACAACGGCTTCGGACAGTCCTGGTACCACCGTATCATCGGCAACCACCACCTTTCTGGTTCTTTGGCTACGTCTTCTTCTGAAACACTGTATCTCTCGGCCTCCCAACACTATCACATTTCTGCTCAACAGAATGTCTGCTGGTCCGCTATCACTTTTCCCCAGGATGTCATAGCCCAGCAGAACCTCGTCTTCTATTTCTGCAACCACGGCTTCTTCTTCTATCTCCAGGGAATCCAGAACAAATCTAAAGGATGCTCTGCCCAATCCCTTTATTGTAGCACCTCCTGCCCCTTTCAGATTCGTTACCCCCTTAAGAATAGGCCTCTCTTCTTTGCTCATCATGTGATACACCCTTGTTGAGATCACGGTCTTCGATGCACCTGTATCAGCAGTGAAGACCACTGGTACGCTTCCTACCATACCATCTATATATAGTCCATCGCCAGAACCCGGTAGAGATTTCTCAGCCATCGGTACCCTGTCTTCCGTCTTAATATTGCTTTTTGGGCCTTCTTCAAAATCTTTGCCTAATTGGACCTCCCTTTGGCCACAAGAGCTGGTCCGTTGGAGTTTAAAGACTGCTGTCTTGTTTTCGTCCGTTCTTCCCGTCTTGGTTTCTTATATTGGTTGCTGCCTGCTTTCGGACATAAACGTGCGTAATGTCCCATTTCTAGGCAATTAAAACATTGGACTTCCTTCTTTTCTTGACTTTTCTGTGGATATCTTCCCCTTTGTAGATTTTCCAACTTTTCAATTCTCTGCTTTAACTCTTTAATGGTGCTTTCTGCTTGGCTTTCGGGTTTGGTTTGCTTAAAATCGGAGTTATCTGTCCTCCTCTCATGTTTGCCAAACTTGTCATCATCTACCTTATAAGTCCATTCTTCTGGCATACAGTCATAGTCACTGGCTTGACGCACCCGGTATCTGCCTTTTCTTTCATTCCGGCAGGCGTTTCTTATTTGTGCCTAGTTGATGACGTGGTAAACTGCTTCATCGATATTGCGCGGTTCTTTGCCAAATTCAACCTCCATACCGATCTCGTCGTCATGGAGCCCATCTAAGAATCTGCTAACAAGGTCTTCATCTCGAGTTCTCCTGTCTCTCCACCCGTGCGCTTTATCGTAAAGGCGTTTCAGATCTGCAGCGTATTCTTCAGTTGTCTCCCCTGGTTTCTGATTTCGTCTGCTGAATTTCGCCGCAAAGGATCGGGCAGTTTCCACAACTCGAAACCTGCTGTTTAGTTCTTCAATTAATTCTTGATATGAATTCAATGTAAGGGGGGATAACTGTGAGAAGACGAACTGAGCAGCGGAACCCTCTAACCTTGGTAGAAGCTGATCCAATCTGTCGTCTTGGGACCACTTGAATCTTGAAGCTATTGCTTCAAATCTGGCAATCCAGGTCACCCATTCTTCTTTTCCAGTGAATGGAGGTAACTTTACATTGTGGACTCTGTGGCTATTGGATATATTCTTAGGACCCGTGCCTTGTTGAAGGTAATTGTCCTGACATCTGTCACCAGGTCGGTTTCGGGTACGACCACGGGAGTTGAACTGGTGTCCACCACTGGGTTCCATGCAGTTAAAGTAACCATGGCTACCATCAGCTTTGTCGGTGTAGAAATCACCATCGCCATACTGCCTGGTTTCACTGGTATGTCTGAATGAGACCCCCCTGTTCACAGCATGGTTCTGTACATATTGGTCTTGTTGGAAAGATCTATCTGGCTCTGCATTGTTGTTATACTGGGTGTTTCTTCTATGACTGCTAGAAGTCACTGTCTGTCCGCCATGGCTATGTTGGTCTGGCTGTCTCAGGCTGCTTGCTGTGTAATAGTCCCATTCAGGACTCTGGCTATCTCCATTTGGGTTAGTCTGCCCCTGCATTGGTGCATGTAACTGCTCTTCGGCCCTGGAGTTTCGATCTCTCAAACTGATCTGGTCTGCCTTCTGGGATGCACTTGGACTGCTCTGCTTCACACTTTTCAGGTCACGGATCTCTTCAACCAAGGATCTCAAAACACCAGACATGTCTGTCATCATCGATTGCATCGTTGAAGTTCCTTGGATACTGGCTTGGTCTACACTGGTCTCCATAGTATTGGATGTCTGTAGCTCTGCATCTTCATAGGCTCTGTTTTCTGTCATCCGGGGATGGAAGCTTATTTCATCATCTATTTGTACTGGTTCACATGTGTAATTTGAAGCCATTTTAAATTTCAGCTCAATATTAACTCAACTTAGAGTTCTATAGATAAAATATAGATGTATAGATCTATATATCACTAATTGCTAATAAAAGGATTCGTATCACTGGACTTGCTAATTTTTTCAGCAAATCCCACTCGCTGCCACCATAAATGTAACGGGCTAGTGCCCTAGTAGTTTGCTCTAAGTGTTGAGTTAGCTCTCTGGCCTTAATTCTCCTTCTAAGGTATCAGGGTAGTAGGTACTTTCAGTACTTGGATTATATATATAGACAGAGCGTCAAACACAGTTAATAATTTATTCACATATAAATTATTATTATTCAAATGTCAATTTATTTGACTTCAATATTATTAATTCTGACAAAAACAACCTTAAATGTCACTGCAGACCCTTATAACAATAATGATTTAAATTAATTAAATCATTTATGAATTGCGTAAGCCTATAAAAGGGGGAAGTAACTCTGGCTACATCAGCATCAACCACAACAAGAGTTTACATGCACCCAAAGTTTATCAAAGTCGGAACTTTCTAAGTTCTTTTAATGTTATTTATTGCTATAAAGTCAACATTAAATGATGAAGGTATTCTTCTGAACTATAAATTTAGTGTTCATACCATTTTGAATTTGATGCCGAAAAGCGAGAAGAAATTTATAAGTTTCGATCACAGATGTGAGTTTCGTGGAAACGATTAGCCAAAATGATGCCTAAATGCGCTGTGTCTGAGCGTTCCAAACACACGCGCTTATATACTAACAGAAGTGGATCGCTCCCACTTTATGGGTATGATCACCATAGAAGTGGGTATGATCACCATAGAACGGGGCACTGTGATCAGTGCACCAAAACTGGATCGGTAGCGATCCGTTTCTGATCACCATACTACGTCATCAAAATATGTGGAGAATCTGTAAGCCAGAGGAAAAATGGCGTCTTCAAGACTTTTAACCGCCATGAAGTGCAAACTATGGATTTAAACATAAAGGGGGATTACATTTCGATGGAACCGGTTCATTTCCAATTGTTGTTACAGACGCTGGATAACTTGTCGACATCAACAACGGGAAATGACCCATAATTCCAGGCACAAAATGTCCACTTGACCGAAATTAGTACAAGTGCACTGGTAACCAAAACATTGATGGAAAACCGAGTGTCTGCAGTGACGAATACATTGATGTGCTTACTTAACACAAGTGATTAGACTATTTAGTTCTAACCAGTGAACAATAATTAAGGATAAGATGAAAGATTCATGACACATTACCAAAGGAATTTTCTAGGATCGAAAGGTAAGTCTATTAAATAAATTAGCTGTGGCAATCGTCATGATCCTTTCAGGTTATCAAGAAAACAGTAAGATGTAACGATAAACACTGGGGTGTTACAATACTATGCCTGCCAACTGCAACTTGGCTGGTATTTGCAAACAGTTTCGACTCAGATCAGACCCCACCTTCAAAGTGGACTCTCAGATCTGCACCTAAACTGTTTGACACTTATCTTATGGCTTGTTTGACTAGAAAATGCATCATTTGAAAATTCTGCAGACATCCGTTTCAAAGCAGATAATAATACTACATTGGAAGTGCTAAAGTCCTGAACCTTGCTCACAGCTGAAAACTGGAAACTTAAAACTTTGCTCACTGTGGCATCCCTGTATGCTTAGTTTGCAATAATTTTGATGGTACTTTAAATTAGCGAGGCAAAAGAATTTAACCCATTACTCAGGGCTCCAGATAAGAGAGATCAAGTAAACTGAACAAATCCAATAATTTATCCTTCATGTCAGCACCCAATCCTATGGTGTAACTACTCATTAGAAACCATCTCAAAGAGATGAATCTAACCAGCTAACCACCATAGGGTTAAATGCAGAACTAATTTTTAAATATTTCCCTTATCTTGAGCTCTGAAAAGTACTTGATAAAAAGGCCTTGTATTCCTCCACTGAAGAAAATAGTTCCATTGAATACAGTCATGAATCTGCACTATGTGAAATTTTTTTTTTATTCTATTAATATTTTTTACTTTCAACCTACTTCAAGTGATTGTCATCAAAACTAAAAACAGGCTATGGGGTAATGAGTTTAACTATCTACAATTTTAATTGCAGATTCAAAAGAAGATGACTTCTGTCTTCAGAGTTTCATGAATAATTGCAGCATGCCAGAAATTCTACTGCACTAGATGGATAGTTTGAATCAGAAAAACACACCACACACTAAATTCTCATTTCAAACTTGGAGTTTGCATGCTAAACGTCGGAACAGTGATTTTTCGCCCCAAACAATTTTATTGCAGAAGAGATACAGGGTTATGCCGTGTCTCATCAGGATCCAAACAGTTTGACACTCTGACTTTGTTTTGAAAAGAAATTTTGAAACATTGATTTTTAGAATAGCAGCAGACCACAAATGTTGCAGAGGAAAAATTTACTCAGCATGCAAAGAGTTAATGAAACAGTTCCAAAAAGCGTTATATGCAGTCAAAACTTCTTGTTTAACCAATTTACTGCCTTGAACAATTGTTGTTTGCTTTTATTTCTCAGGTTTTTTTTTCTCAAATTTAAAACTTAGGTATATAATTTCCTGGCGGAAAGGTTATAAAGTTTTTGAGTTGAGTCTGAAGTCGTTCTCAAGCATTTTAATATTAGTCAGATTTGAGCAAAAATCTGACCAATTAAATGCTTGAGAATGAAAGCTTAAAAACCTTGAACCCTGGTATCCAAACTGTTTGCAAACAACTATAGGGAAAGGGTTAACCCTTTGAACCTAGGAGAAAGTCAGTTTGGATCAAGATCAAGCCCATCAAAATACAACCTGAATAGTATCTCAGTGATTGACACTTTTGACTTTTTCTCTCTTATATTAAGTGAAAGAGCAAAACTATTTTTAGCAGATGTCAATTTTACAAAGAAACACTTATTTGGCATTCAATTTTAGGGCCACTCAGAATTCAGAAATGATTTGATAACAGCAATTGTCTTAAAAGGTTTGCAGCAAAGCTGCAGCAAAAAGTGTGCAAAAAATGTGTGTTGCAACAAAGTAATGAAATATTTTTTAACATAATGCAAAAATCAAATGAAATAATTCAAAATTCTGAATCATACATGATAAATCATTTCTGAATCGTTCTACATAGCTCCAAATAAGGGGAGTATTTAAGTATTCAGTTTGTACTATAGCTCCCTCTTATTATCTGGAGCCCTGCACATGTACTGTGACTATGCATGAATGATATTATGTTGATTACAGTTATTATTGCTAACATTTTGGTTCCAGATCAGATGCCAAGTGAACATCTGTATTCAAACTGATGTTCAATCTAATCCAGTTTGTATGCAATCAGTTTTCTTCTCTTGTAGATATTGACACTTTTTGAAAATGGTTTAGATCCAGATCAGACAGCTCCTTCAGTGTCTGCACTGTTTTCTTATAGATGTTATTTGACATGGGTTTGAACTCTTTACAGGCAAATTAAACCCTTTTCTTATATTATTAGCCAGTGTAGTAGTTCAGAATGAAAGATTTTCCCAGCAGGCTGAGTTTTATCTAAGAATACAATATTCAACAGGAGAAGGGTTAACTCTTTCAACACTAAGCAACTCTCATGGGTTATTACGTTCCCTTGTGGATCATTTTGATTACCAAAATATGAACCAATCTACTTTGAATAATGGGTAGTTTAATAAATATTGCTCTAAATTAGAAAACAGTGTAGACTGTAGGAGCCCTCTGATCTGGGTCTACACTGTTTTCAAATGTATTGAGTATATTTTAAACAGTTAAGGTACAGTTAGTTGTTACAATAATAACTAGTCTACATTTGTTTGTTTGGCAGTTTTCAGGACTGGTGCACCAAACATATTTGCATGTTGTTATTGTTGTTGCCATCTAAACAATATATGACCTTGAATGTTGGCTTCAGATTAGGTTTCATATCACCATTTTAGAGTCATAGAAAATGAAAATTGTGAAATTTAACCCGATAAACAATTTGATTTATGGAAAAAAGACAGAATTTTAAAGTTTCTGAATGAAATGAAATGCATATCATAATGTCATATAAGGTTTTAAAAAGAACAGTAGGAGTGATTGAGTATATCACATTACAATGAAGAATGGCTATATGTAAAAAGTTCAGCAGAAAACTTCTATAGGAGCTGATAGAATGTTGTATCTGTTAGCCTTTACCCAATATATATGTCCTAGCTGATGCTCAGTATTGAATATATGGGTGACCACTTAAAGCAGTGACCTGGAAACCCACGCGCCATGCGCCATAGTCACATAAAAATAAACAAGAAATATCTTTAAAAAAGATATTCCGTCGCAGGTTAAAGTTTTGTGTGGGGTACAGTGGAGAATCTGTTATTCTTTTCCGTTTAAACGCAAACGTACGCAAACGCAAAACACTAAAACGTAGAAAAGAACAACTTTTGGACAATTCTGATATTTCATGTTTATCTTGGTGGCAAACAGTTTGGAGCCTGATCAGACGCCGGGTTACCCGGCGTCTTATCTGGCTCCAAATTGTTTGCACTGCAAATAATAGTTTTAGCGTAAACAGGTTTATTGGGAAAGAATAACACATTCTCCACTGTACAGTATTCACTTAACCAGAGAGATTCTGACTTAACAGCTAAATTTAGAGCTTATCCACGCTAAATTTAGAAATGATGACATAGACTGCATCTCAATGTTTTGCCAGGTTTACACTCGCAAGATTGATGTGAAAAAATAACAGAACGCCAGTCTAGGCCATTGGCCGATAAGAGTACTGCATTTCAAGCACGTGATCATTGACCAGGATTTCTGATCATTCCTGATTTGTTAAATTGTTTCATAGAGTTGAGGTCAAAATACAAAACAGACCCGTCTGCGACGGGAAAAATGTCACATAGAATTTCCAACTGGTGCGCCCAGCGTCTCGCCGATTTTATCTTACCATAATTTTCAAATGCAAAATGTCCTGTATGCTAGATGGCTTGATTCTATCGTTTAACAACTAATTCGTTTTTCTGGAGGATTTAATCATCTTTTTTCAATAGAAATTAGCTGCACGTTGTGGAATTAAACATCGAAATTTACCGTAAACAAATCGAAACTTCTTGCCAATTCCGAAATTTTTTTGTGCGAAAATAGCAAAGTATTCCGATTTCATTCCCAAACACAACAGCTTGGACGCGTATAACGCAATGATACTCGTGAACATTTTATATGAATGTAGATCGACAGTTAATTTCTTGAATTGATTTTCCAACGATACATTATGAAAAAACCCATTAGAAAATAAAGAGATATGCCGAAATTGCGAAGCAGAATTTCTATGCACATTTCAATAGGCCCTATATGTTGCGAACACCGTTACGTGTGTTACAAGTAAAAAAGATGGTTCTTAGGCTTCTTTTTTTTGTCGGTTTTACAAAGTATTATGTGTTTTTCATCTTTGTAAGACTGTTTTCAATAGGAGATATTGACAAATAAAACGGCATTAAAAATAGCGCTGTCATATTTTGAAATTGACTCGAAACAAAATGGCACCTCGACAAAATCGAGGATACTAAACATGGACATTTCTGGAAAGATTTACGATTGAGAGATACAACAAAGTAAAAAAAAAACCAGCACACGCCGGGATCGAATTCTTTCTTCATAAGACTCGATTCTGAATATGAATTATACAGTTAATAGACTGAGAAAACGATTCTAAATTGGACACTTGTCTATCAGATACAACGGATTTGAAGGAAAGTTTGAACTTTTTCGTCGAACCTGTTACTAAATATAATAGCTGAAAACACCAGACCGACGGATATTTCAGGTGATTGATTGGATGTTTTATAGAATTTGATCATTTGGGGATGAATAGTCAACAAGTTATGTAAGTATATGTCATAATTAATAGCAATCGACCCAACTCTGTCTGCTACAACAGTATGGGCTACACCCGCGATACGCCCTCTAGACTTAATTTAACAAACTAGAACGAATACAAATGCATAGGGTTGTGCACTTTGTATCATATGATTATCTATTTTTCAATCAGATATGCCACACACCTTTAGTTCTGAAATAGTTCACCTGTTTAAGTTCTTACTTACGAATGAAGGTATGTAAAAAACACTGATTTTTATTGAAATCTAAGCATTTTAAAAATTGGCCCATAAAATTTCAAAATGTCACATAGATTTTTGAAATGTCACATAAAAAATTATAGATGATGGGCCATAGTCACATAGAAAAAAATTCTTTCCAGGTCACTGTTAAAGCAAGTTGAAAGTAAAGCAGAATGCACCTTCAGGTGCATTCTGCTTTACTTTCAGTCTGCTTTATTGAACTACCATCTGCTAGGATATAGAAATATGTTCTTATCAATATATATTCATGACTATAAATTGGAACTATTTTCCTCAGTGGAGGAATAAATTAATGGCATAAAAATGACCAATTCAGTGAGTAATACATTAATGTGGCATCAAGCAGTTGCGTACAGGTCTTAGGACAGGACAGAAAGAATGAAAAAAAATTTCTATAAGCAAGGCTCCAGATAAGAGGAAGTAAACTGAACAAATCCAACATTTTCACACTTATTTCAAAACCAAATCCTATGGTGTAAATACTCATTAGAATCATCTCAAATAGATGATTCTAAGTGAGTAGTAACACCATAGGGTTTAATGCAAAAACAAAGATTTTAGTTTTTGAAAAACTCCCTTTATCTGGAGCTCTGTATAAATAACCTTTATCTGGAGCTCAGTATAAATAATATTTAATCTAAGAAAAATTGGCAATCAAAATAATATTTAAGTAAAGACATCAAATAGCCTGTTCTATGAAGGAAAAGTTTAAGCCATTTGTTTGTCCAAAACAAAACTTCAGACAGTCTCAGACTGGATAACCATATGAGTTTGACACAAAAAACAAAAGGCTAGCTCAACAAATGATATTCGTTCCACCAGAAAAATCTGAGAATTTAGCAGCAGTTGTGTCTACCTAAATCAGAATTACTGTGAATAAAAATATGAATACCTCATGTAAATTTAATTATGTGTGATAATAACTTTCTCTGAACTCAGACAAAAACATATAAAATACAAGAACAGATTCAAATCTATATTATCTCATTACCCCATAGCCTGTTTCTAGTTTTGAAGACAGATTACAACTTCAAGCAGGTTTAAAGTAAAGCAGAATGTGCTTTATGGCATATTCTGTTTTACTATCAACCTGCTTGAAGCTACCATCTGCTAGAAAAAATTATTATGGTGTTTTTTATGACTATAAAGTGGAATTATTTTCTCAAGTGGAGGGATAAATTCAAGTCGTAAAAATGTGTATTCATGGAGTAATGGGTTATTGCTCTAAATGTCATGGCCTGCTATGCAAATCTAAAGAAATGATATGATATTTTGTTTCAGGGAAGAGTGAGATTAGTTGTTACACAGCGAGACTCACACCCACAACAGTCCCAATCTCCTCCTGAAATATGTAGTACAGACGAACTTTGATATCTCGAACTCTCTTAACCCACTACCCCATAAATATGCCTATTTATGCCTTTAATTTATACCTCTATGGAAGAAAATAGTTACACTTTATATAGTCATGAACTATAAAAATATGTTTAATATCCTTGCAGATTGTAACTTAAAGCAGGCTGAAAGTAAAGCTTTAATTTCAGCCTGCTTTAAGTGGTCACCAGCTGTCTTCAATACTGAAAATAAGCTATGGGATATCAAGGGTTAAGTTGAACACATCTGTATTTCGAAACTCAAACATGGCTATACGGATAATTTCAACTTTTAGCATGTTCAATATAATGAAATTTACAAGTAATTTCGACTTAGGCACTAATTAGCAATACCAGGGTTTGACTGTATTTGTGTATGGAAAACATTATAAGTTCACTTTAAAGCTTATACATTGCCGACTTCCAAAATTTAATGGACCTTTTCATTTTCTTTATAATTAGCTGTTTACATGGACTCGATCCTGAGGTATTTGATCCAAATAAAAATATTTAAAACAAGATGTATTTGTGATATAAAATACATAATGCCCCCTGATGTGATCATGACTTCTACATGACCTTGACCTTTGTCTGACATGAACCAACTTGTACTGAGCTCAAGCACTTCTTAGGTTAAGTACACATGCTTTATATAAAGTCCTCTATCACAAGTAGTTCCAAAGTTCCAATTTTCATACTATAAAAAACTAATGATATCTAAATGACCTTGACCTGTGTTGGACATGACCCAAGCTGTACTCTCACCTCAAAAGCTTCTTGAGTTGGGTACAGACTATAGGGTAAACCAAGTGTTCACATTTCTGCATTACTTTCATCTTGCTCTCTGGCAGGGAGCATCCACGGGGACAGACAGACTGCCTCACAATTAACCCTTAGCCTACCACTCACGACTATAGCTCCATATGCAAACAGCTTGGATCCAGATGAGACGCCGAGTAACTCGGCGTCTCATCCGGATCCAAGCTGTTTGACACTCGGACAACATTTTCAGCAATTTTGAGCAACTTTGAAACTTGAAGCAGACGAGAAATATAGCAGACGGCAATTTATTTGGCGGGCTAAGGGTTAAAGAAGTGTTATAAATGTCAAATTGGTTGGGTTTAGGTGATGTATTAGAGGAAAGGGTTAAACCTATTCAAGCTCAATATTCATGTATAAAACTTCGAGCACTATGAATACTTGTCATCGGAACTATTACACTGGTGTATAATTAATTAAGGAAAATGTTCATCAGAAAAGAGTGCATACTCATATCGGATAGTGTCTACGAGAAAACAGGGCAGACCCTGATCCAACAGCCCCCGAAGGAGCTGTCTGATCTGAGTCTACAATAGCATAGCTATATTCCAATAATCAGATAAAAATGTTAATTTTGATAAATATGCAAGCTTCTTGTCCCTCAGGATAAAACCTTTCTAGAGGAAAATGGGGTCAGACATGTTGACCTGTTTTCACAATTTCAACCTCAATTTGCAGAACATGACAATACAGTGTAAAAAGTGGGTTTGATCTGATATGGGCATAGCACCCTGTTTACAACAAGTGTCTATATAGGGAAAATTGGAACCAGACAAGTGAATACCAGGGCCCGGGTGCATGACACACCGCTAAATCTCCACGCTAAACTATCCGATAAATTCTACCTGTCCGTTAGTTACCTGTCAGCTACAGCGACCCACTAACTGGCGTGCACATGTCGAATTTACCTTGTAGGTAGTTACCTTGGAGCTAGTGCACTTAGTAGCAAGCTAAAGTCGGGTTAAATTTGGTGCATGCATTGAACATGAATGAACATCAGCTTTTTCGGCTAAAATGCACTTCATACTTTGTTCTCCATTGTGTTTATACATTTGTATATTGAAAATGGGGTGGGGGTGGGGGGGGGGGGTTAACCAAAAGGGGGGGGGGGTCTAATGTTGAAAGTACTTGTGATCCGAACCCGTTTTCTTGTTCACTTTAATTCCAACATTTAGGATCTGTGACGCATCAAGCAAATCATAAACCTTAATTGCTGAGTTTAGTTTTAACAATTTAATCATTTTGGATCATGATATGACAGCTAGACATGGCAGCGGGTCATGATCAAAACTATTTGGCACTCATGTTTCATTAGATCTAAACCATGCAGTAAAAATCAGACGAAATTATGGGTTGAAAAGGTGAGTAGAAACAAAACTATCATATGAAAGTAGATTCTATTCAGATTTAAAAAAAAAAACAGTAAAAAAGAGGGACAGAAAGACGACAGGCAGGAATTTTGACATAAAGAGAAAGGAATGAGACAGGAATCAAACTTGAGAGGTTGGGAGAATGAGAGAACGAGAGAGAGAGAGAGAACGAGATAGAGAGGTAGATATACATGTACATACGGACAGGCAGAGACTGAGATACAGTGAGAGGTAAACGGGCGAGAGAGAGAGAGAGTGTGTGTGAAAGAGAGGTATTTAAACATGTATACATACACACATACAGACGTATCGCAGACAAGAGAGAGAGAGAGAGAAAGAGAGAGAGAGGAAGGAGAGAAAATTGGATGGTAGACAGTGACAAACAGAAAGACAGACGTGCGGACAGACGGTTCCTAAGCTGTTACTACGCATTACACCTAACGCTAAAAGGTTGGTACATTTTAAATATTCTTGTTCTGACCCGTAGTTGATCAAGATCCTAAATGATCGTATCGATATTCAGTTCTGAAGATTAATCCGTTATAGAGTTATTAGTGTATTCTTCTTTAAAGATGAGCTTTATGGGAAAATCTTGTTTGATAGACATGTTTTAAAAACTCTTTCACCACCGGAGTCGCATAAAGTCGGCTTCGCAAACAGTTTGGATCCAGATCAGACGCCGAGTAACGTGACGCCTGATTAGGGTCCAAACTGTTTTACAGTCGTATCGACATTTCCTAAGTCATTCTACATTGGATCTTTCTTTAAAACGATATTACAAATAAGAATATTAAAGCAGACGACAATAAAACGGTGTAGGGATAAACACTCACGATTAATTGGCGCCGAAAGGGCTAAAAGAAAACATTATGGCAACACACACTAAACTGTTTCGTTGTTACTACATGTAACAGATCTTTCTGCGATAATGTACCAATTATTATTATGTATTGTAGATTCATATTTGTATTCTGAAATTGGTTCGTACTTCTTTATGTTACAGAAAACAGGATCTCGGTAAAAACAGTTTGGACCCTAATCAGGACCCGCTTTTCCAAAAAACAGGTTTCAATCGTGGAATTGGTTGACATATTTATGGCGTATTACATCCATACAGTGGACAATACGTGTGTCTTTCCATTCCGCTTAAGCTAAATTGTTTTATTTTCTTTGCTTACAATGTTTGAGCCATATCAGATAACGGGTGACCCGGCGTCTGATCAAACTCCAAACTGTTTGCCTCTCAGATTAATATAAATCATATTCCGTTGTCAATTAAAATATTTTACTGCATTGTGTTGGCGTTTAGTAATATGTAAATTTCAAACAGAGAAAATGAAAAATGAAATAAAATAAAAAAAACAAAAAAACAATTTTGACCTTGATAAGACACCGAGGTGCTAAGTTTCTGATCTGGATCTCAAATGTTTCTTTAACGCGGCTATGTAAGCTGACTTAACTGGCTACTAGAGGATTTATCGCTGCACTGAGTACCTCTAAATTTAGCGGTGAAACTTAACTTGTAGTTAGTCAATTTTGCGCTCGTGCAACACTAGTTATCTTACCTGTCTACTAAAATCAATATTTAACTATCAACTAAAACTTTAGTATGTTACTAGAATTTAGCGGTGTGTCATGCAACACAGTTAGTTTATCTTGTAGTTAAAAATCGATATTTATCTCTCAGCGAGGGATTTAGTATACAGGTAAGCTCTAACTATGTGTCATGCACCCGGGCCCAGCATGTCACTAAATTACCATACATCTCTGTTTGGAACACTTAGCCCTTTGCATGCACCAACCGTGAAACTGTGATTACTTTTGCAAATAGTTAGGATCCAGATGAGATGCCGAGTAACTCGGCATCTCATCAGGATCTAAACTGTTTGACAGTCTGTGACTCTGTTTTGAAAAGAAATTTTAGAAAGTCATAATCTTTGATCAGTGGCAGATGGCAATAATTGCTGAAGAAAAGATTATCTTTGCATTCAAAGAACATGCCCATTTATTGTGTAGAAGGAAATAGTGCCGAAATTGTACCTAAGTGCATTGAAGGGAAAGCATATTCAACAAAATTGACTCTGTCACTCAGTATACGAAATATTAAATTGATCAAGATCAACAATATAGTATACTTGTGATAAATCTCTTTTAAATGTACTTTGATTTTTTTCAAAACATACATTTTTACAAGGTTCCATCAGACAAAACAAGAGTTGTAGGCAGACAACAAAGCTTGCCACTGGCACATTAAATTTTGGAAAATTGTAAGAAAAGATCCAGGTCAAGGTCACAGGTGTATCAATTTTCACAGGGACAGAGAGGTCTTAATTAATTGTCTTAAGGCAAGCATGTGCCATATATGAAAGCAGTATATCAAAAGGCATAGAACACCTGAACACTTTAGAACTTTCAAGCTAATTTGAAACTTAACTGTGCTGAGTTCAAGGTCACATGATTCTACAGGTCTTAAGGAAAGTATGTGGGCAGCTAGTATGACAGCTGTTGGTCAAAGGGTATAGTAGTTGGGAGCACTTATGAAAATGTCTACATATATTTTTAAATTAAAATGCAGAGACCCAGGTTAAGGTCAGAGGGTCAAAATATTTTATCATTGATTGAGTTACGTATACTGCAAGAATGACAGAAGGTCAAAACATAATTATACAATATATGTTGTTATGAGCACTTTTCAAAACTCAAGCACACATTTTAAAACTTAAAGAAAATTCCCATGAATGGAATGGTCTTAATTGTCTCAATTTAAGGCATGTACGTTCCATATCTATATAAACGCTGTAAGCCAAAGGGCTTAGAAGTCTAAAATCTTGAAACTGCTAATGCTAACAGCAAGTAAAAGAATGCATGCCAACAACATGGTGACAATAACTTAAGCCACATTTTGCTTTACTCTCAGCCTTATTTAAGCTTCCATGTGCATGTTTATAGAACATATTTCTTATGCTGCATATTAAACCTGTATAAAGTGGACCTGTTGTCTTCAGTGAAAGAATAAATCTATGGCGTAAAAAGGTGAGGGCTAAGAGTAGACGCTGACAGCCTACGAGTTGTACAGGCAGTATAGAACTTGAAGAATAGCACGTCCAGCAAACCATTACAGGAATATTTTCAAATACCTCAATGCCTGGAGCAAACATTGTTATGTAAGGTGACCTTTTTTACACAAAGTGAGCAAATTATTTATTAGAAACCTTCACTTCTGTTTGCACCACTTACTGTTCCTGTCAAGTGGAGAGAAAAGTATTGGAACTGCTGCATTATCCCTAGTATATTACACCAGGGGAGATTTTAACTCTTTGCATGCTGGGTCTGCAACAATTTTGTCGTCTGCTATTGTTCTAAAAATAGAATTTTCTAAAGTTTCAAACAGTTTGGATTCTGATGAGACGCCGCATAACGCGGCGTCTCATCTGGATCTAAACTGTTTGCAAAGGCAAACACTAAGGAAGATATATCCGCTGCTAGCATGCAACGAGTTAAATCAATGTGTTTGTGCTAAAACTATTATTTACATTGCAAACATGCAGCTTGAGAAAGCTAAAAGTCAATTCATTTCTAGATAAATTAATTGTGCTATTGACAAACAGTTCTGATCGTGATCACATATCAATTGGGCCAGAATTAAAGAGAAAGAATTATAAATCTTATAGAATGGTGTACGTTGGTTTAATGCTCCTGTAGGAGATTTCTCCATTAATTGTGTGCCTCTATTTTGAGTTGTCACCTAACCCTTAATCCCCTGCATATCTTTTTTTCAGTACAAAGGACAAATGGTTGCTTAAAGCAGGCTGAAAGAAAATGCGTTTAAGGATACAGAACGTATTAATTATTATTCTATTTCATAGACTGCGTGGGAGACCAAGAAAATCATGGTCAGATTGTGTTAAAGCTGACATTAATGCATGCAACCTAGATGTTAACCCACTCGACAGAGCTGCTTGGAGATCAAGTATCAGACAAACTAGCCGCCTGCTGCCTACCCCAGATGCTGGGACACCCGCAGCAGATGACAAATCAAATCAGGATTAAGTAAGTAAGTAAGTATATGGTGCAGATTCATAGCTATTCTGCAATGGTGGAATAAATTAAAGAAGTCTATAATTATATATATACCTATTATCTCATAATGGTATTAGGTTAAATTAACCCATTACCACATAAACACACATTTTTATTCCTCCACTGAAGAAAATAGTTCCAATTTACACATTCATGAATGTGCACCATAAGAAATCTATTCTATATCTTAACAGGTGGTAGCTTAAAGCAGGCTGAAAGTAAAGCAGAATGCGCCTTCAGGCGCATTCTGCTTTACTTTCAACCTGCTTTAGGTAGTTATCTGTCTTCAAAACTAGAAACCCGCTATGGGGTACTGGGTTAAAGGCGTAAAAAGGAATAGCTATTGGGTAATAGGTAAACAAAAGTTTGACTGTATAACAATAAATCTGGAATCCCTAGCTAACATGGGAATGATGGGTTTATGTTTTACTGCACTGCCTCAATTTTTTACCATTATGTAGCATATCATACACAAGCAATTAGGGTATGAAAACAAGGTACACCATTACAAATGCACTCAGATATTTGCTGTAAGTTTTTCACAATGGGAGTACTTTTACATGGTTCCTGTCAAAGCAGCTTACACAGTTACCCTACAGGAATGCAGTCACTGTTTACCGGGTGTCAAAGACGCCTAGGTATGACTTCCACTATTACAGATGGCTCAAAAACAGGCTTCCTCTTTAATGTTTAACCCATTTCTCCATAGATATACCTTTTTATACCTTTAATTTATTCCATCGGCTTCAAGGTCCAGGGGGTCGAACTTTGCCATACATGAAAAGGTCTTGTCAATATACATGTACACATGCATATCAAATATGAAAGCAGTACCTCAAGGAATATAGGAGTAATAAGCATTATAAGCATCAAAACCTAAAAGCAGATTTCAAAACCTTAATGTGGTACCTTATTTCAAGGTCAAGGTCATACTGTTTTCATGCATAAAAAGGTCTTGTTCATATATACATGCATGTCAAATATGAAAGCAATATCTCAAGGGACATGGGCGTAATAAGCATTTTTCGAAACCTAAATGAGGGTCCCAAGTTCAAGGTCACATATCCAGGGGTTTTCAAAACCTAAATGCAGGCCTTTAAAGTCAAAGTCACTCAGGTCAAAATTTTGTATACACGCATATCAAATTTGAAACCAATAGTTCAAAGGACAAAGAATTTATAAGCATTTTTCAAAACCTTAATGCAGATTCCAAAACCTAAACAGGGGTTCTAAGTTCAAGGTCAAGGTGGTCAAACTTTTTGTTTCCATAGAAAGAGACTCGTCAATATACTCACGCATATCAAATATTAAAACAATACCTCAAGGGGCATAGGAGTTATAAGCATTTTTTGAAACCTAACCACATATTTCGAAACCTAAACAGTGGTTGAGGTCTAGGTCAAGGCCACAGGTACCGAAATGTCACAGGGCTGGAAAGTTATTGCCCCAAAGCATGTGTGGTGCAAGTATGAAAGATGTAGGTGGAAGGGCAAAGACTGCATGCTAATGCAAACAGGAATAACACTGACGCCAACAACTGCAATAAGTAAATGTTCTACAAGGAGTTTCTATTGAGCAAGGGTTAACCCTCTACGCCACAGCCTGTTTCTAATTTTGAAGACAGATGACCACTTCAAGCATGTTAAAAGTAAAATAGAAAAAATACAACTCAGCCTGCTTTATTACCAACCGCTAGAATACTGAAAATATTTCTTAATTATGGTACATATTTATGACTTAAAATTTAAAAAAAATTCTTCAATGGAAGGTGTAAAAGGGCATATTTATGGGGTACCGAGTTAAGAAAGGGTGGATATAGGAGATTTACTGCATCCTGTCTTAATACCACAATCAATAAGTCTGAGACTTTTTTAATTGTCTTAATAGCCTGACCTTACTGTATCTTACAGACTAACTTTTTTAAACTTTCCACTCTGTCAAGTCTGTCAATCTTCCCATGCCGACCCAAAATAAAACAAAATTAGTCTGAACTTGTCTGATTCTACCCATGTGCATTGTCCACAGTATGTTTAATGCAAGGGATTGCTTGTAGCACACAATGTTGATCCATGATTAGCTGGGCAACGGTCGCAGATATCTGGTTCAAAACTGTCTAATAATTCTTGTTTAACAGTATCAAAATGGCTGACCCTTTCAGATACTTAAAACCAATAATGTAAATACCTTAACAAAAAGTTTGGATTCAGATCAGGCCCCACTTACGTGGGGCCTGATCTGAATCCAAACTGTTTGTCACTTTGACCCTGTTGTCTGTATCCATAAAGAAGACCAAACCAATTTCATAAGCAAAGCTGATGACAGTTACTCAGTATTGAAAAAGGTTAACAGCTCAATGCAAAAGTATACAATTTCCTGAAGCACCCATGTTATTGCCATTACCCCTATTACAACAGCCATAACTCCTAATTGGATTTTCATACCCCACTGCGGGTTATCTGTTTAGTATGAAAAATATTCTCTATTCAAGAAACATCTACTAGCAAACACTGGTATCTGGTTATATCTACTGTGCTGCGAAATCACTCATGCAATGCACAGTTAACCATCAAATGTTTGCATTGTGAGATTATTGAGACTGTGTCAAAATATGTTGGCAACAAAATATGGCTATTACTTTTTTTCTAATTAAGCGTGGTATAGCAAGTTGTACATATGGGAGACACCTATACTACCAGTCAGAATTGCCCCCAATCCTACTATTAGTTGTGTCTCTCTGGACAAGGTAACAATATGTTGTAATATCATAAACCCATCACCCCATAGATATGCCTTTTTACACCTTTAATTTATCCCTCCATTGAAAAAAGTAGTTCCTCTTTATACAGTCATGAATATATATGCACCTAAGAAATAGATTCTATATCCTAGCAGATGGTAGCTTGAAGCAGACTGAAAGTAAAACAGAATGTGCTTTTTAAGGAACATTCTGCTTTACTTTTGGCCTGCTTCAAGTTGTCACCAAACTCTTTGTAAAGATAAAACAGTTTCAATCATAGCGTGTAAAGATTTAAAATATTTAAATTTCTCAAAGATGATGCATCTCATTGATAATGGGAACATGCATGTGGTACCCGTATATTTGTAGAGTGAATGTGCAGATATATAAGTAATTGCACTGTTTGTACGAAATCTGCTGGTACAAGACTGCATTGCTGACACATTGAAATATTATGTACTACCGTAATATATAGCAATAGAAAATAGTTGTCAAATTATATGCCTGTAATATATATTTCATTAAGGATCATGATTTCATAATACTACTTTAAATAACCATAAAAACTTAAATGTCAGTCAATAAATAATATATAAAGTAATGTATTAGCTCTTTCAACACTAGGTAACTCTTTTTGGTAATTAAGTTCCCTTGTGGATCATTTAAGTTGCGAAAAGCATGAACCAGTATACTTGGAATTCTGGTAAGTTTAATAAATACTTGTCTGAATTAGCAAACAGTGCAGACCCTGATCAGAGGGCTCCTATAGGAGCCCTGGTCTGATCTTGGTCTACATTGTTTGCGAATGTAATGAGTATATTTTAAACAGATTAATAGTGTTGAAAGAGTTAAACGGTAAAAAACAATGAACAATGCCTTTCCCACTGTCTTATTATGTAAATGAACATTTGTTGTACAATACTGTATCTAATTGGGAGATATGCACTAGTAGGTAAGAGTCTAAATATATCTGCTTCTTAAATAACTTAATAGCATCCTTTTCTGGTCCTGGCATGAACACAATTATTCGAGCTACATTCAGCTGTGTTTACCATGTTTCGATCGATCATCCTGTACTACAGGTGGCTGCTTAACCCATTGCCCCATACCCTGTTTCTAGGTTTGAAGACAGCTGGCCACTTATATATATAGCAGGTAGAAAGTAAAGCAAAATGCACTTGAAGGCACATTCTGCTACCATCTGCCAGGATGAGAAAAATGTGTTTGTGAAACACTATATACATGTATGTCAACCTCTCCTATCTCAAATATTTGACCTTTTGACCACTGAATTTGACCTTCAACCTTTGACTTGACATTTCTGAAATTAACATATTCACATTCCTCTTACTAAGAGCAACATGTATGGCAAATGAAACTAGAACGGCTATCACTAAAGGTGATAAATACCCCCACTATGCAGCACTCTGCAGACGTTTTCAATGAGGTTTGACAATGGCAGGGTGCTGCCGACATCATAAAAACTTGGAAAATTTATGGCAAGTATCAAGTATATCAGGTTGAAAGTGAAGGATTTCGCTGTAAAAGATTTTGCCTGCCAATTTCAAGGCCAAAGGTCAAGGTCACAGAGATTATAAATGCATGTGTGTCTTGCACATCTACTACACCTGAGTAACATCTATGCCAAGTATCAAATGAATCGGGTTGAAACTGAAGGAGGAGTTGAAAGTACAAGATTTTGCCTGCCAATTTCAAGACCAAATTTAAGGCCAAAGGTCAAGGTCACAGAGACCTGAAATTTGTGTCTTGCACATCTACTACACCTGAGTAACATCTATGCCAAGTATCAAATGAATCGGGTTGAAACTGAAGGAGGAGTTGAAAGTACAAGATTTTGCCTGCCAATTTCAAGACCAAATTTAAGGCCAAAGGTCAAGGTCACAGAGACCTGAAATTTGTGTCTTGCACATCTACTACACCTGAGTAACATCTATGCCAAGTATCAAATGAATCGGGTTGAAACTGAAGGAGGAGTTGAAAGTACAAGATTTTGCCTGCCAATTTCAAGACCAAATTTAAGGCCAAAGGTCAAGGTCACAGAGACCTGAAATTTGTGTCTTGCACATATAGTACACCTGAGTAACAATTATGCCAAGTATCAAATGAATCGGATTGAAACTGAATGAGGAGTTGAAAGTACAAGATTTTGCCTACCAATTTCAAGGCCAAAGGTCAAGGTCACAGAGACCTGAAAATTGTGTCTTGCACATCTACTACACCTGAGTAACATCTATGTCAAGTATCAAATGAATCGGGTTGAAACTGAAGGAGGAGTTGAAAGTACAAGATTTTGCCTGCCAATTTCAAGACCAAATTTAAGGCCAAAGGTCAAGGTCACAGAGACCTGAAATTTGTGTCTTGCACATCTAGTACACCTGAGTAACATTTATGCCAAGTATCAAATGAATCGGGTTGAAACTGAAAGAGGAGTTGAAAGTACAAGATTTTGCCTACCAATTTCAAGGCCAAAGGTCAAGGTCAAGGTCACAGAGACCTGAAATTTGTGTCTTGCACATCTACTACACCTGAGTAACATCTATGTCAAGTATCAAATGAATCGGGTTGAAACTGAAGGAGGAGTTGAAAGTACAAGATTTTGCCTACCAATTTCAATACTAATTTCAAGGCCAAAGGTCAAGGTCAAGGTCACAGAGACCTGAAATTTGTGTCTTGCACATCTACTACACCTGAGTAACATCTATGCCAAGTATCAAATTAATCGGGTTGAAACTGAAGGAGGAGTTGAAAGTACAAGATTTTGCAGACAGACCGACCGACCAAGGCCAACCGACCGACAGGCTGATTCCAGTATACCCCCCTCAAACTCTGTTTGTGGGGGTATAATTATGCTGTCTTATCACCTGAGGGTCAAAGGTTCTTGCCATTTCAAATATTTGACCTTTTGAATTTGACCTTTGACCCAATGTCTATATAATACATATTCATATTTCTCTCAATTAGAACAATGTGTATACCAAACATGAAGTCCCTATCACCTGAGGTTCAAAGGTTATGACCCATTTTAGATAATTGACCTTTCGACCACTGTGACCTTGACCTTTGACCTGACATGCCCAAAACCTGTACTAGTATATTTATATACCTCTCTATATTGGCAATGCATATGCCATGTATTGAGTGTGTATTGGTTTATTATTTGAGAGTACTAGCCTGCATCAAAGTTGCGAATAAATTTGACCTTTTGACATTGACCTTTGACTTGACAAGTATATAAAATATACACTTTTTAATTCATCTTAATTAGAGCAATGTGTATACCAAATATGAAGTCCCTATATCACTTCAGGGTCAAAGACTTAGGTTATCAACATTTCAAAAATTTGACCTCTTGACCTGTTTGGCCTTGACCTTTGACCCAACATGCCCAAAATCTACATATTCATATACCTATTCATATGGGCAGCACATGTGCCATATGTATTGAGCATGTATTGGTTATAGTTCAAAAGGTATTGTCAATGTTAATGATGTTGACAAACAGACAAAATGACAAACAAACAGACAGGGCAAATTCAATATGTCCCCCATACTAGATATAGGGGACATTGAAAATATTTCTAATGGTACACATTCATCAGACTGTATAAAATTGAACTTCTTAAATAAAGGGATAAACTGACAGTGTTAAAAAGCTTGTTTAAATTATTTTTAATGGCCACTTAATCATTCTCTACTATTGAGGCTTTTTGAAAACAATGAAGACCCAGGTCAGACAGCTCCTTCATGAGGTGTCTGATCAGGTTGATTTAGTTTGTCATTGTCTGTTTCTTCCATCTATGGGCCAATTGGAAGCCCCAGAAACAGGGGAGTGGATATAGAAAATCTGTACGAGATGTCCTACCTTTTTTATCAACAGAATTCTCTGGTTCTTTTGGATGCCCAGTGTAAAGCAAGGATAAATTGAACTTTGGTTAATCCAGTCTCATCCGGAGGACTTGGAGTCAGGGTCTATATTCAGCATTTTTTCGTGTTTGCTCACTAGTAACGTAGCTGTTGGTATCCTTGACCAATAACAGTTACTGCTCTCTGTGATCATTGTCTCTAATCAGAGACTGGTATACAGTGGAACTTCGATATCTCGAAGTCAGTTTTTGTCAAACATACCCGTATTTCAAAGTTAAAACGTGGCTTAGCCACGTTTTAACTTTGAAATATGGGTATGTTCGACTTAACCGAACATGAAATAATGCAGTTCATATATGTCGAACTATCGGATAGTTCGAGATATCGAAGTTCCACTGTATGTATTTCCCATCTACCAAATTGAATCGCCTACCTTTCTAATTTACTCACGGAAACAATGGTACTAATATTCTGTTTACTGAAATAAGCGTGCGACTTACTTTGCATATTGCACAATTAAAGTGATAATTAGCAAAACTTGATTTTGAAGTAGTGAGACTGTGAAGGTAATGTAAGTAATAACACTTAAATACTCCCACATCTACACAGGGTAAATTGTTAACCACTGAATATTCTGAACCCATTACCCCAAAAGCCTGATTCTAGTATTACAGATAGGTGACCACTTAACCCATTACCCCATAGCCTGTTTCTAGTATTACAGATAGGTGACCACTTAACCCATTACCTGTTTCTAGTATTACAGATAGGTGACCACTTAACCCATTACCCCATAGCCTGTTTCTAGTATTACAGATAGGTGACCACTTAACCCATTACCCCCAAAGCCTGATTCTAGTATTACAGATAGGTGACCACTTAACCCATTACCCCCAAAGCCTGATTCTAGTATTACAGATAGGTGACCACTTAACCCATTCCCCCAAAGCCTGATTCTAGTATTAAAGATAGGTGACCTCTTAACCCATTACCCCATAGGCTGATTCTAGTATTAAAGATAGGTGACCACTTAACCCATTACCCCATAGCCTGATTTTAGTATTAAAGATAGGTGACCGCTTAACCCATTACCCCAAAGCCTGATTCTAGTATTAAAGATAGGTGACCACTTAACCCATTACCCCCAAAGCCTGATTCTAGTATTACAGATAGGTGACCACTTAACCCATTACCCCATAGGCTGATTCTAGTATTACAGATAGGTGACCACTTAACCCATTACCCCATAGCCTGATTCTAGTATTACAGATAGGTGACCACTTAACCCATTACCCCCAAAGCCTGATTCTAGTATTACAGATAGGTGACCACTTAACCCATTACCCCATAGGCTGATTCTAGTATTACAGATAGGTGACCGCTTAACACATTACCCCATAGGCTGATTCTAGTATTACAGATAGGTGACCACTTAACCCATTACCCCATAGCCTGATTCTAGTATTACAGATAGGTGACCACTTAACCCTTTACCCCCAAAGCCTGATTCTAGTATTACAGATAGGTGACCACTTAACCCATTACCCCATAGCCTGTTTCTAGTATTACAGATAGGTGACCACTTAACCCATTACCCCCAAAGCCTGATTCTAGTATTACAGATAGGTGACCACTTAACCCATTACCCCATAGGCTGATTCTAGTATTACAGATAGGTGACCGCTTAACACATTACCCCATAGGCTGATTCTAGTATTACAGATAGGTGACCACTTAACCCATTACCCCATAGCCTGATTCTAGTATTACAGATAGGTGACCACTTAACCCATAACCCCCAAAGCCTGATTCTAGTATTAAAGATAGGTGACCACTTAACACATTACCCCATAGGCTGATTCTAGTATTACAGATAGGTGACCACTTAACCCATTACCCCATAGCCTGATTCTAGTATTACAGATAGGTGACCACTTAACCCATTACCCCAAAGCCTGATTCTAGTCTTAAAGATAGGTGACCACTTAACACATTACCCCAAAGCCAGATTCTAGTATTACAGATAGGTGACCACTTAACCCATTCCCCCAAAGCCTGATTCTAGTATTAAAGATAGGTGACCTCTTAACCCATTACCCCATAGCCTGATTTTAGTATTAAAGATAGGTGACCTCTTAACCCATTACCCCATAGCCTGATTTTAGTATTAAAGATAGGTGACCGCTTAACCCATTACCCCAAAGCCTGATTCTAGTATTACAGATAGGTGACCACTTAACCCATTCCCCCAAAGCCTGATTCTAGTATTAAAGATAGGTGACCTCTTAACCCATTACCCCATAGGCTGATTCTAGTATTAAAGATAGGTGACCACTTAACACATTACCCCATAGCCTGATTTTAGTATTAAAGATAGGTGACCGCTTAACCCATTACCCCAAAGCCTGATTCTAGTATTACAGATAGGTGACCACTTAACCCATTCCCCCAAAGCCTGATTCTAGTATTAAAGATAGGTGACCTCTTAACCCATTACCCCATAGGCTGATTCTAGTATTAAAGATAGGTGACCACTTAACACATTACCCCATAGCCTGATTTTAGTATTAAAGATAGGTGACCGCTTAACCCATTACCCCAAAGCCTGATTCTAGTATTACAGATAGGTGACCACTTAACCCATTCCCCCAAAGCCTGATTCTAGTATTAAAGATAGGTGACCTCTTAACCCATTACCCCATAGCCTGATTCTAGTATTAAAGATAGGTGACCACTTAACACATTACCCCAAAGCCTGATTCTAGTATTACAGATAGGTGACCACTTAACCCATTACCCCAAAGCCTGATTCTAGTATTACAGATAGGTGACCTCTTAACCCATTCCCCCAAAGCCTGATTCTAGTATTAAAGATAGGTGACCTCTTAACCCATTACCCCATAGGCTGATTCTAGTATTAAAGATAGGTGACCGCTTAACCCATTACCCCAAAGCCTGATTCTAGTATTAAAGATAGGTGACCTCTTAACCCATTCCCCCAAAGCCTGATTCTAGTATTAAAGATAGGTGACCACTTAACCCATTCCCCCAAAGCCTGATTCTAGTATTAAAGATAGGTGACCTCTTAACCCATTACCCCATAGGCTGATTCTAGTATTAAAGATAGGTGACCACTTAACCCATTCCCCCAAAGCCTGATTTTAGTATTAAAGATAGGTGACCGCTTAACCCATTACCCCAAAGCCTGATTCTAGTATTACAGATAGGTGACCACTTAACCCATTCCCCCAAAGCCTGATTCTAGTATTAAAGATAGGTGACCTCTTAACCCATTACCCCATAGGCTGATTCTAGTATTAAAGATAGGTGACCACTTAACACATTACCCCAAAGCCTGATTCTAGTATTACAGATAGGTGACCACTTAACCCATTACCCCATAGCCTGAGTTTAGTATTAAAGATAGGTGACCGCTTAACCCATTACCCCAAAGCCTGATTCTAGTATTAACCCATTAACTCATAAGCGATTAACAATTATCAGTGCTCATCTCAATACATGCTAGTTGATTAAAGTGTGTCAAAATGAGTTAGTATGAGGCTATTGCGCAATGAGTCAAAATGAGTTGGTTAAAGATAGGTGACCGCTTAACCCATTCCCCCAAAGCCTGATTCTAGTATTACAGATAGGTGACCTCTTAACCCATTCCCCCAAAGCCTGATTCTAGTATTACAGATAGGTGACCTCTTAACCCATTACCCCATAGCCTGATTCTAGTATTACAGATAGGTGACCACTTAAAGCAAGTTAAAAGTAAAGCAGAATGTGTCTGAAGGCACACTCTCCTTTACTTTCAGACTGTTTAAAGCTACCATCTACTAGAATATAGAAAAACATTCTTATGACACATATTCATGACCGTATAAAATTAACTATTCTCTTCAGTTGAAGAATAAAATAAAGGCATAAAAAGTCACATTTATGAGGTGAATGGGTTAAATAAACTCCAATCACTGTAAAAATGAGACTGGAGGTCAAATATAGCATTCAGTGGGCATCAATTCAATTTTGCCAATCATCAAACTTGATGAGGATTTGAAGATCTTATACTGATATATACATGCTGTCAAAATATAATTTGGATTGGTGAACAAAATGAGGGTACAATAATTACGGCCTATTTAATAAATCAGATAACTCAGGACATAATTTGATTCAACCAAAAATTACAAGTGTCTTTCTCTCACAATACTTAGCATATGTTATTAATATGAACCAGATTTGTGAAGAGCACTTGAGTTATGTCACATCAAAAGTGTTGACAGACGGACAGACAGAAATGTATCTCCTATAGGACTCTTGCATTTTCAATGCAAGACCCTGATAAAACATGAAAATAATTCCCAAGGAGAGAGTAGACTCATGTTAGACTGATCCTTCATGAAAGAAGTGCAGACCCTCATCAGACAGATGCTTTGATCAGACTTAAGATGTTGTTGTTGTTGCTGCTAAGGTTTATAGTCCCGCATAAGCTTTATCAGATGCGTCATCCCATTGTCTCAGGATTAGTACAATGGTTAGCATCATGCCTATTGTTGAATGGACTTTCAGACTTAAGACTCCAAGGTTATAAGGCTTTTGAGTTGAATCTGAATTCGTTCCCAAGCATTGAGAATGAACTCAGACTCAACTCAAAAACTTCACAACCTTTGACCCTGATAATGTAATGGCCCTGTACAATCCCAGCAGTCTGTAGATTTGGCTGATTTGCTACTGACATTTCTATCCTATCCAGAACTTATCTATTCCCCAAACTCATGCAATGCCTTTCATCTTCTGTCTATGTTCTTCCTCGTAATGCCAAAAGTTGTGACCTTTGAAGTTAAACTATATGTACTACTGTGTAAATTGATGGTGTACAAATATAGGCCTAGGTCGATTCCTGGTTCCAGGAAGTATCATGCCATATACAACAATCTGCTTTCTTTTCAAATCAATGGCAGAAGAATACAAAGTTTACTAACAATTATTATATTAACAACTCAAAATCAACTGCAGAATATGTGTTGTATATATAGCTTTAAGCAAATACCTGTCTTAACCCATATGACCCCATTTTACGCCTTTATTCCTCCTCTGAAGAAAAAAATAAGCTTTATATATATCCTAAGTGAAGCTTGGTAGAACATAATGATGCATTTTTTAATTTTGATTTTGTTAATTTCTGTTTACATCATCATATAAATCGGGACATCCCAAAGCAAAAGACTGCAGATATAGATAGTACTGATTTAGTTTGGAGATTGGAATTAAAGTCACATTATTTTCCATAAGCCTCCGGCATCACATGTATATACTGCATAATCGCTTATGCGTTACTTCTACATCGCTATTAATAGAAATCAAAATCACGTGACCTACTCTAAGGTAAACCACTCGTTCGCACACCTATCATTCTTCGCCTAGCGTTCAACCAGGTAACATCGCATTTCGCAATTCGCACGTGTTAGTTTTGATTAAAGTTTCGGTTGTTCTTGTTATTTATTTGTTTATTTGTTTTTGGTTTATTTATTCCACTTATCAGAACGCTGTTCTGTGTTTTAGTGGTTTTAGTTGTTTCGGCCGAGTACGACGTAGTCGTATTCCGAATAACTTGGGAATTCCCCTTGTTAGCACGTTATTTCCGTTATTGACACGTTGTCAATTTCAATATGGCCGACGAAATGGACGAAGTCCTTTCACTTTCCCCTTCTGGAACGGATTTCTCCGGTTTCAGTGAGGATGAGGTTATTGTTGAGAAGGGGAAGCGTTCGCAGCCGCAGGCTGGAACTTCTAAAAAAGGTAAGGGAAAGGCGGTTTCGTCGAAACCGTCAAAAAGTTCTCAGAAGGCAAAGTCGAAGACTGCCCCGGCGTCTTCGACGGAGCCAGGTATTGTTGACTTAAATAAATTGACCCCTTCTGCCATTAAATCCCTAAGACAGGCTTTAGGTCTAAATAGTACTGAGCCGGAGATACAGTTTGACGGAGTCGAACGTGAAAATTTATTAATTGAAGTTCCCAATGACGGTCCAGATCCGGACATTTTTATAGAGAGTGCTGAGGATATTCAGCCTCGTGGACCCTTTCATAGGTCTCCTTTGGAGGCTTTAGAAGCCAACATTGATTCGGCTCTTTTTGAGGAGACTCCATCAAATTTTAATCCGTCTCAGTCTGTTGAGAATTTGGAGTGGGAGCTCCCTCAGTTGAAAGCTCCAAAATTGGGTGAGGATATTTCCCCATCCCTGGCTAAACTTATTTCTACCTCCTGTACTGCCCAGTGTGTCACTGATGACATCATTGACAGGTATAAACTCCCCATGAATTGTCAGGAGATGGGACCCCCTAAGGTGAACAATGAGATTTTTGTTAAAATGGATAAGAGAGGTCAAAATAATGACAAGAATTTTAAAAGTATACAAAATATGGTGGCTACGGCTATGATGCCAGTGGTTCAGTTGGCTTCTTTATTGAAAGGTGAAATAGCTGGTAACAGTGAGGCACGTCGTTGCATATCGGATGCCGTGACCTTGCTTGGTCAAGTTCAATTCAATATGTCTTTGCGTAGGCGCTATTTAATTAGGCCTAGTTTGAAAAAGGTTTACTCTGGGTTGTGTGGTTTGGGTACACCCATTACCACTCAGTTGTTTGGCGATGATATCGCGGCTGAAATGAAAAAATGCGATACGTCGAATAGAATAAATGCAGATTTGAACCCAGGTTATAGGCAAGGATATCATAATCAGAGAGGCAACTTCAGGCAAGGGAGAAGAGGCTTTGGTAACAACAGACGTTTTCACCCATACTATAGGCGGTCAGCAACGCAGACCATGGGTAGAAGCACTGGTACTGGTGGTGGCAGGACCATGAATCAAGAGGTATGTGATCAAGTTACTTGCATTACTGTTTCTAAGCTTGCTACATGCATTGATAAATGGAAACAAATGACTCATGATCAATGGATCTTAAATGCAATAGGTGGTTATAAGATAGATTTTGAAGCTGAGCCTATTCAGTTTAAATTACCGACTCAGATAAATTTTTCTTTTGAAGAGAAAGCGTTAGTGCAAAAAGAGGTAGACGATCTTTTGAGAAAAGGTGCTGTTGTAAAATGTACACACGAACATGGGGAATTTATCTCAAATTTATTTCTGGTCCCTAAACCAAATGGCCGTTTTAGACCGGTGATCAATTTAAGACATTTGAACAAGTTTGTTAAGTATGAGCATTTCAAACAAGAAACATTCAGTTATGTACTTGATCTTGTACAGAGAAATGACTATTTCACGTCTATGGATTTTAAGGATGCTTATTTTAGTGTTCCTATACATCCAGATTCACAGAAATATTTAAAATTTGAGTGGAATGGACAATTATACAAATTTATTTGTTTATGTTTTGGGCTGTCTTCAGCGCCTCGTGTTTTCACCAAAATTCAGAAACCTATGTATTCCAAGTTTAGACAGCATGGTATTAGATCTTCCTACTATATAGATGATTCCATTAACATGGATCAGAATAGACATAAATGTTCTTCAGATGTGAATCTCATGATGTCTGATAGTGAAAGTTTAGGTTTCACTGTGAATTTAGACAAATCTCATTTGGTTCCTAGTCAGAGAATTGTGTTTTTTGGTTTGATCCTTGATTCAGTTCTATTCAAGGTTTTCCTACCGGATGAAAAGGTTAAGAAAATAGTTGATTTTGCTTCCGACTTGTCTGTTGATAGGAAAGTGAAGATTCGGAAGCTGGCAGCTTTTATTGGATTGTTGGTTAGTGCATTTGTGGCAGTCTTGCAAGGACCCCTACATTATAGGTCTTTAGAGAAAGACAAAGTTAAAGGGCTAAGGCAGAGTCAAAGCTATGATGCTTTTGTTGTTCTGTGTGAGGAAAGTTGTGCAGAGGTTACATGGTGGATTGATAACATTGCCGCTTGTAATGGCAAACATATTCGACCTGATCCAGTTGGGTTCATTGTTCAATCAGATGCTTCAAAAGCAGGTTATGGTTTTTATTCACCAGCTTTAGAGTATGGTTCTGGAGGCAGATGGTCACAGTTAGAGGCAAAAGATCATATAAATGTGTTGGAATTAAGAGCAGTATTCTTTGCTTTGAAGAGCTTTTGTGGTGAGATGAAAGATGTACATGTCCAGATACAAACTGATAGTACTGTGGCTTTATCGTATATTAACAATATGGGTGGAATGAGTTCATCTGTTATGAATAAACTAGCAATTGACATATGGCAATGGAGTTTGGAAAGGAATATTTTTATTTCTGCAGTTCATGTCCCAGGTGTTCTTAATGTTAGGGCAGATCATTTGTCAAGGCATTTTTCAGAATCTTCAGAGTGGAAACTGAAAACAGAGATTTTTAAAAGGGTCTGTTTACATTTGGATTTTGAACCAAAGATAGACCTGTTTGCTTCTAGGCTTAACAAGCAACTACAGTTAAACTTCTATGTATCGAACTTCGATAAATCGAATACCCCGTTGAGTCGAAGTTTTTTTGAAGTCCCGATCTTTTCCACTATATATTCCTTGTAAAAACACATCCATGAATCGAAGTTATGTGTATCGAATTCCCCGTTGTATCGAAGTTTTTTTCCAGTCCTTTTCATATAAATCCAACATAAAATACCACAAATGTATCGAACATCGATTACCTGTCAACATGGAGAAATGTCTGCTCCGAGCTGTCAACTAACATGGATCAACGGATTACATGACTCGCTAGACTGACGCTAATTTTTCACACCTTCGCGTGAAAACACGCTGGGGTGCTCTTTTAATTCTGCATGCACAATCTGTGTTATCAGTAATAATTGGGTAAGTTTGTCATTTAATTGTTTCACAGTTTTCGTTAATGATATTGACAACGCCGCCATATTTAAAGGTTTATCCAAATGAGTTCAAATAAACCGCAAGGACTGTTTTGGACCGACAATTAACGAAACAAGCCAAACTTTGTGAGAAGTTTAATAATGCTGATAAACCAGTGGTCGGCATTCTATTATCAGAGCCACAACATGGCAGATGCGCTCCGATCATGGTCTGTCCGGTGAAAGACCCGGTAACCAATCCGTGGGGATAGCTGGGCAGACCCATCTCACAACGAACGACAACTCTGTTAAGATATCGATAACGATATTACTGTATGTTCGTATTTATGCACCTGCAATCTTGACAACCTCGAAGTCGAAAATTAATCTTTAAAATCATTATTATTTAATCAAATGTTTATTTCAATCTAGAAGCTAAATTGATTGGCAGTTTCACTGTACATAGTACGATTTTCGGCATTTCCGCCGTAGTTTCGCATCTTGGTGTAATTGACAGCATCTAAGTTGAAAGTAAGATACAAGTTTTTTTTCATGTTTTAATGCGTATTACTATGAATTCTCCTACCTTTGTACACATGTATTGTATTTTGTTATTTATGCCGTTGTTTTTATAAATGATAAAGAACACGTCGGATTTATGTTTTATTTCAATATGCCAAAAAGTACACATAGACGTGAAAACATTACACGCCGGGAACGATAGTTCTTATAGATCTTATATGCATTGAAATTCAATACTCAAATCACAACCCATTTATGATTCGAAGCCCCGATGTTTCGAAGTTTTTTTCACAGTCCCTTGAAGTTCGATACATCGAGGTTTAACTGTAGATTGTTTTGTCTCCTGGTTTCTGGAACCAGGTGCATTCAGGCATGATGCTTTCTCCTTTTCATGGAATGGTCTAAAGCCATATATTTTTCCACCTTTTAGATTGATAGGGAAAATTCTAAATAAGATCAGTGATGACCAAGTAGAGAGTGCTCTTATAGTGGTGCCATTTTGGCCTACTCAAGTGTGGTTTCCATTACTCATGTCTAGTGTTGTTTCCATTCCTGTCAGATTCCCACGACACAAGGATCTTGTGATTTCGGGCACAGGGGAGATGCATCCTCTTCACAGGACGATGGTGTTGGTAGGATTGATCGTATCAGGCAATACTTGCAGGGTAAAAAAGTTCCGGCAGGAGCAGTTGATCTCATATTACAGTCATGGAGTAGAGGAACCCAAAAACAATATGACTTGGCATGGCGGAAATGGTGTCTTTGGTGTAGTCTCAGGAAAGCAAATCCCATTAGTGCCTCTGAGGAGGATGTTTTAGCCTATCTCAACTTTCTGTGCTATCTCAGGAAGTCGTATAGTGTAGTTAACACACATAAGTGTATGATTGTTCAGACCTTGATGATACTAGGTCAAAGTTGGTGTTCAAATCCTGTTTTGTTGTCAAGATTTATGAAAGGTGTTTTTGTCAAAAGTCCTCCAAAGCCAAGGTATTCGTTTACTTGGGATGTTTCTAAAGTATTGGTGTACCTAAGATCGATTGATACTGAGAATAACTTAAGGATGTTGACTCTGAAAACCATAGCTTTGTTGGCATTGGCAACTGCAGCTAGAGCTCAGACTTTGGTTTCACTAAAATTGTCAAATATGTACTTAGTGGGAGGTGCACTTAGGTTTGTGTTTACAGATCGACTAAAGACGTCGAAACAAGGAAAACATTTTGAGATGAAGGTTTTGCACTATAGTGAGGAAGATCTATGTCCAATGCATACAGTGTTGAAATATATTGATGTAACATCAACACATAGGAAATCTGATCAGTTGTTTGTATCTTTTGTTACGCACAGGGCGGTAACTACCAGCACTCTGGCAAGATGGCTTAAGACAGTTCTAGAGAATTCAGGGATCAATACAGAGAGGTTCAAGGCACATTCTTTTCGTTCAGCGTCGGTGTCGGCCGCAAGAAGGGCTGGATGCTCCTTAGGCAGGATTCTGCAGACAGCAGACTGGAGTTCCGCAAGGACATTTTATGGATTCTATTTCCGTGAGCAGGAAGAGACTGACATTGGTTTTTCACAAGCTGTGCTTAACATGTAGTGCCGTGTTATTTTTTGAAATACAGTTTTGTATTGTTATTCAGAATATGTTGTTTCTTTAAAGATGCAGTATATACATGTGATGCCGGAGGCTTATGGAAAATAATGCCCCCTCATCCAATCAATTTATTGTGATGGATGAGGGACATTATTTGAGTAAGCCGGAGGCTGAGCATGTATATACCCTCCCTTTGGTTTTGACGGATTTTTATCCCTCCCATTTTTATAAACAACAAATTCTAGCTTTTAATAATGATAGGTGTGCGAACGAGTGGTTTACCTTAGAGTAGGTCACGTGATTTTGATTTCTATTAATAGCGATGTAGAAGTAACGCATAAGCGATTATGCAGTATATACATGCTCAGCCTCCGGCTTACTCAAATAATGTCCCTCATCCATCACAATAAATTGATTGGATGAGGGGGCATTTTCCTGATGTTGAAACAACCTAACGCATGAGGTATGGATGCAGAATTTTAACCCCTCTCCTGAAGACTGTTGAATTGGTATATAAAACTTAATCGAACATGAAATGAACATCTATTACCTGGGTCCAACGTTATAAAGCTTTTCAGTCGAGTCTAAAGTCATTCTCAAGCATTTAATTGGTCAGATTCGAGCATAGGCTCAAATCTGACCAATCAAACGCTGGAGAGCACACTCAGACTCAGCTCAAATGCTTTATAACCTTGGACCCTAAATTATTACATTGGCTGGATAACAAAGTAAAGGAAATATGCTCAATGAAGAATGCATGCTGCAGGCTCAGGTTAGGCAGACTCTAAAAGAAAACAGTGCAGACCATGATCAAAAAGCTCCTCCAAGTGTTATTTGATGAGAGTTTACTCTTGTTTTCAAAAAGCATCAATAGATGTGCTTTAATTATAGCAGTAGAAAGGTTACTGCTAGGTCATGCATAGTTGTTTCAGTTCTGGTTCCATATCTAGAGCCATGCAGGGCATGGAAATATTCCAAATGTAGATTTGAAGGGGCCCATTACTTTATATACACAGTTTGATGTCTCAAGTTTATTCCTCCACTGAAGAAAATAGTGGCAATTTAAACAGTCATAAATATTATCATAAATGTTTTTTATATTTCTAGCAGATGATAGCTTAAAGCAGGCTGATAGTAAAGCAGAATGTGTCTTACTGTGCATTCCAATTTACTTTCAACCTGCTTTAAGTGGTCAGGCTAGCTGCCATTGAAACTAGAAATAGGCTATGATAGGGTAATGGGTTAATAGGGCAACTGAAGTCTTTATGAAAGTAAAGGTCTTGATAGAATACATTTATCATCTACTTAAATAATACTTGCACTTCTAAAACTTACAAGCAGAAAAACACTTCAAAGCAGTTTTCATTCAATAGCTAATCATTTCTAAATTGTTATTAAACAGGATCAAAAATATGTTATGAAAACAAAATAATTATTCTTTACAGCAGAAAATTACAAGTTAGCAAAAAACAAAGTATTTTCTTCCACACTGAAAACCAATTAACATGCTTTGAATCCATCAGAAATTAGCTGTGAATTCCATTTAGTTACACCTGACATGGCAACTAGGATCTTAAGCTGGTTTTAAGCTGGTTTTTCAGTTCTCACTGCATACAAAGTGAAATACCTTGACTTCAACAAGTCTCTTAAGCCTATTGTCAAGAACCTGTGATCAGACTTGTGAATTAATTGTTTCAGAAGCAAGGGTCACGGGTTCAAATACCCCTTTGTCTGACTCTTTTCATCTATAACATCCCATTTCACTATAACCCATTTCGTTTGGAAGACTTCTTCTGTTGTCCTTTGCAAACAATATGGATCCAGATTAGCCAAAACAAAATGTAGGATATCTGAGCTGGAACCTACCTGCAATGGCACTTATGTTCTTAACCTATGACCCTATAAATATGCCTTTTTACACTTTTAAATTATTCCGCCACTGAAGAAAACAGTTTCAAATTATACCTTCATAAATATATACCATGTGAAATATTTTCTATATTCTAACAGATGTTTTTAAGCTTAAAGCAGGTTGAAATTAAAGCAGAATGTGCCTTAATGGGTTAATATGTAAAGGTTAGATAAAAATGCTTTTATTTTCTAAAACAATGCAGTTTTTAATAGTAAGAGTTAATAATACCTAATCCAGAATAGTGTAGACACAGACCATGTAACAAAGAACTTTTAATTAAGTTATTCAGTGATTTCTTTGTCAGTGAACTTGCATACTTTGTGATGAAATATAATATGCAATTATGCCTCAATATGAATCTTCCATGAAAACAATCTAGTCGGAACCCCCACATTTGTACCCGTTTTTTCAAGTCATTCATGTGTGTCCAATCCAATATTGACTGACCATTCAATAAAGACAATTATGGCAGTTTCTAAATACAAGCCAGTTTGCCTAACCCATTAATTTCCCATAGCCTGTTTCTAGTTTTAAAGACAAGTGGCCATTTTACCCTTTACTACATAGATACACAATTTTACACCTTTAATTTGCTTCTCCACTGAAGAAAAAAGTTCCAATTTATAAAACAAGAATATGTTTCATAAGAAATATAATATAGTTCTTATATTCTAGTAGATGGTAGCTTAAGGTAGCGTTTTACGAAATGATAGGTAAAATAGTCCTTTTATACTTTTTTACAAATCCTGATAGATAAAGGTATTTTCTACAAGTTACCAAATTCTCTCTTGCTTAAACAAACCCTTTCTCGGTCATTTTACCGGTAAATCACGCGTCAGAATCCCCGTTGGATGCCTCAATTGCGTAGATTACGTGACTAGATAGGTGGTTTATTCCGAAGCTGTCGGAGGTGATTTACGACTTTTACCGTATTAAAATCATTATTTTTATATGATTGGCTTTGTTAATTTGGGGCGGAGTTTAACCAAATGGTTGATGATAAGCTGGGTCATGTTATTTGTTGAAAAAGAAGGTCTTAGTTGAATACCGGGCGGTCACGAGAGCCTAATTGACACATCAGCCAGTTAATTGGAGTTTCCTGCATTATATAATTTGAAGCAAGCGGTATATTTGAACACCCCTAACTTTCGCAGTTGGGGTTCGATTTTCGTGCGGTTTGAAGCAGATGAAAGGGTATTATCTCCTCAGGGGAACGGTGTCTCAAATATTTTATAAGCAGCTCCAGTGGTCCGTTATAAAGCGTTACGTAATAGTGGTCGACTTTAAACCGTAAAAAAACTTTGATGTTTCATAACAAAGGTTTGAAGCGGTATTTTAAAAATCTGAGACACGGATCCCTAGATATGTTTATTTTGAGCAATTTTAATCATATTACAAATAAAGATGGCTTTGATATCGTTGTTTGAAATTTTTTTTAAATGTTCTTATAAAATTGTAAAAAATTAAAATATTTTTTGTAAATTGGCATATTCTGATGGGATGTGTACCATTTTCACCATCAGCTATAAAATTGGGGGGGGGGGGGGGGGGGGAAATCATCAATCATGACAATAAATTAGAAAAATCCGCTTGCAGCATCGATCATAAACAGCTACCTTTAAGCAGGTTGAAAGTAAAGCAGAATGCGCCTTAAGGGGCATTCTGCTTACTTCCAACCTGCTAGCTTAATGTGGTAAAAGCCATATATATGGCGTAATGCAGAATAAAAGTAATTCAAAAAGTTTTGCTTCAGTCTGCTGTCAACTGTACTCTTTCCTTGTCTTTCCTGGAATCATTTCCCAACACTGGTTCCTCAACATATGGTAGTAAAGACATTGTTGATTCCTCTTTTAACAAAAAGAAATTCACACACAATGCAACTAACCCATTACCAAATAAATACTCACTTTACAATGTAGACCGACTATTTATTCCTTCACTGAAGAAAATAGTTCTAATTTGTAGTCATATGCATAAATAAGAAATGTATTCTATATTCTAACAGATGATAGCTTAAAGCAGGCTGAAAGTAAAGCAGAATGTGCCCTATAAGGCACACTATGCTTCACTTTCAACCAGCTTTTAGTGGTCAGATGTCTTTAGAACTAGAAACAGGCTATGGGGGAATGGGTTAAATATAGACAAGGACATTTTTGAACAATATTCCGATTTATTGCAATCTGGCCATTGTAATTTTATCAAACGTAAAATTTTGAGTTACAATGTTAACAACAGTTGCAACATGGTGGTGTACACATGTATTTTCATTTCTGATAGTTGGATTTAAAAAAATATTAGACAAAAACATTTCATGAGGGGGGGGGGCGGGGGGGTTTAAATTACAATGGAGTCAAAATACCATAGGACACCGGGTCAGATGCTGGGTAACATCTGATCTGTCTCCAAACTTTTTGCACTGGAGAATTTAAGCACAAAATGCATTTACAGGGAACGAATACCATCTTCTCTATTGTAAGTTTGTCTGTAAGAGCAGAGTGACTTTCTGGGTAGAGCCAACTTGCTTGCCAAAATGTAAAGTATACAAGGTAGGTTAATTCATTATGCAAGTAAATGTTCTGCATAATAACTGCTGACAGAAGTGCTCCATTTCTGTGGAAAGATGATTCTACAACAATATAATCCCACAATTACAACTCCAGAAAGCCTTCCTGTTGGGTTCAGGTATTTAACTCAGTCACCCCTGAAACTCCAAATGGACAATTCCAATGTCTTATTGGGTCTTGTCTTTTTTTGACTAATTATAAGGCTGATTTTAACAATTTGTAAATACAAAATGACAAACAGTGCATATCCTCTGATCAGGGTCTGAACTGTATGCTTACTCTTTAAACACTAAGTAACCATTGTGGGTTATTAGGTTCATTTGTGGATCATTTTAGTTACAAAATCATGAACCAGTCTACTTTGATTTTTAGGTAGTTTTAAAAAAATACTGGTCTAAATAGCAAACGGTGTAGACCCTGATCAGAGAGCACTGTTTGCAAACGTAATGAGTATGTTTTGAACAACCCTTTCCCACATAGAAGCGACTTTTAGCGAATATGATTTATTCCTCTGCTGAAGAAAATAGTTCCAATTTAATCAGTCATGAATATATATTATAGGGAATATTTTCTATATTCTAGCACATGATAGCTTAAAGCAGGCTGAAAGTAAAGCAGAATGCGCCTCAGGCGCATTCTGCTTTACTTTCAACCTGCTTTAAGTGGTCGCCTATATTCAATACTAGAAATAGGCTATGAGGTAAAGGGTTAAGGACAAATATACTTTTCACAAGTACAATTAATCTTTACCCATTTTAGCTCCCTTTCAATGTTTAAGACAGACTGTTGCTTACAACAGATTGAGGTAAAGCAAAAGAAGCAAACGCTCCTTCAGGAGATTTATGGGGCAATGGGTTAAACTACCATCACTGCAAATAATGACAACTTAGGAATTTTTCAGAACAAAAATGATTTCAAAACCATAGTGCTCTAAACCTGTCTAGTGCTTTTAACGTTTAATATTTTAACTGCAATATTCCTGTCAAAGATTAACCCCTTTACTATTACTCCCCTACGCCTTAAATACAAAACCATTGGATGGTACAGCCTTGAAAATCAATCTGTTCACAAATTAACTTTTCTACCATGTTAACTTGTACAAATTGCAAATAAGTTAATTACTTTCTATTTATGTTTGAAACTTGAGATCTCACTCACGATCACTTAATTGCCTTATTTTGCTGTTATTCTAAGCCATGGGTCTACTTAAGCTTCAATATTTTTTACTAAACCTGATACATTTATTGTATGAAATTTAAGACAAAAAGAGACTTCTTATGCAAGTAATTGATTGAGCCAATACGGGTTCTAACAAAGCTGTGTGTTGATGGTGTGTATTACTGCAATTACAGTAAAATCCCTCTATTACAACAATTAAGCAAAATTCCTTCATTAAGACAATTAAGTTGGGTCAAAATTATTAGGTGTTTAAGGCCAGTGATGTCTCACAGCAAGGTGAAAGGAAAACTGGAAGCTCCTACAGGAGCTTTCTGTTTTACTTCCACCTTGCTTTAAGACGTCACATGTCTTTCATACAATCAATAAGCCATGCTTTTAGTGGTCATTTGGCTCTAAATGACCATCTTGTGTCAATAAGCCATAAACCATTCATTCATTAATTCTTAAAAGTGGTCATAATTTTAACAGAGGGGCTTTACTGTATGTAATTCCCAAAGCATCCATATAAACTAACTTCAGCTGCCTGGATCCAGACTCCACATAATGGAAGTTGGACTGAAAATCTCCTTTATTCTCTTCTCTATGTCTAACAAGCCCTATATCATATTCCTAAGTTATTAATATTCATTCATATTTAACAATTCTGATACATTCTGCTTTACTTTCAACCTCCATTTAGTGTCTTGAAACTAGAAACAGGCTATGAGGTAAAGGGTTAAAGTAGACTGAACCTGCTTTATGTCCATCTGTATTCAAAACTTCTAAGGATGCAGGCTATGCTACAGTGGAGAATCTGTTATTCTTTCCCAATAAACGCGTTTACGCTAAAACTATTATTTGCAGTGCAAACAGTTTGGAGCCAGATCAGACGCCGGGTAACCCGGCGTCGGCGTCTGATCAGGCTCCAAACTGTTTGCCACCAAGATAAACAAGAATTATCAGAATTGTCCAAAAGTTGTTATTTTCTACCTTTTATAGTGCTTTGCGTTTGCGTTTAAACGGGAAAGAATAACAGATTCTCCACTGTATGGAGAAAAGGGTTAATACAAGTTTGACTGTGCTTTATTTGACTTTATCATAATGTTTTCCTATGTTCTGTATATATTTATAGTCACCTTACATATCTCTTTATTACACTGGCTTTCAAATAAAGTCACAATATTCAGCACACAGTCTATACTCCGAGAGATTTATTTGAAACAGGCGCTGCCAATATGTAGCCAACTTTCCCACTATAGTAGACATTACAGACAATATAGCATTCTGCCGTTCCTAAACTTGTCTGACGCCTTATCCCTCGTTCTCTCTCCGTGATGTCAAGAAGCAAATATTGGGGGGAAAACAATTGATAAAAACTCTCAGCTTAATTACAGTAATGATTAAGTATTGTTATTTTTAATGCTGCCTGATTTATCTTACGGTTATTATCTCTTGATTTATCCCGAAGCATTTGGCGTACTGTGTTTAGGGTGTTCTCTGATTTAATATAAAGCAGAAATATATATTCTGTAAACTCTTTCATTAACGACATAGATATAATACACCAGTCAACACTGGGTATAGTAACAACAGAACCTGAGTTAATTGACAATTAAATAAACAAGCAAGGAATTATCTCTTATGGCAATGGTGGGTCTGCTTATTGCAGAACAAAAGCAGTGCAGAAAACTCCTTTAGGAGCTTTTTACACTGCTTATGTTCTGCATTAAGCAACCTGCCCTAAACAACTAAATTTTATTTTTAAAATGGTTGCTTAAAAACAGGACTGATGGTTACTCCCACATAGATCACTGGTGACCTCACAGAACCTTGCTGTCGATATGAACATAACAAATTGGCACTCTGACAAAAAGGGGTCTTTAGGGAAATTACTTACGACTAGTCACCTACACAATTCTATACTAGGACAACAGTGGCCCAAATAAAGCATTGTGCCGAAACTAATGCTTACAGATGGGACATATATAGATAGGACATTCGCCTCGTATTGCCACGGTGTACAGTGTCCATCGTTCCTTTCACCTGCAGCCTCTTCGAACTTGTCAATTCTTTTTTAATGCTAATGGTAAAACAGTGGTTACATTTGACAAAAAATTTGGATCCAATTGAGACGTTAAGTTACTCAGTATCTCATCTGGATCTAAACTGTTTGACATTCTGACCCCATCATGAAAAGAAATTTTTAGAAGATTCCAGAAAAAGTAGCAGACAAAAAAAAGAACTTTAAGCACATGTTCAATAAGTTAAGTACTTGGTAAATTATCACATCAAATGTAATACCACAAAGATCAATTGGAGATATACAGTGTTATCTCACTTATGAACATTCTGAAATTGCTTGCAGCTTATAGCAGGATAACAGTAATGATGAAAGCCAGCTTTCTGCAATATTTTAGTCTTGCATTAAGCCATTGAATTATCCCATGCTTGTTTCTAGTTTTGCAGAAAGGTGACCAGATAAAGCAGGTTGAAAGTAAAGCAGAATGTGCCTTAAGGCACATTCTGCTTTGCTTTCAGCCTGCTTTAAGCTAGTACAATCTGCCAGGATATAGAAAATATGTATGGAACATGCTCATGTCTGTATAAGGTGGAACTATTGTCTTCAGTCGATGAATAACTTAAAGGGCGTAAAAAGGCGTATTTATGGGGTAATGGGTTAAGCAGTCACCTCTCTCATGCTTCTCCAAAGAATGAATGCTCTACACAATATTGTATATATATATGGGGAAAAAGTATGACAGTTTGAGCAGAAATATATGAGCCACAAAGTGTCATCTCAGTTTTCTTTCTTTTTTTCTCTCAGAAATTAGATTAACTGTTAATAACGGATCATCCTTAATCACTGTTGAACAGAAATGACAGGCATACCAGTTCTTGTGAACAAATTGAAGAGTTCTGTATTGCAACATTAACGTACACAGGTGCAGAACAAAGCAAAGCCTCGATAAAATTCATTCTATTTCCCGAATAAATATATACTAGTAAGATTTCTGAACTTTTACTTATCTGGTAAATAAACAGTCACACAACCCTGAAGTTTAACAAACCCATAATTCTTCAGTTGATTTTGGACGAGAACATAGTCAAACAGCTAGACATGGCTAAAGCATGTTTTAACCCTTTGCCTGCTGGTCGCGACTTTGGTGATTTTTGCTAACAGTTTGAATCCAGATCAGACGCCGCGTAACGCGGCGTCTGATCTGGATCCAAACTGTTTGACACTCGTCTTTACGTTTCTTTAATAAAACATGTATAAATCTAGATTTAACAAATTTTGCAGGCGACAATTTCGAAGCAGACGATTTTCATCACAGGATAAGGGTTAACTTTGAGATACAAGTAAGTGTGACTTGAGCAAGTTCAAAATAACAACCGAAGAAATACAGCACTCCCTCTCTACAACGACACCCAATGGGACACAAAAATATGTGCATTGTTCAGAGAGAGTCGTTATAGGGAGGGAAATTGATTTACATTTGCAAACAGCTTGAATCAAGATCTGACGCCGCATAACATGGTGTCTGATCTGGATTCAAGCTGTTTGTCACTCTTCAGGAACTTGTTTCTGTCAAAATGTCCATTATGTCACTTTGACAAAAACAGCAGACGACAATTTTAAGCAGACGATATTGCAGCAGTAAAAGTGTTAGACATAATTGTCCTGTTTAAGGAACTACAGCAAGGGTGTGTAAGGAGGGAGTTGTTGATGGGTGGGCCGTTGTAGGGAGGGAGCACTGTATATTCAATTTCGTTTTTGAGTAGGGAAATAACTAATCACACAGTTACAAACTCCCAGATTTGGCAAGAACTTCAAATGCAACAGGGCTCATGATCAGAGGGCTCCTTCAGGATCTGTCTGATCTGGATATACACTGTTTTCATAAAGTATCAATATTTGCTTAGGAAAATGATTATAACCCTTTAGCTACCAGGATAAAGTCTGCTTCAAATTTGTTGTCTACTCTTTTATTTTTTACCCATAACAGATTGTAGACAGTTTTTGGCAAATATGAGCATTCCTGATGTAAGTTTTAAACAGTTTGAATTCTGATCAGATGCAGAATAACTCTTTTGATCAGGATCCAAACTGGTTACAAATGTCCGTTCAACCATGGTTAAGGACAATGAAGGTGTCAACCCATTATTCCATTCCTTCTCTGAAAACAATAGCTTCCATTTATACAGTTGTGAATATAAAGCATAAGAAAATTAATATTTTAATAATTCTAGCAGATGGTTGCTTAATTTAAAGCAGGCTAAAAGTGAAGCAGAATGTTCCTTAAGGAGCATTCTGCTGCATTTTCAGCCTGCTTTAACCCTTTACCTGATAGCATTGTTTCTAGTATTGAAGATATGTGACTACTTAAAGCAGGTTGAAAGTAAAGCAGAATGCGCCCTAAGGCGCATTCTGCTTTACTTTCAGCCTGCTTTAAGCTATTAACTGCTAGTATAAGGAAAGTATTAAATATGACACATATTCATTACGGTATAATTTGGAACTATTTTCTTCAGCGGATGAATAAAATGAATGTGCTAAAAGTCGCTTCTATAAGGGAAAGGCTTAAGCAGTGGCAATCTGTCTTTAATATTGAAACACGCTATGGGGTAAAGGGTGTTGATATGAGACAAGTATATTGCTACATGTATTATTTTCCTTCCTAGATAATAAAAACTTTTACAAAGACAGTAAAGACTGGTCTCATTCCTCAACCATTTTTATAGCAGCCAGACCATTTTATTGTTTCAATCAACACTTACTTTTCAAACCTCCATTTAACTCTTGAACATTTTAGTGGTCACCCAGCAATTGGGATTATCTTTGCAAAACAGTTTGGAACCTGATGTGATGCCGCATAATGCGGCATCACATCAGGTTCCAAAATGTTTGACACTCTGACCCTGATTTAAAAAGAAATCTAGAAAACTATATATATATTTAAAACCGTAGCAGACTTCAATTTGTTGCAGACCAAAAAAATGTTCTCGCATGCAAAGAGTAAACTCTCTGAACACTATGTAATATTTTTGTCAGCAACAATCGTTAACAATTGTTTTAGATCTGCTAATGCTCTATAAAATATAACTTTCTAAAAATTTCGTCTCCAAATGGGGTACGAGTGTCAACCAGTTTGGATCCTGATGAGATGTTGCGTTATACGACGTCTCATCTGGAATCAAACTGTTTGCAAAAGTAATCCAAGTTTTGCTTTTAGCCTGAATAGAGTCAATATAAAATTTTAAGGTCTCCTTTTATGTCATAGAGATGGAAAGGTCATTATCAGACATTTTTCAAGAAGACAACTTGTTTAACCATTTACCCTATAGCCTGTTTCTAGTTTCGAAGACAGGTGGCCACTTAAAGCAGGTTAAAATAAGTACCTTAGGGTGCATTCTACTCTACATTTACATTGCTTTCAAGACATTTCCTCAGTCCTTTGATGGAACCCGAAACCCCCCCCCCCCCCCCCCTTCTTTCATTGTTTTCGCTAGGCGTGAAAGCTACTGTAAAAGCATGAAGCATATGCTATACCAATCTCAGATTGCCTCCTCAAGCATTTTAAGTTTAAATATAGCAATTTAAACTTGATTTTTTGAAGTTTAATTATCAGTGGGAAAAAGTGTACAGCTAGAAGTCCATTTTGCAAACAGTTGCCTAAAGCATTGTCTAATCCGGATTCAAACTGCTTGAGAAAAAAAACACAACTTTTTATAGTCATTATTTTATAATAGTGCACGAAAATAAATATTTTCTATATCCTAGCAGATGGTAGCTTAAACCATTAAAGCAGGCTGAAAGTGAAGCACAATGCTCCTTAAAGGGACTCGCAACCGGATGGTGTACTTGTCAAAATAAAATCAAATACTCAAATAAAAGCAAATTTGTGGCATTATTTGGCTTCTGACATTATAAAATATGATCAGTCCAAAAAAAGTCTCAAGAATCGTCACCGAATCTTAGTTTTTTTTAAATATTTTCCATCGTTTTTCTAAAGCGTTAGTAGACGGTATAGTTGTTGTTGTTGCTTCTCTACACGTGCTCAGACATAAACCCAAGCCGAATAATATACTATCAATCACTACCAGTGAAGTATGTTAATTCGCTACCATATAGATAGAGAGCGCCAATAGCCGCATGGGTAAAAGGTGTCTCCTTTTTTTACATGTTTGTCTCCGCATGGAGGGTCACGGGTTCGAATCCCACCAGAAACTTTTTTTCTTTTAATTTGAAATGCATTTTTTAACAGAATTTATTATCCTAAACTAAATCTTACCCATTTATATAAGCATTTGACATATATTTACAAATTCCTTTTTTAAATGCTAAATCCGGTTGCGAGCCTCTTTAAAGCTAATTCTTTAAGATACTGTCTTAATTCAAATCTGAAATCAAGCTAAGGGGGAAAGGTTTAAAGATTCATCTTTCATCATTAGCATATTCTGTTATCTCAAATAAGGTTAGAGGCATGTTTTAACTCTTTGCACGCTTTAAAAGTGCCAAAACCGAGGTTACCTTAATGCAAACAGTTTGTATCCAGATGAGACGCCAAGTTACTTGGCGTCTCATCTGGATCCAAACTGTTTGACACTCTGATCCTGTTTTGAGTTTTCACTTGAGAACATTTTAATGTCAGAATATTAACAGATGACTGATTTTGTAGACAACAATATTACTTGGCGTTCAAAGAGTTAAATCCATGGGAATCATTCTTACAAATCCAATCAGAATACAGTCTCTGGTAATGGACAGAGGAGACTGTTAAAGTCGGCAAATATTGCTCCAGTCTAGCAAGAAACATAGTTTGCAGTCCCACTGCTAACCTGAGCTTATGCTTAGAGCAAACAATACATATAACTAGTGCATTGTATTAACTCTACAGTCATGCGGGGTAATTTTTTTTCGTCTGCAACAATTTGTCACCTGCTATCGTTCTAAAATTAGAATTTTCAAATTTTCTTTTAAAATCAGTGTCAGAATGGCAAACAGTTTGGATCGTGATGAGACGCCGTGTGTAACACGGCGTCTCATCACGATCCAAACTGTTTGCAAATGTAATCACTGTGGCAGATATTATATCCACCGCTAGCGTGCAAAGAGTTAAATCTTTGCACACTAGTGGTGGATATATATTTGCCACAGTGATTACCTTACTGTTTGCCATTCTGACCCTGTTTTGAAAAGAAATTTTGAAAATGCTAATTTAAGAACAATAGCAGATAACAAATGTTGCAGACTATTTGATTTGATTTGATTTGTTTTGATTTGAAGTCGCTTCAACAGTATTTCAGTCATATCGGGACGTCCAGCTAATTACAGGTGGAGGAAGACCCCAGAAGTTCTTTATGCACTATTTAAGGCACAAATCGGCAACATGAAAAATCCGAACGACCCTACTGGGATTCGAACTCACAGCGGTGAGGAGCTTAGTGATGTAAGTCACAGTGACTATACCACTAGGCCACGGAGGTTGCAGACGAAAAATATTACCCAGCATGCAAAGAGTTAGTCGAACATACCAGTATTTCAAAGTTAAAACGTGGCTAAGCCACATTTCAACTTAGAAATATGAGTATGTTCGAACTAACGAGAGTTCAAAGTATCGAGTTTCAACTGTATTTAACACTTACCCTGCTATTAGCATATAATAATGCCTTTTGAAAACAGTGTAGACCTAGATCAGACAGCTCCTGAAGTAGCCGTCTGATCTGGGTCTACACCGTTTTCTTATAGGATCTGTCTGATATGAGCTTGCACCGATTCCTGAGGCAAATTGTCTTATTTCATAAGACAATGAAATAGTTGAGATGCAGATATCCTGGAGATGATCTAGCTCTATCTATTTTCCTTATGTATCCCGACCCATGTTTCCTCAAACCCGGCTTGAACCTAGTGGTAGCTAGGATCGCAGTCAAGCACTCTACCACATTGTCATAATAGTGTGCTGTAAAGCAAGGATGTAAAAGTGATGATAAACCTACACACTGTGATACTACTCCCCAAGCAAGACTTAGTTGAATTTGTCAGAAAGGGACAAATTTCTATGAATATGGGTATGAGAATGACTGGGAATCAAACTTGAAGCACATAAAGTAAACAAGAGGGCCATGGCCCTAAATTCGCTCACCTGAGGACATTGAAGTTTGTACCTAAGTTGACTGGGCAAGACAACATTTTAATATAACTATAAATGGAGTTATCTTCCAGACAAGAAAACATGACAAAAGTGAATTTTGTTGCCAAGCTTATGACCCTTATCCATGACACATCCTCTTATCAAGCTATTTCCATTTCCAATAAATGATAATTATTTCACTAGCGTCAGCAGAACTGGAATTATTTTCCTGACAATAAAATATGACAAAGGGAAAAACTAAATATTGCTGCCCTTGTGCATGGCATTTTCTCTCATCAGTTTCTTTCCATACATAAAATTTCATTACAATAGCATCAGTAGAACTGAAGTTGTCTTCTTGACAAGAAAATATCACAAAGGGAAATAACTCAAAAAACAATGATGTCAGAGTTATAGCCTTTGCAAATGGCACTTCCTCTCATCAGGCTCTTTCCAAATAGGCAATTTCATTTTACCCATTACCCCATAGCATGTTTCTAGTTTTGAAAATAGGTGGCCACCTAAAGCAGGTTGAAAGTAAAGCAGAATGTGTCTTAACCCTTAGCCTGCCACTCACGACTATAGCTTTATATGCAAACAGCTTGGATCCGGATTAGACACCGAGTAACTCGGCGTCTCATCCGGATCCAAGCTGTTTGACACTCGGACAACATTTTCAGCAATTTTGAGCAACTTTGAAGCACTTTGAAACTTGAAGCAGACGAGAAATATAGCAGACGACAATTTATTTGGCGGGCTAAGGGTTAATGCACACTTTGCTTTACTTTTGATCTTACATTTTCATGACTGTTTAAAATGGAATTATTTTCTTAAGTAGAGGAATAAATCAAAGGCCTAAAAATGCACATTTATGGGGTAATGGGTTAACAACGTCAGTATATGGGGGGAAAGGGTTGAATCCTGGACAAGAAAAAATGAAAAGACATACAGATAACTCTGACAAAACCAATATTAAACATATGTATAAATATGGCATAAGACATAATTACATAACTGTCAGTAGATCTATTCCAGATCCTGTTTCTCTAAGTATGAAGCAGACTGAACCATATCTAAACTTTAGCAGACAACATGTTCAGCTAATCATGACCAGTTCTGTGATACTCCCTACCAGTTGCATAATATTTGACCTCAGTGGCTAGAGCTCTGGGGCTTACCCTTACCAGACTGAAATGATGTCTGCTTAAAACCTATTGTATGTGAAAAGTGTACAAAAAAACAATTTAGAAAATGTTAAGTTGGTAAATGAGTGGCAAATAGGTTGGATCCAGATGTAGCATTATGATTATGTTGCATCTGATCTGGATCCAAAATGTTTGCAAATATTGGCTATTTGCCCTTAGTATATTAAGAGTAACTCAGGTAAAATAGTTCTGCTTCATCAAAAATACTGTGAAACCTGCCTAGAGCAGCACTTAAACTGCGCAGGGTGGAGTCAAGTGTGACCCTAGGGATTTCATTTTAACAAACTATAGAGGGATCGACCAGGAGATTCTACTGTAAAAATATCAAAGCTTAGGGCCTAGTAGTTTTTAGCAAGAAGATTTTTTATAAAGTTTTTTGCTTTTTTGCTTTTTCAAGCAGAGTTTTTGCTTTTTCTCTTTCATTTGAACAACTTCTGTAGAGAAGCATCCAAGGAACATCATGAGCAGTTTGAATCCGCCCTACAATCCGCGGGTTCAGAGGAGATGTCGTTTGAAGTAAAAGTGAACGGACAGACGTACTACGGACGGTGAGCGGTCACAATAGCTCACCTTGAGCCTTTGGCTCAGGTGAGCTAAAAAAACACACTGGGCGCCAAATGTAACCAAGTGATCTATAAAGAAACATACCCTCTCAAACCTAGGGTCATTAACCCCAGTTGCCAGGTTCAGAGTCAGACACTCTACTACATGGCACCATAAAAATGTGCTTGTCGATCTAGTAACAGCAAGGCTGTACAGGGGATGATAAACCTACACACGGTGACACTCAGCAGACATTTCACTCTTGTATTTGTCCAACCCATATCTCATATATTTTTTTTACAAAATGGACATTGACAGTAATTGACAGGGAGGAATAAGATCACAGTGTTTATTACTGCAGATAAAGTTCCCAGTGAGTAAGCAGGGCTCCAAACTGAACAAAATTGTACATTTTCTCACTCATTTCAGCACCAAATCCTATGGTGTAACTACTCATAAGAATCGTCTCAAAGAGGCGATTCTAATGAGTAATAACACCATAGGGCTTGATGTAGAAATAAACATTTTAATTTTCCAAGTACACCCCTTATCTGGAACCCCGCAGTTATACCTCTTTCAGTGATAAGTAATTCTGTCATCAGCAACAACAGTTACTGTTGTCTGCTACAATAATGTACAGTAAAACCTCGCTATTACGACCACTAAAACGAAGGCTAATTGAGTGTATAATAGACAGGTGAAAGCTTAAAGCAAGGTGACAGTGAAACAGAAAGCTCCTATAGGAGCTTTCTGTTTCACTGTCACCTTGCTTTAAGCGGTCACCTATCGTAAACACCCTAATAATTAACATAATTTAGTGGTCGTAATAGTGAGGTTTTACTGTATACTGAACTTTGAATTTTCTAATTCTTTTATTCATAGGATGGTAGTGGGCTGTCAAGCAGTTTGGACCCTGATGAAATGCCAAGTTACCTGGTGTCTCATCTTGATCAAAACTGTTTGCAAGGTTATAGAGGTTTTGCCAGTAAGCAAGTGAATTAAGAGTTTATAACCATTAAAATTCATTCAAAAGTAAAAACTTCATTTGCTTTGGAAAAATAAAACCACTTTCAGAATAAAACTTCACATAATTGGAATTTGAGTGTCAAAAAGTATGGATCCAGATCAGGCCCCACTCATGTTGGGCCTGATCTAGATTCACTGTTTGCAAAGATATATTACTTAGAACCAGTACAATGCAATATGGATTCGATCAGCTCTTACTTCCAAGTTAGAGCCTACAGACTACACTAAAACACCATCTATCACAGGAATAATAGAATTCAGATGGTCTGTAAATTTTCATAGAAGTCTACTGATATATATGATCCATATCAAATACATTGCACCCATGGCAGACATTCTTCACCCCGTATTGATCCTCGGAAACAGATAATACAGTCTAAAACAATGCTTACAACCATTACAGTATTAGTGATACAAACTTAAATTTATCCTTCGCAAACAGTGTAGACCAAGATCAGAGCGCTCTGTGACAAACAGTGTAGACCCACTTCAGAGAGCTACTGAAGGAACCCTCTGATCAGGGTCTGCACTGTCTGTCACACTTTTAAATAGGTTTAAACTTTTACATTGGGCAAAAAAACGCCTGAGAGTTGTTTAAACATCAGAAAAACATACAAGTCCTTTGACAATTTAGCATGGTATAGGTTAACAACACTCAAACTTAAGGGGCGTTATAATTGACAGCTTAATGCAGGGAAACAGCAAAGCAGAAAGCTTCTTTAAGAGCTTTCTGCCTTATCGTTGTCCCTATATCAGGTGGTGTCTCTCTCTTACTTCAGTCTAACTGGTGAAGTTACTCCATAGAGATTGTACTGTACTGTCCCATCTTGCTACAGCATTAATTCAGTAAGAGATACATTCATAGACTTTCCCTTCAGTCTAACTGGTGAAGTTACTCCATAGAGATTGTACTGTACTGTCCCATCTTGCTACAGCATCAATTCAGTAAGAGCTACATTCATAGACTTTCCCTTCAGTCTAACTGGTGAAGTTACTCCATAGAGATTGTACTGTACTGTCCCATCTTGCTACAGCATTAATTCAGTAAGAGATACATTCATAGACTTTATAACTCTTTCCCTTATGAAACACATTATTATGCTCTTATGTTATTATTCCTCATATTAATGCCTTTTAACCCTTTGGACCCTAGTCCCGCATATAGGCGTTCTTTTCAAACAGTGTACATGTGAATAGTACACTTGTTCTATGCAAACAGTGAAGACCCTGATCAGAGGGCTCCGAAAGGAGCCCTCTGATCAGGGTCTTCACTGTTTGTCATAATGCCAAACATTGATAAAAACAACCCATAAAAGTCAGAAATGGATTAGACTTAAATGGAAACTGGAATTGTCCATTTAAAGTTTTAGGGAGGAAAGAGTTAACCCATTACTCCATAGATATGCCTTTTTAGGCCTCTCAGAGCTATGCATGCCATAAGCTTTTGGGACAGAAGGATGTATACATCCTAATAAGCAGCATTCTGTTGAAAGCCTGTGTAAAGCTTCCATGTTGATAAATATTTTAAATGCCGTCCAAAATTCATTTACAGAATTTCCTAGCTAAGGACTACTTTTCTTAGTGTAGGAATAATAAAAGATGTTTAAAGGCATATCTATGGAACCATGGGTTAAACTGCTCCCCTCACCCAGTCAGTTTCATAAAACTTCATACGACAACATTTTTATGTTGTCGTAAGTCAGATTATAAAAATTCAATTATTATTTATTTCTCCATCTAATCCTGTCTTGTGACATCTCGTTGGAATCGTCTTGAAAAGACGACTCCAAAGATATGTCACAAGACAGGATAAGATGGAGAAATCAGAAATTAAATGTATTTTAAAGTTTTGACTTTCAACCATTTTTGTCATACGAAGCTTTATGAAACAGGATCCCCTGGAGCCTAATCAATTGTGATGTCTGATCAGGTTCAAAACTGTTTGCCACTCTGATTTAATAGAAATAGTCAGAATTGTCAAAATATTTGTCTTATTCAACATTTTATTGCAATATGCGTTTGTATTTCCTTTGCATTTTAACTTCTCCACTGTAACACTTCTCTACAGTGTTTTACGGAAAGAGATGCACAACGATAGTTGACTGCAGACTCTGCAATCACAAATCTCTTTCAGTTTATATCAGTTTAATGACAATACCATGTCATGTGTCTCCTGGTTGTCATTTGCTAAGACTCAAAATGTCATGGTAACATCAGACTTTTTCTGGTCAATCCCAATGAACAACTCCTGTTAATGCTAAAGATACTACCCAGACACCAACTGACTTCTATATTGAGATACATCAAAGCTTTTGGGGGTAATTTTACAATTTATCAGTACCCGATAAGTTGTATAACACAGATGCTTGTTTTTATCAGTATATTAATCCTTTCCTCCCTGAAACCTCAAATGGACCATTCTAGTTTTCAATTTAGTCTAGTCCATTTTTGACATTTTAGGGTTGATTTTCACAATATATTTCAAATTGACAAACAGTGTAGACCCTGATCAGAGGGCTCCTTAAGGAGCCCTCTGATCCGGGGCTACACTGTTTGCATAGGACAAGACTTTAGTGTATTCCTCACAGGTACACAGTTTGCAAATGACGCATATATGCGTGACTAGGGTTCAAAGAGTTAATGCCACTATTAATAATTATGATGAATATAATATATACAGTGCTACCTCTCTACAACGACACCCAATGGGAGACACAGATTGTGTGTGTTGTTCGGAGGGAGTCGCTATAGAGAGGGAAAATTAAGACTTTATTTACATTTGCAAACAGCTTGAATCCAGATCAGAGGCAGCCTAACGCAGCGTCTGATCTGGATTCAAGCTGTTTGTCACTCGTCATTATATTTATTCTATCAAAATCTTCACTTATATGTGACATTGAGAAAAACCAGCACTCCAGCAGACGACAATTTTAAGCAAATGATATTGCAGCAGTAAAAGCGTTAGACATAATTGTTCCGTTTGAGGGATGCAATGAAGGTTGTTGTAAGGAGGGAGTTGTTGTTGGGAGGGCCGTTGTAAAGAGGGAACACTGTACAGTCAAACCTCCATAACTAGAACTTTTTAAGTTGAATTTAAATGACTTGTACATGTATTTCAAAGCTAATATTTGGCTTACCCAATAGCTTGTTTCTAATTTTGAAGACAGATGACCACTTAAAGTAGGTTGAAAGTAGAGCAGAATGCGCCTTAAACCTTTACCCCATAGAAGCACCTTTTCGCGCATTTGAAGAAAAAAAATCGATTTCTACAGTCATAAACATATACAATAAGAGATATTTCTATATCCTAGCAGATGGTAACTTAAAGAAGGCTGAAAGTAAAGCAGAATGAGCCTTAAACCTTTACCCCATAGAAGCACCTTTTAGCGCATTTGAAGAAAAAAAATCAATTTCTACAGTCATAAACATATAGATATACAATAAGAGATATTTCTATATCCTAGCAGATGGTAACTTAAAGCAGGCTGAAAGTAAAGCAGAATGAGCCTTAAGGCGCATTTTTCTTTACTTTCAACCTGCTTTAAGTTGTCATCTATGTTCAGTACTTAAATCAAACTATGGGTTAAAGGGTTAATTAAGGCACCTTCAGCTTTGTTGTCAGCCTTCTTTAACCCTTTCCCCAATAGAAGCACCTTTTAGCGCATTAAGTTTATTCCTTCACAGAAGAAAATAGTTCCAATTTATACAGTCATAATTCTGTATCATACAAAATATTATCTATATTCTAGTAGATGATAGCTTAAAGCAGGCTGAAAGTAGAGCAGAATGCGCTTAAGGCGCATTCTGCTTTACTTTCAACCCAGCTTTAAGTGGACATCTATATTCAATACTAGAGACATGCTATGTTGGAAATTAAGGGTTAAGCAACTATCTTTTAGGATACAGAAAGTATTTCTTCTGATGCATATTCGTAACTAGTGGAACTATTTTCTTCAGGGGAGGAATAATTTGTTTGCGTAAAAATGAGTGTTTATGGATCGCGAGTAATGGGTTCAGAAAGTCTGAGTTACTTTGGTTCAACTGTATGTGAGATATGATGAGCAGGGGTGAAATAATACATGGAATTCTTCATAAAATTGTTTCAACACACATTTGAAATTTGGCTTCAATTTAGAATTGAAACAATAATAAAATGCTGCAATAACAGCAATTTCGATGAAGGTTTCTTTAGTGTTTAAGTGACAGGTGGCAGCCTGAAGTAGGACATAATTAGAGAACGAAGGTTAATCATGGAAAACTTTCTGTATAACTGTTCTAATAAACAATCCATTAGAAAGAGGTAAAGTTTAACCCTTTTATTTTGTTCAGGATAAGAAATTATTTTAAGAAGAAATACAGACATATGGATAGACAGACAAAGAAAGAGATAGTGAGAGAGCAAGATGGAGAAAGACAGAGAAAGGAGAACAAGGGCCACTATGGCCCTAAATCGCTCACCTGGTACACATTGGCAAACTTGACCTATAGTGACCTAGATTATGACTGGACATGTATACCCACAATCAACCTCTAGAGTGTAAACAAGATTTTCCAATGATTTGACCTAGTGACGTAGTTTTTGACTGGACATGACCCATATTCAAACTTGACCTAGATATCAATGCGACAAACATTCTGACCAAATTTCACCAAGATCCAATGAGATTTGTAGCCTCTAGAGTGTTAACAAGGTTTTTCTAAGATTTGACCTAGTGACCTAGTTTTTGACCGGACATGACCCACATTCACACTTGACCTAGATATCAATAAGGAAAACATTCTGACCAAAAACATTCTGACCAAGTTTCATCAAGATCCAATGAGATTTGTAGCCTCAAGAGTGTTCACAAGGTTTTTCTATGATTTGACCTAGTGACCTAGTTTTTAATCAGATATGACCCATATTCAAACTTGACCTAGATATAAATGAAACAAACATTCTGACCAAGTTTCATCAACATCCAATTAGATTTGTAGCCTCTAGAGTGTTCACAAGGTTTTTCTATAATTTGACCTAGTGACCTAGTTTTTGACCGGACATGACCCACATTGAAACTTGACCTAGATATCAATGAGGCAAACATTCTGACCAAGTTTCATTAAGATCCAATGAGATTTGTAGCCTCTAGAGTGTTCACAAGGTTTTTCTATGATTTGACCTAGTGACCTAGTTTTTGACCAGACATGACCCACATTCGAACTTGGCCTAGATTTCATCAAGACAAACATTGTCATCAAGTTTCATGAAGATCGGATGAAATTTGTAGCCGCTAGAGTGTTCACAACCAATTGTGGACGGACAGACAGACGACGGACATCCAGTGATCCTAAAAGCTCACCTTGGCACTTCGTGCCAGGTGAGCTAAAAAGTTACTAAGCATTAGGAACTAGAATCTTACAACACAAACAACCAGGGCAACATTCTTCCCGTTTTTCCAAGTCATGTCTTACAGTTGAGAAAACGTTATTCTTTCCCAGTAAACGCGTTTACGCTAAAACTATTATTTCCATTGCAAACAGTTTGAAGCCAGATCAGACGCCGGGTAACCCGGTGTCTGATCAGGCTCCAAACTGTTTGCCACCAAGATAAACGTGAAATATCAGAATTGTCCAAAAGTTGTTCTTTTCTACGTTTTAGCGCTTTTCATTTGCGTACGTTTGCGTTTAAACGGGAAAGAATAAACAGATTCTCCACTGTACAAGCTCACACAATAGAGCAAGGGGAGATTCATAAATCTGGTTTCCATTTACCTGTCTGGGACTGCAGATAAAAAATATGCAAAAAACTTGGAAGTAATTACCATGGATTGAACAAATATTACATCAAAGGTATGATCTATAGAGGAATGAGGTTGACACAAACAAAACACGACAGCAAACACAAGGTGATGAGCATAACAACCAGAGCTATACAAGTTAGTTGTGTCGTTTATGTGTTAACGAAAGTATAATTGTCATGCTGCACAAGTTGATACCAGTCACAACTGTAGCTGGTAATAAGCTTATCACAATTACGTTGCACAGAACTCCAGTTAACCTGTTACCCCATCGCCAGTGTTCTACTTTTAAAGACATGTGACTACTTAAAGCAGGTTGAAAGTAAAGCAGAATGCGCCTTAAGGTTCATTCTTACTTACAACCTGCTTTAAATGCATCTGCCAGGATATAAAATCTATTTCTTATGGTGCATAAAGTGGAACTATTTCTTCAGTGGTGGAATAAATAAGAGGCATAAAAAGGCATATTTATGGACTAATCACATGAATTCTTTTTACTACAGTCATGGTCATATGTATTAGAGGAAATACAAGCAAGCACGTTTTTAATAAATTTAAAAGAATTTATAAGTGCATCTGCATTAAACTAAAAGTAAATTTTAAGTCAAACAAGGATACTAAATCTGCAAAAACAGTCACAGGGTTATATAGCTGCCTTGTTGTAATGAACTTTTACTCTTTTGATAGCGAACAAGTATTCAAAGTTGAGGTTAATTAAAACCTTTGACAGTCAATTTTAAGTCAAACAGAGGACAATAATTCTGGAATGACAAATCCCAGGGTTACCTGTCTTATAGTAATGCCTTGCCCCTTTGATACTGAACAAGAATTTAAAGTTTCAAGTTGATACCTTTGATAGTAATTTAGAAATTTAGGCAACAAGGACAATCATTATAATTTTTAGAATGACACATTCCAGGGTTATATGCCTTATTGTGGCGAGTTTCTCTTTTGATAGTTAACAAGTACTCCAAGTCTCAAGTAAGTACCTTTAATGATTATTGAGAAAATTTCAAGTTACAAATTTTATGTAAAAAAAACCAAGGCAATAACTCTGAAATGACAGATCCCATGGGTTACCTGCCTTGTTTTAATGAGTTTTCCTTTTGCTATAGATCAATAATTCCAAGTTTTAAATGGATATCTAAGATAGTTAGTGAGAAATGTTGTCTTACAAAAACCTTAACCGAAAATCTTAACCAACACCGACGCAGACTCAGATGCTGACACAGACTCAAATCTCTGACGCAGGCGCTGACGTAGACACAGACAAGAGGGTGACGACAATACCTTGTCTTTTCAAATAGTCAAGCTAAAGTACAGTGAAACCTCGTTATTACGACCACTAAAACGAAGGCTAATTGATTGTGTAATAGAGAGTTGACAGTATAAAGCAAGGTGATAGTGAAACAGAAAGCTCCTAAAGGAGCTTTCTGTTTCACTGACACCTTGCTTTAAGCGGTCACCTATCGTAAACACTCTAATAACTAACATAATTTAGTGGTCGTAATAGAGAAGTTTTACTGTAGTAGTAAATATGTAGCTAATTCCTTTATCTGATGCCCTGAATATGCCATCATCAACACCAAAGTTACAGTCAATGTGACAGGTATAAGCTTATTTGTTATTGCACTAATATTCCGTCATCTTGTACTAAACCGACATTTATTACGACCAAATGTTCACTTATCCACAAATATCAGAAAGGGTAACCAATCTTTTCACAGCACAATTCACAATGAAAACTTCAGGATCTGACATCTAGGAGAAAACTGAAAGAAGCAAACAGCACTATTCAAGAATGCAATATGCTAGTTAACCAATTACCCCATACAGTTTAGATATTAAAGTATAAGTTCCCCAGTGAAAAGTGTTCAATATTTTTAGAAAGTTCATGAATGTTAAATGGCCTCTTCTAGAACTTTTGTAATTCTAGAACAATGGTTCTAAAACCATCAAATTTCTAGAGTTTTTTCTAGAATTTTTGCAGAATGTTTCATGAATGTTTAATGGCCACTTCTAGAATTGTTCATGAATATTCAAGAAATTATCTGGAATAGTTCTAAAATAATTAAATACCTTTCCACAGGGCTTGTTTATTAAGCTTTAATCTCTTCTCAATCTTTTACAGTAATATGGGCAGAAAAGATCTATGTGCTTGTTCCACATTTGTTCTCACAACTTAATAATGTTTGTCTCCTTGTCTCTTTGTATCACACAAAAGAAAAACATTTGTTAACCCTTTGAACCCTAGTCCCGCATATAGGCATCCTTTTCAAACAGTGTACATGTGAACAGTACACTTGTCCTGTGCAAGCAGTGAAGACCTAGATCAGAGGGCTCCGAAAGGAGCCCTCTGATCAGGGTCTTCACTGTTTGTCATAATGCCAAACATTGACAAAAACAACCCTTAAAAGTCAGAAATGGACTAGACAAAAATGGAAACTGGAATTGTCCATTTAAAGTTTGAGGGAGGAAAGAGTTAAAGGAACACTCAAAAGAAGAAGTCAGCAGTTTATAAAACATATTGCAACTTAATGCAGGACAAAAGTAAAGCAGAAAGTTCCTATAGGAACTTTCTGCTTTACTTTTATCCTGCATTAAGCAGTCATCTATCTTTTGAGAGATTGATCCTATGTCCTGCTTTAAGTGGTCACCTTTCTTCAAAACTAGAAAAAAGGTCTACGGGGTACTGAGTTAAAAGACAGATGAACCCAATTTCTTTTGTATCAAATAGGAGTGCAGGATGTCTGAATGTTTGCATATTAGCCAATCTGAGCGTCCTTGTCAATTCCCCCAAGAAAAATTCCATAGACTATAAAGAAATATTTTCCATAAACATTAATTTTCTTCATATGTGGTAAAGAGCACCAAGCTATTGCAGACAACATACTTAAGTTCCAATTATAATGCCACCTTAATGGCACTTCAGTAACACCTTTCGTCCCTTTCAATACCCCACAAGCCAATATTGCAAGACCTTCTACACATAGACTGGATCTAGATCAGATAGTGAACAATTTGGACATCCAATCAGGATCAAATTACTGTTTGGTTCTAGTGCTGTATTTAAGCAAGTTAAAATGAAGAATGTGTCAATTTTTTAGATTTTATGAGGCGACATTTGGCCAATGACAATAAATCAGCGTTCAAAGTGATAGCCACAGTTATCCCAGTCCTTCAAATTGGCTTCAATACCCAATACTGTCAAACCATTACTCAAGCCACAACTCAAAATATCACAGACATATGACACTCATTCAGACAGGTGTTTGCTTAATGCCAGGATGAAAGAAATGCAGAAAGCTCCTGTAGGAGCTTTCTGCATTTCTTTCATCCTGGCATTAAGCAATCTCTTGTCTTTTGAGATCTTTATGCTTGATCGACAGTTCCCCTAACGTACGTTCAACTGTACCCAGAGAGGCTAATCAAGTAAAAAGTTCCACTTCTATACTGCTTCCAAATAACTTCCCTTTCAAAGACCAACTCTTACAAAGGCTGGAGCCATGTCTTTCATTCAATAAAGTCACCATTTCCTCGACTGTTTGCAAGCTTCCATATATTGATAAATCAAATCTTAATGGGGTTCCCATGAGTTCCTCGGTGCAGCCAGCGTGACTGTGAAAATGTTTAAAAGCCAAACGCTGTTCTCAGATCAAGTTATTGATGCAACAAAAATATTGATGTTCAATGGGAAAATAAACAATTTAGAAGAGGGATTGCCAACAAACTTTTTGTTTTCATCTACGACAAAGTAAACAGAAGAAGTTCAATAAAATCTGCGTACACTGACAGTTCTTCATACAGAGACGGACACATTTATTTCCAAAGACAAGAGTACTGCTTAATGCAGGTCAAAAGTAATGCAGAAAGCTCTGAAGGAGCTTTCTGCATTACTTTTGTCCTGCATTAAAATGTCATCTTTATAATGGCTGTTATGTTTATAGATCTTCAATTGGTTGATAGCTGCATAAACAGGATTCATTGTTTCTTGCCATGGTGTTGGTCTCAGCTGCACAAAGAAGTGCACTGAAGAGTTGAGTACAAAACATTTTTTTCTTCAATATTTCAATGAAGAAGCATGAACATTTTGAAAGACTTGAGTTTGATCAATGCAGTACAAAAGAAATGCAGAAAGCTTGTAAAACCATTGTTGAATTATACTGCATTTTTCAATATTTTTTCAGCAATTTATAGTATGCTGCTTTTGCAATTTTTTTCTGCACTTGTGCTGCCTTTTACACTTTTGTTGATCTCTATTATGCTGCTTTTTGCTTCTACCTTAACTTATTTTATATATTGTTTACTAATTGGACATTTTCTTTTGATCAGTTGCTAAAATCAGATTTGCATGTTGATATTTGTAGGCTTTGTATTTCAATGTAAATTTTTCAAGACAATCAGAGTGAGCTTGCAAAACGTAAGCAAACAAGATAATATGATGTGCATGTCCTACATTTTGGTCCTGATGCACTCTTATTAAAATGTAAACTAGCAGTAACTTTATTATTTATAAACCTTATCCATTAAATATTTACCGAGCAAACAAGTACAGTGTAGCTCCATTATATCGCAGAAGTTGGGGTCCATGAAATGAAATCCGCGATGTGGTCGGATCGCGATATAGCCCCATTCTTAGCAGAACTAAATTCTGTTGTATATTCCATTGTCAAACTCTATTATATCAATGTCATGCGATAAACATGGTTTCTTGGTTGATTACCTTGTTATTTCTTGTGAAAACAAGCCTTTATATGCACTGTCATATCTAGCATCAGCGTTTTCATGTGTATTATACCAAATGCGTACTTTCGTTTTTGACAACGGCTGCCATTTTGATTTAAATGTGCGTGTGTATCAGTAAGATTCAGCTACTCGTGAAAATCACACTTAATGCCTATATCGCGATTAGAACACAGATAAAATGAGATTTTCTCGGTTTAATTGTCAAAAAACGTACCGCGTAATATGAAATTGAAAGAACAATGAAACCAATTTACAGTTCACAGGTTAAATTGAATTTATTTCTTGGCCGACATTGTTCGAGTACGTTGTTAGCTGGTACGAATCGCAGTTATGATTGTAAGCGTCTGATTGATGTATCAAAATGTGAATGACTGAGATTTTAATGTCTGTGGTTATCTTTCCACTGCTAATAATACGGATTAGTCGACTTTGATTGTTGTAACTCAATCAGGTTAGTTTGCTAATTATTGCTAAATAATGAGGGAAACTACGCATGCGCGAGTTCACTCAGTAGGCCTATTGTTTGTTTGTTAGTGCACCTGTCAATCAACGCAGCGGGATGACACACGCGCTGTCCACAGATGGTGATAATTGACACTGATTACGCAATTATAGTGACCTGTTAAAGGAAGATATAATAATTAAAGAAACAGAAATTATCGCTACTCGCCTTTTATTGACTATAAGTATACATATAGGAAAAAATGGGGTCCAAGCCGCGACGCGATATATTGGCTTTCGCGAAATAGCGGACCGCGAAGTAATGGAGCTACACTATATAGAGGCCAATGACTTTCCAATAATTTCAATTACCCTCCTTTTCCTATCACAAACCTAAAAGCGCAATACTAGTCAAGTGTGATGGCAGTGCGAACATGTAGATGTAGATTTGGAGATGTTATTCTTTCCAAATAAATGCATTTACGTTTAATCTAGTTTTTCCATTGAAAACATTTTGGAGCCAGATCAGATTTTATTGCAATGTGTTTGCGTTTTGTTTGCTTTTAACTGGGAAAGAATAACATATTTTCCACTGTACATCTCACCAGCAAATAGTGTAGACTTTGAAAGGGTCCTCTGATCAGGTTCTGCACTGTTTGCAATAATTTTAAATATTCTGGAGACAAAATATTGCATTTAGAATTAATGCAAACTGGTAATTTAGAAAATGGAAGAGTCAAAATGCAGGAAAATATTGACCTTTGGCTCTTTATCGAGAAAGGGTAGAAACATTAAATGTTTTTCCTCTGTGGAAATGGCAAATACATCAAAAGGAAAGGGGAAAGGCTTAAGTTGAGTTAATAATTTGCTGCAGTTCAAATTTCATGCAATCAACATTTTGACAGCAATTTTGACAAAACGATTTTTCTCCAGAGAACATTAGATTCAAATGTGATACTTTCCAAAAACAAGAATCAAGCACCATAATCAAAATTAACATTTTATGCAAATTATGCACTATATGTACTTTATTCAAGATAAAAAATTGTTCTTCCTACAGAAATCAGATTTTTAAAATGCAACGCATGCATGAAGGTAGTAGCTTTCTGTAACTGTAATTCTGTACTAGGTGCTTGTCAAATCAATGACAACTAAACCTTTATCATAAACTGAGCATAATGTTCCACATTGAAGAGTTTCTCTTAACCCTTTGAACCCTAGTCCAGCATATAGGCGTCCTTTTCAAACAGTGTACATGTGAATAGTACACTTATCCTATGCAAACAGTGAAGACCCAGATCAGAGGGCTCCGAAAGGAGCCCTCTGATCAGGGTCTTCACTGTTTGTCATAATGCCAAACATTGACAAAAACAACCCTTAAAAGTCAGAAATGGACTAGACTAAAATGGAAACTGGAATTGTCCATTTAAAGTTTCAGGGAGGAAAGGGTTAATTTAATAACCCAATAGTTGACCAATCTCCTGTGGAAAGGTATTGAAATATTATAGAACTATTTCAGAATAATTTCTTGAACATTCATGAACAATTCTAGAAGCGGCCATTTAACGTTCATGAATTCTAGAAATTTGATGGTTTTAGAACCATTGTTCTACAATTACAAAAGTTCTTGAGCTCCATTTCTAGAATATTTAAAGAAGTTCTTGAATTTCTAGAAGCGGCCATTTAAAGTCATGAACTTTCTCAAATTCTTGAACAGTTTCACAGGGGTTTCTAACTATTTTTTTTAAAATTGGCTTTTCATGCTTCTTCAAAATACCATTGAAAACTTTTTCTGCATCCATAAATTTACTGGAGCTTACTTAAAGCAGACTGAAAATAAAGCAGAAAGCTACTAAAAGCTTTGATTAAGCAACTACCTGTAATAAACATTATAAGTCTATGGGATATAGCATTATGACCTACCTGTTGCATAATATGTATATGACTCAATGTGTGTCACAGTATTATCCTATATAATTTACACTAAAAACATGCTAACTGGACATATATGATTGCCTGCTAATTAACAGCAAACTTTGCCTTTGTGTTTGTATATATCTCTGCCATAGAAACGGCTATCCCAATTTGTAGAAAACATGTCTTTCAACTCCCTCCTCCCACCAAGCCTGTTTCTAGTTTTGAAGACAGGTGACCACTTCAAGCAGGCACATTCTGCTTTACTTTCATCCTGCTTTATGATATCATCTGCATTGGAGTAAGGGGTTAAACCATCTACGGACAATTCATTTTAAGCAAGACACTACTGTTTATCTTAAATATTATTCAATTACCATCTTACTCTATCCTAATAAATGAGCCATGATGCATCGGTAATTATTCCTACATATTGACAGGTAAATGCATGAACCCATTACCCAATAAATATGCCTTTTTTATTACACAAAATATTTCTTTATCCTAGCATATAATAGCTTAAACAGGCTGAAAGTAAAGCAGAATGTGCCTTAAGGCGCATTCTGCTTTACTTTCAACCTTTTTTAAGTGGTCACCTGTCTTCAAAGCTAAAAACAGGCTAGGCGGTAATGGGTTAAGCATGCAGAAAGTAAAGCAGAACACTTCCAAATGAGCTTTCTACTTTACCTTTATTAGTCTGCTTTAACTAACCAATTCTCTCAAATGATGAAAGGAAAATATATGGCTGAAAAGGTGAAAATTGACTTAATTCTGTAAAGTCAAATTTCACTGTTTCCATAGTCACAGTAACACACGTGTTAAATAGCCAATTAATATGTCACAAATGAATATGTACATCATAAACTCCTTCAACTAACTTCAATTTCCTCCACTGAAGAAAGTTGTTCCAATTTATAAAATAATGAATACGCCCCATCCGCAATGTTTCCTATATCCTAACAGATGGCAGCTTAACCCTTTCCTCCCTGAAACTTTAAATGGACAATTCCAGTTTCCATTTTAGTCTGGTCCATTTCTGACTTTTAAGGGTTGTTTTTGTCAATGTTTGGCATTATGACAAACAGTAAAGACCCTGATCAGAGGGCTCCTTCACTGTTTGCATAGGACAAGTGTACTATTCACATGTTCACTGTTTGAAAATGTCCCCAATATGCGGGACTAGGGTTCAAAGGGTAAAGCAGAGCAGAATGCTCCTAAAGGACCATTCTGCTTTACTTTCAGCCTACTTTCAGCATTTAACTGTCTTCAATACTGAAAACAAGATAAGTGGGGAAGGGTTGAAAGGAAAATGCATAAAAACTATTTTTAGAATGAATGCACCTTCTTATTGTTACGAAATAACCCTGCATGTATTAGCCTCTATTAGAGATTCCCATGCTTCTTCATTGAAACTCTGTATTTTGTTTCTAGTTGAACAACCTTGTATATGACATTTGTCTAAGGTACTTATTAAAGTAACTGTCATGGGATATTATGTTCCCTTGTCAATCATTCAAGTTACAAATACTTGGAGTTTTGGGTAGTTTGATAAATACTGCTCTAAATTAGAAGCCCTCTGATCTGGGTCTACACTGTCTGCAAATGTAATGAGTATATTTTAAACAGGTCCATGGTGTTGAAAGAGTTGACTCTAAATTGCATGCTTGGTAAATTTTCTTCTGCAACATTTTTCCTCAATGCTGCTGTTATAAAAATAGAAATTAATTTCAAACTTTGTGTTTTAAAACAGAGCCAGAGTGTCAAATTGTTTTGATCTTGATGAGATGTCAGGTAATGGAGCATCTAATCAGGATCCAAACTGTTTGCTAAAGTAATCTCCATTTCACTGCTTAGTGTGGAAATAGTTATAAGATTTAATTATTTTCAGATTGAAATAATTATGAAGAATTAGTTTTAGGATGTCAGCACAATCTTAGCAGAACATAATCCTGAGAGACTAGATTGAGAAATCATACAGACTCCAAGAAAATGCTCACCAATTAATAGTGATTGTTTTTTATTATACTCAAGTGGAATATTTTGATTAATTTCCATGGCCAAATTAATCCTTCATAGCTTTTCTTAAAGTTTTTTTTATTTACAGCTAGGTAGTATGTTGCATGTTTAAAGCAGACTGGCAGAAAAACTGATGAAGCTTCTTTACACAACAAATACACCTTTTTACACCTTTATTCTATTCCATCACTAAAAAAATCACTTTATTATACATGTATGCATAAAAAGATATGTATCATAAGAAACAATCTGAATCCCAGCTTAAAGCAGGCAGAAAGAAAAGAAGACTGTGCAGACCTTTATAGATGGTTGCTTAACTTGCTGCTCCATATCCTGTTTCTAGTTTTGAAGACAGGTGACCACTCACTTAAAGCAGGTTGAAAGTAAAGCAGAATGAGACTGAAGGCAGTTTTAAGCTACCATCTTCTAGAATATAGAAAATATTTCATATGACACATATTATTGATGTTATAAACTGGAACTATTTTCTTTAACAGAGGAATACATTAAAGGCATAAAAAGGCTTATTAATGGGGTAATGGGTGAAGTCAAACTAACTAGATGTATTCCTGTAGTTGAATTTCATTATTTTGATCTCAATTAAGTCAAACATACCTGTATTTCAAAATTAAAACATGGTTTTAAGCCACATTTTAACTTTACTAAATACAGGTATGTTTAACTTGAGCAAAGTGGAGATGTCAAAGTTTGACTGTATTTCCACTGTTTCCTCCATGAAACTCCGTTGTGACCACATCATTAGAATCTTTCGCAGCAAAGTGGAAATTCTAATGAGTGGTCACACTATAGGGTTAGACGCAGACAAAAAAATCTCATGTCGGAAATACTCCCCTTATCAATATATCAAGAGCCCAGAGTTTTAACTCAATTTTACCCATCACTTCATGTACAAACAATTTTCTAGCACCTTTACACTCCGAAATACCATCACCTGCTGCAGCCTTAGTGTGAACTTATTACATTTAAACTACTCTCAATTACTTTTAAATTGGCTAATAAATACCCTCCTTATCAGAGAATGCATAATAATAGACAAACCACAATATTTCCATACAAAACAGCTGCTGTTATGAAATTAGTCCCTGATAATTATGGCGTTCTTTTGTGATGAACAAACCCAACAACAATTAATATCTCTAAAAGCCTTCATAATCATTCTGTATTTGACCTTTATCCTGTTGAGTTGGCACATTGACTGACATTTCCTAACAGTCTCAGGGCTCCAGATAAAAGGGAGTATACACTGAACAAATCCGACATTTTCTCACTTATTTCGGCACCAATTCCTATGGTGTTACTACTCATTGGAATCATCTCGAAGAGACAATTCCTATGAGTCATTACACCATAGGGTATAATACAGGCATTAAGATTTTAGTTTTTGAAATCAGCCCCTTATCTGGGGCCCTGAGTCTGTATCCATGGTGACTTAGATGCCAAGAAGTTTGGCACCCAATATATGGATCAAAACAGTGTATTTACTTGTATTTAATTTTTTTATGATTAAAATAAATGTTAAAATATTTAACCCCTTAATTTTTCCGTTGAATATTCCTATTTAAAAATTAGCCCATAGTTAATATCTATCATCTGAACTCTGGCTAAGAAAGAAAAGAAAACAATCCCATGTAACTAAGTGTGCAGAAGACTGATCCTTATATATACAGTGTTCCCTCCAACAATGATTTCCTCCTTACAACAACACTGGCCGCAGTTTCCTAAACAGGACAATTATGTCTAATGCTTTTATTGCTGTAAAATCTTCTGCTTAAATTTGTTGTCTGCTTTTTTTTCTCAAAGTTACATATAAGTGGACTTTGTGATAGAATAAATATTATGACGAGTGACAAACAGCTTGATCAGACGCCGCATTACACAGAATCTTATCTGGAATCAAGCTGTTTGCAAAATTACATATTAAGTCAAATATTAATTTTCCCTCCCTATAACGACTCCCTCTGACACACCACAAGCAATCTGTGTCTCCCAATGGGTGTCATTGTAGAGAGGGAGCACTGTATGCGTATATATATAAGTATGAAAACTGCAGACCCTGATAAGTCTCATTGAGCTGTCTGATAATGGTCTACACTGTTTTCAAAAAGTGTTAAGTATACAGTTTTTTTTCTTCAAAAACTAAAATCTGTATTTCTGCTTTAAACCCTATGGTGTCACTACTAATTAGAATAATCTCAAAGTGACGACTCTAAAGAGTAGTAACGTCATAGGATTTGGCGCTAAAATGAGTGAGAAAATGTTGGATTTGTTCAGTTTATGTACATACTCCCTTCTATCTGGAGTCCTGGAGTCAATAGCAGGAGCAAGGTTAATTGGGGTAAATTTTCCAAATGACAATTTTGAAGTAGACAACATTATATATAACAGTACAAGTGTTAAAGGAGCCTTAATACTAAAATAAACATGTAGTTCTACAATTATCAATGGATGTAAATGGGTTTGAATGCATTGGTCAACATCTTTTCTGGAGAAACGGTACCACAAAGTGACTACAAACAATAGGCAATCAGTCCAATGTCTAGGCTGTAAATACATTACCACAGACAGTCTCAAATTCAATTACAGTCAACACCTCTTTTCACTCCAATACAAAATAAGCCTTAAATAAATTACTGGTTTTTAAAAACAGGTGATAGCTTAATACAGGGTAAAAGTAATGAAGAAAGCTCCTAAAGGAGCTTTCAGCATTACTTTTATCCTGTATTAAGCATTCCTCTTCCCTTAAAGATGCAAACTCTCATCTTACTGGTGTTAATGCACAAATGAGGTACTATAGTATACTCAGGAGACATTTTGCCCATACTTTTATATGGCTTCTTCACATTCCAATCACAGAAGTCTATCTGGGCAAATATAGCGATGTATTATCATACATAGTTGTATTTCCAAGGCTCGTAATGAAAAGATGAAAAACAAACAACAGTGAGAATGAAGCGGATAAATCATATTCGTTCAATTTTTCGTATAATTTTTTTTATTTTTTTCATTCTAGCTCTGTAACATTTTCTCAGTTATGTCTCAACCAAACCCTATGTTGTGACCACTCATTAGAATCCTCTCTACGAGACAATTCTAATGAATGGTCACAACAGAATATAGGGTTTATTGAAGCAATAGGTTAAGAAAATCAAAATTTGGAATACACCTGATCGAGAGCTCGAGATCTGTGTAAAAGAAACACAATTTTGAATGCAGATGATAAATCCTGTTCATTCAATCTTCAAAATTATAACTCTTAAAATACTGGAGACAGGTATTTTAAAACTTTTTGTCAACAGTTTGGATCCAGATCAGGCTCCACAAAATGTGATCTGGATCCAAACCATTTGTCTCTCAGTATCCAAATATCTCAATGTATACAAAATAAAAAATCTTCAGAATTTAAGCAGAAGACATTTTTAGCAAATGACATTTATTTATTATTGAGAACGGATTAAAAACAAAACACCTATAATAATAATATACCTGACAAAATCTGCAGACAGAGAATAGTCCATTTTGTCATGATGTCCTTTAGTCACATACTTCCCCAGCTAGTGCTAGAATATATATGTATGTATGTATAGAGGTGTTCCACTGTGCACCAATCTCCTCACCTAACTCAAACAATAACACTACAATAGTGCCATAGCAGTCTATGGATAGAGTCTCTTACAGGCTCTCACTGATAAAACCCGTTAGATAGTGATCCAAAACTTTACAAAAGCCACTTCTTTCCGATACCTTTACCAGTAATCAATAGGCGAAGCATTGGTAAGCCTTTTTCCTATTGCCTTTGCCACCAATTAAGTGATCACTACTAGGCCATCATCAATACAAACTCAATTTACAACTTAATTCCTGCATATAAAGGATTTTTAAGGAATGGTTCTTTTTTCACATTATCTAATTAATAGGCATGTTAACCAATTTACTAAACTAATCAGTCTTTTCTTTTTAATCTTCACACTTCAGTTGTACAGATGTTTAAATTTCCATTACACTGATAAATGAAAAGTTATTGATAGGGAGCACATGCGCCCTGTCAAATTACGATTTATTTTTTGACAAGGAAAAAAGATGAGGGAATTAATGTTTTAACCCTTTTCCTGGTATTAGCAAAATTATATTGATGCTATTTGAAAACAGTGAAGACCCAGATCAGACAGCTCCTAAAGGAGCTGTCTGATCTTGGTCTGCACTGTTTTCTTATATAAGATTATGTACGACATGCGTTTGCACACTTTCACGGGTCAAATTTTTCGTGGGTCAAATATTCGTAACTGTATCAATGAATTTAATAGTTCAGATGGCAGATGTTCATGGAGATGAACTTAGCTATAGTTGTCCTTAAGGCGCATTCTGCTTTACCTCCAGCCTGCTTTAAGCTACCATTTGCTAGGATATAGGAAATATTTCCTATGATACATATTAATGATTGTATAAAGTATATAACTATTTTCTATGGTGGAGGAATAAATTATAAAGGTGTAAAATACAATACAATACAATACAATTTATTTCAGCATTAAATATTACATGAATGCTCTTTAGCCTACAATACATACAAAGTATATGATGAGATTATTGTAACCAGACATTGTAAAAGGCATTATATCTATAGAGTAATGGGTTAAACGAAGAGTTAAACATAAATATCAAACCAAAGCTAGCCTAGAAATAGACTGCTACTCTGTAACAACATTACACATGCATATATGCCTTAAAATTATGTGAAAGCAATATGTTCCTCATCTCCATGACTTTAGAGCGGAACTCTTTCATGACAAACCGCTGTAAAAATATGTAAAGTACCATTTATGGAGATGCATATCATCTGAAACTGTTTCTGTGAAAATGTTGACTGTCAGCTCGCCGAGCAGACAGATTGATTTTACTATTGGAGTCAAAGTGAGAGGATAGACAGATATTATTACAGAATAAACAATTCACAGTCAAGCTTGAGTACAAAAAACATTCATTAACCCTACCCCCCATGGATTTTTTTCCAGTTTATAGGAAATGTGGTTGCTTATCACAGGCTGAAAGTAAAGTAGAATGCACCTAAGTAGTTTATGCTTTACTTTCAGCTTGCTTTGAGCAACGACTTGTCAGGATGCAGGAACATTTTTCTATGCTTCTTTAACCCATTACCCCATAGCATATTTCTAGTATTGAATATAGGTGTCCTCTTAAAGCAGGTTGAAAGTAAAGCAGAATGCGCTTTAAGCCTGCTTTAAGCTATCATCTGATAGAATATAGAAAATATTTTGTATTATACATATTTATAAATGTATAAATTGGAACTATTTTCTTCAGGGCAAGAATAACTGAATGCGCTAAAAGGCGCTTCTATGGGGGGAAAGGGATAATAGAGGAAAGGGTTAAACAAGTGTGAACATCTCCAACCCAAACACCTCTCTAATGCAAAGGGAGCATTTTGAATTAAGAGGACGAGCATGAATAAGCACCATAAGAAATATTTTCTAATCCTAGCAGATGGTAGCTTAAAGGAGGCTCAAAGGAAAGCAGAATGCTTCAGAGCATTCTGCTTAACCCATTACCCCATAAATACACATTTTTACGCCTTTGATTTATTCCTCTACTGAAGAAAATAGTTCCAATTTATACTGTTATAAATAAGAATCATAAGAAATATTTTCTATATTCTAGCAGATAATAGCTTAAAGCAGGTTGAAAGTAAAGCAGAATGTGCCTTAAGGCACATTCTGCTTTACTTTCAACCTGCTTTAAGTGGGCAGTCATCTTCAAAACTAGAAACAGGCTATGGGGTAATGGGTTAACTTTCAGCCTGCTTTAAGCAACCATATATCTTCAATTTTAAACACAAACTGTGGAAGGAGTGAAGGGAAATAAACAAATGGGTTAAAATGTGAGTAATGATAAATTCCCTGAAAGCCTTCATTCATAACCCTTACATTGCAAGAACAGTATATAAACTATTTGTAAACGGTGTCGACTCAAATCAGATGGATCCTCCAGAAACCCTCTGACTGAGTTTGTCATATACATAGTGTTGGGACACAATTTTTATATCACATAGTATTAGTTACAAGCTTGTTAAACATTAAATACTCAGGAAAAGTCCATTTGGCAATATTAGCCTCTTAAGTGTTCAATGCCTTTCCGATATATATTCTAGAAGTCAATTTGTTAACATTTATTCCCTGCGTGTATTTATTGATGTTTAATACTATAAACATAGAATAAATGTTGTCTGTTTATGCAAATATCTCTTCAATTACAGCCTTGGTATAGCAGCCACAAAAATAAGACAAAATATCACATTTTAACCCTTTCGACACTGAATAATTGTGGATCTTAGTTACCAAACATGAACCAGTCTACTTGGAATTCTGGGTAGTTTAATAAATACTTCTCTAACACTTTTCTAAGTAAGCAAACAGTGTAGACCCAGATCAGAGGGCTCCTATAGGAGCCCTCTGATATGGGTCTACACTGTTTGCAAAATGTATATGAGTATATTCTAAACAGGTCCATGGAGTTAACCCTTAGCCCGCCAAATAAATTGTCGTCTGCTATATTTCTCGTCTGCTTCAAGTTTCAAAGTGCTTCAAAGTTGCTCAAAATTGCTGAAAATGTTGTCCGAGTGTCAAACAGCTTGGATCTGGATGAGACGCCAAGTTACTCGGCGTCTCATCCGGATCCAAGCTGTTTGCATATGGAGCTATAGTCGTGAGTGGCAGGCTAATACAAATCACTGTTTAACCCTTTCACTGCCAGTATGACGGAAATACCCGTCTAACACAGACGCTGCCATATTATTGTTTGCTTAATTTTTTCATCTGCTGCTACTTTAAATTTTGGAAAAATATTCATTTTTGACTTAGGAAACATTAATATGAGTATCAAAAAGTTTGGATCCTGATCAGACGCCGCATTATATGCATACGGATTAGACAGTCTAGATCAAAGGGCTCCTTATCCCTTTGAACCCTAGTCCCGCATATAGACATCCTTTTCAAACAGTGTACATGTGAATAGTACACTTGTCCAATGCAAACAGTGAAGACCCAGATCAGAGGGCTCCGAAAGGTCAGCCCTCTGATCTGGGTCTTCACTGTTTGTCATAATGCTAAACATTGACAAAAACAACCCTTAAAAGTCAGAAATGGACTTCAGAAATGGACTAGACTAAAATGGAAACTGGAATTGTCCATTTAAAGTTTCAGGGAGGAAAGAGTTAAACTCAATTTGATCCTCATCTGCAACAATTGTCTGCCATTATTCGAAATTTAAAGTTTTTTAAATTATTTTTCATCATAAGTATCAGAGTGTCAAACAGTATGGATCCTGATGAGATTTATTTTAAGACATTTACTCATTTTAATTTTTTTCTTTATTTTTTAATTATATTCTTTAAACATTTAATTACGCTAAAAATCAACATGAACTGGTTATTTTTTTTAAAATGAAATAGTCTATATGAAAAATTCAGCATAAAATGATTAAAGCCAATAGAGGAGCAAAATAAAGCAAAAACCTCCTGTACTTATTTTTTGCTTCTCTTTTGTCCTACATTAACCCTTAGCCTGCCACTCACGACTATAGCTCCATATGCAAACAGCTTGGATCCGGATGAGACGCCGAGTAGCTCGGCGTCTCATCCGGATCCAAGCTGTTTGATACTCGGACAACATCTTCAGCAATTTTGAGCAACTATGAAGCACTTTGAAACTTGAAGCAGACGAGAAATATAGCAGACGACAATTTATTTGGCGGGCTAAGGGTTAATCCTTATAGTGCTAAGTGTAACTTGAATAACATTTGCAAACAGTTTGGCTCTATATTAGAAGCGTCACACAGCATCTGATCTGGAACTAAAAATGTTTGTCACTCATTTTCAACTTTTCTTCAGTTTAAAAAAGCATTAAACCAATTTTGATGTTTTTTTCAGACGACATTATTTGAAGCAGACGACAATTTAGCATGTTATGGGTTAACCATTTTCCTGTTAATAAAGGACTTTTATGCCTATCCGAAGAGTGGTCCTTTTATCAGCAAGTCTACAAAGAGGGAACAGCAAGTTTTACAAAGCTTTTTTCCTTCACTATATTTAATACAAGAGGGCCTGAAGGCCCTGATATCGCTCACCTCTTGTACTGAAGCTTGATAGCTTTATCTTACTGCTTCATCAGTTTTAATTTAAATCCATTCAAATTTGTAGTATAGCATGTAAACAATTTTGGAATACAACCTCATAATTCTAATATGGTAGAGTACATCAAGGGCAGATAACTAGAGTCTAAACAATACTGAAATGAAGCCTTTTCTAGCATTTCAAAGTATATCAAGGGCAGATAACTATTGCTACAATTACTAGATTTCAACAATAATTGCACTCCTTTGAGAATTTATAGGTATATACTTTGTGTGCAAGTAAAATAAAAATCCATTGAAAACTGTAGTTGCAAAAGTGTAAATGCTGTTCGATATAGCATTTTCAGCAATTCAAGGGCAGACAACTCTTGACATATAAGTCCGATTTCAACCATAATCACACTTATTTGAACTCTTATGGTCATATACAATCTGAGCAAGTTTGAAAAAGACCGGGTAAAAATTGTGGCCTCTAGAGTGTAAACACCCTTAAATATGACATTTTCAGCAATTCAAAGGTAGATAACTCTCAACCTATTGTTCCGATTTCAATCAAAATCAAACTCAATCAAACTCTTATGGTCATATACAATCTGAGCAAGTTTGAGATAGATTGGATAAAAATTGTGACCCCGGGAGAGTAAACGCCCTTAAAAATGACAATTTCAGCATTTCAAAGGTAGATAACTTTCAACCTATTAGTCTGATTTCAACCAAAATCGAACTCATCTGAACTCTTATAGTTATACACAATCTGAGCATGTTTGAGATAGATTGGATAAAAATTGTGGCATCTAGAGTGTAAACACCCTTAAATATGATATTTTCAGCAATTCAAAGGTAGATAACTCTCAACCTATTAATCAGATTTCAATCATAATCGAACTCATCCGAACTCTTATGCTTATATTCAATCTGAGCAAGTTTGAGATAGATTGGATAAAAATTGTGGCCTCTAAAGTGTAAACACCCTTAAATATGGCATTTTCAGCAATTCAAAGGTAGATTACTCTTGACCTATTAGTCCGATTTCAACCATAATCGAACTCATCTGAACTCTTATGGTAATATACAATCTGAGCAAGTTTGAGAAAGATTGGATAAATATTGTAGCCTCTAGAGTGTAAACACTAAAATTGTTGACGACTAACGACGGACATTCAAGTATTGCAAAAGCTCACCCTGAGCTAGCTCAGGTGAGCTAAAAACAGCATCTAATTGACCTAACCATCAATCCAGACCGGAAACTCAGAGCCTCACTGAATTCGATCTAACTCTAAATATATCAGTTGCTTGTAAAGGTCTCTTGAGTTCAATAAGTTTAAACAGTCTGGTTTTAAAACAGCTTTGCAGTTTAATATATATCCAGACAATGTAGTTTTCTGATAAAAAAAGAAAAAACTTCTAAAATATACCAACATAAATTTTATTATTTGACAGTCTCAACCTCAACCAACCCCGGAGGTGTGACGGAGATTATTCTAATGGGTTAAATTACTATAATGATCATAAGTAATCAGACAGACAGGCATGAGCAAACAATGTAGACCCTGATCAGACTGCTTCCTCAGGAGCAGTCTGATCAAGGTGTACACTGTTTGCCATTCAGTTGGCACCATTTGGACAAATTACTTATTCAAGTTTTAATTACAGCAGTTATACAAGGTGCCCTAATTCTAAGGATATTACGGAACCCACATCATAAGGCTCAGATATAAATGAGAAAATGTTGGAAATGTTCATGTAGTTTGCTTACTCTTATCTTAACCCTTTCCACCCTTCAGAAACTTCAAGTGGACAATGCTTAATTTTCAATTACTTAGTTTTGTTCATTTTTGACTATTTAGAGTTGTTTTTATCAACGCATTACAGTATAGCAAACATGTTCACTGAGTGCATACCCTGATCAGAGGGCCCTTTTAGGTGTCCTTTGATCTAGGTCTACACTGTTTGCATAGGACAAGTGTACTTTAAAGATGTACACTGTTTTAAAAGAATGTGTAGACACATGACTAGGGTTCATATGGTTTAGCCCTGATGATACCAGTAGTCAGAACTCGTAATTAATTTTGAGGAAATTGCCAGTATGATGGGTTCAATGTTGAAAATGTTACTTTATGAAAGATATATTACTTTATAAAATAATACAAATTTCATTATATATTTCTCTTTCTCTCATAAAACTCAAACCCCATTTGGCAGACAATTTACATGAAGTTTGGATCTATATCATGCATGCTGAGAAATCTGATTTCTGATCAGGATCTAAACTGTTTGGATTTTTTGACAATTAAAAAGACAAAAATTTCTTGACTGCCTGAATTCTATTATTTAATTTGGAAATAAAAAGGCAAATTACATGGCCATCACAATGCAAGGTGCAACCCTTATTGAGCTGGGAATGAGTATATAAATGTACATCGTTTGCAAATAGTGTAGATCTAGATCTGGGTCTACACTGTTTTGCAAACTTATTACTTTTAGAAAATAAATCCATAGAGAGACAATTTGCACTGCATGGTCATTATTTAGACACAACTGAAACAGTCCTTTCCAAGTCAGCATTGCAAGGGTTAATTAACAAGGTAATTTATAGGGGAAAAGGCTTCCTACGTTACAGAGAGGAGCATGAGAAAATTGCATCGTTATAACATATAAGTATAAACTATCAACCTACATGGATGCACAATATTACAGGCATCACTTTTAGAATTTAGAATGTCATATAATATAGTATCATGCAATATAAAAAGAAACAACCAGACAGGGGATGGGTACAGAGCTTGAAGGACAAGTAATTGCTTAATGCAGGATAAACTTATGCAGAAAGCTCCTACACCCATTTAACCCCAAAGCCTGTTTCTAGTTTTGAAGACAGAAGACCCTTTAAAGCAGATTGACTGCTTTGAGTTACCATCTAGAAATATACTCAAAATGGTTTCTGTGTTTTATGTCCTGGACTTCCTAGGTGGGGACAACTTTCCTTATAGTGTAGGAATAATTAGAGGTGATAAAAGGTGTATTTATTGAGCAATGGGTTAAGCAACTACATGGATTAACTCTGTCCCTACTATGGTATTGTCAGTGTCACAGTTGTCATCTGAAATCTAAGCTTGAAAAAGGTCAAACAGTTTGGATCCTAATCAGATGCTGTGTTTTGTTTGATATATATTCAAACAGTTTGCAAATGTTAGTCAAATCACAAAAGCATAATAATGGTTAATGTGTAAAAAGAATAACTCCTACTATTTATTTATTTTAATAAACATGCCAGTTAAAACTTTATGGAATTTCTTTTTATAAAATATTGTTTTGTAAAGTTAAATTTTCAAAAACTAAAAAACAACAACAATGAAAGCAAGTGAACTGACTGCATGAGAACATTACACTTGGATGAATGCTTCAAGACAATCAATCAAAACCGGCATGAAACAATAAAATTGTTTGTAATGTAATACGCCTTTTGTGCTCTCACATAATGGATGATGATTTGAAGTGCTGTCAAATGAAACCACACATTTCTTTTCCTTGGCTGCCTGTGTGTGCTTTATAGGTTTACTGTCAGTTATGTTTGCAAAGATGCATTATCATGCAGCATTATGCATATAATGAACTGTCTGTGAACAATTCCATTAACTCTTATCTGAGACTTAATATAACCCATTACCCCATAAATATGCCTTTTTGCACTTTAATTTATCCTTCCAGTGAAGAAAATATCAGAAAACACATTTTTGCTTTACTTTTGTTCTGCATTAAGCAGCATCTTTTACATAATTCAGTATTAATTCATTTCATTTCAAAAGCCCACCCAGCACATTTTGGAATATCTATAATTATTGTGTTCAACATAAACTAACTTTGCCCCTCATTTATAAATCCAAACAATTCGCAGACAAACTAACAAGAAAATCCCCCATAAAACACAATGAATATTTTTCCTGGAATAAATTCAATCAAGAAAATCCAAAAGAACCAAATAATTACATAAGCTCCAACAATACAAACAGTTACTACAGTCGCCACTCAGAAGCCAAGTTACGTGTACAGTAGAGAAGACGTTATTCTTTCCTGTATGAACATGCACGAAATGTAAACCAATAAAATGAGGAAAATGACAACTTTTTTTAAATTTGTCATGAATTATTTCAATCTGAGTGGCAAACAGTTTGGAGCCAGATCAGACGTCGGGTTACCCGGCGTCTGATCTGGTTCCAAAATGTTTGCAGTGGAAATAAATGTTTTAGTGTTTAAACAAGTTTATTGGGAAAAATTTACATCTCTTCCACTGTATATACCGTACATGTAATAATGCAGGACAAAAGTAATGCAAAAATCTCCAATATTTGAGCTTTCTGCAATACCCCTTGTCCTACATAATCGGAGCTCCAGATAAGGGGAGTATTTCAAAAACTAAAATCTTTATTTCTGCATTAAACCCTATGGTGTCACTACTCATTAGAATCGTCTCTTCGAGACGATTCTAATGAGTAGTAACACCATAGGTTTTGATATTGAAATAATAGAGAAAATGTTGCATTTGTTCTGTTTACTCCCTCTTATCTGGAGCCCTGCATAATGAAGTTGCTACAGCGTTCTCCCTCTACAACAGCCCTCCCCAACAACGACTCCCTCTTTACAACGACATTCGCCGCTGTCCCAAGAAAATTATGTTTAATGCTTGCACTGATGCATCATCATCTACTTAAAATTGTTGTCTGCTGTTTTTCTTACATAAATGACATTTTGACAGAACAAGAGGGCCAGAATGGCCCTTGATCGCTCACCTGTCCATGGTGACACTAGGATGGGTCACTTGATTTCAGAAAAGAAGATTTGTAAAAGGTGACCCCAAGGGCGGGGCAAAATTTGAACAACTTTGATAGAGGACCTGTAGATGATGTTATGTGCAAAATATCTAAACTCAGTGTACTATGGTTTCAGACAAGAAGATTTTTGAAGTTTTCATTGAAAAAATCTATTTTTAGCTCCGGTGACCCAGATATGCAACAGACCAGAACCAATTCATCAATATATGTGAAAGACCTCTAGAAGTTACACCATGCCAAGTATCAAAGCTCTGGCCATATTGGTTTCTGAGTAAAAGATGTTTGAACATTTCACTATGTAACTCTATGTAAAACGGTGACCCCCGGGGTGGGGCCAATTTTGACCCCAGGGGTAAAACTTGAACAATTTTGATAGAGGACCTGTAGACGATGCTATGTGCAAAATATCTAAACTCAGTGTACTATGGTTTCAGACAAGAAGATTTTTGAAGTTTTCTTTGAAAAAAATCTATTTTTAGTTCCGGTGTCAGATCAAATTTGGACCCCCGTAAAAAATGGACCCACGGGTCCATTTTTGATAGCGAAATATGGACCCCCCCTGTAAATTTTGGACCCCCCCAAAAAAAAGTTGGTAATGCTTCTCCCTAATGCAAAATATTGATAACTCCTATCTTGAGGTTGTTATGCCCATAAAAAAAATTAAATAAAAAAAACAACAAAAAAAAACAATTTTGTTGGAGAGGGGGTCCAAATTTGATGGCATCAAAATTGGACCCCCCCCCCCTCGCTTGGCAACACCCAACATTAAGTCATTTGATTTTCACATCAACTTTAATTCTTTTCCATTAGTTGTTTTGTTTAAGTAATGTTTTACTCCTTTCCTTAAGTTACTATGCCCTGCAAATTATTTTGGTTGGGGGGGGGGGGGGGGGGGGGGGTCCAAATTTGATGGCGTAAAAAATGGACCCCCCCCCCCCCCCCCCCTTTTCAACACCCAACCATAAGTCATTTGATTTACACATCAACTTTAATTCTTTTCCATTAATTGTTAAGTTTAAGTGATGTTTTTCTCCTAATCTGAGGTTACTATGCCCTGCAAATTATTTCAATTGGAGAGGGGGGTCCAAATTTGATGGCGTAAAAATTGGACCCCCCACCCACCCATTTCAGCACCCAACAATAAGACATTTGATTTACACATCAATTTTAATTATTTTCCATTATTTGTTTTGTTTAAGTAATGTTTTACTCCTTTCCTGAAGTTACTATGCCCTGCAAATTATTTTGGTTGGAGAAGGGGCGGGGGGGGGGGGGGTTCCAAATTTGTTGGCGTAAAAAAATGGACCCCCCCCCCCCCCCCCCCTTTTCAACACCCAACCATAAGTCATTTGATTTACACATCAACTTTAATTCTTTTCCATTAATTGTTAAGTTTAAGTGATGTTTTTCTCCTAATCTGAGGTTACTATGCCCTGCAAATTATTTCAATTGGAGAGGGGGGTCCAAATTTGATGGCGTAAAAATTGGACCCCCCCTCCCTCCCATTTCAGCACCCAACAATAAGTCATTTGATTTACACATCAATTTTAATTATTTTCCATTATTTGTTTTGTTTAAGTAATGTTTTACTCCTTTCCTGAAGTTACTATGCCCTGCAAATTATTTTGGTTGGAGAAGGGGCGGCGGGTCCAAATTTGATGGCGTAAAAATGGACCCCCCCCCCTTTTCAACACCCAACCATAAGTCATTTGATTTACACATCAACTTTAATTCTTTTCCATTAATTGTTAAGTTTAAGTGATGTTTTTCTCCTAATCTGAGGTTACTATGCCCTGCAAATTATTTCAATTGGAGAGGGGGGTCCAAATTTGATGGCGTAAAAATTGGACCCCCTCCCTCCCATTTCAGCACCCAACAATAAGTCATTTGATTTACACATCAATTTTAATTATTTTCCATTATTTGTTTTGTTTAAGTAATGTTTTACTCCTTTCCTGAAGTTACTATGCCCTGCAAATTATTTTGGTTGGAGAAGGGGGGGGGCCAAATTTGATGGCGTAAAAAATGGACCCCCCCCCCCCCCCCCTTTTCAACACCCAACCATAAGTCATTTGATTTACACATCAACTTTAATTCTTTTCCATTAATTGTTAAGTTTAAGTGATGTTTTTCTCCTAATCTGAGGTTACTATGCCCTGCAAATTATTTCAATTGGAGAGGGGGGTCCAAATTTGATGGCGTAAAAATTGGACCCCCCTCCCTCCCATTTCAGCACCCAACAATAAGTCATTTGATTTACACATCAATTTTAATTATTTTCCATTATTTGTTTTGTTTAAGTAATGTTTTACTCCTTTCCTGAAGTTACTATGCCCTGCAAATTATTTTGGTTGGAGAAGGGGCGGCGGGTCCAAATTTGATGGCGTAAAAAATGGACCCCCCCCCTTTTCAACACCCAACCATAAGTCATTTGATTTACACATCAACTTTAATTCTTTTCCATTAATTGTTAAGTTTAAGTGATGTTTTTCTCCTAATCTGAGGTTACTATGCCCTGCAAATTATTTCAATTGGAGAGGGGGGTCCAAATTTGATGGCGTAAAAATTGGACCCCCTCCCTCCCATTTCAGCACCCAACAATAAGTCATTTGATTTACACATCAATTTTAATTATTTTCCATTATTTGTTTTGTTTAAGTAATGTTTTACTCCTTTCCTGAAGTTACTATGCCCTGCAAATTATTTTGGTTGGAGAAGGGGGGGGGGCCAAATTTGATGGCGTAAAAAATGGACCCCCCCCCCCCCTTTTCAACACCCAACCATAAGTCATTTGATTTACACATCAACTTTAATTCTTTTCCATTACTTGTTAAGTTTAAGTGATGTTTTTCTCCTTATCTGAGGTTACTATTCTCTGCAAATTATTCCAGTCGGAGAGGGGGGTCCAAATTTGATGGCGTAAAAATAGGACCCCCTCCCTCCCATTTCAGCACCCAACAATAAGTCATTTGATTTACACATCAATTTTAATTATTTTCCATTAGTTGTTTTGTTTAAGTAATGTTTTACTCCTTTCCTGAAGTTACTATGCCCTGCAAATTATTTTGGTTGGAGAAGGGGTGGTCCAAATTTGATGGCGTAAAAAATGGACCCCCCCCCCCCCCCCCCCCCCCCCCCCTTTTCAACACCTCAACCATAAGTCATTTGATTTACACATCAACTTTAATTCTTTCCATTACTTGTTAAGTTTAAGTGATGTTTTTGTCTCCTAATCCTGAGGTTACTATGCCCTGCAAATTATTTCAATTGGAGAGGGGGGGTCCAAATTTGATGGCGTAAAAATTGGACCCCCCTCCCTCCCATTTCAGCACCCAACAATAAGTCATTTGATTTACACATCAATTTGAATTATTTTCCATTATTTGTTTTGTTGAAGTAATGTTTTACTCCTTTCCTTAAACTAAATAAATATTGGAAAATAATTAAAATTGATGTGTAAATCAAATGACTTATTGTTGGGTGCTGAAATGGGAGGGAGGGGGGGTCCAATTTTTACGCCATAAAATTTGGACCCCCCCTCTCCGACTGGAATAATTGCAGATAGGATAGGAGAAAACCTCAGGATAGGAGAAAAAACATCACTAAAATTTAAACAAGTAATGAAAGGAATTAAAGATGATGTGTAAATCAAATGACTTATAGTTGGGTGTTGAAAAGGGGGGGGGTCCATTTTTTACGCCATCAAATTTGGCCCCCCCCCCCCCCCCCCTTCTCCAACCAAAATAATTTGCAGGGCATAGTAACTTCAGGAAAGGAGTAAAACATTACTTAAACAAAACAAATAATGGAAAACAATTAAAATTGATGTGTAAATCAATGACTTATTGTTGGGTGCTGAAATGGGAGGGAGGGGGGGTCCAATTTTTAAGCCATCAAATTTGGACCCCCCCTCTCCGACTGGAATAATTTGCAGAGAATAGTAACCTCAGGATAGGAGAAAAAACATCACTCAAATTTAAACAAGTAATGGAAAGGAATTAAAAGATGATGTGTAAATCAAATGACTTATAGTTGGCTGTTGAAAAGGGAGGGGGGGGTACAATTTTTACGCCATCAAATTTGGACACACCCCCCCCCCTTCTCCAACCAAAATAATTTGCAGAGCATAGTTACTTCAGGAAAGGAGTAAAACATTACTTAAACAAAACAAATAATGGAAAATAATTAAAATTGATGTGTAAATCAAATGACTTATGGTTGGGTGTTGAAATGGTAGGGGGGTCCAATTTTTACGCCATCAAATTTGGACCCCCCTCTCCAATTGAAATAATTTGCAGCACATAGTAACCTCAGATTAGGAGAAAAACATCACTTAAACTTAACAAGTAATGGAAAAGAATTAAAGTTGATGTGTAAATCAAATGACTTATGGTTGGGTGTTGAAAAAGGAGGGGGGTCCATTTTTTACGCCATCAAATTTGGAACCCCCCCCCTTCTCCAACCAAAATAATTTGCAGGGCATAGTAACTTCAGGAAAGGAGTAAAACATTACTTAAACAAAACAAATAATGGAAAAAGAATTAAAATTGATGTGTAAATCAAATGACTTATGGTTGGGTGTTGCCAAGGGAGGGGGGGGGTCCAATTAAATTAAGGGCGTAAAAAGGCATATTTATTGGATACTGGGTTAAGCTACCATCTTCTAGGATACATAAAATATTTCTATACAGTAAATGTTTGTGACTGTATAAAATGGAATTATTTTCTTCAATGTAAGAATACATTGTACAAAATGGAACTACTTTCTTCAGTGGAAGAATAAATTAAGGGCATAAAAAGGCATATTTAATGGGTAATTGGTTAAGCTACCATCTTCTAGGATACATAAAATATTTCCTATACAGTAAATGTTTGTGACTGTATAAAATGGAATTATTTTCTTCAATGTAAGAATACATTGTACAAAATGGAACTACTTTCTTCAGTGGAAGAATAATTTAAGGGCGTAAATAGGCATTTTTATTGGGTAATGGGTTAAGCTACCATCTTCTAGGATACATAAAATATTTCCTATACAGTAAATGTTTGTGACTGTATAAAATGGAAATATTTTCTTCAATGTAGGAATACATGGTACAAAAAGGAACTACTTTCTTCAGTGGAAGAATAAATTAATGGCGTAAAAAGGTATATTTATTGGGTAATTGGTAAAGCTACCATCTTCTAGGATACATGAAATATTTCCTATACAGTAAATGTTTGTGACTGAATAAATTGGGATTATTTTCTTCAGTGGAATAATAAATTAAGGGCGTAAAAAGGCATATTTATTGAGTAATGGGTTAAAATATTCATTGGTTTCTTGTTTCTTAACTTTTTATTAAGTTTTTTTAACATTCTAAATTTTTGCATGGGGGGGTCCATTTTTTACAGGGGGGGTCCAAATTTGATAGCGAAATATGGACCCGCGGGTCCATATTTCGCTATCAAATTTGGACCCGGGTCCATTTTTTATGGGGGTCCAATTTTGATATGACACCGGTGACCCAGATATGCAACAGACTGAAACCAATTCAACAATATATGTGAAGGACGTCTCGAAGTTATACCATGCCAAATATCAAAGCTCTGGTCATATTGGTTTCAGAGAAAAAGATGTTTGAACATTTCACTATATATAACTCTATGTAAAACTGTGACCCCCGGGGCGGGGCCAATTTTGACCCCAGGGACAAAATTTGAACAACTTTGATTGAGGACTTGTATACGATGCTATGTTCAAAATATCTAAGCTTAGTGTACTATGGTTTCAGACAAGAAGATTTTTTAAGTTCTCATTGAAAAAATCTATTTTTAGCTCCGGTGACCCAGATATGCAACAGACCGGAACCAATTCAACAATATATCTCAAATACCTCTAGAAGTTATTCCATGCCAAATATCAAAGCTCTGGTCATATTGGTTTCAGAGAAGAAGATGTTTGAACTTTTCACTATATAACTCTATGTAAAACGGTGACCCCCGGGGCGGGGTCAATTTTGACCCCAGGGGCAAAATTTGATCAACTTTGATAGAAGACCTGTAGATGATGCTTTGTGCCAAATATCTAAGCTCTGGCCCTTTTGGTTTTTGACAAGAAGATTTTTTAAGATTTCCTCATTTTTGCACTTTGGTTGCAATGGCAACCAGAGTTCTGCATTTTTTCAAATTCTTTGAACAACTTTGAAAGAGCTTGACCCAAGGAACATTCCTGTGAAGTATGGTTGCAATCAAGCCAGTGGTTTTGAAGAAGAAGATGTTTGAAGAAATTGTTGACGCACAACGCACGACGCCGGACGCCGGACAAAGACCGACCACAAAAGCTCACCTTGAGCACTTTGCGCTCAGGTGAGCTAAAAAACAAAATGACAAATGACAAACAGCTTGAATCCAGATCAGACGCTGCGTAATGCGGCGTCTGATCTGGATTGGAGTTGTTTGCAAATGTTAACCAAGTTCCCTCCCTATAAAGACTCCCTCAGAACAACCCACATATTTGTTTGTCTCCCATCGGGTGTCGTTGTAGAGAGGAAGCGCTGTATTTTTCTGCAACAGCCAGGTTCTGATAGCCGCCTGTACAAAAGTTTAACTGTAAGTGGATCCTCAAGAGATTTACAAACTTTCTTCAATAAACTGATTTTAAAAAAAAAACATTCTTCAAAAACAGAATTAACCCCATATGAGATTTGTCCTTTTTTTTAAAGAAATATACACAAATGGCAAACATATAGACTGATGGTATATTGTTACAGTGGAGAAAACGTTATTCTTTCCCAATAAACGCGTTTACGCTAAAACTATAATTTCTATTGCAAACAGTTTGGAGCCAAATCAGACGCCGGGTAACCCGGCGTCTGATCAGGCTCCAAACTATTGCCCCTCAGATTACAATAATTAACCCATTCCCCCATAAATACGCCTTTTCACACCTTTTATTTATTCCTCCAATTTAAACTGTCAAGAATATGTACCATAAGAAATATTCTACATCCTAGCCTAGCAGATATTAGCTTAAAGCAGGCTGAAAGTAAAGCAGAATGTGCCTTAAGGCACATTCTGCTATACTTTCAACCTGCTTTAAGTTGTTACCTATCTCAATACTAGAAATAGGCTATGGGGTAATGGGTTAAAATGTCAAAAAGGTAATTTCCTACATTTGAGCGATTTGCGTTTGCGTTTATGCGGGAAAGAATAATGTTTTCTCCACTGTATATGCCTCAAGACAAGCAGTATTTAACAGTGATCATTGTTTGAACATAAGACAAGTTTAAGTCTTTGAGCCCTAGTCCCGCATATAGGCGTCCTTTTCAGACAGTGTACATGTGAATAGTACACTTGTCCTGTGTAAACAGTGAAGACCCAGATCAGAGGGCTCCAAAAGGAGCCCTCTGATCAGGGTCTTCACTGTTTGTCATAATGCCAAACAGTGACAAAAACAACCCTTAAAAGTCAGAAATGGACTAGACTAAAATGGAAACTTGGACTATCCATTTGAAGTTTCAGGGAGGAAAGAGTTAAGCTTCAAGTATCCTTTATATCTACATGTATTATGTTTCATATATCATCTATTATATATCGAAATTAAAGGTGTAAACAGACATATCTATGGGTAATGGGTTAATTAAACACTAAACATCTAACTTTAATCCTATATATGTGGATGGACCAGACACAATTAAGCTTCAAACTACAATTCAACTCTCTCTCAATTTTGAAACAATTTGTACATGGACTTTCATTCAGACTTGCCCAAAGGGCCAATACACATATCCATAATAAAGTATGCAATAGTGTTCCTCTTGGAACAATCGGCTTGAAGCTATGGAGAAGCACTATCCGATTTCAAGCACATAACAAGAATTGGCAATTTGAGTTAAGATTTTGAAATTTATGATCTTCAGTACTTCAGCTTAATGCACTAGTAGCCACAGGCCTGCTTAGAACAATTTTGTTTCCATTTCAATGCTAATGAACCCCTAGCATTGGCAATCCTAAATCGCATATACACCAATAACCCATTTCCCCAATAGATATGCTTTTTTACGCCTCTAATTTATTCCTCCACTTATGAAAATAGTTCCATTTTATATAGTCATGAATATATATCATAAGAAATATTTTCTATATCCTAGGAAATAGTTACTTAAAACAGGTTGAAAGTAAAGCAGAATGCGCCTTAAGGCACATTCTGCTTTACTTTCAACCTGCTTTAAGTGGTAACCAGTCTCTATCTTCAAAACTAAAAACAGGCTATTGGGTAATGGGATAATAAGCTATATTCTATGGTACAGTTTCTTCCTTGACCTTGGATTCTAAACCCTTTCCTCCATACCAGGTAACTTGTTTTCAGTATTGAAGACAGGTAGTTGTTTAAAGCAGGCTGAATGTTAAGCAGAATGCTTCATTAATATGCATTTTTATTATCTTTAATTTATTCATCCACTGAAGAAAATAGTTCCAATTTAGGAATCATGAATATACAGCATGAGCAATGTTTTTCCATATCCTAGCAGATGGTAACTTAAAGCACTGGCTGAAAGTAAAGCAGACTGTTCCTGAAGGCAAATATTTGCTAAAGACATTCAACCAGCTTAAGTGATCACCTGTCTTCAAAACTAGAAACAGACTATCAGGTAAAGGGTTAAAGCATAGCATATTAAAATTTTATCAGTTCCTTTTAATGAATGTAATGGCTATTTTTCCAACAAAGTAACATAATATATCTATATTCTGTGTATCTATATGTATCCACTATGTTGTTATAAACCATTTATCTAAGAGTCATATTGAAGGATAAACCATTGATCCAAGAGTCATATTGAAGGATAACCATCTCCAGGGCTGACTGAGCAGTAGTATTGGGTCAGATATTGCCCATTCATATAACACTTATATATGTCTTTATGGTGTTCTTATATAATACAGCACAAGGAAGCATGAAATTGAACGGCAACATCCTGGAAAGATGCACAGCAAATCATCACTGGCTTCACTTAACTTCATAACCTCATCATGTTATATCTGCATTCACCATTCCCTTCATTATAAAGCATTTTAGTATTTATAACCAATTACCCAATAATTATGCTTTTTTATGTCTTTAATTTATTCCTTTACTCAAGAAAATATGTTCAATAATAAAGTCATGAATATGCACCATTAGATATATTTTTCTATATCCTAGCAGCTAGTACAGTGGAGAATCTGTTATTCTTTCCCAATTAACGCATTTACGCTAAAACTATTATTTGCAGTGCAAACAGTTTGGAGCCAGATCAGACGCCGGGTAACCCGGCGTCTGATCAGGCTCTAAACTGTTTGCCACCAAAATAAACAAGAATTATCAGAATTGTCCAAAAGTTGTTCTTTTCTACGTTTTAGTGCTTTGCGTTTGCGTACGTTTGCGTTTAAACGGGAAAGAATAACAGATTCTCCACTGTAGCTAAAAGTAAAGCAGAATGAGCCTTAAGGCACATTCTGCTTTACATGAGACCTGCATGCAGCTTTAAGAGGTCAACTGTCTTCAAAACTAGAAACAGACTACGTGGCAAAGGGTTAAGGCTGCCTTTAGCTAACATCTGCTAGGATATAGAAAATATTTCTTATGTTGCATATTCATTATCATTTCAATTACATGTAAATGGAATTATTTTCTTCATTGCAGGAATGAATTAAATACGTTAAAAGGCCTATCTATAGAGTAAAGGGTTAAATAGTTTCTCAGAACACAGACTTTGAGTGCACTCTGATTTTCAGACCATATGCATTATACGTGTGACCCTTATTATTGCCAGATGAATTTTAAGTTCAAAACCATTTATTAGATTTACTCTTTACATGCTAAATAAAGCGTCAACATTGGACATCAAAACTGCTGTATGTATACCATGATAAAGTGACTTCTACTTCCCTAATGTTGGGGATGTACAATCAGAATATTTAACAGAATGGATTCTGTTGAGGTGCCGAGTCACTTGGCATTCCATCTGAATCCAAACTGTTTGAAAAAACTCATCAATATACTCTATTAGCATAAGGGAAGAGTTATTATGATTTACCTATGTAAGTAAGCTATATAATTGCTTCATAAATCTTAGTTTGAGCTAAATCTGGCATGCATTTCTGTACAAAGAAACTTGAGCAGCCATAAAGGTTCTTGGATGAGCATATCAAAATTTAGACATTATTTAATATAATCTTTCCCAAAGTCATAAAATATAAAACATAAGTAACAGTCCAGACTGACACGCCATCTCCAGGCATGCAGAGGTAGATGACATCAGGGGCCTGTTTCATAAAACTTTGTACAACAAATGTTGTCTTAAGTCAGATTATAAAAGTCTTAATTGTTATTAATTTCTCCATCTTATCCTGTCTTGTGACATCTCTTTGGAATTGTCTAAAATGAGTTTGCACTCTTTTCTTCAGAATGATACAACTATATTCATAATGGGTAGAGTTTTTTGTATGAATATTCACCAATCTCCAGACAATTTTAATGTGGGTACAATTTGGATGTCTGTACATAATGTGAATATTGTGTCCAAATATTTGGATGTCAAGACTTATAGTATTTTAATTGGCACTCGTCAGAAGATCCTTGCAGAATCTGTAACACTACAAGTTATACAGTTTCTTCACAGTGTACATGAGGATTTTTTCCCGGCTGAGGTAAATCATGTTGCCCGAGCCGTTAGACGATGGTTACTTGATTTTACCAGCCGGGAATAAATCCTCATGTACACTGTGAAGAAACTGTATAACGAATTTATTATATTGCAAAGTTTCCACTGTTCAAACGAAATATTTCGGAATTTGTCGTGTACAGCGCTTATAATAAACTATAACAAAATCGCGCCAAAGCAGATAACGTTAAGCGTAAGTGACGTCATGTTTCTGACTTTGTTATTCATAAGAAAAATGGGCATATTCGGCGTCAAACTTTCCCAGAAATAATGCGACTGTTGAAAAATCCAAACAGCGAATGTTTCTTAGCCGAAATGGAATTAAAACGGAGGATGCATGATTGAATGCACTCAATCCTGTCGAGCAATCGGCCATCTTATTTTCTGCAAAGCAAGACTCAGGGACCTGTCAGCCAATGAAAACAGCTGCATTTCCGAGGACCCTAGCTGTCAGCTCACAGGGTACTTGGGATCACGTCTAGAGCTCGTTGACCAATGAAAAGTAAGGGATTTACTTTGCAGTATAATAAATATGGTTGCTTTGTGCAGGATAAAAACAATGCAAAAAGCTCCTATTGGAGTTTTTTGCATTGTTTCAACCCTGCACAAAGCAGTCACCTGTATTTAGAGATCTCAATACTACTTCAATTAGAGGTCACTTAACACAAGACTGACTGTACATAAGTACTGTAAGAGTACATAAGGATGTGAGACAGAAAGGTGATGTCGGGTCAGTTATGGACAGACACTCAATACATCAGGGTACCTATTAGTGAGGCACTCACTATACCTCTGAAATACATGCATTAGTATGCAGGGACATACTGGCTTATTATGGACAATCGGGAGAATGAAAGAAGACAAGATGACCAAAATTGATCTTATTCTGTTCACAGAAGTTGTTTAACCCATTACCCCATAAATACGCCTTTTTATGCCTTTAATGAAGCAAAATAGTTCAAATTTATACTGTTACAAATAAGAATCATAAGATATAGTTTCTATTTTCTAGCAAAAAAATAGCTTAAGCAGGCTAAAAGTAAAGCAGAATGCACCTTAAGGCACATTCTGCTTTACTTTCAACCTGCTTTAAGTGGTCACCAATCTTGGAAACTAGAAATAGGCTATGGGTTAATGGGTTAACCCTTTACCCCATAAAAACATCTTTTGACATATTTATTCCTCATAGTATACATTTTCCCCTGTATCTATCTTGTCTTGTTATCTTGATATAGAGCCATAGGAAATGTTTCTTACAAATTGACAGGTGGCTGCAACAAGGAGTTGCTTAACTCCATTATAGCATGTTTCTAGTATTGAAGATAGGTGACCACTATCTTAAAGCAGGTTGAAAGTAAAGGAGAATGCACATTAAGGCATATTCTGCTTTACTTTCAGCCTGCTTTAAGCTACCATCAGCTAGGATATAGAAAATATTTCCTATGATACATAATTATTCATGATTGTATAAATTAGAAAAAACTGTTTTCTTCAGTGGAGGAATAAATTAAATATGTTAAAATGAGTATTTATGGAGTAATGGGTTAAAGTAGGAAAAGGATGCAGGAAAAGTTTCCCACTGCCCTCTATCAGGACAAGTGCATTTCTAACAGGTACCAAAGGTATCAAAAAGCCCTTCTATTGTAATAAAATCTTGTCAAAACTCAAATACTATAATCTAAACTTTTACATACCTGCACCAAGCACCCATCAGGAACAGTACATGAAAATAAAAAACAACAACAACAACATTAGCTCAATACTAAGACAAGAGGGCAACAATAAACCTATATTGCTCACCTAGTTATATACTGACATTGAGTCGCAAGAGGGCAACAATTGCCCTATAATGCTCACCTAGTTACTAGAAATTGAAAACAACAAACATTAAGCTCAATATTAAGAAAAGAGGGCAACAGTTATACAATCATGTAATTGTACTGACATTGAGTTGCTGGAAAATAGAAAGCATTAGCTCAATACAATTTTATCCATAAGGTTTGACCTGGCAGTGATCACTTTCTGTAAACTTTCCTTGGTACGCTCGGGAGTTTCCGTATACCTTATTTAGGGCGCAAAATGAGAGAGAAGACTGAACAAATCTAACATTTCCTAACTCATTTCAGCACCAAATCCTACGGTTCATCTCAAAGAGACGTTTCTAATGAGTAGTGACACCATAGGGTTTAATACAGAAATAAAGATTATGTTTTTTGAAATACCCCACTTATCTGGAGCCCTGCGACCGTTGAAGGCAGCTTTATTGGGTTGCATCTCTTTGTAAGTTAAAATCCATACCAAGTCTATGACTGTCATCCTGAGAAGACATGTTTTCAACCGCAATCAAATTAATTAAGATAAACGGTTTCTCCAGTTGGTACAACACCATTTACACACAAAATAAGATTAACCCTTGTATTGCTGCAAACAATTGTAATGACAACTGCAAGCAGTTTGTATCCTAGACAGATGCCAATTAAAGCATTTTGGCATTTCAAATCTGGTTCAAGCTGTTTTAAATCAGAGATTAAATTTCTGAATAAAAGTACATGAAGTTTTGAGCAATTAACTCAAAAATGACCATGTGTCTAACAATCAGCAGCTTGATCAACCATACTCTAGGTACTGTCATTTCCAGATATATTCTCTAATACAATACCAGTATTGACAGTGACAACAAAATATTCTCGAGAACTTATTTTATGGGCAAAAACATGTCCTGTACAGTGGTGAAAGATATATAGGATCTGTCATGAGTCTATCTTTGAGACAAGCTGATCTCAACCAAGTCTAGAATCTAAATGTTACTAAGTGAGCCTTGGGCGACCCCACTCCCCTCCCTCCCCCTCCCCCTCCCCCAACACCTTTTAGGTCACTTAATTTATTCCTCCACTGAACATGTTCCAAAGAAAATAGTTTCTATATCCTAGCAGATGGAAGCTTAAAGCAGGCTGAAAGTAAAGCAGAATGTACCTAAAGGCCCATTCTGCTTTACTTTCAACCTGCTTTATGTGGTCACCTATCATAACAAGAGGGCCTGAAGGCCCTGATATCACTCACCCTTTGTAATGAAGCCTGATAGCTTTACCTTTGAATTTCACCCTTTTTATTCTAAATCCATTCAAGTTTGTCGATCTACTCTAGTATAGTAGAGTACATCAAAGGCAGATAACTAGAACCTAAACAATACTGAAATGAAGCCTTTTTTTAGCATTTCAGTCTATCAAGGGCAGGTAACTATTGCCAAAATGATTAGATTTCAACGATAATTGTACTCCTTCGAGAACTTATAGCCATATACTTTGTGTACAAGTATAATGAAAATCCATTGAAAACTGTAGTTGTAAACACTGTAAATATGGCATTTTCAGCAATTCAAAGGTAGATAACTCTTGATCTATTTGTCCAATTTCAACCATTATAAATTACCCTTTTTCTAACTCTTATGATCATATACAATCTGGGCAAGTTTGAGAGAGCTTGGATAAATATTGTGGCCTGTAGAGTGTAAACACTGTTAAATATGTCATTATTTTCGATGGCCTTCGGCTCTCATATACAAGCATATCACTTCAGTGACCTATTCAAATATCGCTCTTTACAGGTCAAAAACTGACCTGATACCACGTGACTACACCGTATATAAGCACGAGATCTATGTGCGCGTGTCATAGTCATTTTAGCGACCTGTCGCTCGCATAGCTTCTTGAAGAAGCTTCTATACTTATAGGTAAGTGAACACGTGGCTTGAATTGAAATTGTTCGTTTTCTTCTGTGAATTGTTTTTCGAATTATTTTTACGCTTTTAGCGTTAGATATATTGCAGTACAGTTGTTAACTGACTGTTTCTTTTTGTTATTCAGCTCTACATTTATTTTGCCCACACTATATTGTGACTAGTCTTGACGATGTCAAGACGTAAGAGAAGTGGGAAGCAAGACGATGTCTTGTCTTTATCTGACGATAGCTCAGATAGTTTTTCTGGATTCAGTTCCGATAATAACCCCCCGCCTAGGGCCCCGTTAAAGTCGGTGGTTAAAGTAGTCGAAAAAGACAAAAGTACATCTAATCAAAGGTCACGTGACAAAAACAACAATGGCGACGAACACGGTGTTCCTTCGCAAAATTCGTCTGTAGTAGACCTCAATAAGCTAACCCCTGAGGGTATTGAAAACTTAAAAACCGTCCTGGGTTTACAGACACAGTCTCCAGAGGCTAGTAAGTCTGACAGTTTGTCATTTTACTCTGATTCTGAGCTTGATTTTGAAGACGAGAGTGTTTCTCATGAAAATTCTAACACAGCACAAACGTCCGCCAGTGGTGGTAGGATTTCAAGTAATATTGAAACTTCATTATTTGAGGACAATGACGAAAGTCATATCTCAGACGATGACACGTGGCCTCAAGCTAAGCTAAAGGCACCCGAAAGAGGTGACCCTATTTCTGAAACATTAGCTAAATTGATTAATGATTCGTGCACACAAGTGTGTTCAGTGAATGAAACTATAACAAAATACAAGGTCCCTTCCAATTGTGACTATTTATTGGCTCCCAAAGTGAATGATGAGATTTGGGGGGACTTAGTAAAGCAACGTAGGGTCCAAACTACGGACAGGCTCCTTAGGGATACTCAAAATCTGTTGACGGCTGGTATGATTCCAGTTTTGTCTATGGCCAAATTGCTTAAGCCTTACATAGGGAAAATCCCAGAGGTGAAAACCCTCATTGCTGATTCTTTAACATTACTGGGTCAAGTTCAAATGAACTTGAGTCTAAGAAGAAGGTTTTTACTCAGACCTTTCCTGAGACAGAAATACACTGGCATTTGCAATGCAAACACCCCGATTACTACCTTCCTATTTGGGGATGACGTATCTAAAGAATTAAAAAAATGTGAAACAAGTGTCAGAGTTGGAAAGTTTTCAAATTCCAATTACAATCCCACTTCTCTTGGTCCAATTAGGGGCAGACGAGGAAGATGGAGAGGTAGAGCTACTCCATATGGCCGTGGAGGTTACGGAGGATACAGAACTAATCGCCAACCTCCAAATTCGTATGGGCAGTTCGGATACAGACATGATTTTTCCAGACACCCAAAAAGGGCAGCATCGGCAACAGCAACGACAGCCGGCCCAAACTGAGAGCTTCCCTTCCGACGAAGGTAAGACAAAGCAATTCCATGAGATTACGCTCATGTTTTGATGAGTGGAAAAAGTTGACATCGGACAACTGGGTTCTTAAAACCGTTCAAGGATACAAAATTGTATTTGATGATCCGCCAATTCAAAAGAAATATCCAAATAAAATAGCTTTTTCAGAATCTGAGAAAAAATTGGTAGACAACGAAGTAGATAGCATGTTAAAAAACGGTGCTATTATCAAATCTTGTCATGAACCAAATGAATTTATATCTAAATTATTTCTTGTTCCTAAACCAAATGGAGAATTTAGACCAATCATTAATTTAAGCAAAATGAATGAATTTGTTCATTATGAAAAATTCAAACAAGAAACTTTTACTTTTGTTTTAGAACTTGTGCAGCCAAATGATTATTTCACCAGCCTTGACCTGAAAAAAGCGTATTGGTCTATTCCTATTGACGAAGATTTTTTCAAATATCTCAAATTTGAATGGCGAGATCAATTATACAGTTTTGTGTGTCTCTGTTTTGGCCTAAGTTCAGCTCCATATTGTTTTACAAAAGTACTAAAACCAGTGTACAGTTTCTTCAGAAAAATGGGCATTAGATGTGCATATTATATAGATGACAGCATTAATATGCATGGTGATTTTAAACTTTGTTTAAACAATATGGAGTTGATGAATGACAAATTGGAGACTCTTGGTTTCATTGTTAATGAAGAAAAGTCTGTGAAATTTCCAACTCAAAGAATTACCTATTTCGGTTACATAATTGACTCGGTTTTGTTTATGGTCTTCCTACCTGAAAAGAAAATTCAAAAGTTGAAGAAATTCGCTAGGCAACTGTTAACTAGCAGTCGGATTAAGATCCGTGATTTGGCCTCTTTCATTGGACAGATTATAAACACTTTCTTTGCCGTTTTAGAAGGGCCTCTTCATTATAGAACATTGGAAAGATGTAAAGTACAAGCATTACGCATTTCCCCAAATTTTGAGTCAATTATGAAGCTTGATCTAGAGGCACATACACAGATTCAATGGTGGTTGCAAAATATTGATTCTAAAAATGGTAAGAAAATTCGACCAGATCGTATTTCTTTAACAGTACAAACTGATGCATCTTCTCATGGCTATGGCTCATTTTTTGTTGACAAAAAACTGTCTGCAGGTGGCCGTTGGTCGTATGAAGAATCCTTGTTTCATATCAATTATCTAGAGTTACTTGCCATTTTCTTTGCCTTGAAAACCTGGTTTTTTGATTCCAAAGCTGTTCATCTAGCAATCCAGAGTGATAATACCACTGCAATCTCATACATAAACAATATGGGTGGAATGCATTCAGAAAGTATGGATGTCTTGGCAAGACAGATATGGGAATGGTGTATAGAAAGAGACATTTTTATCACAGCATTCCATTTACCAGGAGTTGACAATATTCTGGCTGATAATTGTTCTAGAGTATTTTCTGATACTACTGAATGGAAACTCAAAACTGAAATTACGAGAAGGATTTTTTCTCACTTTTTTCACCCGAATATAGATCTTTTTGCATCTCGCTTGAATAAGCAATTGGGAAAGTATGTGTCATGGACACCAGATCCAGATGCTATATGTACCAATGCTTTTCTTCTTAATTGGTCAGATTGGAAACCGTACATTTTTCCCCCTTTCCGATTAATTGGGATGATTTTAAATAAAATCAAGGAAGATGAAGTTCATGAGGCTTTATTGATATGTCCTTTGTGGATAAATCAATCGTGGTATCCACTGTTTTTAGAGTCTCTTGTTTCTGTTCCTGTCAGGTTACCTCGACACAAAGACCTTTTGACTCTTCCGCACAATGGAAACAGACATCCAATGGGAAAGACGCTTCAGCTGATTGGTGCAGTCGTATCGGGCAAACTCTCCAGGATCGCGGAATTCCGGAACTGGCTATCAACACAGTCTTCAAAAGTTGGCGTCCAGGGACAAGGAAACAGTATACAGGAGCGTGGACGCGATGGCATATGTGGTGTGGTCTCAGGTTATGCGATCCCATTAAACCGCTTGAAACTGATATAATATCATTTTTGACTTATCTAAAACAAATTAATAAATCCTTTAGTGTGATTAGTTCACATAAATCCGTTATTCTGGAGACTGTCAAGATTTTGAATACTAGTTTGCCTTTTGACATTAACACTTTAAATAGATTTATGAAAGGCTTACATAAAGATTTGCCTCCCAAACCTAGATATTCATCTACATGGAGTGTTAAAAGGGTTTTCGATCTTATTTCAACATGGATGCCCGTTGATTCCTTGTGTCTGAAGTTATTGACATATAAACTTGTGTCTTTGGTGGCCTTGTGTACAGCGGCTAGGGCTCAGACGTTAAAGTCTTTAAATCTTGACCAGTTACATATGGAAGAAGACTATGTGTTTTTTGATTGTGGTGATAAGTTGAAGAGTTCAAAACCAGGACAGAACTTTGTGTTACAGATGAAAGCTTATGACAATACAAGCTTATGTCCAATACAAACTTTGAAACATTATCTTAAATGTACTAGTAATCTAAGGAAAGATAGACAATTATTTGTTTCTTTTAAAAGTTACAAAGCTGTACCAACTAGTACTTTAGCACGATGGTTGAAAGATGTTCTTTTGTTAGCAGGAATTGATACAAAAGTGTTTAAAGCTCATTCTTTCCGTGGAGCTTCATCTTCTGCTGCTGCTCATGCAGGTTGCAAAATGTCAGACATTTTAAAGACTGCTAATTGGTCTTCTTCTAAGAACTTTCATAAATTTTACTATAGAGATGTCAAAGATTCTGTTAACAAGAACAATTTTCAAGATTGTGTTTTGGGACATCGGTAGTTTTTTGTTTGAATTACTTAAGTGTTTAGTGACCGAAGTGTTCAAGTAGTGACTGAAGTGTTCAAGTAGTGACTGAAGTGTTCATTATTATTATACTTTATGAGACAGGGAGTTTAGTATGGTATACATAATATGTTTCTTTCTTTGACCATGATATGGTATTTGACATGAGTCTGAAACTTGATGTAATAAGATTACATTATCATATGGATATATCTCAGTTTACGTTGTCGTACTTTAAAGATGCTTGTATATGAGAGCCGAAGGCCATCAAAAATAATGGACCCCCCATCCAAACATTTTGTGCAGGATGGGGGGCATTATTGGAGAATGGCCGGAGGCCGAAATATACAAGCACCCTCCCTTTCCCAACCCTTGCGTTGTACATCAGAGCATCCTGTTTTTATTTTAAGTTTAACATTCATGATTGTTTTTATGGATAATAGTTGGTTGATAATCTAAATTTTGCTTTATAAATAGCTTGATTTTCTCTTGAGCTAGTATGTTTTTTCTAACATCTATATGAATTTAATTTTCGATGTTTTACTTTTATGGATGGTTTGATGGACCACGACAACATAAACTACTTTAAAACTTATGACACGCGCACATAGATCTCGTGCTTATATACGGTGTAGTCACGTGGTATCAGGTCAGTTTTTGACCTGTAAAGAGCGATATTTGCATAGGTCACTGAAGTGATATGCTTGTATATTTCGGCCTCCGGCCATTCTCCAATAATGCCCCCCATCCTGCACAAAATGTTTGGATGGGGGGTCCATTTTCAGCAATTCAAAGGTAGATAACTCTTGACCTATTGATCTGATTACAACCATAATTGAGCTCATTCATAGTCTTATAATAATATACAATCTGGGCAAGTTATAGAAAGATTGGGTAAAATTTGTGGCCTCTAGAGTGTAAATACCCTTAAATATGGCATTTTCAGCAATTCAAAGATAGATAACTCATGACCTAATTGTCTGATTTCAGCCATAATCGAACTCATCCAAACTCTTATAGTCATATACAATCTGAGCAAGTTTGAGATAGATTGGATAAAAGTTGTGAACTCTAGAATGTAAACACCATTAAATATGGCATATTCAGCAGTTCAAAGGTAGATAACTCTTGATCTATTTGTCTGATTTCAACCAAAATCTAACTCATCCGAACTCTTATGGTGATATACAATCTGAGCAAGTTATAGAAAGATTGGGTAAATATTGTGGCCTCTAGAGTGTAAACACTGATAAATATGGCATTTTCAGCAATTCAAAGGTTGATAACTCATGACCTAATTGTCCGATTTCAGCCATAATGGAACTCATCCAAACTCTTATGGCAATATACCATCTGAGCAAGTTTGAGAAAGATTGGATATATATTGTGGCCTCTAGAGTGTAAACACTAAATTTGTTGACGTCGCACGATGGACGACGCACGCCGGACATTCAAGGATAGCAAAAGCTCACCCTGAGCTAGCTCAAGTGAGCTAAAAACTAGAAACAGGCTATGGGATAATGGGTTAATACATTTTGCCAATCAATATCAGAATTTCAGTAGCGGCGTGTGCCAGGCTTGTTCTATGCAGATGACATAAAAATTATATCAGCTTAGTTTGACAATATCATGGCCAATTGGCTGTCTTTACTTCCAATACTTATCTAGAAACATACACTGATGGTAATTCAGATATTTGAAAACCTCAGTATAATTGACTATAATGGAGATGGCTGCTTGCAGTTCTCACAGTTGTAACTCTTTAGTTATCGTTTCTGATGGATCAATTACTTCAATACAAAACAAATCCAACACCAGTTATTGTGGTGAGTTATTGCTACGGTTTTATTGGCTCAGAATTCATAACAAATTGCACACAGCATGCAATGATAACAGGTCTGATAAGCCTTTTGCTCATGTCTCTGTTTACTTTGATAGTAATGATTTTGTAATCAGCCAGACTTAAAACTGTAATTTGTATAACAGTGTCTCAAGTTTTATTCCATGATAAGGCACTTTTCATTCAATTAAAAATGCAAATACAGAGTAATCTCCCTTTATTCTGTTTTCAGTCGGCAATTAAAAACACAGGTAACTGAAACAATCAATTGTGTAACGACAGAGCAATTCTTAGAATATTGGATACAGTCACACTTGTGTAAACTCTTTCAACACTAAGCAACTCTTGTAGGTTGTAAGGTTCCCTTGTGGATCTATTTAGTTACCATCTGAGTCTACAGTTTACATAATTATGTAATGAGTATACCTAGACAGGGCCATGGTGTTGAAAGAGTTAAGCAAGATCTCGACACTTGTCACTGAAGAAGCATGGAGACATGGAACTACTTAATGTAGAACAAAATAAGCTACAAAATAATAGCCCATTTATAAATAACCACATAAATGGATTATTCAATGCTTACCAGGTAGATATTGGATGAGTCCATTTCTCATTGCAGGGTAGCCAGTGGTCTAAATTTTAATTTTCACATTATTTTTTATAGAAATTTCTGTAAGCAAAGAGTGAAGTTTCAGATCAGACATCACATTTCGCATTATGCAGTCAGGGCTGCCATTTCTCTGGATTTTTCCTAAATCTCCGGATTTTCCCCCAGTGCATGGTAGCTTAAAGCAGACTGAAAGTAAAGAAGAATGCGCCCTCAGGCGCATTCTGCTTTACTTACAGCCTGCTTTAAGTAGTCATGTGTCAACAAAACTAGAAACAGGCGACTGGGTAAAGGTACGATTCGTAAAATCGCACTTGAAAAATGCAAATTTGGAAATCTTAGGATTTTTCATGTCAAATTATGGTAGCCCTGTGCAGTGTCTGATCCGAGTCTGATCAGGGTCTGCATTGTTTATCTTTTTGAAGTGTAACAAACCAAAGTTATTGAGACTTACTTGCAAAATTAGAATTGTGCATTTGATGTTTCAAAGGTCAGTAATTAAGTTGGGATCAAGTTGTTTAACCCTTTACCTGATAGCATTGTTTCTAGTATTGAAGATATGTGACTACTTCAAGCAGGTTGAAAGTAAAGCGGAATGCGCCATAAGGCGCATTCTGCTTTACTTTCAGCCTGCTTTAAGCTATTAACTGCTAGAATAAGGTAAGTATTAAATATGACACATATTCATTACGGTATAATTTGGAACTATTTTCTTCAGCGGATGAATAAAAAGAATGTGCTAAAAGTCGCTTCTATAAGGGAAAGGGTTAAGAATGATCAAAGACACCTAAGCTTAAATACGTCAGCCATAGATTTCCAAAAGATATTTTGCCCCAAATACCATCATAATCAGCTCAAGTAACACACTTGCTAGATGACAATAAACCTAGGACACAAGACTGAAGACAGCATGAAAAAGAAGTAATCTTCTGTTATGCTGATGAGTTTTACAGAAAATGAAAAACTACGAGCATGTGTAGCACATCATAAGACATAAATATTTTTATTTCTGATATAATACATCAGAAAAGTGTTATATACACCAAGCCATTGTAATCATCTTGCCATATTGTGAAAAATGCCTTCAAATAAACCATTCCTAAATTAATATTGCTTCAGCAACCCATCTTTTAGGTCAGGAAGAGTTATTGCTGTACTGATTGTAATCTCTCTCATCTTAACGCTTTGAACCCTAATCCCGCCTATATGCGTCCTTTTCAAACAGTGTACATGTGAGTAGTACACTTGTCCTATGCAAACAGTGTAGACCCAGATCAGAGGGCTCCGAAAGAAGCCCTCTGATCAGGGTCTTCACTGTTTGTCATAATGCCAAACATTGACAAAAACAACCCTTAAAAGTCAGAAATGGACTAGACTTAGATGGAAACTGGAATTATTCATTGAAAGTTTTAGGGAGGAAAGAGTTAACAGAAAAGAACAGGGTCCATGCTTATAAAGTGGTTGAGTTGAATCCGAAATTGTTCTCAAGCATTTGATTTGTCAGATTTGAGCCTAGGCTCAAATCTGACCAATCAAATGCTTGAGAACCAATTCAGACTCAACTCAAACGCTTTATAAGCACTGGGCCTGAACAGAATAGAGCAAAACAGAACAGAAAGGCAATAAGTAGGAAAAGAACAGAATTTTTATTTCAAAGGATTTTTTGAGAAGGATTTCCCAAATCATCTCAAATCAAATTGCTTTTGTACATAAATGTTGAAATAGCAAGTAAACATAATATTGGTCCAACTTTTGAGTTATGTTTTTATCTTTTAACTCATTACCCCATAAATACGCCTTTTATTTATTCTTCCACTGAAGAAAATAATTTCAGTTTGTACTGTCAAGAATATGTACCACAACAATTTCTATATTCAAGCAGATGGTAGCTTCAAGCAGGCTGAAAGTAAAGCATTATAATGTGCCTTAAGGTCAACTATCTTCAATACTCGAAACAGGCTATGGGGTATAATGGGTTAGATTAACCATATGCTCATGAATAAAGCTTGTGTTCTGTGTTCCAGACAGATCATGGTTAAAGCATGTAAAAAGGGAAAGCTTTTGTAGGAGCTTTGAGTTTTCTTTCAGCCTACTTAAAGAAATCAGCAATCACAATACAGAAGTTTTCAATGCCTCTGTATCAAAGCATGGTTCATTGTGATTTCATAGGTATGGAACCAATATAATTATAAGCAATGAAAAACATTCAATTTTCAAATCGTAAGTTTCCTTAAACTTAAACTAACTTGCAAAAAATTAAAATTTTAAATTAATAAATGATCATTTTACCATGGTCGACCATGGTAATACTATGCCCTGAAAATGTTATTTTGATTTTTTTTATCATGGTTGTCAAAACATTTTTTTATTGTAGACCATGATCAACCATGATTGTACCAGTGATTCTCTTTTACCATGGTCAGCCATAGTTAACCATATGGTCTAAACCATGTTTAATTGGTGGTATTTGATAGTCCATGATGATAAACATGGATGACCATCAAAATACATGGACGACCAAGGTGACCATGGCTATCATTTTGCCTGAATATTACTGATGAACTGTTAAAGCGACGTAAAATCATAAAAAATCCAAATCTTTGCACCCTAGCAGTGGAATTGTTATTAAAGGTGAAAGCAGTTTGGATCCTGATGAAACACCACATTACTCGGTGTCACATCAGAATCCAAACTGTCTGACACACTGACCCAAATTTAGAAAAAAAAGTTTGTTTTTTTTTCTTTTTAGAACATTTAAGAGCAGAGAGCAATCATTGCAGACAAATAATTACCCAGCATAAGAGTTAAAACACCTTGTCCACTGTACATTATAATGAACTCGGACACTATAAGCCAAGATATAATTTCCCAAACAAAAACCTATTTCTATGGTAGCGATAAAGCATCTGAATTCAATAGTATCACTTTGCTAAATTGGCTCTGGGACTTAAATAGTTCTTTCGATTTGTAAACCTAATAACAAGGATGGTAGAAAATGAGTTAACTGCTCCAAATTTATGTACATTGCTTGTAGAAAACTGTAAAATACAGAGAGTAATTAACCAAAGCTTCTGGCTTCAGTTCTGCTACTATTGCTATAAGGATGTATATAAGGTATGTTCCACTATGAGCCAGGCGAGATCTCAAGTGTAGAAACAGTACACCTGAAACTTTGAATAGACAATTCCAGCTCCAATTAACCCATAGCATAATTTTTGTTTGGAATACAGGTAACCACTTAAAGCAGGTTGAAAGTAAAGCAGAATGCACCTTAAGACGCATTCTGCTTTACTTTCAGCCTGCTTTAAGCTATTACCTGCTAGGATATAGAAAGTATTTCTTACGATACATAATTATTCATGTCTATATATAATGAGAACTTGTTTCTTCAGTGGATGAATAAATTATTGGCATAAAAAGGCGTATTTATGGGGTAATGGGTTAAGTTTTAGTCCATTTATGATTATTTATGGATGTTTTGTGTCAAAATGACAAACCATACTGATCAGAGAGCTCTTTTAGGAGCTATCTACTTGAACTATTTCTTATTATATACATATTCATGACTGTAAAATGTTAAATTATAATTTTCTTTAGTGAAAGAATAAATTAAAAGTGTTAAAATGCAAAGGGGTAATGGGTTAAGCCACCATCTGCTAGGATAGAGAAACCATTTTAGTGGTGCATATTCATGCCTGTATACAATTTGGAACTTTTTTCTTCAATGGAGGACTAAATTAACCCTTTGAACCCTAGTCCCGCATATAGGCATCCTTTTCAAACAGTGTACATGTGAATAGTACACTTGCCCTGTGCAAACAGTGAAGACCCAGATCAGAGGGCTCCGAAAGGAGCCCTCTGATCAGGGTCTTCACTGTTTGTCATAAAGCCAAACATTGACAAAAACAATCCTTATAAGTCAGAAATGGACTAGACTAAAATGGAAACTGGAATTGTCCATTTAAAGTTTCAGGGAGGAAATGGTTAAAGGTATAATAAGGTGTATCTGTTGGGTAATGGATAAGGAAGACTCAATGGTGCTGGACACATTAGACTTTGGTTAAATAAATACACTGCCCAGTATTCAATGATGACCCTGCAATTAAGCCAGGAGTGAGACATAAAGGTCCTAGGGGCAGCAGACATGGGTCAATTATGGCCAGACACTAAATACATTATGGGCTTATTAATGATGACTGTATCCACGATGCCATATATGCTACAATACAGCTAGGCTCCACATTCATTCTGCTATTGGAGTATACATGTATTTAAACTTTTTGAAAACAGTGTAGTCCCAGATAAGACAGCCCCTGAAAGTAAAGAACAGTTTTAAAACACATACCTCTGCTCCTGTATCTTGAGAACCCATAAAGATAATCAATTTAAATGCAATTAGGAGCTACCTTGAAGGAGCATTAAGAAATGAGTTGTCAGAGAGACAACACATTTGAACTTAAAAGCAGACTCAGGTCAAGGTCACAGAGGTCAAGGTTTCTGTGTGCATGGAAAGGTCTTGTCCATATACATATGCAAACCAAATATTAAAGTAATATCCCAAGGAACATAGGAATTTTTCAATACCTAAACACAGATTTCGAAACCTAAATATGGGCCCTAAATTCCAGGTCAAGGTCACCTAAGGGTCAAACTTTTTGCATGCAAGGAAAGGTCTTGTCCATATACAAGTCATATGCACCGGAATATCTCAATGGACATAGGAGTTATAGGCATTTTGAGAAACCTAATCGATGCATAACAGATATGAAATCAATATCTCCAGGGAAGTGGGAGTTATAAGCTTTTTCTGAAACCTTAACGCAGATTTCAAAACCTAAATGCTGGCCCTAAATTGAGGTCAAGGTCACTAAGCTGAACATTTTAGTATGCATGAAAAGGTATTGTCAATAAACACATACATGCCAAATATCAAAGGAATATCTCAATGAACATATGAGATATAGGCATTTTTCATAACCTAAGCACAGATTAAGAAACCTAAATGCAGGCTTTAAGTTCAAGGTCAAGGTCACATGGGTCAGATTTTTTGTGTGCATAGAAAGGTCTTGTCTACATACACACAATGCCGATGCCAATGACCGGGTGACAACATAGTGACACAGACAAGCTAATAAGGTATGTGATAACTGTTTGTATTCGTTTCTTTTAAAAATATACTATTTTTCAAAGTTTCACCATAATACCCCACTTTTTGAGGTCTCTTGATGACAACAGTATGTTTACAACAGGAAAAGCCTTTATTTGTAAGCAGGTCACACATGCTATATCAAGCACTTTTCTGATGCCTCTGTCAGTTCTTAAAGTGTAGGAATAGAGGATATAGAAACAAGGGCCACCATGGCCCTAAATCGCTCACCTGGTACACCATGTAAACTTAACCTATAGTGACCCAGATTATGACTGGACATGACCCACAAACAGATTTTTCTATAATTTGACCTAGTGACCTAGTTTTTGACCAGACACAATCCACATTTGATTTTGATCTAGATTTGATGTTGGCAAACATTCTGAAAATATTTCATTCAGATCTAACGAGGGTTACCACTGTTTTTCTTTGATTTGGCCTAGTGACCTGGTTTTTTACCCGACATGACCCATATTCCAACTTGACCTAGATATCAATTGGGCAAACATTCTAAGTTGCATTAAAATCTAATTAGATTTGTAGCTTCTAGAGTGTTAACAAGGTTTTTCTAAGATTTGACCTTGTGACCTAGTTTTTGACCGGACATGACCCACATCCGAACTTGACCTAGATATCAATAAGGCAAACATTCTGACAAAGTTTCATTAAGATCAATTGAGATTTGTAGGCTCAATAGTGTTAACAAGGTTTTTCTATGATTTGATCTTAGTGACCTAGTTTTTGACTTGACATGACCCACATTCGAACTTAACCTAGATATCAATAAGGCAAACATTTTGACCAAGTTTCATAAAGATCCATTGAGATTTGTAGCCTCTAGAGTGTTAACAAGGTTTTTTCTATGATTTGACCTAGTGACCTAGTTTTTAAACCGGACATGACCCACATTCAAACTTGACCTAGATATCAATGAGGCAAACATTCTGACAAAGTTTCATTAAGATCAATTGAGATTTGTAGGCTCAAGAGTGTTAACAAGGTTTTTCTATGATTTGACCTAGTGACCTAGTTTTTGACCTGACATGACCCACATTCGAACTTAACCTAGATGTCAATGAGGCAAACATTTTGACTAAGTTTCATAAAGATCCATTGAGATTTGTAGCCTCTAGAGTGTTGACAAGGTTTTTTCTATGATTTGACCTAGTAACCTAGTTTTTGACCGGACATGACCCACATTCAAACTTGACCTAGATATCAATAAGGCAAACATTCTGACAAAGATTCATTAAGACCAATTGAGATTTGTAGGCTCAAGAGTGTTAACAAGGTTTTTCTATGATTTGACCTAGTTTTTGACCTGACATGACCCACATTCGAACTTGACCTAGATATTAATGAGGCAAACATTCTGACCAAGTTTCATAAAGATCCATTGAGATTTGTAGCCTCTAGAGTGTTTACACAGTTTTTATATGATTTGACCTAGTGACCTAGTTTTTGACTGGACATGACCTACATTCGAACTTGACCTAGATTTCATCAAGACAAACATTGTCATGACGTTTCATGAAGATCGGATGAAATTTGTAGGCGCTAGAGTGTTAACGAACAATTGTGGACGGATGGACAACGGACATTCAGCGATCCTAAACGCTCACCTTGGCACTTCGTGCCAGGTGAGCTAAAAAGCATTTTCAAGAAGACAACTATATTTTAGATGGGATAACTTTCTCAGCAACAGAAGAGTTAAAACTCCATTCAATATGAACAAATATCTGAACTAGTACATTCCATAAAAATAAAATTACGAAAGTTTTCCCAAGGAATGAGTGTAGAATGGATCATGTCTGATAGATCCTGTAAGAAACAGAGCAGACCCTGATAAGGATTAAGCATACAGTTTTTATTCTAAATTTTATACAAAACTGCTTGGCTCACAGAAAGCATTAATTTATTGTCTTAGAATTAAAACTGTAGAGCGGTAAATTTCCTCTTTGTCTAGACATCGAGATTGATGTGTAATCTGTAAACAGCCAAATCAAATATGCGTCAATTGTTTAATTTACAATTGTAGACACCAGTCATTCCTCATTTCAGGCTATTCCACTAAAGTCTTGTATTCATATATATGTATATACATGTAACATATGATTTAAAAAATATATGATTGGGTCTCCAGCAAAACCTGCTATATTGACAAAATTTTCGATTTTCCGATTGTTGCTGTTTGTTCAAGAATAGGGTGTTAGAAATACAGAACAAAAAGAATTTTGGTGATATCTCAATTTTTAATGAAATTACAGCTAATTTAGTATCTGCCCTAGCAATGAAACATTGTCACGCGAGTGCTTAATTTGACTTTTAAAAAGTGGTCCAGAAACAGTATTTTAAGAACCAACAAGGCCTACAGTATGCACTTTTCCTTCCAATTAAGACATAAGCTTCAATTGAATAAACATATAAAACTTATTTGGAATGAATTATGGAGAAAAGAAAAGTCTGTTACAGTTCAGTTACCATAGTAACGCAATCCTAAAAAGGACACAAATCTCAGTTTCTGTATGTATTTTGAGGACACTTAACGTCCTGATAGACATGGCGAACACATAGCCTCACAATATTAAAAAGGTACTTCTGGCGAGCGGTAGATATTCCTGCAGGCTGTAGCACGTGCGGCAGACGCTCGTGGGGGAAATCGACGTCACGTGACCTCAGAATATCATATCTTCTCTCATCAACGTCATCACTCTCTTTCACAAGAACGACGTCAGACTGGTCCTGTTGAAGTGGAAATACTGATATTTCCTGAAAGTAAAATAGACAAATGTTTTATTAGATCTATATAATTTGCCTCAGAATGTTTGTTCACCCTTTCTTCAATAAAGATTTACTCAAGGTTCCACCTAATTACATGTAACTGAATTTCACTTACATGCATGAAAGTGAAAATTCAATAATTATGTAGCCCTGTAGTATAGATCTAGTATAATAATAAGCCAACATTTACTGATCCCTATTAAACATCTCCTATAGGAACATACTTTCTCATCTGAGAATTTTCTTTTTGCAAAAGCGTCAAAAGATTGATATGTGGAAAAAATGCTAAACTTACGTTATCAATAATTTGAATATTTAAATTTATAAGGCTCGATCAAAAGCATCTTAATAAAGAAGTGTCTAATGTATATGGTATTGTGCTGGTGTTGCTCTTGCTTTATTTATAGAAATAAACAAACAGTATAAGTAAACTATTCATAAAACAGACAGGGGCTTGGCAGACGATACGCAATCACGCACGTGCGTAACATCAATAGGAAAAAAGAAATATCAAACATGGCCAAAAAGTGACATTAAAATTTAAAACATGTAGCGTGAGGATTGGGTGGGTGGGGGTGTTTAGACCTTAATGTCTTAAGTCTAAATCACTCTAAACACGCTTCAGAGCTCAACATTTCAGTTCTAATTCGTGGGAGGTTTCCAGACCCCCCCCCCTCCCGAAACCAACATTCATCAATTTCAAGTTTCAGAAACTCAAAAAGTTAGTAACTACAAAGTCGGCAGCCTAAAGCCTATGGTGCTACATGTACCTCTTGTACGCCTAAAATTAAAATAGTTTTATATATACAACGGAGCTTTGATCAAAATTGATTCCCCACTGTCAGATAAAATTTATTTCTTAGGAGGATACAATAATCTGAAAAACTTAATCATTGTAGATCTAGACCCATGTAATGTGGACTAGATCTAGATCTAGGTCTAAACGCAAAATTTGAATTAAAAAAACAACACAGCTTATAGATTTAAAACTTTGCGAGGGTTTGTCTCTGCCTAGTTTCGACCCCTATGACGACATACTGGGCCATCACACTTTACATGTAGAATCTCTCATTATTCTATATGTAGCAGCCAGGGTTGAGTTTTTATGATTAAATGCTGAGAGATGTGTGGTATGTATCTCAGTCGGGAGAGCACTTGCCCTGTAAGGAAGGGGTCCCGGGTTCGAGTCCAGATAGGGCTTTGCTATTTTCTCACCAGGTTTCATTTGGCGCCCATTGTGGTTTCTGTGACTGTATGGGCTCCGAGTTCAAACCCCCGGTCGTTCTCATACCCATATAGAAATTTGCGACGAATTTCAAGTTGTCGGTGGAGTATGTCACAGTGTGTAGATTAATCATCACATGTATGGCCTTGCTGTACAAGCGCGTTTTTATGGTGACGTGATAGAGTTCATGACTGGTCTGCGAACCTTGCGACCCGGATTCAATCCCGGGTCGGTGTGGGTGTTTCGTTATAAAAACACCTGGTTTGTAATATAACCTTAATAAATCTTAACACACCTATTGTTTTAGGGGCTTCTTTTTGTTTTCGTTAAAAAACACAACAGATCTACCCCCAATAAGCACTTTAATACTGTACGCAGATCTGATTGAAAAGACTTCCCGACAGGTCGAAACAAACGGGTAGGTTGGATCTACGTAAACATGCATTTACAGCATTTTTGTTCGAAATGTCATTAGTCCACTATGTTTACAGTTAGAGACAGCGAGCTATTTTTAGACTTCAGGCACTGATCTGAGGACGGCACTCATCAAAAATTATCTTGTCGTCACAGGGGTTCATTGATGAGACTAAAATGTCATGAACTTTGAAAGCTTGATGGAAATTCTTATTGAGCTGAGAAAACACAAACAATAAGCAATGTATGCTAGGGTAACTATGTAGATTCTACATGTAGGCCTACAACGTTATTATTTACGAATCAAAACATTGAAATGTCGTTAGCTAAAAATGGCGCGGTCACGAATGATATTGATAGAGATCTAAACTAGATCTTATCCAGCGAAAAGATGAGAGAAAATATAGTTATATTGCAATACATAATTGAAGATACGTACCTCGATATCTTTATCCATCGCTAACAGAGAATCTGGAACTTCTTGATCACGAAAGGTTAAAATTTACTTTGTTTTTAAACACATATGTCATGTGTAAGTTTTGATCATGATGTAAAATTCTGACGTCATGTTTAATCGGGAATTCCCAACGTCATAACCGATGTCATTATAGCAGGTTTTCCTGGAGAACGGCTCATATACATATATTCAGGGCTCCAGATAAGGGGAGTATTAAAAAAAGATATCTTAATTTCTGCTTTAAACCCTATGGTCTATGGTGTCACTACTCAATAGAATAGTCTCGAAGAGATGATTCTAATGAGTAGTGACACCATAGGATTTGGTGCTGAAATGAGTGAAAAATGCTGGATTTGTTCAGTTTACTCCCTCTTATCTGGAGCCCTGTATACTTGAGCATTGCTATAATAAGGCAGATCTACTTTTTTACATAGCAAAAAGCTTTTTGTATATATGCTAAAACAATATAATTTTATTATGTGGTTGAGAACATTTTAAAGGATTCACATGTGTCATGATAATAGCATTTAGTTTCTTCTTAACTCTTTGCATGCTGGGTAATTTTTATCGTCTGCAACAATTAGTCGTCTGCTAACTTTTTTTTAGAGAGAATTTTCAAAATTTATTTTCAAAACAGGGTCAGATTGTCAAACAGTTTGGATCCTGATGAGACGCCGCATTATGCGGCGTCTCATCTGGATCCAAACTGTTTGCAAAGGCAGTGACTGTGGCAGATATATATATATTCACGGCTAGCATGCAAAGAGTTAATAACTGTTTAATCGTAAGTTTAACATCTTTAAATCCAGCATTTTGTTGGTATACAAAATGACTGTATCAGTTTCAGAGTTTAGTTCAGACATAATATTCAATAGACGAAAGTTGTTCAGTGTTGAAGAAGGGTTAAATGGCTATTAATATAACCAGAATTACTCCTATTGTCATTATAACCTTACATTAGAGAAACACAGAGATATGTTGATACTACTGCCTGACAGTGCAATAGCAGCAGGTCATACACTGTGTGTCTGTTATACTTTTACAGCGGAGCTGTCTACACCTGTGAAAAGTGTTCAAGATTTTAAGAATGTTCATGAACGTTAAATGGCCGCTTCTAGAAGTTCAAAAATTTCTGTAAACATTCTAGAAAAGGAGTTCAAGAACTTTTGTAATTCTAGAACAATGGTTCTAAAACCATAAAATTTCTAGATTTTTTCTAGAATTTTTGCAGAAAGTTCACGAATGTTAAATGGCAGCTTCTAGAATTGTTCATGAATATTCAAGAAATTATTCTGGAATAATTCAATACCATTCTACAGGGGTAACTTCTCTTTGGACCAACATTTTCACATTTTCAACTAATCAATCGTGTATTTCGATCTCTGTACCAGGTTTGGTTAAGATCAATCCAGAAATGGAATTATTGCAGCTGGAATACACTTTTCTGCTTTAGTTTCAACCTGCTTTAAGCGGTAATCTATTCCCAAATTAAGTGGTCACATGTTTTCAACACTAGAAAAAAGACTATGGACTGTGTAGTAAAGGGTTAAGAAGTAAAGGGCCACTAGGGTTTCCCATAAGTTTTGACATAGATGTCAAACTTTTATGAATAGTCGGAAGAGCGAGCGCAGCGAGCCAACAACCTCGGCGACGGGTTCGGGTGCCACCTAGGCCCCGAAATTTTTTGAAAAAATGGTGCAATTTCCTGCATTCTGAGTCATTTTGGTCCAAAAAATGCAAGATGGCTTGATTTTATTGCCAAAAGGTACATTTTGCTTGAAAAAAAACCACAACAAAAAAACTTTGCATATGGGTACATGTTAAACATGTTTAGGAACTTTTGGAAATTATTTCACTTATTTATGGTTACTATCAGAAAAAGGCCTGTTAGCTTGTTTTCTAAATTTGTTTCAATATTTTTTATGTGATTTTGACTTATAAGGAACAAATTGTAAAAAAAAAAAAAAATCAAAAAAAATCGGAATTTTGGTATTGGGATTATTTCTTTACAAGTTGGGAATTATTTTGACAATTTCTCATTGGGAATCACAATTTAGATTTGAATTCCATTATTACTTCTTTGAGCCCTAAGTCAAGCATATACTGACTCATGGATGCACCATAAAAAGGCTTGGTTTTTGATACTGATGCTCCCCGTACGAACTATGCATGGTCCGAATGCAGTACGAAGTATGCACGGTCCGGAACTTCGATAGATGTGTACTGTTTGGGCGTCGAGCGTCCATTGAAAATGGTAATTAAAAACTGACAGAATGCTTGATTAGAAGTCACTAACAACTGTTCACATCCGCTAATTTCTTCCCGAAGAAACCAGAAAATTATAACAGGTATTTTTTTGGTGACGCCCTTAATTAGTTTATGGCGGCTGTCGAACTTTAACACACCTTGTCAAACGGTGCCGATTTCGCTTTCAATAGAGGGATAACAGGACCGGACAGCATACATAAATATTTCAACAGAGATTTATGAATTTAGTCACCTTTAACATCGAACCCAAAGTCAAACAGACTTTTTTCAGTCTGCGATTGAGGTTTCCTCTTCAATCCTCGTTTCTCCATTATCATTGGAACATCTGATTCTCGGAAAAATACGAGTACATCCAAATAGCGAGTAGATTTAGACGATAAAAGCCGAGTAAATACAAATGCATAGCAACCGCTGTCGCTTCGTTTTCAACTACGAACGATGCTTTAAGGAAACAAATATTGCGTAGAATATTGTAGAATCTTCTTTTAAAACTTAAATAAATAAATCTATTTTTGAAATTTTGAAAAATGGAAAATAATAGCCGGCAGAAATATTGGAATAGCCGGCGATTTCTGCCGGCTTCCGGCTTTTATGGGAAACCCTGGCCACCACTCTGGAGTGCATAATAAGTGATACCAAATTACAAACAACAGCACCCCAAGCAGGTGCCATTGCTCAGTCTGTTTTGTTATCCTGATAGATTAAGAATGAACATTGAGATATTCTTATTGACTTTGTCTGTCTAGACTATTTGCCTGTCTGCCTACTGTGGGTCTCTAAATGACCTTGACCTTTGTCTCACATCATCAAACTTGTACTGGGCTCAAGAGCTACTTGTGTTGAGTACACATGCCAGTGTAAAGTATCTATCACATGGATGATGCAGTTCAAAAGTTATGGCCAATGTTAAATTCAACCTATTTGACCTCTGAATGACCTTGACTTTTGTCTTTCATAACCAAACTTATACAGAACTCAAGACCTTCTTGTGTTGAGTAGACATGTCAAATATGAAGTCTGTATCACATGTTGTTTCAGAGTCAATGGAAATGTTAAATTAACCTTATTTGACCTTTAAATGGTCTTGACCTTTGTCTAACATGACCCAACGTGTATTGAGTTCAAGAGCTTCTTGAGTTAAATACACATGCCAAATATCAAGTCTCTATCACATGCTGTTCAAAATATATGGCCAATATTGAACCCATCCTATTTTACCTCTAAATGACCTCTAAATGACCTTGACCTTTGTTGGACATGACCCAAATTTTACTCAGCTGAAGATCTGTTTGAGGTGAGTACACATACCAAATATAAAGTCTGTATCACATGTAGTTGTAAAGTTATGGCCAACGTTAAGATTTCAGACAACGAGGACAACGCAGATGTCGGAGTGATAACAATAGCTTGTAGTTTCTTCGAAACAGACAAGCAAAATATTGTGTTCAAGATCTGTGTCTCTAAACACAGCCTTAGAGTCGCGGTTCTGGGGCTTATTTGTCACAGGGAATATTTCTGTTTATTTGACTCAAGATTATCCCCTCTGCCAATTAAGGAATGCAGGTCAGAGGTTTTGATCCCATGCTATGCTACGCAACAAATGAGATTAGCCAAAAGCATCTTCCTTAATACCTCATCATCCATAGATGCAATATGACCTATTTTGTGTTGCAGTGCCATAAAACCAAACTCATCCATACATCCATCTCTAAACACAGATTATTTAAACTTTCATGCCAAAAGTCTCAAAGCTACGTGTTTATTTTGAAATTAACTGTCAGCACATCATCTTTTCTGCCAAAGATAAATCAGTCCTTTTATGTAAAAAACACCCCATCTCATCGCATACTTTACACAATCTTTAAAATCTATTATTGAATTGAGGCTTTCTTGACTGCCTCCAGAAATCAATTTAAATATCACGTTTAAGGCATTTTAGCTATATATGGTTACAGTTAAACCTCTCTATAACGGCCACTAAAACGAGGACTAATTGGTTGTTTAAATGACAAGTGACAGCTTAAAGCAAGGTGACAGTAAAACAGAAAGCTCCTACAGGAGCTTTCTGTTTTACTGTCACCATGCTTTAAGCAGTCACCTGTCAAAAACAACTAATAAATTAGCACACTTTAGTGGCCGTTATAGAGAGGTTTTACTGTATATTTAGATTGCTAATCAATAAACTTAGTGTATGACACAAAGACGCAAAGATTTATGATGAACTTATTAGTCTTGCTAAATGTCAGGAATTTAATTTTTTGTCCCAAAACTTCAAATGGACAATTCCAGTTCCAATTTTGTCCAGTCCATTTTTGACTATTTAGGGTTGGTATTTTTGTCAATATATTGCAATGTGACAAACAGTGCATACCCTGATCACAGGCATCCTTTAAGGACTATACAGTTTGAATAGAACAATTAAGTACACTGTTTGCAAATGGCATGCATATATCAGTATATGCTTGACTAAGGGCTCAAAGAAGTAATAATGGAATTCAAATCTAAATTGTGAATCCAGTAGTGATTTCAGCTGTCACTGTTTGCGCCCTAGTTTAACAGTTTGTGCCCCATGTGCACGGTATTTCAGACCAGGTAGCCAACACGCAATCGATGGCCATCGACGGCCCACAATTTCTTTACTGAACTCATAGCTGGTTTATGGCTCCCAAAACTGCATAAATAAGAGCCATTGAGTGAGAAAACATTAAGAGATCAGAGTCAGAACAAAACCTTGTGTGTCTTTACCCTTACAGTATGGGAGAGCTAACTCAGGGATACAGATACAAGAAGGAGCCTCAAACTTTTCAGACAGTTTCTAGTAAATGTAATATGTAATAGTAAAACCTAATATGTTGTGAACAGTCATTAAAATTGTCTGCCATGATTGAGACTTAGATAAATCAGTAGTCACAATGTAGGGTAAGTTTGAATTTAAAGGTTTAACCCTTTACCCAATAACCTGTTTCTTGTTTTAAAGTAAGATGATCACTTAAAGCAGGTTAAAAGTAAAGCAGAATGCGCCTTAAGGCATATTCTGCTTTACTTTCTGCCTGCTTTAAGCTATTATCTGTTAGGATATAAATGTTCATGACAGTATAAAAAGGAATTATTTACTTCAGTGGAGGAATATATTATGGGCGTACAAAGGTGTATTTATAGGGGAATGTATTAAGAAATACCCCTTTTGTTTTGGGATATAATGATTCTGTCATTTAAGTTAACAACCACAGCAGTCTGCTGTCTTTACTCTTATAACTCTTCAGTTATCTATAAAACATATAGATCTTAATGTCTTTACAAACCTTTAGAATAATAATGCTGATACTACTCATTAGAATTATCTCAAAGAGACAATTCTTATGAGTAATCACAAAATAGTAAGTATTTGAGATACTTGCCATATCTTGAGCTAATGTCACTGTGATTTAAACTTATAACTTCAGCTATATTATGATCCACATATCTTAATGTCTCTGCAAACCCTTCTTTGTTACTATGTTATAAGACTTGCCTCAACTCTTATGAAAAGTCACAAAATGGTTTTGTGGACATAAAGCTTTTTAAGATATAAAGATTTAAGTATTCTAAATACAGTGATTAAAGTTTTAATGAACCAATTAGCAACTGCAATATCTGCTGTCTTTGCTGTGAATGAGTCAATTATCTCCATACATAACAACAATCAGCCGTAAATGTGCTCTCTGGAATCATTGCCATTTTATTGTCAAATGTTTACAACATACTGCACAAAACGCAATTATCACATGTCAGATAGGCTTTGCTTTATGTATTCCTTTTAACTTTGGTGGAATAATTGGTAATCAAACTAACTAAAAGCAAAGTGTGAAACAATACCTTACCTTATTTCAATTTGATGTTGTGCTAAAACACACTCAATCAACTAAAAATGTAAATATGTGGCAATCACGCTCTTCCAGTTTTAGTCTGCAATTAAAGTCAGGAACTCAAAGCAATCAACTGGTAGACAGTTGCTATTTGTATTTCTCATAATGAACTTATCCTTGCTGTGCTGGAAAACCAGTACATGTATCCTAAATGCAAACAGTGTAGACTTTGATCAGAGGGCTCCTAAAGGAGCCCTCTGATCAAGATCTTCACTGTTTGTTTTACTTTTAAATTTTGTCTGAAAACAGCCCTAAAATCAACACAAACTGGTCATTTGTCACAGAGTAGAATAATCCCTGTGTAATTTCCAGTTTTGTAAGTGGCTAAAACAATAGTGAGTCAGTGAAAGTTTAACAGACAGAAGTACATTTACGTTTTTAATTACCATGTTAAAACTGCTCAACCCATTAACGTCCCACACAAATATAAGGAAACTGGAAAGCATGGCAGACATAGAAGAGACATATTCAATAGGAGAGACATCTTCAAACAAAGGCCCTTGGAGAATACTCTGTTTGCTAAGACATATGCTATGTACATATTTATATTACAAAATGATAAGCAGTGCAGACCCTGATAGAGGATTCCTGTAAGTTCCCTCTGATACTGGTCTGTAAAGAGTGACTGTATTCAGAGCACCAGATAAGGGTAGTTTTTCAAAAACTAAAATCTTTATTTCTGAATTAAACCCTATGGTGTCACTACTCATTAGAATCGTCTCGAAGAGACGATTCTAATGAGTAGTAACACCATAGGATTTGGTGCTAAAAAGAGTGAGATAATGTTGGATTTGTTGAAAAAACTACCTCTTATCTGGAGCCCTGTGTATTTGGCATTTGTACTGATGGTAGACAACGAATATACAAATATTGTCACTATGGTTCACTGAGTTAAACCAAATTGATAAGGAGTGCAAAAACCATCCGTCATTTCCTTTATGCTGAAGGTAAAACTGACACAGACAGATGGTAAACTTGTATACATGACACAAATTTTAAACAGGATTTCTCTGAAGGCTTAGGGGTTATCAATTTCAATATTGTATATTAAATGTTTCAGTTTGTAGCAATATTTAAGTATTCAATCAATGAATATAGGATACAACATATTTTTAACTTTGGTAATGTTTCATTTTGAAATGTATGCTCCTTTGAAACATGTGTTGTATACCTTTAGAAATGTTTGCTCCTTTGAGCATTTGTTGTATAACCTTTGAAAATGTATGCTCATTTTAAGCATGTGTTATGTTCCTTTCGAAATGAATGCCTGCAAACATATGTTGTATTACCTTTGGACATGTATGCCCATTTTAAGCATTTGTTATATATTTCAATACATATGCTCCTTGCAAACATTTGTTAAGTACATTTGGACATGTATGCTCATTGCAAATACTAATTATGTACCTTTATACATATATAATCCTTGCAAATATTTTACATACCTTTGGACACAATTGCTTCTTGCAAATGTGTGTTATGTACCTTTGGACATGTATGCCCCTTGTAAATATTTGGTGTACCTTACAAACATTTGTTAAGTACTTTTTGATATAAATAAGCCTTGCAAAATGTTTCATATACCTTTGGACAAGAAGGATCCTTACAAATAGTTTAACCCATAACCCCATATCCTGGTTCTAGTTTTGAAAACAGGTAACCACTTAAAGCAGGTTGAAAGTAGAGCAGAATGCACATTCTGCTTTACTTTCAACCTACTTTAAGCTACCATCTATTAGAATATAGAAATATTTCTCATGATGTATATTCATGACTTTATTAAGTAAAACTATTTGCATCAGTGGAGGAATAAATAAAAGTCCTAAAAAGGGGTTTTATGGTGAAATGGGTTAAGTTCCTTTGAACATGTATGCTCCTTGCAAATATTGTATGTACCTTTAGACAAATATGTTCCTTGCAAACACTTGTTAAGTATCTTTGGATATGTATGTTCTTAGCAAAGATTTTTTTATGTACCATTGGACATGAATGCTCCTTGGAAACATTTTGTATGTACCTTAAGACACGTATGCTCCTTGCAAATATTTTATGTACCTTAAGACATGTATGCTCCTTGCAAATATTTAATGTACCTTAAGACATGTATGCTCCTTGCAAATATTTAATGTACCTTTGGACATGTATGCTCATTTCAAAAGCCTTTATGTACCTTTAGATTTGTATGCTCCTTACAAACATTTGTTATGTAACTTTGGAAATGTATGCTCATTGCAAATGCTTCATGTACCTTTAGACATGTATGCTCCTTGCAATCATATGTTATGTACCGTTGGACATGTATGCTCATTTCAAATGTTTTATATACTTTTGGACATGTATGTTCCTTGCAAATACTTTATGTACCTTGGACATGCATGCTCCATGCAAACATATTTTATGTAGCTTTAGACATGTATGATCCTTGCAAACATTTATTAAATACCTAAGGGCATGTATGCTCCTTGCAAGTACTTTATATGTACCTTTGGACATGTATGATCCTTGCAAACATTTGTTATGTACCTTAGGACATGTATGCTCCTTGCAAATGTTTTATATACTTTGGAAATATATGCTCTTTGCAAATACTTCATGAGCCTTGGCCATGTATGCTCCTTTCAAACATTTGTTATGTTCCTTTAGACATGTTTGCTCCTTGCAAATGTTTTATGTTGTATAAAACATTTGTTTTGTAAGGTTAGACATGTATGCTCTTTGCAATTTTTTATGTACCTTTGGACATGTATGTTCCTTGCAAAGATGTTATGTACTTTTGGACATGTATGTTCCTTGCAAAGATTTTATGTACCTTTGGGCATGTATGCTCCTTGGAAACATGTATGTACTGTTGGAGATGTATGCTTCTTGAATACATTTGTTATGTACCTTTGGATATGTATGCTCATTGCGATTATTTTATGTACCTTTGGACATGTATCATCCTTGCAAATGTTTTACGTACCTTTAGGCATGCATTGCTGTGTGAGCATCTGTAATGTAGCTTTAGAAATTTATGCTTCTTGCAAATATTTTACGTACCTTTGAGCATGTATGCTCCTTAATGTGAACATTTGTTATGTACCTTTTGAAGATGTATGCTCCTTGCAATTATTTTACATACCTTTGGGCATGTATGCTCCTTGTGAACATTTGTTATGTACCTTTGGACATGTATGCTTGTTGCAAACATTCCATGCATTAACTTTTTAAATACATACTCGTTTTAAGACTTTGTTGTATTACCTTTTGACATACATGCTCCTTTCTGAAAAGTATGCTTTCCTTTAAAAAGAATGAAAGAGTGAAATTACATTTACCATGTTACATTTTGGAATGATGCCCTTCTTAAATTAATTTTGTTTGTGTTACTTTTCGAAATATATGCTTATTTTGAATATTTTGTGTACATTTTAAATATGTACTCCTTTTATACATTGTTGACTAAAAATACTACAGTATGCCAGTATTTGCTATGGCTTACATGCACAATGTGACAGTTTAATGCAAGACAAAAGTAATGCAGCTTTCCACATTACTTGAATCCTGCATCAAGTCATTCCCTATATATCTACAGAATTATTCATTCTTCTGCAATAAATTGCCTCTTAGTATAATGAAAGTTTTAATTATAATGTAACACTATGCCTCATTTGTCACAAAGAGTGAACTGTTAGAGAGTTACCAGGGCCCAAGATAAGAATGCAACTAAACTAAACATTTCAAATACTTTCTTATTTATCTCATAACCAAACCCTATGTAATGACCACTCATTAGAATTGTCTCAAAGAGACGATCCTAATGAGTACTCACAACTGAGAGTGTGGTGGTCACATAGAGATGTTATTATTTGAAATACTCACTTTATCTGGAGCTCTGGACACAAGCATCAGGGCTGCCATAAGTTGACATAAAAATTCCTAAGATTTCAAAATTTGCTTTTTTCAAGTGCGATTTTACGAATCGTTCCTTTATCCCATAGCTTTTTTCTTGTTCTGTTGACATGCGACCACTTAAAGCAGACTGTAAGTAAAGCAGAATGCGCCTTAGGGCGCAGTCTGCTTTACTTTCAGCCTGCTTTAAGCTACCATGTACTGGGAAAAAATCCGGAGATTTAGGAAAAATCCGGAGAAATGGCAGCCCTGAAGCATGCATGCATGTGGCTTGCTCTACCAACACTACTAATTATCTCCATCCCACATTTCTAATTAAAATTTCTGCTTCATTTAGTCTCCAATAATTTTATCAGTTATTGATATGGGCATAATTAAAACCGTACACTTTTTTCTGGTACATGAAGGGGAAAAAATCCCTTTAAAACACACAAAAAAAGTTTTTGTAATAAACTTGATAAATTACATCCCTATTTTAATCAATATTCAATAGAACAATAACTGCAATCAATTTTTCCAATAAACTTTCAATGAACCACTATCAATAGGTAAAACAAATGTTATTCTAACAATGTCGACTTTGATCCTTTCACTGCCATAAGGAACTAAAGTTGACTTTGCAAACAGTTTTGATTCGATCCAGATCAGATACAACATGAGGCAGCATCTGATCAGGATCCAAACTTTCTTGTACTCTCATCAATTATTTTTTCAGTCAAAACGTCAAAATTTTAATTTGGGTTAAAAAAAACAACACAACAACAGACAGCAAATTTTAGAAGAGTACATTTGTTTGTGCAAGGGTTAACTCTTTGAATGCTGTGTTATATTTTTCTTCTGCAATAACTGTTGTCTGCTACCATTCTAAAATTAGAATTTTCTTAATCTCTTTTTAAAACAGGGTCAGAATGTCAAACAGTTTGGATCCTGGTGAGATGCTGCATTATGCGGCGTCTCATCTGGATCCAAACTGTTTGCACATGTAATCACTGTGGCCGATATATCCGCCCATAGCATGCAAAGAGTTATATCAGAAGGTTAAATTTGGTGTCGAAAGAGTTAAACCAAAATTGCAGCAAATTGAAAAGCAGTGGGTTACCATTTACTAAGTAATACATATCTGATATAGAGACCCCAGAGGTGGGAATTCAGATAAGCAAGAATCCTCTGTGGATATTCTGGTTCTTTGACACACCCAGTATTAACCACTGATGATATATATTGAGACTTGAACCCTTCTCCAGGACCTGCTAATAGCCTATATTGATTTTGTTTAAAACAATATAGACCCAGATATATATACAGACAGGAGCTGTCTGATCAGGGTCTACAATGTCTACATAAGTCTGAATTCTTTCCTAGGAGGAAATTTTCCTTATATTTATTAGCCAGTGATGATTTCAGGAAGATGATTTAGGCAAAGGATCGAAACCATGAACCTGCCTTCCTTTTCTTGGCAGAAAGGATAATCTTGTATATGTGTCAAAGCATTCTAGTTAGTAGTGGTGGCACTAGACGAAACAGTAAAATCTGGTTAACCATGTGCACACGGACGGATAGACAGAACAGTCACTATATATTGCCTCTGCTTCTTTAGATACTGGATGCATAAAAAAAGGCTATGAGATAAACGGTTTAACAATGTATTTTAATGCAAAAAGGTTACACAGTGCTTAGCAGTATAGACAAAACAGGTCTGACACTGTGAACTGTGATTTGCTGTGATATTTGTTGATCAGTCTATACAATTTCCATCAGGACCAATTTCCAATGAGACTGATTCCAAGTAAGTGTCTGGGTTACGGACACAGGTCCTAACTCTGACACCTGAGAAACCATATTTACTGACTTGACAAGTTACAATGACATAAATGATATCAGCTAATGTCAGGTACCAGATGAGAGGGAGTAAATTGAACAAAACCAACATAGGGTTTAATCCAGAAATTAAGGTTTTAGTTTCTGAAATACTCTCCTTATCTGGAGCTCTGAATGTCATTCAGACAATGACCTTTAGCATGTTATAGGAGAATTTGGGTGCCATCAGAATGCAAACAGTATAGATCGTGAATGAGACACTGAGTAACTCAGCATCTTTTTTAGATCCAAACTGTTTGACACGCTTAAAATATTTTCTAATGGCATTGCAGGTAAATCAATTCTGTGAATAGCTACAGACAATAAATTAACAAGGTACACACCTCTAAACTAGCTAAAGGTTGTGAATTCATTATACAGTGATCCATTACAGGATGGGTACCATGGGGAAATAATTTCAAACTATTATTAATCCACTATCTAACAAAATGTAAAATTAATGGTTTTTTCAAAGACAGGTGAATACTTATTGCAAACTATTTAAAGTATTACAGAAGGCAACAACAGGTACTTTCTGCGATGTTATAGTTCTGCATTCAGGACTCCAGATAAGGGGAGTTTTTCAGAAACTTAATTCTTTATTTCTGCTTCAAACCCTATGGTGTCACTACTCATTAGAATTGTCTCGAAGAGACGATTCTTATGAGTAGTAACACCATAGAATTTGGTGCAGAATGAGTGAGAAAATGTTGGATTTGTTCAGATTACTCCCCCTTATCTGGAGCCCTGTGCATTTTTAGAAAGTTTCCTTCTCCTTCAATCAATCACTACTTCACCAAGGTACAACAGTACTGACTTAGTCCCATGGCTTCAGTATTTAGGTGGTTCAAAGGGAGACAACTCCAGCAGGCTTAAGCCTAAAGCCTACCATACAAGGCAATAATTGTTGCAGTACCTTCTCCATTGTTGCGTCTGTTATCAATTATTAATTAATACTTTCAACACTTGTCTCCTGAAAATGCCATTTGCTTAAATTCTGAAATTGGTTCTCTTTTTTATATATTAATAGAAACAGGACCCTGTTGGCAAAACAGTTTGGATCCAGATCGGCCGCACATTAAGTGGGGCCTGATCTGAATCCAAACTTTTTTGTATTTAGAGTCTTCAATTCTGATGCAAAATTAAAAGGGTTTATTCTGTTTTTACCATCAAAATTTAACCAGATTCATAAGCAGCTTATTGAAGACGTGATTAAATATGACGAAGCTCAGGGTCTAATATTGGAATATGATTATTTGCCTTTAGCATGGTAAAATCATAGCCAAGTTTGAAAAAGTAGAATCACTATGCTTTACTCTTTGCGGACATTAAGTTCTTGCTACAGTGCGCATCTAACTACACTTTAAAGGTGTGCAAAGATAAAGAGACTACCATCATTGGCCTGGAGAGAATATTTCTCGACATAAAAAGTTACTTTTTGGTATCAATTGCTGAAGCTCAATCTGTATTAGTCCTTGTAGTGCCAGGAACGGAATATATCAACTCTTTGCAAATAGTGTAGATCCAGATCAGTTTTCCTTTAGAAGCCCTCTGATCACGTTTTATACTATGTGTCATACTTTATTACATTTTGGGGACAAATCTCCCAGCAGTAAAATATAAACTGGTCATCTATCAAACAGAGTCCATTATGCAAATTAAACCAGCAGGAAAAGGGTGATATTGGTAATTATTGATTGATTACAGTTTTACTGATTAATAACGCTATTAGTTCAGCTTCTAATAATTAAAGCCAGCAAATTGTCCGTAGAAATTTCCACATACAGTAAAATGCCTCTATTGTGACAATTAAACTAACAAGTACACCAATTGATGGTATAAAAGACAGGTGGAAGCCTTAACCCATTACCCAATAGCATGTTTCTGGTTCTGAAAACAGAGGATAACCTAAAGCAGGTTGAAAGTAAAGCAGAATGCTCCTTTAGGAGCATTTTGCTTTACTTTCAACCTACTTTAAGCTACCATCTTCTAGAATATATGAAATAGTTCTAATAAAATATACTCATAACTGAATAAATTGGATCTATTTTCTTGAGTGGAGGAATAAATTACAGGCGTAAAAAGGTGTATTTACAGGGTAATGGGTTAGTTAAACAAGATGAAAGTATACCAGAAAGCTACTTTATCTTGCTCTAATGCTATACCAAATAGCCTGTTTTTAGTTATAAATACAGGTGATCACTGAAAGCAAGATAAGTAAAGTGCTTTATTTTCAACCTGCTATAAGTTACCAGCTGGAAAGAAACTGGAAATACCTTTTGGTTTAATGTTACTGACTTCCTAGCGACGTGAGGACTACTTTCATTAGTGTACAAATAGTTAGGAGTAAAAAGGAACTTATTATTTGAGTAATGAGTTAAGCAGCCACCTGCCTAAATACACTCGAAAAAGGAACCCTTATCTAGTGATGGTACAAATATAGAAGAAGGGTTATACTAGGTTCCACATAATTATGTCCTTGGATTGCATTTTTTAGTGTTATTTTTATAAATCTAAATTGACAGCTTGCCTACAGCTGAAATTGTGTCTAAATTAAATCTTTGAATGCTAGACAACTAACGATCTTCTCAAACTATTATCTGCTCTCATTCTGAAAATGCCTTGTTCATACCTATGTTGCCAAAAAATACGTGAACTGACAAAAAGGTTTGATATTGATTAGGTGTAAGTTAGTAAGAATTTGATCTAGATCTAAAATGTGAGCAATTGAAAGTCTGCAAAAAAAATGTTCCTGTGTTCGAAGTTTTAATTTGTCGCAGTCTCAGAACTCTTTGCACGCTAGCGAAAAAACCATGATTACTTTTGCAAACAGTTTGGATCCTTATGAGACGCGGCGTAACGCCGCGTCTCATCAGGATCCAAACTGTTTGACACTCTGACCCAGTTTTGAAAAGAAACTTTTAATTTTCTATTTTTAGAACAGTAGCAGACGACAATTGATGCAGACGACAATATTACTTAGCATTCAAAGAGTTAGAGTGCACATGGTGTATATAGTAAATGTGATAGTGGTGATAATTGCTCTGGGCAGACAATTCTAAGTTAGATTAACCCTTCTCTACCTAGAAACTCATTACAATTTTTATGCCCTTCACACATAACACTTAATTATTCATCCTCTATTTGCAAAGCTATTTTGCAATATCGTGACTATTTCAATTGTTATATCTTTACATATATGAATATACTGTATTATATAACTGATATTATATGTTGTATATGGATGTACTATGTACAAGTCAATAAAATATATGTTCTGTTCTGTTCTGTCCTAATCTATTCCTCATAGAGATACTTTATAACACTTCTACTCTGTCCTGTTAAAGAATTTTTTCTATATTCTAACAGGTGGTTGTTTAAAGCAAGCTGAAAGTAAAGCAACAATCTCACTTGGGGATATTTGTGCTTTACTTTCAGCCTGCTTTAAGCAGTAATCTGTAAAGAGAAATTTCTGCTTTACTTTTAGCCAGCTTTATACCAGCCACCTGTTAAAGAACAATTATGCTTCACTCTTAGTCTTATTTAAACCGCACTGAAAACAAATGTTGAGGGGATGCATAAACAGGATCTCTAAACCTTTTGCACTAAACTATTTTCTTAGAACATACAATTAGTCACTTTAACCAAAACCAAAGGTAAGGTACACATGAGATATAAGCTTTTTTACAGTCAGTTCTATACATTTTTACTATAATTTAGAAAACATATTGATGAATAAGGCTAAACAACTGTGTACAGTAAAACCTTCTATTACGACAACTAAAACAAAGACTAATTGATTGTATAAGAGACAGGCCTGATTTTTGCTAAACGTCTCAAACTTAAGCAAACATTGTGAAACCTTAAAGCAAGGTGTCAGTAAAATAGAAAGCTCCTAAGGGAGCTTTCTGTTTTACTGTCACCTTGCTTTAAGCAGTTACCTATAATTGTAAACACCTGATAATAAAAATAATTTAGTGGTTATAATAGAGAGGTTTTACTGTACATGTATTTACAATTTTGAAGCTGAAGCAATTTCTGTAAACAGAAGAAAGGGGATATACAGTCAAACTTGTGGTAAGCAAACATAATTACTGAAAAGAAAATTATGCATGGGCAGTTTTAAGACAGATGGATGCTTAAAGAAGGACATAAGTATTGCATAGGGCTGCTCCTTTAGGATCTTTCTGCAATACCTTTGTCCTGTTCTTTAAGCAGTCATTTCCCTATAAGAATTGCAGAATTTCTTCATTAAATCGTGTTTTCACACATATCTGACTGTATTTCTATATTCACCAAGTCTAACAATTGTAAGCAAATATCGAATAAAGTCCCAAATTTATTCAATCAATCAAAAAGGCCCAAACATTGGAATAGCTCAGCTGTTGTCCTGCGTACAGCCTCAAGTTTTAATTTGAACAGATATCGCAGAGAAAAAATGAATTGTTTGCAGTATTGTGTAGAGTTTTCTTCAATGTAGACATGATGGATTAGATTTAACAATAGCAAATGAAATTAAAACAATCCAATGGCTTGGCCAATAAATCAAGTTTTACCTCAAAAGGATGGCAAGAGGCCTGTGTGCAGAGGTACCAGGGACTGACAACTATATTTACAAAACCTCTCTATTACTACTAAAACGAAGGCAAATTGATGTTTAAAAGGACAGGTGACAGCTTAAAGCAAGGTGACAGTAAAACAGAAAGCTCCTACAGGAGCTTTCTGTTTTACTGTCACCTTGCTTTAAGTGGTCACCTGTCGTAAAGACTTAATAATTAACACAATTTAGTGATCGTAACAGAGAGAATTGACTGTATTTGTAAAGGCCTTTGCTTTTACTGCACATCATTTATTATTATTATTGTCTGTAGAATTGTGCTATCAGAGCAACAGATAAGGGTAGTTTTTCAAAACTTAAAATCTTTATTTCTGAATTAAACCCTATGATGTCACTACTCATTAGAATCGTCTCTTCGAGACGATTCTAATAAGTAGTAACACCATAGGATTTGGTGCTGAAATGAGTGATAAAATGTTTGATTTGTTGAAATAACTACCTCTTATCTGGAGCCCTGGCTATGACATAAATCATTTGCAAACAATATACAGTCCAACTTCGATATCTCCAACTAGCGTAATTCGAATTAACAAGTACTTCTACAGCTGAAATTTATTTAATTTCAACTCGCTTAACTCTTTCCTCCCTAAAACTTTAAATGGACAATCCAGTTTCCATTTAAGTCTAGTCCATTTCTGACTTTTAAGGGTTGTTTTTGTCAATGTTTGGCATTATTACAAACAGTGAAGACCCTGATCAGAGGGCTCCTTTTGGAGCCCTCTGATCTGGTTCTTCACTGTTTGCATAGCAAAAGTGTATTATTCACATGTACACTGTTTGAAAAGGACGCCTATATGCGGGACTAGGGTTCAAAGGGTTAAGTGGAACGTATCCTTATTTCACAGTTAAAACATGGTTTAAAGCCACATTTTAACTTTGACATATGTATAAGTTTGATTTAAACGAGTTCGAGATATTGAGGTTTGACTTATTAGTATTATATAAGAAAGAGTATAGAATTGAAATAATCTGTATCAGTGATTTAACCATGGGGATTATGGGACATAATTTCCAATACTGTCGATTCAGCCCTCAAGACTTTAGTGGCACTAAAATTCTAAGAATCTGATCACGATCTAAACTATTCAAATTGATATTGTTCAAAAGATATTAAAAGATACTTTTATAACTACAAAAAAGGACAATTTTTCAGAAAATTGAGCACTTTGCATCTGATGATAATATTTTGATGAGTTTTGCAAAAAGTTTGATCTGTTCCAGGAAAAAAGCTGAGTAACTCCTGAAACTGATCTGGTTCCTATCAGACTGTTCTTAGTAATACTGTTATTGAGGACAACACTGTATGCATTGGCAGTGTTGCACCCAGGACGCGTGATTCCCCCAATTTATTGAGCATTCGCGCATTTTGACAAAGGCAGGGGGCGATTAATCGCGCATTAAACTCATGAGAAAAATTCGTTTTCGCCGAGCTGTTTTCAACTTTGAAATCGGCTGTAGCACCGCTTTTAGCTTTGACCCGGTAACCATTTCCGCTTAGTATAAAACGCGGCCGTTGTCTCCAGTCACGACTAAAACGACGGGCTCGATGCGGGTTTACTGAAGTAGTGTTAACTTAACGCCCGCATTATCGAAGGCAGGCGCAAGCTATGTCATTGTTTTAATCAAAACCCTATCGCTATTTATAACTCTGTTATTTATAGCGCTGTCATAGAAAGTTAAACTTTGTAAGTTACACGACATATCAAGAGACATATCAAGATGTCAAAAAGGCAAAATTAGTGAATATTTTACTGCTTTGGGCCCTTCGACTTCTAACCCAGGTACATATTCCCCCGAAATTACGCAAACAGACAAAATAGATCATATATCTAATAATAAAAGTAAACTTATGCCGGGGAACTCGAGCGTGAATCTATGGAATCCCCGACAGAGGGTGAAATACAATACAGTAGTGAATACATGGTCATGTAGACTAGTTTTAGGTGAATAAAGGTTATTAACCTTATTTTTCAGTTTTTTTATTTAGATCGCCCCTCTTTTTTACAATTCCCCCCATTTTTTTCAGACGAGGGGAAAAAATCCCCCCTACTTTTGAAATCTTAGGTGCAACACTGCATGGGACCATGTTTCAGAGCTCCAGATAAGGGGATTTTTTAAAAAAATAAAATCCTTATTCCTGAATTTAACCCTATGGTTACACCATAAGAATTGGTCCTAAAATGAGTGACAAAATATTGGATTTGTTCAATTTACTCTATCTTATCTGGAATCCTTATGGGTTTTTTTTTAAACCAGATCAACTTGTTCAGCATGAGAGGGGTTAATGGGTAAAATTGTTGTCACTTTCAATGCAATTCAGTATAAATTGATGGTTTCTGACAAGATGTAGTGCTTCCATCAATGAACAAGCTGCATTCCACTCCTGTTGCTGCTGTGCTGGGCTCATTCTGCAAGTGTGCACAATGTAAAGTACAGTAATACCTCTCCTCATCAACACTCAAATCAATCCTAATGCTGGCTGTTTTATACAGCTGAAAGCTTAATGCAGGACAAAAGTAATGCAAAAAGCTCCTTTAGGAGCTTTTTGCATTACTTTTGTCCTTCATTAAGCAGTTTCTGGTTTCTAGAACCGTTACATATATTTACTAGAATGTCGCCCAAAGGAAGTATACTTAGAATTTCATTTGCCAGGGTAAAAACATTGTCATATCTCCTGCTTTGAATTCATCAACTGCCATGCCTCTATGGCAGAACCTTTTCAGTGTCACACCATGGCAATCCTTACAAAACAACCAGCTGCTCAATGCATCACAGTGTCATACACAAAGCAACGTTCTGAGCTTTCTACATTACCTTGTTATGCATTGAGTTGCCTTCTTTCTACATTACATATAGTGGTGTAGTTGTCCGCATTCTATCTAAATGCTTATATGTGTAATCTAAATTTGATTGTCTCCCAGGTCAGGTTTGATTGTATTGTGAAAAAAGAACCTAGTTTCCAATATCATGAGAGAGGCAAATGTGATGAAGGTTTATCCACCCCCTAAGGATTGGTTAATTTAATCAGCTGCCATATAGTCTAACTTGTGCTATGAAACTAAATAAACACTTGTGGATATACTATATCAATTTACATATAGGTGAAAGCTTAATGCAGGGCAAAAGTAATGCAGAGAGCTCCTATAGGAGCTTTCTGCATTACTTTTTGTCTGCATTTAGTTGACATCTTGATGATCATTCTACATAATGATTGTTCCAAATTCATCCTTGTTTGAGTGGTTTACAGGTTTATGACAGATAATGACTGCATTTCTCTCTGGGACACACACAGAGAAAAAACATGGCTTGTCAATAGAAATGTCAAATTATATTCAAATGAATGTATCTTAACTAGAATATGCATTATATACGTTCAATCCTCTTAACACAGAGAATGGATCAGGAATCAAGCATTATACAAACATTTTCAATGGTAAAATAAAGGCAATTCTCATAATGTGTCACATTTTTCGGGTTTGTTTTGGTGTTGTTGTTTTTATCATGTCATAAAGGAGGAGCAAAAGGCTTTCACTTACAATGGTTTCACTTAACGTTGGAGTAGTATCCAACATTAGGACTTCAAATTCTAAGTTTGAGCAGGGATCATCTATACTAAAATTTAGTATAGATGATCCCTGCTTTGAGCTCTCATTGTTCAGTTTGCCATTATTTTCATTGTCATTTTACACTATTTTCTGGATCCTGCAATACCCTTTAGTTTTGTTCTATATTAACCATTAATTACTTTGCATGGAAACAAGTATCTATATCCATCATTTGTAAATAGTGTTAACCCAGATCAGAGGGCACCTAGCTAGGGAGTCCCTAACCAGAATCTACACTATTTGTCATACTTTTGGAACAAACATCTAAAACATATATGTAAACTGGTCATCTAATCATCCCCCTTCATTTATCCATTCATTAATTCAGAAAATGGAAGAGTCCATCCGGAAAGCAAGCATGGTAAAGGTTTTGCAGAATCTTAGTTACCATCAAAGAATGACTGTTTAATTAACCCGTTACCCAAAACCCGGTATTTAGTTTTGAAGACAGGTGACCACTTAAAGCAGGTTGAAAGTAAAGCAGAATGCGCCTTAGGGCATTCTGCTTTGTTTTCAGCCTGCTTTAAGCTACCATCTGCTATGATAAATAATATAGTTCTAATTGTGCATTTTCATGACTGCATAAAGTGGAACTACTTTCTTCACTGGAGGTAAAGATTAGAGGACTGGTGTACAAAGGCATATATGGCGTAAAGGGTTAAGTTAGACGCATGGGGTTTCAAATTTAATTAATTACAAAATTTGAACAACAATGTCTCATCTTCTACAGGCTTCTTCAATGTGTTCTGTTTGGTGACTCACTTGGACTGTATCTCCAGACATTGCAGCTAATTTATCACACAATATGACAATGATAATAAATGTGCAATTGTGTATAACCAGTCTAGCTAACAAGACTAAGACATATTCTTTTTTAACCCTTCTCCTGCTATTAGCGTATATTGACATTTTTAGAAAACAGTGTAGACCCAGATCAGACAGCTCCTTCAGGAGCTGTCTGATCTGGGTCTTCACTGTTTTCTAATAGGATATGTCTGGAATCTTTTCTTGAGAAAATTTTCCTTACACTAATAGCCAATGTTGTATTTATTTCAGTGGAAGAAGGGTTAGGGAGGTATCCTAATGCATCTTCCTGTTGAAAAATAAACATAGTTATCAAAGTATCAGATTTGTTGCCTAATTGCCATGATTACAATTTTTATTCCCTGTGTCTGACGGTTTTATTTTAGTTAACTGCGGAGTTATGACAGCAGCAGCGGCCATTACGCCTATAGAATTTCCAGTTATATCTGCTCAAGAGTTAATGTCCTCTAGATATGACAATAGAACTTCCAGACATATATGCCTCAGAATAATGTCCTGTATATACAGAGGAGAAGATATTCTATCCCGTTTAACTGGAACTAAAAGCAAACACAATACAATAAAATTTTAATGTAGAACATGGAAAACAAGACTGCGTTCAATAAACGCTTATGCCCCCGGTGGCATCCTTGACAATATATTCTGAATCTTTTCTAAGTCCAAATTAGGTCAAGGTCAAGGTCAAATTGAGCTTGGGTATTACTGGTGGGTTGGTAATTGTCCAAGGCAATAACTGTATAAGTATAGAAGCATTGTAGTAAGTAGTGTTGATTTAAAAGTCCATTCAACAATAGGCATGATGCTGACCATTGTCCCAAACCTGAGACAATGGGATGACGCATCTGATGAAGCTTATGCGGGACTATAAACCTCAGCAGAAACAACAACAAGTAGTGTTGATGCTAGACGAAACGGTAAAATTTAGTTAACCAAGAAATAGCCCATTCAAAATATTCTAAGTCCAAATTAGGTCAAGGTCAAGGTCAAGGTTGGGTGATATTGGTGGATAGGGAATGGTCCAAGGCAACAACTGTATAAGTATCAAAGCATTTGAGTAAGCGGTGTTGATGCTAGACGAAACGGTAAAATCTACTTAACCTGTTACGGACGAACGGACGGAAGGACGGACGGACGGACAGGACGATTACTATATGCTCCCGCATCTGTCGATGCGGGGGGCATAAAAATTGAAAATAATAAAAGATTGGTTTTAATTTGAATATTATTTTGTAATGACAAAATCCAAGAGCCAAACGTTTTGTAATCTAATCCTATGCTGATATACTGGACATCTGAGCTGTATCGTAACTATTTACAAAATTTAATGAGCCGTGTCATGAGAAAACATTGAAAATGGTGTAGATCAAGGTCAGTCAAAGACGCAGTAGCTGGACTTGTATACATTGTTCACTTTGACACCCACATGTATCTCAAGCATTTATGTAACTGTATTATATACGGTATTTGGCAGTGTAGATTAACATAAGACACAGCGTCAAGGATGACAACGTTGCTTGGTCAGTACAATGTTGCAATGCAATAATGCAGGTTTTGTCACGGCACAGCTCAAATATATTACAAGAACCTGATTCCTGGTTCAACTCAATGGCTCCTGACACTAAAGTCTTTATATGCTGTTTCAGTTTCCAATGAAGATTCGTCTGTTTTTGACCATTTAGGGTTATTTTATACAATATATTGCAAAATGACAAACAGTGTAATTTAGTGGTTGACCAATTACTGCTAGGTCGCAGACAATCACCTGTCTGCCATAATTGATTGACCTTTTCTCGTTTCTGAAATCGCAAAACTTTAAATGTACATACAGTAGAACCTCTCTATTACGACCACTAAATTGTGTCAAATATTAGTCGTTTAAGACAGGTGACTGCTTAAAGCAATGTGAAAGTGAAACAGAAAGCTCCTATAGGAGCTTTCTGTTTCACTTTCACATTGCTTTAAGCTGTCATCTGTATTTTATACAGACAATTAGCCTTCTTTTTAGTGGTTCTACTGTATATTCAAATTGTTCATAGTTACGAAAAAAATTGAATGTTTTTGAAGATATGGGAGCTTATGGTTCGGCAGATTAAATGTTCCACTTTGTATCATATTTTAAAACATCCAATGTTTAAAGGCTTACAAAGGCTTATGTGGGGGAAACTCAGTAGAGATATTATAATATATCAAATGAAACTCACAATTGAAGAATGAAGTAACAATTGTGTGTTACTTCACATAGCTGCCTAGATCTAAACCATCTAGTTAATAATTGGAAAGTAATCAATTGAAACATAACCAATAGAACCGATATTCAGTTGGTTATTTTGGTAACCAATTACAACCGCTAGTGTAGAGCCTGATCATGCAGAGGGCTCCTGCAAAGGCCCTCTGATCTGGGTCTACACTGTTTGCATAAAACTCTTTAAATAAAGGATTAATTCATATATAATTATGCATACTCATCACTGGCATGCAATGGATTAAAGTTTCTGACAATCTAGCCCATATCTGCTTCTGTATTTTTCAAAGTTGGCTCTTATCCATGCACTAAATCCAATCAATCTTTATTAATGTAACAACGAGTTTTGAAGGAAGGGAATTTCCTTTGACAAACAGGAATGACACTGATCCAACTCAAGTTCATATCAAAAATAAAATCCACTTATGCCTGGATAATTTCAGAGAATTCCTGGAGCGTGTTTTATAAACAATCTCAAAACCAATGCCTTTACCCAAAATCCCATAGCATGTTTCTAGCTTTAAAGAAAAATGATCACTTAAAGCAGGGTGAAAGTAAAGCAGAATGCGCCTGAAGGCGCATTCTGCTTTACTTTCAGCTTGCTTTAAGTTATTAACTGCTAGGACATAGAAAATATTAACATCATACTGTGGAAATTAAAACATATTATTTCCCAATTACCATGTTTGTGCTAAAACAATTTATCTCCACTGTAATTAATTGGTTTAAAGACAGATCAGATGCCGAGAAACACTGCAGCTGATCAGACTTCAAATTCTTTGCTGCTCAGATTAAAATGAGATGTCAACGATTTCAAAAAGACCGAGTTATTTTCTCCATTTGATTGCATTGTATTTGCATTCAGATATGTTTCGACCCTGAAGAAACTGATTTGGATCAAAACTGTTTGCAAATGCAATCAGTCTGCAAGGCCCCGGTTAGGATTGGGTCATCTGAACATTTGCAACAATTTCTCATGTACATCTCCACCAAACCCTATGTTGTACCACTCTTTAGAATTGTCTCGAAGAGTGGTCACATCATAGGACTTAGTGGAAATAAAAAGAAAATAACATTTAACCCTTTCCTCCATAAAAGCGTCTTATAGCACATTTAATTCATTACTCCACTGAAGAAAATAGTTCCAGTTTATGTAGTCATGAACATGTACCATACAAATTATTTTCTATATTTTAGCAGATGATAGCTTAAAGCAGGCTGAAAGTAATGCAGAGTGCGCCTTATAAGGACAACCTGCTTTAAGTAGTCATATATTTTCAAAACTAGAAATAGGCTATGGAGTAAAGGATTAAACAACCAACTTATATGGAACTCTGCAATTTGTCATGATTGGATGTTTAGCAAGCTAAAGGTTTATGACACACAAAGTGCAATTGCATTTGCATATATTGGCACCGTGACAGTATACAGAAATCTCCAACCTTTCTAGTTGATGGTATGCAAAAGGAGCCTGCTTCCTGTGGGCCCGAAATTACACCATAAACAGTATGTTTATTGGTCTATAATGTAAAGTAAGTTGCCATTATCTAATTTGTACTTTGGCCGTCCAATTCAGGTGACTTTTAGAGGGGAATGTCTAGCAGTCTCATTAACGCTTTACAATGCTGGAACGGATTATATATATCTTTTGCAAACAGTGTAGACCCTGATCAGAGGGTTCCTGAAGGAACCCTCTGATCAGGGTCTGCTCTGTCTATTGTATCTTAATTACGTTTCGATTTATATTCCTCAGGTCAAATTATATTTGCAATTTATCTGAAAATGAGTCAATTTGTAAATTCAGCTTTTTAAGGGTTTCTCATTCTCATTGGCACTGACACTGTGCAGGAGGTTCTGTGGCAACTTATTACAATTTAACCCTTATCCATGATGAATGTTTTAAATGGACACATCCAATTTCTGCTAAATTACAAATTAATATTGATTCACAAAGGGTTAACGTTATAAGCATGACATTTAATGGTGCAAACCCTGATCAGAGCCCTCTGATTTGTATCTACACTGTCTGCAATGGATGGATATAAATATATACCCGGTTCCAGCACAACAATGGTTAACCCTATTCCTGCTAAAATACTATCTGCTTCAAAATGATACCTAGGATTCCAGATTTAAGAGGGAGTATACTGTACAAATCCAACATTTTCTATTCTATTTTAGCACCAAATCATATGGTGTTACTACTCATTAGAATCGTCTCGAAGAGACGATTCTAGTGAGTAGTGACACCTTACGGTTAATGCATTACATTTTTTAAAAGTTATGTTTTAATAGCTTCAGTTTAACATAAAGAACCTTAAAATGAATGTCAGTCAAACATTTTGAATCCTGATCAAAAGTCTAGTTACTCTGTCTCTGATCAGGATCCAAACTTTTTGATATTTCTAATCTGTTTTCCACTAATGGCAGGAGAAAGGTTAAGATGAAATCTTAATTTTGAAAAGTAAGATAAATTGTCTTCATTTGTCTGTGCATTCCTTCCCACCATTAGGGGTGACAATGCATTTTCTCCGTTGTTAACCCTTAGCCTGCCACTCACGACTATAGCTCATATGCAAACAGCTTGGATCCGGATGAGACGCCGAGTAACTCGGCGTCTCATCCGGATCCAAGCTGTTTGACACTCGGACAACATTTTCAGCAATTTTGAGCAACTTTGAAGCACTTTGAAACTTGAAGCAGACGAGAAATATAGCAGACGACAATTTATTTGGCGGGCTAAGGGTTAAATGAGATAAAAGCAATGTGAAAATGCCAATATCTTCACCTTCAGCATCCGGCAAACTATGTTAGAGACAGCTCAACAGTTCTACTGTTTAATTGGTGTAACCCTTCTCCTGTTATTGTTGTATAGTAAAACCTCTCTATTACAACCACTAAATTGTGTTAATAAGCAGGTGTTTATGAAAGGTGTTTGCTTAATGCAAGATGACAGTGATTGAAACAGAAAGCTCCATTAGTCACCTTCATTTAACCCTTTCCCCAATAGAAGCGCCATTTAGTGGATATGATTATTTTATCCCCTGAAGAATATAATTCCAATTTAATCAGTAATGAATATGTATTATAGGGAATATTTTCTATATTATAGCACATGATAGCTTAAAGCAGGCTGAAAGTAAGGAAGAATGAGCCCTAAGGCACATTCTGCTTTACTTTCAACCTGCTTGAAGTAGTCACCTATCTTAAGTACCATAAATAGGCTACCAGGTCAAGGGTTAAGCAGTCACCTGTCTTTTAAACATAAATAAGCCTTCATTTTAGTGGTCTTGTAGAAGTTTTTTTGAAAACAGTGTAGACCCAAATCAAAGAGTGAGTTGTGTGATGGCAGGATCTGCACTGTTTTTTGCGATATCTGATGATTTAGCCCTAACCCCTCTCACTGTGTTATACACATTATATAAAACTCTGCCCAATGTGAATATCTATCATCTGAACTATTACATTGGCTAATCAATAAAATAAGGAAAATATTCTGCAGCAAAGAGTGAACACTCATGCCAGACAGAACCTTTAAGAAAACAGTGCAGACCCTGCTCAAACAGATCCTTCAGGAGCTGTCTGATCTGGATCTACACTGTTTTCCAAAAAACATCAAAGCACACTAATAACAGGAGAGAGGGCAATAACCATAGGACCTAGTGTTGCAATAAACATCAATGTTTCTACAACTAGGAAATCATTAGCACATAGGGACATTAAATCTACAATTTGTTAGTTCAATGTTTTTAGGTTTTTTATTGTTTCAATAATAAAATAAAAATACTTCCAATTTCTCCATGGAATTTACTTGTCACAAAAAAACAACTTTGGGTACCTTAGTGCAGCTAAATGACCTCAAAAAGCTCAAGAAATGTAAATGGCTTAAATGCTGAGACAGTACATCACTTTCAAAGTATAACACATGGCCAGATAAAGGTGAGTGAACTGAATATTTAAGACGTTAATTATCCCCACTGTCTCCACCAAAACCCTATGTAGGGACCACTCATTAGGAAACATCTCTTCGAGACAATTGTAATTGTGGTCACAACATAAGATGTGATGGAGAAATAAGGAAATTAGCATCTGAATCGATATACCCATGTACCTTAACTGGAGCTCTTGGCTAGTCAGTGGTCCATCACTTATAGGGAATACTGAGAGTGTTCTGCTTAAAACATTATATAATACAGATGCAATTTGTTTAATGTTTGTATTGCAGTAAAAAGTAGGTAGTTAATACCTGTTTGTAATCAAGTGAACACTAGTCCATACAAACAAGGGATATTGTTTTACATTTCTCGGTATTTATTTTGCAATTTAAACCTGCTATGAAATGCTGGGTCATATAATGTTCCACTGAAAAAATGATAAGTAATGTCGTTGAGCATGAATGTGAGATTCTCTTTATCACATATATAACAATTCTAATACCTATTAAATCAATTCAAACCCTAGTTTGTGGTCCCTATGCTATATAGATTTTATGCCAAAAGCGACATTGTTTACGGCAACGTCATCGCAAATGACCTCATTTGGTGTCCCTCTATATGCTTCCTTTGTTGACAAACAGGTTGGGCCGGAATACAATATTTATATAACGGCTTTATGCCACTTCCATACTGCAAGTTATGTGATAAATCCTTTTAATCATTGTTCCTCCACTGAAGAAAATCATTGTAATTTATACAGCTAAGAATTATGTTGCATATAAATCTCTTCTATATCCTAGCAGATGAGAGCTTAAGGTAGGCTGAAAGTAAAGCAGAATGTGCCTTAGGGCTTTCAACCTGCTTTAATAGGTCACCTGTTTTCAACACTAGAAACAGGCAATGGTTTAAAGGGTAACTAAGACTCTTTTTCGGCGGAGCTGTCTGGTTTCTATTTAGCCACACTTTCTGTTTGGCCACACATTTCAACCAATTATATTTGATCAGAAATTTAGACTTGAGAGCACCTGTTGAAACTGAATAGTCTGATTGGATAGTAGCCAGGGCTCCAGATAAGGGAATTATTTCAAAACTTAAAATCTTTATTTGTGCATTAAACCCTGTGGTGTCACTAAACATTTGAATTGTCTCTTCGAGACAATCAAAATGAGTGGTAACACCATAGGGTTTGGTGCTGAAATGAGTGAATAAATGTGATTTGTTTAGTTTACTCCCTCTTATCTGGAGCCCTGTAGGCTGGTCTATGTCCAATTACAGTTTTCCCAGATATGGCTGTGAGTGTAAAATTTAGAGACACAGACCAGACTGTTTACTACACTGGGGGCTGATGCAATTTAAGATGACATCTGAAATACAGAGGAAGCTAGGTGTTTTGTAATTGTTTACTACCAATTTGTTTTAATTGTTAACTATTTGTACACATTTACCATACATTAAAAGCAATATTAAATATAAATGGCCTCAAGTGAGTTAAACACAATTGTGTGGTTTCATCATTATTTACAGGAGTGAAGTAGAGCAGACTGTTGAATCTGTACATTTGTGTATGCTATAGTTTGTTTCAAGAAACTCTATGAATGAAGTTTGATATATAGAACAATAGATTAATGTGAGGATCTCCTACCAGTAGCTAGGATATGAGTTAAATTATTGTTTTGTTTTGCATTTCTGTACATGATAGTTTTGCATTTTAAATAAAAGTTACTGTTTCAATTGTATACTTTTATTTTTTGCTTTTCAATCCAAGATATTACAATTCTTTGAAAACCTCAATTTCATTCAATTTTGCACACCCATCTATATAGCCTTAGTTCAACCACTCATTCCGTCGAACATCTTTTTTAAAGATATTTCTTGTTATATCCAATGTCACTGAACCTTATGTACTAACTGTGAATCGCCTAGTTATGTAGCGATAATGAACAACTGTTCCTATGTATGTCAATGACATGGGTCTTCCCTGCTTGCAGAGATCTCTATAGCGGGGTGCACACATACAGCGTTAATGTACAAACCAGAAACAAGGCATGATGAATGGTGAAATCTATCAGGCTGCAAGTTGTAGTTAAGGTGGCGTGACAAATTAGCAGTGTTGTGCTGCTGTAATTGCACCGACAGTCACCTGTAAACACGCAATAGTTATAACTCACCAATTACTAGCAAACTCCCCCGGAAGCCATGGGGCTTTGTATGACACCTTTTTCCCTTCTGTGACTTTCAGTTGTCATTGAAATAATACTCAAAGCTCAAGATAAGAGGGAGTAAACTGAACAAATCCAACATTTTCCACTCATTTAAGCTCCAAATTCTATGGTGTTACTACTCATTAGAATTGTCTCTTGAAACTATTCTAATGAGTAGTGACACCATAGGGTTTAATGCAGGAATAAGGATTTTAGTTTTTGAAATACTTACCTTACCTGGAACCCTGATAATTATACAGTAAGATATTATGTGCAAATGTCACAAAAATAAAATGACATACATGTACTTCAATAAGCCTATCTAGCTTTCACTGTGTTCTTATACCCTTCTCCTTCTGAATATTCACATATGTCTGACTCAACTCAAAATTATGAGCATCTGGACTATTATATTGGCTAATAAAAAAAAGAAAACTTTCCCACAGAAATAGAGTAGACACATGTCCGATAGATGCTAAAAGGAAACAGCTGTCTGATTAAAGAAGCTGTCTGATCTGGGTCTACACTATTTTCAAACAACATTAATATAATGCTTATAGCAGGACACTCAGTGTTCAGATACATATACGGTGTTTGCAAAATTATCATGACTGCATTGTCTCAGGGACACTGTGAAACTGACATGCATGATGATGATTCATATGATGACAGCAAGTCATTAAATAGATAAAAGATCAAATTTCTAATGACAAGTTGCTGCTTTATGCATTACTAATTGTTCTGCATTGGGCTGCCAACTCATTCACACTATGGTTGAATGGATGTTTGAACCAAAATGGTCTGTTGCCGATCATCCAGTCAAGGGAATGGATGACCCATCATTAAACGCCTAGATGGATACGGAACCAAACATCAGCTTCATGTAGCAACAACTATTCTGCATGTGCTCCCCATGTTTTCATGTAAATTATAAACTGAGAGAAATAAAGGAAATTTGAATTTGAGTGGGTTTAATAATCTTGTCAATAGTTTTTAAGCTTTACAAAGACTCAAGAGTCTTAGTATTTATGATAACCTAAATAATGGCTTTAACCCATTACACCACAGCATGTTTCTAGTTTTGAAGTCAACTGACCATGCAGTTTATGCTAGGTTCACACCAACGGCGAATGTCGCGCTTTAAATCGGCGAGCCAAGCGTCGTCATTTTCGTTAACTTTTCCAAAAATATCAAGATCTCTTACGCTCTGATAAGCTCTGATACGCACTGATACGAATTGGTTGCTCCTTTGGTACGAATTATTTCCCGACGTGTTACGGTTCCTCGCGCTTTGGTCCCGCTTTGATCAGGCTTTGTTACGCTTTAAATCACGCTTTAATAAGCTTTATTACACTTTATTACGCTTTGATGCGATGATGGCGCTTTAAATCAGGCTCTGATACGATTATCAAGCTTTGTTGTGCATTGTTACGCACTATGCAGCTCTGTTAAGCATTGGAACATGTCAAGATCGCCGATTGCATGCCGATTTTTATCCAGAGCCTATATGAATATGCAGAAGTTCCACAAAATCATTGCATCTTTCACTCCAGAACACTATGGCGGAACACCAAGATACAGAAGTTCCAGATGTACCAGAGCATGATCTATCTGAAGAAGACATGATGTTTGCCTTCTTCTTGTATAACTACACCCTAGCCCTTGAGAGCGTGAGAGAGCGTGAGAGAGCGTGAAGAAACTTGCCAAGCGTAACAAAGCCTAACAAAACGTGTCAATTTTTTATCGAAGCGTCTCATTTCGTGGGAAAGCGTGAGAGTCCTTTATGAAGACGTAACAAATCGTAACAAAGCGTATCAGATCTTGATGAAAGCGTCTAACCTCTTGTCAGATCTTCATGCCAGATCGTAACAAATCTTGAGACATCTTAACGAAGCGTGTCAAGTGTTGACAGACCGTGAAGAATGGGGTCCCCGCTTTGAACCAAGCTCTGTTAAGCTTTCCTACGCTTTGAGTCAAGCTTTGCTGAGCTTTATTACGCTTTATTAAGCTTTGATACGCTCTAGGCGCTTTAATCAATTCGTGACAGAGCGCCCCAAATTTTTAAACAGTTTTAAAAAATTGGGCGCTCTTGCCGAATGTCCCGCTTTACTCCAAGCTTTCCCACGATCTATTACGACCCTGACGCTTTAATCAAGCTTTGTTACGCTTTGGTGCCGCTTTGCACGCCGCTTTAAAGCGCCATCAAAGCGCCGTTGGTGTGAACCTAGCATAAAGAAGGTTGAAAGAAAAGCAGAATGCCCCTTACGGCGCATTCTGCTTTACTTTCAGTCTGCTTTCTTTCTGAGTTTCAAACAATTTTATGTACACTTTATGTATAATTTCTGTCCTGCATTAGTCACTTGGATTTAAAAGATCCCTATTCTTTTTTTATGAGTTGGTTGGCCAAGAGAGATTTTACTATTTCTTAACCTATAACTCAATGCTCAAATGACTAATTTAACTATTTTTCATTCCTCCATAATCCAATAAACTTTACAATTAGCATAGAGCAACCTAAATATTGATATGTTTTGACACAATATTTCATGCAGAAAAACTTTTAGTGTCATTTTCTCTTGTATTGTATATGATTAACATTATAATCATGATCCTTAAAGTTTAGTGATTATCCTCAGAATAGTACCATATTTGCAAAACAACTTGATTAAATTCGGCCCACTCTTCTGCTGCAAATTAAGCTACCCGGCATGTGATCAGGATTCAAAGTGTTAAATGTCACTGGAAGTGAGCACTGTTTTCTTAACTCTTTCCTCCCTGAAACTTTAAATGGACAATTCCAGTTTCCATTTTAGTCTAGTCCATTTCTGACTTTTAAGGGTTGTTTTAGTCAATGTTTGGCATTATGACAAACAGTGAAGACCCTGATCAGAGGGCTCCTTTCGGAGCCCTCTGATCGAAAGGAGCCCTCTGATCTGGGTCTTCACTGTTTGCATAGGACAAGTGTACTATTCACATGTACACTATTTGAAAAGAACGCCTATATGCGGGACTAGGGTTCAAAGGGTTAAAAGATCTGCCAGACATGCACTCTTTCATGTTGAGCAATATTCCTTATTTGATCAGCCTCTGTAATAATTCAGATGATAGATGTTAACAGTGGGTAGAGTTTTATGTATGAATAAAGTAAAACATTTCTATTACAACCACTAAAACGAAGGTTATTAACTGATTGTTTAAAAGACAGGTGACCGTGAGCTTAAAGCAAGGTAATGTCACCTTACTGTAAGCAGTCACCTTTCGTAACAGTGTTTTTTGTTCACCACTTTGGGAATAGGTTGGTACCTATTTAATTGGGAAAAATGTGTCCTAAAACGTAGTAAAATACTTGAATTTGGGGAAAGTTTGAGCCATGAAATGCTCATTTCGGGAGAAAAAAAAAGCTTGTTTTCAATTGGGAACACAGGGACCCGGCACGATTGATTTTTGAGAGAATTTTTTTTCAAAAGGTATATATAGAGACAAGGGGTACAACTGATTGTTAGTACATTCTCACCCTATCTCGACAAAACCGGGCATATCATAAATAATAATTGATGAAACGACACCCTTTTTGCACTTCTGTCTAGCTTATATAATACCCTTCCATAAAAACATAACATAAAACCAACTGGAAGCATGCACTTTCAAAAGTAATTGCATTTACTCACAGAAATCAGCGACTTTTGGAAAACGGGACAGGTGTTCGTTCACAGCTGAAACCGCATTGACCACTACTGTGTGCTTGTATAGGCGGTAATATCGAACATGACAGTCATACAGTTCCATGGATATCCATTTTTTACACCGATCAAAGCTGATTTATACCCAAACCATTGCAATACCAACAACAAATTTGCATGTTTTCATCGGCAGTAAAGCTCTTCTTGTACATGTAGGCTTTTTTGGTACGGCAATGATTTGAGAAGAAATCAGCTTTGATCTTTGTCAAAGCTGTATATTTATGGAACTGTATGACTGTCATGCTCGATATTACCGCCTAAACAAGCGTACAGTAGTTGTCATTGACTGTAACACTCGATTACCGCCTAAACAAGCATACAGTAGTGGTCAATGCTGTGTTAGCAGTGAACGAACACCTGTCCCGTTTTCCAAAAGTCGTTGATTTCTGTGAGTAAATGCAATTACTGTTGAAAGTGCATCCTTACAGTTGGTTTCATGTTATGTTTTTATGGATGGGTATTATATTAGCTAGACAGAAATGCAAAAAGGGTGTCGTTTCATCAATTATTATTCGTGATATGACCGCTTTTGTCGTGAGAATATACTAACAATAAGTTGTACCCCTTGTCTCTATATATACCTTTTGACAATTTTTTCTCTCAAAAATCAATCGTGCCGGGTCCCTGTGATTGGGAACAGGTCAACCCCCCAAAAAAGCTGTGTTAACACCTTATAGTTAATACAATTAAGTGGTTGTAATAGAGAGGTTTTACTGTATTCAGGAGGAGATTTGTTAGGTGGTCTTGATATTCAGCAGCAGAGGGGTTAAGAACATGCATTCTCCTCTTTGTCATGCCTGTTTAACATTTCTAGCCGTCATGTAATTGCAGGTAGGTAATGCATTTATGCACAAAACACCCTGCACCCAATGCTTGGTGTAGATTATTACAGGTAATTATTAAGCTACAGCATTCACCATTCATTCAGACTATCATTTTTCCTCACATTCTTGTGCTTTCAACACTTTAAAATATTTGTTTAATTATGAGGTGAAATTATAACAGCAGTACAGTGCTATTGTGGCAACATAAAAGCAGATTCAGTGGTTAATGTATGAAAGACAGGTGAAAGTAATCCAGAAAGCTCCTTTAGGATCATTCTGCTATACTTTTAACCTGCATCAATCCATTACCTGTATCTAACTTTGAAGACAGATGACCACTTAACCCTTTGAACCCTAGTCCCGCATATAGGCGTCCTTTTCAAACAGTATACATGTGAAAAGTGCATTGTCCTATGCAAACAGTGAATACCCAGATCAGAGGGCTCCTTACGGAGCCCTCTGATCTGGGTCTTCACTGTTTGTCATAATGCAAAACATTGACCAAAAATCCCCTTAAAAGTCAGAAATGGACTATACTAAAATGGAAACTGGAATTGTCCATTTGAAGTTTTAGGGAGGAAAGAGTTAAAGCAGGTTGGCAGTAAAGCAGAATGCACCTTAAGACATATTCTGTTTTACTTTAAGCCTGCTTTAACATACCCCCTATTAGTAAAAAGAAAATACTTTTCATGGTACATATATTTTATGATTGTATAAAGTCAAATGATTTTCTTCCAAGTCAGCGTGTGTGTGTGTGATCAAGGACACCATATATCAAAACAAGAAGAAGGAAAGAAAAAAAAACTTTAAGCAAAATTGACCAAATCTATGTAAAAAATAGTTACAAATCTATGTAGCTCAGACAAGAAAATGGATGCGTATGAAATTTCTTTTGCAAATTCTTTACATGTATCACCATGTAGGCTGGAAGTCACTGGCAGATCAATCAGACTGGGTTCAATGACAGCTCTCTATGCAACATTAGTGAGAAAATCCTCTAGGCTATTTATTATTGAAATACATTACAGTTTTAATGTATCTGGTAAATAGAAATTCTCCTTTTCTAATTGCATTTAGCAAATGTATGAATATCTTTGCAATTGTTTCATGCATTTAGGCAACAGGGGCCCGTTTTACATAACAACTTACGCAAAATTATTGCAAACAGCAAATCGCCAGATCAGAGGACACGCTAAAAGCGCGTCCTCTGATCTGGCTATTTGCTGTTTGTAGCAAGTGATAATAAAAAATATAAATTAAAATTTAAAATTTTGACTTACGCAAAATTTTTGCGTAAGTAGTTTAGTAAAACGGGCCACAGGAGGAGCCCGGGAGGAAAATATCTACCACAAACTCAAATAACCCTTTGCATGCTGGGTAATTTTTCGATCTGCAACAATGTTGTCTGCAACTGTTCTAAAATAGAATTTTCAAATTTCTTTTCAAAACGGGATTAGGGTGTCAAAAAGTTTGGATCCTGATGAGATGTTGCATTACGCAGCATCTCATCAGGATTCAAACTGTTTGCAAAGGTTACCATGGTTTCACAGTTAGCATGCTAAGATTTAAATGAGATATTTCTTCATAGAAGGGATGGCTAAGTTTGATCACTATTTTGTCAACCATGAGGTCCTCATGGGGATCACAGAGAAATGGAATGACTGGCCAGCATCTTATGCAGGTCATTTATAACAACTAGAGACCTGTCTGTGTCTGCAACACACACACAGGGCTCCTGGTAACAGGGAGTAAACTCAATAAATCCAACATTTTCTCACTTATATTAGCACCAAATTCTATGATGTTACGACTCATTAGAATCGTCTCAAAGAGACGATTCTAATGAGTTGTAACACCATATGGTTAAATGCAGAAATAAAGATTTTAGTTTTTGAAATACTCTCCTTATCTGGAGCTCTGCACACATATATATGTATATGTACAGTAAAACCTCTCTATTACGACCACTTAATTGTGGTAATTATTAGGGTGTTTACGATAGGTAACAGCTTAAAGCAAGGTGACAGTGTAACAGAAAGCTCCTAAAGGAGCTTTCTGTTTCACTGTCACCTTGCTTTAAACGGGCACCTGTCTATTATACAACCAATTAGCCTTGGTTTTAGTGGTCGTAATAGCGAGGTTTTACTGTATATGTATTGTATGTACAGTAATACCTCTCTAGTTTATGCCACTAAAACATGACAAAATAATTATATAGGTGATTGAACTTTCAGCTTTTAGCTTTAGTTAATCATGAAACAAAGTTGGATATATACTTTTAGCCATGAAATGATCATACAACGTACCTTTCTTCAAGGCTTAGACTAATTCAATCTCTCTAATCCATCCATTTGCATAACTTCTTTGTGCATCTGACAAAGGCTTCAGAGTTTGGTTTATCATGAACATTTGTAATTATCCAATCCAGACAGAGTCTATGTAGTATGTCCGAGTTTCTATTACTTTACAACATTATGTTATACCAACAAACTTTCCAGAATGTTTCAATACTCAGGCAGTCATGCAAATTACCAAATAAACAGTTATTATAAATCTTTACATTTAGTTATGATTGAGTAAGAGTAAGTAATGGAAAAATAGATTCAAAATAAAGGAAACTTCATGTAAAGAAGCATTCAATTGTTCTTGTGTTATTTTCTAAAGCAAAATACCTTTAACCTGTTCTTTACAAATGAAATCTTCCATTTTCTAAATAATAACATGTTTACATGGATACTTGACGGGTTGTATGGCAAACACTGCAGACCCTGATCAGTGGGACCCTGCATGGGGCCCATTTCATAAAGCTTTGTATGACAAATGTTTTCGTAAGTCAGATTATAAAAGTCTCAATTTTTATTTATTTCTCCATCTAATCCTGTCTTGTGACATCTCTTTGGAATCCTCTTGAAAAGACGATTCCAAAAAGATGTCACAAGACAGGATTAGATATAGAAATCAGAAGTTAAATGTATTTTAAGGTTTTGACTTACGACCACTTTTTACTAAGAAGTTTTATGAAACGGGCAACAGATCTCCTCTACACTGCTTGCAATTGATGAATTATTATTCTCGTCTCCAACCAAGAATTGGTTAAACTGGATTATTGACCAATTAAATACAACTAGAAATATCGCTGAATCACACATCTTTTTTTATTGTTATCAACTCAAAACGATATGTCACTGTCTTTATATACAAAAAGTTCTTTACATAATCTTTTATTTCAAGAGTTGTTATGAATATAAAGCTATCTGTAAGCACTTTAAGCTATTAACCCATTTTATGCGGGATACACTTTTAGGTGTATCTCTAGGCAAACAGTTTTGATCTCAGATCAGGCCCCACATTGTGGGGCCTGATCTGAGATCAAAACTGTTTGCAGCAAAGTCAGTATTCTATCAGAAACTGCTAAAAAAAATGCAAATATTTGAGTTATACTTGCTGCAGACTACATTTTAAAATGGCCACCAATATTACCCAGCATACAATGGGTTAACTAGTGAGTCCCTGGTGAAGTGAATTCATACTGCAGTCTGACAACCAGGAGACAATAATAATAACATAATCACCAAAGTCTATCAGTACTATCACAGACTTTATCACACTTTTTTATGACATTTGTACAATTCTTTCAGTGACACCATGGAATGATTCTCTCCTATGGTATTTCCTTATCAAATTAGTCGAAGTAAACAAAATAAATTTTTTTTTAGTATAACATAAAATCAGGCCAAGACTATTGACACAATATTATACACTATGTTAATTTAAAATCAAGTGATTTTAATCATGATCAAAATGTACTATGTTAAATTTTCCGGACTACCCCGCAAATTAGAAAAAAATATTTTCTTTTTTGCTTGGCCGCCATTTATGTTTACACTTTGATTAAGTCAGGAGTCTCAGAAACACTTGTCCATGCTTCAAGATACCAACTTCTGCCTGCCAACCACCTTAAACATAACAATATTTAATTTTGTCCAATTTTTGTTGTTTCTAAGAAAGATTTAACCCATTACCCCATAAATACGCATTTTTACGCCTTAAATTTCCTTTATTCATCCACTTAAGAAAATAGTTTCAATTAAAACAGCCATGAATATGTACCATAAGAAATTTTTTCTATTTTCTAGCAAATTGTAGCTTAAAGAAGGCTGAAAGTAAAGCATTATGCGCCTTAAGGCGCATTCTGCTTTACTTTCAACCTGCTTTAAGTGGTCACCTATATTCAATACTATAAACAGGCTATGGGGGTAATGGGTTAAGTCCACTGAAAGCCATTGTAATGATGTGTTATCCTCTCCCTCATGACTCTTGTTAGCATCGACTCACTGTTGTGGCAACATCATACTCTATTCATTTTTTGTCCAAATAGGCAAATACCCTTGTCACTTTTATACTAGACATAAGTAATGCAGAATTAACCCTTTACCCCATAGAAGCGACTTTTAGCGAATCTGATTGATTCTTCCGCTGAAGAAAATAGTTCAAATTTAATCAGTCATGGATATATATTATAGGGGAAATTTTCAATATATTATAGCACAGGATAGCTTAAAGCAGGCTGAAAGTAAAGCAGAATGCGCCTTAAGCGCATTCTGCTTTACTTTCAACCTGCTTTAAGTAGTAACCTATTTTCAATTCTAGAAATAGGCTATCAGGTAAAGGGTTAAGGCTCCTGTAGGTTCGTTCTTCATCACTCTGGCTCTGCATTAGCCCATTACCATTTCTAATTTTGAAGACAGGTTACCTGTGACTTTACCCTTTCCCCCATAGAAGAGCATTTAGCGCATTAATTTAATTAGTCCTCCTCTGCAGAAGTACAGTAATAAAGCAGTCATGTACTAAAATATTTTTTTTTCTATATCCTAGTAGATGGTAGCCCCTTAAAGCAGGCTGAAAGTTAAGCAGAACCTGCTTAACGTGGTCATATATCTACAATATAAGAAACAAGTGATGGGGTAATAGGTTAAAGTAGGTTGAATATGTAAAGCAGAATGCACCATTTCAGACTGCTTTAAGCTACAATCTGCATTAAAATTATAAACTATTTCTTATAGTGCATATCTACATATATATACATGTCTGTATAAAGTGAAACTTTTTTTTTTAATGAAGAATTAATCTAAAGATGTAAATAAAGGTGTATTTATGGTGTAATGGGTTAAGACAAGTTTTACTGTCAAAAGAAAATTCAATTACTTGATCTTCATTTCTATCACCAACTTTGCATTAATCTGAATTTCATAGTATGGTGTGCTTTTCATAGCAGGACCCAATGCGAATGTGAAGTTCTTCATTTTGTCCAAAATTAGGGTTTACAACCCAACTAAGTGATGCTTAACTCTTTGCATGCTGGGTAAGTTTTTCTTCTTCAACAAATTATTGTCATCTGCTGCTGTTCTAAAAATACAATTTTCAAAACTTCTTTTCAAAATAGGGTCAAAGTGTCAAACAGTTTGGATCGAGATGGGACCTCATATTACCTGGCGTCTCATCACGATCCAACTGTTTGCACAGATAATCCTAATTCCACCTCTAAAGTGTGCAAGGAACTAAACACATTCACATCAAGACCGTTTGGTGACTGCATGTGTGCATTCACATCATAATTTGCATGCAAAAAGTAATTTTTCCTCAAATCTTTAATTATCAGATAATTCAAATTCAATTTCTTTATTCCTGCAGAAATCTCTCTCTTAAAATGAAGGCAAGATCAAGATTGTGAAGAGATGATAAATGTCTTTAATGCTTTGCATGCTGGGTAATTTTTTTTCGTCTGCAACAATTGCCGTCTGCTACAGTCCTAAAAATAGACTTTTCAACATTTTTTTCGAAAAGTGCCAGAGTGTAAAACAGTTTGGATCTTAATAAGATGCTGCATTACGCAGGGTCTTATCAGGATCCAAACTGTTTTCACAAATAATGACTATTCCGCCCGTAGCATGCAAAGAATTAAAGAAATCAAATACCCGTTTGCGTCATAGCCTTTTTCAGTGTTTAAGACAGGTAGCTGCATAAAGTACACTAAGCTTCTTTGGGTGATGAATACTTAACCCATTACCCCATAAATACGCCTTTTTAAGCCTCTGATTTATTCCTCCACTGAAGAAAATTGGTTCAGTTTATACAGTAATCACTCACTCAATATGTATTATAAGAAATCCTTTCTATATTCTAGCAGATACTAGCTTAAAGCAGGCTGAAAGTAAAGCAGAATGCGCATTGAGGCCCATTCTGCTTTACTTTTAACCTGCTTTAAGTAGTACCTTGTTTTCAAAACTAGAAATAAGCTATGGGGTAATAGGTTAAGCCTGTATTCTAAGGATTTCTGCTTAACGAGACAATTGTAATAAGTAGTCACACCATATTGTTTGGAACAGATATAAAGATTTTAGTAAAATGTGAAATAACCCCTAGATTTTTCAGCCAGTACATAATTATACAATTAAACCTCTATAGTAGTAGTAGTAGTAGTAGTAGGAAAGGCTAATTGATTGAGTAAACAAGAGGCCCATGTGGGCCTAAATATCGCTCACCTGGAAAAACCAACACAAGGGTCACATAACCCCTGGTATGGGATCACTTTTCACCCCAGAGACATAATTTTCATTGAAAAAATCTATTTTTAGCTCCTGTGACCTAGATATGCAAAGGACCGGAACCATATTTACAATATTGGATAATAGGGGCTTCTAGAAGTGTCATCATGCCAAATATCAAAGCTCTGACCATATTAGTTTCAGAGGTTAAGATGTTTGAAGATTTCACTATATAACTCTATGTAAAATTACGACCCCCAGGGCGTGGTCATTTTTTACTCCAGTGACATAATTTTAACAAACTTGATAGAGGACCTGTAGATGATGCTTTGTGCCAAATATCTAAGCTCAAGGTACTGTGGTTTCAGACAAGAAGATTTTTAAGATTTCATTGAAAAAATCTATTTTTAGCTCCTGTGACCTAGATATGCAACTGACCAAAACCATATTAACAATATTGGTTAAGGGCTTATAGAAGAATCATCATGCCAAATATCAAAGCTCTGGCCATATTAGTTTCAGAGAAAAAGATGTTTAAAGATTTCACTATATAACTCTATGTAAATTTACGACCCCCCGGGGCGGGGTCATTTTTTACCCCAGGGACATAATTTGAACAATCTTGATAGAGGACCTGAAGACGATACTTTGTGCCAAATATCTAAGCTCAGGGTACTGTGGTTTCAGACAAGAAGATTTTTTAAGTTTCATTGGAAAAATCTATTTTTAGCTCCTGTGACCTAGATATGCAACGGACCGGAAATGTTTGAACAACTTTGAAAGAGGACCATATAAGGATCATTCAGGCCAAGTTTGGTAAAAATCTATCCAGTAGTTTCGGAGGAGATGTCGTTTAAAGAAATTGTTGACGACAACGGACGGACGAACGAACGAACGACGACGGACAGAGGACGATCAAAATAGCTCACCTTGGCACTACGTGCCAGGTGAGCTAAAAACATTTGACAGCTTAAAGCAGGAAGCTTTTCTGTTTTACTTTCACCTTGCTTTAAGCATTCACCTGTTTTAAACACCTAATAATGGTTATATAGAGGGATTTTACTGTAAAGCTCTATTTGCCAGATTTAAAAGAGACATTTTAATTAGTGTTAGTTAGTTCCCCTGTACTAATTAAGCTCCAGAGATTTAAAAGGTTTTATTTGTTACGTGTTTTCCTGGAATGTATTTTTCTTACAATTTTAAGACACTAATATTGTCAACAAAAATTGTGATGCCATTTTAGTACTAACACTGAGTTACAACCAGTAAATAATCAGAGCGTCCTAAAATTAGAAATCTTCTCGTAATTGGCACACATTACGTCATACTAATGAGCTTTACTCCTTACTTCATTACAAATAAACCCTACTCCTGCCATCAGTGTACTATCTTGATGCTTTTCTAAAACAGTGTAGACCCAGATCAGACAGCTCCTAAAGGAGCTGTCTGATCTGGGTCTGCACTGTTTTCTTACAGGATCTGTCTGACATGAATCTGTTTGGTTATATATAGTTTGATTTGTTTGTTATGTCAGTTTCTGTCATCTACGGGCTAATTGGATGCCCCAGAGAGGAAAGACGAGGACTAAGAATTTCCTAATGAGAAAAGTGTCCTTATTTTATTAGCCAATGTATTAGTGCAGATATGGCAAACTACTATGGTCTAGCAAACCACTGAAAATACTTTGAATCCAGTTAAGATTATAATAGCTAAACAATTCTGAACTGTCTTTCACTCAAATCATATAATATTATTTGCAGAGGAAGAGTTTCATAGACTAATGCAGATGATATCTTCAGTTAAAATATTTTCTTTAAAATCCCTTTTTTTCAATTTCTGCATTTAAAGATTAAAACTATTCTAGACACTAAAATGGTTACGTATTACCGGTATGTAAAAAGAGACAACTAAGAGGACATCGATGTATGATATAATGACCATATCGCTGGGGGCTATGACAGCGTGAAGAGAAAGATTCAGGTCCCACTTTGAACATCAGATTGTTGCCATAAGGCTTCTCCTAAGCTCTCGTAAAATTTCAAACAAAATCAGCGGCACAGTTTCTGAAGAGGTTATAACTGTTCGCCTGCTTTCAGGGCTCCAGATTATAGAGGGAGACAAACTCAACAAATCCAACATTTTCCTGCTCATTTCAGCACCAAATCCTATGGTGTCACTACTCTTCAGAATTGTCTCTTCTAATGAGTAGTGCAAGTGACATCATATGATCTAATGCAGAAATAAAGATTTTTTTATCTGGAGCTCTGAAATCTTGTCAAAACTCAAATACTATAATCTAACATTTTACATACCTGCACCAAGCACCCATCAGGAACAGTACATGAAAATAGAAAACAACAACAACATTAGCTCAATACTTAAAGACAAGAGGGCAACAATAAACCTAATAGAGCTCACCTAGTTGCTAGAAAATAGAAACAAACAACAAACAACAAACATTAGCTCAATACTAAGACAAGAGGGTAACAATACCCCTTTTATCACTCACCTATGTCACAGTTATATACTGACATTGAGTCGCAAGAGGGCAACAATTGCCCTTAAACGCTCACCTAGTTATTAGAAAATAGAAAACCACAACAAACATTAGCTCAATACTGAAATAATGGGGCAACAGCATCCCTATTTCGCCCACCTGTGTCACAGTTACATACTTATATTAACTTGCAAGAATTAAAAGAAGGTGGCTGCCTGTCAGGCACAATACTCTATTGACACCATAGTATTTAATGAAGAAATAAAGATTTTACTTTTTGAAATACTCCCCTGATCTGGAGTCCGCTGTTAATGACATAGCCAATATCACTTTAATCATGGAAAAAACAAGTATTCTTTGAAGCAGACAAAATATGAGCACTTTACTTAACCCTTTGAACCCTAGTCCCTCATAAAGGTGTCCTTTTCAAACAGTGTAAATGTGAATAGTACACTTGTCCTATGAAAACAGTGAAGACCTAGATCAGAGGGCTCCGAAAGGAGCCCTCTGATCTTGATCTTCACTGTTTGTCATAATGCCAAACATTGACAAAAACAACTCTTAACAGTCAGAAATGGACTGGACTAAAATGGAAACTGGAATTGTCCATTTAAAGTTTCAGGGAGGAAAGAGTTAACATTATATAAATCGTGTTTTTTCAGTGGCTGCAAACTGCATACATTCACAGACACATCAATCATAAGTCAGAGTTATCCCCATGTGTATAGTTCCCAAATATAGCCATCAGTTCAAAGCCTTTTGGAGTAAAACCTCTTTATTACGGCCACTAGAGCAAGGCTAATTGGTTGTAAAAAATACAGTTGATAGCTCAAATCAAGGTGACAGTAAAACAGAAAGGTTCTGTATTTCTGTCACCTTGCTTTAAGCAGTCACCTGTCATAAATATCTATTAGTTAACACAATTTAGTGGCCGTATTAGAGAGGTTTTACTGTATATCCAACCTATACAGTATTCTGATGTGTAATAATACTGTTGTTTTTAACCCTTTACCTCAAAGCCTGTTTCTAGTTTTGAAGACAGGTGACCATTTAAAGCAGGTTGAAAGTAAAGCAGAATGTGCCTTAAGGCACATTCTGCTTTACTTTCAGCCTACTTTAAGCTAAAATCTGCTAGGCTATATAAAATATTTGTAATGGTAATTGTTCATGAAGGTATGAACTGGAACTATTTTCTTCAGTGGAGGAATAAATTAAATACGCTAAAAGTCGCTTCTATTGGGGAAAGGGTTAAAGCAAGTGGATGCTTACCCTTTACTCCATAATCTGTTTCTGGTTTTGAAGATATGTAACCAATTAAAGCAGGTTTAAAGTAAAGCAGAATGTTATCATTGAAAAAAATCTCTTTTTAGATCATGTGATCAATATATGCAATTAACAGATTGGAATCATTTCAACAATATTGGTAAAGGACTTCTATAAGTTTCACCATGCCAAATAAGAAATATTAAAGCTCTTAAATTGCCTATAAGTTGTAGAAAAGATGCTTGAAGATTTCACTATATAACTCTTTTGTAAAACTGTGACACCTAAGTAGGGTAATTTTTTATCCCAGGGACATAATTTGAATAATCTTGATAGAAGAGCTGTAGATGACGCTTTATGCCAAAGGTAATCATACTGTGGTTTCAGACAAGAAGATTTTGACTCATAGAAAATATATTATTATCTGTCTTTAAAACACTGAAAATAATTAAGCTATGTGAGATTGAAGAGTTAAAAACTTCCATGAATCTTAATTTTAATAAACTTTGCTAACTTCAAGTATCTTACATTAATTTTTGTTTCATTTTTGGCCTGAAGTTATTAGACAAAAAAAACGCATAACTGTGGGGGATTTTGCAACCAAACTGGGTTAAAGACATTGATCAAATAAAATTAATCACGATTCATTTAAAGTTTTCTTCAAGGCAGTTGTCAAGTTTATTTATAACGAGAATGTCAAACTATCACAAATACATTGCAACAGTGGGAAGTGCACTTTGGTAACAGTTTCAAAATCTGCAGAATTTAAGTGCAATTTGGTTCCAAAACTAGAGCAACAATTCAAGCATGCCTATATATAGCTATCTGTGCAAATAACCAATATACAGCTGTTTTTAAAGCAGATGACAGATTAACCCTTTCTCCCACAGAAGTGCCTTTTAGCACATTTGATTTATTCCTCCACTGATGAAAATAGTTCCAAATTGTGTAACTGTCATGAAAATGTACCATTAGATTTTTTTGTAAATCCTATCAGATGATAGCATAAAGCAGGCTTAAAGTAAAGTAAAACATGCCTAGCTTAAGGCATATTCTGTTTTACCTTTAACCTGCTATAAGAGGTGATCTAGTGTTTTTAAAAATAGAAACAGCTTATTGGGTTATGGGTTAATTTAGCTAGATGAAATGAAAGCAGAAAGCTTTAAAAGCTTTTTGTAGGTAGAGGCGCTCAAATAAGCTTCATTTAATGACCAATAGAAATTCAACCTTGTATCTGGTGACTTTCAATAAGATCTATTTGGCATTGTTTCATGGCACAAAATCTGTTTCATTACCCAATAAATACACCTTTTTATGCCTTTAATTTATTTCTACCCTGAAAGAAATATTTCAGTTTTATACAGTCATGAATATGAACCAAAGGAAATGTTTTCTATATCCTGGCAGACGGCTTCAATAGACATACCAAAACATTTCCATGATGTTGCTACTTGTTGCCTTTTACTGCTATCGTTTATACTTAGCGCAAAATCTGTTTAGTTAAATTGATAGACATGCCAAAACATTTCCATATATCATTTATACCAGACCTATATTGGTAGAACTAATTTCATTCAATTCACTATATTTCCACAAACCAATACACTTGAGTAATTAATACCTGCAGTAGCATTAACTTAATCATTTTATATAGTGATATGTCTGCATTTGTGATAATAGTTTTTTCACTTTCTTATAAGTGAAACTAATGTTCAGCCACCAATTTTAATAGGTCTAAAACTCAGGTGCCTACTTATAACTAGCATACAATCATACATTTATGAATGTATACATCATTTGCAAACAGGGCAGGTCCAGATCAGAGGGCTTCAAAAGGAGCCCTCTGATCTGGGACTGAACTGTTTGCTAATATTTTTAATATTTTTGGGACCAAAACCTCTCAAGATCGAGTCAATGTAAATTGGTTGTTATTTAGAAAATGGATGAGTCAAGTTGGAAAGTCAGCATAGTGTTAGCGCTAATGAAATAGAAAATGTAGGAAGCTCCTCTTTACTCCAGCAGTTACAGCAATATTCAGTGAATGGTGTAACTCAACACAGGATTAACCTGTTACCCCATAAATACGCCTTTTTACACCTCTTTTTTATACCTACTCTGATGAAAATATTTCAATTTTATAATTCATGAATAGTATCATGATAAGAAATATTTTCGATATCCTAGCAGATGGTAGCTTAAAACAAGCTGAAAGTAAAGCAGAATGTGCCTTTAGGCACATTCTGCTTTACTTTCAACCTGATTTAAGTGATCACCTATCTTCAAAACTAGAAAACAGGCTATGGGGTAATGGGTTAACTGGATCTGATTGCAGAATGTCCAGTTTCAAAATCACAGACGTCATAGTCATATACAGTCAAACCTCTCTAATACAACCACTTAAACGAACGCTTATTGATTGTATAAAAGACAAGAGACAGCTTGGTCCTAAAGGAGCTTTCTGTTTTAAGTTCACCTTGCTTTAAGCTGTCACCTGCCTAAAACCAGGGCTCCAGATAAGAGGGAGTAAACTGAACAAATCCAACATTTTCTCACTCATTTCAGCACCAAATCCTATGTTGTTACTACTCATTAAATCGTCTTTTCGAGACGATTCTAATGAGTAGTGACACCATAGGGTTTAATGCAGAAATAAAGATTGTAGTTTTTGAAAATACTCCCCTTATCTGGAGACCTTTAAAACACTTGAATAATTAATACAATTTGGTGGTCGTAATAGAGTTTTACTGTACATGTAGTTAAAGCACTGATTATGTTCGGCTTATTGTTATGTAATATGAATCCAACACAGCCCTAACAATTAGTGAAAGTATTGGCAGACAATATCCCTATAATTGAGTAACCACTGAAAAACAGCTTCAGAACTTTTAACCTTGTCCCCAATAACAAAATACTGCCAAATACCTTAAACAAAATGATACAGCACACATATGACAGGTGGCAGCTTAAAGCAAGATGAAGGCATTCTGATAAGCTCTATAACCTATTACTCCATAAATACACCTTTCTAAGCCTTTTATTAATTCCTCCACGGGAGAAAACAGTTTCGATTTAAACAGTCATAAACATGTATGTGTCATACGAAATATTTTCAATAACCTAAGCAGATGCTAGCTTAAATTTAAAAGCAGGCTGAAAGAAAAGCAGAATACACCTTAACATGCATTCTGCTTTATTTTCAACCTGCTTTAAGTAATCACCTGTCTTCAAAATTTGAAACAAGCTCTGGGGTAAAGGGTTAAACAATTAGTGAATGTATTGGCAGAGAATATGGCCCTAATTGAGATACCACTGAACTTTCAACCCCTTTACAGCAAGGATATCTTCTGTTGAAACTTTGTAATCCATAATTATTAATTTCTTAAATTTAGGATTTTAGGCATTTTTATCAAAGAAACATCAATATCATTTGCAAACAGTTTGGATTCTGAACAGATGCTGAGTTAATTAGCGTCTGATAACGATCCAAATTACAGTCAAACTTCAATATCTCCAAGTTGGTTTTGTCGAACATACCCGAATTTCAAAGTAAAAACGTGGCTAAGCCACGTTTTAACTTTGAAATATGGGTATATTCCACTTAACTGAGCATGAAAAAATGGAGTTCATATGTCAAAATATCGGATAGTTCGAATTAAACGAGTTCAAGATATCGAAGTTCGATTGTATTTGAAAATGCTAGTGCACATGGACCAATGGTGTTGAGGCTATATAATATGACATATTGTAACATCATTTCCATAGTCTGCTGGCATTGACTTACAGGATACAATTGCATGGTATAATAGGCTTTTTCAGTTTGTATTAACCCCTTCACTGCCATAATATATTGCCAATATATTGCCTCTTTTAAAACTGTCATCTGCTTTCATTTGTCAAACTAGATTTAAGTTTTTTTGGCTAAGGAAACATGCAATTTGAGTTTCAAACAGATTGGATTCTGATCAGATGCCGGGTTACCCGGCATCTGATCAGGATCCAAACTGTTTGCAAATATTAATACACTTGAGGTAAGACTGTAAGGTGAAATTAACTTCCTAGCCAACTTAATAAACCTTTCATTAGAACATCAAATGCCAATATAGACATATAAATTATTCAACTTTGTAAAATGACTTCCTCTTCTATTATTTTTATTATAGGATACATTGAAATTGGCTCATTTATTAATGGTAAATTAGTCTCACTTTTCTACTTTCTACTATATTTACAGTAATAAACAGGCACTGCATGATCAGGTGCATGAGTATTTTTTTGCAGCGTATGAATTTCAAACTACCAAACTGCCATAATTATATGCTTGCAATGAGTTGCAAATAACAGTCTGCAAAATTAGCTGACAGTGCAAATTAAAATTGTTAAATAAGTAACAAGAGTACTGGATGCAGGGGCCAAAGGAGTATCACGAGGATCATTTCTTTCGCACAGAAGCTCTGTATACAGAGTGTACAGAATATGTATACCTTATGCCCCGGTCACACAGACGGTCGGGCTTAAATCGGTACCTAATCGGTCGAATTATTTGCTGTTTTGATCGGTTGTCATAAGTGATTTAATTTCAGGCTTTCTGTGTGACCGGGTATCGGTGATAAATAATTGTTCAATTGGTGAAACGCCACTCCGCCATGATTGGCCACCGATTGGCAACTCATGAACTCCTATGGGTCACCGATTAAAAGCGCCCAACAACCTATCAATAATCGACGAATACCGATAAAACACCGATGAAATGCTGGCGGCAACCGATTGATCACCAATTGATCACCGAATGAACTGCCATTAACAACCGATGAAAACCGACGAGATCCTGCGTTTTAATTCTCATCTTTTTTCATCGGTTGTAAGTATTAGTTCATCGGTGGTTTATCGGTGGTTTATCGGTGACTCGTCGGTGCTAACGATTGTAGACAGGTTGTCAATCGGTTATTTGTAAAATATTTTCACCGATAGAGAATTTTAAGCACGTTTAAAAATCCCAATCGGTGATTTTTCGCCGACGAAACTCATCCTTACCCAATAGCGATTGATAGGTGGAAAACAGGTGGCCAATAGGTAATATCGGTAATAAATCGGTTCTCATCGATCCCCTCCCTAGTTTGGCGAAAAAAACAACCGATCTATCACCGATGGCTCTGTGTGACCGGGGTGTTATCAAACAAAGTACATGGTACAGTCGAACACCGTTACCTCGATATTGGATACGTCGATACTCCGCTTACGTCGATTTGTTCTGCCGGTCCCGGTGAATTCCTTCTTTATCTATATAAGAAATCTCTCATTTGCTCGATATGCTTACCTCGATATTATCGGTTATGTCGATGTAATTTTTCAGACCCAGAGCAATTTTTCTCACCTTTACGTCGATAACTGCTTCATCGTGACTGCTTATTGCACATTCGGCAAACATTGAATGGAGGTGCGAAAATGGCTGTCGGCCACCGTGACTGGTATAAGGACCGAATGTGTGAAAATTACCGAAATGTTTGATAAAGTGTTTGCTTTTAAAGTGTAAATTATGACTGATAGTCTTAATTCTTTAATCAGTATGATTAAAGAATTACTGTCTTAATTGCGCTAATCAGTATGATTAAATAATTCTAGAATAACTTTGATTACGAAGTTTCTGTACATATTTTCGAATAATTCAGACTGAATACAGTTCTGTCAAAACTGAGTCAGTTATGGTTTTGCTACTTAAACCAGACCTAAATCACATCGAAAACATTGTCAAGATGCTTTCTGATCGAGACAGTTCACCTACACCGTCGCACATGTCTGGGGAAGGACCCGGTACAATTCATTTCTAAATCATTCTTAATTTCTATTAGAAATCTTGATCAATTCCAACAGATTGTTTCTGTTTGAAATGCCGAAATAATTCGCCAGCGTTTCAAAAACGGATCCAACATGTTGAAAATTAAACATGTAAACAACGTATGCTTGCAAAGGTTAAGCGTCACCGGAAGTGTAAACTGCTCTGTCATTGTGCGACGAAATGTGTAGAGCTCAGATCTATTATGTTACATGTATGTTATGGAAATGTGCTAGAAATCATGTGCTGGATATTTATGCTGATCTAATCAGGTACCAAATGTGTTTTAAATATTTCATATGTATGTCGTGCTTTGTCTCTGTGTTCGTCTCTTTCCTCTATCATGTGTATTAAAATATGAAAACTGTTTATTTGTATGTGTTGTCTCGCTCCCGCATATCACATGTAGATTATTCTTGCCTTTATTTCCAATACCGATCATGTACCTCCTAATAAACACTATATAGGATCAATATTACCCACCTTCCATATGACAATACAGATGTCAATTGTTAAACTCCTTTAGCTCGAAGTTCGGTTACGTCGATATTTTTTCAACGGTCCGTTGAACTTCGAGGTAACGGAGTTTGACTGTATATGTATATGATACCAACTGCATGAAATCCTCATTGAATTTATATACCGGGCTTATTCTGTGTGAAACGGGTCGGGACGTGGTGATACTTCGTTGACCCTCAGTGATTCAGATTCAGCCAGATAAGGGGAGTAAACTGCTCATAATCAACAATTTCTCACTCATTTAAGCACCAAATCCTATGGTGTTACTACTCATTAGAATCGTCTCTTCGAGACGATTCTAATGAGTTGTGACACCATAGGATTTAAAGCAGAAATAAAGGTTTTAGATTTTGAAAAACTCCACTTATCTGGGTCTCTGCATATTGTTATATAGCTCCAACATCATGAGCAACAAAACAACTATACTGTTTCAGAGACGCTGATGGACAGGGTGCTTTCAGAATAGCTGATATTGTGTGATGTTCATGATGTTTAATGCTTTTAATGCTGGGCAATTTTCTTCTCTGCAAGAATTGTCGTCATCTACTACTGTTGTAAAAACAGAATTTTCTAAATTTCATTTTCCAAACAAGGTCAGACTGTCACATAGTTTGAATCCTGATGAGACACCTTACAATGCAGTCTCATCAGGATTCAAACTGTTTGCAAAGGGAACCATGGTTTCACCATGTGCATGCTAAGTATTAAGGCGTAGCACAGACCACTTAAATGAGTGACAAAACATGAAAACTCATTTCCTGAATGAGGCTGGGGAAAATTTTCATATCCCTTATGAGGAAAGGAGACAAATTCTGTTCCATTCAATGTTTAATTTGAGGCAAGATAATCTGACAATATTTACAGTTCAATGAAGCCACTGTCAAAGGGTTGACTGAATACAAATTGGAATGGTTAACAGTGTAGACTATACCCTGACATTCCATACTAAGTCCGTCGATCTCTGTTAAACAGTATAACCTGTTGGTAGTTGCATGCTAATTTGCTCCGAGCATTACAAGGGTTTAATTATCACACATGGTTCAAACATGCACATTACAGTCTGTGATAACATTTTCTCAATGATTTTTTATTTGACAAGTAATTGTTCAATAAAGTATTGATTAGCAATGAAAGTGCCAAAATATCCAAGCCTTAGGTTAGTGCAGTAGAACCTCTCTATTACGACCACTAAAAAGAAGACTGACTGTCCGTATAAAGGACAGGTGACAACTTAAAGCAATGTGAAAGTGAAACAGAAAGCTCCTGTAGGAGCTTTCTGTTTCTCTTTCACATTGCTTTAAGCAGTCACCTGTCTTAAAAGACTAATAATTGACACAACTAAGTGGTCGTAATAGAGGGGTTCTACTGTATTTTCATGAAATTCAGTCATGTGTGCATTTACTTGTGCATCTATATTCATGAACATCATGTAAAATATTTTATGGTTCATTTTGAACTATTTCGCAAAACATGACAGTTCACCCACTACCTCATATATATGCCTTTTACACCTTCAATTTCTTCCTCCAATACTGGAAATACTTCCACTATAATTATACAATCATGAATATGTAATATACATAATCATTACTGTATAAAGTGAAACTATTTTCTAAGTAGAGGAATAAGTGAAGGTGTAAATAGAGGATATTGTATGAGTGTTCATTATTTATCATTTTTAATAAACGAGTTGACTAAAAGAATATGACGCGAGCCTTGGCGAGCGTCATATTCATTTTAGTCTACGAGTTTATTAAAAATGATAAATAATGAACACGAATGTGATATTCTATTTATCACATTACAAGTTCAAGCACCTATTAAATTGATTTGAAGCCGTAGTTTGTAGACCCTACGCTATATAGATTTTCCGCCAAACGTTACGTTGTTTACGTTAACGTCATAGTAAATGACGTCATTTGGCACCCCGCTGCATGCAGCGCTTATGGACGAACAAGTTAGGCCGGAGCCCAAAAAACGATATTCCACTAGTGGATTACGATATTTATACAATCGCTTTATGCAACTCCCAGACCGCAAATTATGTGATAAAAAGGCATATATTTATGGGGGAAATGGGTTAAGACACATTCTGCTTTTCTTTCAACTTGCTTTAAGTGGTCACCTGTCTTCAAAAGTAGGAGCAGGCTATGGGGTAAAGGGTCAAGACGTGACTCAATATAATGTGTCAACAAAGAAATACTAGATCACCCAAAAATAGAAGTGCCAAGGGAGATATTACAAACTATTGGCAAGGGAGATAATACAAACTACTAGCAAGGGATGTAATACAAAGTACTAGATGAAACCTTAACTCTTTACCCGATAGTCTGTTTCTTCATTTTGGAGACAGGTACCCACTTAAAGCAGGTTGAAAATAAAGCAGAATGCACCTTAGGGCGCATTCTGCTTTACTTTCAGCCTGCTTTAAGCTACCATCTGCTAGAATATAGAAAATATATTGGGACTATTTGAACAGTGGATGAATAAATTGAGTGCGCTAAAAGGCGCTTCTATTGGGGAAAGCGTTAACTCTTTCACCACCATGGACCTGTTTAAAATATACTCAATACATTTGCAGGGCTGCCATTATAGTTGACATGAAAAATCCTAAGATTTCCAAATTTGCATTTTTCAAGTGTGATTTTACGAATCGTACCTTAACCCTTAGCCTGTTTCTAGTTTGTTGACACACGACTACTTAAAGCAGGCTGTAAGTAAAGCAGAATGTGCCTAAAGGCGCATTCTGCTTTACTTTTGGCCTGCTTTAAGCTACTATAAACTGGAAAAAAATCCGTAGATTTAGGAAAAATCCGGAGAAATGGCAGCCCTGCATTTGAAAATAGCGTATAAGACGCCCTCTGATCAGTGTCTGCACTATTTCTTCTTTGAGGCATAAATGAAGTAACACATTTCTTTCAAGAAGCATACTCTTGTATTACAAATGCAAGAGACTGTGAATGCTGAATGCAGGATAAAAATGGAGAAAGCTGAATACCTTATTTTAATAGCTAATTTATAAGTTCAGAAGGTACTTATTCATTGTGGGCTGGGTATTATATACATGTATGAATATTCAGAGGGAGAGGGATTAACAGATTCCTTTTCATCTGGGACAGTCGACACTACAATAACTAGAGAATTATGACACTACAATAACTAGGAATTAACAAATTATCATCTAGTCTAGATGTATTCTATTCCTTGATGAAATTACGACACTACAATAAGTAGAAATTGCAATACTACAATAACTAGAAATTACCTACATTAACTAGAAATTATGACACTACAATAACTAGAAATTATGACACTACAATAAGTAGAAATTGCAATACTACAATAACTAGAAATTACCTACATTAACTAGAAATTATGACACTACAATAACTAGAAATTATGACACTACAATAACTAGAAATTACGACACTACAATAAGTAGAAAATTGCAATACTACAATAACTAGAAATTACAACACTACAATGACTAGAAATTATGACACTACAATAACTAGAAATTATGACACTTTAACTAGAAATTATGACACTACAATAACTAGAAATTATGACACTACAATAACTAGAAATTACGACACTACAATAAGTAGAAAATTGCAATACTACAATAACTAGAAATTACAACACTACAATGACTAGAAATTATGACACTACAATAACTAGAAATTATGACACTACAATTACTAGAAATTATGACACTACAAAACTAGAAATTATGACACTACAATAACTAGAAATTATGACACTACCATTACTAGCAATTACAACACTACAATAACTAGAAATTACAATACAATAACTAGAAATTTAAAAATTATCATCTAGTCTAGATGTATATATTCCTTGTGGGCAGAGTTTTATATATGAACATTTAGTGGGAGACTTAATTAGGGTTAATAAATTCCTTTTAATCTGGGACAGGCATTATCCTATATAAAGCTGACCGATTTAATAACACTTCAATGACTAGACATTAAGTAATTATCATCCCAGTCTAGATGTATCTGATTATATCAATACCTGACCATGTGATGAATCATTCAGAACTCTTTAATTGATGTGCAAGAGAAAAAGTACACTGTGAAAATACTCCATTTAAAACCATAAAAGTCCAATAATCAATGTTGAATTGCTTCTCAAACACAGACTTTGAAATATATAGCCAACCTTGTGTTATGGGGCAATTCAAAAGAAGACAAAACACCCAATAATTCAAACAGATGACAGCTTAATGCAGGTCAAAAGTAAAGCAGAAAGCTCCTGTAGGAGCTTTCTGCTTTACTTTTGTCCTGCATTAAACAGTGACCTGTCTATAGTGCTTTATGCTTCTTCAAATTGTTGTCCCTTATCACAGGTTTGACAGTACACTAAAAACACCAACTGCAGCGCCAACTTAATTTCAAGGTTTTATTTAGGCAAACAATAATAATCAACATCAATTAAGGCCGGACAAGACAGGGGAATTTCCTCAGGAAATGAATCTGATGCTCTTTATTGGTCAACAAAAGAGCTTTGATTATTGCTCAGAAAATTCAATAACTGTGGAAATTTATGTTTAAAGAGAACGTGATAAAAGCTTTTAATAGCCTTTATACAAAGTTTTCACTATAATACGCTACTTGTTTAACCCTTCCACCAGGGGAACCATGCATTACAGATGTATATAAACAGTTTGCACCCAGCTTAGTCATCAACTAATACACTGTCTGATCAGAATCTGGATTGTCACTGAAATCATCTTTTAGCAAATAGCCCTTTCTCCATATTTTATGAATGCCATATTCATCACATAAAACTCTGTAAATTATGAAAAAATCTCATCTCAACTTTTACATTGGCTTAAAAAATAAGGAAACATTTCCCCAGAAAAATGAGTGCAGAACTGATCAGAACTGCCTGATGGGGGGGGGGGGGGGGGGGGTTGATTAGAAAACAGTGCATTAAAGTCTGATCAGTGATCTCCCTCTAGGAGCTGTCTGGTCTTAGTCCCAACAGTTTTTAAGAGCATCAATATACACTAATTGCAGGTCCTGGAGAAAGGCAAATCTGACAGTCAGCAGAAGCTAGAAAGCTTTTTCCTGATAAATGGATGCAGAAACTTTAACTCTTAAACAAGGTTCATCATGGCCCTATATCGCTCCACCTGGTACACCATCTAAAACTTGACCTAGGTTTGGACCCGACAAAACCCATATTCAAACTTAACCTACATATCAATAAGGCAAACATTTTGACCAAGTTTAATGAAAATCCGATGAGATTTGTAGCTTCTACAGTGTTAACAAGGTTGTTTTTTTATGTGATTTGAGCTAGTCACCTAGTTTTTGACCAGACATAACCCACATTCAAACTTGACCTAGATATTAATAGGGCAAACATTTTGACCAAGTTTCATGAAGATCTAATGAGATTTGAAACATCTAGTGTGTTAACAATGTTTTGCTATGATTTGACATAGTTTTTGACCGGACATAACCCACATTCCAACTTAATCTAGATTTCAATGAAGCAAACATTTTGACCAAGTTTCATTAATCCAATGAGATTTGTAGCAGCTGAAGTGTCTAATAATGAATCAATTGTGGACATACAGACGATGACAGATGACAAACGTCCAGCTATCCTTATAGCTCACCTTGGCACAGGTGAGCTAAAAATTACTACCAAATTCATTGCCAGCTTTTACCCTTTCACCACAACAAAATATTATCTTAATTAAATACTGTACGTGTTTGAGCTATTGTTTTAAATGTTGATTTAAGGCAATTTGACAGATGAAATGTTGATATGATTCACTTAATGCATACTGCATAATTATTAGAAATAATGGTCTCAATTGAAAGCTGCTTTCTGCAAACATTAAGAGAACTGAGTAACAGGTGCAGAGTGATGCATGTAAATTGCTAACACACAAAGACAGTGATTAAATCTCCTATTCCTTTATTGTATCCGTCTGATAAATTTGCTCTTTCTTGGGAAAATCTTTCCTTATTATATTTAAGGAATAATTCGAATATTTATTGTTTTCATGGAGGTATGAAAAAAAAACCTGGTCACACTATATGAAACCGCGAAGCGGTTTCATACAAAAGTGTGACCAGGTTTTTTTTTCATACCTCCATGAATACAATAATTATTCCGAATTATTCCTTATAATTTAATATCACTTCTGAATTTAAGAAAGTAGTTAAATAGAGAATCTGACGCGAATGTTCTTTTTTAACGCTTTTAAAACGTAGGTTGTAGTCCCTCCGCCATATATATTTTCCGCCAAAACGCGACGTTGTTATGTAGTAACGCCGAGGTCAATGACGTCATTTGGCATCCTGCTTCATGCAGCGCTTGTGAAGAGCAGAACTGTTGGACTAAGGGAAAGTAGTCCTGACAAGGCGTGGCCTGAATTTTATTTTTTCATGGAGTTATGAAACAAAAATTACAGCCAATCACAGCTAACCAAATGTAATGAAAACAAACAATATTAAATTATTAGTCAATGTAAGAGTTCAGGTGATATGTTCATAGTGTGTGAAGTTTTGCACAAGAATATTCAGCAAGTTATCAAGGGAACAGGTTCAAGTGTGAATATGCTGATTTAATTTGACACCTAAAATGCCTTCTTCTCCACTGATTACAAAAACTAGCTAGTTAAGTGTTCTGATTTTCTGCCGTTAAGAATCTGTTCTTTCAATAATTAGACAGAAACCATGTTCCTACCTATAAAGTACATAAATAGAGCATAATTATCTGTATTTCCATATTGCGTGCTGTAACCTCTATCATGCTAGTACAACTTAACTGGAGCATTCAAACAGTTCTGATCCAGATCAGACATCTGAGTTACTTGATGTCTGATCAGGATTTAAACTATTTGACACTCATAGCAGTAAGAATTTTAAGTTATAAATACAAACATGTACAATTTTAATTTGGAAATATTTTGCATAGCTTTTGTAGACCATCTCCCAACAAATTAGTGGGGAAAACAGACTATAGTGACTTATAAAAGTTTTGCATGCAGTTTTACAGTCTTGACGCTTCATACGTACTGATCTACACGTTTTATAATGAATTATGAACAAAACCACAGTTAAAGCCACCACTGAATATTTAGCCTCTTGATCTTTAAAGACAGCTTAATGCGGGAAATAAATAATACCAGTTTTCTGCATTTCTTTTGTCCTGCATTAAGTTGCCACTTGTCATATAGGCTATAAATATAACAAATTTCACTTAAACAGTTACCCCATAGCTTGTTTCTAGTTTTGAAAATAGGTGACCACTTAAATCAGGTTGAAAGTAAAGCAGAAAAAGCCTAATGCACATTCTGTGGTTGTTGTTGTTGGTTGTTTGGTTTTTTTCAGCTTGTTTTAAGGCACCATCTGCTAGGATGGAGAGAATGTTTCTTGTTGTGCATATATTTTACTGTATAAAGTAAAACTATTTTCTTCAGTAGAGGAATAAATTAAAGGTGTAAAAAGATGTATCTATAGGATATTGGGTTAAATACATGTTCGACTATAATATTACTGATGTGTTCCTTAGTAATCATAGTTAAACATGCATTAACCCTTTACCCCATAGCCTGTTTCTAGTTTTGAAGATAGGTGGCTACTTAAAGCAGGTTGAAAGTAAAGCAGAATGTGCTTAAGGCACATTCTGCTTTACTTTCAGCCTGCTTTAAGCTATAATCTGCAAGGAAACTGAAAATAATTCTTATGAATTATATTCATGACTGTATAATTTGGAACTATTTTCTTCAGCGGAGGAATAAATTAAATGCGCTAAAAGTCGCTTCTATTGGGGAAAGGGTTAAGTGTGTTCTAAATGACGTGTGTCTGTATTGTGAATATTCAACAGTCTCTGAGTTCCAAGTTTATGATGCAGACAGAGAGCAAAGGTTGCCGTTGATTATGCAGTTGCATGAGGCAGCTCATTATTCAGGAGCCTGTTTTCTCCACTTAATTGCCAGATGATAAGATAACTATGATTAATGATTGAGTGGATCGCTTAGTTCCCCACTATTAACTGCTTATTGTCATTTCCTCTTGTTTCGCTTGTATCAGAAATATGCAACCACTTTTGATAGATTCCGATACCTTTGAAGTTGAAATTTTGAATGACATATGCAAACACCACATAGATTAATTAATATCAGAACTGAGCTAACAGATTAACTGATAGATATGATTGTATTAAGTTGTAATTTAACCTATAATACCCCATAGCCTGTTTTTAGTTTTGAGAACAGGTGATCAATTAAAGCAGGCTGAAAGTAAAGCAGAATGCACCTTATGTGCATTCTGCTTTACTTTCAGCCTGCTTTATGCGACCGAATGCTGGTTTATAAAACATTTCTAATTTCTTCAAAGGAAGAATAAATTGAAGGCTGCAATCAAATGCATATTTCCATATATGGAGTAAACTAAGATTGCGATTTAAAAAGAATCACAGGCAGTTGTAAGGACAGGTGGCAATGTAATGCAAGACAGCTGTTAGGCAGAAACTCCAATTGCTAATGTTTCTATATTACACTGCTTCTATATATTAGCAAACACCTGAATACAGAGATTTCTATGCTTCTTCAATAAGTACAGTGGAGAAGATGTTATTATTTCCCAATTAAACGCAAAGGCATTGCAATAAATATTGAAAATGACAAGTTTTTAACAATTATGAATGTTCATTTTAATAGTTTAGCGAATAGTTTGGAGCCTGATAAGACGCCGAGTTCCCGGGTGTCTGATCTGACTCCAAATTGTTTGCAATGGAAATAATAGTTTTAGCGTGAATGCATTAAGTTATGGAAAAGAATAAAGCCTTCTCTGCTAATAGTTGCTCAACTCCTTGCATGCTAACAGCAGAATCTTGATTATTTGTGCAAATCCACATGAGACGCCGCATAGATCTGACCCTGTTTGGAAAAGAAATTTTGAAAATTCTTTTTTCAGAACATTAGCAGACGACAACTGTTGCAGACAAAAGAAAATTACCCAGCATGCAAAGAGTTAACACAAGTTTGTCTGTACTGTAATTGTCTGTACAAAAAACAAAGCCGATAATTTAACCCTTTCTCACATTGCCTGTTTCTAGTATTGAAAATAGGTGTCCACTTAAAGCAGGTTGAAAGTAAAGTAGAATGCGCCTTAAGCGCATTCTGCTTTACTTTCAGCCTGCTTTAAGCTATCATCTGCTTGAATATAGAAAATATTTTGTATGATACAGTCACTTCTATGGGGTAAAGTGTTAATAGCACGAAATATGGTGTTCTCATAATGATACATCGCAGGACAAAAAATATGGAAAGTCCAAGAAAACAAGGTTTTCTACATGCATGAATGAAGAGTGATTATATTCATAAGCAGACACACAGCAATCAATCACAAATGGTTAGTATGCAAATATATCACTTTTCTATATTTAGTCACAGCAACCTTGACCTAAAGATCCTGAATGCAATTTGAAGTTATATTACCAAACAGATATTGGGTCTGATGTTGCCCTGAAGAGGTGGGAGGAAAGGTCTAACCAGAACCGGTAATCAAAGATTACAAGGCTCACCTCCTGCAAGGAACAGACTTTAACACAAAACCTTTATAGGTGCAGTCATTGGCTCAGAACATACATTAGTGCAAAACCTAAACGTTGACATTAGAGGTCAAGGTAAAAACTCAAGGCCATCAAACTGCAGGGCATCCTGGTATACTCATTGAGGCACATCAGCATATGAAGTTTCATGACAGTAGGTGCAGTCCTAGAAACTTATGCCCTAGAGGTTAAGGTCAAAGGTCAAGGCCACCAAAACTGTGATGCATCATGGTTTACTCATGAGGTGCATCAGAATATGAAGTTATATCACTGAAGGTGCAGTCGTTTTGCTCCGAACAGACTTTAACACAAAATTTTAATATTGACCCTTGAGGTCATGGTCAAGGCCACCAAAATGCAATGCATCTTGGTATACTCATTGAGGCACATCAGCATATGAAGTTTGACTGTAGGTGCAGTTGTTTGCTCAGAAAAGACTTTAACGCAAAACCTATATATTGACCCTAGAGGTCATGGTCAAGGCCCTAAAACTGTGGTGCATCATGGTCTACTCATTGGGCGCATCAGCATATAAAAAATATGTGACCCTAGGTGCATTCGTTTGCTCAGAACAGACTTTAACGCTACACCTTAACACTGACCCTTAAGGTCAAGGTCAAAGCTCAAGGCCACCAAACAGTGGTGCATCGTAGTCAACTCATTGAGGCACATCAGCAAATTAAGTTTCATGATGGTAGATGCAGTCGTTTGCTCAGAACAGACATTAATGCTAAACCTCAATGCTGACCCTAGTGGTCAAGGTCAAAGGTCAATGCCACCTGCATCGCAGTCCACTCATTGAGGCGCATCAGCATATAAATTTTCATGACGGTAGGTGCAGTGGTTTGCTCAGAACAGACTTTAACACAAAACCTTATTGTTGACCCTAGAGGTCAAGGTCAAAGGTCAAGGCCACCAAACTGTAGTGCATCATGGTCTACGCATTGAGGGGCATCAGCATATTAAGTTTTGTGAGGGTAGGTGCAGTTGTTCGCTCAGTTTATGATATCCAAGTCGTGACAACATAAGGCTCCCTCACTTCGTGGAGGTGAGCTAAAAAGACAGTATGCATGTGCCATATCCATCAAGACTTAGTTAAGTCAACAAGTGTAAATCTTCTCTAACTGGTGTGCAGCAGCAGAAGTATATAAGTAGTGGTTTCCAACTTGTGTTCCCTGTGTCATTAAGAGGTATTAGGAGTCATCAAATTGTCACTGTATACAGGGTAGGGCTCTGTTCCATTTCATTACCAAACACTTAGCAGACATAAACAGCAAGCGAAATAACAAGCCCATAAACCCTTTTAGACATAACAAAATTTGGACAAAATTGAATCTCGGTGTAATTTGGCTTAATTTGACACTATACAGTTTCATCTGTATTAAACAACCCTTATGAAAGAAGACAGGTGGCTGCTAAATGCAGGATAAAGATAGTACAGAAAGCTCCTACAGGAGCTTTCTGCACTATCTTTATCCTGCCTTCAGCAACCACCTGTTTAAGAGACTGCTAATTGGCAGTGTATTGAATGTTCGCTGAATACAGGATTGGCACTGCCATTCAGATATTTCTGTAGGAAACGCTCTCTATGGCCTGAGAGACTATATAAGAACATAAATCATTTGGAAACCTACAAGACTAATTTAATTTCTATTCTCTCATTTTATTGGCTATTTCAAAGTCTATAACTGCTGGGAGGTGGTATCTGATATAGCCTGTAAACGAATTCTAACCCTTAGCCTGAAGAAATTTCAAATGCTTTTGAGAAGTTCACTTCTGACTCTCAACGGAATTTATTCCTAAATATTTATAAGTAGGACAAACAGTGTAGACCCAGAATGATCAGAAGACTCCTTCTGGATCCCTCTGATCTGGGTCTACTCTGTTAATAAAGGCTATACGCTTCCAGTATCATTAAAGTAAGTCTGATAACCATTTAATGAAGGTGCATTAAGATCTCTAAGTACAATTTACTATACGATAATGGAAAAGAGAAATTAATGTATTACATAAGTTTGTTCAACATATAAGACAGTCAACTGTCATATTTACAGGGCTCCTGATAAGAGGGAGTAAACTGAACAAATCCAACATTTTCTTACTTATTTCCAGCTCAAATCCTATGGTGTTACTACTCATTAGAAATGTCTCTTCGAGACAATTCTTATGAGTAGTAACACCATAGGGTTTAATACAGAAATAAATATTTTAGTTTTTGAAATCATATCCCCCTTATGTGGATCTCTGATATTAAGACCACCACTGTATCTATATCTATGTCTACTAACACAGGTTAGACAGTAGTAGACTTGTCCAATTACTTTCCTATGAGAGTGTTCCAGACAACTAGATTTTACCAATTAAATTGAAAGCTTCCCATTCTCTAATGCATCTATAAAACCTTACAAGAAATTATCCTGTATTACCCGAAGAGCTTGAAAGGTGTATTACCTCCCTGACAGCTTGTCTAACAGAAGACATAACTTTGAAATATTCATTCAAACTTTTTGTTAGCAACAGCAGCCACTAATCTTTCTGAAACCTTTTACCCCATAGCATGTTTGAAGACAGGTGACCACTTAAAGCAATTTGAAAGTAAAGCAGAATGCACCGGCATATTCTGCTTTACTTTCAGTCTGTTTTCTTGCTACAATCTGTTATGATATAAAACATATTTCTTACAGTACATATTCACGGCTGTATCAAATGGAACTATTTACATCAGTCGAGGAATAAATTGAATGTGTAAAAAGGTGTATCTATGGGGAAATAAGTTAACCTAATGTGTACCGGATGTATACTAACAGGGTCCCTATACATAGTAGGCTTGTAGTATGCAAACAGTGTAGATCCAGATCAGAGGACTCCTACACTTTAATTCGGCCCTCTGATCTGGGTCTGTACTGTATGTCATTCTGCAATATACTGTTACAATCAATCATGTTAATACTGAACATTTATGGACAAAATTGAATTGTATGTTTGAAGTTTCAGGAATCATTGAGTTACTATTACTTTGTAATGTTTAATCCATTACCCCATAAATATGTCTTTTTATGCCTTTAGTTTATTCCTCCACTGAAGAAAACAGTTTCAATTTATACAGTCTTGATTATGTATCATAAATTCTAGCAGATAATAGCTTAAAACAGGCTGAAAGTATATAAAGCAGAATGTGCCTTAACCCATTACCCAATAGCCTGTTTCTAGTTTTGAAGCCAGGTGACCAGTTAAAGCAGGTTGAAAGTAAAGCAGAATGCGCCCTAATGCGCATTCTGCTTTACTTTCAGCCTGCTTTAATTTTTTTATCTGCTAGAATATAGAAACTATTTCTTATGATTCTTATTTGTAACAGTATAAATTGGAACTATATATTTACTTCAGTGGAGGAATAAATCAAATGCATAAAAAGGCGTATCTATGGGGGAATGGGTTAAGGCACATTCTGCTTTACTTTCAACCTGCTTTAAGTAGTCACCTATCTACAACACTGGAACCAGGCTATGGGGTAATGGGTAAATACAAGTAAAGCAGAAAACTCCTATAATTTTAGTATTTGAAATACTCCCTATATCTGTATAGCCTAAGTGTGACTGTCTTCATGCACATGACCATTTAACGCAAAAGTCTATTGGTAGAAATATTGAAAGATCTACGGAGTTATTATTGAACAGTGAGGGCTACAGAGAATGAGAGTATTTTAAGAAATAAAATCTTTATTTCTGCTTTAAATCCTTATAATGGTGGCACTACTCATTAGAATCATCTCAAAGGATTTGGTAATAAAATGAGTGAGAAAATGAAATTTTTGCAATTTACTCCCCGTTATCAGTGGAGCCCTGGTTAAGTTGACAGATTATGATTTTAGAGCAGATAATGATATTGGCGTGAGAAGGATTTAGCTTGTGACATTGCCTGGCAAAAACACCCAATTTGGCATGTGTGTTGTTGATATGGGTTATGAGTCCAATGGGACCTTATTACTGTCATCTGCAAATGGCGGCTCACCTTGAGACTGAATTACAGCCAGATAATCACAGACAACGACATCAGACAGCACCATTCAAAATCTATTTAGGTCAAATTAGTTGGGCTCATCAGACAGGTTCAAACTAATAACCAGTCACCAGTTGTTAAACCAGTTCTGTCACCAGGGGTTTAACCCTTTACTCCATATAACCAGAGTGTTTCAAGTTTTATAGACAGGTGACAACTTAACCAATTGCCCCATAAATACGCATTTTTAAGCCTTTAGTTTATTCATCCTCTGAGGAAAATAGTTTCACTTTATGCAGTTTAACCCTTTCCCTTATAGAAGCGACTTTTAGCACATTCATTTTATTCATCCGCTGAAGAAAATAGTTCCAAATTATACCGTAATGAATATGTGTCATATTAAATAATTTCCTTATTCTAGCAGTTAATAGCTTAAAGCAGGCTGAAAGTAAAGCAGAATGCGCCTTAGGGCGCATTCTGCTTTACTTTCAACCTGCTTTAAGTAGACACATATCTTCAATACTAGAAACAACGCTATCAGGTAATGGGTTAAATGAAAATTATATCGTAACAAATATTTTCTATTTTCTGGCAGATTTTGACATAAAGCAGGTTGGAAGAAAAGCAAAATGCGCCTTAAGGCTCAGAAAAACTCCAGTGATCCTGACAGGACTCGAACAACCTCTTGCTTCCTAGACAAGTGTCTTACCACTGGACCACCGCGCTATGTTGTTAAATACAAGTGGTGGCTTAAATCAAAATGAAAGTAAAGCAGAGAGTCTCTAAGTTTGAACAAATGTGACCACCTAAAGCAATTTGAAAGTAAAACAATGCGCTTCTTCTGCTTTACTTTAAGCCTGCTTTATGCTATCATCTGCTAGAATATAGTAAATATTTTGTATAGTGCATATTCATGATTGTATAATTATATTGGAAATATTTTCTTTAGTGCAGAAATAAATTAGAGGCGTAAAAAAAGGTGTACCGGTATTTATGGGGTATATTGTAGGACTACGTAAGTGACCACTACACACTAATTCTATACCTGATTTGAGATTCTGGCACAGAATGGTTATAGAATGAATATAGGTGCCTGTGGGGAAACTTTTCGGAAAGGCATTCATTAATGCTTATACAATATTTATGGATTTCTAAATAAGGCCAGTCAGAAACTGTAAGTAAGTATACAATTCACTGACTACTGACCATCCTCAGTAAGACAGCAACTTAACCCATTACCCCATAAACACACCTTTTTACAACTTTTTATTATATTCCTCGATGAAGAAAATAGTTCCAATTTATAATAAATATGTACCATATAAGAAATGTTTTCCAACAGATTATGGTAGCTTAAAGCAGAGTGAGCCTCAAGGCTTTTAATGGAAAGTGGAACTATTTTCGTCATTGGAAGAATTAATGGTGTATTTATGGAGGTTTGGGTTAATTCTGGCTCTTAACTCTTTTCTCCCTGAAACTTGAAATGGACAATTCCAGTTTCCATTTTAGTCTAGTCCATTTCTGACTTTTAAGGGTTGTTTTTGTCAATGTTTGGCATTATGACAAACAGTGAAGACCCTGATCAGAGGGCTCCTTTTGGAGCCCTCTGATCTGGGTCTTCACTGTTTGCATAGAACAATTTTACTATTCACATGTACATTGTTTGAAAATAACGCCTATATGCGGGACTAGGGTTCAAAGGGTTAAATATAAGGACAGAGAGAAGCATGAGTAGCACACATTTCTATTGAGAATAGTTAACCCATCGCCCAATAGCCCGTCTCTGATATTGAATATATGTGACCTTAAAGCAGGTTGAAAGTAAAGCAGATAGCACCTTTAGGCACATTAAATCTGCTTTACTTTCAGTGCCTGCTTTAATCTTCAATCTGCTAGGATTTAGAAAATATTTCTTACAGTTCATTTTCATGACTGTATAAAGTGGAACTATTTTCTGCAGTGAAGGCATAATTTAAATGTGCTAAAAGGTGCTTTCATGGGGGAAAGGGTTAAAAGGTAACTTCTATCAAAGACATGGATCTGGGTCTACACTGTTTGCTAATTTAGACCAGTATTTTTTTAATGTACCCAGAACCCAAGTATAGACTGATTCATGTTTTGGTAACTTAAATGATCCACAAGGAACCTTATAACCCACAAGAGTTACTTAGTATTGAAAGAGTTAATGTAGAAAAAAATATCTGATCAAATGTGTCATACATACATTAACTCTTTCCTCCCTGAAACTTTAAATGGACAATTCCAGTAGTCCATTTCTGACTTTTAAGGGGTCGTTTTTGTCAATGTTTGGCATTATGACAAACAGTGAAGACCCTGACCAGAAGGCTCCTTTCAGAACCCTCTGATCTGGGTCTTCACTATTTGCATAGGGTGTACTACTGTACACTGTTTGAAAAGGATGTCTATATGCCAAAAGAAACATGTTAACTATATCTCTCCAATCTCCTCTATAAAACAACTGAGGGTTGTACATAAACACCACACAGACCTAAGACTGTTGCTAACAGCAAGGCATCTATTAATTGACATTCTTTATTATTAATTGGAATTCTGTACTGTTCTATAAATGATACATATTGACACCAATCTATCTATCGCCTATTAACTCTTTGCCTGTTGAATAATGTTTTCATCTGCAACAATAATTGTCTTCTGCTATTCTGTTAAAAAAACAGAATTTTTCCACATTTCTTTTATAAACAGGGTCAAAGTGTCAAATAGTTGAATCCTCATGACCATTCAGCATTACACAAAGTCTCATTAGGATCCAAACTGCTGTATACTAAAGGTTATCCTGGTTTCATCACTAGCATGCTATACACAGTAGAACCTCTCTAATACGACCACTAAATTGTGTCTAATATTAGTCGTTTAAGACAGGTGACTGCTTAAAGCATTGTGAAAGTGAAACAGAAAGCTCCTATAGGAGCTTTCTGTTTCACTTTCACATTGCTTTAAGCTGTCACCTGTATGTTATACAGCCAATTAGCCTTCTTTTTTAGTGGTCGTAATGGAGAGGTTCTACTGTACTAATCTAATTAGTACAATCAGTCTAATTTGTACAATCAGTCTATCTATAAACTCTTTGAATCAAAGTAATATTGTCATCTGCATCAATTGATGTATGCTACTTTTCTAAAATAATTTTTTTCTTAAACTTCTTTTCAAAAATAGCTACAGACTGTTCAACAATTTGGGTACTGCATAAGATACTGTTAAAGCAGCATCACATCAGGTTCAAAACTGTTTGCAAAGGTAATTATGGTTTCAAAACTAGTGTGCAAAAGACTAATGTACATTGTATAAGAAGAAAAGGTGTATTTCTCTAAGGGTAATCACTTTCATTGAAATTACACCGGTATTTTCCTTGTTTCAAGTTAGATTAACAAACCATGAAAGATATGAGTGATTAGACACAAATATGCTAAATGAAAATCTTCACTACAAACACTAGCCAAGTTACACCAACTTCTGCATGATGCAAGCGATTTGGTGATAATTTCTGTAAACATTTTGGATCCTATATGAACTATTGCCCTGTAATAACCCTTTACTCCATGGTCTTTTTCTAGTATTGAAGATAGGTGATCACTTAAAGCAGGTTGAAAGTAAAGCAGAATGTGCCTTATGGCACATTCTGCTTTGCTTTCAACCTACTTTAAGCTATCATATTCTAGAATACAGAAAATATTTCTAACAAGCACCTTAGAGCTGATATCCCCTGCCGCAGCGATTGTCCAGAAGAAAGTGGCAAACTTTATTGTGGGAGGAAGGGGCAAATGGTGATCACCTGTCTTTAAAGATCAACATTCAAAAGCTTTTTACAAAGTTTTATAAAATCCATTCAATTTTGTACATTTTAAAGCCTAAACAATACAAAAAATAAAGCCGTTTGTAGCATTATAAATCTAAGTATGACAGGGGCAGGTAACTCTTGATTCAAATTCAACAGTAATTAAACACTTTCAAGAACTTATAATTGTGTGCAAGTATTATTAAAAAAAATTCAGAACTGTAGAATTTACTAGAGTGTAAACACATTTTCAACTCATCAAGGGCAGAGTATTCTTGACTAATTTGCACATTTTCGATAATAATTGAACTCATTCTATAAATAATAGCCATATATGATTTAATTTTTTTTTCAAAATCCATTCACATTTGTACACAATAGCATGTAAACAATAAAGCCATGTTGAGCATTACTAAGTACATAAAGGGCAGATAACTCTTGTCACAAAGTATCCTATTTTGACAATAATTGTAACCCTAATATTTATATACATCATGTGTAAGTTAAATCAAAATCCATTAAAGACTGTAGTTTCTAGATGGTAAAAACTGTCAAATATGGGTTTTTTGACTCATCAAGGGCAGATAATTGTTGACTAGTTTCTCCGTTTTCAAAAATGATAACAATTATTTGAAAACTAATAGCCATACATAGTTTAAGAATTTTTTTTATCAAAATCCATGCATATTTATAGATACTAGGATGTAAACAATATTAAAATAAAGCATTTTCTATCATTTCAAAGTACATCAAGGGCAGATAACTCTTGCCACAAGTATCCTTTTTTGACAATAATTGCACACCTTCAAGAACTTTTACTTATAGACATCGTGTGCAAGTATCATTTAAATCCATTTATAATTGTAGTTGCCAGAGAGTAAAAACAGTTAAATATGGCTTTTTTACTTATCAAGGGCAGATAAGTCAGGACTAATTTCTCCGTTTTCAACAACAATCAAATTCATTTGAAAACTAATAGCCATACATAATTCAAGAAAGTTTTTTCAAAATCCATGCATATTTATAGGCTCTAGTATGTAAACAATACCAAAACAAAGCATTTTCTAGCATTTCTAAGTACATCAAGGGCAGATAACTCTTGTCACAAGTATCCTTTTTTTACAATAATTGCACACCTGCAAGAACTTGTACTTATAGACATTGTGTGCAAGTATAAACAAAATATGTTGAATACTGTAGTTGCTAGAGTGTAAAAACTGTTAAATATGGCATTTTTAACACAAAAAGGGCAGATAACTCAAAAATTCCTAAAATTTTCTGAAAAAAGTTTGATTTCCCACGGTGCTCCTATGATGACAAATAAGTATACCAAGTTTCATCCAAATCTGTTTATCGGTTTCGGAGATACAGTTGCGGACGGAAAACGTGACGGACGCACGGACGGACATTTTTAACACAAAAAGGGCAGATAACTCATAAATTCCTAAAATTTTCAGAAACATTTTTGATTTCCCACGGTGCTCCTTTGATGACAAATAAGTATACCAAATTTCATCCAAATCTGTTTATCGGTTTCGGAGATACAGTTGCGGACGGAAAACGTGACGCACGCACGCACGCACACACATTCCGGACGGACAGACCTAAAACAGTATCCCTCTGCCTTTCGGCAGGGGATAATAATATATTCATGACTGTATAAACAGGAACTATTTTCTTCAATGGAAGAACAAATTAAATGCGCTAAAAGGCACTTCTATGAGGGAAAGGGTTAAGCTGCATCCTTTCATATATTAATACTACAAATATTGTCTTTTTAGTAGTAGCTTATTAGACAGGTTGGTTAATTTGAATGTAACCATGAAAATATGGTGAAAATGTATACATCTTACAATTATACATGTATTGAGATGCCACTGGATCAAGAATCTTTAAAACATACAGATTACAGCTAACTCATTGCCCCATAACCAGTTTCTATTTTTGAAGACAGGTTATCACTGAAAGCAGGTACAAAGTAAAGTAGAATGCACCTTAAGACATATTCTGATTTACTTGCAGTCTGCTCAAAGCTACCATCTGCCAGTGGGATATAGAAAATATATCTTATTGTGCATATTCTTGACCTGTGATCTTGACATTGACCCATTGCCTAAAACAAGGTGAATGTAAAACAGAAAGGTTCTAAGGGAGCTTTCTATTTTATGTTAACCTTGCTTTAAGCAGTCAACTGCCATAACCCTTTAATTCCCCCAATAGAAGCGACTTTTAGCGCATTTTATTTATTCTTCCGCTGAAGAAAATAGTTCCAAATTATATATATATACAGTCATGAATATAATTTATAAGAATCATTTTCAGTTTCCTTGCAGATTATAGCTTAAAGCAGGCTGAAAGTAAAGCAGAATGTGCCTTAAGGCACATTCTGCTTTACTTTCAACCTGCTTTAAGTAGCCACCTATCTTCAAAACTAGAAATAGGCTATGGGGTAAAGGGTTAAACAGCTGCTTATTAACACAATTTAGTGGTTGTAATAGAGAGGCTTTTCTGTATTCTGTAACTTGCTCTTCTTCAAGAAGTTCATTTGATTGTCAATTTGCATAGTTCTCCAAAGTGTGCTTTTAAAATGTCATACAAATAATCAGAAATCATAACAATTTCAGCCTTCAACTGCAAATAAAAACACAGACAACAAGAGTGTCTCAAGCACATAATATGCCAAACAAGGGAAATAACCCCACCAAAAGAAAGTTCCTAGCAAGGGGAATAACTCCAAAGACAATTTCTAGCAAGGGGAATAACTCTACTAAATACAATTCCTAACAAGGGGAATAACTCATCCAAAGACAGTTGACATGTTACAATCTACAAACCTATTTAGCTGATTTTAAATAAAAGCAAATACGTATCAAACCAGTATGCTGAGAACGGGGGAAAAAAAACCAGTCTTGCCCCATAAACAAACCAGAGACTCGATCAGACAAACCAATGGACAAGGCCATAACATAATACATCTTGTTTTCAACAGACATATTGAATAAAACACCATATAACCATTCAAAGATGAAGCCTGGAGATCTAATTAAGTGACTTCTTCGTGTATGCCTAAAACCATATGCAGACACCTCAAAAAAGGAGCATTCTGTATTGCTTTAAACTTGTTTTGCATTCCAGTGTTTATAAAAGTCTATTGAACCCATTCACCCCTGAAACTTTTAATGGACAGTTTCAGTTCAAATGATGTCTAGCACATTAAGGACTATTTAGGGTTGATATTTTACAATTTAGTTATTACTGCAAAATGACAAACGGTATAGATCCTGATCAGAGGACGCCTTTAGGCATCCTCTGATCTGGGTCTAGACTGTTTGTCTAGGACTATACTCTTCACAGGTACATTATTAATAAAGGGAGAGTATAATACTTGTAGCTAGGGTTCAATGTGCTCTATGTACATTTTGACTGTAAGCACTAAAGTCTTGTAAATTCAATTTTCAAATTACCAAGACACTTAATCAACAAAGTTCTTATTTAGTAAACTGAAATAAGCTCCAATAAACACCTAGTTGTAATATGCACCCCCAGGAAATAGTTAAATTAGTTTCTAGGCATGTCTTATGTACGTAATACAGACTACAGACAATCTCCTATTAAGCAACCAATAACAATCAGACAAATTGGTACTCAACAAGCCTGGCAGCTTAATGCAGAACAAAAGTAATGAAGAATGCTCCTTTAGAAACATTCTGCATTACTTTTGTTCTGCAAATATAAGCAATCACAGATATTCATGCTCACAGAGTGAGACGATTCATGCAGCATTAGCTTGACACAAAATTTGCCTGCATATATAGCCCTATAAGCATGTAAACAATATGGTACCATTCAGCAGACCTCCCCAGTTCTTTATTTTATTGCCTTATTTAATGGCAATTCACTGCCGGGCACCTACTGTATCTATTGCATAAATCTCTTAAGGGAAGTTCACCGGGAGGGACTTCTATGGCTTGATGCTGACATCTAATTTTGTTTACAGCAGCTTCCTGTCTGTGTGTCAACTTCAATCAAAGGCCTGACTGTGACGTTTATGGCCCAATCAATCAACACAGAAAATAACAGTTTCTCACTTTCACCAAGGAATAGCACCTTACTATAGCCAATAGTCTATTCATTGTTGTTTCAAAATAGTCTTTTACTGTTGTTATAAAAAAACAATTGTATTTTAGATGGCAAGTAAATGAAAATACATCGGCATGCAGTCTTTAAAGACAGATGCTTGCTTAATATAGGACAACTTTGTCTATGATTGTTGTTTCAAGTTATGGCAGGAGTTGTTCAACCAGAAGATAATGCCCATCAAAAGCATAAATCTAATAAAGATACTAACAAAGATGGTCAAAAAAATTATGGACTATTGACCCAACTAAGCATTCTACTAAGAATGACGAAATATGGGCAGAACTTGAGTAATCATGTAAAGGAGCATTCTGTTTTACTGTCACCTTGCTTTAAGCAGTCATCTGTCCTACACACCCAAAAATTAAAACATTTTAGTGGTCCTAATAGAGAGGTTTATTGTATATGCACAGTTTATAAAGACGCCCATGCAGTTCTTGCTTAACACAGAACAAAAGTAATGCAGAAATCTCCTTAACCCTATACCCCATAGATACGCTTATTTATTATTTATTTTTGCATTTAATTCTTTCTTCCACTGAAGAAAATTGTTACATTTTATACACAGTAATGAATATGCATCAAAATAAATATGTTCTATACCGTAACTGCTGATAGCTTATTGTCATCTTCTTTAAATTAAGTGGTCACCTGTCTTCAAAACTAGAAACAGACTATGGAGCAAAAGGTTTAAACATTTAAAGCAGGTACCACACTTGAGAGATTCCTTAATCCTTATTCTATTGGTTGTTCGGCACAGGTGGGTCTATATTGTTTCTCATTTTACCAAAGGATTTTAAACGCTTAATTGGCAGATGGTATATTGCTAATTATCTACTGGGTCAGTCAGCCAAAGCATTTTAGACATTAAATTAGATATTGCATTGAAAAAAAATATGTAAAAATTGGAGCTAAAATTCTGAGGACAGTGACCACCATGACTAATTTGCCAACATTTCCACAAATGACTACAATATTTCTCCCTTGTCACGGCATGGCAAAAATTCAAAGTCAAATTGGCAGAGTCTTAGACATCATGATAACAGCTGGTCAAATGAAGCCAAAAAATTAATGCAGAAGGCAACTAGCTTTTGTTCTCGTTACATTAAGCAGTAGCCTGTCAATTCACCCCATTACCCACAATAGCCTGTTTCTAATTTGACAGACTAGTGATGATGTAAATTAAGCAGGCTGAATTACAGTAAAGCTGAATGTACATTTAGGTACATTCAGCTTTACTTTAATTCAGCCTGCTTTAAGCTACCATCTGCTAGGATATATATAATATATTTCTTATAATGCATATTCATTTTCTGTATAAATTGAAACTAACTTCTTCAGTGGAGGTATATATATCCAAGGCATAAAAGGTATGTACAGAGTATTATACAGTAGCCTGTCAATTGCAAGAATCTGATTTCCAAGGTTTCCGCTAAACGCAGGTTTAACTGTACAATTTATTTGTAGAAGAAAACAGGTACGAAATAATAAAAAGTTAGTACTAATCAAACATTGGGAGAGAAAAAAGCACAAATAAAACCCCTGATACCACATTTACAGCATGAAATGTCATTGAGGAATGTAAGACCCAAGAGGCATTTAGAGGCTGATTAAATTATGTACCTCAAATCTGTCAGATGGAGTTGCTTTACAATCTGTTACAACAAGCTTCTCATTGCTATCACAGGCTCATCAAGTCTGAGGCAATAAGACTAGGGAGCTTGTCAGAAGGGAAAAACTTCTGTCTAATCATGTCACCATCCTCAAAAAATTGTTCTAAAATAGAATTTTCCAAATTTCTTTTCAAAACACGGTCAGAGTGTCAAACAGCTTGGATCCTGATGAGATGCCGCGTTACGCGGCATCTCATCAAGATCCAAACTGCTTGCAAAGGTAATCACTGTGCGAGATATATCTATCGCTAGCATGCAAAGAGTTAATTTCATGCTGGCCTCTTTAGTCAAACACTAAGTATAAACTTTTGTTGGCTGAAAATTCTTTGACTGTTCAGTCCTATTTATAATAATTAGCACAAACAGGTTGATCAGTAAAGTGATAATCAGTCTGGTCCAGAATGATAGGGCCCCACTTAAAACGTGGGGCCTGATCTGGATCCAATCTGTTTGAAATTGTCTGTGAATATGATACAGGTGCAACGGGGTAAATGACTCTAGTGCCTGCATGATAGCAACTTCTTTGACATTAAATTGTCCATTTCCTCATGTATTAGATAGGAAAATGACAAATTAATTAAACAAATTAAAACAAGAGCGTGTCAAGCATACGATACACCCTTCATTCAAATTGATTATAGGGGCATAATTTCATCACAGACAGTTGATTGTCACAATTAACAAATTTGTCTGAACTATTTCGGTTATGAAGTATTGTACCATGTATGATGAAAGTCAGACAAAAGTTGACAGATGGACATAGGGAAGGAGTATACCACTATACACCCGCTCCCCCTACCCTCTTTTCGACATGTGTATAGAAATAAGTAAATAAATTAAGTAGAACACTGTTGAACAAGATAATGCACTAAGTAGATGACATCCTGTAATAGCAGTTAATTGATATATTCAAAACAATATGCATGAATATAAATTATACAGGTGAAACAGTTACAGAAATTGCCAGAAATCTAATCTTCCATCTTAACTCTTTGCATGCTGGGTAATTTTTTTCGGCGGCAACATTTGTCGTCTGCTACTGTTCTAAAATTAGCATTTTCAAAGTTTCTTTTAAATTCAGGGTCAGAATGGCAAACAGTTTGGATCCTGATGAGACGCCGCGTTACGCAGCGTCTCATCTAGATCCAAACTGTTTGCAAAGGTAATCACTGTGGCGCAGATATATCCGCTGCTAGCATGCAAAGAGTTCAAACATTTATGGCGGATTTATAGAGGTACATTTTATTTTGCTACTTATCCAGAAGCATTTAACATTTGAATCGTATCGAAAATGGTAACTGCTGAATTGAATTGAATAGGATAATTGAATGATTTCCATAAAATCATGATTCAATTTAGATCGCAATGAATAGTTTCACCCTAATTTATCTATATTCTCCTAAAGGAGATTTCTGATTGATTTCCATTAAAATGTTTGCTTTAACCCATTACCCCATAGCCTGTTTCTACTTCTGAAGATAGGTGATCACTTAAAGCAGGCTAAAAGTAAAGCCTTAAGTCGCATCTGCTTTACTTTCAACCTGCTAAAAGCTACTTTCTGCTAGAATATTGAAAATATTTCCTATGGTATATATTTATTAGTGTATAAATTGGAACTATTTTCTTCAGTGGAGGAATAATTTAAAGGCATAAAAAAGCGTATCTATGGGGTACCAGCACAGAAAACAAGTGTTTATTTTAGGTGATATAATTATATTCATACTGTATTAGAAGGTCAAGAAGACTTGAACTACACAAATCAGTCCCAACAATGAAAGAGTTTTGTCAATCACCAGTTAACTCAACAGTTTGCCAATATCTGTAGAATGCAGAAAAAACTTTTAAAGTGCTAGCAGTGAATATATTGGCATTTGAAAATAGTTTGGTTCCTGACCAGATGCCAAGAAACTTGGAATCTGATTAGGATCCAAACTGTTTGTCAATTAACAGTATTTCTATAAATAACGGAAAGCATTGATTCTGTTTACTTCAGCAGATTTTTAAAATTGATTTGCAAGTTTGAAGGAAGTGACATTTTTATTTCAGCGTTCAAAGAGCTAAGATTGATTCTTCACACTTGCAGAGAGAGGCATCATCTCCATTTCATCATCATTAAACCCTTAGCCTGCCACTCACGACTATAGCTCCATATGCAAACAGCTTGGATCCGGATGAGACGCCGAGTAACTCGGCGTCTCATCCGGATCCAAGCTGTTTGACACTCCGACAACATTTTCAGCAATTTTGAGCAACTTTGAAGCACTTTGAAACCTGAAGCAGACGAGAAATATAGCAGACGACAATTTATTTGGCAGGCTAAGGGTACACTTTTTGAATGCTGGGTAATTTTTTTGTCTGCAACAATTGTTGTCTGCTACTGTTTTAAAAATATTTTTCAAAATTTCTTTTCTAAACAAGGTCAGAATGTCAAACAGTTTGGATCGGGATGAGACACCGCATTATGCAGTGTCTCATCAGGATCCAAATTGTTTGCATGTAGATAATCACAATTCTGCCGCTAAGCGTGCAAGGAGTTTATTCTTGAAATGCCTGATATAACTTTTTCTCTCTAACTTTAAACATTTTGGATCCAGATCAGACCTACAAGGAACACTGCATCTAATCAGGATCCACACTGTTTGTCACTTGTATTGCATTATGTAAACATAGAGATCCGACACGAGTCTCAATTTTTGCAATGTAAGTGGGCACCATTTTAGAGCAGATTTATTCGGTATTCGAAGGTTTCGGAAAGCGCATCCATCTACGTAATGTTTCCCAGTGCACTTGAGATTTATCACTTGTATACATAAAGCAGGAATCTTTACAAGATGACAAATTGTACTACAGCTGATGTACCGACTTTATCCTCTCCGTGCCATTCTTTTTATTAATCCTTTTTTTTTTATCATAGCTGATGGCGCTTAAAGCAGGCTGAAAGTAAAGAAGAATGCACCTTAAGGTGCATTCTGCTTTACTTTTAATCCGCTTAATTAAAGTGGTCACCTGTCTTCAAAATTAGAAACAGGTTATGGGTACGTAATAGGATAACCCTAATCCCACTGAATATTTGTTAATAAAACTCTGTCCAATATGAACATCTATCATTGGCTATTAACCCTTTACCTTATAGAAGCGCCTTTTAGCGGATATGATATATTCTTCCGCTGAAGAAAATAGTTCCAATTTAATCAGTAATGAATATGTATTATGGGGAATATTTTCTAGATTATAGCACATGATAGCTTAAAGCAGGCTGAAAGTAAAGCAGAATGCGCCCTAAGGCGCATTCTGCTTTACTTTCAACCTGCTTTAAGAAGTCACCTATCTTAAGTACTATAAATAGGATATCAGGTAAAGGGTTAACATGATAATATTCCCCATGATAGAGTACAGACTCATATCAGACTGTAAGAAAACAGTACAGACCCTGATCTGACAGTTTCCTAAAGTAGCTAGCTGTCTCATCAGGGTCTTTACATTCTTCTAAAAACATCAATTTATTCTTTTAGTTACCGTCTGCTAGATTATTGAAACTTAGTAATTTCTTACAATGCAAATTCATTGGAGATAAGTAAATAAATGTGCAAAAATGCTTGTTTATGGAGTAATAGGTTTAGATAAGAATAGAGTTTGTCAGAAGTCTTTTAAATTAACAAACCACACCTGAACCTTATCTTGAAAATTAATGGGCCAATTTCTGTATTAATGAAGATAAACATTTCACAGCAACACATCCTTATCATACTGGATAAACCAGAAAGAAAATGTCTGCTAGGTTTCAAGTCCTATAATAATTTTATGTAATTCTCAATACTTTAACTCTTTGAACCCTGGTCACGCATATAGGCGTGCTTTTCAAACAGTGTACATGTGAATAGTACACTTGTCCTATGCAAACAGTGAAGATCCAGATCAGAGGGCTCCGAAAGGAGCCCTCTGATCAGGGTCTTCACTGTTTGTCATAATGCAAAACATTGACAAAAACAACCCTTAAAGGTCAGAAATGGACTAGACTTAAATGGAAACTGGAATTGTCCATTTAAAGTTTCAGGGAGGAAAGAGTTAACTCATTATTCCATACATACGCATTTTTATATGTCTTTAATTATTCCACTTCTGAAGAAAATACTTCCACTTTGTACTAAAGTCATGAAGATGCCCCAGAAGTAATGTATTTTTTTTTTACCCTAGCAGATGGTAATTTAAAGCAGGCTGAAAGTAAATCAGATTGCACCTTAATGTATATTCTGCTTTACTTTCAATCTGCTTTAAGTGGTCACCTGTCTTCAAAGCCAGAAACGGGCTACTAGGTAAAGGGTTATAAGCAGACATCTAATACAAGTAGTTGACATTATTTCGCTATACCCACTTTAACATTATTAGATCCAAATGTATGTGTACATTAGAACTTTGCGTTCAGTTGACAGATTTAAGACTTTCAGTCACTTAAACTTTCTGCACAGCATACTAATTACATGGACCGGTAAATGAACTGAAGTAGCATGTTTATCAAAGTACCCGTGTAATTCTTGCAAACCTTGACTGTCATTTCCGCTTCTGCAGATCATCAGGAGGTAATTTATAGCTCCACATTTACTAGGAGCCTCTCCCTGGCATCAACAGACAAACTTATCTACCACAACCAATCAAACAACACTTTATCCAATTACTAAGACAGGTGCTTGCTTAATGTAGAATAAAGGTAATGCAGAAAGCTCCATTAGGAGCTTTCTGCATTACTTTTATTCTGCATTAAACAGGCACCTAGTCATTGAATCTTTATTTTTATTCTGATAAAATTGTCAAAGAGCGCAGCTTTAACAGTAAGTCTGAGGATTTGCAATTCATTTCACATAATGTCACCCTTTGAAACAGTGAATACATCAGATTGCAGACTAAAGCCTATACCGCTACATAATTCCAATTAATGACAGGCTATCAAAATCATCCAGTGATTTATTCATATATGCAATGCTTTGCCTTTGGAAAACTCCATAGAAAGGATGGCTTTATGATTCGCCGTAAATAATCAGCTCCTAAAACTGTATGGTATATGAATTTTAAGGATGCAACTTAGCTATATAGAGAGAAACAAGAAATATCTTTAAAAAAGATATTCGGCGGAATGAGTGGTTGAACTAAGGCTATATAGATGGGTGTGCAAAATATATTGAATTAAATTGAGGTTTTCAAAGAATTGTAATATCTTGGATTGAAAAGCAAAAAATACAAGTATTCAATTGAAACAGTAACTTTTATTTAAAATGCAAAACTATCATGTACAGAAATGCAAAACAAAACAATAATTCAACTCATATCCTAGCTACTGGTAGGAGATCCTCACATTAATCTATTGTTCCATTCATAGAGTTTCTTGAAACAAACTATAGCATACACAAATGTAGATACAACAATCTACTGTACTTCACTCTTGTAAATAATGATGAAACAACACAATTGTGTTTAACTCACTTGAGGCTATTCATATATAAAATATTGCTTTTAATGTATGGCAAATGTGTTCAAATAGTTAACAATTAAAACAAATTGGTTGTAAACAATTACGAAACACCTAGCTTCCTCTGTATATCTATAAATAGATTTCAGATCATATCTTAAAATAGAAGTGGAAACTTCTGTGGCCTAATTCATCAGCCCAGTGTAGTAAACAGCCAGCCTGTATCTCTAAATTTTACACCCACAGTCCACATCATGTAAAACTGTAATGGGACATAAACCAGCCTACAGGGCTCCAGATAAGAGTGAGTAAACTAAACAAATCACATTTTTTCACCTCTTTTAGCACCAAACCCTATGGTATTACCACTCATTTTGATTGTCTCAAAGAGACAATTCATATGTATAGCGACACCACAGGGTTTAATGCACAAATAAAGATTTTAAGTTTTGAAACAATTCCCTTATCTGGAGCCCTGGCTACTATCCAATCAGACTATTCAGTTTCAACAGGTGCTCTTAATTCTAAATTTCTGATCAAATATTATTGGTTGAAATGTGTGGCCAAATATAAAGTGTGTCTAAATAGAAAACAGTCAGCTCCGCCGAAAAATAAGTCAATTATGTGATGAAAATATATTTAATTTTCAACGAATATTGTGACATAATACTAGTCAGTCTTGAATTTAAACCCATCCTTAAATAAGATATACATTGATAGCCTTTAGGACAGATAGCAGCTCAAATCCTTATCCTAGTATTTGAAAATAGGTGGCCACTTAAAGCAGGTTGAAAGTAAAGCAGAAGATGTCTTATAGTGCATTCTGCTTTACTTTCAGCCTGCTTTAAGCTACCTTCTTCTAGCAGATATGGAAAATATATTTAACCCTTTACCTGATATCCTATTTATAGTACTTAAGATAGATGACTACTTAAAGCAGGTTGAAAGTAAAGCAGAATGCGCCTTAAGGCGCATTCTGCTTTACTTTCAGCCTGCTTTAAGCTATCATGTGCTATAATATAGAAAATATTCCCTATAATACATATTCATTACTGATTAAATTGGAACTATTTTCTTCAGCGGATGAATAAATCATATCCGCTAAAAGGCGCTTCTATTGGGTAAAGGGTTAATGTGTTAAAATGCTTATATCTATGAAGTAATGGGTAAGTCTTACTAGAGGATGGCAGCTAAATTATTGGTGAAAACTTTTGTAGGAGCTTTTAGCATAACTGTTGTCTTGTAGTCCAGTCATATGCCAGGGATTCTTCAATTAACTGTTTAGACACTAAAGTAACTATTATGGGTTATTAGGTTCCCTTGCGGATCTTTAGTGAACCAGTCTACTTGGAATTCTGGGAAGTTTAATAAATATCGCCCTGAATTAGCAAACAGCGTAGACCCTGACCAGAGCCTCAGATAGCTTGTGTTAAGAGCATTTGATCTGGGTCTCATCTCTTTTTTCTTCTTTGATGTGCATTTTTGAAAATAAAACCTTTTCCTCAACTAATATTTATATAGGCACCTGACATCCATTTACAAAAGTATTTATTTTTCAGACAAAATCCAGTATTCAGTCTCTTTAATGAATATTGCTTTAACCCATTACCCCATAAATACCCCTTTTGACGCCTTTAATTTATTCCTATACTGAACAAAATAGTTCCAATTTAAACAGTCATGAATATGTACCAAAACAAATGTTTTCTAAATCCAATTAACAGATGTAAGCAGGTGGAAGTAAAGCACAATGCGCCTTAAGATACATTCTGCTTTACTTTCAAGCTGCTTTAAATGGTCACCTGACATCAAAACTAGAAACAGGCTATGGGGTGAATGGTTAAGCAGTATTCATCTTTCTTTGAAACTCATAATACTACTGTGGAGGCTAATCTATTTCTGATCCAAGATAATTGTGCAATCAAGTCAATTAACTCATTTATGCCTGGATATTTCAATGAACTCTTCCTATGTGCTTGCTGGATGATTTCATTATAGATATACAAGGGTGATCTAATGGCACTGAAATAGCAAAATATTTCATATGCAACAGCAACAGTGAAGATCCTAATGAGGAGCCACATAAGGTGTCCTCTAATCACACTATTTACCAATATCCCCTAAACCCTTTGACGATCAAATTATTCGGGAGATTTTTACCCCTTCATCGCTTTATTGTCATCTGCTTCAGTATTGTTGTCTGCAAGACATATTTTTAAGTTAGATTTAAGGTTGTATGACTTAATAAATATTGATAAGAGTTTCAAACAGTTTGGGCGACCTGATCAGAGGCTGTGTTACGCGGCCTCTGACCAGGACCCAAACTGTCTGCAAACTGGCTTTAAAGCGTTATTGAGAGTGAAAGGGTAAATAGACTTGACTAGGCATAAATGGGTTAAAATAGTTTAAATCATCATGTTTAAGCATTGCAAGAATGTCATTAACTTCTTGATTGCTAAGTAATTGTGTCATATACATGTACATTAATTGTTAATTGCTTCTTTTCTTAATTTTGCATTTTCAAGAATTTGATTTCAAATTGTGCTCAAGTATCAAACAGTTTAGAGCCTGATGAGATGCAGAGTTACTCAGGCTCTTATCTGGATCAAAACTGTGTGCAAAGGTTGTCAAGGTTTTGCCATTGTTATGCAGAGTTAAAACATTAAAAGCATTACCAAACATGAAGAACAAGGTCATTTATTTTAGTTTTAGAAATTATAATCTACAAATGATAATGATACCAGCTGTTCTTAATATTTCTGAAGCCTCTTACGATAAATTGTTGCTTTGTTACAGCTACATTATATTAGCTAATCAATATGCATACAATAAAGCCAACTTTCATTAACAGTTCCTAAGGACTGCTTTACAAGACCGTACATTAAACCCATAAGTTTATCATAAATACAATATATTTGGAGCCTAATCATAAACAAATACTTTTTTCATTACTTACATCCATAAACAGAAGTACTTCTGTGCTCACATGGGATGTAATAAAACATACACTGGTCGCTGCTTCAATTTAACACTGGACTTCCTGGATGACTGACATTTGAAAACAGTGTAGATGTAGATCAGAATACTGTTAAATTTGCCAGGAACCAGATACTTATAGATAGTTTGACACTAATACAAAATTTGATGTTTCTTCAACTAAAGACATAAAATTAAACATGGATTTTTTTTCAGAGGATGATTCTGAAACAGGAATCTGAAACACATGAAGATAAGTGTAAAGCAAAAGTGTTAAGTATCATTACTGTACAATTATGCAAGACAAACACCCTCATGACCCTTCTGATTCATTATGGTTCACCTCTGTAACTCGCTTAATCTGTCACTTCATAAATACACATTTGGTAAAAATCCATCCAGTAGTTTAGGACAAGAAGTCATTTAAATAAATTGTTGATGAGGGACGAATGATAGACACATGACGATCAAAATTGCTCACCATGGCACTCTGTGCCAGGAGAATTAATCAAAGTACTGTAGTACTGCAGGCTCGGACTTTCAGTTTAATGTAGAATAAAGTAATGCAGAAAGCTAACTATGGAGTTTCTGCATTACCATTGCCATGCATTAAGCAGAAACCTGCAGCGCTTAAAGACCGTAAAGAATTTTGTAATGTGCATGTCTTATAATGCATCGGCTGCTATGACTACTAGGTGAATGTTTATTACAAGGGAGTAAATACGGTGTTTAAATCACCACAGGTACAGACTAAGGATCCTGAGTTTAACTCGGTGCTGCTACTACATGGTTTATCTGATAGTGACGTATCCAGCAACTGAAGCTCCGTTAGATAGCATATGTAAACCCCGTATGATAGGATTTGTTTGTAGGGGGAGCTAGACTCGCACCATTTTTTTTCTTAAGGATTCGATATAGGCTCTCCGAGCCAAAAAGGGAGATAATTCAATGTTGGGAGATGATAGAGTTATGGTTCTTGTATTATGAACTTCCTTTTGTCATCCTCTATCACTGTATCAATTACATTAAGTTACGATGTAACGTTCAGAAGATATGCTCTAGACAAAAAAGTGTGACAAACAGACAGAAAGATGGGTGGGTGGAAGGACAGAAGGATGGATGGAAATATGGATGTACGGACAAAGCGGAGACTATAAATTATGCTCCCCACTAATGCGGAGCATAAACATGTCCATAAAACCCATTACCCCATAGCCTTGTTCTAGTTTTGAAGACATGCGGCCACTTAAAGCAGGTTGGAAGTAAAGCAGAATGTGCCTTAACCCTTTCCCCCATAGAAGCGCCTTTTAGCGCATTAAGTTTATTCCTTCACTGAAGAAAATAGTTCCAATTTATACAGTCATAAATATGTATCATACAAAATATTTTCTATATTCTAGCAGATGATAGCTTAAAGCCCTATATCAAGTTCTATATAGCAGTCCCCCCCCAATCACAGCTTGATACTTGGTGATTAGATCGCCCTTATCAGGGTATGTTTATTACAAACAAATTATCACAGCAGGGTACTAATTGATAGATGTAGACCAATATAGGGGCAAGTGATAGCTGTGCATTTAACCCTTAAGCTGTGGATCGTGAGTTGACTGTTATTTTTTCAAACAGATTGGATCCAGATCTGATGCTGCATAATGTCGCATCTGATCTGTATCCAAACTGTATACCAGTTATCGCTCAGACTATTTTTAATTGAAATATGTACAAATCTAATTTAAATATTGTTTGCAGACGACAATTTAAAAGCAGAAGCTATTACTGCAGGGTAAGGGTTAAGCACACAGTGATATTGTCTGTAGATTAAAAATTGATGAAATTGATTTTATTTTATTAATCTGTAATTTTGGGTCTTATAATATAATACATAACAAAACAGTGGGTTAGCAATCTAGCTTTAATAAATAACATCAAGCATAATACCAAGCAAGTCAAAACATTACATTTACAATCATCAACTATCAAACTACATTTAAAAAAGGCAAACTGCATAGATCCAGATCAAATTCTCAGTTACAAAGCACATGAGCTGGAGCCATACTAAAGACTTTAGGGCAAATAGTTATTAGCTAAATATTTGATATGTTTGATCAGCATGAATCTTTTTAATAACAATTCCAGTTTCTCAAAAAGTCTAGTCCATTGTAACTATAAAGAAAATGCTTTACTTTCTTGGCATTTTCTTGTGATTTAACCCATTACTCCATAAAAACACATTTGACACATTTTATGTATTAGATCTACTACTCTGAAGAGAAAACTTCCACTTTTTACTACATGAATATGCAAAATAATATATCCTAGCAGATTGTAGCAGAGATTAATCGGAATTTGCCTTCTGTTTCATTCTGCTTTACTTTCAACCTGCTGTATGTGGTCACATGTTGTTTACACACTACCCCATAAACACACCTTTTTACACATTTTCTTTACTTTACGAAATATAGTATTTATCCTAGCAGACGGTTGCTTAAAGCAGGCTGAAAGTAAAGCACATTCTGCTCTACTTTCAACCTGCTTTAAGTGGCCACTTGTATTCAAACAAAGAATTAATCCTCTGCAAACATGGTCTAAATATATATATAACTCTGAATAAGAACTTTACGAGATATAGTATTTATCCTAGCAGATGGTTGCTTAAAGCAGGATGAAAGTAAAGCACATTCTGCTCTACTTTCAACCTGCTTTAAATGATCACCTGTATTCAAACAAAGCATTTTAAAGGGTTAATCTTCTAGAAAAAATTGTATACATATAACTTATACGACAGTTTTTAGTTGACAAACTATAGATGTTAAATAGTGTAGAAAAAGGTTTCATAACTTGATAATTTGACAATTAAAGCAAATGATCTAGATGCAAACTTTTGATTTTTTGTGAAGGCCTATTCTTATCTTTATATTTATCAGGGCTCCAGATAAGAGGGAGTAAACTGAACAAATCCAACATTTTCTCAATTATTTTAGCATCAAATCCTATGGTGTCACTACTCATTAGTCATCTAGAAGAGACATTTCTAATGAGTAGTAACACTATAAGGTTTAATGCAGAAATAAAGATTTTAGATTTTAAAATACTCCCCTTATCTGTAGCTCTGATTTATGCAACAATATCACAGTGTTGAAATGGTTCAGCTAGATCCCTTATCTACCTGTATTAATACCTAGTACCCTATCCCATGATGCCCTATGTGCCTCTGGGTAATATGATGTAACAGTTGTGTATTAAGCCTGTTGTGTGACCCTGGCACAATATACAATCCGATAGACATCCTGCTGAGCCAGAAATAGGTCTTTAAAGCAGGCTGAAAGTAAAGCAGAATGCGCTTAAAGCGCATTCTGCTTTACTTTCAACCTGCTTTAAGTGGACACCTTTATTCAATACTAGAGATATGCTATGTGGGAAAGGGTTAAGGCACATTCTGCTTTACTTTCAGCCTGTTTTAAGCTAACATTTGCTAAAGTATAAAAAATATATTTTTTATCATTCATATGTTCAAGACTGTACAAATTGCAACTATCTTTTTCAATGGAGGAATAAATTAAAGGGGTAATGGGATAATTATGCTTACAGCAGGAGAGGGGTTAACCCTTTGAACCCTAGTCCCGCATATAGGCGTGCTTTTCAAACAGTGTACATGTGAATAGTACACTTGTCCTGTGCAAACAGTGAATACCCAGATCAGAGGGCTCCGAAAGGAGCCCTCTGATCAGGGTCTTCATTGTTTGTCATAATGTCAAACATTGACAAAAACAACCCTTGAAAGTCAGAAATGGACTACCGTAGACTAAAATAGAAATTGGAATTGTCCATTTAAAGTTTCAGGGAGGAAAGAGTTAATTTGTTTCCCTATATTGAGACTGATATGTCATCACAACCCAGGGACCTCTCATCACTTACCATATAACCTTATTTAGCACTCTGTGTGAACTGTTCAAATAAAATTGTCTGCTTCTTCAATAAAACACTCAGTTCCTTTTAGCGATAGTAAATATTACGCCTATGTTACAGGACTCTTAACTTTACAATTGAGGCTTAACCCACTCTTTTCATTTTTGGTTGGTAATAGTTGTTGAAAACTTTCAGTTATTGACAAATTGTTTCAAATTATAAAGCTGCATTCTTGCTGGCAACTTTCTGTGTACATCTGATCTGGATCAGCTCAAATATAAGCTTGACTGTGTATGCTTAGCCAGGGCTCCGGATAAGAGGGAGTAAACTAAACAAATCTAACATTTTCTAACACATTTCAGCACCAAATCCTATGGTGTTACTACTTATTAGAATCGTCTCGAAGAGACGATTCTAATGAGTAGCGACACCATAGGGTTTAATGAAGACATAACACTTTTAGTTTTTGAAATACTCCCCTTATCTGGAGCCCTGCTTAGCCACTACAAAGGTTGATCTTTCCAACACTGAATTATATTGTCCCGGACCTGCTGAAAGCATCATCTTCTGAAATTGGTTCTGTCTTCTATAAATATTTTACAGAAACCAGATCTAAGTGACAAACAGATTGTACCCTGATCAGACACCACATTTAATGGGGCCTAGCTGATTAGGATCCAAACTGTTTGCAACAGCCAACAATTCTAGCTCTCAATGTTAAAAGTTTGAAGAACGTATAATAATTATTCATTGCATTGATATTTCAATGGACCAATATTTTGTAGCGTGACCTTGGGTTAAATTGGCAGCCGGTTCCAGACCTCTCCCTATCACATTGAGAGGGCAACATGCACCGGGCTATAGATCACAGTGCTATATATTGATTATGATTTATTGTTCAAGTATTTATCTAAGCACCTCTAGAGACATGCTCTGCCAGAAAGGCATCAGTATTATCTTGGAAAGATCTATGATTTTTGTCGCACTGTGACATGAAATCTATGGATACATAACATAGCCTATTTCTAGTTTTGAAAACAGGTTTGCACTTAAAGCAGCCTATTTTTTAGTTCTGAAAACAGGTAAGCATTTAACCCTTTGAACCCTAGTCCCGCATATAGGCGTCCTTTTCAAACAGTGTACATGTGAATAGTACACTTGTCCTATGCAAACAGTGAAGACCCAGATCAGAGGGCTCCGAAAGGAGCCCTCTGATCAGGGTCTTCACTGTTTGTCACAATGCCAAACATTGACAAAAACAACCCTTAAAAGTCAGAAATGGACTAGACTAGAATGGAAACTGGAATTGTTCATCTAAAGTTTTAGGGAGGAAAGAGTTAAAGCAGTTTGAAATTAAAGTAGAATGCTCCTGACAGAAGCATTCTAATTTTCTTTACATTCAGCCTTCTTTAACCCTTTACCCCATAACCTGTTTCTAGTTTTGAAAATAGGTGCCTACTTAAAGCAGGTTGAAAGTAAAGCAGAATGCGCCCTTAGGCGCATTCTGCTTTCCAATCAGCCTGCTTTAAGTTACCATCTGCTAAAATTAAGAAAATATTCCTTCTGATACATATCCATAACTGTATAGAATGGAATTATTTTCTTCCCAGGAGGATTTAACCGAATGCCCTAAAAGGTGCTTCTAAAAGGTAAAGAGTTAAGCTCCCTATTTGAAAGGAACTGCATATGCCTTTTAATCTTTCATGTTCATGACTTGCTAGCTGAGGATAACTTTTTTAGTGTATGAATAATCAGGTGCGTTAAAAAAGAGTGTTTATAGTGTAAAGGGAATAAAGCAATCACCCATTATCACATTATACATCTCACTCTCCGACAATTTCCAAACCTCCATGGTATTCTACATAGCCAACACAGTGTTGAATTTTTTAAAAGTTGTGTTGTTTTTGTTGTTATTCTGATTTGTTTTCTAATCTGATCTATATAATTATAGGCAAAACTTGGCTCTAAGTGACACTAAATTGCCCCCTATTTTAACTATGCTCTTTTTCCTTGCAGAATCTTACTTTGCAGAAATTCTCAATCTAGATCTATTTGCCAATCTTTTCAACCCCTTTTCCTACTTAATATCAATATATTAAAGCCCCATAAACTATGAATATCTGTCATCTGAATTATTATATTGGCTAATAAATTGGTGTTAAATTTGTATAAATGTCAAACATATCTACTAGAAAACAGGGCAGACCCTGATCCGAGAGCTCCTTCAGGACCATGAAACATGGTAAATCTTAAACAGAAACAAAATTAGTTTATGTATGTTGCAATGCACAAATAGTGTCTGTTTACAACAATTTAAGATTTCTAAGCAGTTTAGCAGGCAACACTGTGTACACTTTATGTATCAACCATGACTGACTATGATTCATGGTCAACAGCAATAACTAGACAGCTGTGTAGCTCAGAGTTAATGAGAAGGTTGTCAGATAGCAATTTCTGTATTTAATATAATTATGCAACTAGAACCTACGGACAATTTAGGCATTTTTTCTCTGAGTGGGAAAGTGAGCAGAAATAAGGCAAGGGAGTTTTCTTATTCCTATTTAAAAATGTCTGAGTTGTACCCTATTGTGATAAGCATTATTACTGCAATTTTTTTTTTTGACAATTCTTCTCATTTCTACAGAATAACCAGGCTCCAAATTCTGAACTGAGAATGCTTATAAACAGACACAAGGCTGCAAGTAAGGGGACTATGAATCATGTTTGACCATGGTAATACGAATGAATTAACGCATTATTAATCCTCGTATTAAAACATAGTCAAACATGTTTGACCATGGTACTTTAAGGGGGTGCAATAAATCATGTGGCATCTAAAACATGATTGACCTTGGTAATTTAGATGACTATGGAACAATAACCATGGTATTTAGATCATGGTCAAACCATGGTTGACCTTGGTACTAGGAGGGGGCAATAAACCATATGGCCTATGAAAGATGAATGACCATGGACATTTTTAAGGCCATGGAACAAGATTAACCCTGGTATTTGAAAGAATGGTAACCACGGTGGCAATAAACCATGGCAAAAAACATGGTTGGTCATGGGTTATACATGGTCATTCTGAAGCCAACCATGTTATAAAAACATGGTTACACAATGTCATGGTTTGACTGTGTTCATTTCACAGGGGTATACGCTATCAAAAGGAGAAGGGTTATGATACGATGACTGTTGCATCAAAGAGTTTTGATCCTGGTGAGTCTAGATAACTAACTGCTTGCAAAGGTTATCATAAAGTCGAACAATTATTATGTATGGTTTTTACATTAGCTTGCCTTGATATATTGGCAATCCTACCATAATGACCCTAAATGTTGGGACAGACAGGCCTTAGCATATAGCGAAGACCCTGTGAGAGTGCTCCCTCAGGATTATTCACATCAGGATCTACACTGTTTGCCATTGAGATTGCACCTTTTGGTCAAACAACTGTGTGATAAAAGTAATAAGCTCAAATTCTATGACAACTACAGCAGTTACACAGGGTGTTTCAAATTTTACAATGTTTATGGTATAAAATAATAATTGTGTGGGTATCAAACAGATTGGATCCTGATGATGAGACTGAATCCCAACTGTTTGCGTTTAGGTTATTACAATGTCACCATCAATGTGCAAAGATTAGAAAAGTTTTATCAATGGATCTTTTTACAAATATTGGTTGTAGTTCCCTGCAGACTTGTATCTGTATAAACCTGGTTCCACCCTGCAGGCTTGTCTCTATAAACCGCAGTGATGCTGCATTGCAGAAAGTATCAAAGTGACACACAGAATTGTCTCCTAGTTAGCTGGAAACCGTCTGAAAACTGTCATACAACAGAACACCAGCTGAAACATGAATTGCATTGAGAAATCAATTTGTCACGGAGCCAAAGAAATGCCCTTATAAGCCTCTTACACCCTGTTCTAGCTCTTGTTCAAACAGCTTAACCCTGTACTGAGCCATTGTCTTACTGCTTTATAGGATTCAATATGGCTAATACAGTGTAAATAAAGCCACATCAACGTTTAAAACCCTCTTGGCAAAACTAACCCTCTCTGGTCTCTCTCGCTCTAAGCCAGGCTGAGGAGATAGGGCTTCATCTGCAGGGCTCCAGATAAGGGGAGTATTTTAAAAACTAAAATCTTCATTTCTGCATTAAACCCTATGGTGTCACTACTCATTAGAATCGTCTCCAAGAGACGATTCTAATGAGTAGTGACACCATAGGATTTGGTACAGAAATAAGTGAGAAAATGTTGGATTTGTTCGCTCTTATCTGGAGCCCTGCATCATTGAAGACTGTAGTAAGCACATTATGTACAAAAATGTTTCAGGCAGAGTGACATGGTCTAGCTCTTATTCATTTCAGTTTCTACATTATTTGAAACCCTTTACTCCATAAATACACCCTTTTACGCCTGTAAAGTATTTCTCCACTGAAAAAAATATATTTTGTGCAGTCATGAATATACAACATAAATATTTCCTATATCCTAGCAGACTGCAGATTAAAACAGGTTGAGAGAAAAGCAGAATTCTCTTTAAAACATGTATGCTTTACTTTCAGCCCGCTATAGGCACCCCTTTGTTGGGATACAAGACACTTTCGTTCTACAGGGCCCCAGATAAGGGGAGTATTTCAAAAACTAAAATCTTTATTTTTGCATTGAACCCTATGGTGTCACTATTCATAAGAATCGTCTCAAAGAGACGATTCTAATGAGTAGTAACACCATAGGATTTGGTTCTCAAATAAGTTAGAAAATGTTAGATTTGTTCAGTTTACTCCCTCTTATCTGCAGCTGGAGCCCTGTTTCTATGAGGAATTGGGAAAGTGTAAAACTGTTGCTATGAAAGAAATGGTATAAGAAAGCAAAAAGCTTTAATTTTAAGCCAGTAGGCAGCCAACGGCTCTTCTCATAATCAACCTTTACAAACAATGTACCTGTGAAGAGTTCACTTGTCCTTTACAAACAATGTAGACCCTGATCAGAGGGATCATACAGGAGTCATCTGATCAGAGTTATTAATTATGCCCTTTTTCCATATCTTGCAAAACATCCCTATATAGTCAAAAATAGAGTAGACTTTTATGGATATCTAGAATGAGAAAAGTTCACTATCCGCCTGAAATGGTCTGTAACTTTTTGTGTGTGTCACATGAGCTACATCTTCGGTAGTAATCAGTGTAAAACTATATATCAGCCAGAACATGCTGTGAGCTAGTATAAGTAAATTTCCCCTGAAAGTTGTGGGTTTAATCAAATTTAGTGAAATTTGACAGTTTCATTTTAGTAATTTCCCACAAAACCGAGTGGCATGCCATGAATTTAGGACCAGTCTAAATGTCAGATTTCGTTTTTCTAGGGGTAAAACTGACAATTCTTGTCTTCTCCAAGAGTTCTGAAACTCTTGTATTAATTTAAATTCTTCAGTTAAGTATCCCAAAATTTAATTAATTTCTTTTCATAGAAAAGACAGTACAGAGCATGACAAGACGATATAAAGAAGTTGTCCGAAGATGCCAAATTTTGAATATTCTGTCTTAAAACCCTTTCCTCCTATCTTAACCCGTTCCCCCATAGAAGCGCATTTTAGCACTTTTAATTTATTCCTCCACTGAAGAAAATTGTTTCAATTTATACATTCAAGAATATGCAATATAAGATATAGTTTCTGTATTCTAGCAGATAATGTCTTAAAGTCGGCTGAAAGTAATGCAGAATGCGCCATATGGCGCATTCTGCTTTACTTTCAACCTGCTTTAAGTGGTCACCTATTTTCAATGCTAGAGACAGGCTATGGGGTAAAGGGTTAAGTTCTTAACTGTTTTCAGCATTTAAGACAGATGATTTCTATTAGAAGACACCTGTATAGCTAGGTATAAGAACATGGTAGAAACACTTACATAATTATCTTTCTATAAGGAATTTCATTAATTTTGCAGTTGCTAAATTATGCATAGATATATTAAAGTAAAACCTCTCTAAAGACTCTAACGACTAAATTGTGTTATTTATTAAACTGTTTAAGACAGGTGACTGCTTAATGCAAGGTAAAAATGTAAGAGAAAGCTCCTATAAGAGCTTTATGTTTCATTTTAACCTTACTTTAACCCTTTCACTCTCAATGACATCAAAAAGCGCATTTGCAAACAATTTTGGTCCTGACCAGACGCTGCGTAATGGGGCGTCTGATCAGGATCAAAACTGTTTGCCACTTGTTTTGAAATAACATCAGTTAAACTGCCTTAAGTCTAACTTTGAAACAATATTGCAGACAACAATATTGAAGCAGACAACAATATGGGGGAGAAGGGGTAAAAACCTCACGATAAATTTGATCATGAAATGGTTAAGCGGTCACGGTAGCTGGTCTTAATGTCCCATTGCATGAATGTACCATTGCCTCAATGTACCATTTTCAGTCTGAACGTACCATTTTTAAACAAGGGCCATCATGGCCCTAAATCGCTCACCTGGTACACCATGTAAAACATGACCTATAGTGACCTAGATTAAGACTGGACATGACCAACAATCAACCTTAAGAATGTTAACAAGATTTTTCCATGATTTGACCTAGTTTCTGACCAGACACAATCCACATTTGAATTTGACTTAGATTTGATGCAGGCAAACATTCTGGCAATATTTCATTTCAGATCTAATGAGATTTGTAGCCTCTAGAGGGTTAACAATGTTTTTCTTTGATTTGACCTAGTGACCTAAATTTTGATCCCACATGACCCATATTCAAACTTGACCTAGATATCAATTAGGCAAACATTCTAACTAAGTTTCATTAAAATGCAATGAGATTTGAAGCCTCTAGAGTGTAAACAAGGTTTTACTATGATTTGACCTAGTGACCTAGTTTTTAACCTGACATGACCCATATTAGAACTTGACCTAGATATGCATGAGGCAAACATTTTGATTAAGTTTCATGAAGATAAGGTGAGATTTGTAGCCTATAGAGTGTAAACAAGGTTTTCTTATGATTTGACCTAGTGACCTAGTTTTTGACCCGACATGACCCATATTCGAACTTGACCTAGATATCAATTAGGCAAACATTCTGACTATGATGCATTAAATTCCAATGAGATTTGTAGCCTCTAGAGTGTTAACAAGGTTTTTCTATGATTTGACCTAGTGACCTAGTTTTTAACCAAGCGTGACCTTTATTCAACCTTAACCTAGATATCAATGAGGCAAACCTTTTGACTTAGTTTCATTAAGATCCAATAAGATTTGTAGCCTCTAGAGTGTTAACAAGATTTTTCTATGATTTGACCTAGTGACCTAGTTTTTGACCCAACATGACCCTCATTCAAACTTGGCCTAAATTTCATCAAGACAAACATTGTCATCAAGTTTCATGAAGATCAGATGAAATTTGTAGCCGCTAGAGTGTTAACAAACCAATTGTGAACAGACAAACAGACAACGGACATCCAGCGATCCTAAAAGCTCACCGTGCCAGGTGAGCTAAAAATCCTATATTACAACCATGATTGACCATTATTAGTTGATGAAAAATGTAAAATAGTACTTTATATATGTTACTTGGATGAAATAAATGATTTTTTTAAAAATACAATGTTCCTATGTGAGTATTATCCACTTTTTTGTAGAAGTTCAATGAGTTTATACAATTCAACATGTATGTATCTGCATTCTTTTTTCCTACAATCAGGTGTGGATTTTTTAACTACAAATATCATAAATATCATCAATCGGGGATAATTATAAACCATTTCTTCATTAAAAAAATAGTATAATAAAATTGTTTTCTATCAATTTTATATAGTGGTACGTTCAGTCTAGGAAAATGGTACATTGAGACTGCATGGTACATTGAGGCATTGGTACGTTAAGACCATAAACCGCGGTCACCTAGCTATCATATAATAAATTATCTTTCTTTTGAGTGGTTGTAATAGGGAGGTTTTACTGTTCATGACTATTGATCCATTTAGAACAATTTGGAGCCTGATCAGATGCAGGGTAGCTGGTGTCTGATATGGCACTAAACTGTTTGCAATGGAAATAATAGATGTAGCATAAACGTGTTTATTGGGAAAGAATAAAGCCTTCCCTACTGTAAATTGTTGATAGAGTTTATGCTGTAAGGACATGCTGTGAGCAGGCACTATATTAGATTCCTCCGAAATTTGTTCAGACAAGCTTAAAACAGAATAACATCAATACTTTTCTATAGATCTTGTAAGCTGCAAATTGGAAGGTCAAAAGAGTTTATGAAATATTCATGTAATACGAACCCTTACAAGCCCTACACTTTTTACATAGTTGAATGTGATACTAAGTTACTTTGTATGTATATTTTATAACCATTTAGACCATAGCCTGTTTCTAGTTTTGAAGACAGAAGACCCAGACTTAACCCTTTCCTCCCTGAAACCTCAAATGGATAATTCCAGTTTTCAGTTCAGACTAGTCCATTTTTGACTTTTTAGGGATGCTTTTTACAATATATATCAAAATGACAAACAGTGTAGACCCTGATCAGAGGGCTCCTTAAGGAGCCCTCTGATCAGGGTCTAAACTGTTTGCATATGACAAGTCTACTCCTCACAGGTATGCTGTTTGCAAATGACCCATATATGCGTGAATAGGATTAAAGATTTAAAGCAGATTGAAAGTAAAATGCACCTAGAGGTGCCTGCTGCTTTACTTTCGGCCTATTTTAAGCTATATCCGCTAGGATTTAGAAAATATTTCTTACAGTGAATATTCACGACTGTATAAAGTGGAATTATCTTCTTTGGAGTATGGGGCGTATGGAGGGATATGGGGTAATGGGTTAATAAATATTGTGATGAAAACAAGAGGGCCATGGCCCTTAATTCGCTCACCTGAGGTCATTGTGCCTTAGCTTAATAGGCAAGACAACATTTTAATATAGCTGTAAATGGAATTATCTTCCAGACAAAAAAAACATGACAAATTGGAATAACTTAAAAAAATATTGTTGGCAGAGTTATGGCCCTTATCCATGACACTTCTTCTTATCAAGCTACATGTATTTCCATATGATTATTTATTGCGCACTCTGCTTTACTTTCAACCTGCTTTAAGTTATCATCTACTAAGATATAGATACTATTTCTTATATCTTACATGTTTATGACTATATAAAGTGGAATTATTTTCTTTAGAGGAGGAATAAATTAAAGGCGTAAAAAGGCATATGTATGGGGTAATGGGTTAACATCAGTAGAACTGGAGTTATTTCAAAGACAAGAAAATATGACACTGGGAAATATCTCAAAATTGACATTGACCTTTGTACGACATGACCCAAGTTATAAAGTTTCTAACTTTAACAAAGTTATGGCTAAGATTAAAGTTGTGGACTGACAGACAAACAAATGGACAAACAGACAAAAAAGCAGACAGACAAAAACAATATGCCCCCAACTGCAGGGCATAAATATATAGCAGACACCTCATCAGCTGACCAGCTGACCTGAGTTCAGTTATGTAACTCTGCCAGTAGGAAATTTGGCTAGGGTCTAACTCTTATTATGCTGAATTGCTGTCTGCTATACATATTTTGAATATTAAACATATGTATAAATATGGCAAAAGACATAATTACATAACTGTCAGTGGATCACTTCCAGACCCTGTTTCTCTAAGTATGAAACAGACTAAACCATTTATAAACTTTAGCAGACAACATGTTCAGCTAAGACCATCAGTTCAGTGGCTGAGGTCAAATACTGGGTAGTATGGTAGAATTAGCAACTGCTCTGAAGGCTTACCCTTACCAGACTGAAATGATATCTGCTTAAAACCTACTGTATGCGAAAAGTGACAAAAAAAAGAATTTAGAGCATGTTCAGTTGGTAAATGAGTACCAATAGTTTGGATCCAAATTAGATGCAGCATTATGTTGCATCTGATCTGGATCCAAAATGTTTGCAAATATTGGCTATTTGCCCTTAGTATATTAAGAGTAACTCAGGTAAAATACAGTTCTGCTTTTGCTTCATCAAAAATACTGTAAAACCTGCCTAGAGCAGCACTTAAACTGCGCAGGGTGGCGTCAAGTGTGACCCTAGGGATTTCATTTTAACAAACTATAGAGTGATCGACCAGGAGATTCTACTGTAAAAATATCAAAGCTTAGGGCCTAGTAGTTTTTAGCAAGAAGATTTTTTAAAAATTTTTGCTTTTTCAAGCAGAGTTTTTGCTTTTTCTCTTTCATTTAGACAACTTCTGTAGAGAAGCATCCAAGGAACATCATGAGCAGTTTGAATCCGCCCTACAATCCCCGGGTTCAGAGGAGATGTCGTTTGAAGTAAAAGTGAACGGACAGACGGACAGACGTACTACGGACAATGAGCGGTCACAATAGCTCACCTTGAACCTTCGGCTCAGGTGAGCTAAAAAGGTCATACCATCCTTAAATTCTTTACCAGAAGGGCAACATCATCGTAAGCAGTCATTAGCTGAGTGCATGAAATTTATCATGCGGCACCATTATACAGATTCTACCTCTTATATAGCACACATAGACTATAGACACAATTGGTATTATAATGAGAGTTCATTCACTTCCTACAATTTGTAGTGTTAATCCTTCAACCCTTATCATGTTAACCCATTTAACTTCATAAATATGCTTTCTGGAACACAGAAGGCATTTCCATGGTATCTTTGCAGATGGTATACAGTAAAAGCTATATATTGGAGCTTTCTGGTTTACTTTCACCCTGGTTTAAGCAGTCACCTGAGTGAAACACCTTATCACTAACACTAGTGGTTGTAACACAGAGGTTTCAAATAGCTTGTGAGTACTATAATACATTTCCACATGCATTTAAATTGTCTGTTGCTGATTTAGGGCGTGTTCGATTATCAGTCCGGAATTGACGGGATTGACGGAAGCGAAATCGAATGGTCCGGAATTCAATTCCAGAACTGTTCTATCAATTCTGCCCGAGGAGGTGGTGTGAGCAGAATTGTGACGTATCATCATGGTTCCCGGCACAATTTACGAACGCTTCAACAGCAAAGTTGTAATAAGTAGGGAACCAGACTACCATATTTGCAAGGGTTCAATTCCGTTTTTATTTGATTTACTAATTCCATGGAATCGTTCCAAACAGTTCTGGAACTGATAATCGAACACGCCCCTACTAAACATGTTGCCCTTTTCTGTACTTACAGGTTCATTCACTTTATTACTTAGCATCCTATAATAAGCGATTCTAATCATTTCCTTTTACAGAAGTGTCTCAGGAAGCATCAACATTGTCCTTATAAATGCTCTTAAATGAATGTTCACTGATCCTTAGATTAAATACAGGTAGATGCTTAAAGCAGACTGAAAGTAAAGCAGAAAGTTCCTTTAAGAGCTTTCTGCTTTTCTTTCATCTTGCTTTAAACAAACCCCTGCATAAAATACAGACATACAATATTGCATTGATGCATAGACGATAGGGTTTAAAGCGTCTATGTCATAAACATTACAAATTGGCTCTTTCATTCTTCAAATTGCAGATAATTATACAAGCTTTCCAATAGGTTGTAAGTACTAATGTATCGCCCAGTTTTTCTTGTCTGTTACTGATCACGCCCTTACTGTTACTGACAGCCTGTAAATGTTAAAATGTTGCCCTAGCTGTTCTGTGTTCACAGGGTTAAAATCACATTAATTTTCCTTACAGATTTACACTAGGGAATATTTACACAAATGTGTTTCAAACCTTAGGTTTATAAGACTTTTAAAACTGCTAAGCATTTAACCCTTTGCATGCTGGGTAATTTTCCACAATTTTCCAAGGCGCATTCTGCTTTACTTTCAACCTGCTTTAAGTGGTCACCAATCTTCAATTCTAGAAAAAGGCTATGGGGTAATGGGGTAATTTAAGCTTGTTATACTCTGAGCTATTCATCATAAAATGTTCATGCTTAGAGAAATACCTTGTCCCATACAGACCCGTAGGAAGCTTTTATCCTTAGTATAAGGATCAAACCTGCAACCTCCTGCTTATATCTCAAGGGTTTGGTGCAAAACTATTGTAACTCCTTCACAATTGTGAAGGAGTAACAATAGTTTTGCACCAAGCCCTCAATATTATTATTCTATACTACAGGAGTATGCCTCCTAAACAAAGTAAAACATAGCAAAGAGTTGCTGTATTAATTTGTCGCACAAGCCTCCAGTCCTAATTACTCCAGAACTGTGAAACAAATGAGAAACAGAAGGGTTTTTGTCTGTAGGTATCCCAAGAGAATGTCTTGTCAAATACCCTGAAAAAAGTCAAGAACTATAATAAGTACAGAGCTCCTGCAGCTTCTCGACTATTTCTGACATTTGGTTCCATTGAATTCTCACTTACATAGTCAAACTTCCATATCTCAAACTTGCTTAATTCTAATCGAACATATCCTAAACTCAAAGGCAGCCATGTATAAAATTTCAATTAAGGCTAATTCCTGTTCCACTTCCAGAATTCAAAATAATGAAATTGAATTTGAAATATGGGTAAGCTTGACTTAAGTGAGATTGAGATATCAAAGTTCCACTGTATCTTACAGTAATGCTGTTTAGATGACAGATGCACTCTATCTGAAAGTCAGGGCTGCCATAAGTTGATATGAAAAATCCTAAGATTTCCAAATTTCATTTTTCCAGTCCGATTTTACAAATCGTGCCTTTACCCCATTGTCTGTTTCTAGTTTTTTTGACACGTGGCTGCTTAAAGCAGACTTGAAGTAAAGCAGAATGCGCCTAAAGGCGCATTCTGCTTTACTTTCAGCCTGCTTTAAGCTACAATGTACAAGAAAAAAAATTCCCAAGATTAAGGAAAAATCCAGAGAAATGGCAGCCCTGCATGGAAAGTGTTTTATTTACCAGCTGAGCAACAGCCATTTAGTTGAAATAATGAGAATGTTTTTTAACCCTCTGAACAATGATTAAATGTTGCCTCCTCTAAAAGATGAAAATGAAATTGTAAATTTTACAATTTTTTCTCTATATTTCCAGAGACTTATTCTAATTGACAAACTGGACGCATAACAGGCCCCACTTGTTTCTTAAAGTCTGAAATGAAGCCATGCTGTTTGTAAAGGTGGTTGAGACCGGATCCCTGCATTGAAAGGGTTAAATGGATAATTGGTTGTATGAAACATGTGAACAGTTAGTAACATGACAGAACATGCTGTTTGGAATTTCAGTGGTAGCTGCAGTAGTGTCTGCAGTGATGAACAGTCGGTATGAAGGGCAGGAGCACTGGAATAACAGAGGAAAGACAGCTTATGGCATTGCTACAGAATTAACCCTACTCGTGCTAAGAGTCTTTATTTATTCCTTTTGCAAACACGGCATTTCATCTGGATGCAAACTTTTTGACATTCCGAGTGTGCGGCAATAGGGAAAGAAAGACCACTTTCAGAGACATTGAAGGCAATATTTCTACTAGAGAAACAACTTGTCTATAAACCTCACATTCATAGCTTATAGTAGTTCAAAGTTTATAGTTTACGCTTTATACAATCATGAATATGACCATAAGAGGTATTTTCTAAATTCTAGCAGAGTAGAACATATTAAGTGAAATCTTAATGGTTAAGACGGGCAGAACGAGCGTTCAGTATTGGATGTGTATAGATAGAACGACTTAGAGCAGCTTAACTCTTTCCTCCCTGAAACTTTAAATGGACAATTCAAGTTCCATTTTAGTCATGTCCATTTCTAACTTTTAAGGGTTGTTTTGTCAATGTTTGGCATTATATGACAAACAGTGAAGACCCTGATCAGAGGGCTCCTGATCTGGGTCTTCACTGTTTGCACGGGACAATTATACTATTCCCACGTACACTGTTTGAAAAGGACGCATATATGCGTGACTAGGATTCAAAGAGTTAAAGAACATTTCTTCTGTATCCAAATTTCTCTCACATCCAGGAGCTCTAATTAGCAAAAACATATAAAGACAATGTGACTGAAACACTTAGTTATTAGTCTATGAAATGCTTTCATGAAACAAATAATTAGCGCCAAGGACACATGGTGGTAATTGACAACTAATTTTCATTAAAGTTTTGAAATTAAGAGTATTTTAATATATATATTAATAACTTTCTTCTTAATTACGTTCTACAATATAAATAAATAACAAGGAGCCCAAGGGCATTTACGCTCAGAATGATTACATTGTCACTTGAGATCAAGACATTCACTTTTGGGAATGATAAAATTGCATCAATCATTCAAAAAGTAAGGAGCTCTGTCTTATATTGGTGGTTTTTTTTGGTGTTTTTTTTTTTTACAATAAAACCGCTCTTTTATGACCATCAAATTCTGTTAATCGTTAGTAATTTAAAACAGGTGATTGCTTAAAGAAAGGTGACAGTCAAACAGAAAGCTCCTGTAGGAGCTTTCTGTTTCACTGCCACCTTGCTTTAAGCGGTCACCTGTCTTTTATACAATCAATAAACCTTCATTTTAGTCGTCGTAATAGAGGGGATTTACTGTAGTTCCTGTGCATTACAGTTTTGGCATTGCCAAGGTTTTGATGTGTAGCACTACCAGCTGATAGGGATACTTCAGTTATATCTCCTGTGCAGAAGAATCAGATATTTTATGCTGCAGATTGTATGCCATTTTTATCACAGACAAACAAGGTTTTGTCACAGCAACAGGTGCAAAACCAAAACTTCAGTCTGATACAATTATAGTACGGTACAGTAAAACCCCTCTATTACGATCACTAAATTGTCTTAATTATTTGGTGTTTAAGACAGGTGACAGCTTAAAGCAAGATGACAGTAAAACAAAAAACTCCTAAAGGAGCTTATTGTTTAATGTCATCTTGCTTTAAGCTGACGCCTGTCGTTCATACAATCAATAAGCCTTCGTTTTGGGTCATAATAGAGAGGTTTTACTGTAATTACTAAATACCTGTGTTCTAGATAAGTGAGGATTGTGCATTTCTGTTTGCCATGACTATTTGGTAAATTGTAATTCAAAGTGTATCAATTGAGAAACATTTTGGTGAATCTTATTCAAATCCGACCAATCGTTCTTGAGAAAAATACTTTTTTTAGATATTGTGTATGGTTGCCTTATGGCAAAAAGACAAATGGCCCACCCACATTTTTAAAAACAAATTTTGAATCTCACAACCGCAGCATGTATCTGACCAAGTTTGGTCAAAATTGGGTCATTGGTTTCAAAAGAAGTTATCTGAAACAAATGTGAACAGACTTCACCGACACAAACGGACATCAACCATTCACAATAGCTCGTATCACAGGAAAGCAACACCTCTGTACAACAACACCCAATGGGAGACACAGATTGTGTGTGTTGTTTGAAGGGAGTTATTATTGGGGGGGAAATTGGCTTACATTTGCAAGCATTTTGAATCCAGATCAGACGCAACGTAATGCAGGGTCTGATCTGGAATAAAGCTGTTTGTCACTCGTCGATCATTATGGTCTTTTCTGTCAAAATGTCCAATATGTAAACTTGACCGCTGACAACAATTTTCAGCAGACCATATACAGCAGTTAAAGTGTTAGACATACATGTCTTTTTTGGGGAGATCAGGGGCAAGCATTGTATGTAAGCAGGAAATCTTTGTTGGGAGGGCTGTTGTAGGGAGGGATCGAGCACTGTATGATAAATGCTACAGTGGAGAATCTGTTATTCTTTCCCAATAAATGCATTTACGCTAAAACTATTATTTGCAGTGCAAACAGTTTGGAGCCAGATCAGATGCCGGGTAACCCGGCGTCTGATCAGGCTCCAAACTGTTTGCCACCAAGATAAACATGAAATATCAGAATTGTCCAAAAGTTGTTCTTTTCTAGGTTTTAGTGCTTTGCGTACGTTTGCGTTTAAACGGGAAAGAATAACAGATTCTCCACTGTAATAGAAGCAGGTTAACTCTCACAGAACCTCTCACCTTTGAATATATTCCTCAATGAAATTATGTTTCATGCTTCTACCCTGGATAAAAGGGATATATCATAAATCCTTTTCGTTTTAACCGTTTACCCCATAGCCTGTTTCTAGTTTTGAAAATGAGTGACTCCATAAAGCAGGTTGAAAGTAAAGCAGAATGCGCCTGCTTTACTTTCAGCCTGCTTTAAGCTACCACCTGCTAGATAAAAGAAAACATTCTTTATGATCAATGTTCATGACTATAAATCGGAACTGTTTTGTTCAGCGGAGGAATAAATTGAATGTGCTAAAAGGCGCTTTTATGGGAGAAAGGTTTAAGTTATCAGAGAAGTGTTGGCTGTCTTTACAGCTGTACTTACTGAAGTTGGCAGATCATGTCTTGTCTGTCTAAAATAGCCTAACAGCCAACCTAAATAGCTGCTCAATGACTTTGTACAGTCTAGCAGTGCTTAGAGGGGTCGTTAAGTATGAAAGTTTGATTTTCAAAACACCAGCATGAAACGAACAATTAATTTAAGTCTAAACTTGGTATGTTCCTCCTTTGTCACTTGACTGAAATCAGGAGTACCTATACAAGGGAGACAACTATAACTTGTCCCAATATTCTCAGCTATATGTCTGCATTAACCCATGATTATGCCTTGTTACACTCTACTGCAGAAAATAGTTCCAATTTATATTATTACCTGAGTCTCTATTTAAGTGAATATTAAGCATTTTTGACTGTTTTCCGAAATATTTACCAGACTGAGGCCAGCGGGCAACAGTTGACTGTTACATAGTACTGTTACATGCGCGAAAATGGTGCGCAAAACTTTTCTGCATCGCGGGACCAAATAAGGCGTCTTTATGATACATATTTTTGTTTAAGGATCTAGCCTTTTGCGGAGTTGATCGGGTCATTTTTTCTCTCCCGAATAATTCCCTTAAAAGGCTATATAGTTCTAGACCTAAAATTAAGAGTAACTCCGAATAAAAGCGACAAACCGCTTGCAGATCTAACGTCTTCCTTTTTTTAAACACATTTTGACGTTACAAAAATAATGACGTCATATTATACATGACGTAATTTCGACAAAGTGTCAATCAATTTCAGTCAATAAGAAACAATAATAATTCAATCGTAATTGAAAATATGAATATGTTAGACATCTTTTTTACAAAACAGTGATGTTCACATTCAGTTGTTGTATTGAATTGAATTAAGATTAAATATACACGTAAGATCATCTTTAGAATCTACGTGTTGTTCAAATTTTGTATAGATAGATCTAGATCTAGCCATTCATTCAGCCTGGCTTAAATAGAGAGTCAGGTAATAAATCATTTGTTTGATAGTTACTTCGGGAACAGTCAAACCATTGTCCCTCGGTAGCAGGGAAGACCTTGTGAACTGTTGCCCTCGGCCGTTGGCCTCGGGCAACAGTTCTCAAGGTCTTCCCTGCTACCTCGGGTCAATGATTTGACTGTTCCCTCAGTACCTATGAAACAAATGTATACTGTTACAAATCAGAAATCAGAAGAAATATTTTCTATATTCTAGCAGATGATAGCTTAAAGCAGGCGCATTTTGCTTTACTTTCAGCCTGCTTAAGTTGCCACCTGTCTTCAAAACTAGAAATAGGCTATGGAGTAATGGGTTAAACTCTATGGTGTGATTACAATCAGACACCATAAAGTGTAGCTTTGGAAAAAACCTTCTTGTTTGACTATTTAATCTGTATACATAATTCTCAGGCAAAGTGAACCAAATAATACAAGAGGGCATGAAGGCCCTGATATCGCTCACCTCTTGTACTGAAGCCTGATAGTTTTACCTTTCTGTTTCACCCATTTTAATTTAAATCCATTCAAATTTGTAGTAAAGCATGTAAACAATTTTGGAATACAATCTCATAATTCTAGTATAGTAGAGTACATCAAGGGCTGATAACTAGAGCCTAAACAATACTGAAATGAAGCCATTTCTAGCATTTCAAAGTATATCAAGGGCAGATAACTATTGCCACAATGATTAGATTTCAACAATACTTGCACTGCTTCGAGAACTTATAGCTATATACTTTGTGTGCAAGTATAATCAAAATCCATTGAAAACTGTAGTTGCAAGAGTGTTTATGCTGTTAGAAATGGCATTTTCAGCTATTCAAGGGCAGATAACTTTTGACCTATTGGTCTGATTTCAACCATAATCACACTTATTCCAACTCTTACGGTAATATACAATCTGAGGAAGTTTGAAAAAGACTGGATAAAAATTGTGGGCGCTAGAGTGTAAAAACCGTTAAATATGGCATTTTCAGCAATTCAAAGGTAGATAACTCCTGACCTATTTGTCAGATTTCAACCATAATCGAACTCATCTGAACTCTTATGGTCATATACTATCTGAGCAAGTTTGAGATAGATTGGATAAATATTTTAGTCGCTAGAGTGTAAACACCCTTAAATATGGCATTTTCAGCAATTCAAAGGTAGATAACTCCTGACCTATTCGTCAGATTTCAACCATAATCAAACTCATCCGAACTCTTATGGTAATATACAATCTGAGCAAGTTTGAGAAAGATTGGATAAATATTGTGGCCTCTAGAGTGTAAACACGAAAATTGTTGACGACGCACGACGGACGCCGGACATTCAAGGATTGCAAAAGCTCACCCTGAGCTAGCTCAGGTGAGCTAAAAACTTCTGTGCAATTGATGGAGGCATGTTCTGTGCCCATTTTAGCATGTTCTAGTAAATAAGTTATATGGGGAAGAACATAAAAACAATACTTGTACATGTACATGCTAATAGTAATAGGTCATGCTACCATAGGAACCCTTATTATCACCATTTTTGTAACCGTGGAAACAGAAATTTCCAAGACTGAAAAAGATGCTGACACCTTTATAGAATTAATAGCTGCTGACTAAATGATCAATAGTCTTATAATGTTGATGTACCAGTAATAAAAGGCAGATCTAGCATATACCATCATTGACCAAACTTTTTGGAAACTATATTCTTTAACCAAGGGCTCCAATTTCTCATTCATGTCTGTACTAAACCCTATGGTGGGACTACTTATAAGAATCATCTCAAACAGTAGTCACACCTTAGGGTTTGGTGCAGATCGACATAGAGGTTTTAGTTTTTGAAGTACTCCTTTTTTTCTGAAGCCCTCGATCAGCTTTAAACCATATTATGGTGCCGAACATAATACATTGCAAACAGTGCAGGTCTTGATCATAATGCTCCTGAAGAATCCCTCTGATAAAGGCCTTCACTATTTGTAAATACATTATGATATTTGGTACTTATGGTAACAAATTGGAGTTTGTTTGAGAAATAAATATTTCAACATTTGCATTGTCTATTCAAGACATGGTCACCATGCACATAGGATTCTGTGGAGGCATTAATGTTTGGTTTATCTCTGGATCCCTGAAGTAGACTTGTCTGTATTCTGATGAATGACCAGTTAACATAATGATGCCCAATGGGGCTGTACCTACCAAATATTATAAAGTATGACAAATAGTGCAGACCTTGGTCAGTCTGGGCTCCTAATTAGAACTGTCTCAAAGAGATGATTCTAATGAGTGGTTACTACAGTGGAGAAGACGTCATTCTTTAATTACCAATAAACACGTTTACACTAAAACTATTATTTCCATTGCAATCAGTTTGGCAACAGTTTGTAACCCGGCATCTGATCAGACTCCAAACTGTTTGCCACTCAGATTAAAATTAATTGTTTGGAATTTCAATAACATGTAATTTTTCTACATTTTAGTGCATTTCCTAGTTTAAGCTGTCACCTTAAACTGTCTTTTAGACTACTTTTCAGTGGTTATAATAGACATGTTTTACTGTACTCAATATATTTATAGTGGGAAAATCCATTTGACACAAAAAATCAGCACACACTGTCAGGGTTAAAAACTTTTAATTTTGTTTTGATTGAAAGAATCCCTGAATGGCTTACAAGAGTGATGCATAGAATCTTTCCAAGATAAACTAAAGCTTTTGATATCAAAATAGACCCAATCATTCAGATATGAGAGGATTAGTAGAACATGTTTTTTCCTTCAAATATTGGCAGCTTATAGCCCTTGTAGTGCTGGGGCAGCATATATCCATCATTTGCAAACAGTGTAAACCTAGATCAGAGGGCTCCTGAAGGAGCCCTCTGATCTAGGTCTACACTGTTTGTCATGCATTATAATATGTTTAGGACAGACCCATTGATATGCAAACTATGGTATGTATTCATTAATAGTCTCTTATAATTCAAAATGAATGGCATGGTTCATTCAAACGAGTTTTTCATATGTATATACTATGTGATGTAACCATGATGAGACTCGAATAAAGATTATTTATTTATCAGAAAATGAAAGAATCCATTTAATTTGGAAAATTCAGCATAAACGGTAGATAAGTGTTAGAAGTTAGATCACAACCGGCAGTTTGATATTCTTCTGAGATTCCTCCCAGCGTTAATGCTGTTATAATCTGACTTGAATTGAAACTTCCTATTATTACATCTCAGGCGAGTTTTGCGAAAATAAAGTGATTATTTTAACCATGCAAGCAATACCAATATCGCTTCCAGTCATAATTTTGCAACTGCTACGGAACAAACAGCATTTATATGATGGAGAGGATGGTATCTCCAACACGGGACAATTATATCCGTGTCTCTTACAATCAATAAACAACTCAGTAACATATCACATGCACGTTTTTGGAGAGATAAAAAAATGTTACATTCACACAATGAGTGTTTCCTCAACCATTAAATGTTTTAACCAATAGTATTTTAAAGTTTTTAAATTGACTTTTTCAATTTTGAAAAACAGCCATTTCTTGCTGATTTTTAAAGATGCTTCAAGATAATATTTTGGTAAAGAACAAACAGAGTAGACCCTGATCAGAGGGATCCTCTGTTTAGGGTCTACCCTGTTTGCATAATATATAATTATATACTGTTTATTGAAAAGTTAGGGAAAATCATTCACCGAAATGTTGTTTATTCAAGATGCTTAAAAGAAGTCAAAAATTATGTTTAAGTTTCATGTTATTTGAGTTTAGAATATTTGACATTTGATTCTGCTATCAGTGTTCTGCCGAGGCCGCGTATCTGTGACATTGTTTTTTATTTTCGTCCTGGGGCTACAATTGTCGCGATCGAAATGTCTGGGGCCGAATATTGACGGGGTGTGAAATTCTCATGAGTCAGCGATTTTGACGGTGCCTGCATCAAATTTACTCGACTATAGTTCTATAATTATTACGGAAATAAATAGTACGCAACACGGCATTGGATAAACCATACATACTATAAAGCGTGTCTGTCGTCAAGCACAGGAAATTTAAAAATGGCGTCCCCCGTGAAGAACAAGAGGGCCTGAAGGCCCTGATATCGCTCACCATTTGTAATGAAGCCTGATAGCTTTACCTTTGAATTTCACCCGTTTTATTCTAAATCCATTCAAGTTTGTCGACCTATTGTAGTATAGTAGAGTACATCAAAGGCAGATAACTAGTGCCTAAACAATACTGAAATGAAGCCTTTTTCTAGCATTTCAAGGTATATCAAGGGCAGGTAACTGTTGCCACAATGATTACATTTCAACAATAATTGCACTCCTTCCAGAATGTATAGCTACATCCTTTGTGTACAAGTATAATCAAAATCCATTGAAAACTGTAGTTGCAAGAGTGTAAACGCTGTAAAATATGGCATTTTCAGCAATTCAAAGGTAGATATCTCTTGATCTATTTGTCCAATTCCAACCATAATCACTATTTTTCGTACTCTTATGGTCATATACAATCTGGGCAAGTTTGAGAGAACTTGGATAAATATTGTGGCCTCTAGAGTGTAAACACTGTTAAATATTATCATTTTCAGCAAGGTAGATCACTTTTGATCTATTGATCAGATTACAACCATAATTGAACTCATCCAAAGTCTTATGGCAATATACAATCTGAGTAAGTTTGAGGAAGATTGGATAAAAATTTTTACCTCTAGAGTGTAAACATCGTTAAATATGGCATTTTCAGCAATTCAAAGGTAGATAACTCATGACCTATTTGTCCGATTTCAACCATAATCAAACTCATTTGAACTCTTATAGTCATTTACAGTCTGAGCAGGTTTGAGATAGATTGGATAAAAATTGTGGCCTCTAGAGTGTAAACACTGTTAAATATGGCATTTTCAGCAATTCAAAGGTAGATAACTCTTGATCTATTTGTCTGATTTCAACCATAATCAAACTCATCCAAACTCTTATGGTCATATACAATCTGGGCAAGTTTTAGAAAAATTGGATAAATCAAGGATTGCAATAGCTCACCCTGAGCTAGCTCAGGTGAGCTAAAAAGCCGAAAACAATTCTAAGTTTCTTCAAACGGACAGAGTCAAATAAGGCCGATTTATCGTCCGGAACAACTTTTGAGCCCTCTTCCACTACTTCCGAATCCCCCTCTTCGCTTTTAATCCATGCAGAACCGCAATGTTCGAGGGGAAAATCGGAACCTGATTCCTCTAAAAAAGGCTCATCGTCAGTTTCAAGATAAGTAATTGGTAACGCGATTATTCAGTGAAGAAAATGGTAGAGGAGATTGGAAACTTTGATTTAAACAGGGCTCTGAAACATTGGAAATCATTCAAAGCAAGAAAGCTCTTTCAATGACAAGTAATACCATGCATTAAAGCACTTAACTTTGAATGTTTCTCCTTTGTCCCCCTTTTTTTGAAAATGTCGCCAACTTTTCATGCCCACTGAGGCATGTGTCCCCAACTTTTGGATATCTGTGCTATTATATTATTTGCTGGTTAAATTGCAATCACGAGACAAAGCTAATTACAATGTAGTCTGCATTGGTATAATGTCTTTAGGAAATTCTTAGATTTAAAGAGCCCAAAAAGTAACAAGAAATATCTTTAAAAAAGATATTCGGCGGAATGAGTGGTTGAACTAAGGCTATATAGATGGGTGTGCAAAATTGAATGAAATTGAGGTTTTCAAAGAATTGTAATATCTTGGATTGAAAAGCAAAAAATAAAAGTATACAATTGAAACAGTAACTTTTATTTAAAATGCAAAACTATCATGTACAGAAATGCAAAACAAAACAATAATTTAACTCATATCCTAGCTACTGGTAGGAGATCCTCACATTAATCTATTGTTCTATATATCAAACTTCATTCATAGAGTTTCTTGAAACAAACTATAGCATACACAAATGTACAGATTCAACAGTCTGCTCTACTTCACTCCTGTAAATAATGATGAAACCACACAATTGTGTTTAACTCACTTGAGGCCATTTATGGTAAATGTGTACAAATAGTTAACAATTAAAAAACAATTACAAAACACCTAGCTTCCTCTGTATTTCAGATGTCATCTTAAATTGCATCAGCCCCCAGTGTAGTAAACAGTCTGGTCTGTGTCTCTAAATTTTACACTCACAGCCATATCTGGGAAAACTGTAATTGGACATAGACCAGCCTACAGGGCTCCAGATAAGAGGGAGTAAACTAAACAAATCACATTTATTCACTCATTTCAGCACCAAACCCTATGGTGTTACCACTCATTTTGATTGTCTCGAAGAGACAATTCAAATGTTTAGTGACACCACAGGGTTTAATGCACAAATAAAGATTTTAAGTTTTGAAATAATTCCCTTATCTGGAGCCCTGGCTACTATCCAATCAGACTATTCAGTTTCAACAGGTGCTCTCAAGTCTAAATTTCTGATCAAATATAATTGGTTGAAATGTGTGGCCAAACAGAAAGTGTGGCTAAATAGAAACCAGACAGCTCCGCCGAAAAATTGACATAAAAACAACAAGGAAGAAGACAAGAAAACCTGCATGTTGAATCTTAATTAACACTTCTCTTTCTAATAGTATTTAATGACTCAACATCTCATCTATATCCAAACTGTTGCCATAGCAACAAGAAAAGCAAATATTTTGATTATATAGAAGACAGCATCCATGAAGGAGGCAACTTGATTAAGTAAGAACTATATATATATATATATGTTTTGTAAAACTTGTACAGCAGATTTTAAGAAGCGCTAAGTTGAAAGGACCATTGCAGGTCTTGGAAAGATATATTGTCCTCATATATTAACCCATTACCCCATAGCCTGTTTCTAGTTTTAAAGAAAGATGATCACTTAAAACAGGTTGAAAGTAAAGCAGAATGTGCCTTAACTCATAAGCGATAAACAATTATCAATGCTTATCTCAATACAGGGTAATTGATTAAATTTAAGTGTGTCAAAATGAGTTAGTATGTGTCTATTGCGCAATGAGTCAATATGAGTCTGAGTATGGCTTAATGGGTTAAGCTATCATCTGCTTGAATATAGAAAACAATTCTATCATTCTTATTTGTAGCAGTTTAAATTGGAACTATTTTCTTCGGTGGATGAATAAAATAGAGGCGTTAAAAGGCGTATTTTAATTTTATGGAGTAATAGGTTAAAGGTATTATGCTAGGTCTGCATCTGAACTCCCTATTATATATAGTACTGTTATAAATTATGGTGTCATTTTGTTTGTATGAAACCATGAGGGGAATGACCTACAAATACCTGCAATGTTCTTCTGAGCCTTGTGATGAACAATAAAGCACTACTGTCTGATTAAAAGAGCCGTAACTTCCACCTGTACTGGATAACAACAATAAAAGGGAAGTGAAAGTCACCTTGTGTAAAGTTCTAGGTGAGCTGGGAATTAAAACCCCACCAATGACCCATTCAAGACCAACAAAAACTGTAGGTGTCACATCATAAATAGTGGGGTATCCATTCTTCTGATTTATACACTGTCCTTGAAAGAATTGTTGGTTGATTTGATTTGGGGTTTAAATTACCTCTCTTTAATAACAGTCATCTGAGGGCTCCAGATAAGAGTAGTATTTAAAAAAAAAAAAATCTTCTAAATTAAATCCTATGGTGTCACTACTCATTAGAATTGTCTCTTTAAGACGATTCTAATGAGTAGTAACACCATAGGATTTGGTGCTGACATGAAGGAGAAACTGTTGGATTTGTTTAGTTTTCTCTCTCTTATCTGTGACCCTGGTTATAAAATGAAAGCTCCTTTTATTGTCACATCTTTGCTCATCATATATCTTTCTGCTTTACTTTGAACCTGCTGTAAGCAGCCAGTCATGTCAAGTGTCCTTAGAATAACAGAACAGAGTAGAAGCATGTAAAGGCAATTCTATATGGAGTAATTTAAAGGCATGAAGAATTCGAAGGCATGACGGGAAAGGGTTACAGAGATATTCAGCAACTTGAGTTCTGAAACAGTTCTAGAACCAGTGTCCTGGAACAGTTCTAGAGCAAAATATTCCAGAAATTTGTCTTATTTAACGTACTAGAAGTGTTCCAGATATATCTGATATATATATATGGTTTCAGAACATAAGAACGTAAGAATCATTTTCTTTAATCTATCATATGGTAGCTAATAAAAGAAAAACAGAATGCGCCTTAAGGCACATTCTGCTTTACTTTCAACCTGCTTTAAGTTATAAAGTCACATATTTTCCAAACTAGAAACAGGCTATGGTGTAAAGGGTTTAAGTTCTACTTACATGGAAAAGCTGTTTTTTCAGTCATAATGCTGCCTGCCACTTAGGCTGCAATTGCGGTAGAGACAAGTGGAAAAGCATTGAATATAGAGATTTATTTCAGGTAAAGGGTTAAGTGCCAAATACACATTCCTGTCTCAGTACCTGGTCATTATTATGTCTACCAACCTTCAGAAACTATGACATGCATGTTAATGATAGATATAAAAACACCCTAAGACCACACAATGAAAGAAAATACATCACCAGAACTTTTTTATCACCTGTGCTAATAATGATGAAAGCATTAATTTTAGTCTTCTGAATTGAAGCATTTACATGTACAAACTTGTATTATAATTTAAGTAACCACAAATAAGAGCATAATTATATTTTGGTATATAGCCTATAATTATGAAGTATATGACGACTATATGCAGGGCAAAAGTATAATGCAGAAAGCTTCTGTAAGAGCTTTTAATCTGCATAACTTTTGCCTTGCATTAAGTATAGTCACCTACATGTAGCTTTAACCCATTACCCCATGGCTTGTTTCTAAAATTGAAGTTAGATGGTCACTTAAAGCAGGTTGAAAGTAAAGCAGAATGTGCCTTCAGGCACATTCTGCTTTACTTTCCGCCTGCTTCAAGATATCATGTGCTAGGATATGAAAATATTTCTTCTGGCGCATAATTCATGACTGTATAAATTTGAGTTCTTTTCTTTAGTTCAATGGCGTAAAATGACTTAATGGGTTAAAGATCACCATGCTCTTTCATTCAGTAGCAACTAAGATTTTGACCGTAAAATGGTACAAGCTTTAGAGGCTATATCAGCAGTTTTCTGATTAACAAATGAGAATTCTTATTACCGTTCTCCCTCAAAATATTCAAACCAACAACTTAATGCCATGCAGGTAACGTAAAACATATCCATTAGTGCGTTCAAGTACCGTATCAGCGAACAGTAACGTTTACCGATGCAAACAACCCATATAGTACGACAACTAACGTTCACCAATACTCTTCAATAATAACTCATTGCGCCCCCATGTTTATTAACTTTTCAAGGGTACGAACGATTTGTGTACGAATCTATACAACACAAGCAAAAGTGCACTAATGAACTGAAATGCATCCAATTTACCGCATATAAAATTAAGATTTAGCTGCTCAGATGTAAGCTGCTTTGTTTGATGCATTAAGTATCGGAAAATGTTGGTTTATTGATGAGAAATTAAGTCGGGACTGTTCGCTTGTTAGATTAAATTCATTTGGTAGCCATTTTGTTTTCCTTGTTGGCGAAGGCGTACTACGGTTGTTAAAGGTAAATTGTTACCGTTTTCTGTTGCAATCGATGCAATTGATACGGTACTTGAACGCGCTACATATTTCAAAGACAAAACGTGGTTAGGCCATGTTTAAACTTTGAAATATGGGTATGTTCTACTTTAGTGAATTCGAAAATAATCCAACTGACCTGTAACACTACAGGTATTTTTATTTCGAATTCAATAAGTTTGAAATATCGAGTTTCAACAGTATACTGGAATTTGAAAAATCCAATCCGATTTCTTCAGACAAGTGTGTGAAAGTTTAATTCCCAATTTAATTCCATATTGACATGGTTTATACATATATATTGAGCTTGTCTCAGATCTTTTTCCACTGAATTATATATGTACTATAATGACAAAACACCCTTCAAGAAGACCTTTAACTTGGTATTTAACCCATTACCCCATAGCCTGTTTCTAGTTTTTAAGAAAGTTGATCACTTAAAGTAGGTTGAAAGTAGAGCAGAATGTGCCTTAAGGCACATTTTGCTTTTCTTTCAGCCTGCTTTAAGCTAATAACTGCTAGAATATAGAAAATATTTCTTATGAAACATATTCATGACTGTATAAAAGGGAACAATTTTCTTCAGTAGAGGAATAAATTATAGGCCTAAAAAGGCATAATTGTGGGGGGAATGGGTTAACCTTCACAAACTTTAAGCTTTTCAAAGTTCATCATACTTGGACTGTTCGCCACTTTTATCTTTTCTACAATACAATATTCATCTATAGTCTATACAAATGCCAAACAGTTTAGATCTAGATCAGATGCAGAGTTACTGAACATAACTGTTTGAAATAAGATTTAAGTTAACATTCAGATAATTCCAACCCAGTATTCCTGAATTTCCTGATCAGTTTTTGAAAACATGTTTCAATGTGTTGAATCATTTTAAATTTCATGTACATGTATATTATACTGGCAGATAGTGGTCGAGCCGTAATGCGTTCCGAGTGCGGTACCAGGGGTCGTGAGTTCAATCCCCAACCGGTCCAGCGGCCTGACTAGGGGATTTTTCAGATTCCACGATGATGTACAGGAATCTTCTTGAGCAAGATATGTACAGCAAATTGCTCCTCCCCACCAAGGGGATTAAAAGGGTCTAAGCCGGTACGTTAGCAGTAGTTAAAGGTGGTAGCCTAACCCATTACCCCATAGCCTGTTTCTAGTTTTAAAGACAAGTGATCCCTTAAAGCAGGTTGAAAGTAAATGCTGCTTTACTTTCAGTCTGCTTTAAGCTACTATCTGAAAGGAAATAGAAACTATATAGCTTATAGTACAAGTTCAGGAGTGTATTATATGGAACTATTTTTTCAGTGGAAGAATAAATTGAATGTGCTTTAAGACGCTTCTATTGGGGAAAGGGTTAATGCAGGACTAGTTTAGTAAAGCAGAAAACATTGCCTTGTCTTTTAAAGAGGTCCATTTTCTTCAAAGAAAAGTCACTTCAACTTTGACCAAGGTTGACATATAAGTAGTTTCTTTGTGCTCCTTATTTAAGTTAGCCTGCAGATATTTATACCAAATACACCTCACATCATCCTCTATAAACTATACTTCACATAGCTTTTAAGTTTGACTTTTTGGTTCCTTTTGCTGCCTTATAGAGTTATCTATTAGCAACATGCTGTTAGTTTGAAAGGTTTCTTGTAAGACTTCTTACTAAATGCCAACACATAATTATATGAACCATATTTTGATTTTGCAGCATTACACATCAAAGAATCAGTTAGTTTATAATGTAAATATATATTCAATTATTTATGAGGCTTCCATTTAATTTCAGTAGTATATTTAATGTTAGCGTTCCTGAAATAGAGGTCCTAGAAAATTGTTTTATTATATACAGCACATTCTCTCTTCAACCAATCAAATCGAGCCTCAACGTTGTTATTCAAGACAGGTGACAGCTTCATGCATGCAGGAAAAAAGTAATTTAGAAAGCTTCTGAAGAACCTTTCTGCATTTTTTTTTCTGCATTAAAGGGACTCGCAACCGGATGGTGTACTTGTCAAAATAAAATAAAATACTCAAATAAAAGCAAATTTGTGGCATTATTTGGCTTCTGACATTAAAAAAATATGATCAGTCCAAAAAAAGTCTCAAGAATCGTCACCGAATCTTAGATTTTTAGATATTTTCCATCGTTTTTCTATACCGACTAGTAGACGGTATAGTTGTTGTTGTTGCTTCTCTACACGGGCTCAGACATAAACACGAGCCGAATTACGAAGTTGTATGCACTTCGCTCGCTACACATTGAAATACGTTAAATCGATCCGAGATATACGGATAGTTCCGTGGTCCATTGGTCTAAGCGGTTTCCCCTATTTTGCCTTCTGTCCGCCAATGCCGGGCCCCGGGTTCGAATCCCACCATAGACCAATATTTTTTTTTTATTGAAATACATTTTTTTAAACCGAATTTCTTATCCTAAACTAATTCTTTACCATTTATATAAGCGTTTGACACATATTTACAAATTACTATTTTTAATGCACCATCTGGTTGCGAGTCGCTTTAAAGTATCACCCGTCTTTAAAACCCTCATTCTTTACAACTTAACTGTATTCCCTAAAGGGAGAGAGTAACTGAAGTCATTTAACGGAAAATTAATAGGACAGAATATCACTTCTGTACAACCTACATTTATATCAAAGTTCAGCTCCGCATTCATTGCAGAGAGGTGATGTCCAAATTATTAAAAGGCCAAACAAAAAGCTCCCAGAAACTACTAGTAATATGTATATAGGGATCTCTCATCAATTGCGTCTGTTTAACCCTTTCCCCAATAGAAGAGACTTTTAGCGTATTTAATTTATTCCTCCGCTGAAGAAAATAGTTCCAGTTTATACTCTCATGAACATTTACCATAACAAATATTTTTATATAGCCTAGCAGATGTTAGTTTAAATCAGGCTGAAAGTAAAGCAGAATGTGCCTTAAGGCACATTCTGCTGTACTTTCAACCTGATTTAAGTGATCACCTGTCTTTAATGTTATAAACAGGCCATTGGGTAAAGGGTTAATGAACTTACAGGAAAGCTCAAAATGGAGAATTCTGCATTACTTTAATCCTCAATAAGACTCAACTTAGACATTTTCCTTACTAACAATTGAATGCCTTGACAGCATAATCATGGTTACCTAGCTTAACTAAACCCTTTCCCCCATAGAAGCGCCTTTCAGCACATTTAGTTTATATTCATCCACTGAAGAAAATAGTTCCAATTTATACAGTCATGAATAGGTATTATAAGAAAAAGTTTCTATATTCTAGCAGATACTAGCTTAAAGGAGGCTGAAAGTAATGCAGAATGTGCCTTAAGGCGCATTCTGCTTTACTTTCAACCTGCTTTAAGTGGTCACCTATCTTCAATACCAGAAAACCGCTATGGGGTAATGGGTTAACCCTTTTCCTGAATACATTGTATTTCTACACTGAACTCCACCAAATATGAACATGTATCATCTGAACTATTACACTGGCTAATAAGCTAAGCAAAACTTCCAAACAGGCAGGAGTGCATATTTGTGTCAAACAAATCCTATCAGGAGCTGTCTGATCTGGGTATACACTGTTTTCAAAAGAAACATGTATATAGCAGGAGAAGGGCTATATGTCTGTCTAAATGCATGCATGCTGGTTCGGTTACTGAATTTAAATGGTAAAGTGGTAACTTTAGGTGTTAGCTGAAAAATGAAAACTAAAACCAATAGAGTAAAACCGCTCTGTTACAGCCATTAAATTTGATTAATTATTAGTTGTTTAAGACAGGTGACTGCTTAAAGCAAGGTGACAGTAAAACAGAAAGCTCCTTTAGGAGCTTTCTGTTTTACTGTCACCTTGCTTAAAGCTGTCATCTGTCTTTTATACATTCAATTAGCCTTCTATTTAGTGGTTGTAACAGTTTTAGGAGTTTTCTGTTTAACTGTCACCTTGCTTTAAGCTGTCATCTGTCTTTTATACATTCAATTAGCCTTCTATTAAGTGGTTGTAATAGAGAGGTTTTACTGTACCTTGTCAGACTCTACATGTCTGTTTGAAACTTCACTCGGTGCATGTAAACAGAGAAACTGTCATCATCTTTGCAAACATTTCGGAATCAGAATGAGGATGCCAAGTAACTTCAATGGTGTCTCATCTCATCTGAATCCAAACTGTTTGATACTCTGACTCTATTTTGAAAAAGAAATTTTTAGAAAACGGAGACTATTTTTAGAATAAGAAGTGGAGGACAATTGTTGCTGATGAAAAACACCTGGTTGGGTCCATTTAGGTTATAAAGCTTTTCAGCTGAGTCTCAAGTTGTTCTCAAGCATTTGATTGGTCAGATTTGAGCCTAGGCTCAAATCTGACCAATCAAATGCTTGAGAACACATTCAGACTCAGCTAAAATGCTTTATAACCTTGGGCATTGGTACCAATTTTAAGCTTTCAAAAGAATATAAAACTGTCTACAGTCAGAGAACACAAAAGGCAAGTTTCAATGTACTTTTAAGTGTAATGCCTGTAAGGAAACTTTCTAAAAACAGGTTTCATGCTAACTTTATGTGTACTTAAAAATATACTGTTTTCCTGTTTTTACTACTACCAGGTCTATTGTGCAAGTTTATTCAACGGCATAAACAACTTTGTACAGTCTAATTAGCTTGGGGTGTGACAAGAGAAGCTTCTTCCAAACTATCTTACAAATCATTTGAATGGCTAGGAAAAAGAGGGAAGCCCAAGACTAGATATATTGTTATGAGAGCTGTTGATCAGTGACTATTTAACCTCCACAGAAATTAATACTCATTGACAGTGTTATCCCACAGATAAACATTTTTTAAAAGATTCGCATTTAACTTGTTCCACCACTTGAGTATAATAGTTCACGGTTAAACAGTCATAAATATGACATATTGTATCATAAAAAAAATTGCCCATATTCTAGTAAATGGTAGCTTAAAGCAGGCTAGACGTAAAGCAGAATGTTCCTTAAGGTTTTTGCTGAGTTCAAGAATATTGAATAGATTTCTTGTTGCTTCTCAACCAAACACTAGGATGTGAAGGATTCTTATCTGAAGTTCTGTACAGTTACATTTTGAAGGAAAGTCTCATAGCATTGTAAGCTGTAGATGTACTTCTGTATTCCCCATAGAGTCACATCAATTATGTCAGAGTGCTCCTGTAAATTGCAGAATAAGTCACTGACAAGGGTCCATTACAAGACACCTGCTCTCCCAGCTTATATGGGCTAGGTCACTGCAGAATATGTGGTTCAGCTTTAAGTATGGTTGACAATTTACTACTTGTGACAGGAATCCTCATTAACAAATTTATTTTTATGTAGATTCTTTTTACCCTTAAATTTATCCCATAGCTAGTTTCTAGCTTTGAAAAAAGGTGCCATCTAAAGCAGGTTGAAAGTAAAGCAAAACAATACCATCCGCAGGGCTCAATCAGTGTCACCATTGGCTTTCAGGCAGAAATAATGGTTTTAGTTTTTGAAATACTCCCCTTCATTATCTGCAGCTATGCATCTGTCTGATATAAACTATTCTTATGGTGCGTATTCATGACTGTTTAAGCAGAACTGTTTTCTTTAGTGGAGGAATAAACTAAAGGCATAAAAAGGTGTATATATATGGAGCAATGGTTTACCTCTTTTTCTCCTATTCGCTTATATTGTGGCTCTTTGAAAACAGTGTAGACACTGATCAAACAGCTGTCTGAATTGAGTCTGCACTGAGTTTCTTATAGGATCTGTCTGACAGTCAGGTCTGCATGCAATCTTTCCTGGGGGGGAATAGTTTCCTTATTTCATTCCAAATGCAATAGTTCAGATGACAGAATGATTCTTTAATTATCGCTTTTGACCCATTTATCGTGGACGTCCTATTACCGGTGACTTCCTAGTATTCCGCATAGCGCCGCTATGCGCATGTGTCAGATCGTAACTTCCGTTTATCTTTCGGCTGCTGCTCAAGACTATAATGTGTATAAAGCAAAAAAAATGTCTTTTCTAAAGGGAAAGTGTGCATTTTTTTATTAACCCTTTACCTTATAGCCTGTTCCTAGTTTTGAAGACAGGTGACCACTGAAAGCATGTTGAAAGTAAAGCAGAATGTGCCTTAAGGCACATTCTGCTTTACTTTCAGCCTGCTTTAAGCTAAAATCTGCTAGGCTATAAAAATATTTGTAACGGTAATTTTTCATGAGGGTATAAACTGGAACTATTTTCTTCAGAGGAGGAATAAATTAAATACGCTAAAAGTCGCTTCTATGGGGGAAAGGGTTAATTACGCAAGATAAATCATTTTCTCCCCATATAAAACCATTTAACCTATTTGTATAATGAAATTTTCAATATATCCAATTATTCAATTCACTACAAATAAGTCTGTTGACTAAGGGCGTGGCCGTGACGTCACGCGACGTATTTATAAAGACTGCTTACTGGCATAAACTTCTGACCAATACTGATAAACAATGAAAATAAGTTAGATCTTATATATGAGGAAAACAAATGTTTTCCAAGTTTTTTTGTTTGTTTTGGTCTCATTTTAATCTTGACAAATCTAATATCCCAGTAAAGGTCATTCATTGAAAAATGGTCTGATTTTTCCTCCAACAAGATAAAACGTTCACAATAGATATAGTAAATTGGGCTCAGTGCGATATATGTCAGCATTGGACACATTTAAAATATTGTTCAAAAATTCGAGTGCTTTGCAGAGGTGACATATTCCATTGCCCCCACTGTGAAAAAATGTGACGGAAAATATTACAACTTTTCAGTTAAAAATTATGTTTACAGAATAGCCTTCTTAATAATATTTGATAGAAGTTCAAGCCGATACCTGAAAATTATTCCGGGTGTAATTTTACCTGATCACCGATAATAGGACGAGTAGCTCAAACAAACATGGCGGCGCACTCGCTACAGTTGACTATGATTATATATGTCAAATTATGGGAGTATTTATATATTAAAGCTGAAAATCATAAAGAAATGTTTACTTTATATTATGTTTAATATATTTTTGAGTTAAAAACCATATTCATTGATGAGAAATAGTCAGACGAATCCTTAGATCACCGGTAACTGGGTGAACCAGGATACTACAAAAATGTAAGATTGCAAAAAATTTTGAATTCAGCTCTGAATCTTATTTTCTTGTAAAAATACTTATCAAAATGACAAACAGTTTGAATCCTGAGGAGGTTCCCACAACAATGAGCTGATACTGACTTGGGCACGGTTTCATAAAACTTGTGTACGACAAGTGTTGTGGTAAGTCAGATAATAAAAGCCTCAATTATTATTTATTTCTCCATCTAATCCTGTCTTGTGAAATCTCTTTGGAATTGTCTTGAAAAGATGATTCCAAAGAGATGTCACAAGACAGGATTAGATAGAGAAATCAAAAATTAAATGCATTTTAAAGTTTTGACTTACAACCGTTTTTGTCGTACAATGCTTTATGAAACAGGCCCCAGAGCTGCAAGGAATTTGATGATGCATCTTTACATGGCTCTGAATGGGCGTAAATCCTTCTTAGAAACATGCAACAACTTTTAATCCTGATAAGGCCCCAGATTTTGGATTCAATCTGTCTTTAATCCTATGCTTTCAAAAGTCAGTCTTGAAACTTTATACATTGGCCAAACGATCTGTAAAAGGGTAGACGGTATAAAATTAGCTCTTATAGGACTATTTACAGTAAGACTTATGCTCACTGCATGGTACCAGTATTTGCTGGAAGAAAACAGACATCTCAAACATAAATGAATACTAAATGCAGGACAAAAGTAATGCAGAAAGCTCCTGCATTATTTTTCTCCTGCATTCAGCTGTTACCTGTCTTAAGGACAGCCTGTGGATAGCCCATCGAACCAATTTTACTGACATTTAACAAAGGTATGATTGTTTATTGTAAATCAAACCTTCTAGACAAAATATGCGGATTTTTCTTTAAATAAAAAATTAATTTGAATTTGCATTTTAATTTGTTAGAATGATGAAATAAGAGACAGGTTGAAGCCTTTTCTTGGCATTGGAAGAAATTGTGGTACTATCAATTTGTCATCTTTGTCTGGTCTGTCCCTTGGAGCTTTGCAAAATACAGTTGAACTTGGATATCTCGAACTCGGTTAAATCGAACATAACCGTATTTCAAAGTTAAAACGTGGCTTATAGCCACGTTTTAACTTTGAAATATGGGTATGTTCGACTTAACCGAACATGAAATAATGCAGTTCATGAGTCGGACTATCGGATAGTTCGAGTTAAGCGAGTTTGAGATATCGAAGTTTGACTGTATTCAATACTCATTGTAAAGTTACCAATTGTATCAGAGCTCCACATAAGTTGAGTATTTCCAAAAACTAAAATCCTATATTCCTCCAACATACCCTATGATGCGACTACTTTGTGATGGTTCTAATGAGTAGTCACAACATAAGGATGGTTCGAGACATCAAAGGAGAAATAAGGGGTTTATGCAATTGTATCTGGAGCCTTGAGTATGTGGAATTTTGTCAGAAACAAGACTCTATAGATAAGAGAGCATATAAACTAAACAGCTCCAATATTTCTTCCTTTATGTGTCACCTGTCAACTTCTCATTAGAACATCTTAATATACCCAGAGACCTTCCTACTATGCAGTAGTTCAAGGACTTTATTTTCATAGAGAATGTTTCTGTTTATTACACAGAGATTTATCCCTTGTGCCAAGAACTAAATGGAAGGCAGGTCAGTGGTTTTGATTGCATGTGCTGCTTGGAGATAAGCCGAAATCCATCTTTCCTAGAATCATACTTCATCATCATAATTATCATTTCATCATTTCATCATTTCATCGTGTGTGGAGCTATCAGAAATAAAAGATGTTCGATAATATATCTGAAATTCAAATTACAAATTCACTAATTGAACATTCACTTATAAATGATGTATCACTAAAAATGACTGGCAATGACCAACAGTGTTGACCCAGGTGATACTAAAAACAAACCAAACTATGACATAATAAAATGTTGATGTATGTATATAGTCAAAACGAGGCACTTTCTACATTATTTGCCTATTACAGACAACAAATCCTTCCAAAAGGTGCCAATGTTATGCTTCCCTTTTAATCCATTTAAGCATGGACATTTGCAATGCATCTTAATAGTTTCTATTAGAAGGATGCATTACAAATATCCATGCTTCAAAAATATGAAGCAAAAACATCCCCATAACACTATAGCCAAGGTCTTGTACAGATACTGCAGCTTAACTTATATCAAATATTTTAGCAACCACTCAAGGATGTATAACAGATATTTTTCAAGACAAATGTCTGCTTACAACAGTATAAAATAATGCAGAAAGCTCTCTGCATTATTTTATCCTGTTGTAAGTGACCATCAAAAAAGACTGCTGATAGACCTTTTATTAAATGTTCGCTAAATACAAGTTTGACAGTTATAATGCATCTAAAGGATTGACAGCTATTATGATTTCCATAAATCACTTTCGATTTATCTTTTACGAAATGATCATTCTGTCATATTACACTGTGTATTTGCCTGACATTCTTCAAATGGGCTAGTCTTTCGGGCAAGTTTCGTGCAAAGAACTTGTAAATTTTAAGTTAACAACCTTCATGCAAAGATGCACATACTTCGAACTCGCTTAACTCTTTCCTCCCTGAAACTTTAAATGGACAATTCCAGTTTCCATTTTAGTCTAGTCCATTTCTGACATTTAAGGGTTGTTTTTGTGAATGTTTGGCATTGTGACAAACAGTGAAGACCCTGATCAGAGGGCTCCTTTCGGAGCCCTCTGATCAGGGTCTTCACTGTTTGCATAGGACAAGTGTACTATTCACATGTACACTGTTTGAAAAGCACGCCTATAGGCGGGACTAGGGTTCAAAGGGTTAAATCAACCTTACTTGTATTTCATAAGTTGAAATTTGATAACACCATCTTGCTTGAGTCAACATATCTATAATTCAAAGTTATAATCACGGCTAAGCCATATTTTAACTTTGATATAATTGGTAATTTCGAGTTAAGCGACTTTGAATTATCTAGTTTCAACTGTAATATAATATCCACTGCAATCTTTGGTATACATTCAGATATTGCTCACTGCTTTCACTTGTTGAACTATATTGGCCAGGTATATCATTATATATTATGATTCATCCTTTTTACAAACAATATATTTCACTTAGGTTGTGAAGAATACACTTATCCTAGGCTAACATGTAGACCCTGATCAAAGGGTTCCTATAGAAGCCATCCAATCGGCCCCCCCGGGTTGGAGTGCACTGTTTGTCATTCTGTAGTACATTGTAAGAACAAACAATAAAGAGTAAAAAATTAGTAGTAATAATAACCAATAGCAAGATTCATAGCAGGTAAGGTAGTTTTGCTAGTAAAATGAACATGACTTAATTGGAAACTGGAAAAAAATTGTCTTATGGAATTTACAGGGTTGTACTTTTCTTATTTAAGCACGTGAAAATTGATGTCTCACTGTGACATGGAAACCAAATATATACAATGTATTAGATGTTGCACAGATGTTAACACATGCAGTTGAAGCTAATTCTAAAAAGTTGATGCCAATGCCATGCAATTCAGGGCTCCAAATAAGCTTGAGTCACAAATCTTTTACAATATTTTCTCCTTTGTGTCTATACCTAACCCTATGGTGTGTCTTTCCTAAAAGATTATTACTGGTATAATGAGTGGTCATACGTACCACAGGGTTAAAATAGTGCAGGCATGAGGGTTTCGTGCCAACATGAGGCCTTTAGCTTTAAAAATACTCCCCATATCTAGAGCCCTACAATAACCATCAGCTACAGACAGAAATGCAATACCTTCAAAGTCTCACTTCCTTTCCTTCATCTTGGCGAGACAAAAACCTCAGCAGTCATTAAAACATTCCTCAAAATGAAAGTTTTCTCAATCTAGCTATCTGAAATCACGCTCTCACTGCCAAGCTATTTGGGCCAAGCTCAAATTGTGAATTATTAGCTGATGAAAATTGATCCAAACAATTAATATTCCAGTGAATTTTCTGTTTTTAGTATGTGCTTTAATAATTTAACCCTTAAAAGTGCAGGTACTGAGTATATACATTATTTTCAAACAGTGTAGACCCAAATCTGAGTACTCCTAAAGGAGCCCTCTGATCAGGGTCTACACTGTTTGCCATGATTTATAAGCTGCAAGCCTACAACAAGCAATATGAACTGAATATTCAAGAATATTTGGAAATCAAAAGTTGAGCATTGCAAGAGTTAAAAGTCCCCTGTTTACAGTGTAAAACTGACAAAAACTGTGAAATATCACATACCTGACTAATGAATAATTCAGAAATATTATTAAATGTAAAATAAATTGCTGCAGTTAGGCATTCTGCGCACATTTTATAGGCATAAACCTGCATTCCTCATCATAAAGCCTTTCAATTACTTGTCACAAGTTAATTATATCACACACAGTATAATTCATCTTAATGTCTATGAGATGGTTTTAAAATAATAAGTGGCATCAACAGTGGCATCAATATTGTATCAAACTGGAGGTGAGATTTCTATCAATCTGTGTATAACAAGATATGTTCATTATACTCTTTGGTCAATTATAGATGACCTACATTGTGATATAGTGAATCCTTTCTAGAGTGCACAAAACACATAATTATAATGTAGCAGTACCCGTTGCCCTATAGCCTGTTTCCAGCTTTGAAGACAGGCTAGCACATAAAGCAGGCTAAAAGCAAAAGCAGAATGTACATAAATGCACATTGTGTTTTATTTTCAGCCTGTTTTAAGCTATTTTCAGCTAAAATATAGAAAATATTTCTTATTTAATTATGAATAGAAAAAGTTTCCTATGGTTCCATCATGGGTAGAAGCATAGAAAAAGTTTCCTATGGTTCTTTATTAGGACTATGGGTAGAAACCTAGAAAAAGTTTCCTATGGTTCTTTATGACCAATTACAAATAATGCAATGCAAAAATGGAGAAAAAAGCAAACTTTGAAAATGGTTGTGATTAATTTTAATCTAACTAGCAAACAGTTTGCAGCCTGATGAGACACCGGGTTACACAGGATCTGACACGGCTCAAAACTGTTTGCAACAAAGCTCTGTGTTTTTTTTCGGCATAAACATGTTTGTCTAGGAAAAATAACGTCTTCTTCATTGAAACAGTCTCAAGCAGCAAAAAGGTAGTACAGACACTTGTTGGGTGGCTATTTGCCTCTTACTTTCTGATAATCATGTTACTTCTATGTCGAGACAGCTGTTGAAATTGTCAAGAAATTAGTGACGGTATGTCTGGCTGAACATGCTTAACTCCCCACGAATCATTTATACTGCAACAATACATACCAATACTATTACGGAAATACTATATAGAGACTTGCATCCTTTGGTAAAGTCAAATATCAATGTTTTGGTAATCATTATGGTTTGTATCCTGACCAGACGCAAAGCTTCTGTATCTGTGAGAGTGGACTAATATTTCATATTCTATGACTATTGTATATAAGCAGTCAAGTTAAGCCTTAAGGTGATAAGCGCGACTTGGCTAATATTTGCAAACAGCTTGGATCCAGATCAGACGCCGCGTAACGTGGCGTCTGATCTGGATCAAAGCTGTTTGCCACTAGTGTAAATAGTTTTTCGAGTTTAAAAAAGATGGAAATTAATCATTAGTTTTTTTTCACAGACGATATATTTTAAGCCGAGGACAATTCAGCATGATACGTTAAGGGATAATGGAATCTGTACAGTACAGAACAGGGCACAGTCATTAGCACAGAACATGTCCTTGTCGATCAGACTTGTGGGTGTCCAGCACGCAAACTGGACATTGACGTCAGGCTTTTAGCCCACCAGAGGACGCTAGCTGTCCTCTCGAATGGACAAATGGCATTATCATTCACAATATACAACCACTTAAGGATTTTCTCTCTTTGTAATCTACCGTCTATTTCTTCTAACTAGGTAATTAATGCTTTTTCTATGAATTCATATTCTGTCTCGTGACAAATAGCAGTACACTGCAATTCTGTATGGTAACTATAATGTGCATTGTGTATAACTAATGATATGAAATTTATTATACTTCACCCATTACCCCATAAATACACCTTTTTTGCCTTTAATTAATTCCTCTACTGAAGAAAATAGTTCCAATTTATACTGTCACAAATAAAAAACATTTTCTATATTCTAGCAGATAATAGCTGAAAGTAAAGCAGAATGCGCCTTAGGGCACATTCTGCTTTTCTTTCAACCTGCTTTAAGTGGTCACATATCTTCAAAACTAGAAGCAGGCTATGGGGTAATGGGTAACAGTAATAAAACAGGGTTCTGGATTAGCATCAGTAAATGCTCTATTTCAACTTTATCCAGATATGTCGAACCCCTTCCTTTTCCAAATCCAACATGTCCTCACTTGTTTCAGCTGCAAATCCTATGGTGTTACTACAAACAGGTCTCCAAATAGCAGTGAGCCAGTAAACGGAATTAATTTAGAAAAATGCTTTCTGTTATGTGACTCTACCAAAGCCTATGTTATGACTTCATTTGAATTGTCTCAAAGAGTCTCATCATAGGGTTTGGTAAAGACATGAGGAATTTAGTATTGTAACACTTTGCCTTATCTGGAGTATTAACCTGTTACCCCATAGCCTGTTTCTAGTTTTAAGATAGGTGACTACTTAAAGCAGGTTGAAAGTTAAGCACAATGTGCCTTGGGACAAATTCTGCTTTACTTTCAGCCTACTTAAAACTATACTGTAACTATCTTGCTAAAATATAGAAAACATATCTTATGATACATATTCTTGAATGTATAAACTGGAATTATTTTCTTCATTGGAGGACTATATTAAATGTGTAAACAGGCATATTGAGGAGGGGAAAGGATTAATTGATAACTCTAGCAGCACTTACCTGGTATATACAGCATTGTCTGTATGATGATGTTTATGAATAATGTAAAAGACGGCAGCTTCGCTGAACCTGCAATAAACAAAATGTAAACAATGTAGGACAATCTGTATTTGTTAACAAACGTAGCACGCAAAACAATGTGAACATAGTCCACATTTACCCATTACACCATTATAGCCTGTTTCTAGTTTTGAAGACATGTGATCACTTAAAGCATACTAAAAGTAAAGCAGAATGTGCCTTAAGGCGCATTTTGCTTTACTTTCAGCATGCTTTAAGCTAATATCTACTTAAATATAGAGACTATTTTATCATACATATTTATGACTGTATAAATTGGAACTATTTTCTTCAGTGGAGGAATAACGTAACCCTTTCCCCAATAGAAGCGCCTTTCAGCGAATATGATTTATTCCTCTGCTGAAGAAAAAAGTTCCAATTTAATCAATCATGAATATAATTATTATAGGGAATATTTTCTATATTCTAGCACATGATAGCTTAAAGCAGGCTGAAAGTTAAGCAGAATGCGCCTTAAGGCGCATTCTGCTTTACTTTCAACCTGCTTTAAGTAGTCACTTATCTTCAGTTCTAGAAATAGGCTATCAGGTTAAGGGTTAAAGGCGTAAAAATGTGTATTCATGGGGTAATGGGTTAAACAAGTATAAAGCCCATTAGAAAAATTCACAAAACATTACACTGTCACACTCATCTTGCAAACAAGTTCTTAATTATAAAACTCTCCTAAACAAGTGTTACACTTTATGAACACTGCTGAAACAAGACAGTATATTATCGAAGTTTGATTGTACCCTCATAAAAGTTTTTTAAACAGAGCATATTCTTCATGACTATAGTCCTCGAAAAACATGCACATTTCTCCTGAATCTTAACCCTTGTGGTGCTGGGACACAATATATGCTTCCTTCCAAAACAGTGTAGACCCAGATCAGAGGGCTCCTGAAGGAGCCCCCTAGCTGACCAGGGTCTGCACTGTTTGTCATACTTTTAAATACTGAAGAGAAAAACTTTGGAGAGTAAAAGTAAATTCAAGATTCATTACAAACAGACGAGTCCATTTGAAAGTTCAGCATTGTATCAGGGTTAATTGCTTGATGGTACTTGTGTCAGTAAAAGTGTCTCACTTCAAGGCTTACAGGCAGCTTTCTCTGTTAACACGAATTTATCTCCATTTCGATATGTAAATAATTTATGAGAAAACAATTAATTTTTTTCCACTTCTGCAGATCTGTCAACTAAGTGAAATCTTGGAGACAAAAAAATCCTCTCAACTCATTGAGTACGCATACAATTACAAAAGTAAACCAAACAAGAAATATCTTTAAACAAGGGCCACTATGGCCCTAAATCGCTCACCTGGTAACCATGTACACCGTGTGACCTAGTTTTTGACCGGGCATGACCCTCATTCTAACTTGACCTCGATTTCAATGAGACAAACGTTATGTTCACAAGTTTCATGAAGATGCAATGAAATTTGTAGTCTCTAGAGTGTTAACAAGGTTTTTCGAAGATTTGACCTAGTGACCTAGTTTTTGACCGGACATGACCCACATTCGAACTTGGCCTAGATTTCATTGGGGCAATCATATTGATGAAGTTTCATGAAGATCCAATGAAATTTGTAGCCTCTAGAGTGTTAACAAGGTTTTTCGATAATTTGACCTAGTGACCTAGTTTTTAACCTGACATGACCCACATTCGAACTTGACCTAGATTTCATTGAGGCAAACATTTTGATGAAGTTTCATGAAGATCCAATGAAATTTGTTGTCTCTAGAGTGTTAACAAGGTTTTTCGAAGATTTGACCTTGTGACCTAGTTTTTGACCGAACATGACCCACATTCGAACTTGGCCTAGATTTCATTGGGGCAATCATATTGATGAAGTTTCATGAAGATCCAATGAAATTTGTAGCCTCTAGAGTGTTAACAAGGTTTTTCGATAATTTGACCTAGTGACCTAGTTTTTAACCGGACATGACCCACATTCGAACTTGACCTAGATTTCTTTGAGGCAAACATTGTGACCAAGTTTCATCAAGATCCAATGAGATTTGAACCTGGTAGAGTGTTAATGAACAATTGTGGACGGACGGACGGACAGACGACGGACGACGGACGACAGACATCCAGCGATCCTAAAAGCTCACCTTGGCACTACGTGCCAGGTGAGCTAAAAAGATATTCGGCGGAATAGGTGGTGAAGGTAATGATGTATATGGAATTGATTTTATCCAAGTTGCAATAAATAGGATGGTAAATCAGGATATTAAGCTTAATATTTATCTAATAAGACACGCGCAGTAATCTACGACCACATACATATAGTCAAAGACTGAAGGTCTTGAGAGTCGCCAAGAATGAGTTTTTGCAATCATTAAACTACTGGATCTGAGGTTAATCATTAGTTTGTTAAGGCAGTTGGTCTCTCAAAGATTGAAGGTGAAAGAATACAGCAGAGAGCATTTACACAAGTTTATGCTTTTGATCGGGCTACATTTTGCTGCAAGTTGTCAGCTGTTTGTCAGCTGTTTTTATTCCATCAATAAGTACTTTTTCAGGTGGTTGTAGAGAGATTAACTTGAAAATTCTTGACAGAAGGTACAGTTTGCACATGGATCTACTGCTTGGTTCACAGGGGGGGAGCTTCAAATTTCCACTTCCATCTTTATAAGCCAATTGAATTGCACTTACTTCTTCCTAGGATGTGACTGAAAGTGATGAGAATTTTTAAAGACAGATCTAGATCACGGAATTATACTTCCATGTCTAGATCTACGTGTATCATTTTTATTTTGTAATTTGTAGATACCTAGTCCACATGTGCACAGTTACATGATATGGAGCTATTTCTCGTCTTTGCCATATCCAGCGACGACAACTGTCACAAAATATAATGTCGTTCCAGGGGTTCATTTATGAGACTAGTAGATACCATAAATTACTAAAATTTGTATGTGTGTGCTCTTTTGTTAGTTGTTTATACTTTAAATATGGTTTGATTGTTTAAATATTCTCAATCACCTGATTTTGATTTGAGATTTTTGGAAAGCACCCCCGAAATATGCCGAATATGAATTGTTTGAAACGACCCCTCAAATGAGAAATTCATGTTGCCACCGGTAAATAAAGCAAACTTGTGTCCACTTCAAGAATTTGTGTATGGAATTTGTCTTGTAAAGTTAGTTCTATGTTCTGATTTATTATAAAAATATCTACAAAGTGTAGCAATGTACGTTTTAGGTATCTACGTGTTGTTGGGTTTTCGCATTTAACCAAGAGATTGCGATCGCGTTAAAAAAATCACGGTTTGTTTACATTTGAGGTCACAGAGTTGCGCATGCGCTGGGGGAAAACGGTGTTAACACAAAAAATACCCATCATGCTCGAAATCTTTTCGATATCTAGGTTAAATTCAAACGCCAGTTTTCTCGTAATCTCACTGAATTGTTACTGCTATTCTTTCTTTTTCATATACTTGGTACTAGATTAAAATTATGATCAATTCTATTATGAACAATTTCGTTCCAATTTGCAGAACGCATCACATCATTGCCGAACTTGCGACAATATGTCATATCTTAAAATAGAAACACTATGTCATTCAAATCACTACCTAACGGTCCGGACACGTAAAATGTCTCGGTTATAACTCACTAGCAGTAGCGGAAAGTCGCGTTTACTACTGGTACCGCTACTGGTACCGCTACATAGCAAATCAGCCTATAACAGTCTGTGTCTCTTATTTTACAAATTTGTAAAAGTCAGTAGTCAAGTCTAACCGCTACCCAATCAGACTATTCGATTTTAAGCACGTGTCCTTAAGCTTTCATTTCTGGTCATTCACGATTGGTTGGGCCATATAAGGTTTGAGGCTCAATGAGAAATTAGACAGCTCCGCCGAAAAAAACAAATTGATTTATAGCACAATTAAAATTATGGACAGGGAAAAAAGGCAAAATGTTAAAACCCTTAATTTGAGGAAAAAAACCCATAAAGTTCCATGTGTTGAATGAAACAAAATAATGAAAACAGAGTTTAAGCACTACATGTATAAGGCATTTAACTCAGCTCTTTAGCTTTTCTAACATACCTTACCAAAACTTCATATTAACCATTTACTCCATAGCCTGTTTATAGTTTTGATAACAAGTGACCAGTCCACTTAAAGCAGATTGGAAATAAAGCAGAATGTGCATTGAGGCGCATTCTGCTATACTTTCAGTCTTCTTTAAGCTACCATTTGCAAGAATATAGAAACTAATTCAGATATTTTCACATGTACCACAAATGTGCATATTTTGATATACTTCTACTATTTTCACAGAGTAACAAGAAACCACCAAAGAGAGGTAAATGGAGAGAAATTGTCATGAAGTAAACTTTAATATATACAGCACTCCCTCTCTACAACGACACCCAATGGGAGACACAGATTGTGTGCGTTGTTCAGAGGGAGTCGTTATAGAGACAGAAAATTAACACCTAACTAACATTTGCAAATAGCTTAAATCCAGATCAGACGCTGTGTAACGCGGTGTCTGATCTAGATTCAAGCTGTTTGTCAGTGGTCAATATATTTATTCTATCAAGATGTCCACTTATATGTAACATTGAGAGAAACAGCAGACAACAAATTTAACCCTTTCCCACATAGCATATCTCTAGTATTGAATATAGGTGTCCACTTAAAGCAGGTTGAAAGTAAAGCAGAATGCGCTTAAAGCGCATTCTGCTTTACTTTCAGCCTGCTTTAAGCTATCATCTGCTAGAATATAGAAAATATTTTGTATTATACATATTTATGAATGTATAAATTGGAACTATTTTCTTCAGGGCAAGAATAAACTGAATGCGCTAAAAGGCGCTTCTATGGGGGAAAGGGTTAAGCATACGTTTTTGCAGCAGTGAAAGGATAAGAAATAATTGACTTGTTTTGGGGAACAGCGACAAGGGTTGTTGTAAGGAGGGAGTTGTTGTTGGGAGGGCCGTTGTAGGGAGGGAGCGCTGTATAAACAATATATATCTATACGACTGACCACTGTGAGGTAACAGGACATTCTGCTTTACTTTCAACCAGCTTTACTAGTGATGAAATTTCTTTCAAACTAAAAACAAGCTATATGGTAATTTTTCCAAAAGTGGAATAATCAACAATTGAATAAATCAGCATCAAAAGGATACAGTGGCTGCTTAGCGTAACTCTTTACATGCTAGGTAATTCTTTCGTCTCTAACAATTTTTTGTCTGCTATCGTTCTTAAATTAGAATTTTCAAAAATTATTTTAAGTTCAGTGTCAGAAAGGCCAAAAGTTTTGATCCTGATGAGATGCCGTGTTACGCGGCGTCTCATCTGGATCCAATCTGTTTGCAGAGATAATCAGTATGGCAGATCTATCCTCCGCTAGCATGCAAAGAGTTAAAAGTAAGAGCTGAATGTTGCTCTTGTCATTATCACATACAATGTGACAGTCTTTTAATTCTGATAATTTACCATGGTCTGTAAATATGCATGTAGCCACTGTTTTAAATGTATAGGACTTGAAAGCTTAGCTTTTAAATAAATTTAGCCACCAGAATGTAATGCGGTCCTTCCCTATACTGATGTATTGAATTTGTTAATAACTCGCTCTTTTAGCCATCTACTAATATTTCTTGAAATGGCTCTATATTGTATGGTTTCTAAACACTTACAAGTGCAAACTACAACATGATTTAACTTTTTTAATGTTACCTAATTTTTCCGCCTGTAAAAATGATCTGCGCTATAGTTCTAAAAATAGTATTTAAAAAAACAAACTTTCCAAACAGGGTCAGGGTGTCAAACAGACTGGATCCTGATGAAATACCATGATACACGACGTCTCATCAGGATTCAAACTGTTTGCAATGGTTACCATGGTTTTGCTGCTAACAAGCTAAAATTTGAAACATTTCTAAACCAAAATCCATATGCTCTTCAACTGCAGTCAATCTTGTATTAAGAACGACCACTCAGTGAGACATGAATATATCTTTAGACAAGTGACTGCTTAACTATTTGCATCCTGAGTAATTTTTCTGTCTGCAACAATTAATTGTCATCTGCTAATGTTCTAAAATTAGAATTGTCAAAATTTCATTTCAGAACAGGGTCAGAGTGTCAAACATAACTGCGTTATGCGGCGTCTCATCAGGATCTAAACTGTTTGCAAAGGTTATCACTGTGGCACATGTGTCCGCCGCTAGCATGCAAAGAGTTAATGCAGAAGAGAAATAATGCAGAAAGCTTCCTACATTATACCAGTCCTGCATTAAGCAACCACATGTATTAAATAGTATGACATGGATATTCTATAGGATGGTCCTTTGATACAAGGTTGACTGTAAAATATTTATTCATTTTGTGGTTAATACATTGTGTACTCTGTTATAAGCTTCACAGTAAATCTTAATGGTTTATCTTAAATCTCATCTCATGCAAAAGCAATTGCATGTGCAAGTTAGTTTCAAGTGTAATAGTAATTAGTATGACAAAAGTCCCAAATATCTGCAAACTTCCCACAAAAAACCCTTCTCCCATAGCTATTACTTTCTGAGAGTTCCATCAACTAGGATATAGAAAATATTTATAGTCAGAGCACCAGATAAGGGTAGTTTTTCAAAACCTAAAATCTTTATTTCAGAATTAAACCCTATGGTGTCACTACTCATTAGAATCGTCTCGAAGAGACGATTCTAATGAGTAGTAACACCATAGGATTTGGTGCTGAATAAGTGAGAAATAGTTTGATATGTTGAAATAACTACCTCTTATCTGGAGCCCTGTATAGTCATGCATATTCATGACTGTATACAAATTGGCAACTATATATATCTTCCTCAACGATAGAATAAATTGAAGGTGTAAAAAATCGCATTTATGGAGTAATGGATAAGAAAAAAGTCTGCTTAAAAAGGTTGAAAATAAGTACAACCTAAAATCAGCAGATCATACTCATTCTACAACTGTCTTGTTTTAGCTTCTTATATGTTGTCATCAGAGAAGACATAAATCAAGAAGATCAGACTAAATTTACTGGGGAATGATCTTATCTTGGTCTCGCCTATCTGTTGCCCTCAGACTTGTGACCATGACTGGGGTAATGGAAAGAAAACATGACCAACATTCATTTAAGCTATCTCCTGCAGATTTGCTGTTCAATTTCCGTTCATAAGATTAGCTGTGAGAATCATGGCAGATAAATTAATTTTTTTATGTTCTGGAGAAGAGTGGTGGAGATCTTGTAATGTCATTAAGAAGGAAAGCCAACTTTTCCAGGCTTTATCGTCCAACCCGTAGAATTGAAATTATTCCACATAATGTTATTCATAACTAAAGGATTTAAATGTTTGGAGTTCAAACAAAACTTTAACCCATTACCTCATAGCCTGTTTCCACTTAAAACTTCACTTGCTGCCTCCAACATTTTCTCACTCATTTCAGCATCAAATCCTATTGTGTTACTACTCATTAGAATTATCTCAAAGAGACCATTCTAATGTGTAGTGACACCATAGGGTTTAATGCAGAAATAAATATTTAAATTTTTGAAATACTCCCATGATCTGGAGCACTGGTAAACCCTTCTCGCACTACATATTCATGATATAAAACTCCGCCCTCTATGAACTTCTATCTTCTTAACTATAACATTGGTTAATGACATAAAATATTTCACCAGGAAAGACAGACAGATCTTATAAGCAAATGATGCAGATCATTATCAGGCAGGTCAGCTTCTGAAAAACTGTTTTGATCTGGGTCTATACTGGTTTCAAATTGTGTCAATATATTCTTATAGCGGGACATGATAGGTTAAAGACACAGTGAGAAAGGCTGGTGCTACTTGAAAGGCAGCCATACTGCAACGGGAAGCTTTCTACTTTACCTGTACTGCATTAACTCTTTGAACCCTAGTCCCGCATATAGGCATGCTTTTCAAACAGTGTACATGTGAATAGTACACATGTCCTATGCAAACAGTGAAGACCGAGATCAGAGGGCTCCGAAAGGAGCCCTCTGATCAGGGTCTTCACTGTTTGTCACAATGCCAAACATTGACAAAAACAACCCTTAAAAGTCAGAAATGGACTAGTCTAAAATGGAAACTGGCATTGTCCATTTAAAGTTTCAGGGAGGAAAGAGTTAAACAAATTTTAGAGAACTTCTCATATGAATATACCGGTAGCTTTCATTGAAATTTTCAATGGACAACTTCTTGTCCATTTTAGGTACTTGGGCTGGGTTGCAATATATTGTAAAATAACAAACAGTGCAGACTCTAATCAGAGAGGACAGGTGTACTCTTCATAGATATACTGTTTGTAAAAGACATTGAAATGCTCGTTACTAGGGGTGTAAGGATTCGGCGGTGTACCGATATATTGCGGTGTGAGCTGAATAATACTGCCCCGCGGTTCAGATTCAGAAAAACCGATTTTCTTTGCCTTATTTAAAAACGGTAAAAGAATGGACAAACTTATTTTTTGTTTCGCGGAATTGTTTTCGAAACAACGCGTAGTAGACGCAGTCCGGTGTTTTATCCATATCCCTAGCCGGTGTAACAGTACTATTTCGTTTCCGTTTAATCTCGCTCAACGACACGCTCTTATTAAGAAACAAGCAGCGAATCAAGGGCCTGGTTGAACAAGATTAATACAGTAAACACGATGGCAGATGCTTGTTCCATACTTACACGGTATATTGCAATATATTGCGATTCGATTTCTCCGTATTGCGATAAACTGCGATGCGGGTTTCGGCGAATTGTTACACCCCTACTCGTTACTAGGGTTCAATAATTTTTCACATAGTTATTTTACTGTACTTTCAATCTAGCTGAAGATGGTTTGTGCACCTGTCATACAGATGGCATATGCTTATTCAATTTAATGATTGCTTAAGCATGTTTAAATGATTATAAAACAGCATTTTCCTATTTAAAAACTAATGTTTACAATCAGTCTCAATGACAAATTGCATCTGCTCTTTCATATATTTGCATAGTCAAACAGTCTCCACCACTTGGTTGGCACAGGGCTTCAATTGTAGATATATAAGAATGTAAACCACCTGTTTCAATCATCACAAAGTGAAAATTCTAATTAGTTGTCACAACTTAGGGTTTGGTAGAGGTATAAGGATTAAACATTTGAAATACTCACCTTATCTGGAGCTCTGTTTTACAAATTAAGGCCCATTAGTAATTTCAAGTGTAAGAAAAATGGAATTCCTCCTTTATTGTCACAGTTAGGTCAAGAAAACCAGCCCAAATATTTGGTAAAGCTCTTGATAAGGGGAGTATATCAAAAACTAAAATCTTTATCTCTGCATCAAACTCTATGATGTAACTACTCATTAGAATCTTCTCTTCCAGACAGTTCTAATAAGTATAGTAACACCATAGGATTTGGTGCTGAAATCAGTGAATAGATGTTGGGATTTGTTCAGTTAACGCCCTCTTATCTGGAGCCCTTGGGACCATCTTATGAAACGTCGAATGACAAATATTGTCGCAAGTCAGATTATTCAATTCTGAAATATTATTCATTTCAGAATTTAATCCTGTCTTGTGACAAGTCACAAGACAGGATTAAATGGAGAAATCACAAATTAGAAGTATTTTAAAGTTTTGACTTACAACCGGTTTTACTGTACGATATTTCGTAAGTTGGGTCCCTGATTCAGTGAACAAGATATCTACAGTAGACATCATTAGTGAAATCTGGTGGTGTCCATCTTGTCTACCAAAATACAAAGCCATATCGTGTTTGGCTTCCAATATTTCTTTTGACAAATGACTATATCATACCTTTTGGCTCTTAAATCAGCCTAACAATCGTTCCGTGTAATAATGACAGGCAAATAAAACCTAAAAGCTTTCATTTGATTAAAGCTTAGCGCAGGAAGTCTCACAAGAGAAAGGGTCGCATGTCAGCTACGTCTGTGGTAAATAAGAAATTTCCAAAACATGTAACCATTTCACTCAGAGATTAAACGCCTGGAGGATCTAATAACTTCTAATATTAAACCTACAGCAGACTGATTGATGGATTAATCCACTTACACTGTCTGCTTTTTAAACAAATTAGATGTCAGAACAGATGCATGGTTTGAATTTACTTTTGTTGCATATATTTGTCTAGCTCCAAAAGTTTTTTCTAAAGAACCTTCTTTTTGCCAAGAAGTCACCGTCCTTCTTTGCAGTTACCTTTCTCCGGCTGAATATTCATGTTCAATCTCCACCCACTAAAAGCAGGTTGAAAGTAAAGCAGAATGCGCCTTAAGGCGCATTCTGCTTTACTTTCAGCCTACTTTAACCTACCATATGCTAGAATATAGACAATATTTCTTATCATACATGTTCCTATCTGTATAAATTGGAACTATTTTCTGTAGTGGAGGAATAAATTAAAGGTGTAAAAAGTGTATTTATGGGGTAATGGGGTAACCATGTCCTATTTATCTGTGCTGCTATTCACTGACACTTTTTGAATACTGTGTAGTCCCAGATCAGACAAGCTCCTAAAGGGGTCTGCACTGTGTTCTTATAGGACCTGTCTATGAGCAGAGTTTTATATATAAATATTCAATAGTAGAAGGATTAAGATTGAATCTGTTTAACATGTGCTAGAGTTTGAAAGACAACATTTGAAGCAGTCAATACCTAGTAGGAATGTTTTTTCGGCGGAGCTGTCTGGTTTCTATTTAGCCACACTTTCTGTTTGGCCACACATTTCAACCAATTATATTTGATCAGAAATTTAGACTTGAGAGCACCTGTTGAAACTGAATAGTCTGATTGGATAGTAGCCAGGGCTCCAGATAAGGGAATTATTTCAAAACTTAGAATCTTTATTTGTGCATTAAACCCTGTGGTGTCACTAAACATTTGAATTGTCTCTTCGAGACAATCAAAATGAGTGGTAACACCATAGGGTTTGGTGCTGAAATGAGTGAATAAATGTGATTTGTTTAGTTTACTCCCTCTTATCTGGAGCCCTGTAGGCTGGTCTATGTCCAATTACAGTTTTCCCAGATATGGCTGTGAGTGTAAAATTTAGAGACACAGACCAGACTGTTTACTACACTGGGGGCTGATGCAATTTAAGATGACATCTGAAATACAGAGGAAGCTAGATGTTTTGTTATTGTTTACTACCAATTTGTTTTAATTGTTAACTATTTGTACACATTTACCATACATTAAAAGCAATATTAAATATAAATGGCATCAAGTGAGCTAAACACAATTGTGTGGTTTCATCATTATTTACAAGAGTGAAGTAGAGCAGACTGTTGAATCTGTACATTTGTGTATGCTATAGTTTATTTCAAGAAACTCTATGAATGAAAAGTTTGATATATAGAACAATAGATTAATGTGAGGATCTCCTACCAGTAGCTAGGATATGAGTTAAATTATTGTTTTGTTTTGCATTTCTGTACATGATAGTTTTGCATTTTAAATAAAAGTTACTGTTTGAATTGTATACTTTTATTTTTTGCTTTTCAATCCAAGATATTACAATTCTTTTGAAAACCTCAATTTCATTCAATTTTGCACACCCATCTATATAGCCTTAGTTCAACCACTCATTCCGCCGAATATCTTTTTTAAAGATATTTCTTGTTATGTCTCACAACAATTACATGGAATGTAGAAGACTCTTACAACCAGGTCTCCAGATAAGGGGAGTATTTCAAAAATTACAATCTTTATCTGCACTAAATCCAATGACGTCACTATTCATTGGAATCATCTTAAAATGTCAATTGTAAATGAGTAGTAACACCATTGGGTTTAGAGCAGTCATGAAAGTGAACATGTTGAAAAACTTGGGTTTTCTCCCTCTTACATGTATCTGAGGTTCTGTTACAAGTATTTTCTAAACAGTGCTATTACCAGCATGGTGTAATGACAATTTAATTAGTGTTGCCTTGACCCTTGCAATGCTCAATTTTCAAAGCACATGTATACAGAGCTGTGGGTACAGTCGAACTTATCTCGAACTTGCTTAACTCAAACTATCCGATAGTTCGACAAATGAACTGCATATATAATTTCATGTTCTGTTAGGTCGAACATACCCATATTTCAAAGTTAAAACATGGCTAAGCCACGTTTTAACTTTGAAATACGGGTATGTTCAATTTTACCGAGTTCGAGATATCGAAGTTCGACTGTATTTTGAAAACTTCCTTATGTTGATCGTGATGTCCAAAAACACTGATGCAGATAAACAAGTAAACTGAACAGTTCTAGTACCTTCTTTATATCTATAAACCCTATGATGTTACTACTCATTAGAATAATGGAAGATATCTGTTTCACTTTCAACCTACTGTTAGAAGCTATACCAGTGTCAAGATGTAGGAAGTACTTAATTGCTTTAGCTGGATCTTAACCCATCTGGATCTAGTGGATTCTTAGCATCCAGGATTATAATTATGTTATTTGTCCATTTTTTTTATTGAGGGGATGCCTGGTCTAAATTATCATTTTGTTTTATGTTGAAAGTCCTATCAGTAAACAGTGTAGATTCTGATCAGACACCGCACTATGCGGTGTCTGATCAGAGTCTACACTGTTTGCCTACCCAGTATATATCCCTTTCATGGAACACTTTAAGGCACAAATGGGATAATCAAGGAAAAGCAAGAGCAATTGAAAAGCGCTAGGCACTTCTTTGAGAAATTGTTCAACAGGTGTGAAAAATTTTAATGCACTCTATAAGGCAAGTTTTATCCTAAAATTTTAATAGCTTTTTCCAGTTTTATGACAGATGGTTGCTTAAAAGGAGCTTTCTGCTTTTATTTCAGCCTGACTTAAACCTTACATCACTGGCCAGGGTATGAGGAAAGGTTCTTCATCAGTATAGGATAGAAGGTGGAAAGGGCATTTCTATGAGAAATATGTCAAAAAATGGTTTCACTATGAAAGACTGCCTTAAACTATTAGTCTTGCTACTATGAGATTTTTACTATTAACAAATAGTCTAACCTTCATGGTGCTGGACTAGAATAAGCTAAAAACATCATTAGCAAACAGTGAACACCCTGATCAGAGGGTTCATAAATGACACCTCTGATCAGGATCTGCACTGTTTGCCATGACTTGCAATAAACAATTGTAAGGGTTAAGCAAACTAATAAAAACAGTTACATTCTAACAGTCTGTATTCCATTGTTTCTCATCTTTAAGCTCCTCATCTGCAACTTTTGTTTTCTGCTAATGTTCTAAGAATAGAATGTTAAAAAATTATTTTCAAAATAGGGCAAGTGTTGTCAAACAGTTTGGGTTCTGATGAGACGCCGCATCATGCGGAGTCTCATCAGAATCCAAACTGTTTGCAAAGGTTACCATGGTTTCACTGCCAGCATGTTAAGAGTTAATCACCCGCTTTTTGTCAAAGACAGTTAAACTCAACTGTTTTTGTTTGTCTATTGAATCAGTTTATATAACAATAGTTCCCTACTCGGCATATAAAAATGACACCCAATTTCATTACAACTTCCTACAAATACAGCTGATTTGATTACAAAACAAGCCCTAGATAGTGTCAATGTTGATATATTGAGTCAGCATGTTTATCCTTGAGTAACAAGTAAATAAACCAAGCAAAAAGGCAAGTTTCTTTTAACCTTTAGTACACAGTAAAATTAATGTAAATTGCTGAATGCCATTTTAGTCCTCTGCAACAATATGCAGAGTTGATTAATAATGCAATTTTCTTTCATAAAATATTTATCAGAGTCAAACAGTTAGACCCGAGTTAATCCAGAGTCTCACCTGGATCAAAACTGTTTGCTGCAAAAGTTAATACAAATTTAACTGTAGCATGCAGAAGGTTGATCAGATATAATATTCTAGGTAAACACTATTCAAGGAGGGCTTTTCTGCTTCAGGTAAAGCAAGTCACTGAAATCCTGTAAATCACCGGCCCAACCTGAACCCAATTAATCACAAGAGAATGGACTGATGAGCATTCCCACGACATCTATATAGGTACTGAACAAAAGTATGGTAATGCAGAAAGCTGATCTTAAGCAGCTTTCTAGGAAATACTTTTGTCTGGCATTTAACAGCAACTTTTCTGTTGAAATTGCCACACTTCTTCGAAGAATCTCTGAACAGATACTCAACTGCATATGTATACAGAAACACAGGAGCACAAATCCCATTCAAAAGATGAAAATTGCAGTTCTTCCATTGCACTAAAAAACTATATATCCAATCATGGCAGGTCATTGCTCAAAACAAGATGAAAATAAAGCAAAAAGTTCCTAAAGGAACTTTTTGCTTTATTTTCATATTGCTTTAAGCAGGGATCTGTATTTAAAAACATCTAAATATATTCATTTGTTGTGCTGATTACAGAACATTGGTATGTAGAGGCGCTCTCTGGTTTTCCTATAGACAAAGGGTTGCAGGATACAGGAAAAGATAATGCAGAAAACTGCAATGGGAACTTTCTGCATTAGTTTTTACTTTATCATAAGCTGCCATCTTTATAGGTATTATTTTATTTTCCTTCAACCCTTTCAAAATTTAAAAAGAAGCATCTTTTAGTGTATATAATTTATTCCTCCACTGAAGAAAATAGTTCCAATTTATACAGTCATATGAATATGTATTATAAGAAATAGTTTCTATATTCTAGCAGATAATAGCTTTAAACAGGCTGAAAGTAAAGCAGAATATGCCTTGAGGTGCATTCTGCTTTACTTTCAATCTGAATTAGTAGTTTACCTTCAATGTAGTTACAATTTAGGATTAAATAACGTTTAAGTGTTTTGTTAACGTCACTATACTTTTGTCTTCCATTAAGCAGTTACAGGTACAATAATGTCTTTCAATTACAGTCTTGTCTCTTTACAGAAATTGTCTGAACACTTTGTGGAATAAAGATGAAGGGTATGAGGTGTAAAGATGTCAAATACCCATCGATTAGTGTAATGCATCTAGCAGACTTGTGCCATTTTCTGTTACCATTGATACCAGTGAAGGTGTATTAGGGTTAGCTGTGTGCCAGCAAGTGGTTGCTATAAGAATGGTGGTTTTTTTGCAATTCTTTATGAGTACGAAAATTGAGACAAATTCAACTTCTAAGCAAGTTCCACATTTTGAATAATCTCCTGTTCTTATCCCTCCTGTTGCTATAAGTGTATGTTGAAAAGCTGTCACAATTACCCCAATTTCTGTGTTGAAAGCTGGTGAGATGGTTACTTAACTCTTTGAACCCTAGTCCCGCATATAGGCATTCTTTTCAAACAGTGTACATATGAAAAGTGCACTTGTCCTATGCAAACAGTGAATACCCAGATCAGAGGGCTCCTTATGGAGCCCTCTGATCTGGGTCTTCACTGTTTGTCATAATGCAAAACATTGACAAAAACAACCCTTAAAAGTCAGAAATGGACTAGACTTAAATGGAAACTGGAATTGTCCATTTATAGTTTCAGGGAGGAAAGAGTTAAATCTGGATGACAGTAATGTAGAATTTAAAGTTACTGCTCTCTGCCTAATTTTCATCCTTCTTTAATCCTTTCCTTCATAGCTTGTTTTTGTTGCTGAGGGCAGGGTATTCATAAAGCAGACTGAAAAGTAAAACAGAAAGCTCCTTTACAAACTTTCTGTTTTACTTTCAGTCTGCTTTAATGCCTATCCACCTGTTATGATGACAGAAATTATTTGTTTTGCTTTTGATCTGTACAAGGATTATAGGTAAAGGTATCAATAGGCATTGCTATGAGGGAAAGGACCAGCTAGGTTAACCCATCACTACTATTATATAGATACTCATTTTTATGCCTTTAATTCATTCTTCCAATGAAGAATTTAAATTCCACTACAGAATATTTTCTAAGGTTCATTCTACTTTATTTTCAACCTGCTTTAAGTGGTCACCTGTCCTCAAAACATAGAAACTGGCTATGGGATAAAGGTTTAAGATGCTTCTTTAACACCCTAAATGAGTTCACTGTCCGAGTGACGGTGTAATAGCAGGACTTCACTGTATAACTATTTATGGAAATAAGGCAGCACACTGCTGTTTATACTGGCTTCAACAAACCAATAGTCTCAACTCGGCTGTCTTATAGCTGGCATTGGCAAAGAGGTACCATCCAGATCAATATCAAATAACCATGCAAGATCGTAAAGTTTCACCTTTTAGGACTGGTCACCATCCCAACAGTTTAAAATACAGCGCTCCCTCTCTACAACGACACCCAACGGGAGACAAAAAGAGTGTTCGGTGGGAGTCGTTATAGGAAGGGAAATTGGCTTTCATTTGCAAACAGCTTGAATCCAGATCAGACGCCGCGTATCGCGGCTTCTGATCTGGATTCAAGCTGTTTGTCACTCGTCATAACATTGTTTTTTCTGTCAAAATGTCCATTATTTTGAGAAAAACGATAATTTTAAGCAGAGGACATTGCAGCCATGAATAGGTTGGACACACTTATATTGTTTGGGTGAAGAGCGGCACACGTCGTTATAAAGGAGGGAATCGTTGTTGTGAGGGCCGCTGTAGAGAGGGAGTGCTGTAAAACTAATATTGGGCTGTCAAAACAGTCGAAAAGGGACACTTTGAACTCCCTTAATTCAACCTCACCATTATTTCATAAGTTTAATTTCCATAACTTGATGTCGCTTAGGTTGAACATACCCATATTTTAAAGTTAAAACATGGCTAAGCCATGTTTTAGCTTTGAAATATGGGTATGTTTGAACTAAAGCAAAGTTTGAATTATCGAGTTGCAACTGTACATCATTTGATAACAGTGTAGACTCTGATCAGAGGACTCCAGGAAAACCCAGTCTGATCAGGGTCTATAATAAACTGTTTGTAATACTAATGGAAATATTGTTGGGACACGCCCCCTGTCAATAGAAAAACGTGAGAGAAGTCAGCATTGTTAGTTACTATTTAGGTCTGCTATTGGAAGCCAGCTTGCAATTCCCACAGGAACATTGACAGCAGTAAAAGGTCAATTTCGTGGTTGACAGTATATATTGTACATTAGGACGAGTGTATGGCTTAATTAGAAAGTATGCAAGTGACAGTAAGACCATCTTAAATTGCCAACAAAATACAATCCACTTATTATACAGAAAATTGACAATTTTTGTGTGATTTGTTTTGTGGTCCTAATAGATTAAGAAGGAACAGTGAGCTATTGTTATTGCCTTTGTCTGTCTTGAATATTTGTCTGTCTGTCTACTGTGGGGCTCTAAATGTCCTTGACCTTTGTCTGACATCATCAAACTTGTACCGAGCTCAAGAGCTACTTGGATTGAGTACACATGCCAAATGTAAATTCTCTGTCACATGCAGTTCCAAAGTTATGGCCAATGTTAAATTCAACCTTTTTTACCTCTGAATCACCTTTAAATGACCTTTACATTATGTCTGCCATGACCAAACTTGTACTGAGCTGAAAAGCTTCTTGGGTGAAGTAGACAATCCAACTATGAAGTGCCTATCACATGGTGTTTCAGAGTTATGGGAAATGTTAAATTTGACCTGTAAATGACCTTGACCTTGACCTTTGTCTGACATGACCAAAGTTGTATTGAGTTGAAGAGCTTCTTAAGTTGAATACACATGCCAAATATCCTCAGAGACCTTCCTACTTTGCCGTAGTTCTGAGGCTAAATTGTCAAAGGGAATTGTTTCTGTTTATTAGACCGAGATTATTCCCTCTGAAAAGAACTAAAAGGAAGGCAGGTGGGTGGTTTTGATCTCATGCGCTGCTTGTCAAGGAATGGGATTAGCCGAAATCATCTTCCCGAGATCATCATCATTTCATCTCATCAATCATCACCCCTCTTCAATCATTGGTGCTATATGACCTACTTTGTGTCACAGTGCCATAAAACCCATGCAACTCATCATCATCACCATCATCATGCCAAACTATCAAGTCTCTATCACATTCAGTTCAAAAGATATGACCAATATTGAAACCACTTTATTTTACCTCTGAATGACCTCTAAATGACCTTGACTTTTGTTGGACATGACCAAAACTTTATTCAGCTGAAGATTTGTTTGAGGTGAGTACACATACCAAATATAAAGTGTGTATCACATGTAGTTGTAAAGTTATGCCCAACATTAAGATTTCAGACGACGACGACATCGACAACGCAGACGCCTGAGTCCTGACAATAGCTCGTAGTTTCTTTGAAACAGATAAGCTAAAAAGTGTGTAGGAACTGCAATTATTTGATTATTTGTATCTTGTTTTAATAATTTAAATTGGAGAAAAAAAACTCCACCATTCGTTTTGTTGATGTAGGATAAGAAATTTTACCCCCTCGGGGGAAGAAATTTCTATCCTACATCAACAGTCATGGTGGATTCGTATATTCCCCTTGGAGCGGTAAACATGTATATTTCCAGTTTGTTTTATTTTTCTGACTGCCTCCAGTCATCATAAGTCTTATTTTGAATCTACTACACACTTAAAGGTGTAACATGTGTTAGACATAACTCTTACCTGAAGTCTTTGACAGTTTCTTTTCACACCTTGCCATGTGAACATGTCAAGATTTATCGTCTACACCGTAAGCATCATGTCCAAACTACACAAAAGTTATAACCAGAACTGTGTTCAGCTAGGATTCCATTCAGAAGTACAGTCAAACCTTGCACTTGCTTAAGTCAAACTTCTCCATATTTCTTCAGTTAAAAATGGACTAGTCAAATTTTGCTTATTTAAGGCTTTATCTTGCTTAAAGACATTACCCCAGTCCATTCATTGACACCCCCCCCCCCCCATATTTTGTTCTCACTAGGCGAGAAAGTAACTGTAAAGCATGAGAAAATTGTGCAAGCAATGGCTCAGCCATCTGAAGTTTTCTATAGAGGCTCCGACATACTAGATCTCAAGGGTTTTTTCTAACCAAACTATCAAATATAAGGAGCGGGCCTCACATGAGACGCCTGAATGATAATCTTTGCCTAGACGCTAGCACAGTAATTCAAGTGCATGCTCTCGATGCTTTAACCCAAACATTCTATGAGGCTAGGTGTTCAAATGATAGAGGTTCCATTCAGGGTTTTCCCTGGCGCACAAAATACGCGCCCATGACGCACATTTTGATAAAATGTCCCTCAAACATTTTTACTGTGCGTCAAATTTGACGCAACTTCGAAAATCTATGGTTCGACTTCGATTTCCGCTCCGGCACCATTACGATTTATGAGGACCGGAACAGTCCGTGTTTTATACTAGTCCGTCGCATATAGACTGTGCTGCAGTAATTACTCTGTAAAATAGTTCACTTAAAATTGGTAATATAAGCGCGTCTCGTCTGTAGTAAATGAAAACAAATTGAACAAAGGCTCTTTTCCAATTATTTGCGTCGACTTCTACTAGAAACCAAGCAGAAACAAGTAAAACATCTGCCACCGAGTACGAGTCAGATTCATCTGAGGCTATTCCTTATAAAACAACCAAACATATTTTGGTCTACTTGACTTAAAAATTATGTATACGGTAATACTTGGCTTGAGTTTCCCGAGGGTAACGCAGAAATGTACCATTATCCTTGAAAGAAATCTAAAAGAGAGCACTAAAGCATGTGTAATTGCAATCAGTTTAAACGTAGATCTAGCATGAAAAAAGTAGAAGGGTCTATTAAAGTATCCATAGACGCTTAGACGATACTAATATAGCGTTCAGTAGAGGGGGAAAAAAGACAACACAAGACTTGTTATACATGATGTCCTAAAATTTAATTGAAAGATAAAAAGCAGTGTCGAGACAAATGACCCCCAAAAATTAGTTTTGTCCCTCAATTAAGAAACCTGGGGGACACAATGTCCCCCATTAGTCAAAGCCTAGTAGGGAAAACCCTGTCCCATTGTTTGAAAACCTCTTATAACAACAGGTGGCTGCTTATTGTAGGATGAAAGATATGCAGAGATATCACCTATAGGAGCTTTGTGCATTCATTTCATTTCTGCATAGAGATTAATGGCCTGCATGTTTGCACTAAACACTTGTTTGGCTGCGAGAAACCTCTTTCGATGCCTTTACTTTTTCCTCATATTTATGAAATACCGTTGTTTATATTTCTTCTATATTCTGTTAAATAGACGCTGGGAAAGTTTTTCTGAATCCTGGTAGGGAGCGGCTTTAATTAACCATCCACCTCTCTTAACCAATTGCTCTATTGATATGCATTTTTACATGTTAAATTTATCTTTACTGAAGAAAATTGTTCCAATTTATAGTCAGGAATATCTATCATATTAAGAAATATATTTTAGATATTCTAGAAGATGTTAGCTTAAAGCAGGCTGAAAGTAATGCAGAATTGCGCCTTAACCCTTTGAACCCTAGTCCTGCATATAGGCGTCGTTTTCAAACAGTGTTTATATGAATAGTACACTTGTCCTATGCAAACAGTGAAGACCCAGATCAGAGGGCTCCGAAAGGAGCCTTCTGATCAGGGTCTTCACTGTTTGTCATAATGCCAAACATTGACAAAAACAACCCTTAAAAGTCAGAAATGGACTAGACTTAAATGGAAACTGGAATTGTCCATTTAAAGTTTCAGGGAGGAAAGAGTTAAAGCAGGCTGAAAGTAATGCAGAATTGCGCCTTAAAGCGCAATCTGCTTTACTATCAACCTGCTTTAAGTGGTTAACTAGGTATCTTCAATATTAGAAAGAGGCTATAGAGTAAAGGGTTAAACATTGCAAACAAGTTATGGGGGAAAAGGTTAACCAATTTCCATTTATTGCGACCTAACTGTATCTTGTTCCCAGTAGCGACTTATTCAGCCCTGTCTAGAAACCCCATGGTTCATTTGGAATAATGTGTTACAAAGTATTTATTTGAAAATTCTAGACATAAAAAGTTACCAAAACTGCAACTTAATAACATTATCTTGTCTAACAACATGTCAAGTTGTCTTGTGCAAGAAATGGAGCATTGTTAATCCTTCTCAGTTTAATTAACTTGTATATTGATGGTTTTTGCTTGACACACATATTAAACTTTCTTTTATCAACTCTATGCATGTTGTGTATTTTTTTTTGTATGTGACAATAACAGTTACTGTTGTCTGATATTGTTCTATAAATAGAATTTTTAAAATGAACCAGTGTCAAACATTAGGGATCCTGATGAGAGACTGTATAATAAGGTTTGTTTGTTTGTTTTTGATTTTACGTCGCTTTCAACAGTATTTCAGTCATATTGCGACGTCCAGCTAATTACAGGTGGAGGAAGACCCCAGAAGTCCTTTATGCACTGTTTCAGGCACACATTGGCAATTGGGTAGAACCACCGACCTTCCGCAAGCCAGCTGGAAGGCTTCCCCACATGAAAAATCCGAACGACCCTACTGGGATTCGAACTCACAGCGGTGAGGAGCTTAGTGATGTAAGTCACAGTGACTATACCACTAGGCCACGGAGGCCCCGTATAATAAGGTTTCTCGATATCATCTGAATCCAAACCTTTTGCAAAGGTCATCACGGTTTGGCAAAGAGTTAACACATTCAACCCTTAAGCTACTAGTATACTCATCATTTACAAACAGTGTACCTCGTCCTGTGACAATTACACTAGTCTTGTCCCTCCTTAAGGAGCCCTCTGATCAGGGTCTACACTGTTTGTCATTTGGAAATATATTGTTAAAATCAACCCAAAATAGTCAAAAATGGGCTAGACTTATTTTGAAATTGGAATAGTCTATTAAAAGTTTCAAGGGTGAATGGGTTACTACAGCTACTGATCTAGATCTACATTATTTGCATTATATCTCAGTGCTCTGAGCTACTGATCTAGATCTACATTATTTGCATTATATCTCAGTGCTCTGAGCTCCTCATGAGTTATGACCAAGGTCATTAGCCAACTTGCCAGCAGCAGTTTCAAGGTTAATTCAGGAAATGATTTTCTTGGGCATGACATTGTCACTCAAAATATTCCACTGAGAGCATAAACATGATTTTTAGGAGAAAAATAAACTAATTTGTGAGCTCAGTTACCATGATCACTAAATACAGTAAAACCTCTCTCCAACAAAACTCACAGTCAGTCTGATTGTGGCTGTTCAAGGCAGGTGATACCTTAACCCATTACCCAATACATATGCCTCTTTACGCCTTTAATTTATTCCTGCACTGAAGAAAATAGCTCCAATTTATATAGTCATTTATACGGACAATAGCAATATTTCTGTATCCTAGCAGATAGTAATTTAATGCAGGCTAAAAGTAAAGCAGAACACGCGTTAAAGCACATTCTGCTTTACTTTCAACCTGCTTTAAGCGGTCGTCTGTCTTCAAAACTAGAAACAGGCTATGGAGTAATGGGTTAATCAATGCAATACAAAAGTAATGCCAAAAGAATATTCAGGAACTTGCTGCATTATTTTTGTCCTGTAGTCATCTAGTTGCTTTCAAGAATCCCTTAATCACCTGTCATAAACCCAGTAAAGAGATGCAATAAGAGTTAAAGCATTAAAACTTATCGTCCACAATAGTTACTACATTAGCATACAGTATGTAAACCTTGATGAGGGGTTGCTATTTGTGGCATATCAACTTGGTCTGCACTGTTTGGCAGTGTATGCTATTTGTATCAAATAATCTGCTGTCTGGACGAAAACTGCAGACTGAGAGTCTTCAGACCAATCTTGTATATTCCCAGCATAATTATCTATAATGGAATTTTCCAGCAAGCATACATGGAATGTTCATTGTAATATTCAGTCATAAATGGGTTAAGCTGACATGTCACATAACATCCATTTGCTTCTTTGTTGAAGGGTAGCATAACGCAGGTATAACGTTCGTTGCACATAGTGCCTAAAACCTCTCTATTAGCCCACTAAAACAAGTCTTATTAATTGTATAAAAGACAGGTGACAGCTTACAGCAAAGTGACAATAAACACAGAAAGCTCCTACAGGAGTTTTCTGTTTTTACTCACCTAGTTTTAATCAGTCGTCAACTGTCGTAAATACCTAATAACACAATTTAGTCGTGGTAATAGAGAGGTTTTTACTGTATTATGTTGCAATATATTTTCTACTCACAAATCACAGGGAGAGCACTGAGGTACCACTTTAATGTACCGAAAAGAACCATGCATCTCTGATAATGATTTTAAGTTAAGTTTCTTGATGTTTCAAAGAATTGCCTCCAACCGTCCTCATTGAAGGATTCCAGAGTTCCAAGTGTTAATTAGAGATGCCTCTGACATAAAACACACAATCCTTTCATGTACAGTTACACCTGCTTACACTAATTGTCAATTAAAGTAGCAAGGAGACCTTGAAAGACAATTAACTACTAAATGCTGAGCAAATGTAATGCAGAAAGCTCCTAATGGAGCTTTCTGCATTACTTTTGTTCTACATTTAGCTGTCATCTGTCAAATAATGCCCATGCATCTTCTAAATATATTGTCGCAGGGCACAAGTTTGCTAATTCCGGGTATTTCACGGCTTACAGGGTTAAAAGAGGGCATTCATTTTTAGTGCACTGACTTAATAGTGGGTATTAAACTATCTGGACCTGTTTGCCTGGCTTTGTACCGACCATTTGACCTTCCATAAAAGCTTCAGTATGAGTTTTCAAAGAGTTGAGAACCTCCCCATTGGATTCCATCTATGACAAATTTTGTTGACAATTAACCTTACTATTATTAGCTTTTTGTAAACAGTATAAATCCAAAGAATAGAGAAACGTGGAGATTAAGCATGTAAGACATCTAGCCACCTGCTGCCTTCCTGGGACACCCGCAGCAGTTGAAAAACAAGAGCTGTCGGAGAACAGCAAAGCTCGCCTAATTAAACCTTTCTTAAATAGGTAACTATCAAAAGAAAAGTGTATCAGTACATTGATATTCAAGCCACAGGGAACCTCAATTCAAAATATCAACTTCCTAATGCAAATATGTCATGTAGTATAAGTGCATTCCAACACTTATTCCTTAACTAACTTTGAAATTTCAGTCCCAAAACTCCAAGTCCACAAAAGGTGTAATTTTGACTAAATTTAAACTTTTTAAAAAAAAATAACTACGCAACTTCAATGTTCAACCCAAGGGCACCTCCATTCCAAATATCAGCTTCCTAATACAAATATTTAATGTAGTATTAGTGCATTACAACTCTTACCCCAAAACTTTAACCATGAGATATCAGCCGAAAAACCTAAGTCCTCAACAGGTGAAATTTTGACTAAATTTAAACTTTTTTTAAATTTTAACTACGTAACATCAATGTTCAACCCACAGGGCACCTTGATTCCCAATATTAGCTTCTTAATACAATTATTTCAAGTAGTATTAGAGCATCACAACACTTACCCCAAAACTTTAACCATGAGAAATCAGCCGAAAAACCTAAGTCCACAAAAGGTAAAATTTTGACTAAATTTAAACTTTTTTTTAAATTTAAACTACGCAACATCAATGTTCAACCCACAGGGCACCTCCAATCCAAATATCAGCTTTCTAATACAAATATTTCATGTAGTATTAGTGCATAACAACACTTACCCCAAAACTTTAACCATGAGAAATCAGCCGAAAAACCTAAGTCCACAAAAGGTAAAATTTTGACTAAATTTAAACTTTTTTTTTAATTTTAACTACACAACATCAATATTCAACCCACAGGGCACCTTGATTCCAAATATCAGCTTCCTAATGCAAATATTTCATGATGTATTAGTGCATAACAACACTTACCCCAAAACTTTAACCATGAAAAACCAACGCCGACGCCGACGCCGACACCGACGCCGACGCCGGGGTGATTCCATAAGCCCCCCCATTCTACGAATAGGCGAGCTAATAAACTCAGGATCAAGTCAAGTTAAGTAAAGACACAGATCAGACAGTTTCTAAAGGAGCTGTCTGATCAGGGTCTTCCCTGTTTTTGTAGAATCTTGCTGACACGAGTCTTTGGGAAACCTTTCCTTATTCTATGATCCAATGTTATAGTTTAGATTATAGATGTTCACGGTAGGCAGAGTTTAATATATGGATATTCAAGGGGAGCTATAGAAGGGTTACTTATTGAAGTCAGACTGTCCTTCGAAAACTCTTTTATCAGATCTGATACAAGTTCAAAAGACACAAGATCAAGGTGCAAGTATTTATTGATCTAGATATGGGTTCCTTTGCTTATATTATAAAACATGAAATATACAGGGTTCCAGATGAGATGGAATAAAACTCATGTTTTCCGACAAATTTATCCGTTATTTCTGCACTAAACCTATGGTGTGACTAGAAATTATAATCGTCCCAAAGAGAGGTTTCAAATGAGTACGTAGTCACACTCATAGTATGGTTTGGTGCAGACATACAGCAGGGCTCCAGATAAGAGGAAGTAAACTGAACAAATTCAACATTTTCTCACTTATTTCAGCACCAAATCCTATAGTGTTACAGTGGAGAATCTGTTATTCTTTCCCGTTTAAACGCAAACGTACGCAAACGCAAAGCACTAAAACGTAGAAAAGAAAAACTTTTGGACAATTCTGATAATTCTTGTTTATCTTGGTGGCAAACAGTTTGGAGCCTGATCAGACGCCGGGTTACCCAGCGTCTGATCTGGCTCCAAACTGTTTGCACTGCAAATAATAGTTTTAGCGTAAACGCGTTTATTGGGAAAGAATAACAGATTCTCCACTGTACTACTCATTAGAATTGATTCAAAGAGACGATTCTAATGAGTTGTGACACCATAGGGTTAAATGCAGAAATAAAAAATTTAATTTTTGAAATACCCCACTTATTATCTGGAGCTCTGATACAGATTTCAAATTTTGAAATACCCCCCCCCCCTTCCCCCCCCCCTTGTCTTGAGCCCTGACTATAATATAGAATGATGTGGTGTGGACTATTTTTCAGAAGCTTAACTCTTTTTTGTTAATTTGACATTTCTAGATAAATAAAGGATGATTGGTATTTCCTCTATACAAGGCTTGCTCTCACTAATTACATCCATGGTCTTTTAATGAGCAAAGGTCTGCCGAGAGATTGCTAAAAAGCCCAGTTATGTAAATGATCCCCTCTTGAATCTAAGAAATTACTTCTAATAGTGCCATCACTAATTTGCAGGAGTACATTACAGACACCCACCAATAATTTATTCTAGCCCAGTAAAAGAAGTTCAGAAGTTACATACTGAGTCTACTGACCCAATTATCTTTTGTCCTACTATGAACCCTTCTCCTGATGAATATTCATATACACAACTCCGCCCACTATAAGCATCTATCATCTGTACTGTAATATTGACTGATAAACAGGGTTCCAGATAAGGGGGAGTAAACTGAACAAGTCCAGCATTTTCTCACTTATTTCAGCACCAAATCCTATCTACATCTACATGGTACGTCGTCACAGTCACACTTGACTATTACGCGACGGGTGGTTGTCAAAAGAAATAAGAAAAATGAAGTGATAGACAGGTAGAAAAGTGGGACAGTTAATAGATAGGAAAATAGTATAGAGTTTCCAACTTCGTTTTCGCCCCTTTAACCTGAACCTCTCCGGTTACGGTGGCCGCGGCCGGCACAGCCCCAGGAATCATTAGGAGGTACTTGAAGTTGGAGGGAGACCTATTTAGAAGTTCAATAAGGATAACTCCTGCTTGAAGGATACCAAGTCAGGAGAGTCAACAGCTGCCGAGGGCAGGCTGTTCCATGTAGTTATTGTTTTCGGGAAGAAAGAGTTTCTGTAGTAGGCAGTAGATGTAGATGGCTGTAGGAACTTCTTACTGTTTGCTGATCTAGTTCTGCTTGAAGCTGGGGTAAGGTAGAGATGCGCTGGAATGTCGACCAAGTCATTGCTGATCTTGAAAAGCATACATAGTTGGGCTTTGGTCCTGCGGGTCTCCAAGTCCAGGTGTTCAAGCATAGAGGCGACGCTACTGGTGTTATGGTGCCTATTAGTGACATACCTAGCTGCTCTCCACTGGACCATCTCTAACTTCCTTATCTGCTCCTTCGTATACGGGCTCCATACTGAGGAACAGTACTCTAGGTGTGGTCGTACAAGTGAGATGTAGGCAGCTGTCTTGACCTCCTCATCACTGACCCTTAAGTTTCGACGGAGAAAACCTAGAGTACTGTTCCCTTTCTTGGTGATTTTGTCGGTGTGAATGTTCCAGGAGAGGGTCCTTGTCATGTGCACGCCTAGGTATTTGGTGCATTCCTCTGTGGCCAGCTTGTGCCCTTTAAGGTAGTAGTCATACAAGATGGGGGACCTCTTCCTGTGGATTCGTAGGACACTACATTTATCGGGGTGAAATGACATACCCCATTTTCTCTCCCAGTCTGCAAGTTTGTGTAGGTCGTCTTGAAGTTGCTTGCTGTCAGATGTGGAGTTGATCTCGCGGTATACCACACAGTCGTCTGCAAAGAGTCTTGTCTTTGATGATACTTGAAGGGGTAGATCATTGATGAAGGCGAGGAAAAGTATAGGTCCGAGGACACTTCCCTGGGGGACTCCACTTACGACGGGTGCTGGTTCGGATGTCGCTCCATCAACGATTACGCATTGTGACCTGCCTGATAAGAAGGCTTTGATCCATTTTAAAGTCATTCCTCTTATTCCATAGTGGTCTAGTTTGGCTAGGAGACGACTGTGTGGTACCCGGTCAAACGCTTTTGAAAAATCTAGGACTGCCAAGTCATGTTGTTTTCCTTTGTCGAGGGATCCAATTAGTTCGTCTGTCAAGGTCAAGAGCTGTGTTTCGCAACTTTTTCTTCTTCTGAAGCCATGTTGGCAGTCGGTCAAGGTCTGGTGTTTGTCAAAATGCTGCATGATGTTGCTGACTATAATGTGCTCAAGCATCTTACAGCATATACAGGTAAGTGAGACTGGCCTGTAGTTGCTGGCCTTGAAACGCTTGCCTTTCTTGAAAATTGCTGAGACGTTAGCTTTCGTCCATATATCTGGGATTCTACCGGAGGCCAGACACTTCCTGTATATGCTGCAGAGATAAGGAGCACATTGAGTACGCGTGACGGCATCATATCTGGTCCCGCTGCCTTGTTTGGGTTGAGCTTCTTCAGTAGCTTAACAATGCCTTCAGTTGTTACTACTTATTAGAATTGTCTCTTCGAGACGATTCTAATGAGTATAGTGACACCATAGGATTTAAAGCAGATATAAAGATTTTAATTTTTGAAATACTCCCCCTATTATCTGGAACCCTGTCTCAGATAAAGAAAAAGCTTTCTCCTGGAAAGAGTGCAGTCACCCATGTCCGACAGATCCTATAGGAAAACAGTGAAGACCCTGATCAGAAAGCTCTTTAAAGAGCTGTCTGATCTGGGTATTCACTGTTTTTAAAAAGTACCAAAATATGCCATTAGCAGGGAGAAAGGTGAATATGAAAAGGCAAGCTTTATTTAACGTCGCATATGGTAAACAATCAACATAAGCTCTGTAGAGCTTTTATTGCGACAAACAAGGTATCCATTAACATGCATACTTACCTGGGCATTACAATCACCTTCCTAGCACTACCCTTATAATGCCGAGCGTCAGGCAAGGGAGCTACTAGTACCGTTTTTATAATGGTCTTTGGTATGACCCGGCCGGGGATCGAACCCACAACCTCCCGCCTCGAAAGCGGACGCTCTACCAATGAGCTATCGAGGCGGTCACAAAACATGAAACGAAACAATTATTGAAAGCGGCTCCAGAAACTTTCCACATTGCAACTCCTGCAGTAAGAAGCCCCACTTTTCAATGGTTTTCTCTGAATGAAAACTTAACATGGCCTTGACAAAAGTTCTTGCCTAAATTAATCCAACTTCTATCATCTTCGAATTGTAGTGGCTTCATTAACCCTTTCTCTCATAGAAATACCTTTTCTCTGCCTTCTGTTATTCCAGACAGAAATGCATGTTCGATTGCCAATTATCTAAATGCCTTTTCATACTCCTACCCTGCCTGGTAACCGATCCGAAGGAAGCCTTTCTAGCATCCTGACAATTCACTTTTCAAAACAGACTGAGAGTTAAGCAGAAATCTTCCATGCAAGACATCTGCTTTACTTTCACCCCAATTTGAGCAACTACCTGTTTTATACAGCCAAATATATGTATTAAACAAGTATTCAATGCTATTCCCATAAGCAGGCTTCTATGCAGACCAACGATGGTCTGATGGTTGCTAAATGTTGGATAAAATTAATGTAGAAAGCTCCTGCAGGAGCTTTCTACATTCATTTTATCCTGCATTTAAATTTATCAGTCACCTGTCTGTGATTTAATGTTTGCTCCCTCAAAGAAAGGTCGCTTTATATATTATCACGGTTTGACTGTAAATTGAAAACAAGCCATAAAAGGCAGGCTACCAGTCAGTTGCAGTAATAAGGGTTCAAATAGGCACATTAAGATGCAACCTTACGCCTTTGTCTGGTAGACCGCAGCTAGTGTTTAGATATTTCTGTAAAGTGTCATACAATTCTTCACAATTCCCTCGACCACAGACTAAGCCAATAATCTTTGTGAGTTTCTTATCTGTAGCCCGAGAAATACAGCAGCCAGCTTTCATCAATAAGAAGCCATAAAAATTTAATCTGAACCATTACAATACTGGGTCCTATGTATCTCCTTTCTTTGCAAACAGTGTAGATCCAGATCAAAGGGCTCCTGAAGGAGCCCTCAGATCTGGGTCTGCACTGTTTGCCAATTACTTTCAAACAGTTTTGTTACAAATCCATCAAGTCAATGTGAACTGATCGTTTACCAGAAAATGGAAAAGTTCATTTGAAAATTCAGCATTTCAAAGGTGAGCTCTCTCTCCTGTTCAGCCTTTATCTATCCCATAGCTTACTGATTGGAGTATGTAGACAGTATAGATCCATGACTAAATGCCCTTAAAACTCTGCAAAGGAAAACATTACTGATAGTCAATACATTTTTAAGCCTCATTTCTTGTCAGTGCAAGAGAAAATATACAACAAATTTGTCTGATGTTTGGCAGACCGTGTAGTGTAGCAAACAATGTTTGAAGAGTAAGTTGAGGGTGAATGTTTGTAATAAATCATTGAGGAACATAATATTTCTATAGCTAGGTACTTGTAACTTGGAATCTAGACAAATTCATTCATATTTGTTCCAAGAATTGCCTAGAAGTGTGCTATACATTTGAAAAGGGAAAGGAAATTAAAGTTTAAAAATTCTGCACACCTCGAGGAAATTAATACATGCACATGCACTTGGCAATAAAATTAATGTTTTGTGCCCTAGGAGTCAACATTTTAGTCCGTCTCTCTGAATTTGAAAGCGTATGAAAATCCAATTCCACTTTTCAATGGCTGAAAGAGAGGTGATTTAGTGATGACCATATTTCATGTAACTGAAGGCCATCTTTAACTCTTTCCTCCCTGAAACTTTAAATGGACAATTCCAGTTTCCATTTTAGTCTAGTCCATTTCTGACTTTTAAGGGTTGTTTTTGTGAATGTTTGGCATTATGACAAACAGTGAAGACCCTGATCAGAGGGCTCCTTTCGGAGCCCTCTGATCAGGGTCTTCACTGTTTGCATAGGACAAGTGTACTATTCACATGTACACTGTTTGAAAAAAACGCCTATATGCGGGACTAGGGTTCAAAGAGTTAAATCTTATTCTTACCATGTTATGAGTGAAACCATGATAATCTTTGCAAACAATTTGATAGGATGCGTATGCATGTTGCAGCATCTCATCAAGATCCAAACTGTTATACACTCTGACCTTGATTTACAAAGAAAATTTGAAGAATCTATCTTTATACCTAGAAGCAGATGATATCTGTAGCAGACAAATTAATTACCAAGCATGCATGCAAAGAGTTAACTTCACATTTTTCTTGTGTTATTTTGTCAGCTTCAGTATCTTATTAAACCTCAGTTTTGGCATATGCATGTATTAGAAAAGAAAATCATTAAGCAGCTTTCTGATCTGGGTCTGCATTTTTTTCTAAAACTACAATGGCAATATAAACACGTTACCAGGTAGAGCACCGCCAACTGGTGATGTGTTTTATGCCGCCAGCGGGTGATGTATTTATTATAATATTATGCCTTCAATATATGCCACCAACAACTAAATAGTTATTTAACTTTTTATATCCAGAAACATTTGATATTTGAAGCAGAACAAGAATTCTTTCATGCCATAAAGAATAATTCAGAACTTGTACAATGTACGTATACAGTCATGATGTCAATATCACAGGAAGGCATTATAATAAAAGCTGAATGGGAGGAAAAGGGTTAACCGTTATTTGAAGCAAAACATCTATCTGGATCTTCTGGTTTATGCCGGGGTCAACAATATAACATTCCCTTCACCTCAAAACTTTTTTCCCGTCGCAGACGGGTCTGTTTTGTATTTTGACCTCAACTCTATGAAACAATTTAACCAATCAGGAATGATCAGAAATCCTGGTCAATGATCACTTGCTTGAAATGCAGTACTCTTATTGGCCAATGGCCTAGACTGGCGTTCTGTTATTTTTTCACATCAATCTTGCGAGTGTAAACCTGGCAAAACATTGAGATGCAGTCTATGTCATCATTTCTAAATTTAGCGTGGATAAGCTCTAAATTTAGCTGTTAAGTCAGAATCTCTCTGGTTAAGTGAATACTGTACAGTGGAGAATGTGTTATTCTTTCCCAATAAACCTGTTTACGCTAAAACTATTATTTGCAGTGCAAACAATTTGGAGCCAGATCAGACGCCGGGTAACCCGGCGTCTGATCAGGCTCCAAACTGTTTGCCACCAAGATAAAATGAAATATCAGAATTGTCCAAAAGTTGTTCTTTTCTACGTTTTAGTGTTTTGCGTTTGCGTACGTTTGCGTTTAAACGGGAAAGAATAACAGATTCTCCACTGTACCCCACACAAAACTTTAACCTGCGACGGAATATCTTTTTTAAAGATATTTCTTGTTTACAGTATCATAATGCCCGAGCCTGTCAAACTTGTATCAGTTAATGTAATCAACAATGATAAAGGGCAAAAGCATTTAGCTCTTACAGTTCTAAGGTCAACAGCATTTAGCTCTTACACTGCTATATAATAGTAGAAAATATTTAGGAAGAACGTTTTGGATCAAGATGAGATACCAAATAACTTTGTGCCTGCACATGATCAGTATCCAATCTGCTCCATGGATCTATTATATTGTATTTCTAGATATATATGAGTGACTTAGGAGTTTTAACACTTAGCCTGCCACTCACAACTATAGCTCCATATGCAAACAGCTTGGATCCGGATGAGACGCCGATTTCCGGATCCAAGTTGTTTGACACTCGGAAAACATTTTCAGCAATTTTGAGCAACTTTGAAGCACTTTGAAACTTGAAGCAGACGAGAAATATAGCAGATGACAATTTATTTGGCGGGCTAAGGGTTAACATCATTCTGTAAGCTTTGATTGAGTCAATGTTTATTCCGTGTTGAAAGGGTTAATAATTGCCCTTACACTGTAGGGACCAATATAAACATTCTTTGCAAACAGTACAAACAGCTTGATCAAAGGGCTCCTGTTGATCAGGATCGGTACTGTTTGTCATATGTTTCAACATTTTGTGAAAAAGAAATCCTTAAAAGCCAATATAGACTAGTCATTAACCCCCATCACGCTGAATTGTCGTCTGCCTCAAATTTATCGTATGCAAACATTTTTTGCTTTTTTATACATGTACTGAAGAAAAGTTGAATATGAGTGACAAACAGTTTGGATCCAGATCAGAAGCCGCATAACGCGGCTTCTGATCTGCATCCAAACTGTTTGCAAAAGTCGGGTTTAGCACAATAAGGGTTAATTTATCAGAAAATGGAAACTCAGTCTATTTGACACATCAGCAACGGTAGGGTAAATGAGTATTATAGTCAAACAACTAGGTCTGACGTGTCAAAGGTCAGCCAAGTCCACTTTTTAGGGATAACAGCATTCCGCATGTTCTCGGACCGTTTTTAAACAGTCGAGTTTAGTATATTAGATACAAATGAAGGCGGAATTGCTATCAGCAGTTTAGCGCAGTAGGTATAGTGTAGGTACGCAGAATGCATTGTGATAATAGTATTTTTGTTCAGCGTGGGTTCGAATCCCGCACAACCTCAAACTTTTTTAATCTAGAATGAATAGTAAAGCATTATCTTATTTCATACTGTATTATACTGATTATTTATGCCCACGTTCTTCAATGTTGAGGAAGGGGTGCATTAGCTTGAGTTCGAGTCCTATATTAGCCATATTTTCAAAAACAAAGGGATGATAAAATACAAATATCAATACAAGTTTTAGTTGGTTTCTTCAGGGGGCTTTCCGCATTACTTTGGTGCAATGTAATTATAGAATCCTTAATATTGTTTTAGCCAAAAATATATTTCGGGTTGATGCAAGATTCGAACCCGCGCTTGATAAAATGTTTCCCGATCATGCTTCCTGTTAGCCTTACGTCTTATCCACTACGCTATGTTTCCGATAACTAATTCGTTTATTGTTTGTACAAATAACTTATACTTTTCTTTTAAAAATTGCCACGAGGATATCCGAAATGCTGCTCTCCCTTATAAATAGACTCGGCGACCCCGTGACACGTCTAACCTAGTTGTTTGACTATACCACATGGCTAAATATCAAAAACAATTTTCCAAAGTACCTCTGCTTTGCTTCTTTATAACTCTATACCTCCTATATATCTACAGTTAAACCTCTCTACAATAATTACAACCACTAAATTGTGCTAATTATTTGGTGTTTAAGGCAGGTGACTGCTTAAAGTAAAGTTAATGTGAAATAGAAAGTTCCATTAGCTTTCTATTTTATGTTCACATTATTTTAAGCTGTCATCTGTCTTTATGCAATCAATTAGCCTTCTTTTTTTGTGGTCGTAATAAGTTTGTTTTTTACTGTATATCTCTCTCACTTGCAAAACACTTTTGCCTGAAATTTTTATTAAATTAAGAATTAAGAAATTCCCTAAAAGTGTCACTTACAGGACTTGGATCAAGATTAAATGCCAAGCTACTCAGTGTCCATCAAGATCAAAACTTTTCTTGATTATGATTATTTGTTCAAAATTTACTAATGTTAATTAACCCAATCCGGAATAGCCTGTGTTCATTTTAAGGAATTGTCTGCTTCACTTTCAGCTTGCTTCCTGGCAGGCTGCTGGAAAGAATTCTTATAACTTTTTTCATAGGATGATAGGACATAGTTAAATATGAAAAGGCATATCTATGTAATTTAAAAGATGTTAAAAGGTACCTAGCTGTATTGAGTACAGGATTAAGCAGCCTTACAGGGCTCCAGATAAGAGGTAGTTATTTCAACAAATCAAACATTTTATCACTCATTTCAGCACCAAATCCTATGGTGTTACTACTCATTAGAATCGTCTCGAAGAGACGATTCTAATGAGTAGTGACACCATAGGGTTTAATTCAGAAATAAAGATTTTAGTTTTTGAAAAACTACCCTTATCTGGTGCTCTGGCCTTATATAAAAAGATATCCAAGCAGCAACATGCCTTAACCCATTACCCCACATCTTGTTTTTAGTTTTGAAGACAGGTGACTACTTTAAGCAGATTGAAAGTAAAGAATTCTTTCTGCTTTACTTTCTGCCTGTTTTGCGCTATTACCTGATAGAGTAAAGAAATATTTCTTATGATACATATTCAGGGCTGTATAAATGGGAACTGACTCATTTTCTTCAGTGGAGGAATACCGTCATTCAATGCGTAAAACTCGTTCAAAGCGTAAAAATCATTCAATGTGTAAAAATGCATGTCGATGGAGTAAAAGGTTAACTCATTACCCCATAAATACGCCTTTTTACGCCTCTAATTTATTCATCAACTGAAGAAAATAGTTTTAATTTATATAGTCATGAATGTATATCATGTGAAATATTTCCTATTTCCAAGCAGAGGGTAGCTTAAAGCAGACTGAAAGTGAAGCAGAATGCACCTTAAGGTGCATTCTGCTTCACTTTCAACCTGCTTTAAGTGGTCACCTATCTTCAATATAAGAAATAGGCTATGGGGTAATGGGTTAATCAAATACTGTGAGGCAGAAAGGTTGAGGCAAGGTTCACTGTATGTCTGGAACTAACAGGTTTATATCTGTGAGGCCACAATAGTCTGTGGCAATAAATCACACAGAGAAAACCCTAATCAGTCATCAGGTCTGCCATATCTGTAACTGGGGGCAATCATTTTATCTTGATTAAATCAACCCTTTTAATTTTATACAGTGAGTATTTGCCACAGACTTGTTTATAGCCACTAGGAGAAAGCTTTTTTACTACAGTGACAATTGTATTAAAAGCTGCTTAGTCTCCAGTGGAATATAATCTAACAAAAACGTTAAAAAAATATCCTTGTACAGTTAAACTTCTGTTGACCTTTTGAACCCTAGTGACCCATCTACACGATGTTGCAAACAGTATACCTGTGAAGAGTACACTTGTCTGCATTAAGCAGTCACCTGCTATTTGAAATCTCAGTGCTCTTCAAAGAGTGATTGCTTAACACAAACACTATTAATATTTTCTTTGATACTATAACAGAGATGGGCTCTATATAAATAAAAACCTGAAACCAAACGCAGTTGATTATTTTATTTATTTACAGTTAAACCTCTTTATTAAATTGTGATAATTATTTGGTGTTAAGACTGCTTAAAGCAAAATGACAGTAAAACAGAAAAGCTATTTTACGCTGTCACATTGCTTTAATCTGTCCCGTCTTTTATACAATCAATTAGTCTTATTTTAAGTGGTCGTAATAGAGAGGTTTTACAGTATCTTAGGTGTTAACCCTCCAAAACATTGGCGTCATCTGCTTTAAACAATTGTTGTCTGGGTTTTTTCTCAAATTTTAATTTGACGTAAGTAATATTGAACTGAGTGTCATGTCAAACAACTTGGATCTTGATTCTTTAATTACACCGTGTCTGATTAGGATCCAAAATGTTTGCAAATAATCATTGTACTTGAGGCAAGGCAGTGGAGGGGTTAAAGCAAAAACAACAAAATGATTTATTAAGCCTTATAAAATGCTTTATTACCAGTAAAAATCCAAATATTTTAGCATTATCAGAATAAAATTGATTAACAAAGTAATTTCCATGTTCATAAACAAAAACAACATCAATATTTTAGTGAGCGTGAAACTCTTTATCTCACCATAAAAACACAAAATAATTTTACATTTGCAGAAAGCGCAGCCAATCTATTCAAACCATTAAAGCAAGCCAATTTATCCACACCATCAATTTAACATTCTAAATGAAAACAAACTTAATATGTTGTCCTGAAATATTTTTCTGTTTTGATTTGTTTAATGGTAGTTTTCCTGATTCTTATCATGTAATTTTTAATCCTTCTCCTGGTATAGACTCTTTTTTGAAATCAGTGATGACACAGATCAGACAGCTCCTTGAAGAGCTGTCTGATCTGGGTCATCACTGTTTTCTTAAAGCATCTGTTTAACATAGGTGTCACTAGATCATGCTTTGTACTAAATATCTTAAGATTCAGGCAAAAAGATCTTTGTCATTTTTTATCCAAGGATCATAATTTGACCTGTGACCCTTGATTGAGGACCTGTTGATGATGCTTTGTGCCAGATATCTAAGCTCAGGGTATAGTACTGCAGTTTCAGATGAGAAGATCTACTTTTTGCTCCTGTGACCTTCATAATTATGCACTGGACTGGAACAATTTGAAGAAATTTGAAACAGGATCATATCGTCGGTTACGTATATGCAATTCTTCAAAAAATGGATTTTTCCTTTTTTCGATTATGTATATTTTCCCGCTTCGAATGCGATAATATCGGTATTGATAACCAATAAAACGGATGAGATATAGTCACGTGAGCAAATCTCGTTTTTTGATTGGTTCCAATATTTGACCGGTCAAAAAGGTCGTATATGCAGTGAAAAATCGCCGGATACTGATGTTAAGGTTCTTGTAAAGTGTTTTTTGGTGCATTTTTAAAAGGTGATTGTTTGGTCATTTATGGAGCAATGTTGCATAGTTTCATTTTATGGAGCAATGTTGCATAATTTCATATCAAAATGTTCGTATTGAAATGAACAAGCTTATGAGATAGCTTACAATTTGAAAGGAAAACTGTGTATCTTGATTTTGAACAATATGTTTGGATTTGCACCAAAATGTGAAGCAAATTTTCTGTACTGAAATTCAACAAATCCTTCCTCTATCTTGAAGAATATGCTTTACATGAGGTAGTAGGACCACAATCCTGACGAAATCCACTCAAATAACAACAGAAGAAGTCATGGAATATTTGACAATTTTCAAGGACAACACTATTTTTCCATGGGGGACTACTTATTTTTTCCGAAGTATGGTGGGCAACACGAGCCTCTGTCAAGCATTATTACATGTATAAATATGCAGACTGTATTATTTTTATCGTCTTTTTTTAACTGAATTATACCTTGAGAATACACTGAGAATCGTTGTTGGGCTCTCGCGGGAGGATCTGCTTCTTTATAAGCCCATCCTCTTCCTAGAATTCTTCTATAACTGTGTTTTAACGCATGTTGCAAGATATATACATGATTATAATGACTTCATTGCGTATAACGATTACACAATTGCTATTCAAATCCCAGGTCTCTTTATGCGTCTAAGCTTACCAACGTGTTCCTTACTTTGCACATGCGCAGATCAAGTCTTCCACTGTAAACAGCGCTACATTCATTACCGCGAAGGCAAGAGAATCTCTCGCCACGGTCCGCTCGCCTCAATGCGCAAAAAGGAGGAGTGGCCGTGGAGAACGATATGTTTGAGAGAGACATAATGGGTGGTGGCAGCGCTATGGTCTGGGTTGGGAAAATGGGAACTCTGGAAATTGACTTGGTTATTATTCAATAAAATGCCAACGCTCAGCGTTACATCAATGTTTTACATAGCACAGTAATTCGATTCATGCAAAAGAAAGGAAGGACCTGGCATTTTCAGCTTGACAATACATGTATAAAGCATCACACGGCGCGTATCACCACACACTTTCTTGCTAAAAATACATTAACGTCCTGCCTTGGCCTGTTTTATCCTCGGACATGAGCCCCATAGAACACATATCGGATGTATTTGATAACAAGGTCGGGTCACATCATCAAATTTATACCATAATGACCTCCCAAGTGCATTTTGTTCGGAATGGCAACGTTTTTGAAACGTTACGTAAAATCAATGTGGGGGCGTATTCTGCTATGTATCCGTAAAATGGAGGGAACAGTGGTTACTAGTGCTTTTTTAACATCACTTTAAATGCGCATCAAGTAAATGTTTGTTTCCAGATGCTGTGTGGTCATTCTAATTATTAAGAATATTCCATTTCGACCCCTCTCAACTGAATTATTCATTAAACAGTATGCAATATTTGATTTTAATCCAATGAAGTACACAAACACATGACTATGACATTGAAGCTTCGATTACAAAAATAATTCATCCGGCATATAAATGTATCAACAAAATTTATTATTTTTAATTCTATATAAACTGAAGTGAGATCCGGTTGTTCATAATTCTCTGTGAAAAGTGTTGTAAACTTAAAATGACGTTTTTTTAATTCAAAAAATATTTTTAAGGTAAAATCTTTCTATATGTATATCCTCCATTTCTTAAAATAATTTTCAACATTGTATCATGTCACCACGGCTTCGTCGATGACCAAGCAATTTTTGAAAACCAATCTTTCGGTACATGTAAGGTTGACAATCGAGGAGACGCTTATTGGTAGGCTTACATAATTTTTAAACACTTCTTTTAAGAATAGATACCATAATACATGATAATAGTGTCTCCATATTGACCTGACGAGTGCTTTGTACAAAATTATGAAATAGCTTTTCGCAATGTAATCATACATTCTGATTATTAATGGTAATACACTGTTGGATTTGTTATCTTTTTCAGCTATATGACTGCTTACTTTTTAATCCTGTTAAAATATTACCCCTAAATCCCCCTTTTCACTAGAAGACTCAAAATTCAAACTATACTGGTAATATTGGTAGTCCCTTCCAAAGTGTATGGTTCTGTAATTTTTCACATTAAAACGCAACAGCCACTTTGACTAAGTGTAAGGCATCTAAGTCGTGCTGGATAATATCAATTTTAATGTCTTTGTTGTATAGTTTGGTACCATAAGCGAATAATTTCACAATACTGCGTATAACTTCAGGGGTAGGGCCCCCCCCCCCCCCCGGGTCATCTATTATAAACATATGAATAATATGGGTCCCAGGACACTTCCCTGGGGTACCCTACTTAAAATGTCTTTCCACGAAAAAGACCAGGGTCCTTTCACAGATACATATTGCCTACGTCCAGTAAAAAAGGTCACGTTTCCATGACAAAACTGGCCCTCTGATACCAAATATTGATACTTTGCGAGAAAACGTTAATGTACTATGCTCTCAAAAGCTTTGACAAAATCTAAATATACAATATATTTTCCCAAATTCTATCACCCTCAATGTAATGTGACTAATCATCTATGTATTCAATTAACTGTAAAACGCAGGATCCCCTAGAATGAAAACCAAATTGAGCATCAGATAAACTAATATATGATTGTTTCTGACTAAATTTCCAAATATCTGTGCCCTTATGATTGTTTTTAAATTCTTACAACTACTGAAAGTAAGGCTATCAGGGTGGTAGTTGCATAATTATACTTATGAACTATTACAGTATTTTAATGTGTGTGTATGTGTGAAATGCAGAAGCAGAATATACGTGAAAAATGTAGTAAGGAAAAAAAGGAATTGTGTGTCTCTGCCCAACGAAATCATCGGTTGTGTCCCTACTAGGACACCATAGAAAGCCTTGTCCAAATCGTGCAATAGTATATACATGAGAATCTAACCCTGTACCTGCCAAAGGCTTGAATAGTTTCACAACAATGTACGCTTTATATAATAGAGATCGCAATGCAAAGTGAAATATTAATCAACATTACAATAGCCGGAAAGATGTGGAATACTTGAATGGGTGTAAAAAGGTGATTTAAAGGGACAAACTCTTGATTTTCCTGAAACAAAGGTCAGCTGTACAGGGACGGAATTACTTTCCCGACAAGTAATCTGCTAAAGAATCGTGACATTAAAAGTTGAAAATATGGATATTAAAAAATGAGAAAATGCGGATTAATCGGAAAAGTCGAGGTGTTGGACAAATTACATATTTCTTTGACCTGGATATAATTGAACGGATATATTGTCTTACTGCAGTGATTCGGGTGAGTGACATTCCATCAATCATATTGCTTGTTCTTTTCTCTGTCCGCACGTATATAACAATTGTCAATCGGTTTTGTAGATTTGGAGTAAATGGACTTTAAATGTTGGCAAACTTCTACAAATTTGTAAAATGCAAATGGCTGCCCTTGAATCAAGCATGGAGTATTCTAAGGGCCAATTACAAGGGGATTTTCTGACTTTCGTAAGAAATTCTGTGTAGGAGTACCCAGTATGTAATGGGTTCTTTGTATGTATTCTACCAGATTTCCAAAAATACGTGCCATTAAGTGGTTTGATATATTCTGCTGAAGAGGCTATTTTCACTCCATGTTCGTTACTTTTGGATCTTCTGACATCACAAGTACGCTTATATTAATGAAAATTTAGGCATGCTCCTTTTCATTGACTAATTATTTATACTGTGTGCAAATATTTTTAGCCAATGTGGTATAGTTATTGAGTAATGCAACTTTTCAAATTTAGGGTCTCTCTTCGACTGTAAGTAGCAATTATCTCAACTATTTTGATGCACTATAATGCAACCATTTGAAAAATGCAACAAAGATGATACATTATTTTATTTTTTATTAACTGTAATTTAGCTGTTATTCAATATGTGACCGGTCAAAAAGGACATAATAATTATATGCAATGTAACAAGTGACATGAAAAACAGTTTTTTGTGTCTCCTGAAAAGTTGGAATTTGGCATATTCGTCGGATTTGAATGACATCGACGATATAAGGATCATTTCTAACCTATAACCCCATAAAAATGCCTATTCATGCCTTTATTTTTTCCTCCTTTTAAGGAACACATTTCCGTTTTATATAATTATAAATAATTACATTCCGTAAGAAACATTTTCTATATCCTAGTAGATGGTAGCTTAACCAGGCTGAAAGTAAAGCAGAATGTGCATTCTGCTTTACTTTCAACCTGCTTTAAGTGGTAACCTGTTTTCAAAACTAGAAACAGGATATGTGGTAATGGGTTAAGCAGTCACCTACCTTACAAAACAGAGCAAACAGCGTTTTTTTAATGGTCGTTCCACTGGCACTTTACTGTATTTTCTTTAGTTGTTTGTTTATGTAATACAGTCTTTACAGATAGAGGAAACCTTGTATATTGTTATTGATTGTTTTGGTCGGGCAAACTTTGGCAGCTATCCTGAAGTCTGATTATACAGGTTTCAGATGTATTACTATGATAACCATCAACCGTTTCTTTCACAAATCCTCCTATCACTTGCCGAGCTTGACACATGGCAATAACTGTGTCTCACCAAATGGCCTGTTTGGAAAAAGAAAACCCTAGACAAATATTCATAAATGCAATGATTAAACAGACAAATCAGCATCCTCCGATCAGCAACTGAGTCGAGATTATACAGTTACCAGACTGTTATTCACCACCTTTGAATACAGTTTTTTTGCGTTTCCAATAAGGCTTGAGGATGTGTTCATACTGGAGAATAACTCCAGAGAAACAAGAAATGTGTTTGTAAAACACGGAAGTCCCGAGGTATGCTTGACCATAATGCAAGCACTTTATTAGCCAATTTACAGTCCTAAAAATACATGCAAAAACTTGACCTAAGTCAGATGTCATCAGTATTTCAAAAAATAAAATCTTTATTTCTGCTTTAAACTCTATGCTGTCACTACTCATTAGAATCGTCTCGAAGAGATAATTCTAATGAGTAGTAATACTATAGAATTTGGTGCTAAAATGAGTAAAGAAATGTTGGATTTGTGCATTTTACTACCTCTTATCTAGATCCCTGTATCATGGTCAAAAGTCAAGGTCCAAGTATGAAGTAATTCCATTGACTAATAAGGACGGAAATTTCAAAAACTATATGCCCAATTTTCAGAAGCATAAAAACAACCTTAAAATGTCGCAAAAGGCCATATGCTTATAGGTGGTCAAATGACTTAGATTTCAAGGTGACCATTCTGAGTAAGATTCATTAAACTTGGGTTTCAAATTATCACACTAGTAAGACATGACGTCCAAGCTGCTGTTCTGAACCCTACGCATGCTGATGAATAAAAATGGCTGTGCCCATGATGAAATTGAGGCACTAGATCTCCAAAATAAGCTGTCTGTTTTCATTATATCCCGAATTAGTCTGCCACTTGCTATTAATACAATCTTAGAATGTGTTTTATTCTTAACTCTTTGCATGCTAGCTGTGGATATATCTGCCGCAGTGATTATCTTTGCAAACAGTTTGGATCCAGATGAGACGCGCGTAACGTGGCGTCTCATCAGAATCCAAACTGTTTTGACACTCTGACATTGTTTTTGAAAAGAAGTTTTGAAAATTCTCATTTTAGAACAGTAGCAGACGACAATGTACCCAGCATGCAAAGAGTTAAAGTGGTCATAATGGGGTGAGGCTACAGCATGTCATTTTGCTGGGGAATCAATTTCACGAAAAATACAACCTGACTACTTGTTTAACCTTTCACCTGTTTTCAACATACATGTAATTATATATCAAAAGCTTTTTGATCAGGTCCTGTACAGTTTTCATAAAATGAAATAGTCTGAAATTATTCTGCAATCGTTTCTCAGGAAAGTTTGTCTTATTTCATTAGCTTATTTAATAGTTCCGATCATAGATGTTCATAATGGGCACTTTTGTATCAACAGGAGAATGGGTTAATAACTTAATACTACAATGTGTTACAAAGCTCCAGATAAGGGGAGAATTTAAACAAGAGCCGTATACGGCCCTAAATCGCTCACCTGGAACCGTTGATGTAAATGTAACGTATCTTGAAAAGCTGAGAAATTATGAAAATAGGATTGTGTCAATTGCTGATTGGATGATGCTGAGTGTAAAATATCTAAGCTCAGGGTACTGTGGTTTCAGACAAGAAGATTTTTTAAGTTCTTATTGAAAAAATCTATTTTTAGCTCCTGTGACCTAGATATGCAAGGGACAAGAACCATTTGAACAATATTGTTAAAACACATCTAGAAGTTACACTATGCCAAATATCAAAGCTCTAGCTATATTAGTTTCAGAGAAGAAGAGGTTTGAAGATTTCACTATATATAACTCTATGTAAATTTGTGACCCCCGGGGCGGGGATCATTTTTTATCCCAGGGACATACTTTGAACAATCTTGATAGAGGACCTGTAGATGATGCTTTGTGCAAAATATCTAAGCTTGAGGAGCAGGGTACTGTGATATCAGAGAAGAAGATTTTTTAAATTTTTATTGAAATGATCTATTTTTAGCTCCTGTGACCTAGATATGCAACGGATCAAAAATATTTGAACAACTTTCAAAGAGGACTATATAAGAATCATCCCTGCCAATTTTGGTTAAAATCCATCCAATAGTTTAGGAGGAGATGTCGTTTAAAGAAATTGTTGACGACGGAAGACGAACGACGGACACAGGACGATCAAAATAGCTCACCTTGGCACTTTGTGCCAGGTGAGCTAAAAACTAAATTCTTTAATTCTGCATTAAAACCCTATGGTGTTACTACTCATTAGAATCGTCTCTTCGAGACGATTCTAATGAGTAGTAGCACCATAGGATTTCGCACTAAACTGACTGAGTTAGAAAATGTTAGATCCCTCTTATCACAAAGTATACAATGCTGTAGAAGTTCTCTGTAAATATGATCACGCTGTATAACCCATTATACTCTACAGTCTTCGCCCTAATCCACTTGCCCAAGCCCAGGGCAAGCGGTTTCCCATTCGGGGAAGTGATATCTGCAAAACAGGAGTTCTTGTCAGTTTCACCAAGGCAAGTGGTCTGCAAAAATTACTGCAAAGACTGATCTATATTAAAGGCTCAAAGAAACATCGTCAAATGTTTAATGCCAATAAAAGATGTTTCAGACAAGAAAGTGACCCAATATATCTTAATAACCCACATGATCTGGATCTAAACTAAACATAATCATATATAATTAGGTTGTCTGTGGTTGACATTAGGCTTGGACAGAGCTGAGAGAAGACTGTTGCAATGCAGAATTCCCAAGGCCTGTGATCTGTGTGTAAGTGATCTATTGGCTATAATATTGTACTGATGCTTATATTATAACACTTACAATGCCAATCTATGAAGTAAGACTACTCCATATTAATTTGAAAACATGATCAGTATATATGGTGATTTTCAGGAGTTGTTTCTTGACAAAATTTAAAATGATGACAAACAGTATCGACCCTGATCAGAGGGCTCCTGAAGGAGCCCTCTGATCAGGGTGTACACTGTTTGCAGTTCGGAAACATACATTGGTTTCCTGCATAGTAAAGGTTAATAGTATTTTCTACTACATAACTCAAAGGATTTATTTATTGGTACCCCAGACATTGTATAAGTCTGAGAGCTGAAATGGAATTAGATAAGGCCTGTGATCACAGGACCAGTAGAATGAATGCCCAGTGTCACACATTATGCATTCCTCGAGAAAACTTTCCATATCCAACAAGTTTAATATATAAATGCAGTGCTCAATTAACATTTTTTTAACACTTCGGTCTTGTATTGAAGACTGTTGCAAACAGTTTTGATCCAGATCAGGCCCCACTAAACATGGGACCTGATCTGGATCAAGGCTGTTTGTCATGCACCAAGATCCAGTGTCTGTAATAGACTGTGATCACAGAAGCGGAGGAATGAATACCCACTGTCACACATCGCTCATTCCTGGAAACATTTCAAATCAGATCGTATACAATGCAGTATGATTAATAGCCATTTTCTAAAATATTCAAGAAACACTTAATCCTACCAATAACCCCATATAGACTTTCAAATGGATTCTCCCATTGTTGGAAGTCAACAGTGACTGTGAGGGGATGTCCCAACAATATTTCAAAGCATGGCAAATGGTGTAGATTCTGATCAGGTTTCTTGGGGAGGTTTAAAAGTACAGAACTCTGCTACATATTATATGTTATATTGAATCATCACAGAATGAAGGAAATATGCTTACACACACAATTGGGAAACAAATTGTCTCCTTTGACCATAACCTATAAATGACCTTGACCTTTGTCTAACTGACATGGTTCAGCTTAACCACTTGATGGAAGAAAATAAGAAAGTTGCTTAAAGGTACTTTGAAGTTTTGGACATGGAGGAAAGGGTTAATGTATGGTTTCAGTAAGAAATACCTGCTGGAGATTAAAAAGTTGCAGAAACACAATGCAAATATATATTCAAATATACTGATTATAGTAGCCTCTTTTATCCATTACCCAATAGACTTTACCTGTTACACCTTTTTAAGCATTTAATTTCTCCTCCACAGAAAATATTTTCATTTTATAGTCATGCATCAAAAGAAAAAGTTTCTATATTCTAGCAGATGGTAGCTCAAATCAGGCTGAAAGTAAAGCAGTATGTGCCTAAAAGAGCATTCCACTTTACTTTCAACCTGTCTTAATATTTAAATATTCATCTATCTTCAAAACTAGAAAAACAGGCCAATGGGGTAAAGGGTTGAAGATACTACTGCAAGGTGTAGACTGTCTTGTGCGACTCTGGCTCACCCAAGACCCACACAGCACAAATCAGTTATGCAAACTGTATTAGCTTCATAATGTTAAGGAAGGCAGTCACGGTACTATTGTCTTGTAGACAAACCCACAAAATATAAGCAATTCAACTTTCTCCGGCTGAATTAACATGCTAGGATTCAATGTGTTAATATATTTCACACCAACAAGTCTCTTACATCAATGGATAAGTTTTGTATCAAATAAATATTGTCCTTTTGTGTTAAGCTGTTTTTGAAAACTGCTATTGGTGACAACTTATTGTCCTTGCCAGTGACACATTTCTAAGCTACTGTCTTATCTGGTAGACCTATGCATCTGATAGGAGTTTTATCAAGTACTAAACCAAATTTGCAGAAACACCTCAAGAGGAAAAAGCTACACATACAAATTTTCCAAGATACAGTAAAACAGGTGTTAACTTATTACTCATTCAGAAGCATGGCGAACTCTAAAGATGCATGTCTGTTTAATGCAGGATAAAATAATGCAAAAAGCTTCTATAGAAGCTCTCTTCATTATTTGTATCCTGCAATTAAGCAAGCACCTGCACTTAAGACAAACATTTAACATTCTATTGAATTTCAGGTTAGTGTAAGGTTGGCTGTATATGCAAATATAGGGAAGGACATGTCTGTCATATAAAAGCTGTCAGGAATATTAATGAACAGAACGCTACATAACAGTTAACTCTTCATTTAGGGAGGTGGAAAATGTATGTTTTAGAAATAGAGGAATCATGACATAGTCTTACTGGCTGATCCATCTCCATGGCAATGGAAGAAAGCAAATATATCACCACTTTGAGACTTTTGAGTTCCTTTGAGACACAAAACAAATAAGCTACATTTAGGCAACCATGGAAAAACACAAGTACTTAAATCCTTCTTGTGCTATTATTAAATGTTGTGGAAGATTTATGAACTGTTGGTTTAGATCCAGATGAGATGCCAGGTAATGCTGCATCTATTATGCTGGACATTTAGATTGCACTTAAAATCCATATAGCATTAAAAAGTAAGTTAAGAAATGAATGTTTTCCTGGATTCATGAGGTACTGCAACTTTAAGCTTCACAAGCAAAGTATGTGCGGTCCCGAAGGGTTTAAATTTTTTGTTAAACTTGGCTTATGGGTGCCATGCGGTACATAACGGAAAGTTGTCGTTTATTTCTTATAATTTTATTTTTTCTAATGTTTACAAAATTTGTGAATAAACAGTTCATACCAGAAGCCAGCTGAGGATCGTTAAGTTCTACCAGGGCTCCATATAATGGGAATATTTCAAAATCTAAAACCTTTGTTTCTGCATTAAACCCTATGGTGTCACTACTCATTAGAATCGTCTCTTCGAGACGATTCTAATGAGTAGTAACACCATAGGATTTGGTGCTGAAATTAGCGAGAAAATGATGGAATTGACCAGTTTACTCCCTCTTATCTGGAATCCTGTTCTATTTCTCTTCCCTCAGATCATAATGTTTAAAAAGTAAAAAACTTCAGTTTACAGAGATTATGTACAATAAAAAGGTTTTTACAATATTCATTTATACATGCAAAGTAAAACTGTAATGTAATATGCCTGGCTATATAATCTCTCATGCCATTCTATTTAAGACATTCTGACAAATAGGTGCAGCTTGTGGGACTTTTTCAGAACTGCAAATTTCGTGCTTTGAAAATATATTCATGAATATTTGTTCCAATTGACAGGGCTTCAGATAAGAGGGAGTAAACTAAACAAATCCAACATTTTCTCACTTATGTAAGCACCAAATCCTATGATGTTACTACTCATTAGAATCGTCTCAAAAGGACGATTCTAATAAGCAGTAACACCGTAGGGTTTAATCCAGAAATAAAGATTTTAGTTTTTGAAATACTCCCCTTATCTAGAACCCTGCAATTGATGTCCTGAAAGTGATGTCATATATTTATTATGTGTTCTGGAATAAGGTTGAATTACAAAACAAAACTGGGAAATAAATAACAAAACTATTTGTATTGACTGAACATTTTAAAGACGTATCCGGGAGTTGTTACTGCGCATCCCAAACGCGCATGTCCTTTCCGCTCTTTTCTGTATTTTCCTATCGCGGGTGTAATTATTTACGATCACAACAGCGTCTAGATCATCCGATTTCGCGAATACAATATTTACTCAACTATCGTTATATATCGTTAAAAAAACTTTTAAAGATCCTGGGGATATGAAGAGACGCAAATCAGGATCATTTGTGACAAAAAAGTGCTCGAAATCTCTGGAAAACATTAGTTTTTTCACCAGGAACTCGCCGACTCGAGACAGCGTTAATAATCATAATGTGACAGGGAGTGAATTTAGTTTTGACATTGACTCGGAGTCGGATGCAGGGACAGAATGCCCCTTCCTGTGATAGTCTTTTTGAGATCGATAGTCGGGCCTAGACTCCGGGCGACTTTTTCCAGTCGGCCTGAGTCCGGACGACTTTGACACCAGCCGGCCATGACGGGCGTGTTTTGCCGCACTGCGGTGCTTTTGTTATGATATTTTATCTTATGAATGGTTATGTTAACTCACTGCCCACATTGAATAATGATTGTAGATGTGTTTATTGGTGGGTCTACTTTTTGTCCAGAGTATATTTCCTTGGTCACATCAGCTATCGATAACAAATTAGGTGTGTGAGTTCATCTTTGGATGGCGAAGTGTCGCATACCATTTTCAGGTCACTGTGACCTTGACCTTTGACCTTGATTTTACAAAAAGCTTGTTCTGAGCATATATCCTATATCTTACCAGTTACCTATTCCAAATTCAGTGTTTGAGTATGGATACTTCCTACATTCTGAACTGAAATATTTGAACATGTATTACCTCCCTTTGATGTATGAATATGCATGCAGCTCTATGTAGCTTTATTCATTTATCATATAGCTTTAATGGGTTTTAAGCCAAAGAAAATATGTGTGAAAATCAACATAAAGTTGTGAATAAAGAATTAATGAATTATGCACCATCAGCATCATATTTAGGGGGGAGGGGGCATTTCATTTTTCACTCCGACTTGAGATGAAGACAACACTGCATTTTTCAGCAGAACTTTCTAAAGTTCATAATATATGTCACAATGCAAGACATTTATGTATAGCTGTGGGTATCATTGTATAAAGTATAACATTTAGACAATTTAAAAAAAAGTTGTTAAAAAAGTGCATATTCACTGATAAAGGGAGGTAATAAAATTGAACATATCTCTGAAACGAGCAAGGCGAGGTACTGTTTTCTCATTGGTTCTATATTTGTTATATAATTATCTACTGTTATAGAAAAAAATAGGAAATTCTCTGCGCTAGAATTTTTTATTTTTGCAAAAAGGCTCGATTTTTTTACGATTTTCGAGTTCATTTTGCACATATTAAATGCGTAAAATCTATATAATGCCACTCAAATCTAATTATTTTACATTCATTTGTAACACTATTCCATATACATGTAATTAATTAAAATTGGACTTGAAGTATCGATATTTGTGTGTTTGATGAACTTTCTTCTTATGAGGCCTAATTTCGGAAAATTTGAATATAGTACTTCTAAAAAAGCGTAAATTATACAAAAAGTAGCGAGGCGACCTATGTTTTTGAAGACTGTTTTTACTTTCATTTATATCAATTTACTTATATGCAAAGTTTAAAAAAATTCTCCGCGCTAGAAAAAACTCCCAGATACGTCTTTAATTGATGATATGTTTTAGCTATGGACCGCTATCAATTCAATTTATACTTGATTTTACACTTTTATTGTTGATGCAAAAACAAAATGGTCCAAAAAGTCTAAGAATGGTGAATTACGACAATATTAGGTTTTTGTCAAAAATTCCTTGAAGTCCTTTTAAAAAGAATTAAAGAATGAAGAAACAGAGCAGTGCTGTCATATACAGTTGCATCTTAAATCCCTGAATTATTGAGTCTAGTCCATATCTGACTATTTAAGATTGATTTGGACAATACATTGCAAAATGACAAACAGTGGAGTTCTCTGATCTCGGTCCAAACTATTTTCATGATATAGGGATAAGTGTTCTCTTTACAGGTGCACTAGTCTATTTGGAAATGACAAGTATACTTGTTGCTAGGGTTAATTGTTTTAATCCAGTCCAACAATAGTACAACATGTTTAAAGCTGCTACTCAGAACAAAGAGTTTATATAATATATTGGCAGTCTTATGTAGAGGTCACAACTTTATGCAAAACAAAAACAAGATTGCCTCCAGCCCAAGATATACCAGTCAATGGATATATAACTTCACCAAAATGCCACAATTTACGAACATTACCAATATATTTAGTAACCAAGTATTCTAATATTAAGTATGATGAAAATTGGTCAAAAAAAATTGTTTAAGTTATTGCATAAACAAATTGAACAGACAATACCGTACCATAAATGATCTGGTTTCCTACAGGTCTATAATAATGAAGAAAGGTCCAATTAAAACTTTCTTTATTCAAGATCGGTCTATAGAAATTGTAGTGTTTCTTAAATGAGTGGCCTTAGACTGTACAAAGGTTCTACTGTTATTGTCCTACAGCCTCTCTGATCAAAGGTCATCTCGTAAACAACATTAACATGGGAAAACAATGTCTTGTTGATGTTAACTGCCAATTTTGGAGGTCAGCGCTGTACATTCTACAAAAATCTCTATTATAGCAAATAAAATGATTGACTGAATTCCAATACTGTCCTGACGTCCAGTCTTGCCAAGAACACACGATATGCCATAAACATTATAGGCAAAGGTCCATGCCTGTCAGGATGCGGAGGTCCGGCCATTAACAGTTTTCATGCTTATTAGTTACAATGTATGGTTACAATGTATGGTTTCAGGCCTCAAATCAATAACAGTATTGAGCTTAGCGAAGGGTACCAGTTTCGTCGAAAAACAAATAGATATTCAAGGATTTCATACAAATCACAAATGCAGTAAGGGTAGATTTCTTGTTACTTATACTACTAAATTTGTGTTAATTGACAATTAAACAAAGATAAAATGAAAGTATTTTAGAAAGATGTAGTTAAATGCAATACAAAAGAAATGCAGAAAGCTCCAATATGAGCTTTATGCAGTTCTTTTGTCCTGCAATAACTCTTTGCATGCTGAGTAATTTTTTTGTTTGCAACAGTAAATGTCGTTTACTACTGTTCTAAAAATAGAATTTTCAAAATTTGTTTTCAAAACAGAGTCACAGTGTCAAACAGTTTGGAGCCTGATGAGATGCCGCGTTACGCGGCGTCTCATCAGGATCCAAATTGTTTGCAAAGGTAAACACTGTGGGACATATCCGCCGCTAAAGCTTGCAAAGAGTTAAGCCTTCACATCACTGTTTTACAGATATTAAAGCTTCTTCATCCAGTGGACAAGTTTGCCTGTTGTTTGTCCTGCAATAACTCTTTGCATGCTGAGTAATTTTTTTGTTTGCAACAGTAAATGTCGTTTACTACTGTTCTAAAAATAGAATTTTCAAAATTTGTTTTCAAAACAGAGTCACAGTGTCAAACAGTTTGGAGCCTGATGAGATGCCGCGTTACGCGGCGTCTCATCAGGATCCAAATTGTTTGCAAAGGTAAACACTGTGGGACATATCCGCCGCTAAAGCTTGCAAAGAGTTAAGCCTTCACATCACTGTTTTACAGATATTAAAGCTTCTTCATCCAGTGGACAAGTTTGCCTGTTGTTGTAACGGCTGTATCTCTAAAACAAAGGCGTCTCTGAATACCTTTGCCACTTAGATTATTCATCAATTAGACAGAAGCTACCAGCATGCTAACCCTCATGGAAACATGCAAAACAAGGATACTCCTGTTCTGTAAAGAAACAAATTGTAAAACAAACATCAAACAAAGTCAAAAGAATAATGTCTCCAGATTGAAATTCAGAAAACGATAACTTGTTTGGGGATCGTGTCGGTCTTTTGAATATTTAAATAGAAAGAAACACAACAAAGCAATTAATTCAGGTTTCCAACAATTAATTGACAACGGACAGCGAGCTACTGTGCAGTTTTCATTAAAATACAAACTCCACTGTGGTGCCACAAAAACGCTCTTTACAACAAGTTTGTTAGTTGTTGTTTTTTACACAACTCAGATATTGCAAGCCCTTTACTTGGATTTTGTTTGACTTTTATAACTTACATCACTAAGCTCCTCACCGCTGTGAGTTCGAATCCCAGTAGGGTCATTCGGATTTTTCATGTGGGGAAGCCTTCCAGCTGGCTTGCTGAAGGTCGGTGGTTCTACCCAGTTGCCGATTTGTGCCTGAAACAGTGCATAAAAGGCTCCTGGGGTCTTCCTCCACCTGTCATTAACTGGACGTCGCGATATGACTGAAATACTGTTGAAAGCAGCGTAAAATCAAAACAAATCAAATCAATTGACTTTTATTATATAGGATAAATAATGATTGAATAACCCATAATATTTACATTCACCTTGTAAAGTCTTTATGTAATCCTATTAAAAAATATGCAGTCATCTGCCGATGAACCATCACTTTGAATCTGGATTTAGCCAGTTCGGATTTCGCCCGTGCTATTCGTGGACTTCTTCAAATAGACTACATCGGGCACTTAACACTAAGGTCCCATTGGTCGACGGTCATATGACACTAGCGGAGTGATACAGACCCATAGGTCGTTGCTATGTGTGTAAATGGGTTAAGAAAACAACCGCGACCTGTAATTTTAGAATGTGCTTTGGCAATAGATATTCAAGTTGCACTGTTATTTGTTTGCCTTGTAAGTCTTTTCCATTCACAGAGAGAAAGTTTACTGGAAAAAATCCTGAATTTTTAATACAGTTAGAGTACATGTAGATGGGACTACTTTCTCACCATATTTAGAAACTGGAATGGCTATTACATCGACATTACATCTATCAAACCTCTTTGACCAGTATATGATAAATTCTTATACAGAAAAACAAATCTGGCCAATAAACACATTAAATTGACAAGACAGAAAATATAAATATAAATATAAGGAATAAACAACATCTCTTTGCCGCTCATGACGGTATGACTACATTAGCTTCGGGGAGTAAATTTAACGAAAACGCCCTTTGGGCGTTTACGCAATTTACCCCCTGCGAAGCTAATGTAGTCATACCGTCATGAACGTCAAAAATATGTTGTTTATTCCTATAATGATCTAAGCAGCAATACTGGCTTTTCTCTCTTGAAATAAATCTCAGTTAATTTGCATATTACTTAACACTTTGCTACATAGCGTTTACAACAGGTTCTTGATTAATCCTTTCCTCCCTGAAACCTCGAATGGACAATTCTAGTTTTCAATTTAGTCCAGTTCATTTTTATTTTTTTTTAAGGGTGATTTTTACAATATATGTCAAAATGACAAACAGTATAGGCCCTGATCAGAGGGCTCCTCAAGGAGCCCTCTGATCAGGTTCTACGCAGTTTGAATAGGACAAGTGTACTCTACACAGGTACGCTGTTTGCAAATGACGCAAATATGCTTGACTAGGGTTCAGAGAGTTAACAGACCATTAGTAATGATTACCCAATAAATACATATTTTTACACTTTTAATTTATTCTTCCACTTAAGATATATTATAATATAGTCATGAATTATGATGCACCATAAAAAGTAAATTCTCTATCCTAGCAGGTAACAAGTAGCTTAAAGTAGGCTGAAAGTAAAGCAGAATTTCAACCTGCTTAACGTGATCACCTGTCTTCAAAACTAGAAACAGGTCATTGGGTTAAAGTATGCTGAGAGTAAAGCAGAAAGCCCCTTAGAAAGTTTTCTGCTTTTCAATTGAGCCTGCTTTAAAGCAGCCACATGTCAGAAAGTAGAAAATTGAGTACTACTGCTTTTTATAAGGGATAATTAGAAGCAGGACACTATAGCACTATGAAGGTTAAAGGCATGAATAGGCAAAGGAAGAGTTTAAAGTAAGATCTTGACCTCAACCCTAGTTCCAGCGTCCTGGAGAGAGGTGTCGTCCTTGGGTGCTTATCATTATGTATGAAAAAGGTTAATAATTCCTTAAAGATATCAATGTCCTTTAAAGAATGAATTTGCTTTGATTTAGACCAACAAATTCAGTTGGATGTCCTACATATACAATTCTCTTGCACACACAACGAAGGCTTTGGGATGAAAAGAAAATTGTGCAAGTACCACGCACAAACATAAATCACAGAGCCAAGTCAAAATATCTACGATCCATCAAAGCAGATTATTGGTTAACAAAATTTATCTGTCACACAAGCATGACAGGATACAATCTCTTTATTACGTTTTAGTCTTATCTCCTGGATGTATTGGTCCTGGTAGGCCTTGAGCATGCTATATAGGAATATAGAAGATATATAATAAATACTAATTATAACAGCAGGGCTCCAGATAAGAGGGACAGTACACTGAACAAATCTAACATTTGTCACTCATTTCAGCACCAAATCCTATGGTGTTACTACTCATTAGAATCGTCTCAATGAGACGATTCTAATGAGTAGTGACACCATAGGGTTTAATGCAGAAATAAAGATTTAATTTTTTGAAATACTCCCCTTATTTAACATCCTTATGTCTCCTCCAAATCCTCAAAGAGATGATTCTAATGAGTAGTCACAATGTACGATTGGTTGGGCAATAACGGAGAAAATATTGGAAATGTTCAGCTTACTGACTCTTATTTTTACAGAACACATCCAGCATCATCTTCAAATTTCAAAGTTTCTAACTTTAAAATATTAACTCTCTGATATGGGTCTACACTTTTTCAAATGATATATCGACTCATTTTCCTCATAGCAAAGAGACCACTCAATAAAACACTAATTGGTAGTCCTATATAAATACAGTTGGTTGTTTGATGCAAAATATAAAATATTGCAGAAAACTCATACAGGAACTTTCTGCATTATTTTTATCCTGCATTAAACAGTCATCTGCCTTTAGAGATAATTGCCACACTACTTCATTTAGTGGTTACTTAATACAACATTGACTGTATTTATAAATCTCATTTCATTCATACTTTTGAATTTCCAATCTTAGTACCAATTACCTTATAGGCCTTTGGTTGAAAAGCTGTACATGTATATCTATCTGCAAATTAAACTTTAAGTACCCTGCAACTGCATTAAATTTTCTACAGTAATGATAATTGTTATATATGTATCTTACTGATTTCTCAAGACAATATATTAAGAAACATTAAATTAATGCATATAATTTATTTTACTATTGGCACATCACAAGGACATTTTCCCCAAGAAATAAAGCACTCGATCATGCCAGACAGGTCCTATAACATCCTGATCAGACAGTTCCTGAAGGAGTTATCTGATCTAGGTCTACACTGTTTTCAAAAAGCTTCAATATACATGTTTGTACATTATTAACAGGAGAAGAGTTAAGATTGCAGTATAGCTATATAATTATATAAGGGCTCCAGAATGATAAGAGGGGGGAAACTGAACAAATCCAACATTTTCTCACTACATGTAATTGCAGCACCAAATCCTATGGTGTTACTACTCATTAGAATCGTCTCAAAGAGACAATTCTAATGAGTAGTGACACCATAGGGTTTAATGCAGAAATAAAGATTTTAGGTTTTGAAATACTACCCTCATCTGGATCCCTGGCTAATTATAATTTCACCAAGAAACTTTTAAATATCTGAAGCTTATTATGTGCCCATGATTGCTTTTATCATAAAATGTCTTATAAACTAGCCTATTAAATTCTTCTATGTATAGTATTTACTAATACATTTAACAAACCTTAGCGATAATTACAGGGAACAAACAAGATTTATAGCAATTAAACATGAATAATGCATTCTTAACAAGTTTAATAAGTAGTACAAAGTATCATAAGTTTGAGCCGAAATTACTCAGAGTTGCATGGGAAAACTTACATATTAGAATTCCACTCCATAAAACATACCCCTAAATCTATATATCTAAAATTAATCACTTCCTACCTTGGCATGTCAGTGCACTGGCATTTTGAAACAGTTTGGATCCGTAATCAGACATTGAATAACTGACTCAAAAATTAAAATTTGCTTACTTTGAACTTACCATATATCAAAGTTAAAATGTTTTAAGCAACTTGGGTGAAATCTACGGTGGGGAGATATTCTTGTGTTTCTTTTTAGCTTAACTCAATAAAAATGTACCCCATATCCTAAGTTTTGAAGATAGGTGACCACTTACAAACCCAACATAATTATTATGAGGTCATCGTGGCAACTATGTAAAGCTCACAGCAAGCGGGCTCAAAAAAAATGTATGTACTCCAAATTGGGAAATAAAAGGTTCTGAAAATATTGACATATGATTTAAACATTAATGTAAAACAATTAAACCTAGATAATAACATTTTTTGAAAATGTTGAAATTATTTTAACCCTGTATACTCCATAGTACGCCTTTTTAGGCATTTAATTTATTCCTCCATTGAAGAAAATAATTATATTTTATACAGTATTGAATGTGCAACATCAGAAATATTTCCTAATTCCTTATTCTGAAGGAATACGCTGCAGAGTAACTTACACATTTTACACAATGGTTATGGAATCAACATAGAACATTAATCACAGAAGACAAACTAGCCACAAATGCAATGCAATAGCATGTATGAAATAACATTGTCTGAACAATGTTAACACCTCTTAGACAAAGTTGCTTTAACACTGTTTTAGCAAAAATAACCTTTTCCTCAAGTGAAATAAAAAATCTCTTTAAATCCCGACACAGTCTACAAGTAGACCCCTACATCATTCTCAGAATAGTCTGGTGACACCTTGGGGTCTTCCACATATTTTCATTTTACTTCTAGAAATTCCATCCTGCATATTACATCACTCATTAACAGTAGAAAAGTCTAAAACTGGAGCCAATTAAACATCTTACTATCCATTATCTATCAAATTAGGGCGGTGTACATCAATATGGTCTGAGGTGGGTCCCTATATACTGCATCATTCTCCATTTATATACCAGTATCTATATAGCCTTCAATGCTTAACAAATTACTCCATTGGCCTGTTCTTCGTTTTGAAGACAGGTGACCACTTAAAACAGGTTCAAAGTAAAGCAGAATACACCTTAAAAAGAAGATCATTTTTAAAAACAGCTAAGACCCAGATCAGAACCTCCTTTAGGGTCTAATCTGGGTCTACACTTTTTTCTTACATGGGCTGTCTGGTATTAAAAGGCTTGTTTTCCGCCGATTCTATAGCCACTTTTGGGCTGTGTTTCCAATGGCAAAAAGTATCTTTTTTCCCCAATTAATTGTTAGCAAAAAATCCCAAATACCAGAAAAAATGTCCTAACCTATTGATCTTTGTAAAGCACTGGGCACAAATCATGGATTAGACTTATCAGGAACACTTTACTTAATAGCTGTATATAGGTTCCAGGTCAAATAAATCGAAACAATCAGTGATTATAGTCAAATAACTTAATAGAATTTTTTACCTACAAATTTCCCAATTTTTAGTGATTTGTCGCGAAAATTCTCAATTCTAGGGTTATCAGTCATTTCCCGAGAATTATGAAAAAAGCCCTGTTAACCCTTTATCCAATAGCCTGTTTCTAATTATGAAGACAGGTGACCACTTAAAGCAGGTTGAAAGTAAAGCAGAATGTGCCTTGAAGGCACATTCTGCTTTACTTTCAGCCTGCTATAAGCTATCACCTGCTAGGATTATAGACAATATTTCTTATGGTAATATGTTTATGGCTGTAAAAATTTGAATCATTTTCTTCTAAGGGGGAAAAAATTAAATGCAGCGAAAGGCGCTTCTATTAGGAAAAGGGTTAATATGAATCTGGCCACTTTCCTGGGTAATGTTTTCCTTATTTGCCAATATCATAGTTTAGATGATATATGTTCATAATGGAAAAGGTTTTACATATATGAAATGTCAGCAGGAGAAGGCGTTAAAAGATTTTGTCATAGAAATTAACATCTGCAAAATATATTGACTTACAAGTCATTTACCTTTCCATTTCTTACCACACATCTGGCAAAGGTGTGTGTTAATCTTATTCTCTACCTGATTAATGCAGCAGTACATGGAAGAAAGCAACTCATTTAACAATCTAACACCACCAGGCACTGAGTCGGTCTCAGGAGAGTCTGTATCCCTGGCAAAATTCATTTACCGCCACTGTAGCTTCAGACTTCAGCGATATCATCTCTCCCCCTGCACTCCCAAGCACTCGATAAATACTTGTGTGTGCAGATTTAGTGGGAGATAATGAGTTTTTCTATTTGCATGCTGTTTAACCCTTGTGGTGCTCAAACCAGATATATCCATCCTTTGCAAACAGTGTAGACACTGATCAGAGGACTCCTTTAGGAGCCCTCTGATCAGCGTGTACACTGTTTGTCATTCTTTTAAATACTTTGGTGACAAAATCCTTGCGAGTCAATATGAACTAGTCATTTGTTAGAAATTGGAAAGTAAGCACAGTAAGGGTTAAGAGAAAGCAGTTGTTACAATTTACAACTAGTTGTTCTCTGGATAATATTGTTCTCTGGATTATAATGACAACAATATCAAGTTATCAACCACCAACAGCCTGATACCAAATTAGTATCAAACCAAGGAAAAATGAAATCTTGAGACATAAGAGTTTTTGTTTCAAATATATTAAAATCCTGATGTCTCCACCAAACCATTTGTTGTGACTGCTCATTAGAATTTACTGCTTGACAGTACCAGAGCTCCATATATAGGGGATATTTCAAATATTAATTTTCTTATTGGTCCACCAAACCCACAAATTAGAATTGTCTTAAATGGATGATTCTAATGACTGGTCACAACATAGAGCTTATTAGAATTAGAATTCTAATAAGTGTTATCAAGACAATTCTAATGAATGATCACAACACAGAGCTTTGTGGGGACATTATAGATTGGAATTATAATAAGTGGTAACAAAACAATGCTAATATTATATAATTATAATGGTCACAGCATAAGAGCTTAGTGGGGACATAAATTAGAGTTCTACTAAATGGTAACAAGAAAATTATAATGAATGGTCACAATACAGAGCTTAGTGGAGACATACATTAGAGTTCAAAAAGTGGTAACAAGACAATTCTAATGAATGATCAAGACAAAGAGCTTTGTGGGGGTATAGATTGGAATTCTAATAAGTGGTAACAAGAAAATTCTAATATTATATAATTATTATGGTCACAACATAAGAGCTTAGTGGGGACATAAATTAGAGTTCTACTAAGTGGTAACAAGACATTAATTCTAATGAATGGTCACAATACAGAGCTTTGTGGAGACATACATTAGAGTTCAAAAAGTGATAACAAGACAATTCTAATGAATGATCAAGACAAAGAGCTTTGTGGGGACATACATTAGAATTCAAATAAGTGTTAACAAGACGATTCTAATGAATGGTCACAACATATCATTTTGAGAAGAAATATTGGAGAATATTTCGAAATGTTCAGTTTGTACCCACTCTTATGGGTAAAATGAGGGTGAGGAAGCAGATAGCTTATTACAGAACTTTCTGCTTTACTTCCAGCCCCCTTTAAGCACTCACCTGTCAGAATGCAGTAGAAATGACATTTTTAACAGAATGTGATATAAGCATAAAAAGGTGTCTCTTTGAGGAATAAGTAAATATATGCTAAAACGTATTTCTGTGGGGAGGAGGGGTTATAACCCTTTCCCCATTAGAAATAAATACGAAAGACTCAAGCAGGAAACGCAACACAAACAATACACCCACCTCTCAAGCAGAACACACACACAGTCATACCATAACAAACACACACACACACACACGCACAATCTCATTCCTTCATCTACACACTAAATAGAAAACAACACGCAAGACAAACATAAAGCAAAGTGAATATAGGAGCCCGCCTTGGCACGGTCAGCAGCAATCAATAATTAATTATAAATTAACCATTAACTACCACTGGGGGGTTAAACCTGGGTTTAGGGGCGCCCAACCTCACTCTTATCTCCTATATTCACCTATTAAGAAGAACAGTGTACATAAAATATAAACCCTATATATATTCCACAACCTTACAATCAAAAAGACCTCCAACACAGTAAGTAAATATATGTAAAACATCTAACAAAATTCTATGCCCTTTTAGCACATTTAATTTATTTCTCCACTGAGGAAAATAGCTCAAATAGATACAGTCAAGAATTATTCACCATTAGAAATATTTTCAGTATTCTAGCAGATAACATCTTAAAGCAGGCTGAAAGTAAAGCAGAATGTGCCTTATACATGATAAACTGGAGATGGTTTTTTTCAGTGGAGGAATAAATTTAATACGCTAAAAGATGTTTCCACGGGGGAGGAGGGGTTAAGCAGTAGTTGGATGTCTAAACAACTTTAAATTCAGATGAGAGAGCTTCACAACTTTTGCACACTGACATTGAGACAAAAATAGGCCTGGAAAATTACACTACTGTAAGAAGTTATTTTATTTTGATAGACATTTTGCCAGTGTTTTGTCTCTATTTGAACAATTTCAATTTCACAAGAATCATAAAACCTCTGTGTGACGTAGATTTACAACTGTTCAATTATCCTGGTTTCTCATATTACCTGAGAAGAATCATTTCAAGTCTGTCAATGTGCCGAACACAAGGCGAAGTCTCAAAGCTTCACATAATACAGGGCTGCCATAAGTTGACATGAAAAATCCTAAGATTTCCAAAGTTGCATTTCTCAAGTGCGATTTTACGAATCGTACCTTTATCCCATAGCCTGTTTCTTGTTTTATTGACAAGCGACTTCTTAAAGCAGGCGCATTCTGCTTCACTTTCAGACTGCTTTAAGCTACCATGTACTGGAAAAAAATCCAGAGATTTAGGAAAAATCCGGAGAAATGGCAGCCCTGATAATAACACTTTTCTAAATAGACAAAAGTGCAAATATCAGATGGCAAGCTGAGTTAACTCTTTTAACACTAAGGTTACTCCTATTGGCTATTGGGTTCCCTTGTGGATCTTTTTAATTACCAAAACATAAACCAGTCTACTTGGAATTCTGGGTAGTTTTGTAGATACTTCTCTAGTTGAGCAATCAGTGTAGCCTCCTGGTCAGAGGGACTCTGATCTGAGCCTACACTGTTTGCAAATACAATCATTATAATCTAAACAGGTCAATGATGTTGAAAGAGTCAAAGGCAGATTATTGCTGCAAGCTTAGCTTAGCTTCCTTTAGGAGCTTTCTCCTTTACTTTCAACCTGCTTTAACCGTTTCCTCCCTGAAACTTCAAATGGACTATTCCATATTTTAACTCAAGACTAGTTCATTTCTAACATTATTGCTGTTTTGTCAATGTTTTGCAATAATACAAACAGAGCAGATCCTGAAACTTTATATAGTCAATCTTCAATATCTCGAACTCGTTTGACTCAAACTATCCAATAGTTCCACATATGAACTGCATTTTTTCATGCTCTGTTAAGTCGAACATACCGATATTTTAAAGTTAAAACGTGGCCTAACCACATTTTAACTTTGAAATACGGGTATGTTCAACAAAACCGACTTCGAGATATCGAAGTTCGACTATAGTTTCATTATTTTCTAGAAATAATTTGATTTTAACTGTACTGCAATTTAAAAAAGGACAGTACACACTGTCATCACCATCTTGTCTACAAATTGAAACCATTTTGCAGCCATAAATCATCCAAATTTATGGAAATGCTAGAAAGTGTGAGAAGCAATCTCCATACATTAAAGCACCAAGTTTTAACCCAGCTTTAAACATTTGTTGTCTGTTTTTGTTTCTGAAATTTAATTTTTGGTATTTTGACTTAAGAATTATAAATTTGAGTGTCAAACAGTTTGGATCCTGATCAGATGCCGCATTACGTGGCGTCTGATCAGGATCTAAACAGTTTGCAAATAACCATTGTACTCGGGTAAGGCAGTGAAGGGGTTAACCTGTATAAATTCACTATAAACTGAAATGGTAGGTGTCAGATTGCCCTCTGGCCTTTTGTAGCGACAAGAGCCTGAATAACCAGTCAAATCTGTGTTCAGTGATTTTTTAACCCATTACCCCATAAAAATGTCTTTTTACGGCTTTAAATTTTATTATATGCCTTCGAGTGATATCGAGCGTTTCCGCGTGTATTTGCAGAGTAAAATACAAGAGTCTGTATCAGCCACTTTGTATTTTACTCTGACGTTGCTTTCGATTTGACGTGACGTCATTTACGTACATGTAAGAGTGCCGCATTATTCTTTGTGGCATACAAAAAATCTTGTTCTGCTTCAAATAACTAATAAATTTTGGATATAAAATGATTTTAACGAATATTTAGTTGTTTCTGGTGTGTATTCAAGGCATATAATAAACACATTACCAGTTGACAGTGCGCTACAGAGTGTTGCATTTAGCTCTCGGCGTTTTTGGCGGAAACAACCGATCAGACTCGCGCCAAGGCGCTCGTCAGATCGGCTATTTCCGCCAAAAACGTCTCGAGCTAAATACATCACTCTGTATCGCACTGTCAACTGGTAATGTGTATTTATCAAGTACTAAATGAGAAAACAGTTCCACTGTATAGGCACCATAAGAAGATTGTTCTATATCTGAGCAGATGGTAGCTTAAAGCAGTTTGAAAGTAAATCAGAATGTGCCTTTAACCCATTACCCCATAAATAAGCCTTTTTACGCCTCTAATTTCTTCATCCACAGAAGAAAATAGTTCCAATTTATGCAGTCATGATTATGTATCGTAAGAACTATTTTCTGGCTTCTAGCAGATGTTACCTTAAATCAGGCGCATTTTGCTTTACTTTCAACCTGATTTAAGTGGGTTTATGGGTTAAGCACTCGTTGAGCCTTCATGTCAGTGGTTTCAGTAGTTTGACTCTACAAATGGTGGACTATACGGCAGAGCTCCAGATAAGGTGAGTATTTCAAAGACTTTACTTCCTTACTAAGCCACCAAATCATATGGTGTGACCACTCATTAGAATCATCTCTTCCAGACAATTCTAATGAGTGGTCACACCATAGGATTTAATGGAGATGTAAAGGAGAAAATATTGGAAATGTTCTGTTTACCTTCTCTTTTCTGGAGTCCTGATAAGGGGAGAGCACTATAGAGACATATACTTATAACTGATTTACAAATGCAAATGTGTAAAATTCAATTAAAGCGACCTAGTTGTTCATCAAAATGACAGAAAAAATAGATTGCTTTTTGATGAAGCTATTGTTGTTTTAACTGTTCTCATGTAACAGAGAAAATTTTATGTCTTCCGATATTTTCTTGACTGGGACAAATTCATTTCCATTGTATCGTTTACAGCAATCAATATTGCGGTAAAATTCAGCACGATTGTTTCATTGTGTTTGTTTTTAATGATTTCCATAACATTAAAGTCGCAAATTGGTCATAATACAAGAATTTTATTCCATGACTCTTTCTGAGGGTATGAACTTTTAAATGACACTGTCAAAATGTCTGTTCAAATTAAAACAAAGTTACTCATTTTATTTCTTCATTTTACAACAACCTTGTTGACATTGCGAGGAGACTGACCAACCTCAAAATGAAGGCTGAACAAATTACTCCATAAATATGCCTTTTTACGCATTTAATACATTCCTCCACTAAATAAAATAGTTCCCCTTTATACATGTATCCAAGCAGAAGGTAGCTTAAAGCAGACTGAAAGTAAAGCTGGATCTATGGCTACACTGTTTTTTGAAAGCTTCAATATTCAATGCCATGTACTCTATTATAGCTTTTTATGTTATGTTATATACCAGTATCTATATTATGTTTTAGGTTCACCTAGCTTTAAGCTGTCACCTTTCGTTCATATGCAGTCAATTAGCCGTCTTTCTAGTGGTTGTGATAGAGAGGTTTTTCTGTATACATATGCCTTGATTTGCTGGGATATACACATTACCAGTTGACAGTGCGATACAGAGTGATGTATTTAGCTCGAGACGTTTTTGGCGGAAATAGCCGATCTGAGGAGCGCCTTAGCGCGAGTCTGATCGGTTGTTTCCGCCAAAAACATCTCGAGCTAAATGCAACACTCTGTAGCGCACTGTCAACTGGTGATGTGTTTATTATATGCCTTGAATACACTCCAGGAACAACTAAGTATCCAAAATGTTTTAGTTATTTGAAGCAGAAAAAGATTTTTTGCATGCCACAAAGAATAGCCCGACACTTTTACATGAACGTAAATGACGTCACATTAAATCGAAAGCGACGTCAGAGTAAAATACAAAGTGGTTGATACACTCTTGTATTTTACTCGGCAGATACACGCGGAAACGCTCGATATCATACGAAGGCATATAATAAATAGGAAATACCTCGTGGTATTGCATTCTGTATATGTAAATATTTTCCTTACTAAAGGTATATATATATCAAAGGCATTCAACAGCATGATCAGGGAGAAATGGGTTAAAACTAGTCTTAAACACTGAATACAAGTTAGGAGGAAGGTTAAGGTCGAAACATTTATTCCATTCCCAGCATTTAAATGGTGTTATACAAATATTTTAGTACTTTTATAAGTCTTTCTTGTCTGAATCGAGACATTTAAAGTGTTGTGGTCCTGAGGGATGCTGCAAAGAACAGCAGTTTGAGTGGCGAACACAGCAGTATAATGGTTTTATACTGTTATGGCTGAAAAAGAAACAATGATTTGTGTGAGTATTGTAAATTTTCTCTCATCCCACAAGATGCTCTTTCCACAAAACCTACTCCTTGAATTCAAAGTTCCAGACAAAAGGGAATAAACTAAATAAATCCAATGTTTTCTCTTTTTTTCAGTGGAGACGATGTTTTTCTTTCCCCATAACGTATTTAAAAGCTAAAACTATTATTCCATTGCAAACAGTTTAGAGCCTGATCAGATGCCAGTAAAACCAGCATCTGATCAGCCTCCAAACACTCTGCCACTCAGACTAACATGAATAGTCAGAATTGTTGAAAAGATTTCCTTTTCTATAGTTTATTCTGATGGGTTTGCGTTTAAATCTGAAAGAATAACATCTTCTCAACTGTATCTTCACCAAGTTGTGACTATTCATTAGAATTCAATCATCTCAAACAGACAGTTTTAGCCAGTAGTCACAACATCATGCATGTGTGATATACCTGTATTTCAAAGTTAAATGATGGCTTTGTCATGTTTTAACTTTGAACAGTGGGTAAGTTTGATTTAACCCATTACCCCATAGCCGTTTCTAGAATTGAAGATATTTTACCACTTAAAGCAGGTTGAAAGTAAAGCAGAATCCACCTGAAGGTGCATTCGGCTTTTCTTTCAGCCTGCTTTAAGCTATAATCTGCTAGAATATAGAACATATTTTTATGAAAAATATTCCTGACTGTTTAAATTTGGACTATTTTCTTGAGTGGAGGAGTAAATTAAAGATGTAAAAAGGCGTATTTATGGGGTAATGGGTTAATAGAGTAAGTTTTGACTTAGGGGAGTTCGAACTAACAAGGTTTGTCTGTGTTTTGATTTATAGGAAGTGGGAGTCTCAGAATAGACGGCTGGATGTGTTACAATATATCAGCTAGAATGCATGACCTCTTTGTGTCAGCTTGCTCTGCCTTTGACAAAATATCAGGGCTCCAGATAAGAGGGAGTAAACTGAACAAATTCAATGTTTTCTCACTCGTTTCAGCATCAATCCTATGGTGTTACTTTTCATTAGAATCGTCTCATAGAGAGGATTCTAATGAGTAGTGACACCATAGGGTTTCATGCAGAAATAAAGATTTTAATCTTTGAAATACTCCTCTTATCTGGAGCCTTGAAATATATTAAAACACTTCAAAATACATGTTGCTCTGAGTTAGAATTTGAAAGTAAATAGTCGTTTACCAGTATTCAGCCAAACATGACATCACTGACATTATCCCGCAAACAATTTTGGTCCAGATCATGCATAAAGTACCGTGAATCTAGATCAAACTTCTTACATCTATCTTTAAAACAGCTTGATAATAATTAATTTAGCAATTATTTTAAGTCTTATTGCAAAAACCAAGGATAAGGATTCGGTAGGTTTTTTATATGCATTTTTAGGCGATAATTGGACTTGTTCACCTCTCTGCAAAAACATATATTTTTCCCCTGATATTCTGACGAAAAATCTGTTCATGGCTAAAGTGCAGCACTTACCAGTTTTAGGGGACGTGGGACTTAAAAGCTTCCTTTCAACCTTTTTCCTCTATAGCAACATCCTTTCATGCCTTGACCTATTCCTCATAGAGATTGCCTATCCACGCTTCTACGTACCATGTCTCTATCAAAACAGCCAAGGAAACTTTTCCTACATACTGACAGGTGGATGCTTAAAGCAGGTTGAAAGTAAAGCAGAAAGCTCCTTCAGGAGCTTTCTGCTTTACTTTCAGCCTGTTTTAAGCAACCACTTGTCTTCCAGACCAAGTAACCCCTACTAAGTAAAGGGTTAAAGCTTCCTGTTCAATGGAAATGATGTCTCGAGTTTCACTGTCCATGTGAAAATTATACAAATGTAAGCACTGTGACAAGGAAACTGCATCAGACTTCCATACCTAAATAGCTGTACAGGAACGCTTTTATCACATAGACCCAGACTTCTTGCCAATTAGTTAACCCTTTTCCCCATAGAAGCGACTTTTAGCGTATTTAGATTATTCCTTCGCTGAAGAAAATAGTTCCAGTTTATACCCTCATGAACAATTACCATTATAAATATTTCATATAGCCTAGCAGATTTTAGCTTTAAGCTGGCTGAAAGTAAAGCAGAATGTGCCTTAAGGCACATTCTGCTTTACTGTCAACCTGCTTTAAGTGGTCACCTGTCTTCAAAACTTTAAACAGGCTATGAGGTAAAGGGTTAACCCAGAAATGGTCCTTTCACTTTCCTCTTATCCTTGAATTGTATAGAAATATTCATAGTTGTGTCAAGGCCCCTTTCCTCTACTTACTAGTAAATAAAATTGCCAGCTAAAAGCCTAAAACACCTTTACCTTTTCCTTTATCCTTTATAAAATCACCTTTTTTGTCCCTTTGAGTCCCTTTGGAAAGGTCAGAGCCTAAAAAACAAACATTTTGGGAATATTCTTGGAATTACAATTTTGGCATTGAATCAGTGTGACTGAGAATTTTGCACACAAGAAACAAAATGAAACAAATTGTATCAGTTTATTTGACTGATCAATGATTTTCCATTTACTTGACCTGGTACATGTACATATATTTATGTATATGTATACTATATCGCTCAGCACTTTTTTTCTTCTAGCAATTAGGCATTTTTTGCTGAAAATTAGGGGTAAAAAAGATAATTTTATTTTGCCATGGGAAACATAGCCCAATAACGGCTATACAATTGGCTGAAAAAAATGCCCTAAGGATAAACAGAAGTTTAACAGTAAACACTTATTTCGGTAAGTATGGTTCTCGGGGAAATTTAGCGTTTTTCTTAGTCATAAAAAATTCAATAATTGTCTTAAAATTGAATAAATTCAATTCCAGTAGCTAATAGAGTAACCATTCCGAAGATTTCAAAGTTAAAACTCCACAGCAATACGGTGCCAGACAATGCAGTAAAATCATTCCTGATTACTGGGTAATTTAGTAGACAGAATGGACACAAATCTTATTTTTTTATATTTGTCACATCTCATTCTCAAATTATGCCAAATTTTTCATCTTCATCCAATTATAATTTTAGTTTGTGATACTATTTTCTTAACTCGAAATATCCTTGTTTTAAATTGGTATAGTCTTTAAATGTAAAAGACTGAATCAAATACACGTAACCTTTCTTGTGGTACATATTCATGACAGTAAAAGGTGGAACTAAAATTTTCTTCAGTGTGGGGTTATACATGAAAGTGTAAAATGCACATTTATGGAATAACTAAAAGTTTAATGCTGGAACTATATACTCTTCTTCACTATATTTTCAGGTATAAATCAAATTGTCATCATTTGGATCCTGATCAGATATAGTATAACTTGGAATCTGATCTGAATTACTCAGGGTATCCAGCATCCAATGGGATGGTGTTTAACTTATAACACAAAACAACTTTGCCTTTCAACAGAGCACTAAAAAAGTGGAGTACAGTAAACTCCACTTGTAACGATATCGCTAGTAACGATATATCGCTTGTAACGATTCAGATCCTTCGGTCCCTGCCAGCCTTCTATATAATTCAATGTAGCTAACTCCGTTTGTAACGATATCGCTTGTTAAGATAATCTGGATGTAACGATGTTAATTTTCAGTCCCATGCCTCCAGTTTGATCGCATGTAACGATATTTTCACCTGTGTAGAGGTGCGAAGACAAATCCGGGAAAGTTATGAAAAATATCGCTAACAAGTTTCAAACAAACAATAGTGCGTGTGCACTGCACCATGTAACCAGTCCAATTATGAGCATACTTACCATTACATGAGGGTTTCCAAGTTTTGTTATCTCATCAAATCACTTTGAGATGACAAAATTTCTACATGAATTCATATTTTATATATGTTATATTTTGTGAATAAAAATCACTACACGTTCGGTCTTTGTTTTCATTCACTCGCCTACACGATACTTAATTCTTATGTGTAACGGACCTGTAATATGTATGTGTACGGTCGGAAAGACAAAGTGTTGGATTAAACTCCAAATACCAGATAATTCAACAGGTCTATAAAGGACTTAGAAAAACACAAACTTTGTTTTAAATGGCCTCGTCTTTGACGAACTTGTCGGGTTGTCAAGTCAGTGATTAGAATTGTTTACCCGCATATTTGCAGACATCGGAACTCCGAAGTACTGTAGCAAAGTTTTTGTGTTTCATTAGCCAATGATTATTGGGAAAGTCCGTCATTACGTCATTCTTACCAACAAAAAAGATGTTGAAACTGCCCGAGAAGCTATGATTGGCTTACGAAACATACTCGGTTATCTACTCGTCAATTTCTGCCACTCTAAATGGTACGGAATAAAGCGAGCATAGTTTGCCAGGCGTAGTATTGTGTTTATCTGTCCGAAAAACGCTACTCGCATTTTTTTGCGAGTTTCTGGAAAAGTCACTTAATTCTTGCAGTGATCTTATTCCACTCGCAGTTTGCGAGTATGCGAGCTTAATTTAGAACCCTGTCTGGATTAAACCATGTTCATTTCCGGTTTACTTTCGTTATCCAGTATGTATGAACAACTAGAAAGACAGTACGTAAATCATTTGTAAATAGTGAAATAGCTGCACAATAAGTTTATTTGTGCCAGTTGAAACAAAGAGATAACAACCATTAAAGTTTATAACAGGTCAGAATAGTATTGTTTTCGTTAGTCTTAAAATGCGCAGAACTCTATGTAGTAACCATTGTTTCGGATAGAACAAAATTCGGATACTGTCGTCAAGACCCACCAGATCGCTTGTAACGATATCCGGATGTAACGATACTTATTCCACGGTCCCCTGAATATCGTTATAAGCGGAGTTTACTGTATTTCAAAAACTAAAATCTTCATTTCTACCCTAAACCCTATGGTGTTACTACTTATTAGAATCATCTCTTTGAGACGATTCTAATGAGTAGTTACACCATAGGGTTTGGTGTTTAAATAAGTGAGATAATGTTGGATTTGTTCAGTTTACTCCCTCTCATCTACATCGAGCCTTGTTCTAAGAATGATGCACCAGACACAATATTGTAAACACTACTGACTAGCACACTTCATGTACATGCCCTCTTGGCTTGCCTTTCATAATAAAATATTTTTTGTCAGGGATATCTTGTCAGCTATCACCAAAAAAGCAAAAAGATGAAACCTCCAGACAACGTGAATCCTGTGGAAAGACAAGCTTCGACAGACAAGTCAGACTAGGGAAACATCTTCATCAGCCATGTATTCTCCTAAGAGCCAACGAGACAAAAACTCATTACACACTTAATTTGAAACAAAAATAAATCCATGGTCTTTGACTTCATTCTTTTCCCTGTCACAAACATTCTGCTTAAAAAGTGTCAACCCGGAGCGAAATGTAGTCAATCAAAGTGTTTCAATTGTTACCATTCTCTGTCATTATTTGATTAACACAAATTCAAAACAGACAGGAAAGAGGGAAAAGTCAGAGTAATATTTGTCTCCTGATAATATTGGGGTTGTTTTTGGATGTCCACCTTTACTGTGCTGGAAATTAGTATATTCATCATTTGCGAAAAAGATGACAACAGTTTCAAATATTTTTGTTGCAAACTCCCCATGTGGTCATTAGTAAGAACATTAGGAAGTGTCCATTTGGAAAGTCAGTAGTGTGAACATGTGTGTTAAAATGATGAAGCCAGTGTTAGGCAAATGCACAATGTAGGAGCATATTTAGATGTGAGCTTAAATTACTGCCAAATAAAAGTAATACATTATCATTAACCAGGTGGTTTTCAGTATTGAAGACAGAAAGTTGCTTAAAGCAGACTGAAAGTAAAGCAGAATGCTTCTCGAGTCTAGGATATAGGAAATATTTCTTAAGAAGCATATATTCAAGATTGTATAAAGAGGAACTATTTTCTTTTAAGCGAATTAAAGAATAAATAAAAGGATTAATGAAGTAATGGGATAAGCTTTCTGTATTAACCCTTTGAACCCTAGTCCCGCATATAGGCATCCTTTTCAAACAGTGTACATGTGAATGGTACACTTGTCCTGTGAAAACAGTGAAGACCCAGATCAGAGGGCTCCGAAAGGAGCCCTCTGATCAGGGTCTTCACTGTTTGTCAAAATGTCAAACATAGGCAAAAACAACCCTTAAAAGTCAGTAAAGGACTAGACTAAAATGGAAACCGGAATTGTCCAATTAAAGTTTCAGGGAGGAAAGGGTTAAGCAGACATCTGTCTTAACTCTTTCTCTGTCAAGTTTTATTGTCTGCTTCATAACCCTCTAACTGCCAAAATATTGTCTGCATTGGCAGTGTTGTCTGCAATGATTTTAAAGTCAAATTAAGCCATCATTTAGGGATGTTTTGACTGAAGAAATGATGATGCCAATGTCAAACAGTTTGCAAAGTCGGCTTTTGGCAACATTGGCAGTGAACGAGTTAAATGCAATAAGTGAATATTTTATTTCATGAAGCCTAAGAAGCTTTTCTGCATAACTTTTGTTCTGCATTAAGCAGACATTAATCTGTCTTAACCCTTTCCCCCATAGAAGCGACTTTTAGCGTATTTGATATATTCCTCCGCTAAAGAAAATAGTTCCAGTTTATACCCTATGGACAATTACCAGAACAAATATTTTATATAGCCTAGCAGATGGTAGTTTAAAGCAGGCTGAAAGTAAAGCAGAATGTGCCTTCAGGCACATTCTGCTTTACTTTCAACCTGCTTTAAAGCGACTCGCAACCAGATGGTGCATTAAAAATAGTAATTTGTAAATATGTGTCAAACGCTTATATAAATGGTAAAGAATTAGTTTAGGATAAGAAATTCTGTTTAAAAAAATGTATTTCAATATAAAAAAATATTGGTCTCTGGTGGGATTCGAACCCGGGGCCCGGCATTGGCGGACAGAAGGCAAAATAGGGGAAACCGCTTAGACCAATGGATCACGGAACTATCCGTTTATCTCGGATCGATTTAACGTATTTCAATGTGTAGCGATCGAAAGTGCATACAACTGCGTAATTCGGCTCGTGTTTATGTCTGAGCCCGTGTAGAGAAGCAACAACAACAACTATACCGTTAGCTAACGCTATAGAAAAACGATGGAAAATATCTAAAAATCTAAGATTCGGTGACGATTCTTGAGACTTTTTTTGGACTGATCATATTTTTTTAATGTCAGAAGCCAAATAATGCCACAAATTTGCTTTTATTTGAGTATTTTATTTTATTTTGACAAGTACACCATCCGGTTGCGAGTCCCTTTAAGTGATCACTTGTATTTAATGTTATAAATAGTTTATTGGGTAAAGGGTTAAATACAGTCAATGTGTCTTTTATTTAATGAAGCATAAGAAGCTTTTCTGCATTACTTTCATTCTGTTTTAAGGTACCGTCTGTTGTCTAATGTATCTTTTTTTAATAGTTAATGAAAATCGGTTTGTTTTTTCCAAATAGGAGAAACTGTTTTCAGTTTTTTCGTGTTAGTTTTCCAAAATGTTAACAACTTTATTGCATGATAGTTAACCAAATTTCCCTGCATTGTCTGTTCCAAGAATTCTTCTCATAAAACAATGCTCAAATCACTTTTTTTTTCCTTTTCAAAATGAATTTTCCATTGAAGGATGAAACTGAAAGATTTTGAAATTTTATCAGCTTATATAAGAATTTTAATACACTCAATACATTTACTACATTTAGGGATATTCTAAATGCCAAAATTTGTGACTATCAATTTTTTACCCTTTCATATTCTTACTTAATTTATATAATAGCGTGTATTGACCCTTTTTGAAAACAGTGAAGATCCAGATCAGACAGCTCCTGAAGGAGCTGTCTGATCAGGATCTACACTGTTTTCAAAAAGCATATGTCTGACTTGAGTCTGCACTCTTAAATTTCCACTGGGGGCCAACGGAGTATCTCAAAGGTCGTTTCGCACAGAAGTCCCGTATACAGAGTATAGAGAATATGTATACGTTATCAAATGAAGTACATTGTATATGTATATAATACCAACTGAAGTTGTCATTGAATTTATATGAGGGGCTTCTGTGCGAAACCGCTCGTCGTGATGTATATAGAAGGCAATTGTAATTTGGCACGATGTAAAACCCTCTTGTTGCCTACTTGTATAATAAATGGTGAATCAAAAGAACTGAGTTTGTCATATATTGAAGCCTGACAATGGTTAATAGCTGTCCCATACATTCAACTGGTCTATTTAGCTTAGTTGGTAGAACATCGGCTTTTGGCATGGAAAGTTGCTAGTTCTATACCTCACTGGGGGCCAACGGAGTATCACGAGGGTCGTTTCGCACAGAGTATAGAGAATATGTATACGTTATCAAACGAAGTACATTTTATATGTATATAATACCAACTGAAGTAATCATTGAATTTATATGAGGGGCTTCTGTGGGAAACGGGTCGTCGTGATACTTCGTATTTCATTTCATCCTACACAATAGTTTAGCTGATGGATATTTATATAATATTATAGCAAGGCTCCAGTTAAGGGGAGTATTTTCAAAAACTTAAATTTTTATTTCTGTGTTAAATCCTATGGTGTCACTACTCATTAGAATCGTCTCAAAGAGACGATTCTAATGAGTAGTGACACCATAGGTTTTGGTGCTGAAATAAGTGAGAAAATGTTAGATTTTTTTCGGTTTACACCCTCTTATCTGGAGCCCTGTATGGTGAGTAGAGTTTTTAAATATGAATATTCAGAACCAGCTAGAGCTTATAACCCAATGGAACTGTTTATGTCTATTATATCTTCTATAATAACACAAAGTTTGACTACATTCCCAGCCAATGCTTACTCTTTCCCTTCTGAAATGTAAATTTGCTATAAAAAATTAGTAATTAGAAAATAAATGTTCCAGATAGAAAAATGTTCAATTATCATTCTATCAAAACAACAGTATAGCTTGAGTATGTGAACTCTTTACATGCTGGGTAATTGTTTTGTCTGCAACAATAATGTTCTAGAAATAGAATTTTCTAAATTTCTTTTCAAAACGAATGATCAGGGTCAGCGTATCAAACAGTTTTGGTTCTGATGAGATACCAGGTTACGCATTGTCTCATCAGGATCCAAACTGTTTGCAAAGGTTTATCACTGTGGCACATATATCCGCCACTAGCTTGCATAGAGTTTAATGAAACTGTCTGAAACATTGGAATTTTAACCCTTTTATTGCCATTCAGGCTCCCCAAATGTGGACAATTACCTTATCTAAATAATGACCATGCAGTTAACCCTTAGCCTGCCACTCAGGACTATAGTAACTCGGCGTCTCATCCGGATCCAAGCTGTTTGACACTCTGACAACATTTTCAGCAATTTTGAGCAACTTGGAAGCACTTTGAAACTTGAAGCAGACGAGAAATATAGCAGATGGCAATTTATTTGGCGGGCTAAGGGTTAATATTGTCTCTCAAGGGATTTGTTTTCAAATTAATTCTAAGCATGACAAACAGTGCAGGCCTTTATCAGAAGGCTCCATAAGGATCTCCTTGAGCTGGATCTACACTGTTTGCAAATGATGAATACACTCCATAATCCTGAATAGTTAGGGTTAAGTATAACAACATAATAAATTTTAGCCACAACCAGATTGAACTCTTTTGTATGAAGTCAAACAACATTGTAGCAACCTCTTAGTTCTGATCATGAGTGTTTCGTATTCCTGGGGTACAAGATCTGGATCTAAAAGTACAGTAAATTAACCACTAAATTTTTCGGACAGGTGGCTGCTTAATTTAAAGCAAGGTGAAAGTAAAACAGAAAGCTCTTTTTGTTTTATTTTCAATTTGTTTTTTAGCTCCTGCTTGTCTTTTGTACAGTCAATTAGTCTTCCTGTAAGTGGACTCATTAGACTGGGCTCCAGATAACAGGGAGTAAACTGAACAAATCCAACATTTCTTCTCTTATGTCAGCAGCAAATCCTATGGTGTTTCTACTCATTAGAATTGTCTCGGAGAAACAATTCTAATGCTTAGTAGCACCATAGAGTTTAATGCATATATAAAGATTTTATATTTTGAAAGTAAAGTGAAATTAGCCCCCTATCTTGAGTCCAGATTAGAGAAACTTGCAAAGTGACAGTAAATGTTGTGTTTAGCAAAAAATAAACCTTTATAAATTTGATTTCAACTAAAGTTCAAAAAGTTGATAATGCCCTTACACTACTCCAACAAATTAACAATGTTCATACTATTTGGGTATATTGATGCTTTTAGAAAACATTTAACAGCTCTTGAAGGAGCTATATGATCAGGATCTGCACTGTTTTCTTGTAGGTTCTGTCTGAAGTGTCAGGACTTTTTCCAGGGAAAATAATTACTTGTATTTTTACCCAATGCAATTGCTCAGATGACAGATGCTCACACTGGGCAGTTTTCTATAAAGATTATTTTAGCAAGAGTGCATACATATGTACATAATATGCCCCATTTATTGTGTAAGGGACACAATCCTAGCTTATATGACATTTTACAATCTCATTTAATGATATGTGTACCTGGTAAAACAGTTCTATAGAAAAACAAATTGCATTCAAAACTTAATTAACTTTTATGATGACATATAGTAACTGTTGTAATATGAAACTCAAGTACTGTACATGCCATACAAAACTCCCACAGCATCTACTTTTTCTGAAAAAAAAAAGAAGCTTTATTTCATGCCTTTGAACCAGAAGTCGAAGATAAAAGTAGTGAGTACTTTCATCCTGCTTTAAGTGGTCGACCTGTCTTCTAAACTGGAAACAGGCTATGGGGTAATGGGTTAAAGCCTTGCTTTAAACTGAGCCACCTGCTGGAAACACCTGATAATTCAAAAACAATTTATTGGTCATTATAGGGAACTTTTACTGCAGATAATTGTGTTATCACGGTCATCCTTCACTGTTTGTATGTGCTTACTATAAGTATTCCACAAGGTACTTTCATAGAAGCATGAATCCAAATCATCTGATATTTAATCAGCATCTCTCAGGGGCAATACTTCCTCTCAACCTTGTCAAAAAATGAACATAAAATTTCATCTCGGCCGAATATAAGTAGAAAATATATGAAAAATACTACAATAAAATAAAACAAAAACAAATGTATGGCGTGACAGCGTCCAATTCCACAGCCGTATGATACGTCTATCCATCAAAACTCTCAGTAACCCCCTAAAGAAATGATGCCTGGATATATCTACAACATATTCTCTACAAACAACATGTTCAGTCATATATACTTGTACAGTAAAACCACCAGGTTACAATCAATTATTGATAATCTTAACCGTTCGAATGCTGCTTTTTTTTTTTTATCAGTTTCAACAATTATCATCTGCTACATTCATAAATCTATATTTTTCTAAATTTCTTTTCAAAAAGTCAAACAGTTTTAATCCTGATCAGATGCATAGTATAACGTTGTCTTATCAAAATCCAAACCGTTTGCAAAAGTTATCATGCATGCATGGTCTTGCTATACATTGTCAAAAGTTAAAGACAGCTCACAGCTATAACAACAGGATGAAATTAAAGCAGACAGCTCCATGGTTCCAGTATATTTTTGAATATCTCTTGGGATTCATGTGATGTGTAAATGTTTTAGTGAAATATAGAGCCAGCATTATATCATCACTCCATCTCAGCATCTTCATTACAGTGCTCTCTCCCTACAACAGCCCTCAGAACAACAATTCCCTCCTTTCAACAATGATTGATCTCAGCATCTTCTAAGGACAGCTTCATTGCAGTGCTCCAACTTCACAACAGCCCTCCAAACAACAAGTCCCTTCTCAGGGCTGCCATAAGTTGATATTGAAAAATCCTAAGATTTCCAAAGTTTCTATTTTTCAAGCGCGATTACTTAAATCAGGTTGAAAGTAAAGCAGAATGTGCCTTAAGGCGCATTCTGCTTTACTTTCAGCCTGTTTTAAGCTATCATCTGCTAAGATAAAATCCGAAGATTTTGGAAAAATCTGGAGAAATGGCAGCCCTGCCTTCTTACAACAATGATTGATGCTGTTCCCCAAACAAGACATGTATGTTGAACTCTTTCACTGCTGCAATATGGTATGTTTAAATATGTTGTCTGCTATGTTTTTCTTCAAAATTACGTATTAGAGATTATGACAGACAAGAAATATCTTTAAAAAAGATATTCCGTCGCAGGTTAAAGTTTTGTGTGGGGTACAGTGGAGAATCTGTTATTCTTTCCTGTTTAAACGCAAACGTACGCAAACGCAAAACACTAAAACGTAGAAAAGAACAACTTTTGGACAATTCTGATATTTCATGTTTATCTTGGTGGCAAAGAGTTTGGAGCCTGATCAGACGCCGGGTTACCCGGCGTCTGATCTGGCTCCAAATTGTTTGCACTGCAAATAATAGTTTTAGCGTAAACAGATAACACATTCTCCACTGTACAGTATTCACTTAACCAGAGACAAGTGTATACACCGATTCTGACTTAACATCTTTCGTAAACAGACTTTCCCACATGCTAAATTTAGAGCTTATCCACGCTAAATTTAGAAATGATGACATAGACTGCATCTCAATGTTTTGCCAGGTTTACACTCGCAAGATTGATGTGAAAAAATAACAGAACGCCAGTCTAGGCCATTGGCCGATAAGAGTACTGCATTTCAAGCACCTGATCATTGACCAGGATTTCTGATAATTCCTGATTGGTTAAATTGTTTCATAGAGTTGCGGTCAAATTACAAAACAGACCCGTCTGCGACGGGAAAAAAACATAAAGGTGAGTGACAAACAGAACCCAGATCAGAGGATGCTTTACACGGCGTCTTATCTGGGTTCATACTGTTTGCAAATGAAAGCCAAGTCATACTCAGCACTTTAACCCTTTGAACCCTAATCACGCATATTGGGGTCCTTTGCAATCAGTGTACATGTGAATAGAACACTTGTCCTATGCAAACAGTAAAGACCCAGATCAGAGGGCTCCTATAGGAGCCCTCTGACCAGGGTCTTCACTGTTTGTTATAAGGCCAAACATTGACAAAAACAACCCTTAAAAGTCAGAAATGGACTAGACTTAGATGGAAACTGGAATTGTCCATTTAAAGTTTTAGGGAGGAAAGAGTTAAGAGTATTAATTTTCCCTCCCTATAACAACTTTCTCCGAACAACACATACAATCTGTGTCTCCATTGGGTGTTGTTGTAGAGAAGGATTACTGTATATAATGGTGTTGAAGACATGTTATATCTTTACCATTATATTGATGATTTTTTAAAACACTGTAGATACACCTAGATCAGACAGCTCCTAAATTCTTAATGTAGCTGTCTGGTCTGTGTCTGCATTGTTTGAAATCACTTTCATGAAGTCCAAACTAAATCTGCTATCTTTCCTGAGGAATTTTTCCTTGCACACCAAGGATCAAACAGTATTCCCTTGTCAAACAGTTTGGATCCAGATGAGATGCCAGATAAGAGGCCGCCAACTAATGGTTTTTAACATTTCCTCATATATGTCTTTTTACAAATCCCTATAGTGTATACTTCTCAATAGAATCATGTCATTGAGATGATGGAGATTCTAATGAGTTAAATCATACCATAGGCTTTGTGCAGACATACAGGTTTTAGCTGTGGAAATATTCCTCTTATATACAGGGCTCCAGATAAGACTTAGTTTTTTCAACAAATCAAACATTTTATCACTCATATCAGCCCCAAATCCTATGGTGTTACTACTCATTAGAATCGTCTCGAAGAGACGATTCTAATGAGTAGTGACACCATAGGGTTTAATTCAGAAATAAAGATTTTAAGTTTTGAAAAACTACCCTTATCTGTTGCTCTGTATATAATAAATATAGCTGAAAGTTTTGGCAATACCAATATTTCTATGATGAGTATTCATTTTGAACAACATTATAATGCCCATCCCCTTTTCCCCAACATTCATCTGCCAAAAAATATTGTACTGAAATCCATTTCACCTTAACTTGTTTTCAGTACTGAGTACAGAATGGTTGCTTAAAACGGGCTGAAAGTAAAGCAGAATGCTCCTTAAGGAGCATTCTGCTTTACTAGTCTGCTTTAAGCTTTTGAGACTTTGCATCTCCTCCGGGAGTGTTTAAATGGGGCTCTAAGGTAGCTTTTACTTAAAGAACTAAGTTTGAGTGCAACTTTAGTAGATTGAAGAAAACAAAAACATTTTATAGTTGCATCAATCAAAATTAAAGCATTGGCAGTTAGAAATCTCTTACATCTTCTTGCAACATCTTTTTGTAACATCTTTTTGTTTCTTAGTTTCTGCGCCAACAGATATTCTATTGAGAGGCATTTTAACCCTTCAAAATGCTTGTAGCATTATACAGATGATGTTTGCAAACTGTTTGAATCTAGATGAGATGCTGAGTAACTCTACATCTCATCTGGATCAATACCTCTTGACCCTCAGATTTTAGTTCAAAGTCATTTCAGAAAGGAAAAGTAATTTTCAGACATGCAGTTGGCAAAAATTTGCAAGAAAACTTGACTATTTTTAACCCTTTACCCCATAGCCTGTTTCTAGTTTTGAAAATAGGTGACAACTTAAAGCAGGTTGAAAGTAAAGCAGAATGCGCCTTAAGGCGCATTCTGCTTTACTTTCAGCCTGCTTTAAGCTAAAATCTGCTAGGCTATATAAAATATTTGTAATGGTAATTGTTCATGAGGGTATAAACTGGAACTATTTTCTTCAGCGGAGGAATAAATTAAATACGCTAAAAGTCGCTTCTATTGGGGAAAGGGTTAAAGAAATGAAACTTGTTCAAGTTGAGGCGGGTTACATAGAGAGGAATTTTGAGATGAACAAGACAAGTAGTCTTTAATTGTTGTTTTCTTTACATGCCAAATGAAAAAAGATTTACATACTGTTGAACATAATTATGATCTAAAACACATCGATCACATGTACATGTGGTTCTGTACAATCATGACACTTAATTGGCCAATAAGCTGTAAATACTTATATAACCATTTACCCCACAAATACGCCGTTTTATGCCTTTTATTTTATTCCTCCACTGAAGACAATAGTTCCACTTCATACAGATTGTAGTAGCAGAATGTGCCTTAATTTGCTTTACTTTCAACCTGCTTTAAAGACATCTCCTGACGACCTTTTGGTCATAACACCTTGCCAGACAATTTCCTTGCAAAGAGCATGGGTCTTGTGGACATACCATTAGCAAAGAACCATTGAAGCTTCTCGTGTGAGACTCTACCTTTATATTTGATAGTTGGGTTATAAATAACCATTGAAAATCACTAGAGCATGAGTATAATCTGGACCTCACCAGGTAAACTGAGATTGTGCTGCACGTGATTTGCACATGATTTGATAGTAACACTGACACCTTCAGAACAATGGGCTGGTGGTCCCTCAATGGACTGAGGAAAAGTCTTTAAGTGGCCACATGTCTTCAAAACTAGCAACAGCCTATGGGGTAATGGGTTAACTCTTCTCCTGACTAGATCATATATCTATACAATGTCATCTGCAAACTTTGTCAAATTAATATAGAGTATTCGATCATTCTAAGTGCTGTGGAGAATCTTGTACTTTCAATGTTATTTCTCATTTTATATTAGTTCCTCACCATAACAATTATAAGTGGTCACATGTGTTCAAACTACAAATAGGCTATGGGGTAATGGGTTCACTGCTCTACAGTGTCAAGATTTGAGCCTGCACTGAGCTACAGATAAGGGGGGAGTCAACTGCACAAATCCAACATTTTCTCACTTATTTCAGCCCCAAATCCTACGGTGTTACTACTTATTAGAATCGTATCAAAGAGACAATTCTAATGAGTAGTGACAGCATAGGGTTTAATACAGAAATTCAAATTTTAGTTTTTGAATACACAGCCTTCAGCTTCCCTCTTGCACCTGATGAGGTCGTAACAGACAGGGTTGTAGCATCTTGTTTCTACCTGTTGTTCCGTTGAATGGCAACAAAATTACCATCTGCTTCACAAGTGTCACAATGTAATCAGGGCTGCCATACGTTAACATGAAAAATCCTAAGATTTCCAAATTTGCATTTTAATAAGTGCGAATTTACGAATCCTAACTATACCCCATAGCTTGTTTCTAGTTTTGTTGACACGTGACTACTTAAAGCAGACTGGAAGTAAAGCAGAATGCGCCTTATGGCGCATTCTGCTTTACTTTCAGCCTGCTTTAAGCTACCATGATCTAGTAAAAAAAAAACGAGGATTTAGGAAATATCCGGAGAAATGGCAGCCCTGTGTAATGTGATTATGTTTGAAAAAGAACAGCAGCACAATTACTTTCAAGAAATCACAACCCATACATTAGACACTGTGACTGGTATACATCCAAATAGCAAATGTCATTCAAATTTTGATAAATGTTCCACCTAACAGTCACTGATCTCAAACTTACCAACTATATGAGCAACATCTGCCATCTCACTGGACCATAAACAGCTGCCTTGTTTACTATAGACAGCTTTTGAACGAACAAAAAGTATTTGACACATCACAACAAACCAAAATATTGTTCAACTGGACAGTCATGTATGTTTCCATGTCCATGCTGTTTGATATCCTTCTCATGCTAAGTCACTACTCATAAAAGTTTGCCCACAATGAACCCTCTATGATCTAAATTATTACATTGGCTAGTACAAGAAAAGATTTCCTCAGATCAGAGTGTAGACGTATGTCAGACAATTCCTTCGACTCTTTCATCACCGTGGACCTGTTTCAAATATACTCATTTCATTTGAAAACAGTGTAGACCCAGATCAGAAGGCTCCTATAGGTATAGGAGCTGTTTGCTAATTTAGAGCAGTATTTATTTAACTACCCAGAATTCTAAGTAGACTGGTTCATGTTTTGGTAACTAAAATAATCCATAAGGAAACCTAATAACCCACAAAAGTTACTTAAGTGTTGAAAGTGCAAACAGCTTCTGAAGCCTTGTTCTCCTAACACTCACGGTTCCTGAAACCTTCTTCTTCAAATGCATGAATTTGTGCTAAAAGAGAAGAATTATTTTTGAAATACTGCTATGCTTCATCAAAGCTAGATTGAATTACAGTCAAACTTCAGTATCTCAACGGTCTCGGGACGATCGAAATAGCGTCGAGATAAGCATGGGCTCGAGATAACCAAACTGGTAAAAAATTCAAAACTTACAGAAAGTATAAGCCTGTGAACAATAAAACCGCTGTACGTATGTACTCTCGCGTGTTTGTGAAAGGCAGTAACATTTTTAACACGTTATATGCCGATTTCGATGTTACACGTTTACTGTATTTTTTGTACACAAAACATGAACGATAAAGACAATCAATAACTCACATTTTATTTAGTACTTGACCAGGGAGATTATAAAAACGTAATATATTTATTTTGCAAACACCAAACATGGAATTATACATGGGTTGTTTTGGTTATTACAGTCGAGTACGGTAAGTCTGCGCGTCCGGTAAAGCTGTGCATCAACAAACCGGTTTACTTCCGGCTGTCAAATACTCACGAAAACCTCGTTTTACTTAGGAAATCACAGTGAAATTCATTGGAGCTGGTGAAAAACCACCCTAGGTTAAGAAAACGTAATTGCGATAAGCATAATTCATACAAAATCCTTATATTTAGTATTTGGGTCAATTGTGTACATTTCATGCATTTGACCTCATTGAATATTCATGAGACATTGACCGTGATTCCGCAAGACATCTCAGTCGATTCGGCTCAATATTTATTTGTCGGACAGTTCATAACAATATAACATAAGCTATGTATAGCTTTTTACCACTCTGTTTTGTTTATTGCGGAATTTCATGTATTTTTCGTATTTTCCCTCCTTCTCCGCGGTACTATTTTCCTCAACATCCCTTTTGTCAAGGGGCGCTACTCTTGATGAATTGAATCAACACCGATAATGATGGTTATTAGGAGACTGATTTTAAGGATGCGGCGACCAAACTTTAAGCGATAATTTACTGTTGTTTGACAATTATCACCTAACACCCATTCAGCCAATATGTAAAGCTACCGACAGTTCCGGTTAATGATTTTACCTGTGATTTCCTCAGTCCGATTATCGCGATCAAAGTCGGCGAGCGTATCAATGCATGATGACTTACAGTCGTCAAGATACTGGGTGTTAATTGAGAACAATTAAATGAATATGGCCAATATCTAGTCGAAATACCGGTGGTAATCGAAATTAGCCATAGTCGAAATAGGGCAGGTAAGATTACATAAGAATAAGAACAAATATTTCCGGGACTTGAGACAATCGTTGAGATAGGCATTGTAGTCGAGATTCTGACGTTCGAGATACTGGTGCTCGACTGTATTACAATTCAATCCTAGAAATACTAATAAATTTTGTCTTAAGTAAGGTAAAGTTTTCGAGGTTTCCTGGTTGGACAGTATATTTTTTGTTTGTTGTAGGTTCAATGACACTATAATATACCTCTTCATCTCGTGCCCCCAACTCATCATTCATGTGACACATCATGTGCATACCCTGGACACAGTGAATTTATGGGGTTAAGGGATCCTTATTGACTAATATAGTATGCATTATGAAAATGAAATTGTTCAAAGACACCTGCTAATTGATAAAGCACCTGCTTTGACTGGTTCTGGCATCTGCATAGCTATTGAATTTATAGTTCATTAACCCATTCTATCATACTCGTAGCTATTGGTTTAAATAAACTATATGAAACTGCTACCACAGATATGATACAGTTAACCCTTATCTTGCAGTGATATCCTCTGCTTCGATATTGTCTTCTGCAGAACTTATTAAATTTAGATTTATACATGGCTTAGGTAAATAAACCTAAAGAGGAGTGTCATACAGTTTGGATCCAGATCAGATGCTGCGTTATGCGGCTTCTGATATGGATCTAAACTGTTTGCAGCAATCAGGAATGTCGGGATCAGCAGGCAAAGTGTTCAAATTCCACTATTACAGCTACTCACATAAAGGCATGTTTACATTAATTAACCCTTCTCTCCAAGTATCCATACAGTGTATGAAACTCTCTAACATCACACTGGCTAAAAGGTGAGAAAAGATTTCCTAGGGAATGAGTGCAGTTTCATGTTAGACAGATCCTATAGCAAAACAGTGCAGATCTTGATCAGCTTCTGAAGATCTGTGTCTAAAAAAGCAGTGTTTTTAAAAAGCATCAATATCACTACGCTAAAACATAACTATGTTGCAGGGGAAAGCATTTCTGTGGAAGACGTTTGATTATCCAAACACCTAGTACTGCATGCTACATTCAAATAAAGTAGGATATATATAGTTATTAAAATAATGAATTATTTTCATGTTATTTACCATATTATTGGATAATCTATAACTTGTGGGCCCAACTCCCTCGTGATCAGGTCTTTTTTGTATGAGTCATGCAGACCCAATAAACATCTATGGTTCATGTGTACAAACAGGGTTCCAGATAAGGGGAGTATTTCAAAAGTTAAAATCTTTATTTCTGCATTAAACCCTATGGTAATTATTAATACTACTCATTAGAATCATCTCTTTAAGACAGTTCTAGGATTTGGCGCTGAAATAAGTGAAAAACTGTTGGATTTGTTCAGTTTAGTCTCGCTCATCTAGAGCCTGTGCAGCGAGTGCGACTATGGATAAAACAAATCGTTTTCTTTCTATGACCAGGGCAGTATTTGACGGGGTCTTTTCCCCGATATCTCATTTTATTATGCTGTAAGCTGCAATGTGACAACACGATTAAAGCTAATACAAAGCATCCTACCGAGACTAAATTGACCTGTCTCATGATTTCGCAGTTAGACATATTGTCAATAATCTGATTTCTTTACCAGCTACAATAAAAGCCAAGGGTCAGCACATCATATGTAACAGTAAGTTACAGAAGGACTCTAGATAATTTGAACATTTTAGACTTTATTTCAAAATAAAAGCATATTATACTGCAACTATTCATTAAAATTGTCTCCAAGACAGGTACCTTAATTGAGCTGTTAGATCGCTACTATTATAATGTCCATTGGGCATACAAAGAAATCACTCTGTGCTAACCCTTTACTCCATAGCCTGTTTCTAGTTCTGAAGATAGGTGACCACTTAAAGCAGGTTGAAAGTAAAGCAGAATGTGCCTTAAGGCACATTCTGCTTTACTTTCAGCTTGCTTTAAGCTTCCATCTGCTAAGATATAGAAAATATTACTTATGGTACATGTTCAGTACAGTATAAAATGGAGGAATAAATGGAAGGTTTTAAAAGGCATGTTTATGGGGTAATGGGTTAAAATTGTCTCCAAGACAGGTACCTTTAAAGCTGTTAGATCCCTACTTTTATAATGCCATTGAGCATACAGTGAAACCACTCTTGACTCCATAGTCTGTTTCTAGTCTGTTTCTAGTTTTGAAGAAATGTGACCACTTAAAGCAGTTTGAAAGTAAAACAGAATGTACCTTTAAATAGTGTGTTTTGCTAAAATACTTTCAGCCTGCTTTAAGCTACCACCTGCTAGAATATAGAATATTTTTCTTAACACTTTCACTCTCAATAACGTCATATAACGCAGTTGCAAACAGTTTAATTTGATCCCGATCAGACACTGCATAACGCTGCGTTTGATCAGGATTAAAACTGTTTGCCACTTGTTTTGAAATTATGTCAGTTACACAGCCTGAAATCTAACTTTGAAACTGTATTGCAGACAACAATATTGAAGCAGACGACACTATGGCTGTAAAGGGGTAAAAACCTCACAATAAATTTGATCATGAAAGGATCTGTTTCTTTAGTGGAGTAATGAAATGACCCTTTACCCCATATCTGTTTCTAGTTTTGGAATTAAGTGGCTATACTTTCAGCCTGCTTTAAGCTACCCACTGCTAGAATAAAGAAAATATTCCTTATATGATACATTTTTATGACTGTATAAATTGGAACTATTTTCTTCAGTGGAAGAAATAAACTGAATGCGCTAAAATGCGCTTCTATGGGGGAAAGGGTTACAGTTAAAGAGAGGCATATAAATGGTGTGAAGGGTTAATACAAGTTTGACTGTATTATTTCTGATCCTGGCCTCTGGGCACAGAGGTGTCGCTTATAAAATAACTAACAATAATATTGATAATTGTATTTCAGTTACAAATGATGATGACTAAACAAGCATTATAAATAATTAATTTATAAATCAATGAAAACCTAAGCAGAGTGTTGTTTTCTGAATCATTTTATCGACAATAAAATATTATAACCAATAACTGGTTTATTCCTGTCTGTTATTAAGTTTCAGTGTTTTTTGTTTTTTGATCAAACAAGTGCCATTTACTTCAACTGTCACCCAATCCTTTTCCTGCTACTAGTAAATATATAGGTGGTTATTGAAAACAGTGTAGAGCCAGATCAGACAGCTCCGGATCAAAGTCTGCACACAGTGAGTTCTTTATAGTCTGTCTGACATAGTATGCACTCTTTTATGGGGAATTTTATTCTTATATTAGCAGCAAATATAATAGTTTAAACTAAAGGCGAGATTTTGAATGGGAACCAGGGGACTTTAAAATGGGGTTATACAGTTACGGTAATATACGGTATCAATTTGGGGGTTTAACAACTTTTTTTCTGTTGCATACAGTTATACCTTTCTATTACCACCACTAAAAGGTGTTAATTATCAGATGTTGAAGGCAGGTGAATGCTTAAAGCAAGGTGACCATAAAACAGAAAGCTCCTTTAGGAGCTTTCTGTTTTATGGTCACCTTGCTTTAAGCTGTCACCTGTCTCTTTATGCAGTCAATTAGCCTTCTTTTTAGTGGTCTTTATAGAAAGGTTGTACTGTATAGTAGCTGTATGAGTTGAATATGTTGTGATTTGCACCAGCGGCTATGGGAGGATTTCAAAGTGGATGCAGCAATTCACCAAACATGTGCAGCATCAACATGTGCCACTTGTGTCATTTAACCACACATTTTATTCACAATTCATTGATTTTTCACAAGCAAAAATAAACATCTTATCAAATAAACTTGGGCCTTAAATCGTGCTTTGATACAAGCCAGATGAACTGGACAGATTTATCTGTTTATTGATCTGTACAGCATTCAAATATTCAATTAATTTGTAGCCCAGTTCAATGGGGCATAATATATAGAGCGCAGGACAATACAGCTCCGATGGGACTTTTTAAGAGCAACAAAGGTAGTTCACAAGATACAATGTAGCCACGAAGACCTTACCGCCACATACACAAAATGCTTTTACGGGGAAGTGAGAAGTTTTCCCACCAATTGAATGGAGGGTGTCAGTGTTTGGTCTGGGCTGGTGTCAGTAATGTTAACGTGTCAGTGAGAAACAACCATCAAAGCTTTAAAGTGGTCAGATTTGCAGTATTAACCCTCACAATGCTGATTTATCATATGGTCTATTCTGCTTTCCAAATAAGACCAGTTTATAACAATTTTCTTTCAGCCTGTTCCAGAAGTTTTAAAGTAAAACAAACAGTGCAGACCCAGATCAGAGGGCTCCTTTAGGAGCCCTCTGATCTGGGTCTACACTGTTTGCAAAGTTTATACACACTTTGGCTGCACCATATTTAGAGTAAAGATAAACATGTCTATATATACTAAAGGAATTTAGAAACGCAACTCGAACTTTGGATAAATATATTGCATGTGTTTATATAGTTTAGTTATTAAAGTTATATATTATCTTCAACGTTAAACATTTATCAACATGTTGCATCCTAAGAAATTGTGCATACTTAAAAAGTGTGATGGAGAGATGACATTGAGCAAGTCGCGTCAGTGTAAAGTCCCAACGATATGGTCAATATCTGGTATGACCCCCATATGCCGCCATGGCAGCGCGAATAAGCCTATGCAGAGAGTAGATGAGTCCTTCAATTTGACAAATAGGGATGTTTTCCACTCCTCTTGCAATGCACGTCTCAATTCGCCATGCGTCGTCGGTGCTGGATGACGTCTCAAACACGTCTGTCCAAGATGTTTCATAGATGTTCAAGGGGCAAAAGATAGGGGCTGTATTTGTCCATTAACAACACACTCCTCCATCGATGCATGGACAACAATTCTAGACGACGTACCTGCAGCCAATTCATACAACGTTGACGTCGAGACCTTGTTAACGGCAATCCTACATATGGTTTTCTTGCTCTGATTCCGGCGTTCCGGAGCCTGTTTGACACAATTCGTGATCATGGTCTGGTGCTATTAGGACCTCAAAACTTTTTGGCGGTTTCTTCGGGTGTCTGGAACCAGTGACGTAAGTGCGTCAGCTTTATAAAAACGTCATCACGACGTGACGTTACTCGGGGAAGGCCAGGTCGAAGACGGTCGTTCATTGTACCAATGGTACGCAGACGATCATACAGCCTGGAAATAGTGCTTTTTTGCACTGTAAGATGATAAACAACGTTACTCTGAGAACTTCCATTCATTTGCACCAGAACGGCTGCTTAACGGTGATCATTGCATAAGCGCGGCAGTGCCATCTTTGACCAAATCAGATTTCTTTCTTTTAAAATTTACTAACTTGGTCTTACTGATGATTTTTGTAATGTAAACGAACAGGTTTACTCTATACAATTACCTGTAGTCACGTGACCTTTAGTTTACGCTAAGCCCGTGCTATTCGTGATATCAGTGGGCGTTCGACGACGTTTTTCCATCACTGGGAAAGTGTGTCTCGTTGCAGTCACGGAAAAGTCGTGCAAATTATTGAGAAAATATTTGTACATGAATATCTTACGTTTAAAAAAGTTGCGTTTCTAATTTCTTTTAGTATAGTATTGGGTCAGAATAAGATGGCAAGACTGCATCACGGGATACTGTAATGTATCCAGCCTTTATACGGTTATAAGACAATAAATTAATTTAGTAAGTATGATCTTACTGTCACTTACTATACAGTTAAAATAAAGACCAAATGCAAGGTATGTTGGGATCCAAACAGTCTAACACACATTTGATTAATCAAAAGTTTAAATAATTATAGGCTAACAAAATTTAGTTTGAAAATTGTCTGATCATGTTGAAATAGATATTATTGTATGGAAAGGGATATAAGCCTAATGGAAAACATTTCAAGCTGAAATTAACGTTTTTACTTGAAATGTTAAACAACACTTTCTAGTGGTCACTAGCAAATGTAAATTGACCAATGTGGGTGAGCATAAAAACTAGTCAAATGTGTCAAGGTGAGGTGACAACTTAACCTTTTACTCTATAAGATACTCATTTTTATGTATCCAATATAGCATTTAAGTATAATTCATCAACCGAAGAAAATATGTCTATATCTTATATACAGTTACGAACGTGCAACAGGAGTAACATTTCCTATATCCTAGCAGATGGTAGCTTAATTAAAGCAGGCTGAAAGTAAAGCAGAATGTGCCTTAAGGCACATTCTGCTTTACTTTCGACCTGCTTTTAGTCATCTGTCTTCAAAACTACCAGAAACAGGCTATTGAGAAAAGGGTTAGGCCAGACAGAGTCATTTGAGGTACTACAACCATTCAAACTGGACAATGTTAGGTGGCTCCTTAACCCAATAAAATTGTCATTTACTTTATCAGTTTCAAACATAACCAAGTATTCCATGAAATTTCTTCTATTATCTATCTATTTAAGTCCTCGCTTTAATTAAATGTTTTATGGTTAATTGATTTCCTTCTTTATCAGTGATACTGAACAAATCTAAACCTTGCTTAAACCTTTACCCCCATGGCTTGTTTCTAGTTTTGAAGATAGGTGACCACTTAAAGCAGGTTGAAAGTAAAGCAGAATGCGCCTGAAGATGCATTTTGCTTTACTTTCAGCCTGTTTCATTTAGCTACCATCTGCTAGAATATAGAAAATATTTCTTATGATACTTATTCATGGCTGTACAAAGTGGAACTATTTTCTTTGGCGAAGGAATGTATTAAAGGCGTTAATAGGCGTATTTATGGACTAATGGGTTAAGTCTTTGATTTCAGTGAATGTATTATGGTGAATTGATTTCTTTCTTTACCAGTGACACTGAACAAACTTAAATGACTGAAATATGAGAGGCATATCCAGATTTCATAGCATATTTTTAGCCTTTACAATGCATGAGATGATGAGAGACAGAGTATTACACTTCCTTTGCAAACAGTGTAGACCCAGATCGGAGCCCTCTGATCATGATCTGCAGTGTTTGTTGTAATTATGTGACCATATCTTTACCACTTTGGGGACAATACCCCTTGAGAGTTACATAACTTTGTCAAAAACTTCTAAAATGGAAGAGTATAATTAGTTTATTTTAGCATTGTAAGGATTAATTAAATACAGTTCACAGTATGGATGATTAACAGAACCTTTACTAACAAGCACCCTCATTCACTTAACAATAACCCACATCAATAATCAGTAATTAAGCACAAAGCATGCATTATAAACCCTTACGCCGACAACTTTCCAAACGGACACTTCAATTTTCTAAATAATGATCAGTTTACATTGCATCTTGATGGGTAAGGATCGCTATAAATTAGAATTATGGCAAACAGTGCAGACCCTGATCAGAGGGCTCCTAAAATCTGGGTCTACACTGTTTGCAAAATTTTAATGATCTAAATTTTTGTTATGAGCACAGTAAAGATTAAGTCATTTTAAGAACCCTCTAATCTGGATCTTCACTGTATGCAAATGAATGAATATGTTCATTATCTGCACAGTAAGAATTAAGTCATTTTACAACTCTAATTACTGGGTCACCAGCACAATTAAGGCAAGGTTATTTTCTGAAAGGTAATTACTCTGTGTATGTGGAGGAGTAAATTTTCCATGCAGAATGAAAAATCTTCGACAATGTAAGTGGGTACGGGTTATTAGATCATTTAATATGCACGAACAAATCGATATGTACTTTGGATGAGTAAATAAACTAGAGGTGACATCTCGATATGACCTTGTTATTAAAGGGACACAAAACAATAAAACCGACCGGCATGTGTGAGGATACTCCCATATAACATCGATGGATCATGGTCTAGTAAAGCCCATCGGAGTACTGAGGCAAACAGTTATGGACAAAACCATTATAACCATTTACTCCATAGTCTGTCTAGTATTGAAGATAGCTGACCCACTTAAAGGGCACTCTGCTTTATTTTAAAAGTTGCTTTAAGCTACCACCTGCTAGAAAATTGAAAATATTTCTAATGATGCATATGCATGACTGTATAAATTGGAACTATTTTCTTCAAAGGAGGAATAAATCAAATGCGTTAAAATTAGTATAGATGGAGTAAAAGGGTTAAATGTTCCAAAATATACTATTCATCTAAGTTAGGCTTGTTTTGTGTTAAGGTAAACTGTTGGTTCAAACTCCTGCAGGAGCTTTCTGCTTTACTTTCTCTTATATCATGCTTTAAACAGTCATCATCTCAATCACTATCTATGATTCTTCCTTTAACCCTTTACCTTATACCCTGTTTTCTAGATTGAAGATATGTGACCACTTAAAGCAGGTTGAAAGTAAAGCAGAATGTGCCTTCAGGCTCATTCTAATTTACTTTCATTCTGCTTTAAGCTACAAGCTGCTAGAATATAGAAAATATATCTAATATTAAATATTCACAACTGTATAAATTAGAACTATTTTCTTCTGTGGAGAGATAAATTAGAAGCATAAAAAGGTGTATTTATTGGGTAATGGGCTCAGTAAATCCCTCTATATTCCAATTATGTGTCTATTACCCTGCACCAGAGCACCAGATAAGGGTAGTTTTTCAAAAACTAAAATCTTTATTTCAGAATTAAACCCTATGGTGTCACTACTCATTAGAATCGTCTCTTCGAGACGATTCTAATGAGTAGTAACACCATAGGATTTGGTGCTAAAAATAGTGAGAAAATGTGGGATTTGTTGAAAAAACTACCTCTTATCTGGAGCCCTGCCTGCACTACTTGTAATATTTTCTATGGATTCTTTTACAATGCAAATCATGCATTTATTGTTCGTTTACAATCTAGAAGATAACTTTTTGAAGAGAACAAAGATTTGTTAGCTTTCAAAGGGTCAAAACACGCGAATAAATTGCTTGTGGGTGCTGGGACAAATCATAAATTGTAAAATACAGCATCAATTGCACCTATGTTGAAGTTGACAGAACTGCATGCTCCTGTAGACCTGTGAAGAAAGGCAAATTGTGCACCAACAAACAAAGCTGCACTATTCCTCAAGTTTTCACCCTTAACTCATTACCTGATAGCCTATTTCTCGTATTGAAGATAGGTGACTACTTAAAGCAGGTTGAAAGTAAAGCAGAATGCGCCTTAGGGCGCATTCTGCTTTACTTTCAGCCTGCTTTAAGCTATCATGTGCTAGAATATGGAAAATATTATCTATAATATAATTATATTTATGACTGATTAAATTGGGACTATTTTCTTCAGCGGAGTAATAAATCATATTCGCTAAAAGGCGCTTCTATGGGGGAAAGGGTTAAATAACACTCAATAACCCTTCTCCTCTTTATATTCCTAACTACAACTCTGCCTATTATGAACTACCTGAACTACTAAATTGGCTAATGAAATACACTCATGATAAAAGGACCCTGTAAGAAAACACTGCAGACCCTGATCAGACAGCTCGTCTGATCAGGGTTTGGGTCTGGGTGTAGATTTTATTTTATTTTTTATAAAACACAACAAACATCAATATGTGCTAATAAGTAATAACAGAAGAATTGAGGGTTGTCTTTAACCCATTACCCCATAGCCCATTTCTTGTTTTGAAAATAGGTGACCACTTAAAGCAGGTTGAAAGTAAAGCAGAATTTTTTTAAGGCGCATTCTACTTTATTTTCAGCCTGCCTTAAGCAAACATCTGCTAAACTATAGAACATATTTTTTACCATACATATTCATTGCCGTATAAATTGGAAAGTTCTATTTTCTCCAGTGGAAGAATAAATTAAAAGCGTAAAAATGTGTATTTATGGGGTAATGGGTTAACCATTCCCCTATTCACTACCTCCCCAACCATCACTCACTGATGAGGATAAAACAGCGTGCAGCTTCAAGCAGGATTAAAGTAAAGCAGAAAGTAAGTTCCTATAAAGGTGTTTTCTGCTCTACCATCATCTTGCTTTAAGCTGTCACATGCTTTAATAAAGGAGCACAAAGTATCCTTTTGAGTAATATAGTAGCAGTGGGAGTTCACAGAACTTGCAAAACTAGCATCAATTTTTTCTCTCCCCTCAAACAGATGTATATTGAGAGGAAGCAAACAAGGTTAAAACACAGCTAGGTGTAACAGAAACATAAATTTTTCACTATTCTATAGACATTTGGGTCTTCCAAAGGTATTATTGTCACGGCATGATCTTACCCAGTTGACAGACAGACTGATCGATGGAATCTTTAATGGTTTAAGTTTGACATACAACAGCTCCAAAGACCTCTCTCTGGACATGTAGTACCACATGCGCCTGAATTCTCAACATTACCAGGACTCCAGATAAGTAGAGTTTTTCAAAAACTATAATCTTTATATTACTGCATTAAACCCTATGGTGTCACTACTCATTAGAATTGTCTGATCGAGACGATTCTAATGAGTAGTAACACCATATGATTTGAGCAAGAATTAAGGAGAAAATGTTAGATTTGTTCAGTTTACTCCATCTTATCTGGAGCCCTGATTACTGTGTCATTGTTATAGAGAATGCAAGTATTTCACATACTAAAACCCATATACAGTAAAATCTCTATTACAACTAGTAAAATGGAAGCTAATTGATTGTATAAATGTCAAGTGACAGCTTAACTCTTTCCTCCCTGAAACTTAAAATGGACAATCACAGTTTCCATTTTAGTCTAGTCCATTTCTGACTTTTAAGGGTTGTTTTTGTCAATGTTTTGCATTATGACAAACAGTGAAGACCCTGATCAGAGGGCTCCTAGGAGCCCTCTGATCTGGGTCTTAACTGTTTGCATACGACAAGTATACTATTCAAATGTACGTATGTTTGCAAAGGACGCCAATATGCGGAACTAGGGTTCAAAGGGTTAAAGCAAGGTGTCAGTAAAACAGAGCTCCTATAAAGGAGTCGAGAAAAACTTGATGCTAGTTTTGCAAGCATGGTAAGGTTTTAAGCAGTCACCTGTTGTGAACACCTAATAACACAATTTTGTGGTCGTAATAGAGAGACCCTATGTTGTTATTGCTCGGCAGAACCCACTCTTTGTGATGATTCACAAAATAAGGTTTAAGACATATAATAAAGGAAAATATATTTGAAAGTATTAGTTTCACTCCCATTTGTCTTGAATACAATGAAATTATTGGCATTCGAACTCTAGATAAGGGGAGTAAACTAAAATATCTATTTCTGCATTAAACCCTATGGTGTCAGTAGTAACACCATAGGATTTTGTGCTGAAATGAGTGTGAAAATGTTGGATTTGTTTGTTTTACTCCCTCTTATCTGGAGGTCTGTCACTGACCTCAGAAAAGACTTCTGGAATAGAAGGTTTTTGTACCTCTCAATTGTTGCAAAATCAGCAATGCTTGGAGCGGAAGTTTAACACAGAAAAACATTTTTCATCAAATACCAGTTTTGTGAATGTTGTATTTTAATTCTAAGCAAAGCAGATTATCTGTTCAATACAAGAGCACAAAACTTAAACCAGGTGAAATTAATTGTCCTAATGAAATGATTAATTAAACCACATGAAATATTGTGAATTTTTCCAGTAAACCCCACCTGCACAGTTGGACTGTGCTCTTTGGGAACCTCAGTCACACTGTCCTGAATTGAATCAAACAACCATTAATAGGTTTCCATACTCATTAACCCTTTACCCCATAGCATGTTTCTAGTTTTGAAGATAGGTGAAGTCTTAAAGCAGGTTGAAAGTAAAGCAGAATGCGCCGTAAGGCGCATTCTGCTTCACTTTCAGCCTGCTTTATTAAGCTACCATCTGCTAGAATATAGAATATATTTCTAATGATTTGTACTCGTGGTTTTATAAATTGGAACTGTTTTCTTCAGCGGAAGAATTTACTAAACACGTTATAAGGCGCTTCTATCAGGTAAAGAGTTAAAGGGAACATGTGAAACAGTTGGGATCCTGATGAGACACCACATTACGCATTCCAAACTGTTTGCAATGGTTTCAAGGTATCACCATTATCATGCTAACAGTTAAATGTGCAGTCTTATATGAATGTGGCAGCTTGCTTAATGCAGACAGGACTAAAGTAATTCAGAAAGCTCCTTTTCACAGATGACCATCTTATCCTGTCACGTGCCTATTTTCCTGACGGATAAAGGAGTGACAGATAAACTTTGCTTTATTATGCTAGTTGATCACATGACCGATGTTATTATGTCAGTTGGTCACATGACCTGTAGCCGGAACTATTTTTACACCGAGACGCTAATTTTTCCCGCTGTTAGGAAAAGTATTCTAAAACTCTTATCAACAGAATCCAGACGTGTAACGACGTTTATTCAAAATATTCTTTGCTATCAAATGTTTGAGAGTACGCGCAACAAGTCGCTTGCTGTGATACTTCTACAATCGTCCACCTTTTAGATGTCCTGAGTAAAAAACACTAGATTGTTAAAGGTTCTTTTATTGCTTTCCAACCTTACTAGGATGTGACGTCACTGACGTCATCTATATAATAGCGCGCTTTACTACAATAACATTTCTAGTTCTTTAGCGAGAATCTTAGAGCAAAAATTACTCTAGCGCTAAAAAAAGCATTCTCTATATATTATGCTATTGTGACAAGGATAAATAGAATATATGGTGACTAGCTTTGAATGAGAACTGTTATCTGGCTCGGCTTCTGAAAATATCAGGTTCGCCTGCGGCTCACCAGATATATTCATACACCTTGCCATATAACATTTCTCATTCAAAGCTAGTCACCAAATATTCTCTATTTATGACCATCTTGATCTCTGTAGGCATATGTTTATTATAAATATAGTATGGATACTGATGCAGTCAATACCATTTGGTTTAAGTGATCAAAACTTTGCCATATTAACAGGGCTCCAGATAAGAGGAAGTAAACTGAACAAATGTTCTCACTTTATTCAGCACCAAATCCTATGGTGTTACTACTCATTAGAATCGTCTCAAAGAGACAATAATGAGTAGTGACACATTAAGGTTTAAATGCAGTAATAAGATGTTTAGTGTTTTTTTTTAAATACTCCCCTTAACTGGAGCTCTGCATAAATCTATGACATTTATTGATGCCGACAACTAGCAGGGTGAAGGCTGAACAAAATGCTTTATAGAATAAACATTTACATTAGGTGCCATAATCAAATGAATGATTCCATTCTGTCTGATAAACAACTGAATAAGTCAGTTTCTCTGGTTTCTTAGACAAGGCCAATACAGTCAGACCTGCCCGAATCTGACCCATTGCTGGACCCAAGTATATCAGTATGTATAATTCACAAAAAGTGTAGACCCTTAAAGAGTCCTCTGACCAGGGTCAGCACTTTTTGCAGTATACCTTTTTATATTTTTCTGATCTATCTTGTAAAACAGCTCCTAAAAATCAGCATAAACTGGAAAAGTCCAAAAGAAAGATGCAGCACATAAAGGGTTCAGCAAATATTCATAAGACTGATTACCACTGAACAGTCTTTACACAGTAGCTGGTAGCTGCATGCAGAACAAACATAATGCACAAACTTTCTTTAACCCTTTACCCCATAAATATGCCTTCTTTCACCTCTGATTTATTCCTCCTGTTCAGAAAATAGTTCCACTTTATGCAGACAATATGTACCATAAGAAACATTTTCTTTTTCTTTATATTTATGGTATCTTAAAGGGAAATGGACAGCTGGTGATAAATATCTTTTAAATGAAAGATATTGAAAAAAAATCGCCTTCTGCCTTTGAAATTTTGAAAAATAATAAAAAATAAAGTAGTTAGAGATCTTTTTCGTACCTTATCGATGAGTAATAATTGCAGGACCTTCATGAATGTTGCTTTTAGGATAAAATCTAGGATCTAAGACCATATTGTCATCAGCTGTCCGTTTTCCTTTAAAGCAGGCTGAAACTAAAACAGAATGGGCCTTAATGCACATTCTGCTTTACTTTCATCCTGCTTTAAGTAGTCACATACCTGTCTTCAAAACTAGTAACAGGTTATGGGGTAAAGGGTCAAATGTTAATGTTGTACTGCATTAAGCAGCCATTATGTCTCTAGAAATCTTAGCTTCATTGAAAGGTACTTCAGAACAGATTTTGCATATTTATGAAAAATCAGAAACACAGGACTCAGAGACTTCCAGAGTGGCTGCTACACTCAGGTTTAACTGTTGTTTAAAATCCAAGAAAATATCACAGGGCTCCAGATAAGAGGGAGTTTTTTCAACAAATCAAACATTTTCTCACCCATTTCAGAACCAAAACCTATGGTGTTATACTCATTAGAATCGTCTCTTCGAGACGATTCTAATGAGTAGTGACACCATAGGGTTTAATTCAGAAATTAAGATTTTATTTTTTGAAAAACTACCCTTATCTGGTGCTCTGTATCATAGAAACTTGGTTAACCCATTATCCCATAGCCTGTTTCTATTTTTGAAAATAGTTGAAAACTTAAAGCAGGTTGAAAGTAAAGCAGCATGCGCCCTTAGGCGCATTCTGCTTTACTTTCAGCCTGCTTTAAGCCAATATCTGATAGGATATAGAAAATATATCTTATGTTTCCTTTTCATGACTGTATAAAATTGAACTATTTTTGTCAGAACAGGAATGATTTAAAGGCGTAAAAAGGCGTATTTATGGGGGAATGGGTTAAAGATTTAGAAAATACCATAGAAACTTGGTTAATAGCAAACTGTTTTATTGTATACTTACAAAAGCGAAAACTCTTTGATTGGTGATTCAGAACAGGTGATCCTACCAGTGACTGATGGACTGATCAGGTGAAAGTTTTAACTCTTTGCATGCTGGGTAATTTTTTCATTGTCTGCTATAATTGTTCATAAAATAGAAATTTTCAAATCACTTTGCAAAACAGGGTCAGAGTGTCAAACAGTTTGGATCCTAATTAGACGCTGTGTTAGTCGCATCATCTCATCTTGATCCAAACTGCTTGCAAAGGTAATCATTGTGGCACATATCTGCAGCTAGTATGTAAAGAGAAACACTTTACACTACTTAGACTACAGACCATGACATCATAAAATAAACATTTTCGAACAATCAATCAATATACAGTAGAACTTCGATGTGTCGAACTTCGAAGAGTCGAGTTTCTCGATGTGTCGATTTTTTCTTAAAGTCCCAATTTTTCTCCCTATATAACCTTATTAAAAACCTACGTATGACTCGAGTTTTTATAAGTCGAGTTTTTCGCTATATCGACTTTTTTTCTCGGTCCGTACGTACTGTTTCACTCAAAATTCACTGCACATGTGTCGATGTTCGACTGTACAAAATTTGACTGACCGGCATATGGTGTGTGGAGTTTTTCACACCTCCGTGACCATCTTTACTCGATTGATTGTCGTGAATCAGAATGACCTGACTACCCAATTATCCAGGACAAACAGGCCAACACCTTCTGAATGTGTCAAATGCCCCGTGTATTCCTTGATTCATCAACTCTTTTCCATAATTTATTCGTCACGGACTTTATCATAGCACCCTTATTTCGTTTTGTGTAAAGTCAATATAAACCGAACGTTAAAGCATATGCGTAGTTCGGTCGATGTTTTTATGCCGGAAGAGAATGTGTGTGTAATAGACAAAGAACAACTCACGCGGAACCCATCCAGAAATGTGTAGCATCAATAGTTATGCAATTAACCTTATCCCTCTAAGGAGATATTGCTACTATTTTAAGAAAAGGGTTTCCCCTGAATCTGGTTCCAGCGTTTCGAGAGAATGTATATGCTGGAATGGGTACAAGAACCGGTGTGCAGATAAAAAGCGACATCCGTCCATACCGTTGTTTTTTTCCCCTGAAACTCGAGTTACGGGAAACGAATTTTGGCTTAACGAACATCTTTAAGATTCGTTTTTTTGTAAAATTAGTAAATATGCATTCATACGAGGCAGACATAATTACGTTCGAATGTTTTTAATTGGAAATAATCAATATCAACAGGTAACATACGGACATGTCGGCTTTATGGAGATCGAGTATATTTGAAAAAAAATTCGAGGGAACATCAGGTAAACATGAGTCGAGGCTTCGATGTGTCGAGTTTTTTTATGATGGTCCCTTCAACATCGACACATCGAAGTTCTACTGTAGTCAAAATCAGTGTTTCACTTTTACAATTAATATCACCAACAAACAATGCAGACCATTGCAGATGTACAGTTCTGCAATGACTCAATGAAGAGACATGCTAAAACATCAGCTTCCAGCTAAATCCAGGACAATAAGTAAAGTATGACATGACAAGAGTTAAAACACAACCATTATTGCAATTATGTTTTGGAATCCTGAAAATTGCAGTTTACTTTTGGAATATAGCTATAGTTTACACAGAACTATGTAGATAAGAGAGGGAAGGCTGAACATTTCCAACAATATTTGTTCATTTGTATCCACCAAACCATATTTTGTGAGCACTCAAAGAATCCTCTTTTCAAGGCGATTCTAATGAGAGGCAAATACATATGGTATATTGGCAAAATACGAAAGATAGCACAGACCCAAACAGGGGGACGTATTTCAAAAACAAAAATCTTTATTTCTACATTAAACGCTATGGTGTTACTACTCATTTGAATTGTCTCTTTGAGAGGATTCTATAATGAGTAGTTACACCACATCATTCAGTGCTGAAATGGGTTAAAAATGTTGGATTTGTTCAGTTTACCTTTTATCTGGAGCCCTGAAAAAAAGGCCCTTTTATGGGGGGATGGGGGGGGGGGGGATTGTAATAAAATCTTATCAAAACTCAAATAAACTAAAGTTTTACATACCTGCACCAAGCACACATCAGGAACAGTACATGAAAATAGAAAACAACAACAACAAACATTAGCTCAATACTACTTGAGTCAGTATTTGAAATATATCTGGATTTCTGGTTTTATATATAAATATAGTATATATAAAGAACAAGAGGGAAGAGGTAAGTATAGCACCAGGATGAAATTCATATTCACACAGCTCAGACACTTACAAGACAAACCTCATCTACATAATTGACAATTTGTACAGTTATCTTAGTTAACGCACATAGATTAAGGATTTGCATAAGGAAGCATTGGTCTTTATTCCAAGACTATAAGCTGCCTACTGGCTGCGCCTTTCTATCTGTACAGTCAATCTGGCATTAAGAGATCACTCTCTAACTCTTTGCATACTAGTGGTGAAACGTACTGTGGTTACCTTCGCAAACATTTTGGATACAGATGCGGCGCTGCATTCTGCTATATTTTCAATTTACTCAAAGTAGTCACCTGCCTTAACCCTTTCCCTTATAGAAGCGACTTTTAGCGCATTCCGTTTAATCCTCCGTGGAAGAAAATAATTCCAATCTATACAGTCATGAAAATGTATCAGAAGGAATATTTTTTTATTCCAGCAGGTGGTAGCTTAAAGCAGGCTGAAAGTAAAGCAGAATGCGCCTTAGGGCGCATTCTGCTTTAGTTTCAACCTGCTTTAAGCTGTCCCCTTTTTTCAAAACTAAAATCAGGCTATCATGGGGTAAAGGGTTAAACACTGGAAATAGGAGATTATTAATTTTTATTAATATTTAACTAAAGAGGAAATGTTTAATGCTAACATTATAGAATGATAAATTTGGGAATGAAGTTCACGTTTTGTAACATAGAAACTTAACGTTGACTTTTACTTGTGTCTCAACAATATTCAAAAGTAGGACTTTTAGCCCATTACCCCATAGCCTGTTTCTAGTTTTGGAGACCGGTGACCACTTAAAGCAGGTTGAAAGTAAATCTAGTAGATACTAGCTTAAAACCTGCTGAAAGTACAGCAGAATGTGCCTGTAGGCACATTCTGCTTTACATTCAGTCTGCTTTCAGTTGTAACTATCTACTAGGATATAGAACATATTTCTTCTGGTACATATTAATGACTATATAAAGTGGGACTATTTTCTCCAGGGAGGAATAAATTAGGTGTATAAAGGTGTATTTATGGGGTAATGGGTTAAGTCAAAATAGGTGTTTTGCTATACCACTGATAAGAGTGTGAACTGATAGTCAAACAAGATAGACAGTATGTTACTGCTCATTAGAATTGTTTTTCGTGACAATTCTAATGAGTAGTGACACCATAGAATTTGGTGCTGAAATGAGAGAAAATGCTGGATTTGTTCAGTTTACCCTCTCTTAACTGGAGCTCTGTTCAGTATGAATAGCCACCAAGAACACAGGTTTTACTGCGTATCATTTTCTTTCACTTTCTCATAATATTATCACCTACATAGTTATATATACATACATGCCTATATTCTTTCCAGCGGAAAAACTGATGTGTAAAATGCAATTATGAAAGATGTCATTTTTCCACATAAAGCTGCAGTAGCTTGCCAGAAATAACGCTTACAGCTGTCCTCAATACAGGGAGATTGAGATGTACGGCTTTTAACTCTGGGGAAACTTGTTATGTTATCACTAGATTCGTCACCTGATAACTTGGCAAATTATAAAACAGTAGATCCTATAGAATTGTGCCGCCTTTGTAACAACCAGAATAGTTCTGGGACTGTCTCAGAACAAAGCAATATAATGTTACTTCAGAGCCATGGAAACAATTTCTGAAATCCATCCTATAGCTAGCAATTGTTTCCGTGATGCAGTTTAGCCAATCCTAGTAGGAAGATGTAAGAAGATATCTGAAAACAGAGTGCTCGCAGACTCAATGCAAAACAAAAGTAATGTAGAAAGCTCCAAAAGGAGCTTTCTACATTACCTTTGTTCTGCATTATTAAGTTACAACCTGATATTGGCCTTCAAATAATCATACTGAAAGTTGCTTGATGCATGCAAATTCTATTAGGTCACAATAACATACTGAAGTTAAAACATTATGGCCCAGGTTTCGAGTTGTAGACACAGACAGACAGACAGACTGTCAACTGATCTTCAAGCTCAAGTGTATATTAGTAAAGCAGCACCCAATAAATATGAAGAATGAAGATAGTTAAACCAAAGTAATTGCCTCAGCGATACCTAAGAACCTCCAAAGCCAATCTTTAATACACCCACCTTTACATATTCTCTTTGAGTGGCTGGGATGAAAAAAACAAACATCTTTAACTACTACAAACAGTAGTGGATCATTTATTTATCTACAAAAGTAGCTTGCTCGTTAGATCTGGTCAAGACCTACACCTTTTTGTCATTAAACCCTCGAATCTATGATGAACAGATGTCCACTACAACATGTATATTATAAGCATTCTGATTTTTGCAATGGTCGAAGATCTTCACTTATCATGATCAAAGTGCATTAAAAACAATTTTGATCTCCATAATCTGTCTCTGAGCTTATATTAGAGGCTTTTTTTAAAAAATCTTTGATCAGTTTGAAAAGTTTGATCATTGGCTGCCCATTTGTGGGACCTGCTCTGGAGTAAAGCCACAGATAAAGCTATTTAATAATTACATCTCATCATTCAAATGATTTACTGACTCGTTTAGTATCAGTTAACACTTCTTATCACTACAAAACTGTATCAAAGACCTGAACATGATTCTGATCTGGCCCCTGGACAACTTTCAGTGAAGCCTGGTCTAGGTCCAATTAAGCTGTTTGTAATAATTGCTACCAAGATCCTGTTTTACTACTCAGATCAAGAGTGGGTAAATTTCATAATTTAAGCTGACAGCATTTTCAAGCCAACATTTTTTTCAGGACTCCCAGGGTTAAAGGGCATTGTCCTCCAGGGCTGCCATTTCTCCGGATTTTTCCTAAATTTCCGGATTTTTTCCAATTTCATGGTAGCTTAAAACAGGCTGAAAGTAAAGCAGAATGCGCCCTAAGGCGCATTCTACTTTACTTACAGCCTGCTTTAAGTAGTCGCATGTCAACAAAACAAGAAAAAGGCTATGGAGTAAAGGTACGATTCGTAAAATCGCACTTGAAAAATGCAAATTTGGAAATCTTAGGAATTTTCATGTCAACTTATGGCAGCCCTGGTCCTCCTACCACATGGAATATCTCACTTAACATTTTTAGTAAGATCTTAAATATTTAATCAAGTATGGGATTCAAAAACCATTATATAGCATGGTCTAATGATGATTAATAATTGTGTGTTAGTTTTATTGATGGAGGATAATTGTATACTGTGCATGCACTCATCTGCAACCATCTAAATCATGATCGACCTGCAACCTTTAGAACAATCAAATATTAACCCCTCTCCTGCTATATAAGCATACATATATTGATGTTTTTCGGCGGAGCTGGTCTGATTTCTCATTGAGCCTCAAACCTTATATGGCCCAACCAATCGTGAATGACCAGAAATGAAAGCTTAAGGACACGTGCTTAAAATCGAATAGTCTGATTGGGTAGCGGTTAGACTTGACTACTGACTTTTACAAATTTGTAAAAATAAGAGACACAGACTGTTATAGGCTGATTTGCTATGTAGCGGTACCAGTAGTAAACACGACTTTCCGCTACTGCTAGTGAGTTATAACCGAGAAATTTTACGTGTCCCGACCGTTAGGTAGTGATTTGAATGACAAAGTGTTTCTATTTTAAGATATGACATATTGTCTCAAGTTCGGCAATGATTTGATGCGTTCTGCAAATCAGAACGAAATTGTTCATAACAGAATTAATCATAATTTTCATCTAGTACCAAGTATATGAAAAAGAAAGAATAGCAGTAACAATTCAGTGAGATTACGAGAAAACTGGCGTTTGACGGTCGAAAAGATTTCGAGCATGATGGGTATTTTTTGTGTTAACACCGTTTTCCTCCAGCGCATGCGCAACTCTGTGACCTCAAATGTAAATAAACCGTGATTTTTTTAACGCGATCGCAATCTCTTGGTTAAATGCGAAAACCCAACAACACGTATCCAGAGACATACAGAAACTCTGTATGTCTCTGACGTATCTAGATACCTAAAACGTACATTGCTACACTTTGTAGATATTTTTATAATAAATCAGAACATAGAACTATAACTCTACAAGACAAATTCCATTCACGAATTCTTGAAGTATTTACCCACAGAAATTATACACATTTTGTATAATTCCGTGATTTACCGGTGGCAACATGAATTTCTCATTTGAGGGGTCGTTTCAAACAATTCATATTCGGCATATTTCGGGGGTGCTTTCCAAAAATCTCAAATCAAAATCAGGTAAACAATCAAACCATATTTAAAGTATAAACAACTAACAAAAGAGCACACACATACGAATTTTAGTAATTTATGGTATCTACAAATTACAAAATAAAAATGATACACGTAGATCTAGACATGGAAGTATAATTCCGTGATCTAGATCTGTCTTTAAAAATTCTCATCACTTTCAGTCACATCCTAGGAAGAAGTAAGTGCAATTCAATTGGCTTATAAAGATGGAAGTGGAAATTTGACACCCCCCACGTGAACCAAGCAGTAGATCCATGTGCAAACTGTACCATCTGTCAATAATTTTCAAGTAAATCTCTCTACAACCACCTCTGAAAAAGTACTTATTGATGGAATAAAAACAGCTGACAACTTGCAGCAAAATGTAGCCCGATCAAAAGCATAAACGTGTGTAAATGCTCTCTGCTGTACTTTCACCTTCAGTCTTTGAGAGACCAACTGCCTTTACAAACTAATGATTAACCTCAGATCCAGTAGTTTAATGATTGCAAAAACTCATTCTTGGCGACTCTCAAGACCTTCAGTCTTTGATTATATGTATGTGGTCGTAGATTACTGCGCGTGTCTTATTAGATAAATATTAAGCTTAATATCCTGATTTACCATCCTATTTATTGCAACTTGGATAAAATCAAGTCCATGTACATCATTACCTTCACCACCCATTCCGCCGAATATCTTTTTTAAAGATATTTCTTGTTTGAAAACAATGTAGAACCAGATCAGACAGCTCCTGAAGGAGCTGGAGCTGTTTCATCTGGGTCTACACTGTTTTTTAAAGGATCCATCTGCAGCACTCTTTCCTGGGAAATTTTCCTTATTTTACTTGCTGATGTAGGAGGTCAGATGATAGATGTTGAATTGTGGGTGAAGTTTTATGTATGACTATTCAGTGAGTGGAATCTAGGTTAACCCTTTGCCTGTGGTCGCGACTTTATTGATTTTTGCAAACAGTTTAGATCCAGATCAGACACCGCGTAACGCGGTGTCTGATCTGGATCCAAACTGTTTGACACTCTTCTTTAGGTTTCTTTACTTTAAAAATGAATAAATCTAAATTTAACAAACTTTGCAGACGACAATATTGAAGCAGACGACATCACCGCAGGATAAGGGTTAAATTTTGAAAAGATACTGCTTACATACAGTCGCAAGTCAATGGCTGTTAGGAATATTTTTTACACAATGCTTAAATGTCTTTAGTTTAAGTGCGAACTCTTATACAACTGGAACCAGATGTATTCATCTTTTGCAAACAATGCAGACCCTGATCAGAGGGTTCCTGAAGGAACCCTCTGATCGGGGTCTGCACTGTTTGTCATACTATATTACATTTTGGGGACAAATCCTTTTGATTGTCAATGTTAACTACTCATTTATCAGAAAACCAATCAAGTCTATTTGAAAATTCAGTGCAAGACAGTTTAAGTGTTAAGTGATATATCTGTATACTGCATTGGGTGCATAAATGTTAAGCTATCTGTTTTTATCCTGCTTTTGCCTCTAAAATACTCCCTGCTTCAAAAGTATCATCTGCATAGGACATTGTATTTTTTAAACAAATTGATTTGAAATGTCATCTCTACAACAGAAGAAGCTTCATTATGGCATATTTTACAAGAGCTTTGATAATGATTCAAACTGTTTGCTATAGGTCTGTGACATTCTGTAGGAGAAGGGTTAGTTTAATTTTATGACCATAAACTTTCAGAGATACCAATAAAATCAGTTATAAAAAAAGAATAAACATATATTTTTAGTAGAGAAACAGTTTTTTTTAATAGTTAAATCAACATTAATTTTACAATACAGTCATACTTATACAATGCAGCCATTCTCTAAGAATCATCTGGATCTCTCAGCAACCCGCTACCCCATAAAATGAATACACTTTTTTATGCTTTTAATTTATTCCTCGATAGTTCTACTTTAAACAGTCATGAAAAACCATATTGACAGGACGTCTAAAAAAGCCAATAACATGCTTGGCTTCCTGAAAAGAAATCTGCACAGAGCATCAGAGAACACAAAGACAAATGCCTACAAGACTCTCGTCAGATCCAATTTAGAGTACTGTTGCTCAATTTGGAATCCCTATCAGAAAGAACTTGAACATCAGCTGGAGATGGTCCAGCGCAGAGCAGCTCGATTTGTGACCAACAGATATCGCAACACAAGCAGCGTGACAGAGATGTTGGACCATCTGCATTGGGAATCCCTTGGAACTAGGAGAGAAAAGGCCCAGTTGATCATTTTCTACAAAATTGTAAACCATTTGATAGGCATACCAGCATCTCCCTATTTGACACCAGTAACATCCAGGACTAGATCGTCACACCAACTCAGATTTCAGCAGTATACTCCATCTACAGACTACTTTAAGTACAGTTTTTTCCCCAGAACCATACCACTGTGGAACAGACTACCATCCAGCACCGCTGAGGCTCCCTCTTTGGCATCTTTTAAGAGGGAGCTATCCTGCCAACCCTTCTAGGGGATCTTCATGCCATCTGCTGCTCCTCAGTTGTTGGAGGGAGCTGTGCCGGCGGGACTAAGTGTCCTGGTAGCGCCACGCAAGCCGGATTGGTCTCTCTGATGGGGTGTAGTAGATGGTACATTTTCTCTTTTTTTTCTAACTTTTCACTACATGCAAAGCCTTTCCCTTGCCCGTACTAGCTCTTTCTGACTTTACTTTTTTGCTTTATATATCTTTTCTCTCTTATACTTGCGCACCGTTAAATAATTGTCAAGTGTGACAGCTTAACGTAATCTGTAGATGTAGATGGATATGAACCATACGAGATATTTTCCCTAACCTAGCAAATAGTACATAGATATATCTTAAAGCAGGCTGAAAGTAAGAAAGAGTGTTAACAAGATTTTTCTATGATTTGACCTAGTTTTTGACCAGACACAATCAAGTTTGATTTTGACCTAGATTTGATTTAGGCAAACATTCTGACAATATTTCATTCAGATCTTATGAGATTTGTAGCTAGCTCTTATAAGAGGGTTAACACTGTTTTTCTTTGACTTGACCTAGTGACCTAGATTTTGACCCAACATGACCCATATTCTAACTTGACCTAGATATCAATAAGGAAACATTCTGACTAAGTTGCATTAAAATCCAAAGAGATGTGTAGCCTCTAGTGTTAACAAGGTTTATAACATAACAGATGGCGTGAGCGTTGAATAACACCCGTTGTTTAAATGTCATATATAACTAGTTATATAACTATGCAAATGAGGTACGCCACGACATTGTTTACTTGTGACGTCATTAAAATGCGTTCTATGCGTTCGATTTCCAACGTCTTCATTCCATCATGTAGATTCAATTTATAGATTTTTGGTGTAATTAATTAATATTAGATCTACATGAAAGTGTCTATTAATACATATAATAACATAAACATTATGCTAGTGAACGGGGTTAATTTTTGAACAATTTTTTTCCTGTATAGATATACTTATATCGCGCTTAGTATTCTCTTGACCTCCTGGAAGGCTGTGATAAATAACATTTCTATGTTATGTTATAAAAAGAATATAACATTTGTGTTAATAATTTATTGGATTTATCAAACTCGTCGTTTTAGAAAACGATAAAAACTCGGCAAAGCCTCGTTTTTATCGTTTTCTAAAAGACTCGTTTAATAAATCCAATAAATTATGAACACTCATGTAATATCATATATTTTTCTATAATTTCACCTAGTGACCTAGATTCTGAAACATTCAAACTTGACCTAGATATCAATTAGGCAATCATTTTGACCAAGTTTCATGAAGATCGGATGAGATTTGTAGCCTCTAGAGTGTTAACAAGGTTTTCCTATGATTTGACCTCGTGACCTAGTTTTTAACCCAATATAATTCATATTCCAACTTGACCTAGATATCAATAAGGAAAACATTCTGACCAAGTTGCATTAAAATCCAATGAGATTTGAAGCCTCAAGAGTGTTAGTAAGTTTTTTCTATGATTTGATCTAGACTGACCCATATCTAGATCAATTTTAAAAAATGTGGGTTGTGTACGGTCAAAAACTAAGTTTTTGACCGTACACAACCCACATTTTTTAAAATTGATCTAGATATGATTGAGACAAATATTTCAACCAAGTTTCATGAAGATTGAATGAGATTTGTAGCCTCTAGAGTGTTAACAAGGTTTTTCTATGATTTGACCTAGTGACCTATTTTTTGAGCAAACATGACCCACATTCAAACTTGAACTAGATTCCTTCAAGACAATCATTATCATCAAGTTTCATAAAGATCAGATGAAATGAAAAGCTTCAACCTTTGTCTTCTGCTACAACTTTGTTTGTGGTTTTTTTTATTATTATTATGAACCACACTTTAAGCTGTCACTGCATGAAGCATAAGAGCAGTCTTGTTATAAGTATGGCAACAAGATTTGGACTTTCTGGTTTCTTGACTATATACAAGATGTATTTGTTTTACATAAGACATAAAATAGTGACTATCACTTATCTTGCAATGAATTTTAATCTTCTTAAAAACTGAAGTCTACAAAAAAATATCAAGATTATTTTTTATGCATTATTTATGGACTAGCATTAGTTCATTATTGTTTTACTTTCAACCTGCTTTAAGTGGTCACCTTTCTTCGAATTGAAGCACCAGGTTATGGGATAAGGGCAGTGAGTAAATGACTCCTGATTGGAGTCTACACTGTTTGCTATCATACCCAGTGCCTGCATTGTAAGGGTTTAATAGATAATTGTCACTGATTGCTCGACATGAGATAAATCAATAGGTCACCCACAATCGATGAACTGAGAGCACCTTCAGAGTCAAAGTCTGGTTCCAAGCCAGGACACCTAGACCTGAGAGACATAATTAGACAATTAATTCTTAACTCTTAATCATTCCAAATACCAATCATCCTACACTGAAAGCACCTGCAATGGCTTTTATAATTTAACCCATTATGCAATATAGACCAGCTTTTTAGATCTTAAAGTCCTCCACTAAAGAAAATATACAGTCATGAATATGCATCTATAAAAAATGTTTTCTACTGGTATAATCCTAGCAGATGGTACTTTTAAAAAGCACATTTGCTTTACTTTCAACTACTACTATACTACTATTGTAGTTTTAAGATAGTGGTCACCTGTCCTTCAAAACAAGAAATAGGTTATTGGTTAAAGCATTTGAACTGAACTTGGCAAATTCATAATCTCAAATAGTTTGGAGCCTGGGATCAGGTCTCTGACTAGCACGCATCAGGCCTGATCTGGATCTACACTGTTTTCAAAGGACATCAGAATCAGCTACAATGGGTTAAAATACTCAGTGATTTCACTAGCATTTGCAAACAGTTTGGACCAAGATCAGACATAAATTTTCAAATTTGTTTGCTACTGAGTTAATATTCTTTAACCCGTTACTCCATTTGATAAAGTAGTGTATATATATCATAAGAAATAGTTCCTATATTCTAGCATAATGGTAGCTTAAAGGAAGCTGAAAGTAAAGCAGAATGTGCCTTAAGGCACATTTTGCTTTACATTCAACCTGCTTTAAGTGGTCACCTATCTTCAAAACTAGAAACAACTTAAGCTATGGGATAATGGGTTAATACATTTTGCGGATCAATATCAGAATTTCAGTAGCGGCGTGCGCAAGGCTGTTCTCTGCAGATGACATTTATTCAGCATTCAAAGCAAGGTCAGGACACCTAGACCTGACAGGCTTAATTGGAAAATTAAATAAATCTTTTACACAACATTTACCCCATTGTCACAAAGACAGGGGAATACATACATCAAACACCCAACAATAGTATGGGCCAATTATGTAACGTGTCCTTGTATGGGACAGACCAGATGAAAATGATAACCTAGATCGATGAACAACACAATTTAAACTGTGAGCCTGTTTGTTTGGTTGTTTGTTTTCTTAATGCATGATTTATTTAAATGGTATGACATTGGATATCGTACAGAAGTTTGAATTTTTATTACTTGCTCATTCAATTAATTTTCTCCCATCAGGGCTTTTTCTCTCGTGGTTTAAATTACATTGCTTTAAATGGTGTCAAAATTGAATTTAAAACAAGAACGGTGTCACAGTAAGTGACCTGAATGCCCTAGAAGTGTTTTGTCACTGACATGTATTCATTTGGCTGAAAAATACAATCATACACCATGGCTGAAACAAGCTTTGTCAAAAAATTAAATAAAAATCGGCCCAATAGACCTTCAATTGATCTTGCCCTTTGCAAGGCCAAGGCATGACCTAAGTTGTACTGAGCCTAAGAGTTTCTTGAGTTGAGCACACATGCCAATTATGAAGCACTATAGTAATTTCACAGTTATGACCAAATGAATAATTTGCCCATTTGAGCTTTAAATGATGTCTAAATGACCTTGACCTTTATTGGGGATGACCCAAGTTGTACTGAACAGAAGAGCTTCTTGAGTTGAGCACACATGCCAATTATGAAGTCTGCATCACTAGTAATTATGCCAAATGAAAAATCAGCCCTTTTGACCTTAAAATGACCTCTAAATTAGCTTGACCTTTGCCGGGCAGACCCAAGTTGTACTGAATTAAAGTCAAAGAGCTTCTTGAGTTGAGTACACATGCCAAGTATGAAATCTCTATCACATGTAGTTGTAAAGTTATGGTTAAAGTTATGAACAGACAGACAAACAGACAGACCAAAAACAATATGCCCGGACTAAGTCGTACAGGGGCATAAAAATTGGTGTTGATCGAACTAAGTATGTTATTCATAATCAATTAAGTTTTTATTATTATTTATAACTACTATCTAAAAACTTTCTATTTCTTTACATATATTTCACTATCCTAAATAGTAGTTTTTGAAAACATTTTGAGTAAATAGAAATTGGGTCAGTAAGCATGGCAACACATCATATTCCACAAGAGAAGCAACTGGAATGCTTACATCAGTGTGACACATTTACGGCTACGATGACACATTAGTAGAAGGCATTATAATGTCAATGCATTGTCCTAACTATGACTGACTGTCGCAGACTTGCAGCTACTGTAAACCCCTTGTCCAGTGCCCATTGAATAAAGAAGAATCAAGATCTCTTTTATACATGTCATACCTTAATGCAGGACAAAAGAAATGCAGAAAGCTCCTATAAGAGCTTTCTGCATTACGTTTGTCCTGCAGTAAGCTGCCACATTTCCATACGACCCAATTTTATGTTTAAAGCAGTGTTTTATCACTCGTTTTTACTGTACATTGCCTTCCTTGAACAGAAGTTTGACAGCAGACATGTCATAACTAATTCATGCATCCTTACAGGTAGCTAGTCACATGCCATATATAAAGTCTGCCTTAATTTGTGACTTGTTATGGGTATCATCCCTTCTCCTTCTATTAGCCCATTACCCAATAATTATGCCTTTTTATGCCTTTAGTCTTATTAATTCACTAAAGAGAAACAGCTCTACTTCATACAGTCTTGACTATGTACCACAAGAAATAATTTCTATACTCTAGTAGATTTCTGCTTAAAGCAGGCTGAAAGTAAAGCAGAATTCGTCTTAAAGCACATTCTCCTTTACTTTCAACCTGCTTTAAATAGCAACTCGTTTTCAAAACTAGAACCAGGCTATGGGGTAATGGGTTATTGTTACATATATTGACACATAGATCCAGATCAGACCTGAATTGCATCGGATTAGTCAACACCAAAATTTTAATGTTTTTCCATTGTACGGAGCTCCATATAAGGGGAGTATTTAAAAAAAAAAAAAAAGTTTGTATTTAACCCAATGGTATTACTACTCATTAGAATTGTTTCTTCGAGGCGATTCTAATGAGAAGTTATACCATAGGATTTGGTGTTGAAATGATAAAGTGGGAAAATAATGGATCTGTTCAGTTTAGACCCTCTGATTTAGAGCGCTGCCACTATAATAGGGAACAAAATCACTTTCAGATAAAATAAATATATTAACAAAGTTTTTTCAAAAGGCCAACTTCTTTAAATTGATTTATTTCATTGAAGAGCGAAAAAAGGAAATACGTATGTGCTAACCAAAAGTCGACTTTGCAAACTGTTTGGATCCAGAAGGGATTCCATGTTACGCAATGTCTGATCAAGATCAAAACTGTTTGGCACAGTATCAGTAGTTCCAGTCAAACTTCAAAAACTTGAATTTGCTTAAAATTGCAGACAACAATAATAATAATAATAATAACGACTTTATTTACTGAGGCTACACATTTAGGCAAGCCCAATCTTCCATATGGGCCAACAACAAATTCTAGCAGACAATGTTTTATCTGCAAAAAGGGGTTAAATAAAACATATGATTAAATTTGACAATGGAAGAGTTGAAATCACATAAAATCTGTAACAGTAAGATTAATGACAGTTCCCTTGGTGTCACTGAAGATTTAAATTCTACAAAACTGAATAAAATATTTACGACTATCACGATACAAAGGATTTAACCCTTCCTCCATTATATATAGCAATATGTGCTAATCGCTGATATCAAACTGTATTTAACCCATTACCACTTAAATACACAGGGTAAGCCTTTTTACACCTTCAATTTGTTCCTTTACTGAAGGAAATAGCTCCAGTTTATACAGTTATTAATATGTATTCAAAGAATACTTTCTCAATCAGGACAGAGAGTAGCTTAAAGCAGGCCTTAAGGCACATTCTGCTTTACTTTCAACCTGCTTTAAATGATAATCTGTCTTTAAAACTAGAAACAGGCTAAGGAGTAATGGCTTTAAGGCAGGTTCTTATAGGAGCTTTCTGATTTACATTAATCTTTCTTTAAGCTGCCACCTGTTTGAACACCATGAATGAAAATTGATTTTGGGCATTTTTTTTAGGAATCACATCTATAGAAGCGTCCTATGACATTTATGCAGGGGAAAGGGCTAATAGACAAGATCTTTATGAAATAAGTTCACCTGTATCAGACAGCATAGCTAGGAACTTACTTTGATTTCCATGAAACCAAACAAGACCGAAAAACCAAAATGAATTTATTTTCAATTTCCTTCAGACACCAAATCGTAAATCACTCTATATAAATGTCAGTGAACATTTTTTAAGTCTTAATTCTGAATTTTCAAATTAATATTTTCATTTTTTTTTTTTAAATCAATCTTGAAGTCTCCAATAGGCAGTCATCTGTACCTTTATCTTACTAGCTGTTAGTGCTGAGAACGATTGATTGAACGAGTAAGAAATGTTCATCAGACTTTGCAAATGATCCAGATGCAAGGTAGAGGTATAACTCTTTAAAGATTTTTTTTTTCACATATATTGGGTAATCCCGCACGGCATGCAGTCAATGTAAAAAGGCCATTCAATCAGACAATTTAACCCTCCCCTTCAAGAATTAAGACATGTGGTTGCTTAAAGTAGACTGGAAGTAGAGCATAAAGCTCCTTTAGGAGCTTTCTGCTCTACTTTTAGCCAGCTTTAAGTAGCCACCTGTCAGGCTGCAGAATATTTTTTCTTTGCCTCTTTAACAGGTAGGACATGATGAAAGCATAAAGATTTAGGTATCTGTAGGATGAATAGGTATAATGCATGTGGCACCTCTGGTCTAGGGTTAAAAACTTCAGCATCTAAAGGGTGAATAACTCCTGAATACCTATAACAATAAGGAACGATATATCATGAACAGGTTCTATAGTTAAAAGCAACTAAACCATCCCAAGGCTCAATTTAGCACAAGTAAACAGTCATCACTTACAATTGGTTGGCATAGCAATCAGTGTTTTGAGCTTTGTTGTCATGGAAAATTAATATCTAACCATTGTGTAGATCACAGTTGGAAAATAACTTGCTGTGAGGAATCTATGTTTTCCGGGATTATTTCCCCAGAATAACAGTAGAGAATACAATAGTTTTCATCATTCACTCCCAGTTGCTAAATGCTCCGCCGCTGTCTTACGGCCCCACTGTTCATATCATGATCCTATAGTCAGACAAGATTAATATTACAGGAAATTTATGCCATAAATCATCCAAGAAAAATTCCCACCCTATCTGATTCCATGTAGTCTATTTAATACCCGTACTGTGATGAACAGTTATATATCAGGCAAAAATTGAATTAACAGCAAAGTCCCGCAAAAAAACATCCACTAAGCTGAACACTTACTGATAGGCTTTATACAGGTCACAAGGCTTTATACAGGTCACAGATTGAAGCATGATGAAAAGTAAGCAGAAAGCTCCTGTAGGAGCTTTCTGCTTACTTTTCATCGTACTTCAGAACCCATCTGCAGGAAAGATTATTTTCTCTCTTTTTTAATGCAGGGACTTCACAAAATAAGGTCAGCACACTTTTCAATACTTGAGCAGCCATTGTCTTGTAAAACCTTTTCTAGGAGACTCCTGTTTTACTTTCCATCTTCTTATTGTAATCACCTGTTTCAAAACAAGATAAAAGACATGATGAGATTCAGCAAAACTTTGCTGGTTTCGTGTGGTCAATTAGAAAACATCACAACAGAGAGACAAATGAAGAATAACAGTGAAATAAACAGGAAAAGGAAACAGACATTTACAGTTTACATGCAGTAGAAGTAGAAGTTGTAATAGTAGTGTTAGTAAAAGCAGTAGTAGTAGCAGTAGTACATGAAGTAGTAGTAGTAGATATATAACTAAATAGGTTGTATATAGTAGTAATATAGTAGTAATTAATAGAAATAGTAGTAGTTGTTGTTGTAGAAACCTAATAAAAAGGAGAATAGACTGAGTGACTGCGAGTTGTATCTTTCAGTTTCTTATTTACTAACAAATATAGTTGTATATTTATATATTTTATATATTTTGTAGTCTCATTTAATACTTAAAAACCATGCATTCCTTTACCGCTCAACGGTATGAAAACACTGCAGCAAACCTTCTTTCAATGTTATTACACTAAAGATTTTGGGAAGAAAAAAGGGTAAATCAGTAAAAATGTGTTATAGTGTAATTAATGGGTTTCCGACCATCAGTCTCGTAATAATACACTATCTGCAGTAATATCTCACATACAACGTTTGCCATTCTCGTTTGCCATTCTCGACCATTTCTTATATTATGAAACTTGTGCAGAATAGATAACCACAGCCAAACTTGTGTTAATTGGCAATTAATCGATGAAACATTGACATCTCTAAAGACAAGTTGCTGCTTAATACAGGACAAAAGTAATGCAGAAAGCTCCTTAAGGAGCTTTCTGCATTACTTTTGTCCTGCATTAAGCTACCAAATGCCTTAGACTTTCAATGGAGTGTCATTTGAATGGCTGTAAGTACAAGTTTGATAGTATAGATAATGAAGTCTGCCCAATTTCCTCCATACTCCGGAACTCTTTCATCCCGATAGTGGTAATAATCCTTTCGGACTGAAATTTTTCAAACCCAGTCAGAGACTATACAGGCAATGATCTATCAGATAGCACATTTTTATGCTATTAGCAAACGTAATCTGTGATTAGGTGATGTCTCTGTGGGATGATTTCTGCATTAATTAACCCATTACCCCATAAATATGCCTTTTTATGTCTTGAATTCATTCCTACATTGAACAAAATAGTTCCATTTTATACAGTCATGAATATCAGTATTATAAGAAGTATTTCCTAATTCCTAGAGAAGGATAGCTAAAAGCAGGTTCAAAGTACAAACATGCTATGGGGTGTCTGTTGAAACTGTGACACATTCTTATTGATGATTTTTACAAGCACCTGCTGATAGTCAAACCTATGTTTATAGAAATTGTTCAAACGATAAGACGGAAAGACCCTTTAAGAAAATAGTTCAGACCCTGATCAGGATATGTGTAATTTAGGTATCACTGTTTTTATAAATTATCAATATACACTATAGCAGGAGAAAGGTTAAGACAGTTTAGGTCTTGAGCAGAGGATATTTTCAGATGATGACAGCTAGTGTAACTGATAGGAGTTAAGACAGTTGAGTTTTTGAAGATGATTTTCAAATGCAACAGAGCTAATGGATTTTTATGTGTTTCCAAATAAAAAAAGATAGTCATAGAAACAATAACCCTTCTCCTATCATAATATTATGCTTTTCATTTTCCGCCCATACATGTGATATCTCCCGATATGGTCGGGAGCTCCCGAAATTAGACCTCTACTCACGATCTCCCGGTCGGGAGACGAAATCTCCCGATATTTCATGGAACCAGGTTCATTTTTTACAATATGAACTTTTATTATAATTTACCTCGTTCGCCGACTCTTAAAATCTTAAAATTGGCCTAATCCATACGCACGCTTATCACCAAACGCTACTGATGCGTGTAAACACGTTACGCAATCCTCGGTAGTTTGAGTGTGTAGCACTATACATGGCATGTATATGGCAGGCTGCCAAACAATGTTTGACCACACGCGCCTAGTGGGGTTTGACATACATGCTTTTGATGTATTGTAGATCTAATTGGTTATCAAAAAAAGTGATTGACAGGTTCGCCCCGAATCGGAGACCTAGCAACGACATATTTTAGAAGCGGTGATGCGAAGGAAAAAGATCTATGTCGCCGATACGGGTCGGATTAAAATCAGATAAGTTCTGGACAAGCACACATTTTATATGAAAGCTGATCAGAATTTAACATTTATGAATTGATTTCCACCACATAATACTTTGAATATTCACGTAACAGAAAAATACTTCGAAAATCATACCGTTACAAAATGACGGAGCGCCTTAATATTTGCTACGGGAATCACGCATATTTTGTTAGTCTAAAAAGTTTTCCCCAGCATCGTTTTCTAACAATCAATTAAAATTAAACATTGGACCTAAATTCTTCTGTTTGTTACATACGATTTGTGCAAATGTATAATTATTAAGTTAGATTTTACAACCAATTACGCTCGTAAAATTGATTTGCAATCAGTTTTCGCGGTAGAAAATCTAGACGCGTTATTTCGTTGTTAAAACCATGCCCACTTTACGGCGCTAGTAAATGTCGTCTGCAGACTTTGTCTGCAACAATTCTCTAATCTTTGTGTATTTTCTTTCAGAAAATGTCAAACTTTTTGTATCTAGACAAGATGATGCGGCGTCTCATCTGGATCCATACTGTCTGCAAACTTTAATTATAATAACAGATTGTTAAGTTGCTAACTCTTTCTAGATTTACTCCATAGATAGAAATCTAGACCATTTGAACAGAGACAGCACTTGGTATACACTGTCTCTGATTTGAACTACTTCATTCATTCTCTCAAAAAAATGGATATACAATCATGTAGTTCCAGTTTATCTTTACTAGTCATGAACAATATAAGAACCATAAGAAATAGTTCTTATATCCTAGCATATGGTAGATCTAGCTTAAAGCAGGCTTTTAAGCTTTTACTGAAGCAGAATGCTCCTGAAGAGTACGGTATTCTGCTTTACTTTCAGCCTAGATGCTAGAATAATAGGCCCATGTCAGTATTAGAATATCTCTGGGTGAAAATTGTCTCTGTCTTAGTGGTCTATAGACTTATCTATTCAATGATTTTAAAAAAATTAAGCAATTAGTGATTAACTTATGAAAATAGATAAATGTGTTGGATTTTAATCGCCTGCGCCTAGTTTTGTCGCGAAAAAAGTGTTGCGAAAAAAGCTCCCTATTTGGAACCCCAATCTCCCTATTAAAATTTCCAGATCTCCCTATTTGGGTCCAAGAAAATATCACATGTATGACCGCCTGAAATATTTTTTAAAGCTTTAATCAAAGAGTGTAACACAGTTTTGAAATTCAGATCAGAAGCCAACTTAATTTACACTTATCTGGATTAAAATCTGTTTACAAATACCAGTCAAGTCACAAAAGGACACACTATTACAGTTTTCAAAACATATTAAATGTCAGCAGTATAACTTATTAATGAGAGCTCTACACTCTTGAATAATGAATTTTCATGTATAACATAATTATTAACATGAAACTATTTAGGTTTATGTGACATGATATTATTGATATAAAATTATATATAGAGGATAATCAATTTCTTTTGATTGATATGAAAAATATATCACAAGAATGGGTTGTTATCTGGTTAAAAAACGAGTCCGCAGAACGAGATTTTTAGCCAGATAACAACCCATTCAAGTGATATATTTTTCATATATATTTATTCAAAGGAATTGATTATTCTATTTATTATATATATTTTAATGACGTTTTTACAGAAAAAACACACAAAATTTATTACCCCGACGTCACTAAACTAATTATGACGTGACGTCACAAAAAGTGATATCATCTGACATCACTACAGTCATGTAGTGATGATATCAACAGTGACGATATCAAATTTATCTAACTGAGAAATCTCTATAAATCATCGATATGTATATAATAAATTACAATAATGAGTGCTATTTATAAAGAATAGCACCGTTTGTATGGGAGCAACACTATTAGGTCGTCATACCAAGAGCCCGGTGGTGTGTTTTCGTCAAGCTTCGTTAGCGCTTTACCGGACTCTTGAGATTGAGGTAAATCACGTGCGAGTGAAACATTTACCTCGACACCGCCTCTTTCTTCTTGGTTCTACAAACTAACAGGCAAGCTATTTTTCAGCTAACATAAACATCAAAACCCTCCCGCCCTCCCCTATGTGGGGATAATTTAAAGGACGGGTGTCTTTCGGTCCTTTCCTTTTATTTTTCAGTGACGTCTAGGCAGAGATGACTTTAAAGGAGACAAGGCGGAAACCCTTCTCTTCACAGCCATCAGCTTCGGCCAACATTCAGTGTAATAGAGAGAGGGTACCATAGTTTTGTTTGGATCCTGAACATTATTTTGTGATTTGTTTGCTTGAAGGCGCCATACTGCTATTTTGCAACGCCTCGCGTTAAGACATTTTAAGATGATAAGATAAATGAATAAGGGGCACTAGTTTTCATTTGGGTCACGAAGATTTGTTAATTTCTGAATTACAGTTGACGTTGTGTTTACTGGAAAGTTTTGTGAATATTTGACAATGAGGACATTTATTACAAGAGTTGGCTGCTATGAATCATGTGTGGCTTTGTGAATAATCGAGAATGACAAGGTTTGTGAAAAGAGTTTGTTTGACCAGTTTCTATGGATTTTTGTTTAAAAAGTATAATTTAAACAAGGGTTCACACCCAGTTTTACCCCAGTGTTAGGGTAAAGAATAAAGAAATTCAGTTAAAAAGAAATAATTGCTTTGATAGTTAGTTTATTTATCCAAGAAAGTTAGTTTCGAGAAAGTATACCAATAAACATAGAATGTATAACTATGAAAAGGCGACTAAATACTAAATAGTATTGAACCAATAACAGCTGTAACTAAAGAGAAAGGAAAGCACTGAGGCTGCGCTATAGTATGCTTCAGTTAACATAAAGGGAGAAAGCGGTCAGCAAGAATTACATAGCTTACAGTTCCAATACACTAAGGCCGCTTTCTCCTTTTGTGTTCATGTTGTTTCCCAGACAATGTGCTTTTAACCTTTTATATTCTCATGATCCAAACATTATTTGTTACTATAGGTTTTAAGTATTTGATTTACATTATGTTGTCTTCTTAAAAAGCTGTCTTCCAAATTCATGTACTATACACATACGTTTCCTTTCCTTCTGCTACAGTAAACCCTCACTATTACCACCCTTATAAAGAAGGCTAATTGATTGTATAAAAGACAGGTGACAGCTTAATTCTTTCCTCCCTGAAACTTTAAATGGACAATTCCAGTTTCCATTTTAGTCTAGTCCATTATTGACTTTTGAGGGTTATTTTTGTCACTGTTTGGCATTATGACAAACAGTGAAGACCCTGATCAGAGGGCTCCTTTCGGAGCCCTCTGATCTGGGTCTTCACTGTTTGCATAGGACAAGTGTACTATTCACATGTACACTGTTTGAAAAGGACGCCTATACACGGGACTAGGGTTCAAAGGGTTAATGCAAGGTGACAGTAAAACAGAAAGCTCCCTGAGGGTTTCTGTTTTACTCTCACCTTGCTTTAAGCAGTGGCCTGTCATTAACACCAAATAATTAATTAAAATTAGTGGTGGTAATAGAGAGGTTTTACTGTATTTGGTGTTACTTGGCCTCACATCCACAGGTGTACTTAGAAAACTGAACAGTTCCAGCATTTTCTTATTTATGCTCAACCAAACCCTATGCTGTGACTGACTACTCATCAGAAAGCTTCTACTGAGTACAGTCACAACAATAATTATTAAGGGTGTGATTGAGACATAAAGATGTTAGTAATTGAAGTCACTCACCTTATATTGTCTGATTTTTCTGACCTGTCGGAGTTATTTTTAGAACAGAATAGTTAATGATGTAAATGGGTAAGCAAGGTAACATCGAATATGTAATCGCACACTTTCCTACTTCAGATAAGTATGATCCTCGTGCAGCACGAGACTGCTGCGCTCACTTTACTGATATTTTATTCTTTCCCAACAAACGCATTTATATACTAAAGCTATTATTTCCATTGCAAACAGGTTGGAGCCAGATCCCGGTGTCTGATCAGGCACCAACCTGTTTGCTACTCAGATTAAAAAATATAATTAAAATTTCTTAAAGTAAATTTCCACAGTTTAGTGCATTGTGTTTGCGTTTAAACGGGAAATAATAAGGTATCCTCTACTGTACATTGCGCACAAAAATTACAGCTATCCGTATCATTAACCGTATGTAGAGAAAACGCATCCCTTTGAAAGTTTTAGAATGTTCAAATCTAAAAATAACTCCGACAGGTCAGAAGAAAACACTAATATCTGGGTCCAAGGTTATAAAGAGTTTCAGTTGAGTCTGAGTTCGTTCTCAAGCATTTGATTGGTCATGTTTGAGCCTAGGCTCAAATCTGACCAATCAAATGCTTGAGAACAACTTCAGACTCAACTCAAAATATTTATAACCTTGGAGCCTGGTGCATTGCATCCTGATAAATATTGTTTGCAAAAAAGGTCACCAATTAATATTGGTTATTAGTATGAGATTGGTTAACCTATTACCCCATATATGACTTGTTTCTAGTTTTTGAAGACAGGTGACCACAGTTAAAGCAGGTTGAAAGTAAAGCAGATTGCTTTAAGCTACCATCTTTAAGAACATAGAAAATATTTCTTTCATGGCTGTATACATTGGAACTATTTTCTTCAGTGGAATAATAAATTAAAGGCATAAAAATGTGTATCTATGGAGTCAAGGCTCCAGATAAGATGGAGTTTTCTGAACAAATCCAACCTTTTCTCACTCATACAGCATCAAATCCTATGATGTTGCTACTCATTAGAATCGTCTCTTTGAGACGATTCTTATGAGTAGTGACACCATAGGGTTTAAAGCAGAAATAAAGATTTTAGTTTTTGAAATACTCCCCTTATCTGGAGCCCTGGGAGTAATGCATTGCTAGTAATTCTTAGCCTTTTCTGTCTTTATTGGCTCTATTCCTGCTAACAGGAGACCATTAGAGCAGATAGTGCAGAGGTTAAGGGTCTCTGGTTAAGAAAAGTCTGGCATTTCTTTGGATTCTCACTGTCAATGTGTGCGATACTGCTGCAGGAGTACAGACACAAAAAGGCTTCTTCTCCACTCTTATAGTGCTGAACATTGTCTCCAACCCCACTTGCTTTTACAGTTTTGATCCAATCAGAATCTCACTTGTTAACAGTTTAGATCCTGATTAGATGCCAAGTAACTTGGCATCTAATCAGGATCCAAACAGTTTGAAAATTGTTTTAATGTAAAATGTATATTCTTGCAAAAATTATATTTAATGCTAAGTTTGAACATTTTTATAATTTGCCGATGTCAAAACAAGAAGCAATCTAAATTCAGCATGATGGGTAAGGGTTGAAATCTCGTCCATCAGTAAAATTGTCATTTGCCACTTAACCCTTTCCCACATAGCATATCTCTAGTATTGAATATAGGTGTCAACTTAAAGCAGGTTGAAAGTAAAGCAGAATGCGCTTTAAGCGCATTCTGCTTTACTTTCAGCCTGCTTTAAGCTATCATCTGCTAGAATAAAGAAAATATTTTGTATTATACATATTTATGAATGTATAAATTGGAACTATTTTCTTCAGAGCAAGAATAAACTGAATGCGCTAAAAGGCGCTTCTATGGGGGAAAGGGTTAAACCAGGAATATCAACTTCTCCCCATTCACAGTGATCAGAGAGTGAGACACCAGTTGATGACAAACATTACATTTGTCTAAATATTGCATGAGATGATAAAACAATAGAAAACGCAAAGGAGACTACTTCATGAACCAATGCCTAGTATTCTATAAGAAGGTCGGGAAAGTGTTTATGATGTTACGGAACTTTACCTCTTGTTTTCTTTGGCTGGGGCAGTAAAACAATCCCACTATTAGGATGGATTAATAAACAAGTTTTTTTTTTTTAATTTTACTGATCGTTGAAAAAAGCTGGTCCGGTAGAGCAAAAAATTACAACTTTAAAATCTTGAAAAAGGAAATAATGTTAAACCTGCTAATAGTACTGCATCATTACTGTCAATATTGAATTTTTGTTTTGTTTTAGAACCTTAAATTACTCAAACTTCAAAATGACTTACTATTTTTATGACATGTTGACTGTTTAAGGATGTGTCCCAATAATATTCACAATATTACAAAAGAGAAGTCCTTGATCAGAGGGATCCTGCAGGATTATAGGTGTTTTGAAAAAAATTTAAGGAGAAAAGTAATTTCCCCTTATTACGACCATTCAAATCAACTCTTAGATTCTGGTTGTGTTCATGACAGATGGCTGAGTTTTCGGATTAAAGCAAAATGAAACAAAAGCAGAAAACTATTGACTGAAACTTTTAGCTGCACCTTTATAAGGTGTACGTGTAATTAAGCAGCAGCCTGACTCAAACATCAAAATTATGCCAACTTTCTGCGATTGAAGCAGGAATTCAGTTCTGTACACTGGTATATTCCAGACATTAGAAACTGTCCAATACTGAATATTGAAAATCTAGCTCCAATGGTAGATTACTAAATTGTGAAATATATTATTTTATCTGCAGAATTCCCTGCATGTGCTTGCAATCAAGTATGAAGAGTATTACAGTTCATCAGGTGTTTACTGTTACATTATGGGGTAATTAAACGAAGCTGATGTTATGAAATTAAACAAGCATTAAATCAAATTTTGGAGGAAGCCCTCACACTTTGATGTTGTCAGTACATTTAAAACTGAATACCTTTAATCCTCAAATATGATTCATAAAAGCATGAGGCACATAAGCAGTAAGATAGAATCAAAATCAGATACCTTTATACCCTGTTTCTAATTAAAACAGTAGTAAAACTTGCGTATAACTGCCAATTAAAAGAAGATTTTGTAGTCCTTTAATGAAAGTGTTACAATTCTTGTATGACAAAAGTAACGCAGAAAACTCCTACAGGAGCTTTCTGCATTACTTTGGTCATACAAGAATTATGAGATTTCTGCATTCCTCATACATTCAGCAGTAACCTGTATAGAGGTAAAATACTTGTTTCTTGATTGAGCGGCTGTTGTGCAAACATTTTAATACTGTATATCAGAAGATTTTTGACACCTGTCACAACCATTTGCAACATTTGGAATCTAATGGTAGTTTAATTGGCATTTGCAAAGTGTTTGGATAAAGACCAAGGTCAGAATTACCATTGACTCACGGTATTTGGTAGAGGAACAAGAGAATTCCATAAGGCCATATACTTTTTAAGCAGAATACAATCAAGAGTTTAGAAGAACTCAAAGAAATAGAATTTGCAAAATTCATACATGGCATTTCATACAACCTATAGAAATATGGTTTTAACCCTTTACCTCATAGCCTGTTTCTAGTTTTGAAGACAGGTGGCCACTTAAAGCAGATTGAAAGTAAAGCAGAATGTGCCTTAAGGCACATTCTGCTTTACTTTCAGCCTGCTTTAAGCTAAAATCTGCTAGGCTATATAAAATATTTGTAATGGTAATTGTTCATGAGGGTATAAACTAACTATTTTCTTCAGCGGAGGAATAAATTAAATACGCTAAAAGTCGCTTCTATTGGGAAAAGGGTTAATAAAATGATATCACTGTTGTTTAATGCTAAAATATCCTGCAAGACAACATGGCAAAAACATGTAAAAAATATTGTGACAAAAGTGATATAAAAATGAAACGGTTCACAGACATTGACTGAAAAAAACACTCTGTTGGGACTTACAGATTGTGTACAATCAATATCAACAAATGAAATATAGGAAAAATTATGCTATTAGACTGTTTGGTGACATTTACTTTTTTTATGAAGTGGCTATGAAAAACTTAAATTGGTACTCTAGACACTCAGGCATAGACATGCATACGTTGGCTAAAATAATAAGGACATTTTTCACTCATGTCAGACTAATCATATAAGAAACAAGAGGGCCAGAATGGCCCTTGATCGCTCACCTGACCATGGTGACACTAGGATGGGTCACATGATTTCAGAAAAGAAGATTTGTAAAAGGTGACCCCCAGGGTGGGGCCAATTTTGACCCCAGGGGCAAAATTTGAACAACTAAGATAAAGGACCTGTAAACAATGATATGTGCAAAATATCTAAACTCAGTGTACTATGGTTTCAGACAAGAAGATTTTTGAAGTTTTCATTGAAAAAATCTATTTTTAGCTCCGGTGACCCAGATATGCAACAGACCATAACCAATTCAACAATATGTGTGAAGGACTTCTAGAAGTTATACCATGCCAAATATTTAAGCTCTGGTCATATTGGTTCCAGAGAAAAAGATGTTTGAACATTTCACTATATAACTCTTTGTAAAACTGTGATCCCCGGGGCGGGACCAATTTTGACCCCAGGGACAAAATTTGAACAACTTTAATAGAGGATCTGTAGACGATGCTATGTGCAAAATATCTAAGCTCAGTGTACTATGGTTTCAATCGAGAAGATTTTTTAAGTTCTCATGGAAAAAAATCTATTTTTAGCTCCGGTGACCCAGATATGCAACAGACCGGAACCAATTCAACAATATAAGTCAAATACCTCTAGAAGTAATACCATGCTAAATATCAAAGCTCTGGACATATTGGTTTCAGAGAAAAAGATGTTTGAACATTTCACTATATAACTCTATGTAAAACGTTGACCCCGGGGCGGGGCCAATTTTGACCCCAGGGGCAAAATTGAACAACTTTGATAGAAGACCTATAGGTAATGACATGTGCCAAATATCTAAGCTCTGGCTCTTGTGGTTTGTGACAAGAAGATTTTTTAAAATTTCCTTATTTTTTCACTTTGGTTGCCATAGCAACCAGAGTTCTGCATGGTTTCAAATTCTTTGAACAACTTTGAAAGAGCTTGACCCAAGGAACATTCCTGTGAAGTTTGGTTGCAATCAGGCAAGTGGTTTTGGAGAAGAAGATGTTTAAAGAAATTGTTGACGCACAACGCACGACGCCGGACATTGACTGACCACAAAAGCTCACCTTGAGCACTTTGTGCTCAGGTGAGCTAAAAAGTGCAGATCTTGATAAACAAGTTTTAAAGTTGAGTCCCATTTGCCCTCTTACAGCTGGACTGGTCATATTAAGATGACATAAGTTACATGATGTAACACAAATCTGCCAAAAGTCTTTTTTACGGGACAAACATATTCAGAGCTTAACTCTTTTTGCACGCTAGCGGCGGATATATCTGCCACAGTGATTACCTTTGCATACAGTTTGGATCCAAACTGTTTGCCATTCTGACCCTGTTTTGAAAAGAAATTTTAAAAATGCTAATTTTAGAATTTTGCAGACAACAATTATTGTTGCAGACGATAAAAAATTACCCAGCATGCAAATAGATATAAATACAAACTTCCTTATGTCTCATCTAAATCCTATGCTGTAACTACTCATTAGAATCATCTAGAAGAGACGATTCTAATGAGCAGTCATGGCAAATAGGATTTGGTGGAGCATAATGATTCAAAAGAAGAAAAATATTTGGAAATGTTCCATTCATTCTGTCTTATCTGGAGCCCCTGATATTTAGCAAGGCCATGGCTAACTACATGTCTTATAGATAATCCTACAAATGTGAAACCACTATAAGACCCTTGACTCTCAGCATCCATTCAGTGTTTGATCTTCTTTGAGTAACCTATTTTTCTCCAACACGTTTGGTGGTATGTATACAGAGCTTGGATGTTAACTTTTGATCATACCTTTGATATCGACAGCCAGCCAATTTGTGAGATAGAAATGTAATTATTGCTGACAAAAAGCATTCTGATGCAAGTGCCGGACTAATGAATTTCATCACACATTGATTTCCTGAGGTTGCAAAAATTACAGACAGGGTGTTCCACCTCAGATAATTGCATATGCCATCTAAGAGATGCTTCACGTAAAACCAGGACAGTAATTTCATCGGAAAGATTCTAAAATTGGCTTCAAATTATAACCTGCTACAAAATAACTATCTGAAAGAATGTGTGCCGAATATCAAATGATCTCTAAGGAGACCCATAACTATAGATAAGGAGAGTATTTCAAAAGAGAGAGTATTTCCATTACTAAAATCCTTATGCTTCCACCAAGCACGACTACTGAATCCTCTCTTCCAGATAATACACAAAGCTTTACAAAGTTTACTGAAAGCATACAGAGCACAAGATTAGGGGAGTATTTCAAAACATAAAATCTTTATATCTGCACCAAACCCTATGGTGTGACAACATGTTGGAAAACTTGAGTTTACTCCCTCTTATCTGTAGCTCTGCATAATGGCATACATGAGAAAGCTGAATATTTTATTTATTTATTGATAAAGGAAATCTTATTATAAAATCAATTAGACATTAAATTTTTAGATGTTTATAACCAAATGGACCTTTAACCTGAGAAACATACTTCTGGAAAACAAATTTCTACCTGTATTTAACCCTTCTGAAGCATTTAAAGTGTATATCAATGCTTTTTACAAAAAAGCAAATGCTGATCTGACAGCTCCTAAGGGTCTCCACAGTTCTCTTATATCTGACATGAGTATCACTCTTCTCTTGGGAAAAGTATCCATAATCTATTAGCCAGTGTAATAGTTCAGATGATAGATGTTCATAGTGACCTGTCAGTTTTATATATGTGTATTCAGCAGGTGAAGAGTTTAAATTCCCTATAGCCCATAGTGCAAAACCTTTATGCAGGTGACTCCTTAAAGCAGAACAAATATAAGCAAAAAGTATCTAGTAGATTTCAATTTTATTTCATTTTGTTTTCAGTCATTTTCTTTCTTACATAACCACAGTATTTTAGAGTAAAATTTCCTTATGAGAACAGGGCTCCAGATAAGGGGGAGTAATCTGAACAAATCAAACATTTTCTCACTTATACAGCACAAAATCCTATGGTGTTACTACTCATTAGAATCGTCTCTTTGAGGCGATTCTAATGAGTAGTGACACCATAGGGTTTCAAGCAGAAATAAAGATTTTAGTCTTTGAAAAACTCCCCTTATCTGGAGCTCTGTATGTGAAGAAATATATAAAGGCATCTTTGGCAATTTACACAAGTTTAACTGTTAAACAGTTTTGTTGTTGCATTATTTCTATGACAAATATCTTTTGTTCTTACAGAGAATTTTAATTACATCTAAAAACACAGTCATAGTTTATGAAACACTATGCCTACTCCCCCATAACAAACATATTTGACCTTTTGACAACTGTGAACCTGACCTTTGACCAGACATGTCTGAAAGAGATATATTCATACTCCTCTGAATTAGAGAAACATGTATACAATATATGAAGTCCAGGTTAGCTGAGGTTCAAAGGTTATTGCTATTTAAAAACTTTGACCTTTTGACTTATTTGACCTTGACCTTTCACTCGACATGTCTGAAATATACATATTTATATGTGTCTCAGTTAGTGAAACATGTACACCAAATAGGATGTCCTGATCAGCTGATGGTTAAAGGTAAAAGCTAATTTTAAAAAAGAAATTACCCCTGTGACCTTGACCTTTGATCAGACAACTGCCAATCATAAAACCTATGCATTCATATACCTCTTCATATTGGCAACATTACACATACCATGTATTAACTTTGTATTAGTTATAGTTTAAAAATAAGGCCTATATAAAAGTTGAGAATAAATTTGACATTTTGACCTCTGTGACCTTGACTTTTAATTGGACAAGTCTAAAATATACATATTTATAATTCCGCTTCATTAGAGCAATATGTATACCAAATAGGAAGCCCTATCACTTGAAGGTCAAAGAGTATTTTCATTCCAAATACATGTATTTGACTTTTTGACCTCTGTGACTTTGAATTTTGACCCAACATGCCAAAACCTTGCATATTTATATACCTCTTCATATGGGAAACACATATGCAATGTATTGAGTGTGTATTTGTTACAGTTCAAAAGTTATTGCCATACTTAACATTTAATAGTTAACCTTGACCTTTGTCCTGACATGCCCAAGACCAGTTTATTCATATACCTCTTGATATGAGCAATACCTATGTCATGTATTGAGTGTGTATTGGTTATAGTTCAAAAGTAATTGCCAATGTTAAGGTTGCAAATAAATTTGACCTTTTAGCCTCTGTGGCCTTGACCTTAGACTTGGCATACCTAAAATATATATATTAAAATTCCCCTGCCATGGGAAACACATGTCATGTATTGATTGTGTATTGGTTATTGTTCAAAAGTTATTGCCAACATTCAGGTTGCAAATAAACACAACCTTTTGACCACCCTGACTTGACAGTCTATGTATACCACATATGAAGTTCCTATTTACTTGAGGGTCTAATGTTAAGGCAATTTCAAGTATTTGACCATTTGACCTCTGTGACTTTGACCTGACCTGCCCAAACACTGCATATTCATATACCTCTTCATTTGGGCAACGCATAAAATGTCATGTATTGAGTGTGTATTGGTTATAGTTCAAAGTAATGCCAAACATTAAGGTTGCAAATAAACGTAACATTTTGACCTCCGTGACCTTGCCCTTTGACTGGAGATGTCTTAAAGATACATATTTAAATTCCTCCTAATTAGAGTAATATGTATACAAAATATGAAGTTCTTATCTCTTGATGGTCAAAGGTTAATGCCATTTCAAATATTTGACCTTTTGACCTCCTGTGACCTTGACCCAACATACCAAAAACCTGCGTACCTATATACTTCTTCATATGATAAACACTTATATTCAATGTATTGAGTGTGTATTGGGTATTATAGTTCAAAAACTATTGCCAACTTTAAGGTTGCAGCCAAACAGACAGGGCACAAGATATGCCTGTAATGGGGCATAATTCCAAAGATGGTCACGATGTGGCAATTTATGAACTCCTCTATAATATTCTAAGGCAACTAAGCTTCTTCCAAATCAGTACTTTCCTTCATTTTTTCAAACCACTTTCCCAAAACTGACAAAATCTGCTTTTCTAACTGTAATATGCCAAATTCTGATGCAAATATCACATGTCCGAATCAGAAACTACTTGCCCCAGGCTTCGGGCAAGTGGGTTAGGGCAAAAACTGCCAAGTGTCATGAAAATAAAACAAAATCTCTTTTAGTGTTCACATTAACAATCTGGACAAACAGTTGATGTCCTATTTTCAACAGGCATATAAAATAGGTTATGGTAGATAGGTTTATGTAATAGGCCTTTTGTCTCCGCAAAGGCAAACTGTACACAGTCTAGGTAGGTAAACAGGAAAAAAACAAAAAAACAACATGGGATGGCTACAAGTAGAAATTAGCATGCTTAGCACGTATTGCGTGATCTATGACAAAACAGTTCCCCATACAATCCAGCCTTGACTGGTAGCACAATGATCTGATGAGACTTTGTGGGGAGCAGATTGCTATCATTATAATGTACAATCACCTACAAAGACATAAAGCATGCATACTTTCTTGGTTTTTTACAAGCTAGAGAGTCATTCATTTGATCAGATCTGCAGTCAGTCCCTGCTCCTGCTACTATCCTACCATTCACTGATATTTTCCAGATTTCTCGAAAGTCAGGCGAGCATTTAAAGTCCTAAATCTGATCTATATGAAAAATGGGGAAGACCGAGAATAAATAACAAAGATCTGTATTCCGCAGCAATGGTTCCAATGTGGGTTTTTTTTCTCCAACGATGGCAGAATAAATTCGAAGCAGTTAACAGAATTTGACGGACAGACTACAGGAGCTGCTTAGCACCTTGGAACACCGAATAACTAACATCTGCTCCAAAACGTCATTTGCTACAATTATGAAATCCAACAACTCTTCCCTATAAATCGCATTTGAGGCAATCTGAGTAACAAACAGTTTGGATCCAGATCAGGCCCCACGTTAGTGGGGCCTGATCTGGATCCAAACTGTTTGCAAATGTGATCCATACTCTTTTGCAGTAGTTGAAGGATAGGTTAACTGCAGAGACTGATGCTCAGGAACATAATAAGAATAGTGGAAAAGGTAATGAAAACACAATAAAGCACATGCTTATCAATAATTCACTCAGATGAATGTATTTTGCAGGATCCTATTGCCACTGGTGCCTTTAAATATTCTTCAGGCAACTTCTATATAGAATTATGTCTAAAGCAATTTGTTAGAATCAGAAAAGCTGTTTTTGATTGACCCAAAGTTAGGAGGCATCTCAATCGGTTTCAATTGTGTACAATGTCAATTAAAGAAATTAAATGTGATTCTTATACTGAAGTTATTCAATGCTGACTACCAATCCAAATAGTCAGTTGCCTGCAAGACTATATGTAACATATAAAGATTTTACTACCTTCGTATATGTATCAATATCAACTCATTCAACCCTGAAACTCCCGTTTCCAATCAATTCTGTGCCATATTTGAATATTCAGGGTTGGTTTTGCAATATAGTGAAAAATGACAAATAGTAAAGACCCAGATCAAATGGCTCCTATATATATACTGCCCATCAGGATCCCTCTGATCAGGGTATACAGTGTTAGAGTAATCTTCAAAGGTACACTGTTTGTAAATAATATATTTTTACATTATAATCTAAAGCATCAATAGGTGTTCAGGGCTCATGCTATATAAGAGTGAGTAAATTGAACAAATCTAACATTTTCTCACTCATTTCAGCACAAAATCCTATGGTGTTATTACTCATTAGAATCATAGCGGAGAGATGATTCTAATGAGTAGTGACACTATAGGGTTTAATTCATAAATACAGATATTAGTTTTTGAAATAATCCCCATTTCTTGAGCCCTGGGGGCTAACGGATTGGGTTACTATTCTCTGACACTGGCCATAGTAAATTGCATATTAATCTGAGCCCTTTTTCTTCCTCTACATACTAACTAATGGCCTTCTCAAATGTCATCTGCATTTTGTTGCAAATTTTAACACATTTTCAATTTACTTTGACAGGATACAGAATGTGCATTATAACCAGACAGTTTTGGTCTCAGATCATGCACATTACTTTGTAGGTTCAACATGAACTGGGTTAAAATTGTTTGCAGGGGCCTGTAGAGCTAATTTCCTGACTGCAATTAAATGTCGGAATACTGATATCTTCATCTTCACTGTTTCTCCTAAGTTGGCTTTGAGAAAATTAACATTGTATCTTGAATTGAAAACAGTCAAACCTCTACTCAGCTACTTCATGTACTTTTTAACCCATTACCCCATAAATACACCTTTTTACACCTCTAATTTATTCCTCCACTGAAGAAAATAGTTCCATTTTATACAGTAATTAATATGTATCATAAGAAAGTTTTTTGTATTCTAGCAGGTGTATACATATATAGCTTAAAGCAGGCTGAAAGTAAAGCAGCATGTGCCTTAAGGTGCATTTTGCTATGCTGTCATCCTGCTTTAAGCTATTATCTGTTAGGCTATAAAGGAAATATTTCTTATGGTGCATATTCATGAATGTATAACGTGATAATTATTTTCTGTAATGGAGGAATAAATAAAAGGTGTAAAAGGCGGATTTATAGAGTAATGTATTAAGTATGTAGCTGCTTTGATAGTGCAGAAGAAAAGTTATGAAAAAGGGAAATTTTTAAGCATTAAGCTGCCAGCAGTCTGATTAAGACAACCAGTGTATCCTCATTTGAATCAATGCTCAATAGAGACCGACAGGGTAGACTGTATGGGTGATTCAGACTCCAATACACTCAAGCATATCAACCTTTCTTATGCTAAAAATACAGTAAAACCTCTCTAATATGACCACTAACTTGTGCATGGGCCTAGTATATGCTGCAGATATACTGCCAGATCTGTTTTATACTTCATGTCTTTTTAACTGAATAAATTTATAAATATAATTTATTGCTTTTAATTTGCTTCAGATCTAAACCTCTCTAATAAGACCACTAAATTGTGCTACTTATTAGGTGTGTCAGACAGACGACTGCCTAAAGCAAGTTTACAGTAAAGCAGAGAGCTACAAAAATGAGCTTTCTGCCTGTTTAACTGACACCTTTTTGTTTAGCTTTCTACTTTTTACTGTCACCTTGCTTTAAACTGTTATTGTCTTTTATACAATCAATTAGCTTTAGTGGGTGTAATAGAGATGTTTTACTGTTATTTAAGGATGACTTGTTCAAACAGTTTGGATCCAGATGAGATGCCGAGTAACTCGGCATCTCATCTTGCTCCAAACTGTTTGACACTCTGCAGGGCTCCAGATTAAAGGAGTAAACCGCACAAATCCAATACTTTCTCACTCGTTTCTCAACACCAAATACTATGGTGCGACTACTCATTAGAATCGTCTCAAAGAGACGATTCTAATGAGTAGTCACACCATAGGGTTTAATGCAGAAATAAAGATTTTAGTTTTTGAAATACTCCCCTTATCTACAGCTCTGACTCTGGCTCCAAACTGTTTGACACTCTCTTTGTACTTCCATGTAGCAATGGGGAAGAAGAAGTCATTTTCAGTTAGACTGAAAGAAGGCTGCATTTATCAAGAAGAAACCTCAGTTTAGAGACTTTTGAGTGTTCTATAATTTCTACAAATAAAGTTTGTTCAGGATTGGAAGAGGTAAGAGATGGTAAATTAAAGTGGAAACCTATGGATGCTTGGCTAAATGACATTGCCAACTGAGATCTATCAATAGCGGCAGAGACTGTGTGATCCACTTTACACCTGTACTATGTCTGACTTAATATACTCACAGCTAAAACACTGGGTGAGGAATTACCCCAGATACCCAGGGCTCCAGATAAGAGTAGTTTTTCAAAATCTAAAACCTTTATTTCTGCATTAAACCTTATGGTGTCACTACTCATCAGAATCGTCTCTTCGAGACGATTCTAATGAGTAGTGACACCATAAGGTTTTGTGCTGAAATGATTGAGAAAATGTTGAATTTGTTCAGAAAACTACCCCTTATCTGGAGCCCTGGATACCCCTTCATTCAAGGTCTTGATATCTATGTAATTGTTTCTATATCAGTAAATATCCAATGCCTGAGTTTAACCTTTAGCTAGCACATAATCATATATAATAAATTGATGACTTTTTTAGTGCAATTATTTTGGGTACGGATGAGAGTAACTTCACATGTCACCTGGAACTATTTGATTCTGCAACAATGAGGAAAGACATTATAGTCACTATCACAGATTGATACAATATTGAAAAAGTATTTTCGAAGAAGACAACATGTTTAACCTATTACCCCATAGCCTGTTTCTAGTTTTGAAGACAAATAACCATTTAAAGTAGTTTGGAAGTAAGGCACATTCTGCTTTACTTTCAGCCTGCTTTAAGCTCCCATTTGCTAGAATGTAGAAAGTATTTCCTAATTTCCTATGGTACATGTTCATGACTGTAAAAATTAGAATTATATTCTGTCAAGCAATAAATTAAAGGTGTAAAAAAGGCATTTTATGGGGTAATTGGTTAATACTTTGTTCTGTTACAAAGTATTGCATCAGAATAAATATATACAAGGATTCCACCTCAGAGCAAATCCAACATTTCTCACTCATTTCATCACCAAATACTATAGTGTGACTATTCGTTAGAATTATAATGTCAGTAGTGATGCCATAGAGTTTTATGCAGCAATAAAGGTTTTAGTTCTAGAAATACTCCCGTTATCTGGAGCTCTGAAATCTTGTCAAAACTCAAATATTAGCTTAAGTTTTACATACCTGCACCAAGCACCCATCAGAAACAGCACATGAAAATAGAAAACAACAACAAACATTAGCTCAATACTAAGACAATTTAAGAGGGCAACAATATACCTATTATCGTTCACCTAGTTGCTACAAAATAAAAAACAACAACAACAAACATTAGCTCAATACTAAAATAAAGGGAAACAGCAGCCCTATATTGCTCACCTATGTCACAGCTAGCCTATAATTATACTGACAATGAGTTGCAAGATTTTAATTATGTTTCTTTGCTTTGGATCTAAATAGTAAAGCAGATGCAAGTTAAGTGGTCCAGCAGGGAAAAGGGTAAATGTCCTTGATGGCAACTTTCAAACCACTGAAACACTTCCCAATCTATTGGATCTTAGAGGGTTATCAATAAACTGATAGGCATCATTTGTAAACAGTTTTGATCACCAGTTAACCCAATTGATATGTCTTTTTACGACTATTATTTAATTTCCTCTACTGAAGAAACAGTCTTTATATTAGCTTTCTAAATAAATGTTTGGCGTTGCCAGAATTATAGGATTTCTGAAAATAAAGCAGTAACTGATTTAATACAGGACAACTTTGAAGCCATTCTTTAGTATTCAAATAGTGAAATTTTCAAGAATAGTCCCTCACTAAAATTGAACCAACTTATTGTCAATTTTACATGTACTTACACAATAATGGAGTACGGTATATTTGTATTCTATTAAGGCCTTTGGCTACCGGAAGTCGGTCTTGCGGGCGAGCGGATATGCGTCTTGACGACACAGACTGGTTTCGTACGTGTTTATACTAGAAAATTTATATAAAGGAAATGTTGATACGAATTAGTATAATCCTTCATAGTGCAGTTAGTATAGTGGTTGACTAGCAATCAAAAGGTCATAGGTTCGAGACCCATCCGATCCAAATATTTTTTTTAGTGTCCGATTTATTGACGTGTCAATCCATAACGCAGTAATCAAGAGACATGTTATGTTTAGTCTTCGTTGATTAGAACTAGTGATGTTTACGGTCCAAGTATATGTCCACTTACCTGTACGTTTTAGTTTAATGACTTACAAGTCAATTAAATCGGTATACATGTAAACGATTTGATCGAACTATAAAGCCACACATTGAAGCTTATCAATACGCTAACCTTTTCAAGATCGATATTGCCCATTATAATTATGTTAAAACAATATAATAAACCTTGTATGCAAGTCCATGAATAAATAATAATGCATTTTAATGACAAAGTTTTAATTCTAAGGTAGGTAACTGTATCTAAACAACAAATATCCCCCATTTTAATAAGAAAATATGTTATTACAACAAATCCTGACTGTAATATTTTCTAATGTTTTCAGACTGACTAGTTCATCAACCATATATTTGAATAAAATGAAAACAAATATACATTGAATGAGTCAGTTTTTTGTAATTCAATTTTTTAGCATTTTGCAAAATTTTAATAGCTGATAACATCTTTCTGAACACCTTTATTCAAAATGTTTTTAGCTTTTCTTGTAATGAATGTTGTGGACTACTTATTGGGTGAGACTTATAGTCATTAGCTTTATTCATTTTTAAGAAAAATAAAATCATCAAAATTCTAGGTTTTTGTCAGAAAAAAGACCTTAAAGACAAACCACACGATAAATTTTGCCTATATTTACACACATTGTTTCTTAGGCTATTATCATTCTTCATGACAATTTTCATAACAATCGTATGGAAACTACGCGCATATGCGAAGTACCTTAACTAACAGAAGTCATTATAGAAGTCTAAGGTAATGATTTATTGGTTCTTTAACCCTTTCCCACATACATGTAGCCTGTTTCTAGTACTGAATATAGGTGTCCACTTAAAGCAGGTTGAAAGTAAAGCAGAATGCGCCCTAAGTGCATTCTGCTTTACTTTCAGCCTGTTTTAAGCTATAATCTGCTATAATATAGAAACTGTTTCGTAATACATATTTTTGACTGTATAAATTGGAACTATTTTTTTCAGTGGAGGAATAAATAAAATGTGCTAAAAGGCGCTTCTATGGGGGAAAGGGTTAATAGAAAAACTACTGGGAAACCAACCATTGTTTGTTTTCACATGATGCAACCACGACTAACCCTTATCCTGCTGTAATACCAAATTCTCACAAAAAATATTGAAATGGTGTCTTCAAGTTATTTCAAATTAAATTTTTTACGCATTTCCATTTCAAGAAGTTTAAAATATGAAGAAACATGTTACTCGGCGTCTGATCAGGTTTCAACCTGTTTGAAAATACCAAATTGATTTTTATGCTTTTCAATTATAAGAAATTTAAAATTTGAAGAAACTTAATAACATGCTTCAAACAGTTTGAAACCTGATCAGACCCCATGTTACTCGGCGTCTGATCAGGTTTCAAACTGTTTGCAAATACCAGTCTAACAGCACTCAACAGGATAAGGGACAATTTTTTTTAAAAACAAGTTGTACTTCTGCACGGAGGCTATATCTTCTATCAATCAATGATAGGACAAATATTTACTTTGACTGCAAACATTGCTCTGAAAGTGTAATGGGGCTAGTAGATCAATATCTGCATTGTTTGCCAATTCACACCTCATTGTCTCAACACTTCCTGCTGACGGAACAACAAACAATCATACTCTCCATTTTGCCTCGTTCAAACCCAATATACAGTAAAAACCTCTCTATTACGACCACTAAAAAGAAGGCTAATTGAGTATATACAAGTCAGGTGACAGCTTAAAGTAAGGTGACAGTAAAACAAAAAGCTCCTAAAGGAGCTTTCTGTTTTACTGTCATCTTGCTTTCAGCAGTCACCTGTCTTATACACCTAATAATTCATACAATTTAGTGGTTGTTATAGAGAGCTTTTACAGTAGTTTATCAATTTCATATTTGTGAACTGAAGATATTCATAGAAGACAATATTGAATATAACAATGAACCTTGTTAAAATGTTTAGTCAATAAAATAAGTGTTCCTATAACAGTTACTGCAGTTAAACATAGCGTAAGTCAACTCTTAGTGCTAAATAATAGTGTCATCTGTGCAATAATTGTTGTATGGTATGGTTCTAAAAATAGAAGTTTACTAAAAATTCAAGTTACTGGGTCAAAATTGTTTTGCCATTATCGTGCAAAACATTTTTGGGCAATTCCTTAAACATGATTTTAAAGTTTTATTGACATTATATAATGATAGTCTAATTCAGGATACACGTAAAACAAAAGGCTCCTATAAGAGCTTTCTGATAAATGTTGTGTCCCACATTAATCGATCACCTACATCTTGCAAAGGACCCACAGTATATGTTCAAAAAATTGCCTTTTACATCACAATTTTGCCTGTAAAAAGCAGAATGTTTCGGGAACCAATCACACCTGCTTGGTACCCTTTGCTTCATATCACATGAGAAAGTGTCCTGTCATATGCAGGTGTTCATATAAAGGGGAACTTTTCTGGGATTTCATCATTATTGCTCCTGTTATAGATAATATTGCAGATCAAAAGAGGAGCCGAGCTCCAGATAAGGAGACTACTTAAAAAGCTAAAATCTTTATTTCTGCATTAAACCCCATGATGTTAATACTCATTAAAATTGTGTCTTTGAGGCGATTCCAATGAGTACTTGCATCACAGGGTTTGATGCTTAAATGAGTAAGAAACTGTTGGATTTGTTCAATTTACTCCCTCTTATCTGGAGCCCTGTGGATGCATGCAAGTCTTTCATCTGTCTAGACATGGATTGTGTAACCTGCAGGGGTCTACAGGTCTTAATTGTCATGCATCAGGTTTCAGCTCTAATTAAATTCTGCAAGGTTGTTGTTATTAGCGTGTTGAATCTGTAAGGCTCATTCACAATTTCACCTGTAAACATTATAACCAGGTAGACAATAATTCAAACAAGTTATATTTCCATTGATCCAGTTGTAATTAATCCTTTCCTTGATAGAAGTGCCAGGGCTGCCATAAGTTGACATAAAAAATCCGAAGATTTCCAAATTTGCATTTTTCAAGTGCGATTTTACGAATCGTACCTTTTCCCCATCGCCTGTTTCTAGTTTTGTTGACATGTGGTTGCTTTAAGCAGGCTGAAAGTAAAGCAGAATGCGCCTTAAGGCGCATTCTGCTTTACTTTCACCCTACTTTAAGCTACCATGTACTAGAAAAAAATCCGAAGATTTAGGAAAAATCCGGAGAAATGGCAGCCCTGAAGTGCTTTAGAGTCCTACACCTGCAGTAAGAAAGAAAAAAATTGAAAAAAAAACAAATACATGTAACCAATCTTTTGAATGAAAAACCCTAATTTCAACATTGGGATGCTGTTTTAATTTTGAATTATTAAAATAGTGCATCTGAATTGATCTGAACTTCAGCTTCAGTCTATTTTAACTCTACAAAGTCATTATACACAGTAAGCTCTGCTAGTTGAATCACATTTGAGTCTTCTTTCAGCTTAGTTTAGTTGAGTTTTTTAGTTTTTAAAACCATATTTTATTTCAAATTCCATGAAAACGGGTCGGGCCACATTAGTTCTACCAACATAAGTTATGGCCCTCCCTTCTTTCAGCGTACATATTGGCGGTCGCTCAGCAAACTTCTGACTTAACCTGTCTTGGTCATAATGCGCTACTTATTGAAACTATCTTTTGAGTCTCCCGGGGAGACTATTTTGACTTCTTAATATTGCAGCCAACTTAATTATGCCACTACTCTCTCAGGGTACGGATTCACAATTGTGTTAACTTCTTTTGCCCTGAGAAATTCATGTTGAGCCAGCAGTGGGATTTGAACCCGAATCCTGAAGATCCAAAGTTGGATGCTCTACCACAAGTCCAAAGTGCTCCATAAAAACGTTCTGCTTCGCTTTTAGCCTGTTTTAAACAATCATGTCGTCAATACTGAAAATGAGGTTACAAGGGAGGAAAGGTTTAACCCATTACCCCATAGCAAGTTTCTAGTATCCAAAATAGGTGACCAGTCTTAAAACAGGCTGAAAGTAAAGCAGAATAGGCCTTATGGCACATTTTGCTTTACTTTCAACCTGCTCAGAATATAAGCTACACACTGCTTGAATATAAAAATTATTTCTATGGTGTATATCATGACTGTATAAATGCAAAGTATTTTCTTCAGTGGAGGAATAAATTAAAGGCCTAAAAAAGGGCATATTTATGGGGTAATAGGTTAAACACTATGAGTGAGTGTGCTTGACTTACATTTACGTGCCAAGCTAGTAGCTATAGTAGTAACCTTGTATAGGGTGCTAGATCAATACTTTGTTTAATTATCTCCTCGAACAATCTCTGTTAGCTTGAATCCAGACATGATTAATAGTTATTTTAATATAAAAAGGTTTGTATTGAAAAAAAAAATCTCATAATTATTGAGGATGAGAAAATATCAGTGATCTGTGTGAATTTTCACCGCAGAACATGCAACTCTAATGAGGGAGAAAATTAATAAAACAATGTGGTGGATGGGATCAATGCATACAATACTCACTAAGCATTGCTATGTATACAGATAAGAGTGGGCAAACTAAAGGTTTCCAACTTTTTCTCTGTCATGTTTCTACCAAACCCTATGTTGTTACCACTCATTAGAATCGTCTCTTCGAGACGATTCTAATGATAGGTAACAACATAGGGTTTATTGAAGAAAAAAGGAAATTAGTCTTTGACATATGCATCTTATCTGAAGCTATGCTTAGCATTACTATAGATAAGAGGATTGAGTACATTAAACTTTTACATTTTCTCCTTTATGTCTACACTAAACCCTCTTGTGTTACTACTCATTGGAATCGTCTCGTAGAGACGCTTCCAGCAAGTAGTAACACCATAGGGTTTTGTGCAGACATAAGAATTTAAGCTTTGAAAATATGCTCCTAATCTGGAAACATGACTAAAGTTTTTCAAGACAATTCCAGTGAGTAGTAACACCATAGGGTTTTGTGCAGACATTAAAATTTAAGCTTTGAAAATACTCTCCTAATCTGATGACTAAAGAAGTTCGAAACAATTCCAACTAGAGCTATCACTAAAGGTGATTGATACCCCCACTCCAAACTGACCTGTCACAAACAGCACAATGACATGTAGAAAGAATAATACATGCATATTAAGGAACTAAATTTCAAGTTGAAAAGGGGCATAATTCTGTCAAATTTTATGCAAGAGTTGTCACACTTAAAGAAAAGTCTCACAGTACAACACTTATAATATGTACCAAATTTGAAGACATTATCATAAATAGTTTTCAAGAAAATGGCATGTTCCAAGAAAATAGATCAAAATTTCAAGTTAAAAAGGGGCATAATTCTGTCATTTGTTGGCAAGAGTTATGTAACTTCAAGTAGAGTCTGCAAACATCACACTTATAATGTGTACCAAGTTTGAAGACAATGTCATAAATAGTTTTCAAGGAAATGACATGTCCAAAGAATAAATGCATATTAAGGAATATTTCAAGTTATAAAGGGGCATAATTCTGTCAAATTTTGTGCAAGAGTTGTCAAACTTAATGAAAAGTCTCACAATACAACACTTATAATGTGTACTAAGTTTGAAGACAATATCACGAATAGTTTTCAAGAAAATGGCATGTTCAAAGAAAAAATTCTCAATTAAGAAACCAAAAAATCAAGTTAAAAATGGGCATAATTCTGTCAAATTTGGTGCAAGAGTTATGAAACCTGTAAATGAGTGTCCCCAAATAACATTGATAATGTATACCAAGTTTGAAGATGGTATCATAAACATTTTTTAAGAACAAGAGCGTGTCCCAGTTACACGTATGCCCCCGATGATACAGGGAGGGGAATCCAGACTATCAAACGTAAAAGTTAGAGAGCTGAAACTGTAGTGGAGCGCCATTTTGAGGACTTCAAGGGCCATTACTCCAAAGGGCCTAGCATAAATTGGTGCCGCTGGTTATCCAAATTGGTCTCCATTTTATGTCAACAAACATTTTCAGAAAGTTTGGTGATGATCAGATGAAAAGCAATGTGTTTGTGAAACACAAATGCCCCCAGCCAGAATCATGTTCTGTAATGTAATGCTTATTTGCAAAAGTAGGTCAAAAGTCATGGTCGTAGGGTAAATGAAACATTGGCATGGTTGGAGAAGTCTTAACACAAGAAACATATAAAGTATGGAAGCTCTAGGCCTACTGGTTCAAATGTTATAGGCGTATAAAGATTTATACAAATAAAGGTCAAAGGTCAAGGTCACAAGGGCAAAAACGTAGGTATGGTTGGAAAGGTCTTGACACAAGAAATATATAAACAAAATATGAAAGCCGTAGGCCTACTGGTGCAAATGTTATAGCCATTTAAAGATTTCAACAAAAGTAGGTCAAATGTCAAATCAACAAGGTCAAAAAGTTTTGTATGGTTAGAAAGGGACAACACATGTCAAGTATAAAAGGCCAAGGTGCAAAAATGCAAAAGTTATATCCAAGGTTAAGGTTTTTGGTTAAAGTTTGATTAAATAGGTCAAAGATCGAGGTCAAGGTCACATGTTCAAAGATGTTGGTATGGTTGGAAAGGTCTTGACACAAGAAATATACATACAAAATATTAAAGCCCTGGGCCAACTGGTGCAAATGTTATAGCAATTTAAAGATTTTTACAAAAGAAGGTCAAATGTCAAGGTCAAGGTCAAAACGTTTTGTATGGTTGGAAAGGTCTTGCCATGAGGAATACACATGCCAAGTACAAAATGCCCAGGTGCAAAAATGCAAAAGTTATAGCCAAGGTTAAGGTTTTTGGTTAAAGTTTGATTAAATAGGTCAAAGGTCAAGGTCAAGGTCACATGGTCAAAGATGTTGGTATGGTTGGAAAGGTCTTGACAAAAGAAATATACATACAAAATATGAAAGCCCTGGGCCTACTGGTGCAAATGTTATAGCCATTTAATGATTTTTACAAAAGTAGGTCAAATGTCAAGGTCAAGGTCACAAGGTCAAAAAGGTTTATATGGTTGGAAAGGTCTTGCCATGAGGAATACACATGCCAAGTATAAAAGGCCCAGGTTTAAAAATGCAAAAGTTATAGCCAAGGTTAAGGTTTTTGGTTAAAGTTTGATTAAATAGGTCAAAGGTCAAGGTCAAGGTCACATGGTCAAAGATGTTGGTATGGTTGGAAAGGTCTTGACAAAAGAAATATACATACAAAATATGAAAGCCCTGGGCCTACTGGTGCAAATGTTATAGCCATTTAAAGATTTTTACAAAAGTAGGTCAAATGTCAAGGTCAAGGTCACAAGGTCAAAAAGGTTTATATGGTTGGAAAGGTCTTGCCATGAGGAATACACATGCCAAGTATAAAAGGCCCAGGTTTAAAAATGCAAAAGTTATAGCCAAGGTTAAGGTTTTTGGTTAAAGTTTGATTAAATAGGTCAAAGGTCAAGGTCAAGGTCACATGGTCAAAGATGTTGGTATGGTTGGAAAGGTCTTGACACAAGAAATATACATACAAAATATGAAAGCCCTGGGCCTACTGGTGCAAATGTTATAGCCATTTAAAGATTTTTACAAAAGTAGGTCAAATGTCAAGGTCAAGGTCACAAGGTCAAAAAGGTTTATATGGTTGGAAAGGTCTTGCCATGAGGAATACACATGCCAAGTATAAAAGGCCCAGGTTTAAAAATGCAAAAGTTATAGCCAAGGTTAAGGTTTTTGGTTAAAGTTTGATTAAATAGGTCAAGGTCAAGGTCACATGGTCAAAGATGTTGGTATGGTTGGAAAGGTCTTGACAAAAGAAATATACATACAAAATATGAAAGCCCTGGGCCTACTGGTGCAAATGTTATAGCAATTTAAAGATTTTTACAAAAGTAGGTCAAATGTCAAGGTCAAGGTCACAAGGTCAAAAAAGTTTGTATGGATGGAAAGGTCTTGATACAGGGAAGACACATGCCAAGTATAAAAGGTCCAGGTACAAAAATGCAAGAGTTATAGCCAAGGTTAAGGTTTTTGGCACAGACAGACGGACAGACGGACGGACAGACGGACGGACAGACGGACAAACCAACAGACATGACAAAAACTATATGCCCCCGAATCGTAGATTCTGGGGGCATAAAAAGGCAAATGTCCCGAAAAAATGCGACGGACGGACATACGGACGGTCTACTAACTTAGGTCTAAGGGCCAGCCTGCTAAGGGGCCAAATTTAAAGGCCCATTGATATTATCTGAGCAACTAAAATGGCCCTTTAAAGTCACACCCCTACATATGGACAGATTATGGACATTTGTGGTAAAGGGCCTTAATTTTAAAACTTATTTTTTACCTCCCTTGAGGCCCTCTGATACCATTTTTGCAATTTTTACAACCAGTTAAGGGGCCATGGCCCTTTAACTGCCAATAGCCCTATATTTGTTCACAGTCCACTAAAATGGCCCCTTACTCCAAGTTAGCTGCACGGACCAACCGAAGGACATACGGAAGGACGGACGGACGGACAAGGCGTTTCCTATATAGCCCCCACCACTAGGTGTTGGGGGTATAATGAGTATAGTGACAGCCGATAGGGTTTTGGTGCAGACACATATATTAAGAACTTAAAATTTAGCTTTGAAAAAACTTCGTCTAATCAGGAGCCATGACTAAAGATGTAGATATCTGTTATAAACAAACAGCATGATTCTACAAGGTTTTCAAGATCATGATTTCAGAAAATATGTGAACAAACTTGGTTAATAAAGTACAAATAAATGTCACAAAATATGCATGGAACTGTGAAAAAAAGATAATTTTACAAAATTTAGACAGTAAATGGGCCATAACTTCAAAATATCTATGGCAACCTGGCTGGTTTTCAATCTCGCTCAAGAAATTGAGATCCATAAACAATTTCTATAAAGTTTGGAAATGGATGAGTAATGAAGGCAGTGGTTTTTTTTTCCAAACATAAAGAGGATTGTAACTCCAAAACAAATTGCTGTGATCTGACTAGTTATCATGCTTATGTAAAATAGTGTGTGCTTAAACATTGTGAGAAAAATCCTAAGTTTTAAAACTTTCAAAATTAAATGTGGCTGTTATTTATAGTATGAATTAAAGGCACATTATGAATGATGCCCCCTTGGTGCTACTATATAAAATGTTATCCAGTATCAATGAAAAACTGTGATCAATGATTCTGTCGCAGCTTATGGGAGGTAAAATTGAATTTTGCACATACTAGACATTGAGCAGAACAATAAGACTTGAAAATTGGGATCGATCAAGACATCACTACAAACTAAATTGACACAATGTCTGTCTCTGCCATGGTGCTGACAAATGCACAGTCTCCAATGAGACAACAACATTTTCATCCTGCTTCAAACTCTATCATTAATAGTGAAGCGTCTTGGAAGCCTTTTCATACTTTTACCTTTATCTGAAAATGAGTTTTCCTTCCTTATTTTTCTGACCTAACAGTATAGGGGGCCTCCGTGGCCTAAAGTCACTGTGACTTACATCACTAAGCTCCACTTCACTAAGGGTTCGAAACCCGGTCTTGGCATTCAGATTTTTCATATTGGGAGGAAGCCTTCGAGCTTGCTTGCGGACCGCCCGTGGTTCTACCCATTTGCTGATTTGTGTCTGAAACAGTGCATAAAGGGCTTCTGGGGTCTTTCTCCACCTATAATTAGCTGGACTTCGCAATATGACTGAAATATTGTTAAAAGCTACGAAAAATCATAACAAATCAAATAAACAAGGGCCACTATGGCCCTAAATCGCTCACCTGGTACACCATGGCAAACTTGACCTATAGTGACCTAGATTATGACTGGACATGACCCACAATCAACCTTTAGAGTGTAAACAAGATTTTCCTATGATTTGACATAGTGACCTAGTTTTTGACCGGACATGACCCATATTCAAACTTCATCTATATATAAATAAAACAAACATTCTGACCAAGTTTCATCAAGATACAATGAGATTTGTAGCATCTAGAGTGTTAACAAGATTTTTCTATGATTTAACCTAGTGACCTAGTTTTTGACCGGACATGACCCATATTCGAACTTGACCTATATATAAATGAGACAGACATTCTGACCATGATTCATCAAGATCCAATAAGATTTGTAGTCTCTAGAGTGTTAACAAGATTTTTCTATGATTTGACCTAGTGACCTAGGTTTTGACCGGACATGACCCATATTCGAACTTGACCTAGATATAAATAAGACAAACATTCTGACCAAGTTTCATCAAGATCTAATGAGATTTGTAGCCTCTAGAGTGTTAACAAGATTTTTCTATGATTTGACCTAGTGACCTAGTTTTTGACAGGACATGACCCATATTCGAACTTGACCTAGATATCAATAAGACAAACATTCTGACCAATTTTCATCAAGATCCAATGAGATTTGTAGTCTCTAGAGTGTTAACAAGATTTTTCTATGATTTGACCTAGTGACCTAGTTTTTGACCGGACATGACCCACATTCGAACTTGACCTAGATATCAATGAGACAAACATTCTGACCAAGTTTCATCAAGATCCAATGAGATTTGTAGCCTCTAGAGTGTTAACAAGGTTTTTCTATGATTTGACCTAGTGACCTAGTTTTTAACCCAACATGACCCACATTCAAACTTGGCCTAGATTTCTACTAGACAAACATTGTGATCAAGTTTCATGAAGATCCAATGAGATTTGTAGCCAGTATAGTGTTAACGAACAATTGTGAACGGACGGACGACGGACATCCAGCGATCCTAAAAGCTCACCTTGGCACTTCGTGCCAGGTGAGCTAAAAACTGACAGTACAATATAAGTACCAAACTGTAAATGGATACAGATGAGACGTCTGTTTACTTGGCATCCGATCTGATATTTTTGAACTGTATTTTAAACAAGATCAATATCTTGTTTATAACATTATGTTTGTGAAACACTATGCCCCCTGATGACCATGTTGAATTTAATGCAGCCAATTTGAGCTCCAAAATGACCTTGCCTTTTGTCTGACAGAACCCATGTTGTACCGAGTTCAAGAGCACATCTTGGAGTGCACAAACAGTGGAGAAAACGTTATTCTTTCCCAATAAATGCGTTTACGCTAAAACTACTATTTGCAGTGCAAACAGTTTGGAGCCAGATCAGACGCCGGGTAACCCGGCGTCTGATCAGGCTCCAAACTGTTTGCCACCAAGATAAACATGAAATATCAGAATTGACCAAAAGTTGTTCTTTTCTACGTTTTAGCGCTTTGCGTTTGCGTACGTTTGCGTTTAAACGGGAAAGAATAACAGATTCTCCACTGTATATGCCAAATATAAAGTCTCCATCACATGTAGTTCCAAAGATATGGCAAAGGTTGTGGAAAGTTGTGGACAGACAGACAGACCAACAAACAGACAGACAGACCAAAACAATATGCAGCTAGAGCTCCAGATAAGGGAAGTACATGTATTTCAAAAACTAAAATCTTGATTCCTACATTAAATCCTATGGTGTCACTACTCATTTGAATTGTCTCTTTGAGATGATTCTAATGAATAGTAAACACCATAGGATTTGGAGCTGACATGACAGAGAAAATGTTGATTTTGTTCCCTTTACTCCCTCTTATCTGGAGCCCTGAATATGCCCCCTGAAAAGGTTCAGGAGGTAAACATAATTATATGTTATTGTTTTGTGTGCTATTTATGTCATATGAGGTAGCAGCAGCTAGATCGAACACTGGTACTGAGAAAGCAAGCATATTGGTTTCTTTGATGTGGGGGTGGTGATTACCACAAAATTGTTATTTAATCAGATAAAGAAGCAATGGTGTTGTCTGCAGTCGATACTTGTTGCAAGTCACTGGTGATAACTGGGTCACAAAGAACTAATTGCACTGTTTTGCAATGGGTAGTATGTCGAGAACACGTAGCTTTATTTCCTGGACTTCCCACCCTATTTTGTTTCCTCCTGTTAAATTGCTTAACCCTTTCCCCCATAGAAGCGCCTTTTAGCGCATTCAGTTTATTCTTGCTCTGAAGAAAATAGTTCCAATTTATACATTCATAAATATGTATAATACAAAATATTTTCTATATTCTAGCAGATGATAGCTTAAAGCAGGCTGAAAGTAAAGCAGAATGCGCTTAAAGCGCATTCTGCTTTACTTTCAACCTGTTTTAAGTGGACACCTACATTCAATACTAGAGATATGCTATGGGGGAAAGGGTTAATAAGCGTTCTGGCAATTACAGATATTGTTATTGATTGGAAACCATTTACCATAGGAACTTTCTTTATGTTAGGAGCTGCCAAGACTTGAATGGGATTTGTATATAGAAGAACTGCAAGATAATTTATTGAATGGTCATGAGGGAAAATGGCAACCAGTCAGTGTAGAACCTGATCATGTTGCTAATTCAATTCCAATGTCTGATTAACCCTTTATCTCATAGCCTGTTTCTAGTACATGTATTGATAGGTGACCACTTAAAGCAGGTTGAAAGTAAAGCAGAATGCACTTAAGGCGCATTCTGCTTTACTTTCAGCCTGCTTTAAGCTATAATTTACTAGAGTATAGAAAATATTTATGTCATATATTCCTGACTGTTAAAAGTGGTGCTATTTTCTTCAGTGGAGGAATAAATTAAAGGCCTAAAAGGGTGTATTTATGGGGAAATGGGCTAAGGTCATCAGGGAAAAATGCAACCAGTCAGTGTAGAGCCTGATCATGTTAATAATTCAATTTCAATTTCTGAATAGGGTCTGTAGGGTGAACGGTACATTCAGCAGTATTGCATGCTGCAGCACATCTATCTTCCACTAAGGTCAAGGTCATTAACATCTAAAGCCTGCTTCATTGGACATACAATATGTATTTAGTAAAATAGGTATACAATAGACAAAACACAATCTCAGACATGTTGTGTAGACTGTATTTTATTAATCCAACGTTTCGGTCATACAATGACCTTCATCAGTGTATTTAGAAAAGAGAACCTGCCATTCCAACCACTCAAAGAAATCTTGATTATTATTTAAGTGTTTGTTCAAGGCAGGGGACTGTTTAACCCATAACTCCATAAATAATGTGTTTTTATAATTGTAAAGCACTTTTGACCGTATGCTTGTGTATGAAAAAAGTGCTATATAAATATGGTATATAATAATAATAGAAAATATCCAATGTTACACCTCTTATTATTTCATATACTAAGAAAAGAATTTGGATTTGTTATGATTTTATGTTGCTTTATAAAAAAAACTTCAATCAGCGTCTCATCAGGGTCTACACTGTTTGCCTGAAACAAGATGTCTCCTTTAACCAGTTACCCAATAAATACCCCTTTTTACGCCTGTAATTTATTCCAACACTGAAGAAAATAGTTCCAATTTATACAGTCATGATTATGTATCATAAGAAAAATTTACTAGATTCTAGCAGATGGTAGCTTCAAGCAGGCTGAAAGTAAAGCAGAATGTATCTTAAGGCACATTCTGCTTTACTTTCAACCTGCTTTAAGTGGTAAACTATCTTCAAAACTGGAAACAGGCTACGGGGTAATGGGTTAAATAGACAGTTAGACACTAGGTTTAAATTGGTAAAAGTCATTGATTTCTGGTTCCTAATTTCAGACAACAACAAATGGAATCAGGTGCACTCATTCTGTCATATCTGCAATTTTCAACATTTTTATCAAGCAGAAAAAAATTAAAACCAGACCTAGAAACCCCAATTTTGACAAGAGAATAGAATACCACACACCATAATTTAATCATACCACAATGAATATATTATTTCGATATGAATATTGTTTATAGAAACTAGTGCTTCGTAAGCCTGTGTAAATAATCAAACGAAGATGAAAGAGGTTGTTTACATTTCACGGAGTGGGATTAATCAAGAAACTGAATGGTATGTGAATGCAGATTAGTGCTAATTAGATGTTGGTTTAGAGACATTTACAAATACTCCGCCACTTGCTGCAGCAGCTACCCCGCCCGCCTTGAAAACAGACTACTTAAATTAACCCATTTCCCATAGCTCGTTGTCAGTATTTAAGACATATGGTTGCTTAATGCAGGTTGACAGTAAAGCAGAATGCTCTTTTAAGAGCATTCTGCTTTACTTTCAGTCTGCCTTAAGCTTTCATCTGCTGTGATATAGAAAATATTTCTTATTGACCCCACTCAATAATCATGAATGTATAATAGTGGAACTATACAGTCATGAATATGAACCATTAACTGTATCCTAGCAGATTTAAATTTAAAACAGGCTGAAAGTAAAGCAGAATGTGCCTTAAGGCACATTCTGTTTTACTTTCAACCTGCTTTAAGTGGGCAACCATCTTCAAAACTAGAAATAGGCTATGGGGTAATGGGTTAATGCATTTATTTGATCTCGCATACATTCATATATTCCTCATACAAATGCCTTTTGATGCTTCTATACTCTGTCCATAGGTAAATATTGTCTACAACTTGAAAGGTGGCTGCATAACTTAAATGTCCTAAATAGCTTTTTACAGTATCTTCTTAGACAAACAGTTTTGTAAAACTTATTGAAAGGTCCTATGGGATATATCTGCTTCACTGTCAGTCATCTTAAAACAGCCACCTGTCTTTAACCTTCTCCTACACTGACACTTGGAAAACAGTGTAAATCCAGATCAGACAGGTCATATAAAAGGAATTGTCTGAAATGGGTAAATTGTATTCTTTACTGAGAAAAATTGACCTTATTGTACTAGCCAGTGTAACAATCTAGATAATACATGTTTATAGCCGTCAGGATTTTATAATATATAAATGAATATTCAGCGGTAGAAAATGGATAACCCAGATTTAACCCAATTGATACACCTTTTTATGCCTTTAATTCATTCTTTAACTAAAGAAAATAGTTCCACTTTATAGATCTTCTCAACCCTTACTCCATGTTTCTGTTAAGGTGACCACTTAAAACAGGTTGAAAGTAAAGCAGAATGTGCAATAAGGCACATTCTGCTTTACTTTCAGCCTGCTTTAGGCTAACATCTGCTAGGGTGTAGAAATCTTTCTTATGCTGCATATTCATAATTGTACAAAGCGGAACTATTTTTTTTCAATGGGGGAATATATTAAATGCGTAAAAATGTACATGTATGTATTAAAGGGTTAAAATCAACCATAAGAAATATTACCTATATATCCTAGCATACAGTCTAGCTTAAAGCAGGCTGAAAATAAAGCAGAATGCTCTTTCAGGAGCATATTCTGCTTTAATTTCAGCCTGCTTTAAGCAACCTTCTGTCTTCAATACTGAACACCAAGCTATGGGGAGAAAGCCCATTTCCTTTCCCCCATAGAAGCGCCTTTTAGCGCATTCAGTTTATTCTTGCCCTGAAGAAAATAGTTCCAAATTTATACATTCATAAATATGTATAATACAAAATATTTTCTATATTCTAGCAGACGATAGCTTAAAGCAGGCTGAAATTAAAGCAGAATGCGCTTGAAGCGCATTCTGCTTTACTTTCAACCTGCTTTAAGTGGACACCTATATTCAATACTAGAGATATGCTATGTGGGAAAGGGTTAAGGGTTAAGCCTGTATCTACAATAATTGAATATACATCATCTCTGGCAGGCCAATGATCACAGACATTGGTATGTAGAAGCTACTAGGTGTAAAGAAGATGTAGGAAATAATAAAACAATAAAATATTCCCGGTACATTTCACTTAATGAAAGCAGCATCATAAACATCCCAGTTTTTTATGTAAATTGAATTGTTTTGCTATAAAATAGACACTTTTTGGTCACACAGAAACATGTTAACAGGACGTAATGCTTTTTTGTTTTAGATCAAGTAGTAATTGATTTTGCAGCCAGCCATAGTTATCACCAAGCCATCGACTCCAGAATTTATGGCTTTGAGTTGGAAATTGTGTTGTTACAGATCAGATTCCATGTACATGTAAATGCAATTAAGAGGCTAATTGAATCCTTAAGACTTTGGCCAATTAGGGGAGCATACAGTCAATGTAGTATTTTAAGCAAACTGAATTTTTTAGGAGTAAAATATTTATTTCAGTATTTTCCAGCTGGAAGTAGAGGGAATCCTTGAGCTGTTATTGATATAAGTATTCACTTAACCTTTACTATGATACAAGACTGTCTGCTTCAAAATTATTACCTCCATTCTTGTCAAAATTATTTCTGATATCCATTTCCTTTATAAAAAATTTCATTAGAATGTGAGACAAACAGTCTGGATCCAGATTAGATGCTGAGTTTACTCAGCATCTAATATGGATCCAGACTGTTTGCAAATGTCACTGAAGCTCAGGTTAGCACAATAAAGGTTCACTTCAGGTTTCTCCATCATCATTTATGTTGCCTGCTTTCTTTTGAAACGGTTATCACTGGCCATTGTTGATAGGTATGTCATAAAAACACCAGCCAAGAAGATATTCCGTTTTTTCGAATCGTTTTTTTCAAATCGTCAAATGATATGTATTTGTGTGTGTGCGTGTGAACCAGCTGGGGTAGCGAAATCACAAACAAATGCGAAAGTGAGGCTTCCCTTGAGATGGCGATAATTAGCCTTAAGAATGTTCTGTAATTGTATGTGCATGTAAAGTCTAGGTACGGTTTATTTGTATTTCCAGGAATGTCTATTGGAGAGGTTTTGAGTGAGAATCTGCTTCCATAGGCCAGACTGTTGTTGTTTGCCTACATATTACAGTTTGAAAAATACTAATTTAGTTTTAATTGCCTAATTTGGTGAAGTTGATTAGAAACAATTGAACAGTTTGTTTGTAAGACTATGGTATCATGGTGGTATAGAGAAGTATTGTCATGGGGAAGTTTAGAAAGGAGCCTGCATATTGCAATGGGAACCCAGAACAGACTTGTTGGTCCATTTCTGAAAAAAATAGATTTCCCCCCAATATTCTTGAACCCTTTACCACATAGCCTGTTTCTATAGTATTGAAAATAGGTGACAACTTCATTTAGTACGCTGAAAATTAAGCACTAAACCCTTTACTCCATAATTATATCCTGTTTTGAAGACATGTTACTACTTAAAGCAGGTTGAAAGTAAAGCAGAATGTGCCTGCTTAAAGCTATCATCTAGGGTATACATAACAAATATTTCTTGTGATATTTTCATAATTGTATAAAGTGGAACTATTTTCAACATTGAAGGAATAAATTAAAGTCGTAAAAAGGGGTAAATGGTTAACTCTTTCCTCCCTGAAACTTTAAATGTACAATTCCAGTTTCCATTTTAGTCTAGTCCATTTCTGACTTTAAGGGTTGCTTTTGTCAATGTTTGACATTATGACAAACAGTGAAGACCCTGATCAGAGGGCTCCGAATCTGGGTATTCACTGTTTGCATAGGACAAGTGTACTATTTACATGTACACTTTTTGAAAAGGACGCCAATAGGCGGGACTAGGGTTCAAAGGGTTAAGGTGCTTTATTTTCAAGCTGCTTTAAATGGTCAGCTGTCTTCAACACTAGGTACAGCGGCTATGGTGATCTACTGTTCCAATCTGCAATTTCCTACTTCATTGTTCATATCCATCTGCTGACTGAGTTATGGCAATGATATGCAAACTATGATGGCAAGACGCTCTTTGGCATTAACCAAATGATTTATCAGTGATCTATCAGTTTAGACCTACTATATAGATATTAACTCTTTGAATGCTAGCAGCAGATATTTCCCAGTGATTATCTTTTCAAACAGTTTGGATCCAGATGAGACGCCGCGTAACGCGGCGTCTCATCATGCAGGATCCAAACTGCTTGACACTCTGAATCTATTTTTGAAAAGAAATTTAGAAAATACATGTACTATTTCTAGAACAATTGCAGATAATTTTTGCAGATGAAGAAAAAAACAACATTGCAAAGAGTTAACTCTTTGAATGCTAAATATTTTTTTCATCTGCAACAATTATCTTCTGCTCTAAAAATAGATGTTTTAATGTTTTCGAAACAAGGTCAAAGTATCAAACATTTTGGATCCTGATGACAGGCTGCTCATTATGCGTCTCATCAGTATCTAAACTGTTTGCAAAGGCTATCATGGTTTCGTGGCTAACATGTTAAATGTTAAGCGGTCTGGATTCCCTAGTTTTATTTCTGTTACGTTGCTGACTTTCAGAATGAACTTCTCTGAGTAATGAACGATTGACTCTTGATGGGTTCAATGTCCCAAAAATATAATATATAAAATTATGGTAAACTGTGCAGATAGACCCTGATTAAAGGGTCTCTTGGTCTACACTGTTTGCAAATGGTATGTGTGTCCTGCACAGTGAGGGTCAACATTCCCTAATCAGAGCAAAGATGCTTGTACATTATGTACCATAAATCCGTCCGTATCAGTCACATTATACTGATACTAGTTCATCAACCCTTTTTAAAATCCTCATGACACTCACAGTCTACTGAGGAAAATTCTTGTATCATCTTCAGAATATGATGGATTCAATCATTGACTAGTCAAACATGTATTTATGCCCGTCTTTTAATGAGCAGACCTTGAAATGATTGGATTAATAGCCAATTATTTCCAGTTGATCATTTTCTGGTAAAATTCACCGTAAAATACATAACAAACTAACTCTGGATTCAGAGGCAAAGTATTACAAGTCACACAAGCTCAGGATATTTTCATGCTTTCGGCCATAAAATTTGGTCCAGCCTAATAAACTATTCATTACCGTTCTAAAGAAGTCCCCGGTGGCAAATATTTTTATGTGTTTTCTATTCTTGAATTGAGCAACTTGCATGCCGCAATGCTTTATCCCATCGTGTCATGAACAGAATAAAATTCGCAAACAAAAAAAGTTAGGATAGATTAGATGTTGTCCACTCTGAAAGACATGGCTAATGACAATTTCTGCAAATATGGACAAAATGATGATAAGTTCTGTCATGACACTGGAAGATTATCTAACAAAATTTTCCGACAAAGGTTGAAGATAACCATCGGTTCTATTTCCTGTTGATAACACTGTAAGATAGGAGGAAATACGTAGCTACATATATGGAGACTATTTCATTAACAGAGCTCCAGATAAGGGGAGTATTTCAAAAATTGAAATTTTATTTCTGCATTAAACCCTATGGTGTCACTACTCATTAGAATTGTATCTTCGAGACAATTTTAATGAGTAGTAACACTATAGGATTTGGTGCTGAAATGTGTAAGAAATTGTTGGGTTTGTTCAGTTTATTCCCTCTTATCTGGAGCCCTGATGAAAACTAAAGTCTGTGTGTTTTCATCAAAGAGCCACTTACAATGAATAGTCACAACATAGGTGTTGGTAAAGACATAAAAGAGAAAATGTTAGAAATGTTTAATATATAGTCAGTGTGCTACCTTCTCTGATGCCCTAGAAAAAGAAATGCCTCCAGATTGATATATATTGCAGACCCTGATCAAACCATTGTTCTGCTCTGTTCCAATGGTAAAAACGTTAGCCTTCATGCACTGCATGTATATGCTGCTAAACCCATCACAACCCAAGGAAGAAACAGTGAACTAAAAATCATTGATGCACTTAACCCAGATTCTGTTTTCTTCGACAAAAACCATTCATATCATTAAATTCTCACTATCATAACTAGTTCCAAAGTCTTCTCACAAATAACTTTAAATGAAATATGTCTCATAAAATGCATTCTTACAGTCAAACTTGATCTACAAAACCAACCAAAAAGTTGTACTGTCAAAAATCAAAAGTTTCAACAAGAGGGCCATGGCCCTTAATTCGCTCACCTGAGGACATTGAAGTTTGTACCTAAGTTGACTGGGCAAGACAACATTTTAATATAACTATAAATGGAGTTATCTTCCAGACAAGAAAACATGACAAAAGTGAATTTTGTTGCCAAGCTTATGACCCTTATCCATGACACATCCTCTTATCAAGCTATTTCCATTTCCAATAAATGATAATTATTTCACTAGCGTCAACAGAACTGGAATTATTTTCCTGACAATAAAATATGACAAAGGGGAAAAACTAAATATTGCTGCCCTTGTGCATGGCATTTTCTCTCATCAGTTTCTTTCCATACATAAAATTTCATTACAATAGCATCAGTAGAACTGAAGTTGTCTTCTTGACAAGAAAATATCACAAAGGGAAATAACTCAAAAAACAATGATGTCAGAGTTATGGCCTTTGCAAATGGCACTTCCTCTCATCAGGCTCTTTCCAAATAGGCAATTTCATTTTACCCATTACCCCATAGCATGTTTCTAATTTTGAAAATAGGTGGCCACCTAAAGCAGGTTGAAAGTAAAGCAGAATGTGTCTTAACCCTTAGCCTGCCACTCACGACTATAGCTTTATATGCAAACAGCTTGGATCCGGATTAGACGCCGAGTAACTCGGCGTCTCATCCGGATCCAAGCTGTTTGACACTCGGACAACATTTTCAGCAATTTTGAGCAACTTTGAAGCACTTTGAAACTTGAAGCAGACGAGAAATATAGCAGACGACAATTTATTTGGCGGGCTAAGGGTTAATGCACACTTTGCTTTACTTTTGCATCTTACATTTTCATGACTGTTTAAAGTGGAATTATTGAAAAGACATACAGATAACTCTGACAAAACCAATATTAAACATATGTATAAATATGGCATAAGACATAATTACATAACTGTCAGTGGATCACTTCCAGATCCTGTTTCTCTAAGTATGAATCAGACTGAACCATATCTAAACTTTAGCAGACAACATGTTCAGCTGATCATGACCAGTTCTGTGATACCCACTACCAGTTCAGAGTTGCATAATATTTGACCTCAGTGGCTAGAACGCTTGGGCTTACCCTTACCAGACTGAAATGATGTCTGCTTAAAACCTACTGTATGTGAAAAGTGTACAAAAAAACAATTTAGAAACTGTTAAGTTGGTAAATGAGTGGCAAATAGGTTGGATCCAGATTAGATGTAGCATTATGATTATGTTGCATCTGATCTGGATCCAAAATGTTTGCAAATATTGGCTATTTGCCCATAGTATATTAAGGGTAACTCAGGTAAATACAGTTCTGCCTAAATCAAAAATACTGTAAAACCTGCCTAGAGCAGCACTTAAACTGTGCAGGGTGGTGTCAAATGTGACCCTAGGGATTTCATTTTAACAAACTATAGATAGATCCACCAGGAGATTCTACTGTACAAATATCAAAGCTTAGGGCCTAGTAGTTTTGGGCAAGAAGATTTTTTAAAGATTTTTGCTTTTTTGCTTTTTCAAGCAGAGTTTGTGCTTTTTTTCCTTTTTTTTGAACAACTTCTGTAGAGAAGCATCCAAGGAACATCATAAGCAGTTTGAACTCTCCCTACAATCGGCGGGTTTCAGAGGAGGTGTCGTTTGAAGTAAAAGTGAACGGACAGACGGACAGACGGACAGACGGACAGACGGACAGACGTACTACGGACGGTGAGCGGTCACAATAGCTCACCTTGAGCCTTTGGCTCAGGTGAGCTAAAAAGCCAGTGAGATAAGCCAGACAATATTTATGAAGAAGGCTCATGCATATATGAGAAATTTCTGAATTGTTTTTGCGCTGCATTTAGCAGCAACCTGTCGTAAGAGAAAATGTTTGCCCATCTTAACTGAAATGTTACTGTACATCAGTTTGCCAGTACTTCATTATGGTTATGGCTATAGCTCTCCTGACATACAAAAATGTTGAAAAATTCTTGCAAAAATAAGCACATTATTCACAACCAGTATAATAGTCTCCTCTTGACAATGTAATAACAACAGATTTCCTAACCTCTTGCCACAAGCACTGCCACTACACCATAATTGTACCATCTGTTATTAACCCCTTTACTATATACTCAACTTTCAAATCAACAAATTCCATGTCACACTAATTGCCAATTACTTGTCAATTATGAGGGATGTGCAGACAATATTCAAATATCTTAAAAACAGTGCAGATCAAGATCAGAGGGCTCCTGAAGAGGAGACCTCTGATCTGGGTCTACACTCTTTGTAATTGATGTTTACATTCAGTTCCAGCACAGAGAAGGGTGAGCTAAATTCTCATTATTGTTTGGTTACAATAATTATTAACCATTATATGAATGTCTTGTCCAAGGTTACTACAATCTTCATACATATATCTTACCTTTAAAAATGAAAGTAGCATAATTTCTCCATATTATCTCAGAGAAATAAAAAAGCATAATTCTGTTTGCTTGTATAATCATAATAAGAGTACTGTGGAATTAGATGTCTCCCTGCCTAGAAGACGTGAAATGGGGACTAAGGAATATTGAATTGAGAAGCAGCAAAAAAACAAAAACTTAATGTTGGCGTAAATCTATAACTTTCCCGCTACTGCCACCTCTGTCAGTTCAATACATCTTCATGTACCTTAGAGTCTGGATTTCGTTTGTTTGCTGTGGTGAGACATTAATATTTTAATTCAAATTCAATTTTGTCAACATAAAACTACATTCAAAACAAAATTGTGAGTCAGTGTGACAACCCTTAGCTTTGCTTTCTTATTTCAATTATCAAATTTAGACAGATATGTTGATTTTTTGTTTCACCTCAGCTTTGAGGGTGGTGGGGGACCTTTATTGTGACCCTTTTTATTGGGACTTTGGGGTGACTTTTAATGAGATGAATGTTTAATGTCAGTAATGTTTAGATGATGATATAGATGAAAATATACCATCTGAACAATGACATTGGCCAATGAAATAGGAAATATTTTCCAAAAATCATGTTAGATCCTATATGAAAACAGTGCAGACCCTAATCAGACAGCTCCTTTAGGAGCTGTCTGATTAGGGTCCGCACTGTTTTCAATAAGTCTCAACATGCATTTTTAGCAGGAAATGTTACAATATCAAATCTTTGTTCATTTTCAACAGAACTAAATAAGGGTTAAAATTCTCCGCTTATTCTTGGAAAATCTCAGAACAGCATGTAGCCACCTATAACTCTCATCAATAATCCCACGAAAAATCTGTAATTGCAACTTTCATTTCCTCACACATTTCACAGCTATTATCAAACCACTATTATCAAAACCAAACATTCAAATAGGACAGAAAAACAATTAACATGGCAATTACTTCAGTCATCTCATCCATGCCCTACCAGATCACTCACATGTGTATTTTCATGTGCCATTAGCTGTATTGTTAAAGCCATGTTTACCCATTCCTTCATAGCACAGTAAAACCAAGGCTCCTGAGAGAGTAAACTGAACAAATCAAACATTTTCCCACTCATTTCAGCACCGAATCCTATGGTGTTACTACTCAATAGAATCGTCTCTAAGAGACGATTCTATTGAGTAGTAACACCATAGGGTTTAATGTAAGAAAAAAGGTTTTAGTTTTTTAAATACTCCCCTTATCTGGAGCCCTGATTTTAAACCTCTATATTAGGTCACAATAAATAAGCTATTTTAAGGCAAGTGGTTGCTTATAGCGAGGGAAACGTAAAACAGAAAGCTCCTACTGATCACCTACATGTGTGTATTTTTCAGCGGAGCTGAATAGTTTCTATTTAGACCTATCATTTGCAAATTCTCAACCAATGATAACTGGACAGAAATCTTGGTTGAAAGTCACATGATTAAAACTGAATGGGCTGATTGGATAATAGCCAGAGCTCCAGATAAGGGAATTATTTCAAAACTTAAAATCTTTATTTGTGCATTAAACCCTATGGTGTCACTACTCATTTGAATTATCTCTTCGAGATGAGCAAAATGAGTGGTTACACCATAGGGATCGGTGCTGAAATGAGTGAGAAAATGTTAGATTTGTTCAGTTTACTCCCTCTTATCTGGAGCCCTGAAATTGTAGCCAGACACACTGGGGGCCAACTAGGTATTACGATGAAATGTTTGTCTACGACAACCTATATGGGTATTATAACAAATTTGTATTGCTACGAAGGCAATTTTGTTGTCCAAGAAACTCTATGAGTGATGTTTGATATATAGAACAGTATATTAATAGGAGCTAGCTAGGATCTTCTACCAGTAGCTAGGATATAGGTTGAATTATTTGTTTTGCATTTCTGTACATGATAGGTTTCAGTCTGAGTTATGCTATATCTTATATAAAAGTCGCTGTTTCCATTGTACTTGTATATTTTGCTTTTCAATTCAAGATATAACAATTCTTGAAAAAACTCAATTTAATACACATCTACAGTTTTACTTCCACCTCTCTTTCCGCTGAATATCTTTTTTAAAGATGTTTCTTGTTTACCATGTGTGATCTGCTGTATTATTAAAGCCATAAAGGTGATCACTTATTTAAAGTAGGTTCAAAGTACCTTAAGGCACATTCTGCTTAACTTTCAGCTTGTTTTAAGCTTCTACGTTCTAGGATATAGAAAATATTTCTTATGGTGCATGTTCATCATTTGTTGTATAAGTTGGAACTATTTTCTTCAGAGTATGAATAAATTAAAGACGTAAAAATGTGTATCTTTGGGGTTAAAGGTATCAATAGTAACTTCTTTTCATGCCATAAATTGCCTTTACCAATTCCTCATAGAGACGTTTCCATTGCTTCTACACTGTCCTGATTAAAGAGAACCAAATAAAACTTTGCCTTCATCTGACAGGTGGCTACTTTAATGCCAACTTAAAATATTGAAGCAGAAAGCTTTGTAAGAAGCTTGCTGCTTTAATTTCAGCCTGTTTTTAAAAACTAAATTTCCTTTGATAAGGCAATTTGAAAGAGAATTAGGAAAACATGTACCCCATTCCCTAATAAATATGCCTTTTATATCTTTCATTTTTCACTTCATGCAGTCATGAATTATGCACCATAAGAAATAGTTTCTGTATCTTAGCAGGTGGTAGCTTAAAGCAGGCTGAAAGTAAAGCAGAATGTGCATGGAAGCTGACTTTATAGGATAATATGTTAAATGGAAGGTTTTTCTCTTTCAATTTGCCCTAAGATCAAAGACTATGTCATACTACTCTTCCCATTTAAAAGGGCCCACCACTATTTCCCCTCTAAGTAAAGCTAAGTCCCTCAAGACCCCTATTTCATCTCCACATAAATTAGGCCTTAATGTACCATAACCTCGCAACAAGTACATTCATTGGCTATTAAACTCCAAATTGCTTTGTAGCTCTTGATTAAAAGGAACAAAACTGTAGTTTTATGTTTGTCATAAACTGCACTAACATGACCCATCAAAACATAAAAATTAATCTTTTTATCATCAAATGGCACACTGAATAGTAACAAGCAGTTAGTTTACTATGGGAAAGCTGGCCTTTTATGAAGCCCACCTCTAACTGTGACCCCTTGACCTTTGAACTTCCAATTTTAATTGGCTCAGTATTGTTGAGATCAAATTCTCTTCAATAGGTGCTCAGTAGCTGAAATCATGAGGGTTTAGGGTTTCCTAATAAAGGTGTTTGGGGTGACAAGATTTTCACCAGGTTCGTTTGGTTGTCAATGCCAACCACATCATTGGTTTGAGGGCAATTCAAGTTACGTCCTAACAACTGTTTAGTTGGTAATATCACTTTTCACTACAGGCCTTTGTTGAATCAAATAAAGTAGATCATCTTTCTAAGTTTGGCAGTAATGACACATGCTGCTGAGTGGTGAATAGTGTACATCTTGGACAACCTTGTACAACCTCTGCAGAATCACAGCCGTTTGATCCCTTAACCGGGTTAACCCAATTTTGTCTAGCCTCCCATAAAAGGGACATATGGGCAAAAAAGTGTAGACTCTGATCAGACGCCGCATTATGCGGCGTCTGATCAGAGTCTACACTGTTTGCTAAAATTATAGGAATTTCATACAACATAACAATTACCTTTGCTCCACATAATGAATCCAAATACTTACAGAAGTGCATTTTGATGCCTTTAATTATTATTACACATGGGTGCCTTATGGGCACATTTACGAACTGATATTGTTAAAATAATGCATTTGATTAAAGCATGATGAAAACCAAGCAGATAGCTTTCTTTTTTACTTTCATTTTATTTCAAACAATCACCTGCCTCAAATAATTGCAATAGTGACTCTAATTGGGAAAGGTGTCGTGTTACAGTGCCACTTTCAAAACTTTTCACAGTCCACGAACATCAATTCTGACTCGGTGCAACGCAACTACAGGGTTTCAAGCTAAAAAAAAAAAGCCAACATATTTCTTTGTTTTAGACATGTCATTCAATTGTGGGCTTAAGGAAACTAAAACTTTCACAAAAGAAGACATAGAACTAATGAATGCTGTTATACTCTGATATTACCACACTTAAACAATGAACTGCTTTTGAGATAAAGGAAGGTTGTAGGGGTGTCCTGTTTTACTTTCACTCATTCCACTTGTTTTACTCATGCTTATAGATGCTAATAGAATAAGGTTTAAACCATTACCCCATAGACTATTTCTATTTTAAAGACAGAATTGACCACTAAAGCAGGTTGAAAGTAAAGCAGAATGTGCTTTAAGGCACATTCTGCTTTACTTTCAGGCTGCTTAAATTTAAATTCAATAAGTTGCCACCTGCTAGGTTATAGAAAACGTTTCTTATGATATATTCATGACTGTATAAAATGGAACTATTTTCTTCAGTGAAAGAATAAATTGAATGTGTAAAAATGTGAATATATGTGAAATAATGGGTTAAGCCTGTCTATAAGCTTGTTGGCATAGTAGAGACCTTAACCTAATGAACAAACAAACAAATCTCTTTATCTGCACATAATTCTTTGATCGTTTCTATTACCGCAGATTCTAGCAAATTTGTTAAGTTAAAAATCAATTGAAAAATTCATTACAGCTGTAATTTTATTTGTATACAATTAATCAACAAAGCCTAGAGTGTTCTTCAGAAACAAATGAAACTGGCAAAAACACGGGTGACATGTAAATTGGTTTTATTTTTTTTTGGAATGTGCATTTCTTTCATCACCCTTGGGAAACACAAATCAAACACTCCTTCGCTCTTTAAACTGTTACCATGATGCTCGATTATCTAATGGGCCCATTGCAAGGTTTCCTCATAAATGACAAGTTTACATTATTGCCTCTTGTGGCTTTTTTCCCAAATTAATAAGTATGAGAAACAGTGCAGACCTTGATCAAATGGCTCCTTCAGGACTAGACTGTATGCAAAGGATGGATACATTTGATTTCAGCACTGCAAGGATCAGCTTGACAATGCAAAATGTTCACAATTAATAGGCTGCTCCATTTTTCAACTACAGACTCCTGAGGACTTGATCTCCAATATTTAATATTATTGGTGGATAGGCTGGGTGGTGGTCTGGGTGGAGTGTCTGAAATGGGGGTGGGGTGAAATTGGAGACAAAAATACAAGTATACCAGGATGCCAGGGCCCAAGGTTATAAAGCATTTGAGCTGAGTCTGTGTTCTCAAGCATCTGATTGGTCAGATTTGAGCCTAGGCTCAAATCTGACCAATCAAATGCTTGACAACGGCTTAAGACTCAACTGAAAAGCTTTATAACCTTGGACCCATGATTTTCAGGTAGTGTCACTCTGCTCTGCACAGAAACCAATTAATATAACCATAGGGGTAAACAGAATCAGGCAGAATAAGGTTACAGCAGTAAAACGTGTGTCAAACTGACATTTAAATAAGAATAAACATAAAACTCAATAAAAAAAGGTAAATGGCCCATGTTATTCCAAAGCTAGGCAAAAAGCTCCTATATGAACATTCTGGTAATTTCTTTCACAAAGAGAGACACACGAATTAAATGCAAATAAGACTTCATTTAAAGTGCACAGCCCTTTAGAATGATAAGGGGAGTATTTCAAACACTAAAATTTTCATGTTTGCATTAAACCCAAAGGTGTGACTATTCTCATTAGAATTGTCTCCAAGAGACGATTCTAATGAGTATAGTCACACTATAGAGTTTAGTGCAGACAGAAAAGAGAACATGTTGGAAAATGTACCTTAAAGACATCTCCTGACGACCTTTTGGTCATACGCCTTGCCAGACAATTTCCTTGCAAAAAGCATGGGTCTTGTGGACATGTCGGTAGCAAAGAACCATTGAACCGTCTCATGTGAGACCTGACCTTTGGTTAGAAATAACCATTGAAAAGCACTAGAGCATGAGTATAATCTGGGCCTCACCAGGTAAACTGAGATTGGTATACCCGCTGGAAGCTTGTATTGCATGCTTTTCACACCTATCAAGAACAATAGGGGTACTCCATACCATCTGCTAGAATACAGAAAATATTTTTATATTGCATATTCATGACTGTATGCACTGGAACTATTTCCTTCAGTGGAAGACTAAATCTACAGGATAAAAAGGTGTATTTATGGAGTAAAGGGTTAAAAGCAGATCCTGTCTTTTAGACCTCCAAAGTTTCTGCTATTGAATGGCTATTGTACAGTAGATAAGGTTTATCTGTAGTTATTCTCAATTTTTCCACAGTCCAAATTATCTTGCATGTTTTCAGACTGTTTAAAGTATCAAAGAACTTGTTTGCTCTCATGCTATAGCCGGTTGTTGTCTTTCCTCAGTAATCAAAATCTCTCGTAATCTAGAAGGGATCAATATATTTCATAAGAATAGTTCTGCTGCAGAAAAGAGGTACAGACTGCCAGTCATACATTCAGCAGCCACTCAATACAGATGCTCAGCTCATGAAACCGTATACCCCAATTTAATCACTCTTGGATGATCTATGCAAAGTCCCAAAAGCTTAAAGCAGACTGAAAGCAAAGCAGAATGCTCCATAAGGAGCATTCTGCTTTACTTTTAGCCTGCTTTAATCAACTAAATACTGAAATGCCAACTATGAATGTTTATAATCATCTGAAATATTGCATTGGCTAATAACAATAAGATTTGTTAGAGGAGGAGTGTTTAAACTGGATTATACAATATTCATATATTAAACTTTGCCAACTATGAATATCTATCATCTGAATTATTACACTGGCTAATAAAATAAGGGAAACTGTTCCCGGAAAAGATGACAAGACTCATGTCGGACAGACATTTAAAGGAAACAGTACAGAACCTGATCCTTGAGTGGTGCAACCTGGCTTGCTATTACCCCATCATTTCTGGTTCTAAAAAAACCATGATTTCAAAATCTCCTTCAACATTTTACAATCTAAACAAGAAAGAAAACTTTTTAATCTCAAATCCTACAAAAACACAGCATGCTGGTGGCACCAAACTTGTTTTTATTCTGAAACACAATTTGCAATCCTTCATCCCAAGCTGAATGGTAGAAATGCAGTTGAGATTTCCTTATTCAATGCTCGATCTTCTCTGACACAATGCCCACCGCCAGCTGTAAAGGAGCTATAGAAATAGTTATAGACAATGTTTAACCAGACAAAATTACCAACCCCATGATAACTTCAAATGGACAATTCCAATTTTCTAGGATCTGGGTCTACACTAACACCCAGGTAGCACAAGACAAGACTTGGTGTAGGTACACTGTTGTAAATGATATATAATCACCATAAGAAATATTTTCTTTATAATGTTGGCAGATGGTCAGCTTAAAGCAGGCTAAAATCATCATGGGTATTTAGATTAACATAAAGCAGAATATGCCTTTAAATGTGTTTGCCTTACTTTCAACCTGCTTTTAGTGAGATCACCTGTCTTCAAAACATTAGAAATAACCTATGGGGTGAAGATTTAAGAAGTGCTCTGAGGCCTAGACCCCACATTTCCTAGTACAGGAAACTGCCGGTTTGTAGACACCGGTGCTAGAAAGGGTCCAGTTAAAATTTATATTTAACAAGCCATTGACCATAGTAGCATTATTTCCAATGTCCGTGTTTCCTATATTATGTTTTACAACGTCTAGTCATCAGGAAGACAATAGAATTTTATTGACCATTTTATCACCAATATCGCCTCATGATACCGTGCCTGATGATGGACACAAAATCTTAATGTATTAACTGAACTTACTTCTTTATCAAATCTCATTATCGAGCCCTACAAAAATACTAGATGGTGGCTAGACTATTTGGTTTTCTTATTTTATGGCTTACGATGTCGTTCTGGCGATGTAGATGGAAATTGTCAAGTAGACCCAAGGACAAACTTACATTTGCATAATTACATCTACAGGACAGTGGTTGTTATATTGCCAGGACTCCAGTTAAGGGCAAGTAAACTCGGTACATTTCAAACTGTTTTTCTCCTTTACTTTTTACCACATACCCGGTTTCTAAGTTTTGAAGACCTGTGCATGACCATTTAAATTAGGTTGAAAGTAAAGCAGAATATGCCTTAACCCTTTGAACCCTAGTCACGCCTATAGGCGTCCTTTTCAAACAGTGTACATGTGAATAGTATACTTGTCCTGTGCAAACAGTGAAGACCCAGATCAGAGGGCTCCGAAAGGAGCCCTCTGATCAGGGTCTTCACTGTTTGTAATAATGTCAAACATTGACAAAACAACCCTTAAATATAAGAAATGGACTGGACTAAAATGGAAACGGGAATCGTTTATTCAAAGTTTCAGGGAAGAAAGAGTTAAAGTGCATTCTCCTTAACTTTCAGCCTGCTTTAAGCCACCATCTGCTAGGAAATGGAAAATATTTCTTATACTGCATATTCATGACTAAATAAAGTGGAACTATTTTCTTCAGAGGAGGAATGAATTAAAACATGTGAGAAAAAGAGTATATCTATGGAGTTATTGTTTAAATCTCCTGGAAACCAAGTTGCGGGGCTTTTCATTAGAATTGCATGTATCTCAAAGAATTGATTCAAATGACTACTAGGTTACATCCTAGGGTTTGGTTGAGGCATGGCCACCCCACCCCGTATCCCAAGATTTTACAGGCTGCAGAGCTCACCACACAATATTGATGTGGAGTTATAACATTTTTTTCATGTCTACAGTGGCTGTAGAAAGGACATGCCCACTTGTGGCCGTCATACAGCCGCCGGGACTAAATGGGTACTATTGTGTATTGTGTACTTTTACTATTGTGTCTTGCATTCAATTCGAATTCGACTTCCACAGCCACCGTACAGCAGCGATGAGTTTTATTAGATATTGTAGTAGCTGCCCCAGAGATGCCGTATGGCGACGCTTAAATTAGGTTGAAAGTAAAGCAGAATATGCCTTAACCCTTTGAACCCTAGTCACGCCTATAGGCGTCCTTTTCAAACAGTGTACATGTGAATAGTATACTTGTCCTGTGCAAACAGTGAAGACCCAGATCAGAGGGCTCCGAAAGGAGCCCTCTGATCAGGGTCTTCACTGTTTGTAATAATGTCAAACATTGACAAAACAACCCTTAAATATAAGAAATGGACTGGACTAAAATGGAAACGGGAATCGTTTATTCAAAGTTTCAGGGAAGAAAGAGTTAAAGTGCATTCTCCTTAACTTTCAGCCTGCTTTAAGCCACCATCTGCTAGGAAATGGAAAATATTTCTTATACTGCATATTCATGACTAAATAAAGTGGAACTATTTTCTTCAGAGGAGGAATGAATTAAAACATGTGAGAAAAAGAGTATATCTATGGAGTTATTGTTTAAATCTCCTGGAAACCAAGTTGCGGGGCTTTTCATTAGAATTGCATGTATCTCAAAGAATTGATTCAAATGACTACTAGGTTACATCCTAGGGTTTGGTTGAGGCATGGCCACCCCACCCCGTATCCCAAGATTTTACAGGCTGCAGAGCTCACCACACAATATTGATGTGGAGTTATAACATTTTTTTCATGTCTACAGTGGCTGTAGAAAGGACATGCCCACTTGTGGCCGTCATACAGCCGCCGGGACTAAATGGGTACTATTGTGTATTGTGTACTTTTACTATTGTGTCTTGCATTCAATTCGAATTCGACTTCCACAGCCACCGTACAGCAGCGATGAGTTTTATTAGATATTGTAGTAGCTGCCCCAGAGATGCCGTATGGCGACGCAGGTTGTTTTGTCCCTAAAAAAATCAAAACTCGTCTGGCCGCAGCAAATATGAGCGCAACAGTATGTGGCCGTAGGAATTCTGTGGTGGCTGCTCATCCCTGGAATAACAGGCCGCAAAAAGATGGGCGAAGCATTAATTAAATATTAAGTAATCCTTAATTTCATAATGCACATGTATGACAATTAAAGACACTGTCAAACCAAATCCAGGGTTCATGCTTGTAAAGCATTAGTTGAATCTATGATTGTTCTCAAGCTTTTGACTGGCCTCTGTGATCGTTCTCAAGCTCTTAATTGGCCAGGTTTGAGCATTTTACTCTAATATGACCATTCAAAGGATCTTAGACCCAACTCCAGAGCACCAGATAAGGGTAGTTTTTCAAAAGCTAAAATCTTTATTTCTGAATTAAACCCTATGGTGTCACTACTCATTAGAATCGTCTCTTCGAGACGATTCTAATGAGTAGTAACACCATAGCAGAGGCGCCGCTCCTGGGGCGGCAGGGGCGGCGACCGCCGCCCCAATAATTCGGCAAGCAACGGCGATTTTGGTCAAAACCAAAATATTTCTGTTAAAGTGGCACAGTGAAGGCCAGATTCAGCGGTTACGTAACCACTTTATGACACGTGTATTGCAAAACGTTAGGTGCGATCGCCGATAGCATCGTTATCTTTAATTGGCAATAAACTGTTAATCCCCTATAGCTGCGTGGCTCATGAAGACGGGTGGTCAGTGCTTGCTATAATTGATTGGTTACAGGCGGGTGATCAATAGTGGTTTTAATTGATTGGTAACGATTAAAGCGGCTAGATCTTAAACTGTTTGTGTGATATTTTAATGAGACTAAAAACTGTGAAAATTGTTATTACTCGAGAAAAATGAAGAAAAACGTAAGAAATAATGTTTCGTTCACTCTTTTGAGTGTCTTCAATATGTCTGTAGCTAACCAACCTCACGAGTTTAAGTTTTCGAAACGCCCATTTGTCTGCCTGCCTCTCTTCACTTAATTTGAAGATTTAAGAAGAAAAACCAGATTATTAATGTGAAAGATTCACAATACGATTGTATGCTTAATTTATGAACAGAGATGTTGTTGTCGGCACTGTTTGTCACTTAAGCTGTAGCAGACAATGTACACCCAGATCAGGGAGGCTTACAGGAGTCCTCTGCACAGGGTCTGCACTGATTGTCACTTTGCAGTTTATGGCAAAACTACCCAAAAAACTCTCAATTAGATCTACATTTTTTGTTGTATTTTTTATTTCTCCGTCTAAACATGTCTTGTGCATCTCTTTGGTATCGTCTTGAAAAGAAAAACGATTCCAAAGAAATGCCACAATACATGATTAGATGGAGAAATCAGGTAACGTTCTGACGTACGGCCATTTTTGTCGACGGCGTTTCGTAAGACGGACCCCTGGTTCCTAAATTATTGTATGTTCCCACTCGATCCTGTCGTCATAAATTAGGCCCAATACTGGAAGACAACCTGCCTAAAAAAATGTTATCTTATAGTAATAATTTGGGGTCATTTGGAGTCATTTTTTACATAGAATTATGTTCGCCGTATACCTGTTTGGAATGCTAGAAACACCCTCAGAATGCAGCAGAGACCATCTAGAAATAAAATTTTCCCGGGGGAGCATGCCCCCGGACCCCCCTAGTATTAGTGCGTACACAAAATGTCCGCCGCCCCAATGTTCAAGACCCCGCGACGCGCCTGCATAGGATTTGGTGCTAAAAATAGTGAGAAAATGTGGGATTTGTTGAAAAAACTACCTCTTATCTGGAGCCCTGAACTCAATTCCTTTATCATTGTCAATGAAAGAACTACAGCAATGATGTATAGAAAGTATATGTCAACCAGTGCTTCCTTTTGTTTCAACTGGGTTAGAGTTCAAGAATTCCAAATGACTAAGGTCTATAGCTGTATGGTTAAGATGACAGAGAAAAACCAGAAAACCTGTAGGGAACTCTTAACAGCTGCTCATCTAGGCAGCGGACTGGTTCTCCTCAAATTAGCTTAATTGATTGATCTTATTAATAATAAATATGGTCCCAAACCCTGCTTGACAGATTGATAGGGATAACAGGAATACCATCCCCTTGTGTGACATTTCAAAAGGCAAACCTTTTTAACATGTACAAATAATCTCAGTTAACTCTTTGAGCCCTAGTCACGCATATAGGCGTCCTTTTCAAACAGTGTACATGTGAATAGTACACTTGTCCTGTGCAAACAGTGAAGACCCAGATCAGAGGGCTCCGAAAGGAGCCCTCTGATCAGGGTCATCACTGTTTGTCATAATGCCAAACATTGACAAAAACAACCCTTAAAAGTCAGAAATGGACTAGACTGAAATTGAAACTGGAATTGTCCATTTAAAGTTTTAGGGAGGAAAGAGTTAAGGTCAGAACTAAAGTATCATATATACAGTAAAGCCTCTCTATTATGACCAATTAATTGCAATAATTATTAGGTGTTGAAGGCTGGTGGCTGCTAAATTAATCAAAGTGAAAGTAAAAACAGAAAGCAGCTTTATGTTTTACTTTCATAATGCTTTAAACTGCCACCTATTTTTCATACGATCAATTAGCCTTCTTTAATTGGTTATAAAAGAAGGATTTTACTATAATTATGTAAGTGCATCTAAGTAACCCTGGCTGTACCAAAATAAAAGTATAAAAATATCTTCTCATAATTAATTAAGTTACACAGAATTAGGTTTATAAAACTGTTTTTGACACTTCATTTTCGATTTCTTATGACTGTGTATCATAGGAAATATTTTCTATATTCTAACAGATAGTTAGCTTAAAGCAGGTTCACCGTTGAAAGTAAAGCAGATCAAATGCTTTAAGTAGTCACCTATTTTCAAAACTTGACTCAGGCTATGGGAAATGGGTTATACACCTTTTTATGTCTTTTTATGTAGAGCTAAGAAAAGGAGTCCACCACCTAGGATTTTCTGATCATGAAACAAAAGGCATTTACAGTGCTCTCAAGATGGTAAATTGAAAGTAAAGCAGAATGTTCCTCCTGAAAGAGCATTCTGCTTTTTACTTTCAACCTGTTTTAACCCTTTGAGCCCTAGTCCCGCTTATAGGCGTCCTTTTCAAACAGTGTACATGTGAACAGTACACTTGTCCTGTGCAAACAGTGAAGACCCAGATCAGAGGGCTCCAAAAGGAGCCCTCTGATCAGGGTCTTCACTGTTTGTCATAATGCCAAACATTGACAAAAACGACCCTTAAAAGTCAGAAATGGACTAGACTAAAATGGAAACTGGAATTGTCCATTTAAAGTTTCAGGGAGGAAAGAGTTAAGAAACAATTAACCTGTCTTCAAAACTAGAAACAGGCTATGGGACAAAGGATTTAGGCTTTAAGGCTAGTGTCTATTGAAGAGGACATTGGCAAACAGTGTAGACCTTGATCAGAATCGGGGTTGCAGTTTCTCATCAGGGTCTGCTCTGCTATTTCATTATATCAAAATTTTACTGATCTGCTGTATGGGCAAACACAACAGTGTCAAAGCACACAGGGAGAGTTTATGGCACTATCCAGGCACAAATGGGTTAACTCTTTCAACCCTAGTCACACATATATGCATCATTTGCAAACAGTGTACCTGTGAGGAGTATATAAAATTTTTGTCCTATGCAAACAGTGTAGACCCTGATCAGAGGACTCTTTAAGGAGCCCTATAATCAGGGTCTGCACTGTTTGTCATTTTGACATATATTGTAAAAATCAAACCTAAAAAGTCAAAAATGGACTAAACTAAATTGAAAACAAGAATTATTCATTTGAGGTTTCAGGGAGGAAAGGGTTAAGGATGAATTGAAAGTAGAGACAGCCGAGGAGAAATACTTCATGCTAACCATAGAAGAACCCCCGCCTGGCTCTGTTGCACTTGACAGAATGCTGTTACAAGTATGGGAGACACTAGAAGACACCTCGGGGTCTTGTGAAGCTCTGAAGGTCCAGACAGACTTAATGTAATCCAATTGGGACTTACAGAAGCAATATCACAAAATGTCGCCCTGTCTATCCCAATAAAACAATGACAAAATCACCATAACTAGTGGTGTTAATGCTGCTTTATGACCATGGATTATGTCTACTTCCAAGCTCTTCTCTTTCTGATAAAATTGCGCATTGATCAAGACAGCCGAATTTCTAATCCAACTAAATGAAACTGTTATCTGTATTTCTTGTAATTTAGCAAACTCAGATGGAAGACTTTCATGAAAAACAAATCTACTAACCTGTTTTTTAACCCTGTTCCTGCTTAACCCTTAGCCTGCCACTCACGACTATAGCTCAATATGCAAACAGCTTGGATCCGGATGAGACGCCGAGTAACTCGGCGTCTCATCCGGATCCAAGCTGTTTGACACTAGGACAACATTTTCAGCAATTTTGAACAACTTTGAAGCACTTTGAAACTTGAAGCAGTCGAGAAATATAGCAGACGACAATTTATTTGGCGGGCTAAGGGTTAAGGTTTTTGCATGCTAGCAGTGAAATTGTGATTACCTTGGCAAACAATTTGGATCCTGATGAGATGCCGCGTAATCTAGTTTTCTTTAACTCATTACCACATTAATACACATTTTACGCCTTAAATTACTTCTACGCTATGGAAAGTAGTCATAAAGGTATTTTCAGTAGGGGTGTAACAATACGCTCAAACACGCATCGCAATATATTGCAATACGGAGAAATCGAATCGCAATATATTGCAATATACCGTGTAAGTATGGAACAAGCATCTGCCATCGTGTTTACTGTATTTATCTTGTTCAACCAGGCCCTTGATTCGCTGCATGTTTCTTAATAAGAGCGTCTCGTTGAGCGAGATTAAACGGAAACGAAATAATTACTGTTACACCGGCTGGGGATATGGATAAAACACCGGACTGCGTCTACGCGTTGTTTCGAAAACAATTCCGCGAAATAAAAGGTAAGTTTGTCCATTCTTTTACCGTTTTTAAATAAGGCAAAAAAAATCGGTTTTTCTGAATCTGAACCGCGGAGCAATATTATTCAGCTCACACCGCAATATATCGGTACACCGCCGAATCGTTACACCCCTAATTTTCAGTATCTTTTCAGATGGTAGCTTACAGTGGTTTGAAAGTAAGGAGCTTTTGATCTGCTGTTAGAATATAATTGTTTGCTTGTCTTCAAAACTAGAAACAATTAAGCCATTGAGTAAAGTGAAAAGACAATTATATCAACTTAACCCATTTGCACCAAGTGGATTTTTCCATGCTTATCATATATTGGATTAATTCATTTTTTATCTAATGAGTGCCTGGTCTAAATTTTCTTTTTCATTTTGCTTTACATTGAATTCCCTATCAGCAAACAGTGTAGACCCTGATCAGACGCTGCATAATGCAGCGTCTGATCAGGGTCTACACTGTCTGCCTATGTCTTATTATATATACATATAGGACTGAGCACAAATGGGTTAATTTGCAGATGGCAATGTTGATGACAATATTGAAGCTGATGATACAACAGCAGGATAAGGGTTAAAATAATGTCAGTACTAAAGATTGCTTACATAATGATATTGGACAATTTTCTTTATGCACTCCAGTATCGTCATAGAGTATTCACTCTGCTACTGTGCAGTAATTCAGAAAACTCATTGTTATGGCAATGTTATTAAATCGTAATCGTATAAATGAGATTTCAGGCTCATAAGATTGTACAAGAAGAAAGTTTTAAAGGCAATTCATTATTGCAAATAGTGTAGATTCAGATCAATATAATGCTCCAGACAAGAGGGACTAAACTAAACATATTCAACATTTTCTCCGCTATGTCTGCACCAAACTCTGTGACCAGTGAGAATATTCACTTAAACTTTTCACCCATTACCCCATTAATATGCCTTTTTATGACTTTAAATTCATTTCCCCACTGAAGAAAATAATTCTAAATTATACAGTCATGAATATGTATCAGAAGAAATATTTTCTATATTCTATCAGATGATAGCTTAAAGCAGGCTGAAGTAAAGCAGAATAGGCCTTAAGGCGCATTCTGCTTTACTTTCAACCTTAGGTGGTCACTTGTCTTTAAAACTAGAAACAGTAATGGGTTAAATGAGCTATAGGACACTTTTACATCATCTTATGTGACCAAAGTTAGTTGCATTTTTCTGGTCTACTTTCAGTCTGCCATAAGCAACCACCTGTCTTAGACTGTTCAATATCTATTTAAAACACTGCATTATTTATTCCTTTCCTAATTAGTTAGGACCTGCTACTATCCCCAAGTTAAAAATATCTTCTTATAGACTTTACTGTACTTTTCATACATGTCATTGTGATTGTTTACACGAAATATTTCACTTGCATCCCTCATATTATCTGATCTGTACAGACTGTACCATATATCAGCTATGCATTGAATATTCACACAAGCACTAATTTCAATCAAAATCTATGATTTCCACAAATATCAAATAAAAAGATAAAAGATTAAAGCAAATACACATGTATTCAAATACAGTAATAATAACATTAAATATCAATTTATAATTCCCATACCATTTTAAACAGTTAGTATTGAGCGTTTTTCAGTGTTTCATATTTTATGAAGTGCCCAAATTTTGTTGCCCTAACATTAGTTTGTGAAGTTTTATTTCCTGGATAATAGGCCTAAGTGCCTCCCACTTAAAAGCAAAGGTTCTAGGTCTATCATTGTAACTGTGTTTACATTAGAGCATGCTAATTGGCACGGGACACTTTGAACTTCGGGAACAATGATACAGATTAAAAGCATCCGATCAATATCATATTTGGAAAATGTTGACATAAGCTTGATTTAATGCTGAATGTGCACTCAAATGATTGTTGGCTTGAAAATTTAATTACATCTTCAAAGCAGAGCTAAATTTCATTAATGGCACGAGGCTTCTTCCTACAAATACAATACTGAATGTGAATGTGGATTATTTTCACCGTCAAACTGGTGTTAGGCAACCACTTATTTATTACAACATATCTTAATCTAACCATAACTGACCACTTAATGCAGGACAAAAGCAATGAAGAAAGCTCCTGTAGGAGCTTTCTGCATTGCTTTTGGCCTGCATTAAGCTGACAACTGAATATAATACAAAGGATCCCTAATATATTTCTACTGAGTGATAGCATAAGAAAAGTTTGATTGCACGTTGCAGTTCTCGTTGGCATGGGATTTGTTACTCTACTCGAAAATTCAGAGCACAAATTTGGTAATAAAACAAACGTTTCGTACAGAAAACACAATTTTGTGACCTACTGCCTTTCTGTTCATCAACTAGAGGTGCTCTGAAGGGATGTAACAATAGTTGGTTTTCCTGAAGACAATGTGGGGGTATAAAAGACGATTAATATCTTTAATGTTGTGGGGGATAAATTGGACAAAATGTCTGCAATAACAAATTTGAAGAAAGAAAGAAGACAATATTTAACAAATTCAAAGGAAAAAACCCATGCAAATAATTTGTGTAGAGGAATTATAAAAAAAATAAAAAAAAAAAAAGGAGGAGGAAAAGTTGTAGGTTGTTAGTTAGGTAAAAACTTGAAATATAACCAAATGCACAATTCCCAAAGAAGCTGTAATATCTTTTTTATCCTGCATTTAAGTAGTCAAGTATTTTAACAGACCTCAACATTTCTTCATTTGGTAATAAAACAAACGATCATTGTACAAATATAGCTGCACAATGTTGGGATTACTACTATTTTGCCATTCTTTGCACACTAATATTCAAACCAAGATCACCTTTGCAAATCGCTTGGATCCAGATGAGACGCTAATTAACTTGACATCTCATCAGGATCCAAATTGATTGAGTTGGGTTTTACGGCACCGCGACACATGAAATGGTCATATGGCGCCGAGTCAGGATCCAAAATGTTCGACACTCTGATCCAAATTTATAAAGATATTTTAGAAATTTCCTATTCAGAACAGCAGCAGACTACAATTGTAGCATAAAAGTTATACACAGTGTCCAAAAAAAAGTGTTAACACTGGAGAAGTCGTTATTCTTTCGAAATAAAGCGTTTACCCTAAAACTATTACCGTATTTCCATTGCAAACAGCTTGAAGCCTGATCAGACGCCGGGCTACCCGGCGTCTGATCAGGCTTCAAGCTGTTCGTCACTCAGATAAACTTGATTTGTCAGAATTGTCAGAAAATTTTCCTTTTCTACGTTTTAATGCAATGTGCGTTTTGTTTGAGTTTAAACGGGAAAGAATAATGTCTTCTCCACTGTACTAGAATTGCAGAAAGTGGATCTAATCATAGCTGTATTTCCTTCAAACAATGTGGGGTATAAAAGACAATTAATTTCTGCAATGTGGGAGCATGAAATTGAGCAAAATGTCTGCAATAAAAAGTTTGAAGAAAAAAAACCCACTTGCAGTCTGAAAGCTTGTGAAAATTAGGTTCGAAAAGATAAAATGGGTACTGGTATTTTTTATATTGTACAGAATCTTTATTAAATTAAGTGGAACAAAAAAAATGCAAATATTTAGTAACCCCCAAAGAAGCTTTCCGCATTAATTTTGCAATACATTAATCAACCTGCTGTATTAAAAGATGCCAATGTTTCTTTAACCCATTACCCCATAGTCTGTTTCTAGTTTTGATGATAAATGACCACTTAAAGCAGGTTGAACGTAAAGCAGAATGTGCCTTAAGGCAAATTCTGCTTTACTTTCAGCCTGCTTTAAACTATTATCTTTCTTATGTTTATTATTTGTGACATTATAAATTGGAACTATTTTCTTCATTAGAAGAATAAATTAAAGGCGTAAAAAGGCGTTTTATTGGGTAATGGGTTAATTGCCATGTCACAGGACACAAGCTTTGCCTGTACATGTATATATTCCTCACACCCACATCTCACTCATCTCAATCAGTATTTCTGGGAAATTACTTATTGCTTTGCTTATTGAGGCAATTACCCAAATGTGAAAGTTGTATTGGCAACGATCAGTACTACCTGAATGTGCTTTGCCATTGATTACATTGTCAGTATGTGGCCAATAATAGCTCAATTTCACAACAATCTCAACAGTAAACGTCCCCCATTTACGCCCTCTCAAATAATTGTTTATTTGTGGGTGTTTAAAACAGATTAATGCTTAAAGCAGGATGAAAGAAAAGCAGAAAGCTCCTGTAGGAGCTTTCTGCTTTTCTTTCATCCTGCTTTAATTGCAATATTTTTTTAATACTATCAATAAGTCCTTTTTAAATTGGTTGTTAAGACGGGACATTACAGTATTGTAATCAGATTTGGCAAATAAAATAAGCCTAGCAGCTTAATTTCAACTACTGCATCTCTTGACTTTCTGCAGACTTTAAAGACAGGGAAGAACTTTTCAGGTCATGATATTACAGATAAGAGGTTCCAATAATATGTTTGACAACAACAGACTATGTTGACTTGTATGATTCTAATCATAAATATTTCAGCTTCCATCCAGTGATCCCAATTTTACAACTATCACCGCCACTCAATGTAAAGAGTCTAATTAATACATGTGATTGCTTAACCCATTACCCCATGGCTTGTTACTTGTTTTGATGACTGGTGACCATTTAAAGCAGGTTGAAAGAAAAGCAGAATGCACCTTAAGGTGCATTCTGCTTTACTTTCAGCCTGCTTTAAGCTATAAACTATTTCTCATTGTACATATTCATGACTACATAAAGTGGATATATTTTCTTAAGTGGAGGAATAAATTAAAGGTATAGAAAGGTGTATCTATGGGGTAATGGGTTAAAGCAGGATAAAAATAATCTTATTTCTGTCCTGTTTCTGTAAGCCATCTCTTGTCACGAGATTACATCTGCGCTATTTCACAGAGTGGTCGCTTAATACAAGACTGACTTTTGTCTAGATTATCTGCACTTTAATTGCATTATCACTAATAGAGCTGATACTTCCAGTCAAGTACAAATGTAATTTGAGAACGAACTGCACAGAATATACGGAATTAGGGTCTTTGAGTATTGACTGTTGGCCAGTGTTTTTTTCCAAGCATTCTGTCAGTGCAATGCCCCTAGGGAATCTAGTCATTAGAAGAAGAGGTCTATATCAATAAGGTCTCTAGTGCTATAGGGCACCATTGTTCGGAAAACAAGACTTTGCTGAACTCTAGTTTGGAAGTATGAAAGCACCATATACATAAAGCACTGTGACACACTCCCTCTTTTAAATGAAATACAAGAACTAGGGATGATCGAGTAAACCTGTGAAAAGTACACTTGTCCTAGAGCTAGATCAGAAGGCTCCTAAAGGAAAAGCCCTCTGATCACTGTCTGCAGTATTTGTCATTGAATGATTATAGTTGAAACACTTCAAATAATAGTCAAAAATGGTCTGGACTTTTTTTGGATTAATAGTTACAGAGATGCATGAATGAGACTCCATGCATAAATGCATATTTATATTTGATTTATTCCTTCACTGAAGAAAACAGTTTCACTTTATACAGTCATGAATATGTATCAAACGAAATACTTTCTATATCCTAACAAATAATAGCTTAAATTTAAGCAGGCAGAAAGTATTTAGCTGAATGCAGAATGCTTAATTAAGTCAGGTAGCCCACCGCCATTTTCAAAATAACTAGAAGAAACAGGCTAATAAGGGTAATAGGTTAAACTAAGGTGACCGTTTAATACAAGAAAAAAATATCCTTAATGAGCTTTCGGCATTACCGACTTTATCAGGTATTAAGCAACCACCTATATATCTTTAAAAAAAATCCCCACTCCATTTTATAGTATACCAGTCCAGAGAGGGATCGAATGCTGTAACCATTTCTCAATGGGGGAAGGTTCTTGTGTACAAAAGTGCAATTGATTCGATACAATTATATGAATGAAAATGCTTAAAATCATCTGGAATCGAAAGCTTTGGTTCCTTTGAAGTTGCCTATTTATATGGCAGACGTCTCTCATCCTCATATGTCAGTCTATTCATCATGCAATATGATGTTTTATAGAAATGAATTTGGAATTAAAGAGCACCAAGTACAAACATAAGTTTATACAAGGCATGTTTGCAAGGTTAACCAGAAATAAGATTAAGCAACCCACCTTATAATATTCCAGATTCCAAAGCGTCTTTTGAAATGGTTGCTTTAAATTTGATTTTTCCTACAAAAACTCACTGAATTCAACTATCTAGCTGCCATTTCCATAGACCAGTTAGCCAATTAGTCAATTACCCCATAAATACACATTTTTACACCATTAATTTATTCCTCCACTTACGGAAATAGTTGCCATTTATACAGTCATAAATACAAGTATGATAATAAATATTTTCTATATTTTAGCAGATGTTAGCTTAAAGCAGGCTGAAAGTAAAGCAGAATGCACATTAAGGTGCATTCTGCTTTACTTTCAACCTGCTTTAAGTAGTCACCTATTTTCAAAACTAGAAACAGGCTATGGGGTAATGGGTTAACACATCAGGGGGCCCGTCTCATAAAACGGTCGTAAGTCAAAAACGGTCGTAAGTCAAAACTTTAAAATACATTTAATTTCTGATTTTTCTATTTAATCCTGTCTTATGATATCTCTTTGGTATTGTCTTTTCAAGACGATGCCAAAGAGATTTCACAAGACAGGATTAGATGGAGAAATAGATAATAACAGAGACTTGTATAATCTGACTTACGACAACAGTTGTTTGCAAACAGATATTGCCATATTTGCTAGAAGCATGCTAGACCCATCAGCTGGGTCAGAATTTTGAAATCCTCAAGATATTCAAAGTCAATATAATCATAATACTTACAGTGTCTAGACAACAAAGTATCCTTCTAAAATAAAATGCTCGAAAGTAAATATAATAACAAATATATGGGGCCGATTTCATACTTTGTCTTACAACAGATATAATATCTCAGAATACAGATAAATTCCATGATTATGAACATTCTAAAGAAAACCCTCTGATTGCCATAACTGAGATATTGACTTAAAGCAGGCTGAAAATAAAGCAAAAACTCCTTTAGGAGCAAATTGCTTTATTTTCATTTTCAGCTTGTTTTAACCCTTTCCCCAATAGAAATGCATTTTAGCACATTTGATTAATTCAACCGCTGAAGAAAATAGTTCCAAAAAAATATTAGTCATGAAAAAGAACTATAAGAAATATTTTTTTAATCCTAGCAGATGATAGCTAGCTTAAATCGGGCTGAAGGTGCATTCTGCTTTACTTTCAATCTGCTTTAAGTGGTGACCTGTCTTCAAAACTAGAAACAAGCTATGGAGTAAAGGGTTAAGTAGTCATTCAACACCCAACATGCTTCATTGTAGAAGTCTTTCTTTGCCTATATGCCTATGAAAGAAGTCTATGGCCTGCAATTTAAACACAATTCAATTCTATTGTGTTTGTCCCTAGAACAATTTGTCTTCTACTCCAATTTACAAAAGTATTTTGGTCTCAAACTGCCTATATAAAACTGAATGCAAACCAGTAGTTTATTAACCCTTAGCCCGCCAAATAAATTGTCGTCTGCTATATTTCTCGTCTGCTTCAAATTTCAAAGTGCTTCAAAGTTGCTCAAAATTGCTGAAAATCTTGTCCGAGTGTCAAACAGCTTGGATCCGGATGAGACGCCGAGTTACTCGGCGTCTCATCCGGATCCAAGCTGTTTGCATATGGAGCTTTAGTCGTGAATGGCAGGCTAAGGGTTAACCCTTTACCCAATATAGCCTTTTTCTAGTTTTGAAGAAAGGTTATTACCTAAAGCAGGTTTAAACTCAAGCAGAATGCTCCTTCACTCAGGAGCATTCTGCTTAAATACTTTAAGTCTCCGCTTCAGATTCTATCTGGAAAAATACTTGAAATGCCATCAATGGTTTGTTTTCAGAACTTCCTAGCTATAAGGACTGCTTTTTCTTAGTGTAGGAATAATTAGGTAGTAAAAGGCATCCAAACTTTTTGCACAAATATTCACAGTTTACTGTTAGAACTGCACAGAGTTAAACCATATCTCACAGAATACGGCTCTGCCATTTGATTAAATTGTCACATCATCTCTGCGATAAAATCTTTTAGAGATGCATTCTCAACAAATTCAGTTACTACTTTGAATACACTAAAAGAAATTAGATTTCATCAGGGAGGTTTAAAAACAGGAAATCAACTGCTTTTGTCATAAATTATACTTGGTGCTGTTTTGCCCATTACCATTTTATCATAACTGTTGAAATGCAGACACATGGATAATCTTCTACACATTCACCCCTGAAACCTTTAATGGGCAATCCCAATAGTCAATAAAGTTTAGTCCACTTTTGACTATATTTAGGCTTGATTTTAACAATATATTGCAAAATTACAAACAGCGAAGACCCTGATCAGAGGGCTCCTGTAGGAGCCCTCTGATCAGGGTCTTCACTGTTTGCCTAGGACAAGTGCGCTCTTCACAAGTTTATTGTTTGTTAATGATGAGTAAACTCGTCACTAGGGTTGAATGTGAACCATTCTCCGCTGAATATAAAACTCTGCCTACAGTACTATGCATGAACATGTATCACCTCAACTACATGTATTATATTTCACTATTAAGATATTGGAAACTTTCCCCCCAAAGGAATCGTGCACACTCATGTCAAGAAAGATCTTGTAAGAAAACTGCAGATGATCACACAGCTCCTTCAATCAATATCTGTCTCATCTGGGTTTACACTGTTTCCAATATTACTTAGCATCAAGTTATGCTTATAGCAGAAGTCTCCAGACTTTTAATAACTCAGACATAGACCAATTAAAATATCACTTAATACTAAAAGCTCACTTAAAATATTTTTAAACAAAACAAAAAAGTAACAAACAAAAAAGTGGCGTAATAGAATAAAACAAGAGCACAAATGTATTTGTTTTAATAATTCAATTTCTATTCTATATTTTAGCTGGAAAAATCATCCTTAATATGAAGTAAAAAGGGCCTTTTCCTGACTAAGAAGGTTTTAGAGGAATTTTTTATTATTAACTCTTTCAATGCTGAGTAACTTTTTCAACTGCAACAATTGTTGTCTGCACCTGTTCTAATAATAGAATTTTCAAAACAAAAATTCAAAACAGGGTAAGGAGTTTCAAACTGCACACTTGATGTAGATGCAGCAGTCCTCATACATACAGGTGGTTTCCCTCAGAGAGACAGGTGTAGATGTGGCTTTCCACACAGTCGGGTGTAGATGTGGCTTTCCACATAGTCAGGTGTAGATGTGGCACTCATCATACAGACAGGTGGTTTTCATCAGAGAGACATGTGTAGATTGCACTCCTCATACAGACAGGTGGTTTCCCTGAGAGAGACAGGTGTAGATGTGGCACTCCTCATACAGACAGGTGGTTTTCCTCATACAGACAGGTGTATATGTGGCACACCTCATCACACATGCAGATGTAAACGTGACACTCCTCATACAGACAGGTGTAGATGTGGCACTCCTTATACAGACAGGTGGTTTTCCTCAGAAAGACAGGTGTATATGTGGCACTGTTTATACAGACAGGTGTAGATGTGACACTCCTCATACAGACAGGTGTAGATGTGACACTCCTCATACAGACAGGTGTATATGTGGCACTCATCATACATGCAGGTGTAGATGTGGCGCCCCTCATAAAGACAGGTGGTTTCCCTGAGAGAGACAGGTGTAGATGTGGCACTCCTCATACAGACAGGTGGTTTCCCTCAGAAAGACAGGTGTATATGTGGCACACCTCATCACACATGCAGGTGTAAATGTGGCATTCCTCATACAGACAGGTGTAGATGTGGCACTCCTCATACAGACAGGTGGTTTCCCTCAGAAAGACAGGTGTATATGTGGCACACCTCATCACACATGCAGATGTAAACGTGACACTCCTCATACAGACAGGTGTAGATGTGGCACTCCTCATACAGACAGGTGGTTTTCCTCAGAAAGACAGGTGTATATGTGGCACTCCTTATACAGACAGGTGGTTTCCCTCAGAAAGACAGGTGTATATGTGGCACACCTCATCACACATGCAGGTGTAAACTTGACAGTCCTCATACAGACAGGTGTAGATGTGGCACTCCTCACACAGACAGGTGGTTTCCCTCATACAGACAGGTGTAGATGTGACACTCCTCATACAGACAGGTGTATATGTGGCACTCCTCATACAGACAGGTGTAGATGTGGCACTCCTCAAACAGACAGGTGGTTTCCCTGAGAGAGACAGGTGTAGATGTGGCACTCCTCATACAGACAGGTGGTTTTCCTTATACGGACAGGTGTATATGTGGCACACCTCATCACACATGCAGATGTAAACGTGACACTCCTCATACAGACAGGTGTAGATGTGGCACTCCTCATACAGACAGGTGGTTTTCCTCAGAAAGACAGGTGTATATGTGGCACTGCTTATACAGACAGGTGTAGATGTGACACTCCTCATACAGACAGGTGTAGATGTGACACTCCTCATACAGACAGGTGTATATGTGGCACTCATCATACATGCAGGTGTAGATGTGCACTCCTCATACAGACAGGTGGTTTCCCTGAGAGAGACAGGTGTAGATGTGGCACTCCTCATACAGACAGGTGATTTCCCTCAGAAAGACAGGTGTATATGTGGCACACCTCATCACACATGCAGGTGTAAATGTGGCATTCCTCATACAGACAGGTGTAGATGTGGCACTCCTCATACATACATGTGGTTTCCCTCAGAAAGACAGGTGTATATGTGGCACACCTCATCACACATGCAGATGTAAACGTGACACTCCTCATACAGACAGGTGTAGATGTGGCACTCCTCATACAGACAGGTGGTTTTCCTCAGAAAGACAGGTGTATATGTGGCACTCCTTATACAGACAGGTGGTTTCCCTCAGAAAGACAGGTGTATATGTGGCACACCTCATCACACATGCAGGTGTAAACGTGACACTCCTCATACAGACAGGTGTAGATGTGGCACTCCTCACACAGACAGGTGGTTTCCCTCATACAGACAGGTGTAGATGTGACACTCCTCATACAGACAGGTGTATATGTGGCACTCCTCATACAGACAGGTGTAGATGTGGCACTCCTCAAACAGACAGGTGGTTTCCCTGATAGAGACAGGTGTAGATGTGGCACTCCTCATACAGACAGGTGGTTTCCCTCAGAAAGACAGTTGTATATGTGGCACACTTCATCACACATGCAGGTGTTAATGCGGCACTCATCATACAGACAGGTGTAGATGTGGCACTCCTCATACAGACAGGTGTATTTGTGGCACTCCTCATACAGACAGGTGTATTTGTGGCACACCTCATCACACATGCAGATGTAAACGTGACACTCCTCATACAGACAGGTGTATGTGGCTATCATCATTCCAGCAGGTGTAGATGTGGCACTCCTCATACAGACAGGTGGTTTCCCTTAGAGAGACATGTGTAGATGTGGCACTCCTCATACAGACAGGTGGTTTTCCTCAGAGAGACAGGTGTAGATGTGGCACTCCTCATACAGACAGGTTGTTTCCCTCAAAGAGACATGTGTAGATATGGCACTCCTTATACAGACAGGTGGTTTCCCTCAGAGAGAAAGGTGTATATGTGGCACTCCTTATAGAGACAGGTGGTTTCCCTCAGAGAGACAAGTGTAGATGTGGCACTCCTCATACAGACAGGTTGTTTCCCTCAAAGAGACATGTGTAGATATGGCACTCCTTATACAGACAGGTGGTTTCCCTCAGAGAGAAAGGTGTATATGTGGCACTCCTTATAGAGACAGGTGGTTTCCCTCAGAGAGACAAGTGTAGATGTGGCACTCCTCATACAGACAGGTGTAGATGTGGCACTCCTCATACAGACAGGTGGTTTCCCTCAGAAAGACACATGTATATGTATCACACCTCATCACACATGCAGGTGTAAACGTGACACTCCTCATACAGACAGGTGTAGATATGGCACTCCTTATACAGACAGGTGGTTTCCCTCATACAGACAGGTGTAGATGTGGCACTCCTCATACAGACAGGTGTATATGTGGCACTCCTCATACAGACAGGTGTAGATGTGGCACTCCTCATACAGACAGGTGTAGATGTGGCACTCCTCATACAGACAGGTGGTTTCCCTCAGAAAGACAGGTGTATATGAAGCACACCTCATCACACATGCAGATGTAAACGTGACACTCCTCATACAGACAGGTTTAGATGTGGCACTCCTTATACAGACAGGTGGTTTCCCTCATACAGACAGGTGTAGATGTGACAATCCTCATACAGACAGGTGTAGATGTGACACTCCTCATACAGACAGGTGTATATGTGGCACTCATCATACATGCAGGTGTAGATGTGGCACTCCTCATAGCTACAGACAGGAGAAGATACTCCTCATCGTAACAGACAGGAGTATACTCCTCATGCAGGCACGATATGTGTGACAGCAGTAATCCAGAAAGCTCTTAAGTAAGCCTTCTGCTTTATTTTTGTATTGCATTGAAGCAGTTACTCGTCTTCAGAGAGACAGAGACCCATTGCTTAATTCTTCACTGAATGACTGTTGAGAATAGGTTCCACTGTACTAGTGTCAATTATATCATTTTCTTTCTTAAGAAAATAAGATGTAAGATAATTTCTATTAATGTACTGACACCATCCCAGATAGAAATACAGGTACAATTCCTTAGTTAAAGGCCTCTCATATGTCATTGTTTGACATTCTATGAAATTGTTTATTTCTTAGAAATGTAAATTTGCCTAAACCTCTGATAGACCTGTCACCTCAGACAATATCTGTGATATTTATGTATGTTTCTTTTATTGCAGTCAATAACTACCGTCTAGGCTGTTAACCCTATCACTGCCAATGCCCCGCTAACACTGGCATCAGCTAACAGCCTGGATTCAGACCAGACACTTAATGACTGCATCTAACCAGGATCAAAACTGTTTGACACTTACACCGCTGTTTATTCAAAATGTCTAAATTCTGAATTTGAAATATGAAACACCTAAAGATGATAATTTTCAAGCTGACAATATTATTGTAGTAAAAGGTTAACCCTGAAAGTGCTAGAACTGGATATAGTACACCTATTGCAAACAGTGTAAACCCTGATCAGAGGGCTCCTGAAGGAGCCCTCTGATCAGGGTTTTCGCTGTTTAAAACTTTAGATATTTTGGGAACAAATCTCTGTAGAGTCTATGTAAACTAGTCATTTATCAGAAAACGAATGAATCCATTTGAAAATTCCACATTGTAATGGTTACTCCAGAGGGATTGAAGTGTTGTAAGCAACCTCTGACTTATGCCTCTATGATAGTTCTGTTACTATCGATTCATTCCTTTCATTGCAATAATATTGTTGGATTAAACCTTGTCAATTGCTTTTTTGCACTACCTAAATGCAAACAAATTGGATCCAGATGTGATGCCAAGTAACTTGGCATCACATCTGGATCAATACTTTTTGACATTCTGACTCTACTTTGAAAATAAATTTGAGAAAATTCTAATTTAACTCTTTGAACCCTAGTCACGCATATATATACGTCATTTGCAAACAGTGTGCATGTGAGGAGTACATTTGTCCTATGCAAACAGTGTAGACCCTGATCAGAAGGCTCCTTCACTGTTTATCATTTTGACATATATATTGTAAAAAAATCAACCCTAAAAAGTCAAACATGGACTAGACTCAATTGAAAATTAGAATTGTCCATTTGAAGTTCAGGGAGTAAAGGGTTAAGTACATTAGCAACCAATTGTTACAGGTGAAAATAACACTAAAACATTCAAAGTTTTGCATTTGACTGATCAATGGAATATCAATAGCGTCCAAAACTTTGGTTGTTGCTGTTGTTGTTGTGAGGTAGTACTGTATTCTTATTCCAGAGCTCCAGATAAGGGGAGTACAGTGTTCCCTCCCTACAACGGCCCTCCCAACAACGACTCCCTCCTTACAACGACCCTTGTCGCAGTTCCCTGAACAGGGCAATTATGGGCAATATATTCACGGCTGCAATGTCGTCTGCTTAAAATTGTCGTCTGCTGTTGTTCTCAAAGTTACATAATGGACATTTTGACCGAAAAAACTTATTGACTATTGACAAACAGCTTGAATCCAGATCAGTCGTAACGCGGCGTCTGATCTGGATTCTAGCTGTTTGCAAATGTCCCTCCCTATAACGACTCCCTCCGAACAACGTACATATTTTTTGTCTCCCGTTGGGTGTCGTTGTAGAGAGGGAGTGCTGTATTTCAAAAATTAAAATCTTTATTTCTGGATTAAACCCTATAGGATTTGGTGCTGAAATAAGTGAGAAAATGCTGGATTTGTTCAGTTTACTCCCTCTTATCTGGAGCCCTGTTATTCTCCAGAGTTTTTCAATAACTATTATCAATTGACAGTCAAACATGTTTATCACCTATTACTGTTGACTTACAGAATGAAATTGTCAAGATAATGTGGTTTGGTTTGGTTTGAGGGTGTAAGGTCTACACAAAGTAAGTGTTGAGGGACCACAGTGGGTGTTTGGTCCAATATGGGCCTGTAAAACTTGATGGACTGAATCAAAGATTACTGAACTATTTTTTTATTACATACTATGCTGGCACCCAAATATAAGTGTCTATAATAAGTGTATATATATATTGATCTTGTTTTTGAAAGCAGTGAAGACTCTAATTATACAGCTCATGAACTGGTTTCCTATAGAATCTGTCTGACCCTGGAGAACAAAGTTCTTTTTTCATATATAAAGCAAAGTCATAGTTCCAATTATAGATAGATGTTCATTGTGGGTAGAGTTCTATCAAGCAGGAGAGAGATTAATCATTTGTTAAAACGGTTAACAAAGCGTAAACACTGGTTCCATCACACCTGCTGCACATGCTTGCCATAACCAATGATAATGTGAGGCTGTATGGTGGACTGTAAATGGGGTATCAATAAAGTTAGCTGCAATCAGTTCCACCACATTCCTCACCAATAACAGTTACTGTGCCCATAAAAACACTACATCAAAACAAAATGGTCAACTATGCCAATGTCAATTTAATTGCATATTTGGCTTAAATTAGCTATGAAAACTAATTATAGTTAACCTAAAGTTAGCAATAGCAGTAACTTTCCTACTGCTTAATATGTATACAGGGCTCCAGATAATGGGAGTACTTCTTAATGTTTGCATTAAACCCTATGGTGTGACTACTCTTTAGAATTGTCTCTTTGGGACAATTCTGATGAGTAGTCACACCATAGGAATTGGTGCTGTATTCAAGAAGAATATGCTGGATTTGTTCAGTTTACAACCTAGAATCTGTCTGCTACTAAATTATCCTTAATTATGTCTGCACCAAACCCTATGGTGTGACAACTCATTGGAATCGTCTCGAAGTAGTCACACCATAGGGTTTGGTGCAGACATGAAGGAGAAAACGAAGGAAAACTCGAGTTCACTCAGTCTCCCTGTTATTGGAAGCCCTGTTGAATGGATTTAGATATGGAAAGGCAGAGTGGTATGCATTTTACACCTCTCCAAATAAAACTCTTGCTAAAGAAAAACCCATTAAACCCATTACCCCATAGCCTGTTTGTTGTTTTTAATACAGGTGAACACTTAAAGCAGGTTGAAAGTAAAGCAGAATACACCTTAAGTTGCATTCTGCTTTACTTTCAGTCTGCTTTAAGCTATTTTCTTCTAGGATTTAGAAATTATTTCTTATGGTACATTTTAATGACTTAATAAATCAGAACTATTTTCTTCTGCGGTGGAATGAATTAAATGTGCTAAAAGGGGCTTCTATGAGAGTAAGAGTTAATACTGTATATTGACACTTTTTGAAAACAGCGACTGTACTGTATTTCTGTAGGATCTGTCTGCCAGGAGTCTCAGCCTGCTCTCTTTCCAAGGGATTTTTTAAAATTATTTGATCAGCAAATGTAATAGTTCAGATGGTAAATATAATCATAATGGGCAGAGTAATATAATTATATGAATATTCAGCAAGTCAGAAGGAGCAAGCTGTCAACTTATATACAATATCTGCTCCCAAGAAATCTGTATGATGATGACAAAACGCAATACTCTCGCACAAATTGCTGACCATAAGTATCAGATTGTCAGATCTCCAAGGACTAGTCCGACTCTTGCTATACTCACATTGGCTTAAAAAATTAACACTAATGCTGTAACAATAACGAGATGTGATAATGTATAATAAATGAGATCCTCCCTCCCATTCCTAATTGCTTACCAACCTTGTACAGTAGCTTCTATAGTTGTTGGGTAATTAGTAAGGTTAGATTGATTTCTATTGACCTACCATTGTACTATAACAAGGAAACGAACCAACAACACTCAGATTAAACAAACACATTACAAAATTGAGTTTTATTGACTTCTCAAGTTAATCTATAAAGTATATAGTAGTAGGTGAATATTTTGTAATCTGGCCAGTTGTGGGTATAAGAATTAGACTCAATGATCTTTGATCCAGATAATTAAGGGGAGTTATTATAATGTCAAATATTAACATATCTCCTGCTGAATAGTCATACATGTATAAAACTCCACCCACTACGAACATCTATCATCTGAACGTGAACTATTACATTGGCTTACAAAATAAGGAGCATTTTCCCAAGGAAAGAGTGCAGACTTATTTCAGATCCAATAAAAAAACAATGTATACCCAGATCAGACAGCTCCTTTACACTGTTTTAAAAAATAAGTCCATACACACGTTAAAGATACATGTACATACCCTTGGAGGTAACTTTTTTTTTAGTTGCTTACTGGGTTTTGTCGAGTCTGAAATTGTTCTTAATCATTTGATGGGTAAGATTTGAGCTTTTATCAGCAAAAGCTCAAATCTGACTAATGAAATACCTGAGAACAATCTCAAGATCAACTCAAAAGCTTTACCACAAATTAGTTTGGGGTTATCTCCCATGTAAATAATATTCTATTTGCATCCATACTTTGCATTCTACTTTACTTTTAGTCTGCTTTAAGGTACCATGTGCTAGGATACAGGAAATATTCTATATGGTGCATATTCATGAATGTATAAAGACAAACTATTTTCATTTGGGGTTAAAATGAGTTAAAAGACAAGTGCCATGTCTAAGATTTTGCTCCTGCCATACCCAATTCCATACAGAAATGTAAAAAAATGGCAAAGTTGAACTTGATTCAAGACAAACACACATAAAAGGCTGTAGCTTGTTTTTTAGATTCTCTAATGGCTGAACATTCGACGTTCTGGGATTGGGAAGATGATTTGATTATTTTTTGCGAAAGGAAATTTTTATTCTATACATTTCCAATATCTCTGACCAGTCCGTGACTGGAAGCCTATAACTGTGTCAACTGTTTGAGCCAGTGATCAGAAAATTAGAAGTTCTGATGAGCGGAGACACTATCAATTCATGTCACGCAGAGTTCACAGAATGAAGCTGGCCCCATTGGGTTTCAGACTTTTAACTCCGTCAGCACTGAATCACTAGAGCTGTCTAGTGAAAATGTTATCTGCTAAATCACGGTTTCCGAAATTGGTTCCACCTTCTTCATATTTACATACAACAGGACCCAAAGGACAAACAGTTGTGATCCTGATCAGGCCCCACATTAAGTGGGGCCTGATCTGGATCCAAACTGTTTGCAAAGATCTTCAATACAGATTTTCAGTACTGAAAAGGGGAAGCATGCAAACACTTACAATATAATATATAACCATCAATAAAATCCATTTTCCAGTCAAGTTCAGCTAACAGCAATCTTTGCTAAATAAGAATTCTCTGCAAGCTTGGATAAACTTCATCAACAACAGGACTGATTCAGAGGAAGTTCTTTAGAAAAGTTTTTTTATTTGTACCGCAGCCCTCATAGAATCCTTAATGAATGACTCAAGATCTAATGAACAAATCTCTCTCCCTGACACTATTGTGCAAGTGAAGTTAGGTTTGAGATCCACTTTAAAAAAAATAAATGATTAAACTCAAGTAATCAGGTACAGGTTGAAATATTTCTCTGTAAGATAAGCATCAAAGGGCATCAAATCCTAAGTGACAAGTATACCGGTACTCATCATTGACCAACACAGTGTACCCATAAAGAGTACACTTGTATTATACAGTGTAAACCCTGATAAGAGGTCTCCTACAGGAGCCCTATGATCAGGGTTTACACTGTTTGTCATTTTGCAATACATTGCAGAAAACAACCCCTCAATATTTATAAATGGACTAGACTTAATTGGCAAAAGGTATTGTCCCATTAAAGTTTCAGGGATGAACGAGTTAATAATGGACCTGGTAACAAATTCAATTCTTATGCAAACTGTTATGAGAAACCAGTATATAGAATACATAGAATAGAGTAAAGAATATCTTCACATCACTCTATTCCAAAGATAACTGATTGCTTCTATCAGTGGGTTATGATTTGTTAGTTGATCAGATCTGAGTCGTTATTATTATTATAGTGCTAGTGTTAACCCTTATCATACTAAGCGTGACCTGGCCATCATTTGATAACAGTTTGGATCCAGATCAGATGCCGCGTCATGCGGCATCTGATCTGGATCCAAACTGTTTGTCACTCATTTTTAACTTTTTTCAGATAAAAAAACATTGAAACAACTAAATCAATGTTGATTTTTTTTGCAGACAATATATTTGAAGCAGACGACAATTAAGCATGATAAATGTTAACGATTCTCCTGCTACAGGCACACATTGACGATTTTTGACAACAGTGTAGACCCAAATCAGATGTAGCTCCTGAAGTTGTCTGATCAGTGTCTACTATTTTCCTATAGGTTTGGTTTAACATGAGTATTCACTCTTTCTAAGGGGAAATTTTCTTGATTTTATTAGCTAATGTAACAGTTCAGACAATAGATGTTCATAGGTGGAGTTTACAAATGATTATTCAGCCGGAGAAGGATTTAAGTTATACCCCTGTTATCATATATGTTCAAATGGACAAATTTTAGACTCAGGGCTTCTAATGATTATTAAACCTTTCCTCACTAACCTGTAATACAAATTGCTTATCCAAAATGTGTTGTCATAACACTGTTGTGGGTATGTAACTCCTAAGAGCAACATGTAAACTAAGCAGAAAACTGCTCAGATTTTAAAATGGCTCTTGGCGTAAATTAATTTTGACATGTAAATTTATGCTTTAAAACCAATTCCCCTGCGAATTTATAAAACTATATGAGGCCAATGCCTTTCTGCATCCTTAGATTTCTGAAAGTACAATGAAATTGAGTTTAATAACCTTTCAGGGTCTTTCACATGTCAAAATGTCAAATTCGAATTTTAACTATTATATGTGGATTGTGCCAATATGCAATGATGGTTAAATATTTAAGTAATTTCCAGATTTACCATCAGTGAATTTCATTTGAGTGTATTGGTAATGAAGAACTGCAGAGGTCTCCATTAAAGTGGGGCTCCAGAATGATATGGGGAGTATTTCAAAAACTAAAATTTTTATTAGTACATTAAACCCTACGGTGTCACTACTCATTAAAATTGTCTCTTTCAAGATGATTCTAATGAGTAGTAATACCATGGATTTTGTGCTGAAATGAGTGGAAAAAAATATTGGATTTGTTAAATTTACTCCTCTCGTCTGGCTGCTCCCAAGATGCCTTTGCAGAAGAATAGGTAAAAGTATCATACAGCACACTTCTGTTCAGGAACAGGTTACAGAATATACCAAGTGTTGAATAACTTGGTAAACAAGAGGGCCAGAATGGCCCTTGATCGCTCACCTGACCATGGTGACACTAGGATGGGTCACGTGATTTCAGAAAAGAAGATTTGTAAAAGGTGACCCCAGGGCGGAGCCAATTTTGACCCCAGGGGCAAAAATTGAACAACTTTGATAGAGGACCTGTAGATGATGATATGTGCAACATATCTAAACTCAGTGTACTATGGTTTCAGACAAGAAGATTTTTGAAGTTTTTATTGAAAAAATCTATTTTTAGCTCCGGTGACCCAGATATGCAACAGACTAGAACCAATTCATCCATATATGTGAAGAACCTCTAAAAGTTACATCATGCCAAATATCAAAGCTCTGGCCATATTGGTTACTGAGTAAATATATGTCAAATACCTCTAGAAGTTATACCATGCCAAATATCAAAGCTCTGGTCATATTGGTTTCAGAGAAAATGATGTTTGAATTTTCACTATATAACTCTATGTAAAACGGTGACCCCCCAAGACGGGGTCAATATTGACCCAAGGGGGAAAATTTGAACAACTTTGATAGAGGAATAATCTTGTAGATGATGCCATGTGCCAAATATCAAAGCTCTGGCCCTTGTGGTTTTGACAAGATTTGTTAAGATTTCCTTATTTTTTCACTTTGGTTGCCATGGCAACCAGAGTTCTGCATTGTTTCAAATTCTTTGAACAACTTTGAAAGAGCTTGACCCAAGGAACATTCCTGTGAAGTTTGGTTGCAATCCAGCCAGTGGTTTTGGAGAAGAAGATGTTGACGCACGACGGACGCCGGACAAAGACCGACCACAAAAGCTCACCTTGAGTACTTTGTGCTCAGGTGAGCTAAAAACTTGGCACACATTATCTTTCTAGGAATATTCAGCTTCCTGGGAGATTTTCTGACTTACTGATATGGTAAACAAGAGAAATATAAGCTGCAGTCATATCCCTCATAGCTTCATTGAATCTTATAAGCAGGGCTCCTGATAACGGGGGAGTAATCTGTACAAATCCAACATTTTTTCTCTCATACAGCACCAAATCCTATGGTGTTACTACTCATTAGAATCGTCTCTATGAGACGATTCTATTGAGTATTGACACCATATGGTTTAAAACAGAAATGAAGATTTTAGTTTTTGAAATACTCCCCTTATCTGGAGCCCTGTCTCATAGCTTCATTGAATCTTGTAAGGACAGAACCCAGATAAAACATGGACTTCTTCATATGCAGATATCATATATACAACTTGGAGAAAAATGACAATAATACATCAATGATCAGATCTGATATGCTGGGTCATTTATGTGTTAGAGCAGACAGAATGTCTAGCTGGTGCTCAATATACAGGGAAAGAAAGAACTTTCTCCTTTTGATAAAGTTTCATAATGTTGATTACAGATAAGCAAAAAATTAGAAGACATGAAAAGCACAATGTTCAACTTTATTTTCAACATTCTTCAGCTTGGTGCCAATACAGAAACTTTTCAAATCAATTCCTCTCAAAAGATGAACGTTATCCAATATATCAAGGGAATTTTGACACCATAAACTGTTACTTTAGCTTATCTATAAATAAGATTTGATGTTATTTCTTAAATTATTCATGAGAGAAGTTGGCTAGTATGTACAAATCTCAGTATGCACCTTTTCACTCAGAATCAAGGCTGTTTTATGGAACCCAGTCCCTGTGTCTTTTGTGGCAACTCTGTCTTCAATTTAAATTTTATGCAGCCTTCCAATTTTATATAAAATTCAATTTAAGTTAAAACCATTCGTTATCCCGATCAGACATTCACATTTTCAGACATCTGATCTGTATCTTAAAACTTTGTAATTATTCTGTAGTTCATGATTGACATTTTCAGAGACAAAATTTAATAGGCTTATCTCTGTGGCTCCAAGCAGCGCTTCGTTTCAATTTGCATGAAGTTTGATTTGATTTACTTGCTTCCATCACTGAGATATTCTTTGCATGCATCTTGACTAATTCTGTAGAAAATATCTGCCCTATCTGATTCCTAAATGTACATGAACAATTTGAACTTGTAACCAAATTATTCCAAGTCATATACTGTTCATCTCGAGTATTACCCAAAACTTCTGATATATTTCAAATAGCGGATTCCTTATACAACCAAACCTATTTAACTTTTTCAATACCATCGACCTGTTTAAAAGATATACTCTATACATTTGACAATAGTGTAGACCCAGATCAGAGGGCTCCTATGGGAGCTCTCTGATCAGGGTCTGCACTTTTTTATCTAATTTAGACCAATATTTATTAAACTACCTATAATTTCACGGAAATTAAAAGATTCACAAGGAACTTATTAACCCATAAGAGTTACTTGGTGGTCAAAGAGTTAACCCCATAACTCTTTTTAGTCTAATATTGCAACATTTTAACAGTCAGACTGTGCTAAAATCATAAATATCTTAAAATAGACTAGATCAGGCACCTAGTGCTAGGCTCCCATTGGTCAACAGTCAGAAAGAAGCTATATTGGAAGATGTATCAAACATTTCGCTCCAACATCAATATGCATCATAAAAACTAAATCAAATGTTAATAAGCATGAAACAATAATAATTCCTATTAAACTGACTAGAATCACTAGAATCAATTGGCTAATCATATTATCTATGGATAGGTTCTGTAGTAAATGAGGTACCGACTACGTAGACAGGTTTACCTCAACCTAGCGTATAACGTTATCTGTCAACCGCAATACGACGCACACTAGACCAATTTTTTTGCGTAACATCATCTTCAAAGATGGTGTTTTTCAATGACCACAGCTGATTGACCTACATCCGATCTAGTTTATTTCAAGATATCTATGGCCAAAATATACAGAAGCTTACTGAAAGGAAACCAACAGAAAAGCAGTCCTAAAACGTGACAATTGAATAATTATTTGATTATTTCATTATTGCTCTGTGCTATTGCACATACAACTCTTTCCAAACCTATATGATGAACATTACATGTAATTATTTTGAAACCGGTCATTCAACTTTGTGATGCATATACCGTGCACATTCCAGAAACTGCAAAATAATTTCAAGCTTATATCTCATGCACTGTTTACCAAACATCTTCAATCAATACAGGTCTGTCCCTATAATGGGAATGTATATATAACCTTGTAGCGATCACATACAATCAAACTTATATAACACAACAATTAAATAAAGCAACATTGCAATCTTTAAAGACAGGTTACAATTTAATGCAGGACAAAAGTAATGCAGAAAGCTCCTACAGGAGCTTTCTGCATTACTTTTATCCTGCATTAAGCTGCAACTCTACCTGCAGACTACAGCTATATCCTGTTTTGAGCAGTCGCTTCATACAAGTATGTCTGTACAATTAAAGTTCTAGACCTATACAAACCAGTGATTAATTCAAAATTGTCACACACTCTTGTAGGTAATGGACATTAATTGGAATTGGGAGACAAGCAATATAGACCCTTTAATAGGGTAATTGAACTCAGCTGGTGAGCAATTAGTATTTCTCTGTTTTCTTCACCTTTACTATGCTGAATGGGATTGGATTTGGACTTGTTATGATTTTATGTCGCTTTTTATAACAGTATTTCAGTGATATCGCAACGTCCAGCTAATTACTAGTCGAGGAAGACCCCAGTAGCCATTTATCCAAGGTTTCAGGCACAAATAGGCAACTGCATATAGAACCACTTACCTTCCACAAGCCAGCTGGAAATTGCTTTCTCACATGAAAAATCTTAAGTGCCCAGACCAGGATTCAAACCCACAGCGGTGGGGACCTTAGTGATTTTCAGTTACAGTGACTATAACCAGTAAGCCACAGAGGCCCCGCTGAATGTGATAAATAGATAGTCAGTTTATAAAAATACTCTTGAGGGGTGTGTCTCTCAATTTGTCAAAGTATTGCAAACAAATAAGACCCTGATCAGAATACTCCTTCATGAGCCTTCTGATCTGGGTCTACCGCTTTCCAAGGATGTATTATACTCAACCTCTGCACTTTAAAGTATTTTCAACCCTTTCCAACACCCATGCCCATCTCTTTGCCCCAATAAAACTTTGAAAAGCAAAAGATATGGCAGGATAATGAAGGTTTGCTGATTTTGAACAATATCAGAGCTCATTACATGTACAAATTGTTTACCTCCTACTGTATTGTAATTAACCCTTCCCTTATTGAATATTCATATACCAGTACATGTATATAACGCTGCTCACTATGAACATCTTTCATAACATATGAACTGTAACATTGGCTAATAAAATAAAGAACACTTTCACCAAGGAAAAAATGCAGTCTCATGTCAGACACTGAGACAGATCATTTTAGAAACCTGTTTGAAGCCAGATAAGATGCTAGCTAGGTACCAAACTTTTTGCCGCTAATATAAAAATAAATCGTCAAAATAGATAATTCAATTAAATAAAACACTTCATTTTATCAATTCTATTGCGTTATGTTTGCATTTATTTTTGCTTAACCCTTTACCCCATAGTCTGTTTCTAGTTTTGAAGAAAAGTGACCATTTAAAGCAGGCACATTCTGCTTTACTTTCAGCCTGCTTTAAGCTACCATCTGCTAGAATATAGACATATTTCTTATGCTACATATTCATGACTGTATATAACTATTTTCTTCAGTAGAATAATAAATTGAAAGTGTAAAAAGACATATTTATGGGGTAATGTGTTAAAAGGGAAAGAATAACATCACCACTCACAGTGAAATGCTAAAATTTTACGATGACTGTTAGACAGGTACAAGAGTAAACTACCAATGTTATGACTGAAGAACGATGGTAAATAGAATATTGAAGCTGCATGTATGTATGCAGAGAACATGGAATATGTTGCAATAGAAATTCTCTACGCAGTAATTGCTAATAAAAATTGCCAATACTTAGAACTACTTGTAACATATCCATTAGCCTGCTTTATTATTGTTTGCCATAAAACATGTAATTAGTTAATAAATGTTACTTTTTCCTCCAAAGATGCACAATTTAAAGCCTTTGCTTTACTCCACATAAGCAGTTTATAATATATAGGCTCTCTGGTGGTCTTAACCCTTTCCCCCATAGAAGCGCCTTTTAGCGCATTAAGTTTATTCCTTCACTGAAAAAAAATAGTTCCAATTTATACAGTCATAAATATGTATCATACAAACTATTTTCTATATTCAAGCAGATGATAGCTTAAAGCAGGCTGAAAGTAAAGCAGAATGCGCTTAAGGCGCATTCTGCTTTACTTTCAACCTGCTTTAAGTCGACACCTATATTCAATACTAGAGACATGCTATATGGGAAAGGGTTAAAGACATGTGAAAGCTTAAAGATTTATAACAGTAAAGCAAGAAGCTCTTATTGATACTTTCTGCTTCACTTTTAGTCCATACAGTCACACCTGACTATATGTTTGCACTGTGTCTATTTGGGTAAGTGTTTACCAAGTGAAACAGTTTAGATCAGACACAGTCTCTTGAAATGCAATATCCGTTTCCATATTATATAACTAATGCAAGTAAAGTTGTCTCCCTTTGCAGTTTAAGGGTAAGTATTATGTTTCAATGTAACAGTATTTTTACTATCCTGTATGTGATTGCAGCTGTCTGAACCATATAAATCAGTTTGAAATTGAGGTTTTGTAATAAAGAAACAATATTTCAGGGCATGTTTTGCTTTACCTCTTAACTAAACCCTTGCAATGTGGGGAGTGAGGTTTATTATACATCCTTTAGAAACAGTGAAGACCCTGATCAGAGACCTCCTGAAGGAACCATCTGATCAGGGTCTGCATTGTTTGCCATAATTTTAAAAACTTTAGTGACATTCTCAAGAGTCCATGTGAACTGGTCATAAACCCTTAGCCTGCCACGCACAACTATAGCTCCATATGCAAACAGCTTGGATCCGGATGAGACGCCGATAACTCGGCGTCTCATCCGGATCTAAGCTGTTTGACACTCGGACAACATTTTCAGCAATTTTGAGCAACTTTGAAGCACACGAGAAATATAGCAGACGACAATTTATTTGGCGGGCTAAGGGTTAACAGGAAATGGAAAGAGTCTCTTTGAAAATTTAGCAAAGTAACGCTTAACCAAGAGATATGATTAGCAATTCAACAAAAGCATTAGCGAGTCAAACAAAAATCTCGATTTAGCCAATAATTCTGTTTCAAAATGTAAACCATCCTCCTTCCTGCCAAGCACGTTTGTGTTAGCTGTTGCAAACGATATTACCTAACTCTACAGGAAACTACAATTTGTTTCTGCTTTCTTTGTAGGCAACAGTTTTGAATCAGGCACTTCCTTAAGTTTTGTTAACTCTCATTCCTGGGCTCTCATAAGTTTTCTATATGTTGCAGTTTTCAGGAGCTGTATGATCTGGGTCTACACAATTTTCAAAAAGCGTCAATATACACTTATAGCAAAAGGTGGAAAACAGGGTTCTATAGTAGGAGTTGACTAGGAGGTTCCTGCTTTAATGTCGTCCAAGTTTTCACTTTCTTTAACACTGGTTGCTAGGTGTATATTGAAGAATTGGCATCTGAGCCATCACAAGGCGCTTCTGTAGAGGAAGTGTTCTTACAACTCATATTTCAAAAAGACAATATCTAAAGCTTTCTTACTCTCTCCAGGTATATAATTATTGACTGTATATCCAGAATTGGCTTGAAAGTTTAAGAAGGAAAGAAGAATTGCTGCTAAAAATGAATCTCTGTGAGGGGCCAACTTATCCCAGTTCACACCATTGGTACTTCTAATCTGTGATTTTGATAATTTGATTTGATATAAACATTTATCTGGAACAATAGAAAAACAAATACAAAATTTTGCTTTGATGAAAATCCACAGGGTTTTTTATTATAGCAATTTCAAGCAGGATTTTATTTCCTTCCCAGAAAATTGTAAGTAAGGTTATAAAATGTTACATGCATCATCCAGGATTCAGTGCCAGTAGAAATTTCTGTGGCACACTCAAATTTTATCAGCCTTATTTGGCATTTCCTGTACCAATATAATGCATTATATATGTTACGGTACTTATTGACACCTTGGGAGCTGGGACTTTATACCAATACTGTTGATTTAACCATCAGTGAAATTCACAGTGCTGCAGGCATAAACAGGAAGCTGAATAATTGATACATCAGTGTGGCAGTGGAGTCAGTCTTCCACCCCTATAATAAACACACATGTATACATGTTCTATACAGGGCTCCAGATTAAAGAGGCAAACTGAACAAATACATAATTTTCTCACTTATGTCAAAATCAAATCCTATGGTTTCACTACTCATTAGAATCGTCTCGAAGAGACGATTCTAATGAGTAGTGACACCATAGGGTTAAAACCGTTTAATGTATAAATAAAGATTATAGATTTTGAAATACTCCCCTTATCTGGAGCCCTGTCTACATCAGTAGAGGCAGTCAGTCAATCAACCCTACAGTCTACAATTCAATGAATCTGTTACAAGCTGCAGAGTCATTCAGCCATCCTTAACAATATAATTGAATATATATATAGAGAGAGATCGAATCAGGCAGATTCCACTTCGCATCATTGAATATCTGGAGGGACATTATTCCTTATTAGCTACAACAACAGATGCAATTTTAGTATATTCGTTGAACCTGAGTCAAAATGTACATTACATATCTCCATATATATATATTGAAGTCACCTACTGCAAAAATGAACTAAAACTATCACTTAACCCTTTACTCCATAGCCTGTTTCTAATTTTGAAGACAGGTGAAGGTGCATTCTGCTTTACTTTCAGCCTGCTATTAAGCTTCAATCTGCAAGGAGGAATAAAAATATTTTCTGTGGTTCATTTTTATGAGTGCACTTCATATTAAAATGGACTTATTTTCTTCTGTGTTGGCATCACAGTATCAGAGTCACCATCACCTATCATTACAATGTCTGACATCAATAAACAGTACTCTCAGGGGTAAGTCACCAATCACTACAATACAAAACTCACAAGTCAGTCAGACATAGTAATAATCGATTTTGATTTGAACTTAAATAGGGCATACATGTATTCTTGTATCTAGTTTTCATTTTGCATCGAAATTTGTGGGCGGGGAGTTTCATCTGCTGTGAATGCTCGCAAGTTGACTACGGAAATTCACGATGCTCTATTGGAAACGTTGTTTGATATTGATCGTAAATAACCGTCGAATTCCGAGACTCTCCGAGCATAAATTATGAAGACGAAAAGTTGAGAGTATGTGTCTGCACGAATGAATAACGACGATCGTAAATTCGTGGTGTCTGCGAATCAAAATAGTGCATAGGTTCTCCATAACTATGATAGATTGCTTGCTTTATTCGTTTTAACGTCTCACCCGAGTTATCGTTATCTGTTAAGACTAAACTATTGCGGGGAGCGTGGTTTTTTTAAAGTCTACGACACCCGATATTCCCAGGTTCTCACCCATCCAAGTACTAACCGGGCTCGACGTTGCTTAACTTCGGTGATCGGACGAGAACCAGTGTTTTCAACGTGAAATGGCCGTAGACAAAACGTTGATATGCGAGATATTCAGATTATATAGATTATGTTTAAATCATGCGCAGTAAAACAATAACATCCGGCATGCTTTTCTCGTCGTATGAAGTTGAAAGATTGACAGCTCGCAGCTATTGTAGAACGGTCACGTGAGAGTCACACGTGACACCTTTATAACCACTGCCTCGGGCGGAACGCGATCAGAGGTATGCATAATTGTCTCCTGCAGAGAGGCCCCATCTACCCCACGCTTTAATTAGCATACTGATAAGAGTAGTTTTACGACCTTTTAGCGAGTTTGATAATAGCACTGTTTCGCAAGTGGGGATTTTTAAGGTGCTGGGGTCTCGGATTTTAAGCGCTGGCGAGAATTTAAGGCGCTGGGGCAATTCAGGTCCAGAAATCAAGGCGCTGGGGTACCCCAGGGCTTAAATGGCCTTGGGAAAACCCTGCACAGTACTCTCAGGGGTTAGTCACCCATCACTACAATACACAACTCACAAGTCAGTCTGACATTCCGTCAATACACAGTACTCTCAGGGGTAACTCACCTATCACTACAAAACACAACTCACAAGTCAGTCTGACATTCCATCAATACACAGTACTCTCAGGGGTAAGTCACCAATCACTACAATACAAAACTCAGAAGTCAGTCTGACATTCCATCAATACACAGTACTCTCAGGGGTAACTCACCCATCACTACAATACACAACTAAGAAGTCAGTCTGACATTCCATCAATGCACAGTACTCTCAGGGGTGACTCACCCATCACTACAATACAAAACTCAGAAGTCAGTCTGACATTCCATCAATACACAGTACTCTCAGGGGTTAGTCACCCATCACTACAATACACAACTCACACGTCAGTCTGACATTCCATCAATACACAGTACTCTCAGGGGTGACTCACCCATCACTACAATACAAAACTCACAAGTCAGTCAGACATTCCATCAATACACAGTACTCTCAGGGGTAACTCACCCATCACTACAATAAACAACTCAGAAGTCAGTCTGACATTCCATCAATACACAGTACTCTCAGGGGTAACTCACCCATCACTACAATACACAAATGAAGTCAGTCTGACATTCCATCAATACACAGTACTCTCAGGGGTAACTCACCCATCACTACAATACACAACTCAGAAGTCAGTCTGACATTCCATCAATACACAGTACTCTCAGGAGGGACTCACCCATCACTACAATACACAACTCTGAAGTCAGTCTGACATTCATTCAATACACAGTACTCTCAGGAGTCAGCCATCTATCACTACAATACACAACTCACAAGTCAGTCAGACATTCCTTCAATACACAGTGCTCTCAGGAGTCATTCGATCTATCACTGCAATACACAACTCACAAGTCAGTCAGACATTCATTCAATACACAGTACTCTCAGGAGTCAGCCATCTATCACTACAATACACAACTCACAAGTCAGTCAGACATTCCTTCAATACAAAGTACTCTTAGGAATTAGTCACCCATCACTACAGTCAGTACACAAGACACTCTACCAGTCTATTATTATAATGCAGCGCTCTGAAGATTCAGGCAGCCATTATTTCAGTACACAACTTAGAAATATGTCAGACACCCTGTTTAATAATACACATTTTAATGTCCCAACAGTACAAAACTAAGGCATCAATCAGCCAATTGTACGGTTGGTTGGTCAAATGTCTATGAGCTACAGGACACAGAGCTTGGTGGATCAGTTAGCCATCCCTTCAAATTTGAGTATCAAAACTTCTCTGTAATGACACAAATTAACCTTTAGAACTGTTTATTGTCAATGTAAGAAACAGTTTGATTTGGCGTAAAAGTGGTACAGAAAACTCTTTCAAAAGCTTCATGCATTACTTTTGTCATTCATAGCAAACTGCTTCTTAAGGTTCCTTTTAGTTTTTCTAGTATGTGGCTCAGGAGAGGGAGAACTGTCTCACTATTATATGAGGCAAAAGTATAAATTAATCTAATGATTTACATTTTATGTTCTGTCACATAATTAATTAAAGCTCCAAGTCAAAAAATTCTTTTACATCAAATCCATTACAGAAACTAATTGCTTGAAATTCTTATATTAGTCATATTTCAAATGTGACTGCTGATTAAACATAAACTTACTTGAACTAAAAGATTTTGGAATTTCACTCTTTATCTGGGCTCCAGATAAGAGGGAGTAAACTTCAGAAATCTAACTTTTTCTCACTTGTTTTAGCATCATATCCTATGGTGTTACTACTCATTAGAATCGTCTCGAAGAGACGATTCTAATGAGTAGTGACACCATAGGGTTTAAAGCAGAAATAAAGATTTTAGTTTTTGAACTACCCCCCTTATCTGGAGCCCTGTTTAATTCTTTTGATCATTTATCCTAGCAAATCCATGTTTTTCGTGAACAGAACTCCTACATTAAAATAACCCATTGCAGTCTACTTTTTGGATTTCTATGTGGAATTAAATCTGTCAATTATTACTGACATGTTGAAATAAAAGGACAAATATTTGAGTCTTTAATTCTTAAGTTCTATTGGAAAGCTCAGTCCTATTTACAGAGATATTCAAATTTTGAAACTGAAGATGTTTTGGGTTGAAGGTTAACACATCTGACAATTTCTTTTATTTGTTTCAGATTCCTTAGCAAAACATCCAGTTTGCTAGGATTAAATATGAACTCCTGAGGGAGAATACAGTGATTGAGAAAGATGCATAATAACATGCAATGGTGTACAGTAAAACCTGTATTCAGACAATTCAATATAAAAACAAGAAGATCCTAACTACTATATATGTAGGAAGCTCCAATTTTGATATTTCTGTATGTATTTGTATAGTCTTGCTTGGCATTATGCTGCTGCTTGAATCTTAACTCATGCACCCCTGAAACATTTTTAACAGACAATTCCACTTTCCAATTAATTTTTAGTCAATTTATGACTATTTAGGGATGTTTTCTGCAATATAAATAGCAAAATGACAAACACTGTGCTGCAGACACTGATCAGAGTGCTCCTTTAGGTACATTGTTTGCATGGGACAAATGTGAGAGGGTTCAATGTATTAAAGGCTGCCCAAATATATTTTGATTAGTTGCTATTAAACACAGGTTTGCCTGCTAAGACTGCCTAATTGAATGAGCAGCATCGTCCAGGGCTCCCGATAAGAGGAAGTAAACTAACAAATCCAAATTTTCTCTTCCATTTCAGCACCAAATCCTATGATAGGACAACTCATTAGAATCGTCTGGAGAGACAATTCTAATGAGTAGTGACATCATAGGGTTTAATCAAGAATTATAGATTTTAGTTTTTTGTTTGAAATACTCCCCTTCTCCTCTGATCCTCATGTAGGTGCTTTTACTCACGCCCCTAGTCTGTGGTATGATTGTCTTTATTATCATAGCATAATAAATATTCTGTCATTTAAAGTGCCAGAGCAAGACTGCCAACAGGCAAAAACACCGTAAATCCTATTGTCTGTAAACACCGTTTTTACTGCATGCACTAGTTAATCAGATGTTTGCGCTACATGTTGGCATCTGTAACACGTTCCTTGTGTAATGCATACTCATAAATCTGCAAACAGAAAATACAACTTTCTGTTTGTAAGTACACTGTACATGTCTTTATTGCAAGTCAATCAACAACAAATAACTAACTTACCTTAGTACCCAAGAAAGAAGTGGTTGCAGTTATCATTATGCCAGCATTGTGATGCAGCAGAGAAGGCCGTATTTGTTCCACGTTTAAATGAAACTAAACATATCTAAAGTTAATGCAATAAAAAAAAATGACAGCTTTTTAATTTTAACAATGTTGATGATTGATTGGTTAAATCTCAGTGCAAAAAGTGTGGAGCCTGGTCAGATGCCAGATTCAACCTAGCATCTGATCAAGCTCCAAACTGTTTTGCAATAGGTACAATTATTTTAGAATTAAGACTTTTATTGGGAAGGAAAAATGTCTTCTCAACTCAGTATCATATTTATCAGATATTACAAATAAATTGTACAAATTGTTTCAAGTTATGCATGGGCTTTGTGGCCCTGGTTCTATGACACATATAAAATGTGTCTTTCTGCATTCATTATTTTTACAAGGTAATGAAAGCATTAACCAATTTCATAAACCATCTTCAGGGCTCCAGATAAAAGAGAGTACCGGTAATCTTAACAAATCCAACATTGTTTCATTTATGTCAGCACAAAGTCCTATGGTGTTACTGCTTATCTGAATTGAGTAGTGACACCATAGGCTTTAATGCATAAAGATTTTAGTTTTTGAAATAATCGCCTTATCTCGAGCACTGCCATCTTAGAACAAAGATTGAATAAACAACATACATGTAATTATCATAATAGTGTAAAATAAGACTGCTATTTCAAATATTCTACAGTAACTCGTTCAAAGTGTTCAACACAAATGGCTGCTTAAAACAGAATGAATCCTGCTGTAAGCAGTCACATGCCATAAACACCAAAACAAGCAATTAACAACACTATCCTAACACCCCCTAGTACTTCAGAGATTCTTGTTAAACCTATAGGTATGCATTTACTCATTTAATTAATTTATACACTTAACCCTTTCCCCCCATAGAAGCGACTTTTAGCGTATTTAATTTATTCCTCCGCTTAAAAAAATACTCAAAATAGTTCCATCTTATGCAATCATGAACAATTACCATAACAAATATTTTATATAGCCTAGCAGATGGTAGTTTAAAGCAGGCTGAAAGTAAAGCAGAATGTGCCTTAACCTGCTTTAAGTGGTCATCTGTAGTTAATGTCATATATGGGTTATTGGGTAAAGGGTTAAGAAAGTAGTTCCTTTTTATACAGTCATGAATATGTATCATAATAAATATTTATTTTATATTATAGCAGATGGTAGCTTAAGGCAGGCTGAAAGTAAAGCAGAATGTGCCTTAAGGCGCATTCTGCTTTACTTTCCATCTGCTTTTTAAATAAATGGTCACCTGTGACCTAGTTGTCTTCAAACTAGAAATAAGTTATGGAGTAAAGGAGAAAATGTCAGGCATTGGTAAAGAAATGAGATGTTTTTTTTCCAAGTTTTATTCAAATAATATGCATAAGTCCTGACATGTTTCCACTGGCAATCTAAATGGATTTGTTTGCTGCAAAGCCTGCAATAGACCCCGTCTGTATTCACCCATTCCAAACTTTAAATGGCTTCATGGGCTTTTAACATCATAAATCAGTGGTCTTAATGACTGATCCCTTAGCATGTCAAGCATTGTCTTTATTTAATTGCTCAAGTCAGCTCGGTCATCTTCATTATCAATTTATCTGCATGCAGTTGTAGAGGGAAACCAACAAAATGTAAATTAATACAGCACCTCTCTGCCTTCCACAACAGCATCAACCAATCAAAACAGTTCTGTGACTTCTGTCATCACCTACATTGACCAAATTGGATCTGATTGATAGGTCAGTAAATGTTTGTTTTTTAATCAAGATCTTCACAATCTGAATATCACTTTACATTTTATAAATGCTTTTTCAACGATCAAATCAGAAAATGTATGTTTAGATAAAACAGATATTTGATATTGTATGGTTTATATACTTAAACATGTTAAAGATAAAACTAACAAATAGAGAGACAAGCTCTCTGGCCAATTAAGACTGCAGGATTAACTGAAATAAATCATGATTATTTCTGCTTTGTCCTGAAAGACAACAGCCCTTATCAAATTATTGTGTTACAGCTGTGGTCACATTATTTCCACTGCCCTGGTCATCATCTTTTACAACAGAAAATTGAAATTAAGGATATAGAAGCAGGGGGGGGGGGGGGGGGGTTAAACTGAACAGCACCAACTCATATGGTGTTACTACTCAATAGAATCGTCTCAAAAAGACGATTCTAATGAGTAGTGACACGATAGGGTTTAATGCAGAAATAAAGATTTTACTTTTTTAAATCAAATCAATCAAATCAAATTGCTTTATTTTGTATCTCAGTTTACATATATATAAATACATGAGACAGTTATACTAAAGGTGGTGGTCTGGCATTGACGTGCAAACACATCTAGTCGAACTTATGCTGAGCGGACATTCCCTTCAAAATAGACTATTAGATTCTCTGGGATAGGTTACATACAGGGAATACTCCCTTTATCTGTAGCCCTAAGAAGGTTACATGTTGCAATATAATAAATATTACATGAAATCACATATGAATTCAGTGGTAGGACTTCCCTTCATTTGCTTGCAAATAAAAAATGTTGAAATACTTGAACCCTTATCCTGCTAACAGCATAATTTGTATATTTGCACTTTTTGAAAACAGTGTAGAGCCAGCTCATGTAGCTCCTGAACAAGCTGCCTGATCAGCATTTGCATTGTTTTCTTGTAGGGTCTGTCTGACATGATTATCATGTACATGTATGCACTCTTTCCTGGCACATTTTTCCCTTAATTTTTAGCCAATGTACTACTCAAGATGACTGATATTCATATAGGGTTGAACTTTAAATATATTCAGCAGGATAAGTGTTTAAACATGGCTATACTTTCAGCCAGTGAGCTCTCATCGCTATATGTAAGACTTTAAACAATATGTTAGACTTTAACCCATTACTCCATACACATTTTAACACTGAAGAAAATAGTTCCATTTTATGCAATCATGAATATCATTATGTACGGTACCATAAAAATTATACTTTCTATATCCTAGATGATGGTACCTTAAAGCAGGCTGAAAAGTAAAGCAGAATGTGCCTTAAGGCACATTCAGCTTTACTTTCAAACTGCTTTAAGTGGTCATCTGTCTTCAACACTGGAAAGATGCTATGGAGTAATTAAACGGTTTTAAAGAGACAAATCTACAAAATATAAAGTAAGGACATTTATTAGAGGCTGGTAGTGTACATGTAATAACCTTTTAAGGGAATATTTAAATCTCTGCAAACATGCAACATTTAAGCATAAATCACTAGTAATAAATTTAGAAGATAAACAATATCTATATAGATAAAATAAATAAGTATAAATAAATTCAACCTTTCTAAATATTGAAAAAAAATCAGAGCTACTTTTGTTCAAAGTGCATAGTCACTATATAGCCAACTGACAGAACACAGTAAACCCCCTCTATTACGACCTCTATTTATTGTGTAAAAGACAGGCAGCAGCTAAAACAAGGTGAAAGGAGCTTTCGGATTTACATCCCTCTTGCTTTAAGCAGCCACCTGCCTTAACCCTTTCCCACATAGCATGTCTTAAGTATTGAATATAGGTGTCCACTTAAAGCAGGTTGAAAGTAAAGCAGAATGTGCCTTAAGCGCATTCTGCTTTACTTTCAGCCTGCTTTAAGCTATCATCTGCTAGAATATATAAAAAAAAATTGTAATGATACATATTTATGACTGTATAAACTGGAACTATTTTCTTCAGTGAAGGAATAAACTTAATGCGCTAAAAGGCGTTAAATATGTGATATGTAACACAATTTATGATTAAAAAAAATTCATTCTGCTTTACTTTCAACCTGCTTTAAGTAGCTACTTAGCTTCAAAATTGGAAACAGGCTATGGGGTAATGGTTAATAAACATGCTTGCTAGACCTTCCTTTAATAAAATCTACAGTAAAAGACCCATTAATATAATACCATGAACCAGCAGGTTTAGTTCTCTACAGACTTATAACATTTATAGTAATCAAAACTTGTATTAAACAAGATGAAAAAGCATTGTGATTGATATGAATCAATGGTCAATTTATGCAGGACAAAAATGATGCAGAAAGCTACTATAGTCTGTTAGAAAATAATGTAGAAAGCTATTTTAGTCTATTAAAATATTTACGACTTTCTGCATAAACTTTGACCTACAGTAGAACCTCTCTATTACGACCACTTAATTTTGTTAACTATTAGGGTGTTTATGATAGGTGACCGCTTAAAGCAAGGTGACAGTGAAACAGAAAGCTCCTTTAGAGCTTTCTGTTTCAGTGTCACCTTGCTTTAAGCTGCCACCTCTTTACTATACAATCAATTAGCCTTCGTTTTAGTGGTTGTAATAGCGAGGTTTTACTGTATATATTTAGCTGACACCTTCCTGTATCTTCTTTTGAGTTGTTACTTAAAAAAAAGTTTGACAGTTTGTACAGTAAAAACCTCTCTATTACGGCCGCTTAAACGAAGGTTACTTGGTCGTAGGAAAAATAGATGACAGCTTAATTAAAGCAAGTCCAACATTTTAACTTTTTTTTTTAAAGATTAAAATATCAAAGAATTATATTGAGTATTAAATTACTAAAATACAGTATTAGGGAAACTATTGGGGGGAGTAATTTGATATAGATTAATATGAATCTCTGTTGAAACTTTCATTTTTACTTCATTGTATAATATTCATAAGTATTATTATTTTTTATTATTTAATATTATTATTATTGCATCCCTTTAAAGGTAAATTCTAGTTTATTGTGAATGAACTGTCATTCAGTGCATACAGTACTAAAGCATTAAAAGCAATATCCTGCACTTTATTTGTGCGCTTTTATAATATGGGGCAACTTCCACAGCACTAGTCTATTAAATAGCTATTATACACGGACAGACAATATTACATAGGCAACTTACCTTTTGCTGCATTTAATCCACCACAATTCCTTGTCACGGTGCAGCCAAACCGTAACCATGATTTACAACAAATCATGACATCAATATTTTTGGCAAATTGGTTAAAAAATAATCCATTGAATTTTAACAAACTTAACAAGCTTTTTTAACCCTCCATCAAAGTGCAATATCACTCTGTCATTTTGCAGACGAATTTTCTACTACGCAAGGTGCGTAACAGGTCTTGATGTATATCATCCAATCAGATGATTTGCTGCCAGTCACGTAGAAGAATATCAACCAATGAAACAATAGATTATCCAATAAGTGTAAAAATCACACAGGTTGAGAGTTGAAAGTTCAAATTGGCGCGTGCGACCTTAATTGGATTGGGACGCCATCTATCGTCAGATCGTTAACTCCATTATTTTCCATGTGTAAACCCCTCTCTTCCTTTTCTAAAAGGTAAGATGGCTGCCTCCATGCGAATGCATGATTCAAAATGTTTATTCCGATCGAAATCTTGTTATAAGACAACATTTGCTTAGAAATACTGATGATTCCACTAGTCCTTAAACCCGATTGTTTTTGTAGCTACGAAATATATTCGAGTAATCATGATAATTAACTTTATATCACTTTTTTAGTGAAAGTGGGTGGGGTAAAAGCCGATAGTGTCATATTGCTTGTTCAAATATCATGTAAACTGGTCCTGTTTAAGTTATTTTTAAGAAAAACTGATGTGCACACTAATGAAGAGGGATTTAGAATGTTGTAGCAGGACATTTTCTACTTACTAAGCAGTAGATCTAAACATTTTAAGACCTTTAAATCATCCTATTGATAGGGGGGGGGGGGGGGGGGGGGTGTCCGCCCGAGGTGGGACCATGACTACCACATCACTAGTACGGTGCTCTACACACAGCTGTGCACCGAATTTCAATTATTCCTGTTCATTTGTCTCAGTTCAATTTTGGGTCAGCACTGCAAACTTTCGGTTTGGTGTGCCAATGCACAGCACAGGGAATTGGCTCATAGTCAAAGTGCTCTATATAGGGCTGAGCAACCTAATACCGGTGTATATGTTATACCGGCGTAATCCGAAAAATCCAAATAGCAATGACATCACTTCATTTACATACCAGAAATTTACATAGTGAACAGTAAAACTCCCGCGTCAACTGCCAAATCCATCAAAAGTGTATATTATGAGCTTTTTCATGTAAATGTACACTTTTCTCGATAAAAGTTCGCATTTGTAAAGAAATTTCAACACGTTTCTAACATTTTCAAGTGTCCATTTTGTTTTTATGCCAGAAATTCTCTGTATACAACAGTTCTGTCTGCTGCTGCACATCTTACGAAACTGTTTCCGGTCATTGACTACAATCGCAACATCTTGGACATTATTTTACACGAAGACATTTTTCTATAGGAATTTTCGGCTGATGCACCGGTAATACAGAAGAAATGATGTTTACCCTTTAGTGTGCAGGGTTTTCCCTTGCATTTTGTAAATAAGAGTCCTAAGGACCCTCAAACCTTTCACTTTGAGAGTCTCTCGGCATATTTGGGGGTCCCAAATTAATTTAATTTGTAAATGCATAACAAATAAATTGCAAAACCTTTGTAAACTGTTTAACAGTGCAAATTTATGATTAATCTCTTATGGTATATGAAGCATACCCCACATCAGTATCTACATATCTGAAAATTTGCGGGTTTGGAGTAAAATGTGGTCAAAGATTTGAGGGTCCTGGGGACTCTTGGGGTTGGACAAATAGGGGTCCCAGGTGACAGAATTGCGTCCAAGATGCAGGAAACCTGCGTCCGGGAAAACCCTGGTGTGTATCGGCTGAAATTAGGTAAAACATCAGAACTTTAACCTATCAACGTGTAAAGCAATAAATTTTGAATTGACACCAAACATTTATATTTACCACAATCACGATATAGAGGGAAGTCCTCTAAAGTTACCGTTTTGCGGTTTTTTATTTCCTCGGAAGAGAAGATGTGCGGCAGCGGTCACGATTTGCCAAGACTAAAACAGGGCACAGCTGCCCATGTTATTTCCCTTTATTATATTTATCTATATATAGAGCACTTTGACTATGAGCCGATTCCCTGTGATGCATAGGGGGTGTTTGTGGCTGCTGGATTGTGGCATAATATTACCAAAAAATATAAAAACCCAGTATATGATTATGTGGTATAACGTATAGACAAGGGGTCGAAAGGGTCATTTCACTACCTCCCATGAAAAACTCGTCATATTTTTTACACATATTGATCAATTTAACTAGATTCAACATTTTCAAGTACCTAAATAATCACACTAATGATAACCATTTAGTTTTATCGTGCAATTCTACTTTGTCTCAAAAACGAAATAAAAATCCGAGCCGAACGTTGCCCATTTTGCGAGATAGGCAAACTTTGTGCAATCATCATTTTTAAGACTGAACAGCAACATAACGCTATGCAGGGGAGAAACGAACATATCACATGCAACTTACCAGCATAACCCATCTGCGAATCATTTTCGAGTCCACCAATTTGGCTCACTTTCTGTTTAAACAGTCAGATATCAACAGCTGACCTCCATATTCAACTACGTTACTGCAGATGTAAAGTCAGTCGATACCAACAGCCAATGAAATAATGTGGCTGCATTTGTTTTCATTTTCCTTATAGTGTCTGTCAGGCGCTTGACAATTCTTATTATTCTTAATACGTAAAGCGCCTGGTTCACCCATATCGCGAATCTGATGCATTGTCAGTCGTCTGTTGTCGTTAACAATTGCTTCAAATGACATCTCCTCCTTTACCGCTGCAGAGAATCGGTCAAGCTCTTTTAAATTTGTTCAAATTATTAAAACAATGCAGTGAAAAAATAGGTAAAACTTAAAAAATCTGCTTGTCAAAAATTACAAGGGCCAGAGCTTAGATATTTGGCATATAGAATCACCTACAGGTCCTTTATCAAGTTTGCTCAAATTGTTCCCCAGGGGTCACAGTTTTACATAGAGTTTAGTCTGTTATATAGTGAAATTTTCAAACATATTCCTCTCTGAAACCAAAACAGCCAGAACTTTTATATTTGGCATGGTGACACTTCTAGATGTTCTTTACCAATTTTGTTGAAATGGTTCTGGTCTGTTGGATATCTAGGTCACAGGAGCAAGATATGCACCACAAATTGCTGCTCTCCACACTGACTCTGGGCTTAAAATGGGTACATGCACCTGTGAACTTGTGGAGGGTCTTAGTACTGTGACAGTGTGACTGCCTACACACTCAATATTATAGGCAAGATAACTCAATGATCAGGGGAGTGAATGTACAGTGTATGCTGAACAGTCATTCAGAAGGAAAGTAGACTATAACTTTTTTTTTTTTTCGTTCTTTGTAAACAACACTATGACTAACTGTGACTAAGAACATGAAAAATTGGACACATGACTTTATGCATTTTTTTTTTACATTTTTCAGACATCTGTTAAAAGATGCAGATATTTGTGAAGACCCTGACGGGGAAGACCATCACCCTTGAGGTCGAGCCCTCCGACTCTATTGAAAATGTGAAGGCCAAAATTCAAGATAAAGAAGGTAAGTAGACATGCCGAGTCTTGTTTGTGACAGTTTCTTAAAATCGTCTTTTCGAGACATTTCAAATGAGTAGCCACAACAAAGAGTTGATTGAAGCCCCAACTGGCGCTCACCATAACTTTATAGAACATACAGTTGAACTTCAATATCTCGAACTCGCCTAACTGGAACTATCCGATATGTCGACACATGAACTTCATAATTCATGCTCAGTTATGTCGAACAAACCCTTATTTCAAAGTTAAAATGTGGCTTAGCCAAATTTTAACTTTGAAATACGGGCATGTTCGACTTAACCGAGTTCGAGATATCGAAGTTCGACTGTAGTCACATAACAACAGGGTTTTCCCCAGAAGAAATGCTTGGGCAGAGGGAGCATGCAGGAAAGGGTGTTGTTCCCTTTATCAATGTACATTTCTTTTTGACAAGATATTTTGTTACTATTTGTAAGAGTCAACATAATTTAAGGGGCTGGGGTCTGTGATTTTAAGTGCAGACAAAAATTAAAGGCGCTAGGGAAAAGTAGGTCTCTGAACTTAGGTGCTGGGGTGCCCCAGCGCTTAAATGGCCTCAAGAAAACCCTGGACCAGTAGTGTGCTCTTGCGTCACATACTTTCCCCGACATAACATTTTGTTCTTAACCTGTTCATCTGATGGTTGAAGTGACATATTTACCTATTATAAACCCCAAGTTATGCGTATTATATGCAGTTGCAGACAGTACACATGTGAAGGGCACGTGTCCTGTGCAAGAGATACAGGGTGGTGCATTCAGCTGGAGACATTCTTGGCGGAAACATCTGATTTGATGAGTGCCTTGTGGCAGGTCTGATTGATTGTTTCCGCCAAGAACGTTCAGAGCTGCAGGGCTCCAGATGAAGAGAGTATTTCAAAAACTAAAATCTTTATTTCTGCTTTAAAACCTATGGTGTCACTACTCATTAGAATTGTCTCTTCTATGAGTAGTAACACCAAAGGATTTGGTGCTAAAATAAGTGAGAAAATGTTGGATTTGTTATCTTATCTTGAGCCCTGGAGCTGAATACAATGCCCTGTAGAGAACATTCAACTGATTGGTGATGTGCTTACTATTTGCTTTTAATATATATATATATACCAGACAAAAAAGGAAACGTCTACAACAATATATAGTGGTTGACTTCATAGCACACGATCTACATAAATACTAATTTTTTTTCACTAAAATTGTCTTTTACTGATGCAGACATTCTTATTCTGTATCAAAGCAACATTTTTAGTTTTCTTATTGATATTTGTTGCTCGCAATTCTCACCAAGATGTTGAATAAGAGTCAATAAAAGGCACACACTTTTACATTGTGGACGTTTCTTTTTTTGTCTGGTATATGCACCAACAACAATTAAATAGTTGTTTAAAACATTTTGTTTCCAAATTCGTCAAATATTTGAAACAGAACAAGAATTCTACAAAGAAGAGCTATGCTTCAAAGAATGTGTACATATATACATGATGTCACGCTTCTCGAAAACAAAATACAAGACGTAAGATACAGACTCTTGAATCTTACTGTAGATACACCCGGAAATGTTTGAGATCACAGGAAGGCATATAATAAATATACTAACTCTCATATCTGAATGTATTTTAAAGGAATTCCACCAGATCAGCAGAGGTTGATCTTCGCTGGAAAGCAGTTGGAAGATGGTCGAACACTGTCCGACTACAACATCCAGAAAGGTACAGTCTAACTTGTATACTCTCATATAAGCCAGCCATTTTTGCATGGTTTGGGGAAAAGTGGTGGGGCCTTTAAGCAGAGGAATTTGCCAAGCAAATGGGCCTTTGGGGAAACAATTTACACACCAAATTCATCAACTTTTAGGCAAAACAAAGGCTTTTTAAGCATTAGGGATTTTTACGGGGAAAAAATTTGGTTTTTTTTTGCTTGGGAAATGGGGACACAATATTGGCCCCCAAAATGGCATAAAACGGGCTGTAAGCAACCCCCTGGTGTGATACAAAGGCTTAAAGCAGACTGAAAAGAAATCAGAATGCTCCTCAAGGATCAGTCTGCTTTACCTTCAGCCTGCATTAAGCAATCATCTGTGTCATTACTAAAAGTGGCCAACAAATATTGAATCCTTGTACATCTTGCAAGATATACTTATTAGATTAGATAATTAATGCTGATTACTTTGCTCTTTAACTTATAGCTAAACTATAGCTAGTCTTAGACTCTATCATTGTCTATAAAAGAAATCACAACATGTAGGTTTGTTGAGGCATAAGAATTTTAGTATTTGAAATGCATTCCTTATCTTATTGTCAGCTTATTAGCTGATGAGCAAACTGCTATGAGTCAATACTGTAAGGTCAAAGTCTCACAGATCATACAGTGATTTTGTCCCCTTCATTTGCGAAATTGGTCCGGTACCCTTAGATTGAGAAGATTTTGCGTTGTAGTATTTAAAATTGTGAAGAAAGTTGCAGGTTTCTGATGATATTGTGAAAAGAAAATGTGGACCAACAGGAAACGACTTTCCTGCAAAGTGATGGGGAATTTTTGAAGGAACTGATATTTTGTGGAAGAAAAACAGAGTGGGGAGGGCTTAAACCACATCTGTTATTAAAAATGCCTTTTCGCATTGTGAATCAATTTGGGTCCCTTCTAAATTGTAAAGGATCCCTTTATGGTCCCAGTTATAGAAGGAAAATTTGCTGTCATAGCACCTACGAATGACAAATTTGTTTGAAATCATGCTTTTGACTACATATTGTTGTAAGCTTTTGTGCATCGTTTATTTTGAATAGATGGTGTGGATTTATTGTCCGACACCACTCACCTGCCACTTAAAAGTGTCCCTGAGATTAAAAATAATATCTTGATCAATGGATGATCTAGTTAACCTAAATTTGGAGCCGTTTTCAAATTTTCAGATAATCCCCCATGATTGTGCAAGAAAGAATAAAAATTGGAATTATGTCCAGTGTGCCATCTGTGAAAGCTTCATCATTTGCAAACAGTGTAAACTAAAATCAGAGGGCTCTTGCTCAGTTTCTTCAGTATGATTTCACCTGTTTTGTGAGCAGTCGTAAATACTGTGACTATGCTGTGCATATTCAAAGTTGTTTGATCTATTTGCAGAATCTACCCTTCACTTGGTTCTGAGACTGAGGGGTGGTATCATTGAGCCCAGCTTGAGAATGTTGGCTTCAAAATACAACTGTGACAAGATGATCTGCCGAAAGTAAGTTCTCAACAGTAATCTCTCTTAACCCATAGCCGTTTTCTAGTTTTTAAGACAAAAACCACTTTGATTTAAAGCAGGTTGAAAGTAATGCAGAATGCGACTTAATGCGCATTCTGCTTTACTTTCAGTCTGCTTCAAGTTACTATCTGCTAGAAAACCGAAAATATTTCTTATGATACAGGTTCATGACTGCATAAATAGGAACTATTTTCTTCTTTGGATGAATAAATCAAAGGCGTAAAAAGGCATTTTTATGGGGTATTGAGTTTGCACACTAAAAAATATATCTTGGTGTAGATCATTAAACCATTACCAAATAGCCTGTTTCTAGTATTAAAAATAAGTGACCACTTAAAGCAGGTTGAATGCAGATTTTGCGCATTCTACTTGGATATAGAAAATATTTCTTTAGGTACATATTCATGACTGTTTAAACTGGAATACATTAAAATAGTATTTATGGGTTAAGACAGCTAACAGTGTAATAAATATTAATAATGTAGGTCAAAGTGAATGAAGAAAGCTTCTTGTATTTAATCATTTAAATTTTTGTCAAATTGTCATGACTTTGAGGAGAGACTGCTAGTTGGATATGCTGTTAACAAACTTGAAATGACAGCATTTTGAAAAGAAATTTGCTTCATTCATTTCTACAAATTGTAGTTTTTTAACCACATTTTATTTCAAATTCCATGAAAATGGTTTGGGCCACAAGTTCTACCAATATTAGTTAATAGTTACTGCCTTCCTTAAAAGGAGGAATGCGGGAATTTGTGATAAATTTCATGGCGTAAAAAGATCTAATGAAATCTCTTGCTATTAACATATACTTAGAAGCCTTTGAACTTAAAACAAAGGTCAGCTAGTGCCTGGAAGAACTGTCTGATGATGGTCTGCATTGGGTTGTCCAACATGAGTTTGTACTCTTTCATCCGGAAACATGCCACATTTTATTAAGTCAAGTGTAATAGTTAAGAGAAGAAATATTTATCGTGGAAAGACTTGTATTTAACTTTTGTTGGTAGAAATGACAACAAAAGAGTTTCATCACAAGACAGGGTATGGTATTTGAGTGTTCAAGACAGGCTGAAAGTTTAACAGAAATATCCTTTACTTTGAGCCTGCTCAACTTGTTCACTACTGTAACTTCAAATGGAAAATTACAAAAATATTGTAATACTACAGACACTGCAGATATTGATCAGAGGGCTCCTTTAGGTCTACACTGTTGCCCCAGGTAACACCATTTGTAAATGACTATTATATTCAATACTAAGGTTGAATGTGTTATAGCAGCTAGCTTTCAGAATGTTTCTCAGAAAAGAGAACTTGTAACCTCTTTTGTTTGAAGTTTGTGTATTGTACAGTAAAACCTCTCTATTACCACCACTTAAACAAAGGCCTATTGATTGTATAAAAGACAGATAACCGCTTAAAGCAAAGTGACAGTAAAACAGAAAGCTCCTTGAGGTTTTACTTTCTCTTTGCTTTAAGCAGTCACCTGTTGAAACGCCTAATAGCAAACACAATTAAGTGGCAGTGATAGAGAGGCTTTACTGTAGAATAAAATGAAGAACGTTTTAAAAATGCTTTGTCTTTCTCCAGGTGCTATGCTCGTCTTCACCCAAGGGCGACCAACTGCCGAAAGAGGAAATGTGGCCACACAAACAACCTGAGACCCAAGAAGAAGCTGAAGTAGACATTTTCTTTGTTATGTGACTGTAAATATTGATATAAGTCGCAATAAAGGGAGTCAAGCACTTCTGCTTTTGTCTTTTACTTTTATCCCTTCTCCTGTTGAATAGTATATGCCATATGTCCTATGAGAAAACAGTGCAGACTCTGATCAGACAGCTCCTTCAGGAGCTGTCTGATCTGAGTCTATTCTGTTTTCAAAATGATTGATATACATTGTATGCTTATATCAGGAGAAAGGTTAAGTCTCCAACATGTTTTTGTGCCCCTGCCATGAAATGGCTTGGGCATTTAGTGTTACGCTTTTCTGTCCTTCTGTTATCATTCAGTTTCAGTCATTATCTCTGCCATAGATGCAACAGCTTGAAAATTCCTAACAATTTGTGGTTTCCAGTTTTCCACTCATAATCCCAGTCGTGCATTGGCATTTTGAATTGAAATTTGGGATAGAGCTACATTATGAGAATACACAGGTCAAGTTTGAATTTGGTTCAGGTCAAATAAGTTTTGACTTGACTGAGAAACTCCTCTTGCACTCTGAACATTTCCATCAATTTGTGGTTTCAGATCAATATCTTGGTAATTCATTGAAATTCGGGATGTAGGTATATCACCTGAATATGCAAGTAGGGTTTTGATCCTTGTTCAATAATTATTGACAGAGTTGTCCTCCTTGCACTGCGAAAATTTCTATGAAGTCGTGATTCCCGTTCAATATCTTCATTTAGAAATTGTTACATCATGAGAATATGCAGGCCAGTCTTGAATAATTTTTGGCAGGGTTATACCCCTTGCATTTAAAGTTTTTGTGTCGCCTGCTGTAGGCAGAGGTGACACTTGGGTATCACTTTCCCTGACGTGACTTCTTCGCTCACTTGGCACAAAATGCCAAGGTGAGCTTTTAGGATCGCTGGATGTCTGTGCGTTCACAATTGGTTCATTAACACTCTAGTGGCTATAAATTTCACCCGATCTTCATGAATCTTGATGAAAATGTTTGTCTTGAAGAAATCTAGGTCCAGTTCTAATGTGGGTCATGTAAACGACAATAACTCTAGAATGACAAATCCCAGAGTAACATGCCTTGTTGTAATGAGTTGCCTTTTTGATACTGAACAAGTTTTCAAAGTTAATACCTTTCATAGTTATTGAGAAATTTCATTAACAAATTTTCTAAGTCAAAACGAGGGCAATAACTCTGGAATGACAAATTCCAGGGTAACATGTCTTTTAATGAGTTGCCTTTTTGATACTAAACAAGCATTTAATGTTGACACCTTTCATAGTTACTTAGATATTCAATTTACAAATTTTAAGTGAATAAACCAGGGAAATATCCTAGGGTTATTATTACAACCTTGTTGTAAAAAGTTGCCCTTTTGATACTTGTTAATCCCTTTGATAGTTATTAAGATATTTAAATTTACAAATTTTAAGTAAATAAAAACAAGGGAAGTAACTCTGGAATGACAAATCCCAGGGTTACCTGCCTTGTTGTAATGAGTTGCTCTTTTGATACTGAATTAAGTATTCAAAGTTTCAAGTTAATCCCATTGATAGTTATTAAGATATTGCAATTTACAAATTCTATGTAGATAAAACAAAGGCAACAACTCTGGAGTGACAATCCCAGAGTGATCTGCCTTGTTGTAATGAGTTGCCCTTTTGATACTGAACAGGTATTTCAAATGGATACCTTTGATAGTTATTGAGAAATGTCTTTCAAAAACATTAACAAAACATCTTTACCAACCGAGATGACAATAGCTAGACTTTTCGAAAAAGTCCGAGGTAAAAACTAGAGGCATTTTTCAAAACCTAAACACAGATTTTGAAACCTATACACATGCCCTAAGTTCAAGGCCAAGGGGTCTAAATGTTTCTGTGCATGGAAAGGTGTTGTCCATATACACACACAAACCAACTATGTAACCAATATCTCGAGGCACATAGAAGTTATACTATCATGTGTTATAGGCATTTTTCGAAACCTAAACAGTCTTACAAAACCTAACGCAGATGACAATAGCTCGACTTTTCGAAAAAGAATTGAACTAAAAAAGGAGTTGATAAGGACCTTATAAGAAGAGGAGCTTTGAAATTTTCTTAATGTGAAGACGTTAAGTAAATGTAAAAAGTGGGTACTTTCATTTTTAGCTCACCTGAGCACAAAGTGCTCAAGGTGAGCTTTTGTGGTCAGTCGATGTCCGTCGTCGTGCGTCAACAATTTCTTCAAACATCTTCTTCTCCAAAACCACTTCCCTGATTGCAACCAAACTTCACAGGAATGTTCCTTGGGTTAAGCTCTTTCAAAGTTGTTCAAAGAATTTGAAACCATGCAGAACTCTGGTTGCTATGGCAACCAAAGTGAAAAAATAAGAAAATCTTAAAAAATCTTTTTGTCACAAACCACAAAAGCCAGAGCTTAGATATTTGGCACATGTCATTACCTATAGGTCCTCTATCAAAGTTGTTCAAATTTTGCCCCTGGGGTCAAAATTGGCCCCGCCCCGGGGGTCAACGTTTTACATAGAGTTATATAGTGAAATGTTCAAACATCTTTTTCTCTGAAACCAATATGTCCAGAGCTTTGATATTTAGCATGGTATTACTTCTAGAGGTATTTGACTTATATTGTTGAATTGGTTCCGGTCCGTTGCATATCTGGGTCACCGGAGCTAAAAATAAAAAAAATTCTATGAGAACTTAAAAAATCTTCTCGTCTGAAACCATAGTACACTGAGCTTAGATATTTTGCACATAGTATGTCTACAGATCCTCTATCAAAGTTGTTCAAATTTTGTCCCTGGGGTCAAAATTGGCCCCGCCCCGGGGATCACAGTTTTACATAGAGTTATATAGTGAAATGTTCAAACATCTTTTTCTCTGGAACCAATATGACCAGAGCTTTGATATTTGGCATGGTATAACTTCTAGAAGTCCTTCACACATATTGTTGAATTGGTTATGGTCTGTTGCATATCTGGGTCACCGGAGCTAAAAATAGATTTTTTCAATGAAAACTTCAAAAATCTTCTTTTCTGAAACCATAGTACACTGAGTTTAGATATTTTGTACATAGCATCGTTTACAGGCCCTCTATCAAAGTTGTTAAAATTTTGTCCCTCGGGTCAAAATTGGCCCCGCCCCGGAGGTCACCGTTTTACGTAGAGTTACATAGGAAAATGTTCAAACATCTTTTACTCAGAAACCAATATGGCCAGAGCTTTGATATTTGGCATGATGTAACTTCTAGAGGTCCTTCACATATATAGATGAATTGGTTCTGGTCTGTTGCATATCTGGGTCACAGGAGCTAAAAATAGATTTTTTCAATGAAAACTTCAAAAATTATCTTGTCTGAAACCATAGTACACTGAGTTTAGAAATTTTGCACATATCATCGTTTACAGGTCCTCTATCTTAGTTGTTCAAAATTGGCCCCTCCCTGGGGGTCACCTTTTACAAATCTTCTTTTCTGAAATCACGTGACCCATCCTAGTGTTACCATGGTCAGGTGAGCGATCAAGGGCCATTCTGGCCCTCTTGTTTGCTTAGTAATATAAATACTCTGTGGTCGAGTGGTTAATAGCCGCATTGATTGACAGTCACTTTGCTCCTTACCACTGAGGATCAAATCCCAGTCTGGGCACTTCACATTTATGGGGAAGTCTTTTTGATGGCTTGGTGACTTTGGGACCGTTGATGGTTTTTGTGCCTCTGGTTGTTTCCTCCACCTGTAATTAGCTGGACATCAATATAGGACAGACAAAGGGCAACACACTTCATTATCACTTTCATTTTGTTACCCATGCAGGATCTTAATGAAATTGACAAGAAATATTCAATTTACAGTTTTAATTTTTAAATACATGTATACTTAATAATACAAACATTAAAACATTTTACAGCAATATGTAGTCTAAATGTAAACATGGAATCTGATTAAAGATCGTGTTAAAGAAACAAATACCCTTGGACAGCATGTTCACATTTCAAAAGTAAGTATTTGCTATTGGTGGAAAACTTTGATTTAACTCATTGAGCCCTAGTGACGCATATATGCGTCCTTGACCAAATGTGTACCTGTGGAGAGTACACTTTTCTATTGCAAACATTGAAGTCCCTGATCTGAGGGCTCCTGTAACAGCTTAGATCAGGGTCTTCACTGTTTGTAAATGACAATATATAAAAAAACAACCCTAAATTGACTAAAATGGACCAGCCTTTATTATACCCCCTCAAACGAAGTTTGGGAGTCGCCATAATTGACTTCAAACTTCATATACAGATAGATCTCATTGACCAGGAGTGCAGTGTGCAAGAACCATAACTCTGTAATTAGTATTTTTGGAGTTATTGCCCTTTATTTTTATCAAATTTAGGCTTGTCCGGAGCATAACTTCAAAAGTATAGGAGCTATTGACTTTAAACTTCATATACAGATAGATCTCATTGACTAGGAGTGCAGTGCGCAAGAACTATAACTCTATAATCAATATTTTTGGAGTTATTGCCCTTTGTTGTTATATTTTTACCCAATTTAGGCTTGTCCGGAGCATAACTTCCAGAGTATAAGAGCTATTGACTTTAAACTTCATATACAGATAGATCTCATTGACTAGGAGTGCAGTGCGCAAGAACCATCTCTTTAATCAATATTTTTGGAGTTATTGCCATTTGTTGTTATATTTTTACCCAATTTAGGCTTGTCCGGAGCATAACTTCCAAAGTATAAGAGCTATCGAGTTCAATCTTCATATACAGATAGATCTCATTGACTAGGAATGCAGTGCGCAAGAACCGTTACTCTGCCATGAGTATTTTTGGAGTTATTGCCCTTTGTTGTTATAATTTTATCAAATTTAGGGTTGTCCGGAGCATTCCTTAAAAAAAATAAGAGCTATTGACTTCAAACTTCATATACAGATCGATTTCCTTGACTAGGAGTGCAGTGCCCAAGAACCATAACTCTATCATTAGTATTTATGGAGTTATTGCCCTTTGTTGTTATATTTTTTATCCAATTTAGGCTTGTCCGGAGCATAACTTCTAAAGTATAAGAGCTATTGACTTCAAACTTCATATACAGATAGATCTCATTGACTAGGAGTGCAGTGCAGAAGAACCATAACTCTATCATCAGTATTTTTGGAGTTATTGCCCTATGTTGTTATATTTTTTATCCAATTTAGGCTTGTCCGGAGCATAACTTCCAAAGTATAAGAGCTATTGACTTCAAACTTCATATACAGATAGATCTCATAGACGAGGAGTGCAGTGCATAAGAACCTGTACTCTGTCATCCATATTTTTGGAGTTATTGTCCTTTGTTGTTATATTTTTATCAATTTTTGGAGTTGTTGCCCTTTGTTATTCTTTTCCAAATTAGGGAGCACTTAAGTGCACACATCAACATTATCCAGAAACATTTACCTCTTGTGACAAGACCCTACTGGGGGTATGAATCACCATTTGTGATAGGTCTAGTTGTAAATTGGAATCGTCCATTGGAAGTTTCAGGGGATGAGTTAACTTAACCCATTACCCCCATAACATATACCTTTTTACATCTTTTATTTATTCCTCCACTGAAGAAAATAGTTCCAATTTATATTCATGAACATGTATCTTTAAGACATATTTTCTATATTCTAGCAGATGGTAGCTTTAAGCATGCTGAAAGTAAAGCAGAATGCGCCCTATGACATATTCTGCTTTACTTTCAACCTGCATTTAGTGGTAACATATCTTCAAAACTAGTAATAGGCTATAAGGTAATAGGTTGACATTATGTTCTGTAAATATGACACAATGTATGTAAAACATTTGAAATAAATACTGTTTAAACTAAGGTAATAGGTTAAGGAACTTGCACATGCAATCTTTATCACAAAATGACCTTAACCTTTGCCTATATAATATATGCATGGGTGAAAGTTGACAAAACTGAAAATACTGAAAACTATGCTGGGGGCTTGGGGGCCGCCAGGACCCCCAGTGGGTCCAGGGCAAGGCTCTGGCTGGGGGACCAGGGGGCCAGAGGCCCCCGGAAGCTCCTGGGTTTTAAGCATTTTTAAGGTCTGAAACTGTTTGAAAATTGTTTGAAAATGACAAGCAATGGAAAAATATAAAAATAATTTTCTTGGTCATAAGCATTAATGTTTTCCAAGGATTGAAAAATAAATCTTAATTTTGATTTTATTTAACAAAAGATGGAAATTGCTTTCAGCAAACGGTTATACTCCAAAGTAAATTATAAGCACTTTCACTGCGGCTTTTACAATTATCATTGTAAGGCCACAAAAATATGTTTCTAGTTAGGTCCATGTATGAGTTAGCTCCAAGGAAGAAAAATATGAGATGGTATTTAGGTTTTCTATCATTATACTGTTTTATAAAGCTGAATGTATAAGATTTTGTATCACTGACACTTAAAAATTATGACATGTATTACTAGATCCAATACAAAACATTTAGAACATACTCTATTTCCAGTCAAGCATTACCATAAAAACTGACTCTGGTTGTATAAGCTTTTGCAAGGATACTGTACATATCCCGTTCAGAAGGTTCTGATGGGAACATTCTGATCTTAGTCTACACTGTTCGTACAGGATAGATGTACATATAATTCATAACTGGCCCTTGCTTTCAGTTAACAGTTTAGACTATTCAAATAAATCATTGTTGTCAGTACTTTTCAGTTGAATATAGTTAAACTATCGTACAGATACTAAAAACCATTGTCACAGAAAACACCCAGTCCTGTCTGATCCTGTTTTGACACCTATATTTCATTTATACAGACCAGTGCATAGGTGTATGATTATATATATGAAGGGGCAGGTGCTGACCACATACTTCCGCCTCATAAAATGATTTTTTAAAAAATGGCATAAGACTTGGGTTACCCTATAAATATATTTAAGAAATATTTTTTCATTATTATTTGTACAGGCCATTCTAAAGTTTTGTACATTTAAAGGCATGACATTTGAGAGGGGTGGGGATAGGCATTTCACTTATCCTAATGAAAATACCTCCCTCTCTCTGCTCAAAGGATTTACTCATAAGGTAAATAACTTACCTCTGTGCCGTGTCTACTTTATTTGATTGATAAATGGTTCCTTGATAAACGATTTCTAACCGTGATCTGTGTGTGGGTTTATTTTAGCTCTCATTTTCATGTTCAATTTGCTTTCAGAAAGTTAAAACCAAGTGGCACAAAATTTAAAGCAGTAGGCTATGATGGGAGAGAGAAGCCTTCCCATAGTTGATGGAACAAGAGGCCTCCCTAAAAATGATTTTAGTGGTTCAATTTTATACATTTTGATTTTTCTAAACTGTTTCAAAGCTGTGATGCTAGACTAAATTTTAATCTTGGGTTACCCAAATCAGATAAATATTTCTTTACTTAATGAATGGAATGGTTACTATCAATTACTTTAATGATAAGAATGCTATTAAAATACCTTTTCAATACTTTATAGCCATAGAAAACGGATTGTTTAACAGTCCAATAAATTATAATATGTAATGTGAAAAATTAAAAAAGATGACATTAATACTTCAGTAACTGAGTAAGCTACTTGTTTTAAAATAAAATCGGATTTTCAGCCGAATTTCCTATTCAATCTCCTAATTTTGTTTAGTTCGCGTTTCATTAAAGTTAACCATTCAGCTGCATTTGACAGATACGCCGGTATTTTAAATTCGCGAAAACTGGTGACAAAATGAGCTAATTGCATTTTGATGCACCAACGATAAAACACGAAGCGTTCCGCGTGATATAGTTTAGCGTCTGGTAATCGGATGATTCATAAAACAATGAGCGCCTAGTAAGACTCCGAAGAAAGAGATTTTAGATTTTCCAAAAGAAGTTTTTCGAAGCACTACGGAAAATTATCGGCAACAAGATCAAAATCACAAACAGCCCCCTCATAAATTTGCTTACCTCGTTATTTTAAGCATGCCTGTCATATTATTGAAATCAACTACGGAAATGTTTGGTCAGAGACTGGTTTCCGTGTTTTCAACGCTGTCCGCGTGCGTGTAGCAACCTAATTCGGCAAGCAGTCCAATTTGTTTTGGTTCATTCGGATTTTGCCGTCACCGTTATAGTACGACGAACGATAGGGCCGAATGATAACATTGGCGAACATTGACACCGTAATTTCAACTAATTTGACAGCTCTCGAAATCACCTTCGATTTTGTTTTTTCAATCTTACTCGACAAAGACATCCTCTAACCCCCCCCCCCCCCCCCCGAATTTCTCAACGGATTTACACGTTCTGGAAAAATGACCCTCGGCAATTTCGGAAATACGGAATTCCGTCACAATACGGAAAACTTTCACCCATGTAATATGATTGATATTGTGCGGAGTACATTTGCTTTTTGAGTGGAGCACACATGTCAAATACAGTCTCAATCACATGTAGTTCCAATGATTTGGCCAAATTAATATTGTAGACATACAGACCAACCATCCAATCAACAAATACCCAAAACAATAATCATTCCCCCTGATTTTTGATCAGGAGGGCATTAACAAAATATATCGTTGATTACATATATATACTGAACAAAAAAAGTTACGGAATTTTCAGAAAATCGTCGCACAAAAGTACACCCAAACTAGCCATTATCATTTTTTAGCTCACCTGGCACGTAGTGCCAAGGTGAGCTTTTAGGATCGCTGGATGTCCGTCGTCTGTCCGTCCACAATTGTTCGTTAACACTCTACCAGGTTCAAATCTCATTGGATCTTGATGAAACTTGGTCACAATGTTTGCCTCAATGAAATCTAGGTCAAGTTCGAATGTGGGTCTTGTCTGGTCAAAAACTAGGTCACTAGGTCAAATTATCGAAACCTTGTTAACACTCTAGAGGCTACAAATTTCATTTGATCTTCATGAAACTTCATCAATATGATTGCCTCAATGAAATTTAGGCCAAGTTCGAATGTGGGTCATGTCTGGTCAAAAACTAGGTCACTAGGTCAAATCATCGAAAAACCTCGTTAACACTCTATAGAGACTACAAAATTCATTGAATCTTCATGAAACTTGAACAAAATGTTTGTCTCATTGAAATCGAGGTCAAGTTAGAATGAGGGTCATGCCCGGTCAAAAACTAGGTCACACGGTGTACATGGTTACCAGGTGAGCGATTTAGGGCCATAGTGGCCCTTGTTTTACTTATTTGATTAAATACATTTCATTGCTTGAAATAAATGTTTACTTTAGTTTGATATCACTTATATCCATGCTGTAGCACTGTTTCAAGTAACCTAAGGGTCAAAGTCATTTTTCACAAAATGAGTGTCTACAGAGTAATCCCTCTTGTTATGCAAAACACATGAATGAGTCGTGAGTTTTTATAAAGTGAAATTCAGTTGTTTTGATTGTATAATGACATTGACGTATGTCTATTCTCCCAATAGCATCAATTGTCACGCATGGAGGATGAGAATATTCAAACAAGAGCATGCAAGCAAGTTTCGTCGCTCGTCTGTTGTTTTGAAGATCAGTGAAAATTTACAGTAAGATTAGGTGTTAGGTCAAGGTCAATATCAATTGGTTCAATGTTTTGATATGCCTGGTTAGGACATATCACGATGAACATGCATACCAAAAATGAAGATTGTAGATGAACAATTGAAGAAGTTATGGCGAAATTATCCTGCAGAGCCGTTGCATGGGCATTGAGGGTTCTTTTTGTCGGTACTCTGCGGACCCTCTGTCTTAGAATATCCTATCCATGTTAAATGGGAGACATATCCAGGGAGAGAGTTTGACCTTATTTTTATGTACTTTTCACTGATCTTCAAAGCTAATTCGTGTGTTTTAAATTACACTAATGTAAACACTTATTTTGTGAAAAATGACCTTGACCCTTAGGTTACGTGAAACAATGCTAGGGCAAGGATATAAGTGATATCAAACTAAAGGAAATATTTCTTTCATGCGAAGAAATGGATCTAATCAAATAAATAAAAAAATGATAATGGTTAGTTTCGGTGCACTTTTTTGCGCTGATTTTCTGAAAATTCCTTAACTTTTTTGTTGAGTATATGTATAAACAAATCTGTAAAAATACACCTAACAATTTTGTCTATTAGAGCTGTTTTCACTCAGGATGTAGATACCTCTCTTGTCCTGTTATGTCCAACTAACAGAACCATATACATGTACATTTACCTGTGAAAAGCTCTTTACAGCAGATGAGTTTGGGAGTGTCAAAGAAAGCTGTAAGAGGTATCTGTATTATTTTTCTACTGCATTAACCCATTACTCCATAGCCTGTTTCTAGTATAGAATATAGGTGACTACTTGAAGCATATAGAAAGTAAAGCAGAATGTGCCTTAACTCATTCAACCCTGAAATTTAAATGAACAATTCCAATTTCAAAATTAAGTCTAGTCCATTTTTGACTATTTGGGTTGATTTTAACAAAATATTTCAAACTGACAAATATTGTTGACCCCGCTAGGTTTGAATGTGTTAACCCATTGTTCCATAAATACACCTTTTTATGCCTTTAATTTATTCCTACAATGAAGAAAACAGATCCAATTTGTACAGTCATGAATATGTACTATCTTAAGAAACATTTTCTATAGTTTGGGAGATTGTAGCTTAACGCAGGCTGAAAGTCAAGCAGAATGCACCTTAAGGCACATTCTACTTTACTTTCAACCTGCTTGAAGTGGTCACCTATCTTAAATACTTGAAACAGACTATGGAGTATTGGGTTAAGGCACATTCCACTTTACTTACTGCCTGCTTTAAGCTACAATTGGGTAGAATATAGAAAATATTCATGACTGGATCAATTGGAACCATTTTTTTAGTGGAGGAAAAGGAGTAAAGGGTTAAGTAGACACTTGTGTGTAGAGGTCGCCATGACTGTTATTTTGTGCAATAGGGGATCAAACCAGGGCCCCCGGTGTTGTTAGTCAAGCGTGGTACCGCTAGACAATGAATCGACCACTATCCAAAGGTCATGAAAAATAACAGTAATGCAGAAAGCTTCAATAGGATTTCTCTTGTGTTGCTTACCTCTTTCTATAAGATTCCTAATACAGTATAAGATATACTAATGCTTTCCTCCAAAGAAGCAAGGACGGCTTTGGAGAAATGTGTACAACAAAGGACCAGAACCAGATATGTACATAGTACAGGACAAAAGAATTACCGAGCCCAATAAGACAAGTGTAACATTACATGCCTGGCTCTGGTCTGAGTCTTCACTGTTTGCACAAGACAAGTGTACTCTTCACAGGTACACTGTTAAGGACGAATACACTTGTCACAAGGTTATTGGGATAACCACTGCCCAGTCAAACTTGAGTTAACCTGTTACCCCATAGCCGGTTTCTAGAGTTGAAGACTGGTGACCACTTCGAACAGGTTGAAAGTAAAGCAGAATGCTCCTTTAAGAGCATTCTTATTAATTTCAGTCTGCTTGAAGCTACCATCTACAAGGATATAGAAAATATATAAAACGGTACATATTCATGACTATTTTCAGGGGAGGAATAAATTTAAGGAATGAAAACACATATTTATAGAGTAATGAGTTAAATGATCACTCCTGAAATAATCATGGAAACCTCAAAACAGGATCACTTAATGCAGAACATAGGTAAAACAGAAAGCTTCAATAAGCTCTCTGCTTTACTAATGATTTGTAATAAGTTTCCACCTATCTTAAAGACAACTAATTCATCGTCTTTTCAATGGCCACTTTACACACGCTTGACTGTACAAGTAAAATACCATCTTTATATAGCAATCCAGGCCCTACGCTTATAAAGTGTTTGAGTTGAGTCTGAGATCCCTCTCATGCTTTGGATTGGTCAGATTGAGTTCTGCCCAAATCTGAGCAATCAAAAGCTTGAGAATGATTTCGGACTTATCTAGAACAATTTTATAAACATGGACCCATCTTGATCACTTATATTTCTATACACTTCACTGACTTTTACATTCATTTACATCAGTTTTACTGGTGTCTTTAGATATATGTTTCACTGCTGTTATTCTGGTACCCTTTTGTCTTGGCTTGTCAGGTACTTCCTTGTTTTCACTGTCAGAATGATTACGCTCTATCTTATGTTCTTCAACATCATCAGATATTGAAACAGTCTTTTTCTTGATGAACTTTGACACAGGAGGATTGCTTGTGCCACGATCAACATTTTCCAGCAAGGATTTAGAATGTAGTGTTTCTTTTTTGTTGACTGTATTTGATTGACACACTTTGCTGGTGTCAAGAAGATGACTTGTGATGCCATGGATACGGCTGGTCTCTGTAATTGTCACCTGTTCTGGTACGTCAATTGGTATTTTCTCAGTGCGTTTTACTACAAGAACCCCACTCTTTTTAACAGCATCTGGAAATATATGAAGCTTTCTTGCTTGATGGCTGTACATACATAACTCCAGATAATCATATAAATGTGAGAATATCAAATGCAGTCCCACCTCAATATCTCAACTTGCTCAATGCTATTTTACCAATAATTCAAAGTTACAAGTGGCTCAAAATGTTTGAACGTTGAAACATGGGTCTGCTGGACTTAAGCAAGCTTGAGTTATCAAATTTCAACTGAAGAAATATAACACCAGAAGGGAAGATGAGTAGAACGTAACGACCTCGGATTAAGGTATAGACCGTTTATATCATATTGAAGAAATATAAGTTAGTTCTACTTGAGCAAGTTTGAGTTATCAAACTTTGATTGTATTAAATTCCTTATATCTCCAGGTTATCCAATGATGTGACTGTTCTATTAAAATAAGTGACTAACTATAATTTAATTTGGTTCCTTTGGAACTCCCATTACCTCATAGCCAGTTTCTAGTTTTGAAAATAGGTGACCACTTAAAGCAGGTTGAAAGTAAAGCAGAATGTGCCTTAAGGCACATTCTGCTTTACTTTCAGCCTGCTTTAAGCTAATATCTGCTAGGATAAAGAAAATATTTCTTATTGTACCTATTCTTGACTGTATAAATTGAAAATATTTTCTTCAGTGGTGGAATAAATTAATGGTGTAAAAAGGCGTATTTATGGGGTAATGGGTGAAATAAGAATACTACAGTATAGCATAATTTAAACTCAATGAAGTGGTCAACAGGTGACTGCTTATGATAAAATTACACAAAATGATCTATAGGAGCTTTCTACATTATTTTTATCATGCTTATACATCGTGTATAAGCAAAACCATTTTCTGTTAAATTTTAACCCTTCAACAATTTTTCACCTCTCTAAATAAGTCAATCCTTTTACCTGGTTCATATTTAAGTCTCAGTTCCTCCATTTTAAGGGAGAGTTTCATGTTCTGACTGCGTAGTTTGTCTTTCTCTGCTTCTATCTGCTGTAGTTTACACTCCTGACTGGAGGTACGACTCTTCTCGTCCAGTAACTGTAGTGTCTTGTGACTTAACTCCTGCTGGCCCTTCTGTAACTCCTTCCTGTATCAGAAAATAAACCTCTTAGTGGGAATTCAATTAAACACATAATAGTATATACATAATAGTATATACATAAGATATGCAAAGTATAGTAACATTCCGTTTATATATGCATGGTTTTTTTTTAAGTTTAAACTTTTTTTTTATTTTTTACATGAAGCTTTAAAGTTAGAGAATTATTTCAGAAAGTCAATTTTTGTTGTGGTCTCCAAGACTTTTGTCTTTTTTGTTTTAACTACTCTAATGAGTTTCAACTATGCTTAAATCACTGTGTTTTTAGCTCGACTGAGCTAGCTCAGGGTGAGCTTTTGCAATACATGTACTTGAATGTCCGGCGTTAGTAGTCAACAATTTTAGTGTTTACACTCTAGAGGCCACACTATTTATCCAATCTTTCTCAAACTTTCTCAGATTGTATATTACCATAAGATTTGGGATGAGTGTAATTATGGTTGAAATCAGACTAATAGGTGGAGAGTTATCTACCTTTGAATTGCTGGGTAAGGGTGTTTACACTCTAGAGGCCACAATTTTTATCCAATCTTTCCTAAACCTGATCAGATTGTATACTACTATAAGAGTTCGGATGATTTTAATTGTGATTGAAATCAGACCAATAGATCAAGAGTTATCTACCTTTGAATTGCTGAAAATGCCATATATTAACAGTGTTTACACTCTAGAGGCCACAATTTTTATCCAATCTTTCTCAAACTTGCTCAGATTGTATATTACTATAAGAGTTCTGCTTCAGATGAGTGTGATTATGGTTGAAATTGGACTAATAGGTGGAGAGTTATCTACCTTTGAATTGCTGAAGGTAAGGGTGTTTACACTCTAGAGGCCACACCTTTTATCCAATCTATCTCAAACTTGCTCAGATTGTATATGATGATAAGAGATCAGATGAGTTCAATTAGTCGAAATCGAACCCATAGGTTGAGTTATTGACCTTCGAATTGCTGAAAATGCCATATTTAACAGTGTTTACACTCTAGAGGCCACAGTTTTTATCCAGTCTTTTTCAAACTTGCTCAGCTTGTATATGACCATAATAGTTCAAATGGGGATATGGTTGAAATCAGACCATTAGATCAAGAGTTGTCTGCCCTTGAATTGCTGAAAATGCCATATCTAACAGCGTTTACACTCTTGCAACTATAGTTTTCAATGGATTTTGGTTATACTTGCACATAAAGTATATAGCTATAAGTTCTCAAAGGAGTGCAATTATTGTTGAAATCTAATCATTGTGGCAATAGTTATCTGCCCTTGATATAGTTTGAAATGCTAGAAAAGGCTTCGTTTCAGTATTGTTTAGGCTCTAGTTATCTGCCCTTGATGTACTCTACTATACTAGAATTATGAGGTTGTATTCCAAAACTGTTTCCATGATTTTCTACAAATTTGAATGGATTTAGATTTAAACGGGTAAAACAGAAAGGTAAAGCTATATCAAGTTTCAGTACAACAGGTGAGCGATATCAGGGCCTTCAGGCCCTCTTGTTTCAAGACAGATGCCAGCTTAATACAGGACAAAAGTAATGCAGAAAGCTCATGTCAGTCATCTGACACAAAAGAGCCCCATTCTTATTTCGCATGTCATTTAAATGAGAGAGAGCACTGTATTCTAGAACATTGAGTGTATATTATTAACTTACTCTTTTCCCGCTATCAGAGTCACCAAATACTGTACATAGTCTCCATTCTTCACATTGGAACAGTCCAGTTCAGTCATCAACTTTACCTCAGCTTGCTGAATAAGTACAGAAAACAGTTATAAGTAATAACACCTAATATTGAGCTATAACCAAGAAAGGAATAGCTCTGCCACTGTCAGAAGTTTTACCATTACAGTAAAGCCTGTGTTAAGTGACCATTAAATGAAGTGCAGGGAAATATTTATAGACAGGTGGTTATTCAAAACAAGAAATTTTGTTTGGGAGCCTTGCAGAGATCGAAAAATATTTTCCAAGCCACTCGTCCTGCAGGACAAGGGCTTCTGAAATCCACTTGTCCCTACAGAAATCTACTCGTCCTGCATTTTGAAACAGTTTGATTATTGAAATCATAATAGGAAAATAAACGAAAAGAATGTACTTTATGTAGGTTTTGTCATACATTTTAGGGGATTATTTCCTCTACTTCACGTGTGTATCATCTCTTTTAAGCGTTCTATCTTTTTATTTACTCCATGGATCCCAAATCCCTTAAAACTATTTCAAAATCTATCATTTGTTCATGTTGTCGAAACTATACAGACAACATTTGGAACCATATACAATTGGAGATCCGAATATCAGTGAGGTGTTCCAAATACAAAGATATGTTGACACAGCCTCGAGTCGGTTCTATCTACTAGGTCCGGATGACAAAATAAATATACTACTTAGAAAAATAATCGGGCCTGCGTATTTTAACCCTTTCCCCCATAGAAGCGCCTTTTAGCGCATTAAGTTTATTCCTTCACTGAAGAAAATAGTTCCAATTTATACAGTCATAAATATGTATCATACAAAATATTTTCTATATTCAAGCAGATGATAGCTTAAAGCAGGCTGAAAGTAAAGCAGAATGCGCTTAAGGCGCATTCTGCTTTACTTTCAACCTGCTTTAAGTGGACACCTATATTCAATACTAAATACATGCTATGTGGGAAAGGGTTAAAGAACAACTTATTTTTTAAACTACGACATTAGCATCTTTGGTAAACTTGAAAGCTGATATATCATCACCATTCAACTTCTAAATGGTATAGAAAAATAACAGTTACAGTAGTTATAAGGAGTCATAGGGCAATTTGGAATTCCATGCGGGAATCTGCTCTTCAGTAAGGAGATGATTATATATACTATAACTCAGAACGAACCGACTCACGGCCGAATTAGATCGCATAATGAAAGTAACATTTTCAAATTAATTTCATAACTTGAGAATCGTTGCTGTGCCCCGAGGGAAGGATCTTTTGTATCAAAACAGTATCAATACTTCTCAGATTTTCTACTCGTACTGTCGGATGAGCTACCCTGCAATATCACAATTTTCAAACCCTGCCCTTGTGCTATATTTTTGTATTATATTAACCAGTCACCTGTCTTATATTACAGACTGTCCATGGTTCTTTTGAGCGACAGCTTAAACACAGGTTTCACATTTCAAATGAAAAGTGCATTAAAATTTTGTTTGTCAGGTTTTGAACAATTTATGATTAGATTAATCTGCATTCTTGTTCAAGAAATATGAGTCCAGTATTAAACAGTTTGGAAGAGACGATTCTAATGAGAAGAAACACCATAGGGTTTTATGCAGAAATATAGATTTTAGTTTTTGAAATACTCCCCTTATCTGGAGCTTTCGTTTACTCTTTTTACTCATCAAAACGTCTATATGTTTAAAACATAATCATAAATTTGCCGGTATTGGGCAAAACTCAAATGTAGATACCTTTTTGTCCTGTAGGTTGGACTTTTCCTCCATGAGGGTTCTAACCTCCAGTCGGGCCTGGGAGAGCTTGGACTCCAGGTTAGCTACATACTCATTGTCCACTCGCCCAGAGCTGAGCTCTAGTAGCAGCTGAGATATCTGTCTCTACAAAACACATTACATATCTTAAACTCACACAAACATCAATGTTTAAATGGAAAATTTCACTTTCCAATTAAGACTAGTCCATTTATGACTATTGAAGATTGTTTTCTACAAAATATTGCAAAATGACAAACAGCGCAGACCCTGATCAGAGGGCTCCTTAGGAGCCCTCTGATCAGGGTCTACACTGCTTGCATAGAACAAGTGTACTATTCACAGATATACTATTTATAAATGATGAATATACTAGTGACTACGGTTGAATGTTAAGTGTATCTAAGATATAGCAAAGATGAGATAAACACATTACCAGTTGCCGGTGCGATACAGTGCAATCTACAGTCCTCACTTCGAGACAAACTTGACGGAAACAACTTATCCCACCAGCGCATTATAACTGATACATTGCACTGCAGCACACCGGCAACTGGTGTAGGATTTATTAAATACCTTCAACATACACCAGTTACAACTAAATAAAGTGTTTTATTCATTTTATATCTAAACACCTTTGATATTCTAAGTAAAACAAAGAACTCTTCAATGTCACATAATGTATTGAAAAACTTGTAGATGCGTAGGAACACATTCAGTCATGCTTATCAAAAATGAGGTCAGATAAAATACAGTGGAATACAGCCAATTGAATACAGAATCTTGCATTCCATCATACAAAATATCTACTGAAAAGCCAGGTTTCAAAGGGGGGGGGGGGGGGTGTATAATAAATGTTTATGGTGGACAGACTTTTATATATGAATGTTCAGTGGGAGAATGATTAACCCGTTAACCCAATAGCCTGTTCCTTATTTTAAAGTCTAAGGTATTGACATGAGAAATAGTGTATTAACATTTTAACCCTTAGCCTGTTAATAGTTTTGAACACATTTGAAGCAGGCTGAAAGTAAAGCAGAATGTGCATTGAGGCACATTCTGCTTTACTTTCAGCCTGCTTTCAGCTACCAACTGTTAGGATACAGAATATATTTCTTGTGGTGCATATACATGACTATAAACTGGAACTTTTTTCTTCAGTGGAATAAATTAAAAGCATAAAAAGGTGTATGTATGGTATACTAGGTTAAAGAAACCTAGTATGCTGACCTTGTATTTCTGGTTCTGTTGTTTCTCTACCTGGTACTTCTCCTTGAGAGTGTCGTTCATCACCTGTAGTGAGATCAGCTTCTTCTCCGACTCTATCCGTCGGTCATCCAGCTGTAACGAACACATCAATTTACCAACGTTATGCCTGGATATTGCAATAAACTCTCCCTATGTGCTTGATGGAAGACTTCATTATAGATATACAAGGGTTACCTATCTATAGACACATTTTAGCTCACCTTAGCCAAAGGCTCAAGGTGAGCTATTGGGATGGCCCTGTGTCTGTCGTCCTCCGTCGTGCAGTGCGAGTTGTCCGTCGTCAAGTGCTTCAAATGACATCTCCTCCTATACCGCTTGACAGATTTCAACCAAACTTTACAGGAATGTTCCTTGGGTCAAGCTCTTGCAAATTTGTTCAAAGAATTAAAAACAATGTAGAACTGCAACCAAAGTGAAAAAATAAGGAAATCTTAAAAAATCGTCTTGTCTGAAATAGCATTGCCTATTGGTTCTCTATCAAGTTTGTTCAAATTATGCCCCTGGGGTCAAAATTGGCCCCGCCCAGGGGGTCACAGTTTTACAAAGAGTTATATAGTGAAAATTTCAAACATCTTCTCTGACACTAATATGGCCAGAGCTTTGATATTTGGTATGGTGACACTTCTAAATAGCCTTTATGTATTTTGTTCAAATGGTTTAGGTCTGTTGCATATCTAGGTCACAGGAGCTAAAAATAGATTTTTTCTATAAAAACTTAAAAAATCTTCTTGTCTGAAACTACAAAGGCCAGAGCTTAGATATTTGGCACATAGCATCATCTACAGGTCCTCTATCAAGTTTGTTCAAATTATACCCCTGAGGTCAACATTTTGCCCCGCCCAGGGGGTCACAGTTTTACATAGAGTTATATAGTGAAATTTTCAAACGTCTCCTCCTCTGAAACTAATATGGCCAGAGTTTTGATATTTGGCATGGTAACACTTCTAGATGTCATTTACCTATTTTGTTCAAATAGTTCCATTCTGTTGCTTATGTAGGTCACAGGAGCTAAACATAGATTGTTTTCAATGGAAGCTTAAAAAAATCTTCTTGTCTAAAACCCTAGTACCCTGATCTTAGATATTTGGCACATAACATCATCTACATGTCCTCTATCAAGATTGTTCAAATTATGCCTCTCGGGTAAAAATTGACCCCCTCCTGGACATAAATCGTTATCTCCCATTTTGTCAGCTATTCTCAGGTGAGCGAAATATGCCCCATGGGGCTCTTGTTTGCTTATAAAGCAGATTGTCTCTTATGAAATAACGAACAATGTAGACACCACAAATTGAGTGTCTCATAAAGATCTACACTGTTTGCTAATGTCTACATTAGTGGACAGGCAATACTGGGTTAACTCAGCATGGCAATAAGATTCTTAACCCATCCCCCCATAAATACGCCTTTAATTTATTACTTCATTGAAAAAAGTAGGTCATCTATTATACAGTTATGAATATGTATCATAAATATTTTCTTTATTCTAGCAGATTATAGCTTAAAGCAGGCTTAAAGTAAAGCAGAATGTGCCTTATGGGGCATTCTGCTTTACTTTTAACCTGCTTTAAGTAGTCACCAATCTTCAAAACTAGAAACAGGCTATGGGGTAATGGGTTAAGTCATTCATGGACAACACATTTATTCAATCTAAATCCCTTACAAAAGGTGTTTATGTGTAAGCCATCACCCCATAGCTTGTATCTAGTTTTGAAAACATGTGACTACTTAAAGGATGTTGAAAGTAAAGCAGAATGCCCATAAAGGCCCATTCTGCTTTACTTTCAGTTTGCTTTAAGCTGCCATTTACTAATATATAGAAAAAAAAAATTTATGGTACATATCTATGACTTTATAAAATTGAACTATTTTCTTCAATTGAGGAATAAATTAAATGTGCTGAAAGGTGCTTCTATAGGAAGGTGTATTTATGGGGTAACTGGTTAACACAAACAATGCGTAATTGTCCATAGACTATTGGGCTGTGAGCCAGCTTTTTACCTCTGAGAAGATAGAGTTGCCTTTCTTCCTATGGCCACTGGCCTCCATTCTGAGGGCATCCAGCTGACACTTCAGGTCCATCTTCTCCATACGAGCCTCCTACATTCAACATGGGAAAACAGTTATCACTAAATACCACATGAATAATGATCAAGCTCCAGGGTTTAAGGTTATAAAGCGTTTGAGCCGAGTCTGAGTGTGTTCTCAAGCATTTGATTGGTCAGATTTGAGCATAGGCTCAAATCTGACCAATCAAATGCTTGAGAACGACTTTAGATTCAACTGAAAAGCTTTATAACCTTGGACACAGATGAGGTGAGTATTTCTGGAAACCAATTTACATAAAGGAATAAATAGCAATTAGCACAATAATAAACTTCTAAATTTCTCTTTGGGAACCATCATCTGATGCTCAAAAACAGCCATTTTAGACTAAGCAATTAGGCCCTGCTGGCTGAAGGGAACGCTCCCCCGCAATAGTTAACATATTATGATAGCCTGGGTGAGACGTAAAAATGAATAAAGCAAGAAAGTGAGTATTTCAAAAACAAGATGTGTCTGTGAAAGACTATGCTCCCTGGTGTGACCACAGCCTCTAAACGACCTTGATCATTATCTGACATGACCCAAAGTGTACTGAGCTCAATGGGCTTCTTCAGTCGATTACACATGCCAAATATGAAGTCTCAAGTTATGGCCAATGTTAATTCAGCCTATTCAACCTCTAAACAACTTTGACCTTTCAAGTGTGTCACTCATGGCCCAAGTTGTACTGAGCTTAAGGGCTTCTAATGGTGATACACATGCCAAATATGCATTTCTTAAGTTATGGCAAAGGTTAAATTTGAGAACAGACAAACTGAAACAGGCAGATCAAAAACAATATTTTCGGAGTAAGTCATGCGGGGCATAAAAATCATAGTCTCCCCTATACCCTATGATGTGTATGCAATAAAACCACTTTATTACAACCACTAAAACGAAGCTAATTGATTGTACAGCTTAAAGCAAAGTGACAGTATAACAGAAAGCTCCTACAGAAGCTCTGTTGTACCTGTAACCTTGCTTTAAGCAGTCACCTGTCTTAAACACCTAATAATTAACACCATTCAATGGTTGTAATAGAGGTTTTACTGTATTTATACTTTTTTCATACAGTGTATACCCAGGTTTGACAGCTCCTAAAGGAGCTGTTGTGATCCTATAGAATCTGATGTGATCTGTCTGACATGAGTCTGCACTCTTTCCTTATTTTGTGAGCAAATATAATTGTTCATTTGATATACATGTATGTTTATAGTTGGTGGAGTGATAAATATCAATAGTCAGCAAGAGAAAAGTCAACATCAATTCAAAAGGCTGAAAATTTTAAAGCATGTAACTGAGAAACTATACTAACTATGCTTAAATATAAGAAGTATAACTCTGATATTACTAGAACAAGAATTGCATGGGTTGTATCCCATTCAACGCAACACAATAAGGTCACCCAACAAATGTTTCATAGAGTATTCTCAACCTAGACAATTATGAACTTTCAAAGGAAGATTTATGTGTTGAATTAAAGGCAGGTGGGATGGTATTGGAGATTTCTGCTTTACTTTCATGCTGCTAAATCATCATGGAATGTCTCTCAAAAAGTAAATATCAACTGAATTTCAACTATGAAGACAATTAAAACAACTTTATTTCAATTTTAACTCTTTGCAGGCTAGCGGTGGATATACCTGCCATAGTGATTACGTCTGCAAACAGATTGGACCCAGATGAGACGCCGCATAACGCCTCGTCTCATCCGGATCCAAACTGTTTGCTATTCTGACACTGAATTTAAAAGAAATTTTGAAAATTCTAAATTTAGAAAGATAGCAGACGACAAATTGTTGCAGACGAGAAAATTACCCAGCATGCAAAGAGTTAACCAGTAGTTTACCTCTATGGCGTTGCTAAGAGAACAAAAGTGGCACTTGACTTCTTCCAGTTCCTCATCTCGAGCCGCTAGTTTACACTTCAATGCCTCCACCTCTAGCTCCTTAGACTGTAACACTGTTCGCTTCTCAATCAGCTGAGACTTCAGACTGGTCTACAAAACAAATACAACAAACAGTAAAACCTTTATATATCAAAATCCCCTAAGGCTTAGCCTAATTTTATCTTTGAAATACAGGTATAATCAACTTATGCGAGCTTCTGAAATCGAATTTCAAGCCAGTTCTAGATATCAAGGTTTGACTGTAATCTTTGTGTGCTCACATCCTCATTGATCCCAGAAAGTCAAGTAAATGCAGTACCGGGTATTTATCCCATTCACCTCTGAAACTTTTAATGGACAATTCCAGTTTCAAATTAGGTTTAGTCCATTTTGACTATTTAGGGTCAATATGTTGCAAAATGACAAACAGTGCAGACTCTGCAGGAGCCGCATGATCAGGGTCTACACTGTTTGCAATAGAACAAGTGTACTCTTCACATGTACATTGTTTGTCAATGACGACTTTTGACGAGTATATTACTTGTTGCTAGGCCCTAAGGGTTAAATGTAATAAACAAGAGCAACAAGAAATTGATCAATCAACATTTGGGAAAAATGTAATTACAGACCATTAGAACAATTGTGAAATTAACAGGGAGGAGATCAAGATAATAAACGTTTGTAGCTTAATGCAGGCTGAAAGTGAAGCAGAATGTGCCTTAAGGTGCATTCTGCTTTACTCTCAACAAGCTTCAAGTGGTCACCTGTCTTCAAAACTAGAAACAGGCTATGGGGTAATGGGTTACAAGGCATAGAGTAGGTTTAAAACCAATGCCCCCCCCCCCCCCCCCCCCCCCCCCCCCCCCTATTAATGAATTAGTCAATGTATTGAAGCTGTTTTGGTCTCCTACCACTTCACACTGAAGATTATTCACTTCCTCCTGGAGATCTCCAAGCTCTTCTGTGGCCATGAATGACCTTGACCCTGACACCTCTGTCTGACTGAGACGTTCCTGGAGCAGGTCTTCAAGTTCTCTGTTCTTATCTTTCAGTTGCTGCTCTGTACAGCCGGCCACATCAAGGTCTGTACGTAACTCCTCCAGCTGTCAAAATAGTTATACAAGTAATAGTCATCAATATAAGATACAGTATTAAACTGTTAGCAACAGAAAGCAATAGATATCAACATAAAATGATAGTTATCAACATTATACAAGAAACATCAACATGAAAACATCTGCATTAAAAACCCTTTCTAGACCTGCCCAGTTAGCTCTGGGCACAGAAGGTTGCAGGTTCGATCCCCAGACACTTCACATTAAACTGGCAAAGTCGTTAAAATATGTGGTAAAAACAAGTTAAAAGTAAAGCAGAAGGTTTGTACCAATTATTAATTTTGTGGTTTTTATTTTCAAGGTGTAGGTAGTGGCATCCTGAAGCACTTCTGTGGATGGATGGATGAGTTGGGTTTTATGGCACTGCGACACAAAAAAGGCCAAATAGCGCTGAAGAATAATGATGGATGATCAGATGAGATGATGATTTCAGGAAGATGATATTGGCTAATCTCATTCATTACAAAGCAATGCATGAATTCAAAACCACAGACCTGTCTTCCTTTTAATTCTTGGTAGAGGGGATATACCAAGGATAATCTCAGTCTTATAAACAGAGACACTTCCCTATGACAATTAAGTCCTAGGACCACGACAAGGAAGGTCTCTGGGACACTACTGTAGAGAAAGCGTTAAATGTTAACATTCATATTCGTGCACTTGTTATTTTGTCGTTAGTATTCACCTGGCGTGTCAGTTTGGCCACCTCCTGTACTTTCTCAGTCTCTAGGGTATCTCTGACTGATTTCTCACCATCTACAACCTGCTGTTTTAGATGTGATATTTCTTCATCGTACCACGCATCCATAGCAGCCTTCTGATCCAACTTAATCTGTAGAGAGTGCTTCTCCTGTTCTGACAGCTGGAAAAAAATCAAAATTGATGTAAACGAAAATTCTGTTGAATTGACATGATACCAAGTGTCAATAAATCTCATGCTATCCCATCAAAAGTGGTTCAAACCTCTGCCAAATAAACGCAGCATTTTACCTGAAACATCAACACTGTGTTTCAGTGGTCATTCAAAAGAAGACCATTGAGCTGTCTGTAAAATTTCAAACTTTTCTCTTGTCATGATTGGTTGGCCCAGTGTCAGTTTATAATATGACTCGGTATTATACCATGTGTCTACTACAAGTTGCTATCATAGTGTGACAGTAACATATGTCTAAACTTTTCAAGTACAATAAAACCTCTCTATTACCACCACTAACTTGTGTTAATTATTAGGCATATACGACAGGTGACTGCTTAAAGCAAGATGACAGTAAATCAGAAAGCTCCTTTAGGAGCTTTCTGTTTTACTGTCACCTTGCTTTAAGCTTTCACCTGCCTTTTATACAATCAATTAGCCTTCGTTTTAGTGGTCGTAATAGAGTGGTTTTACTGTATTTACGGTCTCCATATAACAGAAATACTGTAATTGGACTGAGCCCTACTCCCAAATTACAAGCCTACCTCCAGCTTCCTGTCTGTATTTTTCCTCAGCTCCTCCATTCTATTGTTGAGGTCTTCATTTTGTTCAAGTAAAATGTTCCCTAATTCTCCTGCTTTTCTTATTTTCCCCTGCATATCTTCATTTTCAGCTTTAAGACCTTCGATGATTGCATCTTTGTCCATTTTCTTTTATTTATGGTAAATCTACCAGCTTTCTGAAATAAATTATGATGAAAACATAAATTATTTAAATTTTTCACAAGGTGATAAATTCACAAATTTAAATTCTAATGATAATGCAGTGTTCTGCTGAGAAAATTTAAGGAGGGACCAACTGTCCCTGTAGACAAACGTTTCAGCCGAAACATTTCAGCTTAGGACATGATTGGCAAACTAGGCAGCTACTTTTCCAAAGTAGGACATTTCGAGGAAACAAAATTGGCTGAATAGTCAATATATTTCATCCTTTACCATTTTTTTTTACATATCAAAATATATTCAGTATATAAGTTGACCCTTACAACTATGAAGACTAACATTGAGGACCTTTGCAAACAGTTTGGACTCAGATCAGCCCCACTAGATGTGGGACCTGATCAGGTTTAAATTTTTGTCACTCTTATCAGATCTGTTTTTATAAATATACAGATTCAACTAGATCTAATTTCAGTATTAGCACACTATTTTTTTTTTCACCAAACGATAAGTACTTAGCATTGAAAGAGTTGAGCAGTTTTTGTTTGTTTTGTTTGTTAATGTCCGTTTCTGCCATCTATGTGCTAATAGACGCCCCAGAGAGAAGGGAGCGGATACAGAAAACAAATTTGATCAGACTTTTTCTGCGATGAACAGCATGGTTTTGTACGAGGACACTCCTGTGATACAGCTGTTAGTATGCCTGGATGAGTGGTCAGAAGCTCTAGACAGAGGAGAACCCCTTGACACAGATTTTAAAAAGGCCTTTGACACGGTTCCACACAAGAGACTTTTGAAAAAAAGTTGAAAGCTATGGAATCAGAGGCAACATCAGTGCATGGATAACCGACTTCCTTGAATGCCGATCGAAACGGGTATACATCAACAGCAGCAGGTCTAAGTGCCTTAGTGGTCTGATGTGACAAGTGGCATTCCTCAAGGCAGCGTTGTCAGACCTTTGGTCTTCGTTGTCTTTATAAACTTCCTCCCAGATGAAGTGAGTTGCGTGACGCGTATTTTTGCAGACGACACGAAGATGTATGGAAGATCAGCTACAGATAATGACAGGGCAAGAAGACATTGAGAGGCTGTCAGATTGGTCCGACAAGTGGCATCTCAAGTTTTATATGAGCAAGTGTAGTGTGATGCAACTAGGGTGGAACAACCCCAACCACTCCTACAGCATGAAAGACAATGATGGTCAACAGAAAGACCTGGAAACCACAGAGAAGGAGCAGGACCTTGGCATGTTAATTGATAACAAACTGTCGTTCCATCAACATGTCAACAACGCTGTAGGGAAAGCCAACTGATTGTTAGGAGTCATCAAAAGGACTTTTGTTATTACAAGGAACAGCACGTACAGTCATCAAGAAGTTGTACATAACAATAATGAATTGTTCGTCCAACACTTGAGTATGGCAATGGCTATGTACCTCGGATACAGCAGTATGCAGGCGAAGACCAAGCTTGATAGTTTCTGGAAAATCGAGCACTACCTAAAAAGACCCACGCATGCAATAATGTATTCAAGAAGATTCGAGCGGGAGTCACAGGCCTAGCCTTTTTCATGTAGTAGAGATATCAAGGTAGTGAAGGTACCGGTATCAATTAACATGTAACTACAAAATTTAAAATATTTGATATCAATATTTAGCATGAAGTAGGTTAATATCAATTTATGCAGTAATAATAAATTTTCAAAATTCTTAAATCTTTGTTACATTTGATCATCATTAGCATTTCAAATATCTTATAAATTACTGACACGATTCCAAACAAATTTGAATCTAGATTATATTTCAGGGGTGTAAAATTCTACTCACCCGCTCGCCATGGCGAGTAAGATTTTGTCAGGGCGAGCAGATTTTCTGATAATTTACAACAGAAACTAATGAGCAAAATGTCAATCACCAAGCAGGGCGAGTAACATTATATAAACAATTCTGAAATTTTTACACCCCTGTATCTATGATATTCAGTAACTTGCCTGTTCTATTGTTACCGGTATATAAATATATCACCATTGTTAAACCCAATGCACATGTTTATCATGACAAGTTGTGAAAAACCTAGTGTTGGTGAAATGTCTGTATCTGAACCTAATGTCGTAGAATCCTATAAGCTTTAAACACGATGTCCTTTCATCTATCAAATACAGAGTAATCGCAAAATAATCATCATTACTATTAAATATTACAGGGCTGCCATTTCTCCGGATTTTTCCTAAATCTTCGGATTTTTTTTCTAGTTCATGGTAGCTTAAAGCAGATTGAAAGTAAAGCAGAATGCGCCTAAAGGCGATGGGGAAAAAGGTACGATTCGTAAAATCGCACTTGAAAAATGCAAATTTGGAAATCTTAGGATTTTTTATGTCAACTTATGGCAGCCCTATTATCACGGGGGGCCAACTACATATTACCATCAAACTGTATAGCTACGACAACCTATATGGGTATTATCCTTGCTTCTTGTCATTTCGCCACTTTCTTGTCAATTCGCTTAGAATTCCGTCACGAGCAGGCTACCGAGGATGTCCGAAAACTACAGAGGATATCCGAATACATGGAGAAAGGACAAATGGAGAAGTAACTTATACTCAAATCTGCATTTTCCCGAAAATGGTGTCGTCCGTTACCTGTATGTGCGATAACGCTTAATCGATCGATAATTCAACTGCACCGGTACGCCGATAGCGGGCTATCACGTTTTTTATCGTGTTGAATGGTTACCTACTGCTAGTTTAAGTTACATAAAATCCTTAATTTTCACCCGATTTTCATTATAATGGTCTTAAAAGAAGGCTAAGATATTTATCTTTCACTTGTAAAAATAACAGATTTTATTTTTAAAATTGATCAGTTTTATGGCGAGTTAAAGAGTGGTTTCCAAATGAATTTGTCGATAAAAGGGAGCAAGCACTCGCGCATAAATATATCACGCCCCGTTACAAAACCTTTCATAAAACCCTCAATTTTCGACCGATTTTCAAAGAAATGGTCTTAAAGGAAAGCTTAGATATTTTTCTTTCAGTTGTAAAAATGCAAGTGTTTATTTTCGAAATCGACAAATTTTATGGCGAGTTAAAGAGCGATGGCCAAATGAAATAGTCGATAAACGAGAGCAGGCGATCGCGAAATATATACTACGTCCCGTTTAAAAAACTTTAATTTAATCCATAATTTTCGTCCGATATATATATATATTTTTTAAAAAAGGTCTTGATATAAAGCCGTGACACTTATCTTTCGGTTGTAAAAATACCAGGGTTTTTCTTGAAGCGAAAAAAGTAATGATGACCTACAAAGGTTGCTGGCTAATGAAATGACTAGACCAACTCGCGTAAGAAAAGAATTCCTTCCGTATAAAAACTTAAGCAAACTTCTAAACTTCTAAAAATGTGTTCATGCATTGTTACAATGTTCTACATGGAGGAAATATTTCCTTGGAGGCAAAAAAAAATCCATTTTGTATGTAAAGAGACATTTGAAAGGAGTGCGCGTCAAACGGCCAAAATCCAAAACGGCCAAAGTTGTAACTGTATTATTATGTCGTATGTGATCATTATTATTATTGAAAGGAAAATTAGAATTATTAACATATTACTTCAAAAAAATGAATTTAGGGTTAGTTTTACATCCAGACTAAAATATACATATTATCCGTCCCATTTCTATGATAGAGGTAACAGTTTGCATTATCTTCAGAAATTAATTGCAAACATGATAACATGAGATCTCCGTTTCTTTCTGCTTTACTTATGTCTTATATAACGGAGTAAATTATAAAGCAGCCAATGCCCAAAGCAATCTATTTTAGTAACTGCTAAACTCTTTGCCTGCTGATCGCTAGGTCTATTCATCTGTAAACTACATGTCTGCCATATTACACATCACAAAGGAATGTGACACATTACGTAACCGTACACAGATAGCAGGACATTTATAAGCGTCATAAAACTCTCCCAGCATGAAGTCCATGCTTCTTGAAATGCCGATTATCTATGAAGTGCATGTTAGGGAACTGGACACCAGGGGGTTGCCATTTTAATAAAAAAAAAGATCAATGCTACCCGTGCGTGTAACTTGAACCTGTGTTTTTGACTTCTGTAACCGCATGATGTTTATATATTATACAAATCACAAAAAATAAAGATAATAGAATTGAATTGGAAAAAACAAACAAACAAGAGGGCCATGGCCCTTAATTCGCTCACCTGAGGTCATTGTGCCTTAGCTTAATAGGCAAGACAACATTTTAATATAGCTGTAAATGGAATTATCTTCCAGACAAAAAAAACATGACAAATTGGAATAACTTAAAAAAATATTGTTGGCAGAGTTATGGCCCTTATCCATGACACTTCTTATCAAGCTACATGTATTTCCATATGATTATTTATTGCGCACTCTGCTTTACTTTCAACCTGCTTTAAGTTATCATCTACTAAGATATAGATACTATTTCTTATATCTTACATGTTTATGACTATATAAAGTGGAATTATTTTCTTTAGAGGAGGAATAAATTAAAGGCGTAAAAAGGCATATGTATGGGGTAATGGGTTAACATCAGTAGAACTGGAGTTATCTCAAAGACAAGAAAATATGACACTGGGAAATATCTCAAAATTGACATTGACCTTTGTACGACATGACCCAAGTTATAAAGTTTTTTACCCGAGGGGCATAATTTGAACAATCTTAATAGAGGACCTGTAGATGATGCTATGTTCCAAATATCTAAGATCAGGGTACTAGGGTTCTAGACATGAAGATTTTTTTTAAGTTTCCATTGAAAAAATCTGTTTTTAGCTCCTGTGACCTACATATGCAACAGACTGGAACCATTTGAACAAAATAGATAAAGGACATCTAGAAGTAACACCATGCCGAATATCAAAGCTCTGGCTATATTAGCTTCAGAAAAGAAGACGTTTGAAAACTGTGACCCCCGGGTGGGGCTAATTTTGACCCCAGGGGCATAATTTGTACAAACTTGATAGAGGACCTGTAGATGATATGCAATCGACCAGAACCATTTGAACCTTATTGGTATAGGACATCTAAAAGTGTCACCATGCCAGATATCAAAGCTCTGGCCATATTATTTTCAGAGGAGAAGACGTTGAAAAATTTAACTATATAACTCTATGTAAAACTGTGACCCCCGGGGCGGGGCCAATTTTGACCCCAGGGGCATAGTTTGTACAAACTTGATAGAGGACCTGTAGATGATGCTATGTGACAAATGTCTAAGATCTGGCCCTTGTAGTTTCAGACAAGAAGATTTTTTAAGATTTCCTTATTTTTTCACTTGGTTGCCATGGCAACCAGAGTTCTACATTGTTTTTAATTCTTTGAACAATTTTGAAACAACTTGACCCAAGGAACATGGTTGAAATCTTTTCAGCAATATATGAGGAGATGTCATTTGAAGCAATTGTTAAAGACAACAATGACTGTATAAAGTGAAATTATTTTCTTCTGTGGAAGAATAAATTAAAGACATAAAAAGGAATATGTATGCGTTAATAGGTTAATAAATATCATTTTTTTTTACATTTTCTAAATATAGGAAACTATATGTAAATGAGTGGCAAATTTGGATCCAGATTAGATGCAGCATTATGTGGCATCTGACCTGGATCCATACTGTTTATGGCCAAGAATTAATTGTGGACTGATAGACAGAAAGATAAACAAACAAACAAACAGACATACCAAAAGTAATATGCCTTGAACTAAGTTGTGCTTGAGCACAAAATAGCAGACATCATAATTTCTGCTATGTATCTCAGTGACCTGAGTTCAGAGCTAGCTTTGGGTCAGTTATGCAATAAGAGACCGTCTCAGGGAGAACTGACTATTATCATGCTGAACTGTTGTCTGCTCCAAATGTTTGTATGTGAAATATGTAAAAAATAATAACTTATATTTTCTAAATATAAGAAAATATGTAAATGAGTGGCAAATAGTTTAGATCCAGATTAGATGCTGCATTATGTGGCATCTGACCTGGATCCAAACTGTTTGCAAATATAGGTGATTTAGTATAAGGGTGCTTGAAACCCTGCTTAAACCTTCAGTAAAACAGTATAACCTGAATAAAGCGGCAATGAATCCTGCATAAAGCGGCAATGAAAAAATCCCTATGGTGAATCCCTATGGTCAGTTTTAGTTTTGATATTAACAATTTTGAGAGAGAATCACCAGGAGATACTAAAAAACAAATATCAAAGCTGTGGGCCTAGCAGTTTTTTACAAGAAGATTGTTTAAAGTTTTTCACTTTTTTAAATAAATTACAATAAGTAGTCCACTTGAAAGTTTCATTTTAACAATTTCTGTAGAGAAGCATCCAAGGAACATCATGAGCAGTTTGAATCCGCCCTACAATCCCCGGGTTCAGAGGAGATGTCGTTTGAAGTAAAAGTGAACGGACAGACGGACAGACGTACTACGGACAATGAGCGGTCACAATAGCTCACCTTGAGCCTTCGGCTCAGGTGAGCTAAAAAAAAACCAACATCAATGCACCTGGTTTGGTTGATGACTGGATTAACCCTCTCATTACTGAATACCAGTAACATGATGACTATTGCAATTGCAAACAGTTGTAATCCAGACCAGGCTGCAAACATGTCGGATTCATAGAGTATGTCGCTTGAAATTTAGTTTACCCCTTTTTCGAATTAAGCTCTTTATGACACATTTTACCTTTTCTCCGCATGAGGATCATCAGAGAGAGAGAGACAGACAGACAGACATTCATACAGAAAGATGGAGACAGAAAAGAAGAAGCGAGAGACTGACAGACAGAGATAAGAGAAAAACAGACAGACAGAGAGACAGTCACAAAGAGAAACAGAATCATAAATACAGACAGTGGCAGAGAAATATAGACACACACAACTTTCGTAGGTAAACGAAAAAATACGTTTTTCTCTCGTTTTCAAAACCTCACTAAACTATCAATTTATAAGCTATCGTCTCAAATTTTGTACTACGCGTAAGATAATGGTCTAATAAAACATCTGTATTAAAATTTATAACGATAAGATGACATTAAAAGCATTTCTATTAACACCAAACTTTGTATGTAAATGAAAAAATACGTTTTTCTCTCGTTTTCAAAACCTCACTAAACTAACAATTTATAAGCTATCGCCTCAAATTTTGTACTAGTCGTGAGATCATGGTTTAATAAAACATCTGTATTAAAATTTATAACGAAAAGATAGCATTAAAAGCATTTCTATTAACACCAAACTTTCGTAGGAAAAACGGAAAATACAGTACTGTACGTTTTCTCTCTCATTTTCACAAACTCACTAAACAAACAAATTATAAGCTATCGCCTCAAATTTTGTACTAGTCGTGAGATCATGGTCTAATTAAACATCTGTATTAAAATTTATAACGAAAAGATAACATGAAAAGCATTTCTATTAACACCAAACTTTCGGAAAAACGTTGTTTTCTAGCCGCCAGCGAGCGCCGCTGATTGAACGACACGATAAATCGCGAGCAGGCCGGATACTTCTCCATTTCTCCTTTCTCCATGCCGAATACTAGGACAGTTTCACAAAGGAAGATTTCAAGCGCCGAAAATGCGAAAGAAACAGGTAAAATAACAATAATTCACAAAAAGTTTCAAATCAAAGGACATGTTGGTAATTTTAACTCTATATGCCCGTTGTTACTTTTTATTGTAAAGTTGTAAAAGTTATTATTTACTTTTCAAAAATTAAATATTTCAAAATCATTAAACAACGTTCAAATTTCATGAAACAAACTATAACATACTGACAGAGCCTACATTGACCTAATTATCGAACGACCAATCAGAGGTGGCGAATTGACAAGAAAGCATCCCGGTTATCCAGGAGGGCGTTCAAGTACCGTACCAGCGAACAGAAACGTTAACCTATGCAAACAACCCATATAGTACGACATCTAACGTTCACCAATACTCTTCAATAATAACTCATTGCGCCCCAAAGTTTATTAACTTTTCAAGGGTACGAACGATTTATGTGCGAATCTTAATAACACAAGCAAAAGTGCACTAATCAACTGAAATGCATCAATTTTACTGCATATAGAAATAAGATTTAGCTGCTCAGATGTAAGCTGCTTTATTTGATACATTAAGTATCGGAAAATGTTGGTTTATTGATGAGAAATTAAGTCGGGACTGTTCGCCGGTTGTATTAAATTCATTTGGTAGCCATTTTGTTTTCCTTGTTGGGGATGGCAAACTACCTCTGAGGCCGTTCGTGTCGTTCGCAATCGGTAACACCCTAACGGTTGTTAAAGGTGAATTGTTACAGTTTTCCGATGCAATCGATTGCATCGATACGGTACTTGAACGCGCTACAGAGCAATGACCTCGTTAGAAAACGGTACAGTTATTTACATTTGTATTGATTTCACAAGTTTTATTTGTATATATTCGTGTTATTGAAGGTTCAGTTCAGAATTAGATCCGTGAACACATCAGAAAGCGCATGTGAGAAAAATATAGCTAAGGGTGGCGAAAACACAGGTAAACGGGCTATAAGAGATTTGTATAGCTACGAAGTCAGTGTATATAGTGAGAAATGTTTGTCTACGACAACAAAATTGCCTTCGTAGCAATACAAATTTGTTATAATACCCATATAGGTTGTGGTAGAGAAACATTTCATCGTAATACCTAGTTGGCCACCCCCCGTGATTATGGCAGCTCTTTTTTTGTTAGTAGGATCAAGCAACCTAATACCGGTGTATATGTTACACCGGTGTAATCCGAAAAATCCAAATAGCAATGACGTCACTTCATTTACATACCGGAAATTTACATAGAGAACAGTAAAACTCCCGCGTCAACAGCCAAATCCATCAAAAGTGTCTATTATGAGCTTTTTTATGTAAATGTACACTTTTCTCGATAAAAGTTCACATTTGCAAAGAAATTCCAACACGTTTCTAACATTTTCAAGTGTCCATTTTGTTTTTATGCCAGAAATTCTCTGTATACAAGTTCTGTCTGCTGCTGCGCATCTTACGAAACTGTTTCCGGTCATTGACTAAAATCGCAACATCTTGGACATTATTTTACATGAAGACATTTTTCTATAGGAATTTTCGGCTGATGCACCGGTAATACAGAAGAAATGATGTTTACCCTTTGGTGTGTATCGGCTGAAATTAGGTAAAAGAACAGAAAACTTATGGAATTTCTTGCTGTTTTGACGTTTGCATTTCATAAATAAAACGTCCAGCAACTGAAAATAATCAGGGAAGCAAGTATAAAAGGTCTTTGTAATTATTTAAGTTTTCGATTACACTAAGACCACCGGTACCGCCATTGACCCGTTTACCGTGGACATCCTATTACCGGTGACTTCCGAGTACTCCGCTACGCGCATGTGTAAAATCGTAACTTCCGTTTATCTTTCGGCTGCTGCTCAAGACTAATGTGTATAAAGCAAAAAAAACTTTCCTAAAGGGAAAGTGTGCATTTTTTTATTAATTACGCAAGATAAATCATTTTCTCCCCATATAAAACCATTTAACCTATTTGTATAATGTGACATATTCCATTGCCCCCACTGTGAAAAAATGTGACGGAAAATATTACAACTTTTCAGTTAAAAATTATGTTAACAGATAGCCTTTCTTAATAATGTTTGATAGAAGTTCAAGCCGATACCTGAAAATTATTCCGGATGTCATTTTACCTGATCACCGATAATAGGACGAGTAACCAAAACAAACATGGCGGCGCACTCGCTACAGTTGACTATGATTATTTATGTCAAATTATGGGTGTATTTATATATTAAAGCTGAAAATCATAAAGAAATGTTTACTTTATATGTTTAATATATTTTTTAGTTAAAAACCTTATTAATTGATGAGAAATAGTCAGACGAATCCTTAGATCACCGTTAATTGGGTGAACCAGGATAATAGTAGGAGACAGAAGCATAAATGTCTAAATGAGTAATCAATACTTTAAAGTAATCAACAAATTGCATGATTTATGTTTAAACCTGATTACTTTTCATGATTACCCCGTGTCTGATTTGTAGAGGTAGAAATATTAAATTGTATAAACAAATATTTTGACAAATTATGAATAGGGCGAATTTATTACAGGACGAAACCTCAATTTTGTGTTTATAATAATTTGAAATGTAATGTGACAAGTTCTGAACATCTACTACAGTCCTCTACAAGAAGTGAATAATGAAGACCGTCTTTTTGGGGATCAAATTGGGTACTATATATTGATAAAATCGATAATCGCTAAGAGGTTACTCAGAACCCACAAAATTGACTTACAAGTTTATTTTGATTTTCGCGCCCGCATCACGGGAGGTAACTATTGGAAATGGGAATAGGGCTAATTCACGGGCAATACGAATTTGACCACGTGCGGGACAAAGTTCAATCGTTCCTTGTTCTTCAACTTCTTCAATCCGCATCAAGCTAAAACCCTAGAGGGCGTTCACAGCGAGTTCTGTTGCGATGGTGTGGCTTAAAATACTTTATATACACGGTAGTAGAGAAAAGTGGCAATAGTGGCGTGGCGGCGTGGCTTCCTAGATACTGTCCAGTGATTTTCCACATCTGGACACACACATTTACACATTTAAAGTTCACTCTACTCCGTTAAAATATCAAAGTAACATGTATGTACACTGTACAATGTCCCACTTCCTACGGATTCTGTTGTGGCATATAGACAAGCTGGACACTGGCTTTGAAAGCATCCAGGCTTGTAGATGAAACACAGTTCACTGAGAGATAATTCCAAACTAGAACAGTTCTTGGGAAAAACGAATAAGTATAAGCATTGACTCTCGTTGTAATAGGGATGAATTTAAAGCTATGACTCCCTCTTGTTGATTTCACAGTTGCGTAAGTAGGAAAATAGCAAGTAGGTACTGCAATGTACTGGTTTATAACTTTATATATAAGTGTAGCATCCGCCCACAATCTGCGCTGTTCCAATGATGGCCAGTGTAGTTTGTTAATCAATTCTGTAACACTTGTAGGGTTGTGGGGGTTATGTGGTGTGTTAAGTGTCCAACGTGCAGCGTTATTCTGTACTCGTTCAATCTGCTTGATCTGCGTTGTCTGATATAGATTCCATATGGGTGAAGCATATTCTAGTTTGGGCCTAACTAAACATATGTAGGCATTTTCTTTCACTTTTGCTGGGCAGTGTCGCAAATTACGTTTTATAAATCCAAGTGTACTAGAAGCCTTTTTAATGATATTGTCAATATGTAAATTAAACTTCAAATTATCACTGAGTTCAACACCAAGATATGGGTGGTGGTGTACAATGTCAAGTGTTTCACCTTTCATATTATATTTATAAGAGCTCTTATCAGAGGACGAAGAAAACTGCATTATGGCACACTTTTTAACATTAAAATCCATTTGCCAGTCAATACTCCAGTGTTCCAGTTTTGAAAGATCTTCTTGTAGAAGAGGGTGATCAGATTCACTATTTATTGTTCTATATAATACACAATCGTCTGCGAAGAGTCTAATCTTTGATGAAATATTGTCCGCTATGTCATTTATATAGAGGAGAAATAACGTTGGTCCGAGGACTGTCCCTTGAGGGACTCCAGAGGTGACCTTTGAAGTATCAGATGAGGAGCCGTCGACTACTACTCGTTGTACTACTGATTTTTGTGCGAGCGACGACTTTGTGATAGGTGGAACCATCTTCCAGCACAAACGAATTCACAAGGCAACATGGATTTCACCCGACATGGTCACAGAGAATCAGATAGATCCTGTCGCTATATCGAGGAGATGGAGAAGATCACTGCTAGATGTGAAGGTTTGTAGAGGAGCTGACGTCGGGTCTGATCACCACATGGTCATGGCCAAGCAAAAGTGAGGATTTCACGAGTGAAGAAACCAGACCTCCAGACATCGACGTTATGATACCTCCAAGCTTACTTCACGGGAGATGTGCCAAGACTTTGCAGTTTCTGTCTCGAACAGGTTTCAGGCCCATATGGAACAAGAATCGATAGAAGAGAAATGGAGCATAGCTAAGGAAGCACTGAAGACCACCTGCGAAGAAACTCTCGGGTACAAAACTAGACAGTACAAGGACTGGTTGTCAGAAGATTCTGTTAGGCTGATAGAAGAAAAGAGAGCAACCAAACACCGACTCCTACAGGCCAAGACCAGGGCACAGAAGCTAACCGTGCAGACAGAGTACAGGACTAAACAGAGGGAGGTTAAGAGAAGCACACAGAAGGACAAGAGAGACATGGTTGACCAGCTAGCCACAGAGGCCCAGCGAGCAGCAGACATAGGAGACGTGAAGACCTTGTATAACATAAGCAGGAAACTAGCTGGGAAGAAAGGCGCTGCAGACAAGCCTGTCAAGTCCAAGGATGATTGGACACTGACGAAACCAGACGAGCAACTGGATAGGTGGAGGGAGCACTTCAGTGAACTCCTCAGCGGCACACCAGTTGATACTCCCCCGACATACCAGAAGGACAGGGGCTGGACATCGATATAGGACCTATCACCAAGGACGAGATCATGGACGCAGTGGGGATGCTCAAGAATGGCAAAACACCAGGCCTCGATGGGATCCCACCAGAAGCCCTAAAGGCAGATCGTGAAACTACAGCCGATCTACTGATAGGACTACTACAGGACATTTGGGAGAAAGAAGAAGTTCCATCCGAATGGAGGACAGGTCTGATCGTCAAACTACCGAAGAAAGGAGATCTAGGGGACTGTCAGAATTTGAGGGGCATCCAGTTGTTATCGTTGCCAAGCAAAGTTCTGACGAGGATAATTCTGAAACGAATCAAGTGCGCCATCGACAAAGTCATGAGGGACGAGCAGGCAGGGTTCCGCCAAGGAAGATCGTGTACAGACCAGATTGCAACGCTAAGGATCATCGTTGAACAGTCACTGGAATGGCAAGCACCGTTGTACATAAACTTCATCGACTCTATCGATCGAGCAACAATATGGAAGATTATGAAGCACTACGGTGTCCCAGAGAAAGTCATCAACATTAACCGTAGCCTCTACCAAGACACAATCTGCCATGTGATCCACAACACGGACCTTTCCACTCCCTTCACTGTCTCAACAGGTGTACGTCAGGGTTGTCTGTTGTCTCCGCTGATCTTCTCGCTCGTGGTCGATTGGATCATGAAGACTGTTACCAGAGAACCAAGAAGACTACCATGGACCTTTACAAAGAGATTGAAAGATCTGGTCTTCGCAGATGACATCGCTCTCCTGTCCCACACCCACCAACACATACAGGAAAAGACACAGAGTCTAGACCTCACAGCCAAGCAAACAGGACTCCACATCAACGCCAAGAAAACGAAAAGCATGATAACCAATCAGAGAAATGAAGCTCAGCTTACGCTGGATAATCAGCCGATTGACGAAGTGGGGAGTTTCACTTATCTTGGGAGTGTGCTGAACAAGACAGGAGGATCAGATGAAGATGTAAGGATCAGGATTGGGAAAGCAACAGGTGCCTTTATAGCTTTATCCAACATCTGGAAAAGCACAGATATACGACTGAAGACCAAAATCAAGCTCTTCAATTCCAACGTGAAGTCTATCCTACTCTACGGGTCTGAGACATGGAAGCACTCAAAGAGCATAGACCACAAGCTCCAAGTCTTCATCAACAATTGCCTTCGTCGAATCTTGAAAATAAGGTGGCCGGAAAGGATTTCGAATGTCAAGCTCTGGAGAAAGACGAGACAGAAGCCAGTGATGTTAACCATCAAAGTGAGAAAGTGGCGATGGATTGGGCACATTATCCGAAGGGAGGACTCGAACATCACACGCCAAGCTCTCGACTGGAATCCCCAAGGCAACAGAAAGCGAGGTCGACCACTGCTGACCTGGAGAAGATCTCTGGATGCTGAGCTGCGGTCTGTTAGGCTGTCGTGGGGCGAGGCAAAGCGGAGAGCGCAAGATAGAGACGACTGGCGGACAGTAGTGACGGCCCTATGCCCTCCCATGGGCGGAGAGGACTAAGTTAGTAAGTAGGTCAAAGTCGCTCACTGGACATGTCTCCCAATTAACATGTGTAGGATATTCTAAGACAGAGCCGATAAAAAGAACCCTCAATGCTCATGCGACGGTTCTGCAGGAGGAATGGAGGCTGATCCCTCAGCATAATATGGCCATAACTTCTTTAATTGTTCATCTACAATCTTCATTTTTGTTGGTATGCATGTTCATTGTGATGTGTCCTATCCAGACATATGGAAACATTAAACCAAATGAAATTGACCTTGACCTTACACCTAATCTTACTGTAAATTTTCACTGATTTTCAAAACAACAGACGAGCGATGACACTTGCATGCATGCTCTTGTTTGAATATTTTCATCTTTCATGCGTGACAAATGATGCTATTGGGAGAAGAGACATGCGTTAATGCCATTATACATTCAAAAGAACTGAATTTCATTTTATAAAAAATGTGTTTTGCATAACAAGAGGGATTACTCTGTAAACACTAATTGTGTGAAAAATGACTTTGACCCTAAGGTTACTTCAAACAGTGCTACAGCAAGGATATAAGTGATATCAAACTAAAGGAACCATTTTTTTCAAGCAATGAAATGTAACTTATCAAATAAAAAAAAATGATAATGTTTAGTTTGGGTGTACTTTTGTGCGATGATTTTCTGAAAATTCCTTAACTTTTTTTGTTGAGTATATAAGGGCAGGTAACTCCTTATCAAAATAATACTGACAGTGTCTCTCTATATGATGTTCTTTTCGTGGCATGAATGACGAAGAAAATCTATAAGGACAGTTAACTCCTTATCAAAAAATACTGTCACTTTATGTCATATTCTGTCGCTTTATATGATATTCTGCGTCGATGCTCCAGAGGAGCCCTGCATTTAATGCCGGTAGAAGAAGAAGATTCTTTTTGCTATGTCAACATCGCATACTTTTTTAAGGGCAGATAACTCCTGATCAGTTTTAAGCATTTTCTGTCAAGTAAACGTTCTTCTTTCTTTTTTGTAATGATATAAACAATGTGACGTCGTTTCCCGCGTTACGTGCACGATGGCGCTTAATTGGTATATACAACATATTTTAAAAAATACGAACAAGACGATTTAAAAGCCAGGGTTGATAAGCTCGGTGTAATAAAATAAATATTACAAACAACGTATACCTATCAAAACTAAATATATTTACATTGCACACCATCGAGGTATGCAAGCCTTTTGAAGGCTCTAGATACTGGCAGAATTTCAACTTTGTTTAGAAACTAAACTCTTTATTGCTGGTTCAAGGACTATGGTGTAACTAATCTTTAGAATCGTTTCCTTATCTATAGGGTTTAGTTCAGACATGAAGGAGAGACTGTTAGGGAAACTTAAGTTTACTCCCTCTTAAACTGTTTTAGCTCGCCGAACAAATGTCCAGGATGTTGTCAATCGGTAGTTGGCGTCGGCATTCCCATTGCCGTTGCCATTAGCAGTTTCAAGAAAGTGTTCACTACTTTCATGCTCTTACCCATACATATTTCATACTTGCATCACACATGCATTCGGTCAAGACTTTTCCGACCATTTGACATTTTGGTCATTTTGACCGTTGTGACATTGACCTCAGCCACTGCGTTTAAGTTTCGAAATGTGTCATTAACTTAGGAGAAAAGCATACATCTCTTATGTCACTAGAGGTATTGCTTCCATATTTGGTATGCATTTGTATACAAGACTTTTCAATTCACGCACATTTTTTATTGAACTTAGAGCCCGTTAAGGTTTCGAAATCTGCGTTAAGGTTTCGAAAATTGATTACGACTCGTACGTCCTTCGAGGTATTGCATGTATATATATGGATACGACATTTCCATGCATAGAAACATAACTGGCCTTTAAGATATCTCCTGACGACCTTTTTGTCATAACACCTAACCGGCTACCAAAGCATGCCGCCACGTGCAAGTTTTGTCCTTTACTGCTATCTTGTCTAGTGATATAGATCTACTCACCCAAGCGTTTCATGTGAGGCCCGTACCTTAAATTTGTTAGTTAGGTTAGTAAAACCCATTGAAAAAAACCTTGAGTGTGAGTATGTGAGGGCCTCTCTAGAAAACCTGAATTTTGTTACCTGTAATTTCACACCAACTGAGATTGGTATACCCGGTGAAAGCTTGTGATTCATGCTTTGACAGTTAAATTCTCACACTATCGAGACAATGTGGGGGGAGTCCCTCAATGGACTGAGGAAAAGTCTTTAAACTTAGGATTCGCGTTAAGGTTTGGGAATTCGAAAAATACTTGTAACTCATATACCCCTTGCCATGCTGCTTTCATATTTGATATGTATGCATGTGTATTCGAAGTGTTTTCAGTTCCTTTAACCTTTAATTTTGTGCCAACTTTGTCAATAAAAATGGCATTGGGTAGATCACAGGTTTCTGTCGTGTGCTACCCCCCTACCCGCTCATTTGCAGAAAGATATTGGTCAAAATTATCCCAAACATGTCAAAATGTTGTCAAAATACCATAAAACAACATTTAAAAGTGAAGTGAAAAAAAATAATTATATAACATTGACGAAAAAATGTTTGTAGACCTGTGGGGTAGATAGTAAAATCAAGACCACAAAAACACAGGTGATTGAGTCATCAATTATCAAATACACTATTACAAAGACAGTATCATATGTGACTACATGTATATAGATGAGGTCATAACATTTGCCAGTGGTATTCGTAATCAACTTGGAACGTTTGCAGTATATCAGTCTCGGTATGTTATGCTCAAACGACCTCGTGAATGCCTTAGTAACTTCTGAATTGACTCTGTGTGACAGTTGTTTGTTGTTCACAAACATATGGCAATGGTTCATCACAACAACAACCTGAATTCCATCATTCGAGCTCGCTTATGTCGAATATATCTGTATTTCAAAGTCAAAATGTAGTACGGTCACGTTATAGCTTTAAAATACAGGTAAGTTCGACTTAAAGAGACTGGAAATCGGTTTGGCCTAAAAACTTTTTTTTTTATAGATGTTAGGCGCCTATTCAAACACATATACGTAAGTTTAGAAAAAGGTTTTGTGATAACAAAAAAATGTAATTGTATATATTGCAAAGAAAAAATAAGCTCGGTCGCGGTCGAATCGTGTGGGGAGGTCGAAACCACAGGTTTTCGGCGCGTAAGCTATGACCCCCCCCCCCCCCCCCCCCCCTCAAAATGAGTCAAAATACATCCATATGTTCAACAAACATCCTTAACAAATGTTTCAAGAAGTTTCAAGAAGTTTAAAAAAAAAAAATTTTTTTCGTATCATGTATGTATACTATTTTACTTATAAATTAGCAAAAAAATTTTTTTTTTTAAATTTCACGAAACTTCAGGAAATGTTCTTTTATGATGATTATTGAATGTATGGATAGATTTTAGGGTATTTTATCCACGTTTGGTGGTGGTGGAAGGGGATGGGGGGGGGGGGGGGGGGGGTTATAGCAGCTAGGGGTAGTGTCATAGCCAACGGGCCGAATGCCTATGGTCGAAACAAGATATGCACTAAAAGTGTGCCCATGCTTTTGCCGCCTTGACCACAGAGGCATTCCAATAGGATGGTCTATTTGATCCTAATTGAGTTAGATATTGCGAAGAAAAACAAAGATCTACTTCGCCTTAAGTCGGAATAGAGGAGGTGTTCTTGACGCCATATGCACCATTTTGCCACAAAAATTAATTTTGAGTATTTTCTTTTTTTCTGCAAACAAACCATTTTGTTTCCAGTCTCTTTACGCGAATTCGAATTATTTCATTCAAAACACAATAACTCTTATCCCAATGAACACATCTAAAGTACATGTAAAACCTCTCTATTACGACCACTAAAATGAAGGTTAAATGCATGTATAAACAACAGGTGATAGCTTAAAACAAGGTGAAAGTAAAACAGAAAGCTCCTGAAGGAGCTTTCTGTTTGACTGTCACATTCCTTTTAGCAATCACCTGCCTTAAACACCCAATAATTAACAAAATGTAGTGGCCGTTATAGAGAGGTTTCATTGTAGTTTGAGTTTATAGAGTTTGCTTGCAACGAGCTATATCCCCCTGCTCATCCGCCGCCAATCATGGTGTGTTTCAAAAGTACCAATTATGCTTTCAAGCATAGCCGAATTGTTTCTTAGAACCACTAAAGAACGTGGAGTTCTCCATTGAACTGTAATCAAGAATCCATTGGTGATATAAAGTATACACTTATCAATAACTGCATGTATAATGGGTGTCAATACAATTGCACATGTAGAACAACTATTGCACATTTAGTATTGATTAAGGTTATAAGATTATGGTGTTAAATAATAATGGATATCAATGGATATGCATATGCTTATGGATAACATTCAAAACAAAACGTGTGAGTTTAATATGATAAGATTAACGCATTCAATCCGAGCGACGAGTATACACGTCATTAATAAGCAGTTTACCTGTAAGAGTACACTTGTCCAATGCAAACAGTGCAGACCGTGATCAGAGCCCTCTGATCAGGGTCGGCATTGTTGGTCCTTTTGCAGTATACATGTCATGTATTGTTAAAGCGACTCGCAACCAGATGGTGCATTTGCAAAAATAAAAGAAAATACAAATATAACCAAAAGGGTAGCATGATCGTGCATCTGGCATTGGCAAAATATGACCAGTCTAAAAACACCCTATAGAAATGTCTTCAAATCTTATTTTTTTAGATATTTTCCGTCATTTTATCCATAGCGTCGAAAGACGCTATAGAAATTGACCACGGGGTAAGACATAAACCCGAGCCGAATTATGTAATTGTATGTACTCTCCATCGCTTCACACTGAAATACGTTAAATCGATCCCAGATATATGAATAGTTCCGTGGCCCAGTGGGTCAAGTGGTTCCCTCATATTTACTTATGTCCGCCCATGCCGGGTCCCGGGTTCGATTCCCACCAGAGCTCAATATATTTTTTTTTTAAATAGAATTTCTTATCCTCAACTTATTCTTACCCGTTTATATAAGCGTTTGTCACATATTTACAAATTACTATTTTAATGCTATATCTGGTTGCGAGTCTCTTTCAAATCAACCCTAAATGGTAAAAAATGGACCAGTCTTAATTTGAAATTGGAAATATCCATTTAAAGTTTCTGGAGTGAAAGTGTTAACTAAAGTTATTTCACTGCAATCTGTCTAAAGCATGCACTGCCAGAATATTGTGTTCTGGCAATATCGTCTGCTTTTATTTACAACACAATTATGCATTACACTACAACATAACACATTTATTTCCTACTTCATAAGAGATTTTATGTTCAGTATTAATAGTCCAATGTTGTGAACTACGATTAAACAAAATATAAGCAAAATCTACATATAATTTATTATGATTGATTTGTTTTGAGTTTTGACTATTATGGTTATGACAATAGTAAGCAAGAGCATTCATACGTCGTGTTTTTGCTGCGTTCATAAATATGTTGATATTCATACAGCACTAATTCCAACGAGAATTGGGATATTCAGGATCAATAAAAATTAAAAAAAAAAGTCATGTCAACCAATTGGCTTTTTATAAATCGAACTACATGTTGTAATTTGAAAGATAATTTAGACATGATAAAGGATGCATCAGACGTTGTCAAACATGTCCAGTAATTTAACTATGTCTGATAGACACTTCCCACAAGTCCTATTGCATAATGCAGTCATGAATTATGCCATGTCAGGGTGTTTATCAACCAGAGGTCAAATACAATGGTATTCGTGACTGAACATTACTTAGTTTAAAGTATATTTAATCGACCATTACTTATCCAGGGCCCCAGATAAGAGGGAGAAAACTGAACAAATTCAACATTTTCTCACTCATTTCAGCACCAAATCCTATGGTGTAACACCATAGGGTTCAATGTAGAAATAAAGATTTTAGTTTTTGAAATACCCCCTTTATCTGGAGTTCTGCTTATCTAGTTACTTGATCTATGTCTCGTAGAGATTTCATTTTCTGGCATGTAATATAACCAGTGCAATCACTATTCTGCACTAAAGCTTCACTAGGGGGCGCATGTACCCCAAACATGAAATCTCTACAACAGAACAGAACATATCCTTTATTCACCCAGGTAACTGTAATACAACATGAGGCTTTCTGGAATAACATTATACATCATATCTAAATCAATTATGGTCCTGAAACAATTAAGTCTGCACATAATGAAATGGGAAATGCTCTTAATATATTGAGAAACGCACTTAACATAATGGAGGATGCACGTGATAGTAAACGTACAGGTATGATGAGGCAGCAAAGGCGTTCCATAGTCATGCACTAAATTCATTATATTGACCTCTTAGTAACAATAACCATGACCTGTTCTTAATGTTATAAAGCGTTTGAATTGAGTCTGAGATCGTTATCAAACATTTGATTGGCCAGGTGTGAGCTTCAAATGATTGAGAACGAACTCAGACTCAACTGGCAAAATTCGATAGTAGCAAAAGATGTCAGAGATAAAAAAAAATGTTTGAGGAAAATACCAGAGCTAAACCGAAAATACCGGAGGGAAAATGCTAGGTTCATATATAAAATATGAAATATTACATAGTTTGATATGATTTATTAAGCTATTAGGACGTATTAAGCAACACGGTGTTTTTAATGAGATAGTAGAAATGGTTTAATTTCAGACGGATTTACAAGGGTGATTTATTTATTTAAGAATAATATTTACCATCAGAAGTTAGTGCATAGGCAGCATAGCTATGTTCAATATAAAACATATTTGTATAAATATACTGTATAATTTAAACTGTTAACGCATTCAGCCCCAGCAACGAGTACACTCGTCATTTACCAACAAAGTACCTGTGGAGAGAATGTTTGTCCTATGCAAACAGTGTATACCTTGACCAGGGATCTTAACGGAGCCCTTTAATGGGATCCGCACTGTTTGTCGTTCTATGATATTTTGTTTTAAAATTAATCCTAACTAAATAGTCGAATATGCCATGAACTTAATTGGAAACTAGAATTGTTCATTTGATGTTTCAGGGTTGAATGAGATAATCATGGTGAAAATTAACTAAGATTCAAACAAGAATTGACAAATGCCCCGATATGTTTTGTGACTGCAATGTATTCATTTTGGCTGTAAAATAAAATTATACAGCAGGTAATGGATATAAAAATTATGATGATGTACTATTTACAAGTCAATAAAATATATGTTCTGTTCTGTTCTGTTATGTTATAAATATATAATGACGTCATCTTCATGTCATGATAACGTCGTCGTCATAACGACGATTGTCGTTACAAAGAAACAAGCTTTTTTCTAGCTTATTCAAATGCATCATCACCAAAGCATCATGACGTCATGCATCTTCTTGTCATGGTGACGTCGTCGTCATAAGTTAACGACGTTTGTTATATTGGCCTATTTTCTAAATTTAGAAATGATCACATGATCACAGAGCCATGGATAGTTAGGACGACTTATCTCCCTTCCCATTCACTTGAAATAATATATTTCTCTCTAATAGGCTATATATAAGGATCAAATAGATCTATTCTATTATAAACAAGAGTGTCAAAAGTGTCCAAATATTTTATTTTTTTTCAAAATCTCATATAAACTGGTAATTATGGAAAGAATAAAGTTGCTTAGCTATATAAAAGTGACAACCTTTTTCCTATGGAGGACTAGATCTATTTTCTAAATTTAGAAATGATCACATGGATAGTTAGGACGACTTATCTCCCTTCCCATTCACTTGAAATAATATATTTCTCTCTAATAGGCTATATAAGGATCAAATAGATCTATTCTATTCTAAACAAGAGTGTCAAAAGTTTCAAAATATTTATTTTTTTCAAAATCTCATATAAATTGGTAGATCTAATTATGGAAAGAATAAAGTTGCTATATAAAAGTGACAACCTTTTTCATATGGAGGACTAGATCTAAATTTAGAAATGATCACATGATCACAGAGTTATGGCCAATGTTTATTTAACCGTTTAGGGGATGGGTCGAATCTAATGTTGTGAGAACTTATGACCCGATCCCATTTCCTTATGTTTATGGAAATAAAATATGTTTAAACTATTTGACCTCTAAATGACCTTGAACTTTGTTAAATTCCAAAGTTATGGCCAATATTAAATTCACTCGATTTTATCTCTAAATGACCTTGCCCTATGTCGGACATGACCCAAGTTGCACTGAGCTCAAGAGCTTCTTGAGTATACATTCCAAATTTAAGGTCTCTATCCTTTGCAGTTGCAAAGTTATGGCCCACGTTAAATTTATGTACAGACAAACAGACAGACATACCAAAAACAATATGCCCCGACTAAGTCGTGCGGTGCAAAAAAATAAAAGGTTGTCTGGAGATCAAGATCAGACATACCCTAAGAAATGCGATGTCTGGTCTCAATATGGACTACATGTATTTGATAGATGTTTCTCTCCCACTAGTTTTTTAGCTCACCTGAGCCAAAGGCTCAAGGTGAGCTATTGGGATGGCCCTGTGTCCGGCGTCCGTCGTCGTCCGTCGTCCGTCGTGCGTCGTCCGTCGTCGTTAACAATTGCTTCAAATGACATCTCCTCCTATACCGCTAGACAGAATTCAACCAAACTTTACAGAAATGTTGCTTGGATCAAGCTCTTTCAAATTTGTTCAAAGAATTAAAAACAATGCAGAACTCTGGTTGCCATGGCAACCAAAGTGAAAAAATAAGGAAATCTTTAAATATCTTCTTCTCAAAAACTGCAAGGGCCAGAGCTTAGATATTTAACACACAGCATCATCTACAGGTCCTCTATCAAGTTTGTTCAAATTATGTCCCTGGGGTCAAAATTGGCCCCGCCCCGGGGGTCACAGTTTTACATAGAGTTATATAGTGAAATTTTCAAACGTCTTCTTCTCTGAAACTAATATGGCTAGAGCATTGATACTCGGCATGGTGACACTTCTAGATGTCCTCTACATATTTTGATCAAATGGTTCCGGTCGGTTGCATAAGTAGGTCACAGGAGCTAAAAATAGATTTTTTCAATGAAAACTTAAAAAATCTTCTTGTCTGAAACTACAAGGGCCAGAGCTTAGATATTTTGCATATAGCATCATCTACAAGTCTTCTATCAAGTTTGTTCAAATTATGTCCCTGGGGTCAAAATTGGCCCGCCCCGGGGGTCAATGTTTTACATAGAGATATATAGTGAAATTTTCAAACGTCTTCTTCTCTGAAACTAATATGGCCAGAGCTTTGATATTCATCATGGTGACACTTCTAGATGTCCTTTACATATTTTGTTCAAATGGTTCCGGTCGGTTGCATAAGTAGGTCACAGGAGCTAAAAATAGATTTTTTCAATGAAAACTTAAAAACAATCTTCTTGTCTAAAACCCTAGTATCCTGATCTTAGATATTTGGCAAAGAGCATCATATACAGGTCCTCTATCAAGATTGTTCAAATTATGCCCATCAGATAAAAAATGACCCCATCCTGGACATAAGTCATTATCTCCATTTTGTCAGTGATTCTCAGGTGAGCGAAATATGCCCCATGGGGCTCTTGTATAGTGCTTAATGCCACTTGAATGTAAGCAGTGTAGATCCAGACCTTGGCAGTTGGTCGGAACCTGTACTGTTTGCATGACGACACAAAGCAGAAAATCGATTACAGGTCAAAAAAGAAATAGGTGTCAAGTTTCACTCTTTTAAAGGAGGGACTTCACACCTTTACTGTCATAGAATTGTCCGTTTTTAACTTGCTGACCGCCTTTTGTGCAATTAAAGACATGACTGTTAAAACACATATATAAGTGTCATTTTTTAACAGTCTGGATCATGACCGATTTCTAATCATATGACAGTATTCGCGCTATATCTGCACCCAGTTTCGATGTAATTTTATTCACTCAAATCAAGGTTGCGTTCAATATTAAGCATATTAAGATGATCCATGAACAAATAACATTTAGTTCCTTTCTTTATACGCCAACCTCTAAATTTGGTCGTATATCGGCGCGGCCCTGTCCGTCCGTCCGTCTGTTCGTCCGTCAACACTTTGTTTGTCCGTAGTTTTTTCCGGAAAACTATTCGAATGATATTAATGAAACTTCCCACAAATGTTAAATGCATCAAGATCTGAAGCTTAGGCCAGTCTGAGGTTTATTCGATTTGTCGTTACAGAGTAATCTGTCTTTGATGTACTCATATATGCTTAAAAAGCTTGTCCGGAGTTTTCTTTGAAAAATATTCGAAGGATATTAATGAATCTTTGGCACTCAAGTGGTTCAACCCATTGCCCTATAGTATGTTTCTAGATTTGAAGACCATTTATAGCAAATTGAAGGTAACTTAGCAGAATGCTTTACGTTCTGCCAGCTTTATGCCACGATATGCGCGGATATAGAAAATATTTCTTATTCGTTAACTGTATTTTCTTTATTGGAGGAATAAATTACATGCACAAAAATGCGTATTTATGGAGTAGATCTACATCTAATTGGTTAATTTAAATCGACTTTAATTGACAACAACTTGAGTGATCGAAACGTTTGAAATGTTTTGATCATTTCAAAATAGTGAAATGACGTTTTGTTAAATTTATTTCTTTTTTCAAATGGAAACAACTTAAGCTAGGTGCCATACTAAAATGAAGTGCAAACTGCTTACAAATGAAAGGGGAAAAGCCATATATACGCTGGAATATTAATACAGATCAAGTCGTATTGCTGAGTAATTTATTTTGTTTTTTTTGTATGAAAAAAAGGAAAAATCTTACAACTGTCTGGTTTAATTTAACTTTGAAATAATAGAGGAGTGTTATATTGGAGGAGTGTTTACTGTTATATCATTTAACACACAGGGGACCGTCACAATAGAAGTCTGAACCCCAAAAGAAAAAAATGTATAAACACTAGATATATAGATAGATATCTAAAGTTTATACTTTTTTTTTCTTTTGGGGTTCAGACTTCTATTGTGACTGTCCCCTATGATCTAACCCTTTAACCAATCCTTAATTGAAATTATCATGCAGCTAGTGTGTTTTTAAAAATCATGCGATTGCTTTAAAAAGCAAGATGACGGGAAAACAAAAAAGCTTCTGTATGAGCGTTCTATTGTATTGTCAGTGCTTATAGCAAGGTGACAAATTGTCACATTGCTATAAGCTGTCACCTGTATTAATTTATCTAATTGAGAAAAAAATCAGTGCTCGTAATTTAGAGAGGTTTTACTGTACATATCGCGCTCATTATAAGATTGACTATCTACGTTCATATGTTTATCGAAGTGAAATGTGCCAATCGTTCATTAGACAGGTGTATATTGTTTAGAGACCAGTCATTTGTCACCTATTTCAAAATATCTATTATCCGAGCACATTTTCTGGTAACCAGTGGAAAGCGGAATATTTGGGTCTATTTTAGGATAGCATTGTTGTTGACGAGTATCAACAATTGTTAATGATTCCCGTCTTAAACGGCGTATGATAGTGTGAACCCGTCAAAGAATTGTTTCATTTGGATGTATTCGGATACAAAATAAATTCAAGGTGATCCGATTATAATTTTTTCCATGACGTCACAAAATGCACTGGTTTTCGTCTCCACGTTAAGCTACTGTGACAGCTGGGATCCAGTCTCTCCAAATACGATATAATTTTCCGACGATACCATCATTGAGATGGAGTACGGTGGTGTTATACCAGTGTCTATCTGAATTCATGAATGATCAAAAATGAGGTTATATAGATTTTTGTGTCAGAGGGCAGCGCAAAAGATCGCTGAACATGTCGATCACTATTCCCAGTTTCATCCACAACCCGTTTCAATGAAAACATTAGTTGATTTCGGTAAGTAACATTTTATTTTTATGTAAGTTCCCCACTCCAGTACCTCGCAGAAACAGCTGATTGCGGTAAAGCCATGTGTGATCTGTCACGTAGGTCTATCAAACATCAAAAGATAGTCAATCGTAGTTAAACAATTGAGCCTAGTTTATTTCTCTATCTGTAATCACGATTGTTATGCCAATTTAATTCAGTAAAAAGCGGTTTCAATCGGAGAAATTGAAGTTGAAGGTGTGTCGTCCCCACCAATGAAAATGAAGATTCGGGGTATTATCATAATATAAATAGACCTTTGACCTAAAAAATACGAAACTATTTGCGTGATGCAATTGTGATGCACCCTTTTGGTGCATTTCAGAATTATCTTGTCTCCATATATATTTTTTGGTCAAAATATCAATTTATTAAGTTATCATTGCTTAATAAACATTACCAACTTAACAAAGGATATAAACATAAACATAGCTAGTATTCAAGGTGAAGGTTACAGAACAAAACTGAGTAAACAAGTTTAGGAGTTGGACCAACGTTTGGGCTAAATTAAGGAATATATAACTCACTAAATTCTATGTCAATTTAACTGTAAGGTGCTGGCTATTTTTCATTTGTGTTTACCTGTATTTTAAACACTGAGGTATTTTGAGTAAATTGTATCAACTGACTTCCTCAAAGTTCAAACCATCACCGTTCACTATCATGCTGTACAAAGTCAGAGGCATGGTGCCAGTAAGACCACTGGTCTTGTGTGGTAGACTGTTTCGCATGCCATGTAAAACACTTTCGACAACAGTTTCCAAACACTGTGATAAAGTTGATCCTGAGGTAACACTAAGGCTTAAACAGTATGCCAGGATTCAACCTTATGTAGTCAGTCTTGAACAGCTTCTTCAGTTTGGTAAGTGAAAACGGGTCTAAATCAAATATTATGCTCAGTCATAAGCTTGAAGACATAGTGCCAGGGAGAATAGGGAGTAAACCGTATATTTTCAACAATTTGTCCTTTATATTTCAAACCAAATCCTATGGTGATATTACTCATGAGAATCGTCTCTTTGAGACAGTTCTAAATCTAATGAGTAGTAACACTATAGGGTTAAAGGAAAATGGACAGCTGATGACAATATGGTTTAATATCCTAGATTTTATCCTAACAACAACATTCATGAAGGTCCTGCAATTATTACTCATATATATAGATAAGGTACGAAAAAGATCGATTTATTGCATACAGGTAAGCTGTCGCTAATTGGAACGGGCACCGCCATATTGGCAAAGCTATCATTCGGAACCCTCGATTTTTATCCATTTTGTGACGACAGAAAGGCCCAAACGCTGATTGGCTCTTTCACTCAACCGCTGTAACTTCGTCAGTAAATGTAACGGCAAGCTTAATTCAAGGTCGCATACAGTTAAAAAAAAGATAATAGATAGATGGTATATTCATATTAATTATGATGAACTTGAAAGGCCTTGTAGATCCAGATACGATCAGAAGCTATCGTTAATCGGCTTAGAGAAATGTCCGTTCCAATTCCAAGCTATAGAATCTGGGAAAACAATCTGACATGCGAAATGGCTAACAGTAGAGTATGGCGACATCCATAATACCTTGATTGATGATTATAATTATTAGATCTAGATCTACAATAAAAAAAGATCTGATAATCAGTGCGATATTGTGCTGATCTAGACCTAAATGTTGAACTGGCTTAGATCTACCAACTCGTTTACAAATCAGCATTTTCTAGCTGGTTCGTCTCGGTTTAGGAATTCAACGCTACAGCAATTCTTAATGAAAAAAGTCTCATTACTAGATCTACATATTGTACGGGTAGATCTAGATCGGTTTTTTCTTTCTTAATTTAATCATCGCGATTCTCTAGATCCCGATCTGATAGAGTGATATTACTTTAGTCCAAAACCGATTTTGATTGAATCTAGTTTTATCGTTCTTATTTCTGGGTGTAGTTTTACACTCGTCATTTCTGTAGAAAAAAATTCAAACAACTTTTAGATAGGCCTAAATGAATTTTAATTTAAGATTTAAATTCGAGTTTTATGGTAGACTCTAGCCTTTTTAAAAAAGCAGCATACACATCTAGATCTATACAAAACCACAAGAGCTAGAAGTGTCCAATCTTCTTTTTTTCTTTTTTTTTAAGATCTGGGCTTTTTTGTTTTGATGTAACCCTTTCCCCCATAAATACGCCTTTTAACGCCTTTAATTAATTCCTTCATATACTGATGAAAATAGTTTCAATATCATACTGTCACAAATAAAAATCCTAAGAAATATTTTCTATATTTTAGCAGATAAAAGCTTAAAGCAGGCTGAAAGTAACTGTATTTTCAACCTGTTTTAAGTGGTCACATATTTTCAGAAGTAGAAACAGGCTATGGGGTAAAGGGTAAAAGGCTCGTGGCGTGTAATCACATATTTAAGTAGCCAACTAGCTAGCCTGTGTTTAAAATCACAACCCTGTTTGACAAGTGCGGCTCATTAGATTACGTAATATGGATCTTTATGCCCTGCAGGCCTAAAGCTTCTTGCTTCTTCACAGAGGGGGTCTTAGGCAGAAAAGGGGTTGTGTATAAACATTTCCGGGCCATATCGTACAATTTGCAAGGCAGCTTAATTGATTAGTGGTTGATGATGTATGTCAGCATAAAATGCGATCTAGATCAAAGCCGCCTGCTGAAATATGTCCTGAATCTGTTTCGATTATGATTTTCATAGATCTTTATATAAGCTCAAGATATATAACGATAAGTAAAAACGACATTAATACAATAAATGAGCACTCGGGTCACGATATCTAGAGCGTTCAGTTTTGACCCAGATCAGAATATTAAATACTTTGTTCAGCAGACAATTAATCAGTTTGGATCTTAATCAGACATTGCGAGTCTCAATTGCTAGATGATAAATTGATATTCCACATTTGTCATGTCAATGACTGTGCAAAAAGTTCAGCAACAGTTTGGATCCAACTGAGATATTGAGAAACTCTGTGATTGAAAATCCAAACTGAATGTATTGAAAAGCTCATTGAAGAAACTTTGATCCATACGAGAGACTGACAAACAGTTAGGACCCAGATCGGAATAAAAACTGACTGTACTTAAAGGTCAGCAACAGTTTGGATCCAAATGAGATATTGAGAAACTCTGTGATTGAGACCTGGATGTGTACGAAAGTTTACCGAGAATAAATGGTCTATTTTCTAAAAATGTATGTCCGATTGAGGAGCAGAACCGATGTTAAACGTCACGGAAAATTCATAACAGACCAGAAAAATAATTTGATCCCCCTTATTTTATTAAATAAAAACGTAATACCTCATCCGTTTTATACTGGATGCAGAGACACTGTATAGCCATATGGCTATACACTGTCTCTGACTGGATGTTATAAAAATCGGCACATGTTTTATCGTCTTTATCTGCTCGAGTTTTAGTCGTAGCCCCGTAAAAAAACGAAGATATCCTGAAGCCGATGTTTATGATTAATATTTACGGAAATATTAACAGATAAGACTAAATATATCGCAGAAACTTTTTTCGAAAGTCGCAGGGCTTCGATGCCTTTATTCACAACCAGTATGCAAATATTATCAAGAGTATCCGTGCCCGATTCCGGTGTCCTATGAGATTTGCCTGATATACGCTACCTCAAATAATTATATGGCTGGATTAAGCACTAATAGCTCGAAATTTTGATGTTCTGCTATGCACTCATTGTCACCAAGACACCCAATCGTCATTTCATTTGTTCTGCAGCAAGTATTAACCTCCTTTGTAGGCATTTAAACACAAGTATTGCAGTCGCAAATTCGTCCGGCGAATGCGCTTTCTCTTCGCCCGACCCGTCGTAGTCTCTGTCTTCTAATATTACATTCTCTGATAATTTAGGATCGAAATCGTAACACTGAAGTTCTAAAGTGTTTTCACCTTCCTCCACATGTCCAATTTTTCTCAGTATTTCAGTTTATTAATGTTATCGATGTAAATTCCGCGCACTCTACGGCATTCCCGGTTAGACTCGCTATAACCGGAAGGTCGCGGAAGGCCTTAGTTACGTCACACAGGTAAACAAAATGGCGGCCCCCATGGTTGCTTGCACAGTCATATATCACAAAGTTTAAACGGCTCTAACTACTTCATTTTTTTATTATTTTTCAAAATTTCAAAGGCAGAAGGCGATTTTTTTTCAATATCTTTCATTTAAAAGATATTTATCACCAGCTGTCCATTTCCCTTTAATGCAGAATCATGAGGTAATGCAATCACCGTTTTGTGGGCTGTCTTTTGAATGTTTAGTGGCCTTCATTGGGCGCTCTACTGTTATTTCTATCAGTTGGCATTAAGAAGCCTTTACCTTCATTGCTAATTGATTGATGGGGTAACGTGATCTTCATTTTAGGGGCTGTTTTGTGTATGTTTATTCATGTTTATTTTCGATCTAATTGTAGTCATTTGTCTTTTCCTGGCGGCTTGCATTTGGGCGCTCCACTATTGTTTCTATCGGTCGACAATCAGAAGCCGGTCGCTTCATTGCTGATTGATGGGAGTAATGTGATCGCCATTTTGGGGGCTGTCTTTTATATGTTTATTCATGTTTATTGTAGATCTTATTGTAGTTATTTTGTCTTTTCTTGCTTTGTAGGTACATTTGTGTAATTTCATGTGAAGCGCTTTTGAACGCACTACCCCTGTGTGAAAAGAGCGCTATATAAATCTGGTATAATAAATAAATAAATAAATAAAGATTTTAGTTATTACCCTTAAATGGACCTCTGCATATAGCACAAAGTAATAAATGGGTTCAAGACCAATTAACTCTTTCCTCCCTGAAACTTTAAATGGGCAATTCCAGTTTCCATTTTAGTCTAGTCCATTTCTGACTTTTAAGGGTTGTTTTTGTCAATGTTTGGTATTATGACAAACAGTGAAGACCCTGATCAGAGGGCTCCTTTCGGAGCCCTCTGATCTGGGTCTACACTGTTTGCATAGGACAAGTGTACTATTCACATGAACACTGTTTGAAAAGAACGCCTATATGCGGGACTAGGGTTCAAAGAGTTAAGGCAACTTTTATTCGTCCATTTAGGGTTGTCATGACTTTACATCATGATGCAATATCATGACGTAGAAAATATACAACATCTTAAGAATGCACCAACAATCTCCGTTGAAAAACAGACTAATATTAGGATTAATGTTAATTGTTACGAGGCATGAGTTGGCTCCAGATAAGAGAAAGTAAACTAAAAAATCCAACATTATCATAAAAAACTATGATGTAACTACTAATTAGAATCATCAAAGGATATTCATATCTGGTAAAACTGTAATACTGCATAGACCAGCCTGCCATGGCTACAGTTTCAGGGCAAATCTAACATCTTCTCACTCATTTCAGCTCCAAACCCTATGGTGTTACCACTCATTTGGATGCAGAAATAAAGATTTTAAGTTTTGAAAAACTCCCCTAATATCAAATATGATTGGTTGAAAATGTTGGTCTAAATAGATACCATGCAGTTCCGCTGAAAAAGAGATCTTAAAGACAAACCAAACGATAAATTTTGCCTATATTCGCACATATTGTTTCTTAGACTAGTATTATTCTTCAAGCAAAGTTTCATTACACCTTTCATAAAAAGTAAGCTCACTAGCAAGCTACCTTAGGCCTATTCCTATTTCATTTGTGTCAATATATTTTGACTAGTTTCCAATTAACTTTTTAAGTAAGTTTTAATCTCGGCTTATAGAGTCTAAGTGAATATGGTTTGAAACTGAGATTAACAGTATATACCATTAACTGCCTTACTGAAGCATTTTGGAAAATATATTTACTAAATCAATCACTTTTTTCTTTAAATTCATTTATGTAAACTTTCTGAAAATCAAGGTTTTGGGTTTTTACGGTAGAAAGTTTAAGAAAGAAGCTATTTATGATTGTTTGAACAGAATATATTTTGCATTAATTAGGTGTATTTGTGACTTTTTCTCTACTGTTTAATTTAATTGTTCCCATGTGGAACTTCAACGGTAATAAAGATAAAAATTGAACTAAATGTATCTCTTTGGACTCTATTGGCACAACTGTGATCAAATCGGCAACTCATCAAGATCAAAACTGTTTGACATTCTTATCCATTTTTGAAAAGCAATAATTCAATTTTAAAAAATTTAGTCTAGATAAGTAGTAGATGACAATTGCTGCGGACATAAAAAAAACTACTTAACATTCAAAGTGTGCAATTGTCTATATCCAGTCTGGTTATTTTAGGTAGAAGTCAAAACTTAAACTCTTGACCTGTGAGTAAGTTTTATAAGTACATCTTGTTTATAAGCTCTTCATATTGTGACCTATATTTCTTGTTACTCGGTCATGCGATTATCTTTGTTTACAAGCTAAAAATAGCACTCAGAGCTTTTATAAATAACTTGTTTTGACGCGATATCGTTACCTAAGAATTTGGTTGACATGATTTCAATGTTGAATCTTTTCACATATAAACCAAATTGTTCTTGTCTTTTAACTCATTAACTGCTTGAAATTAAAATGGACTTTTCCAGTTTTCATTAAAGTCTTGTGGATTATTGACTTTATTGTTTTTACAAACAATTGACAGCTTACAAATGATGTAGACCCTGATCAGGGGGTTCATATAGAAACCCTCTGATCAGGGTCCACACTGTTTTGATCTATGCAATGCAAACGGTATATATTGTGTTTATCAGGTACACTACACTGTACATGTATTGGTTTATATTGCATCACCCTGGCTCAGTGAGTTAACAGATGTTGAAACGTTTTACGCTCAAAGCCATCATTCTACTTAGTGACCTTCTCTCCTGTGTGACAAAATGAGCAAGTCAGAAAGAAAGAATTGACATGTTCAAAGACAGGCAGCTGATAATTGCAGGACAAAAGTAATGCAGAAAGCTTCTATTGTACTGCATTAAGCTATCACCTGTCTTAACCCTTTCCCCCATAGAAGCGACTTTTGGCGTATTTAATTTATTCCTCCGCTGAAGAAAATAGTTCCAGTCTATTATACCCTCATGAACAATAACCATTACAAATATTTTATAAATCCTAGCATATTTTAGCTTAAAGCAGGCTGAAAGTAAAGCAGAATGTGCCTTAAGGCACATTCTGCTTTACTTTCAACCTGCTTTAAGTGGTCACCTGTCTTCAAAACTAAATACAGGCTATGAGGTAAAGGGTTAAAAGCCATTTTAAGTGTTGTGAATGAGAGGTTTGACTGTACACTGCTCCATTATCCATACCTCAGCTGTTTTCCTGGAGATGCAGTCAATCTTGTATAAGCCAACAGAGATCCAGATAAGGAGAGTATTTCAAAAACTAAAATTTTTATTTCTGCTTTAAACCCAATGGTGTCACTACTCATTAGATTGGTGCTACAATGATTGAGAAAATGTTGGATTTGTTTGGTTTACTCTCCCCTTATTTGGAGCCCTGGTCAACAACTCAAAATAAAACAACTAGGTGGCTGTAGATACATGTACAGGTGGTTGCTTAATACAAGGTAAAAAAATGCAGAAAGTTCTTATAGGACATGAAGGGTAAATATTCAAAATATTAATCTTAAAGTTAACCAATGACACGGTAGTCTGTTTCTAGTTTTGAGGATAGATGGCCACTTAAAGCAGGTTGAAAGTAAAGTTAAATGAACCTTGACCAATTACCCCATAGCCTGTTTGTAGTATGGAATATAGATGACCACTTAAAGCAGGTTAAAAGTAAAGCAGAATGTGCCATAAGGCTGCTAGGGTAAAGAAAATATAACATCTTGATCAACTGTATAAAGTGGAACTAATTTGTTCAGTGGAGGAATAAATTTTAGGCGTAAAAAGGTGTATAATTTATCATGAGGTTATTGGTTAAATGGAACTCTGGTGTGAGTAACATTGTCTTACTTCTTCCTAGTAATTGTTGCATTACAAACACATATAAAATGTCAGAGGGCAGACATTCCTTACTGACACTGATGTAATCAGCTGAAGACTCGGAGGAAAGAAGTATTCTCACAAATGTTGCCAACTAGTCTTACATTGGCACAGTTTTCTATAAACTTCTGGCATTCTTATTTTTCTTTAGATTAGTGAGTACTCAGGGATTTTTTCCGACTCAATTTTGTAGTCGTTATTGCGCTATGTTCCCAGTAGCAAAAATTATCTTCCAAATATTCTTCAAAAATTCTCAATTGTTAGAAGAAAAACAAGTTCTATGGTACATGTATCTTTGTAAATAAGGGCACAAATCATGGATTAGTCACTATACACATCTGTATGTAGCGATTCTGGTCATATGAATTGAAACAATCATTGATTAGTCAAATAAATTGATACAATTTTTTTCATTTATTTACATGCAAAATCCCCAATTTTCAGTGATTTGTTGTGAAAATTGCCATTTGCAGGGGTATGGGTCATATTCTCAAAATGGTGAAAAAAAGTGCTGGTACTTCTTACACCGTCAACACAACTAAGCAGGCTGAAAGTAAAGCAACATACGCATAAAGGTACATTCTGCTTTACTTCGAACCTGCTTTAAGTGGTCACCTTTCTTCAAAACTAGAAACAGACTTTGGGATAATTGGTTAATACTGTAAATACTCCAGATAAGGGGAGTATTTCAGAAACTAAAATCTTAAACCGTTACCCTATTGTGTCACTACTCTTTAGAATTGTCTAGTCGAGACAATTCTAATGAGTAGTGATACCATAGAATTTTTACTGAAATGAATGAGAAAGTGTTGGATTTAATCAGTTTACTCACTCTTATCTGGAGCTCTGCCGTTTGCACAAAATGGTATTAGTTGTCTATAAGCACAAACACACTTATTGGGAAAGTCTATGTCTACAATGTCAACTCCACTGCAGATAAACTTGAGATAAGATTCAGTTAAAGTTAACTCTTTCTACACGAAAGACTATAACTCTTTAAAAACTATAGACCTGTTTAACCCATTACCCCATAATTACGCCTTTTAACACCTCTAATTTATTCCTCCACTGAAGAAAATAGTTCAAATTTATCTAGTCTTGAATATGTATCGTAACAAATATTTTCTATGTTCTAAAAGATGGTACCTTAAAGCAGGCTGAAAGTAAAGCAGAATGCGCCTTATCTTCAATACTAGAAACAGGTAATGGGTTAAAATACATGTACACTCATTACATTTGCAAACAGTGTAGACCCAGATCAGAGGGCTCCATAGGATCCCTCTGATCTGGGTATACACTGTTTGCTAGTTAAGACCATTATTTATTGATGTTTTGGTAACTAAAAAGATCCACAAGAGAACCCTACTAACCCGCAAGAAATACTGAGTGTTGAAAGAGTAAAGAGTGTGTGACTACTTGTCAGATAGGAGCTTTCTCCTGTACATTCACCTCTAACTGACTAAGTCTCTTGTATTCACCAGCATTATAAATGAATAATATAGTTTTGATGTTTGTATTATAGAGGAGTAGGTAGATGAGGTCTGTGGAGGACAGGGTGACAACCCATTCCTCTATAAATTTCTTGGTGACTACTTTGCGTAAAACTGTGTATTTTAAATACACAGTTTTACGCAAAGTAGTTACCAAGAAACAGATTATGGGGTAATGGGTTAAGAGGTCACATGTCATCAAAACTAGAAACATGCTATGGGGTAACGGGTTAAGTGGTCACCTGTCTTCCAAACTAGAAACAGGCTATGGGGTTATGGGTAAAGTGGTCACCTGTCTTCCAAACTAGAAACAGGCTATGGGGTTATGGGTAAAGTGGTCAACTGTTTTCCAAACTAGAAACAGGCTATGGGGTTATTGGTAAAGTAGTTACCTGTCTTCCAAACTAGAAACATGCTATGGGGTTATGGGTTAAGTGGTCACCTGTCTTCCAAACTAGAAACAGGCTATGGGGTTATGGGTAAAGTAGTTACCTGTCTTCCAAACTAGAAACAGGCTATGGGGTAATGGGTTAAGTGGTCACCTGTCTTCCAAACTAGAAACAGGCTATGGGGTTATGGGTAAAGTTGTCACCTGTCTTCCAAACTAGAAACAGGTTATGGGTAAAGTGGTCACTTGTCTTCCAAACTAGAAACAGGCTATGGGGTTATGGGTAAAGTAGTTACCTGTCTTCCAAACTAGAAACAGGCTATGGGGTAATGGGTTAAGTGGTCACCTGTCTTCCAAACTAGAAACATGCTATGGGGTTATGAGTTAAATGGTCACCTGTCTTCCAAACTAGAAACAGGCTATGGGGTAATGGGTTAAGTGGTCACCTGTCTTCCAAACTAGAAACAGGCTATGGGGTTATGGGTTAAGTGGTCACCTGTCTTCCAAACTAGAAACAGGTTATGGGGTAATGGGTTAAGTGGTCACCTGTCTTCCAAACTAGAAACAGGCTATGGGGTTATGGGTAAAGTGGTCATCTGTCTTCCAAACTATAAACAGGTTATGGGTAAAGTGGTCACCTGTCTTCCAAACTAGAAACATGCTATGGGGTCTTTACATATATATATGTAGGGGTTATGAGTTAAATGGTCACCTGTCTTCCAAACTAGAAACAGGCTATGGGGTTATGGGTAAAGTGGCTACCTGTCTTCCAAACTAGAAACCGTAATGGGTTAATGGATCACCTGTCTTCAAAACTTGAAAAAGGCTATGGGGGGTTCAGTAGTCACTCTTACTGGCTATGGGGTAATGGGTTAATACAAGATTGCCTGTATACTATATCAGTTTGATACAGGTTAAATGCAGTGACAGCTATGGAGGAAAGGCTTAAATTAGAATATTTGGCAATTATGTAACTACCTGGCATAGCTGGTCCCTAGCAACATCAGAGCTTATAGGTTAATTAGAAAAGCAGTTCATATCCAAGATATTATGGTCTGTATGGCACAGTGTCTGTGAACCCTATTTACTGGTCACCTGGCAGCCACCTGTCACAAATATTGAAACAATTTAAGGCTTTGAGGTAAAATTGTTAACCTATTTTGACTGCTTAGGGTAAGTTTTAAAATAATTTGCAAATAAGACAAACATTGCAGATCCTAACAGAGGGCTCTTATGGGAGCCCTCTGATCTTGGTCTACACTGTTTGCATATATGATTATTTAGTGTACATAGATGGGATGTTTGTAAAGCAAATGAGTGTATCCCATAAAAATGTTTTTTTTCTTCGCCTTTTCTTTATGCCTCCACTGAAGAAAATAGTTCACACTTAAAAACTAGAAACAGGCTATATGGAGTAATAGGTAAAGACAAGATAGACTGTACAGTTAAATGTATACAAATACATGTTGACATAATTCGCCTATGTGCATGTTGGCAACTTTGAAAGGAGACACTGACGAGACAGATACCCAATTGATAACCCATTTTAGTGATAACCTAATTACCTGAAAGTCGCATATGCATGACTAGACTAAGCAGACACAGTGACAATCCAATATTTGTTCAGCAAACCGTTCAAACTTATATACATTCTTTTATCCCTAAGCAATATTTTCATCTGAAAGAATTTTTGTTGTCTGCTACTTTATTTTTAGCTCACCTGAGCCTTTTGCAATCCTTGAATTTTAGTGTTTACACTCTAAAGGCAGCAATATTTATTCAATCTTTCTCAAACTTGCTCAGATTGTATATTACCATAAGAGTTCGGATGAGTTCTATTATGGATGAAATCGGACCAATTGGTCAAGAGTAATCTACCTTTGAATTGCTAAAAATGTCATATTTAACAGTGTTTACACTCTAGAGGCCACAATATTCATCCAATCTTTCTCAAACTTGCCCAGATTGTATATTACCATAATAGTTCGAATGAGTTTGATTATGGTTGAAATCGGACCAATAGATCAAGAGTAATCTACCTTTGAATTGCTGAAAATGCACTATTTATCAGTGTTAACACTCTAGAGGCCACAATTTTTTTTCGCATCTATCTTAAACTTGCTCAGATTGTATATGACAATAAGAGTTCGGATGAGTTTGATTATGGTTGAAATCAGACCAATAGTTCCAGAGTTATCTACCTTTGAATTGCTGAAAATACCATATTTAAGGGTGTTTACACGCTAGAGGCCACAATTTTTAGCTCACCTGAGCCGAAGGCTCAAGGTGAGCTGTTGTGATCGCCCGTCGTCCGTCTGTCCATCTGTCCGTCCGGTCAAATTTACTTCAAGCGACAACTCCTCTGAAACCGCGAGTCTGAGGAAAAAACATATTTGCTCACGGTGTTCCTTGGATGCTTCTCTACAGAAATCGTTTAAATGAAACTTTAAAGTGGACTACTTATTGAAATTTATTAAAAAATGCGAAAAACTTTAAACAATCTTTGTGTTAAAACTACTAGGCCCTTAGCTTTGATATTTTTACAGTACGTATTTCCTGATGGATCCCTCTAAAGTTTGTTCAAATGAAATCCCTAGGGTCACACTTGACCCCACCCTGCACAGTTTTAGTGCTGCTCTAGGCAGGTCTCATGGATTTTTGATTCATGCAGAACTGTATTTACCTGAGTTACCCTTAATATACTACAGGCAAATAGCCAATATTTGCAAACAGTTTGGATCCAGATCAAATGCAACATAATGCTGCATCTAATCTGGATCCAAACTATTTGCCACTCATTTACCAACTTAACATTTTCTAAATTGTTTTTTTTACATTTTTCACATACAGTAGGTTTTAAGCAGACATCATTTCAGTCTGATAAGGGTTTAGCCACAGCTGCCTAGATGTTCTCTCCAACTGTGGTGTCAGCTGAACATGTTGTCTGCTTAAGTTTAGAAATGGTTCACATTTTTGCAAACAGTTTGGATCCAGGTCAGATGCCACATAATGCTGCATCTAATCTGGATCTAAACTATTTGCCACTCATTTACATAGTTATTATTTTTTACATATTTCACATACAAACATTTGGAGCAGACAACAGTTCAGCATGATAATAGTCATTTCTCTCTGAGACCGTCTCTTATTGCATAACTGACCCATAGCTAGCTCTGAACTCAGGTCACTGAGATACATACCAGAAATGATAGTGATGTCTGCTATTTTATGCTCAAGCACAACTTAGTTCGAGGCATATTACTTTTGGTCTGTCTGTTTGTTTGTTTGTGTTTTGTTTGTTTGTTTATCTTTCTGTCTATCAGTCCACAATTAATTCTTGGTCATAAACAGTATGGATCCAGGTCAGATGCCACATAATGCTGCATCTAATCTGGATCCAAACTATTTGCCACTCATTTACATATAGTTTCTTATATTTAGAAAATGTAAATAATGATATTTATTAACCTATTAACCCATACATATTCCTTTTTATGTCTTTAATTTATTCTTCCACAGAAGAAAATAATTTCACTTTATACAGTCATTGTTGTCTTTAACAATTGCTTCAAATGACATCTCCTCATATACCACTGAAAAGATTTCAACCAAACTTTACATGAATGTTCCTTGGGTCAAGTTCTTTCAAAATTGTTCAAAGAATTAAAAACAATGTAGAACTCTGGTTGCCATGGCAACCAAGTGAAAAAATAAGGAAATCTTAAAAAATATTCTTGTCTGAAACTACAAGGGCCAGATCTTAGACATTTGTCACATAGCATCATCTACAGGTCCTCTATCAAACTACAAACTATGCCCCTGGGGTCAAAATTGGCCCCGCCCGGGGGTCACAGTTTAACATAGAGTTATATAGTGAAATTTTCAAACGTCTTCTCCTCTGAAACTAATATGGCCAGAGCTTTGATATCTGGCATGGTGGCACTTTTAGATGTCCTATACCAATAAGGTTCAAATGGTTCTGGTCGATTGCATATCATCTACAGGTCCTCTATCAAGTTTGTACAAATTATGCCCCTGGGGTCAAAATTAGCCCCACCCCGGGGGTCACAGTTTTCAAACGTCTTCTTTTCTGAAGCTAATATAGCCAGAGCTTTGATATTCGGCATGGTGTTACTTCTAGATGTCCTTTATCTATTTTGTTCAAATGGTTCTAGTCTGTTGCATATGTAGGTCACAGGAGCTAAAAATAGATTTTTTCAATGGAAACTTAAAAAAAATCTTCTTGTCTAGAACCCTAGTACCCTGATCTTAGATATTTGGAACATAGCATCATCTACAGGTCCTCTATCAAGATTGTTCAAATTATGCCCCTCGGGTAAAAAATGACCCCGTCCTGGACATAAATCATTATCTCCATTTTGATGTACAGCTATTCTCAGGTGAGCGACATATGCCCCATGGGGCTCTTGTTATTCAATCTTTCTCAAACTTGCTGAGATTGTATATTACCATAAGAGTTCAGATGAGTTCGATTATGGTTGAAATCGGACCAATAGGTCAAGAGTTATCTGCCTTTGAATTGCTGAAAATGCCATATCTAACAGCGTTTACACTCTTGCAACTACAGTTTTCAATGGATTTGGATTATACTTGCACACAAAGTATATAGCTATAAGTACTTGAAGGAGTGCAATTATTGTTGAAATCTTATCGTTGTGGCAATAGTTATCTGCCCTTGATATACTTTGAAATGCTAAAAAAGGCTTCATTTCAGTATTGTTTAGGCTCTAGTTATCTGCCCTTGATGTACTCTACTATATTAGAATTATGAGGTTGTATTCTAAAATTGTTTACATACTATACTACAAATTTGAATGGATTCAGATTAAAACGGGTGAAACAGAAAGGTAAAGCTATCAGGCTTCAGTACAACAGGTGAGCGATATCAGGGCCAAACAGAGTGTCAGAGTGTCAAACAATTTGGATCCTCAGATGTGCCAGCGTTGAAATACTCAGCTGCTCATTTGGATCTAAACTGTTTGACAATGGTAATCACGGTTATCACATGGTTTCACTGTTAGTGAGTAAAGAGTAAAGTAACCTTACTTTGCTGAAGGGTTCATGTATTCAGAGACAGGTTATTGCTAAGCGCATGCTATAAATAATGCAGAAAGCTGTCGGCATTATATCTATCATGCATTTACAAGGCTCTAATATAGAAGCTAATGACCATGCAATGGGTTTGAATGATTGATTTACCTCCATGGCCATTGGTCCAAATCACCTCTATATAACTGTGTTTAGGGCAAGGTAATACTTAAAGCCAGATGAAAGTAAAGTAGAAAGCTCCTTTAGGAACTTTCTGCTTTACCTTTATCTTGCTTTAGGCTACCATTTAATTTCAACACTTATTCAATATTCAATTTTTGGAAGAGTAGACTCTAGGTGCGTCTGTGGAAGAAAGGATTACACCCAAAACTTTTAATAATAAAAAACAAATCGAACATTTTCTCACTCATTTTAGCACCAACTCCCATGGTGTTACTACTCATAAGAATCGTCTCTTCGAGACAATTCTAATGAGTAGTAACACCATAGGATTTGATACAGAAATAAAGATTTTAGTTTTTGAAATACTCCACTTATCTGGAGCACTCACAGATTAATAAATCCAAATTTAATCTTGTCTATTGTAGACTATTTAGACATCTTGCCTGCATCCATGCACGATAGCGTTCTTTAAGAATCAATTTCCTGAGTGTTATACAGATTGGAGATGTTGATTTATAAAATTTTACTCAAGCCATCCTGTCCAGATCCAAACTGTTTCACAAAAGTGGCATAGGGAGGTCTTAAAATTGTGTTTTAGATTTTGGGAGAGAGTTGTTTGTTGGGTTGGATATACATGTATAAGGAAGTTCGGAATATAGGTTTATTTGCCTGTTTAGAAGTAGGAAATGTTTGCTATAGATCTTTAGTTAGTTGTTGCAAGGTAATACATTTATACAATAATACAGGAAGTTACAGACAATAAGCTTGAGGACAGTGAGAAGACTTTACTCCTGTGCTAAGCAAATAGAGTGTATTGAAATATTGTCTTTTTAACCCTTTTGTCCCATGAACATACTTTTCTAACTCAGTTCAGCATCAAATCCTAATATTTACATACTCAGTAGAATCGTCTTTTCAAGAGACGATTCTAATGAGTTAGTGACACCATTGGTTTCAATTCAGAAATAAAGATTTTAGTTTTTAAAATACTCCCCTTATCTGGAGCCCTGGGTTAACTATGAAGTTTTTACATATGTTGTTGTCAGACAAGGAATTCTTACAAAATACATGTTTTTGCACTAATTTGCAGTGAACAATGTTTCCATACATGCATTGTAGCTGTCTCAAAATTGGAGCATTTTAAACAAAGGGATGTAACTGATAACATCAAAGACCTACCCAGCATGAGAAACCTGTTGTTTAAGCTGTCACAATACTTTTTGAAGTTAGCAGTTAGATCTGTAAAAGCAGGTGGCTTCTAAACAAAAGTTTCTGCATTAACATTCTATGGGTAGAAAAAATGGTTGATTTTTTTAACGAATGGCTGCTTCAACAATTGCTTCAACATTTGATTGACTGTATATTGTTTTAAGTTGTACGCTATTCTACACATTTATACAAAGCCAATTCGTCCCGTAACCCATTACCCTATAGTCTGTTTCAAGTATTAAATATAGGTAACCACTTAAAGCAGGTTGAAAGTAAAGCAGAATGCGCCTTAAGGCACATTCTGCTTTACTTTCAGCCTGCTTAAAGCTCCCGTCATTCTGCTAGAATATAGAAAATAGTTCTAATGATAGGGTAATGGGTTAAAATGTTCATCTCAGTCATATACTCATATGCTGAGTTGTTCTGTCTTATTTTGATCTGAGGTTTTTTTTCTCCATTTCCCTGATAGGACTATGTCTAGCAGTCAGAGAGTTTTATAATATGATTATGTCTACAGCAATGCAGACATCATTTCCTGGCTCATCATCATTACAGCATGCACTGATGAGCCGAATGACATTTATCATTTGTTTCAAGTAATATTCTGTTACTTTGCACGCTAGCAGAGGGAATCGTGATTATCCATGCAAACAGTTTGGATCCTGATGAGACACCCCGTAATGTGGCATCTCATCAGGTCCGTACTTTTGACATACTCTCTGTTTTTAACAGAAGAAATTTTGAAAAATTCTTACTTAACCCATTACCCCATAAATACGCCTTTTAAATATTAGTTCTCTAAAAAAATTGTTTCCATTTTATACAGTTATGAATAAGTGTCATAAGAAATATTTTCTATACCCTAGCAGATTTAGCTTAAAGCAGACTGAAAGTTAAGCAGAATGTGCCTTAAGGCACATTCTGCTTTACTTTCAGTCTGCTTTAAGTGATCACATGTCTTCAAAAGTAGATACAGGCTATGGGGTAATGGGTTAATTACTACTTAATGAATAGTTACATAGCTGACTATAAGTGTTGCAAACAAAAATATTTCCCAGCATGATGCAAAGAGTTAAAATTAATGTATTTTACATTGAAGGTGTTACCAAACAAAAAAACCCTATTGAAGTATTTTCAAGTTGAAACTTTATTTCTTTTACAATCGATTATGAAACTAGTTCTATGGTTGCAGTCAAGACCCGGGATGGAATTCGAGATTGATAAGAAGCAGGTGTATGTAAATCAAGATCTAAAATACTAAGTACTATTACAGTATTTTTAGTAAAAGGAAGCAGAATCTGTTGAACCTTCTCCCATTGAAATACTCATACATATAACTCTGCCCACTATGAATACATAATTGGCTAATAAAATAAGCAATTAAATTTTCTCTAGGAATGAATGTAGACTCATGGTCAGTCAGTCCTCGGTGCTGTCTTATCCCTTGACCCCATAGCCTGTTTCTAATTTGGAAGACATGTGACCACTTAAAGCAGGTTGAAAGTAAAGCACAATGCTTCTTAACCCATTACCCTATAGCCAGTTTATAGTTTTCACGAAAGATGATCATTTAAAGAAGGTTGAAAGTAAAGCGGAATGCGCCTTAAGGCACACTTTGCTTTACTCTCAGCCTGCTTTAAGCTTTTATCTGCTTGGATATTGAAAATAATTCTAACGGTACATATTCATGACTGTATCAAGTGGAACTATTTACTTCAGTGGAGGAATAAAGTAGAGGCGTTTAAAGGCCTATTTATGGGGTAACAGGTTAAGGCGCATTCTGCTTTACTTTCAGCCTGCTTTAAGCCATTTTCTATATCCGAGCAGATTGTAGCTGCAGGCTGAATCAACTCAATTTTATTGGCAATCGGCAACATATAAGTGAAAAGAACACTGGTCCTATACAAACAGTATAGACCCAGATAAGAGGGCTCCCAAACCATTCTCATGCAGACAACACATTTCATTGACACATTTGATATGCATACATCACATTTCAAAACATCATTAGCCCCATCTATCATATATGTAACTACTTTGCTGTTTTGGTACACAAATATTGATCAACAATGATACCAGTTTAAAATCTTAAGGTAATTTTGGGGGGCCTGCCAACAGATTAACAAATTAAATGGATATGTATAAGAGTGTTTTCATATATTAACCCATTACCCCATAGCCTGTTTCTAATTTTGAAAATAGGTGACTACTTAAAGCAGGTTGAAAGCAAAGCAGAATGTGCCTTAAGGCACATTCTGCTTTACTTTCAGTCTGCTTTAAGTCATCACCTGCTAGAATAAAGAAAATATTATTTATGATATATATTCATGACTGTATAAATTGGAACTATTTTCTTCAGCGGAGGAATAAATTGAATGTGCTAAAAGGCGCTTCTATCAGGTAAAGGGTTAAATAGTATAATTGTTATAAAATACTGCATCAGAAAGTTATATGTATTATTCTATGTTGTAACCAGACTGTAGAGACCCCTTTTCTATACCATACTAGTTAGCCTTTCTCTTTGGCAGAGGTCACATTTTATGGCTTTTCATATGCCTCACTAAATTGCTTTTCAGATTGAAGGACTTTCCACACAGGTCACACTTGTGTGGTCTCTCTCCTGTATGTACAATCATATGTTGAACTAAATTGCCCTTCAGGTTGAAGGACTTTCCACACAGGTCACACTTGTAAGGTGTCTCTCCTGTATGTACCCTCATGTGTGGGGCTACACTGCCTTTACGATTAAAGGTCTTTTCACATAGGTCACACTTGTAAGGTCTCTCTCCTGAATGTATCATGTGTTTGACTAAATTGCTCTTCACATTGAAGGACTTATCACATTGGTCACACTTGTGTGGTCTGTCTCCTGTATGTACAATCATATGTACAGATAAATTGCCCTTCTTGTTGAAGGACTTATCACACAGGTCACACTTGTACAAGCATGGGGTTTCTCCTGTATGCACCAGTGTGTGTCTGACTAAACTGTCTTTATAATTGAAGGATTCTTCACACACGTCACACTTGTAAGGTTGCTCTCCTGTATGTATCCTGATGTGTTTGACTAAATGGTCTTTACGATTAAAGGACTTTTCACACACGTCACACTTGAATGGTCTCTCTTTTATATGTATCCTTAGGTGTGTGTCTTCAGTGCCTTTTTGTTCGAAGGACTTTTCACACTGGCCACACTTGTAGGGTCTGTCTCCTGCATGTACCCTCACATGATTGACTAGTGGTAAATTACTCTTCATTGTAAATGTCTTACTGCATACATCACATTTCACTTTATTTTCTCATCCACCTTTCATCATAGGTTTCATCAAGTAGCCTTTCTAAATATAGGACTCCACAAAGTTCAAAAATGTCTCTCCTATTGGAAGCCTCTTGTTTGTATCAAAACAGTAACTTCTTAATAAATAAGTCCTGTACCTTTATGACTTTGCACAATTGTCAATTTGTGACATATATTTTGTCTCTTCTATGTGTTATGTAAGCCGGAGCTACTATCAGACCATTGGATTTTTTTTATCTGAAATGAAGAATGGACCTGAATTAAAATACACGCCTAGATAGTGCAAGGTAGGGTTGGGAATCGGACTGAAAACTTCAATTGATCGTCGGCACATGTTTGTGATTGATCATTGATTATAATTCTCAATTAGTTTTGTGGTTGGATTTGGTTCAACTGCCAGTGTATTGGTAAGGTTCATGTATGGCGATAAATGCTAGGCCATTGTGGCTCATTTGTCTTATAATAGTAAATATTAACTATGCTTTACATGAGCCTGCACCCTTTCCTATGATAGCACAGGAGCTCTGACTGCCTTTTTGGTGAATTAAACTTGTCTGTAAATCTGTGATGATGCCAGAAATTAACTGCTTAATTGACTTGTATTTGAAGAAACCCTGTTGTCCTTATATCTCATGTCCTCTTCCAGTTAGCCCTTCATGTAGAAAACTCCATAGTCGGTATCTAGTTTTGGAGACAGGTAACAATTTAAAAAAGGTTGCAAGTGAGCAAAATGCACCTTAAAGCATATATTCTGCTTTACTTCCAGCCTGCTTTAAGCTACAATCTGCCAAGATAACAAAATATTTCAAATGGTGCACATTCATGACTGTATACCGGTAGGTTTCTTCCTTATTCGTTCATTCATTCTTTTTTCAGTGAAGGATCAAATTAACCCTTTCCCCCATAGAAGCGCCTTTTAGCGCATTCAGTTTATTCTTGCCCTGAAGAAAATAGTTCCAATTTATACATTCATAAATATGTATAATACAAAATATTTTCTATATTCTAGCAGATGATAGCTTAAAGCAGGCTGAAAGTAAAGCAGAATGCGCTTAAAGCGCATTCTGCTTTACTTTCAACCTGTTTTAAGTGGACACCTACATTCAATACTTAGAGATATGCTATGTGGGAAAGGGTTAAAGGCAAAATGCGTACCTATGGAGTAATGGAAGAAAAACAAAGTTATAGTAAACACACATACCTCCTCAGTTCTCAGAAAGACTAACCTCTGATGTTGATCTAGTGCTGACTGTTTGACTGTCCAATCTCCATGCTTAAAATGATACCTAGACAAATGATACCTGGGTATTTACAGGTGATAACTGTTATCAATATCTTTATTAGTTTCTTAAATTAAGGAGAAAGTGATAATTGTTTTGACAGTTTAATGACTGTGAATTGCTTATACAGCTCAAACTTCAAGTCTTGTCAATCCAAACTCTCTTTACCCTTTCCCCCATATAAACACCTTTTTTCGTCTTAAATTTATTGCTCTACTGAAGTATATACATGTAGTTCCTTTTTATTCAGTCATGAATATGCTCCACAAGAATTTTTTTTTTGGTTAATCCAAAGTGTTATTATGTCCCCAGGTGAAATTTACCTTTTAACCCTTAGCCCGCCAAATAAATTGTCGTCTGCTATATTTCTCGTCTGCTTCAAGTTTCAAAGTGCTTCAAAGTTGCTCAAAATTGCTGAAAATGTTGTCCGAGTGTCAAACAGCTTGGATCCGGATGAGACGCCGAGTTACTCGGCGTCTCATCCGGATCCAAGCTGTTTGCATATGGAGCTATAGTCCTGAGTGGCAGGCTAAGGGTAAATTGATTTGTTCATCTCAAACTCAGGTTTTCACTGGACCACTGGAGACCTTGTACAAACAAACTACAATAGTGTTTGCATAAGTGAGTTAAGGTGGATCGCGGGTCAGCTTATTCTGTGTCAGAATTCTTTGAAACCTTGATTAAATTGAACTATACAATATGGAGAGTGAAAAATCGTTAAAATAAAAAAAAGTTACAGTGCCGTTTTTTTCTGACAGGACCTTTTGTCAAGAAAAGCTCCTTTTTTAATAAACAGGAATATTTTCTTTATAAAATGATATAACTCAATAATTTCTGTACATTCAAGTAAACTGTACAGAGACTATAAGATATTGTGCAAACAAAAAATATTTCGTGACTTATTTTCTGGAAATATCAATATTTTAAAAAAGTCAAATTCGGAAAAAGTCACTAATTCTCAAATTACAAAAAATCTAGTCGTTTGACATACACTAATTTTACTCTTATTAGATAGATATTACTTAGTTCTACTAGTCGCAAAAGTTTTATGAAAATCTACAGTGGAATTTACATTTTATACATGATTTCCAGAAATTCTGACAAAATGTTAACACAAAACGAGTAACCTCCCTTGAGTTCAACTTTAAAATGCCATAAGTCAAACCTGTTATAAGGGACCATTAAATTCGGTAGCCTGTAGATCTTTGAAGACAGGTGACTGCTTCATACAGAACAAAAGTAATGCATAAAAGCTGCTTTAGGATCTATCTTTTAGCATTACTTTTGTCCTGTGTTAAGCTGCCATCTGTCATGTAGGCTATAAATCCTCACAAAGTTTAGTTGTCACTTGACTATACTTGCATCTGATACTATTCATTATTACGTGACTAAACATAGCCTGTCCTTTGATCACTGCGATATGGATTAACTAGTCAATAAAATCGGACAATTTATTTAAAAAAAAAGTTTTGAAGCGACTCACAGTGGGAATCGAACCTAGAACCTTTGCATTGCTAGTCAACCACCGTAACCAACTGCGCTAACAGAGAAGACACTGAATATCATCCAACTTTTCTTTATCTAAATTTTTTACTATAAGCACGTGCCGAAAAGATCAGGTGAAAGTCATCAGCATTTCCGGAACTCGAGATGCGGGCCGCCCGCTGTCGAACCACCTTAAAGTGACTAATTTAACATTTTTATATGTTGATAGTTATGGGCCTGGGAAAATACCCAAATTGCATTCTTTGAGAACACAAAAGGTTCCTTGCAAATCTGATTCAGAGAGATGGATAGATTTATTTCAACATAAAATGTACAAGAACATGGCAATCTGTGGGGGTGGGGTTACGTAATGTGATTTTATTTTTGGAATGTGTACATACTCAACCCAAGAAGCTCTTGAGCTTGGTACAACTTGGGTCATGTCAGACAAGGTCATTAAGAGGTCAAAAACGGTTGTGACTGTGATCATGTGATCATTTCTAAATTTAGAAAATAGTCTTCAATATGATAACCATTGTTGTGATGATGACCTCATCACGACATTATCATGACATCAAGGTGACGTCATGATGCTATGGTGATGATGTATTTGAATAAGAGGTAAATTCTAAATTTGAAGGAGTACATTACCTGCTGTATGATTTTATTTTACAGCCAAATGAATACATTGCAGTGACGAGACACTAAGGGGGCATTTGTCACTTACAGAGACACTGTTCTTGTTTAAAATCATAATTGAATTATTGCTTGTGTATTGACGATTGTGTACACACTCTTTTCCAATGGAATATTTTCCTTATATGTGTTAGCACTCTATGTTAAAGTGAAGAGACTTAGAACTCCTCATATCTAGCTATAAGGAAATTAATTGATAGTACACTGCCATACCGGAATACATGTAGCAAATAAAGTGACAAATGACATATTCAGAAGATTACAGTATTTAACCCTTTTCCCGCCAAATAAATTGTCGTCTGCTATATTTCTCGTCTGCTTCAAGTTTCAATGTGCTTCAAAGGTGCTCAAAATTGCTGAAAATGTTGTCCGAGTGTCAAACAGCTTGGATCCGGATGAGACGCCGAGTTACTCGGCGTCTCATCCGGATCCAAGCTGTTTGCATATGGAGCTACAGTCGTGAGTGGCAGGCTAAGGGTTAACCCTTTTCCCCATTGCTTAATTTCAGTGTTGAAGACAGATGGTTGCTTGAAACAAGCTAAAGTTAAAGCAGTATGCTCCTTAAGGAGCAGTCTGAATTACTTTCAGCTTTCTTTAAGAAACCATCTTCTAGGTTGTAGGAAATATTTCTTCTGTTGGCTTGCATATTCATGACTGTATAAATTGAAACTATTTTCTTCAGAAGAGGAATAATTTAAAGTTGTAAAAAGATATTTCTCGTCTGCTTCAAGTTTCAATGTGCTTCAAAGGTGCTCAAAATTGCTGAAAATGTTGTCCGAGTGTCAAACAGCTTGGATCCGGATGAGACGCCGAGTTACTCGGCGTCTCATCCGGATCCAAGCTGTTTGCATATGGAGCTACAGTCGTGAGTGGCAGGCTAAGGGTTAACCCTTTTCCCCATTGCTTAATTTCAGTGTTGAAGACAGATGGTTGCTTGAAACAAGCTAAAGTTAAAGCAGTATGCTCCTTAAGGAGCAGTCTGCTTTACTTTCAGCTTTCTTTAAGAAACCATCTTCTAGGTTGTAGGAAATATTTCTTCTGTTGGCTTGCATATTCATGACTGTATAAATTGAAACTATTTTCTTCAGAAGAGGAATAATTTAAAGTTGTAAAAAGATGTATTTATGGATTAACAGGGTAAGGACGGGCTGATTCAGTTTCAGCTAAATATGGAGATTTAAACTTAAAATATGATATATAATCCTAACCCTGTTGACCTGATTGTAATTTTATCTTTGATTACTGATAGTCCATAGTGACAAGTGTTATTTCTATCTAGTCCCAGTGACCTAATTTCAGAGAATCAGATCTCTTTTCAGTGTTTAAACATTCTTCTTTTATTAGGGTATATTGATGCTGTTTGAAAACAATGTAGACCCAGATCCTGAAGGAGTTGTCTGATCAGGGTCTGCACTGTTTTCTTAAAGGATCTTACATGAGTCTGCACTTTTTTAAAGGGAAAATTTTCATGATTTTATTAGCGTATGTAATACTGTTAGTTCAGATGAATATTAGAGTGCTGTTCCAATGCATTGGAAAGAGTTTTATAAATATGCATATTCAGCGGGAGTTAATTTCAGTAGTCTAACACATAATATTATGTGTCTATTTGATCCAGATGGCCTGTTTTAAGGAGAATCAAATGTATGATGGATGGTTTTAGTTTGTGTTGACCTGATGGCCTAGTCTTTAGACATTTATGTACTATACAGTGCTCCCTACATACATACAACAGGGGGCCGTTTCATCAAACTTCCTACGACAACATGTTAGTTAGATAATTAAAGAGGCTCGCAACCGGATTTAGCATTAAAAATAGTAATTTGTAAATATATGTCAAATGCTTATATAAATGGGTAAGATTTAGTTAAGAATAATAAATTCTGTTAAAAAATGCATTTAAAAAAAAAAAAGAAAAGAAGAAGCTCTGGTGGGATTCGAACCCGTGACCCTCCATGCGGAGACAAACATGAAAAATAGGGAAACGCCTTTACCCACTCGACTACGAGCGCTCTCTATATATACAGTAGAACTTCGATGTGTCGAACTTCGAAGAGTCGAGTTTCTCGATGTGTCGATCTTTTTTTAAAGTCCCAACTTTTCTCCCTATATAACCTTATTTAAAATCTACGTTTGACTCGAGTTTTTATAAGTGGAGTTTTTCGCTATATCGACTTTTTTTCTCGGTCCGTACGTACTGTTTCACTCAAAATTCACTACACATGTGTCGATGTTCGACTGTACGATGGACCGGAATTTTGTGTGTCGAGTTTTTCACACCTCCGTGACCATCTTTACTCGATTGATTGTCGTGAATGAAAATTACCTGACTGCCCAATTATCCAGGACAAACAGGCCAACACCTTCTCATGGTGTCAACGGCCCTGTGTATTCCTTGATTCATCTACTCTTTTCCATATCTTATTCCTCACGGAATCGTAGCGTCCTTATTCAGTTTCGTGTAAAGTCAAATATAAACCGCATATTCGTAGATCGGTCGATGTTTTTTATGCCGGAAGAGAAATGTGTGTGTAAAAGACAAAGAACAACTCACGCGGAACCCATCCCGAAATGTGTAGCATCAATAGTTATGCAATTATCCCTCTAAGGAGATATTGTTACTATTTTAAGAAAAGGGTTTCCCCTGAATTTGGTTCCAGCGTTTCGAGAGAATGTATATGCTGGACTGGGTAAAAGAACCGGTGCGCAGATAAAAAGCGACTTCCGTTCATACCGTTGTGTTGTTATTTTCTGAAAATCGAATTACGGCAAACGTATTTTCGCCTGACGATTCGTTTCAAGTTGAAGTTTTTGTAAAATGAGTATATATGCAACCAGTTTGGATGCGATACGAGCGTTACATAATTGCATTTTAATGTTTTTAATTTGAAATCATCGATATCAACAAGTAACAAACGGACATGTCGGCTATATGGAGATCGAGTATTTTTGAAAAAAAAATCGAGGGAGCATAAGGTAAAATATGAGTCGAGGCTTCGATGTGTCGAGTTTTTTCTGATGGTCCCTTCAAACTCGACACATCGAAGTTCTACTGTATATGGTAGCGAATTAACGTACTTCACTGGTAGCGATTGATAGTACATTATTCAGCTCGGGTTTATGTCTGAGCCCGTGTAGAGAAGCAACAACAACAACTATACCGTCTACTAACGCTATAGAAAAACGATAGAAAATATCCAAAAAAAACTAAGATTCTGTGACGATTCTTGAGACTTTTGTTGGACTGATTATATTTTTTTAATGTCAGAAGCCAAATGATGCCACAAATTTGCTTTTATTGGAGTATTTTATTTTATTTTGACAAGTACACCATCCGGTTGCGAGTCCCTTTAAAGTCTTAATTATTATTTATTTCTCCATCTAATCCTGTATTGTGATATCTCTTTGGAATCGTCTTGAAAAGACGATTCCAAAGCGATGTCACGAGATAAGATTAGATAGGGAAATCAGAAATCAAATTTATTTTAAAGTTTTGACTTACAAACGTTTTTGTCATACGAAGTTTTATGAAATGGGCCCCTGCACTTTGAATAACAAGCTCCTCCTTACAACAATGCTTTCCATTGTTGCCCAAACAAGCTAGACAACTGTGTTTATATTCCGTCCCTATAACAACTCCCACTGAACAATGCGTTAACTCTTTGTCTAAATGGAAGTTGTTGTAGAGAGGGAGCACGTTATGGGAGACAACTGTTGTGTGTGTTTTTCAGATGGAGTTGTTTTAGGGAGGGGAAATTAAGACTTGGTTTACATTTGCAAACAGCTTGACTCCAGATAAGATGCAGTGTAATGTGGGGTCTGATCTGGATTCAAGCTGTTTGTCATTAGTCATTACCGGTATATTTCTTCTGTCAAAATGTCCACTAATATGTAACTTTGAGAAAAACAATTTTCTCCCGTAGAAGCTTTCTGCTTTACTTTCAGCCTGCTTTTAGCAGCCAAATGCCAGGATGTAGGAAAAGTTCACAATGACTGTCCAGATAGAGTAGAAGCATGAAAAGGCATTTCTTGTAGGAATGAGTAAAAGGCATGAAATCTCATTAATTATATGAAGCCAAAGGTTAACATATCTCTCTGACATGTGATGGAGGGAACTGTTATTTTAGTCTTTATTTACATCTATTTCCAGGGTCAGTGACTGGTTCAGAAGCCTCTTCCTTCAAGTTCTTACGGAAAGAGCTGCCTGTACGACTGGCTAATATTATGAAAGAGATAGAGATGTTGCCAGAAAACCTCCTACATATGCCATCAGTGGCAATGGTCAGAAGTTGGTAAGTAGACTAGTGTATATAGGCTCAGGGCTGCCATAAGTTGATCATAAAAATCCGGAGATTTCAAATTTTCCATTTTTCACACGCAATTTTACTTATTGTACCTTTACCCCATAGTCTGTTTCTTGTTTTGAAGACACATGACTGCTTAAAACAGGTTGAAAGTAAAGCAGAATGCGCCTTAAGGCGCATTCTGCTTTACTTTCAGCCTGTTTTAAGCTACGATCTGTTAGAAAAAAAATCCGAAGACTTAGGAAAAATCCAGATAAATGGCAGCCCTGTAGGCTACTGAGGAAATCTATTGAAACACACCTATATTTTGTAACGAGTCATTACAACATAGTACTATAGATTATGAGCTCTGGCTTCTTAAAAGTATATTCTGGAAAATGTGTAGGATTGGTGTAGTAAAAGGCTAATGAACTTTTTGAATGGGCAGGATTAATAACCAATGCTGCTATTAGATTATTATATTGACACTTGTTGAAAACAGTGTAGACCCAGATCAGACAGCTCCTCAAGGGTCTACACTGTTATGTTGTAAAATCTGTCTTATATGAATTTGCACTATTTCCTGGGGAAAGTTGTCCTTACTTTATTAGAGAAATTCTTCAGTAGAGGAATCTATTAAAGACGTAAAAATGCTTATTAATGGGGTACTGGGCTAATTAGAAAACAAGTCACAAGCTAATTGTCTTAGACATTGAGGAAGTGTTGAACTTGTCCCTAGCTTGCCCAGTGTAGTTACAGTTATCTCTGAAAAGTCACATATATTGAACTATCAATAGCGCAATTAGGTCAGATAGATTTGAACTCTCGGTTGCCATTCTTTAAATCTTTGCATACTGAGTAACTTTTCCATCTGAAATGATTGGTGTCTAATACTGTTCTTAAAGACTTTTCCTCAGTCCATTCAGGGACTCCCCCCACATTGTCTCGATAGTGTGAGAATTTAACGTACAAAGCATGCATCACAACCAGTTTACCTGGTGAAGCCCAGATTATACTCATGCTCTAGTGATTTTCAATGGTTATTTCTAACCAAACTATCAAATATAAAGGTAGAGCTTCAATGGTTCTTTACTAGTGACATCGCCATAAGATCCATGATTTTTGCAAGGAAATTGTCTGGCAAGGTGTTATGATCGAAAGGTCATCTAGGGATGTCTTTAAGCTAGAATTTTATAAATTTGATTTTTCAAACAGGGTCCGAGTGTCAAACAGTTTGGATCCTGATTAAGAAGCGGTATTACTGTTTGCAAAGATCATGGTTTCACCGCTAGTATGGCAAGAGTTATCTATCTGCATACTGTGGGCAAATTTATGGTAGTTTTTTTTTACAAACATATTGCATCCAGGTGAGATGTTGAGGAACTATGTGTCTCATGTGGATCCAAACTGTTGAGCACTCTGAAGATATTTTCTTAACCCATTTTATGTGGGATACACTTTAAGGTGTACCTCTAGGCAAACAGTTTTGATCTGAGATCAAAACCGTTTGCAGCTAGTTCAGTATTCTATCAGAAACTGCTAAAATCTTTTGTAAATATTTGAGTTATACCCGCTGCAGACGACATTTCAAAATGGCCGCCAAATATTACCCAGCATACAATGGGATAAATGAAATGCAGATAAATGAAGGCTGAGAATTGTTGCAGACAACAATAACATAGCATGGTTAGGATTAAATTGTTATCAGTTAGTATAACATGAGCATTCCTTTGCTAACCTGTACTGCCATTTTAACCCTTTCCCCCAATAGAAGCGACTTTTAGCGTATTTAACTTATTTCTCCGCTGAAGAAAATAGTTCCAGTTTATACCCTCATGAACAATAACCATTACACATATTTTATATAGCCTAGCAGATTTTAGCTTAAAGCAGGCTGAAAGTAAAGCAGAATGTGCCTTAAGGCACATTCTGCTTTACTTTCAACCTGCTTTAAGTGGTCACCTGTTTTTCAAAACTAGAAACAGGCTATGAGGTAAAGGGTTAACCCTGCTTATAGCATATATATTGATCACTATTAATTGCAAACAGTTTGGAACCAGATGACATGTGGAGTAACTCAGATTGTGCTTGCATAGAAACATAGAATTGTCATTTTAGAATTGTAGAAATGTTTTTCAAGACAACTGTAAGAATCCCCTAAAAGGTCCCTATTTTGACCGGGCATGCCCTTCTTGCACTAAACTAATTTGTAGTTACAGTAAGTCGGACCTTGAATACCAGTACTTGAACTTGCTTAAGTCAAATTTACCTGAAGTTTTTCGTTTAAACTTGGATTAGCCATTGTTTTAATTTTGAAATTCAGGAATGTTCAATTTATTTGAGCATGAGTTATTGGATTTCAAATGAAGAATAATGGGTAGGTTCCGTTTAAATAAGTTATGTTAACAAGGACTAAGGTTGGACTGTATGTACGGTTATTGAACTGTATTGAAACTTGTTGTTACTTATCTTGTTACAGTTAAGTCTATAAACACTTAGTGTCCACTAATAAGGACATTTGAACTAGAGTCAACTCTAAGCATGTGCCAAAGGGTCTGTACATTTTGGTGTGGTATATTTATGATGCTATGTAACCATATGCTAATAAATGATATATTGACTATTCAAATCAAGAATGATTTGAGTGTAGATGTATTTAACCCATTACCCCATAGCCTGTTTCTAGATTTGATAGAAGACCACTTAAAGAGACTCGCTACCAGATTGAGCATTAAAATAGTAATTTGTAAATATATGTCAAACGCTTATATGAGCGGGTAAGAATAAGTTAAGGATGAGAAATTCAGTTTAAAAAATGCATTTCAATAAAAAAATTTATTGAGCTCTGGTGGGATTCTAACCCGGGACCCGGCAAGCGGGGACAGAATAGCAAAAATAAGGCAACCCCTTAGACCACTAGTCCACAGGCCTATTCATATCTTTGGGAACGATTTAACATACTTCAGTGTGTAGCAATGAAGAGTACTTAATTCGGCTCTGGTTTATGTCTGAGCCCGTGATAAATTTCTATAGCGTCTTTCGACGCATGGATAAAGCGATGGAAAATATCTAAAAAAATAAGATATTTTTTCTTATGCCAGATGCAAGATAATGCTACACATTTGGTTTTATTTGAGTATTTTCTTTTATTTTTCAAATACACCATCCGGTTGGCTTGTGAGTCGCTTTAAAATAGGCTGAAAGTAAAGCAGAATGCACCTAAAGGAACAATGCTTTACTTTCAGCCTGCTTTAAGCTACCACCTGCTAGGATATAGAAAATATTTCTTATGATACATGTTCATGATTGACTGTATAAATTGTAACAATTATCTTCAGTGGAGGAATATATTGAATGTGCTAAAAGGCGCTTTTATAGGAGGAAAGGGTTAAACGTTAACTTAAGACAATTGGCAGCTTATGGGGAATTTTCTGCTAAATCCTTACACTGTGAGAAACAAGTTATATTTATCCGTTGCAAAGAATAAGTAAATAAAGGGGGGGGGGGGATATGGGTACTCGTGTAGACACTCTGTCCCTTTTCTCCAGCACCCTGTCCCTTTAAGGTGGCTAGTAATAACCCTCCTTTGCTTGTTTTCAGTGTTGAAGGCATTATGTTATTTATCAGGCATGATATTTGCCTGAAAAGAAATTCAGGAGAAGGACGTTCTATGAGGGAGGGGTTAACACTTTACCCCATAGCCTGTTTCTAATTTTGAAAATAGGTGACTACTTAAAGCAGGTTGAAAGTAAAGCAGAATGCGCCTTAAGGCGCATTCTGCTTTACTTTCAGTCTGCTTTAAGCTAGCACCTGCTAGAATAAAGAAAATATTCCTTATAATACATTTTTTGGAATGCATAAATTGGAACTATTTTCTTCAGCGCATGAATAAACTGAATGTGATAAAAGGCGCTTTTATGGGGGAAAGGGTTAAACAATGGTTAATTACTGTGTCAGAATGCTGGACTGTAATGAATACAGTATTCAAGGTTCTAGATAAGAGGGACTAAGTGAAGCATTTCTAATATTTCCTCCTCTAGGTCTGCACCAAGTCCTCGGGAGGATTCTAACAAATAGTAACATCATAGGGATTGGTGCAAACAAAGGTTTTAGCTTTTGAAATACGGGTACTCCCCATGACAGGAGTCCTGCTAAAATTGATACTTAAAAAGTGACAAAGAATGATATTTAGCCTAAACAAAGATGACGCAGAAAGCAACCATGTAGTCTGTACCTGTTAAGTCTAAAGAGTCTTCTTGTCATAATACAAACATTGTAAACCCAGATCAAAGGGCTCCTAAAAGAGCCGTCTGATTAAGGTCTGTAAATTATCATTTAACAGTACATTGCCGAAAACAACCTCAAATAGTCAAAAATGGTCTGGACTTAATTAGAAACTGAGGGATTAATTGGAAACTAGAATTTTCCATTTAACATTTCAAGGGTGCGTGAATAAAAGGTCAAATTAAACATTCTAATAGTTTCTTGCAGCGGGTTGCAGTACAGAAAATTAACCTGGATTGGTGTATTGATTATTGTGCAGATGTGAAAATGAAGGCCCATAGTGGTATTTGACTCTTTGCATTTTAACGCCTAATTTGTGATTACCTTTGCAAACAGTTTGGATCCTGATGAGACGCCGAGTAACTCGGCGTCTCAGCAGGATCCAAACTGTTTGTCACTCTGATTAGATTATTAAAAGAAATATTTAGAATATTTAAATATTTTTAGATAAGTAGCAGGCCACATATGTTGCAGAGGAAAAAGTTTTGTAGCATTCTTAGAGTTAATCTGTTCATAAAATTTATTTTTGTGCAGAGAGCATGTTAATTTATTTTTAATGTGCAGTGAGTGAAATTGTTAAAACTATTGCCAACAGTTTGGATCCAGATGAGATGCAGAGTATATCTCTTCACTTTTAGGGAGAGCTTGTGGAGGAAATGTTTAACCCATTACCCCATACTGGGCCCATAGCCTGTTTCTAATACTGACGAGAGATGAAGCAGGTTGAAAGTAATTTAGAATGTTCCTTAACCCTTTCTCCCTGAACCTCAAATTTAGAATGTGTCATAAGGTGCGTTCTATTTCATATAATCATGATTGATCAACCCATTGATATTCAGACTTAAATTCAATGAATCACATAAAGACTTTCCATAATCCCTATATTATAAGTATCAAAACTCTGGTACAAGAAATGTTCTACTTTATATAGTGTGTATGTACCGTAAGAAATATTTTATGTATATGTCCTACCAGGTAGCTTAAATCAGACTAAAATAAAAGTAAAGCATAATGTACCTTAAGGCACATTCTTCTTTTCTTTCAAATTTCTGTAAGTGGTCACCTGTCTTTAAAACTAGAATAGGTTCAAGGGTTAATGGGTTAAAACTGTAGCACGTGTGTTGACATTGCTTGACAATGAGGATACCATTTGCTCATGTTATATGGAATGGAATAGTTCAAGGTCCATGCTTATAAAGCATTTGAATTGAGTCTGACATCGTTCTCAAGCATTTGATTGGTCAGATTTGAGCCTAGACTCAAATCTGACCAATTCAATGCTTGAGAACGCACTCAGACTCAACTCAAACGCTTTATATGCGCTGGTCCTTGTCCTATAAACCATAGATGGCCCTCAGGAAATGTTTCAGACTTGAGGAATTGTGCCAGTATAGCAGGAGCTGGGAACCATTCCAAAGTGTTAAAGATTTTTACTGTAAGAATGTACACAATGTACTAGTGAAATCAAGTCTGTCTGTTCAAGAACAGTCAAACATCAATACTTATCTTCTTCCAATTGTATAACTGGTTTTGTTATCAGCTTATGGCAGTTAATCAAATCAAGGTAATTGAATAAAAAAAAACCGCAGTAGTATTCTGAAATACCAGGTGCTGAAATTTATTTATACCATAAATTTCTTGCCCTAAATAAAAATTTATTGCACAAAATTCCATTGCCAATATATACCTCATATTTAACTTACAAATAACAAGGTGTTAAAAGTCTATGAAGTATTTGGGTTGAACTTGTTTCTGATTTATTTCAGGTATACACAAAGTTTTACAGAAATGATGAGGTTTGAAGATGGTGAAATAAATGACCTAGATTCTTTACACAGGTAAGTTCCAGAGTGTATGGCTATTAACCCATTACCCCATAAATATGCCTATTTATGCCTCTATTTTATTCCTCCACTGAAAAAAATAGTTCTACTTTATTTACTTATAAATATGTACCATAAGAAATAATTTCTATATCCTAATGGATAGTAGCTTAAAGCAGGCTGAAAGTATAGCAGAATGCGCCTTAATGCGCATTCTGCTTTACTTTCAACCTGCTTTAAGTGGTCACTTGTCTTCAAAATAGAAACAGACTATTGGGTAATGTGTTAATGATGGGATTGCCAGGAACTGTTACTGTAACTTTAAGCCACCATTTTGCTTTAGTGGAGGAATGATTGAAAGGTGTAAAATGGTGTATTTATGGAGTAATGGGTTAAGAATGAGTAATTGGCAAAACTTTATGATTCAATGAGACATATCTTTTTCCAAAGAAAGCACAAGCCTACCATAGCCTGTTTCAAGTGTTGAAGACAGGTGACTTTTTAAAGCAGGTAGCCTGCTTTAAGCTACCATCTACAAAATGTACTTGAATAATAGAAAATATTATCAGCCTGCTTTAAGCTACCATCTACTTGAATATAAAAAATATTTCTTATGTTACATATTTTTTTATGACTAGAAATTGGAATTATTTTCTTGAGTGGAGGAACGAATTAAAATAAAGGTGTAAAAAGGCATATTTATGAAGTAATGGGTTAATTAGTGTAGGACCTGGGGGATGCACAGGTAGACTAATCCCAGACTAGACATGGTGTGACTGCTGGTTTTTGTGTGCTCAAGGTGATTTACAGGGTAACAGTGATCAATCTGGGATGTCTGATATATGCATTAACTCTTTTGATTGTGGGGTAATTTTCTCTCTGCAACAATTGTCCTCTGCTACTGTTCTAGAAATAAATTTTTTTTAATTTATTTTCAAACAGGGTCATAGTCCGTGTCAAACCACATTTTGGTATAAAGAAACCTTTGTTTACAGATGGAGGCCAGTTAGGTGTCCAAAATGGCCCATGATTTGCAGCACTAACAGGAGCCCTTCACATGCTATGATACTTTTGAAAGCAGTGTAGACCCAGATCTAACAGCTCTTCAAGGAGCTGTCTGGTCAGGCTCTGTACGGGTTTCTTTCACTGGTAGGACCTGTCTGACAGGAAACTCGTATTACCTTTGCAAATAGTTTGAATCCAGACGTAAAACCAATCAATCAAAAGATACACATTGACTAAATTTTAAAAAGATTGCAGACACACTTTGACAAGATTATAGTTACATGTACTGTAGTGTATTGATTAACTCTTAGCAGGCTAGAGGCAGAATTGTGATTATATGAGCTAACAGTTTGGATTTTGATGAGACGCCACCTTATGCGGCATCTCCTCAGGATCCAAACTGTTTGACACTGATACTGTTTCAAATTATTTTTTTTGACAAATCTATTTTAAGAACAGTAGCAGACGACAATTGTTGCGGACGACAAAATTAACCAGCATGTAAAGAGTTAAGATTTTCGGTAAAAGGGAAAGTCTATTTCTTAACCCTTATTCGATCATATGCTTCAAAATTGTAGTCTGTACAAAATTCAAAAACATTTAACGTGTACCTATTACATGTGTATAGATAAGATCCTAATCAGGTACCAGTTAACCCTTTACCCCATAGCATGTTTCTAGTAGTGAAGATAGGTGACCACTAAAAGCAGGTTGAAAGTAAACAAGAATGCGTCTTAAGGCATATTCTGCTTTACTTTAAGCTACCATCTGCTAGAATATATAGAAAATATTTATTATGATATCTATTCATAACAGTATAAATTGGGACTTTTTTCTTCAGTGGAGGATTAAATAAAAGGCATATTTATAGGGTAAAGGGTTAATAGTTTGAGTGTCTGATCTGGATGTAATCTATTTATAAATGCTAATCAAGTAGTGTTTAGCAGGAGAAAGGATAAACACTGATTCATTGATTGTAATTTCCTGTTTGTGGCCAAGATGAGGAGAAAAAAACAAACTAGTTGATAGATCGGCTTATGAGATTTACCAAAGTCCCATTCACCCAATATTTACTGAATTTTAGAAACAAGACTAAAATAGTGTAGACCCTAATCAAAGGGCTCCTTATAACTGTTTACTCAATAGATATGCCTTTCTAGGCATTTAAATAATTTCTCTTTTAAGAAAATTGTTACATTTTATACAGTAACGAATGTGCAACAAACAAAATGTTTCCTTCATTATAGCAGATGGTAGCTTAAAACAGGCTCAAGGTAAAGCAGAATATGCTTTAACTCTTTGAACCCTATTCACATATATATGCCTCATTGTCAAACAGCCTACCTGTGAGGAGTACATTGTCCTATGCAAACAGTGTAGTAGGAGCCCTCTGATCAGGGTCCACAATGTTTGTCATTTTGACATATATTGTAAAAAACAACCCTAAAAAGTCAAAAATGGGCTAGACTGAATTGAAAACTAGAACTGTCCATTTGAGGTTTCAGGGAGGAAAGGGTTAAGGGGCATTCTGTTTTACATTATGTACTTTCAACTTGCTTTAAATGGTCATGCTGTCTTCAAAACTACAAACAGGCTATGGGGGAATGGGTTAAAGCAGATGTTGTCATGTCGGTGAAGGGGTTATTATATGTTTTTGACTGTATATGGTATTAATATGTGTACAAAGCTTTGTAAACAGTTACAACTCTAGCTTCAAAGGGGGTGTTCGGAAGTCCTTTGGTGCAAATATATGACCAAAGTCTCTTGAGTAAATCCGTGTCTGCCATATAAATATGAATCATATAAAGGCCAGAGAGTGATGTCTTTAATCCATTACTCCATAGATAGACATTATACCCATTTAATTTATTTCTCCACTAAAGAAAACAGTTCCAATTTATACAGTTCTGAATATGTATCATGAAAAATATTTTCTATTTTCTAGCAGATAGAAGCTTAAAGCAGACTGAAAGTAAAGAACAATGTGTCTTCGTGATCATTCTGCTTTAAGTGGTCAGCTATCTCCAATACAAGAAACATGCCATGGAGTAAATGGTTAACTCTTTCAACACCATGGACCTGTTTATAATATACTCATTACATTTGAAAACAGTGTATACCCAGATCAGAGAGCTCCTAAAGGAGCCCTCTGATCAGGGTCTGCACTGTTTTCAAATTTAGACCAGTATATATTAACCTAATAACCCACAAGAGTTTCTTAGGTCTACTTACCCGCAGGTACTTCGCATTTGGATATCACGAGGTCGCTTTGGTTGAACATTCCTGTATTTCAAAGTTACAACTTGGTAGAGCCATGTTTTGACATTGAAATATGGTAATTTGGACTGCAGTGAGCTTTCTGATTTACTTTCTTATTGCTCTAAGCTGCAAAAATCTTACTTTATTAGCTTCTGACAGTATTCAGCAGTATCAATGAATATTTTGATGATGTGTGGAGCGTATATGGAGTAAATTGTAGTAGGTAGAGAGATACTCTCAGGCACCTCTGTGGAGGAAAGAGCTAAGATTACTACAGGAAAGTCAATGTTGTTAAATCTTGTTAATTACAAAATAGTTGGTAAGAGTTATCAATTATTTAAACCGGAAAGTATCTTATACAGTCTGTTTCACTCATAATTACGGTGAAGAACCTGGAGAAGACGTTATTCTTTCCCATAATTATATACAAAAACTAAATTGAAACACAATGCAGCGATGGTTACTGGAAAAAATTCAACGATTATTTGAATCTGGGCGCTTGACAAACAGATTGGTGCCTGATCAGACTTCAGGTTTCCAGGTGTCTGAACAGGCTTTGATCTGTTTGCAATGGAATAAAATGTTTTAGCATATATGTGTGTGGTGGTAAAGAATAACATTTTCCTGACTGTACAAGTTGTTGATTAACTTAATGATAAGCCTTTTGCGTATTTAATTTATTCTTACACTGAAGAAAATAGTTGTTTTATACATTAACGAATGTGCAACATAAAAAAATAGTTTCTATATTATCCTAGCAGATGGTAGCTTAAAACAGGTTGAAAGTAAAGCAGATAGCACCTTAACCCTTTACCTGATAGTCTCTTTCTAGTATTGAAGATAGGTGACTTCTTAAAGCAGGTTGAAAGTAAAGCAGAATGCGCCTTAAGGCGCATTCTGCTTTACTTTCAGCCTGCTTTAAGCTATCATGTGCTAGAATATAGAACATATTCCCTATAATATATATTCATGACTGATAAAATTCGAACTATTTTCTTCAGCGGAGGAATAAATTGTATTCGCTAAAAGGCGTTTCTATGGGGGAAAGGGTTAAGGTAGGCGTATTTATTTGGAAATGGGTTAAAGAAGAAAACACTGAAAATGTTGCATTACTCTTATCTGCGCTCATGATATCTGGGGCTGGGCAGTGGAATATACAAGGCATGTTCGAGTTGCCTAGATACATTACAAATTTATGCTATTTCAGACTTTATTTAGAAACCTAGTAGATCATTTGCATAAAACAGCTGCTGTGGAACTACAATAAAGAAGCATGCCAAACAGTAATGACAGGGGATTGCAGAAAGCAGGAAAACAGTAATACAGAAAGCTCCTTAAGAAGCTTTCTGCATTACTTTTGTCCTTCATTCAGCTACCTTATTTACAGATTGTTCAATACATGTATACTAACTTTTCAGTGGTTGCATAATTCAAGTTTTACTGGATTTCATTTTTCATGTAATATTTCTAGCTTGTCAATTTATATTGTATTTTTGAAGACTTGTTTTATGCTTTTGAATCAATAGCCTGACTATATGTAATTACAAGAAATGCAAACTTTTAAAGAAAAAAGAATTCTTTTGGAAAAAGAAATTCTCTGGATGTTTGTTTTAGTACTGAGAAACTGAAGAACCACTGATATCAAGAGATTGATTGTGTCACAGTCTTAGTGAGCTAGTTAAACACATTACTCCATAAATATGCATGTTTACTTCCTTAGTTTATTCCTTCACTGAAGTAAAAACATCAATACATACTATAAGCAGGAGTAAGTTTTTAGCTCGACTATTCAAAGAATATGGAGGGCTATTACAGTCGCCGTCGGCGTTGCACTGGTTAAGGTTTTTTGTGCAACCTACAAATAAGCTTGTATTTCTACAACCAATACTTGTATTGCATTATAACTTCACCACAGCCTCCCCACTACTGCAGCAAATCATGGCTGGTAACTCTGGTTTGGATTTTGTGTGAGTTATGGCCCTTGATGGACTTAAAATTTTGGTTAAGGTTTTGTGCAACCTAGAAATAAGCTTATATCTCTGCAGCTGCTGCTTGTATACAGTATATATAATGGGATTATTACTTCACCACAACCTTGCCACTAGTGCAGTCAATCAAGGCAGGTAACTCTAGTTTGCATTTAGTGTGAGTTATGGCCCTTGATGGACTTTGAAATTTTGGTTAAGGTTTTTTGTGCAACCTAGAAATTAGCTTATATCTCTGCAACTGCTGCTTGTATGGGATTATAACTTCACCACAACCTTGCAACTAGTGCAGTCAATCAAGGCAGGTAACTCAAATTTGCATTTAGTGTGAGTTGTGGCCCTTGATGGACTTAGATATTTTGGTTAAGGTTTTTTGTGCAACCTACAAATAAAAAAAAGAAAAAAGTAAAGTACCAGTTAAAGTCTACTTTCAGTCCGAATGACCGCTCAGCCGACTGTACATTTACCCCCTGATCATTGAGCCATCTTGCCTACAATATTGAGCACTGCTAACATATGGCGCTAAAGCAGCCGCAGTACCGGCTCAGACCCTCACGGGTACCCATTTTAACCCCTGGGTGGAGAGGAGCAATTCGCGGTACATGTCTTGCTTAAGGACATTCCTGTACATCATCAGGGATTCGTAAAAAATCCCCTAGTCAGACCGCTGGTCCGGCGAGGGATCAAACTCACGACCCCTGGTACCGTAGTCCAACAGTGTTACCACTGGACTACTACCGCCGGTAAAGCTTATATCTCTGCAACTGCTGCTTGTATGGGATTATAACTTCACCACAACCTTGCCTCTAGTGCAGTCAATCAAGGCAGGTAACTCAAGTTTGCATTTAGTGTGAGTTGTGGCCCTTGATGGACTTAGATATTTTGGTTAAGGTTTTTTGTGCAACCTACAAATAAGCTTATATCTCTGCAACTGCTGCTTGTATCGCATTATAACTTCACCACAACCTTGCCACTAGTGCAGTCAATCAAAGCAGGTAATTCTAGTTTGCATTTAGTGTGAGTTATGGCCCTTGATGGACTTAGAAATTACCTTATATATTAAATTAGAAATTTTATACTTAGAAATTAAAAATTCTGCTTCTCTGCAACCACTGTTTCACCCAACCAAGGCAGGTAGCTCTGGTTTCAGTTTACACCATCAAACATGCTTATCCAATATATTTATATACCCAAATTTCCAATAACGAAAAAAACCTGGAATAGTCGAGCGTGCCATCTTGTGATGGCTCTGGTTGTTTTCAGTGTGGATTTAGTCATAGCTAGTGACATGTTTCTGTTACACATGCGTCAGACATTTTCATTACAGGCAAGATTATAGCGCTCCCTCTCTACAATGACACCCAACGGGAGACTACAATTATGTGCATTGTTCGGAGGAAATCGTTATAGGGAGGTAAATTTGCAAACAGCTAGAATCCAGATCAGATCAGATCAGGTTCTGTCCAAATGTCCATTATGTAACTGAGAAAAACAGCAGACAACAATTTTAAGCAGAAGACATTACAACCTTGAATAGGTTGGCCATAATTGTCATGTTTAGGGAACTGTGACAAGGGTCGTTGTAAGGAGTGAGTCGTTGTTGGGAGGGCCGTTGTAGGTAGGGAGCACTGTATTATCAAATGAAATACATGTATATCAATTTTGTCTTTACAGATTCACAGAAACGCTGACCAAGATAAGAAATCGTCATGCGAATGTGGTGGAGACCATGGCACAGGTAAGTTAACCAATTCCCCCATAAATACACCTTTTTACTCCTTTAGGTTATTCCTCCACTGAAGAAAATTGTTCCCTTTAAAACATAGCCCGTTTCTAGTTTTGAAGATATGTAACCACTTAAAGCAGGTTGAAAGTAAAGCAGAATGCGCCCTAAAGCGCATTCTGCTTTACTTTCAGCCTGCTTTAAGCTAACATCTGCTGAGAGATAGAAAATATTTCTGATGGTTCACAAAACTATTTCCTTCATTGTAAGAAAACATAAAAGGCATAAAAGGTGTATTTATGTGGTAATGGGTTAACAGAACTACGAATATAGGAGGGAGTGAAATAAACATTTCATATCACTTTTGCTTCAGTCTTCCACCTGTTACTAAAATCAGTTATTTGCCAAACAGTTTTTCAAACTTAATTTAAACCTTAGCCCGCCAAATAAATTGTCGTCTGCTATATTTCTCGTCTGCTTCAAGTTTCAAAGTGCTTCAAAGTTGCTGAAAATGTTGTCGGAGTGTCAAACAGCTTGGATCCGGATGAGACGCCGAGTTACTCGGCGTCTCATCCGGATCCAAGCTGTTTGCATATGGAGCTATAGTCGTGAGTGGCAGGCTAAGGGTTAATTGTATTTAACTCTGTGCAACTAGGGACGGATATACCTGCCATAGTGATTATCTCTGCAAACAGATTGCATCCATCAGGATCCAAACTGTTTGCTATTCCGACACTGAATTTAAAAGAAATTTTGAAAATTCTAATTTTATCACAATAGCAGACGACAAATTGTTGCAGACGAAAATATTACCCAGCATGCAAAGAATTAAGAAACAAACCCCTTGAAATTCAATATAAAATTGTAAATAGACCATTTGAAAATGCAGCAACTCCAGATATAGGAAGTATTTAAAAACTGAAATCTTTATTTCTGCATTAAACCCTACAATATTACATCGAGACAACTCTAATGAGTAGTTACTGTGCAAACAGTTTGGATCCAGATTGGATGCTGAGTTACTCAACATCTCATCAGGAACCAAACTGTATAACACTCTGACATTATCTTGCAGAGAAATTTTAGACCATTCTTGTTGTAGATTAGTAGCAGACAACACCTTAACCAGAAGACAAGATTTTAAGGCATATTGAAAGAGTTAAAACATAATCTGCTGGCAAAATGGCAAGAATTTGTTTATTTGATCTAAAGTCAAACATGTGTCAATTAACCATTCAGTTAAAGATGGTGATTGTCAAATAACTTTATCCCTCTCCCATAGCCTGTTTCTAGTTTTCAAAACTGGTGACTGCTTAAAGCAGGTTGAAAGTAAAGCAGAATGCTCCTTTAAGAAGCATTCTGCTTTACTTTCAGCCTGCTTTTAGCTACCATCTGCTAGTAAATTAGAAATATTTCTGTTGGTGCATATTCTTGACTATTTAATTTAGAAATGAATTAACCCTTAGCCTGCCACTCACGACTATAGCTCCGTATGCAAACAGCTTGGATCCAGATGAGACGCCGAGTAACTCGGCGTCTCATCCGGATCCAAGCTGTTTGACACTTTGACAACATTTTCAGCAATTTTGAGCAACTTTGAAGCACTTTGAAACTTAGAGCAGACGAGAAATATAGCAGACGACAATTTATTTGGCGGGCTAAGGGTTAATGGCGTAAAGAGGTGTATCTATTGGGTAATGGGTTATATAATACATACTATTTCAGGGTGTAATGGAGATGACGGATGCGTATGGCCGCACCCAGCCAGCAGAAAACAACATACAGTATTTCCTTGATAGGTTTTATACAAACAGAATCAGTATAAGAATGTTGATAAACCAGCATGGTATGTATATATAAAAAAAATAAAATAAAAAGGAGCATTCTTCTTCTCTTTCAGCCTACTTTAACCCTTTACTCCGTAGCCTGTATTCTAGTTTTGAATACAGTTGACCACATAAAGCAGGTTGAAAGTAAAGCAGAATGTGCCTTAAGGTGCATTCTGCTTTACTATCAGCCTGCTTTAAGCTGTTATCTACTAGAATATGGAACTATTTCTTATAATACAATATTCCTGACTGATTAAATTGGAACTATTTTCTTTAGTGGTGGAATGAATTAAATGCGCTAAAAAGCAGTTCTATTGAGGAAAGGGTTAAGCTATCATCTGAAAAGATACTGGAAATGCCTTCTGTATATTTTCTGTTCAAGACTTTCTGAAAGAGGACATTTGACTTTCCTTTGTGTGGAAATAACACTAGATACTAAAAGCTGTTTGGGGAATACTCACTTAACTCATTGTGTCCTAGTGACGCATATGTGCACTCTTTACCAAAAGTGTACCTGTAAAGAGTACACTTGTCTAATGCAAACAGTGAAGTCTCTGATTAGAGGCTCCTGTAGGAGCCCTCTAACAAGGGACCTCACTGTTTGTCATTTTGCAATATATTATGAAAAACAAGCCTAAATAGTCTAAAATGGACCAGCCTTTATTGTAAACTGGAATTGTCCATTGGAAGTTTCAGGGGATAATGAGTTAATACATTGTGTGTTTTAACTCTTTACTACCAAAACAACTTTACTGACATTGCAAACAGTCAAGGATCCAGATCAGGTGTTGAGTAACAAATCTTATCAGGATCCTGACTGTTTCACACACATTGATGTTTCTACAGTCGAAATGCATTTCATCTAAATTCGAAAAACAAACACAAAACACCCTCCCACCCCAAATTTTTTTTTAAACCGGTGACAAAATGAAACAGCTTTATCTAGGCAGATGATATCATGTTAGTGAAAGGATAAACAAATGGTACATGTATATCCAAATATTGGGAATTTTGGGGGTATTACTTTGTTTCTGTAGCTATTGAGTATCAACATCTTGTAATAAGAGCCATCTTTGTCTGTTCAACCATGTATCCGCCCCATCTCCTGCTGGATGTTTTCATAAAAAACTTTGCCCACTATGACCTGTTCTATTACATTGGCTTACAAAATAGAAGAACATTACCCAGGAAAGAGTGCCCACTCATGTTCTGACATTATACGAAGGAGCTGTCTGATCTGGCTCTACACTGTTATCAAATAATGTCAGTCTATGCTAATAGCAGAAGAAAGGTTAATTCAACCATATGAAATTTGTGACTGCCTTAACCCTTTGAACCCTAGTCCCGCATATAGGCGTCCTTTTCAAACAGTGTACTTGTGAACAGTACACTTGTCCTATGCAAATAGTGAAGACCCAGATCAGAGGGCTCCAAAAGGAGCCCTCTGATCAGGGTCTTCACTGTTTGTCATAATTCCAAACATTGACAAAAACAACCCTTAAAAGTCAGAAATGGACTAGACTTAAAAGGAAACTGGAATTATTTATTTAAAGTTTCAGGGAGTTAATAAAAAAAAAATTATTCACTTGAAATTCTAATCTTTAATTTGTATGTATCCATGGATTCTATCAAAATGACAAATAGTTTGGATTCCGACTCCAAGATACCAGAATTGAAGTTAACATCAAAGTAAGGGCGTACTGCAGGCTAGGGGTATCAGTTTTATTTAGAACAAAAATAATGCAGAAAGCTAATTATGAGACAATTCTAATGGGTAGTAACACCATAGAATTTGATGCTGAAAGGAGTGAGAAAATGATTGATTTCTTCAGTTTACTCCCTCTTATCTGGAGCCCTGCCGAATTGTTAGGCAATTAGCTGTCATTGTGTTTGTGTTTTTCATTGCTACAGGTGTTTATAATTATTGTATCCATTTTCATTGCAGTGTTATTGTATGGAAAAGAAATTACTAACCATCCCCGGCATATAGGCGGTATAGACCCTAACTGTGATGTCATAGAAGTAGTCAGAGGTATGCACTTTGAACTCTCAAATTTGGCTCAATTCTACTTTGTGAAGAGTTTTTATATTCCCCTTTATACAGTAAAACCTCTATTACGACCACTGAATTGTGTTAATTGTTAGGTGTTTCAGACAGGCGAATGGTTAAAGTAAGGTGAGTTTTACTGTCACCTTTCTTTAAGCTGTTATCTGTCTCTTATACAATCAATTGGCCTTCATTTTAGTGGTCCTAATAGAGAGGTAGTACTATACTGTAGAAAATAACCATTATAACATTTTATATACGGCCACCTCTAAAGGTGGACGTATATTGGTGTGGCCCTGTCCGTTCGGCCGTACGTTCGTCCGTCCATTCGTTCGTTCGTCAACATTTTGTTTGTCTGGAGTTTTTTTGGGAAAACAATTGAAGGGATATTAACGAAACTTCACATAAATGTTATATGCATCAAGATCTAAAGCTGAGTTGAGTTTGAGGTTCATTCGAATTTTCGTTACAGAGTTATCTGCCCTTGATATACTCAAATATGCAATAAAAAGCTTGTCCAGAGTTTTATTTGATATTTTGTTAAAACTATATATTTCTTTGCCAGTGCGGTGCTCTCGTTGTCAAATTTCATAGAATGATTATTATTAAAATTGTGACCCTTTCCTTCATAGGGAATTAGCCATAGCAGTCACCTTTCTGTAAAGCTCTTCAAGTTATTTCAGTGTATGACTGCTTAATTATTTACAGTATGTTTGTAAACATCTTTGCCACTTATTTTTTAGATGCATTTGCCAATGCCAGATTTCTGTGTGAGCAGTATTATCTAACTGCTCCTGAGCTGGACTTGGAAAAACACAATCGTAAGTAGCCAGTATACTGACTAGAGAGATAGAGAGAAGGATAGAGAACAGGGCTCCAGATAAGAGGAAGTAAACCAAACAAATCTAACATTTTCTGACAAATTTCAGCATCAAATCCTATGGTGTAACTACTCATTAGAATTATCTTGAAGAGACGATTCTAATGAGTAGTAACACCATAGGGTTTAATGCAGAAATGAAGATTTTAGTTTTTGAAATGCCCCCCTTATCTAGTGCTTAAAGAAAGAAGCTCACTATAGTCTAATCAATGACCAGTCCATGGTCAACCTTTCTCCCATTGAATATTCATAATAAGACTCCATGAGTATCTATCATCTGAACTATTACACTCCCTAATGAAATAAGGAAACAATTCCTCAGGAAAGAGTGCAGACTCATGTCAGATAGATCCTATAAGAAAACAGTGAAGACCCTGATCAGACAGCTCCTTCAGGAGCTGTCTGATCTGGATCTTCACTGTTTTAAAAAAAAGTCAAATTGTGCAGGAGAAGGGTTAATCTATGCAAACAGAGTGGATCCAGATGAGGTAACTTAGCATTTCATCTGGATCCCAACTGTTTGACATTCAGATACTATCTACAATCGAAACACTTAGGTTTTAATTTTGAAATATAGGTAAGTTTGAACTAACGTGAGTTTGAAGTATCAAGTTTTGATTCTATATAAACTTTTGAAAGAGTACAATGGGGAAGACACTCTTCATTTCGCACTGTGGTATCACAGTTATTGCCAAATGTTGCAAACTGCTTAGAGTCAGATCAGACGTAGGGTAACCTAGTATCTGATCAGGATCTACACTATTTGCCACCCAGATTAATATAAATCATCAGCAATTTCAATAAACTGTCATTTTCTGCATTTGTTTACATTGCATTTGCATTTAGTTCTGTTTAAACAAGGGAATAATGTATGCTCCACCATGCACTTTTACATAACATTGTGCATGGTAGTTACGTAGATGATACTCTATCCAAGGAAATTTACTTAATTACTTGCAAACATTAAAGGTTAAGAAAATACATGGGTAAGTTAAACATTAACCCAGACAGTGCTTTGATGTAGACGCAGATTAAAGGCTTTAAGGGCTCCTGAACGAGCCCTCTGATGAGGGTCTGTAGTGTTGTTCATTCTTGCGGACTAATCGCCTCGAGAGTCAATATGAACTGGTCATTTATAAGAAAATGGAAGAGTTCATTTAAAAATAAAGCATTGTAAGAGTTAAAGTGCAGACAGCCTATTAGAATATTTCTATAAATATATACGGTAAGAAGTGTTATGCTTATCTTGTTGATTTATTAAGACTGAATCTTAAAATTGATGTGTGCATACAAGGTGTCACTGTTGTTTTGTTTGGATCCTGAGTAACTTAGATTTCAGCTTCTGATGGCTCTGAGGTGCAATTTCAAAATTATCAGAAGTTTCAGGCAGGCAAAAGACTACAAGAAGTGTATGAATATTGTATGATTCAAGTGAAAGAACACATTAAGTGAATTAAGCATGGGTTGAGCCTTACTATGCTGGAACCAGATATCAACTTTTTTTGCACACTGTGCAGACCCTGTTCAGAGGGCTCCTTTAGGAGCCCTCTGAACAGGGTCTGCACTGTTTGTCATACTTTTAATTTCTGTAGGGGTCAAACCCTTTGAGGCAATATAAACTGGTAATTTATGAGAAAATGAAAGAGTCTATTTGAAATGTCAGTATTGTTAAGTTAAGCATACCCAGCAGAGAGCACATTGATTTCACAGTGGAGGGAAGTCAATCCTTCAGCTGCAGGCTGTATGGCAGGGAGAGGGGTGTTAAAGGTCTTGTGTCTGTAAGACATGAGAGCTGCTATATTGGAGGAAGGGAACCTTAAATTTGACAAACAGTGTAGGCCCAGTGTACCAATAGATCAGCCTCTGTGTTTTACTGCTTCTCTACAAAAGCACTGTAGGATGCTTATACATAGGGCTACAGAAAAGGGGAGTATTTCAAAAACAAAAATCTTTTTTGTTTGCATTAAATCCTATGGTGTCAAGAAGATTTTAATGAGTAGTAACACGATAGGATTTGGTGCTGAAATGAGTGAAAGAATGTTTGATTTGTTCAGTTTACTATCTCTTATCTGGAGCCCTGCGAATACCTGTTCTTGATAAATACATGTTCATTGTGTACTTAAATGAGAAATCACTGATGGTTTTAGTTACACCCGAACTGTTTTCCTCATTAAAACACTCTTTGGTGCTTTTAATAATTCCCCATAGAAGTGCCTTTATACGCTACCACTCTTACCTGATAAAGATCAATAATAACATTTCGTTCATATTGACAGATGTATGCTAAACCTTTACTCCTTAGATAATCAATTTTACGCATTTTATTTATTCCTCCACTGAAGAAAGTAGTTTGATTTATACAATAATGAATATGTAACATAAGAAATACTTTCTAAATCCTAGTAGAATGTAGCTTAAAGCAGGCTGAAAGCAAAGCAGACATTGGCGTAGCTTCCTATTAGGCAAGTAGGCACGTGCCTACACTTATTTTCAGATGTCCAAAAAATAAAAAAGGCTAAAAATGCAGAAAAAGCAATAAAATTGACATCTAAGGGGGGGTAGAGGTGAACCCCAATTATTTTTACATAGATTCATGTTAGTATTTTGCCATTATCAAACGCGGGAAAAGCCTCAGAACGCACCTAGAGACTATCTAGGAATAAAATTTTTGCGGGGGAGCATACCCCCGGACCCCCCTAGTAAGAAACCGTACACTTATTAATTGGTCTAATCACCCCGTTGGCACGCATGTACAATTGCACATGTAGCTGCAACACGCGCGCTACCGCGTACACACTGTCCTCATACTTGCGACAATTGAAAAAGTAAAAAAAGATGCAATAAAATAGGGATAGGGTGGTGTTAGAGTCTAACTTAGAGATTAATGGAAGACAACCTGTCAACAATTACATTATAATAACCTGGAGCAGAACATTTATTTTATTTTCAGCCGAGTTTTTACATATATTTATGGCAGAATTTTACCTGTCTTGGACGCGCAAAAACGCCCTCAGAACAAACCAGAGGCTATCTAGGAATCAACCCTCACCAATCCCCTCCTAGTAAGAGTGAGTTCATAAATTGGTAATAGTTACTTTGGATTTCATACGGGCCTGTAGTGTGCTTGATCAATTTGTCCCGAAAAGAAAGTTACATCCAAATAATCATCAGTTTCACGTAGCAAGTATGTTAATGAAAAAATTACGGTATCAGACCCTATCATATACTAATTGACGTGGGGTTGTTTTTTGGTGAGTTTTTTTCAAGAAGATATGCAGACATATTCCTTTGCAAAATAATAAAATTGTCTGTTGTTTGAAGCTTTTCATTCCATTAATTCTTCATATAAATGTCTCCCCAGACACTCCTTAAATGCGTCTACAGTGTTGTAGAACTCAAAATTTTCCCGGGGGAGCATGCCCCCGGACCCCCCCTAGAAAAGATATGCCTACACTTTCATTTCGGCCAAGCTACGCCCCTGGCAGAATGTGCCTTAAGGCACATTCTGCTTTACTTTAAACCTGCTTTCAGTGGTCACCTATCTCCAAAACTGTAAACGAGCTATGGAGTAAAGGGTTAAAGCAGGCTGAAAGTAAAACGGAAAGATCACATGCATTAGCCTATTTTTAATCTGTTTCTTTTTCTTCCAGCTTTTGAAATGTCAGAGAATATTCGACTAGTGTATATACCTTCCCATTTGTATCATATGCTGTTTGAGCTTTTGAAGGTAAGACATACAACTTATATGTCATAGATAAATGGTTTCTATGTTGATAATATCTTTCTACTTAATTGTAGCTCTAAGTTTTAGTATCTATATATCTGACTGCTTGTTAAAAAATGTTTGTGCCTTGCTCCAGATATTTGACATCCAGTACTTTAACTCATTCACCCCTGACATTTTTAATGGACAAAGCCAATTTCAAAATAAGTCTGTACAGTTTTGACTATTTAGGGTTGATTTAAACAATATATTTCAAAATGACAAACAGTGTATACCATGATCAGAGGGCTCCTTAAGGAGCCCTCTGATCAGGGTCTACACTGTTTGCATAGGACAAGTGTAATCCTCACAGGTACACTGTTTGTAAATGACGAGTATACTCGTCACTAGGGTTGAATACAATTTTAATGCCTCCAACAAAATAAGTGTTGTGACTACTCAGTAGAGTCAAATGCTTGAGGCGTTTTAATTAGTAAGGACAACATAGAATTTGGTAGTTGGTGCATAGCTCGAAATCTGGGGAATATTTCAAATGTTGAAACCTTATTTCTGCTCCAAGTCCTTTGAGAGGATTCTAATATGTAGACACAAGAGCCATAATGGAGAACATGTTGGAAATGTTTCTCTCACTCTATCAAGTCCAATGGGTGTATACACTGGTATATGTAATCAATTTAAACCAGACAGCATCATACCTGTGTCGTTTACAGAACTGGTTCAACCTATTACTTCATAGCTTACTTTTAGTATTGAAGACACAGTTGCTTAATTTTAATTTAGTAAAGCAGGCTGAAAGTAAAGCAGAATGCTCCTTTAGGAGCATTCTGCTTTACTTTCAGTCGGCTTCAAGATACCTTCTTTTAGAATGTAGAAAATATTCTTATGGTACATATTTATAACTGTAAAAAAGGGACTATTTTCTTAATTGGCAAAATAAATTAAAGGTAGTAAAAACACATATTTATGGAGTAATGGGTTAAGTGACTGTAGGAAAAAACCCAACTATAACTACTGTATTGACTATTAACTAGAAACAACTAGTATATAATTAGATGTAGTTAGTTGATTGTATTTGACCTATTCACATGTGATGTTTTTTCGTCTTGTAGAATGCCATGCGAGCAGTGGTAGAGAAGCACCCTAATGAGGTACCTCCACTAAAGGTAGTTGTGTGTAAAGGGAAGGAAGATCTAACTATCAAGGTAAAACTCACCCCTAGATTTGCTTTGGATAGATTACAGTGGAGATGGTCTTCTTTCCTAATTGATATTTTCATGCGAAAACAATAATTTTCCATTGCAAACAGCTTGAAGCCAGATCAGATGCCGGGTGACCCGGCATCTGATCAGGCTCCAAACTGTTTGGCAGTCGGATAAAAAAAATCAGAATTTTCAAAATCTTGTCATTTTCAGCTTGTCAGACAAATGTCCGGGAGAGCCTATGATGTCATCCAGTCATTAACCTCACATTCCCATTGACTGTGGTTCTTTGTAGCAGTTTCAAGAAACTGATCACAACTTCTATTTGACCTTAGGACAAGACCTTTCCCTTTGTATGAAAATGTTGACCCCTGTGACATCTTGAACATTTTTAAATTTTTTGAAAAGTGTTGACTACTACTACATGTATACCCTTTGATCTACTGTACCCATTGTATTTTTGTATTTATCTCGTGAAAGAGTAACATCATCTTCACTGTAAGATACAAGTGTTGAAAAGTGTTTGCAATATGCACGTTATGCTGATCTCCAATGATATAGGATATAACATTCTTATGAGCTGTTTGCTGGTTCTTCTTACCAGTTGTGGACTTCCAATTTCCCCACCAAAATTTACCATCAGCGACTAAAGCCCCAACAGACAAGTTATATTGTCTTCTAACAACTTTTGTTGTGGCAATGTTAACACATTCAACCCTAGCGACGAGTATACTCGTTATTTACAAACAGTGTACCTGTGAGGATAACACCTGTCCCATGCAAACAGTGTAGACCCTGATCAGAGGGCTCCTTAAGGAGCCCTCTGATCAGGGTCTCCACTGTTTGTCATTTTGAAATATATTGTTAAAACCAACCCTAAATAGTCAAAAATGGACTAGATGTATTTGAAATTGGAATCGTCCATTAAAAGTTTCAGGGGTGAATGAGTCAAATTGAAAAGGTTGCTATTTTGTTTTCAGATTTCTGATCAGGGTGGTGGCATTCCTTTCAACGCCATAGATGAGGTGTTTCAGTACATGTACACTACAGCACCCCAGCCCATGCCCTCCCACTGTAGGGAGGGTGGAGCCCCGCTGGCCGGGTATGGGTATGGGCTGCCATTGTCACGGCTGTATGCCCGATACTTTCAGGGGGATTTGGTCTTGTGTTCTATGGATGGTTTCGGAACTGATGCCATTATTTACTTGAAGGTTTGTAACTATTTTGTTATTGTGTTCAATAAAAGTATTAGCCAATTGGAATTTAAAGGTCATTAAGCATTTCCCCATAGCTAGTTTTCAATATTTAAGACAGTTGCTTAAAGCAAGTTGAAATTAAAGCAGAATGCTCCTGAAGGCGCAAACTACTGTACTTTCACCGGACATTATGCGACATCCGCCAGGATATAGGAAATATTGGTGCATATCCATGACTGTATAAGGTGGAACTAATCTTGGTGGAGGAATATAAAAGCACTAAAAGGGTGTTTTATTGGTTAATGTGTTAAGCATCTACCTGTCTGGATGTAGGAAAGGTTTCCCTTGACTTTAAGTCAGGACCTGTTAGAACCATGAGGAATAGATCACTTTACAAACAATGTATCTATGAAGGGTAAACTTGTCCTATGCAAACAGTGTAGACATAGATCAGCAAAGGAGCCCTCTGATCAGGGTCTGCAATATATTGCAAAAAGCAACATTAAGCCATTAACCCATTACCCCATAGCCTGTGTCTAGTTTTGAAGATATGTGATCGCTTAAAACAGGTTGAAAGTAAAGCAGAATGCGCCTGAGGCGCATTCTGCTTTACGTTCAGCCTGCTGTAAGCTACCATCTACCAAAATATAGAAAAAAATTCTTATGATGCATATATATTATTGTATAAATTTGAGCTATTTCCTTCAATGGAGGAATAAATCAGAGGCGTAAAAAGGCATGTTTATGAGGTAATGGGTTAATGAACTAGCCTAAATAAGGAAATAATAGTCAATTCCACTAACCCTTATCATGCTAAGTGCAGCTTGGCTTACATTTGCAAACAGTTTGTATCCCAATCAGATGCCACGTTACATGTCATCTGATCTGGATCCAAACTGGTTTTCACTCATCTGCAACCTTTCATCTATTTGAAATGCTTAAAAACTAGTTTTGATTTATTTTAGCAGACAATAGATTTGAAGCATGATAAGGGTTGAATGTTTCTGGGATGCATGAGTAACAGGTTTATAAGGTTTACTGTTTGCTTGCAGGTGTTGTCAGACGAAGCCAACGAGTGTATACCAGTGTTCAACAAAACAGCTGTCAAAGTGTATGGTTCAGATGTTCCTGTCTCGGACTGGAGCACCCCAAATCCTTGGACACAAAACCCATCACGATCATTTTCCACAGTAACCATCAGAACTCCCAAATCCCCAACAAAACATAGCAAAGTGTCCTAGTCAAACCAACACCTCTGTGAACATACCGGTAGATTGACGTAGAAATAACCAGCACCTGTTGATAACTTGTATATAGCAGTGTTTTCCTTTAGTTGTATAAATTTAATGATGTGCTATAAGGGGGATATGTGTCTGTTGTTGAAGATTTTTTTGTGGGGGGGGGGGGGGGGGGGGGGGGTTATATTATATGTTATAGTGGGTATGTGTCTTCTTTTGTATTGAAGAATATTTAAAACGATAATAATTATTAATGATATATATTGGGGTAGGGGTGTTATCATTACATTGCCACGGGGATATGGATGCGTGTCTGTTATTAATGAAAAATGAAGATTGATTTTGTGTGTTTGGGGCAGGGGTCATTTCATCCATGTTAACCCTTTACCCTATAGCCTGCTTTACTTTCAGCCTGTTTTAAGTTACCACCTACTAGAATTAAGAAAATATTCCTTCTGATACATTTTCAAGACTGTATAGACTGGAATTATTTTCTTCCGCGGAGGATTAAACGGAATGCGCTAAAAGGCGCTTCTATAAGGTAAAGGGTTATGAGCATATCAGTTATATTGATGTAATGTTTTTGTATTGTTAGTACACACGTTTTATAGATGTAATAGAAACACAAAGTCATGACATAGTCATCAATATACATGTAGGTGAAATCAATTAAAGATTTCATGAGGTTTTTTTCTTCATGTTTAGTTATTTTCATATTTAAGGAGGAATGTTTTTGTACTTTGTTATTATCTTGATGGAGAAAGACTTGTCTCAATTTTGTTGCAATTTTGTACAGTTCAGCTTTTCTTGAGTAGCATACCATTAATAAAAGATATAGGGAGTTTAAAATTCTAAAGGAGCTTTCTGCATTGATTTTGTCCTGCATTAAGCTGCCTCCTGCATAACCCATTACTTCATACTAACACATTTTTAGGCCATTAATTAATTTCTCTGCAAAGAAAATAGTTTTATTTTATACAACATTGAATATGCTCAATAAAATATGTTTTAAGTTGTAGCAAATGGTAGCTTAAAACAGGCAGAAAGTAAAGCATATAAAGTAAATATTTTCTATATTGTAGTAAATGGTAGCTTAAAGCAGGATTAAAGTGAATGAGAAAGTGCCTTAATGCACATTCTGCTTTACTTTCAACCTACTTTAACTGGCCACCTGTCTTCAAACAAGATATAGGCTATGGAGTACTGGGTTAATAATAATTATAAATAGATTTATTTTTTGAGAGTTGCTGAACAAAGGTTGTACTGTAATATTGTATATGAATTATGTCTTTCATATTGTAAACTGCAATCAAATTATGTGATGAATAAATGTTTTCTTTTTTAATTTCAAATATTACAACATGATATTGTTCATCATAATAAAAATGTAAATTACAATCGTATACATGATATGAATTTTTCCTTTTGTATTCTTAAATAATGCAAAGAGAGTGTTCATCATAATGAAATTGTAAACTACAATCAATTCATATGATGAGTATTATGTATTCCTTTGTTTTCTCAATTCTTTGAACCCTAGTCACGCATATATGCGTCATTTGTAAACTTTGTACCTGTGAGGAGTACACTTGTCCTATGCAAACAGTGTAGACCCTGATCAGAGGGCTCCTTAAGGAGCCCTCTGATCAGGGTCTACACTATTTGTCATTTTGATTTATATTCTTAAAATTTACCCTAAAATATAAAAAATGGACTAGACTATATTGAAAACTAGAATTGTCCATTTGAGGTTTCAGGGAGGAAAGGGTTAATGCATAATAAGGATTGCTCATGATAATTAAATTTTGCTTAAATCGTACTATGTGATGGGTATAATGTTTTATTTTGCAATATTAAATAATTCAATGATTGTTCATCATAATGAAATTGTAATTTACAATCAAATCATGTGATGGGTATAATGATTTTTTTTTTTAGCTCACCTGAGCCAAAGGCTCAAGGTGAGCTATTGGGATGGCCCTGTGTCGTGCGTATGTGCGTCGTCGTTAACAATTGCTTCAAATGACATCTCCTCCTATACCCCTTGACAGAATTCAACCAAACTTAACAGAAATGTTCCTTGGGTCGAGCTCTTTCAAATTTGTTCAAAGAATTAAAAACAATGCAGAACTCTGGTTGCCATGGCAACCAAATTGAAAAAAATTAGGAAATCTTAAAAAATCTTCTTGTCAAAAACTGCAAGGGCCAGAGCTTAGATATTTGGCACATAGCATCATCTACAGGTCCTCTATCAAGTTTGTTCAAATTATGCCCCAGGGGTCAAAATTGGCCCCGCCTGGGGGTCACAGTTTTACATAGAGTTATATAGTGAAATTTTCAAACGTCTTCTTCTCTGAAACCAATATGGCCAGAGCTTTGATATTTGGCATGGAGACACTTCTAGATGTCCTTTACCAAAATTGTTCAAATGGTTGTGGTCTGTTGCATAACTAGATCACAGAAGCTAAAAATAGATTTTTTCAATGAAAACTTAAAAAATCTTCTTGACTGAAACTACAAGGGCCAACGCTTAGATATTTGGCACATAGAATCGCCTACAGGTTCTCTATCAAGTTTGCTCAAATTATGCCCCTGGGGTCAAAATTGGCCCGGCCCCGGGGGTCACGGTTTTACATAGAGTTATATAGTGAAATTTTCATACGTCTTCTTCTCTGAAACTAATATGGCCAGAGCTTTGATATTTGGCATAGTGACACTTCTAGATGTCCTATACCGAAATTGTACAAATGGTTCTGGTCCGTTGCATAACTAGGTCACGGGAGCTAAAAATAGATTTTTTCAGTGAAAACTTAAAAAATCTTCTTGTCTAAAACTACAAGGGCCAGAGCTTAGATACATGTATATGGCTAATATCACCGCCTACAGGTCCTCTATTAAGTTCGTTCAAATTATGCCCCTAGGGTCAAAATTGGCCCCGCCCCAGGGGTCACTGTTTTACATAGAGTTATATGGTGAAATTTTCAAACATCTTCTTCTCTGAAACTAATATGGCCAGAGCTTTTATATTCTGTATGGTGACACTTTTAAATATACTTTACATATTTTGTTCAAATTGTTCTGGTCTGTTGCATATCTAGGTCAGTCCTGGACATAAATCAATATCTCCATTTTTCCAATTATTCTCAGGTGAGCGAATATGCCCCATGGGGCTCTTGTATTCCTGAACAATGCAAAAAAAGATTGTTCATCATAATGAATTTGTTAGTTTTATATTTCAACCACCTAGTAGTCATAGATCTCGTAACTTGCCAGATATTGTCATTCTTCACACTGAATATGAAAAGTCAAACTTGTGCACTGTAAATATTTCACAATATTTTTTGTCTTGCCACAACTAAGGAGCAAAAGTAACTAAGGTGTTGTTTTTCCGCTGAAATCAAGCATTTGGATTTAGCACTAACACTAAGTTTTTGGTTTAGCTCTGTTGCTGAAGCAAGCACAGGCGAGACATTTAATTATGTTATATTCTTGTTTAAATGTGATGCAGCTATATGCAAAACTAACAAAATATCCTTTTAAGAGATTTCTGCTTTTGATTTGATACTGATTAAATGCGACAAGTATACTCGTTCTTTGCAGTGTATCTGTGAAGAGTAAATTTGTCCTATGCAAACAGTGCAGACCCTGATCAGAGGGCCCTCTGATCAGGGTCTGCAATGTTTGTCATTTTGCATTAAGTCAAAGTAAATTGTAGATAGTCAGATATGGACTTGACTTTATTAGAAAGTGGAATTGTCCATTTAACTCTTTCACTGACAAGTTTTATTGTCTGCTTTAACCGCTAAAATATCTTCGGCAATAGGAGTGTCGTCAGCAATGTTTTTCAAAGTCAGATTTAACTGAAGAAATGTCGATAATGTGACGTCTGATCAGGATCCAAACTGTTTGCAAAGTTGCCTTTTGGCGCTGTTGGTAGTGAAAGATTTAAAGTTTCAGTGATGAACAAGTAGAATATTGAATTGTTGCTGAAGGTAGGCTTGACTAAAGATGTTATGTGCAGATAAGTTTTTGTTAACGTTTCTTGTATATTAAAGAATATAACTGATATTACAATCCATTACAGTCATCATTGTGTTATTCCTTTACCTCATAGCCTGTTTCTAGTTTTGAAGACAGGTGACCACTTAAAGCAGGTTGAAAGTAAAGCAGAATGTGCCTTAAGGCACATTCTGCTTTACTTTCAGCCTGCTTTAAGCTAAAATCTGCTAGGCTATATAAAATATGTGTAATGTTAATTGTTCATGAGGGTATAAACTGGAACTATTTTCTTTGGCGGAGGAATAAATCAAATACGCTAAAAGTCGCTTCTATTGGGGAAAGGGTTAATCCACCACTCGATACAATACCTTTGGTAGTCTCAACTCTTAGCATGCCATGAAAACCTTTGCAAATAGTTTGGATCCTGATGAGAAGCTGCATCGCAGCGTTTCATCAGGATCCAAATTGTTGGACACTCTGACCCTTTTTTGAAAATAAATTTAGAAAATTCTATCCTTTGAACAATAGCAGATGACAAAATTACCCATCATGTAGAGTAAACTACAGACGGTTGTTAAAAGTAGGATAAAAAATGATGCACAAAGCTCCTGTATGAGTTTTCTGGATAATTTTTAACATACATTAAGAGATCTCCACTCCACTCAATTAGTGGTTGCTTTATCCAAGATTGACTGTATTCTTGACTGTATTCTTTGTACTATATTTTTTACTCAGTTTAGTAAGTAGTGTTTTCTACCTTTTTATGTAAAATCACACAGGACTCCACATGAAAGGGAGTGAAAGTAAAATTAGCAACATGTTTTCCTTTTTAACCATTAAAACCCTATGTTGTGACTACTCATTAGAATTGAGACAACTCTTGATGAGTAGTAGCAGCATAGGATTTGGTAGAGCCATAAGTAATAGATTAACAAGTACTCCCTATAAGAGAAATGTTATCTAAACACCATGAAATGAAGACTGCTGGCAGATTGTAGGGAATTGTAGATCAAAATAAACTTTCCTTTCTACTTTAATCAACCTTCTGTAATCCATGTTTATAAAGTATTTGAGAATCAAAAGACTGAAAATGATCTTGACTCAACCAAACACTTTATAAGCATGGGACAAGTCAATTTTGTATTAAGCAACCACTCAAAGAAGACCATAGGAATTGAGAAATGCAAGTGGTTGTTTAATGCAAAATAAAATAATGCTTTCTGCATTATGTTTACTCTGCATTAAACAGTCACTTGTCTTTTAAGATATCTATGTTGCTTCAATAAGTGGTCACTTAATTCAAGATAAACTGTAGCGGTGCTATTTGTATTTTTGTTTCATAAAACTATTGGTGTGTAACTGATTTCATCAAGGCTGAAGGGGCAATATTTCAAGGGAGATAACTCAGGACATTTATATACAAGCAGATAATGATCTGACCTAAGGTTTTGTATTCTTAATACAGCAAGACCTGTATCAAGAACTATAAGATGGAAAACAATGTAATTGTCTTAAATATAGGTGACAGCTTAACTCTTTCCTCCCTGAAACTTTAAATAGACAATTCCAGTTTCCATTTTTGTCTAGTCCATTTCTGACGTTTAAGGGTTGTTTTTGTCAATGTTTGGCATTATGACAAACAGTGAAGACCCTGATCAGAGGGCTCCTTTCGGAGCCCTCTGATCTGGGTCTTCACTGTTTGCATAGGACAAGTATACAATTCACATGTACACTGTTTCAAAAGGACGCCTATATGCGGGACTAGGGCTCAAAGGGTTAATGAAGGACTTAAGTGAAGCAGAAAGCTCCTGTAGGAACGTTCTGCTTTACTTTGTTTTGCAGTAAGTAGTAACCTTTCTTTGGAAGGATTCGTGCTTCCTCAAAGCATGGCTGATTAGCTCATGTTTAATCCTTCTCCTGCAGCTGGTGTGTAGTGATGCTTGTTTTATAACAGCGTATACCTAGATCAGACAGTGCCTTTAGGAGCTCTCTGATCAGGGTCTGCACGATATTCTTTTAGGATTTGTCAGACATGAGTCTGCAACCTTTCAGTGGGATTCTTCCTATCTTTGTTAGTCAATGAAATAGTTCAGACAGATGCAATGAGAGTGGAATTTTGAATATGAATATTCATCAGGAGGAGGGTTAATGTATTTGGTAATGGAGCTGTATGAAGGCGACTCCATGTTTGAATCCTGCTGTTACAGATGATAATTATTTCCATTGTCAGTCAGTATCCCCGTGTTAGGGATATGTAGTAAAGGAGGTGGTAGGGACCACAGAAGTCCAGCGATCACATCATCTATCCTGACCCTCCTCTTGCTATATGTGTTCTATATTGACCCTTTTTGATAACATTGTACACTCAGATCAGATAGCTCATGAAGTAGTTGTCTGATCAGGATCTGCATTGTTTACTTAAAGGATCTGTTCTGACATGAGTCTACTATTTTCCTGGGGAAAGTATTTGTGTATTTTCTAAGCCTTTATAATTTAGATGATGGATATTTATAGATGTCGTAGTACAGTAAAAACTCGATTCTACGAACTCGCGTTACTTCGAACATACCCATATTTCAAAGTTAAAACGTGGCTGAGCCACGTTTTAACTTTGAAATACGGGTATGTTCGACTTAAACAAGATCAAATTATCAAAATTAAACTTACGAAATACTGGAAAGATCGATTTAAGCGAGTTCGTAGTATCGAGTTTCGACTGTATATATATGAAGGTTCAGTGAGAGAACGGTTAAAAGGTCACAGAACACAGGTTATAGTGTATAAATCACATACCTCATGTACAGTGGCGAATTTTAACACACTCGCGCATGTCTCTATATAAACAATCTTTGAGATGCTGGTAATTAAATCATTCAACCTTAGGTCTCGTGATTTAATTACTACGCATCTCAACTCCTACCTGTGTTTTATTGCCACGTTAAAACACTGGTATAAATTTATTACTTCTTAAGGAGAAAAATTGAGATTAGGTTACAGTAAAACCTCTCTATAACGACCACTAAATTGTGTTATTTATTTGGATTTTCAGACTGGTGACTGTTTGACCAGTTGCCGATTTGTGCCTGAAACAGTGCATAAAGGGCTTCTGGGGTCTTCCTCCACCTGTAATTAGCTGGACATCGCGATATGACTGAAATACTGTTAAAAGCGACGTAAAATCATAACAAATCAAATCAGACTGGTGACTGTTTAAAGCAAGGCTCCTTTAGGAGCTTTCTGTGACTGTCACCTTGCTTTAAGCTGTCAACAGTGTTTTATACAATCAATTAGCCTTTGTTTTACTGGTAGTAATAGAGAGGTTTTACTGTATATAATTTCTTTGATAATTGTTTGCTTTAGCCCTTAAAAAAATTGGACAACAGATGTGTCATATATCTAGTCTGAATGTGAGGATTGATGGGCAGAGCGGCCACAGACATTTAATTCTGTAGAATTCTTGTTACTTGTTTAGGGCTATTTTTATATATATTGCAAAATAACAAAGGGTCCTGTAGGAGCCCTCTGATTAGGGTCTTCACTATTTGTGTAGGAATCTTCACTAGCACACAGATAGTAAATGATGCATATACACATTACTATGGGTTAAGCAATTGAAAGTGTTTTGTGGTATATTTCGTATGGACAATATTTCCAATTGTTGGTGCTAGAGCTGATCCATTAACTGAAGCACTCGTCATACATTTGAGCAAAGAAATGGCTTGTTGTTTGCATATATGCAATCTGAGATGTAGTGCTGAGCCCTTTCCTTCATACCAACACCTGAGCTTATTCACCCTGACATTTTTAATGGACAATTCCAATTTCAAATTAAGTATAGTCCATTTTTAACTATTTAGAGTTGATTTTAACAATATATTACAAAATGACAAACAGTGTAGACCCTGTATTATAAGAAGTATTTTCTATATTGTAGAAGATAGTAGCGTAAAAAGAAGGCTGAAAGTAAAGCAGAAAACACCTACAGCACATTCTGCTTTACTTTCAGCCTGATTTACGTGGTCACCTTTCTTCAATACTGGGAAGAGTTGACACATTGAACCCTAGCAACGAGTATACTCATACACCTATCAAGAGTACCTTTATCCTATGCAAACAGTGTAGACCCGGATCAGAGGGCTCCTTTAGGAGCCCTCTTATCAGGGTCTACACTGTGTCATTTTGTAAAATATTGTTTAAAACCACCCTGATTGTTCAAAATTGACTAAATTTTATTGTAAACTGGAAGTGTCCATTTAAAGTTTCTGGGGTGAATGAGTTGAACAGATAAGCTATGAAAAAAAGGGTTATGGTAGAAGTCGGTGAAAAATAATGTGTGCTTTATGTGATGTTTTTATATTGAAAGTGCAAAGACTTGACGTTTGTGGATTGTTTATATAGTAGGTGTATATATACAGGTAGGCATAAACTATACATGCAGATGACATTATGTTATGTGTATCAGCATCGGGATTTTATTCATAATTGTTTTAGCTAGTCACGGTTAAATCTTTCTTTTATTATGTGACTATTTTTGCCCATAGAAAAAATAAATGTGGAAATATTTTGTATACAGACTTAAATCTTGTTTATTATAACCAAGAAGTATTATAAAACTTTTCCTACGCTGAAGAGAATAGTTCTAATTAAGTTTATAGTCATGAATATGCAAGAAATAAAAAAATATAAGAAATATATTCTAGCAGATGGTAACTAAAAGCAGGCTGAAAGTAAAGCAGAATATGTATTCTGCTTTACTTTCAGTCTGCTTTAACCCATTACCCCCAATGGGCCATAAATACACCTTTTTATACCTCTAATTTATTCCTCCACTGAAGAATTTAAATCCAATTAAAGCCGGGTTTTCTCTTGTCAGTCTTTTATATTTTGTATTGTCCAATTTATAGTCATGAATATGTTTCATCAGAAATATTTTCTATATTCTAGAAGATGGTAGCTTAAAGCAGGCTGAAAGTAAAGCAGAATGTGCCTTAAGGCACATTCTGCTTTACTTTCAACCTGTTTAAGTGATCACCTTTCTTTAAAACTAGAAACAGGATATGGGGTAATGGGTTAAGAAGTCACTTGAAGAACAAGAGGGCCATGGCCCACAAGTCCCTCACCTGAGAACATTGTACCTTAGCTGACTGGGCAAGACAATATTGTGATATATATAGCTATAAGAACAGTTTTAAAGGTTTTCCTATATATAAGTCTATATAAAACTGATAAGCCCTGGGGGCAGGGCCAAATTTGATCAAGGGGTCATAATTTGAACAATCTTGGTAGAGGACCATAAGGCAAAGCTACAGGTCAAATATAAATGATCTAGGCCTTACAGTTTCAGAAGTTTTTTAAAGGTTTTCCTATGAAAAACTGGCCGGGGGTCATAATTTGAACAATCTTGGTAGAGGATGACAAGGCAAAGCTATGTGACAAATATTAAAGAACTTGGCCTTACAGTTTCAGAGAAGAAGGAATTTAAATGTTTTCCTATATAAGTCTATGTAAAACTCATAAGCACCCTGGCGGGCCAATTTTACAATTTGAACAATCTTGGTAGAGGACTATAAGGCAAAGCTTCATTTCAAATATAAATGATCTGGGCCTTACAGTTTCAGAGAAGAACATAAGCCCAAGGGCGGGGCCAATTTTGGCCCGAGAGTCATAAATTGAACAATCTTGGTAGAGGACCATAAGGCAAAGCTACAGGTCAAATATAAATGATCTGGGCCTTCCAGTTTCAGAGAAGAAGATTTTTAAAGATTTTCCTTTATAACTCTATGTAAAACTGATAAGCCCAGGGGCGGGGCCAATTTTGACCCAGGGGTCAAAATTTGAACAATCTTGGTAGAGGACTATAAGGCGAGGCTACAGGTCAAATATAAATGATCTGGGCCTTACAGTTTCAGAGAAGAAGATTTTTAAAGATTTTCCTTTATAACTCTATGTAAAACTGATAAGCCCAGGGGCAGGGCCAATTTTGACCCAGGGGTCAAAATTTGAACAATCTTGGTAGAGGACTATAAGGCAAGGCTACAGGTCAAATATAAATGATCTGGGCCTTACAGTTTCAGAGAAGAAGATTTTTAAAAGATTTTCAACTCTATGTAAAACTGATAAGCCCCGGGGCGGGGCCAATTTTGACCTTGGGGTCATAATTTGAACAATCTTATTAGAGGACTATAAGGCAAAGCTATAGGTCAAATATAAATGATCTGGGCCTTACAGTTTCAGAGAAGAAGATTTTCAAAGGTTTTCCTAAGACAAGAGCCGCATGCGGCCCTAAATCGCTCACCTGAGGAACTATTGTGTTATACTCAAAGCAAAATGAAGTTTGTCATTGCATGTATGTGGACTGTTGCATGAAGAAGTAACACAGAATCCGTTTGTCATTTAATTACTGTTTGAGCAAAAAGGAAAAATATGGAAACGATATAAAAAGTCCTAATAAAGGGTGTCTTCAATAATATTCATTCAAAATATTATTGAATTCTGACAATGGTTACAGTTTCAGAGTGTTTTTAATGGGTTTCCTGTATAAGTCTTATGTAAAACAGATAAGCCTCGGGTGGGTCCATTTTTGACCCTGGGATCATGATTTGAACAATCATGGTAGAGGACCATAAGGCAAAGCTAGATGCCAAATATAACAGTTCCTGGCCTTACGGTTGCAGAGAAGAAGATTTTTAAAGGTATTCCTATATAAGTCTATGTAAAACTGATAAGCCCCAGGGCGGGACCATTTTTGACCCCAGGGTCATGATTTGAACAATCTTGGTACAAGTACATAAGGCAAACCTACATGCCAAATATAAAAGGTCTAGGCCTTACCGTTTCAGAGAAGAAGACTTTTAAAGGTTTTCCTATGAAAAACTGATAAGCCCCAGGGCGGGGCCATTTTTGACCCGGGGTCATTATTTGAACAATCTTGGTAAAAGTTCACAACATGATGCTACATAAGAAATTTGGTTGTCCTAGGACTTCTGGTTATTGACAAGATGATTTTAAAAAATTTGGCTTTGGTTGTCAATATTATGTATATACGGAAAATGACCACGCCCTCTGGCAGCCATGTTTTTTGACAGATCATTGAAAGTATATCAATTGAGAAACATTTTGGTGAAAACCAAATTGAAATCAGACCAGTCGTTTTTGAGAAGAAGATTTTTTTTAGATATTGTGCATGGTTGCCATGGCAACAAGACCGATTGCCCCACCCACTTTTTTTAACAATTTTTGAAGCTCACAACTACAGTATGTATCTGACCAAGTTTGGTTAAAATTGGGCCGTTGACTTCAGAGAAGAAGTTATTTGAAACAAATTGTGAACAGACGACACTGACACGGACACCAACACCGACGTGCGGCGACCGATCACAATAGCTCACCTTGAGCACTTTAGGTGAGCTAAAAAACTGATAAGCCCCAGGGCGGGCCATTTTTGGCCCCAGGGTCATAATTTGAACAACCTTGGTAGAAAGATCATTAGGTTAACTTATGATACATACCAAATATCAAATGTCTGGGCCTTTTGGTTTCTGAGAAGATTTTTAAAGATTTTCATATTCATTAAAAGTTGTCTATACGGTCATGTTAGAAAATCTGGTCCCAAAGCAAGGGGAATAACTCTAGCCAAAGACTTTGAACAAGATTTCGTTCCCCCTTGTCACTGATGCTTCTGACAAAGTTTGGTTGAATTCGGGTCAGTGGTTTCTGAGGAGATGTTGTTTGAAAATATAGTTTTTATAGTAAAACTCATTTTAATTAGAAAATACTTACCTGCTATGAATCTTGCTATCAGTTATTATTACTACTAATTTACCAGAAAAAAGAAGTCCCGGCGCTACCCCCTAGTATAGCGCCACATATACAGCCGCCCTCCATCTTAGTCCACAGACGCTTGTCAATATACCTCGTGGTTTTTTCAATGTGGGCGGACGACGGACGAAGAGCGGTCACAATAGCTCATCCTGAGCCTCAGGCTCAGGTGAGCCAATAAACTTTCACAACAGACACAGGACTGTCATGAGAGCACTTCTCACCAGGGGCGCGTTTCATTAAACTTCATACGGTATATGTTGTCGTAAGTCTAATTATAAAAGTCTCAATTATCATTTATTTCTTAATCTAATCCTGTCTTGTGACATCTCAAGACGATTCCAAAGAGATATCACCAGACAGGTTTTGATAGAGAAATCATAAAGTAAATGTATTTTAAAGTTTTGACTTAAGACAGATTTTGTCAGACAAAGTTTTATGAAATGAGCACCAGGTGTGCTTAACAATGATGGCTCTTGTCTTGATGGTTCTGAATTCACTCACCTGATGATATTGATCCTGATTGTTTCACCAATAATCACTAGAAAGGTGTTCCTGGGAACACATGTCATGTGCCACAGCAAGCATCAGTTGAACAAGAGTTAAAAGCTTAAATGACAAGCTACAGTATTGCAGGAGTTATGTCGGAAAAGAAGGTGTAGAAAATGGGAAGTATATAACTCAGAGTTATGATGCATGTGGAAGACATTTCCACTCATCAATCTTTTTCCATAAATGAAATATCTGAAAAGCATCAGTAGAATAGGAGCTACATGTATATGCAAAACAATAGAAACATGTGGAAAAGGGGAATAACTCTCAGTATTGGTGCAAAGGTTATGAACATTGTGAAAGACACTTCCACTTGTCAATCTTGTTCCATTAATGAAGTTTCATTTCAAAAGCTTCAGAATAATCAAGTTTCTCAAAACTAGTTGCTACAGTGAAACCATTTAAACATGGCAATTTCAATATTTATTTATTGTCGAAACAGTTTGTTACATGTTATAAACTTTTCCGACAATAAATAAATATTGATTTGATTTAATTTACACCATGGGCTATTGATCCATTAGTCTGCTTTCATCCAAAATTAATCTTATCCCGGATATCATTCTGAGAAAGATTGGCGGAAAAGTTGGGACAACAGATGGACATTCAACATTCACAAAACTTCACCCTAAGCTTTACTCAGGGTTCAAGTTATACTGAGTTTGAGTTGAGTCTGATTTTGAGTATTTGCTCAAGTATCACTCTTTATAACCTTGGGGCCAGGTGTACTAAACAAGAATGACAGCAAACTATTGAGTGTCTATGATCAGACTAGAAGTCTTCTCCCACTGAATATACATGTACCAAACTCTGCCCACTATGAACATCTTTTATCTGAACTATTACATTGGCTAATAAAAGTAATTTTTCACCAGCCAGGAAGGAGTGTCATTTGATGTATTCTACAAGAAAACAGCACAGATCCTGATCAGACAGAAGAGGCAAAGGAGCTGCCTGATCTGGGTAGACACTGTTTTTTCATCTAATGCTAACAGTAAGCAAAGGGTCTTTCAACACCATGGACCGATTTAAAAATACTCATTACATTTGCAAACAGATCCAGATCAAAGGGCTCCTATAGGAGCCCTCTAATCAAGGTCTACACTGTTTCCTAATTTATAGCAGTATTTATTAAACTACCTAGAATTCCAAGTAGACTGGTTCATGTTTTGGTAACTAAAAAAGATCCACAGGGGATCTAATAACCCACAAGCATGTCTTGGTGTTGAAAAGGTTAAATATCTACCCTTGACTGGATCTATAGGACAAGAAAAACAATCATCAAATTGAGATTTTATTCTTTGAACACAAGTAGTTACATGGATAGTATACGTTGATATTCAAATGACATAATGAAAATGAAATGGCATATTGTGTATTAAAGGGAGGTAATCAGATAACTCCTATGTATGCAGTAAACCACTCTTATACAGTCCGCTACCCCAATCTGTCAGATACGGCAGCAGCGCCTAGCTAGGCGCTGCTGCCGTATCTGACTGATTGGGGTAGTGGACTGTATAAGAGTGGTTTACTGCATACATAGGCAGTTATCTGAAAATGAAATGCATTTAGCACAAAACTAAAGCTCATGATATACTGGTAGTCCATAGAAAATAATTTTTTTAGAGTTTATTGTTTTTCGTATCTTTCAACATTCAATTGACATGATATTAAACCTGTCCAAATTAGCTCTATGTAGCATACTAGTGATAAAACTGGAGCTATGTGCCAAGTGAGACGCAAAATTACTTGGTGTCTCAACATGATCCAAACTGTTTGCCACTCTGTTTCAAAATGAAATAAAAAATGTTTTGAAAATTGTAAATTTAGAACAGTAGCGAGCAAATGTTGTAGAACAAACTGGCTATGTAATTCTTTAACCCTTCCCCCATAGAAGTGCCTTTTAGCACATTTAATATATTCTTCCACTAAAGAAAATAGTTTAAATTTATACCGTCTTGAACATGTACCAAAAGAAATATTTCTATATCCTAGCAGATGGTGGCTTAAAGCAGACTGAACATAAAGCAGAATGTGTCTTAAGGCGCATGCTTTAAGTGGTCATCTGTCTTCAAAACTAGAAACAGCCTATGGGGGAAAAAGGGTTAACCCTTAGCCTGCCACTCACGACTATAGCTCCATATGCAAACAGCTTGGATCCGGATGAGACGCCGAGTAACTCGGCGTCTCATCTGGATCCAAGCTGTTTGACACTCGGACAACATTTTCAGCAATTTTGAGCATTTTGAAACTTGAAGCAGACGAGAAATATAGCAGACAACAATTTATTTGGCAGGCTAAGGGTTAACTCATTCTCCAATTAACCTTCAAAATGGACAGTTTCAGTTTCCAATAAAATCTAGTCAATTTATGAATATATAGGGTTGTTCTTTACAATTAACTGCAAAACGATAAACAGGGCAGACCCTGATCAAAGGGGTTCTTAAGGAACCATTTAATCTGGGTCTGTACTGTTTGCACAGGACAAGTGTACTCTTCACAGGTTCATTGTTTGTAAAGGAGAAGGATACTCGTCGATAGGGTTAAACTCATTATTACCATGACTCGAGTAAAGCTGTATGTGCACAGCCTAGAATCTATACACATATTTCTAAATCTATAATTTGTCATGCAGTACAATCTTCGTTATATTTCTTAACTAATAGAAACCAGATTTTACACACAACATCAATTTCACAATGTTAAGGGAAACAGCTCATGCAGTTCCTTCCTCTCTCGCTCTCCAACATCCAGGAAATAAATGCCACATTATTATGTCTCAATATATATACATGTACACTGAAGCAAGGGAGACAACCGGTGATATCACTCATTCTCTATAGCAGGCTCCGTAGATTCTGGCGGGATGTCAGCTTCCGTTTCTTCAGCCACAGGCCCTTGTGGTTCATCGGATACAGGTATTTGTGGAGGGGCATCCTTTTCTTCCTCCTCATTAGCTGTAAGCAAACAAACATGAATCAAATCAGTTATGAACTTCCCTAAACTTGTAAAAACTTGGCACATAGCTCCAGATAAGAAGAGTATTTCGAGAGCTTTGGTCCTTATATCTCCTACAAAACCCATATTGTGGCTACAGTCAAACTGTATAAACCCTTTACCCCCATGGCCTCTTTCTTGTTTTGGAGACAGATGACAACTAAAGAAGGTTAAAAGTAAAGCAGAATGCACCTAAAGGCACATTCTGCCTTTCTTTCAACCTGCTTTATGCTACTGAAAATATTTGTGAAGCATATTCATGACTTTTTAAATGGAAGAATAAATTTAAGGTGTAAAAGTGTATTTATAAAGTAATGGGTTAATACAAGTTTCAGTATACTCATTAGAATCATCATGTAGAGACAATTCTCATGAGCAGGCACAACATAGGTTTTGGTGAAGACATTCAGGAAAATATGTTGAAAATGGCAAGTTTATGCTCTTTTATCTGGTGCCCTGTTCAGAGTAAAGCAAAGTCTCAAGATCAAGGAATAACTCGAAAGCTACCTTTTTTTTCTTCAAAATGCAGATAAGTATTGAATATACAAAGTAAATATAAACAAGCCAAAAGTCCTTATGTTCTAATGCAAATCAAAACAAACGCATATTAATAGCTGAAATAAGTGGTTTTCTTTCAAATAAAGTAAGAGAAATGTAAAGTGTGGAGAAAAAAAGTCAATTTTGCACCGATGTCAAATTTATGAGTAAATATTTCAAATATGAAATTTTATAAATTATAAAATAGAGCAAAAAAATTCACTGAATAAATGTAGAAAGAGTAGAATACAATTTTCATTCCAAGCATGCGTTCATGCAAAATACATGAGCTCGTGCCTCCAATCATTACATAAAGAAGAAAAATATGAAAAATAAAACAGAAACTAGAGACTGAGGTGGTTACAATGCAATTTATCATTTCAAGTCTAGCCCGCTGGTTCCCGGGCCCTCTGACAAGTGTTAATAGAATGCTGGAAAGCAGCACACATCCTGTATGGTGGGGGAGAATTTCGGATCTAAGATATTTAAATCACATCCTGGGTACTGGCAATCCATGCTGATCAAAGCTGTGGTAGAAACAAGGAATATCTCATATCATTAGTAAAACACTTTCCTCTCTCCAGTACTGTAGTCTGTTGTCTATGTGTCAAGCAATGAAGACTGACTGTTCTAGGTACCCTGTAGCCAGAGAACACTACATATTTCCTACCTTGTACCTCTCTATTAGGACCACTAAATTGTGTTAATTTGCATGTAAATTAGGCAGGTGACTGCTTAAAGCAAGGTAAACCTAAAACAGAAAGCTCCTGCAGGAGCTTTCTGTTTTACATTTACCTTGCTTGAAGCTGTCACCTGTCTTTTATACAGTCAATTAGCCTTCTTTTTAGTGGTTTTACCATATTCAAATTGGATCTGGACTACAGACAAAATTTTATCAACACTTTCTCCCATAGTTTGTTGACAATGCTTAAGACAGGTGGTTGCTTACAGTATGCTGAAAGAAATCAGAAAGCTCGTTCAGCTTTCTGCTTTACTTTCAGCCTGCAGAAAGCAGGAAAAGTTTTCAATTGATCTTTCACAGGGAGTGGTAAAAGCATGACTAGTCAACTCTATGAGGAATAGATAAATGTGTCCAATGGGGTTGCTTTATGTGAGACAAAATTAATGCAGATGGCTCCTATACAAAGCTAACTGCACCATTTCTATCCAGCATTAAGCAGTGGCATGTCTTTAGATTTCTTCAAAGAATGGTCACCTAATTCACTAGAATGTTCAACACATTTTGTAATAAATATGTTTTGCAATGCACCAAATTATCATTTAGTTTTTAAGGAGTCGGCCAATTGCAACATCAAGCATGCTAGTCAACCCTGTAGTAAGTGACCTTTCATTAACCCATTCCCCAATAGGAGCGACTTTTAGCGCATTTTATTTATTCCTCCGCTGAAGAAAATAGTTCCAATTTGTTCAGTCATGAACATGAACGATAAGAAATATCTTCTAAATACTAGCAGAAGGTAGCTTAAAGCAGGCTGAAAGTAAAGCAGAATGTGCCTTAAGGCACATTCTGCTTTACTTTCAACCTGCTTTAAGTGGTCACCTGTCTTGAAAACTAGAAACAAGCTATGGAGTAATGGGTTAAGGATGTTTGGAAGTTGACTGCTAAATACAGGGGGGAAATATTCCAGAAAGCTCATGTAGGAGCTTTTGGCATTATTTTATCCTGCATTTAGCAGTAAGCTGTATAAGAGACTGCTTTTATTGAATGGCTGTCTTATACAACATGAACATCACTACATGTTTGACTGTAGTAGTGGAGAGAAGAAAGTTGCTGGAATTCAAACAAAGAATGAGACATATGAACAACATTCACATTCTCCCAAAATAGTACCAACTATTTGTCAAACTTTCTCACACACCAACAAAGATGGTTCTTTTTTTAAATATTTTTTTGCATTTTTTCTGCTCTTATGCAGAAAAGGTGATGCCAAACTGTCCCTTATTGAGTCAAAAGAGACCATGAGGTTACTTTCGATCTGTTACCACAACATTGATAACTACTTAAAATAATAATAAATATTTGCTATAATTTAAGGGACACATGTTTACCCCCTTTAAACACTCCCCCACCCCACCACCCTTTATCTGCAAAAGAACAATCCAATTACATGTACATGTATTAATTTTGGGATTTTGCTTGGCCCCTGCCCTGCCCCTGGGGAGTTAAGGGGGTACACAGTATGTTTTGAAAAGTTTTGCATTTAAAAAGATGAAATAAAATCTTATATTTTCTTACACAATTTTTGTTTTATCACCTATTTTTAGCTATCACCTAAACCTGGAGAGCATTCCTTATGATAAACCAATCATTTGAAAGACATGAATTCAGCCAATCATTTTCTATAACTACTCACAACACAGTAAACCACACAGTATGGACACTTTGCTTACTTCAGTATGCTACAGACATATAATATGATTCACAAGACTTTCACGCATTCATCCCCTGAAATTTGAAATTGAAAAATCCTGTTTCCAATTAAAGCTAATTTTTTTTGTCTATTAAGGTGTTACAATATATGACAAACAGTGCAAATCCTGATCAAAGTGCCCCAATAGGCACTCACTGATAAGGGTCTACACTGTTTGAATGGGACAAGTGTATTCTTCACAGTTAAACTGTAAATGTCAAGTATATTCATCCCTAGGGTTGAAAGTGTTAACACAGGGGACAAATGCAGGATAGAAGTATCGTAAGAGCCCTCTGATCTGGGTCTTCACTGTTTGCATAGGACACAATACTCTTCACTGGTACAGTGTTTGATATGGGCATGTGTACTAGGATTCAATGTGGTAATCCTGCTGTAACTATTAAAAATCAACTGATAGTTTGTTTATCAGGTGTACAAAGTATATGGGTTTAAGGCTTGAAACTGCTTCAAGCAATATGAAAGTAAAGAAAGAAAGCTCTTTTATAAGGTGCCTGCTTTATTTCATCTTGCTTAAAGCTGCTTTTTGTACTTACTCAACATAAGTATCAATATTAGACAAGGGTAGAGGCCAAAGTGCTCTTGTGGAAGAATGGGTGAAAGCATCCCAACTTATTTATTTAGAGGAATGGTTAACCATCCTCTTGCTGTTAGGGATTATTTTTGAAACAGTGTACTCAGATCAGACAGCTCTTGAAGGAGCTGTCTGATCAGGGTATGTACTGTTTTCTTATAGGCTTGTTCTGACAGAACATTACTTTTTCCTTGGGAATTTTTTTCTTGTTTTGAAACAATTTTTACTATGCATGTTCACATACTGAAATAAACAAATGCCATTGAGAGAAAGAATCAACCATTAGGCCTAGAATTAAAACAAACACACAGGTATACTTATATGACTTTGCAAGTCAACCCACCTTTTTCAACATTTTCTGAAATTTTCAAAGGAATGTATGTACCATCATGGCAAATCTCTTAAAACTTTTATATTAGTGACACTTCACACAGAACAAAAACCTGAACAGCAAACAGAGAACTGAAATACCAGCTGATGAACAGTAGCTCTCATACTCTCACTCTGCAGTAACTCAAACACGCTTAACCCAATATTCCATGAATAAGAATTTTTAAGCCTTCAATTTATTCCTTCACTAAAATAGTTCACTTTATACATTCATGAAAATGTATCATAAGAAATATTTTCTATATCCTTGAAGATGGTAGCTTAAAGGAGGCTGAAAGTAAATCAGAATGTGCTTTAAGGCTCATTCTCTATTTCTTTCAACCTGCTTTAAGTGGTCACCCATCTTCAATACTAGAAACCGGCTATGGGGTAAAGGGTTCAGTGGAACAAACCTGTACTTTAAAGTTAAAATGTGGCTAAGATGTTTCAATTTATCAGAATCAACAGCGATGCAAGTTATTTTGACTTAAGCAAGTTTGAGTTATTAACATTCAGCTGTATTCTTCACTATGGTGTTACATTCAATCTTGTATAAAGTAACCACTCACTGGAAGACCTATGTGCATTATATAATACATGTGGTTGCTAAATGCCAGATAGAAATAATGCAGAAACCTCCTACAAGAGCTTTCTGCAATCTTTCTAAATTGTATGAACTCTTTCAACACCAAGGGCCTGTTTAAAATATTATATTCATTACATTTGCAAACATTGTAGACCCAGATCAGAGGGCTCCTGAGCTGAGTCAACACTGTTTGCTAATTTAGACCAGTATTTATTAAACTACCCAGAATTCCAAGTAGGTCGGGTTCATATTTTGGTAAATAAAATGATCCACAAGGGAACATAATAACCCACAAGAGTTCCTTAGAGCTGAAATATTTAAGCAGTAGCTTGTCTTGAACAATTTTCCCATAGCTTGAAGTTGTCTTCAGTGTTTTTTTTTAAAGCAGGTTGAAGGTAAAGCAGTGTTATTTTCAGCCTGCTTTAAGCATCTACCAGTCAGGATGCAGAAAACATTTCCTGTGGCTCTGTATCACCATAGTGCAGAAGCATGAAAAGGTATTTCTGTGAGAAAACATGTTTCCATGGGGGAAAGGGTTTAACCCTTATCCTGTGGTAATATCGTCTGCTTCGAATTGTCGTCTGCAAAGTTTGTTAAATCTATATTTGTACATTTTTCAAGTAAAGATATCTAAAGACAAATGTCAAACAGTTTGGATCCAGATCAGACACCGCAATATGCGGTGTCTGATCTGGATCCAAACTGTTTGCGAAAATCAGTAAAGTCGCGAACAGCAGGCAAAGGGTTAAAAGCCTCCAAGGTATTTCCCTGAGTAATTTAATACAAGATTGACTGTAGGACCTATGAGGGAATTTCACGAGAAAAAGTGACATTTGGTACAGCAAATAGTGCAGACCAAATGTACAATGGAAGCATTATTGCTTCAGTGAAACTGAAACCATGATCAGTGCCTTCAGTGTTTTCAAGTCAGGCAGATTCTATTAGAAAACAGTGCAGACCCCGATCAGATAGTTAGCTTTCTGATCTGGGTCTACTCTGTTTTCAAAAAGCATCAATATACACTAATAGCAGGAGAAGGGGATGGGTTAATACAAGATCGATTGAGTCAATTAATATTAGAGAATATGAGAGATACACATACAAGTCTGGCAAATTTTGTTTTATTTCTAGGCTATCAGATAGAAAATGTGTTGAGAAACAAGTTGTGTATTAAATCCTCAAAGAATTAAGTGTGTTGCTTATCTGTTATTAATAAGGCAATAACCTATGAAGGAGAAATATACTGGTTACCCATGTGTGTCTTAAAACCAAAGGTCCAATCTCAGTTATACCAGAAAACCTAAGCTGTCAGGCTTACTTAACTAAACAGATTATCACTAAATTGACCTTCTTCTGAAAAGAAAACACAAGAGTTACAGAAAGTCTCACCAGAGTTCCAGATAGAGTGAGTACAGTTGGACCTTGAATATTCGAGCTGGCTAAACCTTTTACACCATACTGCAGAGATACACATTCCTCCAATGAAGAAATTAGTTCCAATCTAAACAGTCATAAATATGCACCATAAGAAATATAGTACATATGCTAGCAGATGGTAGCTTAAAGCAGACTGAAAGTAAAGGACAATGCTCCATAAGGCACATTCTGCTTTACTTCCAACCTGCTTTAAGTGGTCACCTATCTTCAATACTATAAACAGTCTATGGAGTAAAAGGTTAAGTCAAACATATCTGTATTTCAAAGTTAAAATGTGGCTAAGCAATGTTTAAACTTTGGGATATTTACAAGTTATGCTTCAGCCAGTTTGGAGATACTAACATCTTTATGTCTACTCCAGACAGTGTGATGTGACTACTCATTAGAATCGTCTCAAAAAGACTTTTCTATTGAGTAGTCACACCATTGGGTTTGGTGGAGAAATGGAGAAGAAAATATTGGAAATGTTAGTTTTACTTGCTCTTATCTGGAGTCCTGGATAAAGTGTCACAATTGTAACATTGGAAGATAACTTAAGATGAGGCAAAAATCAAAATTGCACTGTAACACCCATCAAACACAAGAGGGATACACTACCCACAACCATGTAACTAAGTACCAAATCATTTTGCCAAAATTAGTACAAAATAATAATAAAAAAAAGTTTGCTATAAATATAACTTTTTTCCTGTCATGCAGTAATCCCTGACAACTTTGGTTGTGAGGCAACAAATGATTAGTTAACCTGCAAGGAGAGGTGAAAGAGTCCACTACCATAGGCAAACCCGGGCAGATATATACTGGGAGTCAGTGGCAGGATACAGGGCAGATGATTGGTGGTCAAATGATGTGGGTGGAGCAACAGGGTACAGGAGGCGGAGTCTAGCAGAAAGTAGGGCACAGAGACAGAAACAATATGGTAATGTGCTCACAGATGGGTGTATTTGTGATGAATAGTAAATACTGATTGCATTGAAATTTACTATTTTTGGAAACTGATAATTTGTAAATAGGCTATATGATGTCCGAATCCAGCTGATGAAGCCTTATGATGAAGAAATGAATGACTGCATTAAAAGCAAGGAAAAGCTACACATATACAGAAGAAATAAACTGATTTATTTAGTCTGAATTTGACCTCTATCAACCTAAGTTTCACGGTTTTAGAAGCGAGTATTTCAAAGAGGGCATTGACCAGTTACTGATAAAAGATAATTTAGTTGGATTTCCAATTAGAAATTAAACAAGAATTTTAAATCTGGTATGCTTTTGATATGCAAGGCCTTTTCTTTATATCTTATTCCTAAATATTTGAGAAAAGGTTTGCACAAACTTCAGATACTGTTAAACAGAGCTAAAAATAAAAGTTTCATGTGTCCGCCAAAGCCTATGCAGTGACTAGAAGAGACAATTCTAATAAGTCCACACAACATATGGTTTGGTGGAAAGACGAAGCAGAAAATGTCAGAAACTTTGGGTTCACTTCCTCACATCCAGAGCCCTTCCTATCCCATTCACACCTGAGATTTCAAATAGACAATTCCGGTTTCCAATTAAGTCTAGTCCAGGGTTGATTTCGACAATATATTGCAAAATAAGAAACAATGCAGACTGATCAGGGTCTTCACTGTTTGAATAGGACAAGAGTATTCTTCACAGGCACATTGTTTGTTAATGACAAGTATACATGTACTCGTCATTTGAGTTGAATGTGTTACAGGAAAATGTTTTATCCTCTTAATAAACTACCACAGCAAACCGAGGTCAATCCACACAAAAAGAAACACAAGCGACACACACAGAAAGCATGGAATTAATGTGAAGAGCAGATTAAAGCACCAAATAACTGTGTTTCAACAAGCAATGCCTACTACAAATGAATACTTATTAGAATGCTCGTATTTGGTCTTTAATACAAATGCTTAATGTTGGAAAAAAAAGAATGCAGAAGACACCCTTAAGACCCTATAGGATGCCTTAACCCTTTCCCCCATAGAAGCGCCTTTTAGCGGATATGAAATATTCATCCGCCGAAGAAAATAGTTCCAATTTAATCAGTAATAAATATGTATTATAGGGAATATTTTCTATATTATATCACATGATAGCTTAAAGCAGGCTGAAAGTAAAGCAGAATGCGCCCTTAGGCGCATTCTTCTTTTCTTTCAACCTGCTTTAAGTAGTCACCTATCTTAAGTACTAGAAATAGGCTATCAGGTAAAGGGTTAAGGACACTTCTACCTACTCCTTCAGATAGGCACCATAAATCAATATTCATAATCATTGATATTACTGAATACATGTGATAGCTTAAAGCAAAAGAAAGTACAGCAGAAAACTCCTAAAGAGGGACTTTCTGCTGTACTTTCATCACGCTTTAAGCATTCACCTGCCTTTAACAGGGCTGCCATTTCTCCAGATTTTTCCTAAATCTCCGGATTTTTTTCTTGAACATGGTAGCTTCAAGCAGGCTGAAAGTAAAGCAGAATGCGCCATAAGGCGCATTCTGCTTTACTTCCAGCCTGCTTTCAGTAGTTATGTGTCAACAAAACTAGAAACAGGCTACAGGGTAAAGGTACGATTCGTAAATTCGCACTTGAAAAATGGAAATTTGGAAAATTTAGGATTTTTCATGTCAACTTATGGCAGCCCTGCTTTAACACTATTGGATACAGGTGATTTATACTTTTGGCTATGGAGGAAAGGATTTATCACCTGTATTTAGCTATCTCAAAACAAAAGTTGTAAGAACAACTTTGTTTTTAAAAGGAAAAAAAAGGCAAGATTGTTATATGAAACACAGCTACTAGATGTGAATGTAGATAAATATATAATACAACACCTAGGTCTATCTACCATCAAACCTGTGACAAGCCACCATCCAACACAAGATGGCTAGGTAATCCGTCAAAATAAGGGACTGCTAAATGCAGCCGGACATGTAATGCAATCTTCAGTAAAACATATTTATTTAGGACCAAAAAAAAACAAGTCTAATTGAATGTATAAAGGCAGGCGACAGTAAAACAGAAAGCTCCTAAAGAAGCTTTCTGTTTTATTGTCACCATGTTTTCACCAGTCACCTGTCATAAACACTCAATAATTAATAGTGGTTGTAATACCAAGGTTTTACTGTTTCTGAAGGAAGTTTCATGCCTTACAGTTAAACTTGTAGATCTATACAGTCTCAATGTTAATAACAACTGGTTGCTAAATGCAGTAAAAATATACAGTAAAACCTCAATACCTCAAACTGGCTTAGTCAAACTGATCTCTATTTCAAAGATAAACTGTGGCTAAGCCCTGTTTGAGTTTTGACATATAGGTATGTTTGAATTAAAGGAGCTTGATTTATCAAATTTTAACAGAAAAAATTCGGACAAATTCGACATAGTGAGTTATCAAGGTTTGACTATAATGGAAAGCTCTTATAGGAGCTTTCTGCATTTCAATTTTATCCTGCATTAAGTATTCACTGGTCTATAAAATTCTCAACAAAAATTGTCCCTCAACTCAAAGTTGAATTTGATCAGGGATCCAGATACGAGGGATTAAACTGAACAAATCCAACATTTTCTCACTCATTTCATCATCAAATCCTACAGTGTCACTACTCATTAATGACATCATAGGGCTTAGTGAAGAAATAAAGATTTTATTTTTTGAACTACTTCCCTTATCTGGAGCCCGGGTTCGATTCTGCCACATGACTTTGCAAGTATCCATGCTTTGTTGAATAGTGACTCGACACAGACTTAAGTGTACTGGGTGGTCCCACACACAACCACACCTCCTTGTCAACACTAACTACTGGCTACTACAGCCTCCAGGTCTGGTTTGCCTATGATAGCTATGAAAGAGTGTTAGCTTGAAGTTAAAACTTGAGGCTAAGTAATTAGGACTGTAACAACCGTGTGTACTCAACAAACATGCTGTAATAAAGGATTAGCTGATTCATAGTACTTTCCAAATGAAAATTGCAAGGCTCAAAATACTACAACAGAAAGGTTGTCTCATTTCCCCACCCTCAAACCCAACATTATATATCCCTTCCCCACCCCCATAGAAGCACCTTTTAGTGCATATAATCTATTCCTCCACTGAAGAAAATAGTTCAAAGTGGTACAGTCATGAAATGTATCATAAGAAATGTTTTCTAAATCCTAGCAGATGGTAGCTTAAAGCGGGCTGAAAGTAAAGCAGAAAACGCCTTAAGGACCTGGTGCATTCTGCATTACTTTCAATCTGCTTTAAGTGGTCAACTGTTATCAAAACTAGACAAAGGCTATGGTAAAGGGTTAAACATGTACCACAGATATTATATAATGTCATGAATTATGCCTGTACTTTAAGGAAGAGTTTATGAGTTTTGCTATCATCTTATACTGATCTTTTTTATTATCAGAGACAGCCTTTCTATCGTATCAAAAGTAACAACTCTTTATGGAACAAAACCACAACTCTCCTTGCTGGCGTGCTTACTTTCTAGATTATATTTCCTTACATTCTTTTGTTTTCCTTCCAGCTGGCGTTTTAGGCCTAGTTTTTTGGGCTGACTTTGGGGAGGAGCTGTCAGCAGAGCCAGCACTGGGTGGGGTGTTAGCCTGAGGGTAGGGCATACCCCCTGGGGTAGTATTACATGCATTCATCCTCATGCCAGTACCAGCCGGTGCCACAGGTCCTACCCCGCTATCAGCCCTACAGAATTTGCTTCTGTTGTTAACATGCTGACTGTAGGAGCCAGAGTGTCGGAACTTCTTGCCACAACTCGTACATTCATACGGCCGCTCCCCAGAGTGGAGACGGGAATGCTCCAACAGGTGGTGCTTAAGCTTGAAAGCCTTGTCACAGCTTTCACATTTATATGGCCGCGGCTGGCCATCATCCTTCACTGAAAACAAACAGTCAGTTATACATAGAATAAGCAGTCACAGGTTGTTGGTCTGGTCCACTGATGAAACACTAGAATAAAACAACACAAGCAAACAACCAGACACCAGGACAAAGCAATATCAGACCTTAATGCTACACTCTTGCCTGAATTGAAGACCATTACAATATGCATCATTATGAGTTTTTCTCTCCAAATAAAAGTTTTATGTTAAAGAAATGCTGAGTTATTATCTCATTAGAAACAATGTCCTAGATATATCCAGGAACTTTCTCTTTTTTGTGTGTTTCAGGTAATACAAAGCTATCAAATACAACACACTTGATTAGTTTACATGAAAATCTAACGTTTGTTAAAAACATTTTCACATGAAAACATGGAAACTGAAAAAAAAGAATGTTAGTCACATACCATGCTTCATGTTCAACTGAGTTTCAAACTTGAACTCGAACATTTCAGTCAGACATGTATAAAACAACCACTGAATGTACATGTGTATCAGAATAAAAATCTCTCAACACAAGTGGAAGATTACTGCAGAACAAAAGTAATACAGAAATCTCACATAAGGAGCTTTCTGTATTATTTTTGTTCTGCATTGATCTGCTACTTCATATTATTTTGAATAGTTGTAACCACACCACATGTTTGACTATTATTCAGTGTCAGATATGGGCTAATATGCTGACTGCTAGTTTCAGACATACATACATCATTCTCTAGACAGGCTTAGTACATGCTCAAGCTATAGCTACCATTCCACCATGCTATCATTCCAAACACAGAAGCAAGCCATCCCCACTCATCATCTGTACTATACTACAGTTACAACATGTGTATAGTGGCCATCCAATACACAAACACTACATTCTTCATAAACAGTGGTCTACAGAAGAGGGAGTAAACTGAACAAATCCCAACAATTTCTCACTCACTTTAGCCCCAAAACATATGGTGTTACTACTCATAAGAAGCGTCTCTTTAAGACAATTCTAATGAGTAGTGACACCATAGAGTTTAATGCAGATATAAATATTTTGGTTTTTTAAATACTCTCCTTATCTGGGGCTCAATGACCCCTGACTCTTCCAGTTTCCATTTTTGTTTATTTAGGTTTTTTGTTTTTATTTATTTTGTTTGTTTTGATTATTCCCCCCCCCCCCCCTTTATAGCAGAATGATGTACAGTATAGACATTGATCAGAGGTTTCCATTACATGCCCTCTGATCTGGGTCTACTCTGTTTGCATATGACTAGTATACTCTTCACAGGTACACTGTTTATAAATATACACACCAGTAGGGTTCAATAAGTTAATGCAGGAAATAAAGTAATGCAAAAAGTTCCTACAGTTGCTTTCAGCAATACTCTAGCTCTGCATCAGGGGCCTTTTTACTAAACAACTTACGCATATTATTTGCGTAAGTCAAAATTTTAAATTTTAATTTATATTTTTTATTATCACTTGCTACAAACAGCAAATAGCCAGATCAGAGGACGCGCTAAAAGCGCGTCCTCTGATCTGGCTATTTGCTGTTTGCAAACGTTTATGATCGAAAAATAAGAGTTAAACGATTTTGACTTACGCAAAAATTTTGCGTAAGTTGTTTAGTAAAACGGGCCCCAGGCTAACTATTTTACTCAATGCTGCAAATGTATCACCTGTTGAGATTGGCCACTATATACAGGTCTTACTGTATACCTTTTATGATTACACATTACAAATAAACAAGTTTTATTTTTCATGACATCCCCTATCCCCTCCAAAAACAACAACAACAACAAAACAAACAAACCCCTTTTTTGAATGCTCTCATACTCTTTTGCCTTATAAACACTGATATGCTATACCCTAAAGAGCCATGGTTTGAAACATTACCATAATTCACATAATACATGTTGATTTACTTCAGGTACTCCCAGGGCTCCAGATAAGAGAGAGTTTTTTCAACAAATCAACATTTTCTCACTCATTTCAGCACCAAATCCTATGGTGTTACTACTCATTAGAACCGTCTCGAAGAGACGATTCTAATGAGTAGTGACACCATAGGGTTTAATTCAGAAATAAAGATTTTAGTTTTTGAAAAACTACCCATATCTGGTGCTCTGTACTCCTGAAAACTATTAAGAGTACAGTGCCCCTCCCTACAACAGCCCTCTGAACAACGATCCCCTACCTACAACAATGCTTGCCTCTGTTCCCCAAACAAGACATTCATGTTTAACGCTTTCTCTGCTGCAATATCATCTGCTTAACCCTTTCCCCAATAGAAGCACCTTTTAGCGCATATGATTTATTCCTCCGCTGAATAAAGTAGTTCCAATATAATCAGTCATGAATATATAGTATAGGCAATAATTTCTATATTCTAGCACATGAAAGCTTAAAGCAGGCTGAAAGTAAAGCAGAATGCGCCTTAGGCGCATTCTCCTTTACTTTCAACCTGCTTTAAGTTATCACCTATCTTCAATACTAGAAATAGGCTATCAGGTAAAGGGTTAAAATTGTTGTTTCCTGCTTTTTCTCAAAGTTACATATTGGACATTTTGATAGACAAAACATAAAGACAATTGACAAACTGTTTGCAAATGTAGTCAAAGTGTATTAATTATTCCTCCCTATAACAACTCCCACCAAATAACACACACAATCTTTGTCTCCCATTGGGTGTTATTGTAGAGAGGGAGCACTGTATCTTGAACCAAAAATCAAAATTAACTGCTTTTGAGAGACCATTTTAACTGGATAAGAGAAATACAATTGAACTTCGGAAACTTAAACTCTGAAGCAAGTTTACCTGTTTTTCAAAGTTTAAATGTGACTGAGTCACATTTCAACTTTTAAATACTGATAAGTGTGAATTACCCGAGTTTGAGTTATCAAAAATGCAACAAAGAAATATGGTTAAGTTTGAATAAAGCAAGTTCGAGTTACTGAGGTTTGACTATACTATTTCTTATGTGTATGACATTCCCCAATTGCTACAATGTAACTCTTACCCCACCAAATGTGCTATCAATAAATTCTTGGTTTTCACCAGATTAATTTGTAACCACCTCAATCTGGTACATTGGAATAAAAACATGACTTTTGACCAACTTACAGTAAAAGAATGTGTAAACGTTTCCCAAAAATATTTTAACATAAAAGTATCTGTATGCATTCAAATAAAAGTTTCTTTCACAGATTTATATCCACGGACATGAACAGACATTAACCAGCTAATATAACACTCACACACAATAGAGTCAAACCTGTGTCAAGCTAGTATTCTAAATAAGAGGCATGGACATGTATTCATTAACCCATTACTCTATAGATACTCATTTTTACGCATTCAATTTATTCCTCCACTGAAGAAAATAGTTCCGAAATAAAGGCAATATATACAGTCATAAATGTGTATCATAAAATATAGCAGACGGTAGCTTAAAGCAGGCAGGAGGTAAAGCAAGAATACACCTTAAGGCCCATTCTGCTTTACTTTCAACCTGCTTTAAGTGGCCACCTGTCTTCAAAACTAGACACAGGTTATGGAGTAAAGGGTTAAAGAATTGTCTGTTTTACTTTCAGGAAGCTTTAGATAGTAATCTGTCAGAATATGGGAGAAGTTTCCTATGGCTTAATTATCAGGACACGTAGAAACATTAAAACATGTTTCTATAAAGAATACAGAAAGTCTTAAATATAGGCATTTTTAACCCTTTCCCCCATAGAAGCGCCTTTTAGCACATTTGATTTATTAATCCACTGAAGAAGATAGTTCCAATTTATACAGTTTGAAAATGAACCATAAGAAAAAAATCTAAATCCTAGCAGATGATAGCTTAAAGCAGGCTGAAAGTAAAGCAGAATGTGCCTTAAGGCACATTCTGCTTTACTTTCAACCTGCATTAAGTGGTCAAATGTCTTCAAAACTATAAACATGCTATGAGGTAAAGGGTTAAGAGGGGAAAAGTATAACACATACTATTATGCAGAATGCTTATTATAGACCTTTTTGCACTAGCTTTGTGAGTTTCCTGCTTTAGGCAGCAGTCTATCTGACAAAATCTATGATGAATATTCACTTGACACCAGGCTGACTCTATCATGTTTCAACAAAAGCAACAGAATTTGGACGCTTTTTTCTGCATCTATCTGAAACATTCAATCATTAGTATTGTAACTGAAAAATGAAATTGACAACAAAATGCAGAGAACATCACTGTTAAAACTTACAAAACCAAAATGGTGACCAGAATTGCTGACAATTTAGAGAAATATATTTCTGAACAAAAAGACAGGATGACAATTTGTCTGGTATGATTAGTGTTTAGCCATTAACTCCATAAGTATGCATTTTTATGACTAATTTATTCCTAAATGAAGAAAATAGTTCCAATTTTTACAGTCATGAATATGTATCATAAAAAATGTTTTCTACGTTCCAGCATATGGTGGCTTAGCAGGTTAAGGCTCACTCTGCTTTACTTTCAACCTGCTTTAATAAGTCACCTGTCTTCAAAACTAGAAATAGGCTATGGGGTAAAGGGTTAAGACAGGTGGTTGCCTAAAATCAGCTGCAAGTAATGTATAAAACTCATTTTGAGCTGCTTTAAACAGTCTTCAGTCAGGCTGTAGGAACAGTTTCCTATGGCACTTTGGAGCCCTCTAATCTGAGTCTACACTGTTTGCATAGGACAAATGTACTCTTTACAAGTACACTGTTTGTTAATGATGAGTGTTCTCATGGCTAGGGTCGTATCTTTTCAGTAAGTTGTGTGACACATGTTTTTATGTGCATGTCTCTCTGTTGTTGGTAAAGAACAGTAAAATTGATTTGTTCTTGGTCACCATTAAGGTTTTCCATATTTCCCCTATAGCTAACACAAGATACTCACACAGTCAGTAAACGTTAGTAATGCCTGTTAACAAGTCACACCATGTCATGTATATGTATAACACAAACCCAGTATCTGGAAAACTTTCCTCAATGCTTTGTTTATCTCACCTCTGTGCTTATCGGCACAAATTAACTTTCAAATATCTTTGGATAAAATATGTTCTATATTGAAGTTAAAACTTCCCTGCCTTTTTGGCTCTATACAATCACCACTCAGACCAGCTCTGTCTGAAGTGTTGTTACTTAACACCTTATAAGGGCTCCAGATAAGGGGGGGGGGGGGGGGGGGGGGGGATAAGCTGAACAAATCCAACATTGTTTCACTCATTTGAGCACCAAATCTTAGTGTTCGAAAAGGTTATTCTAATGAGTAGTAACATCATAGAATTTAATGCAGAAATAAAGATTTTAGTTTCTCAATAACACCCCCCTTTACCTGGAGCTCTGCATCTGCCTTATATGAACACTTAACTGCAGATTAAATGGTCCTTAATTCATACCTTTGATTTGAAATCTGTACTTTAATACTAACCCTTCTCCTGCTGAATATTAAATCAATACTAATATCAAACTCCACCCACTTATAACATCAATTCATCTTAACTATTACATTGGCTAATAAAGTAAGGGCAATTGCCCCCAAAAAAAGAGTGCAAACTCATATCAGACCTACCATATAAGAAAACAATTCAGACTTTGATCAGAAAGCTCATTCAGTAGCTGTCTGATTTGTGTCTATACTGTTTTTCAAAAAGCGTCATAAAGATGCTAATATTAGAAGAAAGGTTAATATTGCTCAAATACTAGAACAGTCAGTATTGAATTAAGTGGCCATTATTTCAAGAATCACTGATAACTCTAAAACAGCTTACTGCTTAATGCAACTCAAAATGAAGCAGAAAGCTCCTATAGAAACTTTCTGCTTTACTTTGACCTGCACTAATCTGTTATATAGAGACTAGTTGTGTCTCCTTTTGAGTGACATTAACATATATAAGACACCAATCACTCTTGTAACATGGGTTCTTGCTGCTTGGTTGAATGAAGATCTTGCAGATACCTTGTTAATATACCAAACCTTGCATTCATTCATCAAACCAGTGTTAGTATTCTGTCCAACAAAGCCAATATCATCACCATCCAAAATGCTTAGCCTATCATACACAGCAAAATTTAATTGAAATTCAACATGGAGAAAAGCAATGAACGGGGCAGTTACCAACAGTCCTGATCCTAGTCACCAGACTTTTAACCCATTTAACCCACAGCTATACATTTTTGCGCCTTTAACTTATTCCTCCAGTGAAGAGCATTTTTCTTATTTATTATATCATGGATATGTATCATAAGAAATATTTTCTATATTCTAGCAGATGGTAGCTTAAAGCAGGCTAAATGTAAAGCAGAATGCACCTTTAGTTGCATTCTGTTTTACTTTTGACCTGCTTTAAGTGGTCACGTCTTCAACACAAAATATAGGATATGAGGTAAAGGGTTGAAGAATGAGATAATCTGGATCAACACTACTGTCAGTTCGCCCTATGCTTATAAAACATTTGAGTTGAGTCTGAGATCGTTCTCAAGCATCTGATTGGTCCACAAAATGCTCAAATTTGACCAATCAAAAGCTTCAGAACAATCTCAGACTCATCTAATACGCTTTGTAAGCTTAGGCCCTGGCTACAATATAGTCAAAACTTGTGTTTAACAGGGAAACTGATCTCTGAGAGCTGATAACAAGTACATACATCCTATAATACCCCTATAAGTAATTTCAGTGTCTATATACACACTGTTATCATGTTATTGTTAGTAAATAAAATACTTCAACTGCTATAAAGATAATATTGAAACCTTATTTCCTATTACTAACTAGATTCTATTAACACATTTGAATCATGAACCATACCTCGTGTACTAAAGTATCCAAAATTTTCCTATGAGTTAATCAACAAAGCTCTCACAGCAATACACTTTTAACCACTGGTCTACTCAGCGCTAACTTAATACATTCCCAATAGAATACAGCAGAACTTTGTAAAATTTCAACCAAACCAAAAACAAAGTACTACTATAAAAGCAGACCTTACGTAAAGAAGCAGTTAACTTAAATTTTCCAGCATCTTTTCTTAAGATTTTTCACCAAACCCTATGTTGAGACTACTCTTTAGAATCATCTGAAAGTCACATATAGAGCTTGGTGTAATCATAGGACTTTTACCATTTGAAAGATATGTACCGGTATAACCTTCTGTAAGCTATATAATTGCAGTTTACAAGGATTTTTCTGTAAAAGAATTCCCTGTTGATTTTAAGAATTGATTTAACTGCATTTTCTCTCAGAAAATATCAGAGTGGCAAGCAGCTTGGATCCAGATGAGATGCCGAGTTACTCGGTGTCTCATCTGGACCCAAGCAGTTTGCAATGGCTATCACAAATTGACCGGCAACTTGCAGGAAGGTTACAGAGTTCTTTACTCTTGTTTTAATATGGGAACATGTTAGTGAGAACTGAGCCAGTGAGTAAAGTGTGCAGTAAGACAGCTAGAAGCCATGGTGAGTTTACATACCTTTCCTGTTAATACTGGGTGATGTCACCTCGTCTGTCTCCATGCCTTCCTCTGTCCTGAAAACATAGAACTATGTCACCGAACACTGCCAGATCATCATGTCCTTGAAGCAATAGTTGTTTTAACCCATTACCCCATAGCCTTTTTCTAGTTTTGAAGATATGTGGCCACTTACAGGAGGCACATTCTTCTTTACTTTCAGCCTAATTTAAGCTATTATCTGCTAGAATATAGAAAATATTTCTTATTACTTTTATTTGTGACAGTATAAATTGGAATTATTAACTTCAGTTGAGGAATTAATCAAAGGTGTAAAAAGGCGTATTTATGGGATAACGGGTTAACACCAGGAAACAGTCATCTATTTAAATTCTGAAATTCTGTTAATATTGAAACAACAGGATCTAAATGACAAATAATTTGGATGCTGATTAGGGTCTCATGATGATGTTAATTTGTAGATGGACAGACAAACAAACCAATATGCCCCCCACTCCCTCTTTCCCAATTTACTATTCTCAGACGCATAAAACAGTTCACAGAAAATACATTAATATTGGGGGGGGGGGGGGGGGGGGGGTTGTTAAATTCTGGTAGATCTCTGAAGAGAGGTGAGGATAAAAACAATGATCTTCGCGGGGGCATAACAATGCAGAAAGCTTCTTGTATTGTTTTTATCCTGCTTTAAGTAGATCTAACCACATCAAAATTAGCATTTCATGATTATATATACAATATAGTGAAACTTATTTTCTTCAGTGGAGGAATAAATTAATGGCACAAAAAGGTGAATTTGAGTGTATTCCTAACACAAGGACTGGTAAGGTGATCCTACCTTTCTGCAGTGGCCATGTTGTCAGTCTGTGCCCGGGCTTCATTATGCTGCAGGTTGTCGAGGTCATCATACTCCTGTGTGCCCACACTGTCATCATCATCATCAGCTGCATCAACAGTTGGCATCTGTGGGATCTCCTCTGGGGTCTGGAATTGAATACTAACAACTATAGTTTAATACCGAACATGAACAAATCTACTTCGGATTCTGGGTAGTTTAATAAATACTGGTATAAATTAGCAAACAGTGTAGACCCTGATCAGAGGGCTCCTACAGATCTGGGTCTCCACTGTCAACAAATGTAATGAGTGTATTTTAAACAGGTCTGTGGTATTGAAAGAGTTAACCTCTATAACCTGAGCTCACTCGCCTCTCTTCTCCCTGACACTTTAAAAGGACAATTCAAGTGTCCAAGTTAGTTTACTCCATTTTTGACCAGTGTGTTTTTTGGTCAATGTGTTGCAATATGAGAAACAGTGCCAATCCTGATCAGAGGGCTCCTCTGATCTGGGTTGTCACAGTTTGCATAGGACAAGTGTATTGCTCACAGGTACACTGTTTGCAAAAGATGTATATATGCATGGCTAGAGTTGAACTTGAAATAATTAAACTGCGATTTTGCCAGTATTTTTATTATCTAATTTTGATACAGACTCAAGTAAGTGGAACATACAGATAATTCAAAGTTAATGTGGCTAAGCTACGTGCATTCAAGGTTCAACTGGATCTACTGTAGATTGTACAATCCTCGACCTTCTATGAGAGTTATATAGCATGTTTGGTAATTTCTGCTTCTTTTCATTCACGTATGTGAGAAAATAGAATCTTAAAAGACAAATTTGTGTACATAGTTTACACATTACCCCATAGAGAGCCTTTAATTTATGCCTTAACCGAAGAAAACAGCTGCTCTTTATTCAGTCATGAATATGCACAATCAGGAATAGTTTCTATATCCTGGCAAAATTAAGTTTAACCTGCTTTAAGTGATAACCAGTTTTCAAAACTAGAAACAGGCTGTAGGATAATGGATTAAGTACCATTCATTGATGATGCTTGGCCTTTGCTTAAGCCAGGTTATTGCTTAAGTCTCAGAACAAATAATGCTGTAAGCTGCTATTAGTAGCTTTCTTTGATGTTCATTCATCAATACACGTAGTTATTATCTGACTCAATTCCCATCTCTATTTAGATACTATCTATAACACTTAGAGGTAAAACAGAGCAGAGTTTTATGTTCAGGATTTCCTAGGTGGGAACTTATCTGGTTACAGTAGAAATAGTTAAAGATGTAAAAAGGCATATTTATTGGGTAATGGGTTAAGGCAAAATACGAATAATGCTGTGAACTAGTCTACTAGTAATAGCTTTCTGCCATTAAAGGCACAAAAAGGTAGATACATGTAGTTATAATCTGGCTAGATTTTCACCACTAGCTGAAACACTTAACCCATTACCCCATAGCCTGTTTCTAGTTTTGAAGACATTTGACCACTTAAAGCAGGTTGAAAGTAAAGCAGAATGCGCCTTAAGGCGCCTTCTGCTTTACTTTCAGCCTGCTTTAAGCTACCATGTGCTGGGATAAAAAAAATATTTTGTGTAATACATTTTCATTATTGAATAATGTAGAACTATTTTCTGCAGTGGAGGAATAATTTAAAGGCGTAAAAAGTCATATCTGTGTGGTAATGGGTTAAGAGATAGAAGAGTGCTGACTTTCTTACCATGGTGATGACTTCCGGTTTTACAGCTGGAACAGCCACTTTAATGACAGCTGGCTCTACTGGTGTCTGTGTTAACTGGGTCTGAGCTACGGCTGTTACAGGTTGCACGGTTGTTACTTGCTGTGAAATATGGAAAACACACAATTATAAGCACGAGAATTGCTGAAAATTGTCAGCACTTTTTGTTGAATCTTGATATAATCTAGCACTTAACTTTCAATACAAGATATCCCATAGACAGAAAAAGCTTGTTTTTAAAATCTGTTCCTTAAATTTACCTATAAGATCCAAATCATGAAATACCATGCAATTAAATGTAATAACGGTAGGAGCCAGATCAGATGCTAAATTACCCGTTCTCTGATCTGGCTCTACACTATATGCAATGTATTTTACGTTTATACTTTATAGCATAAATATGTCTATTGCGTAAGAATGTCTTCTTCAGTGTACGACAGGGATTCTACCAGAGTACATACCTGTTCTATGCTGCCCTACTGCATCTGTCTATTGTGGTCATCTAGTTGTCTGTATACAGCTGTACATACCTGTTCTATGCTGCCCTGCTGCATCTGTCTATTGTGGTCCTCTAGTTGTCTGTATACAGCTGTACATACCTGTTCTATGCTGCCCTGCTGCATCTGTCTATTGTGGTCCTCTAGTTGTCTGTATACAGCTGTACACACCTGTTCTATGCTGCCCTGCTATCTGTCTATTATGGTCCTCTAGTTGTCTGTATACAGCTGTACATACCTGTTCTATGCTACCCTGCTGCATCTGTCTATTGTGGTCCTCTAGTTGTCTGTACATACCTGTTCTATGCTGCCCTGCTGCATCTGTCTATTGTGGTCCTCTAGTTGTCTGTATACAGCTGTACATACCTGTTCTATGATGCCCTGCTATCTGTCTATTATGGTCCTCTAGTTGACTGTATACAGCTGTACATACCTGTTCTATGCTGCCCTGCTGCATCTGTCTATTGTGGTCCTCTAGTTGACTGTATACAGCTGTACATACCTGTTCTATGCTGCCCTGCTGCATCTGTCTATTGTGGTCCTCTAGTTGACTGTATACAGCTGTACATACCTGTTCTATGCTGCCCTGCTGCATCTGTCTATTGTGGTTCTCTAGTTGTCTGTATACAGCTGCACATACCTGTTCTATGCTGCCCTGCTGCATCTGTCTATTGTGGTCCTCTAGTTGTCTGTTCATGACCTCCTCGGTCTCTTTCTTCAGTTTCTCCTCCTCCTCCTGTCTTACTTTCTCCACTTCTTTCTTCTCCTCAGCTAGCAACACCTGCTTCTTTCTATCCTCCTCCTGTAAAACATTTAGGAATATTAACCTTTTCCCAAATAGAAGCGACTTTTAGCGTATTTAATTTATTCCTCCGCTAAAGAAAATAGTTCCAGTGTATACCCTCATGAACAATTACCAATACAAATATTTTATATAGCCTAGCAGATGGCTGAAAGTAAAGCAGAATGTGCCTTAAGGCGCATTCTGCTTTACTTTCAAGCTGCTTTAAGTGGTCACCTGTCTTCAAAACTAGAAACAGGCTATGAGGTAAAGGGTTAACATGACTGCCACAGTAACTGTTATGAACCTCTTCATTGCCAAGACATTGTCTGCTTAACTCACTGACCTCCGAAATGTCAAATAGACGATTCCAGTTTTCATTTAAGTCAAGCCAATATTTTACTAAAAGGGTTGTTGCATGTAAGAGCCCTCTGTTCAGACTTTTCGGTTTGCACTGACAAGTGTACTCTATACAGATGCACATTTTGTAAAGAGCATGTATACAATCACTAAGGTCTAATGTGTCAAGAACTGCATGCCACTTTTATTTCTCAAATCTGGAATTTAGGTAATGTGTCTAAAGAAGCATCAAACTGTTTGAAGCAGTCACTAGATACAAGAATGACTGTATCACTGTGCAATAGGCTGTCCGTGTATTTACCTGTTTAGCTATAATGTCCTGCTGCCGCTGCTTCAGGTCCTCTTTGGCCTTGGTTATCATGTTTTGGAACATGTCATCTGTAATCTGGGGTTTATTTTCACACAGCTGGAACACAAGGACAAGATGATCAACAAGAGAACAGCATAGCTTGCCTATCACAAACATTTCTCAACACTTACATAAAAAGGGGCCCGTTTTACTAAACTACTTACGCAAATCGTTTTACTCTTTATTTTTCGATCAAACACGTTTGCAAACAGTAAATAGCCAGATCAGAGGATGCGCTAAAAGCGCGTCCTCTGATCTGGCTATTTGCTGTTGGTAGCAAGTGATAATAAAAAACATAAATTAAAATTTAAAAATTTGACTTGCAAGTAGTTTAGTAAAACGGGCCCCTGGTGCCTATACATGTGCTTTGAATAGGTGAGCTACAAACAGCAGTTCAAGCGTAAAGAATAAAGATTGCCCAGTGCAGTAAAACCTGTAATTACTGTAGTTTGATTAACACTCATTTCAGTCTGACACTTGTAGATGATAAATACTAAGTGGAATTAAATTTTTTACATGATAATCAACCGTAACTGACTTTTTCTTCTTCCAGTACATTTTATGCCTTCAAAAAGCTCCATGCATATCAGGCCATCAATAGATAATTACCACAATTATAAAAGACTTTCCAATACATTCATCTATAAGACTTTAAGCACCCACCTTTTTATATTCATCATGAAACTGCTCACTGCCCTCCATGAACTTCTGTTTCTTGGCCTGATGTTTTTCTTCTATCTGTTGTAATTCTTGTTCTAATTTGGTCTGTAAAAATTAATGTTAAAATGAATTTTCATCTTCAATTTCATAAAATTTGAAACAATCAGCAAATAATTATTTAGCTACTGTTGTGTTTTTATAAATGCAATCAGTATGCCTTTTTATGCATTAAGGTATTCCCTGCAAAAATGCATTTTTATGCTTCCATCTTGTTTTAGTGCATCAACCTCAGAAAACTTTTCCCTACATCCAAAGTGGTGGTCGCTTAAAGCAGTCAGGAAGTAAAACAAAGACATTTCTGCTGTTCTTTCAGCTTGCTTTAAACACCCAGCTATTTTAAAACACTGACCTTCAGAAGCTTTAGGCTCTTAGAGCAAGGTAAGCATGGTAAGAGTATGAAAATTAATCTCTATTAGGAATAATATTATGTAAAAGGCACTTTTATGGGTGGAAATGGGTTGAACACAAATGTTACTATGCAACTTCTGTAGACCTACAGTGGAGAAAACGTTATTCTTTCCCAATAAACGTGTTACGCTAAAACTATTATTTCCATTGCAAACAGTTTGGAGCCAGATGAGACGCTGGGTAACCCGGCGTCTGATCAGGCTCCAAACTGTTTGTCATCAAAGTTAAAATCAACTTTCAGAATTGTGAAAAAATTGTTATTTTCTGCATTTAGTACAATGCGTTTGCGTTTCATATGCGTTTAAACGGGAAAGAATAACAGATTCTCCGCTGTACCTGATGCATGGTGAGAGATTGCACTTGTTTTTTCAGGACTCCCATCCTGCCTGCAGTCACCACTGTACGGATGTCTGGGACGAGAGCCTCACTGAGGATATCATTGATCAAGCGATGATTACGTAGGTACCTGGCATGGGCAATGTGCTTAACAGAGAAACCATCATCCATGTCTGTAGAAGCAAGAAAAAAAACTTACTCATTGAACCCTAGCAATAAAAATAATAGTCCTTTATCAACAATGTACCTGGGAAGAGTACATTTGTCCATGCAAACAGGGATCAGAGGGCTCCTAAAATAGCCCACTGATCAGAGTCTACACTGTTTGTCATTTTGCAATAAATTGTAAAAATCAACTCTAAATAGTCTGCAAAGTTTCTGAGGAATCAAATATCTCCCATTAACCCTTTACCTTATAGAAGCGCCTTTTAGCGCATTCAGTTTATTCTTCCGCTGAAGAAAATATTTCCAATTTAATCAGTCATGAATACATTTTACATGGAATATTTTCTATATTCTAGCGCTGGATAACTTAAAGTAGGCTGAAAGTAAAGTAGAATGCGCCAAGGCGCATTCTGCTTTACTTTCAACCTACTTTAAGTAGTCACCTATCTTCACTACTAGACATATGCTATCAGGTAAAGGGTTAATAGTCAACAAGAATTCTGTGGACTCAAATGTCTCATCTGTCTGTTTAACCAATTTAGACTTGATACATATGTATTTCAAGTTTGGTTGGTCTAAGCACCTATACATTTTCAGCAAATGAGCTGAAATGAAAAATTTACATTTGATTAACATTGATGATGATTTAAATCTGAAGGTTTGACGCAAACCTCGTCTTTGAAGACAGAAAAGCAAAACCTTAGTTTTGCTTTCACTACTTCATAATGGCGAGACAATAATAGCCGAGACTTTACAAGAAACTGGAATTGTCCATATCTGGATCTTTCAGGATTGAGAAAGTCAAGTGATAAAACTGTCATTGTTGCTTTGTACAGACGTTATCCATTAAAATCTTTTTACTTTTATTTTAATTCCTCCTTTTTTATATCTTACCATCATCATCTTCTGCTGGCTGAATGCTGATACGTGATCCTTTCTCCTCTTGCTTTGATGACTGAAACAAACAAATAAACAATAACAACCTTAATCTTAATCCATTACTCCATAAATGTCTATTTATGCCTTTAATAAAGTTCTCCACCATAGAAAATACAATGTCATTTAATATTAGTCATGAATATGTATCGTAAGGAACAATTTCTGTATTCTAGCAGATGCTGTACTTTCTACTTGTTTTAAGTAGCCATCCATTTTCAAAACTAGAACAGGCTATGGGGCAATGGCTTAAAAGTTAAACTCTTTAATGTGTCAGAGTTCAATAGCAAGAATTAAGCAGAACTAGACAGTGAAAAGGGAGACTAATGTACCATAATGAGAAAGTATTTTAACCTGATGGTAGAGCCAAATACAAACGTTTGACCCTGCTATTGCCTGCTATACCAACAGACAAGCAGACCTTAGTAATAACTTTGCTTCTATGCCAGGTAGAGACACAAAACTGTTTACAGTATAAAATAACTGACATGTTGAGATTTGATTACTAGGTTATTCAGTTTTAAGACTAACTACAACAACCCAATTCAGGCTCTAGACAAGAGGAAGTAAACTGAACAAATCCAACATTTACCTCATTTCAGCACCAAATCCTATGGTGTTACTACTCATTAGAATTGTCTTGAAGAGACGATTCTAATGAGTAGTGACACCATAGGGTTTAATGCAGAAATAAAGATTGAAGTTTTGAAATACTCCCCTTATCTGGAACCCTATTAACTTTACCCTTACCTCTCTCTTTCTTTTTGACTCTGTCTGGGCTTGTTTCTCTTCTTCTTCCTCTAGAGCCTGTTCAGCTGCCACTGGAACCAGTTATACAAACATCTCATTATTAACAGTTTGAGAATAGTCAATAGTCACCACTCCATAGAAAACAATTGGGCAATCTTAAACCAAATTCTTATCAAAAATCAATGCAAGATCCAGTAAAAACCATTCTTCAGAATCCAACCAAAACAAGACGTATGTCTAGACTTCCAGAAAGGTGGCAGGTAAATACAGAACAATAATACAGCCATTAAGCTCCTGTGTGGGCTTTCTGTGTTACATTTCTTCTACATTAATCATACAGTTAAGATTAAGGAAGCCACTCACATTTTCCTTTAGCAGCCACCCAGGCCTGGTAAGCCGGAGAGTTATGGTAGTTCTTCATGGCATCATTGTATGTGGCCTAAAATACAGAAAGTATTAGTAAGCAGGACTCCAGATAAGAGTGAGTAAACTGAACAAATCCAACATTTTCTCAATCATTTCACCCCCAAATCATATGGAGTTACTGCTTGTTAGAATCGTCTCGAAGAGACGATTCTGATGAGTAGTGACACCATAGGGTTTAATGCGGAAATATTCCGAAATAAAGATTTTAGTTTTTGAAAAACTCCCCTTATCTGGAACCCTGGTAAGCAATCAAGTAATTCATGGTTTATAGTGTCGGTTTTTCACAGATACAAGGGAAAAATCTGAATTTACCTAAGTCATAGAACGGAAAGAATGTACAGTAACCTCTCTATTACGACCACTTAATTGTTTTAATTATTAGGTTTTTAGACAGATGATTGCTTGAGAGCTTCTGTTTTACTGTCACCTTGCTTTAAGCGGTCACCTGCCAATTATATATACAAACAGTTAGCCTTTCAAATTTGTGGTCATAATAGAGAGGTTTTACTGTACCTTTTACTGTAAACTAAACAAATCCAACATTTTCTTACTTATTTGAGCACCAAATCCTATAGTGTGACACTCATTAGAATTGTCTCTGAGAGACAATTCTAATAAGTAGTGACACCATAGGGTTTTAATGCAGAAATAACAATTTATTTTTTTAAATACTCGCCTTATCTGGAGCTCTAGAGCTGACTTTTCACACCTTTACCCAATCCATGTAGAGATACATTTTCATGCTTCTACTCTGTCCTGATAGTGGGTCATGATAAATGTTTCCCACTTTTGACAGGTGGTTGCTTAAAGCTGAATGAAAGTAATGTAGGAGCTCTCTGCCTTATTTTAAGCCTTCTGTTAAGCAACCACCTCTAAAAGAACTCCAAACGATTTGACCTGTTACTTGTAATTCTAACCTACCTTTTCTGCCTCATATTCATCCATAAAGTCTTGTTTCTCACTATCACTGAGGTCTCTCCACATTTGCCCTATAATCTTGCCAATCTCCCACAGCTTCAGGTCCGGGTTACTGTTCTTCACCTCATCCCATACCTACAACATACACATGTACAGTGAAACTTCTCTATTACCACTACTAAAACTAAAAGAAGTCCAGAGCACCAGTTAAGGGTAGTTTTTCAAATACTAAAATCTTTATTTCTGAATTAAACCCTATGGTGTCACTACTCATTAGAATCGTCTCGAAGAGACGATTCTAATGAGTAGTAACACCATAGGATTTGGTTCTAAAAAGAGTGAGAAAAAGTTGGATTTGTTGAAATAACTACTTCTTATCTGGAGCCCTGGAAGTCTAATTGGTTGTATGAAAGACTGGTGATAGCTTAAAGCAAGGTGACAGTAAAACAAAAAGCTCCTAAAGGAGCTTTCTGTTTTACATTCACCTTGCTTTAAGCTGTCACCTGACTTAAACACCTAATAATAAACACAATTTAGAGGTCGTCATAGAGAGGTTCCACTGTAGATACATCAACATCAGTGTTTAGCTCTTAAAATTGTTGAATTTTCAAATAAACTCATCCAGTTTTTATTCTTTTTAAACAAAAGTTAGCCAGCCTACACTAATTTTATTATTTTCAAATGTATAACAAACACAGGAGCTCTCTTATCTGTGTCTACACTGTAGGTAAAAATTTTATTTCAATAGGCACCCTTTTTTATTTACCGTTTAGCAAAACTTCTTCAAAATTGCTTTACTACTTGATTAACCCTTTCACAGCCAGAATCGCATAAAGTCGAATTTGTAAACAGTTTTGATCCTGATCAGACACTGCGTAACGCTGCATCTGATCAAGTTCAAAACTGTTTGACACCCGTTTCGATATTTCTTATGTCATTCTCTCTTAATTCTTACTTTGAAATGATATTGCAGACAATAATATTGAAGCAGACGACACAATAACGGTGTAGGGGTAAAACCTCACAAATAATTTGGCGATGAAAGGGTTAATTTATAAATATTACTTCACTACAAACTTTGCCTATTCATCTATAAGAGCTTTCTGCATTAAGCAGTCACCTATCATTTGAGATCTCCATGTTAATTCAATCAATGGTCACTTAATACAAGATTGTACAATAAGCTATAGGTTACCTTTCTGCTGTATCTCATGTATGGCATAAGTGGCTTATCTGGAGGCTTGGGTGGCTTTGGCAACCTTGAATCGCCCTGAAATACAACATAATATGTATGCTCCATAATACATAGTATACAGGTTAAACATCTTTAGTCTAAGTAAATAGATATGAGTCTGGTGGCAACAAATCATTACTGTCTGAATCGATAAAGTCAAAGCTATAAGCAACTTAACCCTTTACCTTTACCACATAGAGGCAGCTTTAAGCGCATTCAGTTTAATCCTCTGCTGAAGAAAATAGGTCAAACTTATAGACATGAATATGTATCAGAAGGAATATTTTTTTATTCTAGCAGGTGGTAGCTTAAACAGGGCTGAAAGTAAAGCAGAATGCGCCTTAAGGCGCATTCTGTTTTACTTTCAACCTGATTTAAGTAGTCACATATTTTCAAAACTAGAAACAAGCTATTGCGTAAAGGATTAAATTGGAATTCATAGGAATTCAATGTCTTGAAACAATGAAGTATGAAAGCAAGAATAAGGTTTTGCACTGAAAAAATAGTGTAGCAGAGATAGGAAAAGCAGTAAAAACCCCTATCCCATCCTCCAACTAATTGTTGCAGCGGCGTAACAATAACTGTTGATGTTAATTCCAAATGTTTGGTGTTGCTGTCAACACCAATGAAAAGCAATACCTTAGTCTCACTTTTGCTACTTCATCAACTTTCTTAGCACTTTGTTAAACAAATAGGCCTTTTCACACAGTTAATTTGATTTGATTTGATTTTACGTCGCTTTCAACAGTATTTCAGTCATATCGCGACGTCCAGCTAATTGTAGGTGGAGGAAGACCCCAGAAGTCCTTTATGCACTGTTTCAGGCACAAATCGGCAACTGGGTAGAACCACCGACCTTCCGCAAGCCAGCTGGAAGGCTTCCCCACATGAAAAATCCAAACGACCCTACTGGGATTGGAACTCACAGCGGTGAGGAGCTTAGTGATGTAAGTCACAGTGACTATACCACTAGGCCACGGAGGCCCCCACCACACAGTTAATAAGCCCATTTCTAATTTTGAAGATAGGTGATCAATTAAAGCAGGTTGAAAGTAAAGGTTGAAATTAAAGGTGCATTCTGCTTTTCTTTTAGCCTGCTTTAAGCTTCCATCTGCTAGGATATAAAAAATATTTCTTCCGATACATGTTTATGACTGTATAAATAGGAGCTTCTATGGGGGGAAGGGTTAATGCCTCCATTCATGAAAATAGTTCCATTTTACACAGTCTATGCTCTTTAACCCTTTACCTGATAGCCTGTTTCTAGTATTGAAGATAGGTGACCACTTAAAGCAGGTTGAAAGTAAAGCAGAATGCGCCTTAAGGCGCATTCTGCTTTACTTTCAGCCTGCTTTAAGCTTTTATGGGCTATGATATAAAAACTATTACCTACACTAAACATTCATGACTGATTAAATTGGAACTTTTTTCTTAAGAAATATTGTCCATATCCTAGCAGATGGTACCTTAAAACAGGCTGAAAATAAAGCAGAATGTGCTTTAAGAAACATTCTGCTCAACTTTTAACTTGTATTAAATAGTCACCAGTTTTCATGTGAAAGAAACAGACTATTGGATAAATGAGTCACACACAATAGGATAGAGGTATACTTATAGGTACATAAGAGAGTGTGAACTGTACAAAGTTACACACAAATACTCACATAAGACTTGGAGCTTACACTTGCTGACTTAGTGTTTAGTTTCACTGGATTGAAGTTTGGGTTCCCTCCATGACTTGATGGTACAAATGGACTAGATCCCTGAAATAAAAGTCTGGTTTGAGGTCTTTCAAGTAAGAAGTCTACATAATATAACTACAGTGCTCCCTCCCTACAACGGCTGTCTTTACATCAATGCTTGTCGCTGTTCCCTAACAGAACATAACACTTTCACTGCTGCCATATCCTCTGCTTAAAATTCTTGTTTGCTTTTTTGCTCTCAAAGTTATGTATTGGACATTTTCACAGAAGAAACAAAGGCGAGAGACAAACAGTCTGATCTGGGCTCAAATTGTTTGCAATTGTAAGCAAAGTCATGCTCAGCATTTTAAGGATATTAGTTTTCCCTCCCTATCACAACTCCCTCCGAACAACACACACATCTTTGTCTCCCGGAGAGTGTTTTGTAGAGAGGGGTCACTGTATAACAAAGAACAAATATATTTTAAATGGTAACACAAAATCTAAGGAAACACCCAAAACATCCATACTTTTTTAGATAGGGAAATGAAATCATATCTCCCCTCTTTACCCCTTTCTCTGCCATTATATGGCGTAATAACATGTCTGGCACAGTCAATGCCGTGGTATCGTCCTTCGAGTTTAGGCCTGCTTTTATTTATAAAATTTTGAATGCTATGTTTTAGAACATATGAAATATTGAAATGTTTGCCACATTTTTTATCCTGATCAGATCTTGTGTTAGGTGGCGTCTGATCCTAAATGTTTGCACATGTTAGTGATGAGTCTGGCAGAGAGAGTTAAAAGCTGTCCCAAAATCTATTCCTAAAGCTTTGATCTCTTCTGTTAAAAACATTACTGTGACAAATCTAATAGATTTCCTGTTCAATTCAAATCAATTCCCTGTTCTTATTGATATTTTATACCCACAAAAACTGGGTTAGGATCATGTGTTCAAATGTCTTAGTACTCACTCTTGATTCTGACCCTGGTGTGCTTCTCTCTGACTTTGATCGAGCTGAAACAACAGAAAATCTGACAGTGACACTTCCATGTAACATCCTGTGACAAAACAATGATGGACCAGAATAATCAGAATGAGTCATGTCATGTAGGGTCATGATGAACAAGTACAGTATTGCTAAATTAACCCCATTACCCCATAAATACGCCTTTTTACACCTCTTGAATTTATTCATCCCCTGAAGAAAATACTTCCACTTTATGGTGTAATGAATAATTATGTGCCATGAAATTATTTTCTATACCCTCGAAGATAGAGCTTAAAGCAGGCTGAAAGTAAATCAGAATGCGTCTTAAGGCACATTCTGTTTTAATTTCAACCTGCTTTAAGTTTAAGTGGTCACCTCATCTGTATTTAAAACTAGAAACAGGCTATGGGGTAAAAGTTAAAGGCAATAGGCTAATACATGTCCTCTATTATCAAACAATCTTTGAAATTGATTCAATGTTTTCAGATCATTCACAAGTCCAAAGATGACAAAAACTGCTTCACCACTGTAATATGCCAACTTCCGATGCAACTATCTCTTGCCCAATTCAGAAACCACTTGCCCCGGGAATTGGATCAGTAGGTCAAGATGAAGACTGGATAAACGGCAAGCCTTTACAAATATTTAACCTAAGGCAATGTACAGACGTATATAATATGTACGGACATCGGTAATACTATATGCCCTGCACCACTGCATGGACTTTCTAAATCACTTTTTTCCTGCAATAAGCAGTCATCTGTCATTGAAAGATTTTTCACTGAATTGCTGCTTAACACTTTAACCCTTTACCCCATAGAAGAGACTTTTAGCGTATTTCAAATTTTAATTTATTCCTCCGCTAAAGAAAATAGTTCCAGTTTATACCCTCATGAACAATTAACATTACAAATATCTTATATAGCCTAGCAGATTTGAGCTTAAAGCAGGCTGAAAGTAAAGCAGAATGTGCCTTAAGGCACATTCTGCTTTACTTTCAACCTGCTTTAAGTGGTCATCTGTCTTCAAAACTAGAAACAGGCTATGGGGTAAAGGGTTAACAGAAGTTATAGTACTGTAAGTCAATAACTTACACATTGATGGCGGTGTCTGTGGCATGCTTCTGAAACTTGGTAAAGCCATTTTGTCTTTCTTTAAAATTAACCTGAAATACAAAAGAAATATAGAGATAAATATGCATGCATATTCAATGACTGGTTTTATTGGGGTTTTTTTTTCTTCAAAATGAGACATGGCTGCAAAATTCAAGGGAGGTAATCAATATACATGTAAAAATCTCATACATGTATACATGGTTCATACAAACATTTGATGATAAAATTCAAGGATTTTTCAAGACATTTTGTTACAAAATTAAGGTATTTTTGCAAGTACAGTAAAAACTCGATTCTATGAACTCGCGTTTGTTCGAACATACCAATATTTCAAAGTTAAAACCTGGCTTAGCCACGTTTTAACTTTGAAAAATGGCTATGTTCGACTTAAATGAGATCGAATTATTAAAATTCAACTCACGAAATACTGGTAAGATTGATTTAAGCGAGTTCGTAGTATCAAGTTTCGACTGTACATAACAAGTTACATATTTAGGCTTAAAAAAATATATGTTTGTTTCTGGTTTCGCCCTCTCAAAATATTTGGGTTGGTAGGTAGGAAAAAGTGGGTTTTTTTGTTTTTATTATATAGGGTATATTCGCAGACTTTCATGTTTGAGAATAGAGTTGCTAAGCTCAAAAGCTTCATACTAGAAAATCTAATATGAATATTCTGTAAAATTATCCGTTAAAAAGCATTAAACGTTGAACCCCGTCAGATCGAAGACTGCGAGACCACTTTCAACTTTGAGGCCACACTCCTGGGCCAGGCTAGGTTTAGCTACTGCCGTGAATTTAGATGTTTTAATAAAACTATTGCCACCTTCGTGGTAACGGTAACGGTTGAATAAATCAGCAACCAAAGTTTAACCGACACCATGACGCTTTTTTGCCTGCATTATTGCATTTGTAAAATTTTAAAGCTAACACCGAAATGAAAATTTCTTTGGGGTTCAAGATGCCACTTAGGGCTGAAATATTGTTGCGTCAAGGAAAAGGCAGGTTACAAATCTTGTTTGTATCAAGCGTGAATTTTCCTTTGCCAAAAACGCGCTCTCGACTGCCTCATCATGATTATGAATACTCCTTCACTAAGATCAAAGTTTGTGTGCAGGCCTCATATGCAAATCAAGGGAACTCCCAGAAAACAGGCCAGGGTCAGCGATGCAAAGTGTAGAATTGATTCAAATCAAACGAAAGGTAACTAAATCTGATAAATAAACACAATCTGTGATAGTCCAAATAATGAGGACGCATGATGAATCTAGTGTCCAAATGCACTTGCTCAATACCCGATAGCAATGAAACGCAGGGATTTCCCCAGGATTTTCTGAAGGCATGTTGCAGGTGGGACATAGGGCCCGGAAGGGGAGGGAGGGCTCCCCCTCCGGCGATGCGACAAAAATTTTGCTCTTTAATCACTGAAATAGTCAATTTTTAGCCATATAAATGCATATATTATGTATCAGGGTTAGAAATTAGCTAAAAAATTACTCTTGCATTTTTTTGCGAGTGACTTTTGAACTTACTCGCAAAATGCAAAAACTACTCGCGAAAGTTAAACTGTCATTCTGAACATATATGTTTTAACTTTTAACCCGACACAGACGTGTAGAAATCAAATACGATCTACCTACACTTAGTGTATTTCATAGTTGTACATTTGTGGTTACAGCTGACAAGGGATAAGATCTTGATTTTCATATCTATGTGTACATACCAAAGGAGTATTTTTCTTACATTTCATAATATTGGGGAGAATGCATGCTGTATGCACTATGCAGACCGCACACGATTTCATTACTCGAAAATTAGGTCAGGTTTAGATTGCCAATCCGTCTACGATACAAACGTTTTTTTTAACTGGTCGTATATTTCAGGGCTGTGGTTAATAAACAGTATGTCACAGTAGAATTAGAAGTATACTTGTACTCGTGCGAGTCTTTTAAATGGCCTCGTCTTTGAAGAACGGTTTCGGTTGTTGAGTCTCAGACTCTGTGATAAGAATTGTTTACACATCGGAACTCCGAAGTAGCAAAGTGCGCGTTTCATTAGCCAATGAGAATTGGGAAAGTCCGTCATTACGTCATTCTTACAGACAAAAAAGAGGTTGAAACTGCCCGAGAAGCTATGATTGGCTTACAAGTATTCGCTTGTCTTCTCGTCCATTTCCGCCACTCGAAATGTTACGGAATAAACCGAGCATAGCCTTACAGACGCTATTACTGTGTTTAGCTGTCCGAAAAACCGTACTCGCATTTTTTTGCGAGTTTGTTAAAAAAATCACTTGCAATTTACAAATTCCACTCGCATTTTGCGAGTATGCGAGCTTAAATTCGAACCCTGTGTATATGATCAAGCAACCTAATACCAGTGTATATCTTATACCAGTGTAATCCGAAAAATCCAAATAGCATTGACATCACTTCATATATATACTGGAAATTTTAGAGAACAGTTTAACTCCTGCATCAATCGCTAAATCCATATAAAGTGTCTAATTATATGAGCTTTTTCATGTAAATGTACACTTTTCTCGATGAAAGTTCATATTTGCAAAGAAAGTCAACACATTTCTAACATTCTCAAGTGACCATTATGTTTTTATGCCAGAAGTTCTCTATATACTAGTTCTGTCTGCTGCTGCACGTCTTACGAAACTGTTTCCGGTCATTGGCTAAAATCGCAACGTCTTGGACATTATTTTACAGGAAGATATTTTTCTATAGGAATTTTCGGCTGATGCACCTGTAATAAAGAAGAAATGACCTTTACCCTTTAGTGTGTATCGGCTGAAATTAGATAAAACATCAGAAAACTTATGGAATTTTTTGACGTTTTGAAATTTGATGATATAAATAAAATGTCTAGCAACCAAAAATAACCAGGGAAGCAAGTATAAAAGGTTTTTGTAATTATTTAAGTTTTTGATTACATTAAGATCACTGGTAATAGGAAGCAGAAGCATAATATGTTGTAGTTGTACATATACTATAGTACATTTTAGCTTATAATACAGACGCATACACATAATATGGAAATGGCTGAAATTAGTCTTTAATAATTCTGTTTGCTTGTAGAATATTAATAGATCAGGGGTTTTGTTTACAAGTTCAGCATCAATATCTAAAGTTACAACTTACAACTGAAGTTTATCTACATATACATGGTTACTCCCTACTTTTCTCTTTTCCAGTCATCCAGGTATTTAATGTCATACGCATACTCTCGGTCCTTCATTCTCATTGCGTCAGTCTTACTCGGAGAAAAAATTAATTCTAATTTTCGGTAAAACCGCGCTTTTGCAACTTCTGTAAGACCCTCGTAGTATTCATAGGACCTATTCAGATAATAATGCGTAAACAAGGGCTACCATGGCCCTAAATCGCCTACACCTATAGTGACCCAGATTATGACTGGACATGACCCACAATCAATCTTTAGAGTGTTAACAGATTTTTCTATAATTTGACCTAGTGACCTAGTTTTTGACCAGACACAATCCACATTTGATTTTGACCTAGATTTGATGTAGGCAAACATTCTGAAAATATTTCTTTCAGATCCAGGGTTTTCCCTGGCGCACAAAAAAATTAAATGCGCGCCCATGATGCACGTTTTGATAAAATGTCCCTCAAACATTTTTACTGTGGGTCAAATTTGACGCAACTTCGAAAATCCATGGTTCGACTTCAATTTCTGCTCCGGCGCCATTACGATTTATGAAAAACGGAAGTTCGGAACAGTCCGTGTTTTATACTAGTCCGTCGCATATAGACTGTGCTGCAGTAATTACTCTGTAAAATAGTTTACTTAAAATTGGTAATATAAGCGCGTCCCGTCTGTAGTAAATGAAAACAAATTGAACGATGGCTCTTTTCAAACTACTTGCGTCAACTTCTACGAGAAACCAAGCAGAAACAAGTAAAACATCTGTCACTGAGTATGAGTCAGATTCATCTGAGGCTATTCCTTATAAAACGACCAAACATATTTTGGTCTACGTGGCTTAAAATGTATATGGTATAATACCTGGCTTGAGTTTCCCGAGAGTAACGCCGAAATGTACCATTATCCTTGTAAGAAATCTAATAGAGAAAACTCGTTTCACAAAAGGTGTTTTAACTTTTGAACATTACTGACAACACTTGATTGACACGAAAAATCAAGTGTTTATAGAGAGGCACTAAAGCAATTGTCATTGCAATCAGTTTAAACATAGATCTAGCATGAAAAAAGTAGAAGGGTCTATTAAAGTATCCATAGACGCTCAGACGATACTAATATAGCGTTCAGTAGCGGAAAAAAAGACAACACAAGACTTGTAATACATGATGTCCTAAAATTTAATTGAAAGATAAAAAGCAGTATCGAGACAAGGGACCCCCAAAAATTAGTTTTGTCCCCCAATTAAGAAACCTGGGGGACACAATGTCCCCCATTTGTCAAAGCCTAGGGAAAACCCTGCAGATCTAACAAGATTTGTAGCCTCTAGAGGGTTAACACTGTTTTTCTTTGATTTTACCTAGTGACCTAGTTTTTGACCTGACATGACCTATATTCGAACTTGACCTAGATATCAATTGGGCATACATTCTAACCAAGTTGAATTAAAATCTAATTAGATTTGTAGCCTTTAGAGTGTTAACAAAGTTTTCTAAGATTTGACCTAGTGATCTAGTTTTTGACCGGACATGACCCACATTCGAACCTAACCTAGATATCAATGAGACTAACATTTTGACAAAGTTTCATTAAGATCCATTGAGATTTGTAGCCTCTAGAGTGTTAATAAGGTTTTTCTATGATTTGACCTAGTGACCTAGCTTTTGACCGGACATGACCGACATTCGAACTTAACCTAGATATTAATGAGGCTAACATTTTGACCAAGTTTCATTTAGATCTATTGAGATTTGTAGCCCCTAGAGTGTTAACAAGGTTTTTCTATGATTTGACCTAGTGACCTAGTTTTTGACCGGACATGACCCACATTCGAACTTGACCTAGATATCAATGAGGCAAACATTCTGACCAAGTTTCAATAAGATCCATTGAGATTTGTAGCCTCTAGAGTGTTAACAAGGTTTTACTATGATTTGACCTAGTGACCTAGTTTTTGACCGGACATGACCCATATTCGAACTAGACCTAAATATCAATGAGGCAAACATTCTGACCAAGTTTCATGAAAATCCAATGACATTTGTAGCCTCTAAAGTGTTAACAAGGTTTTTCTATGATTTGACCTAGTGACCTAGTTTTTGACCGAACATGACCCACATTCGAACTAGACCTAGATATCAATGATGCAAACATTTTGACTAAATTTCATAAAGATCCATTGAGATTTGTAGACTCTAGAGTGTTAACAAGGTTTTTCTATGATTTGACCTAGTGACCTAGTTTTTGACCGGACTTGACCCACATTCAAACTTGACCTAGATCTCATCAAGACAAACATTGTCCTGAAGTTTCATGAAGATCGGATGAAATTTGTAGGCGCTAGAATGTTAACGAACAATTGTGGATGGACGGACAGACGACGGACATTCAGCGATCCTAAAAGCTCACCTTGGCACTTCGTGCCAGGTGAGCTAAAAAGAATGAGATTTAAAGCCCTGCTGCACAAACTTATGTAGATTTCGGGTTTGTTCAACTTTGTTGTCCCCGAGTGTGCGTGCTCGCTAAGTGTAAACAAAGAGGGTATTCTCTTTTCCAGTGCGACGTCATACACCCTTCATTCGGCATCCCTCACTTTGTTTACACTTAGCGAGCACGCGCACTCGGGGACAACAAACCCGAAATCTACATAAGCTTATGCAGCGGGGCCTTAAATCTCATTCTTTTTTACGCGTTATTACCTGTAAATAAGAAAAACGAAAAGGGAGGATAGGTCCTATAAATACTAAAAAGGTCTTACATAAGTTGCAAAAGCGCGATTTTACCGAAAAATAGAATTAAATGCTTTTTTTAAAAGCGAGAGTCCTATCACACTTGGACTCCCCAACACGGCAACAGGTGGTTGTCAATAAGATATAATAATGTATGAATGATTAAAAATAAATGCCGTGTACGTTGAATTTATTCCGTATTCTGAACTCTTTTGCTGACATATCAAATTTAACTTATTTTTTTAGAGAGTAACGATACACCCAATTCCACCCGAATCCACCCAAAATCCACTTAATGAGAGAGAGAGAGAGAGGAAGAGAGAAGTATCTGCTCCGTAGTTCTAGTCATGTTCTTTGAGTTAAAAAAGTAAAATCTCTCGGCATTTCCGTTGAAACCTTTGTTGATTGTTGTCCTTCATTATTCTATTATTAATATGTAGATCTAGATTTACACTGATTAATTACAACCAATTACAATATATACAGAGATTCTAATTCAAATGTGTTTGTCAAATTAAAATGAGAATATTTTTATGCTAATCATGCATAGCATGTACACGCATCTCATTTGAAATGGGTATATATTTAATGACAGTTGTAGATTACATATCTACAACATTTCTAGATCTAGATCTACATGATTAAAATATGACTTTTAGATTCATTTTATAAATATAATTTATTACAGACTGCCATCAGAGTAGAGCAACAATATATTCATCAATATGACAGTAAATCTAATATTTATTAGACTAAACAGATCTAGAATGTTTATATGGGGATATTTCTGAAATTGAAGAAATAAGACATTTGACATCTTTCGTTTACCCTTTAAATATATGCTTAAAGTGTAAGAATAAATACATACACACAGAAGAATATATATATAAAAGATTATAGAAATATTTGCATTTTTATTTTTTTCTGCTTTGCAAGTACATGTAGACAGGGATATTTACTACAGAGTTTCCTACAAGCTACACTTATTTGTTAATACATGTATGTACTTGTATATTCAATGAATACTATACATTTCACTGAACCATTTCAGGTGTCTTTACAAAAGAAAATTTGAAGAATTATAGAAGCTTGGCAGCATTATGTATAATAGCTTCTTCAAGTCTGGTTGGTAATGTACAGACTATTTTGAGCTAGGCTACAGACAGGAGAACAGTCTATATCTGTGATCCTTAAGTCTGATGTCAACATAGGAACCATACCATCCCTGTGTTGCTATGATAAAAGAGGGGATAATTTCAACTGCCCATTGTGATTTTATAGCCAGATAAAATTAATAATTGGATTACCCTGTCCCAAATATCTTGAAAATTATGAAGATTGCCAAATATTTCCAACTGACACTAGTGTTTGCTGATTTTGATCTACAACTATTTATGTAATAAATAAGTAAAGATAAATAGTTTGAACTCATTTTCTTTGTTTTTGTGAGGTAGTTTTAAATTTGCTAAGCAATTCATTTTTAACTGAATGCCATGGTATGTCAGGTACTGACTGTTGATGTAAATCCAATTGAAATACAGGTTTTTCAAGTGAAAAGATGATCACTTTGTTTGCTTGCATATGTTTTATTTCATATCCATGCATGCCTCAATTTAATCAGCAATAAACTAGCAATTTTAACCACAATTAATCTTTAGAACCTTTAATGGTGTCCTTTATTATTTTACACATTATTTACAACTATATCGTACCTGTGAAGACTATATTATCCTACTGAACAGTACAGACCTAAAAGAGCCCCCTGAATCTGGGCCTGATCTGCACTGGTTGTCCATTTGTAAAATAAATGTACATGTCTTTTGGAAATGAAGCATAAATAGTCAATTTTGTAGCCACTACTACTTGACCTCACATGCCAATCTCAAAAGGCAGGTGCATGGTTGCTGAATGTAAGATGGCAATAATGCATTTATTAAATCTACAGCAGTTTTCTGCATAAGTTTCACCCAGCATTTAAAGAACCACCTGTATTTATGTTTACCATATGTTTTCTTTAGAGATGTCAATTATTACAGGATTGACTGTAGATTAATGTACCATGGCTATACAGCCACTTGGCAATTTGTAATTGATAACACAGTACAACTACATGTATTTTTATTTTTCTAGACTTGTTGAAGCATGCAACCATGTTGCTTTCCCTGTAATTTGAAATTGAGACTGTTTATTGTTTTGGATACACAAGGAGGTTCTGAACTGACCAGCTTAATATAAATATAGTCAATCATTTATTAAACAGTCACTTTATAGAATATCACAAGGCAATCTTAAACACAGATGGTTGTTTAATGCAGGATAAACTTGAAGAATGAAGAAAAACCCTATATGAGCTGCTGCCTTATAGCACCTGCATTAATTAAAAAAACCCTTTAACTTCAATTAGTAATATGTAGTCAACCATTCATCAAGACAGTAATCAATAGAAGATCACTATGCAATCTTAAGGACAGATGGTTGCTGTCTAAATTATGTTAACCCTGCTTTAAGCAGTCACCTGTATTCTAAAATATTTCTGCTATTTCAATTAGTGATGATTTAATATAGGAGTGTAAAATCAAGTTTTTACAAATAGACTAAAACTATTAGAATTCACAATTGCAAATTACTGTTTAATTTTTAATTTTGAAATTACAAGAAATATTGTAAATATCATGATTTTTTTCTGCGTTCATTTTTCCTGAAAGATAGGAAATGATCATCAAATTAACTATGAATTGCTAGTATAATTCATGTACATGTATTTATACATACCATTTTGTCAATCATTTTACATGTCATGAACATAAAAAAGGCATAACATCAACATGTACTTGGAATTGAACTTTGAGTTCATCTGACCACAAAGATCGGTAGCACATTCCTATGAAACAGATCCTGGATCCATAAACATGTAATGCATAATTTTATGATAGTTTGTTGATTTTATTTTGCATAATTTACAATATTCAACAGTCAGACTTATATAAGGCATCCATTAAGTAGGTGACCCATTGGTTGTTTCAATATAAGACTGACTGTACTTATATTATGCATCCATTCAGTAGGTTACACCATAGGTTTGTTTTCAAATTAGGGGTCACCGGGTGTGAGAATAATAATTAAGCAGAAAGCTAGCTCCAGTAGGAGCTTTCTTTCTTCTGTTTTTTATCTTGCCATAATAACTTAATGAAACAATCACACAGATCTACTTCAGTGAGTGGTCAACTATTAATTCAAAATTGACTGTACATATCAGTCAAAGTGTGGCATATTTCATATTCCTTGATAATATAGATTTTCAAGGAATAATCATGTATAATATTACTTAGAAAGCTTTGCATGTTTAGTTTTAACAGACATTGAAATAAAATTTGAATGGTCTTGTTACAGGGAAAGACTGATCAATCTCTGTGGATAAAAGTGACTAACAGACTGAAACAGTTAAGGTGTCATGACCAGATTGGGCATTCACAATGGCTTGATTTTTTATTTTGAATTTTGTCAAGGTCTTTAAATAATAATTTTCTTGTGATATGACTCATGCATTCTCTTTTTTGACACTTGACTTTCAATTTGGCCAGACAGAAACGACCATTAATACATTACCAGCATTTCAAAGTGAAAAATTAGTTGACTAAGGAAAATTATATGGGAGGGTTCTGATGTATGAGAATCAATGATATAGATATTGGTGTTTTTACTAAATTAGGACAGGTAATATGGATTTATTGATCGGTTATCATCACTAACAGTGGAGAAAAGGTTATTATTTCCTGTTTAAACGCAAACGAAACGCAAAGCACTATAATGTAGAAAAGTACAACTTTGGGACAATCTGATAATTCATGGTTATCTTGGTGGCAAACAGCTTGGAGCCTGGTCAGACGCTGGGTTACTCAGCATCTGATCTGGCTCCAAACTGTTTGCAATGGAAATAATAGATTTAGCTTAAACATGTTTATTTGGAAAGAATTACGGTTTGTCCGCTGTAACAATTAACATCATTATAAACTTTTCCATCACACACAGCTGTCAGTGAGCACCATAGGTGTCAGGCTTTTTTTTTTTTTGGTGTAGAATCTAGAGGTAGTGCTAGACACCTTATAACTTCTTCACGGACAGGGCGACCCTAACAGAGACGAGTCTGTCGTACTTTTTTCGCTTATCATGCAGAACTTCCAAATAATCACGGTTACGGTAGAAAGAGAAATGTTTTTTTCTTCACATTGAATACCAATTAGATCTATACCGTCAATAGACACACGTTTCGTTTAACAATTTACCGTATCAAATCCGACCGTACCAATGCCAATGGTACCGTCTGAGACAAGATTAGCCGTGATGTTGCATGACAGGATGTAGTTTTAAATCTTTATTAGAGTCTCGTTATTATTTCGACATAAACTACATACATGTACATCTATGAATAGATCTAGATAGAAATTCATAGAGATGTAGGAGCATACGTAGAATATCTCAGTTCTGGGTCGGTATGATAAATGCCACGAATACAAAGCTAAAACCGGTCGATCTATTTCGAAAACTGAATAAAAGTCTCCGTAATAAGTATCGATGTTGTTATGGTTCGTGTCGTTTGTGAGATATCACATGCCAGATGTGCAACCGCAGCTTTTGGGCATTTCTCTCGGTCCGATTTCAACGTTTCTAATGACGCGAGTTTTCTACGATAGGGTCCGACGTCATTCGAATGAAATGACCGAGAGTATGCGTAAGGTGAAAAAAGAAATGACCGAGATGATGCGTAAGGTTAAAAGTACCCGGATGACTGGAAAAGAGAATGACGAAGCACTGGAAGACAGAATCAATTGCTGATAATTACAGAAGTTACTATTTGCTGATTGAAGCTTGCATTAACTAGTATTCCACTATTTTGCAACACAGTATTTTGCAAAGCCTTACAGGTTCTAATTTTTAAGCCCAAAAAAATATAAATACTAAAACATATCAATTCACTTGGCGACTTTCTATGCAGAACAAGGGCGTACACACTCGGGCCGAAATGGTGGTTAAAATGGAATGCAGTGCCCTTATGCATTATTTTTTGCATAATGCGTCATTTTCTTCGATACATAATTTGAAGAAACATACATTTTATGAAAACAAGTTCAATTCAATAAGATTTTGACTCAGAAATCCCTTACAGAGGTGATTTTATCAATTTTACCTTTCAGACAAAGAGCACTTTCTACTGAAATCCCGGAAGTTCGAGACAGTTTAATTTCTTCTGCTTTGTTTTTAAAATAATGCCATGTTACATTATATGATAAAATTATCTGATTTTAAACCCTAAAATTGCATTGGAATCCCTAAATTTGAACAATAATAATTATTTTCTACCTATTTGGTTTCGTGTTTATTATCTATTTTTGGTTACAAGAAGGCACATAATGGAGTTACAGTCAAATAGGGTTTGGGCAACAACACCGACAAGTCCTACTGATTTTAGCAAATCGGATAGAACAGAACAGAACAGAAACTTTATTCACAACTTGTACAGTGTACCTCGTTGTATACACATGAATTACATAATAAATCAAATCACAATGACGTGTTTATAAGAAACATACACAATTCTGTACTATATGGTATCTTGTACAATATTTATCAAAGTATTACGGAAGATAGAAGATATCTTCGGTCGGAATTTACCCGAGTTGTGTTGTTTTACACAGCATACATCGACCAATATCCACAAATGTGGCTATCAGGAATGTTAAAAAACAAGACAAAAACAAACAAAAAACAAAACAAAAAACCAGACATGGGGTAATTGAAATTAATAATTTAATTAATTAATAATTTATTAACAAAAGTGAAGTAATTCGAACTAATTGTTAATTGAAAAAATATTTCAATTACTTTAATTGCAATCTAATCATAGATAAGCCTATTGATACATTTTCTAAGCAAGTTTATATTAGTTTTAAAGATTGACGTTATCTTTGTTTAATCACTGATTTAATTTCATATTATTTACAAACTGACATGATTGAAAACACAAAATGATGAAAACGATTAGATTAAACGCCTTTTTTTTGTTGATCTTCTCCATGTTGACTACAACCGGTCAATAACCTCGGAGCAGACACATGTAATTTCTCCATGCAATAACCTACAAGCATAAATTATACAAAGGTGGTAATGTTTAAACAGTTTTAATTCTCAGATCAATAAAACATAATATGTTAAAAAGGGTTTTTAAATACATGAATGCGGTTGTTGTAGCTTCATCATGGATGGCCATAAATCGTTATTAGCTACAACAATACATGCACCATAAGGAAAACCCCAAATATTTTAGCTATTTCTTATTCTCAATTTGCTAAATCGAATTGCTGAAACCTTACTGGAGTTGCTTATTGACCAAATAGATTTTGAAAATATACTATGCATTCATTTCACTTGAAAAGTCAGTTTGAATACAGATCAAGTCACATAAAGATCCTTACAGTTTTAAATGCATTTTATATTTGTGAAAATATTAGACAGACATGCAAGTGTTTTCTTAATGACTACAGACGACAACTTTCTGTTGAAATTCACTATTAAAAGGGTACATTGAGTTAAAGGTCATTCATCAAGCCTTACCTGTTTAAGAAAGGTAATAGTTGTATTATATACACAAAGCTATTTTTCACACATTTGGCACTGGGCAGTCCACGTGACTCTATAAGTGTCAATGTTGTCATCTGCTGATAATGTCAGGGATCCAGATAAGGGGAGTATTTTGAAGACTAAAATCGTTATGCCTTCTGAAAACCCTATGGTGTGACTTCGCATTTGAATTGTTTCATTGAGATGATTTGTAATAATATATAAACTGCTCTTTTCTAATAGTTCGACCTCTAAGGCCCTAAGAGGTCGAAATATTAGAAAAGAGCAGTTTATATATTATTATTAATTTAATTCCCTATCTGGAATATTGAAAACAATATTGTGAGATGATTTGGTTTAAACAAAAATAGAAACTGTTGGAAATATTTAGTTTACACTCTCTTATGTTTGCCCTTGCCATGACGTACACCCTCTGATGTGTGGCATTGCCATCACGTGTCATCTGCTTCGAAAACTGAACACATGATTTTTGACGATTTAATAACAAATCTTAGCTTGGCATAGACACGTTCAGTTTAAACATATTTTATTGCCCAATATTTGTACAAAGGTTAATATAACAATTCAAATTTACAAATAATGTTATCTTACATACAAATATATGTGCAAAAGGGTCGGGCTACAAGTTCTTACAACGTTAGTAACAGCCCTCCCCTTCTAATAAGTTTACATCATTGTTATGACGTGTGCGTGTCTACAATTGCTTTACATTATATATTTTGTTGAAAGACAATAAATATGAAAACAAAAATAGCATTGAAAAAGAAAAGAACAATGAAAAATGTTATGAGAGGTTCCAGAAATAGACAACTGAATAATCATTTTGGTTATATCCTAAATTTAAGAAGAAGAAAGAAATAAGAAACGAAAGAGGGGATAGATGTTTGTTCTGTCTTAATGGTAAGGGGTTAGCTACGCCAACTTAGGAGGGCGCAAATCTGTTTGTATCCTTAATGTATGTCTGAACAGAGGAAAATATATATCGATTCTCGTCGTCACTGAGATTGATAGAGCCAGAAAGAAGTAAATGAATGTTAAGAGGATGAAACTTGTGGGTTGAACGGAAGAGTCGGAGTCTTGCATTTACATAGAGATAACATTGGAAGAAATAGTGCTCAGCATCTTCATTTACAAAACCACATTCACAGGTTCCTTGATCTCTCAGATGATTTTGAAACAGGTCTTGATTCAGATTACTACAGTTATTACGGAGTCTGGCATGGATAACAGCGAGTTTTCTTTCACCAGATCCATAGTAAGTTGGCACAATAAAAGGTTTGAAAAGGGCATTATTTAGATAGTGTTTAAACGCTGACAGAGAATGTGAATCTTTGATATCAAAAGGGAGTGAATTCCAAAGAGATATTGCAGACGGAACGAACGATTGAGAGAATAGTTCTGTTCGTCTGCCTACCACGTTGAAATTTTCTGAATTTCTTAAATTATAATCTGTTAACGTTTCAACTGAAGGTGGAAAAAGATCATTGAAATAACCAGGTGTAAGACCTAATTTTACCTTTTGGACTAAAACAAGTTTGTGGTATTTGCGTCTATCTGCTAGTGACAACCAGCCTATTTCCATATACAAATTTTCTAATGAACAAGATCGCGTTAGACCAGTGACTATTCTGGCAGCTTCATGTTGTATTTTTTCTAGCGCATCTTTTTCGTAACCAGTGCAACCGTCCCAAACGACTGAAGCGTATTCAAGGATAGGCCGTATAAAAGAAATATATATTTGATTAAGTGATTTACGTTTTATAGTGAATTTTATGCTCCTCATCATTCCTAGAAGTTTAGTAGCAGAAGTGATTAGAGTATCAATATGAGTGTGCCATTTTCCATCATCACTTAAAGTAAGACCTAGGTGCTTGTGATCGTTGACGAACTGGACAGGAACATTATCAAAGAGTAAATGGGGTCGATTTTCAATAGAACTAAGAGAAAAGAAAAGAGCTTCAGTTTTGTTCGGATTGAACGTAACTAACCATTGTTTAGCCCAAGAAGATACAATTCTGAGGTCCTGATTCATTATGGCTTCTATATCATGAATATTACGTGAACTAAATGCAAGCGATGTATCGTCAGCAAACAGACGGGATAAACTTAAGAGCTGGTGGACTATATCGTTCACGAAAACGAGAAAAAACAGAGGGCCGAGTACAGATCCTTGAGGAACACCTGCATTTGTTGACCGAACCTCTGACATAGAAGAGCCTACAAATACTTTTTGTTTACGACCAGACAGATAACTTTCGATCCAATACAGAACAGGTCCACTAAATCCATTTTGTTTTAATTTGAAAATTAAGCCTTTGTGCCACACTTGGTCAAATGCTTTTGATATATCACAAAATACCATACAAGTGTTCATCCTATTATCTAATGATAATGCAATTTGATGGTATATATCGACTAACTGATGAACTGTACTATGGCCGTTAAGAAACCCTGATTGTTTAGCATAAATAAGTTTGTTAGATATCAAATGGTTATAAAAGTGTTTATACATTACCCTTTCCATCAATTTAGCAATACAACTAAGAAGTGAGATAGGTCTGTAGTTCGATACAGTATTAGAGTCGCCCTTTTTAAATAATGGCATCACAATTGCAGATTTCCATGAGTCTGGGAATACTCTGTCAGATAAAGATTTATTGAAAAGTCTACACAAGGGTTTAACTATTGTATCTTTTGTGTTCTTTAAAACTCTGTGACTTATTGAATCTTCACCGACTGCCTTATTAAGTTTTAAAGATTGTATTATATCTGCAATTTCATCTTCTTGAATTATAATTTCATCAATGAATGAATTAGTTAAAGACTGAAAGGGGGGAAGAGAGACATGACTGTCATTTATAGTTGAAATAGATGCAAAGTATTCGTTTAGTAAGTTGGCCTTTTCATCATCTGTGAAACACGTGAGACACGTTCGATCCTGATCAGCTTCAAAATAACTCAAAGTCTGACCTGTTTCCATGCTGGTTTCATAAGTCTATATGGTTGTGATGGTTGCAGTGTGTTGTTTGATGCAAAACAAATGCCACAAGCTGTATTTTTTTGCACTTGCACAAGTTTTCTGATCGTTATAAATGACATGTAGGAGAGTATACATTGTATTCAGATAGAGAGAGAGTGAGGTTCATCGTAAATTATGAACCTTCTAGTTATGTGTAAAAAATATTGATTAAATAATGTATTTATGTTACAAAAAATATGTTACATTATCTTCTATGAAATTATGTATTTTCATGTTATGAAATTGTGTAATTTCATGGTGGGGAGTGTAACGGCCAATGTTTGTTTCGGCCATTATTGGGTTTTTTTGTCAATTTGAATCTGGCGCGACCACAGGTAATGGTACCGACCGATTTTATTTTTTTTTTGCATAAAATTAGATCTGGATATAGTAATCTGGATATAGCTAAAGAGCGGAGAAAAAAAAGATTTTTTTTTTGGTGTAGATCTAGATCTATATAATATATTCATTTTTTTCTCTCCGCTCTTTAGCTATATCCAGATTACTATATGCAAAAAAAAAAAGATAAAATCGGTCGGTACCATTACCTGTGGGCGCGACAGGACGTTACCTGTCTATTATTAGCGGGTAACGTCACGTCGTGTCGGATTACGTTGTATGACGTCAGAACGTCATTGAAAGAAAAGTAAACAAGGAAGAAAACAACAGAAGAAAAAAATAGAATATCCAGGAAGGAGAACAAAATCGGTATGTAAATGAATTGTATTTAAATTTCTAAAATTATATTTTTTGTGTTAATTAAAATTTGTGCTTCTATAAAATTAATTTATCATATTTTATTTGTTGAGCAAAAATGCGTACATGTACATCTCTATATTTCAGTGAGTTTATTTATTTCACTATCTATCTACCTGTTTTTCCTAATCTGTCTGTCTGTCCGCCTGATCGATCGTTTCCTTTCTTTTTGCTCTCTATGCTTATTATGTGATTGTAAAATGTGTTTTTGTTTTTATTTTAGAGAATCGCTTATGTATACACGAAAAGAAAGTAAAGAAATAAAGCGCATCTACTCGTTTTGAATTCCTGGGGATTCTGTCATTCTACACCATCATCCATGTATAAAATGAAATCACTATTCGAATCCCTTTAAACGTTTATATGACAAAAGTCCTATTTGACGAACTGGCAGTTTGCCGATACGATACGACCGTCGTCTGAATCGGATAGATTGTGTTTTATACCATGTCAATTTCGGAAGTATGGCGGGGAACCAAATCGAAAGTATTGCCATGACTTAACTTTATGTACAAAACAAGCGAAAAAAATGAACGATCGGCAAATGATTTGGAAATAACTGTTTGCATGCCGAAACTAACGATTTAATGAACGAAATAAGGTAAATATTCAGCGCTCTGACACCAAGATTGACCAAACGGTATAGATTCAAAATTAGAGACCTTATCGTCCCATAATATACTCGACCCCTGAATATATCTGAATCAGAATAAAGTACGTCGTAGAATCCTATAAAGGCTTTTACACGACGGACCCCATAGTTTTAATCTTATAATCGAAACTGTCCGAACGCCTTTACTTTGCCGGTCCCCAAAAAATGCTAGAAATAATGACATTTTATTGTTCATAAAGAACCGCGTGAAAAAAAAAAGTCTATCTTGGAATATAACGGGATTTTGACCTCAAAATTGGACTCCGCGTATACATATTTCAACAGTTTGGATCCAGGTCAGATGCCACATAATGCTGCATCTAATCTGGATCTAAACTATTTGCCACTCATTTACATATTTTCTTATATGTAGAAAATATTAGTTATGATTTTTTACATATTTCACATACAAACATTTGGAGCAGACAACAGTTCAGCATGATAAAAGCAATTTGTCCTAGAGACCGGCTCCTATTGCATAACTGACCCATAGCTAGCTCTGAACTCAGGTCACTGAGATACATAACAGAAATGATGATGTCTGCTATTTTATGCTCCAGCACAACTTAGTTCGAGGCATATTGTTTTTGGTCTGTCTGTTTGTTTGATTGTGTTTTGTTTGTTTGTTTGTCTTTCTGTCTATCAGTCCACAATTAATTCTTGGCCATAAACAGTATGGATCCAGGTCAGATGCCACATAATGCTGCATCTAATCTGGATCCAAACTATTTGCCACTCATTTACATATAGTTTCTTATATTTAGAAAATGTAAATTATGATATTTATTAACCTATTAACCCATACATATTCCTTTTTATGTCTTTAATTTTTTCTTCCACAGAAGAAAATAATTTCATTTTATACAGGCATTGTTGTCGTTAACAATAATGCTTCAAATGACATCTCCTCATATACCGCTGAAAAGATTTCAACCAAACTTTACAGGAATGTTCCTTGGGTCAAGTTCTTTCAAAATTGTTCAAAGAATTAAAAACAATGTAGAACTCTGGTTGCCATGGCAACCAAGTGAAAAAATAAGGAAATCTTAAAAAATCTTCTTGTCAGAAACTACAAGGGCCAGAGCTTAGATATGTGGCACATAGCATCATCTACAGGTCCTCTATCAAGTTTGTACAAACTATGCCCCTGGGGTCAAAATTGGCCCGCCCCGGGGGGTCACAGTTTTACATAGAGTTTTACATAGAGTTATATAGTGAAATTTTCAAACGTCTTCTCCTCTGAAACTAATATGGCCAGAGCTTTGATATTTGGCATGGTGACACTTCTAGATAACTTATACCAATAATGTTCAAATGGTTCTGGCCGATTGCATATCATCTACAGGTCCTCTATCAAGTTTGTATAAATTATGCCCCTGGGGTCAAAATTGGCCCCACCCGGGGGATCACAGTTTTCAAATGTCTTCTATTCTGAAGCTAATATGGCCAGAGCTTTGATATTCGGCATGGTGTTACTTCTAGATGTCCTTTATTTATTTTGTTCAAATGGTTCCAGTCTGTTGCATATGTAGGTCACAGGAGCTAAAAAGTAAAAATAGATTTTTTCAATGGAAATCTTCTTGTCTAGAACCCTAGTACCCTGATCTTAGATATTTGGAACATAGCATCATCTACATGAGGTCCTCTATCAAGATTGTTCAAATTATGCCCCTCGGGTAAAAAATGACCCCGTCCTGGACATTATTAGTTATACAGTTTCTTCACAGTGTACATGAAGATTTCTTCCCGGCTGAGGTAAATCATGTTGCCCGAGCCGTTAGGCGAGGGTTACATGATTTTACCAGCCGGGAAGAAATCCTCATGTACACTGTGAAGAAACTGTATAACGAATTTATTATACTGCAAAGTTTTCACTGTTCAAACGAAATATTTCGGAATTTGTCGTGTAAAGCGCTCATTATAAACTAAAAAAAAAATCGCGCCAAAGCAGATAACGTTGAGCGTAATGACGTCATGTCGTCACGTCTGATGGTTGTTGTTCAAAAGAAAAATGGGCATACTCGGCAAACTTCGACGTCAAACTTTCCCAGAAATAATGCCACTGTTGAAAGATCCAAACACCGATTGGTTCTTAGCCGAAATTGACTTAAAACGGAGGATGCACGATTGAATGCACTCAATCCTGTCGAGCAATCGGCCATCTATTTTTCTGCAAATCAACACTCAGGGACCTGTCAGCCAATGAAAACAGCTGCATTTCTATGTACCCTGTCAGCTCACAGGGTACATGGGATTATGTAAAGGACTCGTTGACCAATGAAAAGTAAGGAATTTACTTTGCAGTATAATAAAAATCATTATCTCCATTTTGATGTACAGCTATTCTCAGGTGAGCGAAATATGCCACATGGGGCTCTTGTTTCTATCAATTTTTGTTTTTATAAGAATTCAATACTTATTTAGAGGAAGACGTGTTTGAAAAATGCTGACGAATGATTAAGAAAAAAAGTCTGGACATAGGTCTATTTCTGGTCACTTTCGATTTCAAAACAGCAACGTCATGTTTTATGCAAAATCCGACAACACAGTCGAAAAATTGGACAGGTTATCAAATGTATTTAATCCAGTCTATTAACAATGTTGGGGAAAATGCCTGATTTAATGAGACACAGTCTTAGGCTCTTAGCATAGGCCTACGCATTCGTGTAGTCTGCAAATATGTCGACTAAGTCTCAATTGACGGCCTGGTTAAGAAATAATATGAGAGATATGTACAGTACACATTGAAACAAATGAAATAAGAGTTTAGCCGCGGAACCACACATTTCCAAAGATCATTCCTGGTGCGTATCAATTGTTTGAATAATGGATTGCTACTTTGTAATATCTGCAGTATCAGATACTGTACCTCTAGACCACGGTTTAAATCCGCAATACAGTTACGGTATCGCAACTAACTTTGTAATAAAAGAAACAGAAAAATGTTTCATATGCACCTTCTGAAATTTGTCTGCACCCCCAAAAATTAGCCCTAGAGGGTACATGCACCCTCAAAATTTAAAACCTGTGGGAACCCTGTCGTAATAGTTAGGGACGTGTGTTCAATAATATAGAATGGTTATGTACTTGTAGTCATCCGATATTTTGATTAGCCTGGTTACCTGTGTTTTGGATCACTTTAATAGCTATATTTTTGCTTATTTGCACACCTAATGGAACATTTGTTAGTTGTTAATGGATCTAATTATTGTCTGAATAATCATTTAACAGAAATATCAACGAACAAAAGTGGTAAGATACATTCAAAGTGAAAATAAATGTACTTGTTTATAATCAGGTCGCTACTCTTGTTCTACGAAAGGCTTTCTTGTCAATTTGATCCCTCCGATTGGTCAATTGATAAACAGGTTAAAATGGCATTGTCCTTTTCAGAAAACAGTGCAGTTCACTGTTCTAATGCTATAGTCCATTACACGCAGCGGCAATCAAAACATTTTGGTGATAATTGTGAATGGTTTCGTTTTGAAATAACTTTTTTGCAATTTGTCAGTAGAAATTTGCATTGGATAGGTACAAATGACATCTTCGATTCGGAAAAATCATCTTATTTCAAAATTTGGAGGTCCAGTTTTTTCATTGGTGGAAATAAATTGATGAACCTACCTGTAACCATAACTAAGGGACACAAATCCAGCAAATTCATAAACAAAAGGTCTACCAGATCGTGAGCAGAAACACTTTGCAAAAGGGGTCAGATTGACAAGAAAGGTGCAAACTGACAAGAATCAAGGATATATATCTCTCTATCCGTTATTTGCCTATTTGCATGGCGTGATATTTAAAAGACTTTTAACATGAGTTCAATCTGCCTGTATTGTTTTGCAGGTACCCGGAATGCTCAACTGGAAATAAATAGCTATATAGGATCTGTCATGAGTTGATGTTTAAGACAAGCTGATCTCAAACAAGTCTAGAATTGAAATGTTGTTAAGCGAGCCTTGGCGAGCTTAATATATAACTTTTCTATTCTAGATGAGTTTGAGATCAACTTGTCTTAAACATCGACGAGCGACAGATTCTTTTTCTCACAGTACCAACAATTTAAGCTATTTTTTAAGCTATGTGCACTTTTTAGAACCCCGGTGACGTCAAAACGACGTTATAAATAGTGACAGTAAGGTGACGTCATCAAAGTGATCTCACACATGTTGGAGATAAGGATATTCGTCATCGTTGTTCGCTATAGAAACCATTGGTAGTTAGTGAGAAAATCAGATACTGTATAAAATCACTGCAGTCTTCTGTGATATAGAGTGTGTGTGCACGCTACAAACCTTAGGCAATTAAGCAAACTAAAACACAAGCTGAGATTAAATTGTTTTAATGTTGGCTTCTTTATTGTTTGTTCTAATTAACTGCTCACTCACGTGTCGCCAAGTAATGTGAAAAACAGTTAACTTACGGAGAAACGGTGCCACAAGACCCTACTTTTAAAAAAAAAACTGGACCAGTCTGATAAAGAGAACATTCAAAATTTCTTGTCCATGAAAGCAAATGTTAAGATCATGGTCTCATTAAGTATTTGTGTTAAATTTAAAAGGAATACATAACAAGAAACCAATAAATTGCCAAGATCATAGGTTAACTGAAAATATTTGTTTTCTAGTCGCCACATTGTTTTTGGACATCACATTTTGTTTATCTGCAAATTATTTTGGCAATACCTCTTTAACTCGCCATAAAATCATTCTAGTTATAAAATAAACTCTGGTATTTTTATGCTAAAAGATAAATATCTTGGCTTTCTTTTCAGAGTTTTTCTCTAGCCAATTGGGAATGGGTCCGGGTCCGAGTTCATTGGGAAAAATGGGTGTCGTCTTTAGTCAAAGTGGAAAAAATGTGTTGTTTTTAGCAAATTGGGATTTTTGAAGAGACCATAAACAGTCTTGAGAAAAATCGTGAGAAAATTGAGGAGTTTATGTAGCTTTAACTAACAGTAGGTAATCATTACACACGGTCGCCTTAGATAAGGCAATTAGGCTTACTGAATTATCAATTGATCATGTATACAGAGCCTGTGATGACCAAAGTGCTTGATCTGTACAATGTTGCAATGCAATAAAACTGGTTTTGTCATGGCACGGCTCACATGCTTTGGTTTATTTTCAGTGAGCATGGCAGATTTCCAGGTCAGATGTGTCAGAGTGTTTGGGGCACCGGAGACTAAAAAGTTGCTGGAAGATGCCTTCAAGGTAATTGAATTATATGTATTTCAATTACTGCGACAGTATCAAACTTATACTAAGCTGCTACTGAAAAGAAGAAATAGTCTTAAGGTCAGATGACAACTTATTAATGCAGGTTAAAAGTAATGCAGAAATCTCCTACAAGAGCTCGGGGTGTCCACGGTCAGGGAAAAAGGCAGGTAAATATTAATTTTTTCAAGGTCAGGGAATTTTGAAATTATTCCGGGAAATTTGGAATTTAAGCAAAAGTCAGGGAAATGTCAGGGAATTTTGAAATTACAAGTCTATGAATAATAATAGTACATAGAGTAAAGGCTAAGGCAGTTTTTTCATGTTTGAATATCATCATCATAATAATAAAAATAATAATGATAATTATATAGAGGATAACTGGTTTTTTTCAGTGTAAGATGAAAATTTAATTCATTGGGTGAACATCAGATGTTATATTTTCACGAGCGGCAAAGCCACGAGTGAAAATATAACAGTCTGATGTTCACTCAATGAATTAAATTTCGATCTTAGTGAAGTTACACTGAAAAAATACAGTTATTCTACCTATGTATTGAGTTGATTCAGTAATGACAATTAACAAGGGAGAGATTGAAAAATTAACCAAGCACCATCATTGTTGATATTTGGCACTAGGTGCTGAAGTTTTTGTCTCTCCTTGTTTTACCTAGAACTACCCGTCCGACTGGTAAAATTAATTTTGTAGTGGCTCACCACATGTATTAATTCAGCTATGTGTAACTCTTTATTTCAGTGTTTGAAAGATGAAGGCCTGACACCTGTATGGTTCACAGAAGATGAATGCTTCAGTGTCAGAGAGAAAGAGAAGAATGTTGTTTATTTATTTGACGTGTTTGAGGGGGAAGCATTTGACCATATAGCTAGTCTACAGTGCAGGTTAGTACAACGTTCCCTCTCTACAACACCACCCAATGGCAGACAGAGATTGCATGTGTTGTTCAAAGGGAGTTGTTATAAGGAGGGAAAAGAGTGCTCAGTACGTCTTGGCTTTCATTTGCAAACAGCTTGAATCCAGATCAGACACCGCCTAATGCGGCGTCTGATCTGGATTCAAGCTGTTTGTAACTCGTCATTATGTTTCTTTTATCAAAATGTTCAATATGTACAGCAGACGACAGTTTAAAGCAATCGGTATTGCAACAATGAAGGAGTTGTTTGGGGAACAGCAGTAAGCATTGTTGTAAGGAGGGAATCATTGTTCAGAAGGCCATGGTAGGTATTTCTATTACCCTTCTGGGATCTTCCTCCACCTATAATTAGCTGGACGTCGCGATATGACTGAAATACTGTTGAAAGTGACTTAACCCATTACCCCATAAAAACGCCTTTTTACGCCTCTAATTCATTCATCCACTGAGGAAAATAGTTCAAAATTATACAATTATGAATATTTATCAGAAGAAATATTTTCTATTTTCTAGTAGATGAGGCTTACAGCAGACTGAAAGTAAAGCAGAATGTGCCTTAAGGCACATTCTGCTTTACTTTCAACCTGCTTTAAGTGGTCTACAATTTTCAATATTAGAAATAGGCTATGGGGTAATGGGTTAAATCTAAACAAATCAAATAAATTTCTAATACCATTCCATATAAAGTTTATACATTCTTTGCGAACAGTGCAGACCCAGATCGAAGGGCTCCCTCAGCAGCTTTCTGATCAGAGTCAGCACTGTTTGTCATACTTAAGTTATTAAATATTGTGGGGACAAACCCCTCGAGAAGTTACTTAAACTGGACCTCTATCAGAAAATTAGAGTTGATTTGAAGAGTTGATTGTAAATTGTAAATATCAAGCCTTTCCACTGTAAACGACATATTTCTAAACGAAATAGCCAGGGCTCCAGATAAGAGGGAGCGAACTGAGCAAATTCAACATTTTCTAACTCATTTCAGTACCAAATCATATGGTGTTACTACCCACTAGAATTGTCTCTTCTAATAAGTAGTAACACCATAGGGTTTAATGCAGAAATAAGGATTTTAAGTTTTGTTGAAATACTCCCCGAATCTGGAGCTCTGAATCGCATATTGAAAGTTAAGTAAATGTGTGTTTAAGGCAAGTGGCTGTTTGCAGGAGTGACTGAGAAATCCTATGAGTAGTAACAACACAGAGATTTTAGAGACAGTGCCATGATTCTTGGTAGCTGTATACAGATGGCATTAGTTAGATATATTATTTACTCAACTGTTATTTTTGTTTACAGAATCTTAGGACCTATGTGTATTCTGACAAGCTTAGCATGCAAAAAGGTAGGTCAAGAATTACAGTAGAACCTCTCTATAACAACCACTAAAGTGTGATAATTTATTAGGTGTTTTCGACAAGTGACTGCTTAAAGCTTGGTGACAGTAAAACAGAAAGCTCCTTTAGGAGCTTTCTGTTTTACTGTCACCTTGCTTTAAGCTGTCATCTGTCATTTATACAATCAATTAGCCCTCGTTTTAGTGGCCGTTATAGAGAGGTTTTACTATACTGCCTAATGTCTATGACATTTTCTGATAGATTAACCCTTTACTCCATAGCCTGCTTCTGGTATTGAAGATAGATGACCACTTAAAGTAGGTTGAAAATGATGCAGAATGTGCCTTAAGGCGCATTCTGCTTCACGTTCATCCTGTTTTAAGCTACAATCTGCTAGAATATAGAAACTATTTCATATAATACTTATTCGTGATTGTATAATATGGAACTATTTTCTTCAATGTAGAAATAAATTGGACACATACAACTTTAGGTGCAGGGTTTTCCCCAGGCCATTTAAGCGCTGGGGTACCCCAGCGCCTTAATTTCTGAACCTCAATTGCCCCAGCGCCTTAAATTCTCGCCAGCGCTTAAAATCCGAGACCCCAGCGCCTTAAAAATCTCCACTTGCGAAACAGTGCTATTATCAAACTTGCTAAAAGGTCGTAAAACTATTCTTATCAGTATGTTAATTAAAGCGTGGGGCAGATGGGGCCTCTCAGCAGGAGATAATTATGCATACCTCTGATCGCGTTCCGCCCGAGGCAGTTATAATCCCTTTGCAATGGTGTCATGTGTGACTCTCACGTCACCGTTCTAAAATAGCTGTCAATCTTTCAACTTCACACGACGAGAAAATCATGCTTATTGTTTTACTGTGCATGATTTAAACATAATATATTTTTATATAATCTGAATATCTCGCATATCATCGTTTTGTCTACCGCCATATCACGTTGAAAACACCGGTTCTCGTCCTATCACCGACCGAAGTTAAGCAACGTCGAGCCCGGTTAATACTTGGATGGGTGACCACAGGTGCCGTAGACTTTTTTTAAAAAACAAAAAAAACAACGCTCCCCCGCATTAGTTAAGTCTTAACAGATAACGATAACTCGGATGAGACGTTAAAACGAATAAAGCAAGCAAGCTATCATCGTTATGGAGAATCTAATGCACTATTTTGATCGCAGACACCACGAATTACGACCGTCGTTATTGACATACTCGCGACTTTTCGTCTTCATAATTTATGCTCGGAGAGTCTCGGAATTCGGCGGTTAGTTACGATCAATATCAAACAATGTTTCCAATAGAGCATGGTGAATTTCCGTAGTCAACTTGCGAGCATTCACAGCAGAAGAAACGCCCCGCCCACAAATTTCGATGAAAACAATATACAAGTATATCTATGCCCTATTTAAGTTCAAATCAAAATCGATTAAATCTAGATTTTAGAGCTATTTTATTTCATGTTCTAGGATTGGTCCCCCCCCCCCCCCCTTTATTATTATTATTATTATTATCCCCTGCCGAAAGGCAGAGGGATACTGTTTTAGGTCCGGCTGTCCGTGCGTGCGTGCGTGTGTGCATGCGTGTGTGCGTTTTCCGTCCGCAACTGTATCTCCGAAACCTATGAACAGATTTGGATTAAACTTGGTATACTTATTTGTCATCATAGGAGCACCGTGGGAAATCAAATTTTTTTCAGAAAATTTTAGGAATTTATGAGTTATCTGCCCTTTTTGTGTTAAAAATGCCGTCCGTGCGTCCGTCACGTTTTCCGTCCGCAACTGTATCTCCGAAACCTATAAACAGATTTGGATTAAACTTGGTATACTTATTTGTCATCATAGGAGCACCGTGGGAAATCAAATTTTTTTCAGAAAATTTTAGGAATTTATGAGTTATCTGCCCTTTTTGTGTTAAAAATGCCATATTTAACAGTTTTTACACTCTAGCAACTACAGTATTCAACATATTTTGTTTATACTTGCACACATTGTCTATAAGTACAAGTTCTTGCATGTGTGCAGTTATTGTAAAAAAAAAGGATACTTCTGACAAGAGTTATCTGCCCTTGATGTACTTAGAAATGCTAGAAAATGCTTTATTTTGGTATTGTTTACATACTAGAGCCTATAAATATGCATGGATTTTTTAAAAAACTTTCTTGAATTATGTATGGCTATTAGTTTTCAAATGAATTTGATTATTGTTGAAAACGGAGAAATTAGTCATGAGTTATCTGCCCTTGATAAGTAAAAAAAGCCATATTTAACTGTTTTTACTCTCTGGCAACTACAATTATGAATGGATTTACATGATACTTGCACACGATGTCTATCAGTAAAAGTTCTTGAAGGTGTGCAATTATTGTCAAAAAAGGATACTTGTGGCAATAGTTATCTGCCCTTGATGTACTTTGAAATGATAGAAAATGCTTTATTTTAGAATTGTTTACATCCTAGTATCTATAAATATGCATGAATTTTGATAAAACAAATTCTTAAACTATGTATGGCTATTAGTTTTCAAATAATTGTTATCATTTTTGAAAAACGGAGAAACTAGTCAACAGTTATCTGCCCTTGATGAGTAAAAAAACCCATATTTAACAGTTTTTACCATCTAGAAACTACAGTCTTTAATGGATTTTGATTTAACTTACACATGATGTATATAAATATAAGGGTAGCAATTATTGTCAAAATAGGATACTTTGTGGCAAGAGTTATCTGCCCTTTATGTACTTAGTAATGCTCAACATGGCTTTATTGTTTACATGCTATTGTGTACAAATGTGAATGGATTTTGAAAAAAAAAAAAAATCATATATGGCTATTATTTATAGAATGAGTTCAATTATTATCGAAAATGTGCAAATTAGTCAAGAATACTCTGCCCTTGATGAGTTGAAAATGGGTTTACACTCTAGTAAATTCTACAGTTCTGATTTTTTTTAATAATACTTGCACACAATTATAAGTTCTTGAAAGTGTTTAATTACTGTTGAATTTGAATCAAGAGTTACCTGCCCCTGTCATACTTAGATTTATAATGCTACAAACGGCTTTATTTTTTGTATTGTTTAGGCTTTAAAATGTACAAAATTGATTGGATTTTATAAAACTTTGTAAAAAGCTTTTGAATGTTGATCTTTAAAGACAGGTGATCACCATTTGCCCCTTCCTCCCACAATAAAGTTTGCCACTTTCTTCTGGACAATCGCTGCGGCAGGGGATATCAGCTCTAAGGTGCTTGTTATACCAGATTTATATAGCGCTCTTTTCACACAGGGGTAGTGCGTTCAAAAGCGCTTCACATGAAGTTACACAAATGTATCTACAAACAAGAAAAGACAAAATAACTAAAATAAACATGAATAAAACATATAAAAGACAGCCCCCAAAATGGCGATCACATTACTCCCATCAATCAGCAATGAAGCAACCGGCTTCTGATTGTCGACCGATAGAAACAATAGCAGAGCACCCCAATGCAGGCCGCCAGGAAAAGACAAATAACTACAATTAGATATAGAATAAACATAATAAACGTACAAAAGACAGCCCCCAAAATGGCGATCACGTTACCCCATCAATCAAGAGCAACGAAGCAAATGGCTTCTTTATGCGGACTGATAGAAATAACAGTAGAGCGCCCAATGAAGGCCACTAAACATACAGAAGACAGCCCCCAAAACGGCGATTGCACTACCTCAACAATCGAGAGCAACGAAGCAAATGGCTTCTTTATGCCGACTGATAGAAATAATAGCAGAACGCCCAATGCAGGCCGCCCAATTTAACATAACTAGGAAAAATAGCATGCGACAATAACTAAAATTTCTATAAGAGACCGAAAACCAGATAATACTCCAGAAACTCCCATTTGGACCCACAACATCTACAGCAAGAACATATCGCATAGGTAGCAGTGTTCTAATAACAAATATTAAAGTAATGTGTTTTCAGATGCTTTTTGAAAACTGCAACTGAGCTTGCATCTCTAATGTCTGATGGTAGACTGTTCCAGAGCTTTGGGGCTGCATGCATGAAACTTCTATCTCCAAACCTCACCAAACGACTCCTCGGTACAACCAGCGATACTGATTTAGTTGCAGACCGCAGCTCTCTTCGAGGTTTATACACGTCAAGCATATTGACAATGTACCTTGGAGAATCATTGCACATGGCTTTGTATGTGAGTGTCAGAATTTTGAATTCAATTCTGTGTTGAACTGGAAGCCAGTGAAGATCCTTCAAGACTGGAGTGATGTGATTGTACCGAGGTGTCCTGGTAATGATGCGGGCTGCTGTATATTGCACACGCTGTAGTTTGCATAATGAGTTTTGGGGAATCCCATACAGCAGTGAGTTGCAGTAGTCAATTTTTGAAGTGACCAGAGAATTGATCAAGGTCTTTGTAGCTTCTGGAGAAAGGTACTGTCTAATATGACCTATCTGCCGCAGCTGTGAGTAGCCAGACCTGCACACAGCGTTAATGTGCTGTGTCATATCCATTTGGGAATCTAATCTAGCACCAAGATTCTTCACACATACTGATGGTTTGATTTTAGAGTTTCCCACTTGTACGTGAAAATCTTCAGGAACGTTAAACTTTTTTGAATGAAACAGTATGACCTCAGTTTTGTCAGTGTTCAGCTTCAACATGTTCTGGTGCATCCATGATACTATGTCTTTTAGACACCCTTCGACTTTTGAAAGGGCTTCTTGTTGACAAGATGTGTCTTTAGGCTTAAATGACAAGTATAACTGTGAATCATCTGCATAGAAGTGATGATCCAGCTGATGATTTCTGCAAATTGAACCGACAGGTTTTGTGTACAAGATGTAGTTCTTCGGCCCAAGGACTGACCCCTGTGGCACACTATATTTCATTTGAACTGGGGCAGATAATTCGCCATCTACCGCGACTGTTTGGTAACGGTCGGTCAGGTATGAGGTCATCCACTTTAGTGGGTTTCCAATAATTTTGAAGTCTTTTTCAAGGCGATTGAGTAATGTTTCATGATCAATTGTGTCGAATGCGGCAGATAGGTCAAGCATCACTAGAATTGTGATTTCATTCTTATCAAGATATTGCAAGATTGTTTGTGGCCAAATGGGACTCAATGCGTTTGTCTACTACCTTTTCTAATACTTTTGAGAGAAATGGCAAATTTGATACAGGCCTGTAGTTCTTAAGATCATTTGTATCGAGATCAGGTTTTTTTAAAAGAGGTCTTACATGCGACTTTTTGAATTCTTTTGGAACATACGCAGATTCCAGCGAAGAGTTCACAATTTTTGTTAACGACGGTAGGAGCTCGTCAACTAGGCATAACTTTAAAAGCCATGTAGGTATTGGATCGAGTTCACAGGACTTACATGGGGATGCCTTCACAATCTCCCCAATTTCTGCTGCTGTAGCAGAGTCAAAGCTTTCTAAAGAATTCATTGAATGCAACGTTTCTGTGATGACTGGGGTGCATGACATTGATTCAGAGACAATGCCTGTCCGTATTTTGTCCACCTTTTCAATAAAAAAGTCGCTGAAATCATGCGCAAGTTGTTTTGAGGACACATTTTTTGGCAGTGCAATTTCACTGTTTGCACCCAGGAGATGCTTAGTGACTTTAAAAAGACTCTTCGAGTCCTGTTGACAGGATTCTACTTTTTCTGTGTAAAAATTAACCTTTGACTCTGCTAATAGTTTGTTCACTTTAGCACACTGCTCTCGATACAGTTGATGATCAATTATGAGTTTGGATAATTTCCACTTTCGTTCCAGCTTTCGCTTTAAATGTTTAGCATCGTGAAGTTCCTGGGTGTACCATGGACATGATGGCCTGAGAGTTATGGTCTTAGTTTTCAATGGTGCATGCTTATTGAGCAGGGCTTTAAGTTCATGTGTGTATACACCGACAATTTCGTCAATATCTGTCATTTTCAGAATTTCTTTAATTGAATCTGAGTTAAGGATATCTCTTTTAAATAAATCGACATTAATGTCCCTAAGCTTTCCCCACAAAATATCGCTGGGTTGGTTTATGTTTTAGCTCATAGCAGTTTGTAGTGATGAAAATGCCACGCCCACAATCGAGACAAATGGTTTCTGTGCCTTATGAAATCAAATGTAATCAAAATCGATCACGCCTATTTATTCCATTATCACGTAGATCTATTTGTTTGAAATAGGATAGTTATATATTTTCCCGAAATATCGCTGTGTTGGTAACTTCAAAGTTAGCGTGAATGATTTTGTTAGCTTGTCATCGTTTTCCTTCAATCGTGCACGTACATTTTGTCATCTGTTTTCGCGAATTAACGATAGCATTTTTTAACAGAAATAATATTCCACTTAAAGTTATGTACCCTATCACGTAGATCTATTTGTTTGAAATAGGATAGTTATATATTTTCCCGAAATATCGCTGTGTTGGTAACTTCAAAGTTAGCGTGAATGATTTTGTTAGCTTGTCATCGTTTTCCTTCAATCGTGCACGTACATTTTGTCATCTGTTTTCGCGAATTAACGATAGCATTTTTTAACAGAAATAATATTCCACTTAAAGTTATGTACCCTAGCTGGGTGGGTTCAAAGTCTGAGAGAGTATCCCCAACCAATAAGATAGAAAATATAGTATAAGAAATAACATAGATAATCCGATTTTATGATAAAAGGTGGTTTATTTTAGCATTTAAGTCATGTTGTACATCCGTGATTAAGAAAAGCAGTTTTTTCTAAATTGTGATAGAACTTAATCTAGCAGATAGAAATGAAGATATAAAGTCAAAAAAATTAACAGAAAATACAAATGACATTCAGGATTACTGTACAAAAACTTCAAAAAGTATCTACATATAGGAAAACAGTGAAGACCAAGATTTGAGAACTCTTATTTATAAAAGCCCTCTGATCTAGTACTGCGATGTTTGCAATTTTCTTCTTCAAATTATCATAAAATCATAATGCTAACATAATTACGTGGCAAGTTGGCAACATATAAAGCAAACACACATATTTTTTAAAAATAATATTTTTTGCTTCAAATTATAATCTTATGCTCATTTATAGATTATAACATCAGAAAGCAAGTAAAACAATGTAGGTAATGTGTCTTTCTATATTTTTCTGTCAAACCCTTTCATCTATAAGAATTAAGATATATAGTTTTTTGTAAACAAAATAACATATCAGTAATTCTGTACTCCTTGTTTCTACCATTATGATATAGATTCTAGCAAGTTCTTGTCATAAAGAAATTTAAATTGATTAATAAAAACAAAGGTTTTAGTAGGCTGTTTATCTTTAGGACACCATTGAAATAATGCTTAAAGTGGCTCAGGGAACACCATTTATACATTAAAACTTCAAAAAAAATCGACATACGGAAGGGGGTAACACCCCCCTCCCGCACCCTCCCCCTGCCCCAGCGCCTTCCAATTTTTCTGGGGAAGACCCTGAGGTGTATTTATGAGGTAAAGAGTTGAGAAGTATAATGGAATTGTATATTTAACCCTTCTCAAGCTGAATATACATAGACTCTGCCCACTATGAACATCTATCATCTGAACTATTAGAAGGACTTATAAAATAAGGAAATCTTTTCCTAGGAAAGTGTGTAGATTCATGTCAGTCATATCCTATAAAACAGTGCAGACCCAGATCAGACAGGTCCTTCAAGGAACTAACACTGGGTCTGCACTGTTTTCGGAAAGTGACAATACATAATAGCAGGAAAAAAGAAATCAAATAAAGCTGGGTTGATGTTCTTAGATCACTCAGTTATATCAATTCAAATCTTAACCCTTCTCATGCTAACAGCATATACAGTCGATACTCGATCTTTCAAACTCACTTAAAACTTACCCGTACTTCATCAAGTTGAATTTTGATAGCTCGATCTCACTGAAGTCGAACATACCCGTATTTCAAAGTTAAAACAAGGCTATACCACATTTTAACTTTGAAATACGTGTTTGTTTGACTTGAGCGAGTTCAATATTTTATTTCAGGTTTGTTTGACTTAAGTGAGATTGAATCATCGAGTTTCAACTGTATTTTCTACCCAAAAAAATACCAATGTACAGTAAATAAAACCTCTCTATTACGACTGCTTAAAGGAAGGCTAATTGACTGCATGAAAAACAGGTAAGCTTAAAGCAAGGTAAAAGTAAAACAGAAAAGGAGTTTTCTTTTTTACTGTCACCTTGCTTTAAGCAGCCACATGCCTTAAACACGAAATAATTAACATTATTTAGTGGTCGCAGTTGAGAGGTTTTACCACACACATTTGCAGGCGATTGGTTATTCAGTGATGGTACATTTTGTTCCAATTCTGTAATTTTTCAAAGAAATTATAGGTGTTGGAAATGTTGTTTTATTATTGTTTCAACAGAACATTCCAAAGCGCTCTGCCCCGGTGTATAACTTGGCCATGAAGGATGTGGTGGTTTGCTGCACCAACCTGCACGCTGACAACAGGGTATGACATCTCATCTCTCTGCTATGATAAAATCTATTCATGCTTAACCCATTACCCAATAGCCTGGTTCTAGTTTTGAAGATATGTGACCACTTGAAGCAGGTTGAAAGTAAAGCAGAATGTGCCTTGGCCTAGCGCTTATAATGCGTTTGAGTTGAGTCTGCGTGCGTTCTCAAGCATTTGATTGGTCAGATTTGAGCTAGGCTCAAATCTGACCAATCAAATGCTTGAGAACGATTTCAGACTCAACTCAAATGCTTTATAAGCATGGACCCAAGTCTCTTTCAGTTACACGCAGGTTAACAATTTCCCTCATTGCTTGTTAGAGCCCCACACCTTGGTTTGGGTCCCTATAGTACAGTTTTTACCTGAAAATGTTTATAGGTATAAAATCTCGGCCAAGTTGCATAAATACCCAAATCACATAAGGCCTGTCTGGATTATGGCCCTTTAATTATTAATAATTGGCTGTTTCAGGTTTATAGTAGACTAATTGGGCCTAGTTTTATGTAAACAAAGATGAGTAGTAATGTAGAAGTCTGATTGATTGTAATCAGTATGATTCAATATTTACATTCGCCCCATTCAATGGCATTGTTTAATTCGTATAGATGCAATTGCTCAAGGAGGCAGAACTTGTTGAAAACTTTCTCAGAGAAGGGGGGGCTTATGGATCATTTCTCCGCTAATCACAGCTTCAGTTATGCGGTTTTGGCTGATCCTTTCAGAGTACACATTATTTGTGTTAACAACATGTAATATGGATTAAACATACATGCATACTAATAAAATGTTCATTTTAATATTAGAAATTACAGCAAATCTAATGTAAATATAAGAAATGAACTGATTTTTTTTTGGCGTTTAAGGGGCAGAAAATTATCAACAAATAAGCCATGAACCGCGCCGATAAGTTTCTGTCATTTATTTCGCTTTAACGTCGGAAAAAAATCAGTTCATTTCTTAATAGTATAAGATAGTTCTGGTTTGCTGACAATGTTAATGAGGGTAAAATCATGGTCAAGCTTGATAACTACTCAAATCTCATAAGGCTTGTCAGGATTATGGTTCTTGAATATTCAAAATGGACTGTTTTAACCCTTTACCTCATAGCCTGTTTCTAGTTTTGAAGACAGGTGACCACTTATAGCAGGTTGAAAGTAAAGCAGAATGTGCCTTAAGGCACATTCTGCTTTACTTTCAGCCTGCTTTAAGCTGAAATCTGCTAGGCTATATAAAATATTTGTAATGGGAATTGTTCATGAGGGTATAAACTGGAACTATTTTCTTCAGCGGAGGAATAAATTAAATACGCTAAAAGTCGCTTCTATGGGGAAAAAGATTTAACATTGGTATTTGTTTATTGAATTAGAACAAGTTACATGTGAAGGTGGAGAGGATGGGAGGAGAGAGCAGTAAGAACTTCACAGAGGACGTGACCCACCTGATAGCAGGCAGTGTGGGCAGCAAGAAGTACAACGTGAGTATACAGTAGAACCTCTCTATTACCACCACTAAATTGTGTCTTATATTAGTCGTTAGAGACAGTTGACTGCTTAAAGCAATGTGAAAGTGAAAGAGAAAGCTCCTATAGGAGCTTTCTCTTTCACTTTCACATTGCTTTAAACAGTCAACTGTCCTCTATATCGACAATTAGCCTTCTTTTTAGTGGTCGTAATAGAGGGGTTTTACTGTACAATGATTTACCTTTGGACCCATGTCACACATATTTACATCCTTTGCAAACAGTGTAACAGTGAAGAGTACACTTTTCCTATGCAAACAGTGAAAACCAAGATCAGAGGGCTCCTTAAAGAGCGCACAGATCAGGGTCTGCACTGTTTGTCATACTGTGATTCATTGACCAAAATACCCCTTATTAAAAGTCAAAATGAACTAGACTTAGGAAAATGGAATTGTCCATTTGAAGATTCAGGGAGGAGAGTTAAACCTTCATCTTTCCCTTTTCAATTAAATTTGAATGTAACAAACATGTAAAAAATGGCAGTTTTTTGACAACTCTCACAATTCATATTAATTTGAGTTTGAAGCCTGATCAGATGCCTGGTTCTGAAATTGGCTCAAAATGTTTGCAATTTATTGTGAAAGAATAATGTCTTCTCCACTGTACTTTACAGAAGCACTTTAACCCATTACCCCCATAAATACTCTTTTTTTTACCTCTACAAGTTATTCCACTACTGAAGTTTTCTATATTTTCTATATCATAGCAGATGACAGATTAAAGCAGACTGAAAGTAAAGCAGAATGTGCCTTAATTCTCCATTACTTTCAACCTGCTTTAGTTTAAACATATTTTATTTCAAAATAGTACATATTTTATAATCATACATAAATATACTTTAGGATGAGAACCAAAGCAATGTTTGCTCATTAACCCTTAGCCCGCCAAATAAATTGTCGTCTGCTATATTTCTCGTCTGCTTCAAGTTTCAACGTGCTTCAAAGTTGCTCAAAATTGCTGAAAATGTTGTCCGAGTGTCAAACAGCTTGGATCCGGATGAGACGCCGAGTTACTCGGCGTCTCATCCGGATCCAAGCTGTTTGCATATGGAGCTATAGTCGTGAGTGGCAGGCTAAGGGTTAAGTTCGTTTCTTAGTTAGTTTAACCTGCTTTAATTTGTCATTTGTCTTCAAACCTAGAAACAGGCTATGGGGTAATGGGTTAAGATGCCTCAACCTGCTCCTTCAAATAATAGCCATAAAAGAATATTCACTGATGGTGTTAAATACAGGTGGGGTCTTTAAACAGGATGAAAGGAGTTTTCTGCTTTACTTTCATCTTGCTTTCAGCAGCCAATTTCCTTAAACACAGTAAAGAATAGATGTGATTTGCACTTTGGGCCATGGAAAAAACGGTTCAAGCAGTAACAGTAATACTTGCATAAACACTTTCACCTGGGATGCCTAATTTACCATTTTGGTTGAATGTTAAATGAAATTATAATTTATAATAATTGATTGGACATGCTTATAGAAGTGGCCAAGATACAGTAAAACATCTCTATAACAGCCACTAAAACGACGGCTAACTGATTGTATAAATGACAGGTGACAGCTTAAAGCAAGGTGACAGTAAAACAGAAAGCTCCTAAAGGAGCTTTCTGTTTTACTGTCACCATGCTTTAAGCAGTCACCTGACGAAAACACCCAATGAAATATGACACTTAAGTGGTTGTTATAGAGAGGTTTTACTGTAGTGTTAAACTACTATTCATAATGTATCATCTGATGATCTGACAGTCTATAAGACAGCTGTCACTTTTACAGGTTGCTGCTAGCTGTGGTACACCGATTATGACACCTCAGTGGGTTGATGCAGTCTGGGAGAAAGCCAAACTCAAGTTAGTACTTAGCAACAAAAACTGCAGGCTGCTCTCCTGGGACTTGCTTCATAAACAATTAAATCAGGGCTTTGGTAAAAGAGGGAGTAAACTGAACAGATCTTCATTTTCACACTTATGTTTGCACCATATCCTATGGTGTTACTACGATTCTAATGAGCAGTAACACCATAGAGTTTAATGCATAAATAAAGATTTAAGTTTTTGAAATATTCCCCTTATCTGGAGCGCTGTCAAGGAATGTCTTAATCCTTCTCACACTGAATACTCCTATGTAAAACTCCTCGTTGTTGTTTCTGCTGAGGTTTATAGTCCCGCATAAGCTTTATCAGATTATAAAGCTCCTCCCACTATAACATTGGTTTATATAGTAAGAAAAAATCCACCAGGAAAGGCTGCAGACACACATCAGACACATCCTTTAGAAGGAGCTGTCTGATCTGGGTCTGCATTGTTTTCAAATAGAATCAATATAGGCTTCAGGGCTCCCCTAAGTTGATCATGAAAAATCCTAAAATCTCCAAATTTTCTATTTTTCTAGCGTGATTACTTAAAGCAGTTTGAATGCAAAGCAGAATGCGCCTGAAGGCACATTCTGCTTTACTTTCAGCCTACTTAAAGCTATCATCAGGATAAAAATCTGAAGATTTAGGAAAATTCTTGAAGAATGGCAGCCCTGAGGCTTTATATAATATAGCAGAAAGGTTGACCTAAGGTAAGATTTATTCATTACAACTTCTCATATACCGCAGATGTTGCATGGTGTCAGGATTTTTATCTGCTTTATTTTTTCACTCATTTATGACCCAAGTTACAGTCTGATGGCGGGGACATCATATGCGTCTTACAGACACAGCCATCTGTGTATTTTGTTGACTATATATTTATGTTGAGTTCTGCTGTTAGTGTCGATTTTATTTCATGTGCTTGAGTTCTGTTGTTCAAGCCAGGCCTCACCCTTATAAGGATTAATCAATGGCCTGGTTAATCAAAACTGGATGATGGTGATGCAGGGCTGCCATTTCTCTGGATTTTCAAAATTCTTCGAATTTTTATCCAAGTAGGTGGTAGCTTAAAGCAGGCTGAAAGTAATTTGGCTTGGAAAGAAGAAAATTTGGAAGTCTTAGGATTTTTCATGATCAACTTATGGCAGCCCTGGTGATGAAGAAGTACACACTAACAGAGTATTGTGTTACGTATTATTTTCAGTGCTGTTCATGGTCTGGATGAGGAGTTTCAGGATCAAAAGTGCCCCATTTTCCTAGGTCGCAATATCACAGTGTCAGGACTGGGCTCAAAGGAGAGGAAAGAGGCCGAGAGATTGATAGAGAAAGAAGGTGAGTGGTCATTCTGTTTGTGGACTTTGATAAGTGTTAACCCTTTGAACCCTAGTCACGCCTATAGGCGTCCTTTTCAAACAGTGTACATGTGAATAGTATACTTGTCCTGTGCAAACAGTGAAGACCCAGATCAGAGGGCTCGGAAAGGAGCCCTCTGATCAGGGTCTTCACTGTTTGTCATAATGCCAAACATTGACAAAAACAACCCTTAAAAGTCAGAAATGGACTGGACTCAAATGGAAACTGGAATTGTCCATTTAAAGTTTTAGGGAGGAAAGCGTTAACTCGGTCTCATTCTTTCCAGAAAACATCAAATGGACGATTTCAGTTTCAAATTAAGCCGTCACTTACTGTGTCGTTTTCTCCTGGGCCCTGTTTCATAAAACTTCTTAAGACAAATGTTGTCGTCAGTCAAAACTTCAAAATACATTTAATTTCTGATTTCTCTATCTAATCCTGTCTTGTGACATCTCTTTGGAATCGTCTTTTCTCATTTTGGTGTGCCACTTAGCACAAGTTGGAATCTACATTTGTTTTGTATTTCCAGGAGGGACCTATTCAGGAGAAATGAAAGTGAAAGAGTGTACTCACTTGATCATCAATGAACCGAAAGGTAAGGTGTCCCTGGCAGTGCTTTAGTTAAACAGTACTAAAGTAATAAGGGCCAATATTGTTTACAAATGCTGCAAAGGCAATGAAATGGATAAAATTCTTTGATTTATCAGTTCTATACTTTAGCCCTTTTCTCCATAGCCTGTTTCTAGTTTTGAAGAAAGGTGCCCACTTGAAGCAGATTGAAAGTAAAGCAGAATGCACCTTAAGGTGCATTCTGCTTTACTTTCAGCCTGCTTTAAGCTACAATCTGCGAGAATGTAGAAAACTTATTTTCAACATTTTTATATGCCTTCTGAAAATGGGATGTATCATTTTATGGTGGTGTGTTGTCTTTGATGAAACTCTTATTAGGACCATCTCTTAGAGGTGATTTTAATGACTAGTCACAACATAGCCATTAGGGTTTGGTAGAGACACATGAAAATTAGTATTTGAAATATTCACCTTATCTGGTGCCATAATGATTTAACCCCAAAGAAAAGATTCAAAATCTATTGTCAAGCATGCCATCGGGGCATATCCATTTGTACAACATGGCTTCTTGTTTTATTCTGACCTATAAAATATTTAAGTCTTTTAGAATTGTTATCATATCTTTTATTGATATCTACAGGTCAGAAATACTCGTTTGCACTAAAGTGGCAGATCTTCATAGTGCGATCCGAGTGGTTGTATGACTCTATAGAGAAGGGATTCTGTCAGGATGAGGCGGAGTATACTCTCTCAGCACCACAAGGCGGACAGAGAGCCAACATGAAGACATCCACACCAGAGAGGACAAGCATAGCAGGTAGGGCTAGGGTACAGGGCAAGCAAAAACAGTAACCAATTTCTGCCTCGATATTGCAATGAACTCTATGTGCCTGCTTGAAGATTTTATTATAAATATACAAGGGTGATCTAAAAACGCTGCATAGTTTGTCCATACTGCAAATCAACAACTCGTTTTGAAAACAGTGTAGACCCAGATCAGAAAGCTCCTGAAGGAGGTGTTTGATCACTGATCAGGTTCTGTACGGTTTCTTTCCTATAGGATCTGTCTTGACATCAATTTTTTTTTCATGGGGAAAATATTTCCTTACTCTAATACTATTAGCTGATATAATAATTTAGATGATAAATGGTCAAAGTGGACGGATTTATATATATGAATAATCAGTGGGAGGATTCATTGGATGTTGTGTTTACCAGGTGGGATGAACGACATCAGTAACATCTCTATGATCTCCATGGTTAACATCAATGAGACCAACATGACCAACATGACAGTCAATGCCACCCACATGTTGGAGCCCGACCCAACTGAGGGGCTGGACCTACAGAAACAACCTCATGACCTCTTCCTAGATGGCGTCAAGGTTTGTTTTACTCATTAACACATAAATACACTTTTAATGTGTTCCTTTACTGAAGAAAATTGTTCTACTCCATACAGTTATGAAAATTTCATTTGTTTGTAAAACGTGTGAAATTGGTTTGGTCTTCTTTAATTGGTCACTTTAGTGGGACTTGATATTTATACCCAAACTGTTTATACATGTATGTAGGTTCAATACTGGTGTACTTTAGGAGCTTTCTGCTTTACTTTCATTTTGCTTTAATTTGTGGAATGGATTCAACTCCCTTTGCTGTGCTTTTTAGAGGAGTATGTAGAGGAGTGGACTGTTTGTGGAGTACAGGATTCACTCTTTCTTCCCTGAAATGTCAAATGTACAATTCCAGTTTGCAGTATAGTCTAGCCCATTTTGGTAATTTTGTGTTGCTTTTGTCCATGTTTTATGAGTATGAGAGTACACTTTTCCTATGCAAACATTGCAGACCCTGATCAGAGGGCTTCTTTAGAAGCCCTCTGATCTGGGCCTTCACTGTTTGCATAGGATAAGTGTACTCTGCACATGTATACTGTTTGCAAAGGATGTGTACATATGTGACTAGGATTCAAAGGGTTAAATAAAAGAGTGAAAATACTGGTTATATTTCAGATCTATCTGAGTGGGTTCCGTGGTGCAACTTTGGAGAGACTTAGAAAGATTATTAATAGTGGTGGAGGAACTAGGTAGGTTTATGCTGTCAAGGAAAACATAATTATTTTTCATTTTTAAACATTTCTCCCATTGAATATTCATATATACTATGCACACTCTGAACATCTAACATCTTAAATATGACATTGACTACTTAAATAAGAAAAAATTTCAAAGGAAAGTGTGCAGATTCATTTTGAACAGATCCTATAAGAAATCTGCAGACCCTGATCAGACAGCTCCTTCGGGAACTTTATGATCTGGGTCTACACTGTTTTCAAACAGCATCAAAAACAGTATTAGCAGAAGAAGGGTTGACACAAATCTGATTCAATAAAATGCAGGCAGTTTTTTTCTGAGTATCTAATAGTCTTCAAGAGTGATGTTACTTGACTTTTAACTTGCATCATACTGTTCTTTGAATGAAATATCACTAGTATCTACTGATGCAGGATGCTCATACGAATTGTCCAGGTCATCTGTCCGTTTTTAGCTCACCTGGTGAGCTATTTTGATTGTGCTGTGTCCGTCGTCGTGCGTCGTTCGTTCGTCGTCAACAATTTCTTCAAACGACTTCTCCTCCTAGACTACTGGATGGATTTTCACCAAACTTGGCAGGAATGATCCTTGTATGGTCCTCTTTCAAAGTTGTATAAACATTTCCGGTCCATTGTATATCTAGGTCACAGGAGCTAAAAATAGATTTTTTCAATGAAAACTTAAAAAATCTTCTTGTCTGAAACCACAGTACCCTAAGCTAAGATATTTGGCACAAAGCATCATCTTTAGGTCCTCTATCAAGATTGTTCAAATTATGTCCCTGGGGTAAAAAATGACCCCGCCCTGGGGTTCGTAATTTTACATAGAGTTATATAGTGAAATTTTCAAACATCCTTTTCTCTGAAACTAATATGGCCAGAGCTTTAATATTTGACATGGTGACAATTCTAGAAGCCTCGAACCAATATTGTAAATATGGTTCCGGTCCATTGCATATCTAGGTAACATGAGCTAAAAATAGATTTTTCCAAATAAAACTTAAAAAATCTTCTTGTCCGAAACCACAGTACCCTGAGTTTAGATATTTGGCATAAAGCATCATCTTTAGGTCCTCTATCAAGATTTTACAAATTATGTCCCTGGGGTCAAAAATGACCCCGCCCCGGGGGTTGCAGTTTTACATAGAGTTATATAGTGAAATCTTCTGATGAAACTATTATGGCCAGACCTTTGATATTTAGCATAGTGACACTTTTTGATGTTTTTTTTACCAATATTGTTGAAATGGTTCGGGTCTGTTGCATATCTGGGTCACGTTAGCTAAAAATAGATTTTTTTTTCAATGAAAAGTCTTCCTGTCTGAAACCATCCATGTACAAAATATTTGACAGAACACTTAATTTTCAAGTTCATCAGCAAGATTTTTGAAATTATGTCTGGGGTAAAAAATGTTCTCACCCCAGGGGTCATGTGACCCTTGTGTTGGTTTTTTCCAGGTGAGCGATATTTAGGCCTGCATGGGCCTCTTGTTCCTTCTATCCCATACAGTGCTCCAGCTAGGATTTGAATAGGGCAGGGTGCTGTTGAACTTGAGGGCACATGGACGCGGTGGGGGTGGGTATGGGAGGGGGTTTACCCCCTTCCAAGGGGGGGGGGGGGGGGTATGGGGGACCTCCCCCAGACAATTTTGAAAATTTAAACCTTAAAGAAGCCTTCTGGTATGTTTTCTGACTAGAAATACTGTTGACTCTTGTGTAGGAGAAATCATAAAAAAATTGTGTTCTCATAACCCTTTTATGGTACATGTAGGATTTACCACTTGTTCTGTATTTTCATTATTAAGTCAACTATGTCCTTAAGGTCTAAATGGAGGTTCTTCTTAGTGATGAAATGAAGAACGTTCAAAGCATCTGCCATTGATTTAGTTGAAGAACTTTCAAAGCATCTGCCAATGATTTAGTTATTGCTGTGCTGATGTTTTCATCGACATCTGGTAGCTTTCTGCTGAGTGATTTTAAAAGGAGGTCTTGTCTATGTTGCTGACTTCATGAGCTTTCACCTTGACCAGGTTTTGTTGATGTTAGAGCCTGTACTGTACTCTTGGCATAGAGAAAAGAACATAGAAGTGGTGCTCTTATTCTACTCTCCAATTTCAAATTTAGCTCGTAGCCATGGTCTTCCTTGTTGCCAAATAAATATAGTTTTATAGGGCAAATGATATAACTTATAAGGTTTGATGGTTGGGTGTTGACTAGGGAGGGGTGAAATTTTAATGCCATCAAATTTTCACTCCATCAACTGAATTTCTTTGCAGGGCATAGTACCCTTGGGATAGGAGTAAACTCACCATCAAACTTAATCAACTAATTGAAAATTACATATATTTGATATGTATCAGTGCCCCAGATAAGAAAACTTCACTCCTCTCTTTCAAATTAATAGAGTGAAATGAAAAATTATAGAGTACCTGCTGGTTTTCGTAACTCGTGTCGCTCAAATAAGCCGTTTCAAAGTGAAAAATGTGGTTTTCTTAAGTATAAATAAGCATCCATTAATCTAAAAGACATGCTGTTCATATATAGAAAAGACATTTAGTAACTATACTGGAATATTGTATTGACACTTCATGTAGTGCTGGTCTTGTAAATAAAAAATTCAACAGAAGACATAAATACACACTGTTATTTGTAACTGATGTTTGACAGTTGACTTGTAACTGTAGCTTAAGTCTTACAGTTTAATACAAGCACTTTTCTAAAAATTAATTTTTCAATTGTAAGCATTCATCAGTCCTTGCTGCTGCATTCAGGTTCCTTCCTACACATTGTTAAACTTAAATTATTAGTGCAGTTTACACATTTTCGCGTATATCAAACCAGGGGGAATGGGTGTTTTCACTGGCCTGCTAAAATGTTTCATCTTTCACACTAACGATGTACGTAAATTAATGTTTTACATTGTACTTTGATCGTGATTCTGATTTAACCATCGCCGATTGAACTATAAACAATTAATAACAATAGCTTTACTATACTGGCTGGGGAAGTCTTCGAATCAGATTGAAAATAACATAAAAAGACGGTTTCAAAAACCAGAACGAACGTTTTACTTATCTGGGGCACTGGTGTATATCAAATGACTAGGTTTGATGGTCTTGTGTTGACTAGGGAGGGGGTGGAAATTAAATGCCATCAAATTTTCACCCCTCTCTACAACTGAAATTATTTGCAGGTCATAGTACCCTAGGGATATGAATAAACTCATCATGAAGACTAAACAACTATTTGAAACTTACATATATTTGATGTGTAAACAGTATATCAAATGTCTAGGTTTGATGGCTTATAACGCCATAAAATTTTCACCCCTCCAAAAATGTAGTTATTTGCAGAGCATAGTATCCTAAGGTATAGGTGTAAACTGACCATCAAAACTAAACAACTAATTGAAAATTACTTATATTTGATGTGCAGATCAAATGACTAGGTTTGATGGTTGGGTGTTGATTAGGGAGGGGGTGAAATTTTAACGCAATCAAATTTTCACCCCAATCTCCAACTGAAATTATTTGCAGGTTATAGTTCCCTAGAGATAGGAATAAACTCATCACCAAAACTAAACAACAACTTATTAAAAAGAATTATAGATGATGTGTAGATCAAAGGACTAGGCTTGCAAACAAACACATTGGTAAAACTTCAGTCTGAGTTACGGCCCTTTTCTGGTGCATCCAAAGGCCCGTTCAACGGATCCATTCCCAAATAGAAATTGTAAAAATAAATCCCAATTTGTAAAAAAAAAAAAAAAAAAAAAAAAATTTTTTTTTTTTTTAAAGTTTTCAGGGCAGGGCGTCGGCAAACACGGGCAGGGCGCGGCGCCCTCCTAAAAAGGCCTAGCTGGAGCACTGCCATTGGTATGTGCGTATGAGGTTAACTAGACTTTACTGTTCTATCAAGCATCACCATGGCTTAGTAGAACACTTTTATTCTGATACAGTTGTTGCCCTTGACCATTCCCAATCTGTCCTTATCACAGAATCTCAATTTCACCTTGACCTGAATTGGACTTTAAGACAAGCATTTCACTTGTAGCATATGTGCTTATTGAACGCAGCATCTGGTTTTTGTGCTCATTGTTGTTTTTCTTGTATAGGTTCAACAAAATATCTGAGAATCTCACACATGTTGTAATTGGTGAAAGAATTCCTAGTGACATGGAACAAATGAAACCTCTGAATAGCAGGTGTGTACATATTCCTTCCCCTTCTTTGTTTCTCTCTTTCTCACCTTCTTTCACTCACTCTGGCAGATCTCTTACAAGCTACTGTTAAATATTTCTATTACGACCAATATATGAGATAAATCTTTCTAAGTTTTATGTACATGTAGGTGGCTGCTTAAAGCAAGATGACAGTAAAGCAGAAAGCTCCTGTATTAAGCTGCCTGTGTGATATAGGCTGTAAATATACAGTAAACCTCTCTATTCAACCACAAAAGTGTGTTAATTATTTAAGAAATAACAAATTCGTAGGTGTACATTACCGTGCATTAGATCACAGTCAGGAGTTGAGATGTGGAGTCATTAGATCACGAGGCCTTTAGGCCGAGTGATCTAATTACCCACATCTTAACGACTAACTGTGATCTAATGCACGGTAATGGACACCTACGAATTTGTTATTTTAATTCTAACGTGACTTTTATTATAAAAATACTATTTATGTATTACGCGTATGGAGCAAATGGAACAGCGGATGGAAACGCCGCGCGTGTATTTCGTTATCGCGGCGTTATATACGTTTCTCGGTATTCTTTGTCTCTATTACGTAGGTTTCGAGACGTGTTAGAATTAAGACTTGGTTTTTTTTAATTCTAACGCGACTTTAATTGTAAAATTACTATTTATGTATTACGCGTATGGGGCAAATGGAACAGCGGATGGAAACGCCGCGCGTGCAGTTCATTATCGCGACGTAATATACGTTTCTCAGTATTCTTTGTCTATATGCCGTAGGTTTCGAGTCGTGTTAGAATAAGTGTTTAGGAGCTTTCTGTTTTACTGTCACTTTGTTTTAAGCTGTTACCTGTCTTTTATTCAATTAATTAGCCTTTGTATAAGTGATCGTACTAGTGGTCGTAACACTATTCATTCATTCATTTATTCATTGGTAATAGAGAGGTTTTACTGTAACCCAACTTGAGTGATCCATTAATACAGGGTTGACTGTAGGTCATGTTGTTAGAAATTTTACTCAGAGTTCACTTATTATGACTTATCTATTTGCTAGGCCTAATGTAGTGAGCAGTCAATGGCTGGTAGATTGTTATAAACAGGTGTCCAAAGTTGGTGAAGCTCCGTACATTCATCCTGACTTCTCTGCCCCTGACCCAGGTACACCAAAGAGGTGAGCTTAACCCATTAACCCATAAATACACCTTTAATTTATTCTTCCACTAAAGTAAATAATTTCATTTTATACAGTCATGAATATCATTATATGTAAGTAGTTACAAAAAATATTTTAATTTTAGCTCGCCTATTCGGAGAATGGGGGGGCTTATGGAATCACACCGGCGTCGGCGTTGGTTTTTCATGGTTAAAGTTTTGGGGTAAGTGTTGTAATGCACTAATACATCATGAAATATTTGCATTAGGAAGCTGATATTTGGATTGGAGGTGCCCAGTGGGTTGAACATTGATGTTGTGTAGTTACAATTTAAAAAAAAGTTTAAATTTAGTCAAAATTTCACCTTTTGTGGACTTAGGTTTTTTGGCTGATTTCTCATGGTTAAAGTTTTGGGGTAAGTGTTGTAATGCACTAATACTACATGAAATATTTATAATAGGAAGCTGATATTTGGATTGGAGGTGCCCTGTGGGTTGAACATTGATGCTGCGTAGTTTAAATTTGAAAAAAAAGTTCAAATTTAGTCAAAATTACACCTTTTGTGGACTTAGGTTTTTCGGCTGATTTCTCATGGTTAAAGTTTTGGGGTAAGTGTTGTAATGCACTAATACTACATGAAATATTTATAATAGGAAGCTGATATTTTGAATGGAGGTGCCCTGTGGGTTGAACATTGATGTTGCGTAGTTTAAATTTGAAAAAAAAGTTTAAATTTAGTCAAAATTACACCTTTTGTGGACTTAGGTTTTTCGGCTGATTTCTCATGGTTAAAGTTTTGGGGTAAGTGTTGTGATGCACTAATACTACATGAAATATTTGTATTAAGAAGCTGATATTTAGTTTGGAGGTGCCCTGTGGGTTGAACATTGATGTTGCGTAGTTAAAATTTAAAAAAAAGTTTAAATTTAGTCAAAATTACACCTTTTGTGGACTTAGGTTTTTCGGCTGATTTCTCATGGTTAAAGTTTTGGGGTAAGTGTTGTGATGCTCTAATACTACATGAAATATTTGTATCAAGAAGCTGATATTTGGAATGGAGGTGCCCTGTGGGTTGAACATTGATGTTGCGGACTTAGAGTTTTTGGACTGAAATTTCAAAGTTAGTTATGGAGTAAGTGTTGGAATGCACTTATACTACATGATATATTTGCATTAGGGTGTTGATATTTTGAATGGAGGTTTCCTGTGGCTTGAATATGAATCTACTGATACACTTTTCTATTGATAGTTACCTATTTAAGAAAGGTTTCATTAGGTGAGCTTTGCTGTTCTCCGACAGCTCTTGTTATCCTAGCAGATGGTAGCTTAAAGCAGGATGCACCTTAAGGCACACTCTGCCTTACTTTCAACCTGCTTTAATATATAAGTAATCAGCAATCACCTGTCTTCAAAACTAGAAACAGGCTATTGAGTAAAGGGTTAATAGTTAACAGTCAGTTGCTGGTTTTATGAAGAAAAAAAGTACTCCTTAACAGTGTCATGAAAGACTTTAGATCCAATTTATGCAAAAAGATTTTCTTGCAACAATACTGCTTGTTAAAAGCATACATTTACTCGAATAGAATTTCTCTTAAAACTGAAAGTCTAAAACTGTTTTAAAATATTGATCCATTTACATCAGTATGAATGCTTAAAAATTGTGATAGTAATTGAGATTAAGAAATTAACAAATTTTTGCATGAATCCTTTAAATGAAATATAAGTGTGTTTCAAGGAAAAAACACAATATGCAAGTTTATAAAAAAACAACAACACAATAGTGTGAGTGTTTAAGTTAATCTCTCACTTGTCTAAAAACTGCTAATTTGTCTGATTGTTAATGGCTGCTTCACATGATTTTTGTTCTGTGTGTTCAATACATCAGTCAGTTCTTGTTACAGGCCCACAAGGAAAAGTGTTGCTAAGGTAGAGGCGCCCAGACCATCTCACCACACAGAGGCAGCCCAAATACCTGAGGGTGGGGAGGATGTAGAAGATATCATGAGCCAGTATATGACAGGAGCCCAGCATGACACAAGTGAGTACAAAGTATAGGAGCTGAATAAAAAAGTTAGGCCCATCGTTTATAAAGCGTTAGAGTTGAGTCTGAGTTTGTTCTCAAGCATTTGATTGGTCAGATTTGAGCCTAGGCTCAAATCTGACCAATCAAATGCTTGATAATAATTTAAGAATCAACTCAAAAACTCTATTAGCATGGACCCAGTTTTAAATAGTATATGCCTAGAACTCGGCTTGACATGTACAGGTCAAACTTGGCTAGAGCCCAACAGGACACAGTTGAGGGCAATGTGTAGGGAGCCAAACAAACAACTGAGGACCAGTTTGAAACTGTAGAGCTTTTCACCATGACTTGTTTTCATTGTTTAACCCCTTCAGTTGGTAGCTTAAATTGATCCTGTTTGAAAACAGTATACATCCAGTACAGATTGCTCCTTCTTGAGCTGTCTGATCAGGGTCTGCACTATTTTCTTATAGGATTTGTCTTACATCTGTCTGTTTTACATTCACTAAATCAGTTGTTTCGTATGTCCAGTTTCTCTAGGTTCAGTGTGGCTTGTTTGTAGGCACATTAATGTTGAATGTGTAGTTGACTGACAAACTTGACATTTGTTGACATCAGCCACTGCTACTACTCTCTTAAGCAAGTCATCATCTCCTTTACCCCAATTTATGAGAATATTGTTTTGCTTCAGGGCAATGGCACATTTGGAAGAGAAGACCTTGTGATATTCATAGAACTTTGACGGCCAAAAATTGTAGATTTCAATAATGTGAGCAAGATACCCATCCAGTTTAGCTTGTCTCCATGGATAGGCATTTGGCTCACACATTATACGTTTATATCGACCAAAAGCAGTGACGAATTCGCTGATACCTAAATTTCTCGACAAGCATTTATCGGACTTGTCAGGATTCGGTATCTGCGACTCGTGTGCAGGAATGAGTAATGTGCAGAGGTTGATGTCATCACCTTTCAAAATCTTCTTCCTCAGTTCTGGGGACACAAGATCTATGTGGCCTATATCCTTCAATGCGACCCCGATAGTTGAAAAATCCGTACCTGCTTGCATTGGTCTTGATTGACTAACAGGCCCCGATCGTTCACTTGCACCATTCAGACCCATCTAAGTGGCAAATTTTTGTAGAGGATTAATATCCCCCATCTGCTTGTCTTTAGTCAACAGTGTGTTGACTGTTTGTTGCAGAGTTGCACATGACTCAGCCATCAATTTCATCGTTGACAGCAGTTCCGTGTTGTTTTGGTCGCCATTTTTGTTATTCCTTCCGCTAAGAGGCGATTCGTCCCAAGGACTGATCACGTGATTCCTACTGGATTCGTCACTTCCGCCCAAAGGTGCTTCGTCCTGAGATCTAGAACTAGAGGGGCGTTGCCTTTGTTTGTCAAAGTTTTCATTATAGAGCTGTCACAACGCTGTAGCGTTAAAACCTTTCGGAGCAAAGATGCCCATATCGCGCAGTTTTTCTTTAACTGTGTCGTAGTCCAATTTAATGGGTTTGATAAATCCCATTCGCCGCTATTCCGCACAACACCCGCGTTTTCTACGCTACTGTTACGCCTCGCATTTTCGAGAGTTTGTTTATTATTAGAACTGTATCCGCGAGTTCTTTGAGACTTTCGAGGAACCCGTGGCATTATGACACTAGATCTAATTGCGTTAAAAGTTTAAAAGCTATGTCACTTGTAAACACCGGCCTAAATAGTCACTGCAGCGATCTTTATAGTCCGAAAAAGAGCTGACCGACTGAGCTGTTCCATGAACAAAGGAAATGTAGATCTAGTTCTACAACAGATCCTTGTAAGTAATAGTAAGTCACTGAATTCACTTTCTTATAGAAACAAATTAGTCCAGGTAATTGTCCAACACTGATAAAATATTTTTATCTTAAGTTACGGTAATTCCGTATGTAGAAGTTTCGGCAATACAAGGATTAATTAATAATACTGTCTTGACTAGCTGCACACAAAGAACTGACTGTACACAAAGATACCGCTTCTGCAGCATCCAGTTTTAGTTAGAACTAACTGTGATTGGTTAATTTTGGTCACATGACAAAATATGATGAGGCTCATTACGGGATCGCGAATTCTATTGTTACTATGAGGCCCTGCAACTTTTTATACACAAAATGGTTAGAAAGATTTGCAGTCCGAGACAGAGCTGTTGTATTTCGGGAAAATAAACTCTGATTATAAACATAATCAACATTATGTAATTTGAAGTTGGAATTTCACCAAACTTAGTATATGGCTTTAAATCAATGAAAGCTCATATGGGTACAATGGTCACTGGAATTCATCAGTACTTGCTTGAATAATAGAACTAATTTTTTTATATATATATATTTTCATACTTGCCACAGTATTTAATGGATTTCTACTTTTAAACTTGACTTATGGCATAAAATCCAATAGAGTTTGCATGGGTCAATAACCAGTAAAATGTGCTCATTATTTCCATAGAGGTTCTGACTTTCTGCACAACAGCTATTATAGTAAATGTGGTTATCAAACTTGTATTGTGGCCTAATATCAATGAGACCTGTCACTTGTTTGCTAATGTGACATATTGTGTTGTAGATGCAGAGGTTACAAAGTCTAACAACGATACAACTGTAGCTCCTCCTGACCCTGTAGATGATGACTGCACCCAGGAGCCAAATAACACCACTGGTAACTCAACTCTTAACCTTCTACCCCATAGCCTCTTTCTGGTTTAAAAGATAAGTGACCACTTAAAGCAGGCTTTAAAACAAGTTGTAAAGCAGAATGCACCTTAAGGCATATTCTGCTTTACATTCAGCCTGCACATGTAAGTCTACCATATGCTTTGATATGGAAAAAAAATAAAATGTGCATATTCATGGCTCTGTAAAATTGAACTATTTTCACCAGTGAAAGAATAAATTAAAGGCATAAAAAATGAACATTTATGGTGTAAAGGATTAAAGAATGATGCAAATAAATTGTGCAACCCTTTCTTTTAAAGTTTTTCAGCGTTTTAAGACAGGTTGTTGCTTAAAGCAAACAGATGGCAAAGCAGAAAGATTCATAAGCAGTGAGCTTTCAGTATTTAGGAAAGCTGATTTCTCTTTATTAAGATAAGGTAGGAGCATGGAAAAGGCATGAAAAGGTAAATGTGTAAAAATATGCTTCTATGAGGGTTAAGTTTTAATATTAACCATTTACTCAATATCTTTCTGTTTGCAGCCATGGAGCCAGGCCAGGGTATATTTGGTGGGAAGACATTTGTGCTGTACGGATTTGAAGAGGAACATATCCCAGATCTCACAAACTTCATCAATGAAAATGGAGGTAAGCTGTTTTGACTTGGATTTAAAAGTCACCTGTCTTTACAAAGCAGCATGCTTCTCTGTTGAAGCTGTGATTAAACTCTTTCTTCCCTGAAACTTTAAATGGACACTTTCAGTTTCCATTTTAGTCTAGTCCATTTCTGACTTTTAAGGGTTGTTTTTGTCAATGCTTGGAATTATGACAAACAGTGACCCTGATCAGAGGGATCCTTTCAGAGCCCTCTATTCTGGGTCTTCATTGTTTGCATAGGACATGTATACTATTCACATGTACACTGTTTGAAAAGGATGTCTATATGTGGGACTAGGGTTTAAAGGGTTAAACAGGGTTAGATATACACAGTCAAACCTTTATTAAGCAACTATTTAATACAGTGCCCATTAGCAGTCTCTTATACAGCTTGTTGTTATAAGCAGGATAAAATTAATGCAGTCTTTGATTACCTCCATGCTTCCTCAATGACCATTCCTAGTCCACCTATATCTACCAACTATGATTTGACCTTCATCTTATTTAACTTAAAAATATTCAAATCTATTGTCAAGTATTCCATTGGGGCAAGTATGCTGGCTGCTGATCTGGATCAACACTGTTTGCAACGCAGCTAGTCTGGTTTAACATGGCACTGCTGATATATATTTGTTTAATATGCAACTATAGTTTCTTTATAAATGTTTTGTTGACAGGTCAGGTGACAAAGCAGACTGGTCGGCGTATACCTGACTTTGCTATAGTTCCAGTAGATGGGTTTCCAGTGGAAAGAACTGTGAAAGACATAGTCACCAACACATGGCTGGTAATACTGACTTTGCCCATGCAATTGCAAATACATTCCTTTACAGCTTGATTTCAAAGTTAACCCTTTCCCTCGTAGAAGCGCCTTTTAGCACATTTGATTTATTCCTCCACTAAAGAAAATAGTTCCAATTTATACAGTCTTGAAAATAAACCATATGAAATTTGTTCTAAATCCTAGCAGATTATAGCTTAAAGCAGGCTGAAAGTAAAGCAGAATGTGCCTTAAGGCACATTCTGCTTTACTTTCAACCTGCTTTAAGTGGTTACCTGTCTTCAAAACTAGAAACAGACAATGGGTTAATGGGTTAAAAACTCTTCACCTCCAAATTTTATTGCCTTCTTTAAACCTTGACCATTTAGTAATGTATCAAAGCTTAAGTTAAGGCAAAATGACTGATGAATTCAGTCAGTTTGGATCATGATCAGTCCCCACTTAACGGTCACACTATAGGGTTCAGTCAAGATTTTAATATGTTAGTTTGTGAAATACTCAACCTATCTAGAGCTCTATATGAGCATGGTTTTCGTGTCCAGCTGTTTTCGGTTACATCATAAATTGCTTGGTGTCCAACAATTCATGAATTTTAAGTTGGTTTGTTAACCAAAAAACTTAAGTTCATATTTTAGTTAGTAGAAAGTCCTATAAATCCTTGAAATTTGAAGAAAAAAATCAGACAGTTTGCAATTACAAGCAATTTACACTTGATGAAAGTCAATGGTGTAACGCTGGACACTTTGCCTAAAACATTTGTAAAAAATAAGAACAATGACAGTATGCTGTAAAACTAACCATAATTCAGTCTCTTTTCAACCAACCGCATTTAACACTGGAGATCCTCACATTTAAGACATACATAAATGGTATGCAATTACTTGTTTCTTAAGCTTCGGCTCTAAATGACCTTTTTGTGTCGATGGGCCGTAAAACACCATTCATTCATTGTTTCTTATCGGATAAAGAGCACTTTAATTGCATTTTAGTCAGATGTAACCGAAAACAGCTGGAAACGAAAACCTTGCTCATATAAAGATTGTATTTCTATTTCAGCAAATGTGTATAGAGCAAGACAGCCTTCTAGATGTCAACAGTAATCCATTATTTACACCCAGAGAGATCCTGGTGGATAAAAATCCCCTCAAAGGCTGTGTACTCTCTATAAGGTAAGAATCTAACATAATATTTACTCTCTATCAATAAGGCAATTGAACCTGTACAATTGTAAGATAATATTCATTTGTAATTAAGTTGTGTTTGAACAGTGCTTCAGATTAGAGTAATCAAGTGAACATTTTCAACAGTTTTTATGCCTTTGAAATAATTAGTCCGGACCATACTGGTTTACTCCTGTCTGTTCATTTGTTTGCCTCTGTTCATTCGTTTGTCGGTTTGTCCTTCCATTTATACATTACATACTTTGCAAGTTTGCGTACATGCTACAAAGGAGGTGGGGAAATCATACGTGTCTATCAAACATAGGTCACATTTCTAGTGTATAGGTTATTTTATTGTCTTTGACTTGAGAATCTTTGAGAGTTTGATTGTCTGAAATACTGTAATTTACATTTTACTGAGTGAAATGGGAGTGTTTGAATCTTTAATCCTTACTGTATGGGAAACCAGATATATACACCATTTGCAAGCAGTGTAGACCCACATCAGTGGGCTACTGAAGGAGCCCCTCTGTTGAGTGTCTACGCCATTTGCCATACTTTTAAACAATTTTTTGACAAACCCCTCAAGAGTTGATGTATATTGTTACGCGCTAGTGCGTGTAGTTTATAAAGTCTAAGACCTTAATGCGGGAATAAAATAAGACACGATCTAGGGATCTAGATCGCCAAGCCAAAGGAGTAGAAATAACTGGATCCGTTGTAGAGTTTCTTTAACTTTATTTTCGGCTAGCAATGGTATGTTTGCTAGGCCCGAAACACCAATGGTGATACTAACAGTTTATGTCAGATTATAAAATTAACGATGACATAGATAACAAATACAGGCAAATATAATAATTTAGCCAATGCACGCCTATAATAACTGTAACCCGTGAAATCTAAATCTAAATAAGTTATTCAATAAATATATTTAGGTTCTTACAAATTCACAGTGAATTTGCTCACGGGGGTCTGGTCTCTATGATTTTTGTATGCAGACTGATTTGACGTTGAATTTTCACGTCTATTTATACCCCGTAGAAAAAACGATCACTTTTGACTGTTTTTTTGTGACCAAAATTGACGGGACGTTTCCAACCACTTTTGACGGGCTTTTTCCGATCAAAAATGGTTGGAAAGTGATCGTTTCAACCACCTGTGACGTCAGACCCGTCAAAAGTGATCGGAAAATAAAACACTAAGTTAAACTGATTTATTTACATGTGCGATGTTGGAAATTTGAATATAAACGAATTAAATCAACTTTTCATACATAATACTCATTAAATGACACAAATTTCCTTTTGTAGATGTTTAATATAAAGTGTTTATGAATTGGAAGCTGGCATCCTTGTTGCTTAGTGACCGCATCCGGTTTACCCACAATGCAACAAAGATGGCCGCCTCCATACGCACATGTAAACAAATCCAGTAGAATCCGATATAAAATGATTGAAGACAATCATGCATTGGCTTTACATCGAAATGGTGCATCAGATAAGCTGTCACAGCATTGGAGTGACCCTACGTAGAACTTGGTAAGCCCCATTACGAAAATACAACCGATGATAGCTGACTGTTGGGCTTCGTGGAGAAAACCCAAATCCACCCAAGTCCAAACCACGATACCGGTTGTAGAAGAATAAAACCCTCAGATCGGGACCACTTCATTATTCATCATTATTAACTCTTTGCATGCTGGGTAATTCTTTTCGTCTGCAATAATTGTCCTCTACTGTTCTAAAATTAGGATTTTCAAAATTTCTTTTAAATTCAGGGTCAGAATTGCAAACTGTTTGGATCCTGATGAGACACCACTTTCGTCTCATCTGGATCCAAACTGTTTGCAAATGTAATTACTGTGGCAGATATATCCGCGGCTAGCGTACAAAGAGTTAAGGAAAAGGAAAAGTCAGACATGTTAATTCAGTGTTCAATGACTTGTTTTACTTTCAGTGGTTATGCTGGTACCGAAAGAGACTGCCTGATGCATATAGCTGAAGTGTTAGGAGCAAAGTAAGAGACAATTTAACATTTTCTTCTTTATGTCCTCCTAATCTTGTATCCTCATAATCTTACGTTGTAACTACTCATTAAAATGGCCTTTCTGAGTTGACATCATTGTTGGGTGAGAATCTTGTTTAGATTTGTGTATAGTAACTTAAATATTATTATGTTGATATTAAGTGCCTTTTTCTAAGAAAAACACGTTTTGACATATTTTCCACTGTTTATTGAGAAATAAAGGGATTTTGCTTTTGATGTTAAGAATCTAAAGTGATTCTGTTGATATAGAAATCAAAAGGATTCTGATGATTGAGAAACGAAATGGATTTCTGTTTATCGAGATACTTTTTGTATTTTGTATTTACAGGACACAGGACTACTTTGTCCGTCGAGCCAAGGGTGGCCTTATACCCAGCTCCCATCTTATTGTGAACGCACCTGAGGGGTCCAAATATGTTGCAGCTAAGAAATGGAACATTCCAGCCTTGTCTAAACTGTAAGTCATGATATACAGTGTGTCCTGGCCCTGATATTAGGTGTCTGTAGCGATCCATAGCTCCATGTAAGACAAGTACAGTGCTCCCTCTCTACAACAACACTCAATGGGAGACACAGATTGTGTTTGTTGTTCCGAGAGAGTTGTTTTAGGGAGGGAAATTGACTCACATTTGCAAACAGCTTGAATCCAGATCAGACGCTGTGTTAAACGGCGTCTGATATGAATTCAAGCTGTTTGTCACTGGACTTGTTATTTCTTCTGTCAAAATGTCCACTTATATGTAATTTTGAGAAAACAGCAGACAACAAATTTAAGCAGACGGTATTGCAGCCATAAAAAGGTTGGACATAAATGTCTTGTTTTTGGCGAACAGCGACAAGGTTCATTGTAAGGAGGGAGTCATTGTTGGGAGGGCTGTTGTAGGGAGGGAGTACTGTTGTTCAAACCCAGTTGATCCTCTTAATTTCAAATTGACTTAAGTCGACTTTACCCTCTTTCTAAAGCAGTTACTAGACTAGATACAGAAAAAGGTTTCCTATAACTTTTTATCAAGACAGGGTAGCAATATTTCTATGATTAAAAGGTAACAGTGTACAGTGGCATTTCTATGGTTGCAAGGATTAAACTTTGAGTGCATTTTACAGATGGGTTCTAGATTGTGCTAAATCAGGAAAGAGGGAACCAGAAGAAAAGTATTTAATAGACAATGAGGTAGTAGAGGAACCAGCAGAGAGTAGAGTTGATAGTCCACCAACTACCACCACCACCACCACCACCGCAAGTCTTGTTCATAATAATAGTGCTCAAAAACAGAACAGATCAGTGTCTGTGACCAGGGAACAATTGCAATCAACGGAGAAAGGTCAGGGTGTTAATAACACTTCTAGTGATCAAGATCAAAATGGTGCTAAAAATAACTCAGGTGAAGATGTGTCAGGTTTGCATGAGACAGCAGTTGGTGTGGATAACATGGTGGGATCAGTACGGCACAATGAAGACTTCTCAGCCACTGGAGACACTGAGGCTCTCCTAGCTGAGCTAAACACTCAGGGAGAGGTAGTGGACCAGGATAAAACAGCACAGCCAGGGGAAACTGATGGCGATAATGGTGTTGAAGAAGTTGAACTTCAAGATCAAACAAGAGAGCCAACAGTGGTTGATGTTGATAATGATATTGGCGTAAGTGAGGTGCAAGATAAAACAAGAGAGCCGACTATTGTTGATGCTGATAATCTGGTTGAGGTAATAGAACATCCTGTTCAACAGTCAAAGAAAGAAGAACCAATACCAAGCAAACAGCAAGCCAGAGTTACCGCCCCTGGGAGGTTGTCTCGAGGAATACAGAAAGAGGCTCAAAAAACAGAAACTCCCCCACTATCTAGATGTGAGTAATTTGAATTTTAGCTCACCTGGCAAAAAGTGCCAAGGTGAGCTTTTAGGATCAATGGATGTCCACTGTCTGTCCACAATTGGTTCGTTAACACTCTAGCAGCTACAAGTTTCATCCCATCTTCATGAAACTTGATCACAATGTTTGTCTAGAAGAAATCTAGGCCAAGTTTGAAAATGGGTCATCTTGGGTCAAAAACTAGGTCACTAGGTCAAATAATAGAAAAACCTTTTAACACTCTAGAGGCTACAGATCTCATTGGACTTGATCAGAAGGTTTGTCTCATTGATATCTTGGTCAAGTTTCAATATGGGTCATGTCTGGTCAAAACTAGGTCAGTTCAGTTCAGTTCAACATTTATTGTACTAAGGCCACCGGCCCATACACAAGATGATATAAACAAATGTACATATATATACATGTGTAGTAGTGAAAGCATCCTGGTAATCTGCCTTAAGATCTATTAAATGCATACTTGAAACTTGGGAAATACATGTAGATCATACCACTATACATAAATTAACATAAAGAACAGGGGCCCGTCTTACGAAACGTCCTACGACAAAAACGGTTGTAAGTCAAAACATTAAAATACATCTAATTTCTGATTTCTCCATCTAATACTGTCTTGTGACATCTCTTTGGAATCGTCTTTTCAAGACGATTCCAAAGAGATGTCACAAAACAGCATTAGATGGAGAAATAAATAATAATAGGGAAGTTTAGAATCTGACTTACGACCGTTTTTGTCGTACGACGTTTCGTAAGACAGGCCCCTGAATATTAAACAGACGAATTTAGTCATTGCAGGTTAAAAGCAATACAGAAAGCTCCTAGGTCACTAGGTCAAATCATTGAAAAAGCTTGTTAACACTCTGTCTCGAGGCTACAAATTTCATCTGATCTTCATGCAACTTGGTCAGAATGTTTGCCTAATTGATACCAAGGTTAAGTTTGTATATGGGTCATGTCTGGTCAAAAACTAGGTCACTAGGTCAAATCATAGAAAAATCTTGTTAACACTCTAGAGGCTACAAATCTCAATGGATCTGAATTAAACACGGTCAGAATGTTTGGCTCATTGATATCTAGCTCAATTTTGAATATGGGTCATGTCTGGTCAAAAACTAGGTCACTAGGTCAAATCATAGAAAAACCTTGTTAATACTCTAGAGGCTGCACATTTTACTGAAGAAAAAATAGTTCCACTTTATACAGTCATGAATATGAATCATTAGTAGATGATAACTTAAAGCAGGCTGAAAGTAAAGCAGAATGTGCCTTAAGGCGCATTCTGCTTTACTTTCACCCTGCTTTAAGCGGTCACATATTTTTAAAACGGGCTATGGGATAATGAGTTCATAAGAGTTCACATCTAAGGGGTTGGCAAGAAATAAAACAGAAAATGATGGAAACATTTAGCCTTCTCTGATTTGTTTGTTTTGATTTCTATTTCAGTTTTGAAGAGGGTTGAACAAAGACGTGAAGAATTCGGATCACCAGCTGTCACAGCATTAAGTAAACTTCTTCCATTCGTCATGTTCTTCTTTCACTCGTCATGTTCTTCGTTCATTTGATTTGATTTGTTTTGAATTTACGTCGCTTTCAACAGTATTTCAGTTCACTCATGTTCTTCTTTCACTTGTCATGTTCATCTTTCACTTGTCATGTTCTTCTTTCACTCATCATAGCCTGTTTCATTCAAGTTTTAAAGAAAGACGATCACTTAAAGCAGGTTGAAAGTAAAGCAGAATGGGCCTTAAGGCACATTCTGTTTTACTTTCAGACTGCTTTAAGCTATTATCTGGATATAGAAAATTAAGAAATAACAAATTCGTAGGTGTTCATTACCGTGCATTAGATCACAGTCAGGAGTTGAGATGTGGAGTCATTAGATCACGAGGCCTTTAGGCCGAGTGATCTAATTACCCACATCTTAACGACTACCTGTGATCTAATGCACGGTAATGGACACCTACGAATTTGTTATTTTAATTCTAACGTGACTTTTATTATAAAAATACTATTTATGTATTACGCGTATGGAGCAAATGGAACAGCGGATGGAAACGCCGCGCGTGGATTTCATTATCGCGGCGTTATATACGTTTCTCGGTATTCTTTGTCTCCATTACGTAGGTTTCGAGACGTGTTAGAATTAAGACTTAGTTTTTTTTAATTCTAACGCGACTTTAATTGTAAAATTACTATTTATGTATTACGCGTATGGGGCAAATGGAACAGCGGATGGAAACGCCGCGCGTACAGTTCATTATCGCGACGTAATATACGTTTCTCAGTATTCTTTGTCTATATGCCGTAGGTTTCGAGTCGTGTTAGAATATTTCTTAATCTACATATTCATGACTGTATAATGTGGTATTATTTTCTTCAGTGTAATAATTAAGATTAAAGGAGTATTTATGGAGTAATGAGTTAACCCTTTTCCCACTGATAATGCATATATAAAACTCTGCCCACTGTGAATATCATGATCCATTATCTGAACTATTACAATGTCTATGAAAATAAGGAAAGTTTTTCTCCCCGGGTAAGAGTGTAGACTTATGTCCGACTATGAGAAAACAGTGCAGACCCTGATCAGCTAATTCTATTAGGAGCTGTCTGTTTTGGGTCTAAATTGTTTTGAAAACTGTCAGTATGCACCAATATACGGAGAAGGATTAACAAGACAATGACTTTGACTGAATTTCTTTTTGCTCATAAATCACATATTTTTGCAATGATAGTAAAGTAATATTTTACGTTGTGTAAACTGTAACTTGGAACCTAATGTATTTGTAATTTGTTAACATAGGACTCAAGATACAAGTGAGTATGATAAACATTGTGACCATTTCTGCTTTACGTGTCTATAAATTCCTATGCTGTGACTACCCATTGGACTTGTCTCAGGGCTCCAGATAAGGGGAGTTTTTCAAAAAATAAAATCTTATATCTACATTAAACCCTATGGTGTTACTACTCATTAGAATCGTCTCTTCATGACGATTCTAATGAGTAGTTACACCATAGGATATAGTGCTGAAATGAGTGAGAAAATGTTTGATTTGTTCAGTTTACTCCCTCTCATCTAGAGCCTTGTTGTCTCTTCGAGATTCTAATTAGTAGACATAGGATTTGTCTGAATCACGAAAAAGTTTTTGAAAATCTTTAATCATATCTTGAGCTTTGTATACCTATACTGTGTGTAATTATCCCCATGTCTCTGTACGGCAGGTGTACGGGACAAGCTTGGTGGCATGCCACCTATCAGACATAACTGGCAGGAGCAAGACAGAATGAAAAGTGGCGAAGAACATTCCATGGTTTCCATAGAAACCCACACCAGCCAGAAAGAGAACATGGCAGCTGCTGTAACACCCGTACAAAATAGAATAAAGGTAGACATGAGAATACAGAGTTAGTGCCTTTGTTTAACCCATTAACCCATTGACTGTTTCTAATATTGAAGACAGGTGACCACTTAAAGTAGGTTGAAAGTAATGAAGAATGCACCTTAAGGTGCATTCTGCTTTACTTTCAGCCTGCTTTAAGCTATTATCTACTGTAATATAGAAAATATTTCTTATGTAAAATATGTATAACTGTTTAAAGTGGATTTTTTCTCTTCGGTGGAGGAATAAATTAAAGGCGTATTTATGGGGTAATGGGTTAAACGTTCCCCTGCTGAATATTCATACCTAACCAATTACCTCATAGATACCGGTATGCCTTTTGACGCCTGTAATTTATTCATGAATCCATTTAAGAAAAATTGTTCCACTTTATATAGTCATGAAAATGCGTGATAAGTTATATTCTATATCCTAACAGATATTTTCTATATTCTTGCAAATAAAAGCTTAAAGCAGGCACATTCTGCTTTACTTTCAACCTGCTTTAGGTGGTCACCTGTCTTCAAAACTAGAAACAGGTTATGGAATGAAAGGTTAAATACTCAGTCAATGACAAATAGCTATCATCTGAACAATAACACTGGCTAATAGATTAAGAAATTGTACAGGAAAGAACATATACTAGCAACAGACAGATTTTTATAGGAAACAGTACCGACCCTGCAATGGTTGACAGTGAACAGATACCAAGACAGATTTTGGCTAGACTAGGCCAACACTGTTTTGCAATGAATTAAGTCTGGATTTCTCATGGCATATACCAATTTGTTTTATTAGGATCTGAAGAAGCAGGATGGCAAGGCCACAGATAAAGACACCCCCAGCAAGTTCCTCAACCCTAATGTACGATACCACCCAAAATTTGACACAGAGGTAAGCTTTCATAGCTCCAATATATAAGGGCAGGACTCCAGATAAGAGGGAGTTAACTGAACAAACCCAACATTTTCACACTCATTTAAGCACCAAATCCTATGGTCTTACTACTCATTAGAATCGTCTATTCAGGACGGTTCTAATGAGTAGTGACACCATTGGTTTTTATGTACATAGAAATAAAGATTTTAGTTTCTGAAATACTTCCCTTCTGTGGAGCTCTGCTTATAGCTCCAGTATATAAGCGGAGTGCTTCAATACAGTCAAACCTTGATAACACAAATTGGTTTCACCCATTACTCTAATGTGCAGAATAAAATGGAAGATCTGCAGAATTTTATTCTACATAAGCTGTCACCTGTCATTAGAGATCTCCATGCTTCATGAAAAAGTGCCACTTAAACCCTTTACCCAATAACCTGTTTCTGTTTATCTAATGCAAGTGTGTAACTTTATCTTGCAGGAACTGATGAGGGCTTTTGATACACCAGAAAATGTGAGGGCAGCTAAGAATAAGAGAAGGGAGAGCTTGGTGGGTAATTCATGTCATATGTATTTACACCTTCATTGCCATATTGTTAGCTTAACTTTTTTAACCAAACAAACAAACAAACATGGGCATGTTAGACTTAGGTGTGTTTGAAATATGGGTATGTTATATGATATGTGTTATATGATAGGGGAGTATGGGTTATGATTTATAGCATAGGCTAATAAGATAGGGAAAACTTTTGTCAAAGTTCATCTGATGTTGCATGAGTAAGGTTGACACCAACTTGATTTGTTCATTGTGGCACTTAGGCAGTGTTGTTTTCTCAATTTATTTAGCCTTTAGATGAGCTGTATGACAAGATGGTTGAGAAGGCCTCAAGGACAGTACTGGTAGCCAAGGAGAAGAAACTGGAAACAGTAAGTACTTTGTTAAACCGTAGATAACGGTACTAGTCTAGGGCTTAAGGGGAGTACAGCGCTCCCTCTCTACAACGACACCCAATGGGAGACACAAAATATGTTCGTTGTTCGGAGGGAGTCGTTACAGGGAGTGAATTCGGCTTACATTTGCAAACAGCTTGAATCCAGATCAGACGCCGCGTAACGCGGCGTCTGATCTGGATTCAAGCTGTTTGTCACTCGTAATTAAGTGTTTTACTCTGAAATGGTCAAATATATAAAACAGCAGACGACAATTTTTAGCAGACGATATTGCAGCAATAAAAGCGTTAGACATAATTGTCCAGTTTCGGGGACAGCGACAAGCGTCGTTGTAAGGAGGGAATCGTTGTTGGGAGGGCCGTTGTAGAGAGGGAGCGCTGTATTTCAAAAATGAAAATCTTTATTTCTGCATTAAACCCTATGGTGTCAGTACTCATTAGAATCATCTCTTTGAGCATCAGCTATGTGTCTTTACCGCCATACAAAGTCAAACTTGAAACTTTGAACTTCATATCACCTGATTCTCTAACAACCCTTTTTTTCGAACAAATTTTAATGCCCCTAGGGTGTTCAAGGTTTTGAAATTCGACTGTAGGTATTTGCTCAAGGAGCCACCAACTTTTAATTGTTTGTCCAATATTATTCTGGAGCCCTGTATATAGAATCATAATGCTCAAATATCTTCCTTGTCCTACAGCAGAGTTCCACGGTCCTAGCAGGTGTGGTGCTCACTGTCGCTAAGAAGCTTGGTAAGGATCAGACTGAGTTAAACGAGATTGCTCAGTCACTGGGTGGAGACTATCGCTGGAACACAGACAGCTCATGCACACACTTCATATTCCAGGTGGGTAATGTTGGTTAGGCGTGATTGTTTTCTGTTTAACCCTTTACTCCATAGATACACATTTAATGCATTCCTCCACTGAAGAGAATAGTTCCATTTTATATAGTAATGAATGCACAAAATAAGAAATATTTTCTACATCCTAGCAAATGGTAGCTTAATTCAGGCTGAAAGTAAAGCAGAATGCACCTTAAGGCACATTCTGCTTTACTTTCATCCTGCTTTAAGTGATCACCTGTCTTCAAAAATAGAAACAGACTATAAAGTAAAAGATTAGCTGATACTTGCTAGTTTAAACTTTACATTAATTAAAGAAGATCAATAAAGATTCATTTTATCATAGGTTCAGAATTTTTAAATACTTAAATTCTTACATCTGTGCTAAAGTCTATTATAGATACTATTTTAGTAAAAATCACAACATGCGGCAACATTTTAAGTTTATCTGTTGCCCAGCTCTATATCTACATAACAAGTGTTTACTACATTGGACGAAACCTATTTAGTTTGATAGTTTGTTATTTGACAGGGACGACAGAATGATACTGCCAAGGATTTCAAACTGGCCAAGAGTCAGGGTCTGTTGATTGTCTCCCCTCACTGGCTACAAATGGTACGTAAGTTGTAACTATATCAGTGAATAAATGAAGAAGCAAGGATACCTCTTACTACAAGTTTACTAAATGCAGGATAAAAAATAATACAGAATGCTTCTACACAGTGTTGTGCCTAGGCCGTGGCATCACAAAAAATCACACATTTTTTTCAGGAATGTCCCTTAAAATTTAGCCTGGCATGGGCAGACAAGCACACCGAGAAAAAATCACATTTTCGGCAAATTCCACTAGTTTTTGCCCCGTTCCGGAGAATAGGAAGATCACAAAGGGAGATTAATCTAAGTACTGTTTTGGAAATAGACTGTTCACATATGATATACGTGAACAATGTTGGCATATACAATGGGCATATAAACCAGTCTGTTCCGCTTTGAGCTAATGGTGTCGAAACGGGATGAGCTTGACCGATTTTCTATCTGATTTAAAATAGATAACTAGCAGACGATGCTTTGTCTTAACAAAGTGTTGACGAAACTCCTTCAACATCGTCTGAACCAAGACAATCGCTACCACATATTTAAAAAAAGACAAAAATCAGCTTTCCTGTCGTGTAAACAACCTTACATGATTCTAAGAAACTAACTACAGAGACATCTAAAGACAGTTGTACTCTTATTTAAAGGTAGGCCTATCATGTTTGAAAGGTTTTTTAAGTGGGTCCCCCAAAACTGTCAAATGTCCCCCTGAAATTTTGGCATGGGGACACCAATGTCCACCAAAATTTTGGACCTAAGCACAACACGGCCTACATTAAATACTATGTATATGAGTATTCTAATGAGTGGTCGCCTACTTTTTGCAGTGCTGTATTTTGAAATCACCTCTTCTATTTTCCTATAAAGAACCATTTAAAATTGACTTTCACTTGATTTGTTCCTTAGGGAACCCTTTAATCTGGGTCTACACTGTTCGCAAATTGTGTAAATACTTGTTTCCTGGTAGATACAAGATTGACTATCAGATGCTGTAACACATGTGTTTATATCCTTGTTTTGCAGTGTAAAGAACAGAATGCCAGAGTTGATGAGTCTCTGTTTCCACACACTTTCAACCCTAATCTTCAGCTGGTGAGTCTGTCACAGTTTAATGAAAACATATGAGACTTTAACCCTTTACCCCATAACCTGTTTCTTGTTATGAAAGTAAAGCAGAATGTGCCCTAAGGCGCATTCTGCTTTACTTTCAGCCTGCTTTAAGTTACCACCTGCTAGAATTAAGAAAATATTCCTTCTGATACATATTCATGACTGTATAGATTGGAATTATTTTCTTCCATGGAGGATTGAATGGAATGCGCTCAAAGGTGCTTATATAAGGTAAAGGGTTAATAAAACATTTTATTACTGTGATGTTTTAAGATTGTGGATTCATATTTTTGTATTACCAAAAGATTGTAATGCTGGCCTAAGGCCACCTTTTTGTTAACCGCTTAATTGTGGTTAAAATCATGATTAACCAGTAACAAATTTCTCCCTTTTCAACACTAGTTACAATTGTCTTTTAACATTTCATTCACAGTCCCTGTCGACCAAGCGCACCCCATTGCATACTCCTCGTAGTACCCGTAGAAATATGCGTGACAGAGTTAACAGTCAACAGGCTGAACCAGCACAGACACCTGTTACCCTTAAGGCAACAGAAAGCAACAAGAATGATGGTGACACTCAAAGCTCCAAGGGAAGTAACTCTAAAGTAACCGTCAAGAATCTGAGGAGTCCAAATAGAACTACTTCTGATGAGGATAAAGAGGTAAGGTTCACAAGAAATAGTGAATCTAACACCACCGTGAGTGTCAGATAAGAATATCCCACCCGAGTTTTGAAGATATTTTTGGAACACGAGGCTTTGCGGAGTGTTCCAAAAATATCTTCAAACGAGGGTGGGATATTCATCTGACACTCAACTGTGTTGTTAGATTTATTTTCTCACCTCGTCAACCCTAAAAACGCGTTTAAATTGCTTTACAGTGGTGAGTTGTATTTTAATGCGCTAATGCATGCATGACGACATCATAACAACGGCAATAATAACCAATCATAAGATAGTTAGGCTTGTCTGTCCGGACAGATATAGTGAATCTTACACCACCGTGAGTGTCAGATAAGAATATCCCACCCAAGTTTTGAAGATATTTTTGGAACACGAGGCTTTGCGGAGTGTTCCAAAAATATCTTCAAACGAGGGTGGGATATTCATCTGACACTCAACTGTGGTGTTAGATTTATTTTCTCACCTCGTCAACCCTAAAAACGCGTTTAACTTGCTATACAGTGGCGAGTTGTATTTTAATGCGCTAATGCATGCATGACGACGTCATAACAACGGCAATAACAACCAATGATAAAATAGTTCGGCTTGTCTGTCCGGACAGATAAGGTTATCTCACACACCCTAGATTTCGGGATACCTCTGTCCAAGAGGTAAGAAAAGGTTATCTCACACCCCCTAGATTTCGGGATACCTCTGTCCGAGAGGTGAGAAAAGAACATCTTGTATGGGTGTGTCAGTCACTAGACGACGTCTTTGTAGGCTGTTAATCCATTACTCCATAAATACTCCTTTTTAGCCTTTTATTTATTCCACCACTGAATAAAATAGTTCCAATTTATACAGCCAAGAATATGTACCATAAGAAATATTTTCTATATTATAGCAGATGGTAGCTAAAAGCAGGCTTTAAGCTTTACTTTCAACCTGCTTTAAGTGGTCACCTGTCTTCAAAACTAGAAACAGGCTATAGGGTAAAGCGCTAACCCTTTCCTTCATAACCTTTTTTTTCAGTGCTAACCCTTTTCCAACTGAATATTTACACATTAAAACTCTTCTATTACGACCACTTAATTGTGTTAATTACTAAGTGCTCTGTTTAAAGCAAGGTGACAGTAAAACAGAAAGCTCCGGTAGGAGCTTTCTATTTTACTGTCACCTGTCTTTTACACAATTAGTAATAGAGGGGTTATGCTGTATTTAAAACCCTGCCCACTATATGAACATCTATCATCTAAACTTAATAAATTTAGATTTTTTTTTATTATTTCGTCAAAATCAACCCAAACTTTAATATTGGACTAGACTAAACTGGTAAACGAGATTGTTAATTTGAAGATTGAGGGGTTAAGGAGTAAAGGCTCTGCTACACATTATTTATAGCCTTCTGTATTCGGATGAATGTTTGTTACTGTTTGACAGTCAAAGACAGCAGCAAAAACTGATGGAGATGGTGAGGCTGGAGGTTCTTTGGAAATGAGGGAAGTGTTGTCACGGCAACTGGAAAACGTCATGGCTGAAGCAAAGTAATATAATCATGTTTCTATCATAATTATGTCCAGATGAGAGGGAGTAAATTGAACAAATTCAGCATTTTCTCACTTATTCAGAACCAAATACTGTGGTGTAACTACTCATTAGAATTGTCTCTTCGAGATGCTTCTAATGAGTAGTGACACCGTATGGTTTATTGGAGATAAATAAAGATTTTAGTTTTTGAAATACTCCTCTAATCCGGAGCCCTGTATTGATTTTCTGCTTTTTAAGATTCATGTAATCAAAGAATATTAATCATTGGTTTCACCTATAAAACCAGAATTTTATTCTTAATGAGATTCTTACAGTATACAAACCATATTTCATCCACTCAAAATAAAGCGTGTGTTGTATTTATAATGGATTGAAGCTGAAATAGCTCTTTCAGTAGCTTATTTGTTCTTGTCCATTGGAATTTAGTATTGTACCCTTCTATGCATAATAAAAGTATTGTCACTTACATGCTTGAATGTTTTTTTAAATTTTCAGAGGAAAGAGAAGGAGAAGAAGCAAAAGACTTAATTGTAAGTAGATTTATATTCATGTGAACAGTTCTATATCTTTTGCATGCTAATCTTTCTCTCACTTAATATTAATAAACAGAGAAGCCATGTTACCCTTGCACTGTCTATGCAGGCTTATTTTATTGGTATATTGGTAACGCTATGGCTATGAAAGTTTCGGAGCAGCTTTCTGGAATAATTCCATAAGGAACATCAAAACTTCAGTTAAAGTTTTCAAATTCTAATAATTAGATAAATGTTTATTTTTCATGAATATTCCTGAAGAAGACCAATTTAGGGTCGAAACTTCAACTCTAATAAAATACAGTTAACACCAGATTGCCTCGGTTGTGTGTGTACTACTGTACTAACCTCTCCATCCAGTTCATGAATATTTCTTTTAATGATCTATGATTTTCAGTAAAAATGTCTGAAAACCTCAAGTTATAGAAATAAGATGGGATACCTTCAGCAGACAATATTATACATCCTTCACATACAGTGAAGACACAGATCAGGGTCCATGCTCATACAGCGTTTGAGTTGAGTCTGAGTTTGTTCTCAAGCATTTGATTGGTCAGATTTGAGCTTAGGCTCAAATCTGACCAATCAAATGCTTAAGAACGCACTCAGACTCAACTCGAACACTTTATAAGCGCTGAGCCACAGTGCACTTGAAGGAGCCTTCTGATCAGGATGTTTTGGGTCAGGTCAATGTTAACTGGTCAGTGCTCAGAAAATGTCTTTTCTGAAATTAAGCATAGTAAGGTTTGATTTAAGATCCCTTCTCCCCTGAAATTTCATATATAAAACTCCACCTACTGTGAAAATCTCTCATCTGAAGTGATACATTGGCTAATAAAATAAGGAAAATTATCCCAAGAAATTTATTATACTGCAAAGGAAATTCCTTACTTTTCATTGGTCAACGAGTCCTAGATGTGATCCCAAGTACCCTGTGAGCTGACAGGGTACTTGGAAAAGCAGCTGTTTTCAGGTCCCTGAGTCTTGCTTTACAGAAAATTAGATGGCCGATTGCTCGACAGGATTGAGTGCATTCAATCGTGCATGCTCCGTTTTAAGTCCATTTTGGCCAAGAACCAATCGCTGTTTGGATTTTTCAATAGTCACATTATTTCTGGGAAAGTTTGACGCCGAGTATGCCCATTTTTCTTATGAATAACAACGTCAGAAACATGACGTCACTTGCGCTCAACGTTATCTGCTTTGGTGCTATTTTGTTAATAGTTTATTATAAGCGCTGTATTCAACAAATTCCGAAATATGTCTTTTGAACCGTGAAAACTTTGCAGTATAATAAATTTGTGATACCGTTTCTTCACAGTGTACACGAGGATTTCTTCCCGCCTTGTAAAATCATGTAACCATCGTCTAACGGCTCGGGCAACATGATTAACCTCAGCCGGGAAAAAATCCTCATGTACACTGTGAAGTAACTGTATAACTAATAAAGTACACTGTCAAGTCAGATCCTATAAGAAATAGTGCAGAATCCGATCAGACAGCTTCTTTAGGAACTGTCTAAGCTGGGTCTACACTGTTTTCAGAAAAGGTCAATATATGCTTATATGTTTGTGTTGGTGTATGTATCTACAGGCAGCGGACAGGTAGGAACACCAGAAGAAGCCTCCAACTCAGGATCAAAACACAGAATGCAAGGTGAGTTCCTTTCTCACTCTCACTTAATTCAGCACCAAACCCTATGGTGTTACTTCTCATTAGAATCGTCTCAAAGAGTTTAATAATCTCATAGGGTTTAATGCAGAAATAAAGATTGTAGTTTTTGAAATACTCCCCTAATCTGGAGTCCTGAGTTAGTCAGAGTGAATAAAGCCTGAATTAACTTTATGTATGTATAATGTACAGTTAAAGTTGTGTATATAAGCCCTTAAATAAAAAGCATAGTAACCTGTCAAGACAGCTAACAGCTTAATGCAGGACCAAAATAATGCAGAAAGTCCATAGAGGAGCTTTCTGCATTGCTTTTGTCCTGCATTAAAATGGCAGCTTTAGGTAAGTCGCCAATTAAGTTTCTGTTGCGTGGCTGCTACACAGCTTTTGTTGTATATTTACCATCTACATTTAGACTGAATTTAAAAATAATAAAGACATGTGTAAAAATGTGTTCTTTTATAACATTTCCTTAATTATTATGCACCAGAGATGGAAGATTGTTGGGAGGGATGAAGCCATGTTTGTTATTTTTGGTTTGTCTGTGAGTTTGTTGGTTGATTTGTTTGTTTACTTGACTGTGTTTTTGGAACTACATATGACAGAGATTTCATGTATATGTACTCCTTTCAAGCGAGGAGCTCAATCCAGCTTTGGTAATGTTATGGAATGGTCAAGGTTATTTAGAGGTCAAATTGATTGAAATTAACCTTTTACAATAATTTAGTGATAGAGACTTTATATTTGTTGGTTACAATCAAGGCCTTTCCAACTATACCAAATGACTTGCAACCTTGACTTTTGACCTACTTTTGAAATTTAATTGATGCTTTTATGCCTATTCAGTCAGAAATTAATCTGTTCTTAAGTAAAACTTCTATCTTAGCATACATCAGAAATAAATAGAGGATAATCAATTTCGTTGGATTGATATGAAAAATATATCACGAGAATGGGTTGTTATCTGGTTAAAAATCGAGTCCGCAGGACGAGTTTTTTAACCAGATAACAACCTATTTGAGTGATATATTTTTCATATCTATTCAAAGGAATTGATTGTTCTATTAATATATATATTTTAATGACGTTTTTACAGAAAAAACTTAAAATTAATTATTTTCCCGCGACGTCACAAATATTATTATGACATGACCTAAAAAAAGTGATATCGTCACTAGTGATGATATCAACAGTGAAGATATCAAATTTATCTAACTGAGAAATCTCTATAAATCTTTGATATGTATATAATAAATCAGTATAAACAAGCCTAAAAAGTAATATAAATATTTTTGACAAATTTTGTTAACAGCCCTTTGAACACATTCAACCTAGCGAGGAGTATACACGTCGTTTACAAACAGTGTACCTGTGAGGATTACACTTGTCTTATACAATCAGTGTAAACCCTGATCAGAGGGCTCCTTAAAGAGCTCTCTGATCAGGGTCTACACTGTTTGTCATTTTGAATATATTGTTAAAATCAACCCTAAATTGTCAAAAATGGACTTATTTAGAAATTGGAATTGTCCATTAAAAGTTTCAGAAATGAATGAGTTAAGCAGATAATATTATGGCAGGAGAAGGGTTAAAGTAAATGGTTACAATATTATCTAAGTCATGATTGCAAGAGATATGATGTTTTTGACATGTATACATGTATTTGTATCATCTTGTTTTCAGAACAATACAGAAATTCTTCTCCCTCTGTGACCACCAAGACTGATGGTAAGTCATTGTTAGGGTTCTTCTGAGGGGGTGGGGGAAGAAAGATAAGTAATTGATTTAGGTCAAAACAAAAAGGGTCTTGTATGGGTTAAGACTAAACCTCTAAGAAAAGTTCTTTGAGGGACCCAGCCAAATCCATCAACATTTAATGCTGTCACAGCTTTTGCAGCCTTCAACATATTTTACTAACACTGTACCCGTGAAGAGTACACCTGTCCTTTAAAAATAGGGTAGACCCAAAATTGTCTTTTTGCAATAAATTGTAACAAACCCCACCAAAATAATCAAAATTGGACTACACTTTATTGAAAACTTAGATTGTTTATTTGAAGTTTAGTAATGAATAAGTTAAGAAAGGTTTGCAGCTTTTGGAGTCTTTCTCTTAACTCTTTGAACCCTAGTCCCGCATATAGGCATGCTTTTCAAACAGTGTACATGTGAATAGTACACGTGTCCTATGCAAACAGTGAAGACCCAGATCAGAGGGCTCCGAAAGGAGCCCTCTGATCAGGGTCTTCACTGTTTGTCACAATGCCAAACATTGACAAAAACAACCCTTAAAAGTCAGAAATGGACTAGTCTAAAATGGAAACTGGCATTGTCCATTTAAAGTTTCAGGGAGGAAAGAGTTAAAATGGTTACATTCAAGTCTATTAACATTTGCATGCCCAAGATATTATTTTCATTACCTTATGTTTGTGTTCCAGATAAACCAGAGGAGAAGAACACAGCTGATTTAGCACCCTCTCAGTCAGTACATGTGGTATGGGACGATCCCATGGGCAGGTAGGTACAGTGGAGAAGACAATATTCTTTCCTCTTTTAACTCATTACCCCATAAATACACCTTTTGACGCCTCTAATTATTCCTCCTCTGAAGAAAATAGTTCAAATTTATACAGTCATGAACATGTATCATAAGAAATTTTTGCTATTTTATAGAAGGTGGTAACTTAAAGCAGGCTGAAAGTCACTGGACTTGATTACTTGAACATACATATCTTTATTTGGAAAGAATACCGGTAGTGTCTGTAGTAGCAGAAGAGTCCTGTCATAATTGCATAGTGAACAGAGCTCCAGATAAGGGGAGTATTTCAAAAACTAAAATCTTTTTTATCTGCATTAGCCTCTATTGTATCACTACTCATTGGAATGGTCTCATCAAGACGAATCTAATGAGTAGTAACACCATAGGATTTGGTGCTGAAATGAGTGAGAAATGTTGGATTTGTTCAGTTTACTTCCTCTTGTCTGGAGCCCTGAGTAGAGTCCAGGCTCCGAGGTTATATAGCTTTTGACTTGAGTCTAAACTCGTTCCCAAGCATTTGATTGGGAACACACTCAGACTCAACTAAAACGCTTTATAACCTCGAAGCCTGTCATGATGGCATAGTGAAGAAATAAACAAGAAGTATTTAGTCTTAATAGAAATAAAAACAATCACAGATAAAAAGCATAGTTAAACTTGTGTTAATTCTTCTTACACTGTAACATATATTTGCACTTAAATAACAGTGCAGACCCAGATCAGACAGCTCCTTCAAGAGCTGTGTGATCAGGGTATGCTTCTTTTGCTTTTAAGATCTGTCTGACATGAGTCTGATCTTTTTCCTGAGGAAGTTTCCCATATTTTATTAGCCAAAGTAATAATTAAGATGGTAGATGCTCATAGTGGATAGAGTGGGATACATGTTCAGTCCAAACTCGAAATTTCGAACTTTCTTAAATCGACCTTACCAGTATTTCATAAGTTTAATTAGGATAACTCTGTCTCGTTTAACCCTTTCCCCCATAGAAGCGACTTTTAGCGTATTTAATTTATTCATCCGCTGAAGAAAATAGTTCCAGTTTATACCATCATGAACAATTACCATTACAAATATTTTATATAGCCTAGCAGCTTTTAGCTTAAAGCAGGCTGAAAGTAAAGCAGAATGTGCCATAAGGCACATTCTGCTTTACTTTCAACCTACTTTAAGTGGTCACCTGTCTTCAAATCAAGAAACAGGCTATGGGGTAAAGGGTTAAGCAAATATACCCGTATTTCAATGTTAAAATGTGGCTAAGCCACGTTTTAAATTTGAAATATGGGTATGTTGGAACAAATGTGAGTTATAAGTATCAAGTTTTGACTGTATATGAATATTCAGTTGGAGAAGGGTAAAGAAAGATACATGGGTCTCTCTAAAGACAAGAAATGTTTAAAATACAGGACAATAGTAAAGCAGAAAGCTCCTGTCTGTCTTGCAGGAAGCTGTCATCTATGCAGTAAAACCTCTCTATAACGACCACTAAAGTGTTAAAATTTATTAAGTGTTTTCGACAGGTGACTGCTTAAAGCATGCTGACAGTTATACAGAAAGCTCCTTTAGGAGCTTTCTGTTCTACTGTCACCTTGCTTTCAGCTGTCACCTGTCATTTATACAATCAATTAGCCCTACTTTAAGTGGCCGTTATATAGAGGTTTTACTATATATTGTTCTGAGTGATTGCTCTACATAAGTTTGTCTTTAAATAAAAACATTGATACATAAATGTTGTATCCAAACTATCCATATCACTTTTTTTCCAGTCAAACTGCACTAAATTTCAGTTTGAAAATATCAATTAGATAACCATTATATTACCATGCTTTAGGAATAGTTTGCGTCATGATATTTTGGTTTGTTTAATTTTGGCCATTCTGGGATCCATGGGGCCAATATGAAACACCTATATACTGCCTATATGAATCAAAATCATAACTGAAATAACTATAGTTGATAAAATGGTGTAGAGAGTAAAACAGCTGCTTTAACAGAAATACAAAAATATGCTATGTCCGATCATGTCTAAAATATGGGATGGCAAGAAAAGTATACAGTATATCAGCTAAGCATAAACAATTTGTATGTTTCTGAGTTGGCCTGTCAGAAAAAAAAACTCACCTAAGGATGAATTTTAAGGCTTTTACATCTGTTTAAAATAATCAAGTGCAAAAACTGAAAATTAATACAACCCCAAATTAGTACATTAGTTAGATGCGTAAGTCAAATAATAAGGTCAGCTAGACTGATTTACAGTATATCGCATTGATTGTCTTGACTTTTATGCACTAAAAATAAGAATACTAACACTAAGGTAAATACTTGAACGCTTGCCGTTTCATTTTGCCTTGGCAAAGGTTTGTTTTTCAAGGAAATATATTTTTTACCCACAACATTTGTCTCTTCCTGAAGATAAGTTTAGCCAAGCATCGCAAAAGATTTCATTTTATTTATGCTTTTTCGGTGGATTACCACGAATTAGCAGTGGATTATCACTTGGTAATCCACTGCAGTGGATTATCACCAATCGCTTTTATTATGAATTTTCCCCGTAGGGCTCCCCAAGAATCGTAGTCAATCATGTCTTATCGTTAAATTCCGGCAGTCCGATTTGTCGCGAACTACTCACCGGAAGAGCACGAATCCAAACTCGGGAGCAACGAAGTAATTCGGATGACGTCAAATCAATAAATAAATGACGTCATCGTACGGGAAACTGTTTCGAAAATGTGTTCGATATAAAGTTGGGGCTCAACACGGGGTAAATCATTTACTTTCCCTTTCTCAATTGTCGAACAATTTCGTTTAAAAAGTGGCTTAAAAGCATAAATAAATAGAATAATTGTATTTTTTCAGTATAAGATCGAATTTAATCCATTTCGTGAACATCAGACTGTTATATTTTCACTCGTGGCGAAGCCACTCGTGAAAATATAACGTCTGATGTTCACTCAATGGATTAAATTTCTATTTTATACTGAAAAAAACAATTACCCTCTATGTAACACACAAAGATTTAACGCTTGTGTAAATTATAGCTTGGGATATCTGCTCACACAAACCATAAATTATTTTTGCGTATCAATCATGGTTTACTGAGCACAAATTACAAGTGTATCTATGGACAACTTATCTGAGGTGTAAATCTATAGGAAGGGGTATGTTTGGGTCGAGTTATATGTCGCTGGGGATAATTGGCATTTGTTGACATTGGTTGGTCACTAGAAAATCTTGGGGTGTTGAATTTTGGCCTTTCTTGATGGGTGGCAGAATAGGCCAATTATTAACCACGGCCACTGAATATTCCCAAAGTATGGTAATAGGTGATAGTTTCAAGTTTGGTAGTGAAATAGTTACCATTGTCTTTCTATGTTAGAATGGAACAAGAGAAACTTGCCCACAAGTTACAGAGGGTGGAGAGTCCTACCCAGGGAGACATGTACGAGGAACCAGAGGATGCCCAGTATTCAGAAACAGATGAGGAAGCTGAACCACCGGTACCTGTTTTCACTGACAAAGCACCTGTAAGGATTTATAATGCATTATTATTTTTTTCATTTTCTATGATGTTATTGCTATTCAGGCACATACAGTAAAAACTTAATTTTAGTAACCACTCATTAAAGATGCATGGAGATATCTTTGTTAACCCATTACCCCATAATGCCTTTTGAGCATGACTTTTTCGAAAAGTCAAGCTGTTGTCGTCACCCTGTCCTCTGTGTCAGCGTCTTCGTCTGTTAAGGTTTTAGAATAAGGTTTTTGTAAGACATCATTTCTCAATAACAATCAAAGGTTTCCATTTTAAACTTGGAATACATGTTCAGTATCAAAAGGGCAATTCATTACAAGGCAGGTAACCCTGGAATATGTCATTCCAGAGTTATAGCCCTTGTTTTATTAAATTAAAAATTGTAAATTGAAATATCTTATTAACTATGAAAGATATTAACTTGAAACTTTAAATACTTGTTTAGTATTGAAAGTGCAACTCATTAAAAGAAGGCAGGTAACCCTGACATTTGTCCTTCCAGAGTTATTGCCCTAGTTTTATTTAATTAAAAATTGTAAATGAACATATCTTAACAACTATGAAAGATATTAACATTAAGATATTATGGGCATTAAACACCCATACATATTCTTTAAGTTTGGAAAATGTAGCGTAAGTATATGAAATTCGAGCGTCCAGCACCCGTTTGCAGTGCTCTTGTTATGCCTTTAATTTATAATTATTCCTCCACTGAAGAAAATAGTTTCAATTTATACAGTCATAAATATATATGATAAAAGATATTTTCTATATTTTAGCAGATGTTAGCTTAAAGCAGGCTGAAACTAGAAACAGGGTAATGGGTTAAACAAACTGTAGACCCTGATCAGAGGGCTTCTAATGAGTATAATACTGCAAGTAAAATATACATGTACAGTAAAACCCCTCTAAACCGGACATGTGTGGGGACAACAAAACTGTCCGGTTTAAAGGGGTTTTAACTTGTTTCTAGTATGGAAGATAGCTGACCACTTAAAGCAGGTTGAAAGTAAAGCAGAATGCGCCTTAAGGCGCATTCTGCTTTACTTTCAACCTGCTTTAAGCTATCATCTGCTAGAATGTACAAACTATTTTCTTCAGTGTAAGAAAAAATCCAAAGACGTAATAAGGCGTGTTGATGGTGTAATGGGTAAAAATAAAAAGGATTCGAAACGGGACCAAAGGTTTAGTCTGGTTTAGAGAGGAATCCGGTATTTAGAGGTTCCGGTTTAGAGGGGTTTCACTGTATTTGTTTTAGCATAGAATGGGCTGACACAGACAATTTTTTATTAGCAATTTGTAAAACATTTCTGCTTGATGAACTAAAAATGCCAAAATAGTTTCTTGACACATGGTAAATATATCTGGAACTGTAAGTTTCCTTTACTAGTTTTGTCTCTCATAAAAGTTTTTCATACGAATAAACATGTTTTATACTCACAGGAAGAAGATAAAACCACTCCTAAAGCTGTTAAGCCAAAATTAGGGAAGACACCCACGCCAGAGGGACCTTCTATAGGTATGAATGTACATGTCTTATATTCAAGACTCCAACTAAAAAGGAGTGAACTAAATAAGTTGAACCTCGTTAACTCCAGTATTTTTTCTGTTGAAATCCTTAATCTCAAGTATGCTAAAGTCAAACATTCAAAGTTAAAACATAGTTTAAGTAAGCCATGTTTTAACTCAATCACCCCTGAAACTTTTAATGAGAGAAACTCAATAAGTTTATTCTTTCGTTTCAAACCTTTCTCTAAGTATTGTTAATTTAGGCTAGCATGTATAAATAGAGGATATTGTATGAGTGCTCATTATTTATCATTTTTAATAAACGAGTTGACTAAAATGATATGACGCGAGCCTTGGCGAGCGTCATATTCATTTTAGTCAACGAGTTTATTAAAAATGATAAATAATGAGCACGAATGTGATATTCTATTTATCACATAACAAGTTTTAGTACCTATTAAATTGATTTGAAGCCGTAGTTTGTAGACCCTCCGCTATGTAGATTTTCCGCCAAACGTTACGTTGTTTACGTTAACGTCATAGCAGATGACGTCATTTGGCACCCCGCTACATGCAGCGCTTATGGACGAACAAGTTAGACCGGAGCCCAAAAAACGATATTCCACTAGTGGATTACGATATTTATACAATCGCTTTATGCAACTCCCAGACCGCAAATTATGTGATAAATGTAATCATATGTACTTCTGGATATAAATATGTTTAAACTAAACTTTTAATGGACAATTCCAATTTCAAAATAAATCTTAGTCCATTTTAGACTATTTAGGGTTGATTTTAGCAATATATTTCAAAATGACAAACAGTTTAGACCCTGATCAGGGTCTACACTGTTTGCATGAGTGGACAGGTGTAAAAACCACAGGTGCACTGTTTGTAAATGACAAGTATACTCAATTGATCAAGAAAGCTTAATAATTATTGTTCTCTTTACTTACAGCATTCCCGACAGCCAATAAGGTTCAAGAAGTTACGCCACCAAAGCCTATTGTATTAGACGACGAGTGTGAGGAGAAACAAAATGATAGGCCTGTATTTATGTTCACAGGCATGGGTCAGGCTGTAAGTATACACAGTTTGATTTGTTGCTTTCCTTGTAAGCAAGACTTAATCTTCTCACATTGAAGATTTAAGAAATAATTACTTCATACTAGTGTATTATTGTGCAATAGAACACAAGTAGTTGGTGTGATGCTGGTAATTAAATCACTCAGCTTATGGCCTCCTGATTTAATAACTACGCATCTCAACTTAGTTTAACCGACAGCTAAAAGGAAAGCGTTTTGCAGTAACTGTTATTGGGTTGTATTCATTGATTGATAAAACAGTACCAAAATATAATAAAGAAAAACACCATCAAATGTTGTGAAACGACTTGCCTGATAACAAATATATCTTTATAGTTAAGATCTGAATATTGTTTTACTGATTGACTAAAATAATTATTTTACGCTCAGTTTCGTTTTAGGAATTATGTCAATATGATAACATGATGTAATTATGATTTCAGGTCTGAAATTAGAAAACCCAACAGATTTATTCATGCTGCAAGCTGTTTTACCGGTTTTATTCTGAGCTCTGTTGTTACTACATAGCCTTTTTGTGGCATTGCTCAGGAAATGTTTAATATAGACCAGTACTGTTAGATACTTGAAAATGTTTCGTTTTCTCGTGATGTTCAGAGTTTGTTAAACCAAGCTGTTTATACAATTAGTATTCTTGTCAGTATATTCTCTTCAAAACTATTCTAATGAGTAGTGACAACATATATGTTTGTGGTATCATATCAGAGCTCCAGATAAGGGGAGTATTTCAAAAACTAAAACCTTTATTTTGCTATTAAACCCTATGGTGTTACTACTCATTAGAATCGTTTCACCATTGGATTTGGTGCTGATGTTGGATTTGTTCACTTTACTCTCTCTTATCTGGACATCGGTCATTTTCTGTGTGTTGTGTATATTCAGGAGAAGGATGAGTATGGGGTGTTGGTGGAGCAGCTGGGTGGATCTGTGCTGGACACTCAGGAGTTTGACTCCCGCTCTACACATCTAGTCACCAGTAAGTACTGGAGAATCTTATCCTCAACATCTCATTATCCATAACATTGCCTATCAAATATAGTCTCAAACTGTTTAAACCTTTACTCCATTGTCAGAGTGCTTCTTGTTTTGAAGACAGGTAACCACTTAAAGCAGGTTGAAAGTAAAACAGAATGTGCCTTCAGGCACATTCTGCTTTACTTTCAGCCTGCTTTAAGCTACCATCTGCTATACTAAAAATTTAGAAAACTGTTCTTATGATACATATTTGTGACTGTATAAAATGGTACTACCCGGTATTTTTGTCAGGAAGAATGAATTAAAATACATTAAAATGTGTATCTATGGCAGAATGGTTTAAGATCACAGGCAGACTCAGAAGCCTGGTCGTTTATTTTGTAGTGCTACGTAAATTTAATTTGTTTATGATATTTGTAGGACATTTGCTTCCCGAACAGTGAAGTATTTCCAAAGCTTAAATCATTATATCTGCACAAATCAGTTTTGTGCAAAGAGCTTTGTGCGTGCCTTTTAATCTGGATTAACCTTATCCTCCCAGGGTTGCCATTTCTCCGGATTGTATATTTTTGTTTCACTTTTATCTTATTTTAGTTTAATGGAGTGAAAAAAAGAAAGCATTGACAATTATTGGAGCACTGATCTCGAGTGAGTTGTAGCTGAAGACATGTTTTGATTGTATTTATGTTTGTAGGTACTATAAACAGAAATGAGAAGTTTCTTGCTAGTATAGCTGCAGGCATCTGGGTCCTCCACAAGTCTTACTTTGATGCATGCAGGAAAGAGAAATGTTTTGTGAAGGTAAATTCTTCTAATTATGCTACATTATTTATCAAACAGTCAAACTCGTGTTAACCCTTCTCCTGCTTACAGCGTATATTAACACTTTTTAAGGCTCAATGTGAGCTTTTAGAATCACCTTTTTTTCTGGCGTCCTGCCACAATTGCTTTAAATGACTCCTCCTCCTAAACTGTGGACCAGATTTCAAAATAATTTGATGTTCATCATATTGCCCTCTTCAAAAAGTAGTATAGTCGTTCCGATTTGTTGAACAAGATGGTCGGCAGAGCTAAAAATAGAAAAAAACTTTAAATGATATTTCCTTCTAAAGCAATGGTCCAAATTTCACAGAAATGTTTGTCTTACAATACTCTTTGTAAGTTAATGTGCCTTTTTTTGCCCCTCTGAACAACATCGCTGCCAGAGCTAAAATTAGAGCCAATTGGCCATTTCCTCCTAAACCAATGGTCCAAGAAATATTTGTCTTATGGTACTCTTCGAAAGTTAATGTGCCCATTCTGCTCCGCCGAACACAATGGTCGCCAGCAGCAAAAATAGAAAAAAAAGACTTTTCCTCCCAAGTCAATTATTTAAATTCAAAATGATTTCATAGAAATTATTGTTTTATGATTCTCTTTAAGAAATGAACTGATTTTTTTCGGCGTTCAAGCGAAATGAACGACAGAAAATTATCGGCAAATTCCATGAAACGCCGAAAAAAATCAGTTCATTTCTTATATTTACAATATATTTGCTGTAATTTCTAACATTAAATAAACATTTTGTCAGTATGCATGTATGTTTAATCCATATAAGAGGTCGATAACACGAATAGTGTGTACCCTATAAGGAACAGCCATGACCGATTTACTGAATCTGTGTACATTCGAAAGCAGAAAAAATAAGTTCCATTGTCAACAACTTGACAGTTTGGCGTGAAAAATGCTGATTTATGACGTCATTAGAAGTGACGTAATTTTAAAGTAGGATAAATATATCGGGGTTTTATTGTCATAAAGAAACGCAGATATAGGCCTCTGTTTATAAGGTAGATTCTTATGTCAATTTTCTTGCAATTTATCTCATTTATAAAGAAGAATATTAGTCGGGAATCATGGTTACCACTAGTAGGAAGGCATAGATCGGTTAAGATCAAATTTTGAAAAAATCCGCCAAATGTTTGCTGCCCCAAGTTCCAAAGATTAATTCGCGAATGAAAACTGCATATGCCCCGCCTCCCCTTCGAAACTTTTCCACAAGTCCCACCCTCTCGAAAATTGGTGTTTATTTGAAATGAACACACTTTTTGTCAATGGAATTGAATGGGGCGATTGTAAATATTCAAAATTGAATATTCCCATTACATCCTCTCAGTTTAACAAAATGACCAAGAGAGGTAAAATTTAAGAAAATAAAGAAGCTTATATTTTTAGCTCACCTGAGCCAAAGGCTCAAGGTGAGCTATTGGGACGGCCCTGTGTCCGTCGTCGTCCGTCGTGCGTCGTCGTTAACAATTGCTTCAAGTGACATCTCCTCCTATACCGCTTGACAGAATTCAACCAAACTTTACAGAAATGTTCCTTGGGTCAAGCTCTTTCAAATTTGTTCAAAGAATTAAAAACAATGCAGAACTCTGGTTGCCATGGCAACCAAAGTGAAAAAATAAGGAAATCTTAAAAAAATTTCTTGTCAAAAACTGGAAGGGCCAGAGCTTACATATTTGGCACATAGCATCATCTACAGGTCCTCTATCAAGTTTGTTCAAATTATACCCCTGGGGTCAAAATTGGCCCCGCCCTGGGGGTCACAGATTTACATAGAATTATATAGTGAAATTTTCAAACGTCTTCTTCTCTGAAACTAATGTGACCAGAGCATTGATATTTGGTATGGTGACACTTCTAGATGTCCTATACGAAAATTGTTCAAATGGTTCTGGTCAGTTGCATAACTAGGTCACAGGAGCTAAAAATAGATTTTTTTCATTGAAAACTTAAAAAATCTTCTTTTCTGAAACTACAAGGGCCAGAGCTTAGATATTTGGCACATAGCATCGCCTACAGGTCCTCTATCTAGTTTGTTCAAATTATGCCCCTGGGGTCGAAATTGGCCCCGCCCAGGTGGTCACAGTTTTACATAGAGTTATATAGTGAAATTTTCAAACGTCTTCTTCTCTGAAACTAATATGGCCAGAGCTTTGATATTTGGTATGGTGACACTTCTAGATGTCCTATACCAAAATTGTTCAAATGGTTCTGGTCGGTTTCATAACTAGGTCACATGAGCTAAAAATAGATTTTTTTCAATGAAAACTTAAAAAATCTTCTTTTCTGAAACTACAAGGGCCAGAGCTTAGATATTTGGCACATAGCATCGCCTACAGGTCCTCTATCAAGTTTGTTCAAATTATGCACCTGGGGTCAAAATTGGCCCCGCCCCTGGGGTCACAGTTTTACATAGAGTTATATAGAGATAATTTCAAACGTCTTCTTCTCTGACACTAATATGGCCAGAGCTTTTATATTCGGTATGGTGACACTTTTAAATATACTTTACATAATTTGTTCAAATTGTTCGGGTCTTACAGGGCTTTTTGTAACGTTTTTTTTCCATCATTTGCAAACAAATTTGTCATCTAAACTAATTTGGTTGTCTAAAATCTTCTGTTTGCTACTCTTTCTGATGTGGACGAAAGTGATGGATTTGAAATAGAAGTTATTATGACTGTTGTAGGAGGATATATATGAATGGGGCAGTGAGTACACCATGGACCTGGTAAAGAATCTCGACACTAATGTCAGACAACTGGCCGCTGTGGCCCGGGGCTGGAGGATCAAACTCAGCAAGGCCAAGAAGGTAAGCACAAGGACAAACACTTTACCTCTACTCCTTCATCAATAGTCACTAGTACAAATCATTGATATCCAACTATGTTTAACCCATTATCCCATAGCCTGTTTCTAGTATTGAAGATAGGTGACCACCAAAAGCAGGTTGAAAGAAAAGCAGAATGCGCCTTAAGGTGCATTCTGCTTTACTTCATCCTGCTTTAAGCTACAATTTGCTAAGATACAGACATTTTTTTTAGTACATATTCATTTAAGGAATAATTCGAATATTTATTGTATTCATGGAGGTATGGAAAAAAAACCTGGTCACACTGTATGAAACCGCAAAGCGGTTTCATACAAAAGTGTGACCAGGTTTTTTAGCTCACCTGAGCCGAAGGCTCAAGGTGAGCTGTTGTGATCGCCCGCCGTCCGTCGTCCGTCTGTCTGTCTGTCCATCTGTCCGTCCGTTCAAATTTACTTCAAGCGACATCTCCTCTGAAACCGCGAGTTTGAGGGAAAAACTAACATGCTCACGGTGTTCCTTGGATGCTTATCTACAGAAATTGTTAAAATAAAACTCAAATGTGGACTACTAATTGAAATTTATTAAAAAAAGTGAAAAACTTTAAACAAGTTTTTTGTAAAAAACCACTGTTCACACACCTTAGATATTGCAGGAATAGTATCTTCTACTAAATCACTTTCAAAATTGTAAAAAATCAAAACCCTAGGGTCAAATTTGACTCAACCCTTGTCATATCAGTGCAATTTGATGCAGGTCTGACAGTAAAAACTCTCGAATGATCCGTTTTTACACAGACCCATTGTATCTTCCAGGCTAAGAAGCTACCCTTATACTAAATGCAACATTTTTGCAAACAGTTTGGATCCAGGTCAGATGCCACATAATGCTGCATATAATCTGGATCTAAACTATTTGCCACTCATTTACATATTTTCTTATATTTAGAAAATATAAGTTATTATTTTTTACATAGTTTACATACAAACATTTGGAGCAGACAACAGTTCAGCATGATAATAGCAATTTCTCTGAGAGACCGTCTGTTATTGCATAATTGACCCATAGCTAGCTCTGAACTCAGGTCACTGAGATACATAACAGAAATTATGATGTCTGCTATTTTATGCTCAAGTACAACTTAGTTCGAGTCATAATTGCTTTTGGTCTGTCTGTTTGTTTGTATTTTGTTTGTTTGTTTATCTTTCTGTCTATCAGTCCACGATTAATTCTTGGCCATAAACAGTATGGATCCAGGTCAGATGCCACATAATGCTGCATCTAATCTGGATCCAAACTATTTGCCACTCATTTACATATAGTTTCTTATATTTAGAAAATGTAAATAATGATATTTATTAACCTATTAACCCATACATATTCCTTTTTATCACATAATTTGCGGTCTGGGAGTTGCATAAAGCGATTGTATAAATATCGTAATCCACTAGTGGAATATCGTTTTTTGGGCTCCGGTCTAACTTGCTCGTCCATAAGCGCTGCATGTAGCGGGGTGCCAAATGATGTCATTTACTATGACGTTAACGTAAACAACGTAACGTTTGGCGGAAAATCTATATAGCGGAGGGTCTACAAACTACAGCTTCAAATCAATTTAATAGGTGCTTGAACTTGTAATGTGATAAATAGAATATCACATTCGTGTTCATTATTTATCATTTTTAATAAACTCGTTGACTAAAATGAATATGACTCTTGCCAAGGCTCGCGTCATATTATTTTAGTCAACTCGTTTATTAAAAATGATAAATAATGAACACTCATACAATATCCTCTATTTATGTCTTTAATTTATTCTTCCACAGAAGAAAATTATTTCACTTTATACAGTCATTGTTGTCTTTAACAATTGCACAGTTTTACATAGAGTTATATAGTGAAATTTTCAAACGTCTTCTAATATGGCCAGAGCTTTGATATCTGGCATGGTGACACTTTTAGATGTCCTATACCAATAAGGTTCAAATGGTTCTGGTCGATTGCATATCATCTACAGGTCCTCTATCAAGTTTGTACAAATTATGCCCCTGGGGTCAAAATTAGCCCCACCCCGGGGGTCACAGTTTTCAAACGTCTTCTTTTCTGAAGCTAATATAGCCAGAGCTTTGATATTCGGCATGGTGTTACTTCTAGATGTCCTTTATCTATTTTGTTCAAATGGTTCCAGTCTGTTGCATATGTAGGTCACAGGAGCTAAAAATAGATTTTTTCAATGGAAACTTACAAAAAAAAGTCTTCTTGTCTAGAACCCTAGTACCATGATCTTAGATATTTGGAACATAGCATCATCTACAGGTCCTCTATCAAGATTGTTCAAATTATGCCCCTCGGGTAAAAAATGACCCCGTCCTGGACATAAATCATTATCTCCATTTTGATGTACAGCTATTCTCAGGTGAGCGACATATGCCCCATGGGGCTCTTGTTTTTCATACCTCCATGAATACAATAAATATTCCGAATTATTCCTTATAATTTAATATCACTTCTGAATTTAAGAAAGTAGTTGAATAGAGAATCTAAGGCGAATGTTCTTTTTTTCACGCTTTTAAAACGTAGGCTGTAGTCACTCCGCCATATATATTTTCCGCCAAAACGCGTCGTTGTTATGTAGTAACGTCGACGTCAATGACGTCATTTGGCATCCTGCATCATGCAGCGCTTGTGAAGAGCAGTTGGACTAAGGGAAAGTAGTCCTGACAAGGCGTGGCCTGAATTTTATTATTTTCATGGAGTTATGAAACAAAAATTATAGCCAATCACAGCTAACCAAATAATGAAAACAAACAATATTAAATTATTACTGTATGAAGTGAAACTATTTTCTTCAGTGGAGAAATAAGTTAAAGGCATAAAAATGTGTATTTATGGGGTAATGGGTTAAGGCAGGTGACTGCTCTGAAGCTTCCAGCAAGATGAAAATAAAGCGAAAACACCTAATTTTGCTTTAGTTTAATCTTCTTTAAGCTACAACCTGTATTTGATTTTTGCCCCTTATTTATTACTCCACTGAAGAAAATAGTTTATAGTCATAAAAATGCACAATTAGAGTTTTTTTTATATCCCAGCAGATAGTTTAAAGCAGACCGAAAGTATGGCAGAGTTGATGGTCTTTTATTCATTTGCCAAAACAGTCCTATGTTATTGCGATTTAGCACTCTTACTTAATGATGTGATGTGTTCTTCCTTTAAAGCAATATGGAGAGAAAGTTGGAGCATTTTGTGAGTGGACGGTTCTACTATGTTGTGGACAAGCTCGGGAGAGTGGCATCAAACGCCTTCTAGAAGCTGGTGGGGCCAGTGTTGTCATAATCAGGTAGGTTAACCCTTACCCTGTATTTATAGAGCTCCAGATAAGAAGAGTATGTCAAAAACTAAAATCTTTATTTGTGCATTAAACCCTATGGTATTACTATTATTGATTTTAATGAGTAGTAACACCATAGGATTTGGTGTTGAAATGAATGAGAAAATGTTGGATTATTATTTTCAGTTTGTTCCCTCTTTTCTGAAGCTCTGATCTAGATTTGAAGATGGATGTTCTCTTCAGCAGATTAAAAATAAAGCAGAATGCATCTTAAGGCCTTTACTTCTAATCTGCTTTAAGCTACCATCTACTAGAATTAGGACTGCAACGGTTCACCGAATTTCGGTTATTTTCGGTTAGTTTGTCTCGGTTCGAGTTTCGGGTCGGCACCGCAAATTATCGGTTCGGTGCGTCGATGTATGGTCATTTACACTAGACCGCTAATTTACCAATCAGCGTGCAGTCTGCGTGTATATTTTTGATGGTCAGACGTTCCAAAATGTAAGGTTAAATCACAGTTCTAACCTTTTCTTCTTGCAGTAATTTAAATCTAAGCTCGCTTCTCGTCCGTCTCATTCTTTTCATATCGGCTATTTATAATTCCGGGAAACCCAGCACTTAACGCATGCGCACGATTGATAGCCCGGCTTCAAAGGTACCAAAGTCGAATCAGCATCAGAAAAAGGGTAACCAGTCTATTACTTAGCGACCGCAAATTGCGAATGGCGATGTAAATAATTAAACTGAAATATTAATGAATTTTCAGTAAAATAATAATATAATTGGAGCTAGGTAGTTCTTCTAGCGCTTATAAATAGAAGGCTGATGAGGCATTTAAGGAAGACTCGCCAGAATGACAAACAAAATAGGCTGAAAGCTTAGTTACGAAACATCAATGAAAAACAGGTCGGGACGAACCACGCCTTAAATTCGCTACAATCTGTCCTAAAATGGTAGAAAGAAATGCACATCTTTCTCGTTCATATGATAAAATTATAGATGACAGTGATAGCGTTTTCGAAAAAGTGTGTAGATCTATTGTCTGCGTAGACATGTGCCAGTAAATGAGAATTTTTTTCTGGTTGATTTTATCAAGTTCTTATCCTAATACCCGAACCGAAATACCCGAAAACCGAAGGGGTCTACTCGAACCCGAACCGAACCGTGAAGTACCTGAACCGTTGCAGCCCTAACTAGAATGTAGGAAGTTTTTTGTGATGCACATTCACTACTGTATGAAATAAAACTATATAAAGAATCACACTATTTTCATCAGTGCAGGAATTAATTAAATGCGTAAAAATGTATCTATGTATATATTGAACTCCACCCACTATGAACATGTATCATCTGAATTGTTCTAGTTGTTAATAATATGTGGAATTTTTCCCCAGGTATGAGGGCAGACTCGAGTACAGTAAAGTCTCTCTATAACGACCACTATAGTGTGTTAACAATTAGGTGTTTAGGACTGGTGGCTGTTTAAAGCAAGGTGGAAGTAAAACAGAAAGCTCCTACAGGAGCTTTCTGTTTTACTTTCACCTTGCTTTAAACTTTCACCTGTTTTTCATACTATCAATTTGCTTTCTATTTAGTGATCGTATAAGAGAGGTATTACTGTACTTGTCATGTCTGCTATAAATTATCACAATAACTACTGTACCTGCCAACACCTTGTTTTCTTTCAGACCACCTTTCAACATAACCACTGATGTGACTCACGCCTTTATTGACCCACAGAAGATTGACCTCTCTATGGTATATTAGATTCATAAATTCTTTCTCTTCCATATTATTGTCTGCTTAACCCATTCACTGTCATTATAGGCAACTAAAGTCAACTTTGCAAACAATTTATCCAGATCAGATGCTGTGTTACATGGCGCTGTATCAGGATCCAAACTGTTTCTTAATCATATCAATATTATTTTAGGTTAAAAAAAATGTCACAGATTTGCAGACAACAAAATTTAGCTGATGACTTTATCTGTCTATCTACTGCTACAGTTCGCACTCTACAGCCTTATAATTTTATATGATGTTTTCACATACTGGTAAACAGAATTTTGATTTGTCAGTTTTTGTCAGAAATATGGATGGGGAACTATATGTCTTACACACAGCTGCAGATCTCTCTAATTCAAAATTATATTCTTAGAGATTTGATTGATGGAGCATTGTTTCAATTGTCAAACAGTTTGGAACCTATTGAACGCAAAGTTACTCAGCATCTGATTTTGGCCCCAAGGTTATAAAGCTTTTGAGCTGAGTCTGAGATCATTGTCAAGCTTTTCATTTGAGCTTTTGCTTTTTGGTATGCAAGTGTATATGGACAAGACCTTTCAATGCACACAATTTTTTTTATCCCCGTGACCTTGAACTTTGGACCTACGTTTATGTTTCAAAATATATGTTTAGGTTTTGAAAATTGCTAATAAATCCCTTATGTTTCTTTCATATTTGGTATGCATGTGTATATGGTCCATAATGTACAAGAATTTTCCATGCACACAAAAAGTTTGATCCCTCTGACCTTGACTTTGAACTTATGACCTGCGTTTAGGTTTCAAAATCTGTGTTTAGGCTTCGAAAAATGCCTTTTACTCCTATGTTCCTTGTCAGAGGTATTTCTTTCATATTTGGTATGTTTGTGTCTTAACCCTGTGACCTTGATCTCCGACTGCTTCAAAATTTTGAAATGTGCCGCCGGCGAGCTTTGTTGTCTCTCTTACATCTCTTGTTATTCTCTCCACAATTCAGTCTGACATAGAGGAACTGCTCAGGAGTGGCTGTCATTGTCTGAAGCATGACTACATACTGGTCTACTTGACTGATCCCAGAACATCAACAGACAACTACTCTCCTCCTGAGATCACAAAGGCCAAAGCTATGTAAGTCTTCTAATGTTGTTCTCACCATCAATCAGAGCTCTAGATAAAGTGACTATTTCAAATACAATAAAACCCCATTCAATGGTTAACCATTTAACTCATAGCCTGTTTCTAGTTTTGAAGACAGGTGATCATTCAAAGCAGATGATGAGGCATCCTCCTAATTAATGACTCCCTCGGAACAACACACACAATCTGTGTCTCCCATTGGGTGTCGTTGTAGAGAGGGCGTGCTGTATAAAGGGGTACACTTTCCTTAACCCATTACCCCATAGCCTGTTTCTAGTTTTGAAGATTGGTGACCACTTAAAGCAAGTTGAAAGTAAAGCTGAATGCACATTGTGCTTAACTTCCAGCCTGCTTTAAGGTACCATCTACTAGAATATAGAAAATATTTCATATTTATTCATGACTGTATAAATTGGAACTATTTTCTTCAGGGTGTGAATAAATTAAATGGGTAATATGAGCATCTATGGAGTAAAGGGTTAATGTGAAAGAAGTTACAGTAGAACTTCGATGTGTCGATGTTGAAGGGACCATCATAAAAAACTCGACACATCGAAGTCTTGACTCATGTTTACCTACTTTTCCCTCGGATTTTTTTTCAAATATACTCGATCTCCATAAAGCTGACATGTCCGTATGTTACCTGCTGATATTGATTCCAATTAAAAACATTCGAACGTAATTATGTCTGCCTCGTATCGCATCTGGATGCGTATTTACTCATTTTACCAAAAACGAATCTTAAAGATGTACGTTAGGCGAAAATACGTTTCCCGTAACTCGATTTTCAGGAAAAAAAACAATGGTATGGACGGATGTCGCTTTTTATCTGCACACCGGTTCTTGTACCCATTCCAGCATATACATTCTCTCGAAGCGCTGGAACCAGATTCAGGGGAAAGCCTTTTCTTAAAATAGTAGCAATATCTCCTTAGAGGGATAAAGGTAATTGCATAACTATTGATGCTACACATTTCTGGATGGGTTCCGCGTGAGTTGTTCTTTGTCTATTACACACACATTCTCTTCCGGCATAAAAACATCGACCGAACTACGCATATGCTTTCACGTTCGGTTTATATTGACTTTACACAAAACATAATAAGGGTGCTATGATTAAGTCCGTGACGAATAAAATATGGAAAAGAGTTGATGAATCAAGGAATACACGGGGCTTTTGACACATTCAGAAGGTGTTGGCCTGTTTGTCCTGGATAATTGGGTAGTCAGGTCATTCTGATTCACGACAATCAATCGAGTAAAGATGGTCACGGAGGTGTGAAAAACTCGACACACCAAATGCCGGTCAGTCAAATTTTGTACAGTAGAACATCGACACATGTGTAGTGAATTTTGAGTGAAACAGTACGTACGGACCGAGAAAAAAAGTCGGATGTAGCGAAAAACTCGACTTATAAAAACTCGAGGCAAACCTAGGTTTTTAATAAGGTTATATAGGGACAAAAGTTGGGACTTTAAGAAAAGATCGACACATCGAGAAACTCGACTCTTCGAAGTTCGACACATCGAAGTTCTACTGTAGATGCTTATTTATAGAGGGTAATGGGTTAATGCATATTACTTCTTAAAAAGATGAAAGTGAAGCAGAAAGTGTGTATCAGAGTTTTCTGCTTTATGTTCATCTTGCTTTAACCCTTTCTTCCCATAGCTAGCTTGTTTTCAGTTTTTATGACAGAGGGTTGTTTGAAGGTTCCTTTAGGAGATATTTCCCTTACTTTCAGTTACAGTGCTCCCTCTCTACAACGACATCCTATGGGAGACACATATTGTATGTGTTATTCGGAGGCAGTCATTATAGAGAGGGACAATTTGAATTGGCTTATATTTGCAAACAGCTTGAATCCAAATCAGACGCCGCATAACGCGGCGTCTGATCAGGATTCAATCTGTTTGTCACTGGTCAATATATTTATTCTATCAAAATCTCCAATTATTTGTAACTGTGAGAGAAAACAGCAGACGACAATCTTAAGCAGACAATATTGCAGCAGTAAAAGAGTTAGACTTAAATATCCCGTTAAAGGAGTTACGGCGAGTGTCGTTGTAAGGAGGGAGTTGTTGTTGGGAGGGCCGTTGTAGAGAGGGAGCGCTGTAGCTATAAGCATCCACCTTTCAGTATGGTTGAAAAATATTATACAGTACATGTTTTGATATTTCAGGCTCGAAGAGAAGCAGTCTTCAAACAAAAACCTGAAAAGAAAGGCTTCCACATCAGATCTTTCATTGAAACGCAGCAAGAAGCGATGATCTGTGTAATATGCAATAACAAAGTATCCTATATGCAACATGGAACTTAGTTCAAACTTCTATCTGTTATATTAAGTCTTTATCAGGATCCAAACTGTTTCACTATAGTTTTGTTGTTCACTATTTTAAAGTTGAAAAGACAAAGAATCAAACTTAACCCATTACCCCATAGCCTGTTTCTAATATTGAGTACAAGTGGCCACTTAAAACAGGTTGAAAGTAAAGCAGAATGTGCCTTAAGACGCATTCTTCTTTACTTTCAGCCTGCTTTAAGCTACCATCTTCTAGGATATAGAAAATATTCTTAGGATACATACATATTCATGATTGTATAAATTGGAATTATTTTCTTCAATGGAGGAATAAATTAAAAGGCGTATTTATTGGGTAATGGGTTAACCCTTCTCCAACAGTATATGCATGTATGTAACTACTCCCATGATGAATACCTATCATCTAAACTATTACATGGGCAAATAGAATAAAGAAAATGTTCCTCTGGAAAGAGTGTACATTCATATCAGACAGATCTTATAAGACTACAGTAAAACCTCTCTATTACGACCACTAAAGGAGCTTTCTGTTTCACTGTCACCTTGCTTTAAGCAGTCAACTGCCTTAAACACCTAATAATCAACAAAAATGAGTGGCCGTTAAAGAGAGGTTCTACTGTACTACATAATCAGATCAAACAACGCCTGAAGAAGCCGTCTGATCTGGGTCTACACTGGTTTAAAAAAGCATCAATATAATTATACTATTAGCGGGAGAAGGCTTAAACTATGAAGTGCAATCAACAATTTTGAAACTGACATTAAATAAAAGAATATATTTTTACTGTTCAGTGTTCACGAAACATTTATTTTTATACTGAAGCTTGAAATATTTATGCTACTAAATATATTGCTGTCTATTTTCAGAGCATGCTTTCTGCATTCTTTATCAAAGTTAGTCCAATTAAACACTTCCTGTATCAAACCATTGAACCTTTAAGTATACTGGTCATGCAGGGTTCCAGATAAGGGGAGTATTTCAAAAACTAAAATCTTAATGTCTGCATTAAACCCTACGGTGTCTCTTCCAGAATATTCTAATGAGTAGTAGCAACATAGGATTTGCTGCTAACATGAAGGAGAAAATGATGGATTTGTTCAGTTTACCCCCTCTTATCTGTAGCCATGTCATGTACAGGGTACATGTAAAGAGTTCACCTGTTCTATGCAAACAGTGTAGATCTTTATTAGAGGAAAAAACAAATGCAATGCACGCACATTCAGAGTATGATTTCTTCATGTATTTTGAATTGTTTTAGTCTTGTCATTTGTCTCCTATAGGAGCTGTTTATGTATTATTGTCCATCATGCCTTAATCAATCACTTGTGTCAGAAAAAAATCTTTAATGGTCTTCTGTGAATGAATGCTAAATACAATATACAGTAAAAGCTCTCTATCACGACAACATAATTGTATTAAATATTAGGTATTTCAAATGAGTGACTGCTTAAAGCAAGGTGACAGTATAACAGAAAGCTCCTTTAGGAGCTTTCTGTTTTACTGTCACCTGTCTTTTGTACAGTCAATTAGCCTTCGTTTTAGTGGTCGTAATAGAGAGGTTTTACTGTAATTGATTGATCTATACTTGGAAATGATTTCCTTGGATGTGAGACGAACCAATTGTGCTACCATAATTTACATCAAATATCAGAATCACATTATGCAAATTATAGATTCCTGTTTGTTGTTGTATATATATTTTTAAAAGTTTTTTCAAGTTACAATATTATCTTGCAACATGAGAATATTCATTTAATAAAAGTCAGCAAGAAGTTCCTAGTTCTCTCATCTATATTTAACCCGTCCAGTGTTGAAAATCGGTGTATGTATTGTGTATGCCCCCAAAGTGGTGAAGGGAGCATATAGTTACTTCTTTGTCTGTCAGTCCGTATTTCCGTTCGTCCGTTCATCACACTTTTTGTCCATAGCATATCTCAAGGATGGCGGATGACAAAAGTAAGTACAGTACACAAGAACCATAACTCTTATCATCTCCAACTATTGAATTACCTACCTTTTTCTCATTCTAAATTCCAATTTTGTCCGGATGATATCTCCAGGTAAATAATATTTAACTCATTGACACTTTGCACACTGATGAAGGATGTACAGCGCAAGAACCATTATTCTATATTTACTCAAAATGGAGTTGTCTCCCATTTTCTGATTTAATCGTTCACTTATATGTCCACTGCTATGTCAGACAGTATCGTAATACAGCAGCTCTGGAATGATTGAAGGTAAACCAATGAAACTTCAAATCAGCAATACGGTATAACAAAAGGAAGTACTACACAAGAACCATAACTGTCATTTTTGGCCGGATTGAAAATGCGGTCTATAGATTGGCGAATGCCGTCTGTCCGTCCGTCTGTCTGTCCGTCCGTCCTCATTTTGGTTGACCTTTTTGTTAGTGTCAGTTTTAGCCAAAGCTTAAGTCCTACAGCAACCAAATTTGGCATGTACAGTTATAGTGAGGTCATCATCACATGCTGTGGGTAACAAGGTCACTGTGACCTAGATTTCACGGTCCAATGACTCAGATAATTCTTGGTTAACCTTTTCGTTTGCGTCTTGGTTTACCTTTTTGTTAGTGTCAGTTTTAGTCAAAGTTTAAAGTCCTACAGCAACCAAATTTGGCATGTACAGTTGTAGTGAGGTCATCATCACATGCCATGGGTAACTAGGTCACTGTGACCTAGATTTCAAGGTCCAATGACTTAGAGAATTCTTGGTTAACCTTTTCGTTTGCGTCTGGTTTACCTTTTTGTTAGTGTCAGTTTTAGTCAAATTTAAGTCCTACAGCAACCAAATTTGGCATGTACAGTTTTAGTGAGGTCATCATCACATGCCATGGGTAACTATATTATATATATATATATATATATATATCGAATTAAAAAAAGAGAAAGATTATGCCTTTGTTTAAACAATATTTAATAAAAACATTACGCTCCTCTACTAAACTAGTTTCGCCTTTCGGCTCCTCAGTAGTCAATCTTTCTCTTTTTTTAATTCGATATATATCTAAACTTGTACCGGACCGACTTTTGTCGGACCTTTGCATTTCCGTTTATATATATATATATATACAAAGCAAAAGTGCAGACAATCCGGCCATACCGACATTGGCGGTTTCTCGTCTAATATTGAAATATCTCTCATTTTAACTGAGCTGAGCCATTATGAGATGTGTAATATTATTTTGTTGCATTTTCCATGTGTCATGCCTGTCAGTCGGTTTTGTTTGTCCATGGAACCCTTTCGCTGCCATATCTGCTGAAAATAATAATTGGCTGCTCTTATTTCTCAAACTTAAAGTATAGGTAAACTGACAAAAAACATATCGTAATGTGTGTCAAACAGTTTGGATCCTGACCAGACACCACGGTATGTGGCGTCTGATCAGGATCCAGATTGTTTGCACGCACTCATTTTACTCTGGACAAGGCTGTGAAGGGGTCAACATCTCAAGCAAATCTTATAAATTGCACCGTGTAATAACTCGAGTAAATTGTAATGAAACTTGGTCACTTGCATATTGGTAATATGACGAGGACATGTTTGAGAACTAGCCAGATTGCACCAGGTTTACTGGACTTATGACCCTCGATTCACATAGATTTTGCAACATTATATTTCTCCGTTTTCTATTTGAAGCAAATCTTGACTAATCTTTATCAAATTTGGTAAACATGCAAATGAGCAGAGTGTGAAGTTAGATAACTAGCCAGGTTGCACTCGAAGCATCAGCTTAGTGGCCCTTATTCATTTTAATTGTTATATCTTCGTCAAGTTGGATAACAAGCCATGTCGCACCATTAATACGGTGTTACGGTCTATATGCCCTGCTTAAATCATTATAAAACAAGACTGCGTTCAATAAACGCTTATGCCCCCGGTGGCATCCTTGACAATATATTCTGAATCTTTTCCAAGTCCAAATTAGGTCAAGGTCAAATTGAGCTTGGGTATTACTGGTGGGTTGGTAATGGTCCAAGGCAATGACTGTATAAGTATAGAAGCATTGTAGTAAGTAGACGAAACGGTAAAATCTAGTTAACCAAGAAATAGCCCATTCAAAATATTTTAAGTCCAAATTAGGTCAAGGTCAAGGTCAAAATCAAGGTTGGGTGATATTGGTGGATAGGGAATGGTCCAAGGAAACAACTGTATAAGTATCAAAGCATTTGAGTAAGCGGTGTTGACGCTAGACGAAACGGTAAAATCTACTTAACCTGTTACGGACGGGCGGATGCACGGACGGACGGACGGACAGGACGATTACTATATGCTCCCGCATCTGTCGATGCCGGGGGCATAAAAATGTCTGCAGCTGTCTAATGAATTTTCACCATTTTTTATGAAGCGTAAGTTTACATGTATATAGGCAAAGTTCAAAAATCAGATATAACATCCCCAGTAAAGTCAACCCTGTGTTAAGTGGCCACTGACTGAAGATGCATGGTGGTCTTAAAAGACAGGTGACTACTTAATGCAGGGCACAAGCCGTGCAGAAGGTTCCTATAGGAGTTTTCTGCACGAATTTTACCCTGCATTGAGCTGCCACTTGCCATGAATACTACAAATGCATCGTCTTTTTAGTGGTGATCTGGATCTAAACTGTTTGACACACATATCAATGTTTCTTAATTTAAAAAGACCGCATCAAATTTTAAAAGAAAATGCAGAAATCCGAAGATTTCGGAAAACATCCGTAAGTCCGGAGAAATTAAGAAAAATCAGAAGATTTAGGAAAACTCCGGATAAATGGCAGACTTTTTGTTTACCACCAACCACTAGGTTAACTCTAATCTCCTTCACAATTTGCATCCGTTCCTCAACCCATGAACAGCAAAAGCACCAAGTAATATACATACATAATACAGAATTGCTGAATTGTCAGTGAGGTCTTTTAAGGATCAACAGTATAATAATCATTTAAGTATAGGAAACGACTACTATAAATATTTGCATTTGTATTTAAAGGGCATTCTAATCATCCGTTTGGACCCTGACCAGTGATCCTGTGTCTGAATGACAGTTCTAGATCCAAACCGTCATTCTGTTGTTTATATTTTCAAGAAAACAAAAAAACGGCTGATATATTTATTAACATAAGTTTTGTATTACACTAAACATCTACATGTAATTAGCTCTAATGTAAAGGTAGATAGGGCGCATGTGAGAAACAAATTGCTTATAGCACGGATAGGGACGCTAAGTTAATATATTTATTAATATATTTCCATTTATTGTTGGAAACTGTTTCGATGCAGATAAAACGCCGAATTATTTAGAGTCTTATCTGGATCCAAACCGAATGTTAAGAGAACTAAAATATTACATTTTAGACATACCGGAACATACATGTGTGAACCAGTAGTGATAGAGAGTGGGCTATAGTGAATCTAACACCATCGTGAGTGTCAGATAAGAATATCCCACCCGAGTTTTGAAGATATTTTTGGAACACGAGGCTTTGCCGAGTGTTCCAAAAATATCTTCAAACGAGGGTGGGATAACTCATTCCAACACGGCCCTAGAAGCTTCGAAAGACGATTCTAGTGTCCAAATTAAGTCTAGTCCGCTGTGACTAAAATACAATATTGCAAAATGACAAATTGTGCAGACCCTGCTGAACAGAGGGCTCCTGTTCGAACCCTTTCGTACGGATCATGGTCTATACTGTTAGCATAACTATACTCGTTACTGTTTGTAAATATATGACGCATATATATACGCGTCACTATGCGTTAACTCATTCAAATGCCGACACAATGTTATTGTAACTTCAGTAAGCATATTTAAGCACCCGAGAATAACGTATACAGCGCTCCCTCTCTACAACGACACCCACTGGGAGACAAACATTGCGTAACGCGGAGTCTGATCTTGATTCAAGCTGTTTGTCACTCGTCATAAAGTTGTTTTTTTCTGTTAAAATGTCTTTTTTCTGTTAAAATGTGACTTTTAGAAAAAACAGCAGACGACAGTTTTAAGCAGACGAAGTCACAGCAGTAAAAGCGTTAGACATATTTGTCCTTTTTAGTGAACTGCGACAAGGGTCGTTATATTTTTGTATTTGTTGTTTGGAGGGCCGTTGTAGGGAGGGAACACAGTATATACATCTAATGTACGTTCCTGTTTATACTAGATCTAGATCTAATAACCCATTAGATCTATAAAATGTATATCCCCGACTTAGATCCCCGACAATGGAATAGTTCAGGGAGATTCTACATTGATTAGCTTCTAAATAGATCTACTCTGGGAATTTGATCTCTGGAAAAAATGTAGGAAATTGGGAAATTTCTAGGGTATTTCTAGATATAGTTTACGGTTATGAAGTAACTTTTCAATTTGGTGGTGAAATTGCAAATTGCAGGTTTTTTTTTTAAAGGGGGTTGGGGGGGGGGGTGTGCAAAATGTAGATTTAAAGTTATGTCTTAATAAATTTAGCCTACGTTAGAGGTCATCATATTTATTCGTTCAATATAATTCCCGCGCTAAAAGTGACCTGTGGTTTTTATATGCCCACCTCTAACGGTGGTCGTATATTGGCGTGGCCCTGTCCGTTCGTTCGTCCGTCAACATTTTGTTTGTCCGGAGATTTCTAGGAAAGCTATAGGAGGGATATTAATGAAACTTCACATAAATGTTATATGCATCAAGATCTAAAGCTGAGTCGAGTTTGAGGTTCATTCGAATTTTCGTTACAGAGTTATAATTTTATATGCCCTTGATGTAGCCTACTCAAATATGCTATAAAAAGCTTGTCCGAAGTTTTCTGGGAAAACTATTGGAGGGATATTAATGAAACTTCACACAAATGTTATATGAATCAAGATCTAAAGCTGAGTCGAGTTTGAGATTCATTCAATTTTTCTTTACATAGTTATATATGCCCTTGATGTACTCAAATGTGCTATAAAAAGCTTTTCCGGGGTTTTCTGGGAAAACTATTGGAGGGATATTAATTAATGAAACGTCACACACATGTTATAGATCTATATATGCATCAAGATCTAAAGCTGGGTTAAGTTTGAGGTTCATTCGAATTTTCGTTACAGAGTTATCTGCTCTTGATGTACTCAAATATGCCATAAAAAGCTTGTCCAGAGTTTTCTGGAAAAACTATTTCAAGGATATTAATGAAACTTCACAGAAAGATTATATGCATCAAGATCTGGAGCTGAGTAAGGCTAAGTTTGAGATTTATTTGATATTTTGTTACAGAGTTATATCTGCCCTTGGTGTACGCATAAATGTTATAAAAGGCTTATTTGACAGTGTTAACACACTTAGCAACTACAGTTTTGAATTGATTTTGATTATGTTTGCCCACAGTATAATCATAGAAGTAGATCTATAAGTTCATTAAAGGGTTGATTATTATTGAAGTCGAATCATTGAACATTGTGTCAAGAGTTATCTGCCCTTGGTGTACTCATATATGCTAGAAAATGCTCTATTTCAGTATTGTTTATGCTCTCAGAGCTCTAAGTGTCTACGAATTAGAATAAATGTTGATAAAACTATATATTTCTTTGCCAGTGGGCGTATAATGTATTAATGTACCGCTTGCGGTGCTCTCGTTGCATTTGTGGTGATTCACACACAATTCCTTTTCTCACGCGAGACCGGTTTTGAACTTGAACTTTCGGTTAGAAAACGTTTTTTAGGCCACCAAAATTAAATTAAATCAGCTTGAAGAAACCATTATTTATGATTAATTTCACTGATCCGTACGAGTTAAAGAAATGAGTGATAAGAAGGTTCTATCTACAGTGACGAAAACACTCCTAAAAAATGTCATCCGACACACAGATTCCCACAACAAGGTAAACAAAGATCCAAACAGTAATGTGTAAACCAAATGTACCCAACACTTTCTTCATAAACCCTCTATTCTGACTGCCATTAGATGATGATGAGTTGGGTTTTACGGCACTGCAACACAAACTAGGTCATATAGCGCCATTGAATGATGAGGGATGATGATTTCAGGAGGAGGATATTCCGCCTGTACATTTTGTGCCCTATATGGAGCGTACGCTTGCAGTGCAGGAGGTTGCGGGTTCAATCCCCGGCCGGGTCAAACCAAAGACTTGAAAATTGGTAGTAATGGCTTCCCTCCTTGGTGCTCAGGATTTCGGGTTAGCATTACGACTGGTTGGTCGGTGTCGGGATAAAGTGACCGTCCGGGTACAGTCCCAATGGTTCACCTAAAAAGTGCCCCTTCTCAAAATCACCAGAATTTCATGTAGTTCATGTCTTCTTCTTCTTCTTCCTTTTTCTGGCCACCCTCGTCATGCCGAGTATTATGACAGTTTCTTAGATCTGCGCTTACCCCCCTACCCTCCCTAATCCCCTTTTAGAAAAGCAAGTCAGATTTGCTCAGTCACGAGAGATTTGAATGTCTCTAGTGACGGGGCATCTGCTGTGCTAGGTGGTAGAGCGTTCCAGTCTTTAGTGGTTTGTATAAAAAATGACCATTTCCTGGAGTCTATTGTGGATGTTTGTACTGTGTATGTATGTGACTGGGCATATCTAGTGCTACGTGTGGGTTTGTTAAAGGGACTCGCAACGGGATGGTGTACTTGTCAAAATAAAATAAAATACTCAAATAAAAGCAAATTTGTGGCATTTTTTGGCTTCTGACATTAAAAAAATATGATCAGTCCAAAAAAAGTCTCAAGAATCGTCACCAAATCTTAGATTTTTAGATATTTTCCATCGTTTTTCTATACCGACTAGTAGACGGTATAGTTGTTGTTGTTGCTTCTCTACACGGGCTCAGACATAAACACGAGCCGAATTACGCAGTTGTATGCACTTTCGATGGCTACACATTGAAATACGTTAAATCGATCCGAGATAAACGGATAGTTCCGTGGTCCATTGGTCTAAGCGGTTTCCCCTATTTTGCCTTCTGTCCGCCAATGCCGGGCCCCGGGTTCGAATCCCACCAGAGACCAATATTTTTTTTTATTGAAATACATTTTTTTAAACAGAATTTCTTATCCTAAACTAATTCTTTACCATTTATATAAGCGTTTGACACATATTTACAAATTACTATTTTTAATGCACCATCTGGTTGCGAGTCGCTTTAAGGTAATTTTCTGGTATGATGTTTACTTGATTGTGGACTATTTTATAGAACATGTTGAGTCTGGCTTCTTTCCTTCTTGTTTGTAGGTCTTTCCAATTTAGTTGTTCCAAAATGTCTCCAACACTTGAACGATTTCTGTACTTTCCGAGGACATACCTGGCTCCTCTTCTTTGTACTTTTTCGATTTTGTTGATTTGCGTTTTGCGATAAGGGTCCCAAACAGTGCTGGCGTATTCCAGTTGCGGTCTAACAAGTGTTAGATATGCTTTTTCTTTTATTTCTTTAGAAGGTATATGTAAATTGCGTTGAAGAAAACCCAACGTTCTGTTAGCTTTATTTGCTACATTATTTATATGATTGGCCCAGTCTAAATCGTCAGAGATAGTGCATCCTAGGTATTTTGTCATTTTGTCATGTTGTAGTGTATGTCCGTGAAGGGTATAGCTAAACTGTAAAGGCGTTTTTTTCTTGGAGATTGAAAGGACTGAACATTTGTTGGGGTGGAACTCCATCCTCCACTTTTCTTCCCACTTTGCTAATTTGTCCAGATCTTCTTGTAGGGTTTGGCAATCTTTTGTGGTTTTAACAGTTAGATATACGACTGTATCATCGGCAAACAGACGTACTGTGGAGCTCAGGTTATCAGGTAGGTCGTTGATGTAGAAGAGGAATAAGCTGGGTCCTAGCACTAATCCTTGAGGGACTCCTGAGGCAACTCTTGCCGTATCAGATTCTTCCCCTTCTACAGCAACCACCTGTGTTCTGTCTGTCAGAAATGCCTGAATCCATTTTAGTGTTTTCCCTTTGATTCCGTAATTATCTAGTTTATGTAATAGTAGACTGTGTGAAACTTTGTCGAAGGCTTTTGAGAAATCTAAAATGAGTAGGTCGGTTTGTTTTCCATTATCTAAGTTTTGTGAGATATCGTCTATGCATTCCAAGAGTTGAGTTTCGCATGATCTTTTACTCCGAAAACCGTGTTGTAGAGGGTATAGAATATTATTAGATTCGGCGTGTTTCATGATATTGCTTGTAATTATATGCTTCATGATCTTGCAGCAAACACAAGTCAAAGAAATGGGTCTGTAATTTTCTGGTAGGTATTTCTGTCCCTTTTTGTATGCGGGCGTTATCCTGGCTCTTTTCCAGTCTGTTGGTATTTCACCTGTCGACAGGGACTTATTGAATATTGTTGTAAGAATTGGTGATATTTCCGTAGTCAGTTCTTTCAACACGATGGGTTTTAACTCGTCTGGTCCGGCGGCTTTATGTGGTTTGAGCCCCATCAACAGCTTCTCAACTCCTTTTTCGGTTATGGTGATCTCTTCAGCTTGTGGGTAGTGATTTTCGTCCATGTATTTATTATTTTTAAAGTCTTGTTTTGTGACGGGTTCTGAATTTGAAAAAACTGATTTGAATTGATTGTTTAGAATGTTGGCCTTTGCTGCAGGGTCAGTTTCTAGTAGTCCATCTTTTTTAAGTGGTGATACTCCACTCTTGTCGTTTTTCTTGTGTTTGATATATGTCCAAAATTTCTTGCTGGCCCCACGTGTCTCATTTTCCTCTTCTGTAGTTAAGATGCTGTTGATGTATGTCCAATATGCCTGTCGTGATTTCCTTTGTACCAAATGTTTTAGCTCTTTATATTTGTTGATGTGTTGTTTGTCGTGTTGTTTGTAGGATCGAGACCAGATATTTCCGCAGAAAGATAAGCATCTTTGCTTCTTTGGTCCATTTGTATGTATTTTCCTTTCGTTGGATGTTCCTTATAGTTGGCTGATATTTACTTGTGTTTTCTTCAGTTGAATTCACATTATTTATTATTCACAATGATTCATTAAATGGATTAAAATTTATGCCAATGATGGCGTAGAAGTAACATATAGAAATAATCCCAATTGATGCAATCTGCAAAGCAGCACATGGGATCAAAACCACCGACCTGCCTTCCTTTAAGTTCTTGGCATAGGGGATAATGATAATCTCAGTCAAATTAACAGAAACAGTCCTTTGACAATTAAGCGCCAGAACTGCAGCAAAGAAGGAAAGTCTCTGGCGTTGCGATTAGAATCATCTCATCTAGTAGTTCACATAATTAGGTTTAAACAAGACGTTTAGAAAGTTGGCTACATAATAGGTATTTGTCTTATTTGGAACTCTGTTATTGGGTTACTAGAAATTAGAATAACCGGAATACACCGAAATACACTTAAATATACCTATTATAGATCATAAAACAGTTACAGATGATGTATTTACACATTTTGTGTACTAAGATATTAAGTTTACACAGGAAATATGCAATTTGTGTGTTATAAATGTTTTTTTGTTGAAATCATAACAGAAATACACTTTGTAATGTGTCGTGTGAGAATTACATATACGTGAAAATTTTACAGTGTATTTCGGTTACGATTTCAACAGAAAACCATTTATGACCCACACATTGTCTATTTTTCTTTGCTAATTTAATAAATAAGTACATAAAATGTGTTCATCATCTGATAATACATCATCTGAAACTGTTTTGTGATCAATAATATTTATATTTAGGTGTATTCCGGTTATTCTAGTAACCGCTGTTATTTACTTATTTTTAAACAAAAACAAGACTTTAAACCAAGCCCTGCATTAGATGATAGGGGTTTCAAACTTTCTTCTTACAGAAGCCTAGTAGTAGTACTTGACCCCTTCCTTCATTTATAGCATATATATTGACACTTGTTGAAAAAAGTGAAGACCCTGACCAGAGTCTGCACTGTTTTCTTATAGGCTCTGTCTATCATTTGACAGGTTGTTGAAGAAGGTGAAATGTGGCGACAGAGGGATAAGGAGAGATCTGGTAGAGCTAGTGACTATTCTTTCCTTAAAGACAGAAGATCTGATATGAGGTACGAGTTTCCTTCCCCTAGAGGTAGACGAGCACACATGGATGAAGAGCCGAAGGGCACATACTGGATGAGAGAGCTGTATAAAGCTGAGGAAGCAGATAAGAACAGGTGGAGAACAGATTCAACATTAACTCTTTACTCCATAGCTTGTTTCTTGTTTGGAATAAACAGGGCTCCAGATAAGAGGGAGTAAATTGCACAAATCCAACATTTTCTCACTTATTTTAGCATAAAATCCTATGGTGTTACTACTGATTAGAATCGTCTCTTCGAGACGATTCTAATAAGTAGTGACACCATAGGGTTTAAAGCAGAAATAAAGATTTTAGTTTTTGAAATACCCACCAGGCCCCTTATCTGGAGCTCTGAATGAAGGTGACCACTTGAAGCAGGTTGAAAGTAAACTAGAATGCACCTTCAGGTGTATTCTGCTTTACTTTCAATCTGCTTTAAGCTAACATTCTAAAAATTTCTCATGGTGCATATTCATGACTGTATAAATTGGAACTATATTCTTCAGTGGAGGAATTAATTCAAGTCATAAAAAAGGCTATATGGAGTAAAGGGTTAACCATGCCATGACTCAGCTTCTAACAGTTGATGTCTGCTTTTACTTCTCATATTCAAATTTTGGTATTTTGACTTGTATAATATCAATAAGGGAGTTGAAATGGTTTTGATCCTGACCGGACACCAAGCTAATACTAAATAGAGGTCTGATCAGAATCAGAACTGTTTGCAAATACAATTTCAACTAGAACTGCTATCACTAAAGGTGATAAATACCCCCACTCCAACTGACCTGTCATTAACAGCACAATGACATGTAGAAAGAATAATATATGCATATTCAGGAACAACATTTCAATTTATACAGGGCCATAATTCTGTCAAATTTTGTGCAAGAGTTGTCAAACTTCACGAAAAGTCTCACAATACAACTTTTATAATGTGTACTAAGTTTGAGGACAGTATCCTGAATAGTTTTAAATAACATTGATAATGTATACCAAGTTTGAAGATGGTATCATAAACAGTTTTCAAGAAAAAGGCAAATGTTCCGGAAAATGCGACGGACGGACCTCAGTCCGTGCTCACAAAATGATAGTTGCGTGGCTAAAATTGTTTCCATAACCTAGACACATCATTGAAAAACATTAACCTGGCAGTCTCTTGTAACAATAACCTGGCCATTTCTTGTGACATTAACCTGGCCAGTTGTGGGACATAGGGTTAGGGGTAGGGTTAGCCTCCAGATCATTCTATAACAAAGTTAGACTTCATTTATGTGGTTAACCACACGCATTTTGACCACATAAAAGAGATACAATAAAGAAGGAAGTGGCCACTTAAATGGAGATTGTGGGTACCGACTGACGGACGGACAACGTGATTCCTTTATAGCCCCCCACCACCGGTGGTGTGGGGGCATAATGAGGATGAGATAGTTATGGGGTCAACTCTTTGACTGCTAGGTCATTTTATTGTCTGTTACTGTTTAAAAACAGGAGTTTTCACTATTAGATCAGAGTACCAGACAGTTTGGATACTTCATGTCTCATCTGGATCCAAACTGTTTGCAAGGTATTCGTGGTTTCAACGTTAGTGTATAAAGAGGTATCAGCTTTTCCTGCTGAACATCATTTTCATGTATTCAAAATTAATAACATGTATTAAGCAACCATTCAGAATAGTGCTCACAAGCAGTCTCTTACAGTTTGTTGCTAAATGCAGGATAGAAATAATGCAGAAAAGTTGCTGCAGGAGCTTTCTGCATTATTTTTATAATGCACTTAGCAGTCACCTGACTTTGATAACCTCTTGAATGACATTTTACTTGATAAAAGTTTGACTGTACTTTTGTCCTGATTTAACCCATGAGCCCAGTTTTAAAAGACAGGTGACCACATAAAACAGGTTGAAAGTAAAGCAGAAAGCACCTTATTGGCATATCGTACATTCTGCTTTTCTTTTAGCCTGCTCTGTTATGTGCTAGGATGTAAACTATAATTCTTATGCTGCATATTCGTGACTGTATAAAGTGGAACTATTTTCTTGAGTGTAGGAATAAATTAAAGGTTAAAAAAATTAAATACATGTATGTATTATATTGGGTAATGTGTTAAATCAAGTTGTCCTCCTTGACAAATGAATTGAAAATCAACTTACTCTGACTGAAATGCAAATATGGATAAAATAGTTCCAAATGTTCATAATATTCATTCATTCTGATAACATATAGCATATTTTCAGTGTTTAAGACAGTTGGTTAACATGCTTAAAGCAGAAAGGAGCTTTCTGCTTTACTTTTAGCTTGCTTTAAAAGCTCACCCTCTAAGGCTGTACAAAAGTTTTCCTGTGGCTCTTTAACTCTTTGAACCCTAGTCCCGCTTATAGGCGTCCTTTTCAAACAGTGTACATGTGAATAGTACACTTGTCCTAAGCAAACAGTGAAGACCCAGATCAGAGGGCTCCAAAAGGAGCCCTCTGATTAGGGTCTTCACTGTTTGTCATAATGCTAAACATTGACAAAAACAACCCTTTAAAGTCAGAAATGGACTAGACTAAAATGGAAACTGGAATTTTCCATTTAAAGTTTCAGGGAGGAAAGAGTTAACATGTTATGCTAGATGCATGAAAAGGCATTGCTATGGTGAATAAAGGCATCAAAAGGTGCATCTATGGGAGAAAGGGTTAACCCTAAACATACATATACAATCCTTTGCAAACAGTACACTTGTAAAAGAGTACACCTGTTCTGTGTACACAGTGAATATACCCAGATCAGAGGGCTCATATCATTTTGAAATATATTTAAAAAACAATCCAAAATATTCAAAATGAACTAGACTGAATTGGATATTGGAATTGTCCATTTGAAGTTTCAAGGGGGAAAGGGATAGATGACAATGTTTTGCATCATGACTGTTTTACTTCTGTTATGTTTGTAGTTTGCTTTGAATAGTAACATTCTATTGCAGATGGGGTCACAGTGGATACAAGGAACTCTACCCAGAGCGCTTTTCTTCTACAGATAGCTCTAGTTCAGAGGACTCCTCTCACAGGAAACGTGAGAAAAGGTATGCCTTGAACCCTTTTTATGCTTGATACCAGTATACATGTACAGTAAAACCTCGCTATTACGACCACAAAATCAAGGCTAATTGATTATATAATAGACAGGTGATAGCTTAAAGCAAGGTGACAGTGAAACAGAAAGCTCCTTTAGGAGCTTTCTGTTTCACTGTCACCTTGCTTTAAGCGGTCACCTATCGTAAACACCCTTATAATTACCCCCAATTAAGTGGTCATAATACATGTAGAGAGGTTTTCTATATAGTTAGTTAACAGTGCAGACCCTGATCAGATAAATTTGCTCTTTAAGGATCTTTCTGATCAGTAGCTGCACCGTTTGTTTTCGATTTTTTATGCCTCGCAGTGATTAGTAGAGGGTATGCTGTTTTACCCCTGTCTATCTATCTATAATGCTCATCCATCTACATATGACGTACATGTACATACTTTGTCTAACTCCTTCTACTGTTTGCAGGCTTCAACCTTTTACACGATGATTTCACATAACTTTACAGATGTGTGTATTCTCTGATCGCAGGATTTTGACATGCTGCAATTTTTCTAGGAATTATGAATGGCTGAACATAGTAATATTTTGGCATAAAGGGTACATGAACTAGTGGGGATCATATTATGTGTCTTTAGATCTTAACCCATTACCTCATAACCTGTTTTAGTCTTGAGGTCAACTGATCACTTAAAGCAGGTGAAAAGTAAAGCAAAATGTGCCTCAAGGCACATTCTGCTTTACTATTAGCCTGCTTTAAGCTTCAATCTTTTAGGTTATGGGAAATATTTCATGGATCATACTCATAACAGCATCAGTTGAATTTTTTTTCTTCAGTGTATGAATAAGATAAAGGTGTAAAAAGGCGTATTTAAGGGGGACTGGGTTAAAAAGTTTAAAAAACAACCTAACTATCAACATACACTGAGAACTTTTTAACACGTTACTCCATATATATGCATTTAACACCTTTAATCTATTCCTCCTATGAAGAAAAAAGCTCCACTTTATACAGTCATGAATATGCATCTAAGAATCCTAACAAATGGGGATTGCCTGTCTTCTAAACTAGAAACAGGCTATATGGTAAAGGGTTAAAATGGAAAATGATAGACAAATAATTTCTCAAACCTCTGCATTATTTTATCAGGCACAAGTCCGGGAAGAAGCACAGTCACAGGAAAAGCAGGAAGAGAAAATACAGTGAATCCTCGGACACAGACTCAGAGACGGAGAAACGTAAAAAACACAAAAAGAAACACAAACATAAAGACAGAAGAAAGAGTAAAAAGAGCAAGCATAAAAAGAGGAAACATAGACATGACTCATCAGACAGTAGTAGCTGACAGAAATTACATCTAGTATTAGTTTAATTTTATTTATGTCCCTGCCATGTACAGTAAACCTCTCCATTACGACCACTAAATTGTATTAATTAATACGTGTTTACAACAGATGGCTGCTTAAAGCATGGTGACAGTAAAACAGAAAGCTCCTTTAGGAGCTTTCTGTTTTGCTGTCACCTTGCTTTAAGTTGGCACCTGCCTTTGACTTAGTCAAATAGCCTTCACTTTAGTGGTAGTAATAGAGGTTCAACTCTACAGATATGTGAAGCATATGGTGGCTATCCTGTCTGTGTGTCTGTGCGTGCATACAGGGTCAGCCAGATTTTACCATTTCATCTAGCATCAACATCACTTACTAGAATGCTTGGACATTTATACAGTTCTTGCCTTGGAACTTTTCTAAATCACTCATATCATCCAACCTAGTTTTGACCATGACCCAATATTATATTTGACTTTAATAGAATATTTTAAGGGACTACTTTTAATTGATTAGATAGTTACTGTATCATCTAACATCAACACAGCTTTCTAGAGTACTGGGATACCTCTACATGAGTTGGTTTTGTACCATTCCCAATCAACATAAATTATATCACCAAACATTGATTTGACCTTGACTAAGAATCTAGCATGCTACTGGGGCATATTTGCATCCTGACAAGTTGCTGTTTAAATCATACTGATAGTAAAGCAGAAATCTCCTGCAGGAACTTTATGCTTTTCTATCAGTCTGCTTAAGGCACATATCTGAAACACTGAAAATTGAAAAGGAAAAAGGGTAAATCCTATGATGAAACAGTTTAGACCCTGATCAGACAGCTTCTTTAGTTGTCTGATCTGGGAGTACACTGTTTTCAAAATGCATCAATATGTGCTAACAACAAGAGAAGGTTTAATATGTCATCTTGATGTATTACACTGCCAATATATACACATTACCAGTTGACAGTGTGATACAGAGTGATGTATTTAGCTCGAGATGATTTTGACGGAAATAGCCGATCTGACGAGCGCCTTGGCGCGAGTCTGATCCGTTGTTTCCGCCAAAAACGTCGAGAACTAAATGCAACACTCTGTAGCACACTGTCAACTGGTGATGTGTTTATTATATGCCTTGAATACACATCAGAAACAACTAAATAGTTGTTTAAATCATTTTATAGCCAACATTTATTAGTTATTTGAAGCAGAACAAGATTTTTTGTTTGCCACAATGAATAATGCGGCACTTGTAGACAATGTACACATACGTAAATGACGTCACGTTAAATCCAAAGTGAGGTCAGAGTAAAATACAAAGTGGCTGATACAAGGTGGCTGATACAGACTCTTGTATTTTACTGTGCAAATACACGCGAAAACGCTCAATGTCATACAAAGGCATATAATAAATCTTGTTATGGGTACCACTCAAGTTTTACTGTAGTGTTAGTACAGTAAACCACCTCAATTACAACCATTAAATTGTGATTATTATTAGGTATTTAAGACAGGTGACTGCTAAAAAGCAAGGTGACAGTAAAACAGAAAGCTCCTTAAGGAGCTTTCTGTTTTACTGTCACCTTGCTTTAAGGTGTCACCTGTATTTATTCAATCAATTAGCCTTCTTGCTAGTGGTCATAATAGTGAGGTTTTACTGTTATTGGAACTCATTTTACCACTTTTTAACCCATTTTAACCCTTTTTACGCTTTTGATTTATTCCTCTTCTGAAGAAAATAGTTCCATTTTTTACAATCATTAATATACATCTTAAGAAATATTTTCTATATTAAAGCAGATCTTAGCTTAAAGCAGGCTGAAAGTAAAACAGAATGTGCCTGAAGGCACATTCTGTTTTACTTTCAACCTGCTATAAGTGGTCACCTATCTTCAAAACTAGAAATAGGCAATAGGGTAATGGGTTAAAACAAACAATATGAATGTATTCTACTGGCATGGTTGACATTTTACTCTCGATTTTGAATCTCAGTATTACTATTTTAAAATGGAATGATTTTAAAAAGTTTTAATATAAAATATGTAATATTAGCATTGTATTACGGTGTACAAACTCATATACATTTGGTGATTAAATTTGCTTAATTTTAGGGTGAAGTTTCTTTTTGAAGTTTTATTTCTGGCAAATGTTCTACTTTGTAATTATTTTCATCAATGATCATCTTTTAATCTCACGATACTGTGAAAGGATAAACAGTTTCCTTAGCACTTATTAGTTAGCGGTATACTCATTATTCATTAATGATCTCCACCATAGTCACCTATACAAATTGACTATACCCAACTGAAATAGCATGTAAAATATTGCTATTACAATGATACTACCAAACAAAAGCTTGTTAATGGTACTTAAAACAGATGAATGCTTAAAGCAAGATGATACTGAGGGGAAAACCTCCTTTAGGAGCTTTCTGCTTACTTTCATGCTGCTCTTAGGTGTCCTGTGTCTTTAACAGTACCAGTTAATAAAAATGTCAAATGAAACTTAACATGAGACAAAAGTTAAGGCGCTTCCTTATAGCAAAGATGTGAACTCTGATGTCTACCTCATCATATGAAACATGGCATGTAGGAATTGCAATTAATATAGACTAATTCATTGCATATAGTAGGTACTAGATATGACAGGGGTTTCAATGTTTTCAACTGTATTTGGCAATGTAGACTCTGGTCAGAAAGTGTTAAAATAAATTAAGCATTTGAACCCTAGTCCCGCAAATAGGCGTTATTTTGAAAAATGTACATGTGAATAGTACAATTGTCCTGTGCAAACAGTGAAGACCCAGATCAGAGGGCTCCGAAAGGAGCCCTCTGATCAGGGTCTTCACTGTTTGTCATAATGCCAAACATTGACAAAAACAACCCTTAAAAGTCAGAAATGGACTAGACTAAAATGGAAACTGGAATTGTTCATATAAAGTTTCAGGGAGGAAAGAGTTAAGCATGATCAGTGTTGTCAATGTCAAAGTCAGTTTCACATCCCATTGATAATGCCTACTAAAGCCTTAATGTAACATATCATTCACCAATTCAGTTTATTGATTAATTAATCTATATATCAAATTGATTGTTTATGAGACAACCATTATTTTTTTCTATAACCCCTTTCCACAACAGTACACCTTCAAATAAGTGTTACAGATTAATATGTATTAATATGAAGTTGATTTTGTTGACAGCTTGGCGTAAGATAAAAGTAAAGCAGAAAGCTAAAGGAGCTTTCTGCTTTACTTTAATATTACTTTAGGCATTGCCTTGAACACAGTTATAAATGGATTGTTCAATTTTGCACATATGACTATGGTGAAGAGGGCTCATTCATGTCAGATTTTATCTGTATAGAGTATGTCATAATGGGAAAGGGTTATAAATTATTAAGCTTAAGATAAGGGGGCTTATTTCAAATAATAAAACCCTAATGTCACTACCAAACACTACGGCTGTCCATTCGGATGTTCACACACCATGGGGTTTGATAGAAACACAAAGAATATGTTGGAAATATTTAAATCATCCCCTCTTATTTTGAGCTAGTATATGTACAGTAAAACTTCTCTATTACGACTACTAAATTGTGTTATCCCTTTGAACCCTAGTCCCGCATATAGGCGTCCTTTTCAAACAGTGTACATGTCAATAGTACACTTGTCCTGTGCAAACAGTGAAGACCCAGATCAAAGGGCTCCAAAAGGAGCCCTCTGATCAGGGTCTTCACTGTGTGTCATAAAGCCAAACATTGACAAAAACAATCCTCAAAAGTCAGAAATGGACTAGACTAAAATGGAAACTGGAATTTTCCATTTAATGTTTCAGGGAGGAAAGAGTTAACTATGAATGGTTCACGACATGTGACTGCATTAAGCAAGGTGACAGAAAAACAGAAATCTCCTTTTAGGAGCTTTCTGTTTTAGGGTGACCTTGCTTTAAGCCGTCACCTATCTTTTAGATAATCAATTAGCCTCTGTTTTAATGGTCATAATAGAGAGGTTTTACAGTATTTCATTTCAAAACCGGTGAGAATTACCCGGCTGCCTGCTAATTGCAAAAAGTGTTGTTGTTGTATACCTGTAGTTGCTTGCCCAATGATAACATCATTGATATTAGGATATCTTCAGATACATCCCAATAGTTTAGCCAATTACTGCCATATCTGTAAATGTGTGTATATCGGGGCTGCCATTTCTCCGGATATTACTAAATTCTTCCAATTTTTACCCTAGCAGATGGTAGCTTAAAGCAGGCTGAAAGTAAAGCAGAATGTGCCTTAAGGTACATTCTGCTTTACTTTCAACCTGCTTTATGTAATCTCGCTTAGAACATTTTGAAATGTTAGGATTTTTTATGATCAACTTATGGCAGCCCTGGTTTATGTTTATGCTTTGTTGCTTTGAGATAGATATCTGGGTACAGTGGAGATGACATTATTAATTCCTGTCTAAACGAAACTAACTTCAATGCAGTAAAATGGAGAAAATTGGTAGTATTTTGAAAATGTTGACGACTCATTTTAAATCTGAAAAGCAATCAGTTTGGAGAGCCAGATCCCACGTTGGGTTACCTGGTATCTGATCTGGTTTCATTCTGTTTGCAATGGAAGTTATTGGTTTAGTACAAAGACATTTATTGTGAAAGAATAATGTGTTTTGTCTGTATAATACATGCTGTGTCATAGGAAAGAAAGGAGTAAAGTCACTTTCTGGCATTGCAACAATGAAGGCAGCTTTTTTGAAACTTTGAATTTGTTTAGGGGATTACCCTTGTTGTCAATATTGATATTAGTCATTATTCTGTCCTTTATCAATGCAGACATTGTTGACCATGACTGGATGCTGCATTCCCCATCCTTCTCTTACTGAACATTCACATTTAAAACTCTGCCTACTATGAACATCTATGATCTGAAGTATTACTGTAATACATTTGCTAATAAAATTAGGAACATTTTCCCCAGAAAAGAGTGCAGACTCATATCAGACAAATCCTATAAATAAAACAGTGAAGACCCTGATCAGACAGCTCCTTCAGGAACTGTCTGATCTGGGGTCTACACTGTTTTCATAAAAGCCTCCATACATGTGTATACAGTTATAGCAGGGGTAGGGCTTATATGATGTCAGGTTTTAATGGACTGTTTATAATGCCGGAGATTTTATTGTTTTCTGTTACGGGTTCATAATAAACTGTCAACTTTTGACACAGCTGAACTTCTTGATAATGGTTGACGTTTAACCTATTACCCCATATCCAATTTCTAGTTTTGAATACAGGTGACCACTTAAAGCAGAATGTGCCTTATGACACATTCTGCTTTACTTCCAGCCTGCTTTAAGCTACAATTTGCTAGGATATAGCAAAACTTTCTTATAAAACATATTCATGACTGTACAAAGTTGCACTATTTTTACAGTGAAGGAATAAATCAAAGGGGTATTTATGGGGTAAATGGTTAAAGATGCTGCTGAACACTATGTACAGGCAATTTTGTATCAGTCAACCACTCTGTGATACCCATGTGTCAACTTTAATATAAATGGTTCCTGAGCTCTCTGAACCCTAGTAACGCATATATGCATCCTTTACAAACAATGTACTTTTGAACAGTATACTTGTCCTATACAAACAGTGTAGACCCTGATCAGAGAGCTCATTAAGGAGCCCTCATATTAGGGTCTACACTGTTTGTCATTTTTACTTATATTGTTGATTTTTAATTATATTGTAAAAATCAACCCTAAAGTAAAATATGGACTAGACTAAATTGAAAACTAGACTCGTCTATTTGAGGTTACAGGGAGGAAAGGGTTAATGCAGGATAGAATAGTGAAAGAGCTCCAATAGGATCTTCCTGCATTAACTCTTTCCTCCCTGAAACTTTAAATGGACAATTCCAGTTTCCATTTAAGTCAAGTCCATTTCTGACATTTAAGGGTTGTTTTTGTCAATGTTTGGCATTATAACAAACAGTGAAGACCCTGATCAGAGGGCTCCTTTCGGAGCCCTCTGATCTGGGTCTTCACTGTTTGCACAGGACAAGTGTACAATTCACATGTACACTGTTTGAAAAGGACGCCTATATGCGGGACTAGGGTTCAAAGAGTTAAGCATGCAGTTACCTGTCGTTGGTGAGTCTCTTTGTTACATCAGTTAGTGATCACTTAATACAAGATTGACTGTATTTGATATTAACTCTAACCCAGCTAGCGGCGGATATGACTGCCTCAGTGCTTGCCTTGGCGAACAGTTTCGATTCAGATAAGAAGTTAAGTAAGACGGCGTCTCATCAGGATACAAACTGTATGACACTCTGACCCTGTTTTGAAAAGAAATTTTGAAAACTCATATTTTAGAGCAGTAGCAGACGACACTTGCTGCAGACTGAAAAATTACCCAGCATACAATTAAGTCAAACTGAATGAATTTGTCTATGCAAAATGTCATCTGCTGTGATAATGAAGTTGACCCTTACTTACTTGAAGTGAACTGAGTTTGGATCCTGATAAGATGCCAAGTTACTCAGTGTCTGATCTGGATTATGATAATAATAATAATAATAATTCCATGTGCAAAGACCATCGCTGGCTGACTGTGTATTGCTAGTAGAATCATCACATAGATCTTCATGTACAGTTAAATTAAGGTTAAGTACAGGATAAAGGTGAAGTAGAAAGCTCCTATCTTGAGGAGTCTCTAGAATGGACTGATTAGCGATTTTATTCAAAACAAACTGACCTAATAATTGCCTTATACCTGCCTGTATTTCACTTTTACCTACATTTCTAACTTGAATAATGTCAAAATGCCATCCTCGCTATAGTGTCAATTAACCCGATACCCCATAAATATGCCTTTTTACACCTTTAATTTATTCCTCTACTGAAGAAAATAGTTCCAATTTATACTGTTACAAATAAGAATCATAAGAAATATTTTCTATATTCTAGAAGATAGTAGCTTAAAGCAGGCTGAAAGTAAAGCAGAATGCGCCTTAAGGCGCATTCTGCTTTACTTTCAACCTGCTTTAAGTGGTCACCTGTCTTCAAAACTAGAAACAGGCTATGGGGTAATGGGTTAAGCCTTACTATGCTTGCAGCCAGTGTGTGAATCTTTTGCAAACAGTGCAGATCCTAAATCAGAGGGCTCCTTAAAAGAGTCATCTGATCAGAGTCTGTTATATTTTCTTAAGTATTTCCTAGGAGTAGCTCTAAAATCAACACACACTGGTCATATGTTTTCAAGTGATAAAATCCATATGGAAATATCTAGCAACAAGTGGGTTAAAATTGACATAATATTGTAACTTTGTTTCACATTATTGTTTAGCAATACTGTAGTTTTAGTTGTGTTCGATATGGAATAATTATACATGTAATATGTTCATTAACTCATTACCCCATAGAGTGTGTTTCTAGTTTTGAAGACAGATGAACACTTAATGAAGGCTGATAGTAAATCAGAATATTACTTAAGGCTCATTCGGATTTACTTTCAGCCTATTTTAATGTACCATAATTATGCTAAGATATAGAAACTACATTTGTATTTCTCACAGTACATATTTATGACGAATCTCAAAGGCTTAAAAAGCATATTTATGGAGTAATGGGTTAAATCAAACTGGTGTTAGGCGTTCATTCAACAGAATATCTAAGTGCAGTCTTATGACAGATGGCAACTTAATGCATGACAAAAGTGATGAAGAATGCTCATATTGAAGCTCTCTGCATTACTATTGGTCTGCATCAAATAGCTATCATAAGATGTCATCATGCTTCTTTAAATACAGTAAAATTTCTGTATTACAACCTCTAAAAAGAAGGCTAATTGATTGTGTGAAGACAGGTGAAGGAGCTTTCTGTTTTGGTTTCACACTGCTTTAAGCAGCAACTTTCCTTAAAACACAAACTAATTGAAATAATGTAATGGTTGTAACAGCAGGGGTTTACCGGACTATATGCTTAGCACAAGTTTGACTGTACATGTATAATATAGTAAATGTATTATTTATTATTGTCTAGGAATTTAGGAAAAGTAATGATCTCTGTATTTTGTTTTAACATGACATGTGGAATACTTCTGAAAATAAAGTTTGAAAATATTATGTATTACCGGTAATGTCTCCTTGGATTTTACTCTGACAAGAGAATTTGAATCATGCTTTGGTATAACCTTACAGGTTATAGATAAGGTTTTGATGCAATTGGGTATTTACTCCTTGATATTTTACAGAATTGGGTTTTTGCAATTTTTATTGAGTTTTGGGAGTTTTCGTAATTGGGTATCATTCAAATTTTGATTAAGTTTCCAAAATTTCTTTGCTTTTTATGCCCCCGGCATCGACAGATGCGGAGGCATATAGTAATCGTCCTGCCCGTCAGTCCGTCCGTCCGTCCGTGTTTCCGTAACAAGGTTAAGTAGAATTTACCGTTTCGTCTAGCATCAACACCGCTTACCCAAATGCTTGGATACTTATACAGTTGTTGCCTTGGACCATTCCCTGTCCACCAATATAACCAAACTTTGATTTTGACCTTGACCTTGACCTAATTGCGACTTAGAATATTTTAAATAGGCTATTTCTTGGTTAACTAGATTTTACCGTTTCGTCTAGCATCAACACATCTGACTACAATGCTTTGATACTTATACAGTTTTTGCCTTTGACCATTTCCTATCCACCAATATCACCAAACTTTGATTTTGACCTTGACCTTGACCTAATTTTAACTTAGAATATTTGAAATGGACCCTTTCTCGGTTAACTAGATTTTACCGTTTCGTCTAGCATCAAAACTATTTACTACAATGCTTCGATACTTATTCAGTTATTGCCTTGGACCATTACCAACTCACCAATAATACCCAAGCTCAGTTTGACCTTGAGCTAGTTTGGACTTAGAAAAAATTCAGAATATATTGTCAAGGATGCCACCGGGGGCATACGCGTTTATTGAACGCGCAGTCTTGTTTCTACATTTCTTTGCTTTTTGTTACTCCTTGTTGTGAAAAACAATTGCTTTTTCCACAATTTTAATTTGGTAAATACCCCAATACTCCCCTTATCAGTAACCTTGTAACCAGTACCTTTCTTAAGCTTGACCAAAATTCTGAGAGCTTAATGTCTTGAAGACTACTGATCATAATTGTATAATGTGTACTACCCAGATCAGCATTAACACTATTCATGTACAAAATGCATATAATAGGGAGGTCACTATGCATACTATTTCTAATGTTCATACACTTTTCTAAAGCCGTATCAAAAACTCCTACACCGAAGTGGCTAGTGTTTATTCCTTTGAACCCTAATCATCACATATACATGTACATCCTTTGCAAACAGTGTCCATGTGAAGAGTATATTTATCCTATGCAAACACAGAAGATCCAGACCGGTGTGTTCCTAAAGAGTTACTCTGATCAGGGCCTGCACTGTTATACATTGACAAAAAAACATCAAACAATAGTAAAACTAGACTAAACTAAACTGGATTTGTCCGTTTAAAGTTTCAAAGAGGAAAAGATACAAGATACAAGAGATACAAGAAACTTTATTTATAGTCGGGTGTTTTCACAACATATATAACATTAGCTAAAAGCTATTTACCGACATAATAACATAAGTTTCTTAACAATAAGATTAACTAACAGCCTGTAAAAGAAATACATTATCATGTTAATACAGTAAAATTCTACAAAGGCTATTATAAAATACATTCATACATCACAGATTTTGATATCACATATGAGATAGCATGCTTTAGCTGCTGCACAAATAGAGAATGAATAGTGGACAGGGGGATTATAAGCAGACAGCATAGACCAGATCAGACATCAAGTAATTTGTTGCCCCATTAGGGTGAGTGATTGTCTGCATATACCACACCTTTATAAATCCACAACATACACACCTGTTTTATAAATATATATTTATAGATTTAGCATCTATCACAGACGAAATATCATGTTTTCCTGTTACACACAGAGACAACTAGAGACTTTATATACAAGTGGGTGGGTAGGGTTCCATCATCCCATAAAGGGTTCTTCTTGAGTCTCAAACCTAGGGATGTACCCAGTAGGTGGTATTATACCTCTGTATTGCGACCACTAAAACGAAGGCTAATTGATTGTATAATAGTCAAGTGACAGCTTAACGCAAGGTGACAGTAAAACAGAGCTTTCTGTTTTATTGTCACATTGCTTTAAGTAGTCACCTGCCGTAAAAACCTAATATTTAACGCAATTAAGGGGTCGTAATAGAGGGTCTTTACATGTACAAATGTATTTGTTTTCGCGACGCGCCTTAGTTATGAAGACTTCGACAAAAGTGTTAAACACCTAGACATTTCTTATCATTCTAACCCTTTCACAGTCACTGTTCAAGTACGCTCTGCGTTAAAACTTTTGCAGACAAAATATCGTTTGCTAAAATTTGTCGTCTGCAATTTTGGTTGAGGTAATCAATATTTTTAAGTTTTGACTGAAGAGATATAGATACCATTGCCAAACTGTTTGTAAAGTCGGCCTTAATCACCCATGACGATTAACTGTATATCTATTATAAATCATTTGTATCTTAGATAAAAAGCCGACTACCTAAGGTTCCATCTGAATCCAAACTGCGCGACACTCTGATGGTTTTTTAAATTAAAAAGCAGTTAAAAGGACTGGGAATTGTTGCAGACGATATATTTTGCAGACGATAATCATGGCTGGCGCGGCATGTACATACAGCGAGGACGTTATTACCCTTCACTGCCTTAACCCGAGTACAGTGTCGTTATTTGCAAACTGTTTGACATTCGTTTTGATATTTCTTAAGTCAAAATACCTAAAATTAGTTTTTTAGAATTAGAAGCATACGACATTTTTTTTATTTGATGACGTCATGGCAGTGAGTGGTTAAATGTATAAAAAATAACAAATTATTGACATTGCTCACGATTTATTTTAATCTGATCAAACTCCGTGTTACCTGACGTTTGATCTGGCTCCAGTCTGTTTGCAATGGAACTAATTGTTTTAGTGTAAACGCATTCATTGGGAAGAATAACGTCTTCTCCACCGTACATGTAAATGGAACTGAAATTGGCTTATCACGGTTATAGTGAATGGTATTTTAGATTCATTCACATGTCCGCCATTCTGATCATCGCATTGTGATACCAAATTTGTCTATGGTTTGTACTTATATGTACAGTGAAGCAAACGTTATTCTTTCCCAATAAACGCGTTTACCCTAAAACTATTATTTCTACTGCAAACAGTTTTGAGCAAGATCAGACGCCGGGTAACCCGGCGCCTGATCAGGCTCCAAACTGTTAGCCACCAAGATAAAAACGAATTATCAGAATTGTCCAAAAGTTGCACTTTTCTACGTTTTAGTGCGTTGCGTTTCGTTGCGTTTAAACGGGAAAGAATAACGTGTTCTCCACTGTATAACAAAAGTCCCTGAAACAAAATGTTCAGTTTCTTTTATATATAGCCATGGTTTGATTTAATGAGACATCTCCAAATCGAGTATAACCCGTTCCTAACAAATTTGTAAAAGCTTAAGTTAAAATCTCTGAGTGGGGGCTATTGAATTCATCTAGCTACACCTGTCACGACTCCTGCCCTCCAGATGTGATTTATCTTGGCTCTAAGTGGCTTAAAAGCATGTTCATGTTTACGGGGTACGTTGGAGACTACCCGTCAAGAAGCTCTACAGGTTTGTGGTTGAAATGGACGAAATTGACGTAATACTGGGGTGATCAATTTCCTGATCAATGAATATATATTAGCCAAATAGCAAGAAATCCACAGATATTTGACATGGCTAATACAGTCGAACACTCGATAACTCGAACCCGTTTAAATCGAGCTTACCAGTTCTTCAACGTTAAAACGTGACTTAGCCTGGTGTTTGGCTTAGACACGATTTAACTTTGAAATACGGGTATATTCGACTTTCCGGAGTTTAAGTCAGGTACATGTAACAGCTTAAGCAATGACTCGATATATTTGCTCTTTGCATGCCTTTGATTTATACCTCCTTTATACCACTAAAGAAAATATTTCCACTTGACTTTATACAGTTATGAATGCATATATGTATCATAAGAACTATTTTCTAAATCCTATAATGCTGATAATAGCTCAAAGCAGGCTAGGAGTAATTTTATGTATTCCATTTCAAGCGTATTTTGCTTTTCCTTCAATCTACTTTGAGTAGTCACCCGTCTCGAAAATTAGAAACAGTGTGTCTATTAAATCAACGTGACAATAAAGAAAACGCCCATTTATCTTGCAGCAATGCTAACATTAAACGGTCCTTTAGCTTAATCAGAAAAGTAAAACCGAAAGTTTTTAGTGTAAAGCAATGTGAAATTAAAGCAAAAACAAAATCCTTTAAAAGTAAGATGAAAGTGAATCAGACAGGTCCTTCAGCCAATAGAAGTTTTCCGATGTACTTTCACCTTGCGGCAAGCTATCAATGTCTGTAACTCGTTCTTCCGCGTCTTCCGGTTTGAGGAGTCTTAACCCCTTCACTGCCATGACGTCATCAATCTTAAACAATAATAACTATTGTCGTCTGCTTTTATTTCTTAAATTTAAACATAAGAAATGTTGAAATGAGTGTCAAACTGCTTGGATCCTGATCAGACGCCGCGATACGCGGCGTCTGATCAGGATCCAACCTGTTTGCGAAGAGTAGGTATACTCGGGATAAAGCAGTGATGGATTAATAGCAAATGCAAATATACTAATTAATTGGAGAATACGTCAACCTCAGTCAACGCATGTTTCCCCTTCTAATAAGGCAAATAACTCCAACTGGGCCTGGATTTCTGTCAATCCCCAAATTCAATCTACTTGTTACCTTTAATTCTATATCAATCTGACGCTCTATGAACTCATTATCAATGCTATGTCGAGGTTTATTTAAACTTGATTAGCTGCTATTCAATTCTTTATCTCTAAAAAGCAGACTTTTCATTTGTAGGAATAAATTCGGCCATACACCGATAGAGTTGTTTAGATTTTCGTGAGTGAATTTACCTACAGGGACGTTATGTGAACTTCATGTAGATTAAAGCCGAATTTCTCTAAATTCTGTATTTTATAAAGGTAAGATAACTGAGATGCAGTATTGTTCTTTTTAGATACTTTTTGATATTGGTCAGAACCCAAACTGTTTGCAAAGTCGCCTTTTGGTGCCGTTTGGAGTGAACGTGTTAAACCACCGTAAACGCAATTGCAATCAAATATAAAAATGACAGCTTTGTAAATTTCTAACGATTTATTTAAATCTGAGTTGCAAACAGTTTCGAGTCCGATATGGTTCCATTTTGTTTCCACAGAAAATATAGTTTTAGTTCTAGACTCTAGTACAAATGCGTTGTTGTGAGAGAATATCGGTCCCCTATGGTAATATACAGAAAAGAACAGAACATACAGTAAAACCTCGCTATTACGACCACTAAATTATGTTAATTATTAGGGTGTTTACGATAGGTGACCGCTTAAAGCAAGGTGACAGTGAAACAGAAAGCTCCCTTAGGAGCTTTCTGTTTCACTGTAACCTTGCTTTTAGCTGTCACCTGTCTATTATACACTCAATTAGCCTTCGTTTTAGTGGTCGTAATAGCGAGGTTTTACTGTATCTTTTATTCACCCAGGTATTTACATACAACAAGGGGATATATCAAAATGCGCACATAATAATAATATTATGGTTCCATTTTGAAAAAAGAGAAAAAAAATAGAAAAGAAAAACACGCATGATATGTATATTATATATGTATGATAGATATACTTTTTCCTTTGAGAATATTATTAAATCTTAACGTTATAGTTCAAATTGATTTATCTAACTCTGTCTTGTACCCAAAATGAAAATTTTGGAGAAACTCATTCCCTACGTCAATTCTGTGTCTTTGTTGTCAATGTGATTTAACCATTGTTGTAGATATCACTGTCATCATCATCACTGCAACCTTCATTGTATAATCAATGTTGTGAACTCTTCATTGGGTTTAACATAAGTGTAACAGGGTTCATGCTTAAAAGCGTTTGCGTTGATAGTGACTATGGGTCTGAGTTCGTTCTCAAGCAGTTGATTGGTCAGATTTAAGCCTAGGCTCAAATCTGACCAATCAAATGCTTGAGTATGATTTAAGACTCAACTCAAACCCTTTATAAGCATGGGCACAGCACATGAAATAGTGTAACGCTGCGTCTCATCAGGATCTCCACTATTTGCTAATGTCTTCTGTAGTATACCCTAGGACCAAATGGGTTAAAACAGTCACATGTGTTCATTTTTTTTTATCTAAGTGTCTGAAGACTAAAGAAGTGTCGATACGACTGTCTGCCTGTCTGAAACATGGCCCTATGCTTTATTTAAAGCATTTTGAGACGAGTCTGAGATCGTTCTCAAACTTTTGATTGGCCAGATTTGAGTATTCCTTTATAAAAATGGGCCCTCATCTGTGGTAATTGAATTTATGGATAATCGTAGTATTTAAAACTTCGCTCTTTTTTCTTTTGCTGTGTAAATAAGTGTAGACGAAAGCAAAAGTCGAACTATCAGTTATCATGCAATGTTTAAATGGTTTAAATGGCCTCGTCGACAACCACTTTACTGCGGTGTTATCATCTGGATAAAAAGTGACATCTGATTCAAGATCTTAAATCTAAATTTAATGGATTTCAACGAAGGATACATCGATATGAGTGTAATTTATTTTGTTCTGATCAGATGCCGAATGACTCTGCGTTTGATCTGGATCCAAACTGTTTTCAAATACTAATATGCTCGGGACAAATCAGTCAAGGGAATAAGAATACCTCATACATTCTGGCTTTTAAATGCACTGAGCCTGGAAATGTCCAATACGACGTAGGAAGGTGGCTTGTCCATTGTTTCTATTCAGATCAAATACGACAACACATAGCGTCTCAAAATGTTTAAGTCTGTTATACGTCAACACTTTAATATCTGTTACAAGAGAAGGAAATAGAGAAATTATTGTAGGAGAACACATTTGCAGGCAACGAATATCGACTAAATTTTCAGCAAAATACAGACAAATGTTTATGTCTATAACAACACCATTTTGATATTGACGAAACCTCAATTTAGTCGACATCTCATCAGGATCAACACTGTTTGACACAGTTTAGTTATCTAGAATAAATTACACTTTATTTTTGAAACTTAACACAGACGACACAGTTTGTAGACGAAAACTGTCTGACGTGCTAAAGGTGAAATGTCGGCAATCATAGAGTCATTCGGAGCACTTTGGGGGAAGAATACTTCCCTGGTTCCTCAAGCACCCAGCAACTGTGAAGATTAGCCCCTTCACTTCAAAGATATCGTCTGCTGAAATGTGTCGTCTGCTTTTATTCCTCAAATTTAGATTTTACGCATTTTGATTTGAACACATAGATATGAGTGTCAAACAGTTTGTATCCTGAGCAGACGCCAATTACACCGGCGTCTGATCTGGATACAAATTAAAATACCAGCTTACCCGGGGTCAGCGTGTCAATTGGTTAAATTGTACTTATTGAGGGTAGCTACAGTGGAGAATCTGTTATTCTTTCCCAATAAACGCGTTTACGCAAAAACTATTATTTGCAGTGCAAACAGTTTGGAGCCAGATCAGACGCCGGGTAACCCGGCGTCTGATCAGGCTCCAAACTGTTTGCCACCAAGATAAACAAGAATTATCAGAATTGTCCAAAAGTTGTTCTTTTCTACGTTTTAGTGCTTTGCGTTTGCGTTTAAACGGGAAAGAATAACAGATTCTCCACTGTAATACGGGTACAATTCTGATTAGCCATTATTCTGGCCTAATATAGCCCTATTTCAAAACTGTAGTCTGCAACGGATTCATGTTAAGTTCTTATTTTAGCAAAATAAAAACATGTATAATCTAGTTTGAATCCCGTGCAAACGCCGAGTTCCTCTGTGTCTGATATAAATTTTAATGCAATCTGTAAATGCAAAGTCCAACGATTTTGAGCCTGTCAAAAGAAGAGCTTGAAGGAAAAAGTGATATTGCCGGGTCGTGCACTAAAATAGAAAGCCAACCAATTGACTAAAACCACTTCAGGCAAAGCCAATGGGACCGGGGTTGCTATTTCCCACAGTTTCTAAACAAGTGTGCAATCTGATCAACTGTCGCATTTCATTCGAAGATAAACGCAGAAATAATATAGTCACAAGTGTTTCTGAAGTTTTGTAAGAACAAAACAATAAACTTTGATTTAATAAAAAGTGCGTATATCAGTTTACTTATGGCTTACTTCCTGCCAATATATATAAAATTAACATCGGGATAGAAGAGTATATCGTTTTCAACCCAAACGGAAAACATATGACTGGAATTTAACAGGTCTACGCACACCAAAAGGTATTTTATCTACAGGCGAAACTCGATACTTCAACTCGCCTCAATCGATCGTCTCGCTTTTTAAAGTCGAACAAACCCGTATTTGAAAGTTAAAACGAGGGTAAGCCACGTTTTAACTTTGAAATATGGGTATGTTCAAACCAATTCAAGTTCGTAGTATCGAGTTTCGACTGTATTTCTAAAATAAGATATTTCTACGAACCACCCAAGCCATTCTTAAATTTAATTTTTGTCATTTTGGGAATGCAATTATTATCTCGTTAACCCTTTACCCATAGCCTGTTTCTAGTTATGACGACAGGTGACTACTTAGCGCAATCTGCTTTATTGTAAGTCTCCTTGAAAATTTACCTTCTGCTAGGATATAGAAAATATTTTCCTACAATGCATATTTATGACTGTATAAAGAGGATTTTTTCTTCAGCGGAGGAATATTTTAATGTCGCAAAAAGGCGTATCTATGCAGTATAAACGTATAAAATAATTCTTAACCTTTAAATTAGAGAAAGCGTTATTCCTTTCAAACTAACGCCTTTGTGAAAACCCAAGTATGTCCATTGCAAACTGAGCATCTGGGGCCCGTTTCATAAAACTTCGTAAGACAAATCTTGTCGTAAGTCAGATTATAGAACTCTCAATTATTATTTATTTCTCCATCTAATCCTGTCTTGTGACATCTTTTTGGAATCGTCTTGAAAAGACGATTAAAAAAAGATGTCACAAGAAAGACAGGATTAGATAGAGAAATCAGAAATTAAATGTTTTTTAGAGTTTTGACTTACGACCGTTTTTGTCGTAAGAAGTTTTATGAAACGGGCCCCTGGTCATTCTGATTAAAACTAATCGTAAACATTTTCAAAAAGTTGCCATTTTCTACTTTTTGTAAATACGTTTACTTCAGTATATCAGTTTACTTATGACTTACTTCCTGCCAATATATATAAACTTCAGGTTAGAACAGTTGATCGTTTTTCAACCCAAACGGAAAACATATGACTGGAATTTAACCGCAGATTTACACACCCCAAAATGGTATTTCATCTATTTATACAGGCTAACTTCGGATATTTCTACGAACCACCAAAGCCGTTCTTAGATTTAATGTTTGCTATTTTTAGAATGAAGTTGTTAGCTTGGTCAATAATCCTTTAATATTTACAGTGGGAAAGGCGTTATTCTAACTGAGCAAAAACAGTAACGTCCATTACAAACTGTTTCGAGCCTGATCATACGTCGAATAACTATACGCTCTAAGATATTTGCTCTCCAACTATACCAAACGTTTCATTTTCTAATTGTCCTGCATGGGGTTTCGTTTTCATTGCGTTTAGTTTTATTCAAACGGGGAATGATGATATGTTTCTCAATGTATCACTCTACTGGCGGCATTAGTATAACTTTGTAAACACGGTGTACTATTAGGATACATGTTGTATGGTGCAATGGAATATTTTTTTCTAAAGAAACTCGAAACCAGAAGGTGAATTGATTGATGAAAAATAATTGGTTTCGGAACATTTACTATAAAAGAGCCCTGTGATATTTCCGTGCAAACACATTAGAAAGTTGGGTTTTGACAAATCAAATAGAGCAGGAAACATCACTGGATCTTTATTTGAATTTGCATTTTTTAAAATTCAATTGTTATTACAAACTAATACTTACATGGTCCCACTAGAGATAGAAATCAACATGGATTTGTTTTAGGAAAGATTATGTATTATCTGGTCGGCAGACCCATTAACTTATTGGCCCCTCGTGACCTATATAACTGTCATTTACAAACAGTGTATCTGCGAAGAGTACTACAGTCGAAACTCGATACTTCAAACTCACTTAAATCGACCTTAACAGTATTTCATAAGTTTAATTTCGATTACTTGAACTCGCTTAAGTCAAACATGCCCGTATTTCAAACTTTGAATATGGGTATGTTCGAACTAACGCAAGTTCGAAGTATCGAGCTTCGACTGTATTGTACTTTTATACTACAGTAGGCATCCACTTTTTTATACATAGATCCTCATTATTTGTCATATTTGTCCATTTAAACACAGATCGGCTTTTGCTAAGTTTAGATGTGAAGTTGCTCCTTTACGAATAGAAACTGGCAGGTATGAAAGGCTGCCAATAGAGATACCTGTCCATTTTGTCAAAATGCTGTTGAAACAGAATTACTTGTGATAACTGATTGTTTATTATATGAGGACATAAGAACTGAACTCTATGAAAAGGTAACCAATATTATTGATAGTTTTATGTCGAAAACTGACTGTGATAAGTTTAAATTGCTGTTTTCTAGCCCACATCTGGTACGTTTTACTGCCAAATCCTACTATAATATTCTAAAACGTCGTACAAATCGAATGTATAATACATAATGTGTGCAATAACAAATACAAGTGATCATGTTTATTCCATGTAAATATGAAACTCTTATGATTGTATATATCGTAACATGTTTTGTTTAAACCTATAGCTTATTAATATCTGGTCCATGTAAATTTTGCTAATCAAGTTATCATTGATCTGATCAATGGTAAGACTGGATAAGAATGACTTAAGTACGCATGTTAATGCGTTTTTTGAAAATCAGATTTTAAAATAAACTTTATGGCAGGTTTTAGTTTTGAGATTAGCACTATTCACAGGGTTTTATTTTTAGTTCTAGGGGTTGCTTTGAATTACTGATACTTGAAATATGAGTTTCAGAAACATAGTGTGTTGTGATAAGTAATACATAGTCTCTTATAATTCTTATTTTAATGGCATGGTTAATGTTATGGCGAACTGTATATTATGTTTGTATTATGAACTATGATGAGACTGAAATAAAAATAAAGAAAAATAATGTCATAAGAATGCCTTCAAAGATATATAAAGAAAAACCCATACACATCCTTATCCCCCGAGTACAATATTTGCAAACAGTTTGGATCTTGATCAGATGCCGTGTAACACGGCGTCTGATCTGGATCCTAAATGTGTGACACTCATTTCAATATTTCTTAAGTCGAAAAATAACAATGGAGAAATAAATGCAGACGACAATCGTTTAAACTCTATGACGGTGAAGGGGTTAAGTGTTATTATGCAAAGTGCATATTACATATATGTATATGATATATCATGTCAATAATCTGCTACATATCTTTACAACATTACATGTTTTTTAACATAGCCGCAGCGGGAACATAATACCGCATGATACCCTGTATCAGCTTGCAAAGTGTAAATGTTGTTTTCAAGAGCATATACATAACAAAACAAAAATCAACTTATATACAGCAACTTTTCAAGAGTCATTCAATTAATAAAACGATCAGATATGGTTTTAAGATATGTCAAAATCAGATGCACGACAACCGTTCATTATCTTTATACAACCATTATTCTATAGCAGACCCTTAAATAACTTATTAGTAAAACTACTACATGTACATGCAGTTATATATTTAGATATGTATACATTTTCTTTGTTTTGCCATATGGTAAATTTGCCGATACTTTTTTGTCGTTTATTTCTCTTGAACGCCGAAAAAAATATCAGTTCATTTCTTATATGTATTTAAAATATGCTGTAATTTATAATATTAAATGAACATTTTGTCAGTACGCATGTATTTTTAAGCCATATTAGAGGTTGATAACACCTACCCTATTAGGAACAGCCATGGCCGCATTTCTGAAGCTGTGTTCATTCGAAAGCAAAAAAATAAGTTCCATTGTTTACATTCTAACGTCATAAACTTGACAGTTTGGCGCGAAAATGCCGATTTTACGTCATTTGGAAATGACGTCATTTGGAAATGACGTCATTTTTAAAGTAGGATAAATATATCGATTTTTTGGCATAAAGAAATGCAGACAGCTGCTGTTTATAAGGTGTATCAATTTTCTTGCAATTTATCTCATTTATAAAGAAGAATTTTGGTTGGCAATCATAGTTTCCGCTAATAGGAAGGCATACATCGGTTTAGAACAATTTTTTGAAAAATCCGCCAAATGTTTGTTGTCCGAGTTCCAAAGATTAATTCGCGAATGAAAAATGCATATGCCCCGCCTCCTCTGTGAAACTTATCCACAAGTCCCGCCCTCTCGAGAAATAGCGTTTACACGAATTGAACGTCATGTTTTTTCAATGGATTTGAATGGTGCGAATGTAAATATAATCCCCTTAACACCCCCAGCCTGTTTATAGAATTGAAGACATGTGACCACTTAAATCAGGTTGAACGTAAAGCAAAATGTGTCTCAATGCGCATTCTGTTTTACTTTCAACCGTCTTTTACCATATGCTAAAATTTCGAGTAATAATCGAAAGAGGGGTAGTCAGTAATTGAAGATACGTATAATAGTTCTTATGTAATATATTCATGGTTGTATAATTAGGAATTATTACCTTTAGTGGAGGAACAAATTTAAGGCATATAAATGTATTAATGGACAACAGGGAATGGCATATACGCATATATGTTGTCCAGTTGCCATGTATATGGTCAAGCTGTCATGGTAGCATTAGCATGGCTGTACAGTGATGAGGCAGAAATAAAGATTTTTTGTGTAATTAATTTTATTTCCGTCAAATGTACAATGCATAACAAATACAATAATCATGTTGTACATCAGTGATACAGAACATACAAATTGCATTTGAAGAAATTGTCAATTAAAAGTATCGGCATATTCTGACGGTCATAATGTTTGGAGGATAGAGACGAGATAATGGTTGTGATTATATAAAAGAATAGAAAATACTAAAAAGAATACCACTACAACATACTGTAGAAAGCTCCACATCATTATAACACTTGTATTTACATGAGACAATCTACACCACTCTTTATGGAATAACAGATTAACACATACTTGACTGCATGGCAATACTATTTTCACACATTGGCTTATTTCAAGTCATTCATTTCCTTGAAATCACAACGAAGATAAAATATATGATAAAAAGGAATTAAGATAGTATAAATTATCAAATTGTTCTTTGCTAATATTCCGACCTATACGTACGTTATCAAATATAAGCATGTCCAATGCATGTCAGAGTTTTGTACGACCGTATTATGTTATGGCGTTGTCCGTCCGTCTGTCTGTCTATCTGTACTTCCATCCGTCTGTGAACATTTGCTTGCCCGCTCTCTAACTAAAAAGAATCTACTACAATCCTTTGGAAAATGTAGACTAAATGTCTCGGTCAAATTCGATAAACGTCACAAAGATTGTCCCAGACACTCGGGCGGTATTCCCCTTTTATCATAAAAAATGAATTACATGTATGTAGAGAAAGCAAGAACTTTAAAACTATGTGTTCAGTTCCTCTTAGCACTTATATGATGATACAAGAAGTGAAGGGACTTGCTATATATTACGGGTTAGAACCTTTTGGATTTAATTGTAATATCCAGGCATTGACTTAAATGGGTTCACTGCCTTACCCGAGTACAACAGTTGCTTGCAAACAGAATGGATCCTGATCAGGCGCCACAAACGCGACATCTGGTCAGGGTTCAAACTGTTTGACAGTCCACTTCAATATTTGTTAATTCTAACACATCTCATGCATACCCCTATACAAAAAAGAAGGAACACGTCGGTGTTTAAATTCACTATAAAACACGCAAGCGCTATATCGGCTTGATATTACTGAAATAATATGGATTCGATAATTCGTGCTACAAGAAATGTAGCACATTGTGTAAGTGAAAATTGTAGTTAAACTGAAGTGTTAGAATCGAAATAAAAATGATAGCAGTTTATCATGCAATAAATCACGGGTAGTCATTGAGATGCTGGTAATCAAATCACTCGGTCTACGACTTAATGATTTAATTACTACGCATCTCAACCCCTACCCGTGTTCACTTGCACGATACTACACTGGTATGAATTTAATATTTCTTTAGCCAACATTTCTAAAATTTAATTTTGAGAATTAAAAGCAGATACAATTGTTTAAAATTCACGACGTCATGGCAGTGAAGGGTGGTGTTTTGCAGTGTTCGCTGTGTGACCCAGTAAGGCTCAGGATATGACGTGCTCTTGTGTTTAAGTCCCTAGACCCATTTGACCTGTCAAGTGTAATGCATTTCATGTTAATATTCCTCATGTGACTACATGCATGTGATCTGAGTGTAATAAAGGAATTTTTCTGTTCTGTTCTGTGAATTGGTATCTCAGTGTTGTCAAACAGTTTGGAGTCTGAACAGATTCCGAGTTACTTGGTCGCTCAAAACTACTTGCAAATTACAAACGTATGGAAAGAAAAACATTGCGCTGTCTGTAAGTTCTTCGGCCCATTTGACGTGTCAAGTGTAATGTAATAAATCTGTTATTTCACGGTGAGTTGGTACAAGATATTCCTAAGTCTTATCTAAATAGAAGTTTTTAAGTGTTTAATGTCGGTACATGGATAACACGGGATGCCAAAATGACGAACAAATCTTTAAAAGTATTCCTTAAAAGTTGAAAAGCGATTCGGTTTAAGTCACCATTTTAACCTTTTGAACTATAGCGACGAGTATAATTATGCTCATTGACAATCAATCTGTGCACCTGCAAGAGAACACGTATCATCATATGCCATCAATGTAGACCAAGATCAGAGGGTGTTGGTCAGGGTATGTGCTGTTTATAATATTGCAATATATTGTTTGTCAAACAACCTTACAGTAAAGAATAGAATAGTCTGGAATGGAAGCTGGAATTGTTCATTTGAAGTTTCAGGGATGACTGAGTAAATAAACTGATAATAATACAATCCGTTGCCAATGAATTTAACCCCTTCACTGCCTTAACCCGAGTAAAGTCGTTACATGTATTTGCAAACATTTCGGATACTGATAAAACGGGGCGTGTCGCGGCGTCTGAACAAAATCCAACTACACGTATTTGACACTCATTTCAAGATTTTTTTTAGTCAAAATGCCTCAAATTTAAGGTACTTCGCAGGTGCGCTTAGTTTCCATACAATGTGTTATGAAACGTTTCATGAAGATTGATAATAGCCTTAGAAACAATGTGTGAAAATATAGGCACCATTTATCGTTAGGTTTGTCTTTAAGGTCTCTTTTTCTGACAAAAAACGGGAATTTTGATGATTTATAAATCTCGCCCAGTAAGTAGTCCACAACATTCATTACAAGAAAAGCTAAAAACATTTTGAATAAAGGTGTTCAGAAAGATGTTATCAGCTATTTAAATTTTGCAAAATGCCAAAAAAATTGAATTACAAAAAACTGACTCATTCAATGTATATTTGTTTTCATTTTATTCAAATATATGGTTGATGAAATATATACATGTAGTCTGAAAAAATTAGAAAATATTACAGTCATGATTGTACATGTAATTAAAACTTCGAATCATACATGCCATACCCGGGTCAAACCGTTTTGATTCAAATCGCCTGATCGGCGTCTAACCAGGGTCCAACCTATTTCACACTTATATCGATATCAAAATGTTTAAAATCTTAATTTGAGAAATAAAAGCAGATCTATCGCAACTTTTAGCAGAAGACATCTCAGTAGTGAGGAGGATCAGAATCGGCTTTTAATAAATATCCAAACTGTTTGACTATCAAATTGACATTTATTTAGGTACAAAGATATTAGATTATCTAGTTATTTTATTTAGATAATTTTTGCACTTTTCAGCATACGACAATTCATAAGAGGACGCTATTTCGACAGGGTTAAGAGTTTAAAGTCAACTAGACTTATTATCGACTGTGAAGTGTTAACCCTTTACCTGATAGCCTATTTCTAGTTTTGAAGACAGGTGACCATTTAAAGCAGGTTGAAAGTAAAGCAGAATGTGCCTTAAGGCACATTCTGCTTTACTTTCAGCCTGCTTTAAGCTAAAATCTGATAGGCTATATAAAATATTTGTAATGGTTATTGTTCATGAGGGTTTAAACTGGAACTATTTTCTTCAGCGGAGGAATAAATTAAATACGCTAAAAATCGCTTCTATGGGGGAAAGGGCATTCTGCTCACTGAGAGCGACTTTGTGATATTATTTGCAACAGGTCCGTGTAACTCGGCGTCTAATATTGATGTAAATTGTTTGACACTGATGATAATTTCTGAAAGAAACAGATACATGAACGATGAGAATTCTTGCAGACGACAGTTACATAGAGTGGAGAGGTTGAAGGTGGTGTACATTTATGTACAGCTTGATTATACAATGAAGAAGACGATATTCTTTCTTGTTTCAACGCAATCGAAACGTCAACACAGATGCTTAGCCATGAAAAGTAGAAAGTACAGCTTTTAGAAATCCCTATTTTAATCTGAGTTGCAAGCAGTTTAGAGCCTGATCAGACGACGGTTAACCCAGCGTCTGATTTGGTTCCAAACCGTTTGCAAAGGAAATAATAGTTTTAATGTAAACGCGTTTCTTTGGTCTTCTCTACTGTAATATTGTTTCCACAAACGGTATACAGGGCTTTCAAAGTTTCCAAGTTTTCAAGCTCGACTTTAGGAATCGTACATTTAACCCTTTCGCTGCCAGACTCTATAACACTAACGTGATTATGCAAACAGTTAATATCCAGATCAGACGCCGCGTAACGCGGCGTCTGATCTAGATCTTAACTGTTTGACAGCCACATCAATGTTTCCTAAGTAAACAGCGCATAAAATTCCAATTTTTAAAAGTAAGAACAGAAATCCGAAGATTTCGGGAAAAATCCGTAGGTCCGGAGAGATTTACAAAAATCCGAAAATTTCGGAAAAAAACGGAGGAATGGCAGCCCTGGGTATACTAATATAATCACGAGGCACCTGAAACCTTTTATTGTAAAAGTTTATCGTCTGCTTTAACCCTTTCACGTTTATAATACCGTCTGTTTTAGTAAAGGCAGCTCCTAATTTATTTAGACGAAATCTCCACATTGAAGAGGCTGAGCACAATCGGTGTTTGGTCAGGATACAACATGTTTGAATTCAAATTGACGTTTCCTTAGGTCGAACTATATTAAGATAAGTTTTGCAATTTTTCAGCAGATGGCACTTCGTAAGAGGACGATATTTCGATAGGATAAGAGTTTAAAGGCAAACCCATGTAACTGTAGTCACGTGTCAACTGACCTCATTGACAGAACATGACAGAAGCAATATCAAGATCTACCCTACTAATAGACTTATTATCCACTGTGAACTTTGAAACAAAGCGTAAAAATTAAATAAACTTAAAGTTGTATCTATGGTGTAAAGGATTAAAACTCTAGTTCCCGCATGATCATAATCGCGGTAAAAGTAGTAAATGCCACCAGGACAGTATAGACTCTGATCAGACGCCGCATGATGCGGCGTCTGATTAAAGTCTTCACTGTTTGCTGATCGGATTTTTTAAATATAAAACAAAACGAATATTTCGACCAGTCACCCCTTAAATAAAAACTGAATAATCCAACATTACAAGCATGAGAGAATCTACTGGTGGCAACTGGGTTAACATTGTTGTATTATGGTTTGGAAGCTAGATTTAAGGCGATATGACTGAATACATATATAAGATATTGTCAAAGGGTTTAGATGCTGAGCAGACGGTTCGTTACGCGGCATTAGCTTGTGTTTAATACCACGATGAGGTTGGTCTACTTGATTCTTTGAATTACTTAATTTTGGTGACACTAAGTCGTTCCAAAAGTGGCCAATATTTGATCAAGTGAATTTGGAGAATTGCCTTATAATGTCTGTAGTATAATTGCTGCAGCAATGTTTGTGCAAACAAACACACAGCATAGAATGTACTGACCTTGAGTAATTTGTTACCAGCTCGTAGACTTAACCCTTAGCCCGCCAAATAAATTGTCGTCTGCTATATTTCTCGTCTGCTTCAAGTTTCAAAGTGCTTCAAAGTTGCTCAAAATTGCTGAAAATGTTGTCCGAGTGTCAAACAGCTTGGATCCGGATGAGACGCCGAGTTACTCGGCGTCTCATCCAGATCCAAGCTGTTTGCATATGGAGCTATAGTCGTGACTGGCAGGCTAAGGGTTAAGATGATACTTATTATACTTTTTCGGCGGAGCTGACTGTTTTCTATTTAGACACACTTTAATATTTGGCCACACATTTCAACCAATAATATTTGATCAGAAATTTAGAATTAAGAGCACCTGTTGAAACTGAATAGTCTGATTGGATAGTAGCCAGGGCTCCAGATAAGGGAATTGTTTCAAAACTTAAAATCTTTATTTGTGCATTAAACCCTGTGGTGTCACTATACATATGAATTGTCTCTTCAAGACAATCAAAATGAGTGGTAATACCATAGGGTTTGGTGCTAAAAGAGGTGAAAAAATGTGATTTGTTTAGTTTACTCACTCTTATCTGGAGCCCTGTAGGCTGGTTTATGTCCCATTACAGTTTTACATGATGTGGACTGTGGGTGTAAAATTTAGAGATACAGGCTGTCTGTTTACTACACTAGGCCACAGAATTGACAAAATTATGCTATGATCTGAAATCTATTTATAGATATACAGAGGAAGCTAGGTGTTTCATAATTGTTTACAACCAATTTGTTTTAATTGTTAATTTGCCATACATTAAAAGCAATATTTTATATATGAATAGCCTCAAGTGAGTTAAACACAATTGTGTTGTTTCATCATTATTTACAAGAGTGAAGTACAGTAGATTGTTGTATCTGTACATTTGTGTATGCTATAGTTTGTTTCAAAAACTCTATGAATGGAACAATAGATTAATGTGAGGATCTCCTACCAGTAGCTAGGATATGAGTTAAATTATTGTTTTGTTTTGCATTTCTGTACATGATAGTTTTGCATTTTAAATAAAAGTTACTGTTTCAATTGAATACTTGTATTTTTTGCTTTTCAATCCAAGATATATATTCTTTGAAAACCTCAATTTAATTCAATTTTGCACACCCATCTATATAGCCTTAGTTCAACCACTCATTCCGCCGAATATCTTTTTTAAAGATATTTCTTGTTAATTCTATCTCTTCCATTGCCAAGTTTTATAGTCTGCGTTCATCTTATAATCGGTGAACTATCGTCTGCACTGATAGTGTCGTGTTCTATAGTTTTTCAAATCAGATTGGGAGCATTTATGACTGAAGAAATATTGACACGGGTGTCAAACAGTTTGGATCATCGGACACTGCGTAACTCTGTTTGCAAAATCACATTTTGGCGCAATTGACGCCGAAAGAATATCTAACCACTATTCTACACGATAGCGGTATTTTACTAAAATTGTTACACGCAGAGGCAATAGTGGCAACAGGGCTGCCATTTCTCCGGATTTTTCCTAAATCTTCGGATTTTTTTCTAGTACATGGTAGCTTAAAGCAGGCTGAAAGTAAAGCAGAATGCGCCTTAAGGCGCATTCTGCTTTACTTTAAGCCTGTTTTAAGCAGCCACGTGCCAACAAAACTAGAAACAGGTGATGGGGAAAAGGTACTATTCGTAAAATCGCACTTGAAAAATGCAAATTTGGAAATCTTAGGATTTTTAGTGTCAACTTATGGCAGCCTTGTGGCAATGTCAGAAGATGTGAAGTAAGTTAAGCCTTGATTAATGCTGTAATCAAATCAAAACATAATACAAGAATACTTATACAGTGGTGATAACGTTATTATTTCCTATTTAAACAAAACTTAACACGCACACAATCCAATCATGTGCCAAAAAGAGTTTTAATCAGTATCACACTGTTTGGAGTCTGATCAGACACCTAGTCAATGTGCATCGTTGTTTTAGGACAAACATGTTTACTGGCAAAGAATACCACCGCCCATATATACAAATGTATCATACTGTATCGTGTTGACTACAGTAGCAAGACGTATTTTCTCATGGTAATGTTTGCGATGGTAACATGTATCTTAGTGTTAGGAGTTAACTTAACAAGCCCAATTCTTCCTTCCCATAAACACATACACATACGTATCAAACTGCATTTTGAATTTAAACAGTCACAAATATGATCTATAAACAGATTACCAATTGGAAATTTAAAGTTTGCAAGTAGACAATCTACTTCAGAAAGGTGCAAACAGACTTTATGATACAAACGCCATTTTTAACGGAATGCCAAAGTGCAAAACCAGCCCCTTCATATTCATTGTGGCCTCATGGTTTTACAATTATTTCTCCAAATGCCATTGAACCACTGTTGTTAATGGTTAATTAATAACATTGAAACTGATAACGCTGGTATATATAGGGCGTACATTTTAATAGATTTTCTTGATTTTTTTGTGTGCAAAAAAAAGTGGTAATCACTAAGCAATACACTGGCGGATTAATGTGTCTTTTTATTTACAGCAAAAATGCGTATTTGGACATATATTAACTTAATTGGAGTTAAACCAGTTAAACTGTAAAACAACACACTATGAGTGATTTTGATAATACTAGCGATAATAAGTATACATTAATCAAAGCGAGAATTGTTTGATTTAAGCATACAATAATAAATCTAATACCGCCTTAATGTCATTCACATGATAAACTATTAACCTGTTAGTATTGTCATTGGATTGATATTATCAAGGAAATGTGCCGCTAGATTCATATACTAAACACAAATATTTGTTGCTGGATAATTAGTTTATCAAATAAGTATATTTACACTGATAGTAACACAACAATAAATATATACCAATGGATAGGTAAATATCAATTAAATGTTTGTGTCTGAACAGTAACATCAATTATATAGTGGAAATTGGAAAATACCAAATCAATTTAATATTAAATTTTGTAACTGGTTATATCACCATCAATTAAATATTTGTAACTGGACAGTTACACCACTAAGTAAACATTTGTATCTGGTCAGTAATATCAACAATTAAATATTTGTAACTGGACAGTTACACCATCAATTAAATATTTGGAACTGGATAATAACATCATCATTGAAAAACGTGTTACTATATAGTGACAAGTACTCAAGTGACACATATAGAATTGATTTGGAACGAATACTTTCTAATTTCAAATATATCATTGGTGTGACTGTTCAGACACAAACACTTAATTCAATTTAATACTTGTAGCCGGAGAGTAACACCATCAATTTAATACTTGTAACTGGAGAGTAACTACATGTAATTAAACATTTGTAATTGGATAGTATCATAGTAACACTACCAATTCAATATGTGTACAGTGGAGAAGACGTTATTCTTCCCAAACGAACGTGTTTACGCTAAAACTATTTTCCCATTGCAAACAGTTTGTAGCTAGTTCAGACGCCGGGCAATCCGGTGACTGGTCCGATTCCAACCTGTTTGCCACTCAGATTGAAATAAATTGTCAGAATTGTGAAAAAAATATGATTTTCTACATTTCATTACAATGCGTGTGCGTTTCGTTTGCATTGAAACGGGAAAGAAAAAATGCTTTCTCCACTGTAACCATGCACATGAAGTAACACAATAAATTAAATACTTGTACAGTGTAAGTGGATAGTAACACATCAGTTAAAAATGCATATTTGTAACTGAACTGTATTTTCATTTACGATTCAAACTGTGGTTGGAAAATACGCACAGGTGGTGGTGTTTTATCATTTGCTAGATGATATAAATACTAATAACAATCCAATAGATGCTCCAAAAGAAATAGTAGCACATAAACACGTACATGTATAACTATACTAAAACCCATGCTAATGATCATTCAACGGATATTTGTAAGGATAGGTTAATATTTAATGTGCATATATGATAATACTTCCTTTTAAAACACACCTTTGTTATTCAAACTATTTTCTGAAGTATACGTATATACGATATTTTTTGTTTTTCTAGATGCGGGATAACGTTTGACTTCCACTGGTTATAACTGGTTATTTTTCCAATGATATATCTATATATACAAGCTTGACAAAATGTTCGTCATATTTCACATGGATGGTAATGACATTGTTGAAATAGCATGAGCGACCGCTAAGTCACTTTTGAAGTTTTCAATTTAACACAAACATTCAAATTTACTCATTTTATCCCGTGTTTGTTCAAACAAAACTGGCGAAAACAAACCTTGTCGATATATCTGAAATTCGGTGATAACGGTGTCTTTTCAAAGGTCTATCTGGCATTGCACCTTCATTGTCAACTTTAATCCCGCTTACATACTAACCGCTGGGCTCTTACACGTACTGTCAAACTTATGTTACCTGGTCACTGAATGAAGAAGAACTGTGATCTTTAAACCTTTTGTGGCTAACGTCCCATAAAAGAGAACTAGGCATCAATGTAGAATCTGATCAGAATCTACACTGTTTGCTGACGGGAGTTTCAATATAAAACAAAACGAAAATGAAAAATCTAGACCAGGCACCCCTGGCATAAAATTGATTTATTCAATATATAAGCATGGAATAATCCACTTGTCATAAATGGATTATAGATAAATGGCTGCTTAATGCAGGACACAAAATACTACAGAAGGCTCCTATAGGAGCCTTCTGTAGTATTTTGTTCCTGCATTAACTGCTATCTGTCATTAATATTACAAATGTATGGTGTTTTGAGCGGTCGTTGAATACAAGTTTGACTTTATAAGATAAGGGTAGAGATTTGTCATAGCAATAGGATATACAAATGTGGCACGTTTTAAGGTTAACTATATCAAGCTATAAGTGGAATACATTTCCTCATTGATAATATTTTGGGATTGGTTTAATCTATATCCGGAATATTTAGAGGTTTAATTGAAAACTGAAGTTCATAGGGATCATTACTATACTGTTGATTTTTTAAAATGAAATATTAACGAAAATAACAAAAGATTTTACCAAAAGTACATGTGGTGTTTAATTAATATTATATATTTACATGTATTATTAAAATTGTATAATAACACGGTTAAACTGAGTTTGTAAGTTATGCTATGATACATATTTAAACAATAGAAAATAACAATATACTTTGAAAAAAAGTTGAAGTTTGAAGTAGAATCTAATGGACTACAGTTACATTGAACAATATGTAATTAACTGTGTTAAGTGTCTGAATTGGAACTTAAAGTGAAAAAAGTCACAATGTAAAATCAGACACTAAAATGGACAGAGTCGGAGACACGTATTACAGGAGGTAGGTATATGTAGTAAACAAAACGATATTCTTCCACGTTTGAACTAGAGTTTTGGCAAACGCTATGTAGTAAAACGTAGAGAATAACAAAATCTTGCATGACGATCTAAGATGAAACAGTTTGGAACATAATCAGTTTGGAGCCTGATCAGACGCCGTGTCACCCGGCTTCTCCACTGTATCCTAGACAAGTCATTATTGTTTATCTAATCATTTACGACTCATGTAGCTACTTGAATCAGTGTAGATCAATATCAGCTGATACATCTGATTAGGACAGGTATTATTTGCAACAGCAATCGACAAATGCTCTCAACCCATAGTCTAGGAACGATTGAAGAGGTATCATGGATATCTAAAGCAGATGCCTCTGTGAACTTATGCACTCAAGAAACGTTTAATGTACAATATCAGTCGTAAATATTGCTCATTCACCCCTGAACCTATGAACTTTTCTAGGTTCCAATTTAGTCGGTTCCTTTTTTATTATTATTAAAATTAATGTTTTCATAATTACAAACAGTGCAGACCATGATAAGATGTATCCTTAAGGGACTTTCTAACAGTGTATTATTGAAGAGTTGACTTGTCCAATTAAAACAGTACAGACCCTGATCTGAGGGCTCTTATAATAACCCTCCAGTCATTATCGCACTGTTTGTCATATTTCGTAATATTTGTTTCATTGAATAATGAAAATGGACCTGACTTAGTTGGTTAATGGGATTGTCTCTTAATTTTAAAGTTCCAAGTTTCAATGCGTTAAGCAATATGAGGCTCCGGTATGATAATACACGTATTAGATACTAAATATTCATCATAATTATGGTACATGACTTACACCACTATTTTTTCTAAACGAACGCACAGGTGCCCCCAAAATGATGTATATGTCCAACTGTTTTGAACCAGAGTTGACGTCTGACATGGCCCTATGCTTTTACGTTGAGTCTGAGATCGTTATTTAAAAAGCTTTTGATTGGTCAGATTCTCAATCATTTCATAAGCATGGGCCTTGGTTCAACATTGTTTAACCCTTTACCTCATAACCTGTTTCTAGTTTTGAAGACAGGTGACCACTTAAAGCAGGTTGAAAGTAAAGCAGAATGTGCCTTAAGGCACATTCTGCTTTACTTTCAGCCTGCTTTAAGCTAAAATCTGCTAGGCTATATAAAATATGTGTAATGTAATTGTTCATGAGGGTATAAACTGGAACTATTTTCTTCAGCGGAGGAATAAATAAAATACGCTAAAAGTCGCTTCTATGGGGGAAAGGGTTAATACTCGGACAAAACTGAATAGTTATCGTTTTCAAACAACTGTCGATCTTCTGTATTTGATGACTTTGCGTTTCATGTTTGAATGGGAAATAAAAACGTCTTAACCATTGTAACTTAACGACTTCTCATTTTGTTGTTTCAGATTTCTGGAGCAGTGTAGACGCCAGATTCAAAAGTACCGCCATTCTTCATTAGCACGACACACAGATTCGCCTCGAGCGACACCAAGATCAGGGATGGCATCAAGGAATCACGTTACCGAAATAGAAGGATTTGATTCGTCGAAAGTGAAAAACTTTCCGTTTTCGTCATTTAAATTGCTGGGAGCTCTTCAGATTGGCATCGGGATTCTCTCCGTACTTCTTGGTGTGATAGACTTGTTCCTTTATTTATACGTTACGGACGATCACGATGACGAAGCACTTTCCGCTCTCACAATAGCCAGTGTACCTATCTGGAGTGGATTATGGGTAATATAATTTATAATGTTTTGATAGTCATTTACCGTAAATTATTACTAATATTATCGTTTGTTTGGAACAGTCGTTTTTCAAATTTAGAACTTTGGTATTTGAACAAAGAGAGTACGTGTCAATAAGTTTTAAGCCTGACCATACGCCGAATTTCTTGGCGTCTGTTCAGGATTCAAGCTACATGTTTGTATTTGCAAATGAAAGCGATGTCGATAAGGCATTCCTAAAATATCAAAGACAGTAAGAAAAATAAAATGATATTTAACTATTTAACAATTTCATTTTTTTCTGATTGAATAACAAACAAACAACTGAATAAAACAAGGATACGTGTATACTCAGGAGAAAGTTCTATACAGCCAAATATTTGCTAAACGGTCACTTATTTAAACCATTTGCACCAAGTGGATTATTCCATGCTTCTTTATGGGACTAGTCCAATTTATATCTTAGGGTGCCTGGATTAAATTTCCATTGTCGTTTTGTTTTATATTGAAATTCCTATCAGCAAACAGTGTAGACTCTGATCAGATGCCGCATAATGCGGCGTCTGGTCAGCGTCTACCCTCTTTGCCTATGGCCCATATAGAGATTGTGGGTACAATTCAAATACTTCTTATCCAAATAGTATATACTCTTTATTTTCTCAGTTTGCATAAACTTACAAAAACATGAGAACTTTCTCTCACAAACATTCAACATTTTAGGTCAGGCACACATTGGTTCAGAAGTATGGATATCTCTAAAGACACAGTGCAGCTTAATCCTATCACTGCTTCTATGACGTCATATCCAATCTAACACATTCGCATCCAACTTATCGTCTGCTTTCTTGTCTAAAGGTTAGACGTTTAAGCAGTTTGACTAGACTTCAGAGGCATTTATATGAGTGTCAAACGGTTTGGACCTTGATCAGACGTCCCTTTACATGGCGTCTGATCTGGACCCACACTGTTTGCGTATGTTAGTGTTATAGAGTTTGTTAGCGAAAGAGTTTTCTGTTAATACATGACCAAAAATAATGAAGAAATTTGATAGATATATAAGATATTTTTGTATGTTTCCTGCTCTGCATGAATCTACCAACAATGACTGCTTAACTCATTATCCCCTGAGACTTCCAATGGACAATTCCAGTTTACAATAAAGGCTGGTTCATTTAAGAGTATTTAGGGTTGGGTTTTTTAAAATATATTACAAAATGACAAACAGTGAAGTCCCTGATTAGAGGGCTCCTACAGGAGCCCTCTAATCAGGGACTTCACTGTTTGCATTAGACAAATGTACTCTTCACATGTATACTTTTGGTACAGGACGCATATATGCGTCACTAGGGCTCAATGAGTGAATACACACTTGACTGGCACTTTGTATAAAAAAGTAAGTTTTTAATCGACTACATGTTTACAAGTGGTTCGAATCATAGCTACAATAACTTTAACTCTGAATATATTAAAAATTACACATACATACGAATAGGTGTATATATGATGTTCTGTAAGTTTTTCATGAACCAGGGTTAACCCTTTACCCCATATACTGTTTCTAGTTTTGAATACATGCGACCATTTAAAGCAGGCTGAAGGTAAGCGCATTCTACTTTACGTTCAGCCTGCTTTAAGTTACCCTCTGCTACAATTGAGAAAATATTATTTCTGGTACATTTTATTACTGTATAAATTGGAACTATTTCCTTCCGTTGAAGCATAAATCAAATGCGCTAAAAGGCGCTTCTATGAGGAAAGTGTTAAGTTGGGTGTTTCTACGTAGGTTGTTGACCTCCGCAAGTCTTCAAAGATATTTTCTTCATGTCAAAAGTCATTAAAATTACCTAAATGTTTACTGACATGTTTGTTCGCTGCGCGTTTGCCCTGAATTTTATGCCCGTCATTGTTGGGGCAAAGAAAGCGAGTTTATTTATGAATGTCAAACGTGACAGACAAGGAATGACTTTCTAACAACCAAACTATGTTCATAAGCTAGTATAGTTTGTATTGGTTTCAGTAAATACACAACTGAACAAATATCACAAATTAAATCACAATTGAACTTTTGTAAACCGGCCACTCAAACAAAGATGACATGTGGCCTTTAATACAGGTGGCAGCTAAATAGAGGACACAAGTAAAGCCGAAAGCTCCTCTAGGAGCCCTCTGCCTCACCTTTGTCCTCCATTAAGCATTCGCATATCTCGTTGGAGAACCATGCTTCTACAAGTAATGACCGCTCAAAATAATTTGGAATAAAAAGAAAATGGTTAAATTGTCTTTATACATCGTAACCCAGTTTAACCTGACATAGTCTAGTCACACAGTTTCAATGGAGATGGCTTATTTTATCTGTATCTGTAAAATTTAGTATATTTCAACATACCGCCAAGTATTTTTAAAAGGCACGTGACAGCAAATTACATTACAAACGTTATGTAGACATCTCTTACAGTGGAGAAAACGTTATTCTTTCCCAATAAACGCGTTTACGCTACAGTACTGAACCTTATTAAATCAAATTGATAATCGCAAGCGAATTGCCATCAAATTGCCATCGAATCGGGCGCTTCAAAAAACGAATCCTACGTTTGAATATTTGTACGCGAATTTTCCGAAGCGGTTGTGACCAAAATGGAATCGAAAACATAAACGAATTCATATTTGCGAACATTTGTGAGATACACCATTCAAGAAAATTTACCCGAGGGTAAAGTTAGTATTTTGAATCGCAAGCGAATTGCCATCGAATTGCCATCGAATTGCAAGCAAATCGCAAAAATTGTTAATTTAATAAGGTTCAGTACTGTAAAACTATTGTTTGCAGTGCAAACAGTTTGGAGCCAGATCAGACGCCGGGTAACCCGGCGTCTGATCAGGCTCCAAACTGTTTGCCACCAAGATAAACATGAAATATCAGAATTGTACAAAAGTTGTTCTTTTCTACGTTTTAGCGCTTTGCGTTTGCGTACGTTTGCGTTTAAACGGGAAAGAATAACAGATTCTCCACTGTATATGAGTTTTCTGCAATTATGTTGTTATGGAATACAAGTGTTAACTACATGTATCTAAAAGATACCTGTGCCTTTTCAATGAATAATAGCTTAACACAAAGTTTACTGTACTGAGTTAATAATGCACTGAGTCTGGAGCACTAGTCTACAACTGTACCAAACAGTTAAGCTCCCGATGAAACTTGATGTTGTAAATTCAGCTCCATTTTTTTGTAATTTCAAAATGATTTCGTTTCTATGTTGCTTTCAAAATGATTTGATCTTAATCAAAGCTCCATGATAATGCCAAATAAAAAAATACTTCTGTTTCCGGTAACCCGATCGACCCTAGTTTTTCCCTCCGACCCTAAACCTTTTTTTTCATTTTTCGAAAAATGTATCGGCAAATGTCGGTCATTTTTGCAGCGCATGTGACATTCGTTTATTTAGGAACGGGTAATAGAAGCTATTCTCCACTTAATTGTTTTAAAAAGATGCTTTATAGTCGTTTAAGTGTTTTAAAAATTGAATTTTAGATAAGATTTAGCAAATATCAATGTGAAATTTGATCTAAATTTGTCATAAAATACCTATCTTGCAGGTATCATCTGCTAGTTAAATAACCATTGACACATTCAACATACAGACAACACATTTTATTGACACATTTGACATGCATACAACACATTTCAAAACATTATTAATGCCATCTATTATATATAAGACACAACTTTTCCGGTTTGGTATACCAATATTGGTTAACAATCATGACAGTTTCAATTTTAAGGTAATTTTGGTTATGGGACCTATCCTATTAAATCAACAATTTGAAATGATAAGGGGTTTTATGTATGGTAGAGGGCTCTGCAAAATAAATACATTCATACATTTTCATATATGAATATGATTATATAAAAATACTCCATCAGAAAAGTGTTAAAAAAATGAAGAAGAAGAAAAAAATAATTTTCCGACCCTTCGTCCCTAAATTTTTTGGGCATGTAATAGGAATCACAGGTATTTTTTTATTTGGCCTAAGATGATTTAATTTCAATACAAGTAAAGTGACACATGTGTTCTATGGCAAATGTTCTGAAAACAGGCGACCATTTAAGCAGATGGAGGATAGAACAGAATGCTCCTTATAAAACAGTCTGCTTTACTTCCCACCTACTTTAAGTAATCATCTTGAACAATACTTGAGAAGCATTCTGCGTTTTATGTTCAGGATTTCCAAGACCTTCTTTATTGTTTAAAAAAATAGAGGAGTTAATAGCGTTTTTATGGAGTAATTGGTTAAGTTATGTAAGTTCTGCTTTACTTTGATCTAAGCAGCAAAACGAAACACTGAAACGATCATTTGACCCATTTAACCCCAGCGACGAGTTTTCTCGTCCTTCACGTCCAAAATTAGCCTTCTGATCAGTCTTCACTGTCAGTCATTTGCAATGAATTGAAAAAGCATCCCTAAATAGATTAAAATTGACTATATTTAATCAATACGGTAATTAACAGTTAAAGTTTCAAGAGTGAATGAGTTTTAAATGATTGAAATAGTGGGACTTTATGATATTATACTCTTAGCGATATTCTATAGTGCGCGATCTATGCTGTCGAGAGTATTGATAAACATTTACGGCAACTGTTGATTTCATTTGGACTGTGCTCACTTTCAAAATATGGTACAGTACAGTTGTCCTTTACAAACAGTGTTCCTTTACAAAATACACATGCCATCCTATGCAAACAGTATACACCCAGATCAGAGTGCTCATAAAGGAACCCTCTGATCAGGATATGTACTGTTTGCCATTGTGCAGCATTTTTTTTGTAGAAAACCATCAATAGTCACAAATGGATTAGACTAAACTCGAAACTGGGTTTATCCATTTAAAAGCTCCAGGGTGAATGAGTGAATGTGGTTTTGAAAACATTTGATTCGTCATTATAAGGAGGCCAAATCCTATTGTTTATCTTGCCAAATGGGATTTGAAAATAACACTAGATAAGACAATTTACCTAATGCCCAGTTTATATGACGTGTTATTCGCTCGGTGTTTATATTTATTTAAATCTAAAACATTTGAACCGAGGTCAGAAGTTCCGTTTGTTTTAATTAAACATGTACGTTAGTGTTTATTAGTACCTTATCAGCTCTGGGGAAGCGTTGGTCGAGTGAGGTTTCATCTTTTGTAAAAGTCAATTTTGTTAACAAACCAATTTAGTGGTTGAAATTATTATGAACGCAGTAGTAGCCACACCTGTCGCCTGTGGCACATGACCGATAAAAGGATATATTATGTCAAATGATAAACACATAATTATTATATAGAAATAAAACCCACATCTTAAATGAGTATTTCTTATTGAACATAACGCCCAAATACTCTATGCTACCACCTTTACGATACAGTACTCTTTCTTTGCTTTCTCTCTAAAATCTTTAGTTTGTTTAGTTCTAATTAGTAATTTTCTTTATCAAACCACTACTAAATGCAGATTTTAGATATTTTTGTATTTTGACTGAAGAAATACGGTCAAGAGTGTCAAACAGTTGGACCTTGATCAAACACAGAGTTACTCGGCGTATGACCTGGATCCAAGTGATTTACTAGCTCATTTGGTTAGTCTGATAAAAGGGTTAGTTAACACAAACAGAAGTCAAATGGGTGAACGCAATGATCTTTTCGATTTAATCCTTTGGCAAGAAGTTAACGATATCGGCGCCGTGTTTCTATTTAACATTTACCAATACGCCGATAGTTACCTACCTAATTACCCAATCCAGACTGTCATCGATATCAAAGCAAACATGCAACCGACATGCATATGATAGGTGTGCCCTGTCTGGTGCACTTTTAAAATAATAGAGCTTTAACCCATGCCAACCAGTGTTAATCTCAAATTGATAGGCATATATAACATAATTGATAATGCTTATTTTCGCTATTATGTTCCCCGATTAAAGCAAATTTAAAATATAGTACCGTGAAAGTCGCTTTAACCCATTATTGCCTGGATTTTGCAATTGCAATTGTATTTCCCTGTGACTTTGCTGAAAAAAATCATTGGTATACAAAGGTGACTGAACGACACTGTAAGGTTTGACCTTACAGAATATCATTAACATAGCACACGGTACAGACAGTGGTGAGCAGCCACATATTATGACGTCTTATCTCTGTATCATTTGTAAATGGCTTCAACACTAAGTAAATCTTGTGGGTTATAAGGTTCCCTTGTGGATATCTTAAGTTACCAAACCATGAACCAGTCTACCACGAATTTTGGATAGTAAATACTTGTCTAAATTAGCAAACAGTGAAGACACAGATCAGATGGCTCCTATAGGAGCCCTCTGATCTGGGTCTACACTGTTTGCCAATATAGTGAGTATATTTTCAACAGGTCCGTGGTGTTGAAAGAGTTAATGACTTCTTTTGTGGACGATAGGCATATGTGAGTTGAGAACTTTCTGCATTATTTTCAACACTGCTTAAACTAACATCCTTTATAACACCATAAGAGAAGGGATTCGGGAGGTACTGTGCGCGCAAAAAGGATAGGTGTCTCATAAGCTAAACTGGCTGGCCCTTTCAATAGGGGTGACACTATAATAAACAAAGCCTTTACCTTAACACAATATGTGAGTAAATGTGCTTTCAGGTGTTTATGTGGGACAAAATATCATTATAATTTAAGTGATTCTCACGTGCTTCCTAGAAAATTTCATTAGTCATCATACAGGAGCTTTCTGTTTCACTTTCACATTGCTTTAAGCTGTCACCTGTCCTTTATATGGACAATAAGCCTTCTATTTAGTGGTCGTAATAGAGGGGTTCTACTGTATACATGGTGATCTTAGGGCACTGCAATTTTTTTTCCATATAGCAGAACATGTAACATGCAATAGCAAACAGTTTAGACCTTGATGAAACACCGCGTAACACGGCGTCTGATCAGGGTCCGAATTGTTTGACACTCATTACCACATTACTTTAGTAAATACACCTAAAATTTGAACAAAAAAAGCAGACGGCAATAATATTGTTTAAAGCTGATGACGTCATGACAGTGACGGGTTTAATGGACCATTAATGGACCATACAAATGAATGGTCATATGCAGGTTTTGATACAGGTAGTTGTTAACCCATAACCCCTTAAAAACGCTTTTTTACACCTCATTTATTCCTCCACTGAAGTAAAAAGTTCCAGTTTATACAGCCAAGAATATGTACCAGAAGAAATATTTTCCGTATCCTAGAAGATGGTAGCTTAAAGCAGGCTGAAAGTAAAGCAGAATGTGCCTTAAGGCACATTCTGCTTTACTTTCAACCTGCTTTAAGTGGTCACCTGTTTTTAAAGCTAGAAATAGGTTAAGAGGTAATGGGTTAAACACAGAATAGATATTATATAGAAAGTGCATCTACATGCCAAGAAAGTTTCGGTATTATTTGACCCTGCAACAAGCGGTCGTTTATCTTTAGGGGAGATATATTCTTGATATCTTTAATTATTCGTATCAATAAGGATACACGACACATTCAGTAAAAATACCGTACAAGGAAAATAAAATGTTGTTGTCTTGTTTGTTTCAGTTCGTGGTGTGTGGATTCATGGGGACCTGCATGTCCTTGAAACAGAAAACTACACTGGCTTACTTCGTAAGTGCTAAAATGAAAAACTCATACAGTAGTGGAGAATACCAAATTCTTTTCTGTTTAAACGCAAATGCAATGCAAGAAAATGTTGAATATAACACTTTTTTGAAAATGGTACCGATTAGCTTTAATCTGAAAAGTGAATTGTTTGGAACCTGATCAGATCCTGCATTACCCGGGTCCAAGATTATAAAGCTTTTGAGTTGAGTCTAAAGTTGTTCTCAAGCACTTGATTGGTCAGATTTGAGCCTAGGCAAATGCTTGAGAACACACTCAGACTCAGCTCAAACGCTTTATAACCTTGGACCCCGGTGTCTTAACTGGCTCCAATTTGGTCGCAAGGATAAAAGGTGGTTAGCATAAACGTGTTTATTACGAAAGAATAGATTCTACTCATCTGTATATGTTATTCATTGAATAAAAGTGGCAAAACTATGCTATTCTTAAAAGTTCATTAACAAGGTAGCCTTAACCCTCAAGTTGTACTCCTTTAGGTATGTTCGGAGTTTCTACATTGGTCATAGTCGACAACATTTAATACCGATTGTATTTCAATGGTACCAATGTCCGCCCATAGGAATTGTCAATGGCAGGTTAGTTTTGACAGAGAACTTAGAATGTAGCCTAGATTTGACATTGTGCGCGCCTATTCAATTCAAAATGACTGCCAGTACATGTTCTGTCGACCGACCAAAGTAAGGCAAATTAATTACTTTATTAAAAAACAACAACACAATATATTAAACTAAAATTTATTTTGATCGTTTTTAATTGATCAATACATATAGTATTGCTTATTACGAGTATCTATAAATTCTAAGTTCCGTCTGGGACCAGTTATACCAGCGGTCAGTTAATGGCGCTATTGGTACCAAACAGTCAGTCATTGGCACCAGTGCTAATTTTATTATCAATAAATGCCATTAACCGTTCGGATATAACTTAGGCCCGTTTCATAAAACTTCGTACGACAAAAACGGTCGTAAGTCAAAACTTTAAAAAACATTTAATTTCTGAATTTTCTATCTAATTCAGTCTTGTGGCATCTCTTTGGAATCGTCTTACGATTCCAAAAAGATGTCACAAGAGTGACAAGACAGGATTAGATGGAGAAATAAATAATATTTGAGACTTTTATAATCTGACTTACGACAACATTTGTCGTACGAAGTTTTATGAAACGGGTCCCTGGTGCCTAATAGTACCAACAGTAATATCCCATTTTTACAAATGTTAAAACTATGAACGCACCAAATATATACTCATTTAACCAATACCATCATCAAATAACTCATTACCCCATAGCCTTTTACAGAGTTTCAAGATAGATGATTACTTAAAGCACGATGAAAGTACAGCAGAAAACTCTTGCAGTAGTCTTTTCTTTACTTTAAACCGTATTTAAGCATAGACCGTAAGGATACTGAAAACTGTTTTCCAAAACAGTAAAGTCACTGGGGGCCAACCAGGTATTATCATCAAATGTTTCCCAGTATATACACTGACTTCGCAGGAATACAAATCTATTATAATAATAAGTTGTCGTAGCAAAACATTTTGATGATATTACGTACAGTCAAACTTCGATATCTCGAATTCGCTTAACTCGAAATTTTCGATATTTCGAAACATGAATTTGCCTTAATTCAAGCTCGGTTTAGGCGAACATATCCGTGTTTCAAAGTTAAAACGCGGTTTAGCCGCGTTTTAACTTTGAAATACAGATATGTTCGATTTAACCGAGTTCGAGATATCCAAACTCGACTGTAGTTGGTTCCCATTGAAAGTCGCATTTAGGAGGCAAAGGATTAACACGATATTGCAGAAACATGAAAAAACTCGTCTAAGACAAAAAGGTAAACTTTGGTATCGAAAGGCATTTATATAGGAATAAGGGATAAATCAGTCATATTTAATTACGATTATAGGTAGTATTTTGTTTGTTTTCAGAAAATGACGTTCCTCGTGCTGAGTTTGCTATGTGCTCTGCTGTTTGCCCCGGCATTGGTAGCGGTGGAGATCTTCATTGTTGTAAAGGTAAGTGTTGATTTCTGCTTAACCCTTTCATGATCAATTTATTCGAGAGTTTTTAACCCCCTCACCGCTTTATTGTCGTCTGCTTCAGTATTGTTGTCTGCGAGATACATTTCAAAGTTAGATTTAAACTTGTTTGCCTGAATAAACTTCGATAAGTGTCAAACAGTTTGGGTCCTGATCAGACGCCGCATAACGCGGCGTCTGATCAGGACCCAAACTGTTTGCAAACGTGCTTAATGGCGTCATTGAGAGTGAAAGGGTATGGAATCACACAGGGGACAGGAATGATTTTCCTTCCGAACGACCACGGATGTGTTTCAATGGCATTGTGTTTATTTCAAACAGTTTATAGCCTCTTTAATCCTGTTTGCCTTTATGGCTGAACGCAAGAAACAAAAATATGGGCATTATTATCATTGGCCTTAGAGGTGGAAATATTGGATAAGAGCATTTTCACAACGTTATATACATGTATATATAAAACAATGTTTGACACTCAGTTTTACATAGATCTTCATTATTTTCAAATAACTGCCATTTTTACATTTTATTGCACTGCGCTCTCGTTTCGAGTAAACGATATAAATCCTGATGAAACAATATATCTGACGTTAGTTTTCACTATTTGCCAATGTCCGTGGTTTAGTGCAGTGGTTAAGTATTCGAAAGGAGTTTATGACAGAGGATTATGAAGATAAATGGATCAGAAGGGATTAAACGGTGCAGGAGTTAATGCATATTTAGTGTAAAGATCAAAAGAGGAAAGAAGACTCATATTGTGAGAAGCAAAATGCGGATCAATACGCTCACTCGTTGCACGCTAGCCACGAATTCATTGTTACATTTGCAAACAGTTTGGATCCAGATGAGACGCCGCACAATGCGGCGTCTCATCAGGATCAAAACTGTTTGCCCCTTTAACCAAATTTTGAAAAAATAATTAAGAACAAAATAATCTAAGAATAGTAGCAGGCTACAGTTGCTGCAGACGACAATTTTACTCAGCGATCAAAGTGTTAAGCTCTACCACTCAAACTTATTGGCTGCCATATTATAGTCTGTATAAAAATGGTCGTCTTCGTTTTTTGATAAATGCAGATCCCTGTACAAACACTTATGCGAAAGGTATGGTTTTGGTTGTTAAGGCAGGTAGCTACTTTAAAGAAACTGAAACCCAGGTGGCATTTTGACACCTAAAATTATCATATAATTGTACAAAAAATAATGTTATTTGGATTGATAGTTTACCTCAAACTTTGCGTAAGAAACATCACCATTTTGCATTTACATGTACATTTATTTTGATTTTAAAAACACATAGTTCTACACCGTTTAAAAGGCATTGCCTTTTCTACCTTTACTTATTTACCACCAGTATATAGAGCAATGACACGAATGCAAATAGGAAAAAAAATGTTCCCATAGAAATGCTTGTCGATGTGTTTACATATTCGTCACATACATGCTTTTTCATGTTTTTACTATCTAACATTGTCTTGGCCAGCTCAACTGGTAGAGGCACATAATTTATAGATTGGTTTTGCATTCCCCACACGGGTTCGAACTCGTATGAGTCCTGGTGATGGAAGAGATCTTCATTGAAATGTGTTTTTTTTCTATTAGTATAAAACATTTGTAATGACACTGACACTATTGACTGCTTTAAGCTGCCTCCTGGATTGCACACGACCAGTGTTTCTTTGGCTCGGTAGTCAGTATACCTGAAGTCTACTGATATTAGTGAATGTAAGATATTTAACTTTCATGTAGGTCAGTCCTAACATAACTGTGCTAATACTCTGAAAGTATTGTATGAATGTCACATAGGTTCAAGATATTTCTCTATTTAGCATGCATAGTTTAACTTTTCTAACTTGCAGAATTTGATAGATGGTGCATGCGTAGGATATATTCTCGGATAAAAAAAACCCTGGCAAAACGGTGGCGGTGTACCATTGCCGGGCGATTTTTCAAATATGTTCGAATACTCTCTGCTAATATTCCAATACTAATACCCCAAACATTCTGTGCACTCAACCATGTTTTATACGCTACTATTTTTATATATAAATGTTGTTGTAGTTAGTGGAGATTGGACACACTTTTATTATAATATGAGTTAAATTTTATTTGCTAATTATTTTACCATCTTTATTCTATTATCCATGGGCGATAACAGCGTACAGAGGGTGCCAACGAGACATACCAGTGGTTATTTCCCCTGTTGATCACTTTCTTCGCCTTCAATGAGCTCATCTGTGCCATCATCACGGCTGGCATATGTTGCTGCTGTTCCCCACTGAACCACGCCAAGGTGAGTGTTACCATAGAAACATATTGCAATATACGGTCAAACATTTACCTAACAAAGCGTCCAAGTTTAAACATTTAAAATACGGATATGTTCAACTTAATCGAGTTACGCTATAATGGACGATTAAAAAAAACATTACGATAATGACAAGCAGTAAGGGAAATAGATAATGTAAAACAAAGACCTTCAAAGTGAAAGGAAAGTGTCCCTTGTGCATTTTACATACATGTACTGTTCTGATTATGCACAATACGTATCACTGGAGTATCATAACTTGTTTGCAGATTTCAAGAAATTGTACACACGAGTTTGACACACAGATAGTATTCTATTACTCATTTGGCTCCTTAAATCTTAAATAGATAATCCTTGTTTCCAATGTTGACTATTTAAGCTTGATTTCTATCTTTTCACAATGACAAACAAAGCAGACTCTGATTAGAGGGCTTAACGAAAATCTCCGATCTGGCTCTGTCCTGTTTGCATAGGAAAAGTGTAATCTTAACAGATAAATTGTTGTTAAGGACGAGTATACTCAGTGTACGGGGTTGAATGGTCCGTTACAGTGGAGAATCTGTTATTCTTTCCCGTTTAAACGCAAACGTACGCAAACGCAAAGCGCTAAAACGTAGAAAAGAACAACTTTTGGACAATTCTGATATTTCATGTTTATCTTGGTGGCAAACAGTTTGGAGCCTGATCAGACGCCGGGTTACCCGGCGTCTGATCTGGCTCCAAACTGTTTGCAATGGAAATGATAGTTTTAGCGTAAACGCGTTTATTGGGAAAGAATAACAGATTCTCCACTGTAATAGTTGTGATTTGTACATTATTATACAGTTGACGCTCGATATCTCGAACTCACTGACATCTAAAGTACCCTGTGTGTCTACTGATGAATATCAATATAGCGAGTATAAGTACTCTTTATAACAGAGTTCTGAATATTTCCACAACCTAATAGCTTGAGTCATTTTCTGTTGTAGGTTCGAGTTCTCTACACTAGGAACATGGATGAAATACGCGGCCATACGACAGACAAGCGCCGCCTGTCAACTCCTGAAATATTCTTCACGGATCACAGCAGACGAAGCACGAAGGAAGAAAAGGCAGTGGTACCGTACAAGTCCTCACGACACCCACAGCGCAACGTAATGACGGTGGATGATCAGCCAGAGTTCGAAGAGCCAGTAACACACGACACAAGACGGGAACCACGAGCGGTAATGTCTGCTAGCAGCCCAACCATGACCCACTATTCCCGCCCACCAACTTATGACGGGAACCAGTATAAGCGTCTTAAACAACTGATGGCGCCTGGCAATCCAGAAGCCTGGTAGCTAGCATAATTATCAGGTGTAAATACACACCTGTGGTGTGTATGAGCAGAACTTTTCAAATGTCTTTTTTCAGTAAGTTGTTGTCTTTTTTTTCAAGATATGACTTATCAAAGTGTTTAGATTACTAAGTTATTGAAGTTAAAAACAGGGCTGCCATAAGTTTAAGTGAAAAATCCCTAGATTTCCAAATTTGCATTTTTCAAATTCGATTTTACGAAATCGTACCTTTACCCCATAGCCTGTTTCTAGTCTTATTGACATGCGACTACTTAAAGCAGGCTGTAAAGAAAGCAGAATGCGCCTAAAGGCGCATTCTGCTTTACTTTCAGCCTGCTTTAAGCTACCATGTACTGGAAAAAAATCCGAAGATTTAGGAAAAAACTGAGAAGCGGCAGCCCTGTAACAATAGAGAGACTGAAAACCAGACTTGGTCTGAAAAACGTTTTTGTAGATGGATGTCAAGCGCCTATATAAACAATCAAATACCAGTTTTTGAAAAAAGGACTCGTACTAATAGGACAATTTTACACATTACGACATAGCCTAATTCTAGATTTGAAGACGCTGACCACTTAAAGTGCATTTGTAGGTTGACAGTAAAGCAGAATGCACCTTAGGGACCACTCTGCTTTATTTTCATGGTACATATTCATGATTGTACAAATTTGAACTATTTGCTCTATGATATGAATAAATTAGATGCGTAAATATGTTTATCTATGGAGTAAAGGGTTATAAAAGAGCAAACAGAGAGGGATTCGAACGAATGTGTAGAAGCAAAGGAATTTTACAAAACCGATGTTCTACGTATCAATATAGTAGGGCACTTATTAAACGAAGTCTATTTTATCTTTTTTGTATTGTATGTAATTGCTCTTCATACGGAGGTAAATCAAGTAGATAGTAGCGACTTATTTACCTTCCAGTCTAAAAGTCAAAAGTGACGTTCCTCAAAATGAGTTTTATGTCAACAATAAGATTTAAATAACGTTTTCACAATGATAAACATAGTTTTCTTTTGCCATGGCCTTTCCCCCCATAAAAATGTTGATTTTCTATCTGCTTTTCAGTCTCTTTAATCTTTGTTTTCGTTTTTCGTGTTTATCTGACAAATGACTTAGTTATCTGTTTCGCACAGTTTTGAAGACATTCGCCAGTTTATTTATTGAGTTATTAACTTTAAAGACACTAACGAGCAGATACCTTAATCTAACTTTGTATAAAGGAAAAATGATATCTCACTGCGCTGTAGATTGCAAGATTTGTTTTTCTTGTTTTACATTAACAGAATCGCTCTCAAAACGGAACGTGTCTTATTTCAGCTTTCGTCATCAATACTATAAAGCTTTCTATTGGAGATATACAAGTTTGTTTCTACAAGGTTATGGGTTAAATGCCGTGGAAATGTTTGACTGCCGTCATGGCGACAACATTCCAATTTCAGACATCATTAACAAGTTTTTCCCCTGATTTTTTTTAAATGTAAACGTGTGTTGAGCCACCTTTTATAGATAAATGGTACTTGTTTCTCAAGATTATGGTACAATGAAAAAGAGGTCGTTGTTTCCCAATAAAAGCGTTTGTTCCTCGTCTAAAACAAGTATTTTCATTGGAAATAGCTTGGAGCAAGATCAGACTCCAGGTTGCCAGGCGTCTGATCAGGCTCGAAACCGTATCTCACCCGGGTTAAAACAATCGTCCACTTTTTCAAAACAGACACTATTAATTTCTATTTTATATTGCATTGCATTTTGTTTCGCTTAACTCTTTCAACACTTTGTAACCCTTGTGGGTTATAAGGTTACCTTGTGGACGTTTTAGTCACCAAAACATGAACAGGTCTACTTACAATTCTAGGTAGTTCAATAAATACGGCTCTAACTTATCAAACAGTGTAGACCCTGATCAGAGGGCTCCTACAGGAGCCTTCTGATCTGAGTCTACGCTGTTTGCACATGTAATCAGTATATTGTAAACAGGTCCATGGTGTTGAAAGAGTTAAACAGAAATGAAAACCATTTAAGCTACTGTAGATCTTGGTCAAGATCAAAGCAGAGAGATATATGCCTCGATGCCAATTTGACATGAGTGTACATACACTCTTTTGGAGAATTTTGCTTTCTCTATATTTGTTGTATTTTTAAACGTTCCGTCCATCCATCTAGGAATTTGTACATAACATGTTTTCAAGTCAAGTCTGTGATAAGCAATCGCTGAAGGTGTTTAGTTTATATCAACTTAATGCAGAATGTACATTTTCCTTTGAAATACAGTAAAACCTCTCTAATACTAAGATTAAATTGTGTTAATTAGCTGGCAATCGAGACAGATGACTGCTTAAAGCAAGTTGACAGTAAAAGAGAAAGCTCCCTTAGGAGCTTTCTATTTTACTGTCACCTTGCTTTAAGCTATCACCTTTCTTATATGCAGCCAATTAGCATTATTTTAATGGTCGTAATAGAGGGGTTTTATTGCAGTAGAAAATTTAAATAAATAAATGTCCGACATAAACTCTGTATCATTGGCCGCATTGTTGATACGTGGTTGTTGTTTGATACTAACGGCGAACGTTAGTAAAGTATTGTGGCAACTGTACCTTTAACCCATTTATGCCTGGATTTTGTATTTTGCAATGAACTCTCATCGTAAGCTTTTGGGGATATTTCATTACAGAAATACAAGGGTGATCTAAGGACTGCGTTGTCTGTCCATATATACAGCAGATTATTTCATATAGAATAGCAAACAGGCGGCATATCCTGATGAGACGCCACAAATTGCGTCATCTTATCAAGGTCTACAGTGTTGGCTAATATCTGCTTTTAACCCGCTATCCCTTAACCTGTTTTGTAGTATTGAAGTTAGATGTCCACTTAAATCAGATTGAAAGTAAAGCAGAATGCGAATTATGGCGCATTCTGCTTTACTTTCTGCCTGTTTTAATATACCATCTGATAGGCTATATAAAATATGAAGCATATTCATTACTGTATAATTTTGAACTATTTACTTCAGTGGAGGATTAATTTAAATGCGTAAAAATGCGCATTTATTGGGTAATGGGTTATGGGGTAGTTAGGCGTAAATGGGTTAATTCAAAACAAGATTAAAATTGAAGGTTGTTGCATTATGTAATCTTGGTCTCTTTGTATGTACATGTACCTTCCTTTGATAGTTAACCTAATGGCCGCCACAATTATTCTGTGAAACTGTTAAGTGTTTATTTTAACCCATTTACGCCCAATGGATTCTTCCATGTTTATATATTGGATTAGTCCATCTTTTATCCAAGGGATGCCTGGTCAAAAAAATTTCATTTTTATTTTGTTTTATATTGAAATTCCTATCAGCAAATAGTGTATACTCTGTTCAGACGCCGCATAATGCGGCGTCTGATCAGAGTCTACACTGTTTACCTATGTCCCATGTATGGGATCGTGGCCACAAATGGGTTAATATGTTTATAAACGAGTTCATCAATAAATGGTGCAGTCCTGTGCATATCCTTATTAATGCCTCCCCTCAAACATTTTAGCAGTCAAATGGCTGAAATACTGTACAGTGCTCCCTCCCCACAACGGCGCTCTGAACAACGATGCCCTCCTGACAACAATGCTTGCCGTTGTTCCCCAAACAAGTCAACTATGTCCAACCTCTTTAACGGCTGCAATATCGCCTGCTTATAATTATCGTCTGCTGTTTTTCTCAAAGTCAAATATTGGACATTATGACAGAAATAATAAAAGTGACGAATAACAAACAGCTTGAAACCTAATCAGACGCCGCGTAACGTCTGGTTCGCATTTAAGCTTTAAGCCATTTCCCCCCTATAGCAACTCCCTCAAAACAACACACACACACTTTTGTGTCTCCCATTGGGTGTTGTTGTAGTGAGGTATCACTGTATATGCTATACTACAGTTGAGAAGCCGTTATTTCCCCCCATTTAAATGAAACAATTAAATAGAGAAGTTATTGGATTTTGTTTTGAAAATGTTTGTTTATGTCTGAGTGGCAAACATTTTGGAGCCTGATCAGACGCCGGATGTTCCGGTGTCTGACCAGGCTCGAAACTATTTGCCATAGATATAAGGATATTTAGCTTAAGCGCGTTTATTGTGAAATATTAATATGTTCTTCCCTGTTTATACAAGCTTTCTTATGTGTTACATTCTATATATTTCTATTTGTTTTATACTATTATTCTTGCGGGTTTACACTTTTTCCATTTCTAAAGCTTTCAAAGTGTATAACCAAGCGAAACATAATGACTTATTATTTATAATTGCGGTAAGATGATGCAATAGAGAAACCTTTGTTATCGACCGTTCAAACGAAACAACCGCAAAAAATGCAAAGAACTGATAAAAAAATCTCAGCGTTTTGTAACTGTTGACGACTTACTATAAGTTAAGTATAAAATTATTAGATTGTTCGTATCTGGTATATATTTCGAGCTCAACTGGACTTTATCGACGATATTCTTGCCCAAAGACACGTCATTTTTTGTTTCATGCCATTAGCCATAAAGTCAGGGAGGAAAATCCTCTTTGATTCTATGGCTGAATGAATGAAACAAAAATGTGATGTGAATATTGACATGAATATCGCTGATAAAGTCTAGTTGAATTCGAAATATATAGCAGAGTGTCAAATAGTGTGTTCAGGCTCCGAGATTATAAAGCTTTTGAGTTGAGTCTAAACTCGTTCCCAGGCATTTGATTGGTCAGATTTGAGCCTAGGCTCAAATCTGACCAATCAAATGCTTGGGAATACACTCAGACTCAACTAAAACGCTTTATAACCTCGGAGCCAGACGTCGAGTCTGTTTGGCTCCAATCTATTCATAAATGGTTCCCGTTACTCCATAACCCTTTCATGATCAAATTATTCAGGATATTGTTACCCCTTCACCGCTTTATTGTCGTCTGCTTCAATATGACACCTTTCAAAGTTAGATTTAAGGTTGACTCCTTAATGAATATCAATAAGAGTGTCAAGCGGTTTGGGTCCTGATCAGACGCCACGTTACGCTTTAACCCTTTCCCCCATAGAAGCGACTTTTAGCGTATTTAATTTATTCCTCCGCTGAAGAAAATAGTTCCAGTTTATACCCTCAAGAACAATAACAATTACAAATATGTTATATAGCCTAGCAGATTTTACCTTAAAGCAGGCTGAAAGTAAAGCAGAATGCGCCTTAGGGCGCATTCTGCTTTACTTTCAACCTGCTTCAAGTGGTCACATATCTTCAATACTAGAAACAATGCTATCAGATAAAGGGTTAATGCTTCATTGAGAGAAAAAAGGGTAAAATACACATTCTACACGTCTCATATTATATCTACATCACGGCAGGTAGTTTCCATCAGATCTAGGAAGTATTGACCATAAAATATAGATGGTATTTCTAGTGTATTTTCAAATGGCAGCTTAAAGCAGATAAAAAGTAAAGCAGAATGCTCCTGAAAGAGCATTCTGCTTACTTCAAACTGTTTTAAGTAGTCACTTGTCTTCAAACTAGAAATAAGCTAGTGGGTAAAGAACATCTCTTGTTACATGAGCTAACATAATTGTAATTATTAAATTAAGTATGGGTATTTAACAATTGCATAATTGGTTTCCTTGGTAACACAGAGAAATATCAACGGAAAACACAAACTTTCAAATAGAATCTATTACAAAAAAAAAATCTTTTGCGCAGCGAAAAAACCTTTCCGCGTGACAAATACAGTATTTCTCATCTAATTGTATAGTTGAATTAAACAAATGCACGAACTTGTTTGAAAAAATGATAAAAGTGTTCATTTCTATCCGATACGTGTAATCTTTGGTTTATGGCCAAGGTCATTTTTAAGCAAGGGATATTGCTTTATATTGCTATAAGGTTGGTGAAGAAAAGGATATTATATCATATGTCTTACCGACTTAACCTTTTTCTCTCTGAAATTTCAAATAGACAATTCCAGTGTCCAATTCACCCTTTCACTCTTATTGATGTCCTACAACGCATTTGCAACCAGTTATGATCCTGATCAGGATCAAAACTGTTTGCCACTTGTTTTGAAATCACGTCAGTTATACTGCATTAAAGCTAACTTTGAAACGATATAGCAGACAATAAATATTGAAGCAGACGACAATATGGCGACGTAGGGGTAGAAAACTCACGATAACATTGATCATGGAAGGGTTAAGTATAGGGCATATTTGACTATAAGCTTTTGTAAAAAACAGTTTTAGGTATTGCAATAAGACAGAGAGTGCGGACTCTGAGGGCCCATGCAGGAGTCCTCTGATCTGGGTAGTCACTGTTGTTAAAGTGTACAGTGGAGAATCTGTTATTCTTTCCCGTTTAAACGCAAACGTACGCAAACGCAAAGCACTAAAACGTAGAAAAGTACAACTTTTGGACAATTCTGATAATTCATGTTTATCTTGGTGGCAAAAAGTTTGGAGCCTGATCAGACGCCGGGTTACCCGGCGTCTGATCTGCCTCCAAACTGTTTGCACTGCAAATAATAGTTTTAGCGTAAACGCGTTTATTGGGAAAGAATAACAGATTCTCCACTGTATGCATGTCTAGGGTCAATCTGTCATCTGTATTTAAGATGACATATGAGCCATGTTCGGCCAAATACCTGAAGGTCAATTTAAAATCGTGTACATGCTTGAATAATAATGTACCAATTAACCATTTCAGCATGGGGTCGCTTTGTAGACAATAAAAACACATATCAAATGGCTCCTGAAGTAGCCCTCTGATCAAGGTCTACACTTTTTGAAATACTTCTAAATATAAGAGGAAACCCTCATCGAGAGTCAATGTAAATGAATCGTTAAATAGAAAATAAAGTTTATTTTAAAAGTCAGCTATGCAAGGACTGATAACAAAGTAATTTGTTTAGTCTGAACGTGTATGCAGGAAAACCTCTAAAACCCGACACCTTTGACTGGGCTTAATGTTTGGCATTTACAAGAACGTTTCTTGATTATGGAGGTTAAAGAGGTTATATTCGTAAGAATTTGAATTGAGAATCGATTAAGACGGATGGCAGTTTAAAGCAGGAAGGAAAGCAACGAAGCCTGGTCATGCAGATAATGACTGTTACAAATATTGGGAAATCATAACATTTACTTCTTCGCTGAAGAAAATGTTTCCATTTTATACAATAATGAATATGCAATATAAGAAATATGTCCTATATCCTAAAATGTTGTAGCTCAAATGCGCATTCTGCTTGAATTTCAACCTGCGTTATGTGTCAACCGGTCTTCAAAACAAGAAACAAGCTTTAGAGTAAAAGGTTAAGGAGGACTATGATATAGGTCTACATGTTTGGTAAAGTACATGTTTACATGTTTACAGTACTGATATACTGGTTTCAAGCATAGGAACTGTTACAGGGGAGAATAAAATGTAGAAAATACATGTAACATCGTTTTGACAACTCTGACTATATATTTATTGAAATCTTAGTAACAATCAGTTTGGAGACTGGTCAGACGCCGGGTCTGATCTGGTTCCAAACTCAGTATTTGCATTTGGAAACTTAGAAGTAAACATTTTAGAGTAAAGCGTTTATTGGGAAGGAATAACGTCTTCTCCTCTGTAGTCATTCACGTGTTACCATTGTTTTTATGCGCCGTTTTTACCATCATTTGATAAATACTTTTTTTTTTTTTTTTACAATGTTTGAATTCAGATCAGTCGTCGAGTAACCCGGTATCTTACAGTGGAGAATCTGTTATTCTTTCCCGTTTAAACGAAACGAAACGCAAACGCAAAGCACTAAAACGTAGAAAAGTATAACTTTTGGACAATTCTGATAATTCATGTTTATCTGAGTGGCAAACAGTTTGGAGCCTGATCAGTGATCAGACGCCGGGTTACCCGGCGTCTGATCTGGCTCCAAACTATGTGCATCGGAAATAATAGATTTAGCGTAAACGCGTTTATTGGGAAAGAATAACGTTTTCTCCACTGTACCTGATTCCCAACTGTTTGACCAGTTATACAATCGTATTCTGAGATTTTTGGTCTAATAGTATTAACTTTTTGAGCGAACAATTATAAAAGAATGATACTCAATGCCACATGACTGCTAAACTCATAAATTAGATTTTTTCATATGAAAAAGCAAACAGTACAGACTCGGATGAGACGCCACAAACTGCGGCATCTCATCAGGATCTATACTGTTTACTTATAGCTTACTTTTGTGGACGATTTACATTCTTGAGTAAATGAAGGATTAATCCATGTGTGCCTTGCGTCCCATAAAAGGAACATACTATTATGCAACAGTGCAGACGTTGACCAGATGCCGCATGATGATCAGAGTCTACACTGTTTGCTGATAGGGATTTCAACATGAAAAGTTAGACCAGGTAACCCTTACATCAAAGCTGGACCAATCCAACATTTAAGCATGGAAGAAACCACTGGGCGCAAATGGGTTAGATTAATACTGAATCATTCGTTCATTAACCCTTAGCCTGCCACTCACGACTATAGCTCCATATGCAAACAGCTTGGATCCGGATGAGACGCCGAGTAACTCGGCGTCTCATCCGGATCCAAGCTGTTTGACACTCGGACAACATTTTCAGCAATTTTGAGCAACTTTGAAGCACTTTGAAACGTGAAGCAGACGAGAAATATAGCAGACGACAATTTATTTGGCGGGCTAAGGGTTAAGCCTACACCTGTCCGAGGTAATTGTCTACGTTGCTTAAATTGGTAGCCATATATATAAGGGCGACTGTAAATGATTTCTATTTTCCATACAATGGTTTTTCTTCAAATACATGTATATGGCTGTTATCTTTATCGTGTTTCTCTATGTTTATTCCAATTGTCTTATGAACAGTTTTCTCATTTATATAATTCACTATAGCTATGCGTTAAAATATTATCTAAATTCCTTATCATATCTATGACCATTAAACATGACTTAAATTTACTTAAGGAATAATCTATGTTCTACAGTTGTTAAACGGTATTTTACAATACAATGCAATACTGGTTTATTTGCAATTCAAGGCCACCGGCCCAAGATACAAACATTCGTTCTATATGTCTAGAGTGATGCTAATCATGTAAATTACAATATGTTATAACAAAACATAATACATAGCAGAAACATTTTTCAATATACGATGTAAACAAAAACATTTGACAAATAAGACATGTTGAATATAGCATGTATTTAACATACTGTTGCTATTCACGAATAACAATTTTGAACCGTTTTACACATATAACTATACTTATTGTGCATATTAATTGTACATGTATATCGCATTAGCAAATTGATCACTTGCAGTAAGTATTTATAGAAATTTGACCATTTTACTCGATCCAGCTATCGTCGTTCTAAACAATAGTTAAAAGGAATAAAAATGGAATATTTTCCTGTGAGCCAACATCTCTGGATCAATACATGCTAGGCTTCAACACAACATCTGATTAATTATTATGTTGTTTATAGTTCAATTTTCAACAGATCGTTCCGTAATTTGAACGCTTCGTGTAGGTACTTTGCAAGACATTAAACAAATTATTAAAGCGACTCGCAACCAGATGGTGCATTAAAAATAGTAATTTGTAAATATGTGTCAAACGCTTATATAAATGGTAAAGAATTAGTTTAGGATAAGAAATTCTGTTTAAAAAAATGTATTTCAATAAAAAAAAATATTGGTCTCTGGTGGGATCCGAACCCGGGGCCCGGCATTGGCGGACAGAAGGCAAAATAGGGGAAACCGCTTAGACCAATGGACCACGGAACTATCCACGTTTATCTCGGATCGATTTAACGTATTTCAATGTATAGCGCTCGAAAGTGCATACACTTCGTAAGTCGGCTCGTGTTTATGTCTGAGCCCGTGTAGAGAAGCAACAGCAACAACTATACCGTCTACGATGGAAAATATCTAAAAATCTAAGATACGGTGACGATTCTTGAGACTTTTTTTTGGACTGATCATATTTTTTTAATGTCAGAAGCCAAATAATGCCACAAATTTGCTTTTATTTGAGTATTTTATTTTATTTTGACAAGTACATCATCCGGTTGCGAGTCCCTTTAACGAAGTCTTAAAGCCTTTCGGTCTGGATCTACGATGCTTGCATAGGTCAGATATAGCAGTGAAAACATCATTCTTTCCCGTTTAAACGCAAACGAAACGCAAACGCTTGGCAATGAAATGTAGAAAATGACTACTTCTTGCCAATTCTGAAGGTTAATTTAAACTTGAAAGGCAAACAGTTTGGAGCCCGGTCAGACGCCGGGTTACCCGGCGTCTGATCTGGCTCCAATGTTTGCAAGGGAAATAATAGATTTAGCGTAAAAGCCTTAAAGCCGCATTGTGTTTTTTGAGAAACCTGCATAAAACGGTTGTTTGGGGTCCCATTCTATCACAGGGACCTGGCACGATTGATTTTTGAGAGAAAAAATTGTCAAAAGGTATATATAGAGACAAGGGGTACAACTGATTGTTAGTACATGCTCACCCTATCTCGACAAAACCGGGCATATCATAAATAATAATTGATAAAACGACACCCTTTTTGCACTTCTGTCTAGCTTATATAATACCCTTCCATAAAAACATAACATAAAACCAACTGTAAGCATGCACTTTCAAAAGTAATTGCATTTACTCACAGAAATCAACGACTTTTGGAAAACGGGACAGGTGTTCGTTCACAGCTGAAACCGCATTGACCACTACTGTGTGCTTGTATAGGCGGTATTATCGAACATGACAGTCATACAGTTCCATGGATATCCATTTTTTACACCGATCAAAGCTGATTTATATTCAAAGCATTGCAATACCAACAACAAATTTGCATGTTTTCATCGGCAGTAAAGCTCTTCTTTTACATGTAGGTTTTTTTGGTACGGCAATGATTTGAGAAGAAATCAGCTTTGATCGGTGTCAAAGCTGTATATTTATGGAACTGTATGACTGTCATGCTCGATATTACCGCCTAAACAAGCGTACAGTAGTTGTCAATGACTGTAACACTCGATTACCGCCTAAACAAGCATACAGTAGTGGTCAATGCTGTGTTAGCAGTGAACGAACACCTGTCCCGTTTTCCAAAAGTCGTTGATTTCTGTGAGTAAATGCAAATACTGTTGAAAGTGCATCCTTACAGTTGGTTTTATGTTATGTTTTTATGGATGGGTATTATATTAGCTAGACAGAAATGCAAAAAGGATGTTGTTTCATCAATTATTATTCGTGATATGACCGCTTTTGTCGAGATAGGTTGAGAATATACTAACAATAAGCTGTACCCCTTGTCTCTATATATACCTTTTGAAAAAAATTTATCTCAAAAATCAATCGTGCCGGGTCCCTGTGATTTGAACTACGTGGGACGTGATTCTTTCACAAAAACCGGCTTTATCTAAGAAATTCGTTTTTTAATTTTTATTTCTATTTATTTTGTGCGGCACAATTTAAAAAGCCTCCCTTGTGAATGGAAAGAAGGACAACTCTGTAAATACAGGGCTCCAGATAACGGAAGTATTTCGAAAACTTAAATCTTTATTTCTGCTTTTAAACCCAATGGTGTCATACTCATTAAAATTGTCTCGAAGAGAGAGTTTAATCAGTAGTAACACCATAGTATTCGGTGCTGAAATGAGTGAGAAAATGTTGGATTAGTTCAGGTTACTCCCACTTATCTGGAGCACTGAAAATGAAGCGGTTAACCCTTATTCTGCTGCACAGACGTCTGCTTTGACATTGTCGTCTGCAAAATTGGTTCAGTTTAGATTTATGCATTGTTTTAATTAAAAAACCTTAAGACGAGTGTCAAACAGTTTGGATCCAGCTGAGACGCCGCGTCTTTCTAGATTCAAACAGTTTGAAAACTCCGTGAAGTTACGACCAGTAGGCACAGGGTTAAACTATCACAACGTGTAAATAATATTCACGGGGGTGGGGGGGGGGGGGGGGGGGGGGGTTGAGCGATTAAAAAAAATACGGAGAATCTGAAAATGACTGTTTCAGCCTTGTCCGCTCTCTTACTCAAACACATCTTTTTTTATCTTCACCAAACTTGCTACAAATGTTTATTAGTATAGAATCTAGGTCAGGTTCAATAACTAGCAAAATCGCATGAGGCATATCTGAGTTATTGGCCTTGAATAATTAAAAAATGACTGTTTTAGCATTTTCTGCTCTCTAACACAAACACTTTTTATTGGATCTTCACCAAACTTGCTGACAATGTGTATTGGTATTAAATCTATGTCAAGAAAAAAATCGAATACAGTTGAACGAAAATCCTTTAAGAGGTAAAGGAGAAATGGAGTGGTCATTTATTACTTAACTTATTACCAACACGGCTAAGATGAAGCACGTGCAACCATTGACCAAATATTTGGCTAAAATAGAATAAAAACTGGTCCTTTTACAGAGTGGACAGGGCAAAAATAAGGATAAAATAGCAAAAATTAAAAAATTGAAGAACCATAACTCCAACAGTCCTTTTTAATACATAAAGGGCAATAACTAAGATAATCCTAATGGGATTTTAGTAATGTTCCACACTGGACCTAGATTTCATATAAATAAAGAATTTCAGCAAGCTTGGTGAAGATCCGATGAAAACTCTTTGTTGTTAGAGAGCAAAAAAGGCTGACACAGCCATTTTTTAATAATTAAAGGGCTATTACTCCGACATGCCTTGTGCGATTTTAGTAGGATTCAAACTTAACATTGATGTTATATTAATGAAAAGTTTCAGCAAGTTTGGTGAAGATTAAAAAAAAAGTAGTTGTGTTAGAGAGCAAAACTTGCTGAAAACAGTCATTTTTAATACATAAAGAGCAAAAACTCAGATATGCAATGCGATTTTTGTAATAATCAAACTAGACCTAAATTTTATATAATTAAACATTTTCAGCAAGTTTAGTGAATATCCGATAAAAACTGTATGTGTTAAAGTGCAAAAATGACTGAAACAGTCATTTTTTATTAATAAACAGGCAATAACTCAAATATACCTTATGCGATTTTAGTAGTAATCAAACTGAACCTTGATTTCATATCAATAAACATTTTCAGCAAGTTTGGTGAAGATCCAATAAAACGTATTTGTGTTAGAGAGCAAAACTTGCTGAAAACAGTCATTTTTTAATACATAAAGGGCAAAATCTCAGATATGCAACATGCGATTTTAGTAATAATTAAACTAGACCTAAATTTTATATGAATAAATATTTTCAGCATGTTTGGTGAATATCCGATAAAAGCTGTTTGTTTTAGAGTGCAAAAATGACTAAAACAGTCATTTTTTATTAATTAACAGGCAATAACTCAAAAATGCCTTATGCGATTTTAGTAGTAATCAAACTAAACCTTGATTGTATATCAATGAACCTTTTTTAGCAAGTTTGTGGAAGATCGGATAAAATTATTCGCGTTAGAGAGCGGACAAAAAAGTGTGATAGTCTAACTGACTGATGGAGTGACGGGCGGAGGTAGATACGGTTGCACCCTGTGAAGTTGATTCCGGCTGTATCACGTGATACTTAGCCGTGTGGTAATGTTTATGTCAGACGTTCTATTTTCGGTTTGTTATGATTTGAAATCGCCCTTTTTGGTGATTTAGGTCCGTCTTCATCATTTCATAGATCAGTTTGGCCCATAAGAATGTTCAAACATTATTATTAATCGTTATTGTATTTCAGACATTAAGAAAAGGTCTGAAAACACAATGGGACTTTAATTGGGAAATAATAACATTTTCTCAACTGTATATACTTAATGAATATCATAAGTGCATTTTAGTGGTGTCGAACCTTTATTGGGACTCATATGACTCTTCTGTGAAGGAGGGGAATTATTGCAATGAATATCGCCGAACATTACCAAATCTGGGATATATAAATTTATGGTGACAGTATATGGCACTAACAGGTCATTTTGTCGAGTAAAGATAATTATCAGGTTTTTACGAAAAAAATCCGCTTTCCACTTACAAGATAATTATGTCAGATATTAACTGGATTTTTTTCTTCAGAAAAGCTAAGTGGTAACTGGTGTCAGAACCATGCCACCATACTATATACCTAGATTTTCAAAAAAGAATTAATCTAAGCCAAAATACAAATGAATAAAATTGTATTAGTCCTATTGAGTTTTGCACGAATGAATAACACAGCGTTTGTTATTCATTCGTGGTTTTTGACAGACGTCTGATGAATGATCACCGTCTTTTTGTAAGCGCTTGCATGTTTACATCTGCACATTATAGTAATGTTCGGGTCCGTGTTGTTTTTCGGTATGAGGGATAGTGTTGATGTGAATTATACTCGTCTCAATGATTATAGAATTATTATAAATAACAATAAAGCATGTAATAAAGTATTAAACATTCACCAGACAACAATCAAAGACAATTATTCAATACTGTTTGATTAAAATGCGGCAATCTCAGGTACCGGAAAACTTCTCAATGACACTGATTTTAAAATTTCTACGCATCTTTTTCGCACAGGGGAAACAATTCGTCCTAGCGGTCAATAGTTAAAACTATTGCCCCCGGATTAGGCAATGTCATAACAACACAGCAAAACAGTCAAAAATAACGAATTACAAGTTATATAGAGTATTAGGTAATAATAAATATTGTCTGTATCATTAGCACTCATTATTTTCACAAATAGTCTTTCAGAACTAACTTCCCTTTTCCATTGGTTTTAAAATGAATATTTCTTAACGAGGAATAATCTAAGACACACACTAAAAAATGAAATTCATTTTCTATGGTATTAACACTTCTCTTAAGACACAGTTTGCAAAATCTATAGTCTCTGTCAATATTTTCATGTCTGCCAACTTCTATCATGAGATTATGACTGAAACACTGGAAATTTGATAGGGTTCTTTTTAAGATATACTGTAGTGGCATACAAAGATATTTCCATGTTCTATGGTACTTTTAAATAGTTTGTATGATAATGCTTTGTCCAAAATATTTTTAAACGAGAAAGAACTTTGCAAGCTATTGTCGTTCAGTCTTTGTCTGAACAGTTCCAGAAACAACACTGGATTCCCAACTTCACCTACATCCATCCATATCTAAAACTATATTGGAATAAAAGATGCTTTACTTTTGTTGCCAAAGTGTTTCTTCCAGCTTCATCCAATTGGCGCAACATCAAATAACATTGTCTTGGAACTCTTATATTTGGCACTTTTGTAAATCTCAGCCAATAATTGACACATTTTGTCATATAATAACAATACATAGGATCGTCCACACTCAGTAAGAACAAACACGTTTGACACATTTCGATTTAAATAGGCGATTCCTTTACAAAATTTGACATGTACAAGCTCAATTTGTTGACAGTATTCATAGCCCCATATTTCAGTACAGAAAGTAAGAATAGGACTTATCATTGAGTCAAACAATTTAAAGGCGTCCTAGTGGTGGAAGTAACCAAAGTGCTTTTGTAAATTAAAAATGGAAAACATAGTGTGAAATATATAGGTACCAAATATTTATAATATGGAACAATCTTTATTGGTTTATTTTCGTAATATCTTTTTTCGTTTCCTCGTATGATACCGCCATTTCGAAATATCATGATAGGATGTTAGTCGGTTTCCAGTAAACTGATTAACATCCACCTGAGAGCATCTCCCTACAACATCGCAATATTACAAATACATGAACATGGATATACTGCAACAAATAGACACAACGATAAAGAAGTGGATGAATTCCACAAGCAGCTCCAGGGGTTCATTGACTAGACTTCCATAAAGGATGCACAATGACGTGTAGTACAGTGTGACTGAAATGACAAAGTTAGAATGGGTGCACAGGGAAAATGGTGAGGCTGTAGCAATCGGAATTGCAAAACCCCCAAGTTTTGCAATATTTATTGCAAAACTGGTTTTTGTTGCAAATCCGGTTGACAACGTTAAACCAATTTTGCAATAACATGAATTGCAATACAAATCCGTTTTGCAATAATTAGTGCAAAACTGGAATTTGTTGCAATTCCGGTTGACAACGTTCAACCAATTTTGCTATAACCGGATTTACAATAAAATCAGTTTTGAAATAATTATTGCAAAACTGGTTTTTATTGCAATTCCGGTTGACAACGTTTAACCAGTTTTGAAATAACCGGAATTGCAATAAAAACCAGTTTTGCAATAATTATTGCAAAAACTGGTTTTTATTGAAATTCCGGTTGCTGCAGAGGTACATGTGGACCATACATGTAATGAGACTTCCGATGACAGAATACTCAAGCTTCTTTTGTTCGCCACCTACAACAACCTGGTACTGACCAAATACCCTGGCACCACACAAGCCATCAAGAAGATGTTATTGTTGTTGCTGCTGCTAAGGTTTATAGTCCCACATAAGCTTTTACAGATGCGCTATGATGGACTTAGTATAGCCCAGATGGCAAGTACCATAACCGGGTTGATTACATAATGATAAAGAACCGATTTTCAACAGGCGTCAACATAGCAAGAACAAGAAGCATCCATGTGGCTGACATAGGGAGCGACTACGACTTGTTGATCATGACAGTCAAGCTGCGTCTTTAGAAACTTAAGAATAGCCCAAAGACATCAAGATAACGCATGCATTGCAAGCAGAAACAGCCAGGAGATTTCCCCCTCGGACCATCCTTGGTGCTGTAGAAAGTTACTGACGGAATGACTAGAAGTCACATCTGACTTAAATGATGCATGTGCTGAAAAAAGAATCTTGAAAAACAAGAGATCTAAATAAAAAAAAAGTGCAGTGCTATACAGAGTGGCCAACTGGAATTTCAAAATAATGATGAAGGAGGCTTAATAGAGTTTGATAGGTAAATGCTGTGGCAAAACTGCTCAAGAACAGTCTGATAAGGAATGCCAACAAAAAGGCTTACCCGGCCACAGTCCTACCCACAGTCAGGTTCGGGCACTGATTGACCCGTGTGGAGCACAGGGCCCTGACACGATTGCGTTTTGAGAAAAAAAAAGTCAGAAGGTATATATAGAGACAAGGGGTACAACTGAGTGTTAGTACATTCTCACCCTATCTCGACAAAACCAGGCATATCATAAATAATAATTGATGAAACGACACCCTTTTTGCACTTCTGTCTAGCTAATATAATACCCTTCCATAAAAACATAACATAAAACCAACCGTTAGCATGCACTTTCAAAAGTAATTGCATTTACTCACAGAAATCAACAACTTTTGGAAAACGGGACAGGTGTTCGTTCACAGCTGACACCGCATTGACAACTACTGTGTGCTTGTTTAGGCGGTAATATCGAACATGACAATCATACAGTTCCATGGATATCCATTGTTTACACCGATCAAAGCTGATTTATACTCATACCATTGCAATACCAACAACAAATTCGCATGTTTTCTTCGACAGTAAAGCTATTCTTGTACATGTAGGCTTTTTGGGTACGGCAATGATTTGAGAAAAAATCAGCTTTGATCGGTGTCAAAGATGTATATTTATGGAACTGTATGACTGTCAAGCTCGATATTACCGCCTAAACAAGCGTACAGTAGCTGTCAATGACTGTAGCACTCGATTACCGCCAAAACAAGCGTACAGTAGTGGTCAATGCTGTGTTAGCTGTGAACGAACACCTGTCCCGTTTTCCAAAAGTTGTTGATTTCTGTTAGTAAATGCAATTACTGTTGAAAGTGCATCCTTACAGTTGGTTTTATGTTATGTTTTTATGGAAGGGTATTATATTAGCTAGACAGAAATGCAAAAAGGGTGTCGTTTCATCAATTATTATCCGTGATATGACCGCTTATGTCGAGATAGGGCGAGAATATACTAACAATCAGTTGTACCCCTTGTCTCTATATATACCTTCTGACGATTTTTTTCTCAAAACGCAATCGTGTCAGGGCCCTGTGGTGTGGAGAGCTTCTCGCTACAATGAAGAAAGGGTAATTGAGATGGTATGGGCATGTCTCCCGCTCATCAAGCCGCTTCACTACTCGATAGGGTCAAAATACGTCGTTACACTGGTAAGGTACAAAGCTGTTATAAAATGGAAGAGTTACCTTTCTTGGTTGTCAGCTATGAATATTTCTACACTGTATAATCTCCCCTAGACTTCCATATTAAAGTCAGTATGTAAGCCAAAATAGCGCATTTTTTAAACCTGAAAATTCAGGCACATACGTAATCTAAACATAATTATAAAAAGAAGTAATCCGCGATGATTATGGAGGCAATAAATCTGACAAACACATGAATTTGGTGGAAAAAAATCGACTTTAAATCGGTTTGTTGACATCCGATCAACGACGGAGATTTTCCGAGTTCGTTCGGCTTGCGCCCGGTAAAGATGTTTTCATAGCTCATTATTAGTATTTTCGTCTGACTTTTAGATTGGAACATTCTAAAACTTTAAAAGGGATGAGTATTCCCTACATCCATCAAGAAACATTGATAGCTGTATTTATTGTGCGCAGTATACAGTAGAGAATACATTTTTCTTTCTCGTTTAAACGCAAACGCAATGCACTAAACTGTGGAAATTTACTTTTAGAAGTTTTAACTATTATTAATTAATCTGAATAGCAAATAGGTTGGAGCCTGATCAAACGCCGGGTTACCCGGCGTCTGACCTGGCTCCAATCTGTTTGCAATGGAAATAATAGTTTTGTATACAAATGCGTTTATTCGGAAAGAATATAATATCAGTAAAGTTAGCGCAGCGGTCTCGTATCTCAAGTAGGAAAGTGTTCGATGATGTAGTCAATGTTACATTGCTTACAGTGGAGACAATGTTATTATTTTCCAATAAACGCGTTAACGCTAAAACCATTATTTCAATTTCAAAAAGTTTGGAGCAGATCAGGTAACCCGGCGTCTGATCAGGCACCAAACTATTTGCCGCTTAGATTTACATGAATGGTCAGAATTGTCTAAAGGTTGTCCATTTATGCGTATAATTGCGATGCGTTTGCGTTTCGTTTGCGTTTAAACGGGAAAGAATAACGTTTTCTCCACTGTTACCTTAATGGTTATGAACTATTCTGTTCTAAAAATAACCCACACAAGTCAGGAAAATCGGATCGATCTCGTGACTCTTATTCGACCATGCGGAAATTCTCGGAAGCCGACACGAAGATTTATGTAAACAAAAAGCCATCTCGATAAGAAATCGGCACATTTATGTATGGTTCTAAAGAAACGGGGCATGTTTCAGGCACCTGACAACGGATGTCGCTTAGTTTTGATACATAGAAAATGTTAACGTTCTTATATAAGAAACTGCGCGATTTAAACATACATTCGGGCGGTATTCTGGCTTTAACGGGTAGGTTTATCGTTCACAGGGGCACTAGTGACCCAGTTTTAAAAGTGATGGGTTATCGAGTCTATAGGATATAATTTAATAACCTTTCTCCTGTGTAATATCGTCTGCTGTACAATTGTCGTCTGCAAGTATTGCCTTTTTAACCCTTTCACTCTCAATGACGCATTAACTCTTTGAGCCCTAGTCACGCATATATGCGTCATTTTCAATGTATGTACCTATGAGGAGTACACTTGTCCTATGCAAACAGTGTAGACCCTGATCAGAGGGCTCCTTAAGGAGCCCTCTGATAAGGGTCTACCATGTTTGTCATTTTGAAATATATTGTAAAAACAACCATAGTCAAAAATGGACTATACTTGAATTGAAAACTAGAATTTTCCATTTGAGGATTCAGGGAGGAAAGGGTTATAACGCGTTTGCAGACAGTTTTGGTCCTGATCACGTAACGCGACGTCTGATCAGGACCCACACTGTTTGACACCCTTATCGACATTCATTAAGTCATACAACCTCAAATCTAACTTTGAAACGTGCCTTGCAGACAAAAATACTGAAGCAGACGACAATAAAACGGTGAAGGGGTAAAAATCTTCCGAATAATTTGTTCATGAAAGGGTTAAATGGAACAAACATCAAAACCGATTGTCAAACAGTTTGCACCCGAATGAGACGCAGAATTACTCGGCGTTTGACCTGAATCCAAACTGTACTACTAACCAATTTGTGGAAGACAGGCAAAAGGTTTTTTTGACAGAAGAACACAATCAGTGAATATTAAATACATAATACATGATCACTCGCGTGTAGATGAACAAAATCACGTTTTACATATCTTGTTTTTTCCAATATATTTAATAAACGCGTTTTAATAGCAAAAACGTGTATTCCCTTTCCAAACAGTTTGGAGACGGATCACACGCAAGGTAACTTAAATTGGCATCTGGTCAGGCTCTGAACTGTATGCCGCTCAGACGGAAAGTATCGTCTGAATATTCATTTAGTATTTAATATGACAGTCTTTTGAAACCGATGACAATTTGTTTTGATCTGAGCTGCAAATATGTTTGAAGCCCGGCGGTCTGACGTGTCTGATCTGGCTTCAAACTCTTTTATGTACATGACTGATTTACAGCACTCCCTCTTGACAACGACACCCAATGGGAGACAAAACATATGTACGTTGTTCGGAGGGAGTCATTATAGAATGGAAAATTAAGACTTGGATTACATTTGCAAACAGCTTGAATCCAGATCAGACGCCGCGTAACGCGGCGTCTGATCTGGATTCAAGCTGTTGTCACCCGTCATTATAATTCGTCTATCTCAATGTCCATAAATATTTAACTTTGAGAAAAAACAGCAGACGCCAAATGTAAGCAGACGGTATTGCAGCCATGAGAATGTTGGACTTAAATGTCTTGTTTGGGGAACATCGACAAGGGTCGTTGTAAGGAGGGAGTCGTTATTGGGAGGGTCGTTGTAGGGAGGGAACACTATAACAAACGCACTTATTTGGAAAGAACATCGCCTGCTCTACTATAGAGCTTCTCACATAAACTACATTCAAGCCTGTGCTGAACGACCACTGAATGAAACTGCATGATGGTCGTTAAATACAGGTGGTCGCTTAATACAGGACAAAAGTGTTACAGTCCTGTAGGAGCCTTCTGTGTGTCTTCTTCTCTGCATTAAGCTACAACTTGTGGTGAATTTAACTGGTTGACACTCGTCTTTAGATTTTTACTTAAAAAAATGTATATATCTAGATTTTACAAAATGTGCAGACGACAATTTCGATGCAGACAATATTACCGCAGGATAAGGGTTAACAAGTGTATTTTTAGAGGTCGTTGAACCTAGGTTTGTTCTCGTGTTCAGTTTTTTTTCTATAATTAGGCACTCGTCATCTGCTGCAGTATCGTATTCTTCACATATGTCGTGATCCAACACATTTGTAATTCTAGTAAAGTCAAGCATGCAATGTCACTGCTATTGTGAAGTCCCCTCCAAACAAAGACTAGCAGAACGAAACCAAAGAAGTCTTAGGGTCGCTTTAAACCCCTTTACTTGCAAGCCCGAAAATAACTTGCAAAATCAATCATTTTGGATCCAGATCAAACCCCAAGACACAAGTTTGGTTTAGATCAGATGCTTTTTGTAGCCCCAGCAAATGATTAAGACCCAAACTGCTTGACACTCAAATATCAATTTTAGATATAAAAGCAGACGGCATTTTAAAGCAGACGATTTCCTCCTAACAGGAAGTAAAAGGGTTCAGTCTGATTTTAAACAATATGCAACCGTTACAGTTCTTAGATCAGCTATTGATGAACTAATCAAACTGTCAAAAAAACCCAGAACTGATGTCTCCCCTTTATATCTACTTAGATAACATTGTTATAAACTTGCAATATCATTTTGGTCAGGAACGTCAATATAGACCGCGATAAACCTGTATGCATACTTTCGTATCAGCGAGATATTTTCATATATTATGTCATCGGCACGAGTTGATATTGTGCATGTATATTTGTGGGTAGATAACATGGTCTAAGTTGACCTACAGTCCGTACCATATGTTAACTTTTAATGTATATATACACTATGAAACGGATTCAATAGTCATTTCAAAACGGATTTCAAAGTCATTTAATGTACTATTAAGTTTGAATTTGGCAATTCCTTTACCAAGGTGCATTTGTGTTAATTAAGGAGCTCTCTGTATTAATGTTTGTCCTACAAGCTGTCATCTGCCTTTAAATGTTGTTTTTGTAGCGAATAGTCATCATTGCACATACTACAAAGAGTTGGCTGTGCCATACAAGAACGAATCCAGAATGACTATACATGTATAAGGTAGTGGTAGTGTGGAACAACAGCAACTCTGAATAGATCTGCATTCATACGCATTTGGCCTAATACGGTTTACAACAGCGTAGATCCAAATCAGACAATGATTTCCGATCGCGGTGGCTGATCGGGGGTCTACACCGATGGCAATGTATGAGGGGCACATGACCAGGGATCTGTTGTTCAGATATATGAATTGGGATGGGACTGCGGGGGCGTTAGTCACGTGACCATCTCTTTGCTTACAGTAAACTATCGTCTGCTTCAAATATATCGTCTGCTGGAATCTAAACTTAACTGACTCCTTTGTAATTTTTACAAGTATAGTAAAAACGCTATTACGAACACTTAATTTAGTTAATTACCAGGTGTTTAAGGCAAGTGACTCCTTAAAGCAATGTGAACGTAAAATGAAAGCTCCTTTAGGAGCTTTCTGATTTATGTTCACCTTGCTTTAAACTGTCATCCGTATTTTATGAAATCAAATAGCCTCCTTAACTCATTGTGTCCTAGTGACACATAGATGCACTCTTTACCAAAAGTGTACCTGTAAAGAGTACACTTGTCTAATGCAAACAGTGAAGTCCCTGATTAGAGGGCTCCTGTAGGAGCCCTCTAATCAGAGATTTCACTGTTTGTCATTTTGCAATATATAATAAAAAAAACAACCCAACCTTAAATAGTCTAAAATGGACCAACTTGTATTGTTAACTTAAATTGTCCATTGGAAGTTTCAGGGGATAATGAGTTAATAATGGTCGTAATAAAGCGGGAAAACTTACTGTATTATTTAGGTCACTTAGAGTTTTGGTCCTGACCAGACCCATTTTTACTATAATTGGAAATTCTTGGCTTTTTTTTTGTCTAAAAACAATATTTCAAGTGCCGACAGCTTGGAGCCAGGTCAGATGCTTGGTTTCTCTGATCAAGTTTCATGAACTGTTTGCCACTAAGGTTAAACGAATCGTCTAAATTGTCAAGGAAAATTGTCATTTTCTGTTTTTATTGCATTTCCTTTGCCTAATCAAGAAACAATAGCACATTCTCTACTGTACGATAACCTTTCAACATGAATAGGCGAGTGTTCTTCATTTTGGGGTAAAATGCACTCAAAGCTAAAACATTAATTTGTAAGAATTTAAGCAGTCATCATATTTAAGAGGACAATATCCTGACGGCGCAGTGGTTAGTAGAGTGGAGATGACGTTATTCTTTCCCATTTAAACGCAAACAAAACGCAAACAAAACGCAAACGCATTGTAATAAAATGTGCAAATAGACAAGTTTTCGACTCTTCTAAAACTTCGTACGACAAATTTTGTCGTAAGTCAGATTATAAAAGTCTAAATGTTTATTTTTTTCTCCATCTAATCATGTCTTGTGACATCTTTTTGGAATCGTCTTGAAAAGAAGGGATTAGATAGAGAAATTAGAGATTAAATGTGTTTTAAAGTTTTGACTTACGACCGATTTTGTCGTACGAAGTTTTATGAAACGGGCCCCTGAGCGGCAAACAGTTTTGAACCCGATGATACGCCGGGTTACCCGCTGTCTGATCAAGCTAAAATGGAAATAATAGTTTAAGGGTAAACGCGTTTATTGGGAAAGAATATCGTCTTCTCCACTGTACCTGAGATAATGGTCGTCTTCTATCAACACGTCCTCGTCATCAATAGTCCCAGTCAATGATTGCACAGTGGAGATGTTCGTCTATTTTAACAGTTTGGAGCTAGAACAGACGCCGGGTAACATGACACGAAGAGTAACATGTCTTTAACCCTTTACTTCATGGTCAAATTATTTGGGAGATTTTTACCCCTTTACCGCCTTGTTGTCGTCTGCTTCAGTATTGTTGTCTGCAAGACACGTTTCAAAGTTAGATTTAAGGTTGTATGACTTAATTTACATCGATAAGAGAGTCAAACAGTTTACGCGGCGTCTGATCAGGACCCAAACTGTTTGGAAACGCGCTTAAAGGCGTCACTGAGAGTGAAAGGGTTGAATACCAACATTTTTTTTCTTCGTTGAATGACCGCTGAACACAAGTTTTACTTTATAACAGCGTAAAGTACAGCCAATCTCTGTCAAGCTATCACTCATTTCAGTATCACGAATATCTCTAAAGACAGTTGAAAGCTTTACCCTTTCTCTGCCAAATTAATCGTGAGATGTTGACCCATTGATCGCCATATTGTCGTCTGCTTCAATATTTGTTGTCTGCAATACCGTTTCAAGGTTAGATTAAATGCAGTAAAACCAACGTTATGTCAAAGCAAGTGACAAGCAGTTTTACGCGGCGTCTGATCAGGATTAAAACTGTTTGCAAATGCACTTTATGGCGTTATTGAGAGTGAAAGTGTGAATATAAGGTCGACTATCGTAATCGATAAAGTCCAACCTAGCGCATGGGGGGGGGGAGTTTTTATCTGTGTATCCGCATGTGGGACCTAAGCCCAAAGTCAGAAGCACATAGGCGGCCACATGTGCCACACACAGTTGAGCGTTATGTGGCAATATTACTGGCCTTGCATGAAGCACGTTTATCAATTTCTGTCAGTTGTCTGGAATTTTCATACATAGCTGATCCCCCCCTGATAGTTTGCCTCCAGACAGACCTGTTTAGTGCCTTGAATTCCCAATCAGCAACCACAATGCTGCATTTCTGGAGTGATCGCTTTAGGGTGTCTTTGAAGCGGAGCTTTGGTCTCCCGCTTGATCTACTGCCCTCTGACAGCTCACTATAGAAGAGTTGCTTCGGTAATCTATCATTCGACATGCGCACGATGTGTCCAGACCATCTCAACTGGGATAATGTAAGCAGTGCATCCATACTTGGCATCTTTGCTTGCTGCAGTACTCTGACATTTGAGACCCTATGAAACCATTTGATATGCATAATTCTGCGAAGACAGCGTTGGTGAAATTGGTCAAGTAGTTTTATGTGCCTTCGGTAGGGTGTCCAGGTCTCACAACCATACAGAAGTGCACTCAGGACCACAGCTCTGTACACCGCACATTTCGTATCTATGCTCAGGCCCCTCTCGTCCCATACTCGTTTCTGCAGTCTGCCGTAAGAAGCACTTGCCTTTGCAATGCGACTAGATATTTCCTTGTCTAGGCTGTTGGAAGATGAGAGGCTGCTGCCAAGGTAAGTAAATGAGTCAACATTTTTCAGGGTTGTGTGGTCGATCTTAATCTCAGGCACTCTCGCAGTGGATCCTTTTGCAGGTTGGAACAACACTTCAGTTTTCTTGATGCTTATAGTAAGCCCAAAACGCTTGGTGGCTGCAGAAAGGGAGTCGGCGAGTCTTTGAAGGTCATCTTCAGAATGGGCGACAATGCCACAATCATCTGCATACAGGAGGTCACGAACAAGAGCTTTCGTTACTTTTGTCTTTGCATGCAGTCGTTGCACATTGAAGGCACCACCATCAGTTCTGTACGAGACCTGAATGCCTGGGTCTGTTTCATTAAAAGCAGAATACAGAATACAAATACAATGTAATGTATAAAGCTCATATAAGTAGCCAAAGGTATTAAAAAGCACAAGTGGTCTTCCATTTTATAGTCGCATAATACACGATTGATCTTACAACTAAACCACAATTCGATTAGGGAACACCTTTTGTGGTAACTTTATCTGGGTCTTCACTGTTTGACATTACCCTAATAGAGGGAGGGGGATGGGGGCGCCAGCAACAGATGTGTATGAGAAACTCTTTTATACATATGTTTCTTAATTATATATAGCCTTTAATCATTGCAATTGTCGTCTGAAAATGTGTCATCCGCAACAAGTCTCAAAAATTGACGTAAACGCATTTTAATCACAATGTAAAACAGTTTTGATCCAGATGAGACGCCGAGTTACTAAGCGTCTCATCTGGATTCAAACTGTTTGCTATATAGTTATCACGAGTTCTTCCCCATCGTGCAGAAAGTTTACGGCGATCAAATCGGTTAAAAAGATTGTGTGTGTGTCATCTGCATTAGTATTTGTTTGTGTGTCATCTGCATTATCAGCATGAGGAGTGAAAAGGATCAACATCGAATCTAAAGCAAAGCAAACCAGGGACCTATTTTGTAAGCGATCTTGCGACAGAAACTCTAGACTTAGACCCTTAGGACGATCGGGGTCCAAACGGTTTGTCACTCTAATCATTTTCTGCAAATATTTAACTACATGTATATAGCTATACCACAATTTCAACAAATAAAACAATTAAAGTAGACGAGAAATATCTAGGCCTAACCCTTTCACTCTCAATGACGCCTCAAAGCGCGTTTGCAAACAGTTTGGGGTTTTGATCAGACGCCGCGTAACGCGGCGCCTGATCAGGTCCCAAACTTTGTTTGACAATCTTATCGAAAGTTATTAAGCCATACAATCTTAAATCTAACTATGAAACGTGCCTTGCAGTATATTCTAAAGATAGATAAAAGGCTACAGTGCTGAAGATATACAGTTTTGATCCTGATCAGAGCACATGTCACGTGGCGTCTGATCAGAATCCAAACTGTTTTGCCAACTCGACTTTAGTCGCCTGTGATGGGGAATAAGTTCAACTTGGCCTTTACCGCCATAGAAACACCTGTTGACGCATTACTTATATCCCTGATAGACATGCTTTTTATACGCTTGTACAGTAGAACATCTCTATTACAACCACAAAATGGTGCTAAATATCTTGTATTTAATGCAGGTGACTGCTTAAAGCAAGGTAACAGTGAAACCTTTAGGAGCTTTCTGTTTTACTGTCACCTTGCTTTAAGCTGTCACCTGTCTTTATAGAATCAATTAGCCTTCGTTTTAGCGGTCATAATAGAGAGGTTCTACTGTATCGTGTCTTGATAAAGAGGGTAGTATTATGCCCATATCCTGACAGTTGACTGCTAATTTCAGACTGAAAGTAAAGCAGAAAAGACCTTCAGTATCTTTCTGCTTTAACAACAGTCTGTCTTACTTTAAGCAACGGCTCATCTTAAAGACTAAAATCAAGCTACTGGGGTGGAATGTTTTCGGGGCGTGGATTAACACCACCGTGTTGATATAATTTCTGCATATTACTGTAGCCTAGTGGATAAATCATTCTACAGTGTTCCCTCCCCACAACGGCCCTCCCAAAAACGACTCCCTCCTTACAACGACCCTTTTCGCTGTTCCCTAAAGAGGGAAATTATGTCCAACCTATTCACGACTGCAATGTCGTCTTCTTAAATTTGTCGTCTGCTGTTTTTCTCAAAGTTACATAATGGACATTTTGACAGAAAAAAAGTTAATGACGAATGACAAACAGCTTGAATCCAGATCAGACGCCGCGTTATGCGGCGACTGATCTGGATTCAAGCTGGTTGCACATGTCCCTCCATATAACGACTCCCTCCGAACAACGCACACAATTGTTGTCTCGCTTTGGGTGTCGTTGTAGAGAGAGAACGCTGTATTTCATTACCACAGTCCCTTGTGGGACCTTGTACGGACGGACGAACATAGATAATACGCAATTAACACCTAACCGTTAACTGATAAAAGTATCGCACTTTGTTATCATCACGTGGGTTCCAGGAAGAGCAACCAAAGTGTCTTTATAAGCCGAACAAATTATGACGATATGTCACAAATTTTCCTGATTTAAAAAGACAAGGTTCATCATGATTTTGTATGGCGAACAACGGTGGCATGGCCATTGTATTGTTCTTTATGTTTGGTGATATCAGTTTAGTACGTCGACATGTTGGGTGGTAAGAGGACTTGAGATAATAATATCCGTTTATCAGGTAAGATCTACCCGAATACCTACAACGAGCTGCTGTACTTTCGTTTTCATAAAATGAATACTTTCTGTCTGCAACAACTCTTACTTTTGGATTATCTTAAATTTGCATTTATAATACTATTTACAGTGTATCAAACAGTTTGGATCCAGATGAGACGCCGAGTAACTCGGCGTCTCATCTGGATTCAAATTGGTTGAAACATTTGACTTTTTCATACAATCCCGTCCATAGAAGTTAAATAAAGCGTAATACATTTGCACCAGTGTTAAGTGACAATTGAAAAGGGTGTGTGAGAAATAATTAGACAGTGGTAGGCATATTATTATTGACCTGCTTTCACCAGTTATCTGTCATTAAAAATTGCGTTGCATCTTCGTTGAATCTTCCATGGACAAAGATTTGACCTGCGCCTACGCTTTTTATTGATATTTTACATTTGGTAATCCGTCAAAGAATGATATAAATTTAAATATCACACTTGTTGAAAACATCGATAGTGAAATACACACAGAACAGGTAGGTGTATTTACATTTTAACCCCCCTCCTGCTAATTATTAGCTCATGTGGGCGCCTTTTGAAACTAAAGGAGTTGGCTGATCAATGTCTGCACTATTTTGTTATAGGATTTGTCTTATATGAGTCTGCATTCTTTTTTGTGGAAAAAGTCTTAGTTCTATTAGCCAATATAATACATTGTAGTTCAAGTGATAGACATCTATATATTGGGTGTATTTTTATAGATGAATATTAGAAGCGTCAGAAGGGTTTAATGTCTTCTTACATCTTAACCCTTTACCCAATAGAAGCGACTTTTAGCGTATTTCATTTATTCCTACGCTAAAGAAAAAAGTTCCAATTTATACCATCATGAATATTTACCTTATACATATTTTTCTATATTAAAGCAGATGGCAGTTTAAAGCAGGCTGAAAGTTAAAGCAGAATGTGCCTTAAGGCACATTCTGCTTTACTTTCAACCTGCTTTAAGTAGTCATCTTTTTTCAAAATTATGAATAGGTTATTGGGTAAAGGGTTTATGAATGGGGTTATTAGAATAGAACAGTGTTCGTTTATTAGAACAGAGCAGGTATCCGTGTTAGTCTAGAGCGAACTATATTCATAAGAATAGAACAGAGCACGTTTGTTAGAATAGAATAAAGCGTACTTATAAGAACTAGACAGGACACGCTTAAGAATAGAAAATGACATGCTAAAATTGACAGAAGAAGGTGTAATATGTACCATAGAATAGGGTTTGTATTTTGGAATTAAAATGAATATGGTTATTAAGAATTAACCAAGAAATGTTGGTTTTTATTTTTATACTCGGACACTGCAGTGTATATTTAATAAGACATACCCGAGCATGTTTGTTATTTATTTTCACTAAAACTTTGGAGAACAATCTCGATAACTCAGATATGATTATGTCGAAATTACCAGATTTTCAACAGATAAATTTCAATACTTCAAACTTCGTTAGTCGAATATGCCCGTATTTCAAAGTGGGGGAAACCATGTTTTTTCTTCGAAATACGGGTATATTTGGCATGAACGAGTTCGGGTTATCGAAACTCGAATACAGTGTCTATAAAATAGATGTAGGGCTTTCTGAATAGTAGGTCCTTTTGATATGTAACCTTTATTCGAACATGATGCAAGTTGTTTCTTTGTTTGTTATCCCATTATAAGGTTAACTTTTACTTGTATTTCCAAACGGTAAAGACCGAATTATAGTAATTACATGTACTTGGTTAACATAAAACATGCACACGTATTTTACAACTCGTGATTGGATTTTATTATTTAGAAACCGGAAACTGGTTGTCCTCATATCTATTTACTTACTAGTATTTCCTAAAGGGAAAGACTGAATGATAGTAATTACCTGGTTATCTTAAAGTACTTGGCTGATATTTTAGACCAATTCTTATCTTGCGAGGCAATTGCCAAATCAGTCATTACCAAGGCAAACAGCAGACTAATGTTTTTGTACAGAAAAAGCCAATTTTTAAATTTGCACACAAGAAAACTATTGGTCATGGCTCTTATACAATGTCACTTTGATTAAGCTTGTTGTTTTTGGTACCCAGCTCTTACTCAAAACATGAAAAATAGACTTCAAACAACGCAAAATAAATGGTTCCGCTTTGTTTTAAACTTAGATGCTAGGGATCACATAGGCACTAACCATTTTAAATACCTCAACTGGTTGCCAGTATCAAAATGAGTTGATCAAATAACCCTTTCGCACGTTTACAACATCTAAAAAGGCACTAAATCTATCTAAAACATGCACACTTATTTTACAAATCGTGATTGTATTTTATTATTAAGAAACCCGGAAACTGGTTGTCGTCCTATATTTTCGAGACTTGAAGCTATTACGGCAATACAAACAGTTAATTTCAGTGTTTAAAGAGACTGAATACCACAAGGAAAATTGACACTTCAAATATAAAAGGTTCAGGATTAATGAACATTTTGTTTTATTGAAGAAAGGGTTTTAATTAACACCTGCTTTTCAACCTAAGGAACATCACTGGATTGTGTTTATTTTCTAAATCGTATAAAGTGTTTCCTCCCTTCAAGGACCCTCCGAACAACGACCCCTCCTTACAACGACCTTTACCGCTGTTTCCCAAACAAGACAACTATTCCAAACTTTTCTGCTTAAAATTGCCGTCTGCTGTTTCTTCTCATAGTCACATTTCAGATAGATAGATAGAAAAAAAACATAATGAAGAGTGACAAACAGCTTGAATCCAGAACAGAGGCCATGTTACTACTCCATTACCCTATGCTTTGTCTCGTCCTCCGCTGCTATTATCATTTATCTATATGCCAAATTTCCTACGCAACACTCCGGATATTCCCATTACTTCCAATGTTAAACATGTCTTATGTTAGTCTGGTCAATTCTGTTATGTGTGCATATCCTGAATATATTTCTTATGCAATTCATAGAGTGATCAATGGACAATACTCTTGGTAAACAAAAACAAAATGAAATTTTCATTTGGTCCCAGAAAAATGGAATTTTGTGATAACAAGTTTTCAGAAATCTCATTCCAATGCATTTTCAATGGGGGAATGTTAACCAGAAATTAGCGATACGTTTGGATAGATGGTTATTATTCGTCAGAAGTGTCAATGGAAATTCGTTGCCAATATTAACAATTTTGAGGACAGTACATCAATTTAAAAACACAAATAAAAACATAATAATTTTGTGTCAACTTTTCCATCGATTTAAAACACCCGCTCTGATATGAAAATAGAAGGGAACTCGGAGGTGTTGCGTTGGCAGTTTGGCATATGTAGTATATTTGCCCCGGGAAATGAAGAGAAGTTATGTCTGATAATGATATAATTACAACGATATAAAAAGTAAATAGAGTAAACACACACACTAAAGTATAACATTTGTCGGTAAAGACGCCACTAAAGTGTCGTATACATGTATTTGATGTTGTCTTAACCGTCATGACCATGCCAATTACAAGTTGCTTTCGATTGACCATTTTTATAATAAATACTTTACATCCGTTTACAAGTTTGGTTATATCCGTTTACAATATTTGGTACACGTATGGTTTTCAGTCTCTTTAAAATGTTTATGAAAGCAAGATAAAGATAAAACAGGAAACGCCAAAAGATGCATCTTGTTTTGCTTTCAGTCTGCTCTAAAGCTACCATCTGCTAGGATATAAGAACTATTACTTGCATACTCTTGCCTATATAAAGTGAAACTATTTTTTTCAGCGGATGAATGAATTAAATGCATACAAAAGTGTATTTATGGAGTAATTGGTTAATCAGATACAAGAGTTTGCCCAATATGTGTCTACACTGTATGCATACCTACAGTGGAGAATCTGTTATTCTTTCCCAATAAACGCGTTTATGCTCAAACTATTATTTTCACTGCAAACAGTTTGGAGCCAGATCAGACGCCGGGTAACCCGGCGTCTGATCAGGCTCCAAACTGTTTGCCACCAAGATAAAGATTAATTATCAGAATTGTCAAAAAGTTGTACTTTTCTGCGTTTTTGTGTGTTGCGTTTGCGTACGTTTGCGTTTAAACGGGAAAGAATAACAGATTCTCCACTGTAGCTAACGTAATTTAGACAAGTTACTCGATCCGTGTGAGTATGCCTCTTATAATCAACGGTATTGAGGAAGTACATGTATAAGAAAAGCTTCCTCATGATAAGCGTTATACACACTATAAAATATGGATTGAATAAAATAGCAAGAAAATATAGATCCCTGAAATCGCAAACCGTAGTGCATACCCTGTCAATAGTATTTTGCATAAAAACGGTACCTGATCAAGATCTACACTGTCTGCACGTCTGTGGATGTAAAACTGTCGTCTGAACCCATGTATATTTTATCCCTTTACCCCTAATGATGCGTATATATATAAACAGTGTACACTTGTCCCCTGTAGTAGTCCTTTCATCTGGATCTTCATCGTTTGCATAGGTGAAGTGTGCCTTTCACCAGTACAGTATTCTGTAAATGACGCATATAGGTTTCACTATGGGTAAATGGGTTTCTAAAGGCTATCACACACTGCAGTCTAAGCGTGGCGATCACTTGAAACCGGTGGCTGCTTGATGCAGTATGCAAAGAATACAGACATCTCCTGTAGGTATTCTGTTGAATGGTCACTTAGTTCCAATTAAACTGTATTCAGTACATGTAACAATTAATAATTTCATTGCTAACAGCGACTACTTTTTAAACTGTCTGGACCCTTAGTAGCGCGCCCAGTACGGGTCTAGATTGTTAGATAGTCGTGTGGATGTTTCTTCTGTCAATTACAGTGGAGAAAACGTTATTCTTTCCCGTTTTAAACGCAAACGAAACGCAAACGCAAAACACTAAAATGTCGAAAATAACAACTTTTTGACATTTTCTCTATCTATTTTTATCTGAGTGACAAACAGTTTGGAGCCTGATCAGACGCCGGGTTACCCGGCGTCTGATCTGGCTCCAAACTGTTTGCGATGGAAATAATAGTTTTAGCGTAAACGCGTTTATTGGGAAAGATTAACGTTTTCTCCACTGTATCCTAAAATCTTAAGGTGAAAATAGATGTTAACGGCAATGTGAAAACAATGAAGTAACGGGATAGGACCGCCTTTGTCCTAGGTAAGGATTTTTATGTTTATCTTCTCTTTTAACTCGTTTTAGTCGTCGATGCGAATGTTCCTATACAACTGTTACATGTACAGTGGAGAATCTGTTATTCTTTCCCGTTTAAACGCAAACGTACGCAAACGCAAAACACTAAAACGTAGAAAAGTACAACTTTTTGACAATTCTGATAATTCATGTTTACCTTGGTGGCAAACAGTTTGGAGCCTGATCAGACGCCGGGTTACCCGGCGTCTGATCTGGCTCCAAACTGTTTGCACTGCAAATAATAGTTTTAGCGTAAACGCGTTTATTGGGAAAGAATAACAGATTCTCCACTGTACCTATACTTAATAAGTATGCATTTTTTTTCAATGGTCGCTCTATAAAGAATGACAGTACATGCGTGTACATGTGTACTATGAATATTTTGTCGAAGTTTTCTAGCTTAATTTGTCACGAACAATATATAAATATAGCTGTTTATATCAGATCTAAAAAAATCTGTAAAATCGATACTGTTTTCCACGAATTTAGTCTATAGATATAATACCCGCCCACCATACTAAATATTTTCCACTCCACGTATAAAGTTTTTTTTTCCATTTTTATCTCTTCCTGTTTAAATTTTGATTGTTGCACTCATTAATCATAAACAAATTAAATTTTCATCTTGGTACAATAAATTTCTTTGTTACACCGAGGGAATAGGTTAGGATATTATTTCTTTCTTCAACTTTCTTGATCTTATATTTACATATGCATAAGCATTGGCATTATATTTATAACCCAAAGTAATATTCAAGAACAAAAGTAAGCAATATAAGCCCAATACGCATAATTGTGCTAAAACAATTATCTCCGGATGGCCGGGTGTCTGATCTGGTTTCAAACTGATGGCCACTCAATTCAAAATAAATTGTCAGATTAAATGAAATCCCCCCCCCCCGAATAATTCCGTTCTATAATAACCATACTACATGTATATTATTACTAGTCTAAACAATATTTAACTATGCTATGCTATACTACACTGCCCTGCATAACCCTGTATTAGTGGGTGTATTTTTTTTTAGATTGGAACATTCTAAAACTTTAAAAAGGATGAGTTTTCTCTACAGCCAGTTAGAGATATGGATAGCTGTAATTTTTGTGCGTAATGTACAGTAGAGGATACATTATTCTTTCCCGTTTAAACGCAAACGCAATGCACTAAACTGTGGAAACTTACTTAAATTTTAACTATATTTTCAATCTGAGTAGCAAACAGCTTGGAGCCTGATCAGACACCGGGTAACCGGCGTCTGATCTGGCTCCAACCTGTTTGCAATGGAAACAATAGTTTTAGTATATAAATGCGTTTATTGGGGAAAAATATCAGTAAAGTTAGAGTAGCGGTCTCGTGCTGCACGATGATCATACTTATCTCAAGTAGGAAAGTGTACGATTATATATTCGATGTTAGATCTACTTTGCTTACCTATTTACCATTATTAACTATTCTGTTTTTAAAATAACTCTGACAAGTCAGAAAAATCGGACATTATTACATGTTCAACAAACTACATTTGAGCCATGTCATGAGAAAACCAGCCTTACTGTATTTCAAACAGTGTAGATCATGGCGCGGCGACTGGCCTTGATCTACACCGTTTGACATTCACAGGCACCTGAATCATTTAATGTAGATGTATTATTAACGGTACATGTATTTGGCAATTTAGACCAAACACAGAATCAGAGCCTGGGATGACTGCGATGATTGGTATGTCCAATACTGCAGATTTTGTCATGTCACGGCTCATTTGTACTACGAAATGTATTATACTACTATAATTATTTTTTTACTAGATCTATATTTATAGTGAAATAAATACTTCTAAGATATTTCGTAATAATTTTAAAATATAGGTCTATGCATTTAATTTATTTGGTTTTGCGATTAGCAGATTCCGATGAGCCTTTTATATGACTTTGACACACAACGACCTAAACGACCTGGACCCGACCCTGGTTGAAAAGTGAACTGCTTACATAGAATTGGATATTCGACAAATAACGCCATTCCAACGCAACAGCTGGATATCCGTACCTGGTTGAAAAGTGAAATGATGGCATAGAATAGGATATTCGACAAATAACGCCCTTCCAAAGCAACAACTGGATCCGTACCTGGTTGAAAAGTGAACTGATGGCATAGAATAGGATATCTGACATATAACGCGCTTCCAACTCAAAAACTGGACCCGTCTGTGGTAGAAAGGTCAACACTGTTGACGTAGAATGGGAGATTACACGGACCTCGTGTGTGATAGACCTTGCATTGGCGCTGTTGACTTGGTCGTCAATGCACCGCCTAACACCACACCAAACTCCGTACAGCTACACGAGAACGCACCACTCTCTACTTACGGTCACTAGGGAAGGCGTTAACGAAACAACGGTTAGTATTTTCTAATATACTTGTTTATGCTAAAAAAGGGTATTTCCATTGCAAACTGTTGGGAGCCAACACAGACGCCGGGTAACCCGGCATGTGGTCAGGCTTCAAACTGTGGCAACTCAGTTGATAAGTCGTGAGAATGTTAAAAAAGCTGTCATTTTCTCCATTTTATTGCAATTACGTTTGAGCTTCGTTTCGTTTAAACGGGAAGGAATAACGTCTTCTATACTGTAGGATTAACGTACCTCCAGGACAACATTCACCTATTATGGTGAGGATGTCCCCAGCAGACGTTAGTTATTTTAGTGTTTGTGGGGAAGTGCAAGTACGGAGAGTCAGATAGAAATGGAATCCCACTGGATAAATCATAGTTTTACATACCCAGTATATAGCACCGTTACATGGTAACTTCGATAAATGTATCGCCCTAAGGTCCATTAATAATTCTATTTGGTGTAGCGTGGGTTTGAACCAACGACCGCTGTGTTACTGGTCCAGCGCGTCACCGCTAGACCACGACTTAGCCACTAGAATGTTTACCAATACTACGCCTCTGTACATAAGGCGTTTACAGTGAACACCAGGTTCTATAATCAGTCAACACAGCAGTGATACATGTATATGCAAATTCGTGGTATTGCACTGAATATCTGTGATCGGACAACAAAGTGTATGAAAAAAATCCGGATATGGCTCTAAAGTTCTATGATTAGACAACACAGTATATGATGCATCAGTACTGGACAGAGGAGTACATTGGTTTGTTAAAACAAAATACAGTCGATATCTCGAACCGGCTTTAGTTGAACTTTCCAGTAGTTTTACAGTTTAACTGCAATATCGCTAAGGTATGACATATCCGTATTTTAAAATGTAAACGTGGTTTAGCTACATTTTAACTTTGAAATACGGATATGATCGACTTAAGCGAGTTTAAGATATCGACATTCGACTGTATTTGAGGACATAAAAAGGACTCACTTGAAGAAATCTTAGTGGCTATAAGGATTGGTTCTTAAAGTTAATCTATAAAGTTTTTTTTAAAGTAGCCTTACAATATAATGAGCGATGCGATATTCTAGCTCACCAAAACCGTCAACCCATCTTATAGATATCACTTGCATTGTGGTTACGTTTAACTTCCTTCAAACGGGAAAACCAGACGGTATATGAATTATACACTGTTATATACTGCGCAATTTGACACAAACTTTTGTATTTCTCTCAGAGTAATCTGGAAAAATTACCGTTGATACAAGAGGCTTTTTGTTAATGAAAATGTGATTTGACGATAGCATTTCTGTTATTATCGACAGGAAAATGCGTTCATCATATCATATTTTCTTTAATTTATCGTCAACAAGAAACGGTGTGCCTACAGTCAATTCAACGATTCGACTGAAGGATGTAAACTCAGACTACTTCAAGAGCTTTGGACTTCGGAGAAACTTGCAGATTTTACTGACAAAATTTGCTGATTGAAAAAAACATTTGATATGATTGCTTAGAGTAATATCAGGGCTCCGGATAAGGGGAGTATTTCAAATACTAAAATCTTTTTTTTGCATTAACCCTATGGGGAAAAGATGATTGTAATATGTAGTTACACCATGGGGTTTGGTGCTGAAATGAGATTCAGTTTATTTCCTCTATTCTGGAGCCCTGGGTATGTTACAGATACTTCAACTTGGATTTTTGAAGGATATTATCAGACTGTTAACATTTGCGAAATGCATATTTCTGTAAAAAAGAATATTTAAAAATGCGAAAAGAAGAGCAAAGTATATCCAATACCCAACATGGCGCTTTTTCAAACAACGACTTGTGGATGGTTTTAAAAGAGTTTGCCAGCTTATAGATGAAAGCAAAACATTTCCTACACTATTATAAATATGTGATCCGTGCCAAGAGAAAACCTGACTTACCGGTATTGCATTGCAAACAGTGTAGATCAAGGCCGGCTGCCGCGTCAAAGACGTGGCGGCTGGCCTTGATATACACTGTGCACCTATATCATTTATGTAGCTGTGTTATACGGTATGGCAGTGTAGATCAAACTCAGATGCAGAGCCTGGAATGACAACGGTGGTTGGTCTGTACAATGCTGCAACGCAATAAGGCTGGGTTTGTGATGGCTCGGCTCGTGTTGATTTCGAGTTTTGTTCTAGTTTTGGAAACGGAACGTAAACAGAAATGTTGAAGGAAATCTATGTACATGTACTTAGTTGGAGATTAGGCTTGAATGAAATGCAACAGAACCAATAGCGACTGTGAACTGAAAGGAATCAGGAATTAAACTGGTATGAAATGACGTTGAGGAGGGAAGAATAGATAGAGGATTTGTTCTGTGATAGGCATGCATTGATGTAGCAGAATTGCATCAGTGCATTACCTAGCACTCAATGGACTCCTCATAGCAGCATGCCACATTGCACACCGTGAATGAACCTTACACACGACAACACAAACACACCGCAACACAAAGGATTGGATCAGAGGAACACTGTGCAGCGATTGGCTCCATGCCACAATGCACACCGTGGATGAACCTTACATACAACAACACAAACACAACGCAACACAAAGGATTGGACCAGAGGAACACTGTGCAGCGATTGGCTCCATGCCACAATGCACACCGTGGATGAACCTTACATACAACAACACAAACACAACGCAACACAAAGGATTGGACCAGAGGAACACTGTGCAGCGATTGGCTCCATGCCACAATGTACACAGTGGATGGACCTTACACACAACAACACAAACACAACGCAACACAAAGGATTGGACCAGAGGAACACTGTGCAGCGATTGGCTCCATGCCACAATGTACACCGTGGATGAACCTTACAACACAAACACAACGCAACACAAAGGATTGGACCAGAGGAACACTGTGCAGCGATTGGCTCCATGCCACAATGCACACCGTGGATGAACCTTACACACGACAACACAAAATCAACGCAATCCTTTAAGAAACTGAATACCAACGTTGGCCTAAAACTAGCATGGCGCCCATATATATACACACTTAAATATACGTTTACGGTAGTTTTAAATTGCATGGTTCTACTCCGTTTAAAAGCATTATGGCTTCGTTCGCAGAGATTATTAGTTTCCTTCGCAATAAAGAGGCTGCGCGTACTTTATTTTAATATCCTCGGTAAGAAGAGCAAGTGACTATAAATATGATTAATAAATGCACAGTATTGTAAGATTTGCGCGATAGCTCAGTTGGCGGGCAGAAGATTGCAATTGATTTGTCTTCGCCACACGTTTATTGATTGAAATATCTGTTTAAAACATAAATCCTTTTCATAAACTCTTTAACGTGTTTATCCAGGCGCCTTACATATATTTACAATTTTTCAGACAAAGAGCTTTGATCCAGATCAGACATTGAGTTACCAGCTTCTGATTAGCAACAATTCAAATGGACACTTCCAGTTTCCAATTGAGCATTGTGCATTTTTTTTTTACACTTTATGGATGCTTTTCACAATTTATTAGGTCTGGGCCATCACTATTTGCATAGGAGGCGTATACTCGTCAACAACAGTTAACCCTTTCCCTTATAGGAGCGACTTTTAGCGCATTCATTTTATTCATCCGCCAAAGAAAATAGTTCCATTTTAAACAGTCATAGATATGTATCATACAAAATAGTTTCTATATTCTAGCAGATGATAGCTTAAAGCAGGCTGAAAGTAAAGCAGAATGCGCTTAAGGCGCATTCTGCTTTACTTTCAACCTGCTTTAAGAGGCCACCTATATTCAATACTAGAAATATGCTATGTGGGAAAGGGTTAAATAAAAAAACGATCTGATCGTCTCACGCAATCTGAGATCAGCAGACAAAGCTCGTAAAATATACAATGTGCCTTTCAATAAGAGAAATACATTCTGTGATAGGAATTTTGGGACAGTTGGTCCAAAACTTTGGAATGAGCTCCAAAGCGAGATCAAACATGCAGACAATGTAGCTTTGTTTAAGAAAAAGCTTAAAACACATTATTTTAGTCACTTTTATTCATTGTTTTAAAGAAACTTAGTAACCACCTGTGTGTCCTAACTGATTTATGTGAAGTATAATTAATTTAAGTGTATCACATCCTTATTTTTTATGAAAATAGTTTTATGTTTTCTAGATTGTGTATAACATGTTTTAATAATTATAACGTTTTATGCTATTCTGTTATTGTAATACGGGTGTTTTAGTTTGTTTGGGGGAAATCATCATCCTGAAATCATCATCATTTCATCGCATCGTCCCTTTTCATTCTCCGGCGCAATATGACCTGTTCTGTGTCGTAGTACCGACGAACACAGCGCAAATAATTCTCCACGGTGGTTTGGATCTCGTGCGCTGCTTAAACAGCAAGTGAGATTGACCAAGATCATCGTCCAAAAACAATCATCTCTGAAATCGTTTTCCTGAATCATTTTCTTTTCCTCTCATCGTCCCTCGCAATTCATCGGCGCTATGTGACCTGTTCGGTGTCGCAGTGCCGAAAAACCCCAGCTCAGATATTCTTCCTCGGTGGGTTTGACCCAATGCGCTCTTTCGTAGCCAATGAGATTGATCGAAATCATCGTCCTAAAATCACCATCCTGTTTTGGTCCAATGCGTTCTTTTGCAGCAAATGGGATTAGCCAAAATCATCTTCATGAAATCATCTTCCTGCAACCATCCCCATGAAGTATTAATCCCTGAAGTCATCACAATCTCATATCATCATCCCTCATCATTCGTTTTTCTACTTTTTATTTCATAATTTTTTTCATTATTCTTTTAACTGCTTTGATTCTATCTCGATGTACAACGCCATTGAATACATGGTTTGTAAAAAATAGTTTAACCAGATTATTAAGTTTCAAGTTTCAAGTGTAGGTAAAAGCTGATATTAATTGAACTAAAACAAAAATCTCAAACAAATTCAGTGACACAGCTGAGTGAAAAGGACAGTAACTTGTATATCTATAATGAAATCTTCCAGAATAACATAAGGTGTTCATTGTAATATCCATGCATAGCTTAGTTAAGATACAATAAAACACCGCTTGTTTCATTATGTCACTGCCAAGTATTCACACTGGTACGGCAAAACGAACGGGCTCCCGCTTAACGCTTCGGTTCCCGTCAATCTAACGCATCGGCTCCCGTAAAAATGGTGTCAGTTGTCAAATCGACACCTGTGAGTATACACATATGATGTTTGTCCTTGGATATTGCTTTAAATGAAGACCAAGACGACTCTTACGGAGTGTCTCACATACTGATGCATGCATGCATGCATGCATGCGTACAACTTATTTAAAGGACAAATGATCGAGGTCGATGTTTAACTTGAAATAGTTTCGAATAGGCAACAAATTCAACTGTCATCAACATCAAATATGTCCGTCGAGAAGTATTGGTACAATCGTCAACTGCATATGAAAAATAATCCGTTTAGCTATTAAAAATAAATATGTTGATTGTTTTTTATTACAACGAACCACGCTCCAGTTGTGAGTACAACGAACACGCCCCCGATCAAAATCATTGTTGACGTTTTTTCTCAAAAACGCTAGACCAATTACCCGGCTATTATTAATAGTGCCAGACCATTCTTGGATAAGAACAATGGTTACTGGACGTTTCGCTACCCTGTTGCGTTCGCGCCTGTCAGTTCGCTGGTTTACGGACGTTTCGCTACACGGCGTTTCGCTACCCGGGACGTTTCTCTATCCCGGACGTTTCGCTACAGTCGTTTCGCCACCTACCGATAAGTCGTTTCGCTACCCATTTTTTTAAAATGATCTTTACCTACATTTTTATGTTCAAATAAGATATGGCGATATATTATTTTAGCGAAAATGTGTATTAGAAACTTATATTTGAATGAATAATTGAAAAAAAAAGATCTGTTTTGTCCATGCCACGTCTTTTTGTAAATGAGCGCTAACGCGCAATTAACCTGCTGATGACGGCTTTGTCAGCTCGCGCCATATCAAGGGCATTAAATTGTAATATGCCGATAATTATGAGACTTCTTCAACGATGGCAAACTCCTAGCGATGTTCGTGAGCATCAACTACCAGGCAGGCCAACAGTAACGTAACGTCGTCAGGACGTCATTATCAGAACGTCACATATGAGAGTTTGCTATAAAACAGCCACAGAAACCACAATACAGAAAACGTGGAAATCATGGGTAAGTTTCCCGCAAAACAGTATCGCTTTTTCACAATTCGATTAAGAAATATTTATTGACAAACCATTATGACTTTGCTATTTTTTACTCATCACGCTATTTTGACTTAATATGCCGGTACATTTACTGCATCAACAATCTAAATGTGCTTTTGGGGAGACGTGTACGTCATCGTCAACCACATCTGCCACAGTGCAGAATCTCACAAGAGTCCTCCAGGAAGTGTGGATAACCCTACCACAACCCGCATCTTTCATTCCATGCGTCGTAGATGTCAGGCCTGTATTGCTGTACATGTATATGGTGGATATACACGGTACTAGAGTAGTGCATTTTCAGTTCGTGGGTTTATGCCATCGAGTGATAAAATAAGAGTGTTTGGATTGTTCGATTGTCATGAAATTTTGAGTACCTTCGCAGAACACCTTAGATTATATTATGTTGGAATACCATTGCTACCAATTGTCAATAAAATATATTTTGCTTATAATGCAAGGCAAAAGTATTGCCTTAACTCTCCTAGGAGTTCTACGTTACTTTTGTCATGCGTTTAGCAGAACCTTTCTATTCGAATGTTCATTATTATATATTCAATTATTTTCACGCGCATGCATTAAATAAACATAAACATTTTTAACTCTATAATTCAACTCTTTTTCTCCTTAAAATCAATTTTATTTCGGTAAATAATCATCAAATGATATTAATTTTTCTTTACTTGTAGTTTAAATTGATTCTCTGAGTTTTAATTATTACAGATTGAATAATTTTCACGCGCGTGCATTGAATAAACATACTCATTTTTAACTCTGAAATTTAACTCTTTTTCTCCTGTTATTCAATTTTATTTTGGTAAATTATCATCAAATGATATTATTTTTCTTTAATTATGCCCCAGAGACCTTCCTACTTTGCCGTAGTTCTGGGGCTTAATTGTCATATGGAATCTTTTCTGTTTATTAGACCGAAATTATTCCCTCTGGCAATAACTAAAAGAAAGGCAGGTCGGTGGTTTTGATCCCATACCCTGCTTTGCAGAGTTTGAGATTAGCCAAAATCATCTTCCTGAAATCATCATCATCTCATCTTATCATCCCTCATTAATTCATCGGCGATATATGACCTATTTTGTGTCGCAGTGCCGTAAACCCCAACTCATCCATCCATCCTTTATTTATGGTTTAAATTGATTCTCCGAGTTTAAAATACTACAGAATCATTAATTCCCCCTATTTTAAATACTGGGTGGCGAAACGTCCGGGGTAGCGAAACGTCCGGGGTAGCGAAACGACTTTAGGTTGGGTAGCGAAACGACTGTAGCGAAACGTCCGGGGTAGCGAAACGTCTGGTAACCAGTTCGCTACCCAGGGTGTTTTTACCCTCGACGTTTCGCTACCCGTATATTTTCACTACCCCTATTTTTTGTATCGTTGTTTATTTACCATAAATGAAATATTCTTTAAATTTAGCGTAATTTATCAGTATTTAATATGATTAAATTATCAAAGTTTAATGATCTGACATTTTCTGTTAAAAATGAAATTAGCAGTTGTCAATTATGAAAGGCGCTTCTTCGAGCACACGTCGTGTATACAAACGTGTGAAAACAGATGAAAGACATACATTATTTTGTTAGTTGAGATTTAGTTGAATTCAGATTTATAAACGCATTGGTTTGAATCCAGATCAGAGCAGCCATTTCTCAGGATTTTTCCGAAATATTCGGACTGTTATCCTAGCAGATGGTAGCTTAAAGCAGACTTAAAGTAAAGCAGAATGCGCCAATGCGCTTTCTGCTTTTCTTTCAATCTACTTTAAGTAACGCGCTTGAAAAGTAGGAAATTTGAAAATCATAGGATTTTCCATAAGCACTTATGTGCCAGGTAAATAAATAAAATTCCCTTATGTGGACGCGTGGCGTCTGCACCAATGTTTCGTTAAAAATTGAAATAATTTCTGTCCGTTAGTTTGGATTCAGATTATTAAAATATCACTTATATGATGAGTCCATAGTTTTGGATCCATATCAATAAATACACATCTCTTATGTGGACGCATTGCGCCTGGGCAAATATTTGGTCAACATTTGTTTTTCAATGATTCAGTTCCTTCTGTTAGTGTGGATCCAGATTAGTAAATAAAACCCTCATTTTATACATTGGTTTAGATCTGGATCAGTTAATAAAAATACACCATGTGGTCGCACAGCGCTTGCACATTTAGTAAATAAGAGGTGTGAAAAATAAAACGGGGTAGCGAAAAAGTCTAGGTAGCGAAAAGACTAACTGCGAAAGCCACAAGGTAGCGAACATGCTTAGGTAGCGAAAATCCAGGTAGCGAAACGTCCTGAAATCAAAACAATCTATACTCTTACTTGATACAGTATACTATTGTTGTGTTTTATTAACCTGTCGAAATTTAAATAATTAAACGCTGGTTGAACACGCTATATATAGCTTCGGTTGATATCGACTGTTTCCGCTATGTTTTACGGGTAAATCATCAAATCAATGTATTTGTGGGATACTGGTTAGTTGGAGTTACACATGTGTTAAGTTTTCACAAAATAACAAAGATAAAAACCGTTAACGTAACGGAATCATGATTTGCACGTTTTGCACGTGCACGGTACACACGTTTCAATAAAGTAATTCTGTCACCGTCGTACAATACACACGACACATGCTAATAAATAAAATCGAATAACACTTTATGAATTCAATCCTTGCATCATGGCACGCTCGTCTGAAGTTGAAAGAAATCAGACAATGACGGCCATTGACGTCGCCCGCTGGTTCGGCTGCTTTGGAAAGACCTAACAGAGGCTTGCGACCCGGTACCATCAGGCTGGGACTGTTCACAATCGTTTTCGCCTTGGTCACCCTGTTTTTCCTCCGTCAGAACTGACCACTACGGCACGTTAACGCACTGACGTCTACGTCTTTTTCCAGCCACCGGAACGGCTAGTGAACACAATGAGTCAGCATAGACCTTTGTAATCGCGTGCAGTCTAACGCTAAACCAATCAGAGCATGACGCCCATATTCCGGTCAAATTTGGACGACACGTCACCGTGGTGCTAAGTTACATGTTGTCACGACGTCACTTGAATTGGAGGCAAACTGACTGGTACCAAGTTCTTTTTACTGACGAATTTCGATTCACACTTAGCAATTCAGATGGTAGATTATGCAAATTGATTACATTTAAGATGCAGCATTCAATATTTGACACAGACCTCACAGCAAGAGTGAATGCCTGACGTTCTCATTAAACGTTACGTTACGCCGTAGAAATGTAGTGTATTTTGGTGCAAACGGTGGCCGTACACGATATTAATATTACTAAATACAACTGGGGACTTTTTATGAGAATTCAGTAATCAACTAAACATTTTTTGAAAAATAAACATTTATTCAGATTTTTTATTTTGACCCCTACCAACTTCTTCTCTACATCACTCGAAAAGTTTTTCTCTCGGCAAAATGAGGTTAACTGATATGGATTCAAAAATGAATAAGCTTCATTTTCTGTATAGGTTTTACTACCATCAACCTTATAACTTTCAAGAAAATTTCCCTGTAATAGGGTGGGACGTTTCTATTTTTGCTCAGATTAGGTTTGAAAAGATCAAAAACACGGAAATAGTAAAAATGAAAAAAGTTGGGGAAAAGATTTCTTCGTTAAATTATTTATAACTCACTTTTGTTTTAGGTCCACTTTAAAGAGGGAATTAACAATTTTTGCCTATCCTTAAACTATTTTCTTCTTTTTCTTCTTCTTCTTCTTTTTCTTCTGAGAGTTAACTACTACTTATCTGTTTTCAAACATTCGTTTAGCTTTCATACAAACTTCATAATATAACATGTTTGGTAAACAGTGAAACAATATAACATATATTACTCGCCATACATATACACACAAACATTTCTATATATTCTTCCATTTGCATGGACACACATATACGGCCAAATACAAACCAATGTGTACATATACGTAAGCGGATATGTGTATTCCCTCATACACAAATACCTGCACCCGTAAAATACAAACATACATGTATATCATTTCAAACAGATATAAATTCTAGTGATATTTTGCATCATCCAAAAAAAAAACATCAGAAGGATAAATTCTAGTGATATTTTGCATCATCCACAAAAAAACCATCAGAAGGACTGTGGCTCACATTATTAATTGAATAGTATATATCCTTATAGTAAAAATCTGATCTGCATATACACCAAAATGATGCTATTATGAATTAAAGTAAGTATTGCGTTTATTGTCGTTTTTATTGTCAACAGTTAGTTTAAGAAAATATAATAAAATCTTTTCTATTCAATTGTGATTTTTTTGTGTTTTCCATACCTTACGAATTTTGTGTACATTTAATGGTAACATGGCCTACAACTAGTTTCTGGGACATTTCAGGGTTCTGTGCATAACTCCATTTTAAATATTGTTTTATTATACAAAATTGTCAATAAAACGGGATTTATATAAAAAATATTTGTCTAATTTTCATCTTCAATATTGTAATTAATAGAATTTAATTCACAAAAGTGGCCCTTTAGTAAAGATTTAACTTGTATGGGCTCGGTTCACATCTATAATCATAGGATTATTATAGGATAAAATGAAATTTAAATTAAACAAAATATGTAGATCCCTAACTATCATATTTATTGTTTCCGATAGAATATTTTCCATATAAAAGATATCAGGAACGTATATATAATCTACGTCCCTGAAGATATTTACAGTGTAGATTCAACTCGCATTTTGGCCCTGATTCATATGGTCATATACTCATATACATGGTATATTCATACGTATTTGGAAATATCGATATTGTAGGATTAATAATGGGATTTAATCAATTTTTTTATGGAATATTTTCATAAGATCATATTCAACATGTATGATAGAATAATGCCCATAAAATGGCCCTACGGTATAGATTCAACTCGTATCCATGGATATGTATGGGCAGGATCTCGGTAGAATACCAGTAGTGTGTCAGTCGTATGGGTTTTTCCATGGACCGTATATGTTGCCCATCCTTGTCTCTAATTTGGTATTCTTTCTTTCTATATATACTGCCACACACCCATTTCGGGTATTACGAGCAGGGGCATTTTAGGTGCACCTTTGGGACTGTACCCGATCGGTCACTTTATCCTGGTAAATATTTAAAATCAATGTTGTTAGTTGTGACTTAACCCCTTTTCTTTTTTTTATGTTTATGTTGAGTAAAGAATGCTTGTTTGTAAATTACTTGGAAATAAATTTTTTTTAAGTAAACTAATGAACTAGAGCTATCGGTAACTACTCAGCGGTAAGTATCTCTAGTGCTTTGATTGGCAAATCTGCTGAGAGTTATTTCCCTTGGCAAGGAATGCTAGCGGCGCTTTAAAGCTTCCGGTTTAATGGCCGACGATTAGACGGCAACAACGTAAACAACTTTCAACGTCCTTTCTATCCATGGAACTGGAAAGTCGAAATGTCGGTTTATGAAACAGATGAATCGAAAAGATGTCCGTTTCCTCAAAAAACATAAAAAATGTGTGGCAAGAACACCGTGACTCGTGAGTTTGAGATTCCAATGAGTGTTTGAATGTTTTATTTTTACTAGCAAGTTCTGATCACATACAACACGGAATCGCAACTCAACGAATTTGAATAGACGAGCGCCTGAGCTCTGGCGACGTGACAAACGTGACAACATCTTCACGTTTTATCGCGTTGTCCGCCATTTTCTTGGTGGGGGGGGGGGGGGGGAGGGGAGGGGGGGTTTACTGACTCGTTGTTTCTCTTTCTCCATATACTGCTGCACACTCCTTTCGAGTAATACGAGCAGGGGCACTTTTTAGGTGCACCAATGGGACTGTACCTGGCTGGTCACTTTATCCCGACAAACTAGTCGTAATGCTAACCCGAAATCCTTAGCACCAAGGAGGGATCGAAGCCATTACTACCAATTTTTAAGTCTTTGGTTTGACCCGGCCGGTGATTGGATTTACAGTCACAAGGCCGACCCTACCTAAGGCTGACCTTAATTTGTATAGTAGACCTATAGTCACAAGGCCGACCTTATGTTTATATAGCAATTAGGTTTTCACACCTCTTTTACCGGCATGTATTTGATGGTAGATTGTATATATAACCGACACGAGCCGGCAAATTGTTGCAAAGACCCAAATAATAGTTCAGATCCAGATCATGATCACCATAATATTTTTCATTTAAAAAGGAAGTTATAGGCCTATATATAAAAAAGGTATGTAAATGTTTATAAATAATTCTTAAACATTTATGTTTTTATCAATGTTAGCCTCCATTAGGGCGTGATGGCAATTAGCCTGCAGTTTTAATAGTTTCGATCCAGATCAAGATCCAACATTTTTGATAAAAAGAAAATTGTTATTCTCAACAGCCCATAGAAAAATGTGACTGACAGTATAACTATGATATGCCGAGTTATTAATTACTCACTCATAAGAAGCTAAATATAAAAGAAAATATAAATGCATGTTTTTATTTCATTCTATTTTCAGAGTGTGCATTTTACATAGCAGATAATTAGAGTTGTTCAAATTGAGAAAAGATGCTTCAGGAAATAGTACAGATTCAGATCACATGGCCGAGCTGTTCAAGAACAATTTCAACCACCTTACTTACTTACTTAATCCTGATTTGATTTGTCCCTGGCAACTGTTACCGATATTTTATGATTTTATGCTGAAGGTCATAAAAATAAGAGGAACTATTAGAAATCGATCATTCGATGAAGAATAAAATGAACAATTTTAATTTGAAATATTTTCTAATAGAGTCCTCTGATTGATTACAGCCTTATTTGTACATTTTTAGGCCTAAAAAAAAATGTGTGTTTCTGGTTTCACCCTCTCAAAATTTTAGGGTAGGTCGGTAGGAAAAAGTTCTTATTTTTTAAAAAGTTTTTATATAGGGCATATATGCAATTTTTTTTTACAATCAAAGGATTGGTTTATATGACAAATAATGACCCGGCTCTTGTTGTATTCAACATTGAAAGTGTCTGAAATGATTTATCTTGATTTGCAAGTTTAAATTGTAAGGTATTTCATAATATAATTATGTGAAATAGTTCTTGTTTCAATCTGAAAACCATTGCATCAAATAAATACAGGTATTATATTTTAATAAAAAATGTGGTGTGTTTGCTTTTAACACAAGCCTTTTTTCCTTCTGTAACGGGTGCCGAATAATGGCCCTTTCCCCTCCAGTATCTTTTTCCCTCACCAAAAAAACTTTTCCCTAAAAATAAAAAAAATAAATCTTTTTTTTAAATTTTTCTTTAAAAACTTTAGGGTCGGGGGTAAAAAATAGGGTCGGTTTGGAAACCGGAAACACACATCTTTTTTTTAGGCCTTATTATAAATAGAGATTGTAATGATGCTCTTGGCATATGTCTGTGATTGTATAATAATTATGATTATGTTGATGAAACAACACTGTGTGTTTACATTACTGAATAAAGACACTTTGAATCTTGAATGTGTTCACGGTCTGCACTGTTGGTCACTGGTTGACATTTTTAGTTCCCATGGCTAATGGTTTTTGAAACGTCGTTACTATTTGCATGTTTTTATCTGCAATGTATATTGCATCAATATAATGTCACGATTATGTGTAATTGTCGAACGATTAGGTGATCTTGGTTATATTTGCGATTGCCTAGAAAGTGAGGAGGATTGTTCCATAATTAAAGTTGTAATATATAAAATATATGTTCTATCTATTCTATACCCTGGGCAAAATCTCCCTATTACTATCAATATAGTTTGTTTATTTCCCGACATTTGAAGCAGGTAATAGGTTAATATGTCGTAACAGTTACAGAAAGATTTTAATTTTCTTAAACATTGTAAAATGACAAACGGTGCAGACCCTGATCAGGGGACCCAATAAGGAGTCCTGTGATTTGGATCTTCACTGCTTACATTGTACATAGGACCAGTGTATGTTTAACCAGATATGTAATAAAAGATATGTTCTGTTCTGTTTAACAGGTACCCTTTTTCAAATATCCAGTTAGTAGTGTTGTTAGTAATATTTCTTTTTGGCCGGATTGAAAATGCGGTCTATAGATTGGAGAAAGCCGTCCGTCCTCACTTTGGTTGACCTTTTTGTTAGTGTCAGTTTTAGCCAAAGCTTAAGTCCTACAGCAACCAAATTTGGCATGTACAGTTGTAGTGAGGTCATCATCACATGCCATGGGTAACTAGGTCACTGTGACCTAGATTTCACGGTCCAATGACTTAGAGAATTCTTGGTTAACCTTTTCGTTTGCGTCTTGGTTTACCTTTTTGTTAGTGTCAGTTTTAGTCAAAGTTTAAGTCCTACAGCAACCAAATTTGACATGTACAGTTGTAGTGAGGTCATCATCACATGCCATGGGTAACTATGTTATATATATATACAAAGCAAAACTGCAGACAATCCGACCATACCGACATTGGCCGTTTCTCGTTTATTATTATTATTATTATTATAAGTAGCAGTAGTAGTAGTAGTGCTTAAAGGATACTTAAAAGATATATATTTATGCTTAGATAAATACAAATATAATTTAAATTTTATGAAGCAAGAAACAATTTGTTTATCTTGTACATGTACATGAAAAGATTACAATTAATTAATATATACACATATACATGTACAAACTAATTACAAAACTGTTTTACCGTCGGTCAACGGATTCTTTTCTTAAAATACATATTTATATCTGAGTACTGTAATTATGCCTTATGCCGACACCTTTGTAATTGTATTAAATCTGAAATTGGAGTATCTCTATCGCCACGTGCCATACGCGCGACTCGTCTATACATTAAGCAATAACCTCTATTAAAAATCCCTTCCCATCATCATTTCCAAAAATTATCATGTGTATAAAAGGTGTAAACCCTGATTAAAAACTTTTATTAACACGAGTGCATTTATAGTCAGAAATCTTAGATCAAATCAGAAATTGGATTATCTCTAACGCCACGTGCCATCGTCCATACAATGTTAAATAACTGTCCAGTGCCTTATCATTTAGAAATTATGATAAAAAGTTGATTATGTGTATATTCAATATATATTGAAGATCCTGATCTAATACTGATATAAGCTGGGTTAGTTAGATCAAAAGGGAAAGTTAATTTCTCTAGCGCCACATGCCATACTGATAATGTATTAATTTGTATTTATAAGCGTTGAAATGTGGCAGCGGCTTAATGCCGACCCTTGCCATGGTAAGTAAGTGAATTACCCATAAATACGGTAATGAAACTCTGGAATGACACTCATTTGCATCAAATATAAAGCGATTATGATCTGGGTATGAACAATAATTATGCGTTTATCGATAATTGTCACCACGCGCATAACATACCTGTAAAATAGGCGTGAAACCTAAATTGCTATATAAAGATAAGGTCGGCCTTGTGACTATAGGTCTTCTATACAAATTAAGGTCGGCCTTAGGTAGGGTCGGCCTTGTGACTATCAACCGGTGATTGAACCCACAACCTCTGACACTGCAAGCGGACGCTCTACCACTAAGCCACGCAGCCGACTCGAGTATGTTTATTGACATTTAAGTGGATTTAAACGAGTTAGGCCAAGGGACATTCCTATCATTTCACGGAAGTATAAACCAGTGATCAATCACGGGTTTATAATCGGTAGGCAATATGATAAATGTCTTTATTATATGCCTTCGAGTGATATCGAGCGTTTCCACGTGTATTTGCAGAGTAAAATACAAGAGTCTGTATCAGCCACCTTGTATCAGCCACTTTGTATTTTACTCTGACGACGTGACGTCATTTACGTACATGTACGAGTGGCGCGTTATTCTTTGTGGCATACTAAAAATCTTGTTCTGCTTCAAATAAATAATAAATTTTGGATATAAAATGATTTTAACGACTATTTAGCTGTTTCTTGTTTGTATTCAAGGCATATAATAAACACATCACCAGTTGGCAGTGCACAACAGAGTGTTGCATTTAGCTCTCGACGTTTTTGGCGGAAACAACCAATCAGACTCCCGCCAAGGCGCTGGTCAGATCGGCTATTTCCGCCAAAAACGTCTCGATCTAAATACATCACTCTGTATCGCACTGTCAACTGGTAATGTGTATGTATCGAAGAATTGATCACAGTTTTATAAATAATACTTCTGTGAAATGATAGGAATGTCCCCAACCAAGATAGACATGATCTTATCAAGTCTTGCTAAGTCTCATTTGGGCAGACAGAATTTGGTGATATAGTGTGAGGTTGGGATTCAGTGTATTGTACGTATAATTCGGTGTTCTGATAGGGTCTAGTAGTAGTATTGCCTACCAAAGGGAATTGGCTCATAGTCATAGTCCCCTAAAAATAGATAATATAACATTTATTATATCTATATATAGGGCACTTTGACTATGAGCCGATTCCCTGTGCTGTCTACTGCATTACCAGGCTTTCTGGACCAAACCCTTTGCCATTTCTTCTTCTTTTTCTTCTCCTTCTTCCTCTTATGCTAGAACCGGAATGTATTGAGGCAGTCCACTACATGCAATTGAAAATTTGGGTGATAATTGTGAATGGTTTCGTTTAAAAACTAACTATTTTGCAACTTTATCAGTAGAGAGTTGCCTTGGACAGGTACAATGGAAGGTTTCCATTCAGAAAAAATCATTGTATTTAAAAATTTGGAGGTCCAGTTTTGTTCATTTTTGGAAATAAATTTATGAACCTACCTGTAAAGATGACGAAGGGACCCAAATCCAGCAAATTCATGAACTAAACGTCTTCCAGATTGTGTGTAGAAACGCTTTGCAATAGGGGTCGAATTGACAAGAAAGGAGGGAATTGACAAGAATCAAGGACCCGATACTAGTTAAAATAACACAATTATTGCTAAATATCATTTTGAAATAAATTTCTGACCTCAAATCCACAGGTGTCCGTTGAAAGCTGAGATTGTTCAAATTATACCCCTTGAGTCAAAATTGGCATGGACTAGGGTCACAAATCTTCTTCTTTAAATTTAAAACTGAACGGCTTAGATTTGTGATGTTAGGTTTGTAGCATCATCTGGTGGACCTTCACCAAGATTGTTAAAAGTTTGCTCCTTGCATCAAATTTGCCTGCTCTGTGGGTCTCAATTTTATTAAAATGTTCTCTGTTAATGCACAATCGTATTGTCATAATTTCTCAGCTTTCCAAGATATTTTACGTTTACATCAGTCATATTCCAGGTGAGCCATTTAGGGCAGTATAAGGCTCTTGTTCAAATAAAGACAAGTTTACATTTACTTTCTAGGGGTTTATCCAAAACATAACTATAACTGTGGCAAGCAGTGCGGACCCAAGTTGGCTCTATTAGGAACTGGGTCTACAATGTTTGCAAATGATGGATATACACCTCTCCTGCTCACATGTTTAAAAGAAATTATGAAGCAGTGGAAAATTTCATAATAATTCAGGCTGTTAATTTTGCTTTATTACTGTTTATAACATTTTAATAACTAGTCAGCTGAGATGATAATTGATGGAGTACAGAAATGCCAGACAGTTTTAACATCACAGTGTCATGATTTAGGTCTCATTGATTCTTCAGATAATTTGATTACAGGTACAGTAAACCCCTCTATTACGACCACTAAAAAGGAGGCTAATTGATTGTATGAATACAGGTGACCTCTTAAAGCAAGGTGAAAGTAAAACATAAAGCTTCTAAGGATCTTTCTGTTTTACAATCACCTTGCTTTAAGCTACCACCTGCCTTAAACACCTAGTAATTTATACAATAAGTGGTCATAACAGAAGAATTTTACTGTATTTCAAATTCAAAAACTCTTACTTAGTACATTGTGTCCACAGCTGCAAGACCCATGATCTTTGTATCAATGTACTCCATAACATCCCAAATCTCTGTCCAAATTTTGGACAAAGAACATGTGTCTCACTCTGGTACCGTTGGTTTTGCCTACTTGCAAGAAAAGTGTCAGAGAGACAATCTTTATGACTATAGTCTTAACCCAGGGATTTTCCCAGGATTTTCTGAAGGCATGTTGATTTTGGGGCCTAGGGGGAGGGTGCGGGAGGGCTCTGCCTTGCGGCAAATTTTTTTGCTCCTTAATATGAAATAGTGCATTTTTGGCAAAATATATATTTAGTGTATACTATAGTGTGTTTATATGGAAATGGCTGAAATAAGTAAACCCTTTATCCCATAGTCTGTTCCTAGTTCTGAAGAAACTTGACTATTTAAAGCAGATTGAACGTAAAGTAGAATGCACCTTAAAACCTTGAGGCACATTGTGCTTCACTTTCAGCCTGCTTTAAGCTACCTGCTGCTAGAATATAGGAAAACTACTTTATCATCATCATCATTTTCATCGTCATCCAACTTTTGATTAATGTGCAGGTGTGAGAACATTGTCCACAACAGTATTCTCCCTTCTAGTTAACTGGCTAGCTGCACGCATGATGGTTCTTACACAGGATTCCCAGACTTTTCTTTCATGTGGGTCAACTTATGTATAAAATGGTATAATTCAGTGGATGCAAACACAGGCATATATCAAAGGCATGTCAGTGTAACTGTTAGGTCTGATAAACTGAATTTTGTGCACAGTAGATGCTGTTTGAAAGCATTGCATGAAAGCTGATTGCTGTTGGAGTCATATTCATGGTAGTTGAGTGCAGTTGGAGTTCAGTGCATTGTAGTAAATGCTGATGGACGTACACTGCATTGTAGTTGGTATTTCATGGTAGTTGAGTGGTATTGGGTGCAGTGAATGGTAGTTGAGTGGTATTGGGTGCAGTGAATGGTAGTTGAGTGAGTGCAGTGAATGGTTGTTGAGTACAGTTGGGATGACATGAATGGTAGTTGAGTGCTATTGGGTGCAGTGAATGGTAGTAACTAGTTTAGTGCTATTGAGTGCAGTGAATGGTAGTTCAGTGAGTGCAGTTGAGGTTAAGTGAATGGTTGTTGAGTGCTGTTGGCTGCAGTGAATGGTTGTTGAGTGCTATTGGGTGCAGTGAATGGTAGTTGAGTGCTGATGGGTGCAGTGAATGGTAGTTGAGTGCTATTGGGTGCAGTGAATGGTAGTTGAGTGAGTGCAGTTGGGGTGCAGTGAATGGTAGTTGAGTGTGTGCAGTTAGGGTGCAGTGAATGGTAGTTGAGTGCTGTTGGGTGCAGTGAATGGTAGTTGAGTGTGTGCAGTTAGGGTGCAGTGAATGGTAGTTGAGTGCTGTTCGGTGCAGTGAATGGTAGTTGAGTGCTATTGGGTAGAGTGAATGGTAGTTGACTGAGTGCAGTTTGGGTGCAGTGAATGGTAGTTGAGTGCTATTGGATGCAGTGAAAGGTAGTTGAGTGCTATTGGATGCAGTGAATGGTAGTTGAGTGTTTGCAGTTAGGGTGCAGTGAATGGTTACTTGTTAAATGCTATTGGCTGCAGTGAATGGTAGTTTTGTGCAGTTGGGTTGCAGTGAATGGTAGTTGAGTGCTGTTGGGTGAAGTGGTTGGTAATTGAGTGCAGTTGGGTGCAGTGAATGGTAGTTGAGTTTGTGCAGTTAGGGTGAAGTGAATGGTTACTAGTTGAGTGATATTGGCTGCAGTGAATGGTAGTTTTGTGCAGTTGGGTTGCAGTGAATGGTAGTTGAGTGCTGTTGGGTGCAGTGGATGGTAATTGAGTGCAGTTGGGTGCAGTGAATGGTAGTTGAGTGAGTCCAGTTAGGGTGCAGTGAATGGTAGTTGAGTGCTATTGGGTGCAGTGAATGGTAGTTGAGTGTGTGCAGTTAGGGTGCAGTGAATGATTACTAGTTGAGTGATATTGGCTGCAGTGAATGGTAGTTTTGTACAGTTGGGTTGCAGTGAATGGTAGTTGAGTGCTATTGGGTGCAGTGAAAGGTAGTTGAGTGCAGTTGGGTGCAGTGAATGGTAGTTGAGTGAGTGCAGTTAGGGTGCAGTGAATGGTAGTTGAGTGTGTGCAGTTAGGGTGCAGTGAATGGTTACGAGTTGTGTGATATTGGCTGCAGTGAATGGTAGTTTTGTGAAGTTAGGTTGAAGTGAATTGTAGTTGAGTGCTGTTGGGTGCAGTGGATGGTAATTGAGTGCAGTTGGGTGCAGTGAATGGAAGTTGAGTGCTATTGGGTGCAGTAAAAGGTAGTTGAGTGCAGTTGGGTACAGTGAATGGTAGTTGAGTGAGTGCAGTTAGGGTGCAGTGAATGGTAGTTGAGTGCAGTTGGGTTGCAGTGAATGGTAGTTGAGTGCTGTTGGGTGCAGTGGTTGGTAATTGAGTGCAGTTGGGCGCAGTGAATGGTAGTTGAGTGAGTGCAGTTAGGGTGCAGTGAAAGGTAGTTGAGTGTTTGCAGTTAGGGTGCAGTGAATGGTTACTAGTTAAATGCTATTGGCTGCAGTGAATGGTAGTTTTGTGCAGTTGGGTTGCAGTGAATGGTAGTTGAGTGCTGTTGGGTGAAGTGGTTGGTAATTGAGTGCAGTTGGGTGCAGTGAATGGTAGTTGAGTTTGTGCAGTTAGGGTGAAGTGAATGGTTACTAGTTGAGTGATATTGGCTGCAGTGAATGGTAGTTTTGTGCAGTTGGGTTGCAGTGAATGGTAGTTGAGTGCTGTTGGGTGCAGTGGATGGTAATTGAGTGCAGTTGGGTGCAGTGAATGGTAGTTGAGTGAGTCCAGTTAGGGTGCAGTGAATGGTAGTTGAGTGCTATTGGGTGCAGTGAATGGTAGTTGAGTGTGTGCAGTTAGGGTGCAGTGAATGATTACTAGTTGAGTGATATTGGCTGCAGTGAATGGTAGTTTTGTACAGTTGGGTTGCAGTGAATGGTAGTTGAGTGCTATTGGGTGCAGTGAAAGGTAGTTGAGTGCAGTTGGGTGCAGTGAATGGTAGTTGAGTGAGTGCAGTTAGGGTGCAGTGAATGGTAGTTGAGTGTGTGCAGTTAGGGTGCAGTGAATGGTTACGAGTTGTGTGATATTGGCTGCAGTGAATGGTAGTTTTGTGAAGTTAGGTTGCAGTGAATTGTAGTTGAGTGCTGTTGGGTGCAGTGGATGGTAATTGAGTGCAGTTGGGTGCAGTGAATGGAAGTTGAGTGCTATTGGGTGCAGTGAAAGGTAGTTGAGTGCAGTTGGGTACAGTGAATGGTAGTTGAGTGAGTGCAGTTAGGGTGCAGTGAATGGTAGTTGAGTGCAGTTGGGTTGCAGTGAATGGTAGTTGAGTGCTGTTGGGTGCAGTGGTTGGTAATTGAGTGCAGTTGGGCGCAGTGAATGGTAGTTGAGTGAGTGCAGTTAGGGTGCAGTGAAAGGTAGTTGAGTGAGTGCAGTTAGGGTGCAGTGAATGGTTACTAGTTGAGTGATATGGCATTATGGGCTGCAGTGAATGGAAGTTGAGTACAGTTGGGTTGCAGTGAATGGTAGTTGAGTGCTGTTGGGTGCAGTGGATGGTAATTGAGTGCAGTTGGATGCAGTGAATGGTAGTTGAGTGCAGTTGGGGATGCAGTGATTGGATGTTGAGTGATGTTTGTTGCAGTGTATGGTAGGTGCGTGAGTGCATTGTGGGGCAGTAAATGGTAGTTGAGTGGAAGTAGTTGGGGTGCAGTGAATGGAAGTTGGGTGCTGTTGGGTGCCTTGGATGGTAATTGAGCGCTGTTGGGTGCAGTGAATGGTAGTTGAGTGAGTGCAGTTGGGGTGTAGTGAATGGTAGTTGAATGCAGTTGGGTGCAGTGAATTGTAGTTGTAGTCAAATTAAAGCAAGATCTTAAAGAAGTATTTTTTATTTCTAGACTTACAAGGATAAAATCCCAGCTGAGTGATGGAAGATCGCCAATTAAAAGTCCGACTCGGAGTCCTGTAGGACGAACAGGTCACTCTCCATATGGCAGATACAGACAGTCTACACCTCCCTACCTACCCAGGTAAAATGGAAATTATAGTATATATACTAGAGATGAAGTATGGTATAAATGAAATAACCATCATTTTTACATTGACCTTTACCTCTTGTGGACTTAGAATATTTTCAATGGGCTATTTCTTGGGTAACTGGAATTTACTGTTTCCTGTGCATCCACACCTGGGTGACTTACTAGAATGATTGGATACTTATACAGTTGTTGCCTTGGACCATTTCCAATATACCCACCTTTGCTTTGACCATAACCTAAATTGGACTTAGGAATGATTCTAAATATATTGGCAGCAAAGCCTCTGAGAGCATAAGCATTTATTGAACGGCAGTCTTGTTTTAAGCTGGTTTTTTTTTAAATTTTCTGCATTACTTTATGCTACATTAAATTGTACAAGAGAGCCCGGTATGTTTTTGCACTGAAAGACTTAATACCAAATTCAGTTTATTGACATACAGTATTTAATACAAAAATATAGAATACTGCCAAGAGAAAACCTGGCTGGAATATTTGGTGTCACTTATCAGTTATTGTTTTTACAGGATAGATACCCCACCAGAAAATGATATCAGAAGGAAGCCCCCAAAGCTGCGTGGAAACAGATATGAGGTTGTACCCCCTGTAAGAGATACAAGAAAATTTGAATCCAGGTAACTTGCTTATCCAAGTATTGTCTGCACGAGAGAAAGTGTTTAGTTATTAAATTTAAGCGCTTTTGAACACACAACTCCTGTGTGAAAAGAGCGCTATATAAATCGGGGTATAATAATAATAATAATTAAATAAAATCTTATTTTATTTGGAATTAAAGAAGATGTTGCTTGTAAGCAGACAGTGAGGTCTATTTAAAGTACTAATTAGCTTTGTATAGAGTTGGTCCAAACGTCTGAAATTTCCTTTTCACTGTATTTTTAGCTCACCTGAGCACAAAGTGCTCAAGGTGAGCTATTGTGATCAGTTGCCGTCTGTCGTACGTCAGTGTCGTCTGTTCACAATTTGTTTCAAATAACTTCTTCTCTGAAACCAATGGCCCAATTTTAACCAAACTTGGTCAGATACATACTGTAGTTGTGAGCTTCAAAAAGTGTTCAAAAAAAGTGGGTGGGGCAATTGGTCTTGTTGCCATGGCAACCATGCACGATATCTAAAAAAATCTTCTTCTCAAAAACGACTGGTCCGATTTCAATTTGGTTTTCACCAAAATGTTTCTCAATTAATATACTTTCAAAATTGTTCAAAGAATTGTGATCCGTAAAAAAACATGGCCGCCAGAGGGCGTGGTCATTTTCAGTATTTACGTAATATTGACAACTAAAGTCAAAACTTTAAACATCTTCTTGTCAATAACTATACGTCCTAGGACAACCAAATTTCACATGTAGCATCATGTTGTGAACCTTTAGCAAGATTGTTCAAATAATTACCCCTGGGTCAAAAATGGCCCCGCCCGGGGTTATCAGTTTTTCATAGGAAAACCTTTAAAACTCATCTTCTCTAAAACTGTATGGCCTAGATCTTTTATATTTGGCATGTAGCTTTGCCTTATGGACCTCTACTAAGAATGTTCAAATCATGACCCCATGGTCAAAAAGGGCCCGCCCTGGGGCTTATCAGTTTTACATAGACTTATATAGGAAAACCTTTAAAAATCTTCTTCTCTGAAACAATAGTTCCTCAGGTGAGCGATTTAGGGCGGCATGCGGCTCTTGTTTCCTTTTAATGTTTCTAACATGCAGAGTAAGAGCACCATTGGAAATATTTCTTGCCTCCTGATAGATGGGTGACTAAAGCAGCTGAAAGTAAAGCAGAATGGGATAGGGTTTATCTGGTTGTTTAACCCTTTCCCCCATAGAAGTGACTTTTAGCGTATTCCATTTATTCCTCCGCTGAAGAAAATAGTTCCAGTTTATACCCTCGTGAACAATTACCATTACAAATATTGTATATAGCCTAGCATATTTTAGATTAAAGCAGGCTGGAAGTAAAGCAGAACGTGCCTTAGGCACATTCTGCTTTACTTTCAACTTGCTTTAAGTGGTCACCTGTCTTCAAAACTAGAAACAGGCTATGAGATAAAGGGTTAATAAACCCAGGTTTCGGAACTTACCAGTACCTTCTTCAAGGAAACATATCTGAATTTAATGATTCAGTGAGATTGACAATGAACACCATTCCCAATAATTGACGCAGTTACAATGAGATAAGAAAATATGAATTTTATTATATAAAAATGTATACCATTCATTTTTGTCTTGCCATCTCTCTAGTTATTTTCATTGTCTTGACTACTTGGCATGAGTTTGACTTTTCTTTTATAATTTATTTCAATGAGCATTTATATTATATGCAATGCAACTAGTAATGTATTATCATTTATGAATGTACTTTATTTGTTGAATTAAAGGTTTTTTTCCCTATGAGTAGTTCTGAACCATAAATATATCACATGTGCACTCCATAGTGAACGACAAATGGCCTCTTAACCTTTCACCTGCTACTAGCATATGTTGATGTTTTTGGAAACAATGTAAACCCATATCAGACAGCAACTAAAGGCTAGGGTCTACTCTATTTTCTTCTAGGATCTGTTTGACATGCACCTGCACTGTTTCCTGGTTAATGCATGGCAAACATATTGCAGAAAACTCTTCAGAGGGCTTGCCTAACTCTTTGCACATTCAGTTATATTGTTGTCTGCAACAATTGTCATCTGCTACTGTTCTAAATATAAAATTTGAAACTTTTTTTAAAAAATATTGTCAGAATGTCAAACAGTTTGGATCCAGATGAGATGCCGTGTTACATGGCATCTCATCTGGATCCAAACTGTTTGCAAAGGAAAGAGGAAGAGTTAAATGATTTGTGTTACTATAATCTAGCATCTCTCTTCTGTTATATAAACAACACATGTATGCATCTTTTTATGCCCCCCGTATCGACAGATGGGGGAGCATATAGTAATCGTCCTGTCCTTCCGTCCGTCCTTCCGTCCGTCCGTAACCAGGTTAAGTAGATTTTACCGTTTCGTCTAGCATCAACACCGCTTATTCAAATGCTTGGATACTTATACAGTTGTTGCCTTGGACCATTCCCTAGCCACCAGTAATACTTTACCTTGATTTTGACCTTGACCTTGACCTAATTTGGACTTAGAATATTTTGAATGGGCTATTTCTTGGTTAACTAGATTTTACCGTTTCTTCTAGCATCAACACCGCTTACTCCAATGCTTGGATACTTATACAGTTGTTGCCTTGGACCATTCCCTATCCACCAATATCACCCAACCATGATTTTGACCTTGACCTTGACCTAATTTGGACTTAGAATATTTTGAAAGGGCTATTTCTTGGTTAACTAGATTTTACCGTTTCGTCTAGCATCAACACTACTTACTTCAATGCTTCTATACTTATACAGTTATTGCCTTGGACCATTTCCAACCCACCAGTAATACCCAAGCTCAGTTTGACCTTGACCTAAATTGGACTTAGAAAATATTCAGAATATATTGTCAAGGATGCCACCGGGGGGCATAAGCGTTTATTGAACGCAGTCTTGTTTAGTAATGGGGAGTATTAAAAACACTAAAATCTTTAATTTCTGCATTAAATCTTATGGTGTAACTGTGAAGAGACAATTCTAATGAGTAGTTACATCATATAATTTATTTAGTTTACTCTCTTATCTCACACTTTTACAATGATTTCTTAAGAAGAAACTGCATGCTTACAGTCAGTCTTGTATCAAAAGACCACTCAGTTAAGAAGCATAGAAGTCTCTAAACCCATTACCTCATAAATATGCCATTTTACGCCTCTAATTTATCCGTCCACTGAAGAAAATAGTTCCAATTGATACAGTTGTGAATATTTAAAATTAGAAATAAGTAATATATTCTAGCAGCTGGTAGCTTAAAGCAGGCTGAAAGTAAAGCAGAATGCGCCGCATCCTGCTTTACTTTCAACCTGCTTTAAGTGGTCATCTTGTCTTCAAAACTATAAAATGGCTATGGGGTAATGGGTTAAGAAAAACCACTGCTTTATGCAGGATAGAAATAATGCAGAAAGCATTGAAAGAGTTTTCTGCATTATTTTTATCCTGCATTAAGCAAATGTATAATTTTATTTGATATAGCACATGATTTATCCTCTATTGAGTGTTAGCCTACCGGTAACTGTATACTCCGTGGCCTGTTACTAGTACTTCATTATGAAGACAGTTGACCACTTAAAGCAGGTTGAAAGTAAAGCAGAATGTGCCCTAAAGACACATATTGCTTTACTTTCAGCCTTCTTCAAGCTACCATACGCTAGGATATCAGAAATATTTCTTATGTTATACATTCAGTCTTGTATTAAATGGAACTATTTTCTTTGGTGGAGAAATTAATTATATGTGTAAATAGGCATTTCTATGGAGTAATGGGTTAATACAAGATTCACTGTACTAGTGCTGAAACGGTTACCAGAATTTTGTAACCGGTTAATCGTTGCTCGTAACCGGGGTTAACCGGTTAATCGTAACTTAAATATGCCGACTGACACATCATTAGTCAGTAAGAGTTGGACGTTACACATGTACACGGAAGACCGTTCAACTGTTTTACCTATACACATTTACAAATTTGGAGACCGTTTGCATGCGTGTGTAAACGATAATAAAATAATAATATTGGTGCCAAATGTTTATGAATGTTATACTTTTTTCGAACTATTTTACCATGCATGCCGACGTAGGTCCTTCATAAATTGCAAAGAGAAGAGAAGTAGATCTATTGATCTTATAAAATGAACTTACATGTATACTGCATGATTATGTTGATCAATAAATCGTTTAAAAAGCGGCCATTTGATGTCTTCTCTAAATAAGTTTCATTTGTAAAATAATAATAACTCCAACACACGGAATAATTATGCGCGGCCGAATATGAAGACTAATCCCGCATTGTGTTATAGATATTAATTGGTCCCATTCTTGTCTTATTTTAAACCTTTCCAAACCGGTTGAAGTGTAGATTCAGCTAACTGGGTTTTATTATTTTATCGTTTTTGATTGGGTGGTCTAAAAATATATTTGAAATTGACATGCGGATATTCCTGGAAACCCTTGTTTACGTTTTCCCTACGCGAACGTCATATATAGCTACTAGGGTAGAAGTCCAAAGCAAACCGAATATTTCGAGGTCAGAAGGTTAGTAAGCGTGTCAAGTTAAACTGTCAAAATAGCGAAGGAAACAATATATCGAAAACAAGTTTGTTGTAAATAAAACTGTTCAATCGTCATTTATTGTAAAGACATGTGAAATATGGGTTCTTTAACTCATCTTCAAATAAAATGACACGATGCAGCGAGTATTCAGTGTTGAGAACACCTGAAAAGTATATTGAATTCCTTACATAAAATACTTTGTTAACGGCATCGTTTTGTGTATTGAGCTCCGTGTACATGTTAACAAAAATCAGGAAACGCCCTACCCTTATCAATCAACATGCTACTGTATTTTAAAACTTAAATATCATGTATATCATAGAGTAAAATATTTCAACCTCAAGTGAACGGTAAACATATCTGAAGGTTGAAGCTCCCGTCATATGGGGCTTCATTATTGTTAAACAAAATGGCTTCCGAGTAACCGGTTACCGACTTTGTAACCGGTTAATCGGCAGTTCATAACCGTTAACGGTTACCCGGGTAATCGTTTCAGCACTACTGACTGTACATAATAACAACATATTTATTGCTGTCAGATACACATGTATAACCAAAATATATTCTATGATTTTACTTGTAAAAGCTGTCTATCATAGCAAAAATTATTATTTAAATGAAGGTTTGACTCCTTGTGGGTCTAACAGTTACTGATATATACTGTTGTACTACAATGACCTAACACAAACACTGCACTGGCCAGTCGACATGTTTCCAAAGTCTTAATGATTGTTTTCAAGGTGGTACAACATTTTACAAGATCTACACAGCTTGTTTGAATAAGGCTTTTTGTGACATGGTTTTTGGCAGAATTTAGAGGAAAAAATATTATTGCCCAGTAAGGGGTGTCGGTAGTGCAGATAACAAGATCACTGACTGTCCACATGTGTTTATATCTGGCTTACTGACAATGAATGATGTGACTGTTTAGGCTATTGGCCAGTTACACCCTTTCCCTCATAACTTGCTTTCAGTGTTTAACCTGTAACCCCATAAATACACGTTTTTATGCCATAATTTGTTCCTATACTGAAGAAAATGGTTCCAATATAAACAGTTATAAATTTGCATAATAACAATTATTTTTTACATCCTAGCAGATGGTACTTTAAAGCAGGCTGAAGGCGCATTCTGCTTTACTTTAAGCCGTTTTTAAATGGTCAATCGTCTCCAAAATTAGAAACAGGCTATGGGGTAATGGGTTAATCCCCATAGCCTGTTTCTAGATTTGAAGATAAGTGACCACTTAAAGCAGATTGAAAATAAAGCAGAATTTGCCTAAATGTACCTTCTGCTTTGCTCTCAAACTGCTTTAAACTAAAATCTGCAAGGATGTAGAACATATTTTTAAGGGTGAATATTCATGACTGTATAAAGGGGGACTATATTTTCAGTGGAGGAATAACTTAAAGACATAGAAAGGCATATCTATGGAGTATTTGGTTAAACCCTTTCCCTGGATAGATTATTTTCAGTGTTTAACCCTTCCCCCCATAGACTTTTAGCGCATTCAGTTTATTCTTGCCCTGAAGAAAATAGTTCCAATTTATACATTCATAAATATGTATAATACAAAATATTTTCTATATTCTAGCAGATGATAGCTTAAAGCAGGCTGAAAGTAAAGCAGAATGCGCTTAAAGCGCATTCTGCTTTACTTTCAACCTGCTTTAAGAGGACACCTATATTCAGTACTAGAGATAATGCTATGTGGGAAAGGGTTAAGACAGATGACTGATTTTAAAGCAGGCAGAAAGTAAATTAGAAAGCTTCTATGATACATATTCTCTACAAGCAGTGTACCTGTAAAGAAGCTCTTGTCTTATGCAAACAGTGTAGACCCTGATCAGAGGAGTACTATAGGAGCCCTCAGATCAGAGTATGCGCTGTTTGTAACTTTGAAATAAAATATATAAATAATACAGTCATGTAGTCATAAAATGATTAGACTTACATGTACATATATTTCGAAACTAGAACTGCCCACTCCAAGTTTCAGGGTTAATAAGTTGATATAGTTTGTGGGTTTTTTTATCGAACTCTGACAGTTTTATTGATCAGGCCTTACCAAGAATGTATACTATCATTGTCAATGTTTTCAAGGAATATAGACTTTGACTTTATCAATTTTTGAACTTCCGTTTTCATATCACCATTAATATTAAGTACAATGAGAACATGCAGGTACAGTAAACCCTATCTACTATGGCCTCTAAAACGAAGGCTAATTGATTGTATAAAAGGCAGGTGAAAGCTTTAAGCAAGGTGACAGTAAAACAGAAAGCTCCTGCAGGAGCTTTCTGTTTTACTGTCACTTTGCTTTAATTAAGCAGTCACCTGTTCTAAAACCCTAATAGTTGACATTATTATTTAGTGGTTTTACTGTATTATTATACTATATAGTGTTCACTATTGACATTGGCATTCAGTTTGTTGATTTACCCATCAAACCTTTATAATGTCTACATGTGTCAAACGCTAGCATTGTACCTGTACTAGTAAAGAGTACACTTGTCCTATGCAAATAGTGTAGATCTCGATCAAATTGCTGTAGAAAATAGTTCCACTTTATACAGTCATGAATATGCAGCATGAGAAAATTATTTTATCCCCTAGCAGATGGTTGCATAAAGCAGACTGAAAATAAAGGAGAGTGTACCTTAAAGCCCTTTCTGCTATGCTTTCAACTTTCTTTATCGGGTCACCTGTCTTCAAAACCAGGAACAGGCTATCGGGTGATGGGTTAAAGCAAGTTAAAAGTAAAGGAAGCTTTCTGCTTGACTTTCCCTTACTTTATCCAGCTATCTGTTTTAAACACAAAGGTACCAAATATGTTATAAAAATATCACTTGCATATACAACGTAGTTTTCACTGCTAGCTTTGGGAGGAACTATAATTGTTTTGAACTGGACTAAAAGTAAAAGAAGCTTTCTGCTTGACTTTCCCTTTACTTAAACCAGCTTTCTGACTTAAACACAGAATTACTTCAAATATCTTATATCTATTGCATATAGTGATATACTAGGTTATCACTGCTAGTTAACTCTTTGAACCCTAGTCACCCATATATGCCTAATTTCCTAATAGTATACCTGTGAGGAGTACACTTGTCCTATATATGCAAACAGTGAAGACCCAGATCAGAGGGCTCCTGTTTGTCATTTTGACATACATGTATATTGTAAAAATCAACCCTAAATCATCAAAAATGGACTAGACTAAATTGAAAACTGGAACTGTCCATTTGAGGTGTCAGGGAGATAAGGGTTAAGGAGGAACTATAATTGTTTTGAACCAGACTCAATTTTAACATTCTAAAGGGTGATAAAAATTGTAGATATACATTTATATACATAGATAAAGTCATTAATTTGTAGCCTATCTGGGTTAATTAGGATGGTCTGATAACTATATATGACTAGGTCAAAACTGTCTGACATTTGCAAAAATGTTTAAACTTTTCAACATTGAAAACTAGAAGTGAAGACCTAAATGCAAACAGTTTGGATCTAGATCAGGACCCTGGTTTAGTGGGGCCTGATCTTGATCCAAACTGTTTGTCATTCAGGCTCTGTTTCTGTAAATGTAATGATGCCAAGACAAACTTGCAGCAGACGACATTTTAAGTAGACAACAGTTATTCAGTGTTCAAAATGTTAATTCTTTCAACACCATAGACCTGTTTAAAATATACTCATTACATTTGCAAACAGTGTAGGCAAAGATCCTAGAGGAGCCCTCTGATCAGGGTCTACATTGTTTGCTAATTTAGAGCAGTATCTAGTAAACTAACCAGAATTCCAAGTAGACCGGTTCATGATTTGGTTACTAAAATGACCCACAAGGGAGCCTCATAACCTACAAGTTTTACTTAGTGTTGAAAAAGTTAAATAGTCCCTGTTATTAACCCTTTTGTTTGCATGAACATGTTACTTGTAGTTTGCTACAATTCAGAAGTTCATGATATTTTTGCCAAATCTGCAGAAACAAGATTAAAGGGACAACATAATGAAAATAGTATTGATTCTGATCAGAACCTCACTTAACATTTCATTTAGAACAGACCTTTTGGCATGTTCTGCAATAGTCTGTTTTACCCATGTTTAACCATTTCACTGCAATTTTTTGTGAGATTTTTACCCCTTCACCGTATCATTGTTGTCTGCTTCAATTTTGATGCTTGCAATGTCGTTTAAAAGTTACAAAATAAGGCAGTATGACTGAAGAAATTTCAAAAGAGTGTCAAACAGATAGGATTCTGATCAGACACCGTATTACGCCACATCTGTTCGGGATCCTGGAAACTGGAAGTAGCCATTTGAAGTGGCAAGCTGACATCAACTAGAAAAAGGCTACTGTTGCTTACTACATGTTTGATTGTATTCATGTTTTGACCGTGACGTTGTACACCTTGTTTGTTTTCAGGAATGATGACTATGACAGTTGGGGTGAGGAGAGTGATGATGAGTCTGAGGCTGACCCTGGTACCTACATGCCCCAGCCCTACCCCTACCCTGTACAGTCCTACCCATATGGCCCTCCCCAACCTTTCATGGCCGCACCCATACCCGTCTTCTACCCACCCCCACCTCCAAGACGCAAGAGTCAGAAGCAGAGACAGAGAGATGAAAATGACTACAATCCTCAACATCGGCGGAGTGAGCCCGGAACCCACTCTAGGGCACCTTTAAAGGAGAGATATGAAGACCTCAATAGGTCTGAGCCCAAGAGTATCAGGAAGAAGCAAAATCGGGTACATTTTGAACACCCCCCGGCCAATGGTTATTATGGGTATCCCATGTACCCATTCCCAGGCTATTATGGAGGAGGAGGAGGAGGAGAAGAGAGAAAGCCAAAGAAAGATAGTAGATACAAGGTAACATTGGAAAAGGAGGAGTTTATACAGTCAAACCAGGGTTAACCCTTTTTCTGTTAATTGTATAATATAATACAGTAAAACCTCTCTAGTACAACTACTAAATTATTTTAATTTTTGTGTTTACGGTAAGATGGCTGCTGAAAGCAAGATGAATGTAAAACAGAAAACTCCTTCAAGAGCACCGCTGAGGCTCGTGTGTTTTGTTATCCTGATAGATTAAGAAGGAACAGTGAGATATTGCTTTGTCTGTCTTGACTACATGTTTTTGTTGGTTTGTCTACTGTGGGGCTTAAATGACCTTGACCTTCGTCTTACATAACCAAACTTGTACTGAGCTCAAGAGCTTCTTCCTTTGAGTATTCATGCCAAGTATGAAGTCTCTATCACATGTTGTTATTGCCAATGTTAACTTGATCATTTTTGACATCTAAGTGACCTTGACCTTTGTTGGACTGACCCCTACTTGTACTGAGCTAAAGAGCTTTTTGCATTGAGTACACACACCTAATATGAAGTCTCTATCACATGTTGTTTCAGAATTGCGGTCAATGTTAAATTAACCATATTTGACATCTAAATTACCTTGACCTTGACCATTGTCAGATATGACCCAAGCTGTACTCCTTCAGAATCAGGAGATTTCTGTTTTACTTTCACCTGCTTTAAGCTCCAACCTGTCCTTGCTTTAAGCTCCAACCTGTCTTTAATATTATCAATAAGCCTTCTTTTTATAGGGCGTAATAGAGAGGTTTCACTGTATAGCATGTTCACAATTCACGGTATGCTTACAACTTGCATAATTTATACACCAAACCCTGTGTAGTGATTGATTTTAGAGTCATCTCAAAGAGACAATTTTAACTTTGGTTTGGTCAACCGTTTAAGATTTTCATAATGAGTAGTTTTGTGGAACATCTTAATCCATGGATACCACTCAACCACCCCTTGACCTTATTTGGTTTTAGAATATTTGAAATGAACTGTATTTGGGTTATCTTAGTTATAATCTATATTTTACTTGTGTTAATACTACTTACTACAATGCTTTGATAATTAAACAGAAGTTGTCGCATACTAGAATGGTTGGATATCTAGACAGTTGTTGTCTTGAACCATTACCAATTCACCCATATCACAGTTTGACCCTGACCTTGATCTATTTTAGACTTTTAGAAATTAGGAAAGATTCAAAATATATTGTCAAGGACAAATATATTAGAGTTACACATTTGATAGGTTTTCAGGCTATGTGTAAGTCAGTTTTAAGAGGTTACACTGTTTAAAATTGCTGAGTATATATATATATATATTTATTGTGCATGTGAATGCATGTTGTACAGTGGAGAGGACATTATTCTGTCTTATTAAACACCTGTGTTCTAAAACATGTATGTCTGTTGCAAACAGTTTGGAACCAGATCAGAATTGGAGTAACTCAGCATCTGATCTAGCTTTAACCCTTTCCCTTATAGAAGCGACTTTTAGCACATGCATTTTAGTCATCCGCTGAAGAAAATAGTTCCAGTTTATACCCCCATGAACACTTAGTTACCATAACAAATATTTTTATATAGCCTAGTAGATGGTAGTTTCAAGCAGGCTGAAAGTAAAGCAGAATGTGCCTTAAGGCACATTCTGCTTTACTTTCAACCTGCTTTAAGTGATCACCTGAATTTAATGTTATAAACGGGTTATTGGGTAAAGGGTTAAACTGTTTTCCACACCCAAAATCTTATCAATTTCCCAACATTTTCAATAATCTGCCCTTTTCTCTTATTTCATGGCAATGTAGTTGCATTTCGTTTAATTTAAACGGGAGGAAAGAGTAACACCTTCTCTACTGTATGAAGCCTGTAAATGAATGTTGTATGAAACATGTTCTGTATGAGAGACATCACCAGAATAAGGGCTCATGGACATTACAAACAATGTAGAACCACAGCTTTCCAAAGATTGTGTGTGTTGTTCAGAGGGAGTTGTTATAGGGAGGGAAAATTAACACCCTTAGAGCGTTGAGCACGACTAGGCTTACATTTGCAATCAGCTTGAATCCAGATCAGACACCTCGTAACGCAGCATCTGATCTGGATTCAAGCTGCTTGCCAATCATCATTATGTATTTTATCTGATAACTTTCGGGTATTTAGCTTTTAGAAAAAACAGCAAACATCAATTTTAAACTGATGATATTGTAGCAATGAAAGGATTGGACATCATTGTCTTGTTTGGGGAACAGTGACAAGCATTGTTGTAAGGAGGGAATCATTGTTCGATGTCTGTTGTAGGGAGGGAGCAGGGTTCTACACAATTGGCAGTGTCTGAAGGGCTCTTCTTCTCTTGACTCTCTTCACGAGATATTCAGTAAAACCTCTCTATTATGACCACTAAATTTTGTTAATTATTTGGCGTTTTGCAACAAGTGACTGCTTAAAGGAAGGTGACAGTTAAACAGAAAGCTCCTTTAGGAGCTTTCTGTTTAACTGTCACCTTCCTTTCAGCTGTCACCTGTTCTTTATACAATTAATTAGCATACATTTCAGTGTCCGTAATAGAGAGGTTTTACTGTTGTTGCTTATTGGTATGTGATTATTGTTGTGTTTTGTTGTTGTAGTACATCCACCCTAGAGATACACCATTCAGCCCAGCAGGTGTTTATGGGGATGAGGTCTCAAGAGAGTTTCGAAATGAACCTGTAAGACTAATGATTTAATTGCTAATTATATTGTACCAAGTACAGGCAACCCAATACTCCATAGTCTTTTTCTAGTATTGAAGACAGGTTAACATTTAAAGCAGATTGAAAGTAAAGCAGAATGTATTTTCAGCCTGCTTTAAGCTAACATCTGCTAGAATATAGAAAATATTCTTATGATACATATTCATGACTGGTTAAATTGGAAGTATTTCCTTCAGTGAAGGAATACATAATCATTTAATGCATAAAATGTGTATCTATTCTATGGAGTAATGGGTTAAACTTGTTTTTACACCTTCACCCCTGAAAATATCAAATGCCCAATCCAGTTTCCAGTTAAGTCTAGTCCGTTTTCTGCTATAAATAGTTGTTTTCATACTGTATTTGTATATGACAAAAAGCTGGCACCTGTCCTTAATATTATAAATGTATCATAATGTAAGTTTAATTGGTTGCTTACTTAATCCCTAGTGAGGCATACACATGTTATCTACAGACACTGTACTAGTCAATAGTAAACTTTTCCTATGCAAACATTGTAGAACCTGATCAGAGGACCCCTAAAGGAGCTTTTTCATCAGGGTCCGCATTGTTTGTCATTTTACTATATATTGTAAAAAATACCCCTCACTAGTAAAAATAGACTAGACTTAACCCTTAACCCTTTCCCTTATAGAAGCGACTTTTAGCACATTCATTTTATTCATCCGCTGAAGAAAATAGTTCCAAATTATACCGTAATGAATATGTGTCATATTAAATACTTTCCTTATTCTAGCAGTTAATAGCTTAAAGCAGGCTGAAAGTAAAGCAGAATGCGCCTTAGGTCGCATTCTGCTTTACTTTCAACCTGCTTTAAGTAGTCACATATCTTCAATTCTAGAAACAATGCTATCAGGTAAAGGGTTAACCCCATTGCCTGTATCTAGTTTTGAAGACAGGTGAGCACTTAAAACAGGTTGAGAGTAAAGCAGAATGTGTTGATATACAAATAATTTCTTATGGAGCATAATCATGACTGCATTAAACATAGTATTTTCTTCAATGGAGGAATAATTTATAGGCACAAAAGGTGTATTTATGGGGTAATGGGCTAATAGGAAACTGGCATTGCCCATTTAAAATTTCAGGGATGATTGAGCTGCTACAAGTTTACTGGTAGTGTATGCTGTTTGTGTTGGCTAAGGCAGTGTAACAATTTAACAGTATTGGGGTTTGTTCCATAGTTTGTATGACTAGTCTTGTGTTCCTACAATTAACCCAGCTCCCTAAGACCATTTTTAACACTGAGTAACTGTTGTCTGCAATAAAATGGGCATCAACTAATTAACTCTTTCAACACTAAGTGACTCTTATGTGTTATTAGGTTCCCTTGTGGATCTTTTTAGTTACCAAAATATGAACCAGTCTACTTGGAACTCTGGGTAGTTTAATAAATACTGGTCTAAAATAGAAAACAGTACAGACCCTGATCAGAGGGCTCCTATAGGAGCCCTCTGATCTGGCTCTACACTGGTTTTAGCTCACCTGAGCTAGCTCAGGGTGAGCTTTTGCAATACTTGAATGTCCGTCGTGCGTCGTTCGTCGTCAACAATTTTAGTGTTTACATTCTAGAGGCCTCAACATTTATCCAATCTTTCTCAAACTTGTTCAAATTGTATATTACCATAAGAGCTCGGATGAGTTCGATTATGGTTGAAATCGGACTAATAGGTCAAGCTATTTGAATTGCTGAAAATGCCATATTTAAGGGTGTTTACACTCTAGAGGCCACAATTTTTATTAAATCTATCTCAAACTTGCTCAGATTGTATATGACCATAAGAGTTCGGATGATTTCGATTATGGTTGAAATCTGATCAATAGGTTGAGAGTAATCTACCTTTGAATTGCTGAAAATGTCATATTTAAGGGTGTTGACACTCAAGAGGCCACAATTTTTATCCAATCTATCTCAAACATGCTCAGATTGTATATAACCATAAGAGTTCATATGAGTTTGATTTTGGTTGAAATCAGACTAATAGATTGAGAGTTATCTACCTTTGAAATGCTGAAATTGTCATATTTAAGGGTGTTTAATCTCCAGGGGTCACAATTTTTATCCAATCTATCTCAAACTTGCTCAGATTGTATATGACCATAAGAGTTCGATTGAGTTTGATTATGATTGAAATCGGACCAATAGGTTGAGAGTTATCTACCTTTGAATTGCTGAAAATGTCATATTTAAGGGTGTTTACTCTCTAGAGGCCACAATTTTTATCAGGTCTTTTTCAAACTTGCTCAGATTGTATATGATCATAAGAGTTCAAATAAGTTTGATTATGGTTGAAATCGGACCTATAGGTCAAGAGTTGTCTGCCCTTGAATTGCTGAAAATGCCATATCGAACAGCGTTTACACTTTTGCAACTACAGTTTTCAATGGATTTTGATTTTACTTGCACACAAAGTATATACCTATAAGTTCTCAAAGGAGTGCAATTATTGTTGAAGTCTAATCATTGTGGCAATTGTGGCAATAGTTATCTGCCCTTGATATACTTTGAAATGCTAGAAAAAGCTTCTTTTCAGTATTGTTTAGGCTCTAGTTATCTGCCCTTGATGTACTCTATCATACTAGAATTATGAGGTTGTATTCCAAAATTGTTTACATGCTTTACTACAAATTTGAATGGATTTAAATTAAAACTGATGAAACAGTAAGATAAAGCTATCAAGCTTCAGTACAACAGGTGAGCGATATCAGGGCCTTCACGCCCTCTTGTTTTTAAAATGTATTGAATATATTTTAGTCCATGGTGTTGAAATATTACGATTTGAATTTTTTTGGTCCGTTATATTTACTGAAACAGAACTCAAGTGGCAAACAGTTTTGATCCTGACCAGATCCTACACTGTATCAGGACTATTATAAAGAAGAGTAACTGATAGTGCTAAAGAAAAAAATGCTGCTTTGAGCAGGATGAAACAGAAAATAAAGCAGAACACAACTTAAGGAACTTCTGCTTTATTTTCAGCTTTTTTAACCCATCACTTGACTTAAACAATTTCCCAATAGTCTGTTTCTTGTTTAAAATATACCAGTAGGTGACCATTTCAAGCAGGTTAAAAGTTAAGCAGAATGTGTCTTAAAGTGCAATCTGCTTTACTTTCTGCCCCCACTACCACCAAATAATAAAATAATAAATAAATAAATAAACAAAATAAACAAAAATCCATCTCATCCAGTTGTTTAATAAAACAAAGGTATGAAAAGGAGTATTTATAAAGGTATTGGTTAAAAAAACAAAAACAAACAATTTTATGAATGGCTATGATGTTGTTTAAAACCAAAACAAACAAGTTGATTGAGCAAACTAAGGCATTTTTGGTGGAAATAAATAGTAATTAAGTTGGTAACAATGAACTCTTAGCAGTAATTAAAATAATAACTGCAATTTTCAGGCTCCTATTAACCCTTAGCCCGCCAAATAAATTGTCGTCTGCTATATTTCTCGTCTGCTTCAAGTTTCAAAGTGCTTCAAAGTTGCTCAAAATTGCTGAAAATGTTGTCCGAGTGTCAAACAGCTTGGATCCGGATGAGACGCCGAGTTACTCGGCGTCTCATCCGGATCCAAGCTGTTTGCATATGAAGCTATAGTCGTGAGTGGCAGGCTAAGGGTTAAGGCTATGGTATGCTTGAAACAGAATAGCAAGACAAGTTTTTGTAATATTTCAAATTTTCATATTACAGTCAAGCTTGTGTTAAATGGTCATTCATACACTGGAGAAGAAATTAGTCTTTCCCATTAATTATTAAGTGGGTTTGTTCTTAAACATATAATTTTGTGGCAAAGAGTTTTGGGGCCAGATCAGGTGCGGGTTACCTGGCATCTGATCTGGCTCCAAACTGTTTGCACCTGAGACCAAAAATAAATCTTCAGAATTCCAAAAAGTTTTTCTTTTTATTGTTTTGCATTTCATTTCGTTTTTCGGCTCTAAATGACCTTTTTGTGTTGATTGGCCGTAAAACACCATTTATTTATTCATTCATTTCATTTCGTTTAAACAGGAAAGACTAGTGTCTTCTCTACTGTTAGAAGATGAATAAGCAGTATAGAAGCGACTTTTAGCGGATATGAATTATTCATCCGCTGAAGAAAATAGTTCCAATTTAATCAGTAATGAATATGTATTATAAGGAATATTTTCTATATTATAGCACATGATAGCTTAAAGCAGGCTGATAGTAAAGCAGAATGCGCCCTAAGGCGCATTCTACTTTACTTTCAACCTGCTTTAAGTAGTCACCTATCTTTAATACTATAAATAGGCTATCAGGTAAATATTTAAGACATGTTGTGGTTTAATGCTGAACAGTAATAATGCAGAAGGTTCTATATTTCGTCGGTGTTGTTCGAATCAGACGAATATGCCAAATTCCAACTTTTCAGGAGACACAAAAAACTGTTTTTCATGTCACTTGTGACATTGCATATAATTATGTCCTTTTTGACCGGTCACATATTGAATAACATCTAAATTACAGTTATTAAAAAATATAATTATGTATCATCTTTCTCTCATATTTCAAATGGTTGCATATTGCATCAAAATACGTGAGATAATTGCTACTTACAGTCGAAGAGAGACCCTAAGGGTTTGTTATGATGTCAATTACACGACTTGTTTAACATCAGTATCCATCGATTTTTCACTGCATATACGACCTTTTTGACCGGTCAAATATTGGAACCAATCGAAATACGAGATATGCTCATGTGACTATATCTCATCTGTTTTATTGGTTATCAATACCGATATTATTGCATTCGAAGCGGGAAAATATACATAAACGAAAATAGGAGAAATCCATTTTTTGCAAAATTGCATATAAGTCCTTTTCGAACGTAACCGACGATTTACTTTTTCTTCTGCATTTAGCTGCTACCTGTATTAACCCATTACCTCATAAGCTGTTTATGGTATTGAAGACAGATACCTTCTTAAAGCAGGTTGAAAGTAAAGCAGAAGGTGCCTGAAGGCACATTTTGCTTTACTTTCAGCCTGTTTTAAGCTACCATCTGGTAGGATATAGTAAATATTTCTAATGGTTTATATTCATAATTGTGTAAATAGGAACTATTGTCTTTAGTGGAGGAATAAATTATTAAGGCGTGAAAAGGGGTATTTATGGAGTAATAGGTTAACCCTTAGCCCGCCAAATAAATTGTCGTCTGCTATATTTCTCGTCTGCTTCAAGTTTCAAAGTGCTTCAAAGTTGCTCAAAATTGCTGAAAATGTTGTCCGAGTGTCAAACAGCTTGGATCCGGATGAGACGCCGAGTTACTCGGCGTCTCATCCGGATCCAAGCTGTTTGCATATGGAGCTACAGTCGTGAGTGGCAAGCTAAGGGTTAACCTTCTGCAGACTTTTTATTTGTCATCTGCACAATTCTCAAAATTGATTAAAAGGAATTTTCTCTTACAAAATATCATGGAGTGTTAAAACAGTTTGGATCCAGCTGTTACATTGATTTACTCAGCATGTCATCTGGATCCAAACTGTTTGCGATATTCATCACAAATTCACCTGCAGCATGATTATAGAAGGTTAAACTTCAATAAAGACTCTCTAGTACGTAGGGCTCCATGTAAGAGGGAGAAAACTGAACAAATCCAACATTTACTCATTCGTTCAGCACCGAATCCTATAGTGTTACTACTCATTTGAATTGTTTCAAGAGAGGATTCTAATGAGCAGTGATACCATAGGGTTTTAATGCAGAAATAAAGTATTTAGTTTTTGAAAATACTGGTCCTCCCTTCATCTCCATGGAGCCGTGATTACAAACACAGTACAGAAAAATGAGTGATAATGCATGAAAGAAAGATGACAGCTGAAAGCAAGGTGACAGTAAAACAGAAAGCTCCTACAGGAGCTTTCTGTTTTACTGTCACCTTGCTTTAAGCAGCCACTAATGCCTTAGATACCAATTCATTTACACAATTTAGTGGTTGTTATAGAGGGGTTGTACTATACATCCATGCTTCACTAAAGAATGGCTTCTTAATATAAGCTTTATTGTAACTGAAAACAAATAGTTTTTTCTTGCGGTTTGCATCAATTAAAAGCGAAATTTAAGTCTATTGTTTTCTGAAAAAAAGATATAACTATTCACAAATTAATAATTGCATGTGAATTAAACTCTTGGCATGCTGGCGGCATTTAAACTTGTGATTACTGTTGTAAACTGTGAGTTTGAATCCAGATGAGAAGCCAAGAAATGCCAAATTGTTTGACACAATTGTTTGACATTATTTTGAAATTAATTCTTGAAAAATTCTAAATTTAAAATAGTTGCAGACAACAGTTATGGGTTACGGTTGAAGGAAACGTTATTACTTAGAAATTAAAGAGTTAATGAAAAAAAAAGCAACTTAAAATCCTATTTCAACAACAGCAAAGATTCAGTTATGTCACGATTTAATTGATTCTTGGCTGGTGGTTTGTTTGTTTATTTGTTTGTTAACGTCTGTTCCTGCCATCTATGGGCTAATTGGATGCCCCAGAGAGAGGGGAGCGGATACAGAGAACCAGGGCGAGATGCCCTACTCTTATTATCGAAAGAGTTCTCTGGTTCTTTTAGATGCCAAGTGTAAAGCACTCATACATCGGACCTCGGTTTATAAAGTCTCATCCGAAGGACTTGGTCCGGCGGTTGAACAGTGGTTACCATTATTATGTTGCTGTGCCGTTAAAGCCAAACAAACTTTGTTTACAATTCGATCAAGTCAGACTCAAATTTTCAGGTTTAAAAAAGCAAGAGGGTGATTCAAAACCAGTTTCAAATGACATAGTTTTTTCTATTTAAGTTGATCAATGAACAAAAAGACGTCAAGAAAAAGAAAGCTAGCAGTCTTTGACAAGAAAGCAACATAAAGTTTAGGCTTGCACTCGTATGACTTAAAATTCCCTTCTTAAGTGTCCAATTTAGCACTGTCTCAGTCTGAATGTAATGTGCATTTTGATTGGCTATGTGAGACACAGGATCAATGAAATCTGGCATGCTCGGTTTTAGACCTGAGGGTGATTCTAATGGAAACAGATTGAACTAGCAGAAGCAAAACCCAGATTTGACCTCTTTGCATACTGGGTAATTTGTTTCATCTGCAACAATTGCCATGTGCTATTGTTATTAAAACAGTTTTTTCAATGTTTCTTTCAAAACCAGAGTCAAAGTGTCAAAGAGTTGGGATCCTGATGAGGTGTCTTATCTGGATGATCCCAACTGTTTTCATAGATGATCACGATTCTGCCTCTAGTGTGCAAAAAGTTAAGAGTTGAGAATCAAATTGACAGTTCTGATCTGGGATTCAACTTAGGTACCAGTAATTTTTTCTCTCCTTTTGAGAATGAAGTCAGTAGATTTGGGGCTATTTGGCATCTGGGGTTTTCCTCCACCTGTAATTATCTGGACTTCGTGATATGAATGAAATACTGTTAAAAGCGACGTAAAATCATAACAAATCAAATCAAATCAAATTCATCATTGTGCTGTACAATGTAATATTTTGTTTTCTTGTCTTGCTTGTCTCAGTGTTGGTAAGATTGTCAGTGTTGTAAATTAGTATCTACAGTGGAGAAGACATTATTCTTTCCCATTTAACATGTTTGTGCCAAAACATTTATGTCCATTGCAAACAGTATGAAGCGAGATCAGACCCTGGGAACCCAGCGTCTGATCAGACTCCAAACTGTTTGCCACTTAAATTAAACAAGAGGTCAACAATTTTTCAAAGAACTTTCATTTTTTCTGCATTTTATTGCATTGCATTTGTGTTTAGTAGTTTGTTTAAATGCGAAAAAATATCTTCTCCCCTGTAAAATTCAAATCTGTACGGAGCAAGTATTTGTTGTTCTCTAATGATAGGTGACTCCTTACCCCATTTCCCCAAAGCCTGTTTATAGTTTTGAAGACAGGTGACCACTTAAAGCAGGTTGAAAGTAAAGCAGAATGCACCTTAAGGTGCAATCTGTGTTACTTTCAGCCTGCTTTAAGTGACCATCTGCCAAGAAAACAGCCCATGCGTTTCATCTCAAATTAAGGTGCTCATAGCATGTTTGACCACAGTCTGTTGTAGCTATGTTTTGATTTTAGCTATGTTTTAGCTATTGAAGTCGTTTTTCTAGCTACATATATCTATGTTGTTCTTTCTAGCTATATATGTTGTATTCTATGATGTTTTTCTAGGGCATCTATGTTGTTTTTCTATGTATGGTATGTTGTTTTTCTAGCTATCTATAATTTTCCACATATGTTGTTTTCAAGCTACATGTATTTATATTGTTTAATTTTTAGATAATTTCATCGCTATTTATTCATTTACTGTTTTTGTTGCCAGAAGAATTATATGATTTATTTTCACTTTTTTGTTTGATTCACCATTTTTACAGGACCGTTTAATGTCATATTACATGAAAGATCATCCGCTGTTTTCTGAGAGCTTTGTGAACTGGTTAATTAATGATACTCTGGATGAGATTATTCCTGACCTACTTATAGACGTGGTCAAGGAAGTGGGTCGAATGGTTGGTATCCTGCACGTGTTCATGTCTTGCACGGGAAACTGTGCTGACTAGGAGTAGGCAACGCTTTCGCACATGTGTTGTAGTCAAACATTGTCTGGAAAATAGGTGAATTATAACTTGTACTCATAAATAAGTATTCTGAATTGTTCAGTCATTATTTTCCATTAATGCCATTGATATATTCAATCCTAGTGACGAGTGTTCTTGTCATTTTTAAACCAGAGTACACTTGTCCTATGCAAACAGTGAAGACCCTGATCAGAGGGCTCCCAAGGATCAGGCTCTGCACTGTTTGTCATATTGCAATATATTCATTATTGTCAAATTGAATCCTTAATATCAAACATAGACTAGTCTTAATTTGGAATTGGTAAAGACCATTTAAAAGTTTCCGGGGTGAATGAGTTTTAAACCTTATCATTTTCAATTGATATTTGGCTTACATTTTTTATCTGGAAAAATAGATAATTAAGACTAATTCAATGGCTTAAAAGGAGAAACATCAATCCATTTATCAAACAGTTTTGATCTTGACTAGATGCCCACTTACTCAGCACCTGTTTTTGAAAGCTGCTTCAGGAATAATGGGGTTAAACAGTTATAGTAGAATGAAAATCACAGGTGTTTCAAGGATTCAGAAACATTCTAGTCATATCATAAAATAGATAATTTTAGACTAATTCAATACCTTAAAAGGAGAATCATCAATCAATTTATTAAACAGTTTTGATCTTGACTAGATGCCTACTTACTCAGCATCTGATCTGAATCCATACAGTTTATGAAAGCTACATCAGGAATAATGGGGTTAAACAGTTATCACAGATGTTGTGAAGATCAGAAGAATTCTAGTCATATCATAGTAAATTACAATATAAAGTCAAGAAAGAGGAGACAGACACTTAACCCTTTCTCTCAAACAGTGAAGAAGACCTTATTTAGTCCCATTTAAATGCAAACAAAACACAAATGTATTTTTGATAAAGTGGAGAAAATGTGTTTTTTTTTAACAATTAACTCTATTTATTTTAATCTGAGTGGCAAACATTTTGGAGCCTAATCAGACGCCGGGTTACCCAGTGTATGATCTGGTTCCAAACTGTTTGCAATGTAAATAATAGTTTAAGCATAAACACATTTATTGGGAAATGATATCGTCTTCTCCTCTAATATTTTGTAACCACTTTATTTATTTATTATATATTTTCATGATTCTAGCATGTCCTGAGAAATAAGCCAAGGATAACTTTTCTTAAATCTTGACAGGTTTATAGCTTTAAAGTAAAGCAGATTTCTGCTTTACTATCAGCCTTCTTTAATCCATTACTCCATAAATATGCCTTTATATGCATATCCTAGCAGATAGAAGCTTAGAACAGGCTGCAAGTAAAGCAGAATGCATTCTGTTCATCTTTCAACCTATTTTAAGCCGCTACCCCATGGCATGTTTCTAGTTTTAAAGAAAGATGATCACTTAAAGCAGGTTGAAAGTAAAGCCGAATGCACCTTAAGACACAATCTGCTTTACTTCCAGCCTGCTTTAGGCCACCATCTGCTAAAAAATATAAAACATTTCTTATGATACATATCCATAAATGTATTAATCAGAACTATTCTCTTCAGTGGAGGAATAAATCAAAGGTGTAAAAAGGTGTATTTATGGGGTAATGGGTTAAGTGGTCACCTGTCTTCAAAACTAGGAAGAGGCATTTGGGGTGAAAGGTTAAGCAACCAAAGTCTTTAACCCATTACCCCATAGCCATTATTGTTTCTAGTTTTGAAGATTGGGGACCACTTGAAGCAGGTTGAAAGTAAAGTAGAATGGGCCTTAAGGCCCATTCTGCTTTACTTTCAATCTGTTTTAAGCTATAATCTGCTAGAATATAGATTTTTTTATATGATACATATTCAATATTATTCATAACTGTATAATATTGGACCTATTTTCTTCAGTGAAGGAATACATTAAAGACGTAAAAAGGCGTATATATGGGGGAAAGTGTTAATAATAACAAGATCTATGAGAGAAAGGGTTAAGATCAAAGTCCAGTTTGATGATTTAGAAGCCAGACATTGTTTGACTTTTCAATGCTATTGATGATAGGCACAGCAGCTAAGTCAGCTTTCAGCTCTCTCATAATACTGTATACTTATAGGCCTACTCTATATGCTAACTTATATTGCTTGTATCATAATTATGCTAGAAATAAATAGATACACTATAGCTTGCAGAAATTTTTCAGCACCAATTCAACACTTGCTCCAATCTTTTCATGTACTTTTGTAAGTTTATACTTATTAGTAAGTATGATATACCCCGTTTAAATGTCCATGTGGGTAATCCAAAGTCAAACAATTTAATCAGGTTTCAATATTATACTCTTTGCATGGTAAAGGTGTAACAGTATTAACCCTTAGCCTGCCACTCACGACTATAGCTCCATATGCAAACAGCTTGGATCCGGATGAGACGCCGAGTAACTCGGCGTCTCATCCGGATCCAAGCTGTTTGACACTCGGACAACATTTTCAGCAATTTTGAGCAACTTTGAAGCACTTTGAAACTTGAAGCAGACGAGAAATATAGCAGACGACAATTTATTTGGCGGGCTAAAGGTTAACTTTGCAAACAGTTTGGATTTAGATGAGATGGTGCATTTAAAACTAGGTGCCTCATTGAATTCAAACTGTTTGACACTCTGAACTTATCTTAAAATAATATTTTGAAAATTCTGAATTGAGAAAAAAAATAGTTGGAAGGGTAGGGTGCATTTAAACAGGGGTATAGACTTCAATCTGAAGAGGAAAAAGGTTGTGAACATACAGTTATGACCTTTATATCTTCTAATAATTTTAAAAATTACCTGTATATTTTATATTATAGAACTTGTTATATCGTTGACACTGGCAAGTCTAAAACACAACACTCATCCGTTTATCTTTTATTTAAATGCTTCTCATGTAAAAATATTTCAATAACTATTCGTCTAAACTCAAAATTAAACACTTATAGGCAGGTGAGGACGATTTCTCTACATTGATTCACTGTCAGGGGAATCAGTATAGATAAAATGTTAACTCTTCGTTATGACAACATATCTATTTTAAATTGTCAAAACAATACTAAACACGTGACCAGGAACACATTTTTAGCTCGACTTTTTCGAAAAGTCGAGCTATTGTCGTCACCCTGTCGTCACCCTGTCGTCTGCGTCAGCGTCTGCGTCAGCGTCTGCAACAGCGTCTGCGTCGGTTAAGTTTTTTACTTAAGGTTTTTGTAAGAGTTGATTTCTCAATAACTATCAAAGGTATCCATTTGAAACTTGGAAAAGTTGTTCAGTATCAAAAGAGCAACTCATAACAAGAGTGCAGGTAACCCTGTGATTTGTCATTTTAGAGTTATTGCCCTTGTTTTATTTACTTAAAAATTGTAAATTAACATATCTAAATAACTATGAAAGATATTAACTTGAAACTTGGAATACTTGTTTAGTATCAAAAAGGCAACTCATTTCAAGAAGGCAGGTAACCCTGGGATTTGTGATTCCAGAGTTATTGCCCTTGTTTTATTTACTTAAAAATTGTAAATTAATATATCTAAATAACTATGGTGATATTAACTTGAAACTTTGAATAGTTATTCAGTATCAAAAGGGCAACTCATTACAACAAGACAGGTAACCATGAGGTTTGTGTATCCAAAGTTATTGCCCTTGTTTTATTTACTTACAAGTTTTAAATTAACTTATCTAAATAACTATGAAAGATATTAACTTGAAACTTTGAATATTTGTTAAGTATTGAAAGGATAACTCACCACAACAAGGTAGGTTACTCTGTGATTTGTATTTCCAGAGAAATTGCCCTTGATTTATTTACTTTAAACTTGTAAATTGAAATATCTTAATAACTGTCAAAGGTATTAACTTGAAACTTTAAATACTTGTGTTATATCAAAAGGGCAACTCATTCAAACAAGAAAGGTGACCGGGGATGTGCCGTTCCAGAGTTATTGCCCTTGTTTATTTTTTTACATAAAACTTGTAAATTATAATTTCTCAATAATTATCATAGGTATTTACTTGAAACTTTAAATACGTGTTAAGTATCAAAAGAACAACTCATTACAAGGAGGCAGGTAACCCTGGGTTTTGTGATTTGAGAGTAATTGCCCTTGTTTTGACTTTTTAGAATTTAATTAGATTTCTCAATAATTACCATAGGTATTAACTTGAAACTTTGAATACTTGTTCAGTTTCAAAAGGGCATCACCTTTCAACAAAGCAGATAACCATGGGATTTGTCATTGCAGAGTTATTGCCTTTGTTTGACTAAGAATTTGTATATGAAATTATTCAGTAATTAGAAAGTTATTAATTTCAAACTTCCAATATATTTGAATACTTGTTTATTTTCAAAAGGGCAACTCATTACAACAAGGCAGGTAAAGCAGGCAAATATATTTTCCTTCTTTTGACTTATAGTTTTTCCTACTTTAAATTGAATGTAGACTGTCCAAGTATGTTTAAGTTGTTGTTGCTTACAAACTTCTATGATCAATAGGGCATTAAACACCCATACACATTCTTTAAGTTTGAAAAATGTAGCCGTCTCAAGTATATGAAATCGAGCGTCCAGCAACTGTTTGCGGTGCTCTCGTTATATATTGTAATTATTCGGATAATTCCTGATGAAGGCCTGAAAAAGGTCGAAACCGCTTGAAGTAACAAATAAATTGTATAACCAACAAGCTGCTTGTGGTTATATATAATTCTATCTAGCCACTTCTGAAGAACTTGTTATTTAGGTTACACAGAATAGTACCAACCAACGTAAAATGAGCATCCTGAAACAAAAGTTAATTTACTTTGTTGCAAAATGTAGTTTACACTTATTTTGAAAGTAGAATGCAGTCAAGTTTGTTTTAATCGAATACATGACTGTATTCTTTGAAACTGCATGAAAGATGTGGCTGCTTAATGCAGGGCAAAACTAAAGAAGAAAGCTGCCATAGGTTCTTTCTGGTTCACTTTTTGTCCTGCTTGATTATAACTGCTATAGTTGATGGATGTTCTTTTTCCCCGTTAAATTTGTTTATACGTAAATCCTTATGTCCGTTTCAAACTGTTTTGAGCCAGATCAGATGCTGGGTAATCTTGCATCTGATCAGGCTTTTAAATGACAGGACTTATAATGTATAATAAGTGTTTGCCACTCAGATAAAATAAATCATCAGACTTTAAAAAAATTGTTTGATTTTACATTTTTAGCTCACCTGAGCCAAAGGTTCAAGGTGAGCTATTGGGATGGCCCTGTGTCCGGCGTCCGTCGTTGTCCGTCGTCCGTCGTCCGTCGTCGTCCGTCGTCCGTCGTCCGTCGTTAACAATTGCTTCGAATGATATCTCCTCCTATACCGCTGGACAGAATTCAACTTAACAGAAATGTTCCTTGGGTCAAGCTCTTTCAAATTTGTTCAAAGAATTAAAAACAATGCAGAACTCTGGTTACCATGGCAACCAAAGTGAAAAAATAAGGAAATCTTAAAAAATCTTCTTGTCAAAAACTGGAAGGGCCAGAGCTTACATATTTGGCACATAGCATCATCTACAGGTCCTCTATCAAGTTTGTTCAAATTATGCCCCTGGGGTCAAAATTGGCCCCGCCCGGGGGTCACAGATTTACATAGAGTTATATAGTGAAATTTTCAAACGTCTTCTTCTCTGAAACTAATGTGGCCAGAGCATTGATATATGGCATGGTGACACTTCTAGATGTCCTATACGAAAATTGTTTGAATGGTTCTGGTCAGTTGCATAACTAGGTCACAGGAGCTAAAAATATATTTTTTTCATTGAAAACTTAAAAAATCTTCTTGTCTGAAACTACAAGGGCCAGAGCTTAGATATTTGGCACATAGCATCGCCTACAGGTCCTCTATCTAGTTTGTTCAAATTATGCCCCTGGGGTCGAAATTGTCCCCGCCCTGGGGGGTCACAGTTTTACATAGAGTTATATAGAGAAATTTTCAAACGTCTTCTTCTCTGAAACTAATATGGCCAGAGCTTTGATATTTGGTATGGTGACACTTCTAGATGTCCTGTACCAAAATTGTTCAAATGGTTCTGGTCGGTTGCATAACTAGGTCACAGGAGCTAAAAATAGATTATTTTCAATGAAAACTTAAAAAATCTTCTTTTCTGAAACTACAAGGGCCAGAGCTTAGATATTTGGCACATACCATCACCTACAGGTCCTCTATCAAGTTTGTTCAAATTATGCCCCTGGGTCAAAATTTGCCCCGCCCCTGGGGTCACAGTTTTACATAGAGTTATATAGAGAAAATTTCAAACGTCTTCTTCTCTGACACTGATATGGCCAGAGCTTTTATATTTGGTATGGTGACACTTTTAAATATACTTTACATAATTTGTTCAAATTGTTCGGGTCTGTTGCATATCTAGGTCAGTCCTGGACCTAAATTATTATCGCCATTTTTTCAGCTATTTTCTCAGGTGAGCGAAATATGCCCCATGGGGTTCTTGTTTTGCGTTGTACTTTAATTTTTTTTTTTTTTAAACTCGAAAGAAAAACGTCTTCTTCACTATATCTGCGACTCTTGAGTGGTTGCTGACCACAATATTGACTGTATATGTATCATTCAGAGCAAATAAGTATTAAGAGTGTAACTTTAAACCAATTCATCTGTCTGTCTGTCTGTCAACTTTATTTTTAACCCTAACTTTGCAACTGTATGTGATAGAAACTTTATATTTGGCATGTGTAGCTTTGGTGTTCAGTATGACTTAATTAGGCCATGTCAGACAGAGGTCAAATAGACTAAATCCTGAAAGCAGTGTTCCAGTTTGAGGGCAAACAATTTCACAAATACATCTTATATAAGTTGTAAATGACATTTGAACCTGTGCACTCTTGAGTCTTGTTACAAGCACATAATCCATGAATGGGTTGCTATGAAATTTATGAAGATTTCGCTTAAAACAAATGTGGTGATGGGAATATTTAATCACTATTATAACTAGTGTAGTGTTTTACTGTCAAATTATCATTACATGTATGAAAATAAATAATTTACAAAACAATTATGAAATCACTACCATGAAAATAAATGTTCAAATCTGACTTCAGAACTACCAATAACCATTGTTAACTCTTGCTGTCTTAACCCATTATCCCATAAATTAGCCTTTTTACGACTTTAATTAATTCCTGTACTAAAGAAAATAGTTCCAATTTATACTGTCACAAATAAAGATCATAAGAAATATTTTCTATATTCTAGCAGATAATAGCTTTAAGCAGGCTGAAAGTAAAGTAGGATGCACCTTAAGGCGCATTCTGCTTTACTTTCAACCTGCTTTAAGTGGTCACATATCTTAAAAAACTAGATATGGGGTAATGGGTTAAAGCATTTTTATTTGACATTTATATACAGTCTTTGTGTTACAGATAATATAAATATGTGAAAAATTAAGGTGTGGATATATCACTGATAATATGTAAACTAGTATGCTCTATCACCTGCCTTTAGAACGAACCTATATAATCCTGCCCTTTCTATTAAAAACAATATCAGGATGTCCAACAGTTTTGATTTAGATGAGACACTGAGTTACCATACTTTGTTTCTAATCAGGATCCTTACTATTGCAACGGTCAAGACAACCAAGTTTCTGCAGGACTTAAAGGGCTAATTTAATTTCACATTCAATAAATAAGTTCATTTGCAGCTCTGATAAGTGATAGCACATTCTACATAGGATGGTTTAAAAACACAGTTTACCTTGACCTGCAGTTGAAGTAGGTCACTGTTATGGCTTGTATCTGCCCAGTTTCCTTACTTTGATAGCCAATGTAATTGTTCAGAAGATAGATTCTCATTATAAGTGGGCAGGGTTTTGTATATTTAATACTCAGCAGGAGAAGGCTTATATTAGAAAGAATAAAGTGTTTTCCCCTCCTATCTTTAACACTGAATATGCAGGAAAGTATGAGAATACAGTTTCAAAAAGCATCTCACTGATTTTGCAATTCTTTTACAGCCTGGGACAGGATTCAGTGTCTTGGATGAGATCCGAGATGACATTTTGTCCGAGGAGCTGGGGCATTTGATGCATGGGGTGGTGCGATCTAGCCTTAATGAAATGGTGGATGAGTAAGTACTTCATGTAAATGCTTCACAGTGTCTGGTCACTCTGGTGCATTGTATATAAGGGCTAGTTCTTTAAAAAAAACCTGGCGGACTTGGTCCGCTTGTAACACACTCGACTACGGTACCAATTGTCTTGAGTTTGATCCTCTGCTGGATCAAGTCCTTCGGATGAGACATTATAAACTAGGTTTGGATGTATCAGTGCTTTACACTGGGCATCCAAAAGAACCAGAAAACTCCAATTAGCCCATAGATAGTAGAAACATATAGATGTTAGCAAACCAACTGAACCAATCTTCTTTAAAAGAGACTTTAAATATTTCCTTCACAGAATTTCCTTTTTGGCATCAGTACACTATCCCAATACCATAAATTTATCATAGTATAAAGACTACATAAAGTTCTAGTTTCCACAGCATTTGTGGGTTAAAAGAGTACTAGATTACCCATATTGTTGTTAGATGAGTTAGTTATAAATTTCTTTATTTAATTGCAAAACAATGATGATCCCAGTCAGAAGTAGTGAAGAGTTATTTTGGTTTATATGGTTTGAAACAACTTACCGGTAACTCTTAGATTACTTCATGACCTGTTGCTAGTTTTGAAAATAGGTGACCACTTAAAACAGGTGGAAAGTAAAGGAGAATGAGCCTTAAGGTACATTTTGCTTAACTTTCATTCTGCTTAAGCTACCATCTGTTAAAATTTAGAAAATATTGCATGTTCATGACTGTTTAATTTTGAACTACTTTCTTCAGTTGAGGAATAAATCTAAGGCATAAAAAAGTGTATCCATCGTGTAACGGGTTAAAGATAATTTGAAAACATAAAAACTTTATATTGGAAGAAGGTGAATATAGATATAGATATACCTACTTTTTATTTCAGATCACCTGTTATAGCAGGTGCTGTTAGGTAGGCACACATGCAATAGAATAGCAGTGTGTTGGTTGAGGTTGACCAAAGCTCTAGATAAGGTGGAACAGGGCTCCAAATAACGGGAGTATTTAAAAAAGTATTAAAATCTTTATTTCCGCATTAAACCCTATGGTGTCATGCACTACTCTCTAGAATCGTCTCTTCGAGACGATTCAAATGAGTAGTAACACCATAAGATTTGTATGTTGCTGAAATGAGTGAGAAAGTGTAGGATTTGTTCAGTTTACTCCCTCTAATCTGGAGCCCTGCTAAACATTTCAAACTTGTTATTGCTTTATATCTTTACCAAACCCTGTGTTGTGACTAATCATTGATAGAACATTCTAATGAGAATTCACTCCATAGGGTAGGGTTTGTAAGAAACAAGGATTTTAGTAATCAAAGATTATTCTAAATTAATGAATAGTCACACCATTTGGTTTAATAGAGATATAAGTATTTTAGTAGATGAAATACTACCCTTATCCTGAGCTATGCATGGTTGGGTATTAACTCATTATACCCTGAAACTTCCAATGGACGATTCCAGTTTTCAATAAAGACTTGTCCCCTTTAGACTATGTAGGGTTGTTTTTGATAACAAATTGCAAAATGACAAACAGTGAAGTCTCTGATCAGGGACTTCACTGTTTGCATAGGACAATGTACACTTTTGGTAAATGATGCATATATGCATCACTAGGGCTCAATGAGTTAATAAGTGTTTAGGTTAAGGAAGTCTGGTTTGATACAAACATGGGACATGTTGCACATAAAGCTGCATAACAAAATCCCTTTAACTGAAATTCAATTGATGACTTTCTGGTGATTTGATCTGTTGTACATGGTGGTAGATGTCTTGTTTGTGTTCTTGCAATAACTTTACCCTTACAATGTGAGGACTTAACCCATTACCCCATAGGGCTGTTTATAGTAATGAAGATAGGTGACCACTTAAAAGACATTGAAAGTAAAGAAGAATGTGCCTTAAGGCACATTCTGCTTTACTTTCAGGCTACTTTAAGCTAATATCTGCTAGGATATAGAAAATCTTTCTCATGGTGCATATTCTAGACTGTATAATTAAAATTGGAATTATTTTCTTTAGTTGAGGAATAAATAAAAGGCATAAAAAGTTGTATTGATGAGGTAATGGGTTTATCTATACATTCTTTGCAAACAGGGTAGACAAAGATCAGAAGGCTCATAAAGGAGCCCTTTGATCTGGATCTTCTCTATCATGCTTTCAAATATAATCAGTACAAATCCACTGAGCCAATAAAAACTAGTTACATGTATTTATTATAAAATGGAAATTGAAAATTCAGAATTGTAAGGGTGAAAATATGTCACTTTGTAAACTAGCAATGTATATTTTATAACAACAGATATAGATACTTAGGTACATGTTTATTGTTAACCCTTTACCTGAAGCCTTCTTCTGGTATTGAAGATAGGTGACCACTTAAAGCAGGTTGAAAGTAAAGCAGAATGCACCATAAGGCGCATTCTGCTTTACTTTCACCCTGCTTTAAGCTGTCATCTGCTGGAATACAACAAAATTTCTTGTTAAACATATTTATGACTGTATAAATTGGAACTATTTTCTTCAGTGGAGGAATAAATTAAATGTGCTAAAAGGCGCTTCTATTGGGGAAAGGGTTAATACAGTCATCACTGAAGTTTGACTAAATCTGTTAGGCTTAGACTGTGAGTGCATGTGCAGGTACGGAGGACGTGGGGAGCTGTGCCTGAGTTGGGTGAAATCACAGTGGCTGTTTTGGTAGCTGGATTGGTCTTCTTCAAGGGAAGGAAGCAGACGAATAAAATATTTTTACTTTAATTCGACTTTGAACTGCCGGTTTTTATCTCTTCCTTTTTCCCTTTTCACCTTTTCATCTTCACCACAAGCGCAGAACCAGTAAAGTAAGCAATCACATATCTTAACCCTTAGCCTGCCACTCACGACTATAGCTCCATATGCAAACAGCTTGGATCCGGATGAGACGCCGAGTAACTCGGCGTCTCATCCGGATCCAAGCTGTTTGACACTCGGACAACATTTTCAGCAATTTTGAGCAACTTTGAAGCACTTTGAAACTTGAAGCAGACGAGAAATATAGCAGACGACAATTTATTTGGCGGGCTAAGGGTTAAGTGTTGAAAATAAGCTGTGGGGAATATGCTATAGCAGGTCTGAAGCAGGGCATGATAAAAGAGTGAGTAAACATAATAGTTTCAACATTTTTTTTCTTCACATCTTCATAAAACTTACCTTGGGCCCGTCTTATGATACGTCGTACGACAAATATTGTCGTAAGTCAGATTCAAAGATTCTCAGTTATTATTGATTTCTCCATCTAAGCCTGTCTTATGACATATCTTTGGAATTGTCTTGAAAAGATGATTCCAAAGAGATGGCACAAAAAAGGATTAGATGGAGAAATCAGAAATTAAGTGTAATTTGATATTTGCAGGCACATGTTGTATACCCAGACAGACAGGGATCCACTGGAGAGCTTCCTCACCAGACTTCTCTACGATGCTGTACAGGAGTCATCTGTAGACATTGTCAGGGAGACTGTCAGAGAATTGGCTCGTGATTATGTAGAAGACAAACACCATGAGATCGTCTTTGATGACTTGTTCAATGATTTCATGTATGAGATCGGTGCAGATGTGGTAAGTTAACCCTCGACCACATACAAACACCTTTTAGCCCAGGCTCCGAGGTTATAAAGAATTTAAGCTGAGTCTAAACTCGTTCCCAAGCATTTGATTGGTCAGATTTGAGCCTAGGCTCAAATCTGACCAATCAAATGCTTGGGAACACACTCAGACTCAACTAAAACGCTTTATAACCTCGGAGCCAGGGCTCTGAACAGATAAGAGGGAGTAAACTGAACAAATACAATATATACTCACTTCTTTCAGCACCAAATCCTATGGTGTTAATACTAATTAGAATCATCTGGAAGAGATGATTCTAATTAGTAGTGACACCATACGATTAATGAGGTTTTTTTTTTTTTTGTTTTTAAAATACACCCCTTATCTGATATCCTGTTAGTCCATTTACATATAAATATATAATATAATGCCTTTTCATTCTTCTACCATGCCCAGTGAAAGAGCCATAGGAAACAGATGATTGCTTAAAGCAGGCTGAAAGTAAAGCAGAAAGCTCCTGAAGGAGTAGAGTTGAGGGCATTGGGTCAGAAGATCATAAGTAAAGCAGAAGAATTTTGTTTGTTAGATATGTGTGATAAATGAACGAGAAAATTTCCTTTGGCTTATTTAATGCTTTCTCCATAGAAACACCTTTAAGTGCATTTAATTTTTTCTGCCACTGAATACAATAGCATTTGGTGTTGAAATAAGTGAACAAATCCTGGATATGTTCATTTACCCCTTCATGTCAGGGCCCCTTGTTTTCATTACTTTAAACAAATTGCCAGATCAGATGGTCAAATACCCAGAATTATTAAGACTACAGTAAAACCTCGATAACTCAAATTCGCTGATGTATTCCTTATTTCAAAATTAAAATGTGGCTGTGCTATGTTTTAACTTTAAATTAAGGGTAAGTTCCAAATAAGCAAATACGAGATATGGAAATTAAATTGAAGAAATATGGATAAGTTCAACTTTAAAAATTTCAAGTCGTCGAGGCTTGACTGTTTTTTTGTCTGCATGAATCAAAATCTTTCTTGATTATTTTACTGGGAGTTTTCTATACCTCTGTACAGGTTGAGGATACTGTGATAGATGTAATTGCTGAAGACTTTATCCGGGATGTTGTAATAGAGGAAGAGGTGGCTGAGGAAGTACCTGTGATAGCCAAGGAGGTTCTCAGTCACTATGACACCAAGGTCATGAGGAGAGAGCTGAAAGAGGTAAGTACCTTTGGAAGCCAAGCAGGTTCTCAGTCACTATGGCACCAAGGTCATGAGGCGAGAGCTGAAAGGGGTAAGTACCTGTGATAGCCAAGGAGGTTCTCAGTCACTATGGCACCAAGGTCATGGTCGAGAGCTGAAAGAGGTAAGTACCTGTGATAGCCAAGGAGGTACTCAGTCACTATGACACCAAGGTCATGAGGCGAGAGCTGACAGAGGTAAGTACCTGTGATAGCCAAGGAGGTTCTCAGTCACTATGACACCAAGGTCATGAGGCGAGAGCTGAAAGAGGTAAGTACCTGTGGTAGCCAAGGAGGTTCTCAGTCACTATGACACCAAGGTCATTAGGTGAGAGCTGAAAGAAGTAAGTACCTGTGATAGCCAAGGAGGTTCTCAGTCACTATGACACCAAGGTCATGAGGCGAGAGCTGAAAGAGGTAAGTACCTGTGGTAGCCAAGGAGGTTCTCAGTCACTATGACACCAAGGTCATGAGGAGAGAGCTGAAAGAGGTAAGAACCTGTGATAGCCAAGGAGGTTCTCAGTCACTATGACACCAAGGTCATGAGAAGAGAGCTGAAAGAGGTAAGTACCTGTGATAGCCAAGGAGGTTCTCAGTCACTATGATACCAAGGTCATGAGGAGAGAGCTGAAAGAGGTAAGTACCTGTGATAGCCAAGGAGGTTCTCAGTCACTATGATACTAAGGTCATGAGGAGAGAGCTGAAAGAGGTAAGTACCTGTGGTAGCCAAGGAGGTTCTCAGTCACTATGACACCAAGGTCATGAGGCGAGAGCTGAAAGAGGTAAGTACCTGTGATAGCCAAGGAGGTTCTCAGTCACTATGACTCCAAGGTCATGAGGCGAGAGCTGAAAGAGGTAAGTACCTGTGATAGCCAAGGAGGTTCTCAGTCACTATGACACCAATGTCATGAGGAAAGAGCTGAAAGAGGTATGTACCTGTGGTAGCCAAGGAGGTTCTCAGTCACTATGACACCAAGGTCATGAGGCGAGAGCTGAAAGAGGTAAATACCTGTGGTAGCCAAGGAGGTTCTCAGTCAATATGACACCAAGGTCATGAGGCGAGAGCTGAAAGAGGTAAGTACCTGTGATAGCCAAGGAGGTTCTCAGTCACTATGACACCAAGGTCATGAGGCGAGAGCTGAAAGAGGTAAGTACCTGTGGTAGCCAAGGAGGTTCTCAGTCACTATGACACCAAGGTCATGAGGTGAGAGCTGAAAGAGGTAAGTACCTGTGGTAGCCAAGGAGGTTCTCAGTCGCTATGACACCAAGGTCATGAGGAGAGAGCTGAAAGAGGTAAGTACCTGTGATAGCCAAGGAGGTTTTCAGTCACTATGACACCAAGGTCATGAGGCGAGAGCTGAAAGAGGTAAGTACCTGTGGTAGCCAAGGAGGTTCTCAGTCACTATGACACCAAGGTCATGAGAAGAGAGCTGAAAGAGGTAAGTACCTGTGGTAGCCAAGGAGGTTCTCAGTCACTATGACACCAAGGTCATGAGAAGAGAGCTGAAAGAGGTAAGTACCTGTGGTAGCCAAGGAGGTTCTCAGTCACTATGACACCAAGGTCATGAGGAGAGAGCTGAAAGAGGTAAGTACCTGTGGTAGCCAAGGAGGTTCTCAGTCACTATGACACCAAGGTCACGAGGAGAGAGCTGAAAGAGGGAAGTACCTGTGATAGCCAAGGAGGTTCTCAGTCACTATGACACCAAGGTCATGAGGCGAGAGCTGAAAGAGGTAAGTATCTGTGGTAGCCAAGGAGGTTCTCAGTCACTATGACACCAAGGTCATGAGGGGAGAGCTGAAAGAGGTAAGTACCTGTGATAGCCAAGGAGGTTCTCAGTCACTATGACACCAAGGTCATGAGGAGAGAGCTGAAAGAGGTAAGTACCTGTGGTAGCCAAGGAGGTTCTCAGTCACTATGACACAAAGGTCATGAGGAGAGAGCTGAAAGAGGTAAGAAACATACTACTGTACACATGTTTTTCTATACAGTGAAACCTTTCTATTATGACCATTTATTGTGTCCATTTTAAGGCATTTAAGGCAGGTGACTGCTTAAAAGTCTTAAAGCTCTGTTAATTAGCCCTTGTTTTAGTTGTTGTAATAGAGAGGTTTTACTGTAATATCAAGAGCTCCAGATAAGGTGCATATATTTCATATACAGTTGAAATTTGATATTTTAAAACTTTTTTAAGTCAAAGTCATCTGTATTTATACCCCATACAAACAAAGTTTTGTGGCAGTATACTGCAATCACTCTGTCCCTCTGGCTGTCCGTCTGTAGACGGAATTTTGTCTGGAGCTTTACAGTCATCGTTGAACAGAAATCTTTTAGTTGTGCAGTATTGTTGATCACTATTTGAAGTTGTGCACATGCAATTGCTGTTTTCTGAAGGTACAGAAGTTTGACTTACACCCTCATGTGTCAACCAAACCCTATGTTGTGACTAGATGATTCTAAGGCGTAGTCACACCATAGAGTTTGTGGGAATATAAAGGAGAACCTTCTAAACAAAGCTCCTTGACGTTACTTCTTATTAGAATTGTCTTGAAGAGTTTGACTGTATTTGGTGCTGGTTTCAGGTATCTTTCTGGATTGTCGATTGGCCTTTAGACACCATTCATTCATTCATTCTTTCTGGATGCTAGCTTATTAAAGCAGGTTGAAGTAAAGCAAACAGCTTATGAGGGTAAAGGTTTAATGACTTATGTTTCAGGTATCTAGTCATGCAGGAGACAAGCTTGTCGAGACATTCATGATTGACTATCTGTTGACCTTACTGGCCAGGCAGGGCAAGGTGTGGACGGAGAGTGACCATGCCAACAAGTACATGGATGGTAGGTGTCCATTTGTCCCCCCCCCCCCCCCCCACCACCAACACATTGTGTTACCACTGTCCTTCCATCATTCATACACTTCTTTTGTCTCTCTGTCCGTCTGCTTGTCCACGTATATGGTACATAGTACATACCTTCCAGGGCTGCCATAAGTTGATAAAGAAAATCCTAAGATTTCAAAATTTTCAATGCTGCTTTACTTTCAGCCTGCTTTAAGCTTCCATCTGTTGGAATAAAAATGGAAAAATCCGGAGAAATGACAGCCCTGACCTACCTATTGTTTTCAAATTGCAATTCAATAATTTTACAAGATAGTAGCATATTTATAAGTTTTTACACTATTTCAAATTGCAATATTTTAGTTTTTGTCACAATCTAAAGAGTTTTTATTATGCAACTGCTAAGGAATGATGGCAATACACTTTCAAAGGGGAAATGGTTATATGAAAGACAGGTGTTGAATGTTTTAAGCCATTGAATCCTATTCACAGCCGTTACAAACAGTGTACTTGTTGAGAGTAGACTTGTCCAATAAAAACAGTGTAGACCCCATCAGAGGACTCCTACAGGAGCTCTCTGATCTAGGTCTGCATTGTTTTTCATTTTGCAGTATATTGCAGACATCAACCCTAAAATGGGTTGTACTTAATTGCAAATAGGAATCTTTCACTTAAAGTTTTAGGGATCAATTGCTTAAGACAGGTAGCTCTAGGAAGTCTGAAAAAAGTTTAAATGTAATTAAGGACAAGTTTTTAGATAGATAATGTACGCACAACCTATAGTTGGACTTTGATATCTCGAAGTTCGTTTTGTCGAACATACCCGTATTTCAAAGTTAAAATGTGACTAAGCCACATTTTAACTTTGAAATATGGGTATGTTCGACTTAACCGAGCATGAAATAATACAGTTCATATTTCAAACTATTTATGGATTGTTTGAGTTAAAAGTTCGAGATATTGAAGTTCGACTGTAATATAATCTTGAACTAAAGTCCATTTTATATTGTAAAACTAAGTGATAGTAAAACACTATCAGCATGATAACTAGTTCTAGTAAACCTAGTACAGTAAACAATTTTTACATGTTATTACTTAGAGCAAACTGAAAGTAGAGCAGAAATATCTATCTGAGAGAATTCTACCTACTTTAAGTCTGCTTTATGCAGATACCTCTCTTGATGTAGAAATAATTTTCAAATATCACTTTTCTAAGAATTAGAAAGAAGTTTAAAAAGGCAAACGGTGAGGGAAAGAGTTAAGACAGAATTCTGTTAAACATAGGACTAAAGTAAATTAAGTAATGCAGTAAACTATATTAGCTTTCTGCATTACATTTGTCCTGCATTAAGCTGTCAACTGTCTTTCAATATCAACAGGCTACCTATTTCAATGATGGCTAAATACAGGTTTTGACTATAGATGATTTGCACTTTTGACTATTGAAGAAAGGGTTTAGAGAGGTTTAACTGTATGCACTTCAGTATGTCACATGTCAGAATGCAAGTACATACAATGAAAGTAGGTTATCATTCAGAGTACCACAAACCCTGTGGCTTCAAAATTATAACAACGCTCTCTCCCCACAACGGCCCTCCCAACATTTTATTTTATAATCATTAACTTTGTAAATAGATTTCAATGCCAGTGATTGGTGTACATTTGTGTTAGTTCAAAATAAAAATAAATGTGATTGTTTACCCAGTCTACTTTATCTTTCGGCACACTTCCGGTCAAACACACGATCAAATCAACAACTTTTGACTTCGAAAATAAGCGTCTTCTGTCCTTGTTTACAAGCGCATACGCTAAGATAAGCCCATAGAGGTGTCACTAATTTACAAAATAAGGGTATACGCCTATATTCCGGATTTTACAGTATCAAACTCTGCCCAATACCTGAACATCTATCATCTGAAAATATTATATTGACTTGTTAAATAAGGAAACTTTTCCAAAGGAAAGAGAGACACTTCTTGACAGACAGATCCTATAAGAACACAATGTAGACCTTGATCAAACAACACTTTAGGGGCTTTCTGATCTGAGTCTACACTGTTTCCCAAAGGCATCAGTATACCCTATTACCAGGAGATGAGTTAAATTTGGTTGTGAATTGATTTGGATCTGATTAAATGTTAACCCTTAGCCTGCCAAATAAATTGTCGTCTGCTATATTTCTCGTCTGCTTCAAGTTTCAAAGTCCTTCAAGGTTGCTCAAAATTGCTGAAAATGTTGTCTGAGTGTCAAACAGCTTGGATCCGGATGAGACGCCGAGTTACTCGGCGTCTCATCCGGATCCAAGCTGTTTGCTTTGGAGCTATAGTCGTGAGTGGCAGGCTAAGGGTTAAATCAGTCTGAGCCTCAACTGGATTTAGATTCTTTGCAACTTAGTCACATCATGATGATTTCTTAGTTCTGTGTTATCCTACCATTTATCTTAATCCATTATCCTATGAATACGCTTTTTTACGCCTTTGATTTATTCCTCCATATAAGAAAATAGTTTTTTTATGCCCCCAAGGTTGAAGATCTGTTGTGCTGGTCTGTCTGTTGTTGGTTATTTTGTTGGTGTGTCTGTCTGTTCAAAATCTTAGCGTTGGCCATAACTTAGGAACTTCATGTGATAGAGACTTCATATTTGGCATGTGTACTCTACCCAAGAAACCACTGAGCCCAGTACAACAGTCAGACAAAGGTCAAGGTCATTTAGAGGTCAAATACATGTAGACTGAATTTAATCTTGACCTTCAGGGAGCAAAGTGTTACACAAACAAAGTGTTACACATCTTGTAAACTCAGGTTTGGCTCTATATATGTATATTAAATTGCTAATTTTGACACCTTTTCGTGATTGATCAGCCAGTTGCACGATTTACTTTTCAGACATGGTGACAAACATCTTGCTGGGGCAGCTGTTTGGAGTAACTACACAAAGAAGAAAGACACTCAAGAATTCTCCAGTGAGAAAAATACACCAGAAAGCAGTCACTGATGTGGTATGTACAGACTGTTTTGTTGCTGTTATGAGGCAAACATTACTAAGTTTTTGTGGTAACAACCATTGGTCAGCAGAATTATAGTCAAATCTGGCTATTACAACCACTGACACAAACCACTGTTTAAGATTTCATGGTAAATGACTGCTGAAACCATTCAATCTGAGCTTATTTTCAATGTTTAAATAAGATGACTAAACAAGCTAAAAGTAAAAATCTCCCAGTGCTTTACTTTACTAACAGTGCAGGAGCCCTCTTATCAGGGTCTACACTGTTCACCAAGGACAAGTGTACTCTTCACTAATACACTGTTTATATAAATGATACATATTCACGTCATGAGGGATTAATAGGTTAATTTAGCAGGCTTTTAAAACTGTTTCCATTTTGCTATTTCCAGGCTCTTGATGTCCTTCTTCAGCAGCTGACTGCCTCACTTGATGAAGATATGTGTGATGTGGATGAATATGAAAGAGACATTCCTGATGAATATGGTTCAAACAGAGCTACCCCAGTGTCAATAAAGTTCATTCGGTGACGTGGCATGATCCAAAACAGTTTAAACTCTGAAAAAACAATCTCCCAAAAACCAGATGTCCTCAAAATTGCACACATTTCTTAGTCCCAAAACATTTATTTCATTTGCTGCCAACCATTCTTCAAAAATGCATACAAGCGCTATTTTCTGTTTGAACCCATTATTCCATAGCATGTTTCTAGTTTTGAAGACAGGGTATCCCTTAAAACAGGTTAAAGTAAAGCAGAATGCTCCTGAAGGAGCATTCTGCTTTACTTTCAGCCTGCTTTAAGCTTCCATATGAAAGTTTTACTTGAAATGCAATCCAAGGTTCACTTCCAGAACATCCTAGCTGAGTACTACTTTTCTTAGTGCAGGCATAACTATCAGTGTTAAAAGGCATATCTATGGAGGAATGGGTTAAAGTGCACTCTGGATATCCTGTATTTATCAGCTATCTGTCTCAAAAGACCGCAAATTCTGCCTCTTTTGAATGACAGCTCAACGTCTCTTATTCTTGGACCTCTCTAAAAGCCAACATTGTGCACAGGAACTGTCGGAGTTTTGGAGATTTTTACTTAATACTGATATGCAGCAAACATATATATAAGAATTCAATACTCTGTGTGGCTAGTATTAGAATCTATCTAAACCCTTCTTTCACTGAATATTCATATTTTACACTCCGTCCACTCTGAATATCTACCAATTGAACATCTTTATTGGCAAAATCATTAAGAAATATTTACCCCCAAAAAACTGCAGACTCTTTTCAGACATATCCTTTAAGATAAGACACAAATAGTGCAGAAAGCTCCCATAGGAGCTTTCTGTATTACTTCTATTTTGGATTAAGCAATCATTTGCCTTTAGAAGTTTCCACACTGTTTCACTTGGTGGTCTCTTAACCTGCATGTTACTCCATAGATACTCCTGTTTACACATTGAACATATTCCTCCACTGAAGAAAATAGTTCCATTTTATAGTCATAAATATGCACCATAAGAAATATTGTCAGATGATACTTTAAAGCAAGCTGAAGTAAAACAGAATTTACCATAAGACACATTCTGTTTTACTCTCAACCTGCTTTAAGTGGTCATCTATCTTAAAAACTAGAAACAGACTATGGAGTAAAGGGTTAATATAAGATTTGTCCTATTCTAAAATGTCCGTCCATTATGTGTAGTATAGTTATAGCAAGCTCTTAGAGGGCCAGTACAGACTCCATTAAGCATATAGTTTGTATTATGATCAGTGTCCAAACTTTTTGATGTATTGTTTTGCCAGAAATAATCAAGATATTTCTGTTATTCTACCACAGATTCATTTTTAGTCCTTCTCTGCTAAATATTCATATATCTGGTATATAAAATCTGTCCATCATGAACAACATGTATGATCTGAACTATTAAATTAGCTCATATAAATAGAAATATTATTCCTCAAGATAAAGTGCCTACTCATATCAGACACAGGCTTATATGAAGTAACATTGTCAAACACATACTAACATTGTCCTCTCAACCAAGGTCTAGGTTATATAATTATATTGGTGTTTGTTAAAGTTTGTTAAGTTTGTAATAATGTGTCATATTTCAATTTATCGTAAGTGTTTGTTTCTCTATATCTGGCCTTTGTAGAATCAACAAGAAGAAATAACCTCAAGTATATACCAACCATAACTCTTTGCTTTACTGCTTCTTTTAGCATTTAACTGTTTTCAACACTAAGTTACTTTGTGATTTATTATGTTCCCTTGTGGATCCTTTTTGTTTCAAAAACATGAACCAGTCTGTTTGGAATTCTGGATAGTTTAATAAATACTGCTCTAAATTAGCAAACAGTGTAGACCCTGATCAGAAGGCTCATATAGGAGCCATCTGATCTGGGTCTACACTGTTTGCAAATGCCATGAGTATAGTTTAAACAGGTGTTGAAAGAGTTCATACCAGTGGTTGGTCAATCCTTTCCCCTTTAGAAATGCCTTTTGATGTTTTGCCTATTCCTCATAGAAATAACTTTTCAGGCATATACTATGTAGTGTAAGAATCAAGAAAACTTTTCCTTACATTTTGACATTAGGTTCTTAAAGGGACTCGCAACCGGATGTTGTACTTGTCAAAATAAAATGAAATACTCAAATAAAAGCAAATTTGTGGCATTATTTGGCTTCTGACATTAAAAAAATATGATCGGTCCAAAAAAAGTCTCAAGAATCGTCACCGAATCTTTAGTTTTTATGCCCCCGGCATCGACAGATGCGGAGGCATATAGTAATCGTCCTGCCCGTCAGTCCGTCCGTGTGTCCGTAACAAGGTTAAGTAGAATTTACCGTTTTGTCTAGCATCAACACAGCTTACCCAAATGCTTGGATACTTATACAGTTGTTGCCTTTGACCATTCCCTATCCACCTAATATCACCAAACTTTGATTTTGACCTTGACCTTGACCTAATTTGGACTTAGAATATTTTAAATAGACTATTTCCTGGTTAACTAGATTTTACCGTTTCGTCTAGCATCAACACTGTTTACTACAATGCTTGGATACTTATACGGTTATTGCCTTGGACCATTACCAACTCACCAATAATACCCAAGCTCAGTTTGACCTTGACCTTGACCTAATTTGGACTTAGAAAAAATTCAGAATATATTGTCAATGATGCCACCGGGGGCATAAGCGTTTATTGAACGCGCAGTCTTGTTTTTAGATATTTTCCATCGTTTTTCTATAGCGTTAGCTAACGGTATAGTTGTTGTTGTTGCTTCTCTACACGGGCTCAGACATAAACCCGAGCCGAATAAAGTACTATCAATCACTACCAGTGAAGTACGTTAATTCGCTACTTAATATATAGAGAGCGCTGGTAGCCGAGGGGATAAAGGCGTTTTCCTCATTTTTCATGTTTGTCTCCGCATAGAGGGTCACGGGTTCGAATCCCACCAGAACTTCTTCTTTTTTTTTGAAATGCATTTTTTAATAGAATTTATAATCCTAAACAAAATCTTACCCATTTATATAAGCATTTGACATATATTTACAAATTACTATTTTTAATGCTAAATCCGGTTGCGAGCCCCTTTAAAACAGGCTGAAAATACGAAGTCATAACTCATTAGAATCATCTTGAAGAGATTTTTCTACGAGTACTGACACCATGGAGTTTAATGCAGAATTTTTGACATATATCCCATAACTGGAGCTCTGCTCCAAGTTTCATTTTAGTGAGAAAGTATAAAATCTTCCCCACTGCACAGCAGAGAAAGTGTTTCAGTGATTTAACTTTGACATGCATATATGTTGAGGGTCATTTGTATTTATTACTTATACTGGGTAAGATTTGCCTCTGACTTTTGAAATCTATGTACTGTGAAACCTCTCTATAACAATCACTAAATTACTTTAATTGTTTTGTGTTTAAGGCAGGTTGCTGCTTAAAGCAAAGTGATGGTAAAATAGAAGCTACTTTAGGAGCTTTCTGATTTACCTTCACCTTGCTTTAAGCTGTAACCCGTCTTTCATACAATCAATTAGCCTAATTTTAATGGTCGTAATACATGTAGAGAGGTTTTACAGTAATTAGTAATTAGTTCATTGGGTAAATATTTTAGGTACAATAAATCACTAGTTTCTTCAGCAAAATAAAAGAGAAACAACACAGTATCTTCACAAATTTATTGCTGTTATAATTGATGTAATACAGTAAAACATCTCTGTTACGACCACCTAAACCAAGGCTAGTTGATTATATAAAAGACAGGTGAATACTTAAAGCAAGGAGCTTTCTGTTTTACTGTCACTTTGCTTTAAGTTGTCACCTGTCATAAACACTAAATAATTAACACAATTTAGTAGTCGTAATAAAGAGGTATTACTCTATCTTCACAATTTTATTACTGTTATTTATTTTCATTGATAATATCTTGAATTTGTATACTTAGAGACTGTTGCCAGGGTTACTTGTAGGATCCTTGGCATTTCACAATTAGGAAGAGTTATGATCTGATGATATATAGTAAAGTGAAGATGGTATTCTTTCCCAAATAAACTGTTTTATGCTGAAACTATATCCATTGCAAACAGTTTGGAGCCTGATCAGATGCCGGGTAACCCGGCATCTGATCTGGCTCCAAATTGTTTGCCACTCAGATTAACACGAATCTTCAACATTTCCAAAGAAATTATCCTTTTCCAAAATTTATTGCATTTACTTTTGTTTAAACAAGAAAGATTAATATCTTTTCCCCTGTAGATGTAAAATTGGAAATTTTGTTTTATTGTTTTAAGCATTTAGGGTTGGAAACCTATTGTTATTTGTCCAATGATATATAAAATCAAAAGGTCGAATGTTAATGCATTTGGAATAAGGTTAAGGAGTGTTCAATGTAAACTTGTCTATTTCAAGAATGTAGTAAACCCAATGTTGGCATCAATATGGGCATAGATGTTTGTTGAGGTGTAGATGCAAGTACTGAGATATATCAACATTACACGAAACATCAGATATTTGGCATGATGGCTCCCATAATGTGATGTAGATGAGTATAAATAGAACTGTTTTTGAGATTTCTTTGAACTTTAGATATGTTTTTCACTTACTGTTTTTCCTAAAGTCCTTAGTATAGATGAGATACATCATACTGAGATACGTTTTCAGTGTTTAAGTTATTGAAACTAAGCTGTAGTTAAAAACAATCTGATGACAAAGCTCATGCCTGTTTTGCCCATATCCACCAGAGCTTCCAAAAACATCTACCAGAAACTATCAACATGTATTTATGTTAGATATCTTTCAGAAATTGTCAAAATGTTAGAGATTTTCCAGAAATTGTCAAAATGTTAGATATATTATATTTCAGAAGAAACTGTCAAAATGTTAGATATCTCTTAGATGAAACTGCAAATATATTTCAATGTAGATATCATCCAGAAACTGTCAAAATGTTAGATATCTCTCAGATGAAACTGTAAATATACTGCAATGTAGATATCATCCAGAAACTGTCAAAATGTTAGATATCTCTCAGATGAAACTTTCAGTATATTACAATGTGGATATCTTCCAGAAACTGTCAAAATGTTTTAGATCTATTCCAGAAGAAACTGTCCAAATATTAGAACTCTTCCAGAAGCTGTTAAACAATATAAGAAACTGTCAAATTTAAATATCTTTCAGACACTACCAGCATGTTATATTTGATGTTTTTTTGCATGTAAATAGTCTAACTTGTGTTAAACGACCACTAGAAATATGATCAAGTAACACTCTTAAAGGCAGAAGACGGCTAAATGCAGAACAGAATTAAAGCTTTACTTCTATTGTCTTTAAAGATTTACAAACTTTAACCTTTAGAACCAACATTTTTTTAACAGTGTAACTTTGAAGAGCATACTTGTCCTATATGCAAAGAGTGAAGATCTGGAGCCTTCTGATCAGGGTCTGCTCTGTTTGTAATATTACAATACATTTTACAAAAACAACTGTTAAAAGTAAAATGGACTAGACTATATTGGAAACTGGAAAATTTTATTTGAAGCTTCAGGGAGGAAAGGGTTAACCCATTACCCCCATTGCTTGTTTCTGGTATTGATGATACATGACCACTTAAAACAGCGTGAAAGTAAAGCAGAATGCACATTGAGGCGCATTCTGCTTTGTTTACAGCCTGCTGTAAGCTACAATCTGCAAGGATGTAGAAACTATTTCTTATGGTAGATCTAAATATTCTTGACCATATAAAGTGGAACTACTTTCTTCAGTCCAGGAATAAATCAAATGCATGAAAAAGTATATCTATGGGGTAATGGACTAAGGAGTTATCCCCAATTCACAAGTAGACTGTTACAGTGGAGAATCTGTTATTCTTTCCCGTTTAAACGCAAACGTACGCAAACGCAAATCACTAAAACGTAGAAGAAAAGAACAACTTTTGGTCCAATTCTGATAATTCTTGTTTATCTTGGTGGCAAACAGTTTGGAGCCTGATCAGACGCCGGGTTACCCGGCGTCTGATCTGGCTCCAATCTGTTTGCACTGCAAATAATAGTTTTAGCGTAAACGCGTTTATCGGGAAAGAATAACAGATTCGCCACTGTATCCCCAATTCACAAGTAGACTGTTACAGTGGAGACAACTTCATTATTTCCCAATTAATGTGTGTATGCTGAAACCAAACCTTATGACAATTGCAAACAGTTGGAGCCAGATCTGACGCCAGGTACACCAGTGTCTGATCAGGCTCCAAAATATTTACTATTTAAACCTATTCCCATAGAAGCGACTTTTAGCGTATTTAATTTATTCCTCCGCTGAAGAAAATAGTTCAAGTTTATACCCCCATGAACAATAACCATTACAAATATTTTATATAGCCTAGCAGATTTTAGCCTAAAGCAGGCTGAAAGTAAAGCAGAATGTGCCTTAAGGCACATTCTGCTTTACTTTCAACCTGCTTTAAGTAGTCACCTGTTTTTCAAAACCAGAAACAGGCTATGGGGTAAAGGGTTAAAAAATATAAACCAATGAACTCTAGTGATGTTGAAAGTCATCATTTACAAACATTTACCATTGAAAAGTACACTTGTCATATGCAAACAGTTCAGACTCAAATCAGAAGGCTCCTAAAGGAGCCTTCTGATCTGAGTCTGCACTGTTTGTCATTTTGCAATTTATAGTAAAATAAAACAATCAAATAGTCAAACAATTGACTAGACCTAATTGGAAACTTGAGTTGTCCATTTAAAGTTTAATTGGTGAATGAGTTAACCACCTTCTACATGTACAGACTACATGTATATGATGCTCATATATTTGTTATATGGTTAGGTCTTTATACAATACAGTGTCTGTGATATTTGATATGTTTTGTGACCAATATGTTTTTATATGTGAGAACAGAATATTTGTAAATAAATGTTAGAATAAAAGTAATTTATTTAAGAAAATTAGTTTCATTTTTGTGTTTGTTATTATTTCCCTTGACATATTAATCATTCTCCCGCTGAATATTCTTATACCAAACTCCGAGTACTATGAACATCTATAATCTGAACTATTATATTGGCTATTGAAATGAGGAAAACTTTCCCAAGGAAAGTTAGCACTCATATAAGATCCTATAAGAAAACTGCTCCTTAACAAGCTTTCAGATCTGGATCTACACTGTTTTCAAAAAGTGTTAATATACCATTACAGTAGGAGAAGGATTATCTGTAGATAAAGAGGTTGAAAAGCATAAGACTCCTAGACAACAATGCTGCAGACAGCTGTCATAGATTATTTTAAGATATCTATGTATGCGCTGTCCACACATGGGAAGTGACTCTTACACAGTTTTGAACTTTGATTGTTGTGGGTTGTTTCCCTGGTTATGCTTTAATGTTCAATTTCAGCAACAAAATATACACAGTGTATAAATCCGTAGATAACTTAGTAAGAAGAATGCACCTCTATAAGGATTTGTGACTGCTTAATATGGGGCAAATGTTTAAAAAAAACCTCCTATACAAATGTATGAGCTTTCTGATTGTTTTGTATTCCATTAATGAACCATCTACATGTAGAGGTATATTAACGACATATACGATACTGGTCCAGAGGAAATGACAGACCTTTAAGATCTAGGTTTATCCCGCATGTGTCCTCTGATCAGGGTCTATAGTGTTCGCATAGGACACATGTACACTGTTCCTTAAGGGTGTGTGAATGCCACTGGACCGATATGTCGTCTTGAAAATGGAATCAAAGTACTGAAGTACTGCAGGCTTGTAGTTTCAGTTTTATGCAGGTTGGGTTTGGATTTGGGTTTCTCGGTTTAACAGTATTTAAAGACATTACTTGACCTAACGTAGGTGGTTATACCTATATGTACTATCTACAATTTATTTATTCTACCATATTAATAATGTGTATATATGTCTGCATATTTTGTAAATATGTTATGTATCTCCATGAATGGAGGAAGCCAATAAATATATAATTATATAGTTCAAATCTTGTGGAACCCATGCTCAGAACGGTGGATTTGTCGGTGCAAAGAATCACGGAAGGGTCTCATGTGAGGTCCGTTTACCTTATATTTGATAGTTTGGTTAGTCAATCCCATTGAAAACCCCATTGAGTGTGAGTATTTCGGGGCCTCTCTAGGCAACGCGAGATGACTGTGCACACTTTCCTCATGCTTTACAGTTACTTTCACGCCTAGTGAGAACGATGGGTGGGGGGTCATTGAATGGACTGGGGTAATTTCTTTAACGAAACAAGTTGGTGAATTGTTATTATACTCATAAAACCTAAATGAACTGGTTTAAAGCCAGTATGTAGCTGTCAAGTAGCCAAAATCGCGCATTTCTTAAACCTGAACATTCAGGCACGTACGTCTAAAGGTTGTGTTTTTATGCGTTTTATTGTGATGCGTTTGCGTTTCGTTTGCGTTTAAACGGGAAAGAATCACGTTTTCTCCACTGTTACCTATTTACCATTATTAACTATTCTGTTCTAAAGTAACACAGACAAGTCAGAAAAATCGGATCGATCACGTGACTCTTATTCGACCATGCGGAAATTCTCGGAAGCCGACACGAAGATTTGTTATGTAAACAAAGAGCTTATTTTTCCAACCATCTCGATAAGAAACCGGCACATTAATGAAAGGGGGGCATATGTCAGGCATCTGACAACAGTTTTCGCTTAGTTTTAATACATAGAAAATGTACATATATAAGAAATTGCGCGTTTTAAACATCCATTTGGGCGACATTCTGCCTTTAACCGGGGATAACTTTTCGTACAACGTTCAAACAATCTAAACGCAACCGCAGAGCAATACAATGAAGGCAATCATTTATTTCAACCTGAATGGCATACATCTGGAAAGCTTCCCCACAGGAATATTCCGCATGCCCAATATTACTTCATGTCACTTAAAGACCAGTTTCTCTGATTACAAAACATTTAGACTTCTTCTTGTTGTATTTGTATTATGGCTAGTCTACACACTTCAACTGTAGCTGTACTACGTCATACTGGTCAGTAGAATGCAGTACACATTGAGTTAGCATGCTCTGTGCACTCTGTAGCTTCCAGCCTATTAACTTGTAGATCATTTAACTAGTATACTTAGATATACTTGTCTCTTATCAATAGACCAAATACCACATCACTTTTTTTCCATGAAATATTATGTAAATAACGGTCTTATAGAGTTATAAATAGTTCTGCTCAGCCGGTGGTCAGGTTCCCGGATGTTGATTATTTCATAATCGGAGATATAGGAGACATGGGACCAGGCTACTCAGCCAGAGACTCTTTCAAGCCTGGGGAAACCCAGTAACAGTCAGTGATTTGTAGGGGGCGCTAGAGTGGAACATAGTTTGAATCTTATCATCCCATGTAGGCGTGTGGGAGACCCCCACAAGCCAAAAAGGAGATTTAAATACAAGAAAAAGTATAAGTAAATACAAGTAAACCTTTAATGACTTAATGCTATTTGATAAGAAAACACATCAGACGATAATTACAGTGAGGAAAACGTTTTTCTTTCCCAATAAACATGTTTGTGCTTAAACAGTAATTTCAATTGCGATTTGGAATCAGGCAGATCAGACATCCGGTAACCCGGCGGCTTGTTAGCCTCCAAACTAGTTGCCGCTCAGAGCAAAAATTGCCAGAATGTTCAAGAATCTGTCATTTCCCCCCATTTTATTGTATTGCATTTAGTTTTGTTCAACGGCAAAGAAAAGCGTCTTCTCCGAAAGCAACCACACTCTGAATGAAAAAGCATATAAGCAAGAACAACAGCACCCAATAAAATACAACAACAAAACAACAAACAATCACCTCCCAAAAACCCCCAAAAAACAACACAACAATTTTTAAAAAAAAATACACCCCCAAAAAACAACAACCCACAAACAACAACAACAACAACCAAACAAACACCAAACAACAACAAATAAAACTCACCCCCCCCCCAAAAAAAAGAACAAAAAAAAACAAAACAAAACAAAAACAAACGACAAAACGAAACAGAATTTGCCTTTAACTCATTCTGCTTTACTTTCAGCCTCTTTCTTTCTTCCTGTAATGACATCGATCATTCTTGATCATCCTGTCATGTTTGGTAGCCTCTTTTAAGCTACCATCTGCTGTGATATAGAAATATTTCTTATGCTGCATAATATTCATGACTGTATAAAGTATTTACTATTTTCCTCAGTGAGGGAATACAAGGGCGTAGTTATGGAGTAATGGGTAACTGCATGTTTGATGCTGCTGTACGGTTTGTGATATGTCCCACAGTAGTACAGTGGAGAATCTGTTATTCTTTCCCGTTTAAACGCAAACGTACGCAAACGCAAAACACTAAAATGTAGAAAAGTACAACTTTTGGACAATTCTGATAATTCTTGTTTATCTTGGTGGCAAACAGTTTGGAGCCTGATCAGACGCCGGGTTACCAATCTGGCTCCAAACTGTTTGTAATTGAAATAATAGTTTTAGCGTAAACGCGTTTATTGGGAAAGAATAACACATTCTCCACTGTATTCTTCTCACGTATAACCCATTCACAGTTAAAATAAAGTCATATCCAGCCTATAACCATCCTAAAACACTCATGGCATTAATGTGTTTTACTCCGTGCTAGTACTTATCCAACGTCTGTTGGGTGCTTGGTTTACACAACTTGTCACTGTGTTTGACTGGCACTGACGGGAATCGTTCTTTGCAAGGCTGACTCCATCGAGACAAGCAGAAGCCGAGGCCCAGGACTAGGACTATGATGAACAGAACGCCGAGGTACATCCACACAGCATCGCCTTCAACAGATGTTCCTGTAGGAGAAATTAATGCACTAGGGAATACAGTAAAACCTCTCCGTTACGACCACTAAGTTGTGTCAAATATAAGTCGTTTAAGACAGGTGACTGCTTAGAGCAATGTGAAAGTGAAACAGAAAGCTCCTACAGGAGCTTTCTGTTTCACTTTCACATTGCTTTAAGCTGTCACCTGTCCTGTATATGGACAATTAGCCTTCTTTTTAGTGGTCGTAATAGAGGGGTACCAGTACCGTATTCTCATAAGTTGATGTTGAAACTCCTAAGAATTCTAAATTTTCTATTTAACAAGCGCGATTGCTTAAAGAAGGTTGAATGAATGAATGAATGAACGACTTTATTTTACGAGAGTAACTCACTTAGTCAGGAGACTAATCGACCACGAGGCCCTCAAAGAAGCATTTCTTACAAATCATATAATTAACAACAATAACACGATCAATATGAACAATAAAAAACAATTAGCAAGAAAATACCACTCTCTATATAAACAATAGGCAGGCATTTAGGCGTTCTCTTAAAATAGTGTATCTGTGAAGAGTACACTTGTCCTTTGCAAACAGAGAAGACACAAATCAGAGGGCTACAAAAGGACTAAAAGGAGTCCTCTGGCTAGGGTCTCCACTGTCTCATATTAGAATAAATTATATTGACAAAACAAACTAGTATATGATGTATTAGGCTAAATTGGAATTAAAGCAGAATGCGCCTTAAAGCGACTCGCAACCAGATGGTGCATTAAAAATAGTAATTTGTAAATATGTGTCAAACGCTTATATAAATGGTAAAGAATTAGTTTAGGATAAGAAATTCTGTTTAAAAAAATGTATTTCAATAAAAAAAAATATTGGTCTCTGGTGGGATTCGAACCCGGGGCCCGGCATTGGCGGACAGAAGGCAAAATAGGGGAAACCGCTTAGACCAATGGACCACGGAACTATCCGTTTATCTCGGATCGATGTAACGTATTTTAATGTGTAGCCATCGAAAGTGCATACAACTGCGTAATTCGGCTCGTGTTTATGTCTGAGCCCGTGTAGAGAAGCAACAACAACAACTATACCGTCTACTAGTCGGTATAGAAAAACGATGGAAAATATCTAAAAATCTAAGATTCGGTGACGATTCTTGAGACTTTTTTTGGACTGATCATATTTTTTTAATGTCAGAAGCCAAAAAATGCCACAAATTTGCTTTTATTTGAGTATTTTATTTTATTTTGACAAGTACACCATCCGGTTGCGAGTCCCTTTAAAGCGCATTCTGCCTTACTTTCAACCTGCTTTAAACTGCCATTAGATAGGATAAAAATCCAAAGATTTTGAGAAAAAAAACCCGGAGATTTTGGCACCTCTGTATTCATCCTTGAGACTTCAAATAATCAATTCCAGTTTCAAGTCATGTCAAACTGTGACTATTTTAAGGTTAAGGTTCTTTGTGACAAACAGTGTAGATCTTGATCAGGAGAACTCTGATCTGGGTCTACATCGTTTACATAGGACATACACACTCGACACAGGTACATTGTTTGTAAATAACGAGTATACTCGTTACTAGGGTTGAATGAGTTAAACGGAACGCAATGCAAAGGAATTTAGAAACCTTATGGGGTCATTTCACCGAGTACGACCTGGAAAAGTCGCGCGCGACCTTGATCGCAGCTCGGTTTTCACGTAGTCGCGGGCAAAAATCGCGCGACCGACCACATTTTTTTCTGTGTACGCTCTATGTACGATGTTAGCTCGTTTGACCTTCGATGTGTACGCTTGATACCTTCGCCCTATACGCTAGATACAAACGCTCCATATATACGCTCTAGCTACGACCGTCCGCTAGATCTGAAGCGATCTTGACACGACCAAGACTCGTTCTGTTCGACCAGTCTGCGACCCGACGATCTATCCTCGAAAGTGCTCAACCTCGGCCGACCAAGACTTATGCCCGGCCGATCTACCTACGTCCGAGTTTCAATGTACCCTCGACCAATACGACTTAGATGCGATCTCGAACGTTCTAGCCTCGCTCAGACAACCAATTCTCGATCTTTTCTCGACAGAGTCTCGCTCGAGCTACGCGCAAATTCGTTATGGTCGCATGGATTTGCGCGCGACCCTTTGCGATCTTAATAAAAGGTCTGGCGATTGGTGGGCGACCTTCAGGTTTTGACCAGTCTCCGAAGGGAAATCAAGGAACAAATCGATATGCATTTGCTATTGGTTCGGTTCGGAACAAGTCGGCAATGGCAATAATGGCCTGTCGCCATGTGTAGGGTGGGGGAGGGGGTTGATTTTGTCTTTGTTTTATTTTTGTTTTCTGTGTTTTTTTTGGGTCTTTTTTACCCTTTCACTGCCAATAGGACGGAAATACCCATCTTACACTGTCGCTGCCTTATTATAATATCGGCTTATATTTGTTACCCTCTTTAACTTTTAAAACTTCAGTGTTATACGTTTTGGACTTAGGAAACATTGATATGAGTGTCAAATAGTTTGGATTATAATTCAAACACCGCATTACGCGGCATCTGATCAGGATCCAACATATTTGCCAATGTCGATGTTGGCGGCCTTGGCAATGATAGGGTTAATCTTTTCATTTTATTCATGAATCAAAGGAACAAGTCTATAATAAAACAAGATTTATGAAACATTTTATATATTTACGCAAAAATACATTATTTACCATATTTGCAAAGGGTTACATTCATTTACTCATAGTTACTTTATTGGTTAAAGCTTAAGCGTACACAGGTCGCACCTTAATCCTTCTATCTCGATCCAATCATTCCAATAGAAATACTATGGAGCGTACGGGGCTAGGGAAGGTCTGGGATAGGTCGCGTGGAGCGAGGCTTGATCGCAAAAGAGCGAAGCTAGATCACACGGATCGAGCGAGGATCGAGCAGCACGACCATGCGCGCGATCAGTTCTCGCTCGAGTAGACTGAGCCTCGCTCACCCCGCTCTAGTTTCGATCGTCCCTCGACCAATACGTTCTTTCCTCGACCATGCTCGCTCTTTCGACGCTCTCCGTGCGACTTTTAGGTCGAGGCTCGGTTTTTTGACATGTCAAAAAACCGAGCTACGATCTATTTTTCCGGGAGACCAATCCTCGACCATGTGCGACTACGGGAGACCAAGGTGCGACCAACCCTCGGTCAACCGTCGACTACGTGCGACCTGGGGTGACCAAGCCACGCTCTGAGATCGCAGCTCAGTCTTCCGGGAAGATTTCTTGGTGAAATGACCCCTTTAGTGAACATTTTGACGATATATTTTATTATAGAGTGAAACAGTTTGGAGCCCGATAATACGCCGAGTTACCCGGCGTCTGATCTGGCTTCAAATGTTTGCAATGGACGTATTTAATTTAGCTAGTTAAACTTAGTACAGTTGTTGTCGAAGAAAAGTCAACTTTTTATTTAATCTTCACTTGCAACTAGCACATACACGGAAAAGAGTTGTTCTGATCAGGATCTACCATATTTTTTTATAGATTATGTATGACATGCGTGTACTCTTTTATGGGGGAACATTTTCCATATTTTATAAGCCAATGTAATATATCATGTGATTGATATCAGTAGTGAGCGGACTTTTTAGCTCACCGGAGTACTAAATGGTCAATGTGAGCTTTTGTGATACCCGCGTGTGCCTGACGTCCATCGCGCGTACAATTGTAAATGGCTTAATCACTGAAACTAGTAATAATTGAAACCAAATTTGGTCAAGTACATACTGTGGGTCAGAGCTTCAAAATTTGTTTAAAAAATAGTGGGTTAAGGCAAGAGCATTCTTGTTGCCATATCAACAGCTTACAGTAACAAGAAACATCTCCTCTCTATAGAAGTTTAAAGCAGGTTGAAAGTAAAGCAGAATGCGCCTTATGGCACATTCTGCTTTACTTCAACCTGCTTTAAGAAGTCACCGGTCTTCAAAACTAGAAACAGTCTACGGGTAAAGGGTTAAAGAAAACAAAATGACATACCAAAATAATCTGATTTTACAGCGTGGTCCGCATTATCACTCTGCAAAGAAATTTCCATATTTATTCATTACCCCTGAAACTGTTCGTGGGCAATTTTAGGATTGATTTTAACAAACTCTCAAAACGACAAACTAAAGCCTTCTGGTCGGGGTTAACACTGTTAGCAAAGGACAAGTGTGCTTTTCGCAGGTACTCTGTTTGTTTATAACGAGTATACTCGTCGCTAGGGTTGGACTGTATAACGCCTTCATAAGCCGGAATGACTATACCGATATAAGCAAACCGCTTGGCTTAAGTTCATACATTGGGTAATTCGGCATTTGACTAGGGCAGACATACATACAGAGAGACAGAGAGAGAGAGAGAGAGAGAGAGAGAGAGAGAGAGAGAGAGAGACAGAGACAGAGAGAGTTACATAGAGATAGAGATAGAGAGAGAGAGAGAGTGAGAGACAAAGAGAGACAGAGATACAGACATACATATATATATAGAGGCACAGAGACATACAGACATACAGAGGCACAGAGACAGACAGACAGACATACAGAGGCACAGAGACAAACAGACATACAGAGGCACAGAGACAGACATAAACACAGATGCACAGAAACAGACAGACATACAGAGGCACAGAGACAGACATACTTACAGATGCACAGAAACAGACATACATACATACCGACAAAGACAGGCAGACAGAAGGAAACTAATAGACATACTTAGAGACAGGCAGAGAAACAGACATACAGAGAGAAAGAGCGACAGAGAGAAAGAGAGACATAGATATAGAGACTGACAGATTACATGTACAAGACAATGTGACAAATACAGGAAGACAGAGACAGATGCAGGTACAGAGATAAGAAGAGAGACAGAGCGGGAAAACGAATATGATACCGGTACTTACATTTGTTGCCAAGGTAGAATTCATTCTGTCTGTATATTACCACTTTATCAATGCACTTGCTACAGAAGTGGAATTTTCTTTCGAATCGGATGAAAGGGTGTTAAAATGACGACATTTACCGTGATGTACGACGTATAATATTAATAGCATGGTAATCTTGGTTTACCATTTTCAAGTATACATCATAAGATTAAATTAGCTCTTATGTAAAACCGCCTATTATTATATCCAACCCAAGTACAGTGAACCCCCTCTAAAGTGAACATGTGTGGGGACAACAGAAATTTATAGTTTAGTGGGGTTTCCGCTTCAGAGGGGGTTTAACCCATTACCACATTGCTTGTTTCTAGTATGGAAGACAGCTGGCCACATAAAGCAGGTTGAAAGTAAAGCAGAATGTGCATTAAGTCGCATTCTGCTTTACTTTTAACCTGATTTAGACTACCATCTACTAAAATATTTCGGATGATACATATTCACTTATGTATTTTCTTAAGTGTACGGAAAAATCATAGGCGTAAAAAGGCGTATTTATGATGTAATGAGTTGAAATAAAGAAGGGTTGGAAACTGGAATAAATGTTTTGTCCGGTTAAGAGAGAATTCCGGTATTATTTTTAAGAGGTTCCGGTTTGAAGGGATTCCACTGTATTATGTTTCCGGAATCATGTTAACCTTATTGTTCTATTCAATCCAGTTATTTGATACTTTCCGGAACCATGTTAACAATTTCATGTTGGATCATCATCAGTTTATAAGACAGATTGCTAATCAATGAAGGCTGAACGTAAAACAGAAAGCTACTATAAGACCTTGCTGCTTTACTTTAAGTCTGCTTAAAGCATTTACCTACCAGGATGCAGGACTTTTTTCTAGTTCTTTAACAGGGCATGAGTAAAACATGTAAAAGGTATGAGGAAAGAACACGATGAATAAACGTACACCGGAAAAAGCCCTCAAAGTGATTAGGAATTGAAAGTGAAAGTAGTGTAGAGAGTACTTTTATTGCGTCCCCCTATCACCTTCTTACGAATAAAGAAAACATGGATTGCATGATAGTCTATAGATATATGTTACCAGGCGCCAGGAATATTAATAATTTTACCTTGAAGACTGTAAAAAGGTTTTGAACACTGATCATAGTCGTTTCTGTGTCAATATTAATTATTATGTTCGCTGTTAATACACGTTATACAAAAAAGTGTTTACTTTTCATTTAAATGTAACTGTGCAAAAGATGGTTAAAACTCGACCAATAATATCTAAGATATATCATGTCAAACCGACCGGGCAATGTACTGGGGATAGTTTCCAACGACCCTTTGTTGTACTGGGGATAGCAGAAAGTTGTACTGGGGATAGCCTTACGACAACTAAATGTTTTCTGTCGTGATTTGGTATTCTGGTACACTGCGTTTGCATTATATGGCAAACTGCATGCTTTATCGTTTTAAGAAAATGAGCTAATGAATAACCTTCATTTTTCTTTGAAGTTAAGTCCTAATCACTCAATTTATTTCAGATAACTTCTTTCCTTCTTACGCCATCATGTGACGTTATAGTAGTTTGTGACGAATAACAATGGAAATGCATGTCGAGTTTATTCAACAGAGTAAACTGTTAATTATTGTCAAGACGGGCCGGAGAGTGGATGTAAACAGAATCATATTTCAAATAAACATTTCAACTTTTAATTATCTTTACCTTTAAAGACATATTTACATTTAATTTACAATAATAAATAGGTTAAAGAATTAATAAGAATTAAACATTATTCCCTGTGTCATGATCCTTAAATCATATCAGTGTTCTAAACTTTATCCGTTATCTCTTCAAATCTAATCTCTCTCAGTTTCAATCATTTCTAATATCATTTCCAAATCCATTTCCAACTATATCAAATCTCTGTCCAATTATGTTTATACTTTTAAAAACTGAGCTATTTATATACAAAAGTCATGTGACAAAAACAAGATGTGGGTTTCCCGCATTTCCTAAAATAACGGCCATGACGTCACACATAGTAGCTCCATGGCGGGGAACTCAGGTCTTATTATTAGTGAATCTAAATAAAGAAAATGCTATTAAATCAAAGAGTTTAGGAACTGATACTGAATGGATGATTTAGTAAAGGTAAATACTATGAATTGACACAGATAATATGTTTATATAAACAATATAATTGTCATTATTTTGCCTGTTTCTAGTCTTCGTATGTTACAACAGTGGGTGGGGTAAACGTCCTAACACTACCCCCATCCTTCAAAGACTTGTCCCGAGTCGTAAAAGAATATGGATAAGTAAGTACTTGGGCAAAATAATGCAATTATATAATAAAATCATATCTTCAAATGCAGAAACATACATCTTATATATAAATATTTACACTACATATTTAGTGTTAGTTATAATAAATGTCAACTATTAACTATTGACATTGGCAAATTATCTCTTGAAATACAAAGTCTAAGTTTAAGACTCCAAATCTCAAGAAAATTGACTTATTGTACTACAGAAAATAGGTATTGGTATGAGTAGTTTATAAAGCAGAATGTCTCTTTATATAAGACTCATAACAAAATGTTATACATTTATTTTACACAATTAAAATAACTTACATTGAATAGAAATAATTTCTCTCATTAACATTTGTCCAAGATAAAATAGTGTACAGGTAATATATAATTTCCAATATGATAAAAATGTCATGTATTCCTACGTAAGGTTATTTCAACCAATTTACAAATCAAAGAACTGTTTCCATTCTTCAATTTTTGAAGGTAAGTATTATTATACTTATGGTACTACTTATAGTTTTATATATTCCCTGTCTAACTTACATATACATTCATAACTATGAAATTTACTTATTGAATTTCACATTTTTTAATTTTTAAAGTTATTAAATTCAACTTATTTCATAAGTATAACACATCATAATAATGTAATGTGTTCAGTAATGAGCACTTTATTTTTATTTTGATGTGTTCATTTCTTTAAACCCAACTTTATTTTTCAAAATACATATATGTTATATAATTCAGAAAAAAATCACATATTCAGACTTTAAAACAATGATACATATAGCAGTGACTGAAAATTCACATGTGACGACTAACTAGCACATAAATTTTTAAATCTTGCATAAAATTTAAATCTGCTAATTAAATTAATTTATATTTATGGAAACTATTTTGAATTACAATTTTCTTGTCACTGATATATGTATACCATAAAATGTAAGTTTTTTTTACTGTCTTTATAGTTATGTACATTAAATGTTACTATCCTATGGAAGTGTCTGTCAATATAATGAATTATTATCTCTTCCGGAAATTGTTCATAAAAATTGTTCACGTACACATGTATTAAAAAAAATTGTTCTGACTTACTACTTTCTCGGGGTCTTCTCAGGCTGTAAATTGGTCTTCTGTTAATCAGTTTTCTCATTGTATCAGTTTTTTCTTTGAAGAACAGTTTTCAATTTTATCAGTTTTCTCCTTGGATAAGTTTTCTTCTTGGATAAGTTTTCTTCTTGGATCAGTTTTCTCTTTGAAGAACAGTTTTCATTTGTACAAAATTGTTCAAAAAGTGTAAGTAACCAACACTTATACATAACATTTCTTTATAGTAATTGTTTTTTTTCTTCTTACATGTAACATTTACTTACATTGCCTAGTTCATGATGATAACTAAAACTATGATGGTATTTCCCCACCAGTGTACTTTTTCAGTTTATCATGATGAACTATGTTGGGCTTAGCCTGAGCTGTAACCTTTATACGGTACAGTACATCATTAACTTTATCTAATATCTTATATGGACCTTTCCAAGGTCTTTGAAATTTTGGGTTTAACCCTCTCTTCCGTTGTGGATAGTGATACCACACGGCATCACCTTCTTTAAATGAATTAAAGTTTGCTTTTACATTGTAGTTTGTTTTCATATTTTCTACAGCAATGTCCACATTTTGTCTAGCTATGTCATGCACTTTATTCAACTTTTTCTCCAACTCAGCTACAAATTTACAACAATTTTCATTTTCTTGGTTTTCAGGACAACCAAAAATCAATTCAACTGGCAACCGAATTTCCCTACCAATATGTAATTTGGACGGTGTGAAACTTGTTGATGACTGGACAGATGACCTATATGCCATCATCACAAGATCAACATGTTCATCCCAATCCTTTTGATTGTCAGCCACATATGGAATCCATTACTTTGAGGACGAAAACTTGAAGATCTCGTCTTCTCAATGCCTAACAATTTACACAACTCTTGAAACAATTGAGATTCAAATGTCTTTCCTTGATCTGTATGACGAATCAGTGGGCAACCCCAGTGACTAATAAATCTATCTACCAAAACTTTGGCAACTGTAGCAGCTTCTTAATTTTCTATACTATAACATTCTGTCCATTTTGTAAACAAATCTCCAACTACCATCAAATACTTGTTGCCCTTATTCGTTTTCACGAATGGACCCATAAAATCTATCGCTATCCGTTCATTTGGAGCGCCAACATTGTACTTTTGCAAAGGAGCCTTCGCCTTCCTAAGCGTACCCTTACGACTATTGCACATATCACATTTCTTCACCCAGAGCTCAACATCTTTATGTAACTTAAACCAAAAGTATCTATCTCTAACTTTCTGAAGAGTTTTCTTAACTCCTAAATGAGCTCCTGATTTACCATCATGTAATTGTTTCAACACCAACTCCCTGTGAGATTTTGGAATCACTAACAGTAACTTATGTGAACTTCCATCTTCAGCTTCCCATTTTCTATACAATTTGTTATTTTTCAATACCATTGAATCTATTCTAGCCCAGTAATATTTAATTTCCGGACTGTATTTTGACACTTCTTGCCAACTCAACCTTTCACCCTCAGATATCATGTCCTTTATGACTTTAATATCATTATCGTGATCCTGAATTTCTGAAATATCTAGATCATCCATGTTAACACTCTGACTATCAGACTGAGAAGAAACTTCATCTCTACTAGTACTTGGTGAATCTATTGCACATATGAGCTGATCTGATTCCTGGCTGTTGGTATCAATGGGAAAAGAATCTGAATTACCTTTTCTGACCATGTTACGGCCATCAGATTTACAATCTGAATTGACCCCCGTAATAACATGACTTGTAATATCAACATTATTCTTTTTAACCATTTCTTCTTGTACACAACAGATAAATTGCTTCAGACCACCTAAGCTTACAAACATCATTATTATAGTCAGTATTGCTACATTCTCAGACATTAAATAAAACAAAGAAATCAGAACAAGGGAGGTAATTGTGTCTATACCCCAATTACACTCATCGACCTTTTACTTACCTTTACCTGTATTTTATTGTCTGAAACCTGAATATTAGCTACACTAAACTGATCTACACTCTCTTTTGAATCCACTTTGTCACAATATCTACAGTTAAGTTCTATGCGTGGACGCCTTGAAAGTGCATCAGCATTTGAGTGGAGTAAACCTGCTCTATGTTCTATTTTGAAATCATACTCATTCAGAAATGTTAACCATCTTGCTAATTGACCCTCTACATTCTTGAAATTCAATAACCGTGTCAAACTTGAATGATCACTTCGTACTGTTATTTTCCTCCCATATACATAATGGTGAAAATGTTTCATTGCGTTAACAATAGCTAATAGCTCTCTCCGTGTCACACAATATTTCCTCTCTGTTCTTGTCAAACATTTACTGTAATATCCAATAACCTTCTCTTTCCCATTCTGCACTTGAGAAAGAACTGCCCCCTGAGCTGAGAGACTTGCATCATAATCTAAGATGAAGTGGTCTGTTTCTGTTGGAAATGCTAGAATTGGAGCCGTTGTGAGAGCCTCTTTTATTTTATTAAAATATTCTTCACAATCATGTGTCCAAGTAAATTTTTTGCCATTCTCAGCAAGTTCGTGGATTGGCTTTGCCAATTTAGCAAATTGAAACACATATGACCTATAATAACTTGCCAACGAAATAAAATTTCTGGCCTCCTTTGCATTTTTAGGTGTAGGCCAATTCTTGATATCTTTAACTTTTTCAGGAGAAGTCCCTACACCATTTTCACTGATTGTATGGCCCCAAAATGTGACCTGTTTCTGAAACAATATACATTTCTTTGCATTCAACTTTAAGTTAGCATTTTTCAACCTACTGAACACTACCTCCAAATTTTGCAATTGACCTTCAAAAGTTTTTGAATGACAGATAATGTCATCTAGATATATAATCACCATTTTCCATAGCAAGCCCGAAAAAACCATCATTAACCGAGTGAATGTAGCCGGAGCATTACAAAGACCAAAAGCTAGGTGACGCCATTGCCATTGTTCTCCACCTGGTATAGAAAATGCAGTTTTGTATCTATCTTTCTCATCAATGTCAACCTGCCAGGAACCTGATTTCATGTCTAAACAAGACCACCACTTTGATCCTGCTAGTGCCTCTATGCTATCATCTATTCATGGCAAAGGTTGCGAATCCTTAATAGTACAAGCATTAAGACCTCTGAAATCACAACAAAATCTTATACTTTGATCGACCTTGGTAACCATGTGACAACAGGCGCATTATATGGGGAATGTGGACATTTTTCTATTATATCATCATTTTCCATTTTCCTAATTTCTTCCTTGGCTGCCTTACGTTTTGCTAACGGAATCCTATATGGATATGTCTTCACAGGTTTTGAATCACCTGTATCAATTTCATGTTTTATCAGTGAAGTGTGACCAATATCCTTTGAATCTTTGCTAAATACGTGTTGATGCTTAATCATAAACTGTTTCAACAACTCTACTTGACCTATGTACAAATTAGCACACGACTTCTCATACAATGCAAACAAGTGTTCCGGCAACTTATATCTGAAGTACAAGCTGAGCCAACAAATTCATCTTCAACAACCTCAACCGTTTCCATGGTAGCAGTAACTGTGTCTTTAAATACCTTAATAGGCTTATCTGTCAGATTAGCTAATCTTATTGGAACTCTACCCATATTTGGATCTACAACTGATTTTGCAACTAATAAACCAGTTTTCTGCACAAACTTTTCTGAACCCTCAACAATACAAGAATAATCTTTATCAATATGATCTAGTGTTTTTCCACTCACTACAATTTCACTACTAGGAGGTATCTCAACATTCTCCACCAAAGCTATTCTACAACAAGTAGACTGATTCATGTTATGTTTCATATAGCACGGAATATTTTCTCCATTTACTTTCAAGCTACCCTTACTAATCATTAAATCTAATTTGTGATTTTTCATAAAATCCATGCCCAATATAGCATTTTCAACTATGTCTGAAACTAGCATTTCCTGACTAAAAGTCTGGTTACCTAAAGTTATTTTAAAATTCGCCTTTCCTTTAAAAGCAATATCTTCCCCAGTCACAGTAATCAATCTAGAGTTAAATGACTTAATTTCAGGTTTTACACTTTCTGGCAAACATTCAAACCATTTACTACTCAAAACAGGAAACATTTGCACCAGTGTCGCACAGAAAAGAAATAGCTTTATCATTTATCAATCCATCACAGTAATAACCTTTCTTATTACCAAAGCTACCTATATTTTCATATTTGATTTTTGAACCTAATTCATCTGTGGTCTGGCTGCGGTTCCCCAACTTGACCTGTACCCGTTTCCCTGTAACTTTGTACTTTGATCCTTCTGCCTATTGTTCGAATATCTGTTATTATCAGGTCTATTGAACTGATTCTGATATCTAGGTTGTGTCTGATTGTTTCTACCTTGAAAATTTGTATTGTATCTATTATCCTGTCTAATTTGACTATTTGACTGATACCTGTTATTTTGTACATTTTGATAACCATTTTGCGAGCCAAAATTTCGTTTAGTCTGTTCAGATTCATTTATCCTTTCAACTTTCTGTGTGAGAAATTTAATTTGATCTATCAGTTCAGTCATGTCTGGTGTAGCGCCTCTAGACTCAGAAACAGTAAAAGACTCAGGAGCCTGCTGATATGAATTAACAGATTTCATCCTTTGCTTATCAGCTAACTTATGGGTCTCCAACCTTACTGCTATAGTTTCGGCTTCTGCCACAGATTTCGGACAGCATTCTCTCAACCTTATATCCGAATCATCAAGACTATCAATGAAATAATCAAGGGCTAAAATTTCTATTAACCCTGTGGTCGCATCTGGATATGCTTGTCTAGTTAGCTTTTTCACCTCTAATGGGATTTCAACTGTGTCCTGAAAATCTCAGCTTTATTTCTAGTCCCAAACCTTGATCTAAGAATGTCTGTCAATTTATCAAAATCTCTTTTCTCCCTTTCAGTTAATTCACTTAGCAGAGATGTAGCATTTCCATTTAGACTACTAGCTAAATAAAGAGCTCTATGAATATATGACCATCCATTAATTTCTGAAATTATATTAAACTGCGTTAAATAATCTTCAATATCTGTAGTACCATAATATTGTTGAGGTTTAACTTTTAACCCTCCATTATTATCGGAAATATTTTGATTTGTATTTCTGTTTTGATCAAAATCGGATCTAGCATTTCGTGGATTCAAATTAAATTGAATTTCTGGATCTGGGTTTTGTATCTCAGACAAACCAGTTTGCATTGTTAACATTTGACATTCTAAAGTGCCATTTTTTCCTGTAATTGTGAATTCATGCCTAAAATTGTAGAACTTAAAGAATTTATATTCTTAGCCATTTCTGTAATTTGATTTTCCATCTGAGAACTACTGTTTACTCCATTCGAATCATTTCTGCTCATCATATCCGTTTCATCTCTGTCTGGTTCCATCTTTATCTATGTCAATGTTTCAACAGTAGTTATCAAAATATCTATTTTCTAATTATTCATTTTTATTCTTTTTCAGATCCAGAACCCATTTCCAGCTTCTACACCAACCAATTTATATCAATTCTATCAACTGATTTCTATAACATTGTTTCATGTTTATTTGAAATAAAAAATTCGAATTTTTGTATTTTGTCATTTTTCTTCTTTAAATTTCTTTACTCTTTCTTTATCTTTGTTTTATAAATGTTTCAACAGTATGGCTATACCAAACTTCTCAATTTGAAACACTTACTTTTTCAAAAATAGAATTCTTCTTTAATTTTCTTTACTTTTTCTTTATCTTTTGCTTTATAAATGTTTCAACAGTATGGCTATACCAAAGTATAACAAACTTCTCAATTTGAACCATTTATTTTCAAAAATAGATTCTTTACAACCACTTCTGACACCATTTGTCAGGACGGGCCGGAGAGTGGCTGTAAACAGAATCATATTTCAAATAAACATTTCAACTTTTAATTATCTTTACCTTTAAAGACATATTTTCATTTAATTTACAATAATAAATAGGTTAAAGCATTAATAAGAATTAAACATTATTCCCTGTGTCATGATCCTTAAATCATATCAGTGTTCTAAACTTTATCCGTTATCTCTTCAAATCTAATCTCTCTCAGTTTCAATCATTTCTAATATCATTTCCAAATCCATTTCCAACTATATCAAATCTCTGTCCAATTATGTTTATACTTTTAAAAACTGAGCTATTTATATACAAAAGTCATGTGACAAAAACAAGATGTGGGTTTCCCGCATTTCCTAAAATAACGGCCATGACGTCACACATAGTAGCTCCATGGCGGGGAACTCAGGTCTTATTATTAGTGAATCTAAATAAAGAAAATGCTATTAAATCAAAGAGTTTAGGAACTGATACTGAATGGATGATTTAGTAAAGGTAAATACTATGAATTGACAGATAATATGTTTATATAAACAATATAATTGTCATTATTTTGCCTGTTTCTAATCTTCGTATGTTACAACAGTGGGTGGGATAAACGTCCTAACATTATCAACGCCTTCTTGAAACAGTCAGTGCTATTCGGACTCGGCAGCTCTAATACAAATAAGCACACCCTTACTCGGTTATATCACAATTTGGGAAGACCAAAGCACTTTGACCCTCTGCCCTGTAAAGGGCATTGGTGAATATTTTGGTCTCATGTTCAATCTATTTGTCCGCATTTCAAATGTTGGAACTAGTTCATGGTTCCAGAGATTAACTTCGTCTTGTGAATATGGATTTATCTTCTTAACATCTACATATATTTTGCAGGCAAGTAATTGATCTGGGTCATTCTGAGAAACGTTCTCAATCAGTTTGCTTATTCCTGGTTTTTCTACTGGGACCATTCTGAATTCAGTATTTTACTAGTTGGGACAACGAAGATAACTTTTGAATTCTCAGAAAAGTAATTTCCCGGGCTTTAGGGTGTTCCAGCGGCGTGGTACTTGTTTTTCGAACCACATAACAATTTATAATCTGTATTACAAAATCGTTTACATTCATTACTATATCTGAAGAATGTAGTTGTTTTGTCAAGTGCAAAACACCGGACTACGTCCAGAAATGGAAAAACAACACACCAAAGGCAAATGGGGGACTTTTCATCTTGTAAAGCTTGTTAAATACACTTTCAACAATCAGCTAATGCTTTAACAACACCTGGCAGTCCCACATTTTCCACGCTTAACGATTTGTTTCAGAGATCTGTCCTTTGGTATCTCTTTTCTTCTTGAAAAGTGTATCTTATATAATACGCTGTCAATTGTTTTAGTTCGTTATTGTTCACGGTACAATTCGGCGCTTATTCTGTAATTTATGCATTAAATGACTTCCACACTTTTTGATTGTATTTCGGATGAGCTTTATTAAGGTGATTGGTATTGTCAGCGAATTCCCCCAGCTAATCATTATTTGAATTAAACTAGTAGGGTGTTCTCCAGAACACTCATGTCATCAGCTGTTTAAAGACTGATTGGTGTGAAAGAGAAACAGATTGATGGACAGACAGACGGAGGAACGGGACAGACGGACGATGGAGAAGTAATTCCTAAGTATCCCCTCTGTTTACCACAGGTGACACAAAAATCTCAAAAAGATGTGAAGAGCATCGAAGCTGCAAAAGCCGAGTTGCACTTAATAGTTGTAGCATTTGCTCGCTAACCGTATTCCTATTAAGCTGCAATGCATATTTAACATTTCAAGAAGATAAATCAATTTTTTTTATCAACAATCGAGGTAACTAACGGCCAAGCATTTCGGACAAATTTTGTTAAAATACGATACGGAATTTCATCGCTAATCTTAAACAGTACATTCTAGAAATCAATCGGTTTCTGCCTTCAATTGATTTCTTGAGATCGCTCAATTAGTTGTGTTTCAAACTGAAAAACACTTCATCTCCGTGTAACACGGAATAAAAACACAATTTTGACGAGCATAAAGACTGTGAAGATGTGTGTTTTGTTACACACGCACACTATTATTGCAGTACTTTGAACATCTCGAAAAGTAGTACTGGTTTCATTGTTTATATTCGACTATCCCCAGTTCAATGATGTTTTTGGAAAAGTTATCCCCAGAGCAGTAATATATTACCCCAGTACAGCGTCCTGTCGATTTCACAGAGGCGACTATGGCCATTGATTAAAACCTTTCTATTCAGTCTTCCAGGTAAAATTATTTATGTTCCTGGCATCAGTGTGGTCACATATGTCTACAGACTATCTTGCAATTCATGAAAAATGTAATAAAAGTACTAACTACGCTACTTTAGAGAACTTAGCCGTTTTAGTAATATTCTTTTAAATTTGTAGACACTAGGGCGTGAATAATACTGAAACTGAACAACTCATGTTCTAGCATTTTTAAATACACAAAGGGTAGATAACTCTTGCTACAATAATTAGATTTTAACAATAATTGCACTTAACTATATAGATTGTGAACAAGTATAATCAAGTTGAAAATTGTAGTTGCTAGAATGTAAACACTGTTTGATATCACATTTTCAACCCATCAAGGGTATATAACTCTTTAACTAATATTCAACTATATTCTAATTCACGCGATACCTTATAGCCATATACAATCTGAGCAGGTTTGAGAAAGATTGGAAACAAATGTGGTATCTAGAGTTTGTTTAAACACTTAAATTGTTGACGACGCACGACGCACGCTAGACATTAAAGTATTACAATAACTCACCATGAGCTGTGCTCAGGTGAGCTAAAATCTTTTGAAATCCGGAACTTCCGAAATCTGGAATTTCCGAATTCTGTAATCGAACAAAACTTTAAGAATAAGTAAGACCCTCTCGCGCAAATCCACCTCTGAAAACCGAACTGGATCAAGTGAAAGATAATACGTATGAAATGCCTTGACACTTTTATGGTTGATCAGTTGAAAATATAACTGCCAAGTCTTATCTTTAAAGTTGTAAATCAAGACATATGATAACCAATCGTAGTATGTGTTTGAGTAAACACTTCCTTGTTTACAAACTGACAATGTATAGTAACGACAAACAGTATTTTTTTTAATAAGTAGCGATAAAAGATTTTTTAAAGATATTTACGATTAAAATTGATACTTGTAAGAAAAATATATACGGGAAAAGTTTGACTTTAAATTGTCAAAATAAAATATAATAGTTTGAACATAGATGTTAAGAAAATAGCGATAATGTGTTACACTTCAAATTTTGAAACAATATTTGTTAATTTATTTATTTATTTAGAATTAGAGAATTATCTGAAATTGATTACATGTAGTTGAATGCTTTGTTACGGTTTCATTAACTGTACTTTAATACTCTTTTTAAAATAATTTTGGAGAATAACATAAAAGGGGCATATTTTAGAATCAAACTAATTCTTTTTAATATTATCTTACTATTAAATATCTATTTACTGTATTTAGTATGTATATTTAAGAAATATCCCCAAATTGGAAACCGTCGAAACCGGAACCTTTTGTCCAGTCGTGAGAGGTTTTGGATTTCGGAGATTTTTCCTTATTAATTCAAAGCTTCTTATTCTATATATATTGACCTTGGCAAAGAAATCTGCAAGCATCAATATACTATCAGTAAGTAAAGAGTATCATAGAAATGATATTGCACTATGGACTCCAAGGCGAAAAGACGGTGAGAAAGACTCTAAAAAAGATCACTAGTTGATGATGAACTTCGAACAGATCCCAACCAAGATTAACAAAATATAGAGAAAAAAACCTCTTGATGACCTATGCTGTCAGGTTTATCATGAGAAAAGCCTAACAGTGCGTTAACCATTGCTGTATTATATTTATTTATCTATTTTTCTACATCAGTTATAACATAACATACCAATAATCACTTAGTACACTGCCACTCTATTCAGAGTTATAAGAGACTATAATCAAGCAACTTGAAAACAACATATCAACTATCATACACATAAGATTAGATAAGAGTTGAATTTAAATAGCAATCTGCAAGAACTATACTGAAAAGACACATGTAGAATATGACCTGAGACTAAAACAGGTCATATGTGTCTTCTCAATACAATTCATGACACATTTACTAAACTGAATCCAAATATCACATATATATATTATGCACCACTCATTTAGGGAAAGCTTAGGCAACTGGTCCACGTGAACACCAGTTAGTCCCACGCTCAGGCCAAATGAGTTATTTCCTTTAGATAAAGCAATTCTCCATCATTAAAACACCATATCAACTATCATACACATAAGATAGAGTTGAAAATGAATTGCAATCTGAAAGAACTATACTGAAAAGACACATGTAGAAAATGACCCGAGACTAAACCAGATCATATGTGTCTTCTCAATACAATTCATGACCCATTAACTAAACTGAATTCAAATATCACATAAATATTATTGCACCACTCATTTAGGGAAAGAATGAGCAACATCAGTTAGTCCCATGCTTAGGCCAAATGAGTTATTTCCCTTGGATTAAGCAAATTCTCCATCATTAAAACAACAAGTCAAATATCATAAACAAGATATAGGGTTGTTTTTGAATAACAATTTAACAAGGAGTTAAAATGAAAAGACACATACACAATATGACCAGAGAATGACTGGCTCATTTTAGTCCTCTGCTTTGGCTAAGTGAGTAATTTCCCTAAGAGTAAATACTGTCACAACACTCATTTATGTATGATTTTCACACCAATTTATGTCATGTATTTACACCATAAAAAGCAAACAGACTCTATTAATCCCACACTCATGCCATTCTTGGTTAGATAGAATTCTTAAAATTCGACAAATGTAAACACGCCAAACAAGCCGTACCCCCAAACCAGTCTTACAAAATTGTTTAAGAAATCGAATATATATCTATATCAGTAGATAACTAATGTCAGAGAGAGAGAGAGTACAGAGGTGATAATAATAGCGATGACAAATGTAGCAAACAAGATGAAATAACCAGTGCTGATGAACTTACTATGGAAGCATAGAATAAGGGTATTTATGAACCAGTTTAAGTATTAAAATGAGAGATCATCCAAAACAGTAAGAGACAATCTTGACTCTCGGGTATTTTTGCGAAGGAAATGATCAAAATCAGACAGAGCTTATGACAGTGAGCTTTTCCATGTTACTTTTACCAAGAATAACGCTGTGCGGGAGGACAATGTACAGTATTTAGAAAGATTCTTTGAACACATCCGATAGGGACATAAAATTTGAAAGATTGATTCAAAACCTTCCTGTATAAATATATTGTACGGGATCATAAATTAAATATCATATGAGTTCTTGCGATGGGCATGTACTCGTTGATGTAAATGAATAAACAGAAAGGGATCTGTGCTTGCATGATTGTTTAGGTTAAGAGTGCATATATGGCAGTGGTTTGAACAAACTGTATGAAGAAGAAAGAGCAAATCAAGGGGTAAAAAATATGCCTATTGTAAAAAAATGGTATGAAACTGAAACTGATGTCCACTACTGTTTGTGATACAATTACACGCAAGATTCTAGCAAAATACCAGTATAATTCTGCCAAGTAGCAATAGCGTGCAAAAACAGTCTTTCAAAGTTGGCGAGATGTTGACTAAACTTAACAACGAGATTTACGCTTAAAGGTAAGACAGGACCTAGTGAAGAAAACATACTTTATATGATAATTTGACAAACTCTGTATATTTTAAAGGTGGTTCTTGCTACAAAATGTCGTTTTAACTTTGATAGTGCTACGTTCCAGGAAGGTCCTATTTTAAGAGGTACATTTTATCAAAGTAACTAAAACACATAAGCTAATAATTGGTGTTTTTGTAAGAAAGGTTTCTTGACTCTAGAATAAAAATATCGGATGGCAAGTTCAATGTCTACATCAGAAGGGCGAACCCAGAACGAAATGTTGACACACACACATATATAAACATATAAACGTCATAAACAATGTGTTAACGTCATCACATAGTTACAATGAACATATTGTATTTATTCCTCCTATGAGTATTAAACGAAACGCGTCGGGAAATAAAAGTTTAAAAAATCGAGTATTAGCAAAGAGCTTGAGATTGCTTCGTTTAAAGGGGAAACGTAATAAAAGGGACACAAAGATGTATCAAAATTGTAGGCTTTACATAGGCTTTAAAGTGGCGTATTCATTGACAACGCCCCCAGTTTGGTGTATTCTCCGAGAAAATAATTGTTACTAAAATGAGTTTGATTTGAAATAACAAATTTACAGCTGTACATTATCGTTCATTAGATTACATTCGTTGGGATGTGCGTTATTACATCACTCGGCCTAATTGCCTAGTGATCTGATGACTCGATGTCTTAACTCCTGACTGTGATTTAAGGGTGTATCAATGTCATGACTTTGGGAAATTTTCATTTTATAAGGATGTATAAATGTCATGACTTTTTCATGAAATTTTCAAAGTATATGAAAACACTCTATGATGGTTTTGTATTGAAGAGCTATTTAATTTGAATGAAAAAATAGAAAAAGTGTACATTTTGGTGAACAACAGTTGGCTCTACGGCCATGTAAAATTTACCCCGACCACTTCCTCTTATTTTGTCCTTTTCAAACAGCCCGCTTCAATAAAATCCATTTTAAATGAAAACAAATATGATAATTTGGTTTTGTGTTATTTATTTCCTATCTATGGTAGTATTTCTTCATACAAAAACTAATTTAAGAAAAAAAGGCACCAAATGTGAAATTTATAAAGCTCTAAATATCATCGATATGGTACTTGTTTTGTAAATTTTGTAAGGGGAGATAACTCTTTACTTTAATAACTCAACATTTTCAACACTGACCTTTCAATTTCTTTTCATATTTTGAACTGCCTTAGCATGGGCTTTCATCTGGTAGAATATAAAAAAAAGTTTAATACTAGAACTATTTCATTTTCAAACTTTTTAAATTGTTTTCATAAAATAAAAAATCTAATAAAATCATGCCCTATACAAAGCATATTTTTTGATATTCAAGGATCCATAGCGTTCAAACCTGGTGACTGCTTTGTCTAAATGTGGTTTCTATATGTGAAAATACCACCATAGACATGAAATTAATAATGAAAACCCAAATTATCATGTTTGTTTTGTTTTGAAATAAATTTTACTGAAGCTTGTACTCTGAATGGGTAAAATTTGAAGAAAAAAAACGTCCAAAGTGACATACCTTTTTCAAATCGCTGTAGCTCAAAAAAAAGGACACCACCATATATTTTTTCCCATTTTTTTCATTCATCACAGCTCTTCCAAAAAAACAATGTTAGAAAAAAAGTTTAATTCACGATAACGCGCACGTACTTAATATTTCTTATATGCAGTGGAAAAGACCTTCTTTCCCGTTTAAATACCACTACTACTACTACTACTGATACTACTACTACTACTACTACTAATAATAATAATAATAGCAAAAATAAATTTCACGTTTAACCCATTCACTGCCTTACCCCGAGTACAATGGTTATTTGCATACAGTTTAGACCTGGTGAGACGCCGCGACGTCTGATCGGGATCGAAACTGTTGACACTCATTTAAATATTTCACAAGTCAAAATATGTAAAATTTAAAGCAGACGACGTATATCTAAAGCTGATGACGTCATGGCAGTGAAGGGGTCAATAAACAACTTGTTGACTTTTTATTTTAAAGTATACGGAAGTAAAATAGTTAACTTGCGTCGCTGTAAACAAGCCATAATTCACAATATGAAATGTTTTGACGCTTTTTAAAGCAAACAAACTGCTAAAGTAAAAAAACAAAGGCACCAATAACTATTATAAACGTTTTGTGTTTGCAAGAGTGCAAATAATTGTTGAGTACTTTCTGTTAGACTACTGTATGTTTTATCCCTTTCACTCTCAATGACGCTGTAATGCTAGGTTCACACCAACGGCGCTTTGATGGCGCTTTAAAGCGGCGTGCAAAGCGGCACAAAAGCGTAACAAAGCTTGATTAAAGCGTCAGGGTCGTAATAGATCGTGGGAAAGCCTGGAGTAAAGCGGGTCATTCGGCAAGAGCGCCAATTTTTTTTAAACGGTTTAAAAATTTTGGGCGCTCTGTCACGAATTGATTAAAGCGCCTAAAGCTCAACAAAGCTTAACAAAGCGTAACAAAGCTCAGCAAAGCTTGACTCAAAGCGTAGGAAATTTTAACAGAGCTTGGTTAAAAGCGGAGACCCCAGGCTTCACGGTCCGTCACCACTTGACACGCTTCGTTAAGATGTCTCAAGATGTGTTACAATTTGGCATGAAGATCTGATACGAGGTCAGACGCTTTCATCAAGATCTGACACGCTTTGATACGCTTTGTTACGTTTTCATGAAGGACTCTCACGCTTTCTCAAGAATTGAGACGCTTTGATCAAGGATTGACACGTTTTGTTAGGCTTTGTTACGCTTGGCAAGCTTCCTCACGCTCTCTCACGCTCTTTCATGCTCTCCTACGATACTCACGCTCTATCTCCATCCCTAAAAATGGCGCTGCGACTTGAGTACCACTCATTGCATTGTTTCAGATAGATCAGGTTCTGGTACATCTGGAACTTCTGGATATTGTTGTTCTGACATCGTGTTCTTGACTCAAAAAGCAATGATTTTGTGGATCTGCTGCATTGTTTTAGGCTCTGGATCAAAAGCGGCATGAAATCGGCGATCTTGACATTTTCCAATGCGTAACAGAACTGAACAGAGCGTAACAATGCACAACAAAGCTTGATACTCGTATCAGAGCCTGATTTAAAGCGTCACAATCGCATCAAAGCGTAATAAAGCTTATAAAAGCGTGATTTCAAGCGTAGCAAAGCCTGATCAAAGCGGGATCAAAGCGTGAGGAACCGTAACAAGTCGGGAAATAACTCGTCCCAAAGCGGCAACCAATTCGTATCAGAGCATATCAGAGCTTATTAGAGCGTAAGAGATCGTGATATTTTTGGAAAAGTAAACAAAAATGACGACGCTTTGCTCGCCGATTTAAAGCGCGGCATTCGTCGTTGGTGTGAACCTAGCATAAAGCGCGTTTGCAAACAGTTTGGGTCCTGATCAGACGCCGTGTAACGCGGCGTCTGATCAGGACTCAAACTGTTTGACACTCTTATCGATACTAGATAAGTCATACAACCTTAAATCTAGCTTTGAAACGTGTCTTACAGACAACAATAATGATGAAAGGGTAAAAATCTTCCAAATAAGTTGATCATGAAAGGGTTAAAAACTATCGTATGATAACAAAACCGAATGGTATAACTACATGTATCAGAAAGTTTGGAAGCTGGTCGGACACTGATGTTCCCGGCGTCTACTATCATTTCCAAAGACGTGTAACTACCAGGGCCTAGTTTCATAAATCTTCGTACGAAAAATGGTGTCGTAAGTCAGATTCTAAAAGTATTAATTATTATTTATTTCTCCATTTAATCGTGTTTTGTGACATCTCTTTGGAATAGTCTTTTCAAAATGTCACAAGACATGATTAGATAGAGAAATAAGAAATTAAATGTATTTTAAAGTTTTGACTTACGACCGTTTTTGTCGTACGAAGTTTTATGAAAGGGTCACATTTGCGTTTTGTTGCTAAAGCTTGTTTATTGGTTGTCATAATGTCCATCTGTAATATGCTGGGTTATACTGTTTGCAACGTCTTACTGAAATACAGTTAAAGCGACGAAAGGTCATAACAATTCCAAATTGCATCTACTTTAAACAACTGTCATCAGCTTCAAATTCTAAAATTTGAATTTAGATATATTGATTAAAGGATTTGGATTTGTTATGATTTTACGTCGCTTTAACCGTATTTCAGTAATATCATTGACTAAAGAAATATCGTAAAATGTTAATTGGAGTCTGATCAGAATCCAGACTGATTGCAAATACTCATTGTTCTCCGTGTAAAGGCTGTGAAAAGGTTAAACAGTTATTGTAAATAACCATTGATGTGCTGTAATATCGTCTACAGTGTTACCTCTCTAAACCGGACATGCGTGGGGACAAAATAAATGTCCGGTTTATAGGGGTTTCCGGTTTAGAGGGTTTTTTAACCCATATCTTGTTTATAATATGGAAGATAGTTGATCACTTAAAGTAGGTTGAAAGTAAAGCAGAATGCGCCTTATGGCGCATTCTGCTTTACTTTCAACCTGCTTTAAGCTATCATCTGCTAGAATATAGACATATTCATGAATGTATTTTCTTCAGTGTAGGAATAAATCAAGGCTTAAAAAGGCATAGTTATGGTTTAATTGATTAAAATAAAGAAGGATTAGAAACGGGACCAAAGTTTTCGTCCGGTTTATGGAGAATTCCGGTATTTAGAGGTTCCGGGTTAGAGGGGTTTCACTGTATTTGAAACTTAGATCGATTATATTTTGGTGTCATAGTGCAACCCAAACATCGAAACGAGTATTAAAAGTTTAAACATTTCACTGCCAAAATTATCGTATGTCTTTTACCCTTTCATCGACATATTATAGTCTGCTTTACTATTATTTTCTGCAACAGGCAGTATTGCTGGCGGATTTTCAATACGAGTGTCAAACACTTTGGATCGTAACCAGACGCCACATTACGCAGTGTCTTATGTAGATCCAACCTGTTTGCTGTAAAGTCGAATTTAAGCGCATACGGTTGCGTCTGATGTGTATCCAAGCTGTTTGCAACTCTGTTAGTAGCACTTACCAATCTGATGGTTAAATAATTCGGTCACAAATGATATGACAGAAATAATTTATAATGCATTTGCTAAAAACAAAACGGATTTCATTTTATTTATTGGTTTGTTTATGCGCCAGGAGCACAAACGTTATGACTATGAAGTATATATTGAAGGAATCTTATGAACAATTGAAACTTGTCAGAACCAGGAACAACTTGTTAAACTTTCTTATCCTTTAAATTGCGATTTCACTGGCGTTAGAATTGTGAATCAAGTACAACCTGATCATGATCAAAACTGCTTGACACTCTGATTCTCATGAAACTGTTACTTGCAGCAGGCAATATACATGCAATAGTAGCTTAATTAAGCAAAACATTTTTAAGCATTAGTATCATTAGTATCAATATATAACATGATTTCTTAATAAGAACGTTTAAGTGTATACAATTTATTATTCCGGGACTTTTCGTTTTTGCCATAACCAATTGTGTTTACGAATCTGACAAACACGTGCGCTAATCAGATCGCCGGGTCTGCAAGCTGGCACAACTATAAAGAGTGTTGAGTTCTTGGACACTTCATTTGAGCTGCAAAGTTCTCTTGATCACCGACATGTTTCTGTTGACTTGGATTTTACTTCTCTGCACAGCAGTATCGTAAGTTGTTATCGCAGTTAACCGGGTATTGCGTTGGTAGATGACTTTTCGAAATTCTTATTTTATCAGATTGTGCATGTACTTATATTCATTTATAAACACTGTGATAGGAACATGCCACTGCAATGAAAACCGTTAATATGTATTTAGGCTTTGCCTATGGACGGAAAAAAGCAAAATTGTACTAATAAAAACGGAATAGATCTATATCCAGTGTGTGATCAGCGCTCTTGTATAAGTTCGTTGTGTATTCCAGATCACACTCGAGGCTACGCCTCTCGTGACTGAGATATGGATTAAACCGACTCGAACTTTTATTATAAACCTAAATTGTTTGGGACAAGATCTATATGTTGTTACCCAATAATCAAATAGATATAGAAGTGTATACAATGTTAAAAGTTAAAACTCCTCCGTACAGCTATATTAATTCGTTTCATGAAACGGAAAGGCAGAAGCAGTGCATAAAATGTAAAAATGACAGTAACTTGGAAATGAAGACAGGTTATTTAAATCAGAGTTGTAAACAGTTTGGAGCCGGATCAGAAACCGAACAATTCGGAGTCTGATCTGCCTCTAAATTGTTTGATATTGACATCATTTGTTTGACATATAATTGAAAATATGACATCTACCTTAATGTATTGATACAGTACAACCTCTCTATTACGACCACTGAAAAGAAGGCTAATTGATTGTATAATAGACAGGTGACAGCTTAAAGCAAGGTGACAGTAAAACAGAAAGCTCCACCAGGAGCTTTCTGTTTTACTGTCACCATGCTTTAAGCCGCCACCTGTCGTAAACTCCTAATAATTAACATAACTTAGTGGCCGTTATAGAGAGGTTCTACTGTATATGTTTGTACTTACGCTCATGACAATGCTACAATAGCAAATAACTGATCTCTTAGACTGATTTATACGGTTATAAGATTATAAATCATATACTCAAAACAATTTGATTTTAAAATGAAGTGTTTCTTTCTTTTGTAATTGTGTTCTTTACCTATTTTACTGCGGTTTATGATAAACTAAACAAGAAAGCTTAATGTAAAGACTAATTGAAGCCATTTGCTTTTAATACTTCTTTCAGAGATAAACTGTTTGGTTGAGACACAAACAGAACCTGTTTTGGTTTCACATTTCAACGTACAGTATTTCGCTCTTTAAGAAACAGTGCCAGATCAACTTTAGACTAAGAGTAAAATATTTGTTTGAATTTTGTACACCGTTCCTTGTGGTTTTCGTAGTACGTTTTATTTAATCCTGCCAGATTAACTTAAGTAAACCATAAAACAGTTTGGATCTGTTCACATACCTAACATATATCGCCTATAGACTTTTGATAAATACGCGAAGTATTCTCTGTCAGAGTATCATCATGATCGTATTATGTTATAAAGATTTTAACTGTTACCTTTTGAATAGTATTTCAGATGCTGGATATTGCAAGCAGAAGTATAAGTGTGGTCAAAAATGTACCGGTTGGTGGTTTTGGAAGAAATGCTCGTAAGTTTACCAATTGGTTAACATGGATATTTATGATAGCAAAGCTGACTTACTTTACTATCTTAGAAAAGGAGCTTTTTATTTTTTATATATTCACTGGAAATACAAGGTTCATGTTCAAACTATTTATCAAAATTGCTCAAGCTATAATCTGGTAATTGTGTCCGTATACAAAACAATTATATTCTGTTAAAGAGCTTAGTTGTTCTATGTTGGAGTAAATTTGTTCAAAGTGATAATATCATTCTTCAAACATGGCTAAGTGGCATGGCTTATGAGATTAATAAGTAACTGCAACTAGGAAAGTGATATCAAACACACTTTTAGACTATTACGGATTGTCCTTGGTCAAACCAACATGTGGTGGATTCATTAAATTTCGTGCTATTTTTAAGGCAAAGATGCTGTGTTCGATACAATATGTCTATGTGTTATGTCATATTTTATATACATCCAATATTTTCACAACACTTTCGAGCACGAGTACTATGTCTTACTGATTTACCAAGAAAAGTGATGTCTTGTTTAGCTCCATAATTCAAGAAAAGAATCAGGTCGTTATGGTGTAGGCAGAAGACAGGTACATGTATTATTTGTTTTACAAACATGACGATGGCTAAATATCATATTTTTGGTATGCACTCTATATGTTAGAATATTGAAGAATGAAAACTTCGATATTTTCAAACTTTCTTTCGTTCGTATGCTTAAAAGTTCAAGTTTTTCGATACAGTCATCATACGAAATACGTCATATCGTTATATTAACCTTCGCGCGCGTGTGTACGGTGTATATGTTTTGTATGTTCGGTTGTGTCGTTTCTGTATCCGTGCACACTCGTGCGCGTGCGTGTGCGGGTGTGTGTGCGTGTGTGTTTGTGTGACAGATAGAAAATTCGCCTACATCGATTAAACATATTTCAAAAATAAAATGTGTCTTAGCTCTATCTATTTAATCGCGTATTGACACAACAAAGGCCTCGAAGACTACCGGTATATACTATAAATGACACGTAACTTTGTGTGTGCAGAATATCTATTTTTGTATACACGATACACCATCTGGCTATTCCGACAGGGAAGAGGTGTTAATCTGTAATGTTTAAACAAATATAAACGCACGCATATTGAAATCAAATGGAAATATTATAGTTTTCCAGACAATTTATTTTACAGTAATTTTTACAATATTCCACATAGGGAATTAAAATAGTAGTAATATATAAACTGCTCTTTTCTAATATTTCGACCTCTAAGGGCATTATTCAAAGAAAATCACTTTTAAAACACACGTCACATTTTTGTTACATGCATGCATTGAGCCATAAAATCAAAGAAAATAATGTTTACAACATTGTTTGTGATTATTCTCTTTGATTTTATGGCTGAACGCATTCAACAAAAATGTGGCGTGTGTTTTGACGTGGTTTTCTTTGAAAAGGCCCTAAGCGATCGAAAGAAAAGAGCAGTTTATGATTTATTCTATATGAGTGTCAAAATGTTCGGAACCTGATCAGATGTCTGGTTGCACGGCACCTGACCAGTCTCTAGACTGTTTGCAGCTGTATAAGTTCTTTAAGCGCTAACGCTTTAATTAGGGAAAAATAACAGCTTTTCCACTGTACATGCATCTACAAGTATCAGCTGTTTTCTAAAAATATTCTGAATTATGAATTAGAGGCTATTAAAATCGCGGTCTATGTCTTTATAATTTTTGAAAACCATTTTGCTACATACTATTACAGAAAATGCTGTCTTAGTTTTTTACTGATTTCTATGCTAATTGCAAAACTTTCCTGAGTTTAAATGAGGAATATTGATTATTATTTTCTGAAATTGAAATGTTTACAGGGACAAGTATTGCTATCGTGATGTGTGCTGTCCTGGCTTCGTTGGTTCTAAATGCAACATAGGTAAGATGAAAAGTTATTTTAAAGGGACGACCAGGCTCCGAGGTTATACAGCTTTTGACTTGAGTCTAAACTCATTCCCAAGCATTTGATTGATCAGATTTGAGCCTAGGCTCAAATCTGACCAATCATATACTTGGGAACACACTCAGACTCAACTAAAACCCTTTATAACCTCGGAGCCAGTAATAATATTTTAATATTTATGAGAATGCCGGTATCGACAATACAATATTTATCATTATTTATAAACCTTGCCGTACTTGTTCAAGTTTGCTGATTTTTATAACAATGATTGTTTTTGTGCAAAAGAACATATATTTCTATGCTTGTAGTTCAATGGAGTTAGCCTGACCTTTTACTCCATTAATACGCCTTTTATGCATTTAATGTATTCATTCACCGAACAAATAATTCCACTTTATACAGTCATGAATTATGCCCCATCAGAAATACATTCATATTCTAGCAAATGGTAGCTGAATACAGGTTGAAAGTAAAGCAGAATAATGCACTGTAGACACATTCTGCTTTTCTTTTAACCTGCTTTAAGTGTTCGACTGTCATCAAAACTAGAAACAGGTTATGTGGTACTTGGTAAACTTTACACTCAAATTCCGCTCTGGTTCGTAATACATCTGTCAGTTTAGAAAGTAGGCAAGGTTCACATGGCTTCGTACAATGATCGTCTACTGAAACAACATGTAGTTTCTTTCTATTGTTTCATATTTAATGGGCCTCAGGCGTTTACAACTTTCTGTATGCTTTAAAGATGTCAACGAATGTACGACGACAAGACATGGTTGTTCCCACACCTGCGTGAACACTATTGGTTCCTACAAGTGTGCCTGTCCCCCAGGACTCAAACTCGGCAGTAACAGAAAGACATGTGAGCGGTGTAAATTTACTTACACATGCTACAAAGTCTGCTCAAGGAAAACATGCAGCGGATGGTGGACTGGAAAACGATGCTCGTAAGGAAGATTCCTAATTCATTTAAGCAACCTTAAAATGTTTTTTGATGTCAAACAACTTAACGACTCTAAATTACAATGTCTCCATTGGTTTTGCGGTATTGTCACATTGACAGGCAGGGGCTACATTTGTATAAATGTTTGCCTTTTTCAACATAGCCGAAATCGCCGCGGAAAAATGAAATTAATATATACGAGTCACTTAAAAAACAACAACCGTTCTTACCTTATTATGTTTGTCGGACTATTTACATGTACCTGTAATCTTAACCCTTACGTGCCTATCGTCCACTAAAGTAGATCTTAGTAAGAAATGTAGACCAGGTAAGATGTCGTAATTTTACTTTTTCGGGGTCTGCAATATTTTCTGATCCACGTATTGGACAAAAACTATAGTGCTTTAGATCACCTTTGTATATCTACGAAGAATTCTTCCAGAAAACACATAGGGAGAGTAACAATATCCAGGTATACAATCTGTTTAATTTTCTCAAATTACGATTTCAGTCAATTTGGGTGAACACACGTGACTTTATTTTAATTTTGATCTATGTTGTGTCTGGTCTTAACTTTCGTTTTCGTTTTGTTTTATATTGAAATGCCTATCAGCAGGCATTTGTGTAGATTCTGATCAGTTGCATCATGCGGCGTCTGATCGGAGTCTACACTTTTTGCCATGTCCCATATACGGTATCATGGGTACAAACGGTTTAACACGTTCAAATACTTTCTTTAGTTAATTGTTAGGGTAAAACTTAAATGATGTTGGTTCGTCTTAGAAAAATATAATCACGGAATTTAAAAACTGTGCATGGTTAAAATTGATTTCAAATGTACACGTTTTCAATAAGCTCACATAAAAACGGTTTATAGAGCTGATTAAAGTGTAACGTACGTAGTACGTTGGTATATGCAAATGAGGCTTTGTATGTTGGGAAGTAGAGTCAAGTATATAGCGCAACAAACATCTCTTGGTGTGAGCTTAAGCGTTGCATCGACGGGGTTTGTTGTTGCTGGGTCACTCGGTTTGCACGTTACAAATGGTGGCAGCGGTGGGATAATGACAACTGCCAGACCGGAGTTGCATTACCCACGGTTCTCCCAGGGTCCAAGTCTCGGGACGAGACTTCTCGGAGGGGGAGAGTTATGTAACGTACGTAGTACGTTGGTATATGCAAATGAGGCTTCCCAAACCGTTGTATGTTGGGAAGTAGAGTCAAGTATATAGCGCAACAGACATCTCTTGGTGTGAGCTTAAGCTTTGCATCGACGGGGTTTGTTGTTGCTGGGTCACTCGGTTTGTACGTTACAAATGGTGGCAGCGGTGGGATAATGACAACTGCCAGACCGGAGTTGCCTTACCCACGGTTCTCCCAGGGTCCAAGTCTCGGGACGAGACTTCTCGGAGGGGAGAGTTATGTAACGTACGTAGTACGTTGGTATATGCAAATGAGGCTTCCCATTCCGTTGTATGTTGGAAAGTAGAGTCAAGTATATAGCGCAACAAAAATCTTAAGCGTAAGCTTAAGCTTTGCATCGACGGGGTTTGTTGTTGCTGGGTCACTCGGTTTGCACGTTACAAAAGTATGTAGAAGGTATTGGTTACCATTTTCGTGAAATTTACGTTAATTTTCCGTGTCAAAAAACGTTTGTCTTGTTTTGCAAATATTGGTCATACTGCCCCTTATGTACAGTACATGCAACACGTTTTCAATGTACACTGGTTGTTTTGGCAGAAAATCATCGGAAAAACAAGTTAGATCATGACGGCTATGTCATGGCTGTCTGAAAATGCGCGTTTACGTTCAGTTAGCATATTAGAGGTTGGATTGAAGAAAAAATGATGTCGCAGGCCGATTTTCTCTTCATCGTTACCTTATTTTGTCATTATGTAGACGTATCGACAAATTGGTTATGCTCGCGAGAACCTGCGGCCAAGGATATTGCTATTAACGTAACGTCGACAAGTACGTATTTTCCGTAACACATGTGCGTGATCGTTTTCAGTCTTCAAACTTTACGGCTAGAAACATTCGATGAGTTCGTTTAATCAGCCGGAGGACATTGCTGAAAAGATTTCGCTAATTTTGAATCCGTCCGTGACGTCTCACGGTACGTCCCGTTCTGACGTCAAACCCGCCATATTGCCTTAAAGCATGGCAGCGCTCACCCACACGTTGCTAGCGTGCGTTGTCACGTCCTTCATACAGAACAAAAACATTGAGGTCATTGACTGGCCCGTAGTCTCATCCGATCTCACGCTAACTGAGAACGTTCGGGGTGAGCTTGGGTGTCGTTTGCGACGTCTACCGAACAAGTAATTTACGTTGGAACAGCTGGCTGATTATTTAGGCATGGTAAGGAAAGGTATACCTTACCGTTGGCGAGGTCCACTCGACGGTGATGCCGTGCTTGCGTTGATGCAAACGGTGGACACGTGCGTTATTAATTGTGTGACATGGGTTTTGACCCTTAATGACAAAAACGCATGACAGTACAATCATAATTGACATCAAACATTAATGGCTCTTATGAAATGTTAGATCGATTTAACTCTATAACACAGTCAATTTATATCTGGTTTGTTATACCTATTATTTATAATGCTATTTCCAATGCTCAGTTTTTAAATTCCGTGAGTATTTGCAACTCCACATTTACCTGCGATATCGCTTGATAACATTTAATCTATGCATTCAAGTTTGCTTATAAATATTAGCTTTGAATGCCCATGGTTCTGTTGATGTGCCATATATTTCTACTTTTAATTGTTTTCCTAACCAAAAATACTTCTCGAACCTCGTTAACTCGGGCTCCCTTCAGTTCGACTGTATATATTGTAGATCTCCAGATAAGAGGGGGTAAACTGAACAAATCATACATTTTATCACTCATTTCAACACCAAATCCTATGGTGTTACTACTCATTAGAATTGTCTCTTCGAGACGATTCTAATGAGTAGTGACAACATAGGGTTTAATGCAGAAATAAAGTTTTTATTTTTTGAAATACTCCCCTTATCGCGAGCCCTGTATAATTGTACTTGTATTTTGTTAGGACACGCACGTATTCCTGTAGAAAGCTTTGTACCAGGTTTGGGTGCTGTAATGGATACAAGAAGGACTACTGTGACAGGCCAGGTAAATCATGAATGCCGCACCTTCATCAGAATAACTTTTATTTCTAATATGTTTACGTTGTCTCTAAGAAAAACCATTTTACTTTAACTATCAAACTATATTTATTTTGTTCTCTTGTCCTTTGATATTACAAAATGATATTAGATTTGTCAGCTTTATTTTAGGAAACCATTGTTAAAAGCATACATTCTATATGCCTTACACGACAGTCATTTTAGCTCGCCGGTCGAAAATATGTTGTCACCAAGTCGTCGGCGTCAGCTTTGCAGTTGCCGTGCCTATTTTCAGTTTCAAGAAAAAGTTCACAAATGCTATGCCCTTTGACCTACGATATTTCAATCTACCTGAGATACATGCATTGGACCCTTGAACTCAGTCTGTGCGTTTGTGTTCTAAGTTTTGAAAACTCCTGTACCACTTGACCTACAGTTTTCATACTTGCAGGACACATGTATACATTGGGACAGGATCTTTCCATCCATATGATAATTTGGACCCTTGAGACATTAACTTTGACATCAGACTCTGCATTTAAGTTTCGAAGTTTTGAAATGTCGATTTAAGTTTAGAAATGTGCTCAACTTGACCTTGGCTTTATTGTCTAAATGTGCCACCGGCGATATTTTTTTTGTTTTCTGACAAATCTTGTTATTTAATCTTATTAGTTAATTTAAAATGTACCATAAAATAGACACTGATAATTTCTTTAAAAAATTCCAAGATATGTTGAAATATTTATCGTTTCTTTCTGTGGTTAAACTTTGAAGGCATCAAAGTGCAAACACCACAATCTTTAATTGACCCATTAGCTATTTAACGCAGCGACACGTATACGCATTACTTACAAAAACGTGTACATGTGAAGAGTACATATTTCATAGATGCAAACAATGTAGATCAGAAGGCTGATATAGGAGTAGTATAGTAGCAGCTGTAGTAGTAGTAGTAGCAGTAGTAGTAGTAGTAGTAGTAGTAGTAGTAGTAGTAGTAGTAGTGATAATGATAGAACATGTAGTCAATTTTTTCTACTTCGTTGTCTTTTTTCTGTTCATTATTTTAATATACTTACACCATGTTGTAACATGTTTCAGCTGGATAAAGTAAATCACCACGGCTAATGAACAACAGCAGGAAAGGGATTGTTGCTTGCTTGAAAACAATTTAAAATGTAAAAATAAATATATACGAGCCGTGCCATGAGAAAACCTGTCTTGTTGCTTTTCAAACAGTGTATATAAAGGCCAGCCAGCGCGTTCAAGACGTGGCGGCTGGTCTAAATCTAAACTGTTTCACGTCCACATGCATCGAAAGCATTTTATGTAGCTGTATTATATATTGTAATTGGTAGTATCTAAGAATCCAGTTAGCACTCAAAACACGCCCATTCAGACCTACAAACGCAGATGCTGCAGTCGTGTATGCTTTTCATACAGTCAGTCACCAATATGCCTGCAACAGACATGGCACTTAAAGCACCTACTTAGATCTTCGTTCGCGAAGGCAAGCCATGAGGATGAGTGTAGACCAAACTCAAATACATCTAGCCTGCGGTGACAACGGTACCTGGTATGTACACTGTTGCAATGCAACAAGGCAGGTTTCGTCATGACACGTCTCATATACAAGCATTATAACATTTCGGAACAAAAGTATTTAGTCGGTATCATTATTTGCATTGTCATACTCCTATGTTTTAATTTTTAACTCATATACAATTTTGCAAACAATGTGTATACTGATTAGACGACGCGTATTTATTCAGTCAAAGTGTATTCAATATAACCTTGAACAATTATTGCAGACAACACTATCAATACAGACGATGTTATGGTAGTGAAATGGTTAGAGCAGACGACACTTTTTGTAATGAGAAAGTTAACGCATCTCCTGTTGGATTTTCAAACAGTTTCGCCGGATTTTTTCCGGAAACTTTGTACTTTTATTCTAGCAGATGGTAGTTTAAAGCAGGCTGAAAGTAAAGCAGAATGCGCCTTAAGGCGCATTCTTCTTTACGTTCAACATGTTTTAAGTAATCGCGCTTGACTAATAAAAAAGTGTAAATTTTAGGAATTTTCAAGATCAACTTATGGCAGCACTGAATTTGTATGCAGTTCAGTCTAACACAAACCTGGGTCCGCTTTCCGCAACTTTGTACGACAGATATTGCCGTACGCCACATTGTAAAATTCTCAGTTATTATTTATTTCTCCATCTAATCCTGTCTTATGACATATCTTTGGAATCCTCTTTTCAAGATGATCTCAAAGAGATGTCGAAGGACAAGATTAGATCGAGAAATCAGAAATTGGGTGTACCAACCGTTTTTGTCTCGTTCTACGTTTCGTAAGACGGATATATGGTGTCTAACCTAAATTCAGACAAAGCAATACTTGTTTTGATTGTAAACATTTAGCCATAGTCAATGATGTAAACAGTTTTAAAACGTTCAACCACTTCATATTTATGGCTGAAGTAGTAAGGTTAAAATCTATATATCTTTAGAAATAAAACCCTGAAAACAATTTCAAAGAATAATTTCTGGCGTGTGAGTAGATGCAACTTGAATATTATCATAGGAATAAACAACATCTTTTTGACGTTCATGACGGTATGACTACATTAGCTTCGCAGGGGGTAAGTTTTGTAAACGCCCGAAGGGCGTTTTCAATAAACTTACCCCCGAAGCTAATGTAGTCATACCGTCATGAGCGGCAAAAAGATGTTGTTTATTCCTTATATTTATATTTTTATTTTCTGTCATCCATTTAATGTGTAGTTTGACCAGATTTGTTTTCATGTATATGAATATATCATACACCGGCCAAATGGGTTTGATAGATGTAATATCGATGTAATAGCCATTCCAGTTTCTAAATATGGTGTCAAAAGTAGTCCTTACTACATGTACTGTATTTGCATGATAATTTCAGGGTTTTACGCAGTAAACTTTCTCGCTGTGCTTTAAGAACGCTCGTAAGAAACTAAAACAAAAATTTCAATCTGAATATCCATTATCAAAGCATATTTTAAACAATTAGGTGGCGCAAGTTTTTATACACGCTTTACACATAGCAACGCTGAAATGCGACTACACAGTCAGCGTGTACACACACCCGCGGCTATCCGTGGCATATCCAATACACATTACGTTACCAATTTAGTAAGTGTGAATGCATTATTTTGCTTTATGTTTGAGCGACTTTCCTATGTTATTCTGGTGAACAAATTGTTTGAACTTGTCAATTTCAAACCGTAATTGCAAGACAACTTGTCTAATCTATAAATAGAACACAACTCACTCGGGAGAGAACGCGTACAGCTTTAATGACGGAGCGTAAAATGATAACCTCCCTTAAAAACAGCATTTAATTTTTTTTATCGAAATTTGATTTTAATTGAACTGTCTGCGACTTAAAATAGGGGTTTCGAGATACCCAAACGGATAATCTAAAAGTAGATCCTAACTTGGTCGGTATCTCTCCGCCGTATGGAAGATTTTCTTCGCGGCGGAGACTCCGCCCTCTTTCTAACTGGCTTGAACCGGATTCGATTCGTAGGTTCATCGAAAATTGACCTGCATATTTTTTATACGATTACATAGAGACTTTACAGGGTGAATGTAAATATTGCTGTTTGTACAAAGCAATATCTAATATCTTTTCGATACAATTTTGCATTAACCACATAATTATATAACCCTTGTACAGTGGAGAATCTGTTATTCTTTCCCGTTTAAACGCAAACGTACGCAAACGCAAAGCACTAAAACGTAGAAAAGAACAACTTTTGGACAATTCTGATAATTCTTGTTTATCTTGGTGGCAAACAGTTTGGAGCCTGATCAGACGCCGGGTGACCCGGCGTCTGATCTGGCTCCAAAACGTTTGCACTGCAAATAATAGTTTTAGCGTAAACGCGTTTATTGGGAAATTATAACAGATTCTGATCAGGATCCAAACTTTTGATAAAGTTTCAAAATCACGTCAGTCATACTGCCTTAAATCAAACATCGAAATGGTACTACATGCAGCAGTAATTAAGATAAGCGACAGTATGTAGGTAAAGGGGGAAAATACTCACGATAAATTTGACCATGAAATGGCTAAAAGGTATCCATTTCTTTTTGTGGCCACTGTTTACACTTGCGTTTGTCTGTAAGTAAACTCCATATCTACAGTCGGGAAAACACCAGTATTCTCCGTTTAACCCTTTAACCCATAGCCTGTTTCTGATAGTTCAGATATATGTGACCTATTAAAGCAGGCTGAAAGTAAAGCAGAATGTGCCCTAGGGCACATTCTGCTTTACTTTCAGCCTACTTTAAGTTATTATCTGCTAGTATATAGAAAATATTTTTTATAGTACATATTCATGACAGTATAAAATGGAACTATTTTCTTTGGCGGATGAATAAAATGAATGCGCTCAAAGTCGCTTCTATAAGGGAAAGGGTTAAACGAATTGGAGCCCTTAATCAATAAGATAAAATGTAGAAAAAAGACTGGCTTATACACAGTGTAACTGACTTGATTTAATCCGAAAGTCATACAGTTTTGATCATGATAAGACCCCGAGTTTTTCCGTGTCTGGTTTGACTCATTGTTGACAACAGACATAAGGATTTTAGTATAAACGCACTTTGTTTTGAGAGTATATTGAACATATGATAAATACTCAGCCCCAAAAGAAAGTACACAATTTTGTTTTCTGAATGATCAGCGTCTAATACATCAACTGCATTTAATTTTTATTTTATAGAAAGTGGCAGACGACCCGAAATCATTGTGGCTAAATAACTGATACATTGTAGTGAAAATAAAAGATATATAATTCTTTTTTCTGAAAACAGCATTTTTTCATAGAAATGTTTTCCATAGAAGAGAAACAATGGTGCTTATATTCAGCAGCTAGAACTTTATCAAAATTAGACTTTCATTCATCACAATATTCACGGCGTTATCAAGACTAGAAAGTCTTATAATATCAAATTACCTCCCTTTGAGTTGAAATAAAAATGAACTTTAAGTGTTTCATTTTCATTTCATGTTTTTTAAATCTGAATGTGTTTACTGGAATACATTTGTGAGCATATGAACCTTTTAAGTCTAAAACAAAACCGGAGTTGAACAGATACTTTAAAGATATAGTAGAACTTTAAAATTTACTTAATGTAAAGTCAATGTAAAAAGTGGGTACTTTCTTTTTTGGCTGAGTATATATCTTAGTAAATGTTTGACTGATAAGCAAACATTGGATCTCATAAGGAATATAATCCGTGTTGATAACAATAAATAAAACCGTACACGCAAATTCGCTCAAGACATTTGCCCTTTCTATCGTGGTAAACAATATATTCATGTTTCACAAACATTGTATACACTGATCATTTTCTGCAATTTGTGGAACCACTTTTGTAAGGGATTGTATATCAACCCCTTCACTGCTTTACCCCGAGTACATCGGATATTTGCAAACAATTAAAATCCTGATTAGATGCCGCGTAACGCGGCGTCTAATCAGGATTCAAACTGTTTGACATTCATTTCAATATTTCTTAACTAAAAAAACCCAAACATTGAATTTGAGGAATCAAATCAAACGACATTTGTTTAAAATTGATGACGTCATGGAAGTGAAGGGGTTAACTGATTGTTTTTTTCATGTAGATGCTAGTTTTACTGTTTATGCAATATTTCCAATAAAATTACTTTGCTGCTTTGTACTTGTATCTATTTCTTTTCAACGTAAGATATAAACCTCTATTCAATATAATTTTCTACACCATCTAGATCTACACTATTAGATCAACTAAGCTTACCGCCGAATATATGTTTTAAGATAGTTCTTGTCAACGATTATTCATTGTTAGAATCAAAACCAGATGTGACGGATCCCCTCAGTTAAGTTCCATGCCTCCCATTCTGTCGCAAAGTAAAACATTACAGCATGATAACCATTTTCTAACACAATCCATTACTCGGAAATACTTAAAAGCCTTAGAAAATAGGTTCTAATGTAAAAATCAACGTCATCGACAAATGATGTTTTTGCGCAAAAATTCAAATATGACGCATTTAGATGGTCTTGGCTGGAGAATCACACCAAATAATGCTCTCTCAGAGCGCCATCTATACGAACAAGCCATGGAAGGTAGCCACCACCTATGAAATATTGAAGACCGGTGATAAGAATGTATTGTTTTATCCTCCATAACTAAACTTTTCACAGCTATAAATCGAGGGCTTGGTGCCAAACTATTGTAACTCCTTCACAAGTGTGAAGGAGTTACAATGGTTTTGCACCAAGCCCTCGATATAAACACTTAAGGTTTTAAATATAACATATAATGTGATATTTGTTGTTGTTGTTTCTAAGAATGATTAACGTCCCCAATCTTCTTAACGCTTTTACCCCAGAGTCGGTTTCTAGTTTTGAAGACTGGTATCCACTTAAAGCAGGTTGAGAGTAAAGCAGAATGCGCCTTAAGGGGCATTCTGCTTTACTTTCATCCTGCTTTGAGCTACAATCGGCTAGGATATAAAACACATCTTTTGGTACATGATTTACAGTTTATAACTGTATAAATATGAACTTTTTTCTTCAGTGGAGAAATAAATTAAATGCGCTAAAAGTCTCCTATGGGGGATAGGGTTACTCATGCGTCATCCCGTCCCTTGCGGTGATGGTTAGCAACGACCTATGCACTCTAGTATGAGCCTTCCACAGAAACCATCAAATGCCTGGACCCAAGGTTATCAAGAGTTTGAGCTGAGTCTGAGTGTGTTCTCAAGTATTTGATTGGTCAGATTTGAGCCTATGCTCAAATCTGACCAATCAAATGCTTGAAAACGACTTAGACTCAACTGAAAAGCTTTATAACCTTGGACCCAGTATTCATTTTATAGTAAGGGAGAACAATCCTTAAAGCTTGTACACGTTTGTAAGGAGGGGAGGGTAGTTTCCCTTTGTATTAATTTTAAGCAAAAGAAAATAAGATTATATATGCTATTTAGAAATTATCTGAATGTTCAAAGAAGATGCAACACTGAGTATACATGTATTCACTGTTCCCGCCTTAGTAAGACTTTATCACGGCGTTAGAGTTGAGATGTTATTCTTTACAATCAACATTCTGTGCTAAAACAATTAATTCCAATGCAAACATTTTGGAACTAAATCACTCAGACGTTGGGTAACTAGTCGTCTTATCAGCCTCCAAACTGTTATCAATTAAAGTAAGAGTAAATCATGAAAATTTCAAAACATCTAACACCCAACACCAAATTTACGTACAGAAGAGAATTCACACACAATCAATACATATTTACCGACCACCATCTGGCATAGAACAAATATTTCATGAAACAGTAACATGAGTGGTTAAAAGCTTTAAATGTGGTCTTTACGGGTTATAGGAATAACGTAAGAAATTCCAAAAACGTAACGTACATGAATGTATGGCGTCACGTCACGTCATTTAACCGCGGGAGGAGCGGCGTAGGGAAGAGCGTTGTAAAACGTCTCAGGTATACCACGATAAGCTTGTTCTATTTTATAGTGACCAACACGCGTGTCATGTTAGAATAAAAGATTTTATTTAACACGTTCCTCTCTGTAAGTTCAAATGAACAATTCCAATTAACAATAAAGTCTAGTCCGTTTTTGGATGATTTAGGATTGATATTAATCAATGTAATTGCAGAGGGTCCCTTTAAAGGGACTCGCAACCGGATGGTGTACTTGTCAAAATAAAATCAAATACTCAAATAAAATCAAATTTGTGGCATTATTATGCTTCTGACATTAAAAAAATATGATCAGTCCAAAAAAAGTCTCAAGAATCGTCACCGAATCTTAGATTTTTAAATATTTTCCATCGTTTTTCTATAGCGTTAGCTAACGGTATAGTTGTTGTTGTTGCTTCTCTACACGGGCTCAGACATAAACACGAGCCGAATTACGAAGTTGTATGCACTTTCGATCGCTACACATTGAAATACGTTAAATCGATCCGAGATAAACGGATAGTTCCGTGGTCCATTGGTCTAAGCGGTTTCCCCTATTTTGCCTTCTGTCCGCCAATGCCGGGCCCCGGGTTCGAATCCCACAAGAGACCAATATTTTTTTTTTATTGAAATACATTTTTTTTAAACAGAATTTCTTATCCTAAACTAATTCTTTACCATTTATATAAGCGTTTGACACATATTTACAAATTACTATTTTTAATGCACCATCTGGTTGCGAGTCGCTTAAAAGGTCATCTGATCTGAGTATTCACTGTTTGCATATGACAAGCGTACTCGTCACATGTACAGTGGAGAATGTATTATTCTTTCCCAATAAACGCGTTTACGCTAAAACTATTATTTGCAGTGCAAACAGTTTGGAGCCAGATCAGACACCGGGTAACCCGGCGTCTGATCAGGCTCCAAACTGTTTGCCACCAAGATAAACATGAAATATCAGAATTGTCCAAAAGTTGTTCTTTTCTACGTTTTAGCGCTTTGCGTTTGCGTTTGCGTACGTTTGCGTTTAAACGGGAAAGAATAACAGATTCTCCACTGTACTCTGTTTGCAAAGGACGAACACATACATAACTAGTGAGTTAACACAACAAGTCCACTACATACCGTTTTATGTTTTATTCTAATTGCTTCGATCTATTGTATATGTTACGACATAAATACACAAGAACACACTATTCATATTATCACTATTATACGTAAACAGCGAACATAACACATGATCAACAATCGTCCATTAACAAATCACATAACAAACATGTGTCCAAAAACGTGTCCATTATAGCAGAGGACCCCCTAATAAGATCGGGTCAGTGTCGTTCAATATCACAAACTCTACAGAGAGTGATCTAATCAGTCATTATCGTCAACTGTCGACCCGTTCCGAACAATGCTGAGCATTGTTCGGAACGGGTCGAAAATTGACGAGAATTGCCGATCTATCGATTTTGGTTTTATCATTCGGGGTTCTCAACCTTAACTAGATTGTAGAAGCATAGGCATAGCGAAGATGACGTCATTCTTTCCAGGACAAACAAGACGGATCACGACAGCGTAAAGTGCAAAAAATACAGGTTCTTGAAAATAATGACGAGTTATTAAAATCTGACTGGCACCAAGTTTAGAACATGATCAGACGCCGGGTTGCCCAGCGTCTGATCTGGCTCTAAACTGTTTGCAGTGAGAAAGATGTTAAGCGCTTTTACTGGGAAAGAATAGCGTCTTCTGCACTGTATCTAGATTAATTCATGTTGAGAATGCTATTTAGAAGTTATATTTTACCGTCTATCTCGAACTTGCCCAGAGTATTTGCAAACAATTTTTATCCGGATCAAACGACGTCCAATCAGGATCCGAACTATATCACATTCGTATTGAATGTTGTTTTTCTTCAAAAAATGCCTGAAATCTACCTACGAAATATCAGTTGAGGCAATAATCAAATGACTGGATTAAATTTTTGTGGTGGCAAAGTTTATATTTTATCAACTCTGTATGTTGTATCCTGCTATGAGAACTGTTTTACAATATCTGCATGGCCATAACGCATTTACTTATTCCTCTTTTTTCTCTCATCCTCAGGGCTGCCATAAGTTGGCATAAACAATCCTAAGATTTCCAAATTTGCATTTTTCAAGTGCGATTTTACGAATCGTACCTTCACCCAATCGCCTGTTTCTAGTTTTGTTGACGCGTGACTACTTAAAGCAGACTGGAAGTAAAGCAGAATGTGCCTTCAGGCGCATTCTGCTTTACTTTCAGTTCAGCCTCCTTCAAGCTACCATGTACTAGAAAAAAATCCGAAGATTTAGGAAAATCCGGAGAAATGGCAGCCCTGCATCCTACCCCTCACTCTCTCTGTTTCTTTCTTTCTCTCTCTCTCTCTCTCTCAAACACACACACTCACCCTACCACCCATATTTTTTCTTCTTCTCTCTCTATCCATTCTCTTTCTTCTTTTCTCTGTTTTTCCTTTTCATTATCTTTATTTTACAGACATGCCTCCTAGACCAGACTAGATCGTTGAACACATAGACGCAGTAAATTCGTATTATAACGACCACCAGGAACTTCACCCTGAACAAACACTATGGTGTCTTTAGATCACTTCGAGTTCATGTAATGAAATCTTAATGCAAACTGCGGCGTCTCATCAGAGTCTACACTGTTTATTATTGCCTACTTTAATTAGGATATATAGGAATACATGGGTCAGGGCAGAATATAAGTAAAGATAAAGTTCCTTCACAACTTGGTACTTTAACCATCATCTCTATTGAATTAAAAGCCAGGGCCCGTTTCATAAAACTTTGTACGACAAAAACTGTCGTAAGTCAAAACTTTAAAATACATTTAATTTCTGATTTCTCTATCTAATCATGTCTTGAGACATCTCTTTGGAATCGTCTTTTCAAGACGATTCCAAAGAGATGTCACAAAAACAGGATTATATGGAGAAATAAATAATAATTGAGACTTTTATAATCTGATTTACGACAACATTTGTCGTACAAAGTTTTATGAAACGGGCCAAGCTGATCTTTTAGAGAGGCGACCGCTTATTGCAGAACAAAAGTAAGGCAGAAAACTCATAAGGAACTGTCTGGTTTTATTTTGTCCTGTATTAAGCTGGGACATACCGTTAAGGCTAATATATATATAGCTTTACAGTCGTTTAATACGATTTCAACTGCGTTTTATAATTAGCTATTACAAACTATTTCAAGCTATACAAATCTACATAGATTTCCCGTACTCTACTAATTTCTACATTATCAGTGCCTATGTAAATCTTTTAAAAACATGTACATTACTTTGTGCATAAAAAGTGATACTAAATGAAGTAACTGCATTATATACATGTACACTCTCTGCGGCGCCCTTTTTGGGCCAACCTCTAGAATGAAAAAAATTCCCGCTGTAACGTCTATACTAAGTTCGTGGCTCGTCTTCGTCAATAAACAGTGGAGAAGATGCTATCCTTTCCCAATAAACAGTGGAGAAGATGCTATCCTTTCCCATTAAACAATGGAGAAGATACTATCCTTTCCCAATAAACAGTGGAGAAGATGTTATCCTTTCCCAATAAACAGTGGAGAATATGTTATCCTTTCCCAATAAACAGTTGAGAAGATGTTATCCTTTCCCATTAAACAGTGGAAAAGATGTTATCCTTTCCCAATAAACAGTGGAGAAGATGTTATCCTTTCCCATTAAACAGTGGAGAAGATGTTATCCTTTCCCAATAAACAGTGGAGAAGATGCTATCCTTTCCCAATAGACAGTGGAGAAGCTGTTATCCTTTCCCAATAAACAGTGGAGAAGCTGTTATCCTTTCCCAATAAACAGTGGAGAAGATACTATCCTTTCCCAATAGACAGTGGAGAAGCTGTTATCCTTTCCCAATAAACAGTGGAGAAGATGTTATCCTTTCCCAATAAACAGTGGAGAAGATGCTATCCTTTCCCAATAGACAGTGGAGAAGCTGTTATCCTTTCCCAATAAACAGTGGAGAAGATGTTATCCTTTCCCAATAAACAGTGGAGAAGATGTAATCCTTTCCCAATAAACAGTGGAGAAGCTGTTATCCTTTCCCATTAAACAGTGGAGAAGATGTTATCCTTTCCCAATAAACAGTGGAGAAGCTGTTATCCTTTCCCATTAAACAGTGGAGAAGATGTTATCTTTTCCCAATAAACAAGTTTAGACTAACCATTACTGACCGTTGGAAACAGGTTAGATGTCGGAATGTGAACAAGTTGTTATTTCCTATACTGTAAAACAGGTACTTTTCGCATCATGAATATTTCGGTAATGCGATTTTGTAATAATTCGCGACATAATGCAATATTTCTAGCAGGTGGTAGCTTAAAGCAGAGTGAAAGTAAAACAGAATGTGCCTTAAGGCTTTATGAAGTCGCCTATTTTCAAAACTAGAGACATTCTCTCCCGTTTAAACGCAAACGAAACTCTTTCGCATGCAACTAATCGTTAAAAATGACAACTTTTTGACAATTGTGACTATTTATTTTAATCTGAGTGGCAAACAATGCAATGGAAATAAATGTTTTAGGGTAAACGCGTTTATTGGGAAAGAATAACGTCTTCTCTATACTTTAACTCGAATATGCTCAAGTCGAACGTACTCGTGATGAAAATTGAAACTCGGCTTTGTCACATTGTAATTTTGAAATCTGGGCATGTTCGACTTAAGGGGGTTCGACAGCAGGCGGCCCGCATCTAGAGTTCCGGAAATGCTGATGACTTTCACCTGATCTTTGCGGCACGTGCTTATAGTAGAAAATTTAGATAAAGAAAAGTTTGATCTGCTTCAGTGTCTTCTCTGTTAACGCAGTTGGTACGGTGATTGACTTGCAATCGAAAGGTTCTAGGTTCGATTCCCACTCGCTTCAAAACTTTTTTTTAACAAATTGTACGATTTTAGTGACTAGTCAATTCATAACGCAGTGATCAAAGGCCAGGCTATGTTTAGTCTAGTAATAATGAATAATATCAGATGCAAGTATAGTCAAGTGACAGCTAAATTTGTGAGGATTTATAGCCTATATAACAGATGACAGCTTAACACAGGACAAAAGTAATGCTAAAAGATAGATCCTAAAGGAGCTTTTATGCATTACTTTTGTTATGCATTAAGCAGGCACTTGCCTTTAAAGATCTACAGGCTACCGCATTCAATGGTCCCTTATTACAGGTTTGACTTATGGTATTATTTAGAGCTGACGGCAATTTAAAGTTGAACTCAAGGGAGGCTACTCGTTTTGTGTTAACATTTTGTCTGAAGTTCAGGAAATAATGTATAAAATGTAAATTCTACTGTAGATTTTCATTAAATTTTTGTGACTAGTAGAATTAAGTTATATCTATCTAATAAGAGTAAAATGAGTGTATGTTAAACGGCTAGATTTTTTGTAATTTGAGATTTTCAGAATTTGACTTTTTTAAAATATTGATATTTCCAGAAAATATGTCATGAAAGACTTTTGTTTGCCCAATATATTATAGTTTATGTACAGTTTACTTGAATGTAAAGAAATTATTGAGTTATATCATTCTATAAAGAAAATATCCCTGTTTATTAAAAAAGGAGCTTTTCTCGACAAAAGGTCCTGTCAGAAAAAAACGGCACTGTAACTTTTTTTTATTTTAACGATTTTTCACTCTCCATATGGTATATTTCAATTTAATCAAGGTTTCAAAGAATTCTGACACAGAATAAGCTGACCCGCGAACCACCTTAAGCAACTTCGAATTATTCAAATTTATCGTCAGAAAAACATGCTGTTTCGGCTAAAGCAAATATGGGTCATCTAGGTACGACCTGTATTTCAAAGCATTTGATTAACTGCTCAATGATGTATCCTCTATATAGCCAAAGACTGCTGAATGCAGTATAGCAATAATGTGCTGTTTCTTTTCCTGCAGCACGCGTCCCCACCACAATAGGTCAAATTTGACTTGGAGCGAAGTTACTTCTTCATACAACAATTACATAATCCTGCATTAACCAACGACTTGTATAAAAATGCAAATAGATATCCTATTAAACGTTCATTTATAGAATATTAACAGCAAATATCGACCGCATTGCAATCAGGGGCGATGCATACTCACATGTGTCGATCGTTGTGATATTAACATGAACAAATATTGCACAAACTCGTCTCAAACAAATACAGTGCTCCCTTCCTACAACGACCTTCTGAACAACGATTCCCTCCTTACAACAACGTTTGCTGCTGTTTTAAAAAAAAACCAAGACTATCTTGTCCAACCCTTAAATGGCTTCAATATCGTCTGCTTAAAATCGACGTCTGCTGGGTTTTTTTCAGTCACATACTGGACATTTTGACAGAAAAACTATATTGACGAGTGACTTACAGCTTGTATCCAGATCAGACGTCGCGTAACGCGGCGTCTGATCTGGATTTAAATTATTTCAAATATAAGTCAATTGCCATTCTATATAACTCCCTCCGAACAACACACACAATCCTTGTCTGCCACTGGGTGTTGTTGTAGAGAGGGAGCACTGTAATGTACGAGTAGATTGTTTCAATGAATATTCCACATATGCCACAGCGAGGACTCGAATTATTATTTCCCAACAATTCTTCCATGCTAAAAAAATTAATAACACCCAAGTAAATCAGTGTGTGACCAGACTTTCAATTATTTGCCATTCTAGTTAAAACAAGATGTCATTTTGTACACTTTATTGCATTGAATTTGCATTTGATTTCGTTAAAACTGCTGCATGTAGGAAATATTATTCTTATCCAACAAGCGGCTTTAATATGCTGAAAATATTATGTCTATCCATAATGTTGGTCGGGTAATCCGGCGTCCGATCAAGCTTCAAACTGTTTGCACTTCAGATTTTAGTGATTCGTAAAGATTTCAGAATGTTGTGATTTTCTCCGCTTTACTGTACAGCATTTGCTTTTAGTTTCGTTTAAACGGGAACGAAATAATGTTTTACCAAGTACAGCGTTCCCTCTCTACAACGACATCCAATGGGAGACAATAATTATGTGCGTTGTTCGGAGGGAGTCGTTATAGGGAGGGAAATTGGCGTACATTTGCAAACAGCTTGAATCCAGTTCAGACGCCGCGTAACGCGGCGTCTGATCTGGATTCAAGCTGTTTGTCACTCCTCATTAAGTTTTTTCCGTCAAAATGTCCATTATGTAAAACAGCAGACGACAACTTTAAGCAGACGACATTGCAGCAGTAAAAGCGTTAGACATGAATGCTCTATTTAGGGAACTGCGGCAAGTGTCGTTGTAAGGAGGGAGTCGTTGTTGGGAGGGCCGTTGTAGAGAGGGAGCACTGTATAATCCATGTTATTGGAATTCAACACTGAATGTCTCTTAAAATCTTCAAATCGATTGATTGTCGATTATCGACTTTTATCAATAATCTAATTAGCACTAGTTCCAAGTATCCACGACACCTCTATAAAAGCTGGGCTTGCGAGCTAGGATCACTAGTTCCCTCTCTCTCCACGAGAGCTGGGCACCTACTGGTTATATTGTTGAGCACGTTTTGTCAAATCTGGAAGTTGCTCAAAGACGATCTTCTCCCTTGGGTTTGGGTCAGGCTGTAAAAGAAAGTAAGAATTAATAAAAGAGGGTTACAGTGGAGATTTCATTATTTCCTAGTAAACGCGTTTGTATTAAGATTATTATTTTCATTGCGAACAGTTTGGAACTAGATCAGAAGGCCGGGTAACTCGACATCTGATCAGGCTCCAAACTGTTTGACATTCATAATAATAAATTGCTACGAATATGTCATTTTCTATCTATTTATTGAATTCATGATAGTTGCATCATGTAAACGGGGAAAGAATAACACATTCCTATGGAATTCTAAGGAATCGCCAACATTTTTTCTGTATAGCAAATTTCGTAAAACGCGGGATAAAGATGCAAGGTCTCGCATTTTTTTCTGTACATTTTATCCTCGAAACATATAGTATTCTATTGTAAAATATGAGGAAAAAAGATGCGATATTGCAAGGGTACATTCTCCTATATTTTGTCGGCGTTTAACTCATGTTAAAAAAAGAAAAAAAAACTTCGAAAAAGTCTTTTTTCGATGCGTTTTGTCCACAAATGTTATTGTAATCTATTGTTAAGAACGTTGCAAAAAAGATGCAAAAAAGTACTCTTGCAATCTCACATGTTTGTTGGCGTTTGTTTTTACTACAATAGCAGGGCTGCCATAAATCGACATGAAAAATCCTAAGATTTCAAAATTTGCATTTTTCAAGTGCGATTTAACGAATTGTACCTTTTCCCCATAGCCCTTTTCTTGTTTTGTTGACATGCGACCACTTAAAGCAGGCTGTAAGTAAAGCAGAATGCGCCTTAGGGCGCATTCTGCTTTACTTTCAGCCTGCTTTAAGCTACCATGAACTGGGGAAAAATCCGGAGATTTAGGAAAAATCCGGAGAAATGGCAGCCCTGCAATAGATTACCATAGGATTCGTGGACAAATGCATCGCAAAAAGTTGCGATACTGAACCCTTGCAATCTTGCAATCTCGCATAAGTTTTTCTGACGTTTTAACAATAGAATACTATAGGAATTGAGAACAGAATAAACCGAAAAAAGATACGATATTGCACTTAAGCAACCTCGCATCTTTGTACGGCGTTTTACTTAATTATAAAACAGATACAGTGGAGAATGTGTTATTCTTTCCCAATAAACGCGTTTATGCTAAAACTATTATTTGCAGTGCAAACAGTTTGGAGCCAGATCAGACGCCGGGTATTAATCAGAATTGTCCAAAAGTTGTTCTTTTCTACGTTTTAGCGCTTATCGTTTGCGTACGTTTGCCTTTAAACGGGAAAGAATAACAGATTCTCCACTGTACATTGTTGGCCCTAAGACCCCAAAGGGATTCCATACATTTCCTTCTGTTACTCTGTAAATGAGAGAGTTATGAAATGCAAGGTAAATACATATAGATTCACAAGTTTTACCATTACTTAAATAAACAATTATACCAGGTTTAACCATTTCACTCTCAATGAAGCCATGAAGCGCATTTACAAACAGTTTTGATCCTGATCAGGATCAAAACTGTTTGCCCTTGTTTGTAAATACGTAAGTTATACTGCCTTAAATCTAACTTTAGTTTAAACAATATTTTTTTCAGAGAAAAGGATTGGACAACAGGCAAGCCTATGTGATTTCATAAAATCTAACTTTGAAACGATATTGCAGAAAACAATATTGAAGCAGAGGACAATATGGCGGGGAAGGGGTAAAAACCTCACGATAAATTTGGCCATGAAAGGGGTAGCTTAACCGATTGAACCCTGAATGGCGACGGATATACGTGCGCCCTACAGTACGTGTATATATGTAACGTGTACGTTTAGCCTATGAAAACGGTGTAGCTCGTGATCAGATGCCTCCTTGAGAAGCCCTCTGATCAAGGGGTTGGCCCCGTTTGCTTTTTTGCAATATATTGTAAAAAGCAACTCTAATTTATAAAAAAAAAAGGACTAGACTTAATTAGAAAAAGGAATCATTCATTTAAAATTTCATTGAGTATTGATTTTAGAAATATCTTACATCCTGGAACTGATTTTCATCAACTGATCGTCGGTGTTTGCTATGACGTCGTTGGCCACGTGACTCGTCCCTATTGTAATCGTCACCATGTCGTCTGCTTTCACGCGTTTCTTTTCTGCCATATGGATCGTCCCGCTCACGCATGCCTTCTACATCCCCACTTTGCCGTCTCCGGCGCTCCCTACGTTCGGAATGATCTGAAGAATGACGAGGAGACTCGTCACTGGCGCGACGTTTATGCTCGCCCCGGCTTTCAGTAGAACCCTCACGACGATATGCGAAATCGCTCCTTCCGTCTGACTGGTCATATCCGCCGCCCCTTCCGCTTTGCTGATCATATCCGCCGCCCCTTCCGCTTTGCTGATCATACCCACCGCCTCTACCGCTTTGCTGATCGTACCCACCGCCTCTACCGCTTTGCTGGTCGTACCCACCACCTCTTCCGCTTTGCTGATCATATCCACCGCCTCTACCGCTTTGCTGATCGTATCCACCGCCTCTACCGCTTTGCTGATCATATCCACCACCTTTTCCGCTTTCCTGATCATACCCACCGCCTCTACCGCTTTGCTGATCGTACCCACCACCTCTTCCGCTTTGCTGATCGTATCCACCGCCTCTACCGCTTTGCTGATCATATCCACCGCCTGTATCACCCTGTTGGTCATACCCACCACTCCTACTATGCCGGGATCCAGTCCGAGACTGCTGCTGATCATAGGAAGATTGGTTGGTTGGTTTGGTGTCCCGTTTATACGGGTCGATTGTTTGATTGTCATCCTGCACATTAAATGCGCTATCTCTTGTGTTAGATGTAGCTCTAGGGTTGAACTCATCGTCCTCGGTCGGAGCTGTAATGAACGAGATAAAACAGTAATCATCTTACCGGCGATGGCAAAAAGGGTATAGAAGAGCATCCGGGTAGAATTAGTGATCAACCGAAAATAAGCTTAACACATTCAGCCCAAGCGACGAGTATTTTTGGTAATTTACAAACAGTTTACCTGTGACGAATACACTTGTTCAATGCAAACAGTGTAGACCATGATCAGAGGGCTCCTTAAGGAGCCCTCTGATCAGGGTCTACGCTGTTTGTTATTTCGAAATATATTGTTAAAATCAACCCTCAATATTAAAAAATGGACAAGAATTATTTTGAAATTGGAATTGTCCATTAAAAGTTTCAGGTGTGAATGAGTTGAATGTACATGTAGTGCCCTTAAACTGTTGACTTTTATTATATGCAAACAGTGTAGACCCAGATCAGAGGGTTCCTTTCGAGGTCTGCAATGTTTGTCATCTTTGCTATAATATTGTAAAAACAACCATAAAATAAAAAAAAAACCCGTCACTTACACTGGTAATTGTTTAAAGGGTGAATGAATATTTTTACAAGCTAATGTGGGGCAATTTGAGTAAATACAGGTATTCAGGCTAAAAGTAAAGCTCCTTAAGATATGTTAGGCTACAGTACATAACAGGGAAAACAACCTGGCGGTACATATAAAGTGGATCTGTTTTCTGCAGCGGAGGAATACAACCAATGCGTATCGATTTGATTATAGGTAAAACGTCACTTCCCATTCTTTTAGTGTTTAATTCTAAATTTTGTTTTGGCCAAAGAGCATTTCTACACAGACAAAAAGAGGCTACTCAACTTACGTGAAAAGGATTTTTCTAAGTCATTTCTGGCATTTGTTCCAAGAGTTGCACCATAAGACATTGGAAGTTCTGAAAAAAGAAAGATATTCACAATCATTTAAGTTCTGGTAAAAGAAAGATATTCACAATCATTTAAATTCTGGTAAAAGAAAGATATTCCCAATCCTTTACCAAATGCGCGAAAAGAAACATACGTTTGACCCAACACAATTCGAAAGATGAATAAAGAATATAATTCTTAGGTTCGGTGTCGCTTTACGAAACCTAATACGTCCCGACTACAAGTAGCCGTTGCTGACTGTCACTGGAAGGGATAGATTGAAACATCTTTAACGTGGATGCATACCCAACGTTCAGTCCATTTAGACGGACTTACTCAAGTGGGTTGTGCCCCTTGCAAAACGCCGAGATATAAGATCGATATCGATCAAATTCTCGTCTGACAGTCATACTATGCCAAACTGCCAACGCAACACCTCCCAGTTCCCTTCTATTCTCATATCAGAGCGCGTGTTTTAAAAAGATGGAAAAGTTGACACATAATTATTAAATGTTTTTATTTGTGTTTTTAAATTGATGTACTGTCCTCAAAGTTGTTAATATTGGAAACGAATTTTTATTGACACTTCTGACGAATAATAACCATCTATCCAAACGTATCGCTAATTTCTGGTTAACATCCCCTATTGAAAATGCATTGGATTGAGATTTCTGAAAACTTGTTATCACAAAATTCCATATTGTTGGGACCAAATGCCAATTCATTTTGTTTTTGTTTACCAAGAGTATTGTCAATTGATCACTCTATGAATTGCAGAAGAAAATCTATTCAGGATATGCACACATTACAGAATTGACCAGACTAACTTAAGACATGTTTAACATTGGAAGTAATGGGAATATCCGGAGTGTTGCGTTAGAAGTTTGGCATAGTATATATACAATATATACGAGAATATAATTAATAGTCATATTTTAAGGTGTTGAATATATCTATCAATATTTTTACAGTTATAGCAATAAACATTTTTTTCTTCTGTTTCAAATGGTGTAAATTTTAATTTTTAATTTTAACGATTTTTCTCTCATTTTGATTTAAAAATGGTAAGTGTCGGACACATTAAACATACTCATGTAGTAGAAAAAATGTGAAATTGTGTAGTTTGCTGATTTTGAACGCAAATAAAGCATCCTTTTTATCATCTGCGAATATTTTAGCATTTTGGGGAGAAAGAATGTTTTCTGAACAATTCAAAAATAATTTTTGATTCAACTTTGAATTAAGTGTTTCTGCTTCCCAATTGAGTTGAACATTGACAAATGTCGTGTTGCTGAACTCGGGCTTAGTTTGTTTTCATTCAGGATCGTCTTTTTCCGTAAATTACGTCGTAATTTATTGTGGGCCAAATCGTTATCGTTTCCAGGGATGTTATCTGGTTCCGGCTGTATGTACATTTGGGCTTATGTCTATGCGTGATAAATAAGTTGCCGTTGGGGATTAGGACCCTAGTTATTTATGTCTTTTATACATTTTTCTGAGTAATTTGATTAAATGAATTTGAACCTATCACCCGCAGACAGAAAAAAGTGTCCAAACGATTGATGACCAGATAAGACTCATAGAGAGATCATAGTTCTATTTGGAAACAGTATGGATTCAGATCAGATCCTGAAGCTATACAAGAGAGAGGGTAAGAGTACATACTGAGAGAGAGAGAGAGAGAGAGAGAGAGAGAGACATGATACGTCTGAGAGATACATTATCATACACGCAGAGATATTTCAACAGTATGGAGGTCGGGACCGCTAATGAGATCGGACTAGAATCGGTACGAGCGGCCATTTTGTCAACTGCCGACCCGTTCCGAACTATACTTAGTATGGTATGGTTCGGAACGCGCGGACAATTGACGAGAATGGCGGATAGCTCCTCGTAAAGTTTGACCAACCTGATCTCATTAGGGATCATCAACACTAAGCTGTGTTGATAGACGATAATTCTACTAAAATACAACAACCTTAACTTATACTTTGTTTTGATGCAAAGACTTAGGTAACGGCGAAATACATGTATCAGCATATTACTTCATTTGAATATGGAATACCAACGTGGTTTAAAGCCGCATTGTGTTTTTGGGAAACCTGCATAAAACAGTTGTTTGGGATCCCATTAGAACTACATGGGACGTGATTCTTTCATAAAAAGCGGCTTTATCTAAGAAATTCGCTTTTAAATTTTTATTTATAATTTTTTTGTGCTAGCACAATTTAAAGAGCCTCCTTGTGAATGGAAAGAAGGACAACTCTGTAAATACAGGGCTCCAGATAACGGAAATATTTCGATTACTAAACTCTTTATTTCTGCTTTTAAACCCAATGGTGTCATACTCATTAGAATCGTCTCGAAGAGACGGTTTAATCAGTAGTAACACCGTAGCATTCGATGCTGAAATGAGTGAGAACATGTTGGATTTGTTCAGTTTATTCCTCTTATCTGGAGCCGGATGAAATGAAGAATTTAACCCTTATTCTGCTGCTAAGACGTCTGCTTTGACATTGTCGTGTGCAATATTTGTTCAGTTTAGATTTATGCATATTTTTGATTAAACAACCCTTAAGACGAGTGTCAAACAGTTTGGATCCAGATAAGACGCCGCGTTACGCGGTGTCTGTTTAAGAGTCAAACAGTTGCGACCAGTAGGCACAGGATTAAACTATGAGATAAGGTCCCCACGTGTAAATAATTAATCACGGTGGTAAGCGTGTACAATCCAATACGGGGGATCTTGCTGAAAATGACTGTTTCAGCCTTGTCTTCTCTCTAACTCAACCACCTATTTTTGGATCTTCACCAAACTTGCTATAAATGTTTATTAGTATAGAATCTAGCTCAAGTTTGATAACTATTAAAGTCGCATGAGGCATGTCTGAGTTATTGCCCTTGAATAATTAAAAAAAATGACTGTTTCAGCCTTTTCTGCTCTCTAACACAAACACTTTTTATTGGATCTTCACCAAACTTGCTGGCATTGTGTATTTGTTTTAAATATAGATCAAGACAAAAATCGAATACAGCTGACTGAAAATCCTTCAAGAGGTAAAGGAGGTATGGAGTAGTCATTTATTACTTTACTTATTACCAACACGGCCAAGATGAAGCACATGCAACTATTGACCAAATAGTTGGTTTAAATAGAATAAAAACAGTTCCTGTTACAGAGTTGACAGGGCTAAAATAAGGATGAAATAGCAAATTTTTAATAATTGAAGAACCGTAACTCCAACATGCCTTCGGCGATTTGGGTATTCATAGAACTGAACTAAATTTGTATCCAATATTATTTTCAGCAAATTTGGTGAAGATCCAATTAAAACCGTTTGAGTCAGAAAGCTGACAAGCCTGAAGTATGCAATCTATAATCATTCAAGGGCAATAACTTCAACATGCCTTGTGCGATTTTGGTAGTTAAGATTATGAACTTGATTTTATATTAATAAACATTTTCAACAAGTTTGGTGAACATCACAAAAAAAGTTATTTGTGTTAGAGAGCAAAAAATGGTGAAACAGGTATTTCTAAATACATAAAGGACAATAACTCAGACATGCCTTATGCGATTTAAGTAATAATCAAACTGAACCTAGATTTTGTATAAATAAAGAATTTCAGCAAGGTTTTGTTAAGATCCGAAAAGAAATGTTTGTGATAGAGAGCAAAAAATGCTGAAACATTAATTTTTAATAACTAAAGGGCAAAAAACTCAGACATGCCTTATGCGATATAAGTACTATTCGAACTGGAGATATATTTTATATTTATAAACATGTTCAGCAAGTTTGGTGAATATCCGATAAAAATTGTATGTGTTAGAGTGCAAAAAAACCCTGAAACAGTCATATTTTAATAATTAAAGGACAATAACTCAGATATACATTATGCGATTTTAGTAATATTCAAACTTAACCTTGACTTTATATTAATAAACATTTTCAGCAAATTGGGTGAAAATCAATAAAAAGCATTTATGTTAGAGAGCAAAAAATGGTGAAACAGTCCTTTTTAATACATTAAGGGCAATAACTCAGACAATCATTATGGGATTTTAGTAATAATCAAACTGGACCTAGATTTTATATAAATAAAGAATTTCAGCAAGTTGGTAGAAGATCCGATGAAAACTCTTTGTGTTAGAGAGCAAAAAAGGCTGAAACGGTCATTTCTAATAATTCAAGAGCAATTACTCCAACATTCCTTATGCCATTTTACTAGTATTCAAATTTAACCATGATTTAATATCAATGAAAATTTTCAGCAAGTTTGGTGAAAACTCAATAAAAAGAATTTGTGTTAGAGATAAAAACTGGCTGAAAACAGTCATTTTAATACATAAAGGGCAAAAAAAACTTAGATATGCCTCATACGATTTTAGTAGTTATCAAACTAAACCTAGATTTTATACTAATGAACATTTTCAGCAAGTTTTGTGAAGATCCAATAAATGTATTTGTGAAAGAAAGCAATAATTGCTGAATCACTTATTTTTAATACAAAAATGGCAAAAACGCAAACATGCCACATGCGATTTTGGTAGTAATCAAACTGGACCAAGATTTTATAATAATAAACAATTTCAGTAAGTTTGCTGAAGATCAACTAAAAAATGCTTGTTTTAGAGAGCAAAAAATGCTGAAACAGTCAACTTTTAATACATAAAGGGCAAAACGTCTTACATGCCTTATTCGATTTAAGTAGAAATTTAACTGTACCTAGATTTTATATAAAAGAACATTTAATGCAAGTTTGGTGAAGATCCGATAAAAACTCCTTGTGTTAGAGAGCAAAAAGGGCTGAAACACCGTTGTGACGAAATGTGACTCATTTTATAGCAATCGTTCGCATCCGGTGATATTGAACCCAGCTGTTCCACGTGCCACTAATCCGTGTGGTAATATTTATGTCAGACGATCTACTTTCGGTTTGTTGTGGTTTTAAATCGCTTTTTTGGTGATTTAGGTCTGTCTTCAACATTTCATAGATCAGTTTGGCCCATTAGAATGTTCAAGCATTATTATTAACCGTTATTGTATTTCGCACATTAAAAAAAGGTCTGAAAACACAATGGGACTTTAACTCTTTGCATGGTAGCAGCGGATACATGTGCCACAGTGATTACATTTGCAAATAGTTTGGATCCTGGTGTGACGTCTCATCACGATCTAAACTGTTTGACACTCTGATCATGTTTTGAAAAGAAAATTGGAAAATTCTAGTTTCCGAATAGAAGCAGACGACAATTGTTGCAGACGAAAATAAACCCAGGGTGCAAAGGGTTAAGCCTTTCACAGCCATTTGGACATCATATATCGTCTAATACAGCAACTGTCATATTATCTTCCATTAAATGTTTTCGTGTGTTTTTATTGATAGAATTTGGAAGTTTGCGGGTTTTTTTTACTTAAAAAAAACAATTGAAATGGGTATCAAACAGCTTGGTTCCTGATGAGACACCGCGTTACGCGGCGTCTGAGTGGGGTCCAAACTATTTGCGAATTCGACTTAAGTAGCATACGGATTTAAAAGGGCTAAATTGTATATTTCCACCGTACCTTCGTGTTTATTCAATTTACTGCTGGACAAATCTCGTGCCAAACCGGAAGGCACGCCATGGGGATCAAAATGGATCGGCTCCTCATGAAGAGTAGAATGTGGCACGTGACTATCAACCGAAATCCCTCGGCTTTTAAGGTAGTAATTTATCCCGAAGAAGGCAGCAAGGATGAAGATACAAGTCACGCCATATGCTCTGAATGTAACCGAGGTTCCTGTCCAAAACAAAAGTACAATGTAGATTATGTTGGCCGCCAAAATCATACAATGCATGTAACCTCTTAACCAATTCGGCGCCGTAGTCGCATAATGTCGTTTTTGCAAACAGTTTGGATCCAGATCAGACGGCGCGTCACGCAGTGTCTGATCAGGAACAAAGCTGTTTGACACTTTTCAAATTTTCTTAAGTCATACTACCTTAAATCTAAATTTGAAACGTTCTTGCAGACAACAATACTGAAGCAGACGATAATAAAGCGGTGACGGGGTAAAACACTCCCGAATAATTTGGCGCAAAAATGGTTAAGCATTATTATTTCCCGTTTAAACTATAGACATATGACAATGCTGAACCCTGCTCAAGCCTAACACTGTTTACTATTTCAAATGAGATGTTTCCTGCATGGACAACTATGTAGTGTCTTTATAGTGCCTTTGTACAGTGGAGAATCTGTTATTCTTTCCCAATAAACGCGTTTACGCTAAAACTATTATTTGCAGTGCAAACAGTTTGGAGCCAGATCAGACGCCGGGTAACCCGGCGTCTGATCAGGCTCCAAACTGTTTGCCACCAAGATAAACAAAAATTATCAGAATTGTCCAAAAGTTGTTCTTTTCTACGTTTTAGTGTTTTGCGTTTGCGTACGTTTGCGTTTAAACGGGAAAGAATAACAGATTCTCCACTGTATGTATAAAATGAAAATCTTCCACTAAACACACATGTATACTCCATTTAAATATCAAGGCATTAATGAGTTAACACAAGACTTATAATACAGATATAATTTAACCTTTAATCAATATATACACCTTTTTACGCATTTATTTATTCCTCCGCTGAAGAAAATATCTCCAATTATTATACATGAATATGTTTCATAAGAAATATTTTCTATATTCTTGAAAATTATATAGAAACACTCTATCATTGTATTGTATTGTTTAATGGAAAAATAGAAAAAAATATTTTGGTGTACAAATTTTGGCTCTAGGGCCATCTCTAAGTGAGATTAGAATTTGATTTTTCTTATTTTGTCCTTTTCAAAGAACCCGCTTCAATAAAACCTATTTCAAATGAAAACAAACATGGCAATGTGGTATTGTATTATCTATTCCATGTCTATGGTAGTATTTCCTCATAGGAAATCAAATTTTGACATAACAGACACCAACTATATGAAGCTCTAAATATCATAGATATGGTACTATTTTGTAAAGTTTGTAAGGGAGATAACTCCTTTTTCTTTTAAAACTCAAATATGTCAACAGTAACCTATCAATTTTATTTTTTAAATTTTGAATTGCCTTTGTAAGGGTTTTCAATTGGTACACTATAAGAAAAAGTTAAATACTAGAAATATGTGTTTCACTATTTTTCATAAAAAATGCTTTTGAAAAGAAATATAATTACATACCTATGAAAACAATGTTGTTGATTCAGATATTCATATTTTTTCAAATCTGGTGCCTGTTTGGTCTTGATTTAGTTTCTTTATGTGAAAGTACATGTACTTCCATACCCATGAAATACATAACGAAAAACAAAATCAACATGTTTCTTTTTATTTAAAATAGATTTTACTGAGGCTTATACTTTAAATTTGACAAAAATTGACACACCTATTTCACACTGCCGTAGTGCAAAAAACAGATGCATTTTTTTTCGATTGTTCTTATTTATCATAAAATGGTAGAATAAAGTTAGATAATTTGAAAGTTTCGTTTATGGCTTTGATACACCATTAAGTGGCAAACTATCTTCAATACTATATATAATGGAAACAGGCTATGAAATAAAGGGTTAAATGGTTATCTTCTTCTTGACTATGTTAAACTAATTGTAATGCTTGTTTAACGATATGGTTTTGTACACGCTGTGTTTGTACATTGCTATATCAATAACCTTTAATATTTTACGGAATAATGATGAATTAACTAAAATTTTCCAAAATCAATATGGATCCATATCTGAAGCTATTCAATTTCGTGTCTGATCAGGATTCAACATGCAGGACACATAAATACAGTGAAGCCTCGGTAATTGAATTACACATAATCAAGCTTATCATATTTCTAAGCTTATCTGAATTTTAAACCTTAATAAATTCCTATATGTTCGTAGAAGAGAAATCGATTTATCGCAAAAATACGGATACATGTACATTCTAAACGAATTCGAGTAACTGTCTCGCATGTATTGTTCTTTATAAACAAAAGCCGCATGCGGCCATCTGAGGAACTATTGTGTTGTACTCAATGCAAAATAAAGTTTGTCATTGCATGTATGTGGACTGTTGCATGAAACAGTAACTCAGGATCCGTTTTGTCATTATAACTGTTTGAGCAAAAAGGAAAAATATGGAAATGATATAAATAGTCCTAATAAATCACTTAAATAATATTAATTCAAAATATTATTGAATTCTGACAATGGTTACAGTTTCAAAGTAGAAGATTTTTTAAAGGTTTTCCTGTATAGGTCTATGTAAAACTGATAAGCCCCGGGGCGGGTCCATATTTGACACTGGAGGTCATAATTTGAACAATCTTGGTAGAGGACCATAAGGCAAAGCTATAGGTGCAAAATATAAAAGGTCTGTGCCATACGGTTTCAGAGTAGAAGATTTTTAAAGGTTTTACTACATAAGTCTATGTAAAACTGATAAGCCCTGGTGAAGAGCAATTTTGATCCGGGGGTCATGATTTGAAACATCTTGGTAGAGGACCATAAGGCAAAGCTAGATGCCAAATATAAAAGTTCTGGACCTTACGGTTGCAGAGAAGAAGATTATTAAAGGTTTTCCTATATAGATCCTTGTAAAACTGATAAGCCCCGGGCGGGTCCATATTTGACCCTGGGGTCAGAATTTGAACAATCTTGGTAGAGGACTATAAGGTTTCAGAGAAGAAGATTTTTAAAGGTTTTCCTATATACATGTAAGTCTATGTAAAACTGATAAGCCCCGGGGCGGGGCCATTTTTTACCCGGGGGTTATGAATTGAACAATCTTTGTAGAAGTCCATGAGGCAAACCTACATGCCAAATATAAAAAGTTAAGGCCTTACAGTTTCAGAGAAGAATACTTTTAAATGTTTTCCTTTGAAAAACTGATAAGCCCCAGGGCGGTGCCATTTTTGACCGGGGGATTATGATTTGAACAATCTTGGTAAAGGTTCACAACATGATGCTACATATGAAATTTGGTTGTCATATGGAATCTGGTCCTCATAGGTCCCCAGCTCACTTTTTTAAACAATTTCTTAAGCTCACAACTACAGTATGTATCTGATGAAGTTTGGTTAAAATTGGGCCATTGATTTCAGAGAAGAAGTTATTTGAAATAAATTGTATACAGACGACACGGACACCGACGTACGACGGACGGCGACCGATCACAATAGCTCACATTTAGCACTTTGTGCTCAGGTGAGCTAAAAACCAAGAGGGCTTAATTTGTTGAAAAGTGAAGACACATTTTATGCAAGCACATACTATCTGGATATGTTTTTGAGTTTTCATGCAATTTTCGAGCGTCTTGTTTGTCATTTTATATACGCTCTGCAGTGCTTAATCTTATTTTATGTAATTTCCATTACATGTATCTGGGGGAAAACGCAAACACAGCCGAGTCAGCAAGTGTAGATGTCGCAAAGGTCGTCGAATTGCACACTTTTCAAACATGAAAATATGTGTAAATTCGAATTAAACAGTTGGAACAGCGAATTTTAATTTTCCAATTATCGGGATTTCGAATTATCGGGACTTCGAGTTATCGGGACATCGAGGTATTGAGACTCGACTGTATAAAATCGATCGTAGAATAAGTGTCAGAAGGCTTCCATCCAGGGGGTATATGAATACACCATATACTGTATAACGATAATAATGGCTGCTCTGGTATAGAAGTGGTTTGATAAATCACTATAATTTGAAGGCTGGGGGTAATGACAGTGTTCCGGGGTCTATAGTAGAGGGTTCTATCCATCAAAGCAATCCCCGCTGGTAGCTTACAGTGAAGAAGACAACGTTCTTTTCCCTGTTGAAACGAATCTACCGGTAACCGCAAACGTAATGCAGTAAGGTATAGAACATGTTAACTTTTTAAAAATGTTAAGAAGAGTTTTAATGTGAGTGACAAACGGTTTTGAAGTCTGATCAGGAATAAATGTACTTCTTCGGTCAAAACATAAAAAAACAACTAAATTTGAAACATTATACGTCTACAACAATGTTTCAACAGAAGGTACTCTCCTTTACTAATACAGTGGAGAATCTGTTATTATTTCCCGTTTAAACGCAAACGTACGCAAACGCAAAGCACTAAAACGTAGAAAAGTACAACTTTTGGACAATTCTGATAATTCATGTTTATCTTGGTGGCAAACAGTTTGGAGCCTGATCAGACGCCGGGTTACCCGGCGTCTGATCTGGCTCCAAACTGTTTGCACTGTAAATAATAGTTTTAGCGTAAACGCGTTTATTGGGAAAGAATAACAGATTCTCCACTGTAAATATTAAGTGATCAATCTAACATTTTGAAATTGGTCTGCTTTTAACTCTTTCGCTGCCAAATTAATCGTGAGATTTTTACCCCTTCACCGTTCAATTGTCTTCTGCTTCAATTTTTGTTGTCTGCAATATCGTTTCAAAGTTAAATTAAAGGCAGCATGACTGAAGAAATTTCAAACTTGGAGATTGTGAAACAGTTTGGGTCCTGATCAGACGCCGCGTTACGCGGTGTCTGTTCAGGATCCAAAATGTTTGCAAACGCGTGTTTGGCGTTATTGAGAGTGAAAGGGTTAAGCACACTGTGCAGTTTTTGTCTGCACAAATAGAGTCTGCATCAATCGCCGGATATAGTTTGTCTGCAATTTCTTAATTAGAGTGTCAGAAAATCTAGAGTTTGTCTGGATCCCATTGGCCTGCAACTATTGGAGCAGAGGAAGACGTTAATCTTTCCTAATAAAAGTGTTAATGCTGAAGCAAGTATTGCTATTGCAAATAGTTTGGAGTCAGATTAGACACTAGGTTACCCGACGTCAGATCAGGCTCAAAACTGTTTGTCATTCAGTTAAAAAAGAATCTTAAACAGTTTTAGGAAATTGCCTTTTTCTGAATTTTAGTGTTTTGTTTTAGAACAAACAGTTTTATTGTGAAAAGACTAACGTATTCCCATTTAAGCCAGCTTACCGTAGCTGTAGACGAGAATGCCTCCGAACACAGCCCCGCACCCCCTCCCGAGTCCGTGATGAAGCCCCTGAAGTATACCCTGGGCTGAGGTACGGAGGGCGATGGGTATCGATTGCATGACGTAAGAGCACGTGGTCGCCCAAACCGCCGCATGAGTCAGACCTGGAATGTCAAAAGTCTACACTGTGAACAAATGGACAGTATTCTGGTGTGAAATAACATTTATACTACTACTACTACTTCTACTGCTACTGCTACTATTACTGCTGCTGCTGTTGTTGCTGCTGCTGCTACTAGTACATTTGACTTTAAAATGTTTCAATTGAAATGATTGTTATAGATCTAGTTCAAAAGCTTTTAAACGGGAAAAAATAGGGAATTCAAATGAGTAGTTTAGCGGTCCTCTTCTGCTTTCAAGGTATTGAGCATAGAAAATATCAGTGCTGATGAGTATACACGTAAAAGGATAGGAAAAGCTTTATATATGCAGTAAATTCTCTTTGAGAGAAAACTGGTTAGAAAGAATATTGACCTTGTCTATTTAATGCAAGACACAAGTAAGGCAGAAGTGTACAAAGCTGTCACGTGCCTAAAACTCGTATGATAAGGTTTATTTTTAGAGTGGCTAGAGAGAAACTCCACTCTATCTCCGAGTCTACCAAAACAGGCAACTTATGATTTGCTTGCTAGATATTGTCAACACGTTTTCGACAATGGTCTACTGATATTTCTATGTGTATCGTTTTATTGGTGTATCACATATCGCCCAAACACTCCGGGAATGATAAATGACCACTTTGCCTAATTAACCACAAAGTTGATAGAGAGTCTTCGTTTTTCTATACCATGAGAAAACACACCCCGTTCAACAAAACCTTAGTCGAAGTTTGAGCTTATTCGAAAACTTGAAATTTGCACATATATTTACTGGAACAATACAGGTCACCTTGAAAATGATAGAAATGAACCGTGCCATGACAAACCTGTCTTATTGCATTGCAAACAGTGCAGGTCAAGACCAGCCGCTGCGTCTCTGACGCGGCAGCTGGTCTTGATCTACACTGTATGATACCCTCATACATCTAAAGTGTTTTATGTAGCTGTATTATATACTTTACTTTGCAGTGTAGACCAAACTCATATACAGAGCCTTGGATGACAACAGTGCTTGGTTTGTACAACTTTGAAGCTGGTTTTGTCATGGCATGGCTCAAATGTATTTCATTCTGCATTTTAGATAGGTTTCTCATAAACTTACTACAAAGTTACAAGCTCTATATGCCGCTAACCCATCTAGCATTCATTTCCAATAAAGCCAAATAAACAAACGCATCCTCAAAGACAATTAAGCCCCATGAGGGCGACAAGGTAGAAGAATGTCTCTGGTGGTATTCATGGTTGATTATTACGAGTACAACAAAAATTATTTCAAAAAGACAAACAGTGCAAACACAGATTATACTGCTATGAGCCCTCTGATCTTTGTCTACACGGTTTACATTGGACAAGTTTACTCTTCATAGATATACTGCTTGTAAATGATAAGTATACTCGTCGATAAGGTTCAATATGTAATATTATAGTACATGCATGTGTCATCTGGAAAGAAAAGACAATCAGCAATAAAGTTACCCACCTCTCCCCTCCGCCAATGTCTTACTAGTACCAAAATGCATTTACAAACAGTTCAGATCCTAATCAGACGCCATAAAACTGTTTGCTCTTTTTGGTTTAATGACACTGCAATACAATAAGGGTTATATAGCGCCGATGTGCATACATGAGTATGAATTATCTGTGTCACTTTTGGTATTCTTACATGTACCACTCTGTCAGTTCGGGCAGTAAATGTATTCTCGTATATCCCCCATCCCACCTTGGGGCGTCGAATATCGCGGCGTCTGACCAGGATTAAAATTGTTTCACATGCATTTAAAGTTTTATTCAGTCAAAATGCCTTAAATCTGAATTTTAGAAATAAAAACAGACGCCATTTTATGCAGCTATGTAGACAACACTTTGACAGTATAGAAAATGCTAGGTTTAAGAATGCATCCCTGGAGAAAACTTTGGTCTTTCTTGTTTAAAGAAAACCAACCACAAGTACACCAGCATTAAATGTAGAAAATTACAGCTTTGTGAAACCGTTTACAATCTGTGTTGTTATTGTTGCATATAGTTTGTAGCTTGATAAGACACCGGTCATTATGCGTCTGATCTGACTCTATGATCACGTTTGATGGGAAATAATACAGGGCTGCCATAAGTTGACATGAAAAATCCTAAGATTTCAAAATTTGCATTTTTCAAGTGCGATTTTACGAATCGTACCTTTACCCCATAGCCTGTTTCTTGTTTTGTTGACATGCGACCATTTAAAGCAGGTTGTAAGTAAAGCAGAATGCGCCTTAGGGCGCATTCTGCTTTACTTTCAGCCTGCTTTAAGCTACCATGAACTTGGAAAAAATCCGGAGATTTAGGAAAAATCCGGAGAAATGGCAGCCCTGATAATAACATATCCACTGTAATGTTCTGATAGTTAAAGGGTTTTTGCTAAATGTTTTACATGAATTTACTTACTGTGCTGGCGGTCTTTTTGATTGTGAGGTTGTGGAACAGGGTTTATATTTTATGTACACTGTTTGTCTTTATAGGTGAATATAGGAGATAAGTGTGAGGTTGGGCGCCCCTAAACCCAGGTTTAACCCCCAGTGGTTGTTAATAATTAATTAATTTATAGTTAATTATTGATTGCTACTGACCGTACCAAGGCGGGCTCCTATATTCACTTTGCTTTATGTTTGTCTTGCGTGTTGTTTTCTATTTAGTGTGTAGATGAAGGAATGGTATTGCGTGTGTGTGTGTGTGTTTGTTGTGGTATGACTGTGTGTGTGTGTGTTCTGCTTGAGAGGTGGGTGTATTGTGTGTGTTACGTTTCCTGCTTGAGTCTTTCGTATTTATTAACGCCAGGACAAGGAATGCATCCCTGGAGAAATATCGAACAAAAACTACGAGAAGTTTTATATCTCTGGTGGGCATTGACGTCATACCTTTAAGGTACGGTATTTATTTTATAAATCTATTCGCTGGCAGAAGTCATTATATTGTCTATATTTGAGCGCATCGCGACCAAAGGAGGAGAGTTCATCCCTTAGAGTGTTTAATGCGACTTGACTTACATTTGCAAACAGTTTGGAGCCTGATCAGACGCCGAGTAACTCGGGTTCTGAACAAGATCTCAACTGTTTGACATTCGTATGGAGAATTTTCTTTGGTCAAATTAATGAACAGCATTCAATATTTAAAATTAAAAGCAGATATCTATAATAAAGCAGAAGAAATTACAGCAACAAGAGGGGCAATGAATTTCAAAACTACAGTAGAACCTCTCTATTACGACCACTAAAAGAAGGCTAATTGTCTGTATAAAATACAGGTGATAGCTTCAAGCAATGTGAAAGTGAAACAGAAAGCTCCTATAGGAGCTTTCTGTTTCACTTTCACATTGCTTTAAGCAGTCACCTGTATTACACGACTAATATTTGACACAATTTAGTGGTCGTAATAGAGAGGTTTTACTGTATATAGTATACTCGCCATTAAGGGGTCAATGGGTTAATCATTTCATTATCAAATTATTCGGGAATGGTTTTCCCCTTCACCGCTTTATTGTCGTTTGCTTCATTATTGTTGTATGCACAACACACGTTTCAAAGTTAGATTTAAGCTTGCATGACTTAATAAATATCGATTAAAGTCTCAAACAGTTTAGGTCCTGATCGGACGCCGCTTTACGCGGCTTTTGGTCATGACCCTGTTTGCAAACGCGCTTTAAAGCGTCATGAGTGAAAGGGTTAACCCTTTGATCGCCAAATGCGACTAACATAAATAAATGTTTCCGGAAAACACATCGGAAGAGTTCATTACAGCATCCAGGCATATATGGGTTACTTCAAAAGAGAAAAAGCTTAATAGACCCAAGTCAATCCATACCAAGGGCGAAATGTTTCTTGAAAGGTTGGCGTACTTTTGTGAAGGCATCCTTTTTTCCCGTTTAAACGAAATGAAACACAATGTCAACGCAATGGAATGTGGAAAATGACAAATATTTTAAAAGTCTGGCGATTTACTGTTTGTTTCAGAAACAAATAGTTTGGAGTCTGGTCAGAGAGCGGGTTATTCGAAAATAATTGCTTTAGCACAACCGCGCTTATTTTGAAAGAATAAAGTGTCTTAACTCTTATCATGTACCCGTTCAGATCAGATTGTAAGCTGTATTTGTTTTTCTTTTCTCATTTAACTAAAACCATAGTCTGCACGTTGATGGCATTTAAAAGAGAGAGCAAGATTACTCATGAAGTTTGATTTTTTTGAGTGCACCTTTGCCTTTCAGGGGCTACAATTTTATCGAAAAGCTGTCTGGCTTTGAGTAGAAAAATGCGGGGTTGCGTATGGAATTTGCAAGCAACGTCACTCGACTTGACGTATTGTTTTGCCAAAACTTTCTCTTGGCTAAAACAGGAATTCTCATGAGCTACTCTTGTTCGTTTGTTTTTCAAATATCACCAAAATCGTGATTAATCTGACTTGGCTACAGTCTGCATTATTACGCGGCGTCTCATCAGGATCCAAACTGTTTGCAAAGGTTATCATGATTTAACCGCTACCGTGCTAAGAGTTTATTTTTGCCAAATGTTGACGGCCATTTTAAAACAAACAGACGGCATTGCGTCAGGATAAAGGTCAAACTCACCTTGAATGAACTCGAAGATGAGTACCCAGGTTGGCGACTTGAGCCAGGAGATGTAGAGGAAACGAGCTACGTTACCAACCAAACCGGCGTATAGAACGTTGATATGACCTGAAATGAATAAAAAATAAACAAGATTTTGAAAGTACATGTGATGTTCAATTGAAGTGAAATGAAATTAATTTTACTCAAGCATGAGATCATGAAAACAAATCTAGTAAGTGATACGGTACATAATACATCCACCCCACAGATATCCTACCCGGTAGCGCGGTTCTGGGGCTTAAAGGGAAATGGACAGCTGGTGATAAATATCTTTTAAATGAAAGATATTGAAAAAAAATCGCATTCTGCCTTTGAAATTTTGAAAAATAATAAAAAATGAAGTAGTTAGAGCCGTTTAAACTTTGTGATATATGACTGTGCAAGCGACCATGGGGGCCGCCATTTTGTTTACCTGTGTGACGTAACTAAGGCCTTCCGCAACCTTCCGGTTATAGCGAGTCTAACCGGGAATGCCGTAGAGTGCGCGGAATTTACATCAATAACATTAATAAACTGAAATACTGAGAAAAATTGGGCATGTGGAGGAAGGTAAAAACACTTTAGAACTTCAGTGTTACGATTTCGATCCTAAATTATCAGAGAATGTAATATTAGAAGACAGAGACTACGACGGGTCGGGCGAAGAGAAAGCGCATTTGCCGGACGAATTTGCGACTGCAATACTTGTGTATAAATGCCTACAAAGGAGGTTAATACTTGCTGAAGAACAAATGAAATGACGATTGTGTGTCTTGGTGACAATGAGTGCATAGCAGAACCATCAAAATTTCGAGCTATTAGTGCTTAATCCAGCCATACTTGAGGTAGCGTATATCAGGCAAATATCATATTGGACACCGGAATCGGGCACGGATATTCTTGATAATATTTGCATACTGGTTGTGAATAAAGGCATCGAAGCCCTGTGACTTTCGAAAAAAGTTTCTCCGATATATTTAGTCTTATCTGTTAATATTTCCGTAAATATTAATCATAAACATCGGCTCCAGGATATCTTCGTTTTTTTACGGGGCTACGACTAAAACACGAGCAGATAAAGACGATAATACATGTGCCGATTTTTATAACATCCAGTCAGAGACAGTGTATAGCCATATGGCTATACACTGTCTCTGCATCCAGTACAAAACGGATGAGGTATTACATTTTTATTTAATAAAATAAGGGGGGTCAAATTATTTTTCTGGTCTGTTATGAATTTTCCGTGACGTTTAACATCGGTTCTGGTCCTCAATCGGACATACATTTTTAGAAAATAGACCATTTATTCTCGGTATCGCAACATCCGGGAACTTTCGTACATCCAGGTCTCAATCACAGAGTTTCTCAATATCTCATTTGGATCCAAACTGTTGCTGACCTTTAAGTACAGTCAGTTTTGATTCCGATCTGGGTCCTAACTGTTTGTCAGTCTCTCGTACGGATAAAAGTTTCTTCAATGAGCTTTTTCAATACATTCAAACCTTAGTTTGGATTTTCAATCACAGAGTTTCTCACTATCTCAGTTGGATCCAAACTGTTGCTGAACTTTTTGCACAGTCATTGACATGACAAATGTGGAATATCAATTTATCATCTAGCAATTGAGACTGGCAATGTCTGATTAAGATCAAAACTGATTAATTGTCTGCTGAACAAAGTATTTGATATTCTGATCTGGGTCAAAACTGAACGCTCTAGATAACGTGACCCGAGTGCTCATTTATTGTATTAATGTCGTTTTTTTACTTATCGTTATATATCTTGAGCTTATATAAAGATCTATGAAAATCATAATCGAAACAGATTCAGGACATATTTCAGCAGGCAGCTTTGATCTAGATCGCATTTTATGCTGACATTCATCATCAACCACTAATCAATTAAGCTGCCTTGCAAATTGTACGATATAGACCGGAAATAATTACACACAACCCCTTTCTGCCTAAGACCCCCTCTGTGAAGAAGTAAGAAGCTTTAGGGGCCTGCAGGGCATAAATATCCATATTACGTAATCTAATTAGCCGCACTTGTCAAACAGGGTCAGGCTAGCAATTTGGCTACTTAAATATGCGATTACACGCCACGAGCCTTTTACCCTGTTTCTACTTCTGAAAATATGTGACCACTTAAAACAGGTTGAAAATACTTTCAGCCTGCTTTAAGCTTTTATCTGCTAAAATATTGAAAATATTTCTTATGATTTTTATTTGTGACAGTATGATATTGAAACTATTTTCTTCAGTATATGAAGGAATTAATTAAAGGCGTTAAAAGGCGTATTTATGGGGGAAAGGGTTACATCAAAACAAAAAAGCCAAGATCTTTAAAAAAAAAAAGAAAAAAAGAATATTGGACACTTCTAGCTCTTGTGGTTTTGTATTGATCTAGATGTGTATGCTGCTTTTTTAAAAAGGCTAGAGACTACCATAAAACTCGAATTTAAATCTTAAATTAAAATTCATTTAGGCCTATCTAAAAGTTATTTGAATTTTTTTCTACAGAAATGACGAGTGTAAAACTACACCCAGAAATAAGAACGATAAAACTAGATCCAATCAAAATCGGATTTGGACTCAAGTAAGATCGCTCTATCAGATCGGGATCTAGAGAATCGCGATGATTAAATTAAGAAAGAAAAAATCGATCTAGATCTACCCGTACAATATGTAGATCTAGTAATGAGACTTTTTTCATTAAGAATTTCTGTAGCGTTGAATTCCTAAACCGAGACGAACCAGCTAGAAAATGCTGATTTGTAAACGAGTTGGTAGATCTAAGCCAGTTCAACATTTAGGTCTAGATCAGCACAATATCGCACTGATTATCAGATTTTTTTTATTGTTGATCTAGATCTATTATTATAAACATCAATCAAGGTATTATGGATGTCGCCATACTCTACTGTTAGCCATTTCGCAGCATTGTTTTCCCAGATTCTATAGCTGGGAATTGGAACGGACATTTCTCTAAGCCGATTAACGATAGCTTCTGATCGTTTCTGGATCTACACGACCTTTCAAGTTCATCATAATCAATATGAATAAACCATCTATCTATTATCTTTTTTTTTTAACTGTATGCGACCTTGAATTAAGCTTGCCGTTACCCTTACTGACGAAGTGTGAAATGTCCGTCCAAGTTACAGTGGTTGAGTGAAAGAGCCAATCAGCGTTTAGGCCTTTGTGTCGTCACAAAATGGATAAAAATCGAGGGTTCCGAATTATAGCTTTGCCACTCTCTCGACCCGCCGAGACGTGCACGTCGTGGGAGAGGCACAGGGATCTAGTCCATGGCTAAGCGTGGCAGGCTTAGCCAATGGCTGGATCCCTGACCAACATCGGCGGGTGTGGCCGTAAGAAGCGCCGTTTTTGAAGGATGTATCCTGGAGTCAGCCTTGTTTTCCTTTCCTCACCACTGGATCCAGAGACAACTTGAAGAAAATCAACTTTGGATTCCAGACCTCGTCGAAATTGAACTTTAGAAATCCATCATCTGATGTCGAAAAACAGCCACTTCGTGAACCCAACTTTAGACCTCTCCGCCGGCTGAGGAGACGTCCGGACGATAATAGCGCAAGCTGCGGGATCCTAGAACGTTGGGATGCGGCAGCTATTAGACGCACGAGGGACGCTAATCCTTAGCAGAACAACAACAACTATAGCTTTGCCAATATGGCGGCGCCCGTTCCAATTAGCGATAGCTTACCTGTATGCAGTAAATCGATCTTTTTCGTACCTTATCGATGAGTAATAATTGCAGGACCTTCATGAATGTTGCTTTTAGGATAAAATCTAGGATCTAAGACCATATTGTCATCAGCTGTCTGTTTTCCTTTAATTGTCAAAGGGGATATTTTTGTTTTATTTGACAAAAAATATCCCCTCTACCAATTACTAAAAGGAAGGGATGTTGTCGGTTTTGATCCAATGTGCTGTTTGGCAGCGAATGGGAATAGCCGAATTCATCTTCCTGAAATCACCCCTCTGGTCTAAATTCCATTTTCTTTTTCTTTTTTATATTAAAATGTTTATAAGCAAACAATGAAGACTCTGATCAGATGCCGCATTATGCGGCGTCTAATCAGATTCTTCATCGTTTGCACATGCCACATAGGCTCAAATCTGACCAATCAAATGCTTGAGAACACATTTCGCTCAAAACGCTTTATAACCTTGGACCCAGTCACCTTGAAATCAATGTTGTAGCAAAACTTGAAAATGGCATTATATATCGGATCGTGGGCACAAATTGGTTAAAATGAGTCATCATCATTCGGGAATTAAAGTGTTCTGTTTTTCCCGTTTTATTGCTTTTCGTTTGAACTGGCAATAACAATGTCTTATTCACTAAACGGAAGTGCATGCGATGGTTATCATTATTAGTATCCTTTTTAAGAATTCAAAACATTATTACGGGTGTTAGAATGCGGTGGGAAAGACACTATTTTGTTTCCAGTTTAAACGGAATTAAACGCAAACACAATTCAATAAACTGCCCAAAATCACTGCTTCTTGGAAATTCCTTCTATTTATTTTGATCTGAGCGGCAAACGGTTTGGAGCTAGATCAGACGCCGGGTAACCCAAAACTGTTTGGTATAAGAATAGTTGTTTCAGCTCAAGCGCGTTTATTTGAAAAGAATAAAGTATTCGCCAATGAACACACGATTTAAACACTTCTGATTCCGATGAGTTCCTTGACATTAGATCTAAATACGAACGGAATAACACCACAGTGTGTGATCCGGGGTCTTGTATCAGTTCGAGTTGGTTGTGTAATCCAGATCTCACGAGAGGCGCAGCCTTGAGTGTGATCTGGATTACACAATCAACGAGAACTGATACAAGACCCCGGATCACACACTGTGGTGATGTTCCTTTTATTATATACTGTTTGGGACTAGATCTAGATCTATATGTTGTCTATATGTTAAAAATCCTGAGTTCTATTCACCACCTTCACCTATCCCGTACTCTGGACGACCGTTGGGGCACTACAGATGACCTAGCAACCAGTTCTATGCAAAACTATACATGGAAGTCGTGTGACCACCAATAAATTACGTCATTTTTTTTAATTAATAAGCGTTTCAGAGCATGCGTTGAACTGTTTAAAGCTTTATCCTTTGGAGGAAAACATTAGTAAAAGTGGGTGTTGTGGGTTATTAACGCTTAAAATGGAAATTAACCTATTCAAAGTTGACCAATTCTTAGTTTCAATTTTTTTTCAAAATAGCATCGACCTGGAATTCCGAAACGTCACGCACAACGCTTCTTTATATTAATAGATCGTGTACAACTTGTGTTGCATAAAAGCAGTGACGTCAACATTGTGTAGCATATATGCCATCTGATACGGACCATCTGATACGGAAAAAGATTGTATGGCCTGTATTCGCTTGTTTTTAGAATAGGTATATAATAAATGTATTTATAAACTGTTCATTTACGCTATCTAATCGCGCATAGCAAGAAAAGGGTAAACATTAAAATTTTGAAATTACAACATTGATTTGTATCGTTTTAAGTTGTCATAGTTATGAGCAGATCTGCGTATTTTATATTGAACAACTCCCATTCTCCGCATAAATGCATTCAAAAATTGATAAATGCAGAAACAGCTATTATTAGTCTTAAGCATGTCCATGGCGAGTTCGTAACATGTGTTCAAAGTGTTGCTTGCTATCAGTTTGGGTCCAGAAGAAACGCAAAGAATTTAGGCGTCTCATATGGAACCAAGCTTTTTGATACGCTAATGATATTCTCTATAATGGCAAATATAGCGACCTGTTGTTCGTGCCATTTCCAGACGAGAACTACCAAGCCTGCTTAAGTTTATGAGAACATTTCCGTAAAGAATTATTCAAAACGGGAAAAGTTAACCTTTACTGTCCGGGAAATCAGTGTATGTATTATCTGTATGCAAACAGGGTAAACCCTCACTAGAACGAACCCTTGGAATAGGGTCTTCACTGTTTAGTTTCATTTCAGATATTATCTAGAATAAACCCTTTAAAAAGGACGTAAACGTGTCAATTTTCTACAGTGGAATACAAATGTAGTTCATTTGATTCATTCAGAACCATAAAGGTTAATGTGTTTAGGATTTGTGCGCTGTTGAGATTCTCAAAATAAATGCCTTAACCCCGTCCCTGCCTTACTCCGAGTACAATGATTATTCTCAAACAGTTTTGATCCTGATCAGACGCCGCGTCACGCGGCGTCTGATCAGGATCCAAACTGTTTGACACTCAGTTTTATATGTCATAAGTCAGAATACCTTAAATTTGAATTTGGGTAATAAAAGCAGACGACCACGTTTAAAGCTGATGACGTCATTGCTGTAATGGGTTAAAATGAAACGTTTCTGGTTTAACTTATTCGACATTACTAAACATCATTCCTGATATTATGCTGTCTTTCTCAATTAAGCTGTCATTTTGATAAATGGCAACAAAAATATTCAACGGTTTCCAAGGTTACAGAATGTGTAGCATGCTAATATCATATTCATTATGAAATCGTTTATATTCAACAATTGACTTTATGCAATAATGGGGGATATGTATAACCAATTTATGCGTAGTCTATATTACAAAGAACCCTTCGTATGTGCCTCCTGGAATATGTCATTATATATAAACAAGGGTGGTGTTATTTAAAGGCACTACAGTGTTTGTTCATACAACAGATAGTTTCAGACGGACTAGAAAACAATGTAGACCTTGATGAGACGTTGCATATTGATTTATTATTTATATTAAACAACAGACAGACTTGTTTTGATATAACATTATGTAATATTTTCGCTTGCTTGAGATTTTTCTTCATTAAATACTATTTTGTTTATTTTAAATACTATGGATACGAGTGACAACCAATTTAGCCCCTGGCCCAAAGGTTTAAGCTTTTGAGTTGAGTATGAGATAAAAACAAACAAACTGCAGTTTGACCAACAAAATGTTGAGAACTATCTCAGACTCAGCTCAAAATGTTTATAACCTACGACTCTGATTATTATTATTTTTTAATCATTCACCCCTGAAACTTGAAATGGAAAATTCAGTTTCCAATTATGTTAAGTCGTCCATTTGGGCAATATAGGGTACAGTGGAGAATCTGTTATTCTTTCCCGTTTAAACGCAAACGTACGCAAACGCAAAACACTAAAACGTAGAAAAGTACAACTTTTGGACAATTCTGATAATTCTTGTTTATCTTGGTGGCAAACAGTTTAGAGCCTGATCAGACGCCGGGTTACCCGGCGTCTGATCTGGCTCCAAACTGTTTGCACTGCAAATAATAGTTTTAGCGTAAACGCGTTTATTGGGAAAGAATAACAGATTCTCCACTGTAGTTGTTTACAATCAGAATGACAGTGTATACTCTGATTAGATTACTCATTAAGAAGCCCTCTGAATAGGGTTTTCACTGTTTGCATAGAATAAGTTTACTCTATGCATGTACACTGTTTGTAAATGACAAGTATACTCGTCGATAGGGTTCAGTGAGTAAATCAGAATTCAAATGGTTTTTTTACTTTTGACATTTCTAGATACAGTCCAAACTCAATACTTCGAACTCGCTTAAATCGACCTTACCATATTGTTATAAGTTAAATGTCGATAATTCGACCTCGCTAATACCGAACATACCCGTATTCCTAAGTTAAAACGAGGCGAAGCCTCGTTTTAACTTTGAAATATGGGTATGTTAGAACTCACGTGAGTTTGAACTATCGAGTTTCGACTGTATTTCTGCAAAACGAATAAATTCTAAATACAGAAGTAAAAGAAGACGTCAAACAGTTTAGCAGAAGACATCGCGATAATGAAGGAGTTAACTCTACATAATTATAGTGGAGAAGACGTTCTTCTTTTTCAATAAAAACGAGTTTATGCCAAAACAATTATCCAGTACAAACAATTCGTTTCAACGAGAAAGAATAACGTGTTTTCCACCGTAGAGCATGATTTGAAGCTAAGATCGATTAAGAATTAGACAACCCCAATTTCTATTTCCGAATCGAGTTTGATCGACGGAATTCTTGATTAGATTAGTTAATGTATTTGTAAACGGCGGCCAAGAGTGGTTTATCGTTATAACAATATACGGGCAAACTTGTCCTCACTTCATGATGCAAACGGTCTGGTTCCAGGTGAGACGTCGAGTATTTCGGCGTCTCATCTGGATCCAATTTATTTGACACTCTAGTAAAATGGAACAGCACATTCTCCTCTCAGAATTAATCCTTTCACTGCCTAGCACGCCACCACTCACATTTCCAAACAGTTTGGATCCTGATCAGACGCTGCGTGACGCGGCGTCAGATCAGGATCCAAATTGTTTGAAAGTAATATCAATGTTTAATGCTAGGTCACTTTGTTTATGTTCTTCTTGTGTATATAATATATATAATATAATATACCTTATGCTGGATGTAACGAAATAAAGTTCTGTTCTACAAGTATTCTGTTCTGATAAGTTAAAACCGTACAAAATTCAAGATTTCATGAATAAAAGAAGACGAGAAAAGTAAGCAGACGATATTAAAGCAGTGACTGATAGACGGGTTTATGACGTCATAATGGCAGTGAACGGGTTAATACGGAAGATCAATGTTGCGGACGCTAATAACTGAATAGCGTGTTTAACCCTTCTCCTACTGAAATATCGTCTGCTTTAAATTTGTCGTCTGCATCTTTTATTTATTTCAGATTTACAACTTTTATCTTATTGATGAAACCTAAATAGATTTATGTGAGACTTAACACTTTGGCCGTATTCAGACAAGTCGCGTTATGTCTACGTGATGTCTGATGTGGATCCAGACTGTTTGCAAATACAAGCGAAGTCGTGATCGGTATGCTGGCAAAGGACGTTTGAAATAGTGCCTCTAAATATAAACTTTTTAAATAGCGAATAATAAATTTCGTGTTCAAGACCAATCCATCATTAACTCTTTCACTCTCAATGACGCTTTAAATCGCGTTTGCAAACAGTTTGGATACTGATCAGACGCCGCGTAACGCGGCCTCTGATCAGTATCCAAACTGTTTGACACTCGTATCGAAATTTTGTCAGTCAGACTGTCTTAAAATTAATTTTGAAACGATATTGCAGACAACAATATTGAAGCAGGCGATAACATGGCGGTGAAGGGGTAAAAACCTCTCGAAAAAATTGATAGTGAAAGGATCAATATCCATTACATCTTCATCCCGATGATAATGTTTATTTTCGATAATAAATTCAACCGTAGCGACCAGCATAGGGTTAATCGCCATATCATTGTACCTGTAAAGAATACACTTGTCCAATGCAAACAGAGTATTCCCTGATCAGGGTCTGCATTGTTTGTCATTTTGAAATATATTTTTTAAAATCAACCCTAAATAGTCAAAAATGGACTTGACTTAATTGGCAATCGGAGTTGCCCATAAAGGTTTCAGAGGTAAAAGATTTAATGGTAGATCAAAGGGTTTTAATATATCAGTCATTAACTCCTCTGAGTGAACCCTACATGTACCTGACTGGTATTTGCTAACAGTGTAGGTCGAACTTACCGGTCTGATCTTTATAATTGATAGTTAAAAGCGACCATAAATAGTAACGAATGGGTGGACTAAATTTGAAACTGAAATTGTTCATTCGAAGTTCCAGGGGATAATGAATTACTAGAGGAGTGATACTGCATTTGTCATCTAACATTTTCTAGTCACGTTCAAAACTCATTTATTTCACTCGACAGTTTGTAAACTAAGCCTAATAGCTATGCTAACCTAAATCACATTATCTATACAGTAAAACCTGTCTATTACGACCACTAATTTATGTTGATTAGGTGTTTACGATAGGTGACCGCTTAAAGCAAGGTGACAGTGAAACAGAAAGCTCCTTTAGGAGCTTTCTGTTTCACTGACACATTGCTTTGAGCTGTCACCTCCATGTTATACAGTCAATTTTCTTTCGATTTGGTGGTCGTAATAGCGAGGTTTTATTGTATGTGGTTCAAATGTGGAAAAAAGAACACTCTCTCTATATGCCTCTCTATCTCTGTCTGTCTGTCTCACTCTCTCTCTCTTTCTTTCTCTCTGAGTCCCTCTCTCTTTCCTTCTATTTCCACACTCTCACTTTCTCTTTCTGTCTGTCTCAATATCTCACTCATCTTCTCTGCCCGTCTGTCTGTATGTCTGTCTTTTATATATCTGTGTGTGTCTCTCTCTCTCTATCGGCAAAAGTTGTTATCTGCTATAATGATAAGATCGAAAGCAAAATCAGATAAACGAGAATTTAAAAAATCTGTAAGATCTTTGATTAGTAAATTTCCCCTAAGCAGATGTCTGTCTATACCCCCAAAGTCGTAAATCAATGTAGAGCGAGTGCGTTTCATTTAAATAATAGATGTATCAATACACTGAATAGGTTGTGAGGATCTCTACTATAGGAAACTAACAGTACAGTGAACCATTTCTTGAGCGGTACTTGATATTTCACCCCATGCTACCAGGCACATAGGCATTCTTTTCAAACGGTGTACATGTAAATTGTATACTTGTCCTGTGCAAACAGTGTAGACACAGACCAGGAGCCCTCTGCACTGTTTATAATTTTGTAAAATATGAACAAAAATATACCTATTTAGACAAAAATGGAGTTTACTTAAAAAGAAACTGGAATTGTCCATTTTAAGTTCCAGGGAGGAATGTGTTAACCCTTATCGTGTTCAGGGGCGTAGCTAGACCATTTAGGAAGTGTACGCACTTTTACTAGGGGGTCCGGGGGCATGCTCCCATTGGAATGTTTTAAGCCTAGATGGTCTCTGGTGCGTTCTGGGGTAACAAGGCGTATTTCAAAATATCCAGGCCCTGTAACAGGTTGCTACAATGTTCCATTTAAAAGACGTAAACTTTTGGCCGACAGAGCTTTTAAATATATCGGACCAAACTTATGGGACAATCATATGTGAGACATTCTGAATCAGTGAGCGTTTTCAAGAATAATCTCAAAACACTATTTTTCAGAAATTTTGGCTTGTGGTTTATGTGAATTTGTGAATAAGAATATATTTTTCAGCATTCTTTATGTACAGTACAGAACACATTATTCTTTCCCAATAAAAGCGTTTACGCTAAAACTATTATTTCCAGTGCAAGCAGTTTGGAGCCAGATCAGACGCCGGGTCACCCGGCGTCTGATCAGGCTCCAATCTGTTTGTCACACAGATTAAAATGAATGTTCAGAATTGCCAACAAGTTGTCATTTTCTACGTTTTAATGCACTGCTTTTGCGTTTCGTTTGCGTTTAAACGGGAAAGAATAACGTTTTCTCCACTGTATATATCTATAGATATTAGTGCTATGTGTATTTCGGTTGTATTGATTGACCACTTTTATTTATATCATTAATTGTACAACGCAATGAATAAACTATGTGTAAAAATAGGCGTTTAACCCCTCCGATGCCATGACGTCATCAATTTTCAACAATTGTCGTCTGCTTTTATTTCTAAAATTTAAATTTAGGTATTTTGACTACAGAAAAATTAAGATGGGTATCAAACAGTTTGGATCCAGATCAGACGCCGCGTCACGCGGCGTCTGATCAGGATCCAAACTGTTTGAAAATAACTATTGTATTCGTGGTAAGGCAGTAAGGGGTTAATCAAAGTAATCAGTTTCAGTTTTGTCGAATTACTCGGCGTCTGTTCTGGATTGTTTGCAAATTCAGCATAGTCGGACTCAACAGTGAAGGGTTAAGACTATAAAATGTAAATTAATTATTTACAATGCACTCCAATTAATCCATGAAACTGACCTTGTTAGAAAGGCACACTCCAGATTTCAAGACCACACACTGATGGTTTACAGTGGAGAATCTGTTATTCTTTCCCAATAAACGCGTTTACGCTAAAACTACTATTTGCAGTGCAAACAGTTTGGAGCCAGATCAGACGCCGGGTAACCCGGCGTCTGATCAGGCTTCAAACTGTTTGCCACCAAGATAAACAAGAATTATCAGAATTGTCCAAAAGTTGTTATTTTCTACGTTTTAGTGCTTTGCGTTTGCGTACGTTTGCGTTTAAACGGGAAAGAATAACAGATTCTCCACTGTAAATACGGTAGTATTTAAGGCAGGATGAAATTAGAATAGGATGGTCATGGAAAAGCTTTCTGGACGACTTTCATCTTGTTAAAAACTGCCCAATAGCATAATCTAGAAAACAAGCATCCTGGCATGGTTGAAAATAGAGGTCATTAAAGACGATATTATTTCCCGTTTAAATGAACGTAAACGCAAAACGCGATGCACTAAAATGTAGATAATGGCAGCTTTCAGAAACTTTTGACTTAAGAAATTTTGAAAGGAGTGTCAAACAGTTCGGATCCTGTGCAGAGGCCACATCTCGTCGCGTCTGTTCTGGTTCTAAGCTGTTTATCATTGGCATGATGTTTTAATCGGAAATGATAACGTCTACTGTAGGCCTACTGTACGATGAAATTAGGCCAATACTCATAAAACACTAATTGATCTTCTGAAACGATTTAATTCACATTGCATGGTTTAGAATCATTTAGGGAGTGATTTCACTAGTGAAGATTCTGGCCTAATATCAATCAATAAATGTACTTGTGCATGTACTTCGCCCTTTTAAATTCAAGATTCAAGATTTTATTCATATCAAACCAGAACGTCACAGACCCATGTACCAACATTTACACATAATGGTACGACAGACAAAGTCATAACGTCATAAACACAAATGCAAATAAGTAAATAAAGAGGCATACAAAGCTTGTTTCTCAATTACAAACATGTATATACCTTATAAAGACAAAGTGAATGCAGTTATTATGTAAGAATTCAAGTCCTAATGAGATTTAAGCCGATTTATAAACCTCATAAGAAATAACGCAAAGTATTCCCATCACAATTTGACTCCTTACATGTAATCCATTCACTGTCATGACGTCATCAAATTAAATCAATTGTCCTCTGCTTTTATTTCTCAAATTTAAAATGTATGCGATATTGCAATAGTGAAAGGGTTAGACATCATTGTCTAATTTATAAACAAGCAGTAAGCATTGTTGTAAGGAGTGAATCGTTGTTCGGAGGGCCCTTTTTAGAGAGGGAAGGCTGTATTTCTATGAAAAATAGAATTTCCCAGCTACAGTGGAGAATCTGTTATTCTTTCCCAATAAGCGCTTTTACGCTAAAACTATTATTTGCAGTGCAAACAGTTTGGAGCCAGATCAGACGCCGGGTTACCCGGCGTCTGATCAGGCTCCAAACTGTTTGCCACCAAGATAAACAAGAATTATCAGAATTGTCCAAAAGTTGTTCTTTTCTACGTTTTAGTGCTTTGCGTTTGCGTACGTTTGCGTTTAAACGGGAAAGAATAACAGATTCTCCACTGTATAAGAGAGGTTTAGAGGCTATGACGATTTGCGTCGGTTGCCTCAATATTGTGTCTGCAACATCACTTCAGTTAAATTTAAGGCACTCTGACTGACGTTATTTAAAAAAGAGTACCAATCAGTTTGCAAATGCACCGTTTTGGGTCACTGACAGTGGAAGTGTTAATGGAGGATATCATTTATGCAGAATTTTCTTTCAGGAAATTACTGTTGTTCTGTATTTAGATGAAACATGAATATATATCCTTCTTTATTTAATACTTGATGTACAAGTAGTCCAAATATTTAGTGACTGTGACTCTTGGTCGGTTTTGAAACGCATTTGCGTTTCGGATAATCAGATATCACACTAAATTCTATAGAGCAATTATCGTTGTTTTTTTCTTCAAACTAGACCTTTAACATTGCGTCGGGAAACAAAATGATATTGGTGCTGTTTTATCCAGCTTTAACACTTCGATACTTAAAGAGCACGACTTCAAAATACCGCGGATTATCTGAAATCTGGAACACGTTATATGGCCTATGCACACAGAGTAGACCCTAATCAAATGTATTTGAGCAGGGTCTACACTGTTTACAAACCTTTCCAAGACAATGTTCAAATTATCCATAACTCGACAAAAATGGGCTAGATCTAATTTAAAATTGGAATTACATAATTGAGTAGTGCCATGACAGAACCTACCTTATTGCATCGCAACATGGTACAGACCAAGAACCGTTGTCATCACAGGCTCTGTATCTGAGTTTGGTCTACACTGCCAAATACTGTATATAAAGCTCTACAGAAAATGCTTTAGATGTATGTGGATGTCAAACAGTGCACAGGGACCCGGCACGATTTATTTTTGAGAGAAAAAATTGTCAAAAGGTATATATAGAGACAAGGGGTACAACTGATTGTAGGTATATTCTCACCCTATCTCGACAAAAGAGGTCATATCACGAATAATATTTGATGAAACGACACCCTTTTTGCATTTCTGTCTAGCTAATATAATACCCTTCCATAAAAACATAACATAAAACTAACTGTAAGGATGCACTTTCAACAGTAATTGCATTTACTCACAGAAATCAACGACTTTTGGAAAACGGGACAGGTGTTTGTTCACAGCTAAAACAGCATTGACCACTACTGTACGCTTGTTTAGGCGGTATTCGAGTGTTACAGTCATTGACAACTACTGTACGCTTGTTTAGGCGGAATATCGAGCATGACAGTCATACAGTTCCATAAATATACATCTTTGACACCGATCAAAGCTGATTTCTTCTCAAATCATTGCCGTACCAAAAAAACTATATGTACAAGAATAGCTTTACAGCCGATGAAAACATGCGAATTTGTTGTTGGTACATGTATTGCAATGGTTTGAGTATAAATCAGCTTTGATCGGTGTAAAACATGGATATCCATGGAACTATATGACTGTCATGTTCGATATTACCGCCTCAACAAGCACACAGTAGTGGTCAATGAGGTGTCAGCTGTGAACGAACACCTGTCCCGTTTTCCAAAAGTCCTTGATTTCTGTGAGTTTGAAAGTGCATGCTTACAGTTGGTTTTATGTTATGTTTTTATGGAAGGGTATTATATTAGCTAGACAGAAGTGCAAAAAGGGTGTCGTTTCTTCAATTATTATTTATGATATGCCCGGTTTTGTCGAGATAGGGTGAGAATGTACTAACAATCAGTTGTACCCCTTGTCTCTATATATACCTTCTGACGATTTTTTTTCTCTCAAAACGCAATCGTGTCGGGGCCCTGTGAAACAGTGTAGATCAAGAACAGCCGACGTGTCTATGACGCGACGGCTAGCCTTGATCTACACTGATTAAATTGCAATAAGGCACGGCTCATACAGTGGAGAATCTGTTATTCTTTCCTGTTTAAACGCAAACGTACGCAAACGCAAAGCGCTAAAACGTAGATAAGAACAACTTTTGGACAATTCTGATAATTCTTGTTTATCTTGGTGGCAAACAGTTTGGAGCCTGATCAGACGCCGGGTTACCCGGCGTCTGATCTGGCTCCAAACTGTTTGCACTGCAAATAATAGTTTTAGCGTAAACGCGTTTATTGGGAAAGAATAACAGATTCTCCACTGTATGTATACATATGAAGTTTCAGGCGTGATTGGGTTTAGCTCCTGTAGTAGATTTCTGTATAGCTGCTGCTCTGTATTAAACTGACATCCGTTTATAGAACTTAATAATCATGTGTCTTTATTAACTAACCCTTTACTCCATAGCCTGTGTCTAGTAATAACTATTCCATTACTCCATAACCTGTTTCTAAAAATGAAAATAGGTGAACACTTAGAGCAGGTTGAAAGTGAAACAGACTATTTTTTATTTCCAGCATGCTGTAAGCTTCCATCTGCTAGAATGTAGAAAATGTTCTTATGATACATTTTCTTGATTAAATTAAACTATTTTATTCAGTGGAAGTAAACATGAAAATGCTCAAATGTGTATATATGGAATTAAATAGCTGATGTGCAAGTAGTTTGAATGTTTTGTGACTGAGATTCTTGTTCAGTGTAAACCATTCCCCAACAGATTCCGCCTGTTTACCGTTCGGATTAATCAGAGGTCATACTGTAAATCTATAAAACAATTATCCTTGATTTTCTCTTCAACATTAACCTTTAAACTTGCGTAGGGAAACACAATATTGCTGGCGCTGTTTTATCCAGTTTCTTTATTTTCGATCAATGCTTTTCCAGATTTAATTAGTATTGGTAAACAATTGCGGAATTGGTTTTTAATTGCGGAACCCAGGAGGCGCTTCTGTGAAATAGATTTTTTGACAGCGAGACAGAGAAGTGGTGGATCAATACTAACCATATATCAAACAAAATTGAAGGCCTTTCATGTTATTTATGGCCTATACAGTGGATAAGGTGTTATTCTTTCTCGTTTAAACACAAGCAAACACATTGCAATAAAATGGAGAAAATGACAACTTGTTGAAAACAATATTCTAAATTGTGTGTCTCCAACTACTTAGTGGTGGATCAGACGCAACATGTTTGCAATGGACATAAACGGTTTAGGCTAAACGTTTTTATTGGGAAAGAATAACGTCTTCTCCACTGTACAACAAATAAGATGCTTTAAGATTTGCTATGAGGGAAAGAACTCGAGGGCATGGAAATAGTAGAAAGTGCGATATTCTTTCCCATATGAACACGCTTGGACTAAGACAAAAAGCATTATGTCCATTTGCAAACAGTTTGGAGTCAGATCATAGGCTGCACATCCCGGCATCTGATTAGGCTGAAAACTGTTTGACAAATTTAAATAAATCGAAAGAAAGTTTTACCCATTTGCGCCCATTAGATTCTTCCATGCTTATATTTTGGAATGGATCTCTAGTCCATTTTGGGGATGCCTGCTCTAAATTTTCACTTTCGGGTTGTTCTACAGGGCAGACTATGATAAGATAATGCGGCGTCTCATTAGAGTCTACACTGTTTGCCTATGTACTTTTTATTTGACGATAGGTATAGACGAGGTAAAATATATTTTTAATGATTTTGCTGCATTGCGTTTGCTTTTACACGGGAAAAAACAGCGTCTGTTTCACTGAAGTGGGAAGACCTTATGATTTTCCGATCAACTAAAGTAGCTTTATGTTTTATTGTCACCTTGCTGATAAGCAGTCACCTGTCTGAAACTAATAATCAATACAGTTTTGGTCGTAATAGAGAGGTTTTACTGTAGTCAAACAATTCTGTCTAACTTCATTGGTTCATTATTTGGTAAAAGTTTTATCATTCCTATCATTTCCAAGCTCAACTTAATGATTTCCTCTGGGACTATCAGATGCTGAAACAGATTGTTAAATACAGTCCCTGCTAGTTTACATAACACCACATAAAACAAAAGAACAGTCAATCTTGTATTAACGAATTTACGCATTGAAAACTTAAATAGACAATTCCAGTTTCCAATTAAGACTAGTCCGTTTTGGACTATGCACGACTGTATCTTTTTACAGCATAATGCATAAGGACAAACAGTGTAGACTCTAACCAGAGTAATCGGTAAAATATTGTTGTAGACGATACTTCTTTAACCCTTTACCTCATAGCCTTTTATTAGTTTTTATGACAGGTAACCACTTAAAGCAGGTTGAAAGTAAAGCAGAATGTGCCTTAAGGCACATTCTGCTTTACTTTCAGCCTGCTTTAAGCTACACACTGCTAGGCTATATAAACTATTTGTAATGGTAATTACTCATGAGGGTATAAATTGGAACTATTTTCTTCAGCGGAGGACTGATCAAAATAAATTAAATACGCTAAAAGTTAAGCAGACGATATGGGAGCATTGTCAATCACACGTTTCTCTTGATGTTTGGTCCACGCTGATTAGAAGTTTGGCCAAGAAACAGCCATTGATTTTCTTCGCCGAACACTTAAATAAGTATGATTACCCGCAAGTGCCATTGTCTGTTTTGCTTTTAACAACCCGAGAAATGTTTACTAAACGTCGGTGAAATAAATATGTGCTCATGTTCAACCGTTGAGCGTAGCTCGAATCACATTCTCTTTACGCCATGAAACGTTCCTAGTTTTCAATACAGGTGACCACATAAAGCTAGTTGAATGTAAAGCAGAAAGCGTCTCAATGCGCATATTGCTTTACGTTCAGTCTGCTTTAAGCTACCCTCTGATAGAATATAGACACATTTTCTTTCTTATGATTTAAGCTACCGTCGGCTGAAATATAGACACTTTTTCGTATTATACATATTCAATATTCATTACTGTATAAATTTGAGCTATTTTCTTCAGTGGAGGAATGAATAAAAACGCGAAAGGAGTATGGATTAAGGCCTTCAGACGAATCGAATAAAAAGTTGTGCCATTGTTGAGAAATAAGAGATTTTCAGATTTTCGAAATTGTGTGCACTACAACCGTAACCGTCTCAACTACATTCGACTTTGCAACGGGTTTAATCCTAATCAGACGCCATTTTACGCGGCGTCTGACAAGGATCAAGGCTGTTTGACAAACGTACATATATCGATATTTTTCTTTCTGTCAAACGGCTTTAAATATGTGACACAATAGTACAGTGCTTCCTTTCTACAACAATACCCAATGGGAGACAAAGATTATATTTGTTGTTAGAAGGGAGTTGTTATATATTTGTAACGTATCTGGGTTCAAGCTGTTACATGTAATCACTCGTCTAAAGTTATGTTTCTTCTCTCTAATAAGTAACTTTGAGAAAAACAATAGTGTGAAATTTAAGCAGACGATATTTAAGCAGTGAAAGAGTCACATATCATGGTCATGCTTGGGGAACAGAAGTAATCGTTGTTGTAAGGAGGGAATCGTTGTTCGGAAGGCCGTTGTAGGCCGATATCACTGTTGAGCAGTAAATTTTACACTTCGAATTGGTCACAATTGTGAAAAATTCGTAATAATTGTTCACGAATATATATGAATATGTCACATATGTGTTAATCTGCCAGTGAATTTCCAAGAATCACCATCATCAAATAGCAATAGAATAAAAACAATGAGATCAAAATCAAGTCCAGAATTTACCCCACCTTGAAGAAAGAGTTCTAAATCTTATTTGACCGGATAATACAAATAATACAATATTGGTGAAATTTTCTTCCCTTACCAGAAACCTGTTGAATATTAAAAAGATCCGAATACGAATTGCAGTGCCTAACGCATTTTATCTTATGTTTCATATACCTTCTAACCATTAACATCTTGCCTCGAATCCACTATTAAAAAACTTCAACCAAAGAGACTTACTATCTCCAGATGAAGAAAATCAACATGCTTACATACATGTATCTGATTAATATATTTTTACGCAAGGGATGCGTGGTCTTAATTTTCATATTCGTTTTGTTTTATATTGAAATTCCTATCAGCAAACAGTGTAGACTCTGATCAGAGGCCGCATACACTGATTGCCTATACTATTTGAGCAAAAAATAGCATCGAGTCAATTTAACCTACAGTGTTCCCTCCCTACAACGGCCCTCCCAACAACGACTCCTTCCTTTCAACGACCATTGCCGCTGTTCCCCAAACAAGACATTTATGTCCAACCTTTCTACGTCTGCAATATCTTCTGCTTAAATTTGTCGTCTGCTGTTTTTCTAAAAGTTACATATTTGACCTTTTCAGAGTAAAACACTATATTACGAGTGAAAAACAGCTTGAATCCAGATCAGACGCCGCGTTACGCGGCGTCTGATCTGGATTCAAGCTGTTTGAAAATGTAAGCCAAATTCCCTCCTTATAACGACTCCCTCCGAACAACGATCATATTTTTGTCTCCCATTGGATGTCGTTGTAGAGAGGGAGCGCTGTAGTATTATTCTGTCTGCAAGATTCCTGTTATAGGACACTAGGCTAAGACTACAGTACTGTTTGTGATTTAGCGTGGAGAAAACGTTAAACATTCTTTCCAGTGTAAACTAATCTAAAGTCAAATGCAACTTGCAATAAAATGGAGAATATGAAAATTATACAGTAGATTTCTAAGTCCTAATCTGAAGAAAAAATATGGAGCCTGATCAAAACCTGGGGGCCTCCGTGGCCTAGTGGTATAGTCACTGTGACTTACATCACTAAGCTCCTCACCGCTGTGAGTTCAAATCCAAGTAGGATCGTTCGGATTTTTCATGTGGGGAAGCCTTCCAGCTGGCTTGCGGAAGATCGGTGGTTCTACCCAGTTGCCGATTTGTGATTGAAACAATGCATAAATGACTTCTGGGGTCGTCCTCCACCTATAATTAGCTGGACGTCGCGACATGACTGAAATACTGTTGAAAGCGACGTAAAATCAAAACAAATCAAATCAAATCTGATCAGATATCAGACTACCGGACGTCTGATTTGGCTCAAAACTGTTTACAGTGGATATAACGTAGCAAATAGAGTTTATTGGGATAGACTACCGTCTTCTCCAACTGTAAGTGCACGTTAGGCAGGGCTGCCATTTCTCCGGATTTTTCCTAAATCTCCGGATTTTTTCCCAGTCCATGGTAGCTTAAATCAGGCTGAAAGTAAAGCAGAATGCGCCCTAAGGCGCATTCTGCTTTACTTACAGCCTGCTTTAAGTAGTCGCATGTCAACAAAACAAGAAAAATGCTATGGGGTAAAGGTACGGTTCGTAAAATCGCACTTGAAAAATCTTAGGATTTTTCATGTCAACTTATGGCAGCTCTGGTTAGGTAATCGTTAACGTCACACCAAGCATGTATTTTATTTTGCAACTTTTAAAAGCCTCACAAGAAGTTAACCACTTACCCGTCATGGTAAACAATTGTCGTCTGCTTTCATTTTTTAAATTTAAATTTCATGTATTTTGACTTAGAAATAATTATAAATTTATTATATTATTGAGTGTCGAACTGTTTCAATAATATGACCAGACGTCTGATCAGGATTCACACTGTTTCCCAATTATCATTGTTTACTCCGGGTAAGATAGTGAAGGGGTTTCACTGCCAATGGCGCCAAAATGCCACTTTGCAAACACTCGCATCGATATTTCTGCAGTCAAAACAGCTCTAAATCAGACTTTAAAAATATTACAGATGACACTACCAATGCAGACGATATTTTGGCGGTAAGAGGGTTAAAGCAGACGATAAAACTTGGCAGTGAAAGAATTAACCCTGCCTCTTCTAAGCACGCGTGCGCTGACATCTGCCAGCATTTTGGAATCAGATGAGACACAGAGTAACGATCAAAACTGATCGACACTGGTATTCAGATCTTTTTTTTGTAAGCATTTTAAACTAAATCGTCAGTTTTTACGAAAATGTTGTTTTCTATATTATAAATGCATTGCGTTTAATTGTATTTAAAGTCTAACTACTTCTGATATGTTGTTCTCAATCATCCGTACTGCCATCTGCTAAGATAACCGTCTTCTTAATTTTTTCAACGTAATGCAATAACATGGAGATATGATTTTTTTTAATGTTGACGACTCATATTAACCTCAGAGCCAAATAGTCTGCCGTGGTGAGCCGTAATTTTCACACTTCGAATTCGTCACACCTGTGAAGAATTTGTACGAATTCTTCACAGATGTGTACGAATATGTCATATATGTGCGAATAATTCGAAGTGTGATTTACGTTTTTTTTGGAAATCAAGAGATAGGAATTCTCTTTGGTTGAAATTGTTTAATTATTGGATTCAGGTTAAAAGGTCTATGTATACATCATAAGATAAAAACATTCGTGAGACAATGCAATTCGTATTCGATTTTGTTTTTCATTCAGCCAGGTTTTCGATAAGGGAAGACGATTACGCCAATACTGTATTCTCTCGTCATAGAAGTTTTAGATCTGTATCTTTAATGTGGGGTTAATTCTGGATTTTGTTTTGTTGACATCTTTCTTATTTTATTGTAATTTGCTGATGGTGATTATTGGAAACTCACCGGCAGATTTACAAAATACCCGTAAATTTCATACTTCGAATTCTTCACACATGTGTGACACATTGGTATATATTCGTGAAGAATTCGTACGAATTCTTCACAGGCGTGAACAATTCGAAGTGTGAAATTTACGGATCAACACAGTCGCCTTTCGCCGCCATGTATCTAATCCGGTTCACAATATGCAATGGACTGGACGATTTTTAGCATAACCGCGTTTATTGAAAAATAATTACACCCTCTCTACCGTATGTGTAAAATCGAATTTATAAAGATGAAACAAAGTATTTATGATCGTATTATGCCGAATCACAGTTAGTTAATCAACTTGGAATTGATCTCATAGAACCTTATCCTTCTGCACGTTGCGTGCGAACTTATAATACAGTGGAGAATCTGTTATTCTTTCCCGTTTAAACGCAAACGTACGCAAACGCAAAACACTAAAACGTAGAAAAGTACAACTTTTTGACAATTCTGATAATTCATGTTTATCTTGGTGGCAAACAGTTTGGAGCCTGATCAGACGCCGAGTTACCCGGCGTCTGATGTGGCTCCAAACTGTTTGCACTGCAAATAATAGTTTTAGCGTAAACGCGTTTATTGGGAAAGAATAACGTTTTCTCCACTGTAACTATTGCAAACAGTTTAGACCCAGATGAGACGCCGAGTTTTCCGGCGTCTCATCTGGGTCTAAACTGTTTGCAACTCTGTTGATAATGTCTAAAATAAAATATAATCAACTCTGGGAATTGTTGCAGACGACATATTTTGCAGACAATTTCCTAGAATGCAGAAGGTTATGTATAAACAAATTGCCTCTAGGTTTGTACGTTACTGCTGTTCTATTCTAAGTTATCAATCCTAATCACCATTAACATTACATACAATCACATGGGATTACCTTAATCACTCTAAATTATCAATTTAATTTGACAATAGTCCTGTCAGGTGCCAAATTACCATATTTAGTTTATTTTTCTTGACTTGATTGTGGAACGTTAAATTGAAAAGTCGGAGTCGATTTATGCAGTGTCTGATCTAAATCCAAACCATTTCGCAAACTCAAGCTAATCCTTCACACCATTGAGTGTATATAGTTTTGAAGACAGGTAACCACTTAAAGTAGGTTTGAAAGTTAGTTGTGTAAAATAGAATGAGCTTTAAGGCGCATTCTGGTTTACTTTCAGTCTGCACTAGCTGTTAGAATCAACCCTTTCCCACATAGAAGCGCCTTTTAGCGAATATAATTTATTCCTCCGCTGAAGAAAGAAGTTCGAATTTTTTCAGTCATGAATATATATTATAGGGAATATGTTCTATATTCTAGCACATGATAGCTTAAAGCAGGCTGAAAGTAAAGCAGAATGCGCCTTCAGACGCATTCTGCTTTACTTTCAACCTGCTTTAAGAAGTCACCTATCTTCAATACTAGAAAGAGACTATCAGGTAAAGGGTTAAGGAAATATTACTTATATTGCACATTCAGTACTGTTCAAAATGGAACTATTTTCTATATTGGATGAATAAAATAAATGCGTAAAAGGCGTATTTATGGAGTAAAGGGTTAAGAGTTAAGTGAACATTTAAATGAAACATGTTTTGCGATTATATAAGATGTCTGCAATATATAATTCGATGCAAAAGAAGAATGCTCCTTTAGAGTACATGTACAGTGGAGAATGTGTTATTCTTTCCCAATAAACGCGTTTACGCTAAAACTATTTTTTGCAGTGCAAACAGTTTGGAGCCAGATCAGACGCCGGGTAACCCGGCGTCTGATCAGGCCCCATACTGTTTGCCACCAAGATAAACATGAATTATCAGAATTGTCTAAAAATTGTTCTTTTCTACGTTTTAGTGCTTTGCATTTGCTTACGTTTGCGTTTAAACGGGAAAGAATAACAGATTCTCCACTGTAGATCTACTTCTGCTGAACGTTTGACCTGCATTTAGCTTACACTTGTATTAAAGAGACTGACAACCATATTTACCGTGGAGAAACAACTTTTGGACAATTCTGATCATTCTTGTTTATCTTGGTGGCTAACAGTTTGGAGCCTGATCAGACGCCGGGTTACCCGGCGTCTGATCTGGCTCCAAACTGTTTGTACTGCAAATAATAGTTAAGAATAACACCTTCTCCACTGTAGCACAAAAATCCAGCAATTTTGTAAATGTATCACACACGCTTATATAAACAGGTGAATATTAGTTTAGAATAAATATTTTTTTTTAAAAAGTGCATTTCAAAGAAAAAAATATAGCTCGGAATGGATTCGAACCCGTGACCCGGAATGTGGGGGCGGAAAATAGAAACTTTACACAGACGCATTAACAACTCAGTCAGGCGGACCATTCATTTATCGGCGGTCGATTTAACCTACTTAACTGTACTGTTAGGGAGATTGAATTATCTTCTCCGGTTTATGCTGGAGCTTGCGCAAACGGTGCAAATTGTTTTGATTATTTCAATTGAGTCCAGTGGACTCGACTGAATATCTAAAAAACCAAGATTTAGTGATTTTTCTTGTTTTTAACTCACTCAAAATATAAGGTCAAAATAAATAACATTTAAGTTTGAAAAATAAACGCAGACGACAATTGTTAAAAGCAGATGACGTCACGCCAGTAGGAGGGATTAACCCGTTCACTCTCAATGACGCCATAAAGCGCGTTTGCAAACAAGTTGGGTCCTGATGAGACACCGCGTAACGCGACTGTCTGATCAGGACCCAAAATGTTTGACACTTTTAACGATATTTGTTGAGTCACACATGTACAACCATAAATCTAACTTTGAAACGTGTCTTGCAGACAACAGTACTGAAGCAGACGACAATAAAGCGGTGAAGGGGTAAAATTCTCTCGAATAATATGATCATGAAAGAGTTAAATAGTTAAATGAATCAATACTTCTCGTTCGAATGTCTGAGTTAGGAAGCGACACGTTTCGCCCTACACTTAAAGTCAATTTCAGAGTCGTTTGCTTACAGTAATTTAATCAGGATTTCCATTTACCAAAAGTACATTGCTGATAGATAATGTCGTTCTCTCTAATTATGATTTTACAGTGGGGAAAACGTTATTCTGTCCACGGTTTTAATTGAAAATATTCTTACGCAACCTTAAGGCAATAAGATGTACAAAATGACACTACAGTGTTCCCTCCCTACAACGACCCTCCCTAAAACGACTCCCTCCTTACAACGGCCCTTGTCACAGCTCCATAAACAGAACAATTGTGTCTAACGCATTTGCCCCTTCAATATCGTCTGCTTAAAGTTGTCGTCTGCTGCTTCTCTCAAAGTCACATAAATGACATTTTGCAGTAAAAACTTAATGAGGAGTGAAAAACAGCTTGAATCCAGATCAGACGCCGCGTTACGCGGCGTCTGATCTGGATTCAAGCTGTTTGCAAATGTAAACCAAATCTTTCTATTACGACACCCTCCGAAAAATTGTCTCACATTGGGTGTCGTTGTAGAGAGGGAACGCAATATTTTCAAAGTGTTTACGATTGATTTAGATCTGACAATCATATTTGAGTCGGGCCATAAGCCTAGCGGCTGGCCTGGTTCAAAACCATCGAATAGACATCAGGATATGAAACATATTCGCGGTTGCTGGGAAAGAATAGCATTTAGCAACCAACGTGCAATCCTGGTGTTTCAATAAGTAGATCTAGTATGGTTTGGAAATTCTAACTTATGTCCTTGAGTATATTGACGATTAATTTTATTCTGAGATGTACACCTGGAGCCTGATAAGACCCCGTGTTCAACTGTTGGCAACATGTTTAGCACAAATGTAAAAATAACGTCATCTCCCCTGTAATTGTTACACAAACAATAATTAACCCCTTCACTACCGTGACGTCATCAATTTTAAACAATTTTCGTCTGCTTTTATTTCTGAAATTTAAATTTTAGGTATTTTGATTTATGAAATAATGAAATGAGTGTCAAACAGTTTTAATCCTGATCAGACGCCGCGTCACGCGGCGTCTGATCAGGATTAAAACTGTTTGCAAACAACCATCGTACTCGGGGTAAGGCAGTGAAGGGGTTAAGCCTGTCTTCATATGATAATGATTTGACCAGCCGTTGTATTGGAAACGTCATGCCTAAATAAGGTGTTTTGTAAACATCAACATCGCTGTTTTCAATGTAGATCCAGATAAGATGCCCCCTGCTCAGGATCTACAGTGTTGTCAAAACATATTGTGAAATGGGAAATCCAATATATGCATCACTAACAAACAATGTAGATCCTACATAAACGGGTCCTTAAAGACATTCCCTGACCTACTTTCGGTGATAACACCTAGTCTGACAGTTCAAAGGCAAAACTCATGCTTTTTGGGCATACCGTTACTACTGTTAATCATTGTACCGTCTCATGTGTGGCCCGATTGATATATTTGATATTTTGGTTTAAATAACCATTGAAAAATCTCTTGAGTATGAGCATGTCTGGGCCTCCTTAGGCAAACTTGGATTTGTATAGCACACGCTGCAAATTTTATAGTTACTTTTACAATATCGAGAACCGTTGGGGGGGGGGGGGGGGGGGGGTCAATCAAAGGACTGAAGAAACGTCTTTAAGGAACCTTCTTTCGGCGTCTATCATTTAGCAAATTAAATTGAAAAAATATATATACTGGTTTCCAGCATAGAAATGGTTAAGGCTAAACTTCATTACAATGAGACCATGATCGAGTATGTAAATTAGCTGCCATAAAACAACCGTGAATCTATAATCGCAGACGAAATGCGCAGCTGCTCTAAATAACTAAGAAAAATTGATTAGACTATTGTCTGTCATATAGTATAATAACTTTTCTTTGAATCTGATTGCACTGCATGAAATGAATGACATGCTGTCAAGACTTTTCAAATGAATTTATTTATAAAACGCATACAGTGGAGAAAACGTTATTTCCCCCAATTTTTAACCCAATTGTGCCCAGTGGATTCTTCCATGCTTATATATTAGAGTAGTCTACTTTTTATCTAAGGGGTGCCTGGTCTAAATTTTCATTTTCGTTTTGTTTTATATTGAAATTCCCACTAGCAAACAGTGTAGACTCTGATCAGACGCCGCATAATGCGGCGTCTGATCAGAGTCTACACTGTTTGCCTATGTCCCATATATGGGATCGTGGGCACAAATGGGCTAAACGCAAACGTAACGCAATCACAATGCAATAGGATGTAGAAAGAACAGATTTCAGGAATTGATAACGAAATATAATATTTTTTATACTTTAAGTCTGAGTGGGAAATAGTTTGGAGCCTCATCAGACACCCTGATTTTGACTTTGAAAACAAAAGGTGCGTGTTTCAAACACGATTGCTCCAGATTAAAGAGTTTCTCTGTGTCTCTTCACGATTAAAACTCCTTGTAACTGCCGATGAAGTATTGTCAGCGATTTGGTCAAGTTACTGCGGTACATGTAGAGAAAACTTTATTTTTTTACCCCATCTACGTTTTTATACTTAACTCTTTCACTGCCAACGTTTTCGTGAGCTTTTTACCCTTTCACCGTTTCATTGTCGTCTGCTTCAATTTTGTTGTATGCAATGTAGTTTCAATGTTAACAAATAAGGCAGTATGACTGAAGAAATTTCTAGACGAGTGTCAAACAGTTTGGATCCTGACCAGACGCCGCGTGACGCGGCGTCTGATCAGGATCCAAACGGTTTGCAAAGGCGCTTTTAAGCGTCATTGAGAGCGAAAGGGTTAAACATTAATGCCCATTGCAAATAGTTTGGAGCCATATCCGATGCCGGACACAAGGCGTCTGGACTGGGTCCAGTAGTAAGCTATATATTGATATCTAGATTAAAACAAAACAGTTTTCTACAATTTATTATTGTACGTATGTGTGGCTAGTTTCGATTAAAAGGAAAACTTGGATATCTCATATAACAGAATGATTACTAATCCCTGTTTTAAATTTGCTTAATTCACAATTGTCTGCCTACATCAAACGTTTCTGTCCACAAAAAGTTTGTTTTGTAACGTCTGTAAATATCCCCATCTCCCTTCTCTGATTAGCTTTTGGATTCAGGAAGCAGAATGGTTCCTTGCTTTGATTAGGTGTTTTGACAGGAGAAACAATCTCACAATTCCTCCACAAAAACACACAAACAAATTTAATTAGCATCGGCATTCAGTTAACCTTTAACACACTGGATACAGTTGAGAAAACATTATTCTTTCCAAATAAACACAGTAACGCTAAACCTATTATTTCCATAGCAAACAGTTTGGGGCCAGAGCAGACACCGGGTAAACCCGGCGTCTGATCAGGCTCCAAACTGTTTGACACTCAGATTCAAATAAATAAAGCTTATTGTCAATCAGTTGTCATCTTTCTCACTTTAGTGAACTCCGTGTGCATTTCGTTTGCGCTTCTATGTAAACGAAAACTAATAACGTATTCTTTATTGTACTCTTTTTATCTTCAAAAGTTAGCAAGTAACATTATTCATCTAATTCACTCCTGAAACATTTCATGGACCAACTAGGGCCGGTCAATTTTAATGCCAAAGAGCGTCTAAATCGGACAAAAAGTATTTGCTGTGGTCATCGCATTTTGAATCCTGACATAGAAAGGTAAAGTATTTGTCTATATTAGTCGCGGATTTGACAAGACTTGCAAACAGTTTGTACATGTATCGAGGTCAGGGACCAAGGATCAACGATTGACCATGCTTAAAGCAGACTGACACTCGCATTTAGGTTCTTTGAGCTGAAAAAAAAAACAGTTTTCAAGAAAAGAGAAATTGTAGCAGATCAAGGGTTACACTATCTTCTGGGATCTCGAGCAGATTGCGAAAGATCACTCTTGTCACGAAAACACACAATGAAAATCAAATATCAAGTAAGAGTAATCACGTATCTTTAACTCTTTCACTGCCAAGTTTTATCGTCTGCTTTAACAATCTCGCCGCCAAGTTATCGTCTGCATTCATAGTGCCTTCTGCAGTATTATGTCAAGTAAGATTCAGACCATTTTTGACTGAAGAAAGTTTCCATGTATGTCAATTATATCTATGACATTTTAGGGTTGATTTTCTTTTTAAATGTGCTACAAAGGAAACAAACAATGCAGCCCCGTAAGGAGCCCTCTGATCTAAGTATTCACTGTTTGCATAGGGCAAGTGTACTCTTCACAGGTACACTATTTGCAAAGATAAGGTATATAAGGTATATGCGTGTCTAGAATTCAAAGGGTTAATGAGTTAAATACTTGGTAATACTTTAGTAGTGCTTTGTTCTGGTACTATAGCAGATCAATCGGTGGTTATTTACATGCTATAGCAACACATTGACCCCAGCTTCAAAGAACATTGCGTGTTTGTTTTCATTCTTTGTTCTAATACAGTAAGGTATAGATATGTTATTCCTTCCCGATCAAAACGAAACAAAACGCAAATAAATTCAATTGCAATCAAATATAGCAAATGACAACATTTTGAAAATCTTAACACTTGGTTCTTATTTGAGTGAAAAACGGTCTGGTCATAAGGATAGTAGCATAAACAAGCTGATTGGGAAAACATTATGTCTTCTCGACTGTATCTGAAGGAAATGATAGATTACATTGTTTGAGCATTCTGTTCTGGTTATTGTTAGAATGGAAAAAAAATTGAATGGATAAATCATCGAAAGTACATGCAGATGATATAGAGTACCAGGGCTCTAGATAAGGGGGTATTTAAAAAAAAAATCTTTATGTCTACATTAAATCCTATGATGTTACTACCCATCAGAAATGTCTCTTCGAGACATTTCTAATGAGTAGTAACACCATAGGATCTGGTGCTGAAATAAGTGAGAAAATATTTGATTCGTATAATATACTCCCTCTTATCTGGAGTCCTGGAGTATCAAGGGACACGAACTTCACACATAGATCTGAGTCGTGGCGATCTAAAATTGCAATCTAACATTACAGTGGAGAATCTGTTATTCATTCCCAATAAACGCGTTTACGCTAAAACTATTATTTGCAGTGCAAACAGTTTGGAGCCAGATCAGACGCCGGGTAACCCGGCGTCTGATCAGGCTCCAAACTGTTTGCCACCAACATAAACATGAATTATCAGAATTGTCTAAAAGTTGTACTTTTCTACGTTTTAGTGATTTGCGTACGTTTGCGTTTAAACGGGAAAGAATAACAGATTCTCCACTGTACTTCATTACAACAATACAGCCAGTCTTTACCCATTACACACTTGTTTGTTTCTAATTTTGAAGAAAGCTGTACACTTTAACCCTTTGAACCCTAGTCCCGCATATAGGCGTCCTTTCCAAACAGTGTACATGTAAGAAGTACACTTGTCCTGTGCAAACAGTGAAGACCCAGATCAGAGGGCTCCGAAAGGATCCCTCTGATCAGGGTCTTCACTGTTTGTCATAATGCCAATTATTGACAAAAACAACCCTTAAAAGTCAGAAATGGACTAGACTAAAATGGAAACTGGAATTGTCCATTTAAAGTTTCAGGGAGGAAAGAGTTAAGCAGGTTGAAGTGAAGCAGAGTTAGCCTGCAAATGGGATCGGGCATTAAATTATTTCACATTTTCTATAACATACATGTAATGAGATATTCAGTTGTTCGTCGGGTTTTTCTTAACCTAACTTATGCCCTAAACCAATCGATTCTGCAAAATTGATTGTCTGTCGGAAAGATTGCCGGAAGATAATTCTGTATAGGTAGACGGCAGACACTAATGTAGCACTAGGTAATTGAGGAGATGATTTAAGTTACAACGACAACAAAGAAACATTTACCAAACCATATAAAATAGAGGGTTTTTATACAGGGGGAAATGGTGTTCTTTCAAAACAACGCATTGGTGCGTGCTAAACATCGCTTTTCATTGCAAATAGTTTGGAACAAGATCAGGTACTCAAATATGTATCAATATCATTAAACCCTTTATTTTATAACCTGTTTGTAGTTTTTAGGACTGGTGACCTCTTAAAGCATGTAAATCAAAATGCGCCTCAAGGCTCATTCTTTATTATTGTCAGCCTTTTAACATACATGCATCATCTTATACGGTATAGAAAGTTTTTATGGTGTATAATCATAAGTTAACTATATAAAGTGGAACAGATTTTTTCAGACGATGAATGTGGCGTATCAATAAAATAAGGGTAAAAAGGAAGATCTATTCACTATTCACACTTCTTTACGGAGCAGTTGCTTAATACAATATTGACCGTACTCAGATTAGATATTGAGCAACGCCATTGTATATTTTCTATAAATAGCGCGTCTATTTGTAAAGTGGTAAAAGAAGCAAGCAGTGTATTTATACATTTAATAGATGTCGATTTAGAAGCAAATAAAACGTTTTTGCTTTGATACAGTGGAGAATCTGTTATTCTTTCCCGTTTAAACGCAAACGTACGCAAACGCAAAGCACTAAAACGTAGAAAAGTACAACTTTTTGACAATTCTGATAATTCATGTTTTTCTTGGAGGCAAACAGTTTGGTTCCTGATCAGACACCGGGTTACCCGGCGTCTGATCTGGCTCCAAACGGTTTATAATAGAAATAATAGTTTAAGTGTAAACGCGTTTATTGGGAAAGAATAACGTTTTCTCCACTGTAAATCGCAGGAGTTGCATCGAACATTCAGATTTTCTAGTACATAATGAGACTTTAATTCAGTTGTTCGTCGGGGTTTACTAGAATTAACTTTTGGCCTAACCAATCGATTCTGCAAAATTGATTGTCTGTCGGAAAGCTTGCCGGAAGATAATTCTGTATAGGTAGACGGCAGGCACTAATGTGCACTAGGTAATTGAGGAGATGATTTAAGTTACAACGAAAAAAATGAAACATTTACCAATCCAATATAAAATAGAGAGTTGTTTTTTTACAGGGGAAATGGTGTTTTTTTTCCGAAAAAAGTGGCAAACAGTTTGAATCCAGATCAGACGACGTGTTACGCGGCTTCTGATGATTAAAGCTGTTTGCAAGTATAAGCCAAGTCATGTTCATCGCTCTTATGGTATTAGTTTTCCCTCCTTATAACAACTCCTTCAGAACATGCAATCTTTGTCTCCCATTTGGGTTTTGTTACATGTATAGAGAGGGGGTACTGTAAAAGGATTGTTCGGTGCAAACGGTTTGGAACTAGATTAGATGACATAACTTAGCGTCTGATTGGACTCTAAATTATGTTTTGACATTCCTATCAAAACATTTTATTTTACATAGTCTTTCATAATGACGTTAAATTGCTCAAAGATGGTTTGTTTACTATGTTTATGTCACATATATTTTCAAGCTGAAGAAAGGTAAATGAGATAACTCTTTTAGGAGCTTTGTCAGTTAATCAAATAATTTATAAGATCTTATTGATCTACTACTTTAATCCTACTTTAAGATGTGTTTTTATAGTTTTTTTCCAGTGAACGCAGTATGTTGATAGAACATGTTTGTGGTCAGATCAGACACCAGGTAACCCGGCTTCTGATCAGGTTAAAAATGTTTGATATTCAGATTTAAACTAGTCTTTAACATTTCTCAAAAAACATTTTCTCTATTTTATTGCATTGTGTTTGCGTTTAGTTTTGTTAAAACGTAAAAGAATATCATCTTCTCCCGAATAAGCCAACCTCTTACAATAACGAATGTTGTTCTTTATCGAAAGATCTATTTTTTTCATTTGACAATCTGACCTTTTTTGTGCGAAAAAAAGACAATCTGACTGACAGATTGATTTGTTACAACTCTATAGCGCTTCCACGCGACTGCTACAGTGGAGAAAACGTTATTCTTTCCCAATAAACTCGTTTACGATAAAACTATTATTTCAATTGCAAAAAGTTTGGAGCCAGATCAGACGCCGGGTAACCCGGCGTCTGATCTTGCTCCAAACTGTTTGCTACATAGGTTAAAATGAATAGTCATAATTATCAAAACGTTGTCTTTTTCTACGTTTGATTGCAATGCGTTTGCGTTTCATTTGCTTTTAAACGGGAAAGAATAACGTTTTCTCCACTGTAAGCCTTTTATTAAATCGCCAACTAAAGCGAATAACTCTCGGTAGTCTTTAATGACGGTTTGTGCTTAATGCAAAATATAAATAATGCAGAAAGCCAAGCATTATTTTTATCCCGTGTTAAGCAAACTTTAGAATTACCAATGGCCTCCCCAATAAGTTATCGTTTAATACAAATCTGACTGTATTCTATCGACTTTCTGACGGCGAGTGGTAATTCTCGAATGTACAGCCAAACCTGTATGAAGCGAAACCTGAATCAAAAGACGATATAATTGTATTGTTTGTGACAAAAAAACGCTTAATGCAGGACAAAAGAAATGCAACAGGCTCCTATAGGAGCCTGTTGCATTACTTTGGTATTGTATTAAGCGATCAACTATTTTAGATAATTACCATGCGTCTTCCTTAAGTCGTCATTTAATACAGGATTTATCGTATATCTCTATCTCTCCCAAAATCCATGGTGATGCTGATACGTACTCCGCATCCAGTCGTTTATATGAATAATTGATGCACTCTTACACTTAATGTTATATTTGTACTCAGTAAATGTGACTGTAAAACCCCTCTATAACGATCACTAAATTATGTCAAGTATTTGGTGAATAAGACAGGTCGATGCTTAAAGCAAGTTGAAAGTAAAACAGGAAGCTCCTTTAGGAGCTTTCTGTTTTACTTTCACTTTGCTTAAAGCTGCGATCTGTTTTTCATACAATCAAATCGCATTATTCTTATTGGTAGTAATTGCAGATTTTTTTTACTGTGGTTTGACTTTCAAGAATGTTTAGATTTTTTCCGGTCTAGCAATATAGACTAAATGTACGTTCATTGGAAAACATGTATTCTTCTTTCCGTTTAACTCTTTCACAGTAATGGCGCCAAAGCTTTGTAAACAGGATCAGGATCCAAACTGTTTTACACTCGTATCGACACTTCCTCAGTCAAAACAGCCCTAAAGCTGACTTAGCTGACTTAAGAAATATTGCAGACACCACTACCAATGCAGACGATGTTTTGCAAGAGGGTTAAAGCAGACGATGAAATATGACAGGGAAAGAGTTAAAGGAAACTAACCCATTACAACAAATGTTGAAAATTATATTTTGAAACATCTCACTATATTTGTTTACCTGGGAGACAAAAATCGTTGTGCTTGACCAGGCGCAATGTTACCTGTATTCAGATCTGACTCCAAACTGTTTGTAATATATACAGTGGAGAAAACGTTATTCTTTCCCGTTTAAACGCAAAATACTAAAACGTTTAAAAGTATAATTTTTAGACAATTCTGACGATTCATGTTCATCTGAGTGGCAAACAGTTTGGAGCCTGATCAGACGCCGGGTTACCCGACGTCTAATCTGGCTCCAAATTGTTTGCAAAAGAGATAATAGTTTGAGCGTAAACGCGTTTATTTGGGAAGGAATAACTTTTTCTCCACTGTACATATACATGTACAAGGTTTTTGCATAAACGCGTTTATTGGGAAATGATAACGTATTGGCCAATGTAACACTGTAACTTAGAAATTAATATACTTTGCTTGAATGTTTAGATTTATCCGGTATAGCAATAGGCTAAATTACTGTATATAGGTTTGGTTATAAAAAAAAATATTATTTTGTTACGAAGACACCCGTTTAAGAAGCCTAGCGATATGGCGTAATATCCCAACACAATCGATGCCATACTATCGTCTGCTTATATTTTTCGTTTTCTTTTATTTATAGAATTCGGAAATATATATCCGTTTGGAAGAAACATTGTAATTAGTGTCAAACAGTTTGGATCCTGATCAGATGCCGAGTTACGCGGAGTATGATCAGGATAATAATTGTTGACAATGTTGTGGGTATTTACAGTAAAGGGCTAATATACATGATGCTTGACCCATTGAACCCTATACGCTCTTTTCTACATATAACAATGTATCTGTGAAGAGAACCGCATGTCCTTTGCAATCAGAGTAGACCCTGATCAAAGGGCTCCTGAAGATGTCAATGATACTTGATCAATAACTTCCATATATTTAGTGCTAAATGCATGTGCGATATATCATTTTAAAGAAAATTCCAATGCATACATGATGGTATAAAGCACGGTAAGATCACTAAACTCGATAAGTAACAACACGAACCTAAATGACCCCTCCTCGAGGACACTGGAACAACATTTTCAGACATTATATTTTGACATAATAACTTTTAAAAAAGTAAAATGTCTAAAATTGGTTTTGAATATGTATCCGTTTATGTCTGAATTTTAATATAAATAACATTTCATTTCAATTGAAATGTTTATATGTAAAAAATCTCAATGTTTCAAAATTAACATTTCTTGTTTTTGCTAATGACAAAAGAAGGCATATGCTTTCGAACGCTATGCAACTTTTCTACATCAGTATATTTACATTTTGATTTTTTAACATAAAACCCTACTTGGATAGCTTCAATTATAGCCTGGTTTAATATTAAATATGAGTTTGTGCTTTCACCGACTACTTTTATACATACCAGTAGATTATCTGTTTTATGATATTTCAAGTACGTGTTTAGTATTAGCTATAGTTTGTATATTTTATAGAATAATAAAATACTAAACTGTGTAGTGTTTGCATAATAGTATTATATTCTTTTACAGAAAAGTTCACAAACTTATTCAAAATAATAAAGCCGCCATAATAATTATAGTATCAAACATTTTTCAGAAAATTGCCGCAACAACACACAAAAAGGATCAGTGTCCTCGAGTAGGGGTCGTTTAGGTTCATGTTGTGACTTATTGTGTTATGTGATCTTGTCGTTCATCATACCATCGTGTAGGCAAAGAATTGCTCTTTAAAATGATATATCACCCATGCATTTTGCACTTATATTTTTGAAGTTATTGATTAAGTATCATTACTTTTTTGAACAACCTTCTTATTATGGTACATGTTCATGACGGTATAATAAATTGGAACTAGTTTCTTCATTGGAGGAATATATTAAATGCGCACAAGAACGCTACGAAGTCAATGCATATTGCTCCCGGTGTAGAATTTTTTTGCATTAAGTTTTTTGTGCATCAAAGTGTCGCCTGTCTAAATAAATGTCCCTTTATTTCTTTTTAACTCATTACTCCATCTATACTCATTTTTCGCATTTAATTTATTCCTCCACCATTTTTTCTCCAGTTTATACAGTCATGAATATGCATCATAATAAATAGTTTCGAAATTCTAAAAGATATTTGCTTGAAGCAGTCTGAAAGTAAAGCAGAACTTCGATGCACCTTAGAAAGGGGCTATGGTGGAAAAGAGTTAAATGGCTGCATTTAACAAATTTGAATTTTGGTATTACATGTAGATACAGCAGGGGGATTTTATTCTTTCACAATAAACGCGTTTATAATAAAACAACTACATGTATTTCGATTTCAAACAGTTTTGAGTCAGATAAAACGTCGTGAAAACGCCGGGAAACCCGAAGTGTATCAGGCTTTAAATAGATTTAATTTTTAAAACAATCTATGTATTTTTGGTACTGCACTAAAATGGAAAATAATATGAGCCGTGCCATGAGAAAACCTAACTAATATCATTGCAAACAGTGTAGATCAAGGCAAGACGTCGCGTCTTTGACGCGGCGGCTGGTCTTGATCTATACTGTTTGACACACACATGCATCTAAAGCATTTTATGTATCTGTATTATATACGGTATTTGGCAGTGCCAAACTAAGATACATAGACTGGGTTGACAACGGTGTTTGGTCTGTACAATGTTGCAATGCAATAAGGCTGGTTTGTCATGGCTTGTCATATCGTTTTCTCCGTGTGCAACTAACAAGACTAGTACTTACCGAAAGAGGCTATAAACCTTGGACACAGGAAGTAGGCGAGTAGCTCGGACATGTGATTGATTACTGATGCAAAGCCAAACAGGGTCGGACTGCCACCTAGATCCTGGAGATGCCAGAACAGGAACGTGAATATCAATCCAATTCCAAAGCCCATGAACCATAGCACAAAAAGTACCGTGACAAACTTCAACTGGGCCAAAAGTTTTAGAACTGCTACCCATCGGCCTAGAAACGGCTCATCAGGGTCCGGGGGTGCGGCTAGAGGTTTGGCACCTGGGCTATTTATTGTGTCATACACCATATCTGTCTTAGATTCCAATGATATCTGTAGCGGTTTGCCATTTTCCGACAACTTTTCATTTCGCTTTTCAGGACCATCTACATTCTGTAGTTGGGATTTCGGTTGACCATATTTAAACTCGTCATCTTCTTCAACTAACTGTTCTCTATCTATCTTTGCCTTACCAGTAATAAATTCCATTACTTTGTCTTTAATGTTTACCATAAAAGTAGGCCATGATTGCTCCTTTCCACTGTCTTGGCCAGGGAACTTGAATTGCGTAGCTATTATTAAAGCACAGCTCATTAGAACTGAAAACACGGCAAAACATATCATGTAGTTCTTTTCTTTATCATGTTGCTTTTCGCATGGGTGTTCAGGAAAGGTAGTGGAATGGTCAAGAGCCATGCCTACAAAGAACATGGATAAGCCCCAGCCCAGGGAGCCAAACATTCTTTGATGACCGTAGTTGTCTGTATCTTCTCCCAGGTATGACAGTGTTACAGCATCTGCAAAGGTGATTGCAGGTGCGCTGAAGAACTCGCCTATCACCACAATTAGCAATAAGGCGAAGAATGCGTCCCGTACTGCACCTTTCTCGTAAAACACGGTGCTATATTCGGGTTGTATTAGATCCTTTCCAACACGCTCTATTGTGGTTATGTTGCCTATAGTTACGTTTCTTGCATCGCCATAGCATGATATAGGTGGCGGCTTGACAAATGCCATAGCTAGAGTGAATATTATCCAACTGCCTAACGACAGCAGTTGAAGTCTTCTCCATACCCTGTATCTGTCAGCAATTCCACCCCAGAATGGTGCGCTACAAAACTCTATAAAAGGTCGGAAACCTATTAGAATTCCACTCTGGGTAGCGTTCATACCCAGCTGTTTGAAGTAGATAGCCAGTAGAGGGTAGAGCGAACCGAAGGCGGCGAAGAAGAAGAAATAGAAGAGCTTACATATAAGTAGATCTTTGTTGACATATGTCATCATAGTGTCCAGTACATCTCGCTTCATGCCCTTTGCTTTTAATGCCTCCATGTTTGCCGCAATCTTATTCATGCTTACCAATATCTAAGGAGCTCCTTTATTTAAATTACTAGCACGATTTCACCAGTCTATTTCATCGTTGTTTTGAAAGAAACTTTGGCTTCGAAGAAACTGTTCATGGCCTGGAATGTTTTGATCTGAAAATACATAAATGAAGGGATGTTATATAATTATAGAATTAACTCTTTGTATAGAGAATGTGGTTGGCAATCTCTAGAAAAGCGTCGCGAAATAAAACGTCTCTGTTTCATGTATAAAACAACTCACAATATGCTGCCTGATTACTTGAACGAACTGTTCCCTCAAATCGCACTACAACTAAATTATAACCTAAGAAACGCTAATGATATTCCTGTTCCGTTTGCTAGGATAGAAATATTTCGTAAAGCATGTATTCCGTCATCAATTGCATTATGGAATAATACAGAACATATTCTCAAGAATGCTCCTTCAATTTCAAGTTTTAAAGAAAAATATTACTAAACATGACATAATCAAAATACCATGTTTCTATTTACATGGAAGCTGATATTTATCAGTCATGCTTGCACGTCTGCGAAACAACTGTAGTAATTTGAACAGCGATCTTTATGATAATCACATATCAAACAATCCAAACTCTACCCACTGTAACCAAATAGAAAATGCAGAGCATAACCTTTTTGTCTGTCCTAAATAACATGCTCAAAGAAATTTTTTTTCAATGTTATTAGAGCGTTTCATCCTTTAAATCTTTCCTCCCTGAAACTTTAATTTGACAATTCCAGTTTCCCTTTTAGTCTTGTCCATTTCTGACTATTAAGGGTTGTTTTTGTCAATGTTTGGCATTATGACAAACAGAGAAGACCCTGATCAGAGGGCTCCTTTCGGGGCCCTCTGATCTGGGTCTTCACTGTTTGCACAGGTCAAGTGTACTATTAGCATGTATACTATTTTCAAAGGACGCCAGTATGCGGGACTAGGGTTCAAAGGGTTAAACACATGATTACCAATGCACGGTTGTAACAACTTATCTAATGATGCAAATATGGTTATATTTGACGCTGTACACCGATATATAAAACAAAGCTTTTCACATTTGGTTAATGTTAACCAAATGTGATTTGTTCTGTTTACTTTTAGTTGCTGTTATTTTTTTTACATAAACCACTTTCTGTATTGTTTTTTCGTTCTGCATTGAGCTACATCATCTATTAGACTACTTTGTCATCTTCTTTTGGATACAAGACAAACTGCACATGTTCAGCTGCTATCAACTGATCCAAATGATGTCACTCAAATTAAATAAGTTTTTTTATAAGTATAATTTCGTAAGCTATTTCTTATTTCTTCTCCTTCTCTTCTCTTACTTACCACTCCTTCTATTTGTTGTCAATAAATAGTTATATATGTTTAGAGCCATTTTATATAGTGTCTGAATGTTTACATACAAGGGGAAGGGCCGAATCTAATGTTGTGAGAACTTGTGACCCAACCCCATTTCTATGTATATTTATGGAATAAAAAAAAATTAAACTAACTCTTTCACTGCCAAGTGTTATCGTCTGTTTTAACCCTCTTTCCGCCAAAATATCGTCTGCATTTGTAGTGTCGGCTGCAATATTTCTAAAGTCAGCGTTATGACTGTTTTGACTGAAAAAATGTCGATACGAATTTCGAGCAGTTGGATCCTGATCAGACGCCGCGTTACGCGGTGTCAGATCAGGATCAAAACTGTTTGCAAAGTCGCATTTTGGCGACGTTGGCAGTGAAAGAGTTAAAATGTTCAGTGGCGAAAACATTTCTCCCATTTAATTAACCCTTTCCCCAATAGAAGCGACTTTTAGCGAATTTGATTTATTCCTCCGCTGAAGAAAATAGTTCCAAATTATACAGTCATGAATATAATTCATAAGAATCATTGTCAGTTTCCTTGCAGATTATAGCTTAAAGCAGGCTGAAAGTAAAGCAGAATGTGCCTTAAGGCACATTCTGCTTTACTTTCAACCTGCGTTAAGTAGCCACATATCTTCAAAACTAGAAACAGGCTATGGGGTAAAGGGTTAACCTTTTACCCCCATAATCTGTTTCTCTGTTTTGAAGACAGGTGACAACTTAAAACGGGAATGAAGTAAAGAAGAATGCGCATTAAAGAGCATTATGCTTTTCTTTCAGCCTGCTTTAAGCTACCATCTGCTAGGATATTGGCATTTTTTCTTGTGTTGCTCAGTTTTCCATATTTCGGTCAATAGAGGTTTAAATTAACTGCATCAAAACATGTAGATATATCTATGGTTTAAAGAGTTAAACGAAATTCAACGCAAACAAAATGACAGGTATTGTCAAATATTGAAGATTCAATGAGATTTGAGTAGCAAACAGTTTTGAGCCTGGTCGGTTGCCAAGTCTTATCATGCTCCAACCTGTTTGCAATGGACCTATTTTTGCGCAAATGCGTTAATTGGAAAAGAGTAACGCCTTCTTCACCTTGCTTAACCCTTTGAACCCTAATCACGCATATAGGCGTCCTTTTCAAACTGTGTACATGTGAATAGTACACTTGTCCTGTGCAAACAGGGAAGACCCAGATCAGAGGGCTCCGAAAGGAGCCCTCTGATCAGGGTCTTCACTGTTTGTCATAAGGCCAAAAATGGACAAAAACAACCCTTAAAAGCCAGAAATGGACTAGACTTAAATCGAAACTGGAATTGTCCATTTAAAGTTTCAGGGAGGAAAGAGTTAAAGCTGTCACCTGTCCTTTTTACAACAAATAAGACTTCGTTTTAGTAATCGTAATAGGGCGATGCCAATATGACCACGACTTGAAGCTGTGGAAACCTCTTACCCGATAAACGCGTTTATAGCAAAAACGGTATATTGAGTCAGATCAGACGCCAAAAAATCCGGCGTCTGATCAGGTTCCAAACTGTTTGTCTCTAAGATGTAAATGGGAAGTCAACATTTAAGTTTTCATTTTCTCAATTTAGTTGCATTGCAGTTGCGTTTAGTTTTGTTTAAACGAGAAAGAATAATGTCCCCCACCCATCCCATTTTAGAAAACGTGCGTGTTTGGGAAAGAATTGCCATCCCCTTCCCCTGTAAAACACAGTTCTTTTGGTTGTCATGACGGATTAGTTTTCCCTGAGAATATGATACGTTGATACGAAGAATATTCTCCCGATTGATATTTCTGGTATAAACATCATAAAAATCAATCCGACGGAATCCCAGGGATATTAGCTAATGGTCCATTCTGATTCAGCTATGTTCAGCCTTACACTCGGAGAAAATACACTATGTTACGGCGGAGAAGACGGTATCCTTTTCCAATAAACTCTTCATGTTAAGACAAATACGTATAAAGCGATACCAAACGGTTTAGAGCCTGGTCAGACGCCGGGTTACCCGGCGTCTGACCAGGCTCCAAACTGTTTGCCACTCAGACAGCAACCGTCAAATATTTCAAAGCATTGTTAATTTTTTCGACTTATTGAATTGCGCTTGCGTTTCGCTTGCATTAAATGGGAACGAATAATTTTACATTCATAAGTTTCTTGCATGACGTTACGGAATCCTGTTAGTGCCAACAACTTTATTTCCAATAATAATAGGATCCGTGGACAAAACGCATCGAACTTATATGGGAGAATGGATTCTAACAATCTTGCATCTTCTTTCGACGTTTTTTCAACGTGAGTAAAACGTTGAAAAAGAATGCGAGAGTGTACCCATGCAATATCGCATCTTGTTTTTTCAAACAATAGAATACAATAGAACTCGAGGACAAAATATACCGAAAACAGATGCGAGAATGCAACGTTGTACTCTTGCATCGTTTTTCGTTCTTTTTTTTACCAAAATTGTAAAACAGAAAAATGTTGCACCCCCCCCCCCCCAAAAAAAAACCCCAAAACAAACCAAAATGGATTCCGTATGACTTAGATGAAGCTGTGTTGATCCTGATATGTATTCAATTTGTTTGACCCTAGTGTTTTTTTTAACCCTTACACCGTCAAAGAATAGTGATTTGTTCCCCTTAACCTCTTAACTTCGCATAATCATCATTTGTGATGGAGATAAGAAGAAGAAGAAGAAGAACCACCTCATTGTCATCTGCTTCAATACTGATGTAAGCAAGATCGTTTCAAAGTTAGATCTAAGGCAGAGTGACTGATGGAGTGTCAATACGAGTGGCAAACAGTTTGGATCCTCATCAGACGCCGCGGTACGCGGCGTCTGATCTGGATCCAAACAGTTTGCAAAGTCGATTATAGTCGCAACGACGGTGCACAGGTTATTTTTTTTTTTACCTATTTCAGACTTCAGATATGAAGCAGACGACATGTGAAGCAGGCGAAGAGTTGACTGTTTGACAGTCTGATTATACAGTGACATAAATCAACCTTGAGTACTGCTGCAGACTTGATTTTAGCAGACGAAAACAAACTGCCTATCCTATAAAAGGTTAATTGGGATGGAAGTTTCCCGATAGTCTGCTAATTTCGTCACTAACCTTGCGCAACCTCAGCGAATTTGAATTTAAATCTGGTATCCGGCAAAGTGTTGAAAACAGTTTGGATCTAGATGAGACGCCAAACTGATACAGTGGAGAATCTGTTATTCTTTCCCAATAAACGCGTTTACGCTAAAACTATTATTTACAGTGCAAACAGTTTGGAGCCAGATCAGACGCCGGGTAACCCGGCGTCTGATCAGGCTCCAAACTGTTTGCCACCAAGATAAACATGAATTATCAGAATTGTCGTAAAATTGTTCTTTTCAACGTTTTAGTGTTTTGCGTTTGCGTACGTTTGCGTTTAAACGGGAAAGAATAACAGATTCTCCACTGTATGTCATCGCTTGACACATTCAACTCTAGCGACGAGTAACACGTCAGTTACAAACAATGTTCTTGCAAACAGTGTCCTCTGTTCAGTGTCTACAGTGTTTGTCATTTTGCAATTCATTGCAAACATCAAGCGTTTAACTCGTCTGCTTTAAACCTCTTACCGCCAATATAAGTTACCGTCTGCATTGTCTTTAAAGTTTTGACTTAAGAATTGTCGAAACTAGTGTCAGAAAGGTTGGATCCTAATCAGACGCCGCGTGTGATCAGTATCCAAACTGTTTTCAAAGTCGCGTATCGGCGTCATTGGCAGTGAAAGAGTTAAGGGCAAAAATGGGTTTGACTTACAGTGGAGAATCTGTTATTCTTTCCCGTTTAAACGCAAACGTACGCAAACGTACGCAAACGCAAAGCACTATAACGTAGAAAAGAACAACTTTTGGACAATTCTGATAATTCTTGTTTATCTTGGTGGCAAACAGTTTGGAGGCTGATCAGACGCCGGGTTACCCGGCGTCTGATCTGGCTCCAAACTGTTTGCACTGCAAATAATAGTTTTAGCGTAAACGCGTTTATTGGGAAAGAATAACAGATTCTCCACTGTAGCATGGGATGTCTATTTAAATTTTCAGTGATGAATAAAGTAACGTTACGTTCGACAAAGCAATACTTCTAAGCAATGTGAACACTGATCAGATGCTCACTTACTCGGCGTCTGATCAGGATCGAAACTATTTTTCACAATGCGCTATTTGGCAAACGAACTGTTTGGAACAGACTAATATTGTAACATCATTGTAAGTGTTTGAAATAGCGGATAAATATTCACTGGAAGATTCTGAAGCCGAGAAACTTTACAGACGAAAACCATTATGCGTGAATATGGTTAATTAAGACTACCAGACAATCAGACCCTATTTTAGCATCTTTAACAAGGTCGCCAGAAGAAAACAGATATTGCAGCAAAACCCATGACACTTAACACACTCGATACGGTCTGTAATACAGTGGAGAATCTGTTATTCTTTCCCGTTTAAACGCAAACGTACGCAAACGCAAAGCACTATAACGTAGAAAAGAACAACTTTTGGACAATTCTGATAATTCTTGTTTATCTTGGTGGCAAACAGTTTGGAGCCTGATCAGACGCCGGATTACCCGGCGTCTGATCTGGCTCCAAACTGTTTGCAGTGCAAATAAGTTCTTAAGTAATGCGTGATAAAATCAAAGGTATTCCAATTCTATTCAATCACTGACAGACTTTGAAAAGTGTTTGATTTGCGCGTGAATAATTTCCTCAAAACTAGGCAACTACAAAACATGGGGGCTGACATCTTGGATGATGACGTCACGGCTTTTACGAAGAGTTGTGCGTGACGTTTCGGAATTCCCGATTTCGGTGATATTTTTAAACCAGTTTAAGAATGAATAACCCACAACACTCACTTGTACTGATTTCCTCCAAAATGACAAAATTTCAAACAGTTCATTTCATACCCTTTAACGCTAAAAATGAACGTTATTTGCAAAAAGCTACTTCTCAATCGAACCGATAAAAATAACGGATTACCAACACGTCATCAATATAAATAATGACGTCATTATTGGTGGTCATATGACTTCCAAAAATAGTTTCAGATTGCATTATAATACAGGACTGCCATCTAATAACTTGGTTGAAATGAAAAAAACCTAAGATTTCCAAATATGCATTTTTCAAGCACGATTTTACGAATCGTACCTTTACCCAATAGCCGATTTCTAGTTTTGTTGGCATGTGACTACTTAAAGCAGACTGGAAGTAAAGCAGAATGCGCCTAATGGCGCATTGTGCTTTACTTTCAGCGTGCTTTAAGCTACCATAACCTGGGGAAAAATCCGGAAATTTAGGAAAATCCGGAGAAATGGCAGCCCTCATAATATAGCTGTACGGAGGAGTTTTAACTTTTAACATTGTATACACTTATATATCTATTTGATTATTGGGTAACAAGATATAGATCTTGTCTCAAACAATTTAGGTTTATAATAAAAGTTCGAGTCGGTTGTGTAATCCAGATCTCAGTCACGAGAGGCGTAGCCTCGAGTGTGATCTGGAATACACAACGAACTGATACAAGAGCGCTGATCACACACTGGAGATAGATCTATTCCGTTTTCATTAGTACAATTTTGCTTTTTTCCGTCCATAGGCAAAGCCTAAATACATATTAGTTTTAGCGTAAACGCGTTTATTGGGAAAGAATAACACATTCTCCACTGTATATGTATTGGAAGTTGGTAAAGTGATGAGGACATCGTGACCCCTTCACCGCCTTAACCCCAGTACAATAGTTATTTCCAAACAGTTTGGAATCTTGTCAGACGCCGAGTAACGCGAAATCTATTAGTGCCTTTGATCCCATACATTGTACATAGGCCAACAGTATAGACTCTGATCAGACGCCACGTAACGCGCCATCCTGATAAGTCTACACTGATTGCTGATAGGACTTTCTATATAAACCAAACGAAAATCAGGCACCCCTTAGAATAAATGGACTTATTCGAAATATGAGAATGGAAGAATCTACTGGGCACAAATGGGTTAATACTGTAAACAGACCAATGCCTAACTGACAGACACATGATAAATGATGTCCAGAGAACTCTGCTGATACAGTGGAGAAACTGTTATTCTTTCCCAATAAACGCGTTTACGCTAAAACTATTATTTACAGTGCAAACAGTTTGGAGCCAGATCAGACGCCGGGTAACCCGGCGTCTGATCAAGCTCCAAACTGTTTGCCACCAAGATAAACATGAATTATCAGAAGTGTCCAAAAGTTGTACTTTTCTACGTTTTAGTGCTTTGCGTTTGCGTACGTTTGCGTTTAAACGGGAAAGAATAACAGATTCTCCACTGTACCACAGAGACCGTCAGACTAAACGTTAGAATAAAAACAATTTGAATTTGAACATATCCCATTGCACTGTTTCTTTACACAAAATCATCATAAAACGTTTGAGATGAGTGTAAGATTTTTGAGAGTACTCGCATAGGCTTTTGCCTGTTGTCCAATCCTTTTCTCTGAATAAAATGGTGTTTAAACTAATATCATTCTCAAACTTTTGATTGGTCAGGTTTGAGCATTTTGCATTTTAATCCGAGTTGCAAACAGTTTAGAGCTTGAGAAGACGCCGAGTTCCCTGGCGTCTAATCTAACTCCAAACTGTTTTGTTTGCTATGGACATACGTATATCAGCATCAACGAGTTTATTGGGGGGAAATACTGTCTTCTTCAATGAATCTGTACATTGCATGACAAGCTACAGTGGAGAATGTGTTATTCTTTCCCAATAAACGCGTTTACGCTAAAACTATTATTTACAGTGCAAACAGTTTGGAGCCAGATCAGACGCCGGGTAACCCGGCGTCTGATCAGGCTCCAAACTGTTTGCCACCAAGATAAACATGAATTATCAGAATTGTCCAAAAGTTGTTCTTTTCTACGTTTTAGTGCTTTGCGTTTGCGTACGTTTGCGTTTAAACGGGAAAGAATAACAGATTCTCCACTTATCAGCATCAACGAGTTTATTGGGGGGAAATACTGTCTTCTCCAATGAAACTGTACATTGCATGATCAGCTACGGTGTTCACTCCAGAAAATGCCTTCCCCCTGAACAACGATTCACTCCTTGCAACGACGCTTGCCGCTGTTCCCAAATAAGACAACCATTCCAATATTATCAGGACTGAAATAGCGTCTGCTTTAAATTTTCATCTGCTGTTTTTCTCAAAGTTACATATTGGACATTTTGACAGAAAAACACATGATGATTAGTGACGCGGCATCTGATCTGGAATGAAGCTCTTTGCAAATGAACGCCAATTCCTCTCCCTATAACAACTCCTTCCGACGACGACAACCACACACTCTTTGTCTTCCAGTGGGTGTTGTTATAGAGAGTGAGCACATACTTTCTAAACTGCCAGCAATGTTCTCAGTCAAATTTACGATACAGTGGAATTATAATCTGTTATTCTTTCCCGTTTAAACGCAAACGTACGCAAACGCAAAGCACTAAAACGTAGAAAAGTACAACTTTTGGACAATTCTGATAATTCTTGTTTATCTTGGTGGCAAACAGTTTGGAGCCTGATCAGACGCCGGGTTACCCGGCGTCTGATCTGGCTCCAAACTGTTTGCACTGCAAATAATAGTTTTAGCGTAAACGCGTTTATTGGGAAAGAATAACAGATTCTCCACTGTATCACTAGCAGTTAAAACGTTGAGCTTTTCCAAATGAACATACAGCGAGGAGATATTATTGTTGCCTGTTTAGACGAAAATATTTACATTCGCTCCATTCAATTCTATTGAACGAAATGACGTTTCATTAGTATAGAAGCAACTTCTCTAGAGGGCGGGACTTGTGGATACCTTTCGCAGGAGGTGAAGCTTATAGATCTGCTCTCCGCGAATAATTTTTTTGCGTTGCTTAAATAATGCCGTTATGGCTGTTCCTTTCAGGATATACATTATTCGTGTTAACAACCTCATATATGAATTAAACATACATGCATACTAATCAAATGTTCATTTAATATTAGAAATTACGGTAAATATAATGTAAATATAAGAAATGAACTGAATCTTTTCGGCGGTTAAACGAAATAAACGACAGAAAATGATTGGCAAATTTACCATAAATCGCGCTAGCGATTCATGGAATTTACTGACAATTTTATGTCGTTTATATCGCTTAAACGCCGAACATTTTCAGTTCATTTCTTAACTAAACGCATAAGAAATACTATAAAACGTAAAAAACTGTTTATCAAAATGTTGAAAATTCATCTTAATACTCGGAGTAGTGTACACTTTTGCATTGATTAATGATCAGTTTGGAGTACAGACCCAATTAAAGTTTACCACAATCAGAAATGTTCAGAAGGTATCTACACTGTGGCTTAATTTAACACAACCTTAAATTCAAATGTTCTTTAAAATTGACCCATTTGCACCCATGCTTATATATTGGACTACATGTAGTCTTAATTTTCATATTCGTTTTATTTTATTTTAGATATTGAAATTCCTAGCAGCAAACAGTATAGACTCTGATTAGACGAGCAATAATTTGCGTCTGATCAGGATCCACACTGATTGCCTATGTCCTTTATAGGATCGGGGCATAAACGGGTTAAAAGTATGTCTAGTACTGCTTTTGCAGACCCTGATAAAAGGATTTCCTTATTATCCCTCTCTTCAGGGTCTACATTATTTGCAACACAAGAGTGTATTCTGCTCTGTAAAATGACCTGTAAACACGCCACTAGGATGCAAGGGGTACACAATGAGTGTGAAATTGCTGGAAGGTTTTGGTTGGGTTCTGTCTCTAATGGCAGACTCGTTTGTCACGGAATTACTCCTAAACAGTTCTCGATAATGCTATCCAAGACAATAATCTGCAAGAAAATGACCGAAGGACAGACCCTAATAGCTATAAATGTGCCATATGCGTGTCGAATAAAAAGATACTGAACGCATGAACTGTGTAAACTGTGTAACAGTAGATAAGACAGAAATTCTTAAGAGTGGTCGTATTATTTCAAACTGTTTACCACTGAATAGTCAAAATTTCAAAAAGCTGCCATATACATTATTATCTACTATAACGTCTTTACCACTAAACTTGTATTGAAAGACATGCATGCCCCACCAGTGTATGATCACTGATAATGTTTGTTTAAAGACCAAGGTACGCCTATAACCTTATATATTTATTTGTATGGCGTTATAATGATATATCACGTTTATTGCCATAATATCGTCTGCTTTTAAAATTGTTGTATGCTTTTTGAAGTTTAGACTTTTCGACATTTCCACTTTAAAACATTCACATGGATCCGAACTGCTTTGCAAATTGCGCTATCGGTCCGGGAACCACAGGAGTTGTTCAATGCGCCTAATATCAACGTTTCATAACCCAAAAGGAGAGTAATTTGTCATTGCAGTCAATGAGACAGCTTCCATTAATCTGGGAAGGAAATTGTACGTCATTGGTTTGTAGCCAGTGTGGTTGCTGTATGGTTTGATCTGAGAAAAAATATAAATGGTAAGATCCTACCGCGGCTTGAAAATCAATGTTTACGATGTCATATCTCATGGTATCATTGTCTGAAAGACGGAAATCTCTGTTCAGTGTTGGGGATGAAACATTATAGTTTCGCAACAAACTATGCAGACATTAATCCAATAATGCGGAAAACCAGGGGCCCGTTTCATAAAACTTCGTACGATAAATGTTGTCGTCAGATGATAAAAGTCTCAATTATTATTTATTTCTCCATCTAATCCTGTCTTGTGACATCTCTTTGGAATCGTCTTGAAATCAGAAATTAAATGTATTTTAAAGTTTTGACTTACGACTGTTTATTTTCGTACGAAGTTTTATGAAACAGGCCCCAGTACATGAGCACATCACTAGCAAACAGTGTATATCCTTATCAGGGGGCCAATAAAGGGGCTCTCTGATCAGGGCCTGCACTGTTTGTTTTATTCAGAAATGCTCCTCATATCATAGCACGGTATCATACACAAAGCTGAAAGATATTAGTCATTTTAGTCAATAATGACATTTTCCATCATTCGAGGGATACCTTGTGTGCCATTGATTTTTACAATGTAACTCTAAGTTGCTGTATGCTTTGCTCTGAGAAAAGTATAAATGGTAAGAACCTGAATCGCCGTATGAAACAATCAATGTTTACGATGTCATATCTCATCGTTTCATTGTCGGAAATGACGGAAATCTCTGTTCAGTGTTTGGGATGAAATACAATAGTTGCGTAATAAACTACTGTTAAACCTGAATCAACCATACATGTAGTCCTTAAAACGACAGTTTTCAGTGAAGTTCAGTCCATTCCCGACCATTTAGAGTTGTTTTAAACAAATCGTTGCAAAATGTCAATCTGTGCAGAGCCTGATCAGAGGGCTAGTAAATGGGGCTCCCATGAAAACAGTGTAGAAGAAGAGTCCGGTATTGCTTACTTCACTTTGCAAATGTTGCTTTGAACCAACGGCGAATACCAACCAGAACAGTGAATTTTGTGAAACAGTCATTTTGACACTGGTATCGCTGTTTATTTTATTAATTTCGTTAGGATTAAGTCCTCAGTTTAAGATAATAGGGTTTTGGCTGATAAAACATTAATGTAGATGTCAAGCAAATTACTCAGAGTCTAAGGAATAATCAAGTGCCATTGAAATTAATCAAAAACTGAGAAATGCTTGTAATTGAAATGAAATTAATAATAACACAATGTAGAAAACGTAGAATAAATATCTTACTAATTATTTGACTTATTTTTATCTTGGTAGCAAACGGTTTGAAGCCGTCGGGTAACCCCGCGTCTTATAGGGCTCCTACAGTTGATAGGACGTTATTCTTTCCCGTTTAAATGCAAATGCAATGCAATAAATAGAGGATATTGTATGAGTGTTCATTGTTTATCATTTTTAATAAACGAGTTGACTAAAATGATATGACGCGAGCCTTGGCGAGCGTCATATTCATTCTAGTCAACGAGTTTATTAAAAACGATAAATAATGAGCACGAATGTGATAATCTATTTATCACCAAACAAGTTCAAGCACCTATTAAATTGATTTGAAGCCGTAGTTTGTAGACCCTCCGCAATATAGATTCTCCGCTAAACACTACGTTGTTTACGTTAACGTCGTAGTTAATGACGTCATTTGGTGCCACGCTACATGCAGCGCTTATGGACGAACAAGTTAGGCCGGAGCCCAAAAAAAGACATTCCACTAGTGGATTACGATATTTATACAATCGCTTTATGCAACTCCCAGACCGAAAATTATGTGATAAATGTAACCTTTGACAATATTTTACTATTTCAATCGGAGGGGTAAACAGTTTGGAGCATCATCAGACGGGTTACCCGGCGTCTAAAATAGTTCAAACATTTTGCATTACAAATAATAGTTTTAGCGCAAACGCGTTTATTGGGAAAGAACAACGTCTTCTCCACTGTAACTGCTTGCAATGGACATAATGTTTGTAGCATAAATGTGTTTGTTTGAAAATAATAAGATTTACAGGTATGCAATTCTGAACGCCCAATCGAAAGTGACAACATGGTTGCACCATGGTTACCAAGCTTCACGTGTGTTGGTACCATGGTTGCCAAGCTTCACGTATGTTGGTACCATGGTTGCCAAGCTTCACGTATGTTGGTACCATGGTTACTAAGCTTCACGTATGTTGGTACCATGGTTGCCAAGCTTCACGTATGTTGGTACCATGGTTGCCAAGCTTCACGTATGTTGGTACCATGGTTGCCAAGCTTCACGTATGTTGGTACCATGGTTGCCAAGCTTCACGTATGTTGGTACCATGGTTGCCAAGCTTCACGTATGTTGGTACCATGGTTGCCAAGCTTCACGTATGTTGGTACCATGGTTGCCAAGCTTCACGTATGTTGGTACCATTGTTGCCAAACTTCACGTATGTTAGTACCATGGTTGCCAAGCTTCACGTATGTTGGTATTGTCTGACAATATTGACCTGACGTTGGTGACCTCTATTAGCATAATTTCACACTTTGTTGCATTTCTAAATATAGTTTGGAACACTTCGTTATCATTTATACGAGAACGCAAATTGTAACCACATCGGTACCGAGAAAATATAGCATTGCCCGGTTCCACAAATATCGACAGGAATTTAGCGCAAGTGGTAAGGAAGACGACTATATATTATTTTTCCTACAGTCAGTGGTTCGAATCCCATGCAATACTCATACATTTTTTCACTATTTTTTTTTTAAAATTTATACTGTTTCTTTTAAGTATTCATACAACATCTATTTCTATTGGAACACGATTATTTTGATATTTTGTTTATAAAAAAGATATCATAGCGTCTGTTTGGTCTAAAACAAAATAACATTTTATAAAATAAAAAGTAGTTATCCCTCTATCGGGGTTCGAACCCGTAACCTCGATGTTACAAATCCTTTGCTCTAACGACATACCTATTGCAGATGAGTTATATCTGAGGGTTGTAAATTAGGTATATATTGGCAAGAGTCGCAGTTGAGGACAACGATGATCTTACTTGCATTACAACCCACTCGAAAGCGCAACATGGTGCGTTTAGTAGATACGATTATACTAGGAGACTAGGGAATAATAGTTTATCAACAACTTTTTGAACTTGTTCAGTGTGGAGTGTTAATCCACTGAGGATCACAACTGTAACAAGATTCACGTAAGCAGCCGAAACAACCCGACATTGTACGAGTCGATATCGATTATTGATTTATACTGCGTCATCTCGCTTTAATTTATTCATGCATAAAGTTCAACGTCAGGTTAATATTGTCGAACAATACCATGGTTGCCAAGCTTCACGTATGTTGGTACCATGGTTGCCAAGCTTCACGTATGTTGGTACCATGGTTGCCAAACTTCACGTATGTTGGTACCATGGTTGCCAAGCTTCACGTATGTTGGTACCATGGTTACCAAGCCCAACGTATGTTGGTACCATAGTTGTCAAGCTTTACTTGTGTTGAAGAGATACGATTTGCTAAGGAACATTCCTTTTGGGAAATTATCGCTTTTCAATCGATTCAGATAGCGAGACCGGTATCATCTTCCTTTATCTCATATCATCTTATACTCATATTTTATTACGCGGTGTTCCCAAGCGTTAAAATCAACATATATACACGTACACGAATCTTTGATCAGAAATGTAACCCCTTCACTGTCATGGTGTCACCAACTTTAAGCAATAACTTGTTGTCTGTTTGTATTTATTAAATTTAGATTTTAGGTATTTTGATTTAAGAAATATAAAATTGAGTGGCAATCGTTACGTGGCATCTGCTCTGAATCCAAACTGTTTGCAAATACTCATTGTACTCGGATAAGACAGTGAAGGAAATAGAAGAACAATTAATGTACGTCTAAATATTTACGAAACTATACAATTACACTAAAGCACGGACAATATTTCTACTATACTAAAAAAGTGACCAAATATTGCGTTTGTGCTAAACAATTATTTCCATTGCAAACAGTTTGAAGCCAGATCAGATGCCGTGTAATCAGGTGTCTGTCTAGGCTCCAAACTGTTTGCTTCTCAAATTAAAATAAATAGTCAGAATTATCAAAAAGTTGTCATTTTCTACATTTTATTGCAATGCTTTTGCGTTTCGTTTGCGTTTAAACGGGAAAGATACTTCTCCGTTATTAAAATCTTTAGCATGCTCGTTAAGGCATGTTGTCTGCACCACTTGTCAGAAATCACGTATCTACATTTTCGTAGCCCGGCGTCTGATCAGACTCCAAACTGTTTGCCGCTGATATAGACAATAAATCGCCAATATTTTCAAAACACTTCAAGTTCCTACATTTTATTGCGTTTACTCTCGTTTCAACGGGAAAAAACTCGCACGCTCTATTAGACTAAGAATCTGAAAATATCAACATTCATACCACTGTGCCTTGTCCAGGGCTGCCATTTCTACGCATCGTTTTCGAAATATTCGGATTTTCTTAATATTTTCGGAAATACGAATTTTTTTATTCGGATTTTATTGAAATAAAGTTTACTCTATTATTTCGTGTAGGTCTATGTTTTTATAAAGGTCATGGCTGTAATGGTGTGATTGATATATTGTTTTATAAGGATAGCCTTGAGCGCAAACGCCCACGATCAGCATGTTTTCATCCTTCACTCCATTCATAGATTTAAAAGCATTGTTTTCGCATTTTTTTAATTCTTCCTCTGAAGAAAATAGCCCCATTTAACACAATCATGAATATGCACCAAAGGAAATATTTTCTTTATCCTAGCAGATGGTATCTGTAGGTTATAGTAAGCTGAAAGTAAAGCAGAATGTGCCTTAAGGCCTGCTGTAAGTGGTCCTAGTATGTCCTCACAACTAGAGACAGATTATGGAATGGCTAAAGGGTCAAATGTACGATACTAAAATTGGGTTTAAAGGTTTTGAAATCTTAGGATATTTTATGTTTAACTTATGGTAGCCCTGTTTGTTAAAGCGCATATCCAACGAATGTTCGGTTACTGTGCACAAAGCTGAGCGCTGACTAATGTAGTTTGTACCACATTTATGCCTTAATACGATAGTTCCAAGTGGAATATTGTAGGGTTCCACAACTTCTATCTTGCACGTATTTAAAAGCGGTCTAATACAACACAATAGTAATAATGCATGTAGTATGTGCGATTTGTTGCAAGACAAGTGTTCAAAAAGATTGATAGGACAAGGTAAATCTGAGACAAAGTAACTACATGACCATACAATGAGACATTTGTAATACACTGGGTCTTCTGAGAGACATAGGCATTGGAATAGCAGTATGTATCTACAACGTTTGTCATCTGCAATATTTGTCATCTAGAACGTTTGTCATCTACAATATTTGCCATCTATAACGCTTTTCTTCTGCAAAATTTGTCATCTACAACGTTTGTCATCTACAACGTGTGTCGTCTGCAATATTTGTCATCTATAACGTTTGTCATCTACAACGTGTGTCGTCTGCAATATTTGTCATCTACAACGTTTGTCATCTACAACGTGTGTCGTCTGCAATATTTGTCATCTAGAACGTGTGTCGTCTGCAATATTTGCCATCTATAACGTTTTTCTTCTGCAAAATTTGTAATCTACAACGTTTGTCATCTACAACGTGTGTCGTCTGCAATATTTGTCATCTATAACGTTTGTCGACTGCAATATTTGTCATCTACAACGTTTGTCATCTGCATTATTGGTCAAATACAACGTTTGTCGTCTGCAATATTTGTCATATACAATGTTTGTCGTCGGCAATTTTTGTCATCTGTACATAACGTTTCTCATCTAACGTTTTACGTTTTACTGCAGTGTACTGTTTAAATCAGAAATAATCCTGTCTTCTCCTCCGCTAAGTAAGATGTTATATGGACAGGAAAGAGTGCACTGTCATAATCAATAAGCCTCTATGACATTGATGAATGGGTAACATCAGTGCAACTTTAACAAGTGTACACGTAAACTCAATCAATTACGGGCACTTAAAAGAATGCTAAATGATGGTAAAAAAGAATATGCCAGCTTAAAATAAGTTGGGCATAAAACAGAAATCACCTTTATGAGCTTTCTGTTTTATTTTCATCTTGCTTTAAACAGTTGACTTATACACGAACATATTGAAACAGATTGGCGGTCGTAATAGAGGGGCTGTACATGTAGCTGAATTAATAGTACTATGTCCACCAACATTGAAGAAATATGTTAGTATGTTTACCTTCAGTAGGCTCGCAATTTTGTCTACCAAGAATAGGCGAAAATATAGAATATACAATACACAAAAATGCTGGTTTTTTAATTTTCTTTTAGACTATAAGTTTTATTTAAGATGAAGATTTTGAATGTGTTTTGAGTTTTTGACAAGGAACGATCAACTGGAACATGTATTGGTACTTGAAGGTTGAACATTGATAATGGAATGTCTTTTCAACCCTTTACCCCTTATCCTGCTTCTAGTTTTAAAGACATGTGACCACTTAAGGCAGTCTGAATGTAAATTTGAATGCGCTTTCAGGCCCATTCTACCTTACTGTCAGCCTGCCTTAAGTTATCATCTTCTATGATTTAGAAAATATTTCTTATGGTACATTTCATGACAGTAAAAAATGGAACTATTTCTTTAATAGAGGAAAACATTAAATAAAACCAAAAGCCAATTATATGGGGGGAGGTATACTTACGCAATAACTCGTATACCACCGACAAACATAAGTGACACATATATTTAATGCTACCCCAGGTAGAATTGTCCTGTAACATATACATGTACACTGAAGTAGGGGATGCATTTCATCACATGACAGTACACGACTGTCTGTTAGACATGTATATTTTGAAACGAGTATTTCTTTGACCGATTGCAGTGAAAATTTCAATATCGCGTTATTGTTTGGTGTTTCTGATCGATACAGTGGAGAATGTGTTATTCTTTCCCAATAAACGCGTTTACGCTAAAACTATTATTTGCAGTGCAAACAGTTTGGAGCCAGATCAGACGCCGGGTAACCCGGCGTCTGATCAGGCTCCAAACTGTTTGCCACCAAGATAAACATGAGATATCAGAATTGTCCAAAAGTTGTTTTTTCCTACGTTTTAGTGCTTTGCGTTTGCGTACGTTTGCGTTTAAACGGGAAAGAATAACAGATTCTCCACTGTAATTGTAGGCTTTACTATAGCTTTGCGAATAGGTTCATTTAGCAGGTATTATACTTCATTGTTTGAGTTCTTTTTTGACACTGCTAGAAAGGTATATTTACCCAGACAGATCTTTAGCTGATCTTTTGGGACCATTAGTGGGCAATACTCCTGGATACATGCATATACAGATGGATCTGCAGAGAAAGCTGTCAAAAATGGTGGCAGTGGAATCTACTCAAAGCACCTATGCCAGAACTTAGACTCAGTTATGCTAGAGGAGGAGGAGATGTTCGTCTCACATGACGTGGTGTCTTTATTCACCAATACCCCTATAGACAAATCTCTATCAAGCATAAGGGACAGGCTCACTAAGGATGACACTCTGAAAGACCGTACTAATCTTACAGCTGATGATATCATGAACTTACTAGAATGTGTGCTCACAACCACTTATTTTTCTTTCCGGGGGTCGATCTACAAGCAGAAATTTGGCACAGCCATGGGTAGCCCAGTGTCACCGATCGTAGCAAACCTATTTATGGAGTTCCTAGAACAGCAGGCCATAGTGACAGCTCCTCTTGATTGTACACCGAGGTTGTGGAAACGGTACGTCGATGATATACTAGAGATCATAAGAAGAGGGAAGGTAGAACAACTTACAGAACACCTCAACACAGTAGATGATACTGGTAGTATCAAGTATACTTACGAGGAGGAGGCCGAGAAGAATATTCCTTTTCTCGACACCCTAATCGTAAGGAAGCAAGACGGCTCCCTGAAGGTCCTCGTGTATAGGAAAAAGACACATACTGATCAGTATTTACATTTCCAGTCCCACCACCCATTAATACACAAACTTGGAGTGATCAAAACATTGTTTGACAGGTGCAACACAGTAATTACTGAATCAGAGGACAGATAGAAGGAAGAGGCGCACATTAAGGCAGCCTTAAAGAAGTGCGGATACCCTGATTTGACTTTCAAAAGGGTGAAAGACAAACATAAGAAGGCGACAATAAACAAAAATCCGAGTGAGGCAAGGGAAAGATCAAAAGGTGTGGTGGTCCTCCCATACATAAGTGGAGTGTCTGAGACCCTCAAACGCGTCTTCCAACGCCACAAGATAGCGGTGTCCCAAAAGCCCCACCAGACTCTTCGCAACTTACTAGTGCATCCAAAGGACAAAATAGACAAACAGGAATATTGTAATGTTGTCTACCAGATCAAATGTGAAAATTGCACAAAGAGCTACATTTGGGAGACTGGACTCAGGTTAAAAACAAGATTAGGGGAACATAAAAAGGACGTGGAAGCCAACACGTACACTAGATCAGAAAGGAAACAGTCACAGACTGAGTTCCACAAAGGTGCGATAACTGACCATGTGGCACAGGAAAATCATGTGATCAGTTGGGACTCCACACGCATTCTCGACAAGGAAAGTGACCAGCGCACCCGTCAGATAAGGGAGGCCATCCAGATCAGAGCTAACCCCAGCGTGATGAACCGGGACCAGGGGGCGTTCCGACTCAGCAAGGTTTACAATCCTTTCCTTACTGCCACTTCCGGTAGTAACAAAGGGAAGTAATACCCCATCGACTACAGTTCAGTCGCCAGTGATCAAGTGAACAGACCAGTTCACGAAACTGTCTGGGTAAAAATATACCTTTCTAGCAGTGTCAAATAAGAACTCAAACAATGAAGCTTTACTATAACGTTTTATGATGAACCCTTCACTCTATAGATACGTATTTTACGCCTTTAATCTTATCCTCTATTGAAGAAAATAATTCTATTTTATACAGTAATGCACATGGAGCTTTAGAAGTAGTTCCCAAATATAAGCAGGTGGTAGCTTAAAGCAGATTTAAAGTAACACAGCATGCGTCTTCAGGAAGGGTAAAATATAAATACCAAAATTCCAACTTTTTTTTCGGATACTCAGTAAGTCACATCCTATAACATATATAAGCATAACTATCAATTTCTGTGTGAGCTTCGGCTGATATAATTTTATTTGGTTCGATACTCCACCCTGTCACGCTCAATGCCATACTATATGTGCATATATAATGGTATAGTATGGTGAATATCGGCTTAATTCTGTAGGCAGCTTTTCTATGTTTGTCAATGCCCCAGTATATTAGCTTAACCCGGGACAATGACATGACAGTCTTATTTTCTAAATGATACAGTTTCCCCTATTCCTTAATAGCCATCTGATCATTAGGTTCTTATGTCGCCTGAATACCAATAAGAATCAATCCCAGGAGAAAAGAAAACGAAAGTATCTAATTATACTCGAGCTGACGTGGGCCTTTTATTCGACCAACTTATCGCTGAATAATCAATTTTCTCTTGCCTATATTTGCATACCTACAATGGAGAATCTGTTATTCTTTCCCGTTTAAACGCAAACGTCCGCAAACGCAAAGTGCTAAAACGTAGAAAAGAAAACTTTTGGACAATTCTGGTATTTCATGTTTATCTTGGTGGCAAAAAGTTTGGAGCCTGATCAGACGCCGGGTTACCCGGCGTCTGATCTGGCTCCAAACTGTTTACACTGCAAATAATAGTTTTAGCGTAAACGTGTTTATTGGGAATGAATAACACATTCTCCACTGTATCTGTTGCAGAATCTGATGCGAGCAGATCGGTGTAATCTGTATATTTGCTAATACGACAACCGAAACATTCCAAACTGATTGTCTACAGACACATTGTATCTTAACACATTCAACCCTAGCGACGAGTATACTCGTCATTTATAAACATCGACATATAGAGTATACTTGTAAATTGACAAACAATGCAGGAGCCCTCTGATCAGGGTTTGCCCTGTTTGTCAATTTGCAATATATTGCTGAAAACACCCTCTAAATTATTTGAAAATGGACTTACAATTAAAACTTTCAGGGGTGGATGAATTAAAGTATGATTAAAGTAAATCAGAAAGTTCATACCGTCATCTTACCTAAGTAATCTTATGAGTCAATCTGCTTGAAACTACAGTAAAGCCTCCCCATTACCACCAGTAAATCAAAGGTTTATTTCTTGCAGAAAAGGCAGGTGACAGCTTAAAGCAGTCACCTGTCTCAAATACCTAATATTCAACGGAATTTAGTGGTCGTTATAGAAAGGTTTTACTGTAGAAACAAAACAAAATGATCAAAATTGATTGGAACATTTCAGCCAAGCCTGTGTTTCAGCGAAAAAACGAAGCTTTAGTTGTATTTATGGCAGATGGCAGCTTAATGCAGGGCAGATGGTTATGCAGAAGGTTCCTATAGGTCCTGTCTTTAGAGATCACCGCGTATTTTCATCCAGTGGTCGCTTAACCATTTCGCTGCCTAGCTCTATAACACTAACATAATTTTGCAAACAGTTTAGACCCAGATAAGACGTCGCTTAACGCGGTAGTTGCGCAGGATTCAAATTATTTGGCATTCATACATATATAGGTGTCGGTGGTCCAGTGGTAGGACGTTCGACTAGGAAGCGAGAGGTTCCTGGTTCGAGCCCTGTCAGGATCACTGAAATTTTTCTGAGCAAAAAATTAACCCTACATTGCTGCACTTCACCCAGGTGATTTAAATGGGTACCTGAGAGAGAAATAAGTCAATGTGTCATGGCTGCTAGTAGCGCCGTATGTAAATGGCCGACTTGTGACTCGATGAACAGGGAGGTAATTGTAAAAGTCGGCAGAATATGACATAAATTTCAGACTTGATAAACCTATCACCTTTACATTTTTACCTTTATATATAAATGAGCTGTGCTTTAACAAAGCCAACCTTATTGCATTGCAACATTGTATAAGCCAGATACCGCTGTCATCCCAGTCTCTGTATCTGAGTTTGGTCTACACTGTCATATAACGTATATAATACAGCTACATAAACTGCTTTAAATGCATATGGGTGTCAAACAGTGTAGTTCAATACCAGCCATCGCGTCTTTGACGCGGTGGCTGGCCTTGATCTACACTGTTGCAATGCAAAAAGACTTGCAATAAGGTTTCCTCATGGCACGGCTCAAATGGTAATAAAGTCAAATTGCCTAAAATGTTAAACTTTAGAAATAAAAGCAGACAGTTAGCGAGCAAACGATGACTGCGAATGTGCTAGACGGATAAGTACATGTATATTATAATGCCAATATCTAAACTGTTTGCAAGTACAGTGCTCTCTCTCTTCAACAACACCCACTGGGAAACAAATAGTGTGTGTGTTGATCGGAGGGAGTTGATATACCCTGTGAGCGCTGAGCATGAATTGGCTTTCATGTGCAAACAATTGGAACCCAGATCAGACGCCGCGTAACGCAGCGTCTGATCTGGGTTCAAACTGTTAGTCACTGGTCTTTATGTGTCTGCTGTCAAATAACCAATATTAAACTTTGAGAAAAACAGCAAACGATATTTTTAAGCAACGGATTTATCAGATGTAAACGCGTTAGACGTAACTGTCTTGTTTGGGTAATAGCGGCAAGAATTGTTGCAAGGATGGAATCGTTGTTCGGAGGGATGTTGTAGAGAGGGGGCACATTAACCATTATACTCGAGGCAGTGAACTTGTTAATGCCATTTTGCATTTATTGCAACATAAACTCCTATGTCGTCAGAAATGGACTAGGCTAAATAGGGAAATGGAACTATCAATTTGAACATTCAGGAGTGAATAGCTATTTCTTCGCCATTTCTCAATCAATATTTTCCCAAGTATGCTTCAGACTTTGTGTACAAAGTCAGAATGAAATTTTGAAAAAGCAGTGTTCAGTTTGTTCCGGTCAAATAACCAAGGATTATAAATGAACAAATATAACACGGGACCACCATCCCTCCGGATCACAATCAGACATAATCCGACATGTCGTGCTCCGAGTATATGTCGGATCAAGCGGTGCTTTTCGGTAAGATTTTTCATTTAGCTTGGTGTTATCAATATTCTCCAGAGACGATGACGCTCTTTTTTTTACTGGAACGTAAATATTAATCGTTGAATTATTAATCATGTCTGGCTTATATATTTCACCTGCATTTTGAACATTCTTATACGAACTATTTTATGCAATTTAGGTAGGAACAGAAAACTTTTTTACAGTGGAAAAAAATCGTTATTCTTTCGCGAAACTAAACGCAATCGAAATGCCGCCATTTGCAACGCTTCCCTTGAATCTGCATTGTTTGATACTTTCTGCTTTTGAAGTTTGAAGCTGGACTGCAGAAACTGGGTAATTCAAACTATTTTTACAATGAATATCGAGTTATGTATTACTTGTTGAAAAATCTCTAAATCATAAAAAATAACGCATATGAACGAAAATGATAGAAACCCAATAAATAAATTATTTTGTAGCCTAATATGGGTAACATGTTCATCTCATTAATGTAGAAAAAGCCTCAACAAACGGGGAAATATTTATGTTCTGTTTTCGAATATTATATAGGCCTCCTAATAAGCTTCTATTTAGTCCTGATAAAAAGGCTATAAGAAACTATTAACTGCATTCCAACACGTCATTGCTTTCTGTAGACTACAACTAAACCAGAAAACTCATTCATAGGATTGCTGCTTTACTCCCAACATACTTTAAGCAAACCATCTATCTTAAACACAAAACAATCTGTATAGGAAAAGGTTTACACACGCTTGACTGATTCTCAGTTTTTTCTCACACTACAAGGCAATATACTTATGGTTCCCTGTCTGCCGCCACGATCCAGTCAATATATACGAGTCCCTTGAGAACGACAAACTGATACCATCAACAGTCTAGCTTGTGATAAGCGATCCCTGTCTTGAAAGACCATGGCAATCTCTGATAGACACGTACCTTCTTAATACAGGACAAAAATAATACAGAAAGCTCCTTTAGACCTTTCTGCATGATTTATTCCCTACATAAGCACCTACGCCACTAACTTCTATGCTTTGTTTAGAATTATCGATAAATGTTACGTGTGACTGTATGTTAATTTAACAGACATCCATCAATTACGAGACAAGTGTAAATGAGGAAAAAGGTCGTCTAAACGATGGAAGTATTACAACGTAATACTATATTACACTAGAGATGACTTTAACCCATTACCCCATAGCCTGTTTATAGTTTTGAAAATAGGTGACTACTTAAAGCAGGTTAAAAGTAAAGCAGAATGCGCCATATGGCGCATTCTGCTTTACTTTCAGCCTGCTTTAAGCTTTTACCAGCTATAATAAGGAAAGTATTAAATATGACACATATTCATTACGGTTTATATTGAAACTATTTTCTTTAGCGGATGAATAAAATGCATGTGCTAAAAGTCGCTTCTATAAGGGAAAGGGTTAATACAAAAAATATCTCCAACGTTTGTATTCTATTACATCGTCTGTTTCAAAATGATTTTCTATAGTATTTCTATTGCCTAAGGTAGTTTATATATTTTGCAATAGAGCTCGATAAATACGACTGCATGATACGTCAGATAGAGTTTTGGTATACCAGTCACCAATCAAAAAGCAGTAAGTTATGGTCAACTATAGCAAAGTAACCACAGTCATCGATCAGATAGAATTTAGTTATGGTCAACCAAAGCTAAGGTCATACACACTAATCAATAAGATAACGTTTAGTTATGGTCAACCAAAGCAAAGCGTACGCTAATTAATCAATCAGATGGCATTTAGTTATGGTAAACGAAAGCAAAATGTACACTCAGTCATCAATTAAATGGAATCTAGGTATGGTCTGCCCCAGCAAAGTGTACGCTTAGTCACCAATCAGACAGCATTCCGTTATGATCAACCATAGCAAAGTGTACATTCAGTCATCAATCAGGCAGCATTTAGTTATGGTCAATCAAAGCTAAGTATATCAATCATATATCATTTAGTTATTGTCAACCAAAGCAAAGTGTACACTCAATCATTAAAGGCAATATTTAGTTATTGTCAATCAAAGCTAAGTATATACGCTATAATCAATCATATATCATTTAGTTATTGTCAACCAAAGCAAAATGTACACTCAGTCATTAAAGGCAATATTTAGTTATTGTCAATCAAAGCTAAGTATATACGCTATAATCAATCAGATAGCATTTAGTTATGGTCAACCAAAGTAAAGTATACACTCAGTCACTAATCAGGTAGAATTTGCTTATGGTCAAGCAAAGTAAAGTGTACACGCAGACATCAATCAGATTTAATTCAGTTATGAAAAACTGAAGCTAAGTGTACACGAAGTCATCAATCAGATAGAATTCAGCTATGAAAAACTGAAGCTAAGTGTACACGAAGTCATCAATCAGTTCAGCTATGATCAAGTAAAGCTAAGTGTAATGCACACACTGTCATCAATCAGATAGATTTCAGCTTTGACCTACAACCAAAGCTAAGTTTACACACATTCATCAATCAGATATAATTCAGTTAAGGCAAAGCACATTTAAGTGTACCACAATCAGGTTCTGCACGTTAGAGCTACAGTGGAATCGCCGTTTGTCGTTCGTCGCCAACAATGTAGTGTTAACATCCTCAATTTTTATCCAATCTTTATAAAACTTACTCAGAGTGTACATACATCTAACCATTAGTTCTCTGGGGCCCGTTTTACTAAACTACTTACGCAAAATTTTTGCGTAAGTCAAATTTTTAAATTTTAATTTATATTTTTATTATCACTTGCTACAAACAGCAAAAAGCTAGATCAGAGGACGCGCTTTTAGCGCATCCTCTGATCTGGCTAGTTGCTGTTTGCAAACGTGTATGATCGAAAAATAAGAGCGAAACGATTTTGACTTACGCAAAAATTTTGCGTAAGTTGTTTAGTAAAACGGGCCCCTGGTGAGCTCGACTTTGGTTAAAATCGGATTAATAGGTCCAAAAAGTAATCTGCCCCTGACGTGTTGAAAATACCCTTTCTCGCAGTGTTTACACTCTAACAACTATTGCGTTCAATGGATTTTCATTATGCTGTATATAATTTCTTGAAGGAGTGAAATTTTTGTTGAAACTTGATTATTGTGGCAAGAGTTATGTGCCATTAATGTACTTAGAAACACTAGAAAATACTTTATTTCAGTATTGTTTATGCTTTAATGTCTACATTTTAGGGGAATATATTAAACTTTGAAATACTATAGATATACGGCTATAAATCACAATCCCCTTGTTACTAAATGTTTTCATATAGGCGTTTGCAAATGATAACTTTCGCAAGTTGTGTTTGTTTATTTTAGACTGTTTTTAGAATAGGATTCAGAAAAATAAAAGCACAGCAAGCAGCGCAGACTATGATCAGATAGGTTCTTTAAAAACCATTTGATATAAAGAGTGTTCACTCTTTGCAAATTGCATGTACCTGTAAACATATATTGGCTTCAATCATATAAGGGTTAAACTATCATTAAACCCAACAGTAATACACAATTTTATCGAATCACCTTAAATCTTAGCAATATGTTACCTCAGGGATCGAAGACAAAAACATAATATAGTGAGTAGGTGGTATCTGCAAGTCTGTTATTATTCTCTCCGATGTTGTTTTATTTTTTTGTCTCAAAATCGATGTCTGGCATTTTACATGACTACCGTATTTCAGCTGCACCACGCTAAAATACCAATTGTGTAGACCAAAATAAGTCTCCTCGGTGTAAACAAATCATCATATCACAATGTAGTTTATATAAACGGAATATCGCCACAGTGTGTGACTGTGATCCGCGGTCTTGTATCAGTTCGAGTTGGCTGTGTAATCCAGATCACGCGAGAGGCGTAGCCTCGAGTGTGATCTGGATTACACAACCAACGAGAACTGATACAAGACCGCGGATCACACACTGGGGATATTCCTTTTATTATATACCTTAACTGTTTTGGACAAGATCTATTACATTGTTCAACCAAATAATCAAACAGCAATCTGAAACTATTTTTGGAAGTCATGTTACCACGAATAATTACGTCATTATATCTATTGATGACGTATTGGTTTGTTCTTGAGCGTTTAAGGGTATGAATTGAACTGTTTTAAGCTTTATCCTTTGGAGGAAAACATTTCAAGTCAGTTTTGTGGCTTATTTATGCTCAAAAAGGAAGCGTTTTGTTCAAAGTTCACCAACGCTTGGTTCCAACTTTTTTTAAAGATAACACTGAAACCTGGAATTCCGAAACGTCACGCAAAAGTCTTCTGTATATAAATAGCATAAAACCGTGACGTCATCATCTGATACAAGCCATCTGATACGGAAAAAAGATTGTTGGGTCTGTTTTGCTCGCATTTATGAATAGGTATATAATAACAATTAATACTGGTTCTGGTGAATTATTGATTCGTGTACCGATTGTCGAAAACACTCTGTCAGATCTTCAGATGAAGTGCGTTTTTAAAAACAATTCTTACATCTGTCGAAGAGGCTATTCTAACGAGTGGCCGCACCGTTGGGGTTGGTGGAAACATAACGGAGAAACAATGGACATGTTCACATTACCCACTCTAAGATATACCCAAACGCAATCCCTATAAATATATTATCCGCTAGGTTATGTTTCTGAATTTTTAAAATGTAACTAAGATGTTATGACTGCTAATGTCGTTATATGATATACAACGACACGATGACGCCCATGTGCACTCTGTTTAATTGCTCATATTGGTAGTGTCAGTGTAGCATACATGCGTATTGATTCATGGTAGCCCTAGAATTAACTAAGTACTGTCGATACATTAATAAAAGTACCCGGTCATTTGATACTAACGTCACAGTTATGGCACGTTTGAATGAAGTACCTGAAAGACATTTCCATCAAAACGAAACGTTATTGCAAAAACTGCCAAAGCTAAAAGAAAAACAAAACAAATAAATAATTATCCGATATGCTGGTCAAATGCTCAAATTTGATCAACCAAAACCACAAGAAAAAGCAATACAGAAATAAAGTGGATAAATGCCTACTAAAACAGATCTACCTCTACACTTGACAAAACACTCATACTTTTTCAGTAAAAAATTATCAATAGAATTATCTAGACAAGCAAATCATTGCTAAAATGTAATATTAAACATTTTAGCAATATATGTGATGTGTGTAATATGCAGGTAAAAACCCTCAAACACCTATTCTGGGAGGCCACTCATATACAACACCTTTGGATTAACATATCTAATTGCTTAGAAAATATGTTATATTTAGCATGAATATAAATTACCAAACAGCCACACTAGGAATACTATGTAGTAATGTTTCTAGTATTCTATTGTCAAATTCGGCATATTAAATGCCTTTGGCCATTTACAAATATAAAGCAAAGTTTGAAAAAAGCAAAGTACATATTCCAAATTAATATTGAAAAAAATATAACGCAAAACAGATATAAGCTAGAAATACCCAAAATAAAATGGAAACCATTCCTAAATTATATACATGTATAACGAAAAACTAAAGAAAACAACAAAAGCAATCATTAATATATACAGTAGAAATTTAGACTGGTACTGTAGTCTTTAAAACAATCAAACTCACCCCTTTGTCTTAACCACTACTTATCCATTATACACATTTCCACCCAACCTCACTCTCTTTCTCTTTCTATCTCTTTCTTTCTTTCTCTCCATCGAAAATGATTTTATCTTACGTGTATACATATATTTTGTATAGTATTGAATTGTAAAATATGAAATACGATGGCATAAAAATTCATCACAAAAAACCCTTATCCTATTATAATATCGCCAGCTTTGAAATTGTCTGCGAAATTTGTTTAGTTAAGATTTTCACGTTTTTGAATTCAGAAGCCTAAAGACAATTGTCAAACAGTTAAGGTCTAGATAAGACGCCGCGTTACCAGCATCTGATCAGGATCAAAACTGTTTGTAAAATATTTTAATAAGATTTTGGTCCTTTTTTAAGTTTAAAAAGACACCTCTAAATCACATTAAACAAAGAGTAAAATGCTGAAAATAAGCCTCGACACGGATAATATAACACGACCTTGTGCATTTATACAAATCGATATCAATTCTGTGCAAACGGGCTCGTATACTTGACTATTTGTTCTTTCTTTTGATATAAATTTAAGAATTGTAAGTTAATGTTAATTTGGTCCTTTTTCAAATTGAAAATAAAATTAATATGTTCAAAGAGTCGTCGGGAGTTTCCGTAAATACCGAGCGGTAAGAGCCGAACATTGACGGGCACGCAAGCTAGCGTAGGACAGTTTATCGATAATCTATTGGTGTCCACTATTCTGCCTAACGCGCAAACGAAACGCAAACGCATTGTACTAAAATGCAGAAAATAACAACTTTTTCACAATTCTGAAAGTTGATTTTAACATTGATGACAAACAGTTTGGAGCCTGATCAGACGCCGGGTTACCCGGCGTCTGATCTGGCTCCAAACTGTTTGCAATGGAAATAATAGATTTAGCGTAAACGCGTTTATTGGGAAAGAATAACGTTTTCTCCACTGTGACGGTTCACCGATAAAACAATTAAATACGCAACCTTTGGTATTTCAAGCTCTGGAAAAAGTGACTTCGTTAACGCAGGTGGGCGATCTATGTTGAATTCATAAATGATTGAATTAACTATGGAGAGGCCACTCGTAAAATTCTCTTTTGTGTTTTATATCCAGAAATAATTACAGTACAACAGTGCTCCCTTCCTACAACTGCCCTCCCAACAACGAATCCCCCTTACAACAACCCTTGCCGCAGTTCCCAAAACAGGACAATAGTGTCGAACGCTTTTACTGATATGATATCGTCTGCTTAAAAGTGTTGGCTGCTGTTTTTCTTAGTTACATATTGGACATTTTGACTGTAAAAAACTTAATGACGATTGACAAACAGTTTGAATCCAGATCAGACGCCGCGTTACGCGGCGTCTGATTTGGATTCAAGCTGTTTGCAAACATAAACCAGTTTCCCTCCCTATAACGACTCCCTCCGAACAACGCACATAATTTTTGTCTCCCATTGGGTGTCGTTGTAGAGAGGGGGCGCTGTACCATAGAAAACCGAACTGTTGTTGTTGTTGTTTCTAAGAAGGGAAAGCCATGTAATGGTGTATCATACTGTGTGAACCGAGTTCGAATGCTTATAACGCGTTTGAGAGAGTCTGAGATCGATCTCAATGTTTTGATTGGTTAAATTTGATCAATATAGACCAATCATAAACTTGAGAACGATCTCAGACTCAATTGTACCTAAATCTAACCAATGAAAGGCTTGAGAACGATCTCAGACTCACTCAAACGCTTTACAAAGCATCGATCTAGGCTTCGTCTCGGACCATCAACAAAACTTATAGGTCCAAACATGCGTTCTTATTGTGCACCAATCATGCAATAGTGGGGGAAAGACCGTTCTAAGGACTGATGGGTGTTTAATACACGTAAACGGTAATGCAGAAAAAATCCAAAAGGAATATTTTAAATAGCTGGTGTCCTGCGTTTACTACATTATACCTGAGATATTTAGTTATTCTGCTCTAAACCTGTTTACATTTGTATTTCGGAAACTTATCGAATTTGCATTTGTTCGCACCTCCATTCTTAGAAGTCCTGCTCAATTTTTGAAAACCATGTATACTGTGCACAAATGTGATTCTTTCCAAATAAACGCGTTCATTCTTAAAACCTTATGTTTATTTGGAGCAAGATTAGACGCCAGGTTGCATATACCCTTTCAGACTCCAAACACTCAAATTTGACGTTCTTTTTTTGTTTTTATCTAAGTGGCAAGCAGTTAGAGGCCTGATCAAGCACTGAGTTACCCGGTGTCTAATCTGACTCCAAACTATTTGCAATGGAAATAGTTGTTTAGCTCAAAAACTTTTATTTTGGGAAAGAACAATATATTTTCCACTGTATGTATGTTTTCTGAATAAGAACACTCTCTCATTCTCTCAAGCATAAGACAATCTGATAATTCTCATCGATGGTGCGGAAACTACAGGATGGCCAATACTATCTATTAATTTGTGACCGAACGATTCAAGGGGCTTAATTTGAGGGTTGTATAAACCCATTCGCTCATATTTGGATTAGTCCATTTTCAATCTAAGGGATGCCTGGTCTTAATTTTTATTTTCGTTTTGGTTTTTTATTGAAATTCCTATTAGCAAACAGTGTGAACTCTGATCAGACGCCGCATAATGCGGCGTCTGATCAGAGTCTACACTATTTGCCTATTTTTCATAATTATATGGAATCATGGGTACAAATGGGTTAAAGGGAAAGAATAGTTAGCTCATTCATGCCTGGATATTGTAACGATATTGCATTATAGACATACAGTGGATAATCTGTTATTCTTTCCCGTTTAAGCGCAAACGTACGCGAACGCAAAACACTAAAACGTAGAAAAGTACAATATTTTGACAATTCTGATAATTCATCTTTATCTTGGTGGCAAACAGTTTGGAGCCTGATCAGACGCCGGGTTACCCGGCGTCTGATCTGGCTCCAAACTGTTTGTATTTGAAATAATAGTTTTAGAGTAAACGCGTTTATTGGGAAAGAATAACGTTTTCTCCACTGTACCCAGGTGAAATAAAGTCACTGAGGTGTTTGTCCATACAGCAGATGATTTCATATGAAACAGCAACCAGCACAGACACCGATAAGGCGTCTCACCAGTGTCTACACTGTTAGTTAATGCCTGATTTTGATTTACATGTAAGTTATGATCGCCTTAAAGATCGGTATAATAAAGGAACTTTTCTGGATGTAAGGTATATGACTGCTTAAAGCAAAATAAAAGTACAGTCAATCTTGTAACAAGTGACCGCTCGTTGAAGTAGCGTGTATACGTTTTAACCATTTACTCCATAGATACCTACGTTTTTGCGTTTAATGTATTCTATCCCTCCACTAAAAGAAAAAAATCTCATTTATACAGTCATGAATATGAATCATAAGAAGTGTTAACTATATCCTAGCAAATTGTAGGTTAAAGCAGGCTGAACGTAAAGCAGAATGCGCCTTTAGGCGCATTCTGCTTTACTTTCAACCTTCTTCAAGGGTCACCCATCTTCAATACCAGAAACAGGTCATGGTTTCAAGGGTCGAAAAAAGATACTTAATAGAAATATTAGAGCTTTCTTTATTATTTTATCCTGTATTAAGCAAATATACGGTAGAAAAGGCGTGCTTCTTTCACGTATATACGAAACGAAACTAAAGGCTATGCAACGAAATAAAATATAGAACATTTCATTTTTTTTTAATTCTTATAATTTATTTGGCAGGTCGATTAGACACCGGGTTACTATTTGCATTGGCGCTGCTTGAACACAAACGCGGTATGTATTAAATGTTACACATTGGTTTTCAATATTAACCCATTTGCGCCCAGTGGATTCTTCTATGCTAGTCCATTATTGATCTAAGGGGTATCTGGTCTTAATTTTCATTTTCGTTTTGTGTTACTGTATATTGAAATTCCTTTCAACAAACAGTGTAGACTCTGATCAGACGCCGCATTATAGTTTAATTATAGTCTACACTGTTTGCCTATGTTCCATATATGTGATCGTGGGCACAAATGGGTTAATGTAAGCTTAACTCAACAATTATTTCCATTGCAAACAATTTTGAACCAGATCAGACTCCAATAAACCTGGTGCCTGATCAAGTTCCAAATCAATTGCTACTTAGATTAAGATAGTTCGTCAGGATTTTTAAAACAAGCTCCGAATATTATTTTATTACATGTATATGGAAAATTTTAACATTTTCTCCACTGTACCGTCAATGTGTGATCGTGGGCGAGACCCAATGAATTGGCTGAACTCAATCTCCAGAATTTACACAAGGGACCATCCATCCACTGAATTACTACCACATGATTCGTCGGGGTTAGATATTAAGTCTTCGCTGTTTGCTTCAAAGTTGTCTGCAATTGATTCCATTTATTCTCCATTTTAGCTGAAAATTCTTGCATAAACTTTATTCGCAGCGTCTGATCTCAGTAATCTGGATCCAAACTGATTGCAAACTCAAGTAAAGTCGCGACTAGCAGATGAAATATCAACACTTTTAACCCTTTACCTGATAGCATTAGTTCTAGTATTGAAGATATGTGACTACTTAAAGCAGGTTGAAAGTAAAGCAGAATGCGCCCTAAGGCGCATTCTGCTTTACTTTCAGCCTGCTTTAAGCTATTAACTGCTAGAATAAGGAAAGTATTAAATATGACACATATTCATTACGGTATAATTTGGAACTATTTACTTCAGCGGATAAATAAAATGAATGTGCTAAAAGTCGCTTCTATAAGGGAAAGGGTTAATGCTAACGTTCAGTACACTTTTACAATGTCGTCTGCAAAATGTATCTTCCGCAAAAATACTGTCGTCTGCAACAATTCACGGAGCTCAGTCATCTGCATTTTATTTCAGAAATCATCAGAATGTCAAACAGTCTGGGTCCAGCTCCAAAATGTTTTCAACGGTTATGACAAACGCGACCGACGCATGATTACGGCTAACTTCCGTGTTCCAAACTTGACGTCTGGTCCCAAGGTACCTTGGACCCTTGCGTTATTAACCATTTGCACGGTAGCGACAGAATCGTGATTATCTGGGCAACAGTTTGGATCCTGATGAGAAGTCTCTGTCTCTCTGACCTTCTCATCCTCTCTTTCCTCCACTTTTTTCTGTCCAAATGTTACATTTCATCTCCCATTCTATATTTCCTACTAACAATATATCCCCCCTTTAGTGCTTTAGAAAATTCTAATGAATAGTTATATCACCGGGTTCAAAAAGACAAATAACTTAGTATAACAAAAACTCTTTTGGATGCAGCCAGTCCATACAAAATGACATCAAAATTCATATTTTTTTACAAGAACTTACACCATATTTCTACGGTGACATCAGTGTTGCTAATAATGTTTGTATAAAAAGAAGATAAGTATGTATGTCATTTTGTACTTAGAAATTAATTAATGTGGTTGTAATATTCTTGAATAGACTGTTGAATAGAGGAATACCCCTCTTATATTGAGCTACATGTATCACCTTTAACTGAAAACTGCTGTTTGATCATTCGCACAGAATATACACATGGATTTCTTTCAAAATATCTACGAGTATATGCCATTTTGAGATCATAAAATAAAAAAATTGCACACGAAAACAAGATAAAAGTTAACATAAATGTCCATTCTACTTCATGCAAACTTGAATGTTTGTACATAGATAGTAATTTTCTTTGAAGATTTATGGTGATATCCGACTATACGCTAATTCGCGTGGGCAGAAATAACATTAGATATTGATTTCGTTCGTTTAATCGGCTTTTTACGTTATAAGAATGTCAGTGTATGATTATACAGTGGTTTAGTTGTCAGGGTTTTGCCATGAACTGATCTAAGCAAGCTAATACAGTGTAGATAGACGCCATTATTCCTCGTTTATCTCATTAACCCTTTCACTCTCAATGACGCTTAAAAGCGCGTTTGCAAACAGTATGGATCCTGATTAGACGTCGCGCTTCGCGTTTGCAAGCAGTTTGGATCCTGATCAGACGCCGCGTTACGCGGCGTCTGATCAGGATCCAAGCTGTTTGGCACTCGTATTGATATGTTTTAAGTCATACTACGTTGATTCTTACTTTGAAACGATCTTGCAAAGAACAAAATTGAAGCAGACGACAATGAAACGGCGTAGGGGTAAAACAATCTCGCGAAAACTTGGGAGTGAAAGGGTTAATGTCATGGTGTTGTAGGGTCATGGTGTCATGGTGTTCCCGCGAACTTGCTGGAAGATTTCATTGTAGATATACAAAAGTGATCTAAAGACACTGCAGTGTTTGTCCAAACAGCAAAATATTTCATATGATATAACACTAGATGCACAGACCCTGAGGAGATGCAGCGTTACGTCATGTCTCATCAGGTTCTACACTGTTTGCCAATGTCCACTTTAGTAGACACTAGGATTAAACACGCCGTTGTACGTCTTTTATTTATTCCTCCACTAATGAAAACAGTTCCTGTTTATAAAGTCATGATTTTGCGCCATAAAATATTTCCTATATCCAGGCCGAGTAAGGTGGTAGTTTAAAGCAGGCCGAAAGTAAAGCAGAAAGCACATTACCTTCAATTATTCCGAAGAGTTAATCAGATCTATGCAAAAATGGTTGACCCTGATCAGAAGACTAATACATATAAGTGACGTTATTTCAAAACAATTGGCAAACAGTTTTGGTCCTCCGCGTTATGCTGCGTCTGATCAGGATCAAAACTGTTTTCAAATATGCTTTATGACGTCATTGAGAGTGAAGGGATTTAATAAGTAACAAGAAATATCTTTAAAAAAGATATTCGGCGGAATGGTTGGTGAAATTCATGCTGTTGATGGGTGTGCAAAATTGTACGAAATTGGAGGTTTTCAAAGAATTGTAATATCTTGGATTGAAAAGCAAAAAATACACATTCAACGATATAGCATAACTCTGACTAAAAAACTATAAATGTACAGAAATGCAAAACATATCCTAGCTACTGGTAGGAGATCCTCAGATTAAATTATATTGTTCTGTATATCAAACTTCATTCATGGGGAGTTTCTTGAAACAAACTATAACTAGATAAACTGTGCAGGCCCATACAGAACAGTCTGCCCTGCTTTACAAGGTCTATAACACCTCACTCTTGTAAATAAATGATGAAACAACACAATTGTGTTTAACTCACTTGAGGCCATTTATTATATTGCTATCAATGTATGGTAAATTTGTACAAAATTAATAGTTAACAATTAAAATAAATTGGAAGTAAACCATTATTAAACAAAATACCTAGCTGCCACTGTCTATCTATAAATACACATCAGATTCTGCTAGCATATCTTAGAATAGAAGCTCAGTATTACACACTGGCTGTGTCTAATTTTACACTCACATCAGTGCATAAACAGCTAGGCTACTGTTTCAGGGCTCCAGATAAGAGGGGAGTAAATTGAACAAATCTAACATTTTCTCACTCATTTCAGCACCAAACCCTATGGTGTTACCACTCATTTTTATCGTCTCGAAGAGACAATTCATATGAGTTGGACACCATAGGGTTTAATGCACAAATAAAGTTTTTAAGTTTTGAAATAATTCTCTTATCTGGAGCCCTGGCTACTATCCAATCAGACAAGTCAGTTTCAACAGGTGCTCTTAATTCTAAATTTCTGATCAAATATGATTGGTTCAAATGTTTGTCTAAATAGAAATGTGTGACTAAATAGAAAACAGACAGCTCCGCCGAAAAATGGAGTTAGGTTTAATTAGGACACTGTAATTGTTCATTGGAATTTTTTGGAGATAAACAAGGACAAAATAGCTTTTACATATTCAACCATGACGACAAGTATACTCTTCATTTACAAACTATACGTGAACAAAGTACAATAGTCCTATACAAACAGTGTAGACATCAGGGCCTGCATTGTTTGTTAATTTTCAATATATCGCAGAAACCAACCCTAAATAACTAAAGAATCAAAATCTTAATTTTAAACTGAAGTTGTCCATTAAAAGTGTAAAGGGGGAAACTCGTATTCCTTAGAAATGTGTATTGACTGGGCATATGGCTTACATGTACTAGCTATTACGCCGTATCAGTAAGATCTACATATCTGTCAACAGACTTTTTTGTCAGGAGGCAATCTCATCTAGCACCACCGTACATTTGATAGTTCACTAAAATCAATTTGAGCAAGAATGTCTATGTTGAAGAATACAATATCTATATCTCTACAAATACAGTCAAATAATCTCGAACTCACGTAAGTCCAACCTCGACAATTCCAGGGCTGCCATTTCTCCGGATTTTTCCTAAGTATTCGGATTTTTATCCTAGCAGATCGTAGCTTAAACAGGCTTAAAGAAAGCAGAATGCGCCTTTAGGCGCATTCTGCTTTACTTTGAACCTGTTTTAAGCAGTCACGTGTCTTCAAAACAAGAAACAGACTTTGGGGTAAATCTTAGGATTTTTATGATCAACTTATGGCAGCCCTGCAATTCGAGCTCGCTTGAGTCAAACAGCCACGCTTTAACTTTGAATTACGAAGAAGTTTGTCTTAAATTAGTTTCAAGATAAAGATGTTTGACTGTAAATCAATTTAATACCTTACAACTTAAATGACAAACATTATGGTTAACTTAGTTCACTTAACCTAGATAAAACATCTCTGCAAGTATTATGAGAGATATAGAACATTTGAAATTAAGTCAATCACCCCTGAAACTTTGATTACACAATAATTCTGTTCTAGTTTCCAGTTAACTCATTGAGCCTTAGTGACGCATATATGCTTCCTTTACCAAAAGTATGCCTGTGAAGAGTACACTTGTCCTATACAAACAGTAAAGTCCCTGATCAGAGAGCACGTGCAATGCAGGCCATGATCAATATACAATGGAGAATCTGTTATTCTTTCCCGTTTAAACGCAAACGTACGCAAACGCAAAGCACTAAAACGAAGAAAAGAACAACTTTTGGACAATTCTGATAATTCTTGTTTATCTTGGTGGCAAACAGTTTGGAGCCTGATCAGACGCCGGGTTACCCGGCGTCTGATCTGGCTCCAAACTGTTTGCACTGCAAATAATAGTTTTAGCGTAAACGCGTTTATTGGGAAAGAATAACACATTCTCCACTGTATATGTATTGCAAAACGTCATGTGAAAAGTTCACTTGTCTCATACAAACAATGCAGACCATGATCTGGATCAGCACTGTTTGCATAGGACAAGCCAACTCTTTTCCAGGTAAACTGTTTGTTGTTTAATCATACTTTATTTCCAATTTTATACAGGAAAACGGGATAGGGTCACAAGTTCTACCAACGTAGAGTCGGATCTACCCTTTCCTACTTATTGTTTGCTAAGGATGAATATTATTGTCGCTAGGGTTCAAAGAGTTTAAATATGTCTTCTGACAAGCGACGATATCAAGGCATCTGAAAACAGTTTGGATCCAGAATAGACACCAAGTAACTCGGTGTCTGATCAGGATCCAAACTCTTTGATTCTATTCCTTGAGATTTTTATTTTGAAATGGAAACAACATAAAAGCCAGATTTAAAAAAGAATCCATAACCTAATCGCTCCTTGTTACTTATCGATTATATAACTACTACCGGAGTCTGTTGTGGAATTACTCAATAACGTGAGGAAAATGCCATTCTTTCCTTATAGCCGCGATTGCTTCAGATGCAAACAATTTTGGGCCAGAGCAGACGCCGGATAACCAGACGTCTGATCAGGTTCCAAATTGTTTGCCTCTAAGATAAAAAAAATGTAAAATTTCTACACTTTATTTCATTGTGTTTGCATTTTGATGTGTTTATACGGGAAAGTATAACGTTTGGTCCGCTGCATTACCAACGTCTGTTGTGGAAACCCTACATATATCCAAAACGAGAAAGTTATAAGGGAAGCCTTCCTTTTACGATGTTCCCTCTCTATAACGGCCCTGCGAACAACGATTCCCTCCTGTCAACAACGAATGCAGCTGTTCTCCAAACAAGATAATTATATGGCGTACACTTTCAGTTCTGCAATAACGTCTGCTTAAAATTGACGTGTGCTGTTTTTTCTCAAAGTTACGTATTGTATATTTTGACAGAAAAAAACATAAACACGAGTGACACACAGTTTAACCCAGATCAGATGTCGCGATGCGGCGTCTGATCTGGGTTCAAACTGTTTACAAATGTACTCTAATGGGTAACTCTAATGTTAACTTCCTATAACAACTCCATCCAAACATCACACGCACAATGTTTGTCTCCCATGTGGTGTTGTTATAGAAAGGGAGCACTGTATGTAACATGTCTCCTGTCGAGCGAGATTTGATTCGATTACGCGGTGTCTGCGCAGGATCAATTCTGATAGAAACTATTTTTTTTCTCAGTTATTTTTTTCTCAAATAAGTTTGATTGAAAACAATAATCCATATCCCTTATCAAGGTAAACATAACAAAAAAACCGCCAATTCACAAGCAATCTACATCCTCTAAGATCAAGACACCAGCGTCTGATCAGGATCTAAACTATTTAACAATTTTTAGATTTCTTTGCATACAAGTTATTGGAAACCCTTTGTTCTTATTTTTGTCTACAACGACCCTCCCAACAACGATTCCCTCCGTACAACGATCCTTGCCGCAGTTCCCCAAACAGGAAAATCACGTCTGACGCTTTTACTGCTGCAACATCGTCTGCTTAAAATTGTCGTCAGCTGTTTTTCTCAAAATTACATATAAGTGAAAATTTTGAAAGAATAAATATAATGACGAGTGACAAACAGCTTGAATCCAGATCAGACGCCGCGTAACGCGGCGTCTGATCTGGATTCAAGCTGCTTACAAATGTAAGCCAAGCCTCTATAACGACTCCCTCCGAACAACACACACACACAATGTGTGTCTCTAATTTGATGTCGTTGTAGAGATGGAGCACTGTAGTTGCTATTTTCGTGAAATATACTATTTCTTTGTTGATGGTACATGTACTTGTTTTGTATTTGCAAACAGTTTAGATCCAAACCAGACGTTCATCTATAAGTTTGTTTTAACCCTTTTACTGCCAAAACGTGAGTGTTTTACCCCTTCACCGTAACGGTGTCGTCTGCTTCAATATTGATGTCTGCAATATCGTTTTAAAGTTAAATATAAGGCAGTATGACTGAAGAAATTCCATAGCGAGTGTTAAACAGTTTGGATCCTGATTAGACGCCGCATTACACAATATCTGATCAGGATCCAAACTGTTTGCAAACGCGCTTTTAAGCGTCATGGAGAGCGAATTGGTTAAAATAAGACAATGTCCTATAGCAGATTTCTGCTTTACATTTGCCCTGCATTCAGCTGCCATTTTTATATTAAATTGTAAAATTATCTTTTGATTGGCTGCTACACATAGGGGTTTGATTGTCTGTGTAAAACCTCTCTATAACGACCACTAAATTGTGTTCATTATTAGGTGTTTCAGACAGATTACTGCTCAAAGCAAGGTGGCAGTAAATCAGAAAGCTCCTTTAGGAGCTTTCTGTTTTACTGTCATCTTGCATTCAGTTTGCAATTGTCCACTACACAATCAACTAGCCTTCGTTTTAGTCGTCGTAATAGAGAGGTTTCACTTATATTCAATTACAAATACTGCATAATGCAATTTCAATTCAGACGCCTTTAAGATCTATGCCATAACAGCGTGTACGAGTCTTTCTTACATGGTATGTTATATAAACATACACCCTTTCAAGGTCAGATGCGAATTTGCAAACAGTTTGGATCCTGGTCGGATACTGCATAACAACAGTAGCAATGAAGACCATAAAATGGCCGTGAATAGATGCAACCTTTTCCTCATAACCTGTTTCTAGTGTTGAAGACAGGTGAATACTTAAAGCAGGTTGAAAGTAAGCAGAATGCGCCTTTTAAAAGGCGCATTCGGCTTTACTTTCAACCTGCTTTAAGCTACGTCTGTTAGGATATAACAAATACTTCCTATAGTGCATGTTCATGATTGTTTAAACTAGAACCATTTTCTTCAGTGGAGGACTCACTTAAATGCGTAACAAAATCGTTTTTATGAGGTAATGGGTTAGCATATACGATAACAATATTGAAGTGAAAGAGTTAAATGTTGAATGGGAAAGGCAACTTTAAAACTTCAGTTTAAAGATGAAGTAAATCAGAGTGTACCATAGAAAAGGGTGGCTTTCACTGCATCCGCTTTAAGCAGATACACATACAGTGGAGAATCTGTTATTCTATCCCGTTTAAACGCAAACGTACGCAAACGCAAAGCACTAGAACGTAGAAAAGAACAACTTTTGGACAATTCTGATATTTCATGTTTATCTTGGTGGCAAACAGTTTGGAGCCTGATCAGACGCCGGGTAACCCGGCGTCTGATCTGGCTCCAAACTGTTTGCAGTGAAAATAATAGTTTTAGCGTAAACGCGTTTATTGGGAAAGAATAACAGTTTCTCCACTGTAGTATATTAAAGTATAGTACATAAACACATTACATCATACATGTAGCAACGAGTACACTCGTCATTTACAAACATAGCACGTGTAAAGATCGCAGTCTGCATTGTTTGTCATTTTGCAAATATTGTAAAACGACAACAACCCTTAATTTAAAGGGACTCGCAACCGGATGGTGTTCTTGTCAAAATAAAATAAAATACTCAAATGAAAGCAAATTTGTGGCATTATTTGGCTTTTGACATTAAAAAATATGATCAGTCCAAAAAACGTCTCAAGAATCGTCACCGAATCTTAGTTTTTTAGATATTTTCCATCGTTTTTCCATAGCGTTAGCTAACGGTATAGTTGTTGTTGTTGCTTCTCTACACGGGGTCAGACATAAACACGAGCCGAATTACGAAGTTGTATGCACTTCCGATCGCTACACATTGAAATACGTTAAATCGATCCGAGATAAACGGATAGTACCGTGGTCCATTGGTCTAAGCGGTTTCCCCTATTTTGCCTTCTGTCCGCCAATGCCGGGCCCCGGGTTCGAATCCCACCAGAGACCAATATTTTTTTTTATTGAAATACATTTTTTTAAACAGAATTTCTTATCCTAAACTAATTCTTTACCATTTATATAAGCGTTTGACACATATTTACAAATTACTATTTTTAATGCACCATCTGGTTGCGAGTCGCTTTAAAACGTAAAAAAGGGACGATACTCCGTTGGAAACAGGACTTTTCCATTTGAATTTTCAGGGTAGAATGAGTTAAATGTACATGTGTCTGCTGAAAATATCTGTCAGCGGAGAAGAGGTCATAGATTCCAAATAAAATATTATGTACTCGAACTCGCTTAACTCGCACTATTCGATAGTTCGACACATGCACTGCATTATTTCATGCTCGGTTCAGTCGAACATACCAATATTTCAAAGTTAAAACGTGGCTTAGCCACGTTTTGACTTTGAAATACGGGTATGTTCGACTTAACCGAGTTCGAGATATCGAAGTTCGACTTATATTGTAAATGATTTGGAGTCAGATCAGACTTCGGATAACCTGGGGGCCGTCTTAAGAAACGTAAGACAGAAACTGTCCTAAGTCAAAACATTAAAATACAGTAAAAGCCCTCTATTAAGAACACTGCTTATTGACTGCATACAGTGGGGGAAAAACGTTATTCTTTCCAAATAAACGCGTTTACGCTAAAACTATTCTTTCTATTACAAACAGTTTGGAGCCAGATCAGACGCCGGGTAACCCGGCGTCTGATCAGGCTCCAAATTGTTTACCACTAAGATAAACATAATTCGTCAGAATAGTAAAAAAATTGTACTTTTCTACGTTTAAATGTTTTGCCTTTGCGTTTCGTTTGCGTTTAAACGGGAAAGAAAAACGTTTTCTCCACTGTAAAAAGACAAGTGACGGCTTAAAGCAATGTGAACGTAAAGTTAAGAGATTTCTGTTTTGCGTTCACTTTGCTTTAAGCAGTCACCTGCCGAAAAACACAATTCATTGATCGTACTAGAGAGGCTTTACTGTTCTTCTTAATTCTGATTTCTCCATCGGATCCTGTCTTATGACATTTCTTTGGAGTCGTTTATTTTTTCAAGACAAGCCCAAAGAGATAGGGTTCACAAGACAGAATTAGATGGAGAAATAATTAATAATTTAGAATTTTAGAATCTGAAAAAGTTTCGTAAGACGATCCCCTGGGGGTCTGATCTGGCCCCATCCTAAATGTTTGTCATACATATAAAGATAAGTCGTAAACAGTTTCAAAACTCCTTTTCGTCATACATATAAAGATAAGTCGTAAACAGTTTCAAAACTCCTTTTCGTCATACATATAAAGATAAGTCGTAAACAGTTTCAAAACTCCTTTTCGTAATACATATAAAGATAAGTCGTAAACAGTTTCAAAACTCCTTTTCGTCTTACATATAAAGATAAGTCGTGAACAGTTTCAAAACTCCTTTTCGTAATACATATAAAGATAAGTCGTAAACAGTTTCAAAACTCCTTTTCGTCATACATATAAAGATAAGTCGTGAACAGTTTCAAAACTCCTTTTCGTCATACATATAAAGATAAGTCGTGAACAGTTTCAAAACTCCTTTTCGTAATACATATAAAGATAAGTCGTAAACAGTTTCAAAACTCCTTTTCGTCATACATATAAAGATAAGTCGTGAACAGTTTCAAAACTCCTTTTCGTCATACATATAAAGATAAGTCGTAAACAGTTTCAAAACTCCTTTTCGTCATACATATAAAGATAAGTCGTGAACAGTTTCAAAACTCCTTTTCGTAATACATATAAAGATAAGTCGTAAACAGTTTCAAAACTCCTTTTCGTCATACATATAAAGATAAGTCGTGAACAGTTTCAAAACTCCTTTTCGTCATACATATAAAGATAAGTCGTGAACAGTTTCAAAACTCCTTTTCGTCATACATATAAAGATAAGTCGTGAACAGTTTCAAAACTCCTTTTCGTCATACATATAAAGATAAGTCGTAAACAGTTTCAAAACTCCTTTTCGTAATACATATAAAGATAAGTCGTGAACAGTTTCAAAACTCCTTTTCGTCATACATATAAAGATAAGTCGTAAACAGTTTCAAAACTCCTTTTCGTCATACATATAAAGATAAGTCGTAAACAGTTTCAAAACTCCTTTTCGTCACTTCATTGCATTGAGTTTGTGTCTGTTTGTTTAAATGGGAAAGAATATTTCCTTCCCCATTGTAAAACATTAAGAATACACACCAGAGATAGGTATATGTATATAGTACAGTGGAGAATCTGTTATTCTTTCCCGTTTAAACGCAAACGTACGCAAACGCAAAGCACTAAAACGTAGAAAAGAACAACTTTTGGACAATTCTGATAATTCTTGTTTATCTTGGTGGCAAACAGTTTGGAGCCTGATCTTGCTCCAAACTGTTTGCACTGCAAATAATAGTTTTAGCGTTAACGCGTTTATTGGGAAAGAATAACAGATTCTCCACTGTAAAACTATGTAGAGGTGTATCCCGGCTAGTATCGTCTGGAATATGTTACTTTTACAGAAAACAAACATGTTTGCAGTCCTCCAAGAGATAATTGCGAACAGTTTGAAGCTAAATAAGACACTGGGAAACCTGGTGTAACCCGGTGTCTGATCTGGCGCACAGCTATTTGCAATAAACATCAGGATTTTAGCATACATTCGTTTATTGGGAAAGAATAACGTCTTCTCCACTACACTACAAGAATGGCTACAAATTGAAAACAGTTTCGAGCTAGAGTTATTCGACATTTGACCTTGATCTCAACTGTTTGACACACAATTTGAAATAAAAGTCAACTTTTTCAACAAAAAAAATCAAGTCAATTTATTGTCATTGCATTATGTTTGCGTAAATTTTCATCCAAATTAACATCCGCGGTTTCAAAAACAATCCCATACTATACATTTTGCAGTGTGTTTACGTAAAGTTTCATTCAAACGTAGGGATGATAACAGCTTCCTAACAGTATCCATAACATACAGTGGAGAAAACTATATTTTTTCCCGTCAAAGCGCAAACGAAACGCAAAAGCAAATCACTAAAATGTAGAAAAAGACATCTTTTCGACAATTTGACTATTTATCTTAATCTTAGTAGCAAATAGCTTGGAGCCTGATCAGACGCCGGGTTACCCGGTGTCTGATCTGGCTCCAAACTGTTTGCAATGGAAATAATAGTTTTACCATAAACGCGTTTACTGGGAAAGAATAACATTTTCTCCACTGTACGTAAAGTTTCATTCCAACAGTATCCATAACTTATGAACCAGCATTACAGCATCGATCAAACCATATGTGCAATGTCAGATTATTTTTACTAAAATACAAGTTGGCTGCTTACACTGCCTCATCGTCATTCATTTAGCGATAAGAAAAATGAATAGTAAGTTGTTACTTACGTTTTATCCCGTCCTGCACTATTACACGCCAAAACGGCGCCTATCCCAAGTTTGGCTTTATTGATTTAAGGCCATGGATACAAAAGTAGCTCTTCTCCTTTAGTACAGCAGTCAGATATTGGATTAACGCCACTCGCTGCTAAACGCTGCTTCACTTGTATTCTGCAAACCGTTTAGATCCTGTTTTGAGTAAAATCTGATCAGGATCAAGTTGTTTGATACACGTATCGATGTTTGTTACAAATCCAAAAATGCAAAAAATTCAAAATTTGAAAAAACAAATGCAGACGATGATTTTTAAACAGACGATAATATGGCAGAGAAAGGGTTAGCGCTATTCCTTATCTGAGAATCAATAAGCAGGGAACCAGCCCAAGAAATTCAAAAGCAGTCTTCGCGACATTAAGGAATCCTCTACAGCTATATCTTGCACCTTCAGTGCATGTTCCCGTTCCACAACATACTCGAGTTCGACATCATTAATACGGCACAATGAGAACTTCATTCAGTTCCAATATGGGCATGAGAGTGTGTTTATTTCATTGAATAAATCGATCGAACTCTGTGATCGATACTAGGGAAAATCTCGAGAGAGCATGCACTAGTAATTCCATAAGCTATCTCTAATGATGTACACATTGCCGCTGACGGTTGTAGATGTGTTGGTTTAATCAATGACGATTACGATTACAGGTGTATAAATGGTACTATAAAAAGTTTTGTTTGTTCTGATAATACGTCCGTTAACACAATAAACGCAATTATATTATAGAAGATCAATGCTTCAATACTGCCGTTTGCAGTATTGTTTTCAAATTAAAAGTGAGAAATTCAGGCATTTGAAATGAACTAAAAGAACAGAAGAAGCATCGACAGGAGCGTCAAACAGTTTGAATCTAGACCAGACGCAGAGTTACTGATTTAGACCCAAACTGTTGGCAATGCTAGGGTTGTCAGGGTTGCTAGAAAGGCATTAACGATGAATCCAATCATTACATTTAAACCTAAATTACCATCAGCAAAAACATTAAAATTAAGTTGTATTAATGCACAGTTGGACAGGTCGTGTTTTGTTTTCTAGTTAAAGAAATTAATAAATAAAAAAAAAAGGAAATTAAACATAAAACTAATGTATCAAAATGTAGAAATTTGCAGGTTTTCTAAAATGCAATCAATTTAGTTTGATTTGAGTGGCCAACAGTTTACAATGGTAAACATTGCTTTAGCATACATGTGAGTATTGATAGGGAAACAATAACGGCTTCCCCATTGTAATGTTCATTGCATTATAGCACTCTTTCCTTTAATAGAAGCACCTTTTAGCGCATTTATTTTATTCCTCCACTGAAGAAAAAAGTTTCAATCTATACAGTCATGAACATGTACCAAAAGTCATATTTTCTATATCCAACTGATGGTATCTTAAAGCAGGCTGGAAATAAAGCAGAATGCGCCTTAAGGCGCATTCTGCTTTATTTTTTAGCCAGCTTTAAGTGGTCACATGTCTTAAAAACTAGAAACACGCTATAGGGTAAGGGTTAATACTTATCTATCCCTAATTCTGTACATACAGTGGTAAATACGCTATTCCTACCCATTTACGCGTTTATCTATGGGTAAGAAACGCATAGTGAACGGTTAACGAACGCTTAACGAACGGTTAACGCCTAACGATTTTAACGCGTTTAAACGCGTAAATAAACGATTATACCAGAGATGTTGCGATTGGTGCTTCAGTTTTCCGTTTCACGCGGAGATTTCGGATCTTATCGATGAAAACCCCACTAATCCGATTAGTGACACTAGAGTTATCAACCAGACCCATAAATCAATAAACCACCCGTCGCGGCAGACTAGCATTGGACTCGCCGCTACGATAACGACTGCAGTCTTTACTTACCGCATGAAATGTCGGAACATTTGATGTTTTGCTCACTTTGTTAATGACCCGAGTCAATATTTCAGGAGTATTCTTTAGAAAATAAAGACCGACATCCGGGCTCTTTTAAACGCGTAAAGAAACGCGTAAAGAAACGGCTAGGAAAAGCGTTTAACGAAACGGATAAGAAACGCGTAAGAAACGCGTAAACTGGGTAGGAATAGCGTATTTACCACTGTAATGACGTTGACGGCTGTAGATATTTCGATTTGTTCAATGTCCATTACGATTTAATGCAAGTGTATAGGACTATAGGTACTATAAAAAGGTTTTGTTTGTTCGGATAATGCGCCCGTTTAACATCTTAAAATCATAATATAGTATGCTTCAATAATGCCGTTTGCAGTATTGTTTCCAAATTCAAAGTTAGAAATTAAGGCATTTGAATTAAACTGAAAGACTTGAAGAAGCACCGACAGAAATGTCAAACAGTTTGATTCTAGGCCAGACACAGAATTATTGATCTAGATCCAAACAGTTTGCAATGTTAGGGTAGCCAGGGTTGCTAGAACCTAAATTGCCATCAACAAAAACATTCAAATTATGTTTTATTGATGTATAGTGGACTGGGTGGGATTTTGTTTTCTAGTTAAAGAAATTAAACATAAAACCAATGTATCGAAATGTAGAAATTAACAGGTTTTCTAAATTGTAAACAATCTAGTTTGATATGAGTGGCCAACTGTTTACAATGGTCACCATTGCTTTAGCATACATGTGAGTATTTAATAACGTATCCCCCATTGTAATGTTCGATAATGGCGATAATGGCTAGAGATATTTCGATTTATTCAATGCCCATTACGATTTAATACAGGTGTATAAATGATACTATAAAAAGGTTTTGTTTGTTTGGATAATGCGTCCGATTAACATCTTAACGTCATAATATAGTATGCTTCAATAATGCCGTTTGCAGTATTGTTTATTAATTCAAAGATAAAAATTAAGGCATTTGAATTAAACTGAAAGACCTGAAGAAGCACCGACAGAAGTGTCAAACAGTTTGAATCTAAACCAGACACAGAATTATTGATCTAGATCCAAACAATGTGCAATGCTAGGGTAGCCAGGGTTGCTAGAACCTAAATTGCCATCAACAAAAACATTCAAATTATGTTTTATTGATGTATAGTGGACTGGGTGGGATTTTGTTTTCTAGTTTCCAATGTATCGAAATGTAGAAATTAACAGGTTTTCTAAAATGTAAACAATCTAGTTTGATATGAGTGGCCAACAGTTTACAATGGTAACCATTGCTTTAGCATACATGTGCGTATTGATAGGGAAACAATAACGGCTTCCCCATTGTATTGTCCACTGCACTATAGCACTCTTTCCCTTAATAGAAGAACGTTTTAGCGCATTTATTTTATTCCTCCACTGAAGAAAAAAATCAATTTATACAGTCATGAACATGTACCAAAAGACATATTTTCTATATCCAAATGATGGTAGCTTAACTGCTTTACTTTCAACCTGCTTTAAGTGGTCACATGTCTTCAAAACTAGAAACACGCTATATGGTAGAGGGTTAATGCTTAGTTATCTCTAATGATGTACATAATGGCGATGATGGCTGAAACAATGTCATTTACTGATACAGGTGTATAAATAGAACTACAGAGCGCCCTCTCTACAACAACATCCAATGGGAGACACAGATTGTGTGTGTTGTTACAAGGGGGATATTGTAGGGAGGGGGGATTCACATATGCTAGAATATAGAATATATTGCTTATAATAAATAGTCGTCGCTGTATAGAGTAGAAGTATTTTCTTCAGTTGATGAATGAATGAAATTCATAAAACGAGCATCTATATGGAGTTCTGGATTAATCGGGAAAGGATAACACCTTCTCCACTGTAACAGCAATTCTGTCAAATAAATGATAGCTCTAAAGTATGGTTAAAAAAATCAATCCGAACAAATGCTCTTAACTAAATACGAGGTCATAGGGTTAATATTGCTCAGTCGCTTCTTCCGTTTACTCATTCTGATATTACTAAAGCCTATTGTTGATACGCCACTCACTCAAAAGATACATACGAGTAATACAATATGATAACAAAAATCAATCCGGGCAAGTGTCCGTAACTCAATACGAGGTCAAGGGGTTAATATTGCTCTCTCAGTGGAATATACGTTAATTGTTCCCGTTAAACACATTAACACCCTATGGCGTGTACATGCACCATATACTAACAGTATTCCTGTTACAAGTACGCGTTTCCTATGCAAAGTGTGTAGACCATGACAAGAGGGTTCCCGTTAAAGTCCTCTGATCAGTGCCGATTTTCACTTTGCAATATGTTATTGTTATACCCCCATTCCACTAAACGGCGCTCGATGGAGATCTCCGTACTCCGTCAGAGCGCCATAGGTCGCCTCAGGATATGGCGATCGCATTTACCATCCGATTGCGTTCAGATTACGCTCCGATGGCGATCTGTTAGCAGCGACTTCATGGTCATTGGTCGCTACCCAATTCATAAAAATGTTGCGCTCTTGTATGATCAGATTGCGCTCCGTTGGTGCTCCGTTGGCGCTCAGAGGCGACTTAGATGCGATCTATTGCGCTCCTATGGCGCTCAAAAGAGATCCGATAGCGATGTCGGCGACCGATGGAGATCCATTACCGCTCTGTTAGCGCTTTACTTGATCTGATTAGGGAGATATCCTATGAAGACCTGTGGCGCTCTTCAGCGCTCATTCGTTTTAAATTCGCTAGCAGATATTTAGGCAAATAGTCATACATATAGCTGCTTTCTTTTTGACATGTGTCCACTCAATGCAGTAACATAGTAATACAGACGATTCCTATAAGAACTTTCTGCATTACGTTCACTGCCAGAAGTCTATAGAAATCTGTGTTTTTTCTTCATTTAATAGTTACTGCAGATGTTCTAACGCACATCAAAATCAATGTTAAACGCCATCATTATATTAACACACATTTCGGTATCATCATTGTATGGGTGTATAACAGTTTGGATCCGAATGAGACGTCGAGTTACATCATGCAATTTGGATATATTGATAGAAAATACTATCGGGTATTTTAAAATGCAGATACTCACTATAAGATCGCCACAGAGCGCGAAGTATCTACTGATTTGCTTTGTTGGATGATGGTGGCGCTCTAAGGTGATCCGATAGCGCTCTAGTTACGATCTTGGCGATCAAGTAGCGCCCCGATGGCGAATTAGGCGATCAATAAGCGATGTGATGGCGTTCTGGCCTGAGCGCCAAGGTTTTTGTGCAAAGGAGTAAACCGACGGCGACCTTGACGCTCATGGAGATCAGATAGCGACCCATTCGCTCTCTGGTAGCGCTCCTGGCAATCTAGGCGCCCTGTATGGCGACCAGCGGCGCTCTCTAGGAGCTCCGTAGATCGCCGTCTAGTGGAATGGGAGTATAAGAAAACATAATTTATTATTATATTCACAAATGGATTTCTCTTGGATTGTTCATTTTCAGAGGTGTCATGGGTGTATAAGTCAAACGAAACGAAATGCAAACAATTTAATTTGTTGTAAACAATGTAAGCCTCTTGAGAATAATAACGGTTTATTTTAAACACCTTCACAACTATGACGTCATCAATTCAAACAAATGTCGTCTGCTTTTATTTCTCAAATATAGTGTTTAGATATTTTGACCTAAGAAATATTGAAATTAGGGCCAAACGTTTGGATCCTGATCCCACCCTGTGGTACGTCGCGTCTGATCAGGATCCAAACTATTTGCAAATAACTATTGTACACGTAGGGGTAATGCAATGAAGGAGTTAACATTAAGTGTTGAAATAATCAATACAAGCGCGTGTAATAAATATATAACAACAGTCGTGCCTATTTTAACCCTTTCACTCTCAATGACGTCATAAAGTGAGGTTGCAAACAGTTTTGGTCCTGATCAAACTCCGCGTAACGCGGCGTCTGATCAGGGCCCGAACTGTTTGACACTCGTTTCGAAATTGGTCAGTCATATTGCCTTTATCGTACTTTGAAACGATATTGCAGACAACAATGATGAAGCAGACGACAGTTTGGCGACGAAAGGGTAAAAGAACTCTCGACAAATTGATCATGAAAGGGTTAAAGAGTGTAGAACCTAATCAGAAGTCATGATAATTTGCGTCTGATTTTGCTGCAATAGACAATTGTTCCAACAGTGTATATATATTTTTGGATCAAATAACAAATTCCCAAATGCAACCGATATCAGCATATAACTTTCACATGGAAACAAACTCGTATGAGACGCCAGTAAATGTAAAAATCAGTCTCTCAATTCACTCACCCCTGAAACTTTTAAGGCACGAGTTTTGTGTAGGTGGATATTAACAAAATATTGCAAATCGACAAACTGTGCAGATCCTGGTCGGAGGGCTGCTAAAGGAGCTAGTCCTCTGATCAGGATATACACTGTTTGCAATTGCAATAGGACAATAGTACTCTTCACATGTGCACTGTTTGTTAATGATGAATATACTGGTGGCTAGGGTTGAATTTGTTAATATTGATATCTTCATGACCGTTGATACAGTAAAATCTAGCTCCTTCAGCATTTGTAAAAGAAGAAGAATCTATAATAAGGCTCAATTTAAGGTAAATACCTGATAAAGTCATATAAAAATCCTATAAGATGACAACAGTATTTTAACACTAAATACGAGAGAATCTGTACGATTATTGCTCAATTGATTCATTTGTATTGCCGCATACTCCGATTAGAGTACTGTCAACTCGATCAAAGCCATGGCATTGATAGCTTGATAAGTTTAAAATACAGTGGAGAATCTGTTATTCTTTCCCGTTTAAACGCAAACGTACGCAAACGCAAAGCGCTAAAACGTAGAAAATAACAACTTTTGGACAATTCTGATATTTCATGTTTATCTTGGTGGCAAACAGTTTGGAGCCTGATCAGACACCGGGTTACCCGGCGTCTGATCTGGCTCCAAACTGTTTGCACTGCAAATAATAGTTTTAGCGTAAACGCGTTTATTCGGAAAGAATAACACATTCTCCACTGTATGTTTTGAGAACATGGTCGTTATACATGTACAGAGTCTTGAGTTGTTTCTGAGATCTTTCTCAGGCACTTGATTGGTCAGAATTGAGTTTTTGCTTGGAGCTAGGAGCATTCCTTCATGGAAAACATTGACGCATTTATAATTTTTTCACATAGATTCCATTCCCCAATTCTACCTCGTTTCGGTGTAGAGCGAAAGGGAACTTACTGTTCTGTAGTACCGTTAGTCTGCTTTAAGCACAGTTACACTCGATGAACAATGCAGTAAGTATATAAATTGTCATTTTTCCGTTCCGTGTATCAAATATAACTTATATACAACTCTATGAAACTCTACAACATTCTCACAGATGATTGCTAAGCAGAAAGATATGGATTGAGATTTATGCCTTCCGTTTATCCTGGATGAGTTAATCACGGAAAAAAATGTTTTTTGCATTAGAGTGTACGTATTTGTACGTTAAACTTACAGTGGCTACGGGCTGTTCACTCCTTCCGCTTGGGTAAGCGGTTGTGTCGAAATTTTCAAGAGCCGATCGATGCAGAATTACTCTAGCTTGAGTAACTCGACATTTGACCTGCCGTTTTAGTGATTGCCGTCGGCAGGTTGGGGCGAAGGAGCAATGCTGTCGCCACTGGATTTCTTGATCATGCTTTATTGCGCCAAAACTCTATATCAGCTAACAAATACTCATTTATGGTTATAAAATAGGTCTGAAATCGCAGTGCTCTTATTTTGTGAATCTATCACTCATGTAACACACTAAGTATATCCAAATCCAACTATGCATTAGTCCTTCTTGTAAACATATTAAACATAACATCTTACTGTTACATTAGTTAACGTCTTTGAATGTCAATGTGCTCTGCTATAAGTATTTTTAGATAAGTAAGATATATACCCTCTTCAATTTATATTGATTTTTTCTGTCATGTTTCAACTATTTTTCCAGTTTTGTATTCTTTTTTAACAATATAAGTTTGGTCATCCGGGGTTTGGGGTCCTGATTGGTGTGTATGTTTCGGTTCGAGCTGGTCTCTGGTATCCTGGTTGTTTGGTGAGTCCTACTCAACAAATATCTCAACGGTCTGACTGCGTGTGTACGGCAGCTGTCTTCTTGTTTACTCTTCTAGAGATTACGTAATTAAATATATCTTTCCAACTGCCGTAACCATGCCGTCTTATCGCTGTAGATTTAAGTTCTCAGCTTTACTGCACTTCTTACTTATGATCTGGATTTGTAATTATATACTGTATGCCATGTGGTTACACTTGCTTCTCCTCGCCTCTGGTGATGTCCATCCAAACCCTGGTCCGGAAAATCCCGATAACTCTAACTCGTCTGCTTCGAACTCATTTGTATCGACACTAGATCTATCCCACCACCTTTCAATAATTCACTATAATGTCCAAAGTATACTTCCTAAGTTAGACTTACTAACCGCTGAACTGAGAGATTTCGATATCCTCACATTCTCAGAAACCTGGCTCAGTACATCTATTCCATCCGAAGAACTCCGTATTCCTTCTTACCAGTTACCTGAACGTAAAGACCGACTAGGGGATAATCATGGCGGAGTCATTCTGTATATAAAAGATAGTTTTGCATACCGTCGAAGAAACGACCTAGAAGTTCAGGGTTTAGAGTGTCTTTGGATTGATATTTTTCTGAATCGTAAACACATCCTTATTATTGTATTTTACAGACCACCAAACTCTAATGCTGACTATTATAAAATGATCGAAGACTCCTTTAGCCTCGCCATAGATACGGGTATAGAAGACATTATTATTACAGGGGATTTTAACATGAATATGTCAAACCCACTCACTTCACGTAAGATTAATAGCTTGTGTCAACAATTTGGTCTAACTCAAGTAATTCAGGAAAGTACACATTTCACTGAGCACTCTTCGTCTCTTATTGAATTTTTACTCGTAAAACGGAAAGACAACCTTACCATTTCCGGTGTAGGTGACCCTTTTTTATTAAATGAGCATCGATATCACTGCCCAATATACGGGATTTTTCATTATCGCAAACCAAAAGTTATATCTTATACAAGAAAAATATGGATACGATCAAGGCGACTATGATCTCTTGAGACTGAAAGCAAACGAAACGAACTGGACAGACCTAAAAGACGATGACATAAACACTTACACTAATAATATCACACACAAATTACAAGAACTGACCGACCAATGTGTACCAAACAAGACGATACGTATCAGACCTTTAGAACCTCCTTGGATAAATTCACAGATTAAAAAGAAAATTAAAATTAGAAAAAGGGCATATAGAAAAGCAAAATCTACAAATAATGTCCATCACTGGGATTCTTTTAGAAAACTACGTAATGAAGTAGTAACATTTATTCGTGATTCCAAAAATAGTTATTACGATAAATTAGCTCATGATCTTAAATCTAAATCTTTGACTTCACGAGATTGGTGGAAAACTTTGAAAATGTTTATTTCAAATAACGAGACGAAATCTGTACCGACTCTTTCTAATAATGATGTTCATGCCACGGAAACTTTTGACAAGGCAAACTTACTAAATGATTACTTTGCAGGACAGACTTTACTCAATGACGACGAATCAGTGTTGCCAAATATCTTGCCTAGTAAATTTAGTATGCCCACTATTATACTTACACCAGAAGAAGTGCTTTCTATCCTAAATGTACTCCCTGTGGGAAAAGCTGCCGGCCCAGATGAAATTAATAACCGAATTTTGCATGAAATCTCAAATGAGATCTGCCATCCTCTTTGTGAACTTTTTAATATGTCATTACACTGTGGTTCCATACCGTCTAGCTGGAAGGAAGCACATGTGACTGCAGTATTAAAGAAAGGCGACCCATCCTTAGTAAATAATTATCGACCAATATCTCTTTTAAGTAACTTAGATAAAGTCCTTGAACGTTTGGTTTTCAAACATATTTATAATCACCTTCGTGATATTAACTATCTTTCCCCTTTTCAATCTGGATTTACTCCTGGTGACTCAACTGTAAACCAATTAACTTTCTTGTATAACGCGTTTTGTAAAGCTTTGGATGAAGGAAAAGAAGTCAGGGTTGTCTTCTTTGACATAAGCAAAGCTTTTGACCGAGTATGGCATGCTGGTCTATTATTGAAACTTCAAGCTGTTGGTGTCTCGGGGAACCTTCTTAAATGGTTTAACAGTTATCTTTACAATAGACGTCAGAGAGTGGTTATGCCTGGAGCAAAATCTGAATGGGCAATGATTAGGGCAGGGGTCCCACAGGGATCTATTTTAGGTCCACTTTTATTTATTTTATATATTAATGATATAGTTTCTGATATACAATCAAACATACGTTTATTTGCAGATGAAACAAGTCTCTATTTAGTTGTTGATCATGCAGACATAACAGCAGAAATTCTATCTACAGATATCACCAAAATAACTATCTGGGCAAAGACATGGCTTGTCACTTTTAATCCTTCTAAAACTGAATCTCTTTTAATCTCGCGTAAAATAAATAAACCCATTCACCCTCAACTAGAAATGTTATCTGAAGAAATTAATGAAGTGGAATCGCATAAACATCTTGGTATCTATTTTTCAAGTGATGGACATTGGAATAAACATATTGAATATATCAAAAACAAGGCATGGGGAAGAATTAATATTATGCGCAAACTAAAATATACTCTTGACAGAAAATCTCTCGAAATTATCTACTTCAGTTTTATAAGACCAATCTTAGAATTTTCAGATGTAGTTTGGAACAACTGTACTAGCACACAAAAATATGAATTAGACAAGATTCAAAATGAGGCTGCTAGGATTGTAACTGGCACTACAAAGCTTGTCTCTGTAAAACAACTTGAAAATGAAACTGGTTGGGAAACTTTAGAATCTAGAAGACAGAAACATAAGCTTGTTCTTTTTTTTAAAATGGTTAATAAACAAACACCAGAATATTTATCTTCATTAGTCCCAGCCCTTGTAGGTGATGAGTCAAGGTACAGCTTAAGAAATACTGAAGACGTGCAATTGTTACACGCAAGAACAAAACTATATTCTGGGTCATTTTTACCATCTGTTGTTCGTGAGTGGAATTCTCTTCCGTTAGAAATAAGAAACTCGAGCTCTGTAGAATCTTTTAAAAAGGCAATAAATGGCCCGATTACCAGTATACCTTCCTATCATTTTATTGGAAATAGGAAAGCGCAAATTCTCCATACGAGGCTCAGGACCAATTGTAGCTCTTTAAATTTAAGCCTTTTTCAAAAAGGTATAGTCGAGTCGCCAGCCTGTCACTGCGGTGAAATCGAAAGCGCGCAACACTTCTTCTTTCACTGTCAAATATATCAAAACATTCGTACTAATCTTCTAAATGTAGTAAACCCAATTCGTCGCGTTTCAGTGAAGTTATTCCTCTATGGCGATCCAACACTTGATAATGATACTAATAAGCAGATTTTTGAAGCAGTGCAGACATATATAGTAAAGTCCAATCGTTTCAACTGAGAACTTTGTGTACATTTCTCTGAACTGGACTGCTGGTTTCTTCTCGAACTCGGGCATGTCGCTGGCCGGGGCGCCAGCCTTTGGATGACCAAACACTTATATTTGTTTAAATTTTGTTCTTCTTTTTTTCTTTTTTGTATAACTTGTATATTTTTCTAAATGTCAAGTCACATGTCAATTATGATAAACATGCAATTGTGAACATCTACTGTCTATAGTGTATTTCAAATACTGCAAAGGAAAGGATCTCTATAAGCATAGCTTTCGATCCAATCCTTTTTCATTATATCCATGTATTATGTTCATGTACAATATCTGAAATAAAATATGTTTAAACCAATCACGGAAAAAGAAGAGACTTTGCGTAGTCGTGATTGTGTACATGTAATACAACTGAATTGCGTATTTCGACGAGCATGTACGGTATATCATAATTATTATTACGAACGTATATAATATATCGTGTGTATATCTACCTTGTGTAATCCATCCGTGTGCCGCGCGTGTATCGCCGCGTGTATCGTCGCGTGTACATGTATCACCGTTGTATCGCGCGTGTACTGTACTGTAACAATTAATGCGTTAACATCACTGTAAATGAAAGCAGGTTACGTGACGCTTGGTCTCAGCCCTAAGACTACAATTCGTCAAGTCTTAAAGAAACAGACATGTAATGACCTTCAAATGTTCTTTCCCGATTGAGCACGTTCCGCCTTGATTAATTGAGAAAACAGACGTCAAGTGAAGAAACTCGATAAGTGATCGATACTGCCAACACAGGGCTGCCATTTCCCCGTATTTTTCCGACATGTTCGTACTTTCATCCTAGCAGATTGTAGCTTAAAACCTGTTGAAAGTAAAGCAGAATGCGCCTTATGGTGAATCTTGCTTTATTTTCAACCTGCTTTAAGCAATTGCGTTTGAAAAATAGAAACTCTGGAAATCTTAGGACTTTTCAGGATTAACTTATGGCAGCCCTGCCAAACAGTAAAACCGCAATTCAGCAGAAAGCAAATTAAGCATTATTGCTATAGTTTAACAGCACCAGGCAGCTTAATACAGGTCACGGGTAATTACTGCAGAAAGAGCAATAACCTTTGTGCTTTATTCAATAGGTACCGCATTTAGACTGTATATCATGCATGTCATTCACTAGGGACTGTACTGTATCGGCTTTATTTTACTCACTTATTTTTTTTTCATTTAAAAACGAAAAATTTAAGAAACTGTAGAAAAATAATTTTGTCTGAAAAACGTGAATCTAACTAGTGTTTCAAACAGTTATTCGATGCCTGGTATGCTTAAAAACTGTTTGCAATTACTTGTGAGACCATTTCATTTGGTACAAACGCGCTTATTGGGGATTAAAAGGCACCAAACACGTCGAGTAAACAGAAAGTTTGGATCGATACAGTTGTAGTATAGAATGGTCGACCTCGTTGTTGACCTCGCCTCGGGTGTTTATGTAAAGTCTGTGATTCTAGATTCGTACGACGGAGCAGGAACATCCATGTTCTGTTTTTATAAACTTCTACTATTCGATAGTAGCAATTTGTCAAACGCCTTCACCATAAATAATTCTGTTTCCATTAAATTTATGACTCGAAATGATATTGAAAGAAATATATATTAATAGTATTTAATATCCATGTCCTATTCATACTAACGAATACTTGGATGTTTCTGATTATGCGTCAGTACAAATTTTTAAGAATATTATTCTATTTTCAACATTACAGTAAAACTTACATTATGATACATGTATTTAACGTACCTCTTGTTATGAAATATTTGAATAAAATCTTCTATTCTATTTACTTAATGCAAGACAAACTTTACTAACACTCCGAATGTTAGGACATCCAGTGTATATTATATAGCTGGTGGTGAAGCAATTCTATTGAGTTGTTTAGCTACCAGTCTGTTGTTATGCAATGTGTGTCTTAGCTAGGCGCTGCTGCCGTATCCGACTGATTAGGGAATGGATTGTTTAAGAGTGGTTTACTGCATACATATGAGTAATCTGATTACCTCCCTTTAACATACAATATGCCATTCACTGCGTATCCTATAGATACATCAACTCTCGTATGTAAAAATATGTATATAGCATATGTTAGGTAAAATCCCATAACAGGGAGCCTACATAATGACTATAATTGGTAAAGATGCAAATTCCCCTGGTCAGTTCGGAGTGTTAGGACATCCAGTGTATATTATATAGCTGGTGGTGAAGCAATTCTATTGAGTTGTTTAGCTACCAGTCTGTTGTTATGCAATGTGTGTCTTAACTAGGCGCTGCTGCCGTATCCGACTGATTAGGGAATGGATTGTTTAAGAGTGGTTTTATACATATGAGTAATCTGATTACCTCCCTTTAACATACAATATGCCATTACTTTATAGATTCGCCCTTTTACGCATTTCAGTGTATTCCTCTGCTGCAAAAACAGGTCACATTTATCATAGTACAGTAATAGAATGTAGCATAAGAAAAAAAATCTTTATTTTAAGGAAAACTTAAACCAGACTGAAAGTAAAGCAGAATGTGCATTAAGGAACATTCTGATTTACTTTCAACCTGCTTGAAGTGGTCATATTTTCTTCAAAACTAGAAACATGCTGAGGGGCTATGTGTCCATATCAACTCATTTCGCTATAAACTGGTAAATAAATGTTACATACAAAACTATTCCTCGCAAGTTTCTGAGGCACGTGATAAATGACAAGGAGAATTGTTCCATTAACGGTCAAATTGTTCACTAATTCGAGTCTAATTTAGCTTTTATGCACGCTCCGGGCGGTTTTCTTATACAGTGGCGAAAGATGTTTTATTACCAATAAACACATGCACGCTATTACATTTACTTTCACTGCATAAAATAAGAGGTTATAAAGTATGTTGTCTGATCAGGATTCAATCGTTTTGCCACGCAGAGTTAACCCTTTCACTCTCAATGACGCTTAAAAACGCGTTCGCAACAGTTTGGATCCTAATCAGATGCCGCGCAACGCGGCGTCTGATCAAGATCCAAACTGTTTGGCACTCGATTTGAAATTTCTTTAGTCATACTGACCCATTATTCAACTTTGAAACGACATTGCAGACAACACAATTGCAGCAGACGACAATGAAACGGTGCAGGGGTAAACTTCTCACGAAAGAATTGGTAGTGAAAGGATTAAATGAATCGGCAGAATTTTTAAGAAGCTGTTATTTTCGTAGATTTATTGCATTTGTGTTCGTCTTCGTTGGTAAGAATCAGTGTTAACCATATAGCTTGCCGATGCCATTTGAGTTAATGACTGACACACAACATTGTGTGGATGTATAGCCTATAGGACATTGGCAAATTAACACATGACAAAAGTAATGCCAAAAATAAAGATCATAAAGGTGTTTTTACGCATTCCCTTTGTCATGAATTAAGCGGTCACCTGTCTTTAAAGATATGTAGACTACCATATTCAATGATCTCTTTTACAGGTTTGGCTTATGGTATCATTTCGAGATTGAGACATTTTAAAGTTGAACTCAAGGGAGGTAACTCTGTTTTAATTGTTTTTGTGTGAATTTCTGGAGATCATGCATAAAAAGTAAAGTCTGTTGTAGATTTTCATTTAATTTTTGTGACTAGTTCAATTAAGTAATATCTATCTAATAATTCTAAAATTAGTGTATATCAAACATTTATATAGATTTTTGTAATCTGTAATTTAGTGACTTTTTCATATTTTGATTATTTAAAAACATCAATACTTCCATGAAATATTTTTGTTTGTACAATATCTTATATTGTCTGTACAGTATACTTGAATGTATATAAATTATTGACTTATGGTGTTTTATATAAAAAATATTCCTGTTTATTACAGATGGAACTTTTCTCAAAAAAGGTCCTTTCAGAAAAAATACCGTTCTTGTTATCTTTTTATATCAACAATTTTTCACACTCCATACGGTATATTTCAATTAAATCAAGGTTTCAATGAGGTTTGACATGAAATAAGCAGACCTGCGAACCACCTTAAGGATTATTCTGACTAGAGTCTACGCTATAAGCATATACATATACTGGTTTCCCTGATATAAATGATTATATATATGTAGCCAATAGCAGCAAATCGAGAGACAAATGACCTGTCAAGGAGGTGCTGACAGTAGCACGGTAGACCAGATGGTATATGTTCGCGGGGAACAATTATGTCAGTTTATTTGCATCTGCATTAATAGTCAGCTTAGAGCAGTACAGCAGTACAGTGTAATCTCAGAATACGACTTATAAAAACCGAGATTCTCTGTAAACAGGACTTCCACAAACTGAATGTCTCTGTAAACCGGACTTCCACAAACTGAATGTCTCTGTAAACCGGACTTCCACAAACTGAATGTCTCTGTAAACCGGACTTCCACAAACTGAATGTCTCTGTAAACCGGACTTCCACAAACTGAATGTCTCTGTAAACCGGACTTCCACAAACTGAATGTCTGTAAACCGGACTTCCACAAACTGAATGTCTCTGTAAACCGGACTTCCACAAACTGAATGTCTCTGTAAACCGGACTTACACAAACTGAATGTCACTGTAAACCGGACTTCAATAAACTGAATGTCTCTGTAAACCGGACTTACATAAACTGAATGTCTCTGTAAACCGGATTTCCATAAACTGAATGTCACTGTAAACCGGACTTCCACCACCTCACAAACTGAATGTCTCTGTAAACCGGACTTCCACAAACTGAATGTCTCTGTAAACCGGACTTCCACAAACTGAATGTCTCTGTAAACCGGACTTACATAAACTGAATATCTCTGTAAACCGGACTTACATAAATGGAATGTCTCTGTAAACCGGACTTCCACAAACTAAATGTCTCTGTAAACCGGACTTCCACAAACTGAATGTCTCTGTAAACCGGACTTCCACAAATTGAATGTCACTGTAAACCGGGCTTCCACACACTGAATGTCTCTGTAAACCGGACTTACATAAACTGAATATCTCGGTAAACCGGACTTCCACAAACTGAATGTCTCTGTAAACCGGACTTAAATAAACTGAATATCTCTGTAAACCGGACTTACATAAACTGAATGTCACTGTAAACCGGACTTACATAAACTGAATGTCTCTGTAAACCGGACTTACATAAACTGAATGTCTCTGTAAACCGGACTTCCACAAACTGAATGTATCTGAAAACCGGACTCTCGAAAGTGTAAGTCTCTGAAAGATTGACATTACCAGACTCCCAAACACTGACAATTTATGAAAACCGGACTCTCAAACTTCGAAGTTTTCTGAAAACCGGACTCCCAAAAACCATAGGTCTCTGAATACTAAACAAAACCAGACTCCAAAAAATTATAAAATCTCTGAAAACTGAACTCACCAAACCGAAGGTTTCAGTAAACCGAACAAATTACGTTCACTGAAGATTTTAAAAGAGTTTAAAGGATAGATGGTTGCTGAATGCAGGGCGACAGGAGTGCAGAATCTTCAAAAGGATCTTTCTTCATTACTTTCACATGTGTTTCGAATGGTAAATAAACATCTTTATTAGGAGACCTCCGTTAACAGAAAATTGTCTCGGTCCGGCAGGGTCCAGTTTTCTGAGGCTTCAGTTGATAACTACAGTAAAACCTCTCTATTACGACCACTACAGATTGTTAATTATTAGGATGTTTACGATAGGTGACCGCTTAAAGCTTGAGCGTTCTGTTTCACTGTCATCTTGCTATTTATAAGCTGTCACCTCTCTATTTTACAATAATTTAGCCTTCGTTTTAGTTGTCGTAATAGCGAGGTTTTACTGTATACTGAATTATAACATCCGCATTTGCATGAATCCATTACTTAAAGTCTTTATTTCAGTGATTAAGCAAATGCTTAAAGAAGAGTTTAAGTATACATTTAACAGCCAATTGTCAGTTATCTGTACTTAGGAAAATAAACTATTAATTTCCAATAAAGGATGTGTGCTAAAACAATTATTTTCATCCTGCTTTAAGCAAACTCATGTATTAAAGACTATTAATAAGCATTGGATGTAGTTTTGCATATGGTGCTAGGGAGTCGCAGGGATATAGGGGTTCGTAAACATATGCTGTAGAAAAAAAACAGATTGAAAAACATTATCATTGATGGGTTGGCGACTTGTTCTAGAAACATCACGTTTAACTGCAACTAAACACATTCAACCCTGCAATTGTGAAGATACAATGACAGCTTCTTATTTAGTCTAGTCCATTCGTGACTATTTAGAATTGTTTTCTGCAATATACGAGGGTTGCTATTTACGTTCATAGGCGTTTGTCCTTATTTGTCTACGTCAACCGTTATGTGGTATTTACCGGTATATTGTAGATAAAAAAAAAAAATTCGTCCTAAAAATACTTTTTCTTTCAAAACAATTATATGCAAGTGGTAATAAATTGTCTCCATAGCTACGCATGTATCGCTTCTCGCCCTAGGCCATTTTCATATTTTGTTTCGTCCGAAAAGCTCTCCGATAATAGAGGATATTGAGTGAGTGTGTTTTCAGTATTGAATCTATTGAAAGAGTTGAATAAAGTAATATGTTGCGTGCTTCGGCGAGCAACATATCTTTTTTTTAACGAAATCAATATTGAAAACACGAATTTAATATTCTATTTACCACATAAACAACAAATGACACAAATCCGAACGTTTTGATTTCACCTTTTCCTCAGATATCAGGACATGATAACCGTATAAAAATAAAATGAAGAAAAACAACATCAAACGGTTGTGTAAAGATTTCTCTTATAACATATTCAAAGTTTCAATCAAGGTTTAAATCTAAAATTGTTCTTATAGACTAAACTTGTTTATTTTGATATTTAGTTTCGTCTTCGGAATTACGCCATTATTGTAACACGACGTCATTATAATGTAACATTAGAAATGAAAAAAAAAAGCAGATCTGTTTTCCTACAAGCTGTTTTATCAGTCTAATTCTGAGTCACTGTTAATACTAGAGCTCTACGTAGCCTGGTTTGCGGGACTCTTCGGGAGGGAAAATTTATATACTAATTTGTTACACTTAACCGTTTTTAATGTAGCGTATTAAAACAGTGGTTTGGTGATTCGAAAATTAGTATATGCATATTGTGTCGCACGATTTTTAAAGCACCCTATATTTTGCACACTTGTGTGATAAAATTTGTTATTTCACACCTGTATATATAAAACCAATTTGAAGCTCCTCTTTCATCCACGTGGCGGTACAAGAGAAACGAGTATTGTACTGAATTTGTAAAAAACAAATGCGATCACAAAATGCCATTATTTTCATATTGGACTAGAGTCCGGGAAATCCTTTTTTGGTGTATACTGTTTGCATAGGACAAATACATGTTTTACAACTTCGAGGTTCATTAAAACAATGTTATTTGGGAATTTTCTTGGAATCTACAAATATAATTATCATATGTGGCACATAGTTGAAAAGAACCTTTTCTTGTAGATACAGAGATGCATAATACTGTGACAATAACACTTCTCTTCGTTGTGCAAAGACTATCAAGCCAACAACACTTAATGTTGAAAAGTTTTAATAATAAAATCAAAGTGTGTTTTTAACTTATTTTTGTGAAGTTAAAACATATATACACTAAAAGGTAAAATATTGTTATAGTATCATTTGATTTATTAATGAATACAATATAAAACTAGAGGGGTGGCTTTGTCTGTAAGACAAATATGATGCCCCAGTCGGTAAAAAAAGTTGACTAACTTCAATTGCCTGTACTATTGTGAAAATTTATAGCAGATCAAAACCCTGTTCACATCTATGGTATATGTGCAAACACTCTGCCAAGTTATAAGGTTGTAGCTTAAAAATGAGCCGGACAAAGTGTATGTGAGACGGACGAACAAAAGGACGAAAATATGGACGGACAGACAGGGGTAAAACAGTACCCCCCCCCCCTCCCCCCGACTGATCGACGCGGGAGGGAGGGACGGTTATCATGTTAAAAAATAAGTGACTTTTCAATTCAGAAACTTTCGGTTTGGGGAAATTCTATAAAATTGGACATCATACATTGCTTACATTTCACTAGAATTAAGCTGTAATTTTAAAGACTATAAACTGTATATATGAAGGATAAATGCTGGTACCCAAAGTGGTCGTTTAAAAAGGTAAAACAAAAAATGAAAAGGAAGATAGACCAGCTGTTTTACTAAACAACTTACGCCAAATTTTTGCGTAAGTCAAAATCGTTTAACTCTTATTTTTCGATCATAAACGTTTGCAAACAGCAAATAGCCAGATCAGAGGACGCTGTTTGTAGCAAGCGATAATGAAAAATATAAATTAAAATTTAAAATTTTGACTTACACGGGCCCCAGAAAACCAGCAAGACAAGAAAGAACAAAATCAAGACAATTCAAGAGGTCTAGTCACTCGTACTACCCTAGGTAAAGAGAGTGTCGGAGGGAGTATCTCATGTGTTCAAGAAACATCGTATAGCCACTGCCGGTCCACCCGAAGGACAAACAAGAACAGGGAGAGAAAATAGAAATTGTGTAAAAAAAAACCTGCAAGTCCTGCAACAATGGCTATAATGGGGAGACTGGAAGAACATTCGGACCACGTTTAAAAGAACACATAAAAGATGGAGAACAAAACAAAAGAGACACATTTATAAGATCTATAGATAAGAAAAGAGTATCTTACTGAAATAAATACTAATGCAATTAGAAATCATTTCAATCAATGCAATTATGAGATATACGTATCGTACAGTGCTCCCTCTCTACATCGACACCCAATGGGAGACACAGATTGTGAGTTTGTTTTCGGAGGGAGTCGTTAGAGGGAGGGAAAATTAAGACTTTGCTTACATTTGCAAAAATCTTGAATCCAGACCAGACGCCGCATTACGAGGCGTCTTAACTTGATTCAAGTCATTATATTAATTATATCAAAATCTCCACTTATATGTTACTTTGAGAGAAAAATACAGCAGACACAATTTTAAGCAAGGGTATATTGCAGCAGTAAAAGCGTAAATATATTAATGTCCTGTTCAGGGAATTGCGGCAAGGGATGTTGTAACGAGGGAGTCGTTGTTGGAAGGGTCGTTGTTTAGAGGAAACACTGTACTGGAAAGGGGAAATAGTTATGGACAGGGCAGACATGCGACATCATCATAATGAAGATGAAAACAGCAGTGATCGAAACTATCATTAACCCTTTCATGATCAAATTATTCGGGATAGTTTTATCCCTTCACCGCTTTATTGTCGTCTGCTTCAGTATTGTTGTCCGCAAGACACGTTTCAAATTAGATTTAAGGTTTAATGATTTTACAAATGTCGATTAGAGTGGCAAAAAGTTTGGGTCCTGATCAGACGCTGCGTTACGCAGTGTCTGATCCGGACCCAAACTGTTTGCAAACGCGCTTTGTGGCGTCATTGAGAGTGAGATGGTAAATAAGTGAAATCTGTATGTGCTGTGAATAGAAGAAAAACAATTCTCTAATTATCAAAGAACTTTCTGTATGACTTTTTACTTGTACCTACCAGAGAAATTTCTTTAGATAGTCACCTTTTCCAAAAGACGACTACTTAATGTTTTTTGTCTTTGTGTTACTGAATTACCGGTTATCTGTGAGAGGCCTAGTACTTCACCCTTTGATTGGGCTGCAAACTGTTTTCCACTAATATTTTGATTATTCGTTCAATATTTCAATAACCTTTAGATTAATCTTACCCTTTACCCCATAACCTGTTTCTAATATTGAAAAAAGGAGACCACTTAAAGCAGGTTAAGACGCATTCTGTTTTACTTTCAGTCTGCTGTAAGCTACCATCTACGAAGATAAAGGAAATATCTCTTGCTTTGTATATTCATGACAGTAAAAAATGAAAATATTTTCTTCAGTGTAGGAATAAATTAAATGCGCTTAAAGGTGCTTCTATATGATAAAGAGTTAATACAGAAATGTACAGCACAACCAGAGGCCAGTTTTACTAAACTACTTACGCAAATTTTTGCGTAAGTCAAACTTTTAAATTTTAATTTATATTTTTTATTATCACTTGCTACAAACAGCAAATAGCCAGATCAGAGGACGCGCTTTTAGCGCGTCATCTGCTCTTGCTATTTGCTGTTTGCAAACGTTTATGATCGAAAAATAAGAGTTAAACGATTTTGACTTACGCAAAAATTTTGCGTAAGTTGTTTAGTAAAACGGCCCCCCTGTCGCTATGCCACCGCTGTTGCAGCCTTCATTTGCCTTGGGCATTGTCAATGATTTACCATTGTCCTAAAATAGTTAAACCGATGTTTCAACTGTTGTCTGTATTTTTCCTTTTTAAATGAAATATTTATTTTGTATAATGGGAAGGACATCAAACACAAGTGTCAACAATTCGATCCTAGATTAGATGTCGATTTACTATGTACCCAATTTTGATCTGTTTCCAAATGATCTGGATCCACACTGTTTGCAAATATTAGCCAAGTCGCACTTAGCATGGTAAGGGAGAAAGCAGACCATAAAAAAGGCAAGGAAATAACTAATGACTAAAGCATCCGATAAGCGTTATTTAAGAGACGCCCGGTAGGTTAACCAGCCTACTCAGTTGATGTAATACGTATTAACAACACATTAGGTAAGACTTTATTTCTTTAACATTTTAAGTTTGAGTTTACCCATTCATTGCGTAGCTTATTAACTGTAGCATTTGCCAATGTATTGGATCTAAATCAGATACCGAAATCTGATAAGGAACCAAACTGCTCAACACTCATTGCGATGATTACTCTGTTAATATAGTGGAGAAGACGTTATTCTTTCCCGTTTAAACGCATACGAAACGAAAACGCATTGCAAACAAAGTAAAAAATTATACCTTTTTGACAACTCTATTTATTTCTATCTGAATGGCAAACTGTTTACGCTGGAATTAACAGTTTTAGCATAAACGCATTTATTTGGAAACAATAACGTTTTCTCCATTTTATATCTTAGTTGTAGATTTTCAAAGAGTTCAAAGAGGCTTATTTTGGCATGGAATGCTATACTATTTAAGAAATAATTTTACAGCTGAAACGAATGTCGTTAGTTTAACTTATTTAAGCTTTGGGTCTACTAAAGAGGACATTGACAAACAGTGTATACTATGCGTGGCGTCTCATTAGGACATGCACTGCTTCCTATTTCAATTAAATGTTTTGTAATGTGGACAAACTCTGTAGTATCTTTAGATCACTATTGTATATCTAATATGGAATATTCCAGCAAGAACGTGTGTAGAGTTCATTGAAATATCAGGGAACAAATGAGCTATTTGTCAGATGCATGCATAGCTGAACTAATAAAACAATATCGAAACTAGTTACAGCGCTCCTCTCTACAACGGCCCTCCCAACAACGACTCCATCTTTACAACGACACTCGTCGCAATTCCATAAACAGGACTTTTATGTATCACACTTTAACTGCTGCAATCTCGTCTGTTCAAAATTGTCGTCTGCTGTTTTCTCAAATATACATATAAGTGGAAATTTTGATAGAATAATTATAATGACGAGTGACAAACAGCTTGACACGTTACGCGGCGTCTGATCTAGATTCAAGCTGTTTGCAAATGTAATCAGTCTTAATTTTCCCTCCCTATAACGACTCCCTTCAAACAACTTACACTATCTGTGTCTCCCATGGGGTGTCGTTGTAGAGAGGGAGCACACATATATAAAAATATTACGTCTCGTGCACAATTCCTTTTTTGGAAAGATTTTTCAGATTTACAGTAACAACTATGAAAAGTCACCGATACCATAATAAACAAACACATTAAAACGGGGGGAAAGGTCTGTGTCATATTACATACCATATTTTTGTTTGGAATACTTTTGCGTACAGCACATAGACATAAATAATACGTTTTTCCCGATTTAAGATACACTAAGCTCAAACGATAATATGTATTAAAATGATAAATAGAAGTTTTGATCTGAATTGCAAACAGTTTCTTCAGAATCTGATCAGACGCCGGGTTAGCCGGTTTCTGGTGTGGCCCCGAGCTGTTAGCAAAGGACATACTATGTTCAGCATTGACTCGTTTATTGGAACAGAATAATGCATTCTTTAATTAATATAAATTGTACAAGAATTGGAAATACACAAAGAACAGTTATAATTGTTTGAAAAACTATAGCTGAGAAAACGTTATTCTTTTCCATTTAAACGCAAACGGAATGCAAATACAATGCAATTATTGTAGATAATAACAAATGTTTGACAATTCTGAATATGTTTTATTTTTATCTGAGCGGCAAACAGTTTGTAGCCTGGTCAGTCGGCGGGTTACCCGGCGTCTGATCTGGCTCCAAACTGTTTGCAATGGAAAGAATAGTTTAAGAGTGAACGCTTTTTTTGGAAAGAATAAAGTCTTCTCCACTGTACCCAGAAAGATATGTTTGAATATACTCATACATTTCAATGAGTCCATTTGCGCCTATTGGATTCTTCCATGCTTATATATCGGATCGGTCATGTCTTGGTCTAAGGGGTGCCTGGTCTAAATTTTCATTTTACGTTTTGTTGTAATTTTGAAGTTCCTATTAGCGAACAGTGTAGTCTCTGATAAGACGCCGCATTATGTGACGTCTGATCAGAGTCTACACTATTTGCCTATACCCATATATGGAGTCGTTGGCACAATAGGGTTAAGCTACACTCTTCCTTTTGCGATCTTAACTGCATCTTAGAACAAGAACCATTTACTTTCGTAAAAACGCAACCTTTCACACGTTCTATCCTAGCGACGAGTATACTCCTCATTGACAAATAGTGTACGTGTGAAAAGTACATTTGTCCTATGTAAACAGTGAATACGGTGATCAAACGGCTCCTACAAGAGCCCTCTGACCAGGGTCTGTACTGTTTGTCATATTGCAAGATGTTGTTAAAACCAACCATAAATAGTCCAATATTGAATAGATTGAATCAGGAACAGGAAATTGTCTTCTATAAGTTTTAGGGGTGAATAAGCAACAGCTAACCATTCACTATCAAAGACGCCTATAGGCGCTTTTTCAAAAGGTTTTGATCCTGATTAGACGCCGCGTTACGCGGCGTCTGATCAGAAAACAAACTGTTTGTCACTCGTTTTGAAATTCTTCAGTCGAATGCTTTAAATTTTACTTTGAAACGATATTGCAGACAACAATATTGAAGCAGACGACAATATGACGATGATGGGGTTTAAATATCACGATAAATTTGATCATGAAAGGGTTAAGGACAGAACCGATTAAAATCATATAAAATGTCAAGCAATTTTCATAGATCATTATAAAGTGCTCAACCGATTTCTATGTAAGTTATTAATCTCGAAAAAGTGTTATTGATAAATGTTGAATATATGTTTTTGTTACTTTTGTTTTTTAGATTTTCTGTTACCAAAGCAACTCAGAGATATGTTGCAAATTGTTACATTTCTGCTGCTTGCTATATCCATGCACACATCAGGTAAGAACGCATGTGAAGCCTTTCAATGGCACATTGGATTTCCTGCTTTAACCCATTTGACCAAGTGGATTCTTTCATGCATATATTTTGGATCAGTCAATGTTTTTTATCTAAGGGTAGACTGGTCTAAAATTTCATTTTAACAACATTTTCACAGTGGTGTTTGTTGGTATACAGTGCTCCCTCCCTGCACCGGCCCTCTGAACAACGACTCCCTCCTTACAACAACACTTGTCGCTGTTAGAAAACAAACAATTATGTCAAACCCTTTCACTGCTGCAACATCGTCAGCTTAACAGTGTCGTCTACTAGTTTTTTCTTCTCAAACGTACATATTGGACATTTTTACAGAAATATTCATAATGACGAGTGGCAAGCAGCTTGAATCGAGATCAGACGCCGCGTTACGAGAAGTCTTTTCAGGATTCAAGCTGTTTGCAAATGTAAGAGTAGTCGTGCTCAATGAATATTAAGTTTCATTCCCTACAACCAGAGCAACAGATAAGGGTAGTTTTTCAAATACTAAAATCTTTATTTCTGAATTAAACCCTATGGTGTCACTACTCATTAGAATCGTCTCGAAATAACTACTTCTTATCTGGAGCCCTGCCTATAACAACTCCCTCCTGAAAGCACACACAATCTTTGTCTCCAATGAGTGTTGTTGTAGAGTGGACACTCTGTAATAAAACTTTCACCGCTGTAGCAAGACTTGCTAAGCAAGCAATTTTTTAATAGACATTTTCAGTAATACCAACGCCAAGTATGGCTTCTTTGATGAAGAAGAAACCACTCGCTGCTTCAACTAGCTCAAACTGGCATTTACAAACTGTAACTCGATGTCTGAAAGCTAGGTGTTTAAGGCTGGTTACTGCTTAAAGCAAGGTGACCGTAAAACAGAAAGCTCTTTATGAACTTTCTATTTTACTGTCACGTTGCTTTAAGCAGTCACCTGTCTGTTATACAATCAAGGCGCCGTCGTTTTAGTAGTCGTAATAGAGAGGGTCTACTGTATCGATGTTTCTGAGGCAAATCTGCATTAACTCAATCTCCCTTTAAAATCCAAATGGTCAATGCCACTTTCCACTTTAGTCTAGTCCACTGTTGACTATTAAGTGTTGTTTGTTATGCATCAAATTGCAAAATGACAAACAGTGCAAACCCAAAGCAAAATCAGAGGGACACTATGTTTGTACACTGTTTGTAAAGGCGAGTATACTCGTCGCTTGGGTGCATTTAGTTAATGAGAAAATATCGGTGTCCTCTGATCAGGGACTGCATTGTTTGACTGGGGACAGTGTAATTGTTACAGATACAATGTTTGTAAAGGACGTGTCTACTCGTGGCAATGTGGAAAAGAGACTGAAACCCCAATGGCAAACCAGGATGAAATATATAAACTGGGCCGTGTCATAACAAAACCTGCCTTATTGCATCGCAAACAGTGTAGATCAAGGTCAGCCGCCACGTCTTGGCGAGGCGGCTGGCCCTGACCTACTCTGTTTGACACCCAAACCATATAAAGCATTGTGTTTAGCTGTATTATCTACTGTATTTGGAAGTGTAGACAAACTCAGATGCAGAGCCTGTGATGACAGCGATGTATGTCTGAACAATGTTGCAGTGCAATAAGGCTGGTTTCGTCATGACACGGCTCATACAGCTATAAAGTATTGTGCCAGGGCTGCAATAAGTTGACATGAAAAATCCTAAGATTTCCAGATTTGCATTTTTCAAGTGCGAATTTACGAATCGTACAAAATGTACCTTTACCCCATAGCCTGTTTCTAGTTTTGTTGACACTAGACTACTTAACGCAGGCTTGAAGTAAAGCAGAATGCACCTTATGGTGCATTCTGTTTTACTTTCAGTCTGCTTTAAGCTACCATGTTCTAGAAAAAAATCCGAAGATTTAGATAAAATCCGGAGAAATTGCAGCCCTATTGTGCAAAGAGTGTAACAGAACGATTGCTTACATAATCAAAGTATTTGAGTCGTCTGGTTGTGGTTTCAAACGTAAATTGAGAGGCATGGAAGAAACCCCAAATAGATAAATAGCGAAAATTATGAAAACAATGTTTCTTTGTAAATGTATTTGATAGAAGGACTTGTAACTGTTTATTCATACAGAGACCTTCTAACATTGGACACAAATTGTAGAGCCTGAAAACCCCGGATTTGGCCTAAACATTTTTTGTAAACGTCCCATTCACACTCAATATAATTGTCAATATATTTGTCAATAACTTATATTGACAATGTTAATGGTCGCTAATGAGTGTTGTTGAGGACGTATTCAATGTATAGAAGAATATCAGAGAGTTTAGATATTTATTGACGTATCGTCAATAATATGGAAGCCTGATTTTACCTCATCGATTGCATTGAAAGAGCATGCAGTTGAGGGCAAAAACCTATATTGTCAATACTATTGAGTCAATTATAATGAGTGTATATGGGCCGCCGCTTAACGTCTACCCAATTGTTACTTGTGCTTTTTCACACAACAGATGCAAAGTGCCCTGAACTGTTCAGCGAGTTCAACATGGCGTGTTACTACGTTGGGGTTTTGCTGTGAGCAGTGTGTCCGTGGCAAAGGAGGTCTGTCTTAGCCTCAACAGTTATCTGCTCAATATCAATGCTGAGATTGAGTACAACCACATCATCGACATGATCAAGAAACAAGGCAACGGTATGGCATTCTGGATTATTCACGGCTGCCATTTCTCCGGATTTTTCCTAAGTCTTCGGATTTTCAGCCTAGCAGATGGTAGCTTAAAACAGGCTGAAAGTAAAGCAGAATGCGCATTAAGGCGTATTCTGCTTTACTTTCAACCTGTTTAAGCAGTCACGTGTCTGCAAAACAAGAAACAGACTATGGGGTAAAGGTACGATTAGTATAATTGCATCTGAAAAATTGAAAATTTGAAATCTTAGGATTTGGATTATCAACTTATTGCAGCCCTGATTATTTCTAACCTTGAATGAGTTCATCATGTACAGTAGGCAATCCAACAACATTTAAAACCACAGCAATAAATAAAAACAATTTGTTGACGTTTCAACCTCAGCTGAGGTCATCTTCAGAGCGACGATCTGCGCATGTGTACATGCGCAGATCGTCGCTCTGAAGATGACCTCAGCTGAGGTTGAAACGTCAACAAATTGTGTTTATTTATTGATGTAGTAATACGAAGATTTTCTTACATAATCTTTATAGCCTAACCCATCTTTACCCAAAGAATGATTTTAGACAGGTGGTTGCTTAAAGCTGGATGAAGTAAAGCTGCTTTCTATTTTACTTTCAATGTGTTTTTAACATTCACTTGTCAGGCATGGATATTTGCCCATGTCTCTTTTGAATGGCATGTTAGAAGCTTAAAAGGACATTCCTATCAGAATTCAATAAAAGTCATGGAAATGCGCTTCAGTGGGAAAAGGGATTACATACTAGTATTTATCTCGCCAGCTTCAGAATAACTGAAAAACAGATTTACATACCCAAACATATTACCCTACATACGTATACACAGTATTAATTATTTATACCCATAGAGATACATGGATTATCATTAATGTTATATACATACCAAATGTGGAATATTTATTTTTATAGAAATTATATTATAAGCATACCAATTGTTGAATCATTGCTTTAGAAACATCACACGCCTATAAAGCATGTACCCTATACACATATACCTATTTTCAATTATTCAATATATATATATAACACCCCATTCCTATACAAATACAGTTGGGAATCTGTTATTCTTTCCCAATAAACGCGTTTACGCTAAAACTATTACTTGCAGTGCAAACAGTTTGGAGCCAGATCAGACGCCGGGTAACCCGGCGTCTGATCAGGCTCCAAACTGTTTGCCACCAAGATAAACAAGAATTATCAGAATTGTCCAAAAGTTGTTCTTTTCTACGTTTTAGTGCTTTGCGTTTGCGTACGTTTGCGTTTAAACGGGAAAGAATAACAGATTCTCCACTGTATGTAAACAAATTAAACACATCTATTGCAAGTATGTACGTTAACCCTTTCACTCTCAAAGACGCTTTAAAGCGCGTTTGCAAACAGTTTCGATCCTTATCAGACGCCGCGTAACTCTTATTGAAATTTACTAAGTCAACTGGCACTAGAACAACAAAACCATTTTTATATATGATATAGAATCTATATCTAAGCCTAAAGGCTACTATAATATAGAATTTCATATAGATATAAACTGTTATATAAAGGTCTACTGCCATATAGATCTCACAGATCCTCAATCTGACGCACTAGAGATTTAATTTTAATGTAATAATCTAGTAACAAACATGTTTCGCCATTACGGCTCTTCAGTGTAGAAAATATATATTGTAGATCTAGATTTTGTAGATAAGCCTACTATCATTTCTTTTTATTTTATTGTTTTAAAAATTTCTAGTTGGTCAGATTCAGGATCTACTGTGAGATCATTATGATAGTAGACCTACATATAACATTTTTAGTGACACAATATCTATATGAAAGTCTATATGATAGCAGCCTCTAGGCTTAGATATAGATCTAGATTCAACTTTCCTAGTGTGTCAGATTTATATATATAACAATTTTGGTGACACAATATCTATATGATATATATGATAGTAACCTTAAGGTTTAGATATACAAGGGTTGTTCCAAAAGTAATTATACATGATCAATTACTTCAATATATTAAGTGCAAATTGCATGTGTTATATATCATTTTAAAGAGCAATTCTTCGCCTACACGATGGTATAATGAACGATAAGATCACATAACTCGATAAGTCACAACATGAACCCAAATAACCCCTACTTGAGGACACTGGAACATAGCACCTTTAAGACATTATTTTTTACGTAATAACTTCTAAAGAGAACAATTTCAAAAGTTGTTTTTGAAAGATATCAGTTTATGTCTTAATTTTAATGTGAATAGATTTTATTTCTATTGAAAGAGTTTACTGTCTAAAATCTTTTTATTTTAAAAAATAATATTTCTTATTTTGCTAATGACGAAAGTGGTTTTTTCGAACGCTATGAAAATGTTCTAGATCAGTATATCTACATTTTAAATTTAAAACATGAACATCTTCTTCAATAGCTTCAATTATAGCCTGGTTTAATATAAAAAATGAGGTTCGATTTCACTTGCTACTTTTATATATAACAGTACATTAATATTGTTATTATATTTTCAGTACGTGTTTAGTATTTGCTCTATTTTTAATATTTTATGTAATAATAACATTTAAAACTATGTAGTGTTTGCATTATTGTCTGATTTTATTTGACAGGAAATTGCATAAACGTATTCGAAGTAATAAAGCCGCAATAGTATTTATAGTATCAAATTGTGTTCATAAAATTAATTCAACAATACACAAAAAAGGTCCAGTGTCCTCGAGGAGGGGTCATTTGGGTTCATGTTTGGGCTGATCGAGTAATGCGATCTTATCATGCATTAAACCACCATGTCAGCAAAGAATTGTTCGTTGAAATGATGTATTAAACATGCATTTTGCACTTATTATAATGATGTTATTGGTCGAGTATCAAAACTGTTTGAACTACCCTCGTAGATTCTATATATGATTTTTTTGTTCTAGTGCCAGTGATTAAGTCAAACAACCTTAAATCTAACATTGAAATGGGTCTTGCAGAAAACAATACTGAAGCAGACGACAATAAAGCGGTGAAGGGGTAAAACTATCCAGAATTATTTGATCATGAAAGGGTAAAATCAAGATGAAGTAAACCCGAAAGCTCCTATATGACTTAAATACCATCAATTAATCTATTTTTGGTGGTGGTAATATACGGGGTTTTTCTGTACAAAATATGAAAACACATTTTAAATATTAACACAAACGCCAACACTACTCGGCGTCTGATCTGGCTTCAAACTGTTTGCATTGGGACATCATTGTCGTAGGAAAAACTGAGTTTATTTGGGGCATACTTAGTAACTAGGTGCATGTAGTATAATTTCAAGAAACATTATCTTGCTCGTCAGTTAAATAGTAAGCACAGACTCGTCTCCCCTCCCACACTTTTCTTTTTCTGTCTTTTCTGTCCCCAATGGGATGGCGGAGGATTGAATACACTCACTGCCCGAACTGACAGGGTGGTAAGGCTCCACCATAAATATACTTGTACATCGGCGCTTTATGACCTTTAGTGTGCTGCAGTGCCGGAAAACCCAAACAAACCAGCACTGAAGACATCCGATGACGCATTAATCAAATCTATCGTTGGATTTTTACCCTTTCATGGCCACATTGTCGTCTGCTTCAGTATTGTCGTCTGCAATATCGTTTCAAAGTTAAATTTTAGGCTGTATTCATTAACGAGCGTTACACGGCGTCTGATCAGATCCAAACTGTTTGCTAACGCGCCTTTTGGTGTCATTGAGAGTGAAATGGTTAAACTTCGAAAATTATAAAATCATTAGCTAGAGTTATATAATAAATATCCCATGTATAAAGGACAATTCATATTAGGCAATATTGTCCCAAAATCGCAGCAAAATCATTGTTTCTGCTATGCATGTTTTGAAATTTCGAGAAAAGTACGGTCTCAATTAGTATGCCCAGTATAGATCTAGTTGATATATTATTATTGTGTCCAATGACGAGCGTGTGTATTAAAACAATTATACATGTACGTGTATCTTTTGCAAACAGTTTGGAGCCAGATCACACGGAAGGTAGGCCAACTGTCTGCCATTAAAGATGGAAAAATATCGTCAGGATTTAAAAAAAAAAAGAGCATTAATCTAAAGCTAGCAGCTACAGTGGAGAATCTGTTATTCTTTCCCGTTTAAACGCAAACGTACGCAAACGCAAAACACTAAAACGTAGAAAAGAACAACTTTTGGACAATTCTGATAATTCATGTTTATCTTGGTGGCAATCAGTTTGGAGCCTGATCAGACGCCGTGTTACCCGGCGTCTGATCTGGCTCCAAACTGTTTGCGCTGCAAATAATAGTTTTAGCGTAAACGCGTTTATTGGGAAAGAATAACAGATTCTCCACTGTAACAAAAATCTACAGTTATTGCATTGCTTCTCCATTGCATATATCTTCAACACAAGAGTAAAATAATAAAAGACTTAGGCACTGATGTTGAGTAAGTACACAAAGCAGTAAACGGGAAAATGTGTTATAGTGCTCCCGTCCAACTACGGCTTCTGAATATAGATTTCCTCCTAACAAAAACGCATGTCGCTGTTTTCCCATACACGACCATTATGTCTAACCTTTTCACGGCTGCAATATCGTCTGCTTAAAATTGTCTTCTACTGTTTTTCTAAAATTCACATATTGGATATTTTGAATGACGAGTGACATACAGCTTGAATCCAGATCTAGACTCAAGCTGTTTGCAAATGTGAGCAAATATTCCTCCCTATAACAACTCCTCCGAACAACAGACACAATAGTTGTAGAACCGGGGGGGGGGGGGGGGCACTGTTTTATCCGTTAAACCCCTTCACTTCCATGACGTCATCAATTTTAAATAATTGTCGTCTGGTGTTTTTTTCATATTTGGATTTTGAGTGTTTTAATTTACAAGAAATATTGAAATGGGTATCAAACAGTTTAGAACCTGATCAGACGCCGTGTAAGCGGAGTGTGATCATGATTCAAACTGTTTGCAAACATATAGTGCACTCGGGGTAAGGCAGTGAATATGTTAAACGAAACGTGAACGCAATGAAATAAAATGTAGAAAATTGCAATATTTTGGAAATTCTGACAATTTATACTTGTTCCAGCCATTGTCTAGCCTTTTATTCTAATAGAAGATATATGTATTTTTGCTCGGCAGGCTTTGATGGCTATTGGACGGGCGGTGTCTATAAAAACGGCTATTGGGTTTGGGAGAAGCTTGACAAAGGTTTGACTAAAGACAAGTTCATGGACCCCGATGTGTCCTATTACCATTGGGGCCCAAATGAACCCAGTTCCTCTTTTCCCCTGTTGGAGAGGTATGCCGCCATCATGTTTAGGGGTCGACAGAAGCCCTATCACCTCTACTCAGAGAGGAGCAGTGTGTATGTAAGGACTGGGATGGGCTATATCTGTGAGGCTGATTGGGTAGAGTGAAATATTAGTGTAAATTTAGCAGAATAAAAAAATTATATACATGTAACATTATAATTATTATTTTCATGTTTATGTCATCCATTTTGTTCTTCGTGTTAGATAATCCAGCTTCTGGTAAGCCTTCAAAAGGTTTGCCATGCTCTCCAGGGTCTACACTGTTTGCTAATTTCTACATTTCGGCGACTATGTGCATTAATGGTTCAATAATGAATGAATGATTGATAAGACTGCAAGTATTAAGCCATTCGTGTATTGCATTTCTTTTATTTGTCATATTTAGGTTTTAGATTTTTTTTTTCATTTGACAGAAAAAAATATAGCAATGAGTGTCAAGCAGTTTGAACCCTGACCAGATGCCGCGTTTATCAGAATTCAAATTGTTTGCAAATAACCATTGAGCTGGGGATATTGCAGTGGGGTTAAAATTCAAGCATATGCTTCCTCGTTTTGCTTACTAAACCGTATATATACGAGGGTATTTACAATTACAGTCGAACCTCGATAAAACGAACTCGCGTTAGTTCGAACATACCCATGTTTCAAAGATAAAACGTGGCTTGACCGACTAAGGCGAGATCGGGTTATCGAAATTGAGCTTATGAAGTACTGGTAAAGGCGACTTAAGCAATTAAAACAACATGACTTGAACATACTGTTTGCCTAGGACGGGGGGACGTTATTCTTCCCCATTAAAAGGCGACGAAATATAAATGCAGTGCAATAAAATGGTGAAAATAACGTTTTGACAACCCTGAATATTTATAATTATAATATGAGTGGCAATCAGTTTGGAGCCTGATCAGACGCCTGGTTAGCCGGCGTCGGATCTGGCTACAAATTATTTGTAATGGAAATACCTTTAGTATAGTTCTAGTGTAAACGCGGTTTTTTTGGCAAGAATAACGTCTTTTCTCCACTGTGTTAATTGGACGTCGTGGCTATACATGTACAGCTTGTTACACGCAATACCAACAGTTATACAGAGTGATATGTTTAGCCCTATAAATGCCTAGATATTATACTATCAACTCTCCCTACGTGCTTGATAGAACATTTCTTTTATTTATATAAAGACTTTTGGGCAGATGTAAAGACATTTATGCCCGGATATTGCAATGAATTCTCTCGATTTGCTTGCTAGAAGGTATTACCTTTATCGTGCGTTCACAGTGACCCTCTCCCATATTTAACTATGACCCTGGACTATCTAACAGTAGTGGCAAAATCTTTCGAGACCATTTCTCTATGTCTTTCACCGCAAAGGCAGAAAAACCTCCACCCATCAGAAAAAACTATTTCATTTCGAAGACTTAGGGATATTAATGTCGAATCTTTTAAAAGAGAAATCCTCAACTCGGATTCAATAAAAGAAATTCTGAAAATAACAGATATTGACGAAATTGTCATTGTACATACACAGGAACTTACATCACTGATTAATAAGCATGCACCATTGTGCACTAATACCATAACTCTCAGGCGAGCATGTCCATAGTTCAACCAGGAATTTCACGATGCAAAAAAAAGGTGTAAGCTGCAAAGAAAGTGGAAATTATCCAAACTCACAATTGATAATCAACTGTATCGGGAGCAGAGTTCTAAACTAAACAAATTGTTAGCAAAGTCAAATGTCACTTTTTACACAGTAAATGTAGACTCCTGTAAACGGGACTCAGAGAGTCTATTCAAAGTCACTAAGCATCTCTTGGGCGCAAACAGCGAAATCGCACTACCAAAACACTTTTCCTCAAAACAACTTCCGCATGATTTCAGCGACTTTTTCATAGAAAAAGTAGACAAAATACGCACATGCATTGCCTGAATCAACGTCATGCACCCCAGTCATCACAGAAGCGTTGCATTTAATGAGTTCTTTAGAACGTTTTGACTCTGCTGCAGCAGCGGAGTTTGGGGAAATCATCAAGGCATCCCTATGTAAGTCCTGTGAGCTCGTCTAAATACCTACATATCTCCTAAAACTATGCCTTGACGAGCTTCTACCACCTTGTGCAAAATTGTGATCTCTTCGCTGGAATCAGAGTATGTTCCAAAATAATTAAAAAGGTCCTATATAAGACCTCTTTTGAAGAAACCTGATCTCGATAAATTGATCTTAAGAGCTACAGGCCGATATCAAATCCGCCATTTCTCTCTAAAGTATTAGAAAAGTAGTAGACAAACAAATTGAGTTAATTTTTACCACTAACAATCTGCACTAGCAGCATCAGTCAGCATATCGTAAGAACCACTATACAGAAACTGCTCTTTTTATAGATCAAAATGACATCCTGCAATATTTTGATAGTCTTGAAATGAAATCGCAATTCTGGTGATGCTTGACCTATCATCCGCATTCGACTCAATTGATCATGAAACATTACTCAATCGCCCTGAAAAAGACTTCAAATTATTGGAAACCATCTAAAGTGAATGACTACGTACCTGAATGATCGTTAGCAAACAGTCGCATTAGATGGAGAATTATCTGCCCCAGTTCTAATGAATTAGATTGTGCGACAGGGTTCAGTCATGGGGCCGAAAAAATATATACATAAAATCTGTCGGCTTAATTTGCGGAAATCATCACCTGTGTCATCATTTCTATGCAGATGATTCTCACAGCTATACTCGTCATTCAAGCCTAAAGGCACATCTTGCCAACAAGGAGTCCTCTCAAAATGCGAAGGGTATCTAAAAGGCATAGTCTCATGGATGCACCAGAATATGTTGAAGCTGAACACTGACAAAACAGAGGTCATACTGTTTCACACAAAAAAGGTTAACATACCTGAATATGGAACGCCGCAGCTGTCTTATGCTGAGGTCCGAAATGTTGTCTTGTTGAAACAGTATGTCGTCATGTCAAATACATACGTTATCCTGTTGAACAATCATTTTATTATGCCAAACGCGTACGTTGTCTTCTTCAAAATAAGTGTTGTTAGTTTAAATTGTTATTTCATTATGTTGAATAGATACAGTGGAGAATCTGTTATTCTTTCCCGTTTAAACGCAAACGTACGCAAACGCAAAGCACTAAAACGTAGAAAAGAACAACTTTTGGACAATTCTGATATTTCACGTTTATCTTGGTGGCAAACAGTTTGAAGCCTGATCAGACGCCGGGTTACCCGGCGTCTGATCTGGCTCCAAACTATTTGTACTGCAAATAATAGTTTTAGCGTAAACGCGTTCATTGGGAAAGAATAACAGATTCTCCACTGTACGTCATCTTGATAAGTTCGAATGAAAGCATGTCAGTTATGCAAGCTATCTTTTTGACTAATACAGTGGAGAAAACGTTATTATTTCCCAATAAACGATGTTGTTCGTTCGAAAGCGCCTCACATGAAATTATATAAATGTACCTACAAAGCGAGGAAAGACAATTCTAACATGACACGCGTTTTGGTCACTATAAAAATAGAACAAGCTCATCGTGGTATACCTGAGGCGTTTTACAACGTTCTTCCCTACCCCGCTCCTCCCGCGTTTATATGACATGACGTGACCTCATGCATTCATACGTTATGTTTTTGAATTTTCTTACGTTCTTCATATAGCCCGTAAAGACCATATACTTTTAACCAGTCATGTTATTGTAATTTTCCCATTCTTCTGTCTTGTTTCATGTAATGTTTGTTATATTCCTTTCTGACGATTTTCTTTAAATCTGGTCATGTTAGAATCGAAATAATCTATGTCCTACCGTTGTGAAACGATATTTTACAACGGTCGGTCGTTGTGGTGCGCAGGAATTGACTACTCAGGCCCTCGGCCTTCGTGGTCAATTCCTGCGCACCACAACTCCCAAGCGTTGTAAAATGCAACGGTAGAACATAGATTATTTCTTAAATAACTTCATTCACAATAAACATGATACATTATGGAGTTACATGGAAACATAGATATTCTTTCAATATTATTATCAAGATTTTAAAATTGTTATAGTTAGTGATAATGAAATCAAATAAGCTTCAAAACAGTTCGATGTAAACTAAAAATGCTTCCATATGCTTATTAACATATATTTTGACGCCCAAAATGTGACAGTTGATCTCGGAATTCAAAGTTTAGAGTGATAATCATATAAAAGAAGTGCACATGGCGGCCATCTTGAAACATGGCGGCCATGTTGAATTTTGAAGTGGCTAACGGGCTTTTATGAAACGGTATACATAGAAGTGTTAGTGTACTAAGTTTGATGATTGTATCATTAAGTGCATGATAACCCCCCCCCCCCCCCAAAAAAAAAATAAATAAAATGGTAGTAATGTGCCGAGCTATTAAGTGATGATTTTTTTTCTTCAAATTTTGGAAAGTGCATTGAATGAATGTCCCTTGTTTGGAATTTGTTTTCATGTAAATCCATAAGGTATCATGTTTATTTTAGATCTAAATGTATTTATTTGTCTTTTCTCGATCTGTAGGTACATTTATATATTTCATGTGAAGCGCTTTTGTACGCACAACCCCTGTGTGAATAGAGAGCTATATAAATATGGTATAATAATAATAAAATTTGGAATCCTGGGAATAAATGCGTTAATTGACCTTCAGCTATTTGGGTCCTTCCTTATAAAGCGTTTTAGTTGAGTCTGAATTCATTCTCAAACATTTGATTGGTCAGATTTGAGCTTAGGCTTTATATACGATGTCCCGGTTGATAGCCTTCTGCACACTGCATACAATTGTGTGACAGCAGGGCTGCCATAAGTTGTCATGAAAAATCCTAAGATTTCCAAATTTGCATTTTTCAAGTGCGATTTTAAGAATCGTACCTTTACCCCATCGCCTGTTTCTAGTTTTGTTGACACGTTGCTGCTTAAAGCAGGCTGGAAGTAAAGCAGAATGCGCCTTAAGGCGCATTCTGCTTTACTTTCAGCATGCTTTAAGCTACCATGTACAAGAAAAAAATCCAAAGATTTAGGAAAAATCCGGAGAAATGGCAGCCCTGTGACAGCAGTTGCAAACACTTTTGATCCAGACGAGTCATTGAGTAACTTGATTTTCTTAGGTGTCCTCAACCTTAAATCAAATTGCCTCAAACTCTAAACTTCAGAAATAAAAGCAGACGATATGTTTGCAAGCAGACGATGTTATTGGCAGCGAATGTGTACGACGTGTTACATGTATGAATTATAGTGCTCCCTCTCTACAACGGTCCTACAAACAACGATTCCCTCCTAACAACAACACTTTCGGTTGTTTCCCAAACAAAACAACCTTTTCACGTCAGCTATTTTGGCTGCATAAATTGTCGTCTGCTTTTTTTTTCAAAGTTTCATAATACGCATTTTGAGAGAAAAAAACTGAATGACAAGTCACAAACAGCTTGAGTCCAGATCAGACGCCGCGTTACGCAAACGTAAGCATATTTCCCTCCTAATACCGACTCCCTCCGAGCAACGCACCATTTTTGTCTCCCTTTCGGTGTCGTTGTATAGAGGGAGCGCTCTTTTTAGTTAAACTGGCTTTTAAATCTAATTTTAGAATGATTGCAAGTACTAGACTTGAAGAAGCAATTATTCGATCGTATCATTTGTTATATACTAAAAGATATCCATGTTTTTTAATGAAACGGGCACGAGATATCTATCTAATTTTCATACCTAAGTGTGCTGATCGCGACCTGGCTCCGAGGTTCTAAAGCTTTTGACTTGAGTCTAAACTCGTTCCCAAGCATTTGATTGGTCAGATTTGAGTTTAGCCTCAAATCTGACTAATCAAATGCTTTGGAACACACTCAGACTCAACTAAAACGCTTTATAACCTGGGGCCTGAATGATATTTGTAAACAGACTGGGTCCAGATCAGACGCGGCGCTACACCGTTCGATCAGAATCCAAACTGTTTGATACTCGTATCAATATAATATATGTTAAAACGCTTATGTAAATCTAAATTGGAGAAATAAAAGCAGACGATATTTTTAAGCCAGCGATATTGCAGGATCCGACGTATGCAGTTCTAAATCAACCAGTAGCGTGTTCAGTTACGATTGTTTATTGTTAAGGTTAATAGTTTGTGTCCCGTGTGCAGCGTGTAGAGTACAGTAGCGAAAACTTTTTATTTTCAGAATAAGCGCGTTTACGCTTATTTTTATTGCAAACGGTTTAGAGCTAGATCAGACGACGGGTAACCCGGTAACCCGACTCCAAACTGTTTGCCACATAGATTAAAACTGGTAGCCTGAATTGTTAAAAATTTGTCCTTTTCTATATAAGTTTTTCAATGCAACACGTTTGCATTTGAACGGACGAATAACGTTTGATCCACTGTATTTAAGACAGGTAATCAGCTCGCAATCGATGGCCAACGACGGTCATCGATTTCTTTAATGAACTCATTACAGATAGGTAAATGTGTGTAGGCCTACATGCAGTTTTGACGATCAGTTTTAATTCTATGGCATATTTTAATAATTGTTTAGCACTAATTACATGGTTTTAGTTTAAGTTTTAGTTTTACGTCATAAAGCGCATTCTGCCCTGCTTTCAATCTGCTTTTAGTGGTCATCTCCCTTCAATACTAGACACTTACAGTCTTACTTCGATATCTCGAACTCGCTTAACCCTTTACCTGGTAGCCTATTTCTAGCATTGAAGATATATGACTACTTAAAATAGGTTGAAAGTAAAGCAGAATGTAAGGCACATTCTGCTTTACTTTCAGCCTGCTTTAAGCTATCATGTGATTGAATATAGAAAATATTCCCTTTAATATAATTTCATGACTGATTAAATTGGAACTATTTTCTTTAGCGGAGGAATAAATCATATTCGCTAAAAGGCGCTTCTATGGGGTAATGGGTTAACTTGAACTATCCGATATGGAGACACATGAACAGCAATCATTTCATACTCGGTTAGTCGAACATACCCATATTTCAAAGTTAAAACGTTGGTATGTTCGACTTAACCGAGTTCGAGTTATCGAAGTTCGAGTGTATCATGGAGTAAAGGGTTTAATGTATCTTAAGTGTGTTGTTTTATTTTGATACGAAATTCCACTGGTCTAGATATTTGGTATTTGTTATAACGTTTTTAGGGCTTCGTGTTGCCTCTACCTATTAAATATTCATGAATAAATAACCAATCCCATGAATGTTGATTTACTAAAATTGTCTTATTTCCACTTAAAACAATGAGGTAAGCTTGTTTTTAAAAGTATATTAGTAAACAGAGTAGAACCTGTTGAGAGCTATAGGGGCATTATTTCTGTTTGCAAAGGTGTAAAAATAACTGAATGATGATTTTGACCTCTCCTAACATGACTCATGTCGTACAGTGGATAATCTGTTATTCTTTCACATTTAAACGAAAACGAAACGCAAACGCATTGTACTAAAATGCAGAAAATAACAATTTTTTCACAATTCTGAAAGTTGATTTTAACCTTGAGGACAAACAATTTGGAGCCTGATCAGACGCCGGGTTACCTGGCGTCTGATCTGGCTCCAAACTGTTTGCAATTGAAATAATAGTTTTAGCGTAAACGCGTTTATTGGGAAAGAATAACGTTTTCTCCGCTGTATATACTCGTATATGTTAACCCTTTCATGATCAAATTATTCGGGATAGTTTTACAACTTCACCGTTTCATTGTCGTTTGTTTCAATTTGGTTGTCTTCAATGTCGTTTCCAAGTTCTTCCATAAGGCAGACTGAAGAAATTTCAAAACAAGTGTCAAACAGTTTGGATCCTAATTAGACGCCGCGTTACTGTTTGCTAACGCGTCATTGAGAGCAAAGGGATAATGTTTTTTGTGGACCATATTGAAAATTGGTTCTTGATACCAAATAATTATAATTATGTAATCAAAATGCAATAAAGTATTCATTATTATTATTATTATCATTATTTTTATTGCATGTATAAATTTTATGTTATTTATACATGTCTCGAATATACAAAACACCATGATAAAGACAATTTGCACATAAACCTTTCAATGACGCTTAAAATCGCAATGGCAAACAGTTTGAATCCTGATCAGACGCGGCGTAACGTTTGACACTCGTTTTGAAATTTCTTCAGTCATACTGCCTTATTTTCTAACTTAAAAAAATACATTGCAGACAACAAAATTGAAGCAGACGACAATGAAACGGTGAAGGGGTATGTCTCACAAAAATGGCAGTGAAAGGGTTAATATCCATTAAGTTGAAACTTATGTTACTGATCCCATTGATCTCTTGTGACGATTATAGGCATCCTTTACAAATATTGTTCCTGTGATGTGTTTACCTGTTTCCTTAACAAATAGTGTAGACTGGTCAGATGGCTCCTCCAACAGCCTCTGACCAGGGTCTACACTAATTGTCGTTTAGCAATATCTTGTTGAAACAACCGTTACTAGTCAAAATGAATCATACTTACAGTGGAGAATACGTTATTCTTTCCCGTTTAACCGAGACGAAACGCAAACGCAAAACACTAAAACGTAGAAAAATGCAACTTTTTGACAATTCTGATAATTCATGTTTATCTTGGAGGTAAACAGTTTGGAGCCTGGCTCCAAACTGTTTGTAATAGAAATAATAGTTTTAGCGTAAACGCGTTTGTTGGGAAAGAATAACGTTTTCTCCACTGTAACTTAGAATTTTGAATATTCTATTAACTTTTTCACTGCCAACGTCGCCAAAAGGCAACTTTGAAAACAGATTGGACCCTGATCAGACGCCGCGTCTGATCGGGATCCTAACTATTTACATACCTTTGTGCTATAAAGCCTGTCGGCGAAAGACGGAAACTGTTTGAGCCTTTGATTTACAAGACTGCCTAGATAGAATGTTACCAGCGGATCGTGGTCTTATGGTAACGCGTTACGAGGGGCATATCTTAACAGAGGTTGGTCTGATTTAATAAAAAGGTATTTATAGTAAATTTGTTATTATAAATTTTGAGAATTTCTGTTTTATTGGTATTCAAACAAGACATGTCTTTAGGTATTGACTGAAATCCCTCTTGAATGCGCGAGGCAATATGTTGTATTAGAAGCATATATATTTCAGAGGGCACTTTTCAAGTACATGTATCGCTTAGGCTAATTGAAATAAATTTGATATTATTTGAAATATGTTTGACCGTCATTTTAAGTAACATTTAGTCTTTCAAAATAAAGTTAGATAACTGTTGAATACAGTGGAGAATCTGTTATTCTTTCCCGATAAACGCGTTTACACGAAAACTATTTTTTCTTTTACAAACAGTTTGGAGCCAGATCAGACGCCGGGTTACCCGGCGTCTGATCAGGCTCCAAACTGTTTGCCACCAAGATAAACATGAAATATCAGAATTGTCCAAAAGTTGTTCTTTTCTACGTTTTAGTGCTTTGCGTTTGCGTACGTTTGCGTTTAAACGGGAAAGAATAACAGATTCTCCACTGTACCGGTATACTCCCTATATACATTATTCTAGACATTTAAATATAAATATGCATTTGGACTATCTGCTATTCTAAACAAGTTGTCTAGATTTGAATATGTATTTTCATTCGTCGGTCGTGATATATGTATTGTAAGTATATTTTGGTTTTGGCAGCAATATATAATATACTAACCTTGTTTTAAGAAAGTGGGTGGGGTAACCGGCTACCATTATGCATGCAATAAAAGGTCAATAATCTCGTTTTTATACTTTAATTTATTTTTCTAATTCTAAATTAAGAAAATGTATAATTATTTTTGTTTTACGAAATACCTTATCGGAGATGTGACATCATAAATCTATAAAACGTATTTTGTTCACGTTGTTGTATTATTAAAGCTACAGTGGAGAATCTGTTATTCTTTCCCGTTTAAACGCAAACGTACGCAAACGCAAAACACTAAAACGTAGAAAAGTACAACTTTTTGACAATTCTGATAATTCATGTTTATCTTGGTGGCAAACAGTTTGGAGCCTGATCAGACGCCGGGTCCAAACTGTTTGCACTGCAAATAGTAGTTTTAGCGTAAACGCGTTTATTGGGAAAGAATAACGTTTTATCCACTGTATTGTACTGTTCAAATTCTGACTATATCAGATTCCACGCTTATTGTGAAAAATGACAATATGAATATACAAAATGGCTACATTTTTAATAGTCTCATGTAAAATGTCAAGCAGTAAAATCGACAGCCCCGTAAATGACGTATTTCCAGCAGGATGGTTATTTTCAGGAGTATTTGGGACACGAACTATTTCATGTACAACATTAGCCATTCAAACTGTCGGAACCATACTGTTATTTGACCATTTGGTACACATACATATAATATATGATATGTGTAAATTCCAAACAAATCGGATTAAAACTATAGAAAATATTCACAATAATGTCATCCCTTTCAAGTGCTAACAAGACTCATTTTGTTGACATTCCAATAAGTAACATACCTACATGTACAATGGAGAATCTGTTATTCTTTCCCGTTTAAACGCAAACGTACGCAAACGCAAAACACTAAAACGTAGAAAAGTACAACTTTTGTACAATTCTGATAATTCATGTTTATCTTGACGGCAAACAGTTTGGAGCCTGATCAGACGCCGGGTTACCCGGTGTCTGATCTGGCTCCAAACTGTTTGCACTGTAAATAATAGTTTTAGCGTAAACGCTTTTATTGGGAAAGAATAACAGATTATCCACTGTACAATGGCATACATGTATTAAGTGAATACTGAATTCTCCAAAAATAACTTAATGTTTTGATTGCACTAGAGAAAAGTTGTATCTTTCAGAAAATGTGCACTGTTATGAAATCAGACCAACCAATGTAAAGTTATCGCTCAATTATCAGGACTTTTCAAATACCCCTCTAAGACTGCCAATCAAAGGGTTGTGATTTAGATTCGCCACAAGACTATGCCCTTCAGACGGGACATTAAACCGAAGTGTCATGTATCCATACCAAATACTTGGCATGCAAAGGAACCAGAGAGTCTTAGATATCGAAAAGGGCAAGCGTCGGGGATTGTTGGGGGGGGGGGGGGGGGTTTTCGATTGCCTCTCGCTGAAACTTTCAATCCCAGCATGGGCAGAAACGGTCCTTACTGACACCAAACAAATATTGACTGTTGAGTAACTGTGGTGATCCTGGTTTATGATCAGATAGCCCATTCACGATACGGTGTTTCATCTTGGTCTAGCATGCTTTCAATGTCAAATAACAATTTTTCTTAACCTCTTCACTGACACCACGTATTCAATTAAAACAATTATTGTCGTCTGCTTTTATTTCTCAAATTTATGTTTTAGATAGTTAAACTTAAGAAATATTGAAATGAGTGTCAATCGTTTGGATCCTAATCAGACGCCGCGTTACATGTAAGGGGGAATTGCTTAAGAAATTTTGAAACGAGTATCAAACAGTTTGGATCCTGATCAGACGCCGCGTAACGCGGCGCCTGGCCATGATTCAAACTGTTTGCAAATAACTTGCGTACTAGGACGAAGGCAGTGAATGGGTTAAGCAAAGGCTTATATAAGTGTTTTACAGTGAATTAAAGGATTGAAAAACAAAATCGGTTCTATCATTTTTTATTTTCATGTAATGAAAATTTCGCGTTCAGTATCTCCTCTCCTCCTCTCTTATAGGCGTACAGCCTTGTTGGGGATGTTTCTCTCACAGATAAGTCCAAAGGCGTCACCTGATTGGGCAACACCTGGTACGTGCAGTAGGGGTTTAGCAGCGTTGTTAAATTGTGCAACGAGGTAGGACCCGCTCTCTGTAAACACGGGACTGGGAACTGAAGGGGTGAACTTCACTGAGAGTAAAGGTATTTCTGCTGCTGGTAGCCAATTCCATTCATTATTTATACCCATACCGGCAGTCCAGACTTGCTTGATATCTAAAACAATAATAATGTTTATATAGAATGTTCTTGAATGAATTATTATCTGCGACAGTTCGACATTCACTGATGTCTTCGTGGAAACCGAAAACTGACAGACAAGGCCGAATATAGCCGATCGTCGCAGTGCGATTCTTGACAAAGACACCAGTAGATGTGGAAACTGTCGAAGGAAATAACTTATTCAAGAAGTGAAAAAAGAACATTCTGTATCAATGGACTTAACCTACTAAATGAACACGTTCAAGGAAATAATAATGTTATTTATCATGACAAAACTCAAAAGAGACACGTATATTATCTCTTTGACACACAGTTTGACTCTATGTTAGGCCCCTGATCATGGTCTTTTCGAATTGATTCCCATAAAAAAATAGCTATGATCTTAATTAGAAAACAATTTGGGACCATTTTTAAACAACCAGTGATATGACAGTGAAAGGCTTTGACTATACTCTCTTCCACGTCCTCCCGAATACTGGTTTCATACTTGTAAAGCGTGTGAGTTGACTTTGAAATCATTTTCAAGCTTTAAATTGACCATTCTGACCAATCAAAAGCTTGAGAAAGATACTCAACACACACGATATAAACCATACAGCATTGCTTTTTATGCAGAGAGATATTTATTAGCGCTTAAAGGGAACGCTATTGAAAGCAAATGTTGAAAGATGGTGGTAGATCTGGTGTCTTGAAAATATTGACAATTGTTTTTTTTCATCATATATTGCCGAAATTGTGTTTAGCCTCAATATACGCCTAGTAACACTCCCTTTTTCATCCCGTTACACACGTTTTGCAATGGAAATCCGCGGGTTGCAAATGCATTTTCTACATGTAGGAAAGGAGATTGCTTTTACCTATTCTAAAATATCCCTCTGGTCAGGACTACCCTGTCATTTAGCCATAAGTGTTAACTATCAACCCTATATAGTCAATAGTGGACTAAACGTAATTGGGAAACTGGAGTTTTCCATTTGAAGTTTCTGAGATTATTGAGTTAACCCTGCATTCATGACTACAGCCGAACCCCACCACTTAAATCGAACTGACCCGTTTGTCTTTAGTTAAAACTCAACTCAAACTTACTAAAGTAAACATACTCCTTTTTCAAAGGTCAAAGTTTAACTTTAAAAAACGAGTTTGTTTCACTTAAAAAAAAACGTTCACTCTCAACGACGCCTTAAAACGCGTTTGCAAACAGTTTGGCACTCTTATCGATATTAATTAAGTCATACAACCTTAAATCTAACTTTGAAACGCGTCTTATGTACAGAACACAATACCGAGGCAGACGAAAATAAAGGGATGAAGGAGTAAATATCTACGGAAACAGTTGATCGTGAAAGGGTTAACCCTTTCCCTTATAGAAGCGACTTTTAGCACATTCATTTTATTCAAGTTCCAATTATACCGTAATGAATATGTGTCATGTTTAATACTTTCCTTATTCTAGCAGTTAATAGCTTAAAGCAGGCTGAAAGTAAAGCAGAATGCGCCTTAGGGCGCATTTTGCTTTACTTTCAACCTGCTTTAAGTAGTCAGATATTTAAATTAATCTTCAGACTTTTACCCCTTCACCGCCATATTGTCGTCTGCTTCAATATTATTGTCTGCACTATCGTTCGAAAATTAGATTTTTAAGGCAGTATATCTGGCGTAATTTAAAAAAAATGGCAAAGAGTTTTTATCCTGATCAGACGCTGCGTTACGCGGCGTCTGATCAGTATTAAAACTGTTTGCAAACGCGCTTTATGACGTCATTGAGAGTGACAGGGTTCAACTGGTGAAAGGGTTGAACCTGGCAGACCGATATATAACTTTAATAACAGTCAACCATAGCAACAAGTATACGTGTAACCTGTCTAATAATGTTCGAAATATCATTAATTTCAAATGCATGTACGTACATATAATCCGCATCTATTCACGCAATACGAGGTACATGTATCTCACTACAACAGTTCAACGTCATGTAACGTCATCCGACCAAGGTTCCAATATTTACATATGCACATGTAAAGAGTACACGTGTCCAAAAAGTGTGACTCTTATCAAAAGTAGCATGCATGAAAACATCAGACAGGGATCTGTCTTACGAAACGTCGTACGATAAAAACGGTCGTAAGTCAAAACTTTATAATACGCCTAATTTCCGATTCCTTCATCTTATCCTGTCTTGTTACATCTATTTGGAATCGTCTTTTCAAGACGATTCCAAAGAGATGTGACAAGACATGATAAGATGGAGAATAAAATAAAAATTGATAATTTTAGAAACCGACTTACGACAACATTTGTCGTACGACGTTTAGTCAGACAGGCCCCTGGTTACTAGTGGTCAGGGTCCGTACTGTTTGTCATTTGGCGATATATTTTTAAAACCGTGGGAAGAGTTGTTGTAATGACGGAATTGATGTTTGGAAGGCCGCTGTGGGGAGGGAGCATTGTATTGGTAAAAAAAGAATCTTGCCGTTAACCCACTCAAAAGAAGATTGTGCAGAGGACATAAAAGAAAACAGCGACAAAAAAGTAACAAAAAAGTAATATTTTATCTCATTAAATCCTGGAACTTCAAATGAAAAGCTGATATTTCCAATTAAGATCAGTCCATTTTTTACTTTAATGGTTTTCTTTAAAAAAAAAAAACCCACACCAAAATGGCAACAGTCCAAACCCGGGTCAGAAGGTTCATATAAGAGTTCTTTGATCTGGGTATACTCTGTTAACATAGGACAAGCGTGCTCTTCACAGGTTCAATGCTTGTAAAGACGGGTATACTCGTCACTAGGGTTCAATCTTAACACGTGTATACCTAGATAAAGTAGTTCCTTGAATTATACCGGTGTGCGCATGTGTGTGTATATATATATATATATGTGTGTATGTGTGTTGGGGTGGGGTGGGGACATCACTAAGCTTGTCGCACTGATGTGGGTTCGAATACCCGTCTGGGCACTTCGGCTTCGGCTTGCGGGATGACGGTGGTTCTACCCAGTTGCCGATTTGTGCCTGAAACAGTGTATAATGGGCTTCTGGGGTTTCCTCCCCCTGTATAACTAGCTGAACGTCGCAATATGAATGAAATACTGTTACATGTAAAGCGACGTAAAGGCACAAATCAAACCTTTAGTGTTTGGTGGAAATTTTCATTATACATTTTAGATAAATAAGAGCGATCCAAAGACAAGGTAGTAATTTTTTTTATACAGCATATCATTTCATATATACAGTGCTCCCTCTCTACTACAACACCCAGTCGGAGACAAAGACTGCGTGTATTATTCGGAGGGAGTTATTATAGGAAGGGGGAATTGGCTTTCATTTGCAAACAGGTTGAATCAAGATCAGACGCCGCGTAACGCGGCGTCTGATCATGATTCAACAAGTTTGTCACTCGCCAGTAGATCTATGTTGTCTTTCTGTCAAAATATCCAATATGTAACTTTGAGAAAAACAGCAAACGAAAATTCTAAGCAGACGATATTGCATCCGTGAAAAGGTTGAACAAATTTGTCTTGTTTGGGGAACAGCCGCAAGCGTTGTTGTAAGGAGGAACTCGTTGTTAAGAGGGAATGTAGGAAGGGGCACCGTTAAAGAAACCAGAGACGCCGGATATACTCTTTTTGTGAATGTTCAATTCAGTAGACAATAGGCTCAATTGAAAATGCAGAAACAACGAAAGGTTTGCGTGTCGACGTTGCCTGGAATGGAATCACTGAAAAGCAAGATTTTAAATAACTTTACCCCGTAAACGTTTTCAGTTGCATACCTGTTGATCTCGCTTCAATATAGGTTTTAAGTGATTCAAACTCGTCCAGCGTTTCTATGGAGACTGGAATACTCCCTTTGTCTGCACAGGTTTTGAAGGCCGATGCAATGGTAGTAATACGGGTTGTTAACTCAAAGTAGTATTCTTTTCCATCGCTGCCAATTTTGACGTATTCATTACAATCTGTGTTTTAAAATGGGTAACGGTTATACACCAAAACCTCTCTATTACGACCATTAAAAGATATCTATGAAGCTTTTGATATGAGGAAAGCTGCACTGAACTACCTTGATTGATTTGTATACGAGTCAGTGTTTTATTATCTAATCATTTACCAAAAATGATCATTTAATATCTTTTTTTTTTCATGAAAATAGCAGTTCAACCTCACATTCTAAATTTTCGAAAATAAATCTACTATCATTTGAAATACTTTTTTTTTATTATTATTATATGCATGTTTGTTTGGCCACTTTGGCCATCTGTAAATATGATAACGTGTATGTTAATATGTTAAGAGTAACGAGGAATTTGTTAATTCAAGTTACTGATTGAATAAAGAATTATTATTATTATTATTATCTATTACGACCATTAAAAGAAGGCTAATTTACTCTATAAAACACAGGTGACAGCTTAAAGCAATTTGAACGTAAAACAGAAAGGATGTTTCTGTTCAACTTTAAACTTGTTTAAAGCAGCCATTAGTGGTCATTATAAAGAGGTATTATTGTTTTAGTGTGTACTAGTAATAATAATATCAACAGAATTAATTGCATACAGCGGAGTAGAGTTATGTTACCGGTATTAGAGAGGTTTCGATATCTTACTTGTACGGGTACGGGTACGTGTGAATAATTTATTTTTCATTACTAATTACTTCAGTACATTTGTAGTAGGGCAGACTTTGAGTTGATTAAAAATGGCTAAAATAATAACATAATGAACAGTCTGTTCTATTTTCTGCCTGTTTTAAGCAAAGATCAGCAAAGATATACAGTAAAACCTCTTTATTACGATCACTAAAAGGCCGATGGATTTACTTAAAGAAAAAGTGACAGCTTCTGATAAAACAGAGAGCTCCTAAAGGAGCTTTCTGTTTTACTGTCACCCTGTTTTATGCAGTCACCTGTCATGAACACCTACATGTAATCCTTAACACAATTTAGTGGTCGCACTAGATAGGTTTAATGATATAGGACTAATATCTTATGTTGCATATCCATTACTGTGTCAAGAGGAACTTTTTTCTCTCATTAAAGAACAGAGTTCGTTTATGTCTATTTTCGTTTGGTGCTATCCCGATTGAAATCTACTTGACAAACAGTGTAGCCGTGATTGGAACCTCTGGATCTATGTGTTGCAAATGACAAGTCTACTCTTCACATGTACTTTATTTGTAATTGAAAAGTATAATCGTTGTCATGGCGTAATGTGTTAAAGGCGTAAAAGGGCGCGTGTATTGAGTAATGACTTATTGAATAGTAAAATGACGTTTCCGTTTTCTTTTGATTTAACAACTGAATCTCATATATCTCCATTTCATTCACTTTTGATATTCAGTAATAGCAAAAACATGAGAGAGAGAGAGAAAGAGAGAGAGAGAGAGAGAGGGGGAGAGGGAGAGAGAAAACCAGAAAGAGAGACAGAGACACAGAGAGAGTGACAAAGAGAGAGAGGTAGAGAGCAAGAGAGAGAAAGGAACTTGGAAGAGAGGATTTAAGAGACGGGGACGGATGGGTCGACGGACAGAAAACAGGCATAAGCGGAAGAAGAGATCGATTGACTGATGAGACGGGGGGGGGGGGGGGGAGTGGGGTTAGGTTGGGTGGGTGGGTGGGTGGGGCGGGGGGCATCGTTTGGACAAAACAAGCATCTCCATAGACACACAAACGGAGAGATAGAAACGAGAAAGAGAATGACGGTAGAGAGAGAGAGAGACAGATAGACAGAGAGACAGAGGGAGAGAGACAGAGGAAAGAGACAGAGACAGAAAGAGAGACATTGGCAGCGAGACGAGAAGGCGGTGGGTTGACGGACGGACGGACAAACGGGCAGATCCACAGACACAACAGGAGAGACAGACAGAAAGAAAGAAATAAAGAAATAGGAATAGACGGGATAGACAGTCAGATGACGATGCACATCTATATTTGAGATCAGATCACGGCGGTGGTCTAAACGACTGTTTGATCTGTTTATTATAACGTGTAACCGTGTCACTTTAAATGATACTTTACTCCTTTCAATCAAATAAATCAATGCACACAAAACGATAAGAAAGGTTTGTTCGGCAACTTTCTATCAAATAACTTTAACATCAGCTGTACAAATGGTAGGATTAAAACTATGATAAATTTACACGTTTTACTGGAACGTGTAGACTCTCTACTCTCCTACACGTGATTAACTTGTAAATCGAAAGATAGGTGCGCATACATTGGTTACGTCACGATGGTATTCTGTATAAAAAGCGAGCTACACATACACGTACCCGTAAAAGTAAGAAATCGAAACCTCTCAAAATGTCTCAATAAACGCGTTTACGCTAAAAATGTTAACCCTTCAAGCAATATCCTATTTCTAATATTGAAGATAGGTGTACCCACTTAAAGCCGTTTGAAAGTAAAACAGAATGCGCCTTATGATGCATTCTGCTTTACTTTCAGCCTGCGTAAAGCTACCATCTGCAAGAATATAGTAACATTTCTTACGATACATATGCATAACTGTATAAATTGAAACTATTTTCGTCAGTGGAGGAATAAATAAAAGCTGTGAAAAGGCGTATTCATGGGGCAATGGGATAAGTCTGTTGCAAACAGTTCGAAGTCCGATTAGACACCGGGTGACTTTATGACTGACCTGACTTCAAAATCTTTGCCACTCAGGTCTGACTCCAAACTGTATATGTGTGGATATACAGTTAAACCTCTCCATTACGGCCACTAAACAAAGGCTAATTGACTGTATAGAAGAGAGGTGACAGCTTAAAGAAAGGTGTAGAGGAGCTTTCTGTTTTACTGTCACATTGCTTTAAGCGGTCACATGTCGTAAACACCTAATAATTAACATAATTAATTGGTCGTAATAGAGGGGTTCTACTGAACTAGTTTTAGCACAAACGTGTTTAAAGGAAAAAAATAACATTTTCTACAATTCAAATATAAATGAAATGTTGTTGGGGCTAATTAACAGAATCCAAATATCCTATTGTTACCCTTCAACCGCCAAAGTCGCAAAAAAAGACATTGAAAACAGTTTGGATTTCGATCAGACGTCTGATAAGGATCCAAACTGTTTGACACTCGTATCGACATTTCGAAAGACATACTATATTATATTTGACTTTAAAACGATATTGCAGACAACGATATTGAAGCAGACGACAATCTGGCGGCGAATTGAGTAAAAACTTCAAGATAAATCTGGTGTCGAAAACGTTAAGCTGGCATGTTTCTTTAAATGTCAATCAGTTTTATACACTACATGTACCAGTTTTGTAAGTCATGCTTAACCCTTAACCTGATAGTGCATTTCTAGTATTGAAGATAGGTGACTTCTTAAAGCAGGTTGAAAGAAAAGCAGAATGCGCCTAAGGGCGCATTCTGCTTTACTTTCAGCCTGCTTTAAGCAACAGTGGAGAATCTGTTATTCTTTCCCGTTAAAACGCAAACGAAACGCAAATGCATTTGTACTAGAATTCAGAAAATAACAACTTATTCCACAATTCTGAAAGTTGATTTTAACCTTGATGACAAACAGTTTGGAGCCTGATCAGACGCCGGGTTACCCTGCGTCTGATCTGGCTCCAAACGGTTTGCAGTGGAATTAATAGTTTTAGCGTAAACGCGTTTAATGGGAAAGAATAACGTTTTCTCCACTGTATCATGTGCTAGAATATATTAAAATATGTCCTTTAATATATTCATGACTGATTAAATTGGAACTATTTTCTTCAGCGGAGGAATAAATAAAATTCGCTAAAAGGCGGTTCTATGGGGTAAAGGGTTTATAAAACACTTCATGAGTTTGTCCATACCTGAGCTGAGACTATTTGTTACACCAGCGAGGGTGAGACAGAAAACAAGTACAATCAACGACATGGCTTCGAGTTGTTACTATAGTAACAGAATATCTGAAAGTTATTAAGGCAAGGAATAGAAACAGATTGAAAATGTTTTACCACCATTCACTGTCGAACCCCGAGTGCACTGGTATTTAACAGATTGGATTCTGATTAAACACCGAAAAACTCGGCGTCTGAGCATAATCAAAACTGTCCGACACAGATCAAAGGCTCTTCGGTCAAAAATAATAAAATCTCAATTCGAGGAATAACTTAAAAGAAGACAAATGCCGTCATAGCGGAAATATACTCAACAAAACAATTAAAGGGGCAAATATATAGGGAAGGCCCAATATATAAAAATAAGTTCATTCAATATTTTTTTAACAGTTTCATGCAAAATTACATGTCAACTTCGTTGTAGAGTATAACTGTATTTCAAAAAGTAGCAATATGCTTCGCAGTTCCCCTTAAATAACAACCACCCTAAAATACCCGTGTGCCAAACTAGATGGGTGGGGTAACAAACAACTTAACCAAGAGCCTCACCTTTAAGGTTCTTCTCTTAAATAACAGCTAGTAGCATGTGTGTTCACCACGTGCATTAATCAATTCCTTGCATCTACAGGGAAATAGGAGAATTAGCTTAAGGGTGTATTCAATGGACATTCGGTGCCATTATTCAATAAGCATGTCTACTAGCCTCTAAGGTGGCGATCTCGACCGGACATCCGGCATTGTCGCATGTCCTAAGCTTCCTCAATGTGACCAAAGTCTGTTGACATTGCTGGCCAGTCAATCTGCCCTATGTCATCGTGTTCCAAGTATTGGTCCCCCAAACGTGCTCGGTTCGGACGAGTGTTTTCGTCTGTCGGGATGAAGCCTGAACCCTAAGTTCCAGCTTCAGTGCGTGCAACAGCGTCTATGGTCTCGTCCCTGTACCTCAAACTTTTCAGCGTCAAGTTCCTAATGACGTTAAGGTCCGTGCAACCGTTGTAGGATATGCCCTCCCATAGGAGCCCTGACCCCATTCTGAGTCGGTCATGCTCTGCTACACAACAGTCGAAGAAACATTCGTTTCGTTGTCTTTACATTCGTCTGTAGTCGTCATTTAAATCCAAAATAAAATTTGACGCACTAGTCCCCAATACGTTGCGAAAACGTAAACGTTCAAATGGCATGGTTTCTGGTAAAACTCTGGATGACGTTTTCGGTGGTGTGGGGTCAAGGCCGGTCACAAGACAAGTCCATAGGTTTACAGCATGAAGTCTTTTTCCGATGACCTGAACAAACATCCTGTAACCACACGTCTGTTTATAAACACTATTAAGCTAAACGAGTGAAATGAGCCGTTGACGTCATGCCAAAAGTGACAACGTCGGTCCTTTACTTCAAATATGACCTGCAAACGACCTTGACCTGGTCTCCAATTTACCATCCCAGTGTCCAGGTTCAACTACCACAACCTGTCGACGACACCCTGGCTAACGTTAAACTCAATCGCAACATGACGTTGAACTGACCACCTAGGAGATAGCCAAAACGACAAATGGCGTCTTTAGGGGCATAGTTTTTTCAAATTTGTATCAATATGCAATCTATTTTTGCTTAAGATACAAATATGCACTCGATATAATGAAAACAGGTATAAAACAAATCTTTGAAGAATAGGCAGAAACATCGTGCAAAAATCCAGTGGACGTTAAAAACCGTGTTTTTGATACGTGTCCGCTCCAATTCATTCAACAATGACTATTTTTGCACATAGTGACGTTTGTTTCTTAATTTTTTTATTCTAAAGCATCTAAACATGCATTCTCTCTTTATACTTGAAAATGTTTGCATTTTTGAAAAAGATGTATGAACTTATACCTTTGCCCCTTTAATTATTTTGTTGAGTATATGTTAATAAGTGGTTCATACATTATTAAAAATGTGTACTCTATCCTAAATTAAAAGCACATTAGTCAACCATTTACGGATAAAAGGAATATCAAACCAGAGGTACAGTGGAGAAAACGTTATTCTTTCCCAATAAACGCGTTTACGGTAAATCTATTATTTCAATTGCAAACAGTTTGGAGCCAGATAAGACGCCGGGTAACCCGGCGTCTGATCAGGCTTCAAACTGTTTGTCATCAAGGTTAAAATTAATTTTCAGAATTGTGAAAAAGTTGCTATTTTCTGCATTTTAGTTAAATGCGTTTGCGTTTCGTTTGCGTTTTTAAAACGGGAAGGAATAACAGATTCTCCACTGTACCAGACATACACTTGAATTACAGTGGAGAAGACATTATTATTTCGAAATAAACGCGCTTAAGGCTAAAACAATTGTTTCCATTGCAAAACGTTTGCAGCCAGAACAGACGCCGGGTAATCCGGCGTCTGATTAGGCTCAAAATTGATTGCCACTTAGATAAAAATAATTTTTCAGACTTTCCAAGAGGAATTTGTAAATCTTATTAGATCGCCTTTGGATATAATTTTTCTTAAATGGGAACAAACAACGTTTTCTCTACTGTAGAGTTCAAACGCACAGCACCATCAAAACATTATATGGACATCACAATCCATATATCCATGTATCGCGTGACGCAGCGTCTGATCTTGATTCAACTGCTTGCAAATGCATATCCAATCTTAATTTTCCCTCCATATAACGACTCCCTCCGAACATCACAAACAGTATGTGTATCCCGTTGGGGTTCGTTATATAGAGGGAGCACTGTATTACAGTTGAGAAGAAGTGAAATTAATCAAGTTAAATTGAAACTAAATACGGCGCAATACAACAAAAAATATGTGTTAAAATTCGTATTTTTTATCTGAGTGGCAAACAGTTTGGAGCCTGATCAGATGCTGGGTCCCCCAGCGTCGATCTTGCTTTAACCGTTTGACAATTTCGTTTAAACTCAAACTCGTTTAATGGGAAAGAAACAGTAGTCCCATCCCACCTAATTATATATACTCATCCTTATTCGTACCTAATCTATAACGTAAGTCTAACGCAATAAATTTGAAAGTGACATTCATTATGAAATATTAACGACCAATTTTAATTAAGGGACATTTCTAGTTTTCCAGTTTAGACTATTTTTTTTATTACTATTAAGGGTTGAATGTTGCAGTATATTTAAGAAATGAATTGCGTACTTCCGGCATTCATGAGCTGATGGCACTTCCATGCTTTTACTAGCAAAGTGCGTGAAGCCCAAAGGGCTTCTCGCTTAACTTTGCTAGTAAAAGCATGGAAGTGCCATCAGCTCATGAATAACGGAAGTACGCAATTTATTTCTTATATTTATATTCCATCGTGAGCTGGGAAATGAACCAGAAATGTACATAACCGTTCTAATAGACACTTTGCCCGTTGCTATGCGTTGCTATCGTAGTAACGATCTCTATATATGGACTGAAACTAGTCCCAATCACATATTATATTTACTGGATAAATTTAGACTTTTAACCGGTAAACTTTCTCGTTATGTTTAAAATCCCTTTTGAGATATCTAAAAGCACACGAATTTACGAAATACTTGTATGATAAGCATCTTAAATTTAGGTCGCGTTTTTTAAAACCGATTTACTCACACGCCATACTTGATTACTCCGCGCCTACCATACGGACATCTCTGTATCGATTTGAAAGTGATCAGTATAGCTCCGCCCCTAAACCAGTCGGCTAGAACTGGATTTTAAGTGAGCATTCATTGAAATATGCAAGTCTCTTTTTAGAATAGTGTTATATAAGGACAATGCGGTGCGAATGTAAATATTGCAAAATGACAAACAGTGTTAACCAGACGGACACACAAATATGCCTTTATGATCGGGTTTAATATAAGACTTAAGATATATAATATAATCACAAGTATGTAACTCTTATGAATTAGTATGGAAAGGAAAAAATGTTGATAACAATCAATAACAATACCTAATCGTGTTGAAATATTGTTTTTATTAAAGCATTAACAAACGTTTAATATATATTTTGGACATAGAACATTGTATGATTCTGTTGTAACCTCTGGCAGGTGTCATGTGAACTGAAGCTTATAGCGATCCATTTAGATATACATTATATACGTACAAATATTCAGTAGTAATATGATATGAAAATGCTTCAAAATCGTATTTTATTATAAGTAAGGTGTAACGTGGCATTCTGTTAGAATTTTCATGGGTCCGATCATAAATAACTGTACAACTAGCTGTGCACTATATGTTTTATGTCCGTGCTCAAAAACTGAAAATAACACAAGTATACACCTTACAAATAGCCTATGTAAATAGTGAACATAGACAAAGAAAGATTTGGGTCAAGCTTAGCTAAATTTCCAACCGCGTTTAAAGTAAATGACATAACAATGCATTAAGTGCATTAACCATATAATCAGCCATTACAGTAATAACAATAAAATTTCAAAATGCAATCAGTTACCTGGATAAATATTCAATATATTACCGTGATGTGGTTTGAAAACAAAATTGGCGACGACTTTGTTTGAATGTTTGACCGAAAGTGACCCATGCAACGTAATCAAGGTGAGGTAACCCTGAACAATATAGGTGTTAGTACTAGTTATCTCCCATTTACCATGTTAGAAATGTTTTTTTCATAGTTACGATGTTTATTTTGAAGACATAAAGTTATATAATTAAGGACTTGGGACGAGTTTAAGACTGGTTTTATTCAATTTGAATATGCCCTATCACAAAGGCAAAACATAGTAAAGATAGTCTTATATTTAGCCTAGATATTTAATAATAAGTTTTCTTGAAATATAAAATATTTAGAATAATTCAGATTTTCTAATTGACAACATTTATTTGCAAATAACCCTCTAATTTCAAAATGTTATGTTTATTTCACCCGTTTATTACCATTGCATTGTCATGTTCGCCGAAACAAATTTAAGTGAGATGCATACAAGATGTGTAAAATATAACATTATCATACAGTTTCGGCTTAGTTTTTATGTTATACATATTACAGATATAATATCAAAGGTTTCAAAGTGGTATGTTTGTGATACCATGTAAATATTTAGCAATATATTTAAACATAAAATGTCTTGTTTGAAGCTACATGTATTAATATTTACAATAAAAGATATGAATATTTATGCTTTGTGAAATGTACAGTCCTTGAATACTCGTATATTTCTATATTTTTGTATACTTATAATCAATATAAAGTTTTTTACATAAATGATACTTCTCATTTGAAATAATATCTCTAAAATGTATCACGGATATGTAAAATTAACACATTCGGTAAAGATAAATATCATTGTTTTATTTAACAACATGTACACAGACTATTATCTTAAATATACCAAATAAATGTTACAATTTGATAATTTAAGCCATATTATAACACTCAATGGGACTCGTTTAAGCTTCCGTTCACGAGCTTTCACGAGAGGAGGACAATTAAACTGTGTACGCGGCGGCTGGTCTTGATCTACATTGTTTGACACCCCTCTGCATCTAAAGTATAGGTCACTTCTACACAAATGGGCTAGAAACCTATAACAGTAATCAGGTAATGTGTGAATTGAATTTTATTTAATTAATTTAACAGCAGTTGTTCGTTCATGTCTTTCAATGTGCATAATATTGTTTAAAACTTAATATCTAACATTTATTCCAGAATCATTGCACGCATTTTTTAAAGATTTAAGAGACTTGATTTATGTTACATTTAATATGCATGGTTGATTTTATTTTTGGCAATAGAGGCGTAACATGGCAATACAAATGCATACACATATAAAGAAAACTGTAACAAATAATGCATACACATGAAAATGCACATGATATGCTCACCAATACCAAGGATGGCACAAAAAAGGGAAAACGTATGTCCCCGATACTAGTGGCAGATCCATGGAAGTCATGCATTGATTACATAAACAAAATAATAATTTAGCAAATGTTCAATATCACATACGTAGTTTATGAAAATATCACATATTGTATTAGTTAAATTATTAATTATACTTGAAAGACATATGTTGACTTCTTATCACAAGCTAGTTATGATGTTACTGACATAAGAATAATTATATGCATTACACTCAATAAATTATATGACCATAAACGGATGCTATTGCACATATATGCCGTGTTGAGATAATTTAAAAGGTCCTACAAGAAACAGAACATTACCCAGATTTAAAACAGAATTGAATAAATAAAAACTCAACCAATCGGTCACTTACAAGATATGAAATTTTGATATAAAATAGAGCAGGTTTCATAACAATTTTAATATACTAATCTGTAAATATATATTAAGAAACATACACAAAGTCATGTAAGTTTGAGTAAATAAGATTATACAGTTAAATGATTTTCCCAATGGTCCTGTCTCAATGAATGCAATTCACTGAAACACAACCATCAAGACGAATCATACTTAGAAAACTGAAAATGCACCTCAAAAGCTTTATATTATATATAGTTAAAAGATGTTTCTTGGTGGACTGTTTAAATCTCATATTGTCAGTGATGTCTCTTAAATACTGTGGGACACTATTCTAAAACTCAATACCGTCAAAAGTTTAAAAGTATCACTTAAGTAATCAGGGGCAGAACCGTTTCTAATTTTAAGAGCATGGCATAGCATAATCTGTTCAACCCTTTTGGTCACAGGCAACAACATTCAGACAAGTAAACTGTTCTTTGCCAATTTGCGATCTACTATCTAAACCTAGAACAAAACTAATAACTTTATTTTGTGATGTTTGAAGCCTATGTTTATAGTATTTGGCTAGCCCAGTGTACCAAAAAGAGCAGTCATAGTCAAAATGACCCTGAATTAGAGACATGCAATTTTTATGGTGTGCATTTGAAGGAATTTGTTTTTCCTGTAAAGAAATTTTAATTTGGAATTAACTTTGCCAAAAACTGCACCAAAATATTTAACAGAACTAGAATATGAAATGCCTGCTCCATTATTTTGTATTGTTTCAATAATGTTGTTTGTATTTATTAAGATACAACAATTATTACGATTGCATAAATAAAGCTAAAGTCAATTCAGTCATTTCGTGAAATGACTGAAGGAGATTTTTAGTCATTTCACGAAATGACTGAAATTTTTAGGCATTTCATGAAATGACTAAGTGAAACAGTCATTTCACGTAATGACAGAAAATTTGAGTAATTTCAAGAAATTACTGATAACACAGATTGACTGTAACATATATACGTGTGTTCTCATACTTGTTCAATAATATTATTATCTAATTAAAAGGTATTTCGATCCTACGGAAACTTATACAGACTGCCTTATATGTAATAATATGGCTAAAATATAAATAGTTACATATCACTGATATATTTAAGGTGATAATTTCTGTATACTTATATTAACATCAAGTTTTATCTTTATCGAATTTTATCATTATGTTTATATGAAGAATGTTTGAGGTAAATTTTAGCAGTTATATGAAAATGATTTTTATTTAAATAGTTTGTCAATTATAAGTAGGAATTAAGATATAAAATTATAAAAAGCAGAATATTTATATCTTACAATACATATATTTTTGTAAGTTTTTAAGTTAAGAGTGGCAAACAGTTTGGAGCCTGACCAGACATCGGGTTACCCGGCGTCTTGATCTGGCTAGAAAGTGCTTTCAATGACTATAACAGAGTAATAAAATGTAGAAAATGATCAATCTTAACAGTTTTGACTATGTATGTCAATTAGAGTGGAAACAATTTGGAGCCTGACCAGACATCGGGTTGCCCGGCGTTTGATCTGGCTCGAAAGTGTTTTTGCAATATATATTACAGTTTTAGCATTAAAACGTGTTTATTGAGGGAGAATAAAGTCTACTCTACTGTAAGAGAGAACATTTCAATGTTTTTTGTTTTAACTTATTAAATATGGTCTAAAAATCTTTAAATGGGCTCATTCTTATCTGGCCCAATTAGTGTCACCAGCGAACAGTTTGGATCCGAAAAAGAGACTGTAAATGCATCTCTCTAGTATGCAGGCTGTTGTTGTTGTTTTTTACACTCGTAAAGGAAAGTATAAAAATATGAACATATTGTACAGTAGGTGTCATGTTGAGCGACCACTAAAGGTTCAATCTATATGTAATATGTATGCTTGATGTTAGAAGGGTTTGAATAATGCATTCTGTAAATATAATAGTGTGCTGATAGTAGAGAAAATCTAATTGAAGCTGGTTTTGACAAATTAACCCTGGCGACGAAAACAAACGTCCTTTACAGACAGTATACCTGTAAATCGTATACTTGTGCATGATATACAGGAAATGGAAAACCCGGATCAGAGGGCTCCTATTAGAGACCTCTGATTCGGGATTGCGTGGTTTGTAATTGTGAAACACCTTTGTGGTCAAAAGTAAACTAACATATTTATAAGCCTAATTTGAAATGATGTATTTCCATTTTGAAGCTTTTTGTAAAGTGGTAAATAAGTGAGTGATATTAAGGGGAAAAACTCATAACCATGCTTGAATACAATAATATTGGTGAAAGTGATTGTAATAGTTATAGACAAATTAATATTGAAGTGAGTGTCGGTCCGCTTCGGTCCTGGTCGGATGTTCGGGTGTGTGATCAGGATCGAAACTATTGGCAAGAGCAATTTTGCTAGGAGTAGGGCAATTAATGTTTTGAATACTTTAATTTTGCACAAAACGACTCTAGAATAACTATTGCCTCCTGCTGTTATAAATCGTAGTACGAACATTTAACTGTATTGATTATAGTGTGTGTGTGTGTGTGTGTGTGTGTGTGTGTGTGTCAAATGTTTATTACCTCCCTTTTGTAGTTTTCTTGTTGCTGTCTTTTACTCTGAAAGAGTATGTGAAGTCTGTTTACAATTAAAAACAAACGTAACTAAGCAAAGGTGATTTAAATTATATTATTATGATATAGCACAGATGCTGTAGTTGAAAAAAGTACACTTACCCTTTTCTTTATTTAAAATTATGTATATATCTTTTGCAAAAACTTTCACCAAGTGATCCACAGAATTGTAATAAAACAAATTATATTCTGGTGATATCGTTTGATGAAAAAAGAAAGTTTGTATTTGTCAATTTGTCTGAGCTTGAAGACAGACACCTACTGGAAGAAGTATATTTTGTTTTGTTTTTAAATTATCCATGGACAAATGTCAGCTGAAAGCGAGACGAATGTAAAGCTTTCTGTTGCACTTGCCTTCGTCTCGCTTTCAAACTGAGTAAATGTATGAAAGTAGCTTTTGTTTTTAAAAGGATAAAGAGTGTTTAGTCACTTAAAACATGTTATCTTATTAACTCCTATAGTGCTGGTACCGATATATAAAACATTTGCAAACAATGTAGATAGTGATCGGATGGCTCGGAACGGAGCCCTCTGATATGGGTCAGCATTGTTTTTGTCATAGAGTTTAGATGTATTGCGGATAAACCCATGGAGAGTCACTGCATTCGTGTCATTTATTAGAAAAAAATTAGTCTATCTGAGAAATCAGCACTATTAGGGTTTAGAAAACATTCATTTGAAATGCAGATGTTATGTAGATTTACTGGTGCCTTTATATGCTGGGTAAAATTGACTATCCGAATACTACTGCAAATTTACTAAATGATTTCATAGCTACAGTCGCTGGGAACGAGTTTTTCCCATTTACAATAGACTATACAACATGTCATTTGTTGCAAATTTTTTTTTTACGTGTGATTTCTCACAAATTATGAAAATTTTGACTTTTTAATGATGCTTTTCATTTGTACATGTAATATTTGTGGTTTTTCTCTCTATCTTATGTGTTTACCTGTTATTTATTTTTATTTGTTAGCCAGGCATTCAAATATGTCATATTTATCGCTTCTTGGTAAAGTAACGTCTCTTTTAGTATTTTGCTGGCGATTCGAAGAAAGTAAATATTGTATCGTACAACTGTAGAGGTTTACACAGTAAAAAGAAAAGGTTGTCAGTGTTCCACCATCTAAAAGAATTAAAACATGAAATATACTGTTTGCAAGATACCCATTTTACACAGGACATGTATAAAACTATATACACAGAATGGGGATCTGAAATAGTTATAAGCTGCAACACATCACGAAGTAGGGGCGTCGCCATATTATTTAATATACCTAATTTGAAAATACATAATGTAACATATGACACAAATGGAAATTTTATTATACTCGATTTAACTGTGAATGATTATCGTTTCTCGTTTGCGTCAATTTATGGTCCTAATCAAGACCAGCCGTCCTTTTACGATAAAATATTTGACAGCATAGATAACTTTGGAAATATCTCATATGCAATATGTGGCGATTTTAACTTAGTATTGGATCCAGATAAAGATTATTATAATTATAAACATATCAACAATAAAAATGCTAGAAATACTGTATTAGAATATATTTCTAACAGAGAGCTAGTCGACCCTTTTAGGGAGCTTAATCCACAAAAACAACTCTACACTTGGAGGAAGCAAAGACTTATTCAGCAAGCTCGACTTGACTTCTTTTTAATTTCTTCATCTATCAGAATGTATTTGTCTGATTCAAAAATTCATCATAGCTTCTGCTCCGATCACTCTATAATATCATCAACGTTTCAGTTTAATGAATTCCAACATAGTTCAGGATTGTGGAAGCATAACAACTCATTATTAAATGATTTAGAATATATAAATACAATAAATAAGAAAATTGAAGAGATAAAAGAACAATATGCATTACCGGTATACAACAGAGATACAATTAACAATATACCAAATAGTGAAATTCAGTTTAGTATAAGTGACCAGTTATTTCTAGATACGTTATTGATGGAAATCCGAGGTAAATCTATTTCATATAGCTCATACAAGAAAAAATCAATTCAAACGAGGGAAGAAAATCTGAAAAAAGCAATACATGAAATGGAACAAAATTTAACAGAACAAAATTCAGGAGAACTTGTTTCTTTACACGATGAACTAAAGCTAATAAATGAAAATAAAATGAAAGGTTACATGATCAGATCCAAGGTTAAATGGAGCATTGAAGGTGAAAAACCAACTAAATATTTTTGTGACTTAGAAAGGACAAATATACAGACAAAAACATTAGGAAAAATTGTTAAAGATGATGGAAGTGAGATAACCAAACAAAATATGATTCTAGAAGAGATCAAAACATTTTACGAAACTTTATATAAATCTAAAGATGTCAATACCAAACCTGAAGAGCAAAATTATTTTTTTGAAAATGATAACATACCAAAACTAAGTAAAGGCGAAATATGAAAAATAATCGAAGTCCTGGTACCTCGGGCTTTAGCGCTGACTTTTATAAAATATTTTGGGTGAAAATAGGTGTGTTTGTTGTTAGAGCATTAAATGAATCGTACAGAATAAATAAATTGTCAGAAACACTAACTCAAGGTTTAATTACATGCATTCCAAAAGGCGACAAACCTAAACAGTATCTTAAAAACTGGCGGCCAATTACTCTGTTGAATACTGTATATAAAATAGGTACTGGTTGTATAGCAAACAGAATTAAATATTTTCTTCCTAAACTTATTCATCAGGATCAAACAGGATTTTTTAAAGGACGATTTATAGGAGAGAATACTAGGCTTATATATGATTTGCTCCATTACACAGAGGAAAATGATATACCTGGTATTTTACTTTTAATCGACTTTGAAAAGGCTTTTGATTCACTTTCTTGGTCCTTTGTAAAGAGAACACTGACAACCTTTAATTTTGGCTGCTCAATACAAACATGGTTTGATATTTTTTATAAAGATGCAAAATCAACTGTTACTCAGTGTGGTTACCTCTCCGATTTTTTTAAGATTGAAAGGGACTGCAGACAAGGTGATCCTTTATCTTGTTACATCTTTATTCTATGTGCCGAAATCTTATCAATTAAAATTAGGTCAAATCCAAATATAAAAGGTAAAACAATAGATCAAAATGAATTTAAGCTTTCCCAGTTTGCTGACGACACAAGTGTAATTTTGGATGGTTCAAGCGAATCACTTAATGAAACGCTAGATACTCTTTCAAGATTCTCCGAAATTTCAGGTTTAAAGGTTAATTTTGAAAAAACGAAAGTAGTATGGATAGGTAAGAAAAAATATAGCTCTGACACAATTAAAACTAAATGGAAACTAACATGGAATCAGAATCAATTTGAGATGCTAGGGGTACATTTTCATGTAGATTTAGACAGAATTATCAACTTGAATTACAAACCAAAAATAATTGAAATAGAAAAAACAATAAAATCATGGAATAGAAGAAAATTAACACCTATTGGTAAAATAACTGTCATTAAAAGTTTACTAGTCGCCAAGTTAAATCATTTGTTTCTTGCTTTACCGAAACCTACAGAGAAAATGTTAAATAACTTACAAAATATATTTTATACCTACATCTGGGGCGGAAGTCATAAGATAAAACAATCTATAATTGTAAAAGACTATGATGAAGGGAGGTTGAAAATGGTAAATTTAAGAGCTTTTATTGATTCGCTTAAAACAACATGGATCAGACGGTTAGTAATAAAAAGTGGCGGATGGGTAGATATTATTAAAAATAACATAGACATTAACAAAATGCTAAATTGTGGAAAACATTTCTATGAAATTATCGCAGGTAAATGTAGCAACAAGTTTTGGGCTGAAACATTCATGGCATTTTCGAAAGTTATTGATAATCATATAATAGATAAAAACACTATTCAAGATTACCCTTTATTTTATAACAACATGATTTTGGTTGGACATAAAAGTGTATTCTTAAAGTCTTGGTTTCAAACTGGTTTACACTGCATTGGAGATTTGATAAATAAAAATGGTGCAATCATGACTTATAACGAATTTGCAAATAAATATAATTTACAAACCAATTCTTTAATATACAATGGAATTAAACTTGCCATTGAAAAGGGACTTGAGCGTATCCAAATAAAAAAGGGTAGTTTAAACTCTATACAGAAACCAATGTTCCCGCCAAATTTAAAACTTATCTTAAAGGATTCTAAAGGTTCAAAAACAATATACAAATGCTTAAACAGAAATTTTGACCAGCCGACTTCTATAGAGAAACGGAATAAAACACTAAATATAACATTTGACAAAAAGGATTGGAAAGAAATATTTCAAATACCTTTTAAGATATCAAATGATACAGAAATACAGTGGTTTCAGTTCCGTATTATACACAGAATACTTGGAACAAACTACTATCTATTCAAAATGAACTATGTAAAAAGCCCATTATGTACTTTTTGTAAATCAGATTTAGAAACTATCGACCATTTGTTTTGGACGTGTCCTACCAGTCAACAATTAATTAAAAGCCTTTTTTCGCCCAAAATGAAGGAATTTCAAAATCTTAATATCGACACAATGATTTTTGGTTTTAGAAATACAACAGATTATATAAAAAACCTGATTCTCATTATTTTTAAAATGTATATTTTCCAATGCAAATACAATAAATATCTACCTACAATACAAGGTATAAAACTCTACTTATCCTTTAAATACAATATATTTAAGTCAATAGCAATTAAAAATGACTCTACGGATTGTTTTTATAATCAATGGGATCGCTTTAAAATTCTTTTTGAAACTTAAAACACCTATATTAAATCTATGTTTGTATATAAAATATATTATATGAATGAAGGGATGCAAACGTCCGTGTCCAAATATGTGTGCCTAATATGCAAAAAAAAAATATGACGTAAAAATATGGTAAGCAATAAAATTTGCATGAAAGTATGCCTGGCTACAAAATGATTTTTCTACAAAATGCTTTTTTTTTTTTTTTTTTTCATTATTACTTTTTTATTCACATTTTCTTTTCTGGTCTAAGTAATTAAAAACTTAGAGACCTTTGTCAATGCAATTATATTGTATTTCTATGTTATATACATGGTTATGTAAGGTGTGCAGGAGGATGGCTCCCCGACCCCTACACACCTATGACGGGGAAAATAAACGAGGTCCTACTTTGACAAGGCCTGAAAAAAAAAAAAAAAAAAAAAAAAAGTTTTTAAGTTATTATCAATGTAAAAAGGTAAAAAGAACGCATTGTATATACTTACAAGACTAAGTTCATTATATATACTACTTATGTAAGCTAGTATTTTAAATACTTGATGGCAATTTTGTTGATTATATTTCTACAATAAATAACAGATAGAAATTAGTAAATTGTATAAGTGGTTCAAAAATATATATGAGCCGTGCCATGACAAAACCTGCCATATTGCATTGCAACATTGTACAAATTAGGCACCGTTGTCATCTCAGGCTATTTATCTAAGTTTGGTCTACACTGCCAAATACCATATAATTACAATACTGCTACATACAAAATGCTTTAGATGCATGTTATTGCAAACAGTGTACATCAAGACTAGTCGCCGCGTTTTTGGTGCAGCGGCTAGGGTTGATCTTCACTGTTTGCAATGCTATGCTATAAGGCAGGTTTTAGCATGACACGTATCATATATATATATGAAACATAGTTATGAATAAAATACGTTTATTTTGTTGAACATATTCCTTTATAAAAATGCATAAAAAGTCCATAAACTATAAACCACCAATTGACCATAATCACGCTATATCAACGGTGTGTTTTATTCAAAGTTTTGATTTTAGAATGAGAAATTACAAGAAACGGGGTTTTGAAGACAAACTGAGATGCTAAAAAGAAAACATCTTACGGCTTATGACATGTGTTTTATATACCATATTAAACCCAAGCAGCAAGTATTTTGGTCTTTAAGAAACAGTGTACTGATTATGCAAAACGGATAAGGCTTAATAAGAAATTGGAATTGCCTATCAAAATCGCATATGGTGAATGAGTTAAAGGTTTAAGATTAAGAATTTGAAACATAGACAAACTGAAATTACAACTAGAAAATAATCTTACCGTCTACGGTGATACTGTTGTGTCAAATGGACGATAACAAATACAAGCGCCCCACTGCTCTTAAATAGAGATTGTGATGAACAGATGGCACACTAGTTAAAATGCCATCATTGTTTTATATGTAATAAAATAAATCAAAATATGTTTTAATCACATACGAAGTCTTATCGGAAATATATAATCACCTTTTGTGGTGATTGTGGTAAACAGATGTTGTAATAGTTAAAATGCCATCATCGTTTTATATGTAATAAAATATATCAAAATATGCTTTAATGACATGCCAAAGTCTTATCGACAATATATTATTACCTTGATGAGGTAAATGATGCAACACCTTGGAACCTCTTTTAAATCATTTAATCCTAGTGACGAGTATACTCGTCTTTTACAAGAAATGTACCTATGAATAGTACACTTGTCATGAGCAAACAGTGTAAAACCAGATCTAAATGATCCATCTGATGAAGGTTTGCACTGTGTGTCATTTTGCACTATACATGTATTGCAAAAACAAACATTGATAGCCAAAAATGGAACTTGTTCATGGGAAGTTTCAGGGGTAAACGCGTTAAGCCACACTAAGAATAATTGTCTTAGTAACGGTTTTAAAGCAGTGGTTGAATACAGGATAAAACGACGTAGAAAGGTTCTTTGCGAGTTTCTGTATTACTGTTGTATCCGCTCTCAAAGATTCCCATTGGTCCTTATGTGTTGGTCTCATCAGGATCTACAGGGTTTGCTATTTCATATAAAATGGTATGCTGCATGGACAAACACTGCAGTATTATCTAAATATGATGAACTATTCTGATGAAATATTCTAACAAGTACACCGTGAGAATTCGTTGCCTGATATTGCAACGAATTCTTACGGTGTACTTGTTATATACATATATATATATATATATATTCAAGTGGAATTCTCGAAAATACACCAGCTACATGAGATTGTACCTCTTCTAAATTCTGTTACGCCCCAGTGGGTCATATAATAACAGGCAATTTTGATATCATTAAAGATAAACGCATCAGAGCGCTTTTGAGTAAGGGACCTAAATTTAGATTACCTGCCTTAATTGATTTCGATACTTGCCGTAATCATATTTCGGAAGCTTTGAATAATTATAGTACCAACTGGTGCCGAAGAGAACATGCTGAAAATGACGCTCTTTCAAAATGGAAAGAATTAATTTTTGATATTATCGATATCCGGATTTCGTTCTATTTATCGAATAACCATCTTTTACCACCTAAACCTAAATTTAACATTCGTCACTTAAAGAAGGGCATACAAGACTTTCATTCCAAGTATGTACTCGTTCCTGCCGACAAAGCATCCAATAATGTGATAATTGTATGACGATTACATTATGTTGATGCTTTAAACCAGGAACATGTGAATACCAATTCCTATATATCTACCAATTTAACGGAGCGTAATGTAGTATCTGATCAACTTGATACATGTAAACAATTAAAAGCTGATGTCAACATTACATGTCACAAACTTCCTACAATGTACTGGATACCAAAACTCCACAAAACACCTTATAAGTCTCGTTTTATTGCTAAATTCAAGTGCATGTACTACTACTAAGCTTTCCAAACTTTTAACATCGTCTTTAATTTAAATCAAAGAACATGTTCAAAGGTATTGTGATAAGACTTACGAAAATTCTGGACTTAATCTGTTTTGGTCTATAAAAAACTCTAATGAAATTTTGGCGAAGCTTGAATATAGAAAATACCAAGCTTGCAATATAAGTACGTATGACTTTTCAACACTATATACTACCTTACCTCATAATCTAATAAAAGCTAAACTTATACAACTTATTGAAAAGACTTTTGCCAGAGAAAGGAAGCTATTTCTGGCGTGTAATACTGATCGTGCATTTTTTACAAATGACACGGTTAAGCATTACACTATGTGGACTTGCACCGATGTCTGTGAATCACTAAATTTCTTCTGGATAATATTTATGTACGTTTTGGGAGTACCATATACCGCCAAGTGATTGGTATTCCTATGGGTACAAACTGTGCGCCCCTTGTCGCAGACCTATTTTTGTACTGTTATGAGAGGGACTTTATGCTTAGTCTAAAACCTGATACACAGGCAGATATGATCGAAGCCTTTAACAATACATCGCGCTATCTAGATGATATTTTTAATATAGACAACCCATTTTTTGATACGTTGTTTCCTTTTATTTACCCAAAAGAACTACGCCTTAATAAAACAAACGAGTCAAATTTGTCGGCACCATTTTTAGATTTGGATCTTTTTATAAATAACGGAATTGTTTCTTCTAAGATTTACGATAAACGAGATGATTTTGATTTTAGTATTGTAAATTATCCTCATCTAGATGGCGATGTTCCCCGTTCCACATCTTACGGGGTTTATATTTCACAACTTATTCGATTTGCTAGGGCCTGTACCTCTGTTGAGGACTTCCACATTCGTAATAAAACTATTACTGAAAAGCTTCTTAAACAGGGGTACAGATTTCATAAACTTCGTTAAACATTTTCTAAATTCTTTTATAGAAATCTTCCTCTCATTAACAAGTATAAATGTAACTTAAAGTCTTTTCTGCGGAAAGGTATTTCACATCCGGAGTTTTATGGTGATGTGATTTACAGACTTCGTAAGATTCTTGGACATTTACATTTTCAAAACCTATTTGTGAAACGTATTAGATTTTTCCTCAAAAAAGATTATGATCCAACTATATTGCTGCGCACTTCACGTTTGGTTATCGATCAATCTACAATTGATAACTATGCTTTCCTCATTGGTTGTGCGACGACAGACAGGGCTTAGCACTACATGATGATGTATCTTTAAAGCCGTCCTTAACCGGGAGAGTTATGTCGGATTTTCGTGCTTTGTTTTTTCTCTCCCTCTCTGTCGTACCCTGGACCCTTCCATGTCTTACAGTTACTCGTAACTACAGACTAGTCGCTTGAGTACAATTTGACCGTTGCCATAGTGGGTTATTTTTAACACGGGCTTGAATGTTTAATTCTTTCCCATGTTACTAATGATCTTGTCATAGAATTTTTGCTAAATGTTTTACATGTATTTACTTACTGTGCTGGTGGTCTTTTTGATTGTGAGGTTGTGGAACAGGGTTTATATTTTATGTACACTGTTTGTCTTTATAGGTGAATATACTAGGAGATAAGTGTGAGGTTGGGCGCCCCTAAACCCAGGTTTAACCCCCCAGTGGTTGTTTATGATTAGTTAATTTATAGTTAATTATTGATTGCTACTGACCGTACCAAGGCGGGCTCCTATATTCACTTTGCTTTATGTTTGTCTTGCGTGTTGTTTTCTATTTAGTGTGTAGATGAAGGAATGGTATTGCGTGTGTGTGTGTGTGTGTGTGTGTGTGTGTGTGTGTGTGTTTGTTGTGGTATGACTGTGTGTGTGTGTTCTGCTTGAGAGGTGGATGTATTGTTTGTGTATACGGACAATTAGCCTTCTATTTAGTGGTCGTAATAGAGGGGTTCTACTGTACTGTAATCCGGACCCTTGTTCGTGGCGTACGTACGTTTCTTTCAGTATTCCATGTTCCATATTAAACAGAAAAGTGTTAATTCTATAGAGGATAATTGTTTTTTTCAGTATAAGATAGAAATTTAATCCATTGAGTGAACATCAGACGTTATATTTTCACGAGTGGCGAAGCCACGAGTGAAAATACAACAGCCTGATGTTCACGAAATGGATTAAATTCGATCTTAATACTAAAAAAATACAATTATTCTATTTATTTATGCTTTTAAGCCACTTTTTAAACGAAATTGTTCGACAATTGTGAAAGCGAAAGTACATGATTTACCCCGTGTTGAGCCCCAAGTTTACATAGAACACATTAACGAAACAGTTTCCCATACGATGACGTCACTTATTTATTGATTTGACGTCATCCGAATTACGTCGTTGCTCCCGATTTTGGATTCGTGTTATTCCGTTGAGTGGTTCGCGACAATCGGACTGTCGGAATTTAACGATAAGACACGATTGACTACGATTTTTGGGGAGCCCTACGGGGTAAACGGCGATTGGTGATAATCCACTGCAGTCGATTACCAAGTGATAATCCACTGCTATTTTCCGGTAATCCACCGAAAAGCATAAATAAATTAGAATAAATTGTCAAATGAAAATTAACCCTTTCGCCTATAGCGCATTTAATTTATTTCTCCACTGAAGAAAATAATTTCAATTACATGTATATACAAAAATGGTCATTGGCAAACTGTATGTATCCTTATGGGACACCGTGCTAGGCGGTGTCTCATAAGGGTTTGCCCTGTTTGCTAAATATTTTGCTATATGAACAAATACTGCAGTGTCGTTAGATCACCCTTGTATATATACAATGAAATCTTCCAACAAGTATACAGGGAGAGTCCATTGCAATATCTAAGCATAAATGGGTTAACCCATGCACTTTCCTGTTTCCTTTGGCACGCCACATACATGTACATGTATATAATTCTCATCTGCTAAATACGTCGTCTGCAACAATTTTAAAAATTGCTGTAAATACATTTTCTATGGGCAAATATGAGACGGTTAAAATTTGGATCAAGGGGAAACACCGAGTGGCGAATCATTTGGATCCAAAGCACTTGGAACGGTTATCAATTACTCTTCCCGCAGGTTAGCCTTTTAATACCAATTCTATTACGTCATACAACTTCCGGTCTCAAATGAGATGTGCGCAGACCATATCCATATTCAATCAGTGCGCTTTTACTACTCGTAGTGAGCGGTTGTTATAGCGGAGCTGTCCGTTATTTTTAGACCATTGTCTTTCTTCAGTCTATGATTTAATTTTGTTGTTCGCAACAAAACTATACTTTATTATTTGTCTGGGCAAATAATTTTCATTATTATATTATTATTTTACCCTAGGGTTTAAAATAAAACAACAATTTAGTTGTCGTGATACGAACTTTTTACGGTTATAAACAAGACCGGTTTACGGCCACGTGTCAATCAACCACACGTGTTAAATTTCGCAATGGCCGACGTTGAAGTTCAACAAAAAAATGCTGCTAATGCAGCAAAAAAGACGCAAAGTACGTCTGCTGCTGAGACTTCGTCTCAGGGACCCAAACCTTCTAAACACAAGTCTGTAGCACAGAAAGCGACCCCACAGAAAGAGAGTGCTTCTACTTCTAGTAGTGCTGTTGGTAAAGAGGTCTTGCTGATTCTTAAGGAGTTGAATGAAAAGGTGAACTCGCAAAATGAGAGGTTGCAAAAGCAAAAGGAACAGTTACAACAGGCTTTTGCTTATGATGATACGTCGTATCAATATGAACAATATGACGAGCCCACAAACTATGGTGAGGAAATTGAAACTTTGTCTATAAACAGTTCTGAAGTTGAATCTCGTTCCATATTTAAATCCCTGGCAGGGAAATATCAACAGAGTGAAAGCGTTGATAGTGAAGTCAACAATGATTTGGCTGACTTTGTTAACTCTTCATTTAGAAATGGCATTTCTGATGAGAAGCAGGGAGAGATTGTTAAGAGCATCCTTAGGCCCCAGAATTGTGACTCACTGACAAAAACTAGAGTGAACCAAGGTATCTGGCGTTTGCTCAAGTCAGGATCTCAAGCTGATGACAGCAGGATGCAAGTCATCCAGAATGTTATTGTGAAGGGTGCCTGTAATGTTGTTAAGCTCTTGGACAAGGGTGGAGAAAAGTTTGATGACGAAGAGATGGAATGGGGCTCCATTGCGGTAGCTTTACTGGGACAAGCCAATAAACTCATCAATGTCAGACGAAAAGAGCTGCACAAATCAGACTTGGATCCCAAGTACAATTACTTGGCTTCAGCTTCATTGCCATACACAGATTTATTATATGGTGATGATGGGGATGTGAATAAGAATGTCCGTGAGATAAATGATATGAACAGTATAGGACGCAACATTGGCAGAGGCAATTCACATGGTTATGTCCCGAGAGGTTTTTACCGTGGAAGACGTTCTCATCCATATAACAGGCGTGGGTTTTTTAAAGGACGTGGAAACGGTGGATATGCACGACGTTGGGGTTCTCCAACAAAAAACCAGAAGTCGGTGCATTTGTAGCTGGTAGATTAAAAGACTTTTCAGAAAAATGGCGAAATATTACTAGCGATGATGCAGTGTTAGATATTGTTCAACATTGTCATATTGAGTTTATAGATAATTTAAATCCTATAAGACATTTTTATCCAGAAACAAAGTTTTCTCATAAGGAGGGAACAATTGTTGATCAAGAAATTGAAAAATTGTTAAAAATGCAAGTGATTAAAGAAGTTGAACATCATCCAGATGAGTACATTTCGCCAATTTTCGTTATTCCTAAGAAAGGGGATGAATACAGAATGATTTTGAATTTGAAAGACCTCAATCAATTCATACAATATCATCATTTCAAAATGGAAACATTTGAATCTGCTCTTCGATTAGTAAAACCAAATTCGTATTTTGCTTCTGTAGATCTGAGGCACGCATATTATTCTGTTCCTATAGCAGAAGAGCACCAAGTTAAGTTGAGATTTCAAAGGCTAGGAAAAATCTACCAGTATCAGTGCCTTCCTAATGGGATTGCTTGTGCACCGAGACAATTCACAAAACTCATGAAACCTGTGTATGCATCTTTACGCATGCTTGGTCACAGTAACTCAGGTTATATTGATGATTCGTTTTTACTGGGTGATTCATATTCGGAATGTGAAAATAATGTAACTGATACAGTTGATCTTATGACAGATGTTGGGTTTGTTACTCATGAAAAGAAATCAGTGTTGAAGCCAGTAAAACAATTAACTTTCCTAGGAAATAATATAGACTCAGAAAAAATGGTTGTTACTCTTCCTGCCATTAAAGTCCAAACTATTGTTCAAGCATGTGGAGATTTGTATAACAAGTCTCATGTAAGGATCAGAGAGGTAGCAAGAGTTCTGGGACTCATAGTGTCCACTTTTTCTGCAGTAGATTATGCCCCACTTCATTTCAGAGATTTAGAAAGAGCTAAAACATTAGTACTTCAGGAAAATAGAGGTGATTATGAGGCTGTTATGCTTGTAACACCAGAAATGCGTATAGAGTTGAAATGGTGGATAGATAATCTTGCTGATCAAGATCGGAAGATTATCCGTAGTAATCCTGATATGATTATTACTACTGATGCAAGTCATTTAGGCTGGGGGGCTGTCTATGAGAATGTGCAGATTGGTGGTCGTTGGACAGATGTTGAGGCCCTAAATCATATCAATTACTTGGAATTGCTTGCTGTAAGCTTTGCCGTGAAATCTTTTTGTAAGAATGTATCCAATGTGAATGTGAAAGTCATGTCGGACAATACATGTTCGGTTCATTATGTTCAAAATATGGGAGGTAAAATACATTCATTGAATGCTCAAACTAAGCATGTTTGGAATTGGTGCATTTGGCTTACAGCAGAGCATGTTCCAGGAATTGAAAATATAGCAGATTTCAGTTCAAGATATTTTAATGAGAACATAGAATGGAAATTGAATGTAGGAATTTTCAAAAAAATTGTGTCAATGTTTGGAAATCCAGAGGTGGATATGTTTGCAAGCAGGTTGAATGCCCAGGTCAGTCCCTTTGTTTCCTGGAGGCCTGATCCAGATGCAGAAGCTATAAATGCTTTCTCTATTAGTTGGTCTAGTAGATTAATTTATGCTTTTCCACCTTTCAGTCTTGTGGGACGTCTTGTACAGAAGGTCAGGCTAGACCGTGCAGAAATGATTCTGGTGGTTCCTCTGTGGATAACACAGAACTGGTTCACAGCTGTACTGGAAATGTTGGTGGAAGATCCTTTAGTTTTCAAAGTAACTCCAGGAACATTGAAGATTCCACAGTCAAACAAGGTACATCCATTATCAAACAAACTACGCATGATGGTATGTCGCATATCAGGAAATCCTTCCAAAACAGAAATATTTCGGACAAATCTATTGAAATCATCATGGCGTCGTGGAGACAGTCCACAAAGAAGCAGTATTCAACATATATTAACAAATGGGTTCAGTTTTGTAATAAAAGGAAAGCAGATATTTTTCAAACCACTGTAGAAACTGTTATTGAATTTCTTACAGAACAGTTTAATCTTGGTTATAGTTATGAGACATTAAACTCAACTCGTAGTGCTTTATCAAGTTTGTGTCAGTTGAATGAAGGAGTTTCTGTCGGAAAACATCCATTAATTTGTAGATACATGTCAGGTGTTTTTAATATACGCCCGACAAAACCAAGATATTCAGAAACATGGGACATTTCCAGAGTTTTGTGTTATCTAAGGACGTTATCACCAGTAGAGGGAATCAGTTTGAAATTACTGAGTTATAAATTGGTTATGCTATTGGCATTGACTCAGGCAAGTCGTGCCCATTCATTAAGTCTTTTAACTTTGAATGATATGAAAAAGGATGAAAATACTTTCACCTTGTACTACAGTGGGTTATTAAAACAATGTAGAAAGGGTAGGGTTAACCCTATTGTAACTGTAATAAGATATGCTCCAGATAGGAGAATATGTGTGTATGAAACTTCATCAGAATATATTAATCGTACAAGTACTTTACGTGGTCAGGAGAAGAAATTAATAATTAGTTATGTAAAACCATACAAGTTTGTTGCTGCTACAACCATAAGTAGATGGATCAAGTGTTGCATGAGGTTATCAGGCATTAATGTTGACTTATACAAGTCTCATAGTACACGTGGAGCAAGTACTTCTAGAGCTAAAGCAAGTGGAATTCCGTTAGCAGAAATTATGAAAGTTGCAGGATGGGCAAGTGACAAGACTTTTGCTGAATTCTACAATAAACCCTTAGGGAAAGATGAACAGAACTTTCAAGATGCAGTGTTGAAGTAGTTGAGTGAGCCAACTTAAGGTAAAATTAATACTTTTCTATATCATTATGTATGTCATTTGTTTTGCTGCTACTCGTAGTGCAAAAGGTAATGTTCTGTGCTTTGAAGTCTCATTTGAGACCGGAAGTTGTATGACGTAATAGAATTCCCCAAACAAACGAGACTTACCTGGAAGTTGATGTTTGGTTGAGATTCTATGTAGTCATACGACAACTGGAGGGATCAAATGCCCTCCCTGCCCTCCCTTTAGTGGTTATATGGAGATATTTAGTATTATTTTTACCATATATGGATTATTTGCGGAAAGAACATCACCTTTTGTGTTGGAAGCTTTTAAGACTGATTGAATATGGATATGGTCTGCGCACATCTCATTTGATCCCTCCAGTTGTCGTATGACTACATAGAATCTCAACCAAACATCAACTTCCAGGTAAGTCTCGTTTGTTTGGGGAATTATTATCGTCTGTCTCAACCCTTACGACCGCCATAATATCGCTTGCTCGTATACTGTTATCTGACATTCGTTTCAAAGTAAGTATTCAGGCAATGTGCCTGGATAAATATAAACAGTAAAAACTCTCTGTAGTGTTAATTATAGGGTATTCAAGACAAGTAACTGCCTACAGCAATGTTACAGTAAAATAAAAATCTCCTTAAAGCAAAGTGACATTGAAATAAAAAGCTCCTTAAAGCAAAGTGACAGTAAAACAGAAAGCTCCTTTAGGAGCTTTCTGTTTTACTGTCATCTTGCTTTAAGCTGTCAATTGTCTGTTATACAATCAATTTGCCATCACATTAGTTGTCGTAATTGTTTACTGAATGTACGCGTCCATAAGCGTTTTTTATTCCGATCAGACTCCACACTTCTCAAAGCCTGATCTTGATCCAAGATTTTTGCCAAGCTGACTTTAGTCCCTAATGACTGTAAAAATGTTCAAACATCTAACCAGTATTCGCCACGTGTTAACCCTTATGATACTGAATGGTTGTCTGCTTCAATTATATCGTCTGCGAAAAAAAATCAAAATTAGTTTAATGTTTTTACAGACTGAAGAAAAGTTGAATATGAGTGACAAACAGTTTGGATCAAGATCAAACATCGTGTTACGCGGCGTTTGATCTGAATCAAAACTTTTTGCAAATGATACCAACTTCGCGCTCAGCATGATAAGAGTTAAATCATTCACCCCTGAAACTTTTAATGTAAAATTTCCTGTTTCAAATAAAGTCTAGTCCATTAATTTACTATTTAGGCTTGTTGTTTACAATTTATTGCAAAACAATAATTCAGGAGCTCTCTGGTCTAGGTATATACTGTCAACATAGGACAAGTGTACTCTGAATAAGTAAACGTTTTGTAAATGACGAGTTTACTCGTCACTAGTGGCTAATGTGTTAAACAACTAAACTAATTCTATATTCTACGATGAAACCTATATAGATCGACAATTCTTAAGACCTCTTCGCAGTCTCCAAGAACAATTACAGTATAATGCAGTCGATGTGATGATTTACTTAAGAGCTTTCTGCATTACGGCTTTAATGCATTAAGCAGAGAGCCTGTTTTATGTCTTCATTGAACGGTCTCCGCATGTAAACTTTACTGTAAGTTACATTTACCCTACATACAAGGACATGATTTTGCCACTTAACGCGTTGATGTTCAGTCCATTATTTTCATTGCAAACAGTTTAAAGCCCGACCAGACGCCTGGTAACCCGGCGTCAGACCAGACTTCAAATTATTTGCCACTCAGATAGAAATACATTATCAGAATCTACACAAAGCTTGTCATTTTCTACATTTCTTTTGGATTGCTAAGACGTTTAATATGGTTTAAACGGGAAATAATAACATAGTTTCTGCGTCTCAGCACTCGACAATGTCACGGCTGCTTATCGGTTAACCCTTATTCTGCAGAAACATCGCCTGCTTTGAAAGTGTCGTCTGCAAATTTGCTAAAATTGAGATGTATACAATTCTAAAATGAAGAAGCCTTAAAACGAGTGACAAAAAGTTTTGATCCAGATGAGACTCCGCGTGACGCGGCGTCTGATCTGGATTAAAACTGTTTGCTAATATCAGTCTAGTCGCGATATGCGTGATACGGATTAATCGCATTTGTATTTGACACTTTTATGGAGGTATGATTATACCAGAATATTGCATCAGATAGATCTACATAAAACTGTAATCATTTGTCATTAACGATAAATCGCTACTAGATCTAAGTAACATATTTACATTATCTTGGAACAAAAGACCTACTAATAATTTGCTAACCATTTGTCTTTTGGTCACGACTTTAGGGAATTTTTAGATAAATTTAGATCAAGATCAGACGCCGCGTAGCGCATGGTCTGATCTGGACCCCAAAACTGTTTGACACTCGTTGTTAAATTTATGTTTTTTAAAAAATATATTATTTTAAATTTAAGAGATTTTGCAGACGAAAATTCGAAGCAGACGATATCATCGAAGGATAAGGATTAATACTGACTAACGTATTGCGTAGGCGAGTTGCCGTGGGCGTATATATTATACTTTTTCGTTTAAACAAAACGAAACGCAAAGCAATGCAAAAAATACAGAAAATGCCAGGTACATCATACATACATCCCAATAGTACTAAACTACTATGGACATCACTCAAAAGCACACAATTATCATACATTACACTCATAAAACACTCTATTATCATATATTACACTCTAAACACTAAATAACAGAATAATACACCCAAACAACACTGAACTACTTTACATTACATTCTAACATTACTAAACTACCATGCATTTTACTCCAAACACACTCAAGTACATGTACAATGCACTCTAATAGCGCTCACCTGTCAAGAACTGCATTTTGTCAGCACTCAGCTACCATGTACTACAGTTCATCAATTGACCTACAATTGACATGCATATTTCCAGATATGGAAATTTCAAAAACTAAAAGATTTATTTCTGCATTAAACCCTGTGATGTCACTACTCATTAGAACCGTCTCTTCGAGACGGTTCTAATGAGTAATAACACCATAGGATTTATTGCTTAAACGAGTGAGAAAATATGGGATTTGTTAAGTTTACTGCCTGATAGCTTGAGCCCTGATTGGCATGCAATGTACCATTTCCCAGTACTACAGTGTTATTCACTATACACAAACCGTCTCTCGATTACTTGTCATGCACTGCAGTAACGTGTTTGATGTTCCAACATTACTTGACCCATAAACTAACTCAAATATCATACACTGCTCTCTGACAGCACTTGCATAGCATGCAGCGGCATTCATTAAATTTTCCCTTCAGGTAAAACGGAATCCGAAAATTGTTGCAGACGACACATTTAGGAGACGACAATTTGGTAAATATCGTAGACACTCTGGGGGAAATTAAGTAGTTATCATTTGCATGGTTTGGTCTGATACTTGATGAAGTGCCCATTGTTCCTTTTTGTTCTGACGTCTACAGGTATACCATGGAGAACCCGTTATTCTTTCCCAATAAACGCGTTTACGCTAAAAACATTATTTCCAATACAAACAGTTTAGAGCCAGATCAGACGCCGGGTAACCCGGCGTCTGATCAGTCTCCAAACTTTTTGCAACTAAGATAAAAATGAATTATCAGAATTGTCCAAAAATTGCACTTTTCTACGATTTAAATAGTGTTTTGCGTTTGCGTTTCGTTTAAACGGGAAGGAATAACGTTTTCTTCACCATATACAATGGAGAAGTCTAGATGTTATGACTTCCCATAAAAATGAAACTAAACATAGACGCAATACAATAAAATGAAAAAATTAACCTCTGTTTGAAAATGTTGACGATTGATTTTAATCTTACTGGCAAATATTTTTGAGTCAGATTTGGAGTAGGATCATACGCGGATAAAGCTCTTGTCTGATATGGCGCCAAACTTTTGCAATGAAAATAAGGATTTTAGCATAAACTTGTTTAATGGAAAATAATAATTATTTGGGATAAATCTTCCATATATATTTATATTAATAAGATCTTACCCCATGCTTATAAAGCGTTTGAGTTAAGTCTGAGATCGTTATCGTGCTTTTGATTGGTCAGATTTGAGCAATTTGCTCAAATCTGATTAATCAAAATTTGAAAATGATCTTAGACTCAACTCAAATGCTCTTTGATAATAGGCTATTGAGTCCCAGTTTTTAGATAATATGCATTACATAAACAGGTCTTAATATATAATAGTATTTGTTCACTCAACAAAATTTCTAATTACAGCGCTCCCTCCCTACAACGGCCCTCCCAACAACGATTCCCTCCTTACAACGACCCTCCCAACAACGATTCCCTCCTTACAATGACCCTTACCGCTGTTCCCGAAACAAGACGATTATACCTCAAACTTTCACGGCTGCAATACCATCTGCTTAAAGTTGTCGTCTGCTAGTTACATATTAATTTACATATTAAACATTTTGATAGAAACAACATAATGATGAGTGACAAACAGCTTCAATCCAGATCAGACGCCGCGTGACGCGGCGTCTGATCTAGATTCAAGCTGTTTGCAAATGTAAGCCAATATCCCTCCCTATAACGACTCCCCCCGAACAACGCACACAATATTTGTCTCCCACTGGGTGTCGTTGTAGAGAGGGAGTGATGTAGTCATTTTATTGCATTTCCCTAACAACACAAATTCAGCGAATAAGAGCGTGGTGTCACTCAGAAGTGGAACAACATACTACAGCGTTACCAGCAGAGACATGTTGCTTCAATGAGACAACATTTTCGTATTATTATGTTGTTGTTAGGGGAACATATATCACGGATTGCAGAAAATGTTTGTGTGGTGGGTTTTTTTCTATTTTCGAAAAAAATCACAAATTTCATCATAAAATGATACTTGCTGCTTGTACATGCAGTTATTGAACATGTTATAGCAATGAATCACAGATTGAAATCAGGAAAGAATTATTACTTGTTGCTGAAAAATCCCGACTGACGTAGGCGACCAATTAGAATTTTTGTTGAGTGTATGTGAAATACTCAATAAACAGTTTTACAAATGGAATGTCTGTTCTTCAATTATAGTTTGCCTATTCTACTATATTTCATTAGGTCGTACATTTCTGTGACGTCCTTATATACTCTGCTAAATTGTTCTCCTACCACTGACCAATGAAATATATTAGAACAGTTTAAACGATTAAATATTTTCTTACTAAATACAATTTAAAAACAGATAAGATAGAAGGCTATTGAAATAGGGGAATGCTATTCGAATAACTCTCTTTTGTATGCAGTATTACCAGTATCAAGTAATAACTACAGTCATCTGATTTTTATTTCTCAATATGAGCTAGAGTGCACAAATAAATCTTATTTCAAATTACCGAAATTATTTTCTTCAACACGATCTCAATATACAGTGGTTTCTGTCCGTCCGTCTATCCGATCGCACGAAAGGTCCTTTGTTGGGTAGGGAGAACAATATATTCCATTCATTCCGTGATTGCCCTATTGTTATTGTTGGGTATTTTAGTGTACTGTTGGGTATTTTTAAACAAAAAAAATACCCAACAAATGTCCAACTGTGAAAACGTCCGTCCATCTGTCCGTCTGTTAGAAATTTTGTGCAGCTAACTGGAGGGAAGAATGTCCTCCAAACTAATACAGATTAACAACTTCTATGGGAAGATGTTCATGTGGTTTTGAATTTTTGCTGCCGCCTTTTGAACAAAAGTATGGCCCTTTGAACATTTCTCCTACAAATAATATAATGAAGAAAATGTTGTGCAGCTAACTCCTCCTACACTACTTGAGAGATTTGCTCCAAACTTTCACAGGTGAACAACTTATACAGGAAGATGTCCATGTACTTTGGAATTGGCGCTGCAGTTTTTTTTGAAAAAAAGTTATGGCCATTTGAATGGTTTTCAAATAGTAACGTTAGTAGTATACAATACCCCTTCGGAACAAACAAAGATGATTAGTTAAAATAGTAGAACTTTTGTGCGGCTAACTCATCCTACTCTGCCCGAGGGATTTGCTCAAAACTTTCACAGGTGAGCAATTTATACATGAAGATTTCGTGGGGTTTGGAATTTAAGATTTAACTATTTTGACAAAGTTATGGCCCTTTGAATATTTATTTTCTTCAAAAAAGTAGTATAGAGTCCTCTGTAGCGCAAATAAAGATGACTAAAAGTATAGTCTGTATGGTGTATTAAACATTATTTCCAGTCATCATTAATTCTTGGACTCTGATAGGCTGAAACTGCACATGTGACCACTGTGTACGAGACCGTATTTATTGATTTTGCCGGGTAGTACGGGTCACGTGACTAGTTAGATGTTGTTCCCTCGCTCGATTCGCGTAAACCATCTCTCTTTTTCGGTTTATTAAGCAGTTGTTTTACAAGCAATCAAAAGAAATATTGACTAAAAGCTGTTTTGAATCGATCATTATGTGTAAATGTAATTCAGATATCGACAATATGCTAGTTTATTGCTTTGCTTTCCCTGATTACCCCGCCGAAATCGTCACCATGATAAACAAACGACGGGGCGTGAAATGGACAATACAAAGTACAACGGCTATAATGAAATTGACATTGGATTCAGATTTATTTAGATCAATATGTTTATCGAAATCAACCAAAATAGGCAGAACTCGATATGCCTAGACACTGACCTGTAGACGTGGTCATTAATTTTGTTTGTTCCTGATTATTTCCGTTCATTTATAATTAATCGTTACAGTGTTTCATAAAACGTAAATGTCCTCCGACAACTATCAGTTCAAAATACCAGAACAGAACAGAACAATAATTTTATTTGACTTGTACACAAGATACATCGTCATACAACTTAAATACAAACTTTTACGTGAATCAATAGGCTTATCCAAACCTATACAATATACATGATATACATATACGTTGTTCTTTGTCTCTGCTGGGAGAGTAAACACTTGTTATCATACTATGTATTTAATAACGTTTACTTAGTTCTTAAACAAAGAGATCTGGGTCCATGCTTATAAAGCGTTTGAGCCGAGTCCGAGATCGCTCACAGGCCCCTGATCAATCAGATTTGAGTATATGCTCAACTCCGACCTTCAAGAAGCCTGAGACCGATCCCAAACCTAACCCAAACGTCTCCTAAGCATGGGGTCTGGTCTTTTTAGAAAAAAAAGTATAAATTACTCTTGTACAATATTTACATATCTGCTTCTTAAACTAAATGCTTCTTTAGTAAATAAAGCTAAGTTCTGTAGTATTTTCTTATCATGACTAAGAAACATTTGGCATAACTTAAACATTGATGGCCTTACAAAGTAGAATTTATCTAGATATCTATGTCTTATCTCGTTGTAAATTGGACAGACACAAATAAAGTGATAAATATCTTCTATGTCCGAAAGATTACAAAATGTACAAATTCGCTCGTTTCTAGGAATTCTATTACTGCCGTAACGTCCGGTCTGAATTCTAAGAGAATGAGAAGATAACCTTAACTTTGTTATATAAAGTCTTAGGTCGTGGGGTACAACATCTAGATATAGCTCATATGAAAAATTGGGTTTAAAGAGCTTATACTCTTCCAAAATAGGACTGTTTTGTACTGACTCATACCATTCCTGCACAAAACAATCAATAACACGCTGTTTGAATAAAGCCGGGAATGTTTTAACCGCAGCTGGATTCAAATTATTAAAAATCTCAGAAAAACCATAAATATCAAGCAAATGTTTAACCTGCCAAACCCAATTGTTCTTACCTTGTTCGAAGTCTCCCATAGCCAAGTTATACAATCTATTCAAAATTATGTTGTCTGTTTGGGTTACTTTGCACCAATATTTAATTACATTATAAAAACGAGTAATAAAAAGAGGATAGCGACATAGTTCCCCATAAACACCAATGGTACTTGAATTTATTGGAATTTTTAGATTGCGTTTGCAAAACTTAAAGTGAACCCTCTCAATATCTTTTGATTTGGTAAAACCCCAAATTTCCGACGAGTAATTCAAAATGGAACCCACAAACGAGTCAAATAACTGACAAAGCGTTTTTGGCTTTAAAGGCACTCTATTACAATTAACAAGTAAGGTATACAGTACCTTTAAAGCTTTACCAATAATGAAATCATTATTGGCGCCAAAGTTACCGTTATACTTTAATACAGTTCCTAGGTAGTTGAATGTATCTACATTTTCGATAGGCAAACCATTGTAAGTCCATTTCTCATCTTCACGCAAAGCAATTCGTTTTCTAAAAACCATGACTTTTGTTCTTGCGTTATTCACTTCGAGACCCCATTGTTGACAATAAGTAAATAATAAATCCAGATTTTCTTGTAAGGCTGAGGGAGACTTACCAAAATACCCTGGTAATGAACATTTTAAGGATGTTCACATTCCAATGTGATGAGGTAACCATGTTAGATACAGTCGATCTTCGATAGGGTATATCTTGATTTCATTTCAGTCTAACATATCCGTAATTCAAAGTTAAATGGTAGGTTTGCCACCTTTTAAACTTGAAATACGGAATATGTTCGACATAATGCGTAGAAATTATATTAAACTGTAGGAATGCAGATAAATTCTACTTATGCGAGTTCCTGATATCGTCGAAGTTTAACAGTATAACTACTGTACTAAACCATCGAATAACGCGTGAGTGTGAAATGTACTGATCATGATGTCAATTTCAAGTGTCAACTTTAGGGTCAAGACAGTAAAACTTTGTCTGATTATGCATGTTTTCTTTCTTGTATTGGATCTAGACTGGAAATAATTTCGTTACACGGTATTTCGGCAGGGTGTACGGGCTTGTATGACGGTTTTGGATTCCGTATTTCCTGAGCGCGAAAATTCCGTATTTCCTGAGCGCTTCGCGCTCAGGAAATACGGAATCCAAAACCGTCATACAAGCCCGTACACCCTGCCGAAATACCGTGTAACTAATATTTTTTTTTTTGGTGAAGCCTAGACTTCTTTTATTCACTACTATTTACATATACACAGACAATAACATACATACATGCATGAGAACTAACAAATCAGCAAGGTCATGTAAGAATAAAGACTATTCAATATTTGTGTTGACCTGCTTAATACCGCAAAGCGGTAGTAAGTAGGGGTATTTTAATTGTCGTGATACAAGATACAAGATACAAGAAACTTTATTTATAGTCGGGTGTTTTCACAACATATATAACATTAGCTAAAAGCTATTTACCGACATAATAACATAAGTTTCTTAACAATAAGATTAACTAACAGCCTGTAAAAGAAATACATTATCATGTTAATACAGTAAAATTCTACAAAGTCTATTATAAAATACATTCATACATCACATATTTTTGATATCACATATGAGATAGCATGCTTTAGCTGCTGCACAAATAGAGAATGAATAGTGGACAGGGGGATTATAAGCAGACAGCATAGACCAGATCAGACATCAAGTAATTTGTTGCCCCATTAGGGTGAGTGATTGTCTGCATATACCACACCTTTATAAATCCACAACATACACACCTGTTTTATAAATATATATTTATAGATTTAGCATCTATCACAGACGAAATATCATGTTTTCCTGTTACACACAGAGACAACTAGAGACTTTATATACAAGTGGGTGGGTAGGGTTCCATCATCCCATCCTTATCCTAATGAGAGGGGTAATTACAAATTATTCCTGTTAATTTCAAACGGGTCCGAGTCATATTTGATGTACGGTTATTCTGCATCTAAACTGGCTCTGATCCGTTTGATTAACCCTATGATTAGAGTATTCAAGTATAATTAATATTTCTTTATATCAAGGGAACAATGCTTTTTGAACTCTTAAAACAAAAGGATTCGTTAATCCTTTATATTTTAAGAATTCGAGAAGTATTTGTGTTTCATAAACGAAAACTTTATAAATATCAGTTTGCAGCGTCCAGTTTTCGCTTAGAAAGTACGATTTGTATATACTGAAACCAACAATAGTTAAAATTATATTGACGTAAAAGTAGTCCGTGTTTGTTATCTTATATCCTATTAAAAGTGTTTTAAGAATTTTTATATTACGTTCTATACCACATGTTTTAAACAGCGACACACTTTTTATCCAAAATGGTTGCACTTTTGAACAGTTGATGAAAATGTGTTCATCGTCTTCGAATTCATGACATATTAGACAGTTTGGAGAGTTTTCCATTTTCCACTTGTATCGTATTGATCTTGATGGGAAAATGTTATTTATTGTTTTCGAAGTTTAACAGTGTAACTATTGTACTAAACCATCGAATAGCGCGTGAGTGTGAAATGTACTGATCATGATGTCAATTTCAAGTGTCAACTTTAGGGTCAAGACAGTAAAACTTTGTCTGATTATGCATGTTTTCTTTCTTGTATTGGATCTAGACTGGAAATAAATTCATTACACGGCATTTCGCGCTCAGGATATACGGAATCCAAAACCGTCATACAAGCCCGTACACCCTGCCGAAATACCGTGTAACTAATATTCTTAGGAGCTTACTCCTCCTCCACTACTCGAAGGATTTGCTCCAAACTTTCACAGATGAACATATAGGAAGATGTTTCAGTTTTTTCGGAATTTGAACTCCAAACCTTTTGACAAGAGTAATTTTTCCCTACATAGAAAATATAGGACAACAACCTTGTGCAGCCAACTCCTCCTACACTACTAGAGGGCTTTCTTCAAAACTTCCAAAGATGAACAACTTATCTATGAAGATGTTCATGGTTTTGAATTTGAGCTGTGATCTTTACAAAAACAGTTATGGCCCTTTGTTTGTTTAAAGTAGTATTCACAGATAAATTACTTATATATATGATGGTGTTCATGAGGTATTTAATTTGGGAAGCAACCATTTTGACAGAAAATGTGTTACGTATTTCTTTTGCACATAGAATATGTAAGGAAAGCTTGTGTGTAGTTTGCCCTAAACGTTCACAGATTAACAACTTTTGTGTGAAATTGTTCATGTTGTTTGAAGTTTTAGCTGGACCATTTAATTGTTTTTGGATAGGGTATACGGGGGCCGACATACGGTTTTCTCAAAAACACATTCTTCTAGTTCAGCATGATAAGGGTTAAACTAAATGACACTTAATAACCTCATTGTCTCACCCTTAGAAGAATATATTATGGTTATTTTCAAACAATTCAGATCTCGAGAAGACGCCGAATAACACAGCATCTGGCCAGGATTCAAACGGTTTCATTTCACTATTTCTGAAGTCAAAATACCTAAAACGGCAATTGTTTCAAGCAGGTGACGTTATGGCAGTGAATGGTTAAGTTTCAAACGATTGTGTTAGTGATGGAGTTAAACAGTGTATAGTCTGATTATACACCTTACAATGTACAGTACTCCCTCCCTATACAACGACACCAAATGAGACACACAAATTGTGTGTGTTGTTCGGAAGGAGTCGTTATAGGGAGGGGAAATTAAGACTTTGCTTACATTTGCAAACAGCTTCAATCCAGAGCAGACGCCGCCTGATCTTGATTCAAGCTGTTTGTCACTCGTCATTAAATTTATTCTATTAAAATCTCAACTTATATGTAGCTTTGAGAAAAACAGCAGACAGTTTTAAGCAGACGATATTGCAGCAGTAAAAGTATTAGATATAATTGTCCTTTTTAGGGAATTGCGGCAATGGTCGTTGTAAGGAGGGAGTCGTTGTTGCGAGGGTCGTTGTAGAGAGAGTACACTGTACTTCAAATCCGGTGACAAACTATTTTCAATGGACAACAGTTTTCGGAGAACAAATGTATTTGTTGGGAAAGACTAGAGCGTTTCATCTCTTGTATTTGACTCGTAACCAAGTATCCCCTAATACTTTTAATCGAATACTGCAATTATCAAATAAGTCTAGTCCATCTTTGACTATTTAGGTTTTATGTTAATGAATCTCATAGGGACCTTACAGGAGGCCCCCTATCAGGGTCTACACCGTTTACAAGGTACACTTAAAACGGGTACATATTCGTCGTTAGGGTTTAATGTGTTAATTAAGGGCTAATGGCGTTTTGATATATAATGCGTAGAACCTCCTGTTGTATCGATTTCAACCCGAAGTGTTATGTGTGACAACTTCATCAGAAATAAATTAACATATAACAGATAAGGTATCGCAGGTGATTAAACAGCCATAAACGTGCCATGTCCATCATAAACCAGCAATAAAGTCAGACAATAAGCCCCATCTGTTCTTCAAAGTTCCTATTTAAGACAAGCAATGTGTTTGAAAATACCATACCACTTTGAAACAACAATATCTTCTTTGACGGTAAGACTATTTTGTATTAACCGCTTCGCTGTTATTACGTCAACGGTTTTAAACAATAGTCGTTTACTTTTAATTCTCGAACTTAAATCTTATTGTTTTAAGTAGTTGCACTCCAGAAATTTTGAAAACAGTACCAAATAGCTTGATCGCTTAACTCGGCGTCTGATCAGGCTAAAATTGTTTGCAAATAACCAGTGTATTCGGGATAAGGAAATGGAGTGGTTAACATTAACCAATCAATGCATACGAGCTGCTCGCCAATAGTTCAAGAAAATTGAACCTTGCAAATAGTGTAGGCCTAGATCACGAAACGTTTGTTACTCTTCAATGTAAACAGTATTTTAATTATTTTTGTATTTTTTGAAAGTATTGTAGATCCTATTTTATAGTATTATTTTTGTTATTATTTTTAATTTTATTGATGTAACATGGGAAGAAAAATATGCAGCAAGACCGGGATTCGAACCCGGGACGCCTCTCTTACAGGGCGAGTGCTCTACCGACTGACCCACCGGACCGCTTACACAAATATCTCACTGTTTAACCAGTTAACTCAACCCGGCTACATCAAAATAATCATACGAGTGTCAAATGGTTAAGATTCTTATTCGACGCCGTCTAAAATGACGTTCAATTTAGATCCAAACCTTTTGGAATATCAACGTTGTCGACATTAATAATGAATTAGCACAAATAACATAATTAAAAGTTCAGCAATATAAATAAACATTGTAGACCACAACAGGTTAGCAGGTATCTAATCAAAACTATTGACTTTTAAAGTGAAACTAGATTTAATACTTAACATTTTAAGAAGATGGAAACTTCTCCATTTTATTGCATTGCATTGCGTTTGCGTTAAGCTTTGCTTAAATATTTTATAATTTAGCGTTTTCTCCATTTTACATCGGCTAACTATCTTTTGTTACTAATTAACATTCTAATACACATCGCGCACAACCCTTTATAAACAAATATTTAAACTCACTATAATTGCGCACGCGTTGTAAAAGCTTAATATGTCGGTAATATGGCTTCGAAAATTCGTGCACAAAAAATGTTGCGTCTTTTCGGCGTTGCAGATTGCAGTTAATTAAATTTTAACTGTAAAACAATCGAATTAAAAAAAATAATACCAGTGTATCATTGTGCAATAGAACCCGGGTAGGGGTTGAGATGTGTAGTGATTAAATCACGAGGCCGTTTGCCGAGTGATTTAATTACCAGCATCTCAACGACTATGATTGTATTTATTTCTCAACACCTAGTCCCATAGAAAAGTTGAGTTAAAACATGCAGCATGCTTTTACCTGTATAAATGTCTAGGCAAGAAAACCACTGAGGCTTCTCATGTGAGGCCCATATCTTATGTTTGATAGTTTGGTTAGAAAACCCATTGAAAAATCCTTGAGTGTGAGTATGACAGGGCCTCTATAGAAAACTTGAGATTGCTTGCGTTCGCTGAACACACTGTTTTCATGCTTTACAGTTACTTTTACACCTAGTGAGAACCGTGGGTCAATGAATAGACTGGGGGTAATGCCTTTAATTAAAGTCCCGCTTTATAAATATTAGGACAATGATGAAGCTGAAACTGCGATTAATATTACCTTTCTCGTTCATGTATGGCAGAAATAACTACCGTAAAATCCTAAACACGATGGCACGTTTTAAACTTGCTGTAATTTGAACTGATCTAAATGCTTTTAGCATAAAGTCATTTGTCCAAAAGGTGCAAACTGATTGGCAAACAGTGTAAACCATGAGCAGACCGCTCGTTGGGGAAAAGACTGATCAGTACTATGTCTGTTCAAATACTGAGGGTCATTACGTTACATGCATGATAGTTAAAAATTACATAACATTTTGTCTTTACCCATTACCCCATTGATACCCTTTTTACGCCTTTAATTTATTCCTCCACTTAAGAAAATAGTCCCACTTTATACAGTCATTAATATGAAAGGTAATATATATTTACTATATCCTAGCAGATGACAGCTTAAAGCAGGCTGAACGTAAAGCAGAATGTGCCTACTTAAATAGAACCCTGTTTCCAAAACTAGACAAAAGCTATTAAAGGTTAATAAAAAAATATCACTTTTTCACAGAAGTTATGCGATGAGAAAGTGATGTCATCATTGCATTGGTTCCTACGGGTGTTTACCTTTGGTGCTTAGCAAACTTTGAGTATCAACTCCTTACACTCGTTATTTCAGATATTCTGTATCAAAGCTACTCCGAACCATGTCGTTCATTGCCGTATTTCTCCTGCTAGCCGCTGTCATGCACAGCACAGGTAAGCGGCACTATATACATTTTAACCCATTACTTCATATATACTCATTTGAACGCCTTTAGTTTATTACTCCACTGAAGAAAATAGTTCCAACTTATACAGCCATGAATATGAACCGTGAGAAATGTTTCTATTTCCTGGCAGATTACTGATGATGTTTAAAACAGGCTGAAAATAAAACCTACTTTAGGTGGTTACCTAACATCAAAGCAAGACGCAGGCTGCAGAATGAAAGGTTAACCCTTAGCCTGCCACTCACGACTATAGCTCCATATGCAAACAGCTAGGATCCGGATGAGACGCCGAGTAACTCGGCGTCTCATCCGGATCCAAGCTGTTTGACACTCAGACAACATTTTCAGCAATTTTGAGCAACTTTGAAGCACTTTGAAACTTGAAGCAGACGAGAAATATAGCAGACGACAATTTATTTCGCGGGCTAAGGGTTAATTCATTCATCCCTGAAATTTCAATAGACAATTCAAGTTACCAATAAAGTTTAGTTTTAGTTTTTCCAACTATTTAGGATTTTTGTTATTACAATTTATTGCAAACTGACAAATAATCTAGACCATGATCAGAGGCATCTTCTTGGGTCCTCTGAACTAGATCTATACATTTGCACATGACGAGGGCACTTTTCACAGATACAATAGTTTAAATGGCGAGTATACTCAGTGCTATGGCTAAATGAGTTAAAATTGATACACAGAAACGTTTGATATAGGTTCATTTTAAAAACAGCCCTTCTCAGGACTACCATAAGATGCTCAGTTTTCAAAATTACTGTACCGTTTTCGAAGGAGGTCATTGCTCTGGGTCATCGGGATGCTTTCTTGTCAATTCGCCACCTCTGATTGGTCGTTCGATAATTAGGTCAATGTAGGTTCTGTCAGTATGTTATAGTTTGTTTCATGAAACCTGAACATTGTTTAATGATTTTGAAATATTTAATTTTTTAAAAGTAAATAATAACTTTTACAACTTTACAATAAAAAAGTAACAACGGGCAAATAGAGATAAAATTACCAACATGTCCTTTGATTTGAACTTTTTGTCAATTATTGTTATTTTACCTGTTTCTTTCGCATTTTCGGCGCTTGAAATCTTCCTCAGTGTAACTGTCCTAGTATTCGGATATCCTCTGTAGTTTTCGGACATCCTCGGTAGCCTGCTCGTGACGGAATTCTAAGTTTTGCTTAGGTGGCGAATTGACAAGAAAGTGGCGAAATGACAAGAAGCAAGGATACATGTGATAGGGCATATTTATTTCTAAAGTTTTTTATGCTTTCCTCGGGTTTTGCCTACAGGATCTTAACAATTATAACATTTTTAGAATCTGTAAAGTAAACCTTTGTCCTAAGCATCTCCAAAATTGTAAGAAATCTAACAAAAAAGTTGGAAGTTATGTGACGAGAAGTGATAGGGTCAATGCATTAGTACCTGTGGAGATTTTACCTTTGGTGCTTAGCAAACTTTGAGTAGTATATAAAGACAAGGTATACAACGGGATCCAACAGGTAGTCTCAACTATCGACTTAAACTGATGATTACATATACTAGATCGCCGATATTCTCGTGTACCCTCAGGAAACGATTAATTTATCAATGTATTTACTTTTTATTTAATCAAATTCCGTCAAATAACGCCACAGTACGTGCATTTATAACGAAAACGTGCATCAAAATGTTTGTAGAAAAAAAGCACAGACAAAACAAACAAACAAACTAAAACCAAAACAAACAAAGACACCCAACTAATAATAAAATATATTGGAAGCTGGAAAGTTCCATTTGAAGTCTCAGGGGTGAATAGATTGACTAAGTGAGCCCTAGCGACAAGTAAACTTTCCATTTACAAACAGTTTATATGTGAAGAGTACGCTTGTCCTAGACAAACAGTATAAACCCAGATAAAAGGGCCCCTAAGGGAGCCCTTTGATCAGGGTCTGCATTGTTTGTCATTTTGCAATGTAAATGTAACACTCAACCCTAAATAGCCAATAACGGACTAAAATTAATTAGGGACTGGAACAGTCCATTTAAAGGTTTCAGGGGTTAATGAGTTAATACATTATATGATAAGTTTTGATTTTAGTCAGAAAGATATGCATTGTTAGATATAGAAATATGTATCACAAGTTCATAACTATGCACTTGTCCAATAAATTTCATTAAAGTATTACATTATGTAGCATAATCTTATATTACATTTAAATCATCTTTTTTGTATGATTCTTTAAAGAGACAGATTTTATCCCATTCAAGTTTCAACCTAGAGACAAAAAACTCAATAATTATGAACAGTATACCTGATGAGAGTATAGATTTGTCCTATGCAAATATTGGGGTTAATGGTTGACTTTGGAGTGCCTTAATAACCATACTATTGGTAAAATTCAAGTACTAGTATTTGCAGGTTTTTATCTACAAAGGTATTTTTATCATGCAATACTTTCACATTGTTTGATCATCAAGCATTCAATGCAAAAGGATTTGTCTCCATTTGTAAAGCGTGTTACGGGTTTCAAACTGTGTTTAGTTTTCATGTATTCCACAATGTACATGTAACACAATGATGATTCGCCGAAATGCAGTTAATTGATACATTTAATCCTCTCACTCTCAATGACGCTTAAAGGCGCGTTTGCAAACAGTTTGGATCCTGATCATACGCCGCGTAACGCGGCGTCTGAACAGGATAAAAACTGTTTGACACTAGAAACGACATTGCAGACAACAAAATTGAATCAGATGACAATAAAACGGTGAAGGGGTAAACATCTCGCACAAAGATTGAGAGTAAAAGGGTTAAGCTTGAGGATCCCTACTGAGATTGATCCAAAGTCGTTCAATACCAGAAACTCTACAGAGAGCGATCGGTCATTCTCGTCAACAGCCGACCCGTTCCGAACCATGCTAAACATAGTTCCAAACGGGTCGTCAGTTGACGATAATGACCGATCGCTGCACGCAGAATACCGATTTGGTCAGATCTCATTTAGGGGTGCTCAAACTTAAACCATTGCGTAGCAGAGGATAAATAATATTGCCATATTAGCCAATCTATTCGTGGATATATCAATGAACTCACCGCAAGTGCTTGCTGGATTGTTTAATTATTGATATGAATCGATGATCTAAATCACTGCAGTATTTGTCAACACCGCAAATCATTTCATAAGAAAAGGCAATAAGTGTAAATCCTGATCAGACGCCATAAATTGCATTGTCTCACTAGGGTCTACGCTGTTTGCTAATGCATACTTTTATGGATGATAGGCATGAATGTGTTAAGATTCGGTACAGATCGTCAGTTCACGACTACGAAGACTGATAATGACAAATTGGCAGCGTACTACCGTAACTTTTTCATTGCTGTCTGCTTTAACCCTCTTACCACCAAAATATCGTCTGCATTGATAGTGTCATCTGCAATATTTTTTAATTCAGATTTGGGGTTGTTTTGAATGAAGAATGCAGATACGAGTGTCAAACAGTTTGGATCCTGATCAGACGCGTTAGGCGGCGTCTGATCAGGGTCCAAACTGTTTGCAAAGTCGCCGTTTGGCGTCGTTGGCAGTGAAATAATTTAATTTCATCTTTTAACTCCATACAGGTGCACTAACACACTATAATGAAATCGAAATCGGGGGTCCAGGTGATGAAAAAATCGCAGCGTATCGAATCGCTGTAGACGAGCCTGTAACATATCTGGACATGCAGCAGAAGTCTAAGGATTTTAATGGCTACCCGCTCATTTTTGAAACATTCGCCGAGTATGAAGCAGTCAAGACCGAGATCGAAACACAAAATACCATCACTGAAGGTTTGAAAGTCCAACCCATTTTATTTAGTTTTTATCCAAGATTTACTCTTAAATAAGTGTTAACGAGTGCCCTTATTCTCTTCAAAAAAGTGTATTAAGTGACAGGTATTGGTCCGATTTACAGTGCAAAATAGGAAACGAATGTAGGACAGAGACGGTATATGCTCGATACGTGAATGTCGAGTAGTTTACCACAAATTGCATGATTACTTCTTTTATGAAGTTGTTTTCCCCAACAGCTCGGACAATTCGATAACAATAAATATCGATCGAGATTTAATGTATTACCACTCTTTTTCCCCGAAAAAACACACCAACGCCCCCTTCCCAACACACACAAAACAACTGTTTCCGCTCGATATCAGGAATAGTTTTCATAAAATTTACTTATTCAGTTGCTTTTTTCTGACATGATAAGGTTGCCAGAATCGGTAAACCTGTACCTTTTATTCCGAAGACATGCCGTTTCAAGAACCTATAATATTGTTGTTCACTGCTGTGTCAAATCAACATTACGATCACTAAAATAAGGCTAATTGTTTTTATGAAAGACACGTGAAACCAAGATGAAAGTAAACAGAAACTTATACAAGAGCTTTCCGTTTTACTCCCCCTTGCTTTCAGCACCTACTCATTAACAAAAATTAGAAACAACAAAAACAGGGGTTAGGACATAGGACAAGAGACGTAGATAACAGTGTTCTCTGATAGGACTTTCGGTTGTGTTTGCCTTTTCCGAATATGCTCGAATCCCGACAGAGCTAATTTTATCACAATTGTCATTTTAACATAAATCTTTTTTTCTAAAGTAATATTTACGTGGTTATACACGACATTCATTTACAGGCTTATGCAAACTTAGTCCTATAAATAAAACCTGACGTAGCCTTTTCACATTTTTAAATTTTCTGGTACGTCATGCATGATAAAATGTAAAATGAAAATATCAGATTAATGTTTACTGTTTAATACGTGTAGATACGTCTAAATGTTTGGACTAACGCCAACTCTGATTTTCAGTCTCTTTAAGGCATATTAAGTTTGTTAGTTAAACTCACACTGTGGTGTAAACTGTAAGGCCGTAAATGGGGCCCTACCGCATTACAGAGTTATCCCAATTTTCATCACGAGTTAACTCCCCTGATAAGGAAAAGGTTGTTTCCGGTATTGAGACGGTGTCGATAACGGTCATAAACGATTCGGAAAAGAATAGATCGAATGCGGTTTATTAGTTTGATACCTATATCTATATGCAGTCAAGCTCCCGTTTATCCCTATGTATTTTAATGTATTAATTTTGTTTAATGTCAAATGCGACGGTTATTTCTTTCATCGTTTTTAGCAAACCGAAAGTAGCACTGATCATACTTTTTCTATATAACAAAGAAGCTGACTTTTAACATACTTAACAGACACGGGTTTTCACCTCGGTAAAAGAACGTTAACATGGATTAAAAGTAGATCCTGATCAGATGTTTACTATATAGGAACAGTCTCTATAATCAATGACTGTCCTCTCTGGTTCTTAAATGACATTATAGGTCTATAAATGCTGCCTATTACAGGTGAAAAAGGGGATAGTTATTAAGACATTACCGGTATTAAACATAAACTTTGTATTATTCAGTTATTAATAATGACATGAATATTCATTAGGCAAAGGGTTAAACTGGTCTTTTAAAATATGTTGAATGGTAAACAGTTTCTTCAAAAATGTATATTTTGTTTGTTCATTATATACCATCAGATTTTAGTTGACAGAAATTTCATAGAAATAGTTCAGCCTGTCATGCTCATAGCGCACATGGATTTCACCTCTCAATGCTTCTGCCCAGGGGCCATAAAGCGCAAAGCATCATCACAACTAACAACAGGAAGTAACCAATTAGCTAGAAATCGAATTGTATACTGATCCCCCACTGGGGTACAGCTGCTGTCCCATACATGTAAGAGTCATCTCTGCTATGACAAGCCATAAAACGGAAGCTTAAGTCTTGGGTACACAGGCTGGAATCAAAACACACCAAACTATTTTTTTTATATAGAGGATCAACATTGTTATTCATGTGGGGAATAAATTTTAATCTCCTATACCATGCACTCCTTCATGTGCAAAAGCTTAACCCATTACCCCCATCATTATGCCTTTTACTCCTTTAATGAATTCCACCTTCATAAGCAAATAAATCCTCTTCATGCAATATAAGCAGTCACAATTATGAAACATAGGTGATATTTTATGTCGTAGTGGGTGGTGCCTTAAAGCAGGATTAAAGTAAAGCAGGGTGCACCTTAAGGCGCATTATGTTTTACTTTCAACCTGCTTTAAGATGTGACCTATATTCAATACTTAACACGGGCTGTGGGGTAATTGGTTTAGGTAATGGGTTTACCCATTACCCGATCGCCTGTTCCTACCTGGAAAGACAGGTGTCCATTAAAGGTAGATTGAAAAGTACATGCTACTTTACTTTCAGCTTGCTTTAAGCTACCATCTGCTAGGATATTCAATGTTTTTAATGTTGCACATTCATGCTAATAAAAACTTTGAATTAGAACTCTTTCCTTCAATGGAGGCATAAACCAAAGGCGTAGTTAAAGGGTTAATAGGAAATACATACCGTTTTAACAACATAAATACTTTAGAACCGCTCTCCTATCATTAAATGTGTACTCTATTGAAAACTCAATGTTGAAAGTAAAGCATGTCTTCCATCGTTTTAGTAGATTAAAACTTTATTTCTGTTGATCTTTTACCAGTTCACTAATTATAATAGGCTTAAAACACTATCATTTATAAAAAGTTTGGAACCAGATAAGATGCAGCATATATACTAACAGGCTGATCAGGGGTAGAACTGTTTCACACTCATATATGTTTTAAGTCAAAATTGATATCATGTTCTAAACTTTTATCAAGAAAGTAGGCAGTATTTTTTTTTTAAATATTAACCCTTATCATGCTATTAGCATAATTGATCATTCCTACGGTATTGTTCCTTATTTAATCAGCTAAAGTAATAAATTAAATGATAGGTATTCATAGCGGGTAGGGTTTATGGTTGATTAACAGCAACCAGAATGTGCTATGACACATCCATGTAACGGGGTTTAACCCTTTACCCAATAGATGGTATTAGTTTTGAAGATAGGTGACCCCTTAAGGCAGGTTAAGGTACATTCTACTTTAAGCTATCATCTGCTGGGAAGTATAACATATTTATTGAGGTGCAGATTGATGACTTATTTTAATAAACATATGAATAAATGATATGCATAGAACGGTATATCTATGGAAGTTTTTGTAAATTTTATTGTAGGTAAAGTAGATCTAAATGTATGTCTTAATTTTTGAACAATATGAGAGATTGCGCTTTCAATAATGTATAGCCAGGTTCTACTGTATATAATATAAGCTCTGCACTAACAAGCAGACGATCTCTTCAAATTCGTGTTTGAGGATAAAGGATTTTCGATACTATGTGTACTTCACTATTGAACCGGAAACAACCGCTCATTCAGGGGGCGCTACTCTTATCACACTTTCCATGCGGGGTAACTCTGTATATCGGTAGGGCCCCATTGTTTAAACACTCTAAGATGGCGAAAGCAACAGAGCCTGAAAGGTAAGTGGTGTGTTTCGATACTGATCTAAATGTGTAACAATGATATAGAGTGCTGTAATATGTGTTAAAAAGATATAATAATATGCCTTATCGGTTCAGCTCTTGGTAGCGGGCAGTGTTTCGTTTTCATGATAGGAATGGTCTGTAAAAATGCAGAATCCGAAAGATCAGAAATCGAATCGAGCGAAGGGACACATTTTAACTGCCTATGAAGTAACTAACAATGCAACGGGTTAGATGCTGATATAAATGGAAGCATTTTAACCCGATGATCAAGCTAAGCCAACATATTTTGTCTGAAAACGTGTATATTTGCTATTATTAACAATTTGTAAAAATCATGACTGTACGGTTTAGAGAAAGTAATTTCCACTGGTTAAGAACTTGGTTACAGTGGGGCGAGGGTCCTCACGACAGGTGGTATAGAGTTCCTTTCGAAAAACGTTTCAGAGCCATGACTCTTTTTCGCGTGTACATGTAAACACGACATTGTTCGGCCAGTTTACACAGCCTCATGACAAGGAGTCTTCATCAAAACGTGGTAAGAGCTTTTGGTTTCGTTTTCAGAAGTTATTTAACATCTTCCACGTAAGAATTCAGGTGAAAAGAGGATATGAAAGCAAGTGTATACCACTGCCTACATGTAGATGCACATGTGTTTGTTACGAGTTTCATTTACGTAAAAATGCAGCATTTAACACACTTAGATAATCTATTTGTTCGTGTTTTTTTCTAATATTGAAGCTTTTTTTAAAAGACATATGTCCGGCTTTTAAAGTAATCAGAAATGTCGTGTCAATTATCAATGTGATGTAGAGGTAACAGGTGTCTGACGACTGTAAAGTAAGTGGTACAGGTTCTTCTTCACAGTGCTACAGAGTCTTCACGAATCTCGAAATGGATGTTATCTCGTTTGAAGACTCAATGTTACTCGATATAAGCATGGATATTGAAGTAGATGGCAATAACAATTACATTCGGTACTTCCAACAGCCGGATTCCCATGCCAATGTCGTAAACGCCGAAGAAAAGGCAGTTTCGTGTAAAGATTATCAGCACATGGCCACAAGTCAGGCAATTTTTCGCGGCACCAACAGACCCCTGTGGGAAGGTATTGGATTCTAATAGAACTATTCCAGAATAAGTTCTTGAATATTTATGAAGAATTCTATAAGCGGTCATTTAACGTTTATGAATATTCTTTAAGTTTAGAAATTTGATGTTTTTATAACCATTGTTCTAGAATTGAATAGAATTGAACTCCTTTTGTAGAATATGTAAGGGAATTCTTGAAACTCTAGAACAATTCCAGAAACGACCATTTAAGATTCATGAATATTCTAAAATTCCTGAACATTTTTCACAGGGGTAGTATGTACCGAAAAGAAAAGGTCAAATGTACTTTGTGCAATTATGCTTTCAGTTCAGTCTATGCCTTTACTCAACACGTAATGGCGCATGATAACAAAATCAAACTGCGTTGTGATGCTTTGTGATTTATGCAGCGTAGGATTCAACGAACGGACAACTCTGGAAAGACATTGGCATATTCATCTTTGAATGTGACACTTGCCGAACAGAGCTCCATTCGAAAGCCTTGCTCATTGAACATGTCAAAGACAAACATGGACCAAAGACTCTGGTCTTGGAAATCAATTTCATGGAGGCCGTCGTTTGGACGACACCAGAAAAATGCAAGTTTACCTACTCTTGAAAACTAAAATTTCTCCAGTCCTCAAATACTTATAAAACTTTATAAAGTTGATAATATGAGCGATTTCAGTGCGGTTCGATCTGATTCTTGGTCATAAGAAGTGCGAAAGATCTATAACGCATTATGTTTTTACATAACATATTTGCAAACTGTTAAAATCCTGGTCCGGCGCCGAATTTCTCTGTCCTATCAGGATCAAACTCGAAAAAGAATCTCTAAGACTTACTCTGTATTGTTTGATAATTACTAATAAACATCACGATTGTATTTTATTGATTTACATGCATTAAGTAAGGGATTTGGACCGCTTAAATGTCAGTACACAGGTTTTTGTATTTGCAATATTTACGGTTAGAAGCTTGATCATGTGATGTAGATGTTTTATTACTCTAATCCCTTCACTGCAAGGTCAGTTTTGTTCATGGGCAGCATTGTGTCTGTTTTCACTTAAGACATTTGCTCAACCTTTGGTGAAACATGGGCTGATAGTCAACAGCTTTGATCCGATTCAGACACAGAATTATTCAGCTTCTCATTCGGATCGAAGCTGTTTTCTATGCTTCTACGGCTAGGGTAAAGCAGTGAACGGGTATTTTATATTTGATTTATGATGGATCGCTTTGCACATATGATTTATTAGTTTGAGAAATAGTTGAAAGTTTATTAGTTAAACTAAGAAAGTTGAGCAACTTATTGTGAAAATTTGCATTCAGAAAGAGCACAAATAGTGCAAATCGAGACCAAAATTTGCCATTGGCAAGATATGAGTCTTGCCTATAAGGAAGGTTTTACCTTGAAACCCATAATGTGTAAATTAAAGGTGACTTTCAGTGTTTGCATCAGATACTATGCTTTGGTTGACAAGTCATGTAATAGACTGAGATTCTGCGGATTTTTTTTTTATTACTTGCACCGGTTTTTTTTGGGGGGTGCCTTTGGAGCTGTTCTACATGTTACATCAGTTCAGTGATCGCTTTAGAGATATTTGCAAGTATATAATAAAGAGTTTGGTTTTCATTTTGTTAAATAATTACAGTGACAGAATCTTTGAAACTGAGTACTTTTGTTATTTTTGTACCATCAAATAATGTAAACTATTTCGAGATGATTAAAGACGACGATGATGCTTTACATATGATAAAATATCAAGTCGGCACCAACGAACGCAATAATATGTTATAATTACAGCAAATCTCATTTACGACCACTTAAACGAATGCTAATTGGTTGTATAAAAAGACAGGTGACAGCTTAAAGCATTGTGAAGGGTAAAGAATCCCTTTGCAATACATGCACCTTAGATCCATTCTCTCTAAAAAAAAATGTTGATAAGAGCCTGTAACCCTTTATTACCTGTTGCCAGAGAACCTATAACATTCTCTGTTAGACTTTGTAACCTTATGCATCACATAACAATCCCGTAAATGTCATTGATATGTGATATTATCAATGTGAGTCTCTTGCATAAATGTTATTTAAGTATTAATCTTACCAGAAACTTTACCTAACATTGAATAAAGGCGAATTTATACAGTTATTGTAAAAGAAATGATCGTTGTGCACAAAAGCCTTGCTTCCCAAGTAGTTTAATTAACTATTTCAGACATAAATTCAATACATGGAACGAAATAAGCATATACGGCGCTTGGAAGATATCAGAATATATGGTGACAAAGCAGTTTTACAGTATTTTTGACAGTTTGGCCGTAAACTACCTCTTTGTAATTCACTTCAACATGGCAGGTTTTGCTTCACGAATAGACTCTGAAACATTTATAGGCAGGACTCCGATACCACCTTTCGCGAGGACCCTCGTCCCACTGTAACCAAGTTCCTAACCAGTGATTTCTACACCCGCTTACTATTCCGTTACAATGGGTCGCGCTTCAGAACGAGTTTTGGTACAGATTCTAACCGTTTTGTGTTACGGCTTCTTCACCGTGCAGCATGTGTAAACAGATTTAGGTACACAATCGTTCCAATTTCCGCAGGCGAATGCATATCCAAAATAGGTATTGTGTTTTGATATAAATTTATCTGGGTTCAATGAACACTGTCGCTTTTAAAGTTTATAATTGCCGATTACGGAGCGATTGTTCGTAAAGTTCACATGTACACTGCACTTTTATTAAGACAACTTTCACTTTCGGAAGAAATACCGAACACCTACTGGCTTTTTTCTCAATTTTCGTGTATTTATGTGTTGATCGTAACATACCGCGACTGTTATCTGTTATCCTTTATTTTGGGAAATGGTTGTTTTTATTGATTTTAATCATTGCTAATCTTTCTTGGCAATGTTACGGCTCCGAAAGGATTGCTTTGTGGATGCTACAGATTATTTCTTACATTGTTACAGATTCTGACGGGCGTTGCAATTCTATGTAACCCTGATGGAACAGTGATGACTAACGCGATCTAAATATTTAAAAACAATCCACGAACTTGCACCTGTTTTCTAAAACGTTTGGATACCAGACGATGCGCACATTACATCTAATTTGTTTATTTGTAGCATACAGTTATGGGTTTTTTTACGATTTTCATGCAAATACAGATCATATTTTCAGCTCATTTTTTCCTTTTTAAACCATTTTATTTGGGGTTGCAAGCTTCTTCATACGGACAACGGGAAGAAATTTATATAAGATATAAAACAACCTCAACTTTTTTTTCTCATTAATTACACATGCATCTGTTAATAAATATTCAGTCGAACTTGGATTGTTTTGATTATATGTGCACCACCTCTGTTGTACCCATAAACCGACCTAAATGCTCTTTTCAACATTTTAAAAGGACAAAGAATATCATATTCGTCAATACTGCACAACCTTATTATAAGCTGCAGTTATTCTAATATAATTTCAAACAGATTTTACAGATTATACCACTGGAGTCGAAATTGGCCCTTACATGGGGTCACAACTTTTACATACAAACATCATTCAAATCGAGCGATACCATTTAGTGCGTTTTTTTACTCGTTTGAGTATTATAGTTTAAGCCATCAGTTAGAATTAAAAGATCTTAACAACATTTTCCTAAAAAATGTCACATTGTCAATGTATCACTATGACTCAGGTGAGCAATTTAGAGTCAATATGGCTCTTGCTAATCTTGACGTGTTGCTTATTACCTCTGTCACTGCCAAAGTCGCAGTTATGTGCCATTCAATATAATGCAGTCTTACAGTGGAGACAACGTTATTATTTCCCGTTTTAACCTACCAAAACGCTAGCGCACTAAAGTAAAATGTAATAAAAGACATTTAAAAAAAATTCATATCTGAGTGTCAAACAGTTTGGAAAAAAACTCAATAAGCTAGTTTGCTTTCGTTTCAATCCTAAACTTTATTGTATGTTTATGCATGTAAATATCTGAAATAAAATATGTTTAATAACTAAACAGTTTGGAGCCTGATCAGACGCAATGTCGGATATTGCTCCAAACTGTTTGCAATGGCAATAATACTGTATCTCAGACGCCGCTTTGGAGAGGCGGTGTCTTAGATGGGTGTACACTATTTTATATCGCCCATTCAAAAGGAAGTACAAGCAATCAAAATAAATCATACATCATATTTTTTATACTCGTCATTTTTTTTTACACAGTTGTTTCGACAACAACACTTATAAATGACACCCTCTGTGCCTTTATGCAGTGACGGAAAATATGATCATAGGTATCAAACCTTTCATTACAGTAGGTACACCTCAGGTCCATTATCTGAAATGGGAGACATACACTCAGAGAATCTTCTAACCGATCAGTCAGATTTAAAGGTGCTACTCTTAAAACTTGTTAAGTCGGATGCCAAAAGTTACATTCATGAGATGAAGATGTTTTATAATAGGAAGACAACTTTCATTAAAATTGATCACGAATTATGGAAAATATGAATGAAATTGTAACCTAACCCTAAAATGACAAGTCACAATATCATGAATGACATTTGTCTGTAGGGCTACCAGCTTTCAACGCGACATTGATGCCATATGTAGCACTTAAATGAATATTTTGTAAAAATACTATCTAAGAATTGATGGAATGTTATTCAACTGGCACTGAAATCAGAATACTGAGGTAACTCTTGGTCTGTTTTCTTTTATTATGTAAAATACCAAAAAAAGCCACTAGCTGTCAGCAGTGACTTAGTGATATTCACTGAATACTTAAAGAATGCCATCCTCAACGGCTTCAGCGTCTTGCAATGTTAATGTATCAATCAAAAAAGTCAATTTTGAGCCGCCGAATAAAATTTTTGTTTTTAAACGATTGGCGTTGATGCCGTTAACGCAGTTACGTTACGTTAATTTGACATATTCTACGGTCCAGACATGCGCAAAAAGTCATCGTAGACGCATGGAAACATACAACCGCGTGTGTATGATGACCAAAAAGAAAGATCCTGTTAAATTGAGTTTTCATTTGTAAGCGCTAATGACGTTAGTTCCTTCAAATCCGGTCAAACAAAATTTCCTCAAAACAAGCAGATATTGGCCAACAACATGTTGAAATGCGTTGCATTTGGTGAAATTAGATACCGATATTTAATATTTAGCTTATGTAAACGAGTTTAGGGCACGCAGGATAAGTACAATCGGCATTCTCGACATGTTAAATGTTTTTCTGTTAGGACGATTGATGACCAACAAAAAATCAAAAGCGTGTTTACCAATGTCCCCATACACGTTTCGCACGTGCAAAACGCCTAAATCGTCGAACTTGGAGGTGTGACGTAACGTACAGATTAGTTCAAAATTCAATGATTTGATTCAATGCACATTCAACCTGGTATTTGAAATAAAACTGATTACGTCAGTGTGCCATTTCCTTTTTCGAAAAGAAATAAGTTTAAAAAGTGATCGGTTAGAAGATCCTCTGAGTGTATGTCGGTAAGAATCTGTGTATTTCATCATAACCTCTGTTGACCGATTTTGAGGAAATTATGCACATGCAATCAGTATGAAGATTAGTGTACACGTACGTACAATAGTAAATTTCGTATGCGTTTAACGAGGCGTCATTGAGTTAATTCCCGTTTACTTAATAAAATGGCCACATATACTATCAAAAGTGAGTATGTGGGACTATTATCACATTCATTTTCATATCTAGTTTTTACAGAGATCCGGATATCAAAAGTGCGGAGGATTGTCTGAAAATTTTATTCTGTGTAGTTAGAATTATTGGTAATTATTCTGTGTAAATTTGCAGATCATTTGCCTGTTACTACTACCAAACAGAAAGCCTATTGAACGAAGAAATAACCAACCACTGTTTAGATAATCACAAATCTCAATTCCTTCAAAATAAAGAGAAGAGAATTGAGTTTTAACACCGGAAATCAAGGATATCGAACTTTAGATTTTAACATCATACCAAATATTCTAACAGAGACGGAGATATACATGATTCCAAAGAAAGTTAAACAGAATATAGAAATTTAAGATATTGAAGACGATTTTGGACTTAATGTTTAAGCGAATAAAAGCTTCAACACCTCATAAATTTGCCCAAGGGTCAGTAGCAAGCACCTTCGTGGCGTTTGGGTGTGACGCAGATACCAATGCCGCCAGTGACAATATCATCATCACAGAGTTCACAAAAACGTTGCCAACTCTTTGTAACTGAAATGAGAAATGTGGGACAACTTGAAAATGTGTATGTTTTTCAATAACTTGCCAGTGAAGGGCAGTTTCCAATGCATAACATCGCATATTATATTTTCATTGATGTTTGCAAATTCCATATAAGGGACAATCAGAGGCATGGCATTCTACTCAATTGTTAAAAAAGATTGGGGAATGGGCTACTGCCTTTTTCATGGAAAATAAGTGGAACCAAAAGTTCGGACCAAAAGGTAGAAAGCATAGATGCTAGTCTGCTATCTGCATATTCTGAGATTAATTTTGCTTTTCCATATAGAGCAACTGTAAACCATTCAGCAAAGAGGTCCCATTGATTGATTTAAATCATCGGTAGATCTAGTAAAAACACGACTATTAACAAAACGAGCTACATGTATATAGATTGTGGTCGAGTGCCTGTACTCAGCATCGTGTTTCATACCCTCAGTAAACTGTTTTTAAGACCCAGTTACATTTGTTTTATTTGAGAAGTAATATATTGTCACAGACCTGTTAATTGACTGTGAATTCCCGGTAGCGAGTCGTAGATCGACGTTTAGATCTAACGCAATGTCAACCACTTATGCAATTTATGTAAAACGCAAGTTTAACATTACATTTATTGCGATTACAAAATTATTTTCTTGCTTTACAGTGTCTAAACCGTACAGTTTTTTGGTTAGAAACTGTCTCAACCGTACAGAAAACGAGCGATTTTAGACAGTACAATATGTCGTTTATCCTAGCTGGCTAAACCGTACAGTCAGGCATTTGTCAAATCATTTATTACAGTAAATACACGTGTTATCAGACAAAACCAGTTAGCCCAGTGTGTTAATCGAGTTAAAATGCTTCAATTAACACCAACATCTAAGTCGTTGCATGTTAAGGTAGCTCACAGCAAGTTAAAATGTAGTCTCATCAATGAACCCCTGTGACGACAAGTTGACTTTTGACAGGTGCCGTCCTCAGGGCAGCGATTGTGAGGGCAGCGCCTGAAGTCTAATGAAAGGCCCGAGAGTACATATATTGCTGGATGGTTAGAGGTTTTATTTATCTGAAATGGTGAATAATAAGGGATTTTTCTTCGAGTGTTTCTAGTTTGAATCTTTTGTATATGAAGAAGGTACTGTCAGAACTGGGCTGAAACATAAACAGACAGCAAACGATCTTAAGGCACACTCTGCTTTACTTTCAAACTGCTTTAAGCTTCAATCTACTAGGATATAGAAACTTACATTTTTATAACTGTATAAAGTGGAATTATTTTCTTCAGTGGAGGAATAAATTAAAGGCGTAAAATGCATAGTTATGGGATAATGGGTTAACATACATCAGTATCTATTGGGGAATTGGTTAACTAACCTCAGCAGAATTGGAATTATCTCCTGGACAAGAAAAAATGACAAGACATACAGATAACTCTGACAATACCAATCTTAAAGATATGTATAAATATGGGATAAGACATAATTAGATAATTGTCAGAGGGTCACTTCCTGATCCTGTTTCTGTAAGTATGAATCACACTGAACCATTTCTAAACTTTAGCAGACAACATGTTCAGCAGACACCACCAGTTCTGTTGGTCATTCACTTAGGTCAAATATTATGCAATAGTTGCAGTAGCATCTAGTAGCTATTGGCTTACCCTTAGTATACTGTAATGATGTCTGCTTAAAACCTACTGTATGTGAAAAATGACCAAAAAAAATCAATTAAGAAAATGTAAAGTATGTGAATGAGTGGCAAATAGTTTGGATCAATTTTGAGATGCAGCATTATATTGCGTCTGATCTGGATCCAAGCTGTTTGCAAATATTGCCTATTTTGAGCTAGGTATTATAAGGGGCCTGGGGAAAGTACAGTGAGCTCTGCATCGGTAATCTCCGTATTTACGAAGATTCATTAACTTTAGTACAGTTAATTTTTACGAAGGAAAAGCATTATTGTAACGTTATTAAATGCATTATTTTAATTATTTTAATGGTTTAAACTTGAGAAAACAACTACATTATCTACAGATTGCGTGGGTAAATTGTCTTGTGATAGATCTACTGCGAACTATTTTAGGGGCTGTGCGGTTAAGTGTACACGCAATCACCTAAGGCCTAATCACAGCCTGGGCTCAACGGAAAACAGCCGAATCACCTAATGATATAGAATTAAGAAGGAAAGTAGTTTTTCAAAAATAAATCGCTACGCAATCTGGTCGTTATTTTCAGAAATGGTATCTAAAGGGCTGGATTTCACATCCAGCACTAAAAATAGCTCGCTGTCTCACATACACAGTGTGGACTAGTTAAAATGTGAGCCTTCTCTCGATCGATTTCTGAACTTTCGATATCTACACTTTTACAGACCATTCCTACTGAAACTCTAGCCGCTACAAAGTAATACGAGGGTAGTTCAAAAAGTTTTGATACTGGATCAATAACTTCAGTATTATAAGTGCAAAATGCATGTGCGATATAGCATTTTAAAGATCTATTCTTTGTCGACACAGTGATATCATGCACGATAAGATCGCATTACTCGATCAGTCCTAACAGGAACCTAAATGACCCCTCCTCGAGGACACTGGACCTTTTTTGTGTATATTTGAGTTAATTTTCTAAACACCATTTGATACTATAATTATTATTACGGCTTTATTATTTTGAATAAGTTTATGAAATTTTCTGTCAATTACAATAAGACAATTATGCAAACGCTTCACAGTTTTAAATGTTATTATTACATACAATATCAAAATTAGAGCTAATTCTAAACACGTACTGAAAATATAATAAACAATTGATCTCTTGTTATGTATAAAAGTAGTTAGGGAAACTACAAACCCTTTTTTTTTTAAACCAGGCTAAAATTGAAGCCATTGAAAAATGGTTTCATGTTTTACAATCAAAATGTAGATATGCTGATCTAGAACATTTTCATAGCGTTCGAAAAAACGTGTCCACTTTCGTCATTAGCAAAATAAGAAATGTTGATTTTGAAAAAATGAGATTTTAGACAGTTAACCCTATCAATAGAAATAAATTTTTATTTACATTAAAATTTAGACATAAACTGATATATTTCCAAAACAAATCTTTAAATTGTACTCTTTAAGAAGGTATTACGTCAAAAAGTAATGTCTGAAAAGTGCTATGTTCCAGTGTCCTCGAGTAGGGGTCATTTAGGTTCATTTTGTGACTCATCGAGTTATGTTATCTTATCGTGCATTATACCATCGTGTAGGCGAAGAATTGTTCTTTAAGATGATATATCACACATGCATTTTGCACTCATTATATTGAAGTTATTGATCCAGTATCAAAACTATTTGAACACCCCTCGTACACCGAAAAGGGATATTATAGCAGTTTTGTTAAACACAGATGACAGCGCTCTATATGATTCTTACATAGTTAGATCAGTATCAAAACACACGAATCTAACTTTCAGGCCGCGTTTACCACCGGCCGCCATGTTGGAGTGTCTACATTTAACGACCGTACAGGTTACACCACTGTGAACCAATCCATTTACTAACACAACCGACGGCGTTCATGGGCTTTGTAGAGCCTTATATGTCACAAAACGTATATGTCACAATTGTGACGTATACGTGCGAATTCATCACAAGGGGGTTGCGACAGCCACGCATATGTCACAACGTAACTTTTTGATAGGGTTTACATTAGAACCGTATATGTCACAAAATTGCAAATTTTTCACAACGTGACTTTTTGATAGGGTTGACATTAGAAACGTATGAATGTTTGTTTATCATAGTGTTATTGTTAATTATAGTGTCACCCCTAGCGAAGTAGGGCCAGTCATATTTGTGACGTATACGTTTTGTGACATATAAGTCTCTAACAAAAACGTGACTTTTTGATAGGATATACAGTAGAAACGTATAAAAGTTTGCTTATTATAGTGGTTAAAACAATACTCTCTGTGTTGTTTGGTTGAGTACTGCATAATCCATGGCCGCGGTACACCTTTAGTTCATAAATATAAAGCTGTCCAAGAATTATACCATAGACCCCTAGCCAAATGGTTTCAAGGCGATTGGAAAAATCCCTATCAGCAAGATCCACCAGATAGGTACAATGTCAATGGTATAACTCCAGAACTGCCATTTAGACCCACATCATTAAGAGCTCAGAGGTAGCAGTCATTAGTTAACTACTTTCTTCTAATAACAGATATTAAAGAAGTGTGTTTTCAGACGTTTTTTGAAGGCCGCAATTGAGCTCGCATATCTGATGTCTGATGGTAGAGTGTTCCCGAGATTTGGGACTGTATGCATGAAAACTTCTATCTCCAAACTTCACCAAACGACTTCTCGGCACAACCGGTGATACTGATTTACCTGCAGACCGCAACTCTCTTCGAGGTCTATACACGTCCAGCATAATAACAATGTACCTTGGAGAATCATAGCACATGGCTTTGTATGTGAGTGTCAGAATTTTGAATTCAACTCTTGTGTTGAACTGGAAGCCAGTGAAGCTCCTTCAAGACTGGAGTGATGTGATTGTACCGAGGAGTCCTGCTGGTTATGATGCGGGCAGTATTTTGCACACACTGTAGTTTTCGTAGTGAGTTTTGGGGAATCCCATATAGCATCATAGATCATCATCATCATCGAGATATTCTTCTTCTACTTCTACTTCTTCTTCTACTACTTCTTCTTCGTCTTCTTTTTTTCTTCTTCTTCTGCTATTTCTTCTTCTCCTTCTCTATGAACGACGAAAGAATAGCGAAGTCTCTCAAGCATCGCTGTGTTAATTGCTCCAAAGTAATACACAATTTACATTGCCATGCGAGAGTTAAAAAATTAGGTCTGAAAGAGAGGTTATTTGACTGAAACGAGATACAGTTTTCATATATAGTATGGAAGTTTTCCAGATAAATATATACTGAAAAGAGCATCTCCCCTAGGTTCCTGTCGGAGTTTCCCTAAAGACACTATAATAAACAAACTTTTATACGTTTCTACTGTCTACCCTATCAAAAAGTCACGTTGTGATATATACGTTTTTGTTAGAGCCTTATATGTCACAAAACGTATACGTTACAAATGTGTCTGGCCCTACTTCGCTAGGGGTGACACTATAATAAACAAACAATTATACGTTTCTAATGTCAACCCTATCAAAAAGTCACGTTGTGAAAAAAATTCAATTTTGTGACATATACGGTTCTATTGCAACCCTATCAAAAAGTCACGTTGTGACATATACGAGGCTGTCGCAACCCTCAGTGTGATGAATTCGCACGTAATTGTGACGTTTACGTTTTGTGACATATAAGGCTCTACAAATTTTGAATAACGCCCGTTGTTAATATTTCGTATACAACTGTGTACATGTATTGAAATAGGGATATGAAAATGATACATGTATGTACTTATGACGTAAAAACAATTTGTCATCACTCCTTCGTGTATAATTTATAGATTTTCGGTTTAATAAATCAGTATTGAGGATAATGTCTACCTGAAAAACTTTGAAATTATCATACTTTAATGTGTACTCTTTCAACACAATGGACCTATTTAAAATATACTATTTTCATTTGAAAACAGTGTAGACTCATATCAGAACGCTCCTACAGGAACCCTCTGATCTGAGTCTACACTGTTTGCTAATTCAGACAATTATTTATTAAACAATCCAGAATTCTAAATAGATTATTTCATGTTTTGGTATCTAAAATGATTGAAAAGAGAACCTAATAACCCACACGTGTTACTTATTGTTGAAAGAGTTAAGCTGGGGCAACTTTTTTGTCTTTTTATTTGCGGTCTGTGCGTTTTACAAGTCATTCATTTGATTTGGGCCTATGTACAGCGCTCCCTCCCTACAACAACATCCAATGGGAGACAAATAGTGTTTGCATTGTTCGGATGGATTTGTTAAAAGGATGGGAATTAATACTCAGAGAGTCCTAAATATGTATTGGCTACCATTTGCAAACAGTTTGAATCCAGATCGGACGCCGCCTTACGCGGCGTCTGATCTGGCTTCAAACTGTTTGTCACTCGTCTTTATGTTTCTTCTGTCAAAATGTCCAGTACCTAATTTTGAGAAAAACAGCAGACGACAATTTTAAGCAGACGTTATTGCAGCAGTGAAAGCATTAAGCATAACAGGCTTGTTTGGGGGAACAGTGGCAAGCATTGCTGTAAGGAGGGGTCGTTGTTCGGGATCGTTGTAGGGATGGAGTACTGTACATGAATACTTGTAAAGCAGTGACATTTGAATGACAACCATACAAACCTAGCTCAAAACTTCTGAAAAATGAACATAACATTCGTATTTGTAATTTATTTGACAAATCAAACTCTGTGTTTTAGAAACTGATAAAAAGTCAACAAGACTCGTTTATCGTTTCCTTGAAAACCCGTTTAGAAATCCTGTAAATTATGAAAACTCGTGTAATATCCTATATCTATCATTATACTAATGTACATGTAATTTTATGTTCTTGTTTCCATTACAGACACGTATCTCTTAACCGGTGTAGTTCAGGTGGAAAACGGATTGTTTGGGGTGATGCCAGTTTCAGCGAAAATGCAAAGTCTTATCGATGACCAACAATCTCTTGTTGACGTCTTTGACCAAACTACCGTTAAAAGGTTGGTGTTCGAGCAAAATCCAAGTATTCAAGGAAATGTCAGACCAGCATTTTATTTTCAGGATGACGTTGGAAATCATACGCTGAGCCTTGGCATCGAAGGGAATTGATACATTGAGAAAACAATCTAAATATTCAAACTACTGGATAATAGTAATTGACAGAAAAAAATAGAATAATAAAAAAATATTCTGTGCTTTTCGTTCTTTGACAACAAACCCAGACCTAATGCGTCTACTCATATTTATTCTCCTAATTTCGTTTAGCTGGAGAAGCTAATTGCATGGGTACCCAAGCAATGCTAGCAGCAATAACGAACCAAGAATTTCTTTATCCTATTTAGTTGAGTTTGGTACATTGTAAATACATGTATTTTTTTTCTCTCTCATCATAACCTCGACTTCTATTGTAAATTACTATTACAATTCAACATTAAAATTGAAAGTATGAATTTTGAGGTAGCATACACTATTACTGTGATAAATAAAAGTTTATAGATCTATCGACTATACTGCTATCTGCAATGCTTTAGAGTTGATATATCTGTATAATCTTTGCAAGCGAATAAATGTTTGTCTCTGCTACTGTTCTAAAAAACAGAATTTTCGAGGGATAAAAATCAACAAGAGCCCCGTGGGGCACATTTCTCTCACCTGAGAATAGGTGACACCAGAAATGGGTGTCAAAGCCACCTGATGCTCGCCTTTTTAAAGCTTAAGTCTAAAAACATCGTGTATCGAAAGCAAATCAATTGTCAGCTTAGAAAGATTATTAAAGTATTGGTGAGTCTTAGTCTAGTTATACATTCTATTAAACTTTAAAACAACTCGTCCAAGTTTAACCTGGTGATTTGTAGTCAAAACAATTAAGTCCATTACTGTAGTTCGCTGTGAAATTCTAAGTCAGGGATATTTCTCTGACATTATAGAAATCAATTAAAAATAGAAACATTCTAACGTACATATAAACATTCTAAGGTAGACGTCATGTATTGTGCGACAATATTGACCTGACTTTGAACTTAATGCATGAATAAATGATTATAAGATGACGCTGTATAAATCAATAATCGATAGCGGATCGTACCGTGTTGGGTTGTTTCGGCTGATTACGTGAATTGTGTTACAGTTGTGATCCTCAGTGGATCAACACTACACATTGAGCAAGTTCAAAAAGTTGTTGTTGATAAACTATTATTCCCGAGTCTCCTAGTATAATCGTATCTACTAAAACGCATAATGTTGCGCTTTCGAGTGGGTTTTAATTCAGGTATGATCATCGCTGTCCTCACCTGCGACTCTTGCCAATATATACCTAATTTACACCCCTTAGATGTAACTCATCTGCAAGGTGTGTCGGTAGAGCAAGGGATTAGTAACATCGAAGTTCCGGGTTCGAATCCCGATAGAGGGTAATATTTTTATTTTATAAAATGTTATTTTATAGACCAAAGAGACGCTATGACATAACCTTATAAAAACTAACAAAATAATCGTGTTCCAATCGAAATAGATATTGTATGAATACTTAAAAGAAACGGTATAAATTATAAAAATCTGAAAAAAATGTATGAGTATTGCATGGGATTCGAACCACTGACTGTACGGGAAAATACTGTATAGTCGTCTTCCTACCACTTGCGCTAAATACCTGTCGATATTTGTGGAACCGGGAAGTGCTATATTTTCTCGGTACCGATGTGGTTACAATGTGCGTTTTCGTATAAATTATTACGAAGTGTTCCGAAGCTATATTTAGGAATGCAACAAAGTGTGAAATTATGCTAATAGAGTTCACCAACGTCAGGTCAATATTGTCGAACAATACATGCTCGAAAAGTGGCAGTTTAGCGAAACGTATGTAGGTATTCAATCATCAATTAAAAATGCCTGCGAGAGTGCGGTTCTCGTACTAGGTGGGGAAAGAATACGGCAACAACAACACTTCCAATTTTCAAACGTATTCTCCTCTGAAACTAATATGGCCAGATCTTTGATATTTAACATGGTGACACTTCTAGATGGCCTTTACCTTTCTCGTTCAAATGATTCCAGTCTGCATATGTAGGTCACAGCACGAATGAAGAACGACCGTTCTCATTCGTGGTCACAGGAGCTAAAAATATATTTTTTCAATGGAAACTTTAAAAATTCATCTTGTCTAAACCCTAGTACACTGATCTTAGATATTTGAAACAAAGCATCATCTACAGGTCCTCTATCAAGAGTGTTTAAATTATGCCCCTCGGGTAAAAATTGACCCCGTCCTGGACATAAATCAATTATTTCCAGTCATCATAAATCCGAGTTATGGTCATTTCGTACCCTCGCCTTTTCGTACCCTAATGTTTTGGTCATTTCGTACCCATATTTTTGGTCGATTCGAGCCCTTTCAAATTCACTAGTCATTTCTCGTACCCATATTTTTGGCCATTTCGTACCCACGAATTTTTTTATTTTTATTAGTACATATATTTCATCATTTTACGCAAAATTTAATAAGATATAATGTTAGATCGGGTAATATGTCTGCTCAGAAATGAAAAAAAAAATCTTATTCTGCTCAATCTGCTGGTTTCATAATCAGTTGAACAGTTATCAAATCCAGTAGTTACTTCGAATCCATATGTTTGGTCATTTCGTACCCATCCCATAAAATGTAAAATACCATTTTTTACCAAATGGGAAACATATTTAATGAATGGAGAAAAGTTTTAACAAAACAAGAATCTATAAATACTTGTCTTTTTAGATATCAAAATTATTTTAAGAAATCTGGTAGAGAGTCACCCATGGATCAGTTGTGTACAATTATTTCCAATTTGGACCAGTAGTTTCACAGGAGAAGAATTGTTAAGTCTTTACTATACAGTTTTATAAGGAAAACGTGCCACACCCACTGGCGTCCATGTTTTTTAGATATCAAAATTATTTTAAGAAATCTGGTAGGGGGTCACCTATGGATCATTTGCGTGAAATTATTTTCAAATCGGATCAGTGGTTTCAGACTCGAAGATTTTTAAAGTTTTCACTATATAGCCATATAAGGAAAATCTGCCCCACCCACAGGCGGCCATGTTTTTTAAGATAGGAACATTATTTTAAGAAATCTGGTAGAGGGTCACCCATGGCACATTTGGGTAAAATTATTTGCAATTCAGACCAGTAGTTTTTGACTAGAAGATTTTTAAAGTTTTTTCAATTGGTTGCCATGGCAACCACAATTTCAATTGGATGACCTAAATTTGAAGATTTCTGAGAGAGAACCCTACAAGGAACAATCCTATGAAGTTTTTATGAAATTGGCCCAGTAATTTCCAAGAAGAAGATCTTAAAGAAAAAGTTGACGACACACGACGAACGACGACGACGACGGACGACGACGGACGACGACGGACACATGGCGATCACAATAGCTCACCTTGGCACTTCGTGCCAGGTGAGCTAAAAAGTAACATGTTGCACTTAAAGGAATTAATTTACCGTCATTATGAGCTACTAGTACGTTCGCACCCGGCCGAGTCGCCATTGATGTTGATGTTGCCTTATAGTTCTTTCGCCACCTAGTACGAGAACCGCACTCTCGCAGGCATTTTTAATTGATGATTGAATACCTACATACGTTTCGCTAAACTGCCACCTTTCGAGCATGTACATGACGTCTACATTAGAATGTTTATCACTATGTACGTTAGAATGTTTTTATTTTTAATTGATTTCTTTAATATGTCAGAGAAATATCCCCGACTTGGAATTTCACAGCGAACTACGGTAATGGACAGGTCTTCCTTTTTTCGAAAAATAATGACCTTCATAAATACATGTTTTACTCAAACTTTTACTCCAAATGCCACTTTATGCCGATGCTTAACAATGTATTTTGCAAAGCTTTGTTATTTCCGATGCATTCACAGTCTGCTGCTAGCGACAATACATCGAGATACCGGTGTAACATTAAATTCGGACCCCATTGAAAAATGACCTCCCGGTCATTTTTCAACGTTGAGAAATGACCTCCCGGTCTTTTTTGAACGCTGAAAAAAGACCTCCCGGGTCATTTTTTAACGTTGAAAAATGACCGGGAGGTCAATTCACAACGTTGAAAAAATACCCTACCCGTAAAAATTTGGATACTGAATTATCTGTTGTAAAATGACCCGGGGGTTCACTTCTCAATGTTGAAAAATGACCTGTGTAAAATTTCAACGTTGAAAGTTGACTTATTCCGTGCAAATTGTATCCTAGACTTAATTGCGATTAACTGACTACTGGTATGAGGGAGTCATTGCTCAGCGTTGAAAAATGACCCTTGGGTCAAATCTCAACGTTGAAAAAAGACCCTACCCATGAAATTATGACACCTAAATTATCATGTTGTAAAATGAACGGGGCGCGGGTCATTTCTCAACGTTGAAAAAAGACCCTACCCATGGAATTTGACTCCTGAATTATCATGTTGTAAAATGAACGGGGGTCATATCTCAACGTTCAAAAATGACCCCTGTTAAGTTTCATCGTTGAAAGATGACTTTTAGACTTAATTGTTATTAACTGACTACTGGTATGAGGGGTCATTGTTCAACGTTAAAAAATGACCCGGGGTAAATTCTTAACGTTGAAAAAAGACCCTACTATTGAAATTATGACTCCTACCATAGAACTTATTAAACCTGAATTATCTCGTTGAAAAAGAAAACCTACCCATGGAATTATGAAGCCTGTATTATCTCGTTTTGAAAAGACCGGGGGTCATTTCTTAACGTTGAAAAATGACCCCTGTTAAGTTTCATCGTTGAAAGACGGGTTAATCCGTACATATATGTCTCATAGACGTAATTGTGATTAACTGACTACTGGCATGAGGGGGTCATTGTTCAACGTTGAACAATGACCCGAGGGTCATTTCTCAACGTTAAAAAAGACCCTACTATTGAAAGTATGACTCCTACCATAGAAATTATTAAACCTGAATTATCTCGTTGAAAAATGAAATGGGGGTCATTTCTCAACGTTGAAAAATGACCCCGATCATTTTACAACAAGATAATTCAAGAGTCATGATTTCATAGGTAGGGTCTTTTTAACGTTGAGAATTGACCCCGGGTCATTTTTCAACGTTGAACAATGACCCCCTTGTACCAGTAGTCCATTAATCACAATTATGTCCAGTAGATATATCTGTACAGGTTAAATCGTATTTCAACGATGAAACTTAACACAAGTCATTTTTCAACATTGAGAAATGACCTACGTGGTGATTTTAAAACAATATAATTGAGGTGTCATAATTTCATGGGTAGGTTTGTTTTCAACGTTGAGATTTGACTCCGGGTCTTTTTTCAACGTTGAACAAAGACCCCCTCAAACCAGTAGTAAGGTTTTTTCAACGTTGGGAATGGACCCCGGGTCATTTTTCAACGTTGAGAAATGACCCCAGGTCTATTACCAACGTTGAAAAATACCCCATAACAAGGATTAGTTACTAGCCCATACTTTGTAGCAGCCATTTATAGTTTAAGGGTATGGTCATATTTTAATATTGAGAATTAACCCCCGGTCATTTTACAATGTTAAAGAATGACCCCCTCTCTTCTGTTTGTTATTCGATGGCGTATTATCACTGTCGTCATGATTTCACGGATAGTGTCATTTCTCAACGTTAAGAATCGACCCTGGTCTATTTTCAACGTTGAGAAATGACCCCAGGTCTATTACCAACGTTGAAAAAAACAAACCTAACAAGGATTAGTTAATAACCCATAATTTGTAGCAGCCATTTATAGTTTAAGGGTATGGTGCTATTTTAATATTGAGAATTGACCCCCGGTCAATTTACAATGTTAAAAAATGACCCCCTCTCTTCCGTTTGTTATTTGATGTCGTATTATCATTGTCGTCATGATTTGACGGATAGGGTCATCTCTCGATAATCAACGCATTTATAACATACCATTCATTTGACATACTTTCGGCATTTGATCTCCAATCTCTAATTATAACATTTAACGGTTAATATTTACATGCATAAATTACAATAAAATCAACAGAAATGTCCTGCGTCTTAATCTAATATAGCGACAAAGTCAGGGCAGCAGAGTCAATAACCAGTTAAAATGGCGGATGCAAACGTCGGTCTTAAGCGAAGGTAATTTAATTTCTTTATATGCATGTGATTTGTTTATGCTCTCTTTTGGAAAATTAAATGCAGATAGGTTTGTTTCAACTTGTTTTAAATATACCCAGGCACTAACTCACGTATAAAGCAGTATATTTCCTGAAAGAAATTTATTCCGGACGTCTAGCCCGTCCAGTGAGGGTTGGCTAGGTGTCCGGTTCCGGACGTCTAGCCACTGCCTTGAAAATTTCACTATACAACTCAATGTAAAACTGTGACCCCGGGGCGGGCCAATTTTGACCCAAGGGGCATAATTTGAACAAACTTGATAGAGGACCTATATATGATGCTATACGCCAAATATCTAAGCTCTGGCCCTTGTAGTTTTTCAGGAGAAGATTTTTTAAAGTTGTGATTGAAACAAATCTAGTTTTAGCTCATGTGACCTAGATATGCAACAGACCGGAACCATTGGAACAAAATACCAGGGACGTAGATTAATCTTTAATCTACGTCCCTGAAAATACGTAAAGGATATCTAGAAGTGTCATCATGCCAAACATCAAAGCTGTGGCCATATTAGTATCAGAAACTGCCTGCAAATGAACGTATTACAGTGCTGAACATTAATTGCAGGTCGGTGAGGAATAAATACCAGATCTGCACCAGGTTATAAGCCAAACTAAACCAGACATAATATGTTGCACTGAGACCTGGTTAAACCCTGATATACACACTCCTGAAATATTCCCCAGTTCCCTCAATTACCAAGTATTTAGAGATGATAGGTTAACCGGCAAAGGAGGAGGTGTATTACTAGCTGTTCATAACAGGCTTCTTAGCCAAGAGCAGACCCAGTTGAAAACAAATGGTAATATCTGGTCAAAAATCTCAATAGTAGGCCAAAAAGACAGATACATATCTTCTTTTTACAAGCCACATGAAAATGATGAAAACTCCCTAATTAAATTGTTGTCTTCTATTTCTAAAATACCGCAAAATAGTACTGTCTGGGTATTTGGAAATTTTAACCTCCCTGATATGGATTGGGCTAACGAAGTGCCCTCACATAACTGCAAGTTAAAGACCCTGTATGACAACTTCACAGAAAAGTTGGACAACTTCAATCTTGAACAAATGATTAAAGTGATTAAAGTCCCTACCAGGGAAAAGAACATACTGGATTTGTTCCTCACCAATAGACCGCCAACTGTTCACAGCATCCATACTCTTCCCAAGCTTGGGTCATCTGACCATGATATTGTCTTTCATGAACTCAACGTAAAGAGAGGTCGCCTAATTCAGCAAACAAGAGCCCCATGGGGCATATTTCGCTCACCTGAGGCTAGCTGAAAAAAAATGGAGATAATGATTTATGTCCAGGACTGACCTAGATATGCAACAGACCGGAACCATTTGAAAAAAATGTGTAAAGGATATTTAAAAGTGTCACCATACCGAATATAAAAGCTCTGGCCATATTAGTGTCAGAGAAGAAGACATTTGAAATTGTCTCTATATAACTCTATGTAAAACTGTGAACCCGGGGCGGGGCCAATTTTGACACCAGGGGCATAATTTGTACAAAGTTGATAGAGGACTTGTAGGCGATGCTATGTGTCAAATATCTAAGCTCTGGCCCTTGTAGTTTCAGACAAGAAGATTTTTTAAGTTTTCATTGAATAAAAATCTATTTTTAGCTCCTGTGACCTAGTTATGCAACCGACCACAACCATTTGAACAAGTTTGGTATAGGCCATTTAGAAGTGTCACCATGCCAAATATCAAAGCTCTGGCCATACCAGTTTCAGCGGAGGAGACGTTTGAAAATTTCACTATATAACTCTGTAAAACTGTGACCCCCGGGGCGGGGCCAATATTGACCCCAGGGTCATAATTTGAACAAACTTGTTAGAGGACCTGTTAACAAGGATATGTGCCAAATATCTAAGCTCTAGCCCTTGTAGTTTCAGACAAGAATTTTTTTTTAAGTTTTCATTGAAAAAAATCTATTTTTAGCTCCTGTGACCTAGTTGTGCAACGGACCAAAACCATTTGAAACATTTTGGTATAGGCCATCTAGAAGTGTCACCATGCCAAATATCAAAACTCTGGCCATATTAGTTTCAGAGAAGAAGACGTTTGAAAAGTTCACTCAGTTCAGTTTCAGTTTAACATGCTATGCATGTTTATCGCCATAAACACAATGTAAACATAAGCGGTACATTTTTCATAGCAGTAAGAAGAGTATAACATTATATATACATACAAAAAGATTGAATAAATTATATAAATACATGCAGTTAATCTGATCAATACACACTAGGTTTGTATCAGTATATAATTACATATAATTATGTTGTATCATCGTAGTAAACTAAGAGAAAGCGTTTAATACCTGTCGAAAATGTGATGTATTGACTAACCCACTCACACAGTACATTGTGTACATGTAACACCTGTAACAAGGGAGATAACTTTCTAGTAGCGCCAAAGGGACATAATAAGTAGTCTTTGTTATTACGAGATCGCTTGTGTACATAATGCACACATGCGAAAAGGGAGAGAACTGAGAAGGTAGTATCAAGGGACATAATAAATAATCTTTCCCATGGATACATGAATCAAGCAATTAGAAAGACGTGTTACCGATTTCGCGATATGCATATAACAAGGGAAAAACTGTGTGGATTTTTTCCAGGGTTCCTTGTTACAAATGCCAATTTATGATAAGATCAAATTTTGGTGGAGCTTTGAAACAGGTATTTAACGCTTTCACTAGTAATAAAATTAACAAGTATTATTGCATTACAACTCACCGCACAACGCAGGTCAGAAACCACACAGAAAGCTCCGCCAATTCTGTCCTCACCTGTGCGGTTCTTGTTTTTAGACATAAGTGAATATAAAACTGTATTGTGATACAACCATGGAGGAATTATACCCAATTCCTCCCAATTCCTCCATGATACAACTCACCGAACAATGCAGGTCAGAAACAACACAGAAGCTTTATGCGCAATTTCCAACCTGAATTGTGCAGATTTTGTCTTTCTATTTCGACAGTAAGTTGAACAATGCAGGTGAAAACCAACACAGGGAGCTTCTGCATGAGCTCTCTGCGTTACTTTTATCATGAATTGCGCAAGTATTTTAATTTAAGATTAACTTTGATAATTACTATTGCAACACTACTTATCGTACAATCCAATGTCAGAAACAACACAGAATGCTCGGAGCTTTCTTTCTTATTTCTTTCCCGAATTGTGCGATTTCTGTCATAAGGTTTTAATATAGGAATAAACAACATATTTTTGACGTTCATGACGGTATGACTACATTAGCTTCGCAGGGGGTAAATTACGTAAACGCCCGAAGGGCGTTTTCGTTAAATTTACCCCCGAAGCTAATGTAGTCATACCGTCATGAGCGGCAAAGAGATGTTGTTTATTCCTTATATTTATATTTATAGTTTCTGTCTTGTCAATTCAATGTGTTTATTTGCCAGATTTGTTTTTCTGTATAAGAATTTATCATATACCGGTCAAAGAGGTTTGATAGATGTAATGTCGATGTAATAGCCATTCCAGTTTCTAAATATGGTGAGAAAGTAGTCCCAACTACATGTACTGTAACTGTATTAAAAATTCAGGATTTTTTCCAGTAAACTTTCTTTCTGTGAATGGAAAAGACTTACAAGGCAAACAAAAAACAGTGCAACTTGAATATCTATTGCCAAAGCACATTCTAAAAATACAGGTCGCGGTTGTTTTCTTAACCCATTTACACACATAGCAACGCGATGGCAACGACCTATGGGTCTGTATCACTCCGCTAGTGTCATATGACCGTCGACCAATGGGAGCTTAGTGTTAAGTGCCCGATGTAGTGTATTTGAAGAAGTCCACGAATATCACGGGCGAAATCCGAACTGGCTAAAACCAGATTCGAAGTGTAGGTTCATCGAGGGATGACCTGCAAATTTTTAATAGGATTACATAAAGACTTTACAGAGTGAATGTAAATATTAGATAAAACACATGTAGATGATTTAATTTTGAAACTTTTAATTATCGTACAATTCAGGTCAGAAACAACACAGAAAGCTCGGAGCTTTCTGCGTTATTTCTATCCTGGATTGGGCGATTTCTGACATAAGATTTAAGTGGATATAACACATGCAGATAATTTAATAATAAGTTGCACAATGTAGGTCAAAAATAACACAGGGAGCCTGTGCATGGACTCTCTGCGTCATCTTTATCCCTGGTTGCGCAATCAACATTTTTAAAAAAAAAATACAAATAAATATGTTATTTTACAACTTATATACATTGTTACCTTGTTAAATGGACTATTGACCAGAAATGGGTGTCAAAGCCACCTGATGCTCGCCTGTTTAAAGTTTAAGTGTAAAAAACATCTTGTATCAAAAGAAAATCAATTTTCAGTTTAGAACTATTATTAAATTAATGTTGAGTCTTAGTCTAGTTATATTAAACTTTAAACAACCTGTGCAACCTATAACATGGTGATTTGTAGTCAAAACAACTAAGTCCAAATCGTGTCAAAATTGACAAATATTAAAATTATTTTTAAATTTCAACTTCATAACATCAATGTTTGACCCCAAATGAATCTGCATACAAAATTTAAGCACCTTAGCACAAGTATTAAACTATAAAACAACCCGTCCAAAAAACTTTAACCTGGTGTTAAGTAGGAAAACAACTAAGTCCAAATCGTGTCAAATATTTATAAAAATTAAAATTATTTATAAATTTTAACTTCATAACATCAATGTTTGACCCCTAATGAACCTCCATACAAAATTTAAGCACCCTAGCAAAATTATTAAGCTTTAAAACAACCCGTCCAAAAAACTTTAACCTGGTGGTTTGTAGTCGAAAGCCTAAGTCCAAAACATGTCGAAAATTGACATAAATTAAAATCATTTTTAAATTCAAACTTCATAACATCAATGTTTAACCCCAAATAAACCTCCATAAAACATTTCAGCACCCTTGCAAAATTATTTAGCTTTAAAACAACCCGTCCAAAAAACTTTAACCTGGTGATTTGTAGTCGAAAAACCTGGTGATTTGTAGTAGAAAACCCTAAGTCCAAAACATGTCAAAAATTGACATAAATTAAAATTATTTTTAAATTCCAACTTCATAACATCAATGTTTAACCCGAATTGAACCTCCATACAAAATTTTATAACCCTAGCACAAACATTTAGCTTTAAAACAACTCGTCCAAAAAACTTTAACCTTGGCCACGCTCACGCTCACGCCCACGCCGGGGGTATGACATTAGCTCTGCTGTTCTACGAACAGGCGAGCTAAAAAGGGTTTATATGAAGACTTATAATACATCATTAATTGATTCTCTTTTGACGTTTGCTAAATAAACATATCGAGCCAACTTAATAATTGTGCCTCTCTGAGAAGAAGTCATAAGAGATTTGAATTTCTGTAAAGTAGGCCATGAACAGTAATAACTGTTTAAACATGTATTCCTAATGTCTCTGTAATATGGACATACTAACATAAAATGAAATTCAGATTCAATGGCACCTATATTACATTTAGTACATATTCTATCGATTCTATCGATGTTTCTATATCTTCCTTCTTCAATGGCAAGCTTATGAGCGGAGCATCTCAGTCTAGTTAAAGCAAATCTGTGTTTATTATTTTTTACGCATTGTAGGTATTTTTCAAATTCAAATGTCGTTTTAATGGCAGAATAAGTATCTAATTTGGATGAATTTCTAATTTCTGCATACCAGTGCTGGAGATATTGGTCACGTATACGTTCAGCTACATTACATTACAGTATCAACATTAAACAAAAAGTTAAAACCTGCTTCAGAAAGCAGATGCTTTAATTCTAAAGTCCACTGATTAATGTGTTGACCATTTTCATCTCTCATGTCATAAACCTTGTAGATTAGTGAATCTGGTGACTGCATTATTCTATACCAATATTTAATCATATCAATCTTTCTCAAAATTTGTAATGGAAATCTTCCTAGTTCACCGTAAATAGCTGCATTTGGTCTTTGTTGTCTTACACCAAGATTTCAATTGATTTCTTTCAATATCTGGATCCTTATGAAACCCCCAAATTGGTGATCCATAGTTTAAAATCGGTAATATCATTGCCTCATACAATTTCAACTTTTCTGAAACGCTTAACTCGATATTTTCAAACAGGGAATTTAGTGAAAAAAGTGCCAGAGTTTGTTGTGCTTTATTAAATTTACCATTAGCAGACATTGTTATTCCTAAATAAGTAAATTCTTGAGCAACCTTAAGTTTTACTGTATTAAAATGAATATCAAAATTCTCTCTGTAATTATTCCTTTTAAAAACCATCACAACTGTCTTATCCGTGTTAACATGAATATTCCATTTCGTACAATATTGTGATAGTTTAAATAACAGGTTCTGCAAACCTTCTTTAGTATACGAAAATAATACTGTGTCATCAGCAAACAGTAAATTTAACTGTATTTCGTCAATAGTAATGGAATCCATTATGTCGTTTTGTGAGTGGGTATACATGTCGTTAATAAAGAAAATGAAAAGTATCGGGGAGAGTGGTTCCCCTTGTTTGACGCCCATGTAGCTTTCAAAATTGTCCGACAGTAAACCGTTAGCTCTTACACATAGCTTCACAGACTCGTAGATAGCTTGTAGCATATTTATGATCTTTGAAGAAATTCCACAATTAATCAATGTATACCTAACTCCGTTCCGATAAACCAGATCGAACGCTTTTCTTAAGTCTATGAAAGCACAGTACAATTTCTTTTTCTCATGATTTATGATTTTATCTATAATAGATTGTAAAACAAAAACACAGTCAGTGGTACTTTTGTGCTGTCGGGAACCAAATTGAAAGTCAATAATACGCTATTATCCTCCGCCCACTTACGAAGTCTTATGTCTAATAAAATAGATAACAGTTTAGAGAAAATGCTAGTCAGGACTATTGCACGATAATTGTGAAGGTAAAGACCCTGTACGAGAAAAAAATACCCAAATTTGAAAAGTTGCAATATTCAATAACTATACCACATTGGCTAAAAATATTTTCACACAGTATAAATAATAAGTCAATGAAAAGGAGCATGCCTAAATTTTCATTAATTTAAGTGTACTTGTGATTTCAGAAGATCCAAAAGTAACAAACATGGAGTAAAAATAGCCTCTTCAGCAGAATATATCAAATCACTTAATGGCACGTATTTTCGGAAATCTGGTAGAATACATACAAAGAACCCATTACATACTGGGTACTCCCACACAGAATGTCTTACAAAAGTCAGAAAAACCCCTTGTAATTGGCCCTTAGAATACCCCATGCTTGATTCATGGGCAGCCATTTGCATTTTACAAATTTGTAGAAGATTGCGAACATTTAAAGTCCATTTACTCCAAATCTACAAAACCGATTGACAATTGTTATATACGTGCGGACAGAGAAAAGAACAAGCAATATGATTAATGGAATGTCACTCACCCAAATCACTGCAGTTAGACAATATATCAGTTCAATATTATCGAGGTCACCGAAATATGTCATTTGTCCAACACCTCGACTTTTCCGATTAATCCGCATTTTCTCATTTTTAATATCCATATTTTCAACTTTTATTTCAGTACACTATTGTTGTTTGATACATAAACAATAAAATAAGTGCATTGCGCATTACTTTCGATCATAAATTCCTCCGAATGTTACGATTCTTCAGCGGATTACTTGCCGCGAAAGTAATTCCGTCCCTGTACAGCTGACCTTTGTTTCAGGAAAATCAAGAGTTTGTCCCGTTAAATCACCTTTTTACACCCATTCAAGTATTCCACATCTTTCCGGCTATTGTAATGTTGATTAATATTTCACTTTGCATTGCGATCTCTATTATATAAAGCTTACATTGTTGTAAAACTATTCAAGCCTTTGGCAGATACAGGGTTAGATGCTCATGTATATACTATTGCACGATTTGGACAAGGCTTTCTATGGTGTCCTAGTAGGGACACAACCGACGATTTCGTTGGGCAGAGACACACAATTCTTTTTTGTCCTTACTACTTTTTTCACGTATATTCTGCTTCTACATTTCACACATACACACACATTAAAATATTGTAATAGTTCATGAGTATAATTATGCAACTACCACCCTGATATCCTTACTTCAGTAGTTGTAAGAATTTTAAAACAATCATAAGGGCACAGATATTTGAAAATTTAGTCAGAAACAATCATATATTAGTTTATCTGATGCTTAATTTGGTTTTCGTTCTAGGGGATCCTGCGTTTTACAGTTAATTGAATACATAGATGATTAGTCACATTACATTGAGGGTGATAGAATTTGGGAAAATATATTGTATATTTAGATTTTGTCAAAGCTTTTGAGAGCATAGTACATTAACGTTTTCTCGCAAAGTATCAGTATTTGGTATCAGAGGGCCAGTTTTGTCATGGAAACGTGACTTTTTTGCTGGACGTAGGCAATATGTATCTGTGAAAGGACCCTGGACTTTTTCGTGGAAAGACATTTTAAGTGGGGTACCCCAGGGAAGTGTACTGGGACCCATATTATTCATATGTTTATAATAGATGACCCTTACCCCTGAAGTTATACGTAGTATTGTGAAATTATTCGCTTATGGTACCAAACTATACAACAAAGACATTAAAATTGATATTATCCAGCACGAATTAGATGCCTTACACATAGTCAAAGTGGCTGTTGCGTTTTAATGTGAAACATTACAGAACCATACACTTTGGAAGAGACAACCAATATATCCAGTATACTTTGAACTTTGTGGACATTGAGTCTGCTAGTGAAAAGGGGGATTTAGGGGTAATATTTTAACAGGATTAAAAAGTAAGTAGTCATATAGCTGAAAAAGATAACAAATCCAACAGTGTATTATCCTTAATAATCAGAATGTATGATTACATTGCGAAAAGCTATTTCATAATTTTGCACAAAGCACTCGTCAGGTCAATATGGAAACACTATTATCATGTATTATGGTATCTATTCTTAAAATTATGTAAGCCTACCAATAAACGTCTCCTGGATTGTCAACCTTAATTGCTTGGTCATCGACGAAGCCGTGGTGACATGATACAATGTTGAAAATTATTTTAAGAAATGGAGGATATACATATAGAAAGATTTTACCTTAAAAATATTTTTCGAATTAAAAAAACATCATTAAGTTTACAACACTTTTCACAGAGAATTATAAACAACCGGATCTCATTTCAGTTTATATAGAATTGAAAATAATAAATTTTGTTGATACATTTATATGCCGGATGAATTATTTTTGTAATCGAAGCTTCAATGTCATAGTCATGTGTTTGTGTACTTCATTGGATTAGAATAAAATATTGCATACTGTTTAATGAATAATTCCGTTGAGAGGGGTCGAAATGGAATATTCTTAATAATTAGAATGACCACACAGCATCTGGAAACTGCGCATTTAAAGTGATGTTAGAAAAAGCACTAGTAACCACTGTTCCCTCCATTTTACGGATACATTGCAGAATACGTCCCCTCACTGATTTTACGTAACGTTTCAAATACGTTGCCATTCCAACCAAAATGCACTTTGGAGGTCATTATGGTATAAATTTGATGATTTGACCCGACCTTGTTATCAAATACATCCGATATGTGTTCTATGGGGCTCATGTCCGAGGATAAAAACAGGCCAAGGCAGAACGTTAATGTATTTTTAGCAAAAATTGTGTGGTGACACGCGCCGTATGATGCTTTATACATGTATTGTAACACGGCTGCGGCATTTTTCTATAGAAAAGTACCCAAGTTTAATTTGGATACCGCACACTTTGTAGTGGGCGGAGTTTCCCCGCCCATGCAATAACTGGTAGAAAACCATGCAGTTAACTAGTTAACCGCACAGTAATGGCGGACATCTAGTTAACCGCACAGTAATGGCGGACATCCGGTTTACCAGATATCTGCACAATAATTATGGCGGCAATACAGACGAGACAGGTTTTGCAAACAGTTTGGATCCAGATCAAACGCCAGATAAATTGTTTGTCGTCTGATCAGGATCTAAGCGGTTTTCTCAATAAATAAATACGAAAGACTCAAGCAGGAAACGTAACACAAACAATACACCCACCTCTCAAGCAGAACACACACACACACACACACACACACAGTCATACCACAACAAACACACACAATACCATTCCTTCATCTACACACTAAATAGAAAACAACACGCAAGACAAACATAAAGCAAAGTGAATATAGGAGCCCGCCTTGGTACGGTCAGTAGCAATCAATAACCAACTATAAATTAATTAATTATTAACAACCACTGGGGGGTTAAACCTGGGTTTAGGGGCGTCCAGCCTCACACTTATCTCCCATATTCACCTATAAAGACAAACAGTGTACATAAAATATAAACCCTGTTCCACAACCTCACAATCAAAAAGACCGCCAGCACAGTAAGTAAATACATGTAAAACATTTAGCAAAAATTCTATGACAAGATCATTAGTAACACGGGAAAGAATTAAACCCCTCTATGCTAAAACAATTACTCTTGTGCAAACAGTTTTGATCCAGATCAGACACTAGGTAAAAACATGGAGTCCGATCAGGCTCCAAACTGTTTGTCACTCGGATAAAAATAACGCTTCGAAATGGAAAGCTGTCACTTTCTAATTAAGAAATAATCTATGTTCTACCGTTGTGAAACTGTATTTTACAACGGTTGGGAGTTGTGGTGCGCAGGAATTGACCACGAAGGCCTATTCCTGCGCACCACAACGACCGACCGTTGTAAAATACAGTTTCACAACGGTAGAACATAGATTATTTCGATTCTAACATGACCAGATGTAAGGAAATTCATTAGAAAGGAAATCAACTGTTCCATACTTATTTCCTCAGCGGATGAAGTTTTTCGACCAAATAACTTTTTCCGCGGCATTACAAGAATCTAACACCCATAAGCAAATTTACAATTACCGATCCATAATCTGGCATAGAACAAACATTACATCAAACAAGACAGAAGAATGAGAAAATTACTGTAACGTTACTGGTTAAAAGTATATAGTCTTTACGGGCTATATGAATAACGAAAGAAATTTAAAAAACATAACGTATGAACGCACGTGGTCACGTCATGTCATATAACCGTGGGAGGAGCGCGGTAGGGAAGAGCGTGGTATACCGTCTCAGGTATACCACGATAGACCTGTTCTTTGTTTATAGAGACGAATTCAGGTGTCATGTTAGAATTTGTATTGCATTCCAGCTCACACCATTTTTACAGTGAAACCTCTTTAAAGCGGAAACTAAAATTGCTTTATTTTTGGATTTACACTTTTACAGATTGCTGCTTAATCCAGGATAAAAGCAATATAAAATGGCTCTCATATGATTTTTGTAACTGCTTAAGTGACAGCTTAATGCGGAAGAAAAGCTGCTTTTCTCCCGCATTAAGCTGTCACGACTAAACAATTCAAATAATAGACTTATTTGTTGTCCGTTTTTAAGTGGTATCACTGTTTTTACAAGGAAAGGAAACAAGAACATAGACAAATATGGAAACTGAACTTTATTATTTTAACACAACTGCTTCAAAATCTGCTCTACCTTAGCATACGAATATCCTTGTTTATTACAAGGAAAACAAACAACAAAATGGACAAATATATGAACTGAACTGTATCACTTTAACAGATATACGGTAACTGTATCAAAAGCGGCTCTAGCTTAGAATATGCAAAATTTTCATTTTGAGTTTGCGAAATTGAAAGTGCACCTTGAGAAATTAACGGTACCGCTACTTGATGTGATATCGGCAAGCGGGTTCCTAGCAATACTATTGCAATGCTCCTTTTCCTCGCTCCCATTATTCTCGGCCTTTGAACAAGGCGTGGTAGCATCTGACAAACGAGTGACTGTTGATTGTTATTTTCGCAAACCTTCAGTCGTTTAGGAGGATTAGGATCCAGTACACTAGATACAGTTTTACGCATATCATCTGAGCAGCGTTTGTATTGTCGCACGGCTGTTGTTGACCCATGACCTGTCCTATCCATTATATCTTGCTCGTCAATGCCCGAATTATACAGACTCGTTGCGCACGTTCTTTTACCACTATGGTTTATAAAGTTCCCTTTCAAGCCACCCTTTTGACAAATATCTTTCATGAAGTGTGCTAGTTTATTGATTCCAAACAGGCTGTTTACTGTACTATAATGTAGTTCCTGGAATTGGCCGTCTGTAAAAGTTTCCAGAGTTTTCAAGGACGTCCAGATATTGCTGGAAGAAAGTTGCCAAGCAACGCGGACCTGAAAAATACATTGAAAAAAAAAGTCAGAAGTAGCAGAGATATTGCAGAAAGCACAATATGATGAAATCGAAACAATGAATCGTCGTTTCGACTTTTCTTTGAAACGATTAATCAACGTCGTGTTCCAATTTCACAGCTGCTGTAAGAAACCTGACCTTAAGCCATTATTTACCCCATTTACTATCACGACGTCAACTGCTTTTAAACACTTTTTTTTTCAAATTTAGATTTTAGCTATTTCGACTTGACAAATATTAAAACGAGTGTCAGTTTTGATCCTTATCGGACGCTGCGTCACGTGGGGTCTGATCAGGATATAGATCTAAACTGCTCTTAAACATTATTTTCAGGGTAATGAAGCGAAGGGATTTATAAATGGTGTAGACAGTGACTGGAATAAAAAATGTTTTAGCGAAATTTCTCGAGCATAGCCAAGAAAAAGGTACCCCCCAAGTATCATTGCGATAACGAATTTCCAGGGAGGGAAATCTAGCCCTCTAAATTCCTTTGCTCGAGTATTTTTAAAAGTTTTCAGAGCTCCAGATCAGGGGATTATTTCAAAAACTAAAATCTTTATTTCTGCATTAAACCCTATGGTGTCATACTCATTAGAATCGTCTCTTATAGTAACACCATAGGATTTAATGCTGAAATGAGTTATGAAAATGTTGGATTTGTTCAGTTTACTCTCTTTTATCTGGAGCCCTGGTTTTAAATTAGATTAATAGCAACCTAAAATTTTGATTTGATGTCAAATTGGTATCAAAACGATTTTTAGTAATAAATGTGCGATTTTAACAAGTAAATGTGACTCGGTCGGTGATTTTACAGAATGAGGCAAGACACTTTCCTCTTAAGACGTTGTTAATGTATGTCCATGAGACCCCGAAACGGCACCTGTCGGAAATTTAGCGTGCCGTTACAGGGATTCATTGATCCGACATCCAGTGATAGGTTTCGAGTCTTTGCTATCCATTTTATATAATTTACAGAGAGAGAGAGAGAGAGAGAGAGAGAATTGCCAATTACCTTTGCTACAATAATGCTTGATGTCTTTGTTCGCCAGAGACATTTGTGATAGACCGCCTTTAAATGTCTTTGTCTCTCTTCCTGTGAATCTTATGTACTTCCCGTTCCTGTCCTCTCCTATTTGGAACTGCTCGCATTTTAGATTCCTGTGTTCATCTCGCCCTCTTAGTCCAAACAGTTTACACGAGTAGAAGAACACAGCATGTTGGAGAGATTGGGAGTCTCCTGACCCAAAGACTCCAATGTTCCACAATTTAGCCTCCTCGTCGGGCGATATTGGATCAGCTTGTTTAATGTTTGCCCCATGTCCTTTGGCCAGCAATGTCTTCATTCTGCTGTCAATGACGGCTACACGTTCTGCGAAATCCGGGTCTTTGCCATCTAAAAAGTTCTTTTCATGCACTTTTTTATCCCTTACATTTCTTAAAATTCCACACAAAATGAGATATGCGTCGTTGATCAAAACACTTTCATTTATTTGAGATAGGAATACATTTTCAGAGCTATCATTCAGTAAGTCTATTGACGATAAGTCAATTTGAGAGAGAAGGCAATTTTCTGTCCTGTCGTCAAGATCCATTTCACGCGAAAACTAATTATTCCTGTGATATGTCTAAGATCTCCGAAACGCAACTTATTGTCGCATGTGTTCAGGAAAGCGCTAAATTGTAAAATTTTATTTTGGAAGATTATCTGATTGGTCAATGAGTAAACGTTCCAATACGTGATTGGTATCTGTTATGGGGAACAACTTTTTATGTCCAAAGCGCTCCATAATTTAGACAACTTGCGCAGATCCGCCCATTTTTGACCTTAAGCGACGATGTTCCTGTCATTGATTGGTCTACATGATGGGGGCTAACAGTAGATGCCCAAAGCGCTCAATATTTTGATTCATTTTGCGCAGAAGTACAATAGCTCCACGCCTTGACCTATATTTTAGCCATATTACAAGCCATATATTTCATGACGTTTCACTCGTAATCTTAATTAAACACGCCCACATACATTCGTGCACTACGTGCACTCATATAGTGTGCGGTTTAATTAAGATAACTGTGAAAGCCATGCAATATATATAACTTGTCAAGCTGAAAATGCCAGGTCCATGAATCGAATCACTGTGCTATTTAAAACATTGATGTAACGCTGAGCATTGGCATTTTATTGAATAATAACCAAGTCAATTTCCAGAGTTCCCATTTTCCCAACCCAGACCATAGCACTGCCACCACCCATTATGTCTCTCTCAAACATATCGTTCTCCACGGTCACTCCTCCTTTTTGCGCATTGAGGCGATTGGACCGTGGCGAGAGATTCTCTTGCTTTCGCGGTAATGAATGTAGCACTGTTTACAGTGAAATACCTGTATATGCGCACGTGCAAAGTAAGGAACATGTTGGCAAGCTTAGACGCATAAAAAGACCTGCGATTTGAATAGCAATTGTGTAATCGTTATACGCAATGAAGTCATTATAATCATGTATATATCTTGCAACATGCGTTAAAACACAGTTATAGAAGAATTCTAGGAAGAGGATGGGCTTATAAAGAAGCAGATCCTCCCGCGAGAGCCCAACAACGAGTCTCAATGTATTCTCAAGGTATAATTCAGTTAAAGAAGGATGAAAAAAATAATACAGTCTGCATATTTATACATGTAATAATGTTTGACAGAAGCTCGTGTTGCCCACCATACTTTGGAAAAAACAAATAGTCCCCCATGGCAAAATAGTGTTGTCCTTGAAAATTGTCAAATATTTCATGACTTCTTCTGTTGTTATTTGGGTGGATTTAGTCAGGACTTTGGTCCTACTACCTCATGTAAAGCATATTCTTCAATATAGAGGAAGGATTTGTTGAATTTCAGTACAGAAAATTTGCTTCACATTTTGGTGCAAATCCAAACGTATTGTTCAAAATCAAGATACACAATTTTCCTTTCAAATTGTAAGCTATCTCATAAGCTTGTTCATTTCAATACGAACATTTTGATATTAAATTATGCAACATTGCTCCATAAATGACCAAAATATCACCTTTCAAAAATGCACCAAAAAACACTATACATGAACCTAAACATTCAAATTACCTTTCTTTGGCACAGGAACAATAATACCCCGTGCCCAACTGTCCGGGTATATACCGTTATCAAACATGTAATTAAATAGTTTACATAGTATCGGAGTTAACACAGATTTACACTCAATAAAAATTACGGGTATAAGCTGGTCAACACCACCACTTTTACCCGGCTTCAAAGATGCAATAGCCTTATCAACCTCTTCCAAACTGAAACTATGATCTAGCTGATCTACATTAATATCAAAGTTATTTTGCATCAGTTCAGATTCAACGTCAACATCTTGAAAAACATTGTCACCCGAAAACAAATGCTTAAAATGCTCATAAAAATCTGCTTTGGACAACTGATTAACAGTACGGTTCTTTTTAAATTTGCGAATTTCGGACCAGAATTTTTTCGGTCGCGAGCTGGCTAAATTATGTAATGTTTCTTTTTGTTTCGTCTTAAACGAGGAAATGTGCATGTCGCTTTACTTTACGGTATATACGACGCTTGTTTATAACTCTATGTAAAACTGTGACCCCCCGGGGCGGGGCCAATTTTGACCTCAGGGGAATAATTTGAACAAACTTGATGAAGAACCTATAGATGATGCTAGGTGCCAAATATCTAAGCTCTGGCCCTTGCAGTTGTTGACAAGAAGATTTTTTAAGATTTCCTTAATTTTTCACTTTGGTTGCCATGGCAACCAGAGTTCTGCATTGTTTTTAATTCTTTGAACAAATTTGAAAGAGCTTGACCCAAGGAACATTCCTGTAAAGTTTGGTTGAAAAGTGTCAAGCGGTATAGGAGGAGATGTCATTTGAAGCAATTGTTAACGACGACGGACACAGGGCCATCCCAATAGCTCACCTTGAGCCTTTGGCTCAGGTGAGCTAAAAAGGCAAATAAAATCTTGCATCAAGGCAGACTGGAAGAACTTCTAAGAAGATATGAATTCATTCTCCAAAAGGTTCCTCCAGTCTGACCTTCCTGATCTATATACCGCTTGGAACTGTCTGAAAGATGAACTAAATAGGCTTTCAGCAACGCACATACCCCATAGGTGGAGTAAGTCACGCATGGACCTACCATGGATAAGCCATGAGATCACCAGAAAAAGCAGACGAAGAGACAGACTTTACTCAAAGATCAAAAATCAAATGTCTACAAATTCAGACCAGATTTCAAAACTTCAAAAATTAAGAGCCTCTATTCAAAAAGACATTCCTACTGGTCATACCTTGAATCAGTTATTTTCACAGACAGCTCCAAAGATGGTCAAAAGAAACAGTTTTACTCCTTCATCAAACATAATAAAACTGAGAACTGTGGCATCTCTCCTCTAACTAGCAATGGCCAAATTTATTCTGACCCCTCTAAGAAAGCAAACATCCTAAATCAACAATTTGAGTCGGTCTTTTCCCGCCCATAACCCCTGAGCCTCAAACAGTTGTCAAAAAGTGCCTTGTCACCTCCAACCCATCCACCTATGCCCCCTATTAATGTAACCGTCAAAGGGGTTGATAAACTCTTACAAAGGCTAAATCCACACAAGGCAGCAGGACCTGATGAGATCTCACCTCGACTCCTCAAAGAACTTCACTGTGAACTAGCTCCAAAGCTGACAACCATCTTCCAGAGATCTCTTGACACTGGTATCATACCCGATGACTGGAAACATGCATTCATCTCACCAATTTTCAAGAAAGGCCAGAAGTCCAAGCCCAGCAATTATAGACCCATATCCCTTACTTGCATAGTATCTAAATTACTTGAACATACTATAGTATCCAACATAATTACTTATTTTGACTCTCACAATATTCTCTGCTCCCAACAACATGGCTTCATGTCAAACCATAGCTGTAAAACTCAATTAATAGGCTTCACCCAGGAGATCTCAGACAATTTAGAACAGGGGAAACAAACAGATGTAGTCATAATGGACTTTAGTAAGGCATTTGACAAAGTAGACCATCACAAATTGATACATAAATTAAAGCATTATGGTATAGATAACAAGGTCACCACATGGATTAATTCATTTCTAAGTAATAGGTAACAACAGGTTCTGGTCGAGGGTGAGAAATCTGAGAAACTGCCTGTCCTGTCTGGAGTCCCCCAAGGTTATGTCGTCGGCCCATGTTTATTTTAGCTTATATAAACGATTTACCTGAAAGCATAAAAAGCCGTTCTCGTCTTTTTGCAGATGACACAGTAGTATACCTTACTGTGAAATCTGAAAAAGATGCAGAAAGCCTCCAGAGCGACCTTCACTGTTTAGAAGACAGGGAAAGAGAGTGGTCCATGAAATTTAATCCGGATAAATGTGAAGTCTTGAGAATTTTTTAGAAAGAGGCATCCTGTCATCTACCCTTACAGCCTACACAGCACACAGCTCAACTCAACCGACACCGCCAATTACCTTGGAGTCACTCTAAACAAATACTTGTCCTGGTCAAATCACATAAACAGCATTACAGCAAAAGCAAATAACACTCTAAGGTTTATCAAAAGAAACGTTAAAACAAACAATAAGAAAGTAAAAGAAGCCGCTTATAAAACATATGTCCGCCATTAAGTCGAATACTGTTCCACCATCTGGCACCCATGGCAACACTACCTCACTCATAAATTGGAAATGGTGCAGAGATCAGCAGCTTGCTATGTTTTTTATGATTACCAATTTACAAGTAGCATGTCAGACATTATAACAGCCCTGAACTGGCAGACACTTGAACAAAGGAGAAATCACTCTGCCTTGGTCATGTTCTACAAGATCAGGGGACACCTCATTTAAGTAGACCATCATCATCTTTTGACAACCAGAAACTTCAACTTTCTCATTGCTCAGTCGAAGACACAGTACCATCAAAATTCATATTTCTCCCGGACCATTAGACTTTGGAACAGCCTACCACTGCATGTCCAGTCCAGTCCCTCTCTACAGTCTTTTGAGAGTGGACTGGCTGCATACAGACCATAAACCAGTTCTGCATTACAACTAAATAGGTTGTTTCCAACAGTTCTGCATTGTTTTTAACTATCTTTTATCTTTTAGCTATGATCCTTTTTATCTTTTAACCTTGCACTTCTAATATTTTAACACACTGTATCCTGACAGCGCCTGCCAGTCATAATCAAAACTGATTGTTCGGCAGAAAGAAGTTGAAGTTGAAAAGAAAATGTTTGAAAATTTCATTATATAAGTCTATGTAAAACTGTGCCTCCCTGAACATTTTTAGCTCCTGTGACCTACATATGCAACCGACCGGAACAATTTGATAAATATTGTTTTATGGACATCTAGAAGTGTCACCCTACCAAACATAAAAGCTCTGGCCATATTAGTTTCAGAGAAGACGTTTGAAAATTTCACTGTATAACTCAATGTAAAACTGTAACCCCCTGGGGCGTGGCAAATTTTAACCCCAGGGGCATAATTTGAACAATCGTGATAGGGGACCTGAATGCTATGTGCCAAATATCTAAGCTCTGGTCCTTGTATTTTCAGACAAGAAGACTTTTTAAGATGTCCTTGTTTCACTTTCGTTGCCATGGCAATCAGAGTTCTACATTGTTTTTAATTTTTTGTATAAATTTGAAAGAGCTTGACCCAAGGTACATTCCTGTAAAGTTTGGTTGAAATATGTCAAGGGGTATAGGAGGAGATGTGATTTAAAGCAATTGTTAACGACGATGGACGACACACAACGCACAACGGACACAGGTCTATCCGAATAGCTCACCTTGAGCTTTTGGCTCAGGTGAGCTAAGAATAGGACCAGAGAGTGTCAAACAGTGTGAATCCTGATGAGACACCGCATAATACATTCACCCCTGAAGCCTTTAATGAACTACACTGAGAGGATTTTCTAAACGTCCACTTTTTAAACTGATATTTTTCGAAACAAGAAAAGGCACGCTGACGTAATCTGTTTTATTTCAAATACTAGGTGGAATGTGCATTGAATTAAATTCTTGAATTTTGAGTCTCTCTCTACGTTACGTCACACCTCTAAATTCGGCGATTAGGGTAATTTGCACGTTCGAAGCGTGTATGGGGACCTTGGTAAACACAGCTTTTAATTATTTGTTGGTCATCAATCGTCCTAACGGAAAAACAGTTAACATGTCGAGAAGTCGGGTTGTACGAATCAAAAGAGCACTCGAAGTGTTGTACTCGGAGCCGACCTGAACTACCACGTCCTATGTGCCCTAAAAGCGTTTACATAAGCTAAATATTAAACATCAATATCTTATTTCACCAACTGTAACTCAATTCAACCTGTTGTTCGTCAATATCTGCTTATTTTGAGGAAATTTTGTCTGAACGGAAGTGTAGATACTAACGTCATTAGCGCCTACAGATGAAAAACTCACATATTTGAAATCCTTCATTTGGGTCATCACACACTCGCTGGTATGTTTCAACGGGTCCACTGTGAATGCTCGAGCATGTCTGGACCGTCGATTATGTCAAAATAACGTAACGTAACTGCGTTAACGGCATCACCGCCAATTGTTTAAATGCAAAATTTTAACTCGGCGGCTCAAAATTCACTTTTTTCATTGATACATTAACACTGCATGTCGCAGAAGCCGTTTAGGATGGATTTTTTTTAAGTATTCTTTAAATGTCACTGAGCCACGACTGACAGCTAGTGGTAATTTTGGTATTTTACCTATTGTAAGAAAACAGACCAGGAGTTGCCTCAGTATTTTTTTCAATACCATTTGTACAATAATCCATCAATACTTACATTGTATTTTTTCAAACTCATTTAAGAGCTACATGTGGCACGTTGAAAGCTGGTAGCCCAACAGACAAATCGTCATTCATGACATTGTGACTTATCATTTTCGAGTTAGGTTCCAATTTCATTCATATTTTCCATAATTCGTGATCAATTTTATTGAAACTTTTTTTCCAATTATAAAACATCTTCATCTCATGGAAAATGTAATTTTTGGCATCCGGATTAACAAGGTTTTAGAGAAGCACCTTAAAATCTGACTGGACGTTTAGAAAATCCTTTCAGTGTATTTCAGTTTTCAATAAAGTCTAATCAATTATGAAGTATTTAGGATTGAGTTTTACAATAGATTTCAAACCTACAAACAGTGTAGACCCTGAGCAGAGGGCTCATTAATGAGCCCTCTGATCAGGGTCCATACTGTGTGCATAGGCCTTGGTACTCCTCACCGGAATACGGAATACTATTTGTAAATGACGAGCAAACTCGTCGCTAGGATACAATGTGATAAGCGGTGTCACGTTAGGAGCCAAACTGTTTGAGAAATAAAGTACGATGTAGCGAATACATAACCTTATATTGCAACCTATATTAGTGTGTATTTGGGCTTCCCCCTCGCTTTCGAGGATATTTCATCATGAAAAACTATCGATTGCAAATTTTTTGTTGTAAATTTGTAAACATATTGTTTACCAAACATTTACAGCCTTCATTTAACAAATTGAGAGATATTGATGATATTAAGTTTAAAATGTATGTTCTTTTGGCGAAAATTCATGCTTGTTTCCAATTGCTCATTAATATGTATATCTATGCAAATTAGCTAGTTAATCAAATCACACATCAAACAATTTGAATAACGATTTTCTTTGTTTAGACACCGTTGGAAACGATTTATATCACGATACAGCAAAGATATAACACAAAATTGCATCATAATTATATTAGTGCATATTTGGGTTTTCCCCAACCCATCCCAACATCACTTTTGGCGATATTTTATCACCAAAACTATCGATTGCGACATTTTTGTAGTAAATGTGTAATTGTATTTTATACAAAACATTTACATCCTTCATGCTGCTATATTTGGGAGATATTTCCGTTGAAATAGGTATATTCACTGTGAAAATTCATGGTTATTTCTAATTGCTCATTAATATGCATAATTATGCAAATTAGCTAATTAGCTGAATAACACATCAAACAAATTGCACAACAATTTGATTTGTTAAGGCACCATTTAGATCGAGTTATATTATGATTAAGCAAAGATATAACACAGTATTGCAACCCATATTAGTGCGTATTGGGTTTTTACCCCACCAACTCTACCATCCGTTTTGCCAATATTTTATCACTTTCAAAATATCGACTGCGACTTTTTTGTTCAAAATTTATTAATATACTGTGTTTCAATCATTTTGAGTCTTCATTTTACAATCTGGGAGAGATATTGATGATATTTAGGTTAAAATAGGTGTATTGTTTGTCAAAATTCATGCATTTTTTTCAATTTCTCATTAATATGCATAATTATGCAAATTAGCTAGTTACCTAAACAGCACATTAAATAAATTGCACATCAATTATCTTTGTTTAGGCACCATTTAAAACGATTTATATTGCCGTTTAGCAAAGATATAACACAATTTGCAATATGTATGTCCTACCTCAAAATCATGAGGGTTGCCATGGAAACGATTAAATTGTGCACTTAACCGGCGACGATATTCCATCCAACAACCAGATTTCTTAATCGCAGTGTAAATGCTACAAGAAAATATAGGTCCAACAAAGTCCGGTAAACACTTATTGGCTCAGTACCTATATTATCAGTGACAAACAACTTGGATCCAGATAATCCGAGTTATTCTGCGGCTCATCTGGACCCATACTATATGCAACAGATATATCGCAAATCTGTACCGAACTTGCAGTCGAAACTTGATAATTCAAACTCGCGTAAATCGAACTTATCCATATTTCAAAAGTTGAATTTCGATGCCCTAGCTACGTTTTAACTTACGGATACTTATGACTTTTAAAAGCGATTTCGAGTTATCGAGGTTTAACTGTTTATGTTCCTGAACGATGATTTTTCTATATACTTCAACTAATAGTTAAGACAGAAGAACTTTTGAAACTTCAATCAAATGTTACCACAAACTACGAGAATCTGATTTTAACTGTTTCATTTTGCACTCTACAATTCCTAATATATATGTATTGTTAATTGCCAACTCATTTTTTCAAAATCAAGTTCTAATCACTATTTGCTTAATCTTTTTTAAAGAATCTTTGTGCTTGTTGCGCTCTGCTGTCAGTGAAATAACGTGACTTGAAAAACCGACATTTGTTACTTTAAGGATGATTTTTTCATATTTTGTATCCTGATGAAGACCTGAATAAGGTCGAAACCGGTAGATCAATAAATATTTTGTCTACTACATCGGTGCCTGTAGTTATTCGCATCCTACCTTTCTTCTACTTCTACGTGATACTCCCAACGATCAATTGCTGATCATGACAGGGAGGTCAGGGACAGTTAGTTAAAAGATTAAAAACATGTAATGATGATACAGATATGGCTAAAAATAGGTTAAAATGGTTAAAAACAAAGTGCATGATTACTGACTGTAAGTGCTGAGGCGCATAGTGAAGCTTTCTAAGCTGTCACTGGCCTTGATGTAATACGGCAACTGGTTCCAGAGTCTAATAGTGCGTGGGAAAAATGAGTTGGCGTGATACTGTGTTCTTGAAAATGGTAGCAGGTAATTGAAGTTTCTAGAGGGGTTAAGGTGTTTGTGATCAACAATGACAGTTCCGTTTGCAATCTTATACAGCATGATGACAGAGGCTTTAGTTCTTCTTTCTTCAAGAGTTGGCCAGTTAAGAGAGTTAAGCATGGAGGTGACACTGGAGTAGTAAGAGAAGTCGTTCATAACATATCTGGCTGCAGATCTCTGGACACGTTCAAGTTCATAGGTTAAAGACTTTTGCCAGGGATGCCATACAGTGCTACAATATTCAAGCTGGGGAAGAACATAAGTTTTATAAGCAGTTTCCTTAATAGATTTATTGTTGGACTTGATGTTTCTTTTTATGAAGCGTAGAGTGCTGTTTGCTTTAGATGCTATGTTTTCTATATGTGTGTTGAAGGTAAAGTCGTTACTAAGTGAGATTCCAAGGTATTTTGCAGTTTTAGTTTCTTTTAGTTCCTGGTTATGAAGTATATATGGAAATTTGGAGACCTTTTTCTTTTTGGAGACCCTAATTACTTCACATTTGTCGGCATTAAATTCCATAGACCAAGTCTGTGCCCAGGATTCAAGTCTGGATAAATCTTCTTGTAGTAGGTGCGAGTCAGTGTCAGAGTTGATGGTAAGGTAGACAATAGTATCGTCAGCAAACAGGCGTACCCTACTTTTAACAGAGTCCGGTAAGTCATTTATGTAGCATAGAAATAAGCAAGGTCCGATGACTGAGCCTTGAGGAACGCCAGAGAGAACTGGGACTGAGTCTGAATGTGATCCTTCAACAACTACTGTTTGTGATCTGTTTTTAAGGAAAGAGTGAATCCAGGAAATAACATGAGAGTTTATACCAAGTTGACTGAGTTTATAAATAAGGAGGTTATGGTCGACTTTATCAAAGGCTTTACTAAAATCCATGATTATAAGATCAGACTGCTTGCCAGAGTGGAGGTTGTCGTAAATTTCTTGAGTAAAAGAGAGGAGTTGAGTTTCGCAACTATGTTTAGATCTAAACCCATGTTGGAAAGGTGTGAGAAGATTTTCTGAATCGAGAAAGGTCATGATATTTGACACTAGCACGTGTTCCATGAGTTTGGATGAGATGCAAGTCAGCGATATAGGCCTATAGTTACTAGGCTTGCACTTGGGGCCCTTTTTGTATGCCGGGGCAACTACCGCTGTCTTCCAGTCATCAGGAACAATCCCTGTGCGCAGAGAGGAGTTGAAAATCTTTGTGAGAAAAGGAGCAATTTCAAGGCTTAGTTCTTTCAGGATTCTAGGTGAAATTTGATCAGGCCCAGATGCCTTATGTGGACTAAGGTTATCAAGTAGTTTATGTACACCCTTTTGAGTAATTAGTACTTCATTCATATAAGGCTTGTCAGAATGGCTAGAGATTTTAGATAGGTTTAGTTGACATAGTTGCTTTAGGCTACAAGGTTTTGGTTTAGAAAAGACAGATTGAAATTGATTGTTTAACACACGGGCTTTATCAACTGGCTTTGTGTATGTCATACCCTCAAAAGACAATGGAGCAATACCGTGGTTGTCAGACTTTCTGTGTTTTACGAAAGAGTAGAATTTCTTTGAGTTGCGTTTTTCAGAATCATTTGGGAGGATAACAGATTCTAGGTAGTCCCAGTAAGTTTTTCTTAGTTCCTTTTGGATGAGTGCCCTGAGAGTACACAGCCTCTGTCTTAGTTTACTGTGCAGAGGGGTACCCTGGTTTCCCTTGCATCGATGGTAGAGTTTATCTCTTTTGTGAATTAAATTGTTGATGTGTTTAGAGAGCCAGGGAAGATCCCCTCTAGACTTGATGATTCCAGTAGGGATGAACTTGTCTGAACACGAGTTGAGTTTTTGTTTGAAGCTCATCCATAGAAGGTTGGGGTCATTGTCAGGGAGCCCTTCAAAATGATCCTTATAGTGATCAGAGAGCGCAGACTTGAATGTTTCCCAGTCTGCCCTCTTGTATTTTCTCACCTCGCGTTTGACCTGTGTAGGTCTCCCTATTGGAATCCTCAGCTCATGGAAGACTATACAGTGGTCTGAAGATCCAAGACTCGGCAGGGTTTTAGTTGCATGTACTTGAGCAGGCTGGTTTGTGAGGTACAAGTCTAGAGTGTTTTGAGCTCTGGTGTGATCTCTAACAACTTGTTCAAGATTGAAGTTTGTTAGCAGGTCTATGAACTGTTCATAGAGAGGTCTTGATTTGCAAGTTTGCTTGATGGTTCCATTTGACCAGTCAATCTCGGGCATATTAAAATCACCAAGTACCCATATATGGCTATGCTTCGGTATTCTCTGTAGTGACTCCCAGAGAGCTGACAGGCTGATTTTGTCTGATTCATGGGGCTTATAGAAAGAAGAAAGGTATATTGTCTTCAGGCCTGGAACAGATAGCTTGGCCCTTTCTTTCTAATGATGTTTATGTTCCTGTTCAGGATGTAGATCTACATTATACAAACGTTTATAAAGCGGCGAGACATCCCAATTTCCAGCCCATGTTGTTTGCTTTCGAAACAATGATGTATAAGAATTGCAAACAGCTGGAGTCCTGAGCAAACGCATGGTCACATAGTATACGATAAGGTTCAATGTTATCAAGAGTTGAGTCTAAGATTATTCTCAAGCATTTGATTGGTCAGATTTGAGCTTAAGCTGAGCAAAGCTCAACTCTTGACCAATCAAATGCATCTTAGACGGAACTCAAAAGCATCATAATCTTGGGGCCAGGTTCCAAAATATCTGAGTGAGTGACTTGTGTCGGGTTTATGGTCCAATCCAGACTATTTGAGTTACAGTAGAACCATAATATTATTACGGAGCAGGCCTACTAAAAGAAGTTTTTTTGAAGCGTCAAACCAAGAGATGGCAGCTAAAGGAGCGTTTTCCTTTACTCTCATCTTGTGTTAAGCAACCACATGCCTTAACCCTTTCACCCCTACAGCCCCAGCAGAGATTACCGATTGCATGTGCAGACCCTGATCAGAGGGCTCCCTATATAGGAGCCCTCTTATCAGGGTCTGCACTGTTTGGTAGTTTCATTCGTTTTTTTGCCTTCATATCAATAATGCAACATTTCGGACAATAAATACCCACAAGAGATATTAAGGGTTGAAAGGGTAAACACAATATTAACCTAATTTACCCCCCCCCCCCTTCCCAAATAGGGAGATTCTACTTTATATGTGGGACAGGTGTAGTACTGCCACACTGATAGCACAAGGTAGACATATGACACGATGCCACACCAGTCATAACCAGTAATCCAATGAATACGCAAATTTTACAGTTTAATTTATTCCTCCACTAAAGAAAGTAATTCCACTTTATACAGTGATGAATACGTTCCACAAGAACTATTTTCTTTTTCCTATCAGATATGAGCTTAAAGCAGGCTGAAAGTCAAGCAACGTGCGCATTCTGTTTTACTTTCAACCTGCTTTTAGTGTTCTTCAAAACAAGAAACAGGATATGGGGTAATGCACAGGTACTTGACACATATTTAAAACAAAAGCCGCATGCGGCCCTTAATCGCTCACCTGGTACCCATTGTTACGGTCATGGCAATGAACCAGTAATGGTAAAGTTTTCACTATAAGCCATCATTGGTAAATTCATCCCCGCCCTCTGGCGCCCATGTTTGAGCTAGGAAGATTATTTGAAGAACAAGAGGGCCTGAAGGCCCTGATATCGCTCACCATTTGTAATGAAGCCTGATAGCTTCACCTTTGAATTTCACCCGTTTTATTCTAAATCCATTCAAGTTTGTCGACCTACTGTAGTATAGTAGAGTACATCAAAGGCAGATAACTAGAGCCTAAACAATACTGAAATTAAGCCTTTTTCTAGCATTTCAAAGTATACCAAGGGCAGGTAACTATTGCCACAATGATTACATTTCAACAATAATTGCACTCCTTCGAGAACGTATAGCTACATCCTTTGTGTACAAGTATAATCAAAATCCATTGAAAACTGTAGTTGCAAGAGTGTAAACGCTGTAAAATATGGCATTTTCAGCAATTCAAAGGTAGATATCTCTTGATCTATTTGTCTGATTCCAACCATAATCATCCTTTTTCCAACTCTTATGGTCATATACAATATGGGCAAGTTTGAGAGAGCTTGGATAAATATTGTGGCCTCTAGAGCGTAAACACTGTTAAATATATCATTTTCAGCAATTCAAAGGTAGATAACTCTTGACCTATTGATCCGATTACAACCAAAATTGAACTCATCCGAAGTCTTATGAGAAAGATTGGATAAAATGTGTGGCCTCTAGAGTGTAAACATCGTTAAATATGGCATTTTCAGCAATTCAAAGGTATATAACTCTCGACCTATAAGTCTGCTTTCAACCATAATCAAACTCATCTGAACTCTTATAGTAATATACAATCTGAGCAAGTTTAAGAAAGATTTGATAAAAATTGTGAACTCTAGAGTGTAAACACCGTTAAAAATGGCATTTTCAGCAATTCAAAGGTAGATTACTCTTGATCTATTTGTCCGATTTCAACCAAAATCAAACTCATCCGAACTCTTATGGTCATATACAATCTGGGCAGGTTTTAGAAAGATTAGATAAATACTGTGGCCTCTAGAGTGTAAACACCGTTAAATATGGCATTTTCAGCAATTCAAAGGTAGATAACTCTTGATCTTTTGTCCGATTTCAACCAAAATCGAACTCTTCCAAACTCTTATGGTCATATACAATCTGGGCAGGTTTTAGAAAGATTGGATAAATACTGTGGCCTCTAGAGTGTAAACACTGTTAAATATGGCATTTTCAGCAGTTCAAAGGTAGATAACTCATGACCTATTTGTCCGATTTCAACCACAATCGAACTCATCCGAACTCTTATGGCAATATACCATCTGAGCAAGTTTGAGAAAGATTGGATAAAAAGTGTGGTCTCTAGAGTGTAAACACTAAAATTGTTGACGCCGCACGACGCACGACGGACGCCCTACAATCAAGGATTGCAATAGCTCACCCTGAGCTAGCTCAGGTGAGCTAAAAACTGGCAAAGGGTCACCCATGAATCATTATTTGTGTAAAAATATTCTTAAATCAGACCAATAGTTTCAGAGAAAAAGATTTTTAAAGATTTTCTATACAGAAATATTAGGAAAACTTGCCCCAGCAACTGGCGGCCATGATTTTAAAGATAACAAAATGATTTTAAGAAATCTGGTAGAGAGTCATGAATGGATCATTTGTGTAAAATTATTTACAATTTGGACCAGTAGTTTCACAGAAGGAGATTTTAAAGTTTTTACTATACAGTTACATAAGGAAAATGTGCCCCACCCACTAGCGGCCATGTTTTTTTAGATATCAAAATTATTTTAAGAAATCTGGTAGAGGGTCACCCATGGATCATTTGTGTGAAATTACTTTCAAATCGGACCAGCGGTTTCAGACAAGAAGATTTTTAAAGTTCTAACTATAATAGCCATATAAAAAAAATCTGCCCCACCCACTAGCGGCCATGTTTTTTAAAATAGGAAAATTATTTTTAAGAAATCTGATAGAGGGTCACCAATGGCACATTTGTGTAAAATTATTTTCAATTTGGACCAGTAGTTTCACAGAAGATTTTTAAAGTTTTTACTATACAGTAACATAAGGAAAATGTGCCCCACCCACCGGCGGCCATGTTTTTTTAGATATCAAAATTATTTTAAGAAATCTGGTAGAGGGTCACCCATGGATCATTTGTGTGAAATTACTTTCAAATCGGACCAGCGGTTTTTGACAAGAAGATTTTTAAAGTTTTTTTTCAATTGGTTGCCATGGCAACCACAATTTCAATTGGATGACCTATATTTGAAGAAATCTGAGAGAGTACCCTACAAGGAACAATCCTATGAAGTTTTGAAGAAATTGGCCCAGTGGTTTCCAAGAAGAAGATCTTTAAAGAAAAAGTTTGACGACGGACGGACGGACGTTCTAACGGGGGGATACTTATGTGGCTATTTTCTATGCATTTCTTTTGGGTGGCTAGCCACACAAGCGACAATTCATTTTTGCTCTAACTTAGAAAAAAATGATCTGGAGGCTAACCCTACCCCTAACCCTATGTCCTACAACTGGCCAGGTTAATGTCACAAGAAATGGCCAGGTTAATGTCACAAGAGACGGCCAGGTTAATGTTTTTCAATTATGGGGCTAAGAATTTTAGCCACATAAGTACCCTCCCGTAAGCCTCTGGACGGACGGACGCACGGACTGACAGACGGACTGACGACGACGGACACAGGGCGATCACAATAGCTCACCTTGGCACTTTGTGCCAGGTGAGCTAAAAAAAAACGTTATCCAAGATATAGAGAAAAAGTATACGACGGGAATCGGAAAGGTAGTATATAAATATCACATGTCATTGACGGTTATCGGTCATTAGCACATGGCTTGGAGCTCTCGGCCAATCAGATGCCTCAAAAACCCTGTGAATATATCGTTTATTTCACAAAACCATGAAATAACTAACACACTGTTCACTTATTTCACGCTTCCGTCATCTCAAGACAATTTGACGTCACAACCCTAGCAATCCTCCGAGCGGGCCACCGCGAAAACCTTATCCTGCACTGTAGATAATAAATAATCGGAATAAATAGTCTAAAACACCAGATCAAGGATTCAAATTAAAGCAATGCGGTACTTCCACAGTATCAATAAAAGATCTAGATCTACCCAATCCATTTGGACCTAGATATATGCATTGTTTCAGCTGTAGATATAAAAACCGCAATATGCATGTCTAGATTGTCTTTACTAAACAGCTGAGATCAGAGGGGAACTGCACACGCTTGGTGACGTCATATTATGTACAGCGAGACCTAAACTTTAAAGGCAATCAATAATGAATTGTGCTTACATATAGAGCTTCAATAAGCGTTATTTGTGTTGGTGTTAAAGCGACTCGCAACCAGATGGTGCATTAAAAATAGTAATTTGTAAATATGTGTCAAACGCTTATATAAATGGTAAAGAATTAGTTTAGGATAAGAAATTCTGTTTAAAAAAATGTATTTCAATAAAAAAAAATATTGGTCTCTGGTGGGATTCGAACCCGGGGCCCGGCATTGGCGGACAGAAGGCAAAATAGGGGAAACCGCTTAGACCAATGGACCACGGAACTATCCGTTTATCTCGGATCGATTTAACGTATTTCAATGTGTAGCGATCGAAAGTGCATACAACTTCGTAATTCGGCTCGTGTTTATGTCTGAGCCCGTGTAGAGAAGCAACAACAACAACTATACCGTTAGCTAACGCTATGGAAAAACGATGGAAAATATCTAAAAAACTAAGATTCGGTGACGATTCTTGAGACGTTTTTTGGACTGATCATATTTTTTTAATGTCAGAAGCCAAATAATGCCACAAATTTGCTTTTATTTGAGTATTTTATTTTATTTTGACAAGTACACCATCCGGTTGCGAGTCCCTTTAAAGCATGCTTAATGTCTCAAACTACACATTGAAATAACCTTTCAATTTAAGTAAAATATTACAAATAAAATGACTTTTTCGTCTCAAACAAAAAGCAGAAAAAAAGGTCTTCTTGTTTTTCTTTGAGCCCAAGCCAGTGCTAAATAGGTTAGACCATGGTTGCGCGCGAATAAAAGACATAGTTTATTCGCGCGCAACCATGGTCTAACCTATACTTAAACAGGTTTCACTACATGTATTTCAAATGGGGGGGGGGGGGGAACCTAACATATAAATGTTATTTCTACCACAGTTGCTCTGCATAAAAGAGGTATTTGAAAATAACTTGGCGATGTCGGGATAAATGTCCTTTTTTAAAACAAAAATAAAATATGATTCCAACATAGATATTAAACTGTACAGATTAATTGGTTATGAAATAAACATCGCAAATTAAAATAATTGACAAGAATAATCTGACGACTTATGACAGAAATTAAACATGTGTAGCGTTTGATAAACGCCATTTGTGCCATATTCACTTACCAGCATGTTGAAATACGCTCAAATGACAGGCAATTTGTAATAAATTCTTTATAAAAATATAAGATGACTTGATTAGACCCAATGTGTATGTGCAGCATGTGTATGTGTTGGTTTTTGAGACAATTGATACGTATACAAGAGAGAATAAAACAGTTGCATGATTGTTTAGACTATGCTTTAACAGTGCAAAAAAGATTTTGGTCTCTTCATTAAAATGCTCATAACTTTAAAACAAATTTATATTTATAAATACAATTTGGCAGAAATACACAAAACTAATGTATCTACATAACTATATATTTATCTTTTAAAACATGTGTCTACTTTAGGAAAAATATACCTTTGAACTAGGGTTCCGGTTTTTTGGGACATCCTGTATAAAGGGGCTTTGACTTTTCGAACTTTATAAATGTATACTTATGTTTCCAATCTCTATAAATCTAGCTGCCAATGAACTTGTAGTTAACAACCTATCAGTTAGATATTATATGCTTATTAGTTTGTTTTTTTGTTCAGACATAATTTTGGATTGGTATCATAGCTTGAAATAGAAATGTAATGTGTAATGTAATGCATTACTTTGCCAATCTAATTGTAATTTAATTCATTACAATTGTAAAAGTTGAGTAATTGTAATTGAATGCACTGTTTTGGCAATGTAATGAATTACATTCTCAAGTAATTGACCCCATGCCTGCATGTCAAACAGGGTGACAGTAAAATTGTCAACTTTCCTGAAAATACAGTCAACCGAGGCGAAGCCGAGGTTGACAGTATTTTCCCGAAAGTTGACAATTTCACTGACACCCTGTCGGACATATATTTATTTTATTATACCGAAATTCTGGGATCATTCTTTCAGGAAATCTAGAACGTTCCTCAAGCTGGCTGGAATTATAAATGTAACTAGATCCGCATACGATTCATAATAAAATTCACTGTTTATAAAAATATGGAATTTGAAGGAATTACACAAACCCTTTATAAATAAACATGCATAGGACCGTTTTAATATACCCGTCATGCATAGGTTTGGGCCTGACTGTTTGTTTGCATTATTTAGTCAACTTCAAACTGCTTCAAATTGTAGATCCAAGTTTTAAGGTTATCTCAAATGACGCTTTGGCGCGATGACATGGATTTGACGTCATTTTCGATCTGAGGTCATTAACTACATTAGATAACCTATGACAGCGGGATACAGTATTTTTAAGATAGTATTTTTTTCCCGCTGAGTCTGGCAGTATTTTTAAGTCACGGTGGCCTATGGGAAATTAACATTGTAAATGAAATTGAGGCATAATAATCTAAACTGTCAACTTAAACTGCTGCTAAAATCAACTAGATCACTGATATTCTCTTGTGGTGCCCTAAGGAAATGATTAATTTATCAATATTTACTTTTGTTTGATCAAATTCCGTCATATAATGCCACAGTACGTGAATATAGAACGAAAATTTGCATAAACGTTGGCCATGTCGTTTCTGACGTCCATGGCAACGTGAGTAGTTTAGTTCAAACATATTTTATTGCTATATATTTGTACAACCATATAGCACAAGTTCAAAAGTAAATTTACAAAATATAAATATAAGAGCATTAGGATTGGGCCGCAAGTTCTACCAACATTAGAACTTGTGGCCCAACCCATTTGCTCTTATATTTGTATTTTGTGCATAATGTAGGGGTAATCTTAGCAAAACTATCCTCCAAGGGACAGTGGAAGGTGGGCGTAGACGAGGAAGGCAGAGGAAGAGTTGGTCCGACAATGTAAAAGAGTGGACAGAACTGTCAATGCCAGAGCTGATAACGTATGCTGCAGATAGACCAGGTTGGAGACAAAGGACAGCTTCTTCGGCGTCAGAATCCACCCTACGACGAGACAATCAGTCAAGGGATGAGTGAGTGAATGAGTAAGGCTAATCTAGTCGATTTTAACAGTAAACGGCCCTAACGGCTGGAACTTTCACCTTAATTCATTATCCTAGAGCAAACAGGTTTATGTCAAAACATGACCCTCTTCCCAATCAGCTATATGAAATATACATCTAATAAATATAATAGACGTCAAGTAAAAAAACTAATTTTTTAATATGTGTCAAAAACCTGTGGGGTAATGGGTTATATACTGACAACAGGCTTACCAGTCATAACAGGAGAAAACTTGCTGGATCTTAATCTAATTAACATCATTATAAAAGCGGGTTATGTATTCAGAAACTTATCCCCTGCTAGAAAATCAGAGATACAGAAATTCCCGTTTATGATGAACCCCAATAAGTCGCCTCTTACAATCATGCAATGGGTATACAGAACAACTCGGCCCAAACTATCTGAAGACCAGTCTTGACCCATTACCTCATAAATACGCCTTTATTTCATTTCTACACTGAAGAAAATAGTTCGAATTTATACTGTTATAAATATGTATGATGAGAAATATTTTCTATATTCTAGCAGATGGTAGCTTTAAGCAGGCTGAAAGTAAAGCAGAATGTGCCTTAAGGCGCATTCTGCTTTACTTTCAACCTGCTATAAGTGGTAACCTATTTTAAAATTAGAATTAGGCTATGGGGTAAAGGGTTAACATAAACTGGTCCATTACAAACAGTTTTCATGACTGATGGGATCATGCAAAGAGTGTTTAACCTCTAAATTCAGTGTAGACCCAGATAAGAGGGCTCTTAAACTAGCCTTTTAATCAGGATCTGCACCGTTTGTCATTATGCAATATATTGCCAAAAATGAATTGTGTTAATTATCAGACATTCAAGGCAGGCGACTGCTTCAAGCAAGGTGAAGTGAATTATTGTGCATGTATATAACTCTGTCAGATATTCATACAGTCAAACATGTGTGAACGGTCACCTCTGAACAACAACCTGTCAACAACAGCCAGTCTGAATTCCTCCCGACCTATTTCCTCCTTTAATTGACCTGTGAATAATGGTCACCTGTACTTATCATTTGAACTGTTACATTCAAAATAGCTATTGAAATAAGGAAAAATGTCCATGGAAAAGGGTGCAGGACTCCTACAGTGGAGAAGTGGTTATTCTTTCTAGTTTTAAAGAAGCTGACTTTAGCAGCAAACTAGAATACTGACCAGTCAGAAAGGGCCCTACAAAAGGAGTCAGGAGGAGAAAGGCACAAGATAAAACTGCAGATTTTATACTAATAAACATTTTCAGCAAGTTTTGTTAAGATCCAATATAAAATATTTGTGTTAAGAGAGCAGACACGACTGAAACAGTCATTTTTTTATAATTCAAGGACAATAACTCTGAATTGCCTTATGCGTTTTGAGTAGTTATCAAACTTAGCTTAGACTTCATACCAATAAACATTTTCAGCAAGTTAAGTGAAGATCAGATAGAAACTGTTTCAGTAAGGGAGCGGACAAGGCTTAAACAGCTATCTTTTGATAATTGAAGGGCAATAACTCTGATGTGCCATAGGCGATTTGGGTAATTATCGAACTTGACCTAGATTATATACCAATAAACATTTTCAGTCAGTTTGATGAATATCCAATACAAAGTGTCTGTATAAGAAAGTGGACAAGGCTGAAATAGCCATTTTTTAATAATTCAAGGGGTATAACTCCAACATGCCTTATGCAATTTGGGTAATTATCGAACTTGGCCTAGATTTTATAACAATACACACTTTCATAAGGTTTGGTGAAGATTGGATAAAAACTACTCAAGTTAGAGAGCGGACAAGGCTGAAATAGCCATTTTTTAATAATTCAAGGGAAATAACTCCAACATGCCTTATGCGATTTGGATAATTATCGAACTTGGCCTAGATTTTATACTAATACATATTTTCATGAAGTTTGGTGAAGATTGAATACAAACTACTCGAGTTAGAGAGCGGACAAGGCTGAAACAGCCATTTTTTAATAATTCAAGGGCATTAACTCCAAAATGCCTTATGCGATTACTATAGGGCACCCACCTCTTGGTGGGGCCCTAACTACAATTTTTTTTTATACATGGTTGTTCTAGCAGGATTTTGTCCGCCTGTGTAACTCCTTTGTAACATTCACACACACACACATGTATTCAGAGATTACTCTTTTAACCCATTATCCCATACATACACCTTTTTACGCCTTTGATTTATTTCTCCACTCAAGAAAGTAATTCTGTTTTATACAATAATTATTGCAAACCATCAGAAATAATTTCTATATTCTAACAATTCGAAGCTTAAAGCAGGCTGAAAGTAAAGCAGAATGTGCCTTAAGGCGCATTCTGCTTTACTTTCAACCTGCTTTAAGTGGTCACCTGTCTCCGAAACTAGAAACAGGCTATGGGATAAAGGGTTAGGGATGCTCCATTAACCCCTTACTCCATAGAAACTTATCTTTAATTTATTCCTCCACTGAAGGAAATAGTTTTAATTTATACAGTCACGGATATGTATCAAAAGGAATATGTTCTTCAATAGTTTTTCAGATGATAGTTTAAAGCAAGTTGAAAGTAAAGCAGAATGTGCCTAAAGGCACATTCTGCTTTACTTTCAACTTTTTTGAGTGGTCATCTGTAGGGGTAATAGGTTAAAAACAAAACAACATCATCTATAAATATCTACAATCAATTTATTATCTCAATCTCCCCTGAAACCTCAAAAGGACAATTCTAGTTTTGACTAAGTCTAGTCCATTTTTGACTATCAAGGATGTTTTTTCAGCAATAAATTACAAAATGAAAAACAGAGCAGACCCTGATCAGACTCAGCGGCACTACATATGTAAATAGTAAATAAGTCCTCTGATTTTGGTCTATATGGTTTGCATATGGTATTCTCCCAACACAAACTATGTGTAATTGAAGAGGAGACCCATTTTTACTGTGGAATGCCTCATACAGTTGAACCTATACAACTACAGTTCACTTGGTCAACTAATTTTTCTGTAGTCTAATTTCAATGAATTAAGCTTGCTAAGTCAAGCATACATATATTTCAAAAATAAAATGTAGCTCATGCACAACTCCTGTGTGAAAAGAACGCTTTTTAAATCTGGTATAATAATAAATATAATAATCCATGATTAAGTTTTTGAAAAAAAACCCGTATGATATCTATTTACGATTTCACTCTTTCAACACCATGGACCGTTTAAAATAAACTCATTACATTTGCAGACAGTGTAGACCCAAATCAGAGCTACAGGAGCCCTCTAATCTGGGTCCACACTGTTTGCTAATTTAGAGCAGTATTTATTAAACTACCCAGAATTCCTTATACATGTAGACTGGATCATGTTTTGGTAACTAAACTGATACACAAGGGAACCTAATAACCCATAAGAGTTTCTTTGTGTTGAAAGAGTTAAATTACTTAAAGGTTATCAAACTCAACTCAGACGGACAGGAGAAAAGTACAGGATTCACTATACATGTATATGCCTCCCGCATCAGTAGATGTCAGGGCATTGACAATCAAAATACATGCAAATCCAGTTTTGTTTTCTAGGTTAATTCTTATGTCAATAATGAAATTTTAATGTCCTTTGAACAAAAATATCATATTTTTCTTTTATCCAAAACTTTTATTCATTACTGTCAATTAATACACTGAGAGGATTTTCTAACCGTCCACTTTTTAAACTCATATTTTTCGAAACAAGAAACGGCACACTGACGTAATCAGTTTTATTTCAAATACTAGGTTGAATGTGCATTGAATTGAATTCTTGAACTTTGAGTCTCTCTCTACGTTACGTCACACCTCCAAATTTGACGATTAAGGTATTTTGCACGTGCGAAGCGTGTATGGGGACATTGGTAAACACAGCTTTTAATTATTTGTTGGTCATCAATCATCCTAACAGAAAAACATTTAACATGTCGAAAATGCGGGTTGTACAAATCAAAAGAGCACTCGACATGTTGTATTCAGAACCAACATGAACTACCACGTTAACATCATGGACGTTTTACGTCCTATGTGCCCTAAAATCGTTTACATAAGCTTAATATTAAACATTAATATCTTATTTCACCAACTGCAACTCAATTCAACATGTTGTTCGCCAATATCTGCTTGTTTTAAGGAAATTTTGTCTGACCGGAAGTGTAGTAGAGACTTACGTCATTAGCGCCTACAGACGAAAAACTCACTAGACGGAATCTTTCATTTTGGTCATCACACACTCGCTCGTATGTTTCCATACCTCTACGGTGACTGTTCGTGCATGGCGGGACCGTCGAATATGTCAAAATAACGTAACGTAACTGCGTCAACGCCAGTCGTTTAAATGCTAATTTTTAACTAGGCGGCTCAAAATTCACTTTTCTTATTGATGCATTAACATTGCATGTCGCAGAAGCCGTTTAGGATGGCATTTTTTAAGTACTCTGTAAATGTCACTAAGCCACCGCTGACAGCTAGTGGAATTTTTGGTATTTTACATATTGTAAGAAAACAGACCAGGAGTTGCCTCAGTATTTTTTTCAGTGCCATTTGAACAATATTCCATCAAGACTTACATTGTATTTTTTCAAACTAATCATTAAAGTGCTACATATGGCACGTTGAAAGCTTGTAGCCCAACATACAAATGTACTTAATGACATTGTGACTTATTATTTTCGGGTTAGGTTCCAATTTCATTCATATTTTCCGTAATTCGTGATCAATTTTATTGAAACTATTTTTCTTGTTATAAAACATCTTCATCTCATGGAAAATGTTATTTTTGGCATCCGGAATAACTAGTTTTTAGAGTAGCACCTTTATATCTAACTGGACGTTTAGAAAATCCTTTCAGTGTACGTCTGATTCACCGACTCTTCAGCCACTAAAAACAAGTTATCATGGAGGGATTAACCCTTTCCTCTTTGGAAGCATACGCATTAGAGCATTCTTACCTATTCCTTCAAATTAGTGCCACAATTGAAAATACATCTTTGTATTGAAAAGAGGTGGCAGCTGAAAGCAAGGTGAAAGTAAAACAGAAAGCTCCTTTAGGAGCTTTCTGCTTTGTTTTCATCTTGCTGTAAGCAATTACCTGCCTGAAACACAGTTTTCATAAACGTGATTTGCACTAACTGTGGAGATATGGGTTAAGTGATTGAATTATTACACAGATCTTAACTTGTGCCAATCTCTCTGTTCGTTGTAAGTGTCTGCACAGTTGCTAATAGTTCAGCACTTATATCATCCGTTGTCACTGTCACTGTCTCCTGATTGAGCTTCTGCTTGTTTCATCTTCTTCAGCTTCGTAATTATGTCTAAATGTGAAAAATAGAAAGACAAAATTAACTCTTACAACACCATGAACCTGTTTAAAATATGCAAATAACATTTGCAGACTATGTAGACCCAAATCAGAGGGTGTCTACAAGAGCCCTCTGATCAGGGTCTGCACTGTTTGCTAATTTAGACCACTATTTATTAAATCACACAGAATTCCAAGTAGACTGGCTCATTTTTTGGTTACTTAAAAGATATACAAAGAAGCTATGATTTAGTTTTGAAAAAAATCTATTAACAACATCGCTCTTTAAACACTATGGACCCGTTTAAAAACAACTCATTACATTTGCAGACAGTGTAGATCAGGTTCTGTACTGTTTGGCAGCCACTATTTAACCCATTATCCCATAAATAAGCCTTTTTATGCCTTTAATTTATTCCTCCACTGAGGAAAATATTTCTATTTATACAGTGATGAATATGCAGCATACTTTCTGTAACTTAGCAGATTGTAGCTTAGCACAGGCTGAAAGTAAAGCAGAATGCGCCTTAAGGTGCATTCTACTTTACTTTCAATCTGCTTTATGTTGTCACCTGTCTTCAAAACTATAAACAGGCTTTGGGGTAATGGGTTAAACATGCATGGAAATCTTTAGACAGTTGACAGCTTAACCCTTTCCCTTATAGAAGCGACTTTTAGCACATTCATTTTGTTCATCCGCTGAAGAATTATACCGTAATGAATATGTGTCATATTTAATTCCTTATTCTAGCAGTTAATAGCTTAAAGCAGGCTGAAAGTAAAGCAGATTGCGCCTTAGGGCGCATTCTGCTTTACTTTCAACCTGCTTTAAGTAGTCACATATCTTCAATACTAGAAACAATGCTGTCAGGTAAAGGGTTAATGCAGGACAAAGTAGTCCTGTGTAAACACTGATTATCCCCCTTCTATTGAGTGGCAGCTTAACCCATTATCCTATTGCCTGTTTCTAGTTTTGAAAACAGGTAACCACTTAAAGCAGCCTGCTTAAGGTACCATCTGTTAGAATATAGAAAATATGTCTTATAATATAGTCATGAATGCATAAATTTGGAGTATTTTCTTGGGTAAAGGAATAAATCAAAGGCGTAAAAAGGTGTATTTATGGGGTAATGGGTAAATAAAAGTTTTACTATATCAATTTAAAGTAGGGGATGCAACTCTTTTATTATTTGGATATTTAGTTATATCTCAGAAACAGAAGACATAATTCATTTTATGTCTCAAAATCTTGAGGAAAAAATACCATATAATTATATAATTGCTAAAAGTGTATATCTTTAATTATTGCAAACAGTTTGGATCCTGGGGCCTGTCTTACAAAACGCGGTACAACAAATATTTTTCATCATCATGTCATCTGTATACATCTTTATAGAGGCCTATTGTTAACAATAATCAAATGACTCTAGACACTGCATTTTGTACTTCATGTTATATATCATGTTTAAAAATCATCCCTGATGAAGCCTACTGTATAGGTGAAACATTGGATCAAAATAAATCATCTTTACTGCAGCCACTGATTGATAGTTTTTCTAGACTTACCTGCTAAACAAATATTGTTGTAAGTCAGATTTAAAATTCTCAATAATTTATGACTATATCTAATCCTGTCTTGTGACATCTCTTTGGACTCGTTTTGAAAAGACAATATTAGGTGAAGAAATAAATAATTAAATGTATTTTGAATAGGAAAACAAGTTAAACATAACTTATGGAGAAGAATTTATATAAGTTATGTTTAACTTGTTTTCCTATCCATGCTTATTATAGCTTATTATGTTATAACATGTGTATAATGTCATATGTAAAATTCTGAAAATTCTGAAATAAATACTGTTTAAACTAAATGTATTTTAAAGTTTTGACTTACAATTGCTTTTGTAGTACAACGTTTTGGGCCCCAGGTGATATGCTGATACTTCTACAGCAATAGGTAATGTGTTGTCTTTTTAAATACATAGAAGACAGTATTTAACGGTATACAACTTATTTAACCCTTCTCTCCATTTTATGATACTCCTTTTACGTATTTAATTCATCCCTTTACTAAAGAAAATAGTAAAAGAAAAGCAGTGTTAGAAATATTTCCTAAATTCTAGCAGATTGTAGCTTTAAGCATGTTGACAGTAAACTGAGAAAGTGCCTTAAGGCAGTCTGCTTTACTTTCAACATGCTTTAAGTGGTTACCCATCTTCAAAACTAGACACATGCTACGGGGACATGGGTTAAAGTACTTGTTCAACATGAGAAGGATAACCCATTACCCCATAAATACACCTTTCATTTACTCCTTCACTGAAGAAAATAGTTTAGATTTATAATCATGATTATATAATAATTATATTATAAGAAATACTTTTTATATTTTAGCAGATACTAGCTTAAAGCAGGCTGAAAGTTAAGCAGAATGTGCCTTAAGGCGCATTCTGCTTTACTTTCAACCTGATTTAAGTGATCACCTGTCTTCAAAGCTAGAAACATGCTATGGGGTAATGGGTAAAACAAGATCTGTTTGTTAAACATGTATGCCCCCCCATCCCCTTGACTTTGAAATGACCTTTGACCTATTGACCTCAAAAGAAATAGGGGTCATCTACTCATCAGGACTACTAACAAATATGAGTACTGTAGATGGACGAAATGGTGAGTTATTGATTGGGTTTTTGGTCTACCGACCGACATGTGCAAAGTAATATCGATCAACCTCCATTTCTTCCGAACAGGGGCATACAAAAATAAAGTCCTTTTACACTGGTATAAATGGATGCAAAGGAAGAGCTTGGATAAAATGGTGCTATGATTTAGTCAAAGGGACATAACTCCTAAAAAAATCCAATTGTGTGCACTGATATTATTCAAGTCTCCTATGACAGTTTATATGTGTACTGTACATTACCTCAATGCTTGTTTTCAGTGTATAAGACATGTGGCTGCTAAAAGAAGGCTAAAGTAAAGAAGAAATATCCCGCAAGAAATTCCTTCCTTATTTTCAGCCTAATCTAAGCAGGAATTTGTGTTAACCAATGACCCCATAGCCTGTTTCTAATGTTGAAGATTTGTGACCACCTAACGCAGGTTAAAAGTAAAGCATAATGCGCCTTAAGGTGCATCCTGCTTTACTTTTAGCCTGCTTATAATATAAATATATCTTATGATACATATTCTTGTCTGCATAAATTGGAATTATTTACTTTAGTAAAGGAATTAATTAACGGTGTAAAAAGGCGTATTTATGAGGTAATGGGTTAAACACTATCTTGTTTTGCAAGACAGCTGACCAGATTGAAGGTAAAGCAGAATGGCCAGAAAGAAGCTTTCTGCTTTACTTTACCTATTCCTCACAGAGAAACTACTTCCAAGTCTTTACCTATTTCTTACAGAAATGCCTTTTCATGGCTTAAACTATTCCACATAGATAAGACTTTTTCATGTTTTACTAATTCCTTTACAATTGCCATTTCATACTTGATTGAAACTGACTGCAAAATTTCTAACACTATCAGTTAAGGTTTTACTCCATAGCGGCTTAGCCTGTTTCTAGTTTGAAGATAGGTGACCACTTAAAGCAGGTTGAAAGTAAAGCAGAATGCGCCTTCTAAAAGGCGCATTCTCCTTTACTTTCAGCCTGCTTTTAGCTACCATGTGCTTGAATATAGAATTTTTTTCTTATGATACATATTTTTGACTGAATAAAATTTGAATCAATTTCTTTCATGCAGGAATAGACCAAATGCTAAACAAGAGCCCCATGGGGCATATTTCGCTCACCTGAGAATAATTGACACAATGGAGATTATTATTTATGACCAGGAAGGTGTCATTTTTTAACCGAGGGGCATAATGTGAACAATCTTTTTTTTAAGTGTTTATTGAAAAAATCTATTTTTAGCTCCTGTGACCTAGATATGCAACAGACCTGAACCATTTGAACAAAATGTGTAAAGGATATTTAGAAGTGTCACCATACTGAATATCAAAGCTCTGGCCAAATTAGTGTCAGAGGACAAGACGCTTGAAAATTTCACTATATAATTCTATGTAAAACTGTGACCCCCAGGGCTGGGCCAATTTTGACCCCAGGGGCATAATTTGAACAACTTGATAGATGACCTGTAGGTGATGCTATGTGCCTAATATCTAAGCTCTTGCCCTTGTAGTTTCAGACAAGAAGATTTTTTAAGTTTTCAATGAAAAAAATCTATTTTTAGCTCCTGTGACCTAGATATGCAACGGACCAGAACCATTTGAACAAAATATGTAAAAGATATTCAGAAATTTCACCATACCGAATATCAAAGCTGTGGCCATAATAGTTTCAGAGAAGAAGATGTTTGAAAATTTCACTATATAACTCTATGTAAAACGGTGACCCCCGGGGCGGGGCCAATTTTGACCCCAGGGGCATAATTTGAACAAACTTGATAGAGGACCTGTTGATGATGTTATGTGCCAAATATCTAAGCTCTGGCCCTTGCAGTTTTTGACAAGAAGATTTTTTAAGATTTCCTTACTTTTTCACTTTGGTTGCCATGGCAACCAGAGTTCTGCATTGTTTTTAATTCTTTGAACAAATTTGAAAGAGCTTGAACCAAGGAACATTTCTGTATAAAGTTTGGTTGAATTCTATTAAGCGGTATAGGAGGAGATGTCATTTGAAGCAATTGTTAACGACGACGGACGACGCACGAAGGACGACGATGGACGCCAGACACAGGGCCATCCCAATAGGTCACCTTGAGCCTTTGGCTCAGGTGAGCTAAAAAGAGTATCTGTGGAGTAAAGGGTTACAACTTTTATTCTCCCTTACCTTTAGCTGGATTGAAGACTCCTGATGTCTGTTCATTGCACACAAAGCAACGTTGTGATTTTCTGTAGTGGGCTAGTGCGCATTTTTCACAAAAATGATGCTTGCACCTAAAAACAAAAACATCTAGAACTTTCACTAAAGGTGATTAATACCCTACAAACATGCCTGTCACGCCTGTAAGTTTTAATGAACAATTCCAGTTTCTAATTATAAAGTCCAGTCCATTTTAGGCTTTAATCAAAAATGACAGAAAAAGCGGACCCTGTTGCTCCTGAAGGAAACCTCTGATCAGGGTCTACAGTGTTTGCAAAAGAAACACATACTAGTATACTTGTTGCCAGGGTTGAATGTGTTACAGAGGGAATATTGAAAATCAAATAAAATTATCGGAAAACATTTTTTTTCTGCTGGCTTACCAGCTTATCATTCAAGATGCTGAATTTGCAGATAACTGTTAAATGCAGGATAACAGTAATGCAGAAAGCTTCTAAAGACGATTCTAAATTAAACTGCCAGCTGTCTAAAACGGTCAACTTGTTCTGGTTGGCTGCTGAACCATCCTAATCAGGAAACGTCTCTACACCAAACGTTTTGCTTAGTTAGAAACGGCTCACTTTTTAGAGGTTTTACTGTATATAAGAAATGAACTTGTAAATTCTGCAATTGTTATCACAAAGATATATCATAAAAATTGCTTTAACTCATTCACCCCTGAAACTTTTAATGGACAATTCCAACTCAAAAATATGTTTAGTCCATTATCGACTTTTTAGGGGTGATTTAAAACATATATTTCAAAATGACAAACAGTGTAGACCCTAATCCTTTAAAAGCCATCCAATCAGGGTCTACACTGTTTGCAAGGGACAAATGTAATCCTCACAGGTACACTGTTAGTAAATGATGAGTATACTTGTCACTAGGGTTGACATACACCAATCCTGTGTTATCTATCTCTACTGGGATGTTGGTTAGAAACAAGATTAACCATTACTATTCATATACTGAGCATGTGTATTCTTTGCAAACAGGAAAGATCCAGATCAGAGGGCTCCTGAAAGAGCCCTCTGATCTGGGTCTACACTGTTTGTAACTGCTCATTTTTGCCTCAAGAATTCCACAAAATATAGATCTAAAGCCACAACAAATAAGCAAAACTGAAAATATTGTATTGATTTCCACACCGTAACTTAACCACATTATGTACCAGTCCATTCGGTAGTGATGCATCCTAGCAAAGTTTCATAAAATTCTTACACTGGGTTGCAGAGAAAAAGTAGAGCACCAAAATATGACGTTTGAATTTGACATAAAGGCTTCCGCTACCACCCGAAAAGCTATACCTTAGTATCCCTTTTACCTCTTTGTTGGGTCGAGACATAAATGGAAGAGTCTATTTCAAAATTCTGTATTGTAAAGATGAAACATGATAGCCATAGTAAACAAAACTACAGGATGTCTGGTTATAAATAGTTTGAGTTGAATCTGAGCTTGTTCTCAAGCATTTGATTGGTCAGATTTGAGCTTTTGCTCAAATCTGACCAATCAAATAATTGAGAATGACCTCAGACTTAACTCAAACTCTTTATTACTTTGGTTTCTGGGCTCCAGATAAGAGGAGTACTTCAAAAGCTAAAAATTGTATGTTTGCACTTTTAATACCATATGGTGCCACTACTAATTAAAATAGTCTCTTTGAGGTGATTCTAATCAGTAGTCACACTTTAGGGTTTAGTGCAGAAATGAAGGAGAAAATGGTGGAAAACTTGTGTTTACTCCCTCTTTTCTAGAGCCCTGTAACTAGATTGAATGGTATGTAGTCTTACTTTGTAATAACTGGGTTGGTAAATGTGTTTCTGCAGATGAAGCATTTAAAGGGAAGTTCATCTTCATCACTACTTATTTCATAGTTCTCGTCATCTGAAATAGAGAGACACATGTTAACCTATTACCCCATAGCCTGTTTCTAGTATTGCCAGTAGGTGACTACTTAAAGCAGGTTGGAAGTAAAGCAGAATGGGCCTTAAGGCGCATTCTGCTTTACTTTCAGCCTGCTTTAAGCTTCAATATACTACGATATAGACAATATTTCTTATTGTACATATTCCTCAATGTATAAAGCAGAACTATTATCTTTAGTGGATGAATAATATAAAGGTGTAAAAAGGCATATTTATAGGGAAATGGATTAATTCATTGACAGGGAAGTTTGACCCATTTTCCATTGTTTTCTATTTTTTCTAGCACAATTACTTAAAACAGGTTGCAAGTAAAGCAGAATGCGCCTTAAGGCGCATTCTGCTTTACTTTCAGCCTGCTTTAAGCTACCATTTGCTAGGATAAATAATCTGAAGATTTCCGAAAAATCTAAAGAAATTGCAGCCCTGTGATAAAGAGCCATCCAACGAAAACCTTTACTGCAGTATAACACGTGGCTACTTAACCCTTTGAACCCTAGTCCCGCATATAGGCGTCCTTTTCAAACAGTGTACATGTAAATTGTACACTTGTCCTGTGCAAACAGTGAATGCCCAGATCAGAGGGCTCCGAAAGGAGCCCTCTGATCAGGGTCTTCACTGTTTGACATAATGCCAAACATTGACAAAACAACCCTTAAAAGTCAGAAATGGACTATACTAAAATGGAAACTGGAATTGTCTATTTAAAGTTTCAGGGAGGAAAGAGTTAAAGTAGGCTAAAAGTACAACAGTAAGCTCCAACTTGAGCTTACTGCTTTATATCCTGTCTGTTTTAAGCAACCATCTGTTTAAACCATTGAAACATACTCTATAGGAATGAGATAAAGTCATAGGATAAAAGGGACTAGGAAACAATATGTACAGTCTTTTTCATACCATTTTTGGGGTTGAGGTAAAAAAACAAACTTTTCCTACCAAATGTTGGGCACATTTCCTTAGTGTTTTAACTAGACCCCTGTTATGTCTAACAATTGTTGCCTTTAATGTGTAATTCTTTCCAAAAAGGTCCATTTACAATGTGAAATTCAACTATTTAAAGGTCCCGCCAAGCTTCCACAAAACCATAGGGGAAGGGCTGAATTACATCTATTTCTCACATAACTACCCCTGTTTTCTATAGCGAACAACGATGACGAATATCCTTATCTCCAACATGTGTAAGATCACTTTGATGACATCACTATAACGTCACTATGTATAACGGCGTTTTGACGTTAACAGGGTTTCAAAAAAATGCGTATTGCTTTAAAAATAGCTTCAATCGTTGGTAATGTGAGAAAAATAATCTGTCACTCGTCAATGTTTAAGACAAGTTGATCTCAAACTCGTCTAGAATAGAAAAGTAACAGTTCAATTCTAGACTCGTTTAAGATCAGCTTGTCTTAAACATCTACTCATGACAGATCCTATATATACAACTGGGGGCTGTCTTTTGTATGTTTATTCATGTTTATTTTAGATCTAATTGTAGTTAATTTGTCCTTTCTCGCTTTGTAGGTACATTTATGTAATCTTATGTGAAGCGCTTTTGAACGCACTTCCCCTGTGTGAAAAGAGCGCTATATAAATCTGGTATAATAATAATAACTGGCTACTAACCTCCATGGCCGTATGTTCCCTGCTCCATTTCTCTCTCCAGCTGCCAGCCATGTTTGTAATCACTGCGGTCATGAAGAAACTTGCAGCTGTCTGAAATCAAGGTGAAAACATTAAAAAAAATCCGTAGTTATGACAAGAAGATTGTTAAAGTATTTTCAGTTGTTGCCATGGCATCCAAAATTTCAGGGGGAAGAAATCTGACAGTAACCAGCCAAGAAAAATTTCTGTGAATGTTTAACCCTTTCCGCTATCTCTAGTTTTGAAAACAGGTGACCATTTAAAGCAGGTTAATAGAAAAGCAGAATGTGCCTTGATGTGCATTCTGATTTCCTTTTAGCCTGCTTTAAGCTACCATCTGCTAGAATATAGAAAACGAGAAACCGCCAAGGTTGGTATGGCCGGATTGTCTGCACTTTTGCTTTGTATATATATATAATATAGTTACCCATGGCATGTGATGATGACCTCACTACAACTGTATATGCCAAATTTGGTTGCTGTAGGACTTAAGTTTGACTAAAACTGACACTAACAAAAAGGTAAACCAAGACGCAAACGAAAAGGTTAACCAAGAATTCTCTAAGTCATTGGACCTTGAAATCTAGGTCACAGTGACCTACTTACCCATGGCATGTGATGATGACCTCACTACAACTGTACATGCCAAATTTGGTTGCTGTAGGACTTAAACTTTGACTAAAACTGACACTAACAAAAAGGTAAACCAAGACGCAAACGAAAAGGTTAACCAAAAATTCTCTAAGTCATTGGACCGTGAAATCTAGGTCACAGTGACCATGTTACCCACAGCATGTGATGATGACCTCACTATAAGTGTACATGCCAAATTTGGTTGCTGTAGAACTTAAGCTTTGGCTAAAACTGACACTAACAAAAAGGTCAACCAAAGTGAGGACGGACGGACGTGCCACCGAAATGGGTTAGAGGGCCTTTTCTTTTGTTATTTTCTTTTGTTTGAATAACGGGCCACGGCCCCTTATTCTATTGTTACGGAATGAACTCTATTGTCTTCTTTTGTTATGTTTACCGTTATCTGGCCAGAAAAGGCCCTCTAACCCATTTCGGTTGTGCGGACAGACAGACGGACGGACAGACAGACAGACGGACGGACGGACGGCATTCGCCAATCTATAGACCGCATTTTCAATCCGGCCAATAATCGTTATGGTATATGATCATGACTGTATAATTTTGAACAACTTTCTTCAGAGAAGGAATAAATTAAATGCCCTAAAAGGCATATAAAAATCCTCAACTTTGTAATTTTTGTAATTTTATACTACAAATCTCCACAAAATTGTCTGAGACAATTAATCTGTTATCCTAAAACCTGAAAACAGGGTACCCCTTAAAGCAGGTTGAATGTAAAGAAGAATTCTCCTTTAACTCATTATCCCCTGAGACTTCCAATGGACAATTCCAGTTTACAATAAAAGCTGGTCCATTTTAAGACTTTTTAGGGTTGTTTTTTATGATATGTTACAAAATGACAAACAGTGAAGTCCCCGATTAGAGGGCTCCTGTTTACATTAGACAAGTGTACTCTTCACAGGTACACTGTCGGTAGAGAACGTATATATGCGTCACTAGGGCTCAATGAGTTAATAGACGTATTCTGCTTGACTTGGCCTGCTTTAAGTCTAGTCTGGAAAAGTACTGGAAACACCTTTTATATTTCATGCCTAGGACGTCCTTACTTAAGACTACTTATCTTAGTGTTTAAACAATTACAAGGGTGAAAAGCTTCATTCATGGGGTAAAGGGTAAAAGTGTTAACTTACCCCCGAAGCCACACATGCCTGTCTCCTTATAGTCTTTACAGATATCTGGCTGGTAGTCCCATCTCACAGTGGCTCGTAAATGAGCAGGTGCTCGGATAGGACCCTTCCTAATGTAGCAAGAATAAAACAATAAAACATTGAGAATGCAAATAGCAGTCTAAAATCTACAATCAAAACTAGTATTTCTTTCAATCCTCTGTCACCCTATAAACTTTTAATTAACAATTCCTGTTCCAATTAAGTATTGTCCATTTATGACAATCTAGGACTGTTTTTAACAATAACTTGCAAATTGATATTAAAGCAGTGCAGACCCTGATCAGAGGGCTCCTGTAGGAGCCCTCTGATCTGGGTCTACACTCTTTGCATCAGGGCTGCCATTTCTCCGGATTTTTCCTAAATCTTCGGATTTTTTTCTTGTACATTTTAAGGCGCATTCTGCTTTACTTCCAGCCTGCTTTAAGCAGCCACGTGTCAACAAAACTAGAAACATGCGATGGGGTGAACGTACGATTCGTAAAATGGCACTTGAAAAATGCAAATTTGGAAATCTTAGGATTTGTTTGTCAACTTATGGCAGCCCTGTTGCATAGAATAAGTGTACACTGTTTTATAAAAGAGGCTTATATGTGTCACAAAGGTTCAAATCTTCAATGAGGTTTCTATGGGTCTTAATCAAGACAGGGTAGACACATCACAAAGCTTATAAGAAGTACATGTAGGTAATAGTGCCACTGAGTGTAAAAATGTGACTATGGAGAAAAGGTTAATTAACAGTAAAAAGTTTGAACTATGATGTCATATCAATTTAAGAAGCTAAGCCCATTAAACCAGTGACCCCATCAAAACAATCTTTATACAGCCACTAAGGTCAAGATGAGGTTAGTTCTAATAGTACATGTATCATAAGAAAATTCTGGTACAGTTGAACCTTCGAAAACTAGAAGAAAACTGTAAGATTCATATATATGTCTATATAAAAGTACCAAGCTATAGTCTACTTTCAGTCCGAATGACCATTCAGCTGACTGTACATTTACTCCCCTGATCATTGAGCCATCTTGCCTACAATACTGAGCACTGCTAACATATGGCACATAGGCAGCCTCAGTACCGGCTCAGACCCCTCACAGGTACCAATTTTAACCCCTAGGTGGAAAGGAGCAAGTCACAGTACATAGCCTGCTCAGGAAAATTCCTGTACATCATCTGGTATTCAGAAAATATCCCCTAGTTAGGCCACTGGTCCAAAGGGGGTTCAAACTCATCACCCCTGGTACCATACTCCAATGCATTACTACTGGACTTCTACCGCTGGTATATAAACTGTAACCATTTTTTCAGCAGAGAAATAAATTAAATGCGTAAACATGAGCACTTATGGGGTAATGGGGTAACAGAGCTCAAGATAAGGGGAGTATTTCAAAAACTAAAATCTTCATTTCTGTTTAAAACCATCTGGTGTCACTACTCATTACTCACTACTCATTAGAATCGAGACTATTCTAATGAGTAGTGAGTGACACCATAGGATTTGGTGCTGAAATGAGGGAGAAATTATTGAATTTGTTCGGTTAACTCCCTCTTATCTGGAGCTCTGGGCAAGCTTACCTGACAGCTGCACTTGCAGCGTTGCCCTGTGCTGTATCTTTCTTCTCATAGAACACCTGGTAGTTGTTAATGCCTTTATACACTTTGTCATCCTCTTTACCTTTGTTGACCTGTAAAAAACAAAACAAAGGCAGTGTCTTCAGAAAGTGGTGGGACCATCTTGTTAATCCTTATCTGAAAGAGCTTAAGTACAAATTCTTATGTTACTCCTTCTTTTACGTTTCACATAAATGAAATCTGGTTTGGGTATTTATTTAACCCTTTACCCCATAGCCTGTTTCTAGTATTGAAGATAGGTGATCACTTAAAGCAGGCCATACCGACCTTGGCGGTTTCTCGTTTTCTATATTCTAGCAGATGGTAGCTTAAAGCAGGCTAAAAGGAAATCAGAATGCACATCAAGGCACATTTCAGCCTGCTTTAAGCTCCAATCTGCTAGAATATAGAAACTATTTCTTATGATACATATTCATAACTGTATAAATTGGTAATATTTTCTTCAATGGAGTAATAAATTAAATGTGCTAAAAGGCGCTTTTATGGGGGAAAAGGTCAACATTTTTTTTCACAACAGCCATCAGTGACAGTATTTAAGAGAGCTGGTTGCTTTAGCAGGAGGAGATTATAGCAGAAAACTTATTCAGGAAATTTGTACTTTACTTTCAACCTGCTTTATACTTTCACACAACAGCATTGAATAAAAGGCATTCTAGGAGTTGATAGAAAGGAATTTCATCTTGTATTTAGCAACCGTTAATGAAACAAGACCATTTGGCAATTTTGAAAACAAGAAGTTGCTTAACCCATTACTCCATAAATACGCCTTTTGAATGCCATTTAATTTACATATACTCCTCCTCTAAAGAAAATAATTTCACTTTACACAGACATGAATATATACCATAAGAAATATTTTCTTTCTCATAGTAGATTGTAACTTATAGCAGGCTGAAAGTAAAGCAGAATGCACCTTAACCCATTACCCGATAACCTGTTTTTAGTTTTGAAAATATGTGACTACTTAAAGCAGGTTGAAAATAAAGCAGAATGCGCCATATGGCGCATTCTGCTTTAATTTCAGCCTGCTTTAAGCTATAACTGCAAAAATAAGGAAAGTATTAAATACGACACATATTCATTACGGTATATATTGGAACTATTTTCTTCAGCGGATGAATATAATGCATGTGCTAAAAGTCGCTTCTATAAGGGAAAGGGTTAAGGTGCATTCTGCTTTGCTTTCAATCTGCTTTAAGTGATCACCTATCTTCAAAACTAGAAACTGGCTATGGGGTAATGGGTTAAATAAATAGCCAAACCAGATTTCATTGGTTAAAGCTGGATAGAAATACATGTAATGCATAAAGCTCCTACTCCTGCATTAAGCAGTCACATATCCTTAAAGATCTCTATACTTCTTTGGTTGCTTAATACAAGATTGACTGTAAATGAATCCAATAAAGTGGTCAAATTTAAGCCCCTTCCATGGCATAGACACGGCTGGAGATAACTGGAGTATTTCAAAACCAGAATCATTATATCTGCATTAAACCCTATGGTGTCACTACTCTAAAACATTAAGACAGGCTCATATCCTACCTTGTTGATTTCTTGTTGGCGTTCAAAAATAGCTCTAGCATCTTTGTCTTCCTCTGTGTCTATTTCCAATGTAAGAGTGGCACCCATGTCCCCTGGTCCCTCACGCATCTGTAAGATTTAGCACAAGAAAACCTGAATGAAGTGGCCACTGACAGAAAGCCAAAACAAGATACAGTCAGGACTTGATACAACGACATTCGTTACAACGGAATACTCACTTACCGACAGGAAATCTGTGGGAACGAATCTGCACAAAGCTGTATATATGAAGATTCAATATAACAACAAACTTGTTACAACAACATTTTTGTTGGGAACAAACTGTGTCGTTGTATCGAGTCCTGACTGTACTGCTTTTGATTCTAACACACTTTGCGCATGCTCTTATATAAACAAAGAAGGGACATATCGTGTTTGAATTCTCAATAAAACATGCATGCGCTGTAGCGTCTTAACGTGACGTAATATGGCTTCGAAAATGCCTACGCCTAAAAATGAAGCGCCGTTACTTCGGTGCAATTGTGGTTAAACTGAAGTGTTAGAATCGAAATAATGGATTAATACCAGCGCTTTATCGTGCAATAAAACATAGGGAGTCGTTGAGATGCTGGTAATTAAATCACTCGGCCTTCGACCTCGTGATTTAATTACTATGCATCTCAACTTCTACCTGTGTTTATTGTCACTATAAAGCACTGGTATGAATTTATTATTTCTTAATTAATAATACATACAGAATTACACCCCTTGTGCCATGCTTGATTCTGAAGTCCAAATTAGGTTAAGGTCAGAGTCAAATTAAAGTTGAAAGATATGGGTGGGTTGGGAATGATCCAGAAAACAACTGTAATGTAAAAGTATCCAAGCATTCTAGGAAGTAGTGTTGATGCTAGATGAAGCTGTAGAAAAATCTAGTTAACCTCCAATGTATGAATGGACAAATATGACAATTACTAAATCGTCGGTTACGTTCGAAAAGGATGTATATGCAATTTTGAAAAAATTGGATGTTTCCTGTTTTCGATTATGTATATTTTCCCGCTTCGAGTGCGATAATATCGGTATTGATAACCAATAAAACAGATGAGATATAGTCACGTGAGCATATCTCGTATTTCGATTGGTTCCAATATTTGACCGGTCAAAAAGGTGGTATATGCAGTGAAAAACCGCTGGATAGTGTTGTTAAACAAGTCGTGTCGTCGACATCATAACAAACCCTTAGGGTCTCTTTTCGACTGTAAGTAGCAATTATCTCAACTATTTTTATGCAATATGCAACGATTTGAAAAATGTGACAAAGATGATACATAATTATATTTTTTAATAACTGCAATTTAGCTGTTATTCAATATTTGACCGGTCAAAAAGGTCCTATATGCAATGTAACAAGTGACATGAAGTCTTCTCTTAAATGGTAGTAATGGTGGGGCCTATAAACTTAACCCTAAGGCGTCTTTCTAGTTTTCAAGACAGGTGACTACTTACAACCAGTTGAAAGTAAAGCAGAATGCTTCTTCAGGAGCATTCTTAACCAATTACCCTATAGCCTGTTTCTAGTATTGAATATAGGCGACTACTTAAAGCAGGTGGAAAGTAAAGCAGAAGGCGCCTGAAGGCGCATTCTGCTTTTCTTTCAGCCTGCTTTAATCTACCATCTACTAGAAAATAATATTTTTTTCTTATGACCCACATTCATGACTGTGTAAAGTGGAACTATTTTCTTCAGTGCAGGAAAAAAATTAAAAGCGTAAAAAAGCTTATTTATGTGGTATAGAGGATAATTGTTTTTTCAATTTTTAATTACAATTTCATAGCCTCAATGTTTGTTCCCAAATAAAGCTCCATACAACATTTCAGCACCCTAGCACAAGTATTAAACCTTAAAACAACTCGTCCAAAAAACTTTAACCTGGTGATTGCAGTATAAAAGCTAAGTCCAAAACATGTTAAAAATTGACTAATATTAAAATTGTTTTTAAATTCCAACTCCATAACATCAATGTTTGATCCAGAATATAGCTTCACACAAAATTTCAGCACCCTAGCACAAGTATTTTACTTTAAAACAACCCGTCCAAAAAACTTTAACCTGGTGATTGCAGTAAAAAAGGAAAGTCCAAAACATGTTAAAAATTGTTTTTAAATTCCAACTTCATAACATCAATGTTTGTCCCCAAACGAAGCTTCATATAAAATTTCAGCACCCTAGCACAAGTATTAAACTTTAAAACAACCCGTCCAAAAAACTTTAACCTAGAAATTTGTAGTCGAAAAACTTAAAGGGACTCGCAACCGGATGGTGTACTTGTCAAAATAAAATAAAATACTCAAATAAAAGCAAATTTGTGGCATTATTTGGCTTCTGACATTAAAAAAATATGATCAGTCCAAAAACAGTCTCAAGAATCGTCACCGAATCTTAGATTTTTAGATATTTTCCATCGTTTTTCTATACCGACTAGTAGACGGTATAGTTGTTGTTGTTGCTTCTCTACACGGGCTCAGACATAAACACGAGCCGAATTACGAAGTTGTATGCACTTTCGATGGCTACACATTGAAATACGTTAAATCGATCCGAGATAAACGGATAGTTTCCGTGGTCCATTGGTCTAAGCGGTTTCCCCTATTTTGCCTTCTGTCCGCCAATGCCGGGCCCCGGGTTCGAATCCCACCAGAGACCAATATTTTTTTTTATTGAAATACATTTTTTTAAACAGAATTTCTTACCCTAAACTAATTCTTTACCTTTTATATAAGCGTTTGACACATATTTACAAATTACTATTTTTAATGCACCATCTGGTTGCGAGTCGCTTTAAGTCCAAAACATGTCCAAAATTGATATAAATTAAAATTATTTTTAAATTCCAACATCATAACATCAATGTTTAACCCCCCTAGCCCAAGTATTAAACTTTAAAACAACCCGTCCAAAAAACTTTAACCTGGTGATTTGTAGTCGAAAAACCTAAGTCCAAAACATGTTGAAAATTGACATAAATTTAAATTATTTTTAAACTCAAACTTCATAACATCAATGTTAATCCCCAAATGAACCTCCATACAAAATTTCAGCAGTCTAGCACAAATATTAAGCTTTAAAACAACCCGTCCAAAAAACTTTAACCTGGTGATTTGTAGTCGAAAAACCTAAGTCCAAAATATGTTGAAAATTGACAATTATTAAAATTATTTTTAAACTCCAACTTCATAACATCAATGTTCAACCCCTAATGAACCTCCATACAAAATTTCAGCACCCTAGCACAAATATTAAGCTTTAAAACAACCCGTCCAAAAAACTTTAACCTTGGCCACGCTCACGCCCACACCCACGCCCACGGTATGACATTAGCTCTGCTGTTCTTCGAACAGGCGAGCTAATAAAACGGGTGAAATTCAAAGGAAAAGCTATCAGGCTTCATTACAAATGGTGAGCGATATCAGGGCCTTCAGGCCCTCTTGTTTAAGTAGTCACCTATCTTCAATACTAGAAATAGGCTATCAGGTAAAGGGTTAAATCCTTGTTAGAAATTGTACTCACCCCTGACTTAGAAGATTCATATGTTACATTCACAGACTTCTTTCTCAAATCTTCTTCACTGTCACTACTACACAGATCTTTATCTACCTTCTTTGTGTTAGTCTGCAAAAATAAATACAAGTTTAAAATCTGTAGTAGAATAATTGTTATTGCAACGAAGCCAGTCCTGCTTTCAATATTCTTTAAACTCTGTGTTATGGTTCTGAAGATTGTAAATTTCCATGTCAAATGCAATTATTATAGTCCTGCTTTTAATGGACTTTAAATGTCTTGAAACATGTACACTCTATTTGCACAGCGCAAGATTTGTGTGTGTGGCAAATTTGGAAACACTCCTGATTCTATGGATTTATAAAATTCAAGAAATATAATTAACATCATAATTTTAATAAAATAACCACTTTTTATTATTTATATAGTTTAACCAAAATAAAAGAATCTATGAACTAACACCTGATTCGTAGATCTTTAATTCAATACAACGCTTGATATGCGAATAAAGCATGCCCATAAAAACAATAGTGAATGTTTTGTTTTAGTAATTGTTGCGACAATCTCAGAGGCGAAGCGTTTATTTGAATCACAGATCTATACTTCTAATCTATGGGGATAATTCAACCTTAAAAATGCAGATGCATATTAAACAGGAGTGTGAATTATATGCGACAAAAGAAAACAAATGCAGTTTTTTAAAAAAAAAAAAAACACCCAAAAACATCTTAGTCATCATGCCAGTCACTGATAAATGAATATTCAAACAGTATGATAATCAAATCGAATATTCAAATACCAAATCCTTATTCGTTGACATCCCTACTTTAAAAAGTTCAACACTTTTTGATACATTTTGTGTTTTTTTGGTTATTTTTGACAAATATTTGGAGGGTGCATTTATCAGTGGGATGCATTTAAAGGGAAGTATAGGGTAGTACATGTATATATAACCTTCACAAACAGTGCTCATGTGAGCTAAAATTGAAGAGAACTTACTGACTGCACCATTCTGCTGATGGTTTTTGTTCTTTTAGCATGCACAACAGAGCTCCCTTCATTTTCTTCACTGCTTTCTGCAAATAAAAACAATCACTGAATGTACCATACTCTAGTCAATCAAAGCAATTTTAATTAAAACTGACCATATTTTATAATCGTATGCCAATCACAATTTTTTTCTAAAAAGGAAATTAAACTGATAAAACAAACATGTAACCTTTCATGTACATGTATATAGATTGCCCACTGCAAGACGTAAGAAAAATACATGTATGTGTTTTAAAAGTAGGTTTTTAAAGAAGGGGCATGACTGTATATGAGTTGTGCTTTAAGTCAATTTCAAACACAGTGGATACTGTCAAGAAATTGAAGAAAACTAGACCTATCACAAATGGTGATTCATATCCCCAGACTGGCAGTAGGGTCTTGTCACGAGAGGTAAATGTTTCAGGATAAAGTTGATGTGTGCACTTAAGTGCTCCCTAACTTGGAAAAAAATAACAAAGGACAACAACTCCAAAAATAGCTCTTATTATTTGAAAGTTATGTTCTGGACAAGCCTAAATTGGATAAAAATGTATCAACAACTTAGGGAAATTACTCCTACATATGGATGACAGAGTAACGGTTATTATGCACTGCACTCCTGGACAATGAGAATCTCAGATCTATCTAAATATGAAGTTTAAGTCAATAGCTCTTATACTTTGGAAGTTATGCTCCGGACAAGCCTAAATTGGGTAATAATATAACAACAAAGGGAAATAATCCAAAAATACTGATGATAGTTATGGTTCTTGTGCACTGCACTCCTAGTCAATGAGATCTTTCTGTATACGAAGTTTGAAGTCAACAGCTCTTATACTTTGGAAGTTATGCTCTGGACAAGCCTAAATTGGAATAAAGATATAACAACAAAGGGAAATAACTAAAAAAAAAAATGATGACAGAGTAATGGTTCTTGTGCACTGCACTCCTTGTCAATGAGATCTATCTACATAATATGAAGTTTGAAGTCAATAGCTCTTATGTTTTTGAAGTTATGCTCTGGACAACCATAAATTGGGTAAAAATATAACAACAAAGGGCAATAACTCCAACAAGAGCCCAATGGGCTCTTAGGTGCTCACCAGGGTACAAAGTTCCCAGATTTAAATAGATTTATCATTAAAGGTGATGAATATCTCAACTAGCACCTTTCATTTTAAAGTAGTTTGGATCCCAGGGGTGTAAAAATTTCAGAATTGTTACTCGCCCTGCTGGGTGATAATGACATTTTGCTCATTAGTTTCTGTTATAAATTATCAGAAAATCTGTTTGCCCTGTCAAAATGTTACTCGCCATGGCGAGCAGGCGAGTAGAATTTTACACCCCTGGATCCTGATCAAAAGCAGTGTAACCACTACCTTTTCACGGATGAAAGATTTACTTTCAAGCATTTTAGACCCTGATCAGAAACCATGTAAAGCGGCATCTGCTTAGCATCAACAATTGAATGATTGACACTTAGTTTTAGAGCAAACGATTTCGACACTTTAAACTTTTTCAAACAACTTTTGGCATGTCGAAGTTAGACGCTGTAATATGAAACGGAAACTGAAAATAGGCTTTAAACCTGAATTCTGGGTAATGTGAACTATCTAGACTTAATACTAACACGGGACTGGGATAGGGTTTCAATCATATCCATAGCGGGCAAATTCTATATGAACAGTTTGGATCCTGATCAGAAGCCACATAAATAGAGACTATCTTTAGCATGGGTGCAAAATTTATTTTCAAGCAGTTTGGATCCTGAGTATGGCGGTGCATGATCAGGATCCACACAATTGTTGACACTAATATTAATTTGTTTCTAATCTTTAGGCACTGAATCTTCAAAGGTAATGTAGTGCATGGGTGCACAATTTATTTTCAAGCAGTTTGGATCCTATTCAGCAGCCATAAACGGTGGCATATGGTCAAGATCGACATAATTGTTGACACTAATATTAATATTTTAAAATTTTGGGAACTATTGACCATAATGGCAAATTTGTTCCTAATTACTAAATGTTGTGTCTGGGTAAAAACTATCAAGGCGTGTGTAAAATACACTAATTACGATATTTACAGATATATAATGTGTGAAAAACTATCAAATAATAACATATTAAAAAGTTTCCCTATATAGATATATCCTCTATGTGGAACGCTTCGAATAAAAATGGTACGTTTTGACTCGGTACGCTTTAACCATGGTACGCTTTGGCCATAACCCGTAGATATCCTAGCATGTCGTAACTGTATCCGCAATATACAGTTGCGATATCGCAACTAGAATAAACTCAGCGCATACATGTATTTCAATCATGACAATTAAGATAAAACTAATTGATGAGGGGATGAATGGGGTTGCATTTGAGGTCAAAGGTCACATGATCAATTATTAAAATAGATTTTGACTGAAATTATTCGGGATAGGGGAATACAGGGGAGACATCTGCTTTTCTCAAAAATACGTTCCAGTTTTAAATAGATTTCATTTGACATTGGGAGAAAATAAAACAATAGAATTTGCAAATAAATATTTTTATTTCGCTTGTACGAATATTTTGGTCAGTCTAGCTGGTGCATGGCCTAAATTTATTCTTTTCCATCAAGCATATCACTGTCTATCTTGATAATGTATATCCACTTTTCTAGAGCCATTAAATCTGAAAAAATCAAATGGTATCTCATTAAACTCAAATTTAAGTGTCCAATTTTCTCTATATCTCCCTTCATAGCAAAATATTCATACAGTCACAGAATTATTGACCGATCAGAACATATAAGTCAAACCAAAGACTTGAAAATTGGTAGTAATGGCTTCCCTCCTTGGCGCTCAGGATTTCGGGTTAGCATTACAACTGGTTCGTCGGTGTCAGGATAAAGTGACCGGCCGGGTACAGTCCCATTGGTGCACCTAAAAAGTGCCCCTGCTCGTAATACCCGAAAAGGGTGTGTAGCAGTATATAGAGAAAGAAAGAAAGAAAGTTAAATTTGACCAACGCAATGTAAATGTGACCAATACCACATTTGGTCTTAGCTAGTAGACTATGAAGTACATACATCCTTAGTTACACCTGATTGAAATTAATTCTTGCTTTCAAATAAATTCAATTCAGAGTAATATTTCTTGAAATTTACAAGAATGAAGATAAAAACAAGTATGAACATGTACATACTTCTAATTCTTAGATCATCTAAATAAAACAAACAACAAAAACAAACACAGACTCACCAAAGAAAATATAACGACAAACTGCCAGTTTATTTCAATGGATAGATCCCAGAATCAAATCACCTTAAATTTCTCCTCCTGTGCCTCTGTCATATCAATGACCTACTTGACTCCGTTAAATTGCAAGTCTGGCTGTTTGCAGATGACTGCCTTCTGTACAGAACAATCTGGAGTCAGGAGGATCATGACGTGCTGCAGAGGGACTTGAGTGGGCTGGAGGCCTGGGCCTCGAAATAGGGTATGCGTTTCAATGCCAAGAAGTGCTACCTCATGAGTGTCAATAACAGATCCAGTCATTTCTACACCCTAGACAACCAAATCCTAAAGCAGGTCCAGGAGAACCCTTACCTACGCGTGACAATATCAGAAGACCTGAGATGGGGTTTCAACATTACTTCTAGATATCCTTTACTTATTTTATTGAAATGGTTCTGATGTGTTGCATATCTAGGTCACAGGAGCTAAAAACCAAAAAGGCTAATTCCACCGTAGCCTTTCTTAAATGATTTAATGAATTTGACCCTCATTCAGTAGTAATAGGGTTTGGGTAAGTGTCATTCTGTTCAAAGGTTAGTCTAATGGAGCAACCATTAATGGAATGATTCTTGTGCAAACATATTCTTAATTTGCTCCAAATGCAGGGTTCCCACAGGCTTTTAATTTTAAGGGTGCATGCACCCTCTAGGGCTATTTTTTGGGGGTGCAGACAAATTTCAGAGGGTGCATATGAACCGTTTTTCTGTTTCTTCTGATGCGAGGACGCCAGGGACAAAGTACGATGAGGCCGGGGCCGAAAGGCTTATGACGTATCTACGACGAGTGGTCCCATAACAAAGTAGCAATCTGTATTCAAACAATGGATACGCACCAGGGATGATCTTTGGAAATTTGTGGTTCCACCGCTAAATTTTTATATAATTTGTTTGGATGTGTACTGTTCGTATCTCTCACATTATTTCTTAACCAGACCGTCAATTGGGACTTAGCCGACATATTTGCAGACTACACGAATGCGTAGGCCTATGCTAAGACTGTCTCACTAAATCAGGCATTTTCCTCAACATTGTTAATAGACGGGATAAAATACATCTGATAACCCGTCCAGTTTTTCGACACTGTGTTGTTCGGATTTCGCATAAAAAATGGCGTCGCTGTTTTGAAATCGAAAGTGACCAGAATTAGACCTATGACCGGGCTTTTTGTTTTAATAATTTGTCAGCATTTTTCAAACACGTATTCCTCTAAATAAGTATTGAACTCTTATAAAAACAAAAATTGATAGAAAAAATAGCGACTTTATTAGGCACAGAGACGGGAAATCCCACAATCTATTTTAAACCGCTTAATCATCATATTCGGGATGCGGGTGAACCAGGCGCTTTACGTAATAAGAATGATAAGAATTGTCAAGCGCCTGACAGACACTATAAGGAAAATGAAAATAAATCCAAACTGACACGCCGGACTTTGACGTTTAACTTGTATTTTGTTGTTTATTAATAAAACTGGTATTCTTACATCCGATTTCGGCATTATCTGCAACATAAATCTGTACGTGCATGCACGTTCAGGGCATTGATTTTATGCGTGATTTTTTGAAATTATACGTGAATCACGTACATCTGTACGTGAATGGGAACTCTGAAATGTACAGCTGCACTTGCTTATTTCATAATACATGTAGCTAAATCATTGTTAATTTAAATTTTATTATCTTAAGTAGATATATAAAACATGTATTTACGCATAATCGTAATTATTTGGTATACTGTTTTGTTACAATCTTCATTCTTTGCTTTCTGAAGATGGTTTAGCACACTGCCTGGGGACCGTCACAAATTGAAGTCTGAACCCCAAAAGAAAAAAAATGTATACAAAGTCTATATATCTAGTGTTTATATGCTTCTGTCTCCTATTACCGGTGGTCTTAGTGTAATTGAAAACTTAAATAATTACAAAGACCTTTTATACTTGCTTCCCTGATTATTTTCAGTTGCTGGACGTTTTATTTATGAAATGCAAACGTCAAAACAGCAAGAAATTCCATAAGTTTTCTGATGTTTTACCTAATTTCAGCCGATACACACTAAAGGGTAAACATCATTTCTTATGTATTACCGGTGCATCAGCCGAAAATTCCTATAGAAAAATGTCTTCGCGTAAAATAATGTCCAAGATGTTGCGATTGTAGTCAATGACCGGAAACAGTTTCGTAAGATGCGCAGCAGCAGACAGAACTTGTATGGAGAGAATTTCTAGCATAAAAACAAAATGGACACTTGAAAATGTTAGAAACGTGTTGGAATTTCTTTGCAAATGTGAACTTTTATCGAGAAAAGTGTACATGTACATGTAAAAGCTCATAATAGACACTTTTGATGGATTTGGCAGTTGACGCGGGAGTTTAACTGTTCTCTGTGGAAATTTCCGGTATGTAAATGAAGTGACGTCATTGCTATTTGGATTTTTCGGATTACACCGGTATTACATATACACCGGTATTAGGTTGCTTGACCCTACATTTTTTTTTTTTCTTTTGGGGTTCAGACTTCTATTGTGACGGTCCCCTGTGGTTTAGCAGTGCTCGCTTATAGGCTTTGCCTATTCCATATTATATTTACTAACAATGAGTTACACACCATTTGCACTAGAATTTTTACGCCGCCTTTGTTGTGGTCTTTTTGTCTTCTTGAAAAACGTACACACTTTTTTTGCTTCATCCGCCATGTTGTTGTTGTTGTTGCTTCCTTGCCTGCACAAGATAAGACACCCAATTTGATTGGCCATTTCTTTTTTTCCGTCCAATCAAATTTCAGGTAACAAATGGGTTTGAAGGGGTATAAAAGCCACCACCCGAACCGAACCGGACCGAACCTAGCCGAAATTTGCCGGACCGAACATTTTTCGGAGTTCCACTATAAGCATAAAAATAATTTAAATTGGAAACTTTTGGTACGTATACGATAAATAACCTATTATTTACACACTGTAAAAGTTTTATAACCATCAGACATCTAAATATTGGAAAAAGTGCGATTTTGTAATTTTAGGGGGTATAAAAGCCACTACCTTTCAAATTTCAGTTAATCCAGTTTTCTCCTTAAAAACAGCTTTGTGTCATGATATTTTATGATAAACTTATATCAAACCTTGTTTATTATATGGCATGTACCAAAAAAACCATATTTGGGGAAACATAACTCTTAAATTCACATTTGAAGTGATTTTCGTACCGGAATATTGGTTCAGCGTAATATATTCATTTCCGTAAGAATGACGCAAACTGTATTTTTCAGTGGTTTTATAGATATGATATGCAGAATATTATCAGATATTGGATACTAATCTTTAAAAAAAAAAAACAGTTTTATATGTTCAAATATAAAATTCATTAAGAATATTAAAAAGTTTTTTAATGATTGTTGAAAAAGGTCTTAGAAGATATAGAACATTATTATAAACTTTGAATATTAATAGCAATTATTGACCATGCGTTTATTAATATCATGCTATTAAACAATGCAAACAACAATTATCAAGTTATGAACCAACTGTTAAAGGCGACACACTTTAAAGTTAGTTTCATGTCTTTGAACCCAATGTTTAGGATTTATGTTTGTTTGTTTGAACTTACGTGCATACATATGTATGATTTAAGATTAAAAAGAATCTGATCATGTTATACAATTCTGTCTTGAATTTTAACTGCACCCTCTGTTTTCACAGTTGGTAACCCTCGTGGTCCTGATTTTTTTTAGCAGGTAACATGTTAACTTATTAATGGACAAATGTAAATACATGTACATGTAGTCAATTATGACTTTCTTTGATAGCTTTTTTTCTTCAATATATGGCAAAATGGAAAACAGTGCTAACCTTGATAGGATGGCTCATTCACTTGTCATCTGATCTAGGTCTACACTGATTGCATAGGAAAACTTTACTCTTCATAGTTCATATTGTATCAAGCGACAGCCATTGATTGCTGGTATTTACTTACAGTTTAGTAAAAATAAGGCAAACAACTGCATTAATCAGGCATCTGTTTCAAAAATGCACTGCCACTTCTACTTCAATTAGTGATCGTTTAATACAAGATTGACTGTACACGAAGTCAGTTCAACATTCGATATTATTAATCATAAAAATGCTTAGGGAACTAATCTCTCTCTCTCTCTCTATAAATATCGATCTCCCCCTCCCTCTCTCTGGGTATACAGGTTGTGTGATTCTTACGGAAATGAATATATTACGCTGGACCGTTATATTCAGGTACGAAAATCACGTAAAATGTGAATTTAAGAGTTATGTTTCCCCAAATATTGTTTTTTTGGTACATGTCATATAATAAACAAGATTTGATATACGTTTATCATCAAATCACATTACACCAAGCTGTTTTTAAGGAGAAAAACTGGATTAACTGAAATTTTAAAGGTAGTGGCTTTTATACCCCCTAAAATTACAAAATCACATTTTTTTCAATATTTAGATATCTGATGGTTACAAAACTTTTACAGTGTGTAAATAATAGGTTATTTATCGTATACGTACCAAAATTTTCCAATTTAATTTTTGTTTACCTATGCTTATAGTGGAACTCCGAAAAATGTTCGGTCCGGCAAATTTCGGCTCGGTTCGGTCCGGGTAGTGGCTTTTATACCCCTTCAATGGGTTTGGCCAATCCACTCAATGTCACACAGGCGCATTGAAATCCACAATACACAGACGCTTGTTGTATGAAAATGACAGAAATTGACAAAGTAAAAGTATCTATTATTCTACCAGCAAGTGGTAGTGGAGAAAGATTTGGATCAAAACCTCCAAAACAGTTTTCAAAGATTCTCGACCGTCCCTTAATTCTACATACAATTTCAGCTTTTCATAGGTGATTTGACATTTTCTTTAAAGAGACAGAAAACCAAATGGTTCAGTAGATTCTATCATTGAGGTACCAGTTTCAGTGCACTTAACGTTCAAACTGATCATGGTGATAACAAATCATAAAAGTCTATGGAACAATTATTCCTACCTTTGTAATCAATTGTCTATGTTAATTCCCTGTAAAAATATTTCCAAAATATTCTATATTTAGCGTAATCGCCTCCGTTTCAATGACGTAGTCATTTTGTGTTGAGAACATTTTGTTGTACCTATTTCAGTGAGGGTTGGTTTTATCGAAGTACAGACTGTATCAAAAGTATGTGATCAATAAAAATATTGTAAGAATCATTCCTGTAATGTTTCCCACCTATATAAATATTAAAGATTAGGATTTTCTCCCTTATGAATATATAATTGGTTCCTTGTCTATACTGCCTCTCTCCGATTTGAATAAGAAAAACAAAAACAGTACATTTTCAGTCATTCATTTATGAATTATGTTGGTCTCTGTTCCAATTCAGTTTGGCAAGGAGTGGTCACATAATTTTGACAAGTATACCCTGTAGGCTATTTTCGTCATTTTTATTTCTTTAAAAGAGTCGCTTAAATAATGTAAATCAAATCACAATATCAAGCCATTCAAAAAATAATTTACCGAAAAACAGTTTCTGTATATAAGGAGAGCATACTTTTGTAAGTGTACTGTACATGAAACAAAATAGACGGGCCCACTTATTTCATGTGATTTTGGTGTAGAAGATAACAAAAAATGCATACCACTACAAAATTATGAAAATCAATTGTAAAAAGTGTTATTTTGGAACATGTGTTTTCGGAGTGAAAACGGACATAAGGAAATTGGTTCAAATTGCTATGCTTTCTTTTTTATAGTCAATAAATTATCCGTTTGCATCAAATTTTGGATTTTTTTGGACAAAGATGACAGGAAAAGTTTACTTTGCTGATAGCAAAAAGTGATAACGTAATTGAGCTCTTCAGAAAGAAGATAGAATTGTCGCAGTTAAGTGCACCGAAATAGGTACCTCACTGAAACAGGTACACTGACGATATATTTGCACATGGAGAAAGGACAAAGGAGAAGTAACTTATACTCAAATCTGCATTTTCCCGAAAATGGTGTCGTCCGTTACCTGTATGTGCGATAACGCTATTTAAATCGATCGATAATTCAACTGCACCGGTACGCCGATAGCGGGCTATCGCGTTTTTTATCGTGTTGAATGGTTACCTACTGTTAGTTTAAGTTACATAAAATCCCTAATTTTCACCCGATTTTCATTATAATGGTCTTAAAAGAAGGCTAAGATATTTATCTTTCACTAGTAAAAATAACAGATTTTATTTTTAAAATTGATCAGTTTTATGGCGAGTTAAAGAGTGGTTTCCAAATGAATTTGCCGATAAAAGGGAGCAAGCACTCGCGCATAAATATATCACGCCCCGTTACAAAACCTTTCATAAAACCCTCAATTTTCGACCGATTTTCAAAGAAATGATCTTAAAGGAAAGCTTACATATCTTTCTTTCAGTTGTGGAAATGCAAGTGTTTATTTTCGAAATCGACAAATTTTATGGCAAGTTAAAGAGCGATGGCCAAATGAAATAGTCGATAAACGAGAGCACGCGATCGCGAAATATATACTACGTCCCGTTTAAAAAACTTGAATTTAATCCATAATTTTCGTCCGATATATATATATATTTTTAAAAAAAAGGTCTTGATATAAAGCCGTGACACTTATCTTTCGGTTGTAAAAATACCAGGGTTTTTCTTGAAGCGAAAAAAGTAATGATGACCTACAAAGGTTGCTGGCTAATGAAATGACTAGACCAACTCGTGTAAGAAAAGAATTCTTTCCGTATAAAAACTTAAGCAAACTTCTAAACTTCTAAAAATGTGTTCATGCATTGTTACAATGTTCTACATGGAGGAAATATTTCCTTGGAGGCAAAAAAATCCATTTTGTATGTAAAGAGACATTTGAAAGGAGTGCTTGTCAAACGGCCAAAATCCAAAACGGCCAAAGTTGTAACTGTATTATTATGTCGTATGTGATCATTATTATTATTGAAAGGAAAATTAGAATGATTAACATATTACTTCAAAAAAATGAATTTAGGGTTAGTTTTACACCCAGACTAAAATATACATATTATCCGTCCCATTTCTATGAAAGAGGTAACAGTTTGCATTATCTTCAGAAATTAATTGCAAACATGATAACATGAGATCTCCGTTTCTTTCTGCTTTACTTATGTCTTATATAACGGAGTAAATTATAAAGCAGCCAATGCCTAAAGCAATCTATTTTAGTAACTGCTAAACTCTTTGCCTGCTGATCGCTAGGTCTATTCATCTGTAAACTACATGTCTGCCATATTACACATCACAAAGGAATGTGACACATTACGTAACCGTACACAGATAGCAGGACATTTATAAGCGTCATAAAACTCTCCCAGCATGAAGTCCATGCTTCTTGAAATGCCGATTATCTTATTTCTATGAAGTGCATGTTAGGGAACTGGACACCAGGGGGTTGCCAACTTGCCACTTTAAGAAAAAAAGATCAATGCTACCTGTGCGTGTAACTTGAACCTGTGTTTTTGACTTCTGTAACCGCGTGATGTTTATATATTATACAAATCACAAAAAATAAAGATAATAGAATTGAATTGGAAAAAAAAAAACCAACAAAAAACCAACATCAATGCACCTGGTTTGGTTGATGACTGGATTAACCCTCTCATTACTGAATACCAGTAACATGATGACTATTGCAATTGCAAACAGTTGTAATCCAGACCAGGCTGCAAAAATGTCGGATTCATAGAGTATGTCTCTTGAAATATAGTTTACCCCTTTTTCGAATTAAGCTCTTTATGACACATTTTACCTTTTCTCCGCATGAGGATCATCAGAGAGAGAGACAGACAGACAGACAGACATTCATACAGAAAGATGGAGACAGAAAAGAAGAAGCGAGAGACTGACAGACAGAGATAAGAGAAAAACAGACAGACAGAGAGACAGTCACAAAGAGAAACAGAGACATAAATACAGACAGTGGCAGAGAAATATAGACGCACACAAACTTTGTAGGTAAACGAAAAAATACGTTTTTCTCTCGCTTTCAAAACCTCACTAAACTATCAATTTATAAGCTATCGCCTCAAATTTTGTACTACACGTAAGATCATGGTCTAATAAAACATCTGTATTAAAATTTATAACGAAAAGATGACATTAAAAGCATTTCTATTAACACCAAACTTCGTAGGTAAACGAAAAAATACGTTTTTCTCTCATTTTCAAAACCTCACTAAACTAACAATTTATAAGCTATCGCCTCAAATTTTGTACTAGTCGTGAGATCATGGTCTAATAAAACATCTGTATTAAAATTTATAACAAAAAGATAACATTAAAAGCATTTCTATTAACACCAAACTTTCGGAAAAACGTTGTTTTCTAGCCGCCAGCGAGCGCCGCTGATTGAACGACACGATAAATCACGAGCAGGCCGGATACTTCTCCATTTGTCCTTTCTCCATGATTTGCAGAAGAAATTAAAAGAAAATACTCATAACTTTGGAACTGCATGTAATAGAGGCTCTATATTTGCTTAAAACTCGTCTCACTTACTTCTTGTCAGTAGACATGCATGTATCAAAGTCTAGGTCCCAAGCAGGGGCGGTTTGACAGGATATTTGGAATGTGACCCTGTGTACTTGACTTGTAGTCTCATTAATGAACCCCTGGAACGACATTATATTTTGTGACAGTTGTCGTCCCTCAGGCTCAGGGTCTCATGGCAATCGTGCAAAAACTGAGAGGAAATTAAGATTTGCCGAATACTGTAAAATCACAGACTGAGACACTTTTACTTATTAATATCACACAGTTATTGCTAAAAATCATTTTGAAACCAATTGCTGACCTCAAATCAAGCTGCATATCGCTATTAGTCCAACTTTAAACTTTTCCTCCGATTCTAGCTGAGGACGTTTTCAGCGTTGTTTACACACCGGTTTCAATGTAGCGCACATGCGCATAACCCCAAATCGGTTATTCACTGTGGTGAATATGTACGCGAACATCATAGGAAAAGTCGAGTTAACACCTAATGTGTAGTAAATACAAGAAAATGGGCCGTAAGATTGTGTAAAATGGATGCACAAAGAGGATACAAGTAATTAAAAAAGGCGAATTTGGTTTAAAAGAGGTTTTTTTCTTCTTCGATCAACAACTGCTATCATAAGGCACAATCAAACTACCTTATTTACCCTTTGTATGCTGTGTTGTCGTCGGCTTTTGAAATTGTCGTTTGCAAAACGGGTTAAATTTAGGTTTATATATTTTTCAAGTAATTAACATGAAAACGAATGTCTAACAGTTTTATGCAAAAACGTTGACGTCGCGACCAGCTGGCAAAGGGTAAATATTTTCCATAGCGTATATATCCTGTACCGTAAGAAATATTTTCTTTATCGTAGTAAATAATAGCGTATTTAAAGCAGGCTGAAAGTAAATCAGAATGCGCCTTAGGCGCATTCTGCTTTACTTTCAACATGTTTTTACCCTTTGAACCCTAGTCCCGCATATAGGCGTCCTTTCCAAACAGTGTACATGTGAATAGTACACTTGTCCTGTGCAAACTAGATGGTTATCCAGTAAAAACAATTTCTTAATAATTAAATTACTTTCACAATTACAGAGCTTTTCTCAGTTTACGATCACAACGTCACATTTCTGAAAGCTGTTTTCAGGATACCGCGTACATCTTCCACGACAGTGTCAACAGCGTTAGTACACACAGTGTACACAGAGAGTTTAGAGCGAGAAATCTTTAAACCGCGTAAAAATCACTTAAAACTAATTCGAGGATTAATTTTGATATCAGGTTGGTGTATTTTTGCATACTGAATCTGTTGGTAGTCTTACTTTTAAGATTAATGCCTTACTTTTTGAGAAATTTGATGCCCAACAAAATCCGTTGGGCGATAGTTAGCTTATGAAGCGAGATTTTCCTAACAGTAAAATGCTTATCGCCGGTGTACTGTGAGAGATATGGCAAAGACGAGAAATAGCTCCATATCATCTAACTGTACACATGTGGACTACTTGACTTGAGAAGCTCTTGAGCTTGGTACATCTTGGGTCATCATGACATGTCATGTCATATATTTCTTTATTTCTGTCTCTTCTTTGTACATCAAAGTGACATTACAGTTCATACAAATTACAGTTTTACATGTATGTACGAAGTCATTCATTATTGAATAATTAATTATAAGAGAGTGATCACAGTTATTCATGATACATATAAGCATACTCATAGGAACATAATATAGTATATACAGAAGGTAAATGTACATATCACCTTTTAATGCTGCACACCAAACTCTCACACTGTATGATTTCATTTTACAGCCAAATGAATACATTTGATTGACAAAATATGTATAGTCTTCACCCACTTCCCCAAGGTCAGGGAGAAGTTGTTTCTGATTTGGGCAAGTGATATTTGCTGCAGAATAAGTGATTTTGCATCAGAATTTGGCATATAAGAGTGAAAAGGGCAGTTTTGTCAGTTCCGGGCAAGTGGTCTGAAAAACCTAAGGCCAAGTCTGCAAAACAACTTAGGGCTGTGACATCATTCTTGTTTTTCTTTAAAATGCATTTTTTAAATCTGGTTGCCAGTCTCTTTAAGCCTTTTTCCTATAGAAGCACATTAAATTTATTCTGCCACTGAAGAAAATAGTTCCAATTTATACAGTCATGAAGATGTACCAGAAGAAATATTTTCTATATATTTATGTTAGCAGATGGTAGCTTAAAGCAGGCTGAAAGTAACCTTACTAGCAGAATGGGCCTTAAGTTTAAGTGGTCAAATGTCTTCAAAACTATAAACAGGCTATGGGGTAAAGGCGGCAAAGCCATTTCTCTACCTAGCATTGGGTTACATCTAGTCTGGTAAAAAGTTTGAGTTAAAGCATGAGAAGCCTACTTTGAACCTCTACGAATGTCTTGACAAAGAATCAGTGAGACGTCTCATATGAGGACCATCCAATATTTTTATACGCCCGCCTCTAAAGGTGGTTGTATATTTGGCATTATTTGCATGGCCCTCAGGCCTGTCCATCCATGCGTTAGTATGTTGTCCGTAGTTCATTGGTCCATCAACATTTGGTTTGTCTGGAGTTTTTCTGGAAAACTATTTGAAGGATATTAATGAAGCTTCACACTGATATCACATGTATCAAGATCTAAAGCTGATTCAATGTTGAGGTTCATTTGATTTGTCGTTACAGACTTTTCTACGCTTGATGTACTAAGATATGACATAAACAACACATAATAAAGGACAAGGCTTTATCATAAAACCTTGTCCTTTATTTTGTGTTTGCCGGTGGGCATATAATGTACCATTTTGCGGTGCTCTCTTTGATGGTTGGTTTGAAAAAATCCTTGAATGTGAGTATGAAAGATGGCATACTGGTCCCTCATGTTTCATGCTTTAAATGTATCTTTGAGAAAAAAACAGGTGATGATAGTTTCAAGCAAATGATATTGAAGCAATGAAAGTTTAGACATCAATGTCTTGTTTGGGTAACATCGGTATACATTGTTGTAAGGAGGGAATCATTGTTCAGAGGGCTGCTGTAGGGAGGGAACACTGTATATGTGTTTATTGAAACCATTGTCTTGTTTACAGATGTTCTTGGATAAATGAGATACTTGTTCCTGTCAGCTCATGCTACCTTGAGTCTGTCGAGGAGATTGTAAAGGCCAATAATCTACATAAAGTGACTGTGATAGAAGGCTGCCAGTCAAGGCACAGATCAATCTATGCTGGAATAAAACACTTGAAAGGTATCATAGTTTATTTTACACACTAATGAACCGGTTAACCTCGGTAGACAGAGCGTTGACTTAGAGTATGGAAGGTTGTGGGTTCCATTCCCAACCATGACACGTCATTAAAACTTGGAAGAACATCATGTAGAAGCTCACTTACAGTTTGGATGTTGGCTTTCATTATGACTTTACAAGATTATGCCATGTGGTCTTAACTCATTCACCCCTGAAACTTATAATAGACAATTCCAATTTCAAAATCAATCTAGTCCATTTTTAGCTCACCTGAGCCGAAGGCTCAGGATGAGCTATTGTGATATCTTTCCGTCCGTCGTCCGGTGTCTGGCGTCCGTCGTACGTTCACATTTTCAAACAACATCTCCTCAGAAACCACTGACCCGATTTCAACCAAACTTTGTCAGAAGCATCAGTGGCAAGGGGGAACAAAATCTTGTTCAAAGGTTTTGGCTAGAGTTATTCCCCTTGCTGTGGGACCAGATTTTCTAACATGACCGTATAGACAACTTTTAATGCATAAGAAAATCTTAAAAAATCTTCTTCTCAGAAACCCAAAGGCCCAGACCTTTGATATTTGGTATGTATCATAACCTAATGATCTTCTAGCCAGAGTGTACAAATTTTGACCCTGGGGCCGAAAATGGCTTCGCCCTAGGGCTTATCAGTTTTTCTTAGGAAAACCTTTAAAAATCTTCTTCTCTGAAACTGTATGGCCTAGATCATTAATATTTGACATGTAGCTTTGTCTTATGGTCCTCTACCAAGAATGTTCAAATTATGACCCCCGGGTCAAAATTGGCCACGCCCCTGGGCTTATCAGTTTAACATAGATTTATATAGGAAAACCTTTAAGAATCTTCTTCTCTGAAACTGTAAGGCCAAGATCTTTAATATTTGGCACAAAGCTTTGCCTTGTGGTCCTCTACCAAGATTGTTCAAATTATGACCCCGGGCCAAAAATGGCCCCGCCCTTGGGCTTATTAGTTTTTCATAGGAAAACCTTTAAAAATCTACTTCTCTGAAACTGTATGGCCTAGATCATTAATATTTGACATGTAGCTTTGTCTTTGGTCCTCTACCAAGATTGTTCAAAATATGACCCCCAGGTCAAAATTGGACCCGCCCCGGGGCTTATCAGTTTTACATAGACTTATATAGGAAAACCTTTAAAAATCTTCTTCTCTGAAACTATAAGGCCAAGATCTTTAATATTTGGCACATAGCTTTGCCTTGTGGTCCTCTACCACGATTGTGTAAATTATGACCCCGGGCCAAAAATGGCCACGCCCTTTGGGTTATTAGTATTTCATAGGAAAACATTTAAAAATCTTCTTTTCTGAAACCATAAGGCCCAGATCATTTATATTTGACATGTAGCTTTGCCCTATGGTCTTCTACCAAGATTGTTCAAATCATGACCCCTGGGGCTTATCAGTTTTACATAGACTTATATAGGAAAACCTTTAAAAATCTTCTTTCTAAAACTGTAAGGCACAGATCTTTAATATTTGACATATACGTAGCTTTGCTATAAGGTTCTCTACCAGGTGTGTTCAAATTATGACCCCCTGACTAAAATTGGCCCCGCCCTGGGCTTACGGGAAAACCTTTAAAAATCTTCTTCTCTTAAACCGTAAGGACCAGATCATCAATATCTGAGATGAAGCTTCACATTATGGTCCTCTACCGAGATCAAATTATGACACCTGGGTCATAGCTATATCAAAATGTTGTCTTGCCCAGTCAGCTTCTAATGTTCTCAGGTGAGCGAAATGTGGCCCTCTGGGCCTCTTGTTGACTATTTAGGGTTGATTTTAAAAATATATTTCAAAATGACAAACAGTAAAGTTCCTGATCAGAGGGTTCCTTAATGAGCCCTCTGATCAGGGTCTACACTGTTTGCATGGGAAAAGGATAATACTCACAGGTACACTGTTTGTAAATGATGAGTATACTTGTGGAAATGTAATTTATTGTGCATTTCACTGGTAGATAATTAAATCAGACTAAAAATAAATAATACAGCTTCTGTCAAAGCTTTCTGCTTTATTTTCAGCCTGCTTTAAGCACCCACCTGTCTACAAATCAAGGTTATGGTGGCAAGAGTTAAATATACACATGAGGAGGATTTATATCTTGTGGGTATTTATAGTGCTTTTTGACTCTTCAAGTACAGGCATTTTGAACCAGTCTACTGTTGCATTTTTGATATGACAACAAAAAACGAATGAAAAAATCAAACAGTCAGACCCTGTTCAGAGGGCTCCTATAGGAGCCCTCTGAACAGGGTCTACACTGTTTGTATATGTATAAATCAGTAATCTCTAAAGAGGCCTGTTACTTAGGGTTGAAAGGGTTGAAACTTAATAAAAACTCTTGAGTTTTATACATTTTAGCAGACAGTCCATTACATGTTGTGCTAATCCATGATGGGGTGAGAGTGTTTGTGGAGGAAACCCTTGTCAAAGATATTGCACTGGCAGCTGTACAACATGGGGTAAGTAATTTGATTACAGTCAGTCCTATAATATACAACCGCTATTGAAGTAGTACAGATATCTTTAGTTTAAACAGTATTTTATTTCAAAATAGATACAGTCATGACTGACAATACATACAATTTCACATACCGGTATAAATATTAGGATAAGAAAACAAGTTTGATTCAAACTTATATAAATTCTTCTCCTTTTCATACAGATATCTTTAAAGACAGCTGACTGCTTAATGTCGGATACATGTAGTGCAAGAGGTTTCTATGAAGTCTTTCTGCATATCTTTCATTAAGCAACCACCTGTATTTAACCCATTACCCTATAGCCTGTTGCTAGAATTGAAGAGAGATGGCCACTTAAAGCAGGTTGAAAGTAAAGCAGAATGTGCCTTAAGGCACAATCATCTTTACTTTCAGCCTGCTTTAAGCTATCATCTGCTAGGATTTAAAAATATTTCTTATGGTGCATAATTCATGACTGTATACATTGGAACTATTTTTTAGCTCACCTGAGCCAAAGGCTCAAGGTGAGCTATTGGGATGACCCTGTGTCCGTCGTCGTTAATAATTGCTTCAAATGACATCTCCTCCTATACCGCTGAACAGATTTCAACCAAACTTTACAGAAATGTTCCTTGGGTCAAGCTCTTTCAAATTTGTTCAAAGAATTAAAAACAATGCAGAACTCTGGTTGCCATGGCACCAAAGTGAAAAAATAATGAAATCTTAAAAAATCTTCTTGTCAAAAACTGCAAAGGCCAGAGCTTAGATATTTGGCACATAGCATCACCTACAAGTCCTCTATCAAGTTTGTTCAAATTATGCCCCTGGGGTCAAAATTGGCCCCGCCCCGGGGGTCACCGTTTTACATGGAGTTATATAGTGAAATTTTCAAACGTCTTCTTCTCTGAAACTAATATGGCCTGAGCTTTGATATTTTGGCAAGGTGTCCTTTACCAATATTGTTCAAATGGTTCCGGTCGGTTGCATATGTAGGTCACAGGAGCTAAAAATAGATTTTTTTCAATGAAAACTTAAAAAATCTTCTTGTCTGAAACTACTAGGGCCAGAGCTTAGATATTTAGCACATAGCATCGCCTATAGGTCCTCTATCAAGTTTGTTCAAATTATGCCCTTGTGGTTAAAATTGGCCCCGCCCTGGGGGTCACAGTTTTACATAAAGTTATATAGTGAAAATTTCAAACGTCTTCTTCTCTGACACCAATATGGCCAGAGCTTTGAAATATGGTATGGTGACACTTCTTATTATCCTTTACGTATTTTGTTCAAATGGTTCCGGTCTGTTGCATATTTAGGTCACAGGAGCTAAAAATAGATTTTTTCTATAAAAACTTAAAAAATCTTCTCGTCAAAAACTACAAGGGCCAGAGCTTAGATATTTGGTACATAGCATCACCTACAGGTCCTCTATCAAGTTTGTTCAAAGTATGCCCCTGGGGTCAAAATTGGCCCTGCCCGGGGTCACCGTTTTACATAGAGTTATATAGAGAAATTTTCAAACGTCCACTTCTCTGAAACTAATATGGCCAGAGCTTTTATATATGGCATGGTGACACTTCTAGATGTCCTTTACATATTTTGTTCAAATTGTTCCAGCCTGTTGCATAGTATTATGTAGGTCACAGGAGCTAAAATAGATTTTTTCAATGGAAACTTAAAAAGTTCTTCTTGTCTAAAACCCTAGTACCCTGATCTTAGATATTTGGCACATAGCATCATCTACAGGTCCTCTATCAAGCTTGTTTAAATTATGCCCACCGGGTAAAAAATTTCCCCGTCCTTGTCCCCTGGACATAAATCATTATCTCCATTTTGTCAGCTATTCTCAGGGGAGCGAAATATGCCCCATGGCGCTCTTGTTTATTTGAGGAATAAATCAAAGGCATAAAAAGGTGTTTTTATGGGGTAATGGTTTAAGATTACCAATAGGTCTATGTTTAAGTGGTTGCTTTATAACATATTGACATGTTACTTTGTCAGTGTCTTTTTGTTTCTTTGTTGTGAACTTTATCCCGTACAACTTAGTCAGGGGCATATTGTTTATAGTCTGTCTGTCTGTCTGTGCACAACTTTAACCTTGGCCATAACTTTAGAACTACATAGGATAGAGACTTTTTATTTGGTATGTGTACTCACCTCAATAAGTTCTTGAGCTCAGTACAACTTTGGTCAAGGTCATTTAGACGTCACTTATAGGAAAAAATCAGGTGAATTTAACATTGGCCATAACTTTGGAACTGCGTGTGATAAAAACTTTATTTTTGGAATGTGTTCTCAACCCAAGAAGCTCTTGAGCTTGGTACAACTTGGATTATGTCCAATAAAGGTCAAGCTCATCTAGAGGTCAAATACGATTGTGACTCTGTGATCATGTGATTATTTCTAAATTTAGAAAATAGTCCTTAATATGACAAACCTTGTGATGACTATGACCTCATCATGACGGCATCATGACATCAAGGTGACATCATGATTCTATGGTGATTATGTATTTGAATAAAAGGTTTCTAGAATTGCCAGACTGTTTGTTTTACATAGTTTAAACCTTTTCAATTGAACAAAAACAAAATTTGAAGGAGTACAGTACCTGCTGTATGATTTTATTTTTCAGCCAAATGAATACATTGCAGTGACAAAACACCGTGGGGGGCATTTGTCACATACTGTGACACCATTCTTGTAAAATCCTTTTAACTCTTACCATCCCAGCGACGGATATGTCCCACAGTGATGACCTTTGCAAACAGTTTGACACCTTGACCCAGTTTTTGAAAAGAAATTTAGAAAATTCTGTTTTAAGAAAAATAGTAAACAAATGTTGCAAACGAAAAATCTACCCAGCATGCAAAGAGTTAAGAAAAGGTCATGAGTCTATAACAAAACTTCTTTCTGTAAGTCAGATACATACCCCCATTTACTTTGACATGCAGATTTGACTTTAGAAGTAGAATATATATTGGATGCAGCCATATTTTGATTTGTTGCAATTTATTTTTAGCTCACCTGAGCCAAAGGCTCAAGGTGAGCTATTGGGATGGCCCTGTGTCCGTCTTCCGTCGTCGTCCGTCGTGCATCGTCGTTAACAATTGCTTCAAATGACATCTTCTCCTAAACGGCTGAACAGATTTCAACCAAACTTTACAGGAATGTTCCTTGGGTCAAGCTCTTTCAAATTTGTTCAAAGAATTAAAAACAATGCAGAACTCTGGTTGCCATGGCACCAAAGTGAAAAAATAATGAAATCTTAAAAAATCTTCTTGTCAAAAACTGCAAAGGCCAGAGCTTAGATATTTGGCACATAGCATCACCTACAAGTCCTCTATCAAGTTTGTTCAAATTATGCCCCTGGGGTCAAAATTGGCCCCGCCCCGGGGGTCACCGTTTTACATGGAGTTATATAGTGAAATTTTCAAACGTCTTCTTCTCTGAAACTAATATGGCCTGAGCTTTGATATTTTGGCAAGGTGTCCTTTACCAATATTGTTCAAATGGTTCCGGTCGGTTGCATATGTAGGTCACAGGAGCTAAAAATAGATTTTTTTCAATGAAAACTTAAAAAATCTTCTTGTCTGAAACTACTAGGGCCAGAGCTTAGATATTTAGCACATAGCATCGCCTATAGGTCCTCTATCAAGTTTGTTCAAATTATGCCCTTGTGGTTAAAATTGGCCCCGCCCTGGGGGTCACAGTTTTACATAAAGTTATATAGTGAAAATTTCAAACGTCTTCTTCTCTGACACCAATATGGCCAGAGCTTTGAAATATGGTATGGTGACACTTCTTATTATCCTTTACGTATTTTGTTCAAATGGTTCCGGTCTGTTGCATATTTAGGTCACAGGAGCTAAAAATAGATTTTTTCTATAAAAACTTAAAAAATCTTCTCGTCAAAAACTACAAGGGCCAGAGCTTAGATATTTGGTACATAGCATCACCTACAGGTCCTCTATCAAGTTTGTTCAAAGTATGCCCCTGGGGTCAAAATTGGCCCTGCCCGGGGTCACCGTTTTACATAGAGTTATATAGAGAAATTTTCAAACGTCCACTTCTCTGAAACTAATATGGCCAGAGCTTTTATATATGGCATGGTGACACTTCTAGATGTCCTTTACATATTTTGTTCAAATTGTTCCAGCCTGTTGCATAGTATTATGTAGGTCACAGGAGCTAAAATAGATTTTTTCAATGGAAACTTAAAAAGTTCTTCTTGTCTAAAACCCTAGTACCCTGATCTTAGATATTTGGCACATAGCATCATCTACAGGTCCTCTATCAAGCTTGTTTAAATTATGCCCACCGGGTAAAAAATTTCCCCGTCCTTGTCCCCTGGACATAAATCATTATCTCCATTTTGTCAGCTATTCTCAGGGGAGCGAAATATGCCCCATGGCGCTCTTGTTTATTTGAGGAATAAATCAAAGGCATAAAAAGGTGTTTTTATGGGGTAATGGTTTAAGATTACCAATAGGTCTATGTTTAAGTGGTTGCTTAATAACATATTGACATGTTACTTTGTCAGTGTCTTTTTGTTTCTTTGTTGTGAACTTTATCCCGTACAACTTAGTCAGGGGCATATTGTTTATAGTCTGTCTGTCTGTCTGTGCACAACTTTAACCTTGGCCATAACTTTAGAACTACATAGGATAGAGACTTTTTATTTGGTATGTGTACTCACCTCAATAAGTTCTTGAGCTCAGTACAACTTTGGTCAAGGTCATTTAGACGTCACTTATAGGAAAAAATCAGGTGAATTTAACATTGGCCATAACTTTGGAACTGCGTGTGATAAAAACTTTATTTTTGGAATGTGTTCTCAACCCAAGAAGCTCTTGAGCTTGGTACAACTTGGATTATGTCCAATAAAGGTCAAGCTCATCTAGAGGTCAAATACGATTGTGACTCTGTGATCATGTGATTATTTCTAAATTTAGAAAATAGTCCTTAATATGACAAACCTTGTGATGACTATGACCTCATCATGACGGCATCATGACATCAAGGTGACATCATGATTCTATGGTGATTATGTATTTGAATAAAAGGTTTCTAGAATTGCCAGACTGTTTGTTTTACATAGTTTAAACCTTTTCAATTGAACAAAAACAAAATTTGAAGGAGTACAGTACCTGCTGTATGATTTTATTTTTCAGCCAAATGAATACATTGCAGTGACAAAACACCGTGGGGGGCATTTGTCACATACTGTGACACCATTCTTGTAAATCCTTTTAACTCTTACCATCCCAGCGACGGATATGTCCCACAGTGATGACCTTTGCAAACAGTTTGACACCTTGACCCAGTTTTTGAAAAGAAATTTAGAAAATTCTGTTTTAAGAAAAATAGTAAACAAATGTTGCAAACGAAAAATCTACCCAGCATGCAAAGAGTTAAGAAAAGGTCATGAGTCTATAACAAAACTTCTTTCTGTAAGTCAGATACATACCCCCATTTACTTTGACATGCAGATTTGACTTTAGAAGTAGAATATATATTGGATGCAGCCATATTTTGATTTGTTGCAATTTATTTTTAGCTCACCTGAGCCAAAGGCTCAAGGTGAGCTATTGGGATGGCCCTGTGTCCGTCTTCCGTCGTCGTCCGTCGTGCATCGTCGTTAACAATTGCTTCAAATGACATCTTCTCCTAAACGGCTGAACAGATTTCAACCAAACTTTACAGGAATGTTCCTTGGGTCAAGCTCTTTCAAATTTGTTCAAAGAATTGAAAACAATATAGAACTCTGGTTGCCATGGCAACCAAAGTGAAAAAATAAGGAAATCTTAAAAAATCTTCTTGTCTGAAACTACAAGGGCCAGAGCTTAGATATTTGGCACATAACATTATCTTCAGGTCCTCTATCAAGTTTGTTCAAATTATGCCCCTTGGGTCAAATTTGGCCCCGCCCCGGGGTCACAGTTTTACATAGAGTTATATAGTGAAAATTTCAAACGTCTTCTCCACTGAAACTAATATGGCCAGAGCTTTGATATTTGGCATGGTGACACTTCTAAATGTCCTTTACCTAGTTTGTTCAAATGGTTCTGGTCGGTTAAATATCTAGGTCATAATTCACATTCAAAATATGTATAGCAGACAGCAATTCAGCATTATAAGAGTTAGACCCTAGCCAAATTTCCTACTGGCAGAGTTACATAACTGAACTCAGGTCAGCTGGTCAGCTGATGAGGTTCACAGCATATGGTGTTGTCTGCTATATTTTTATGCCCTGCAGTTGGGGGCATATTGTTTTTGTCTGTCTGCTTTTTTGTCTGTTTGTCCATTGTTTGTCTGTCAGTCCACAACTTTAATCTTAGCCATAACTTTGTTAAAGTTAGAAACTTTATAACTTGGGTCATGTCCTACAAAGGTCAATGTCATTTTTGAGATATTTCCCAGTGTCATATTTTCTTGTCTTTGAGATAACTCCAGTTCTACTGATGTTAACCCATTACCCCATACATATGCCTTTTTACGCCTTTAATTTATTCCTCCTCTAAAGAAAATAATTCCACTTTATACAGTCATAAACATGTAAGATATAAGAAATAGTATCTATATCTTAGTAGATGATAACTTAAAGCAGGTTGAAAGTAAAGCAGAGTGCGCAATAAATAATCATATGGAAATACATGTAGCTTGATAAGAAGAAGTGTCATGGATAAGGGCCATAACTCTGCCAACAATATTTTTTTAAGTTATTCCAATTTGTCATGTTTTTTTTTGTCTGCAAGATAATTCCATTTACAGCTATATTAAAATGTTGTCTTGCCTATTAAGCTAAGGCACAATGACCTCAGGTGAGCGAATTAAGGGCCATGGCCCTCTTGTTCTTAGATGTCTTTTCGTGAAAACTTTGCCCAATTCTTCTCATTTAAATTGCAGGAGCTTTTTGCATTATTTGTTTTCCTGCATGTAGCAACAAATAGTATACAAACTGGGCATTGTAATGAATGGTTGCTCAATAGCTTCGACTGTCAGTGAAAACATTGAAACGGTACAGCTCAAAACCACTTGAGCTAAATCCAAAGTCTTGTTTCAGGCTTCAGGTGTTGTCCGTCCACTTGTATCCACAGTCGTGTCTCCGGATTCTGATGGTTTCCTCCAGGAGTCATTGGACAGGACTCAGTATAGAGCTAGTGAGATGCCACAGGGATTCCTGTATGACGTCATAAAAACAGCTTACGAAAAGGTATGACACTGGTAAGGAAATAATCCCTTCTCCTAAAAATAAGCATAACTTGATGCTTCTTGTAAACATATACATGCAAACTGAGTGACCCAGCAACAACAAACCCTGTCAATGCAAACTTCAGCTCACACAAAGAGAGGTGTTTGTTCTGCTATATATATTCACTCACTTCCCAACATACCACGATTTGGGAAGCCTCATTTGCATATACCAACATACCATGTATGTTACACATGTAGACCTAGATCAGAGAGCTCCTGATTTTTAGCTCACCTGAGCCGAAGGCTCAAGGTGAGCTGTTGTGATCGCCCGCTGTCCGTCGTCCGTCTGTCCGTCAGTCCGTCCGTCCGTCCGTCCGTGTGTCCGTAACAAGGTTAAGTAGAATTTACCGTTTCGTCTAGCATCAACACCGCTTACCCAAATGCTTGGATATTTATACAGTTGTTGCCTTGGACCATTCTCTATCCACCAGTATCACCAAACTTTGATCTTGACCTTGACCTTGACCTAATTTGGACTTAGAATATTTTAAATAGGCTCTTTCTCGGTTAACTAGATTTTACCGTTTCGTCTAGCATCAACACATCTGACTACAATGCTTTGATACTTATACAGTTGTTGCCTTTGACCATTCCCTATCCATCAATATCACCAAACTTTGATTTTGACCTTGACCTAATTTTAACTTAGAATATTTTAAATAGGCTCTTTCTCGGTTAACTAGATTTTACCGTTTTATCTAGCATCAACACTGTTTACTACAATGCTTCTATACTTGTACAGTTATTGCCTTGGACCATTACCAACTCACCAATAATACCCAAGCTCAGTTTGACATTGACCTTGACCTAGTTTGGACTTAGAAAAAAATCAGAATTTATTGTCAAGGATGCCACCGGGGGCATAAGCGTTTATTGAACGCGCATTCTTGTTATGTCTTTAATTTATTCTTCCACAGAAGAAAATAATTTCACTTTATACAGTCATTGTTGTCTTTAACAATTGCTTCAAATGACATCTCCTCATATACCGCTGAAAAGATTTCAACCAAACTTTACAGGAATGTTCCTTGGGTCAAGTTGTTTCAAAATTGTTCAAAGAATTAAAAACAATGTAGAACTCTGGTTGCCATGGCAACCAAGTGAAAAATTAAGGAAATCTTAAAAAATCTTCTTGTCTGAAACTACAAGGGCCAGATCTTAGACATTTGTCACATAGCATCATCTACAGGTCCTCTATCAAGTTTGTACAAACTAGATCTATGCCCCTGGGGTCAAAATTGGCCCTGCCCGGGGGGGGGGGGGGGGGGGTCACAGTTTAACATAGAGTTATATAGTGAAATTTTCAAACGTCTTCTCCTCTGAAACTAATATGGCCAGAGCTTTGATATCTGGCATGGTGACACTTTTAGATGTCCTATACCAATAAGGTTCAAATGGTTCTGGTCGATTGCATATCATCTACAGGTCCTCTATCAAATTTGTACAAATTATGCCCCTGGGGTCAAAATTAGCCCCACCCCGGGGGTCACAATTTTCAAACGTCTTCTTTTCTGAAGCTAATATAGCCAGAGCTTTGATATTCGGCATGGTGTTACTTCTAGATGTCCTTTATCTATTTTGTTCAAATGGTTCCAGTCTGTTGCATATGTAGGTCACAGGAGCTAAAAATAGATTTTTTCAATGGAAAACTTAAAAAAAATCTTCTTGTCTAGAACCCTACTACCCTGATCTTAGATATTTGGAACATAGCATCATCTACAGGTCCTCTATTAAGATTGTTCAAATTATGCCCCTCGGGTAAAAAATGACCCGTCCTGGACATAAATCATTATCTCCATTTTGATGTACAGCTATTCTCAGGTGAGCGACATATGCCCCATGGGGCTCTTGTTTTTTATCAGTTTTGTCTTGTATGAGTCTGCACTCATTCCTGAGGAAATGTTTCATTATTTTATTAACCAAGATAAAAGATCAGATGGTAGTGGTTCACATCAGCATGTACAGTACAACCTTTCTATTACGACGACTAAAACGATGGCTAATTGATTGTGTTAAAAACAGGTTCCACTGTCACCTTGCTTTAAGCAGTCACCTGCCTTAAACACCCAATAATTAAAAAAAGTTAGTGGTCATAATTGAGAGGGTTTTTTTTGTTCAATGGGCTTCTTGGTATATGTAGGTCACATCATCAGCCAGATAGATTTAACCCTTTCCTCCATAGCCAAAAGTGCAAATCACCTTTTCCCAACTGTGTTTAAGACAGTTGACTGCTTAAGACAAGACGAAGTAAAAAAGAAAACTCCTTTTGGAGCTCCCTGCTTTATTTTCATCTTTGTCATAAGCTGCCCCTTGTATTCAAAATGGTCATTGCTTCAAGCAAAGATGAAAGTAAAGCAGTAAACTCTTCAAAGAAAGGACTAATTTCAATCTCCTTTAACCCATTACCCCATAGTGTTTCAATTTTGAAGACCGGTTATAAATCTCTTAAAGTAGGTTGATAGTAAAGCAGAATGCTCCTTTAGGCTTATTCTGCCTTACTTTTAACTTTCTTTAAGCTTCTATCTGCTAGGATATAGAATATATTTTGTACAGTGAATATTCATGACTTATAAATTGGAACTATTTTCTAGAGTTAATGAATAATTGAAAGGAGTAAAAAGTTGTATTTATGGGGCAATGGGTTATGCATCTCTAAAACTGTAGTAAATTTTTTCTATATATTGACACAGTGACTGGATTATAAGGCTTTTCGGTATCCCCGACAACAAGGCAACTGTTATTTTTGCAGACTAGTTATAGGGTGTTGGGATAGTGCAGTGGTTAGTGCACCGGCTTCTTACCAATGCGACCTTGGTCTGTCTGGCAGTCTATGAGAGGATACACTGGTTGCCTGTCCAAACACATGTGTTTTCCTTGGGTACTGCGTTTCCTCCGGGCACTCCCACAGAAATGACCAAATACGCCATCATCAGCCCCATCATGGTGATTTGCCTAAGTTGTTAGAACTTTTCATTATCAATATGATTTAATATTGTTTGTTTTCATTACTTTTAGTTAGCTGTGATTGGCTGTAAGTTTTGTTTCATAGCCCCATGAAAAAAATATTCAGGCCACGCCTTGTCAGGACTTTTTTCTCTTAGTCCAACTGCTCTCCACAAGCGCTACATTAAGCAGGAAGCTAAATGACGTCATTGACGACAACGTTACTACAAAACAACGTCGTTTTTTGATGGAAAATAAATATGGCAACGGGACTACAATCTACATTTTAAAATTGTTAAACAATGAACACTCGTGTCAGATTCTCTTTTTAACTACATTCTTAAATTTAGTAGTGATATTAAATTATAAGGACTAATTCAGAATATTTGTTGTATTCATGGAGGTATGAGAAAAAAACCAGGTCACACTTTCGTATGAAACCGCTTCGTTTAAAGTTCAAACTTTTAAACTAGATACATGTACATGTATGAAAAATGATTTAACTTTCATGTTAATAGGCAACAGATTTTGACTTTGATTATGGCACAGAGTGTCTACTCCTTGCAAAGAAATACACAGGGGCCAAAGCTAAGCTGATTGATGGCCCAGATTACCTTTGGAAGGTAAGTTGAATCCCTCATAGGATTATATCTTTCTTCTACCTCCTGATAGAGGGATGCTTAACTCCTTACTCTATAATTTATTAGCCTGTTTCTAGATTTGAAGATGTGACTAATTAAAGCAGGGTGAGAGTAAAGCAGAATGTGCCTTAAGGCATATTCTGCTTTACTTTCAACCTGTTTTAAACTATCATCTGCTAGAATATAGAAAATATTTCTTATGGCACGTTCCTTTCTGTATAAAGTAGACAAATGAATTAAAGACTTATTAACCCTTAACCCAATAACCCGTATATAAGATTAAATACAGGTGATCACTTAAAGCAGGTTGAAAGTAAAGCAGAATGTGCCTTAAGGCACATTCTGCTTTACTTTCAGCCTGCTTTAAACAACCATCTGCTAGGCTATAAAAAATTTTTTTATGGTAATTGTTCATGAGGGTATTAACTGGAACTATTTTCTTCAGCGAAGGAATAAATTAGATACGCTAAAAGTCGCTTCTATGGGGTAAAGGGTTAAATGTTATGGAGTAATGGGGTAAGGCACACTGAAAGCAAAGCAGAAAGCGCCTTCAGGAGCTTTTTGCTTTACTTTCAGCCTGTTTTAAGTAACATCTTGTCTCTTGAACATGGAAAAGCTACAGCGTAGCTATGATGGGGGAAATTAATAATGACAGAAGTACCATAACTCTGTATTTAGTGGTCACTTAAATGAAGTTGAATTTACAATCTGATATGAAAAAACCCAGCAACTTAGAATGGAGCTCTCTGCAATATGCATGTAGATGTCTGATCTGGGTCTACACTGTTTACAAACCACCTCAATATACTTAATTATAGCGACAAACAGGAGAAAGGTAAATGCATGTTGTTCATCATTGATTAAATTTCATGTATGCAGAGCAACAGATAAGGGTCGTTTTTCAAAACTTAAAATCTTTATTTCTGAATTAAACCCTATGGTGTCACTACTCATTAGAATCGTCTCTTCGAGACGATTCTAATGAGTAGTAACACCATAGGATTTGGTGCTGAAATGAGTGATAAAATGTTTGATTTGTTGAAATAACTACCTCTTATCTGGAGCCCTGTGTATGGTTTTTTTACCACTGTATTTTACCATATGGTCACATTGTCTGTACAATTTTCAGCTGATTTGGCCATATCATCTCTACAATCCCTATTCTGCTACATGTATCTATATCTGTTTGTACAGGTGACATACAAGAAGGACTTGTTTTCAGCTGAAGAGCTCCTGAAAGGTAGATTGATCTGTTTTTAACCCATTAACCCATAAATACACCTTTTTACGCCTTTTATTTATTCCATCACTGAAAAAAACCCAGTTCAAATGTATTTAGTCATGAAAATGTATCATAAGAAATAATTTCTATATTCTAGCAGATAATAGCTTAAAGCAGGCTGAAAGTAAAGCAGAATGCGCCTAATGGCGCATTCTGCTTTACTTTCAACCTGCTTTAAGTAGGCACCTATCTTCAATACTACAAAGAGGCTATGGGGTAATGGGTTAATTTGTAAGGTTAATTACTTTACACTCATCATAATTTCTTGGAAACTGATCGACTGAAACTGCACATGTGACCAATGTGTAAGAAACTGATAACCCTGTTAGATTTGGGGAGAACAGGAAGTAAATATATCTATCATTTTGACCATTTGTAAAGAAGTTTTGTCTATTATAACGTGCAGATGTCAGCTTCAGAGTACATTTGTATAAGGATCATGACCGAAAGTCGTAGAGCTCACACAAAATACATATTAGTACTGCACATGTCAAAGTGATGTCATTCGATGCCATAAACATATACGTGCCTACATCATCAGTAAGCAAGACCATGTCTCCTCAGGATCTTACTGTAGTACCAATTGAAGTCCGTAAAATTATGTCAGGTTATGCATGTTTTCTTTCTTGTATTGGATCCATACTTGAATAAAAATCATTTACACTGTATTTCGACAGGGCGTATGGGTGTGTATAACAGCTTTGTGATGAGAAAACACAGAATCCAAACCCCTTATACAAACAGTTACATGTACACCCTGCCAAAATACCGTGCAACTAATAATATCAAGGCTGTTATAAAGCATAACAGAACAAGGGTAGAGAAAATGGAATAGACAAAGCACAAAAGTGTCCACTATGCTTTTACCATTTGAAAAAAATCTACGAAGGAAAGGACAAACAAGAAATATCTTCAAAAAAGATATTCCGTCTAAAGTTTATTTTGGGAGTTAACAGTATACCTTTGTATGAGCACCTCAAATGGTCACTTCCCTGTCTTGATAAATGCCATAAATGAGGATTTATGTTACAGATTAAAGCAAGATTAGTAAAGCACAACAATCCTACAGAAGCTTCCTGCTTTACATATGCCCAACAACAAAGTAGTCAGTGGCTTTCATGGTTACTTTTTTCTGTCTTTCTCTCAGTCTCTCACCAATTTTAAGGTTAAGAAGTTACATTAACTTATTATCCCCTGAAACTTCCAATGGAAGATTCTAGTTTGCAATAAAGGCTGGTCAATTTTATACTATTTGGGTTGTTTTTGGTAAAAAATTGCAAAATTACAAACCGTGAAGTCTCTGATCAGAGACTCCCCTATTTGCAAAGGACAAGTGTACTCTTCACAGGTACACTTTTGGTAAGGGACACATGTATGCTTCACTAGGTCTCAATGAGTTAAATAGCTCTATTGTGAGAATTTTAGACTTTTAAAATCCATTTCACAGTTTTGAAAATATTTTTACACAAATGATCCATGGGTGACCATGTTCAAATTTGCTGAGATAATTTTCCTGGCTTAAAAATTGGCCACAAGTAGGAAGGTCACAGTTTCTTTATTGAATTATTAGTGAATATTGAATATTTATTAATCTGAAATTTCTTGCCCAATTTGGAAACAAATTTTCTATGTTTATTGATTGATTGTCTACAAATTGTATTGGTCCTATATTCCCTAGTTCCATTTAAAACACAATGTGAATGTGCAACATAAAAAATATTTCCTATTATCCTAGCAGATGGGTAGCTTAAAATAGGCTGAAAGCACATTCTGCTTTACTTTTAACCTGCTTTAAATGGATGCTTGTTTTCAAAATTGAAAACAAACTAACGGGGAAAGGGTTGATATAATTCTACTAGATGAAAGTATATGGTTGTAGGTAGGTATAGTGAATGCATTAAACATCTTCTAGCCTCAAACTTCTGACCCAAGTTGAAACTGATTTTATACAAATTATTGTTAAATGAACCTCTTCTTATTTAATAGAGCTCCAGATAAGGGGGGTATTTCAAAAACTAAAATCTTTTTCTGCTTAAAACCCTATGGTATCACTACTCATTAGAATCGTCTCGAAGATGGTATTAAATGTTGCCGACAAGAACTATAATGGTTATATAATAATCATGTATATTTATTTTTCATAAGTTTCCTCTTTCTTTCAGAGAAATTACTTCAAGTTCAAGTGCACTGTGATTCATGTACAGAACTAAGAAATGCAATAGAAGCAGAATGTGATGTAAGAAAAATCAGAGTTCAAGTGAGTAGATACACGTTTATCATCACTGGCATTGCAAGATTGCTTTCAGTAGGAAAGACAATTGTTTCTTTCCTGTTTAACTCTTTCCTCCCTGAATCTTTAAATGGACAATTCCAGTTTCCATTTTAGTGTAGTCCATTTCTGACTTTGAAGGGTTGTTTTTGTCAATGTTTGGCATCATGACAAACAGTGAAGACCCTGATCAGAGGGCTCCTTTCGGAGCCCTCTGATCTGGGTCTTCACTGTTTGTACAGGACAAGTGTACAATTCACATGTTCACTGTTTGAAAAGGACGCCTATATGCGGGACTAGGGTTCAAAGGGTTAACACATTCAACCCTATCAACGAGTATACTCATCATTTACAAACAGTGTACCTATGATGATTACACTTGTCATATGCAAACAATGTAGACCCTGATTCCTTAAGGAACCCTCTGATCAGGGTCTAGACTGTTTGTGTTTTTGAAATATATTGTTAAAATCAATCTTAAATAGTAAAAAATGGACTATAATCAATTTGAAACTGGAATTGTCCATTAACTCATTGAGCCCTAGTGACGCATATATGCGTCATTTACCAAATATGTACCTGTGAAGAGTACACTTTTCCAATGCAAACAGTGAAGTCCCTGATCAGAGGGCTCCTGCAGGAGCCCTCTGATCAGGGGCTACACTGTTTGGCATCTTGCAATTTATTACAAAAAAACATCCCTAAATACATGTAGTCTAAAATGGACCAGCCTTTATTGCAAACTGGAATTTTCCATTGGAAGTTTCAGGGGATAATGAGTTAAAAGTGTTAGGAGTGAATGAGTCAGGAAACTGAATGAAAATGCAAAGCAAGGAAATAAGGATTTATATTTTATAAAGAACTGTTGAGGGATTTATCTTAATCAGAGTTGCAAACAGTTTTGAGTCTGATCAGGCGCTGGGGTATCCAGTGTCTGATCAGGCTTCAAAACTGTTTGTGTTAGAAATAACTGTTATAGCACTAGTGTGTATAGTCCTTTGAGTGGTTGCTCAGTACAGGGGCCCGTTTCATAAAACTTCTTACGACAAATGTTGTCGTAAGTCAGATTATAAAAGTCTCAATTATTATTTATTTCTCCATCTAATCCTGTCTTGTGACATCCTTTTGGAATCGTCTTGAAAAGAAGATTCCAAAAAGATGTCACAAGACAGGATTAGATAGAGAAATCACAGATTAAATGTATTTTAAAGTTTTGACTTACGACAACATTTGTCGTAAGAAGTTTTATGAAACGGGCTCCATGTTTGTAGTTAAATAAATTTATACCACTTTAGCTTAACTCTTTCAACACTAAGTATATGTTGTGGGTTATTATGTTCCCTTGTGGATCTTTTTAGTTACCAAAACATGAACCAGTCTACACGTGCTTGGAATTGTTGGTAGTTTAACAAATACTGGTACAAATTAGCAAACAATATAGGCCCTGATCAGAGAGCTCCTGTAGGAGCCCTCTGATCTAGGACTACACTATAATGAGAATATTTCAAACAGATCCGTGGTGTTCAAAGAATAAAAAATTGTGTTTATGTTTACAAAACACCATGACAATGTGATGTATGAATATGCTAAATAAAATAAAGTATTTCTTGAGAAAAGTATTGACATATCCCTTTACAACCGTTATTCGAACACAACCAAAAATCGAACACCTGAATCATTTCGCGTGACATCTATGGTTACAAACAAATTTGCATAACCGTGCGTGACATTTTGACAGTAACACCGGTAGAGACGTCAAGAACACAAAATCGGCAAAAAAGATCAGTAAACAGGTAAAAGGGCATTTGTTGAACTTCTCTGAGTATAAATAATGCAGTTACAACTAACCCCAAAATTCCATATGCATAATCATGCCACAAACTACATTTTCTGTCAACAAAAATGACCAGTGGTATATCGGCTGCAAAACTTTTACATTTACCTCATTCCTAAAGGTCCGGATAAATGATATTGAGGGTTCAGACCACTAAATTTGATCAAATCTCAAACTAGGGGTCCTTATCATTTTTTTTCACTTTTTTAAATTCCTAATTGTGTTTCATATAAGAAGTAGCAGGGAGTAAACAAACTACAGTTTTTCTTACAGGTTCCAGTACACTAGTATTTTTTTTAGAAAAATATGTTCAACAACTTTAAGAAATTTCTTCTATGTTTTAGATGCATTTCAAAGCAAAAAGGAGACCCCATCGAATGCCCTGTCTGTAGCCATTAGCAATTGATACTTTATGTCTAAACTACTGTAAATTAAATGTAAAAACTAGTTGACTTTACTTTTTATGAGGTTACAGACTCCTGTTTTATCTTTTGTCTGACATTTCATGAACAAACACTTACCATGGACTACACATAGTAAACATTTCGTGGTGTCAAACCTGCTGTTCGAATTTAGGTTGACATCTCACTGAGAATGAGGTAAGCGGGTCACTATGCTTTGTTTACATTGTTAGAGAACCGATTTGAGTTGCAATAACTTACCCATCGTATTATAAGTTGAAAATGACCAGTTTATCCAGGATCTTTGTAAAAAAATATTTTTATTCACATAGAAATTTGTAATTGACTCGAAGATGCTTAGGTGTTCGAATAATGGTGGTACCTGGATACATGTACAGGAAACATTTTGTGCATTGGTCACAAATGATGTATAAAATGCCAAAATCTTAAGACAAATATCAAACCTTTTAATCTGAAGTGACAGGCAAATGTATTATTTACAAACAGTGTACAAGTAAAGAGTACTTGTCCTATGTAAAAAGTGTAGACCCAGATCAAAGGGCTCTTCTGTTCAGTGTCTGCACTATTTGTCATTTTCGCAGTATTTAAAAAAAAAATTGAATAATAAGATATAAACTACATGTATTACGTAATCTGAAAGTAGAATTATTCATTTCAAGTTTCAGGGGTCAATAAAGTAATTCTAAAGGTATGCCAAAGTAATGATGAAAAGCTCTGGTATTTCTTTTATCATGCTGTTACTTACTTCCTTTATATAAAACTTATTTTGAGTGGGTGTTAACCCATTACCCCATAGCCTGTTTCCAGTTTTGAGAGTCAGCTGACCACTTAAAGTAGGTTGAATGTAAAGCAAAATGCGCCTGAAGGCGCATCCTGCTTTACTTTCAGCCTGCTTTAAGCTTCCATGTACTAGAATATGGAAATTATTTCTTATGATACATATTTATGACTGTATAAATTGGAACTATTTTCTTAACCCATTACCCCATAGTCAGTTTCTAGTTTTGAAGACAGGTGACCGCTTAAAGCAGGTTGAAAGTAAAGCAGAATGTGCCATAAGGTGCATTCTGCTTTACTTTCAGCCTGCTTTAAGCTATCTTCTGATAGGATACAGAACACATTTCTAACTGCATATATACATGACTGTATAAATTGGAAATATTTTCTTCAGTGGAAGGATAAATTAGAGGCGTCAAAAGGCGTATTTATGGGGTAAGGGGTGGAGAAATTAATGAAAGGTGTAAATAGGCGTACTTATGGGGTTATTGGTTAAGCACATGTTTAAATGTATTGACTCTTGACTAGTTTTGTTCCTGTGTTACAGACACCATGTAGCAACACATACATGCCAAAGCATCAGTGTAATAGCCATGTGTATGTTTATAAACACTATGACAAGAGCCAGATGATACACAACACCCAATGTGTAAACAGTAGACACACAGATGTAGATGGAGTTGCCATATCTCCTACAGTGGTACATGTATACCAGGGAGCAGAACTGGGAGATCAGGACCAGCTAGAGTATATGAGTTTATGTAGACAAGTGGCAGTGGAGGATGGATATACTCTGGTGTATGGTGTTATATGTGAGGTAAGTAGTACAAGCAGGAGTATATGAGTGTATGTAGGCAGCTGTCAGTGGAGAATGGAGATACTCTGGTGTATGGTGTTATATGTGAGGTAAGTAGTACAGGCAGGTGTATATGAGTGTATGTAGGCAGCTGTCAGTGGAGAATGGAGATATTCTGGTGTATGGTGTTATATGTGAGGTAAGTAGTACAGGCAGGTGTATATGAGTGTATGTAGGCAGCTGTCAGTGGAGAATGGAGATGCTCTGGTGTATGGTGTTATATGTGAGGTAAGTAGTACAGGCAGGTGTATAGTGCCTAGTGAAAAATTGATGTGTGTGTTTCATGATCATATTTTTTATTGAAAGTGCTGATTAATTGCAGATGTATTTGTTTTTTAGCTAAAATAGTGATGTTTTTGATAAATCACAGGTGTTTCTGGGTTCTATTTGGGAACTACTTTGCGAGAACATGTGGTCAGATATGCGTGTGTGATGCGGCGGGGAGCCAACTTTCGTTTTGTAAATATTGACTGTGACCTTAGAAATGTGAAATTTGTGAAAAAGTTGAACCTTAATGGCCTTTTTTTAGCTCACCTGAGCACAAAGTACTTTCAATATTGTTCAAAGAATTTTGATCCGTCAAAAAAATTGGCCACCAGAGGGCGTGGTCATTTTCCGTATTTACGTAATATTGACAACTAAAGCCAAAACTTTAAAAATCTTCTTGTCAATAACTATTAGTCTTAGGACAACCAAATTTCACATGTAGCATCATGTAGTGAACCTTTAGCAAGATTGTGCAAATAATGACCCCCGGGTCAAAAATGGCCCCGCCCCGGGGATTATCAGTTTTTCATAGGAAAACCTTTAAAACTCTTCTTCTCTAAAACTGTATGGTCTAGACCTTTTATATTTGGCATGTAGCTTTGCCTTATGGACCTCTACTGAAATTGTTCAAATCATGACCCCAGGGTCAAAAATGATCCCGCCCCGGGGCTTATCAGTTTTACATAGACTTAAATAGGAAAACCTTTAAAAATCTTCTTCTCTGAAACCGTAAGACCCAGTCCTTTTATATTTGGCATCCTGCTTTGCCTTATGGTCCTCTACCAAGATTGTTCAAATCATGACCCCAGGGTCAAAAATGGCCTCGCCCGGGGGCTTATCAGTTTTACATAGACTTATATAGGAATAAACCTTTAAAACTCTTCTTGTCTGAAACCCTAAGACCCAGACCTTTTATATTTGGTATCTAGCTTTGCCTTATGGTCCTCTACCAAGATTGTTCAATTCATGACCCCCGGATCAAAAATGGCCCTGCCCCAGGGCTTATAAGTTTTACAAAGACTTATTGGCCCTGCCCCAGGGCTTATAAGTTTTACAAAGACTTATGTAGTAAAACCTTTAAAAATCTTCTTCTCTGAAACCGTAACTCCCATACCTTTTTAGCTCACCTGAGCCAAAGGCTCAAGGTGAGCTATTGGGATGGCCCTGTGTCCGTCGTTGTCCGTCGTCGTTAACAATTGCTTTAAACGATATCTTCTCCTATACCACTTGACAGAATTCAACCAAACTTTACAGAAATGTTCCTTGGCTCAAGCTCTTTCAAATTTGTTCAAAGAATTAAAAACAATGCAGAACTCTGGTTGCCATGGCAACCAAAGTGAAAAAATAAGGAAATCTTAAAAAATCTTCTTGTCAAAAACTGCAATGGTCAGAGCTTAGATATTTAGCACATAGCATCATCTACAGGTCCTCTATCAAGTTTGTTCAAATTATGCCCCTGGGGTCAAAATTGGCCCCGCCCCGGGGGTCACAGTTTTACATAGAGTTATATAGTGAAATTTTCAAATGTCTTCTTCTATGAAACTAATATGGCTAGAGCCTTGATATTTGGCATGGTTACATTTCTAGATGTCCTATACCAAAATTGTTCAAATGGTTCTGGTCGGTTGCATAACTAGGTCACAGGAGCTAAAAATAGATTTTTTTAATGAAAACTTAAAAAATCTTCTTGTCTGAAACTACAAAGGCCAGAGCTTAGATATTTGACACATAGCATCGCCTACAGGTCCTCTATCAAGTTTGTTCAAATTATGTCCCTGGGGTCAAAAATTGGCCCCGCCCCGGGGGTCACAGTTTCACATAGAGTTATTTAGTGAAATTTTCAAACGTCTTCTTCTCTGAAATTAATATGGCCAGAGCTTTGATATTTGGCATGGTGACACTTCTAGATGTCCTATACCAAAATTGTTCAAATGGTTCTGGTAGGTTGCATAACTAGGTCACTGGAGTTAAAAATAGAATTTTTTTCAATGAAAACTTAAAAAATCTTCTTGTCTGAAACTACAAGGGCCATAGCTTATATATTTGACACATAGCATCCCCTACAGGTCCTTTATCAAGTAAGTTCAAATTATGCCCCTGTTGTCAAAATTGGCCCTGTCCCGGGGGGTCAAAGTTTTACATAAGAGTTATATAGTGAAATTTTCAAACATCTTCTTTTCTGAAACTAATATGGCCAGAGCTTTGATATTCAGCATGGTGACACTTCTAGATATCCTTTACCTATTATGTTCAACTGGTTTCAGTCTGTTGCATATGTAGGTCACAGGAGCTAAAAATAGATTTTTTTTTCCAATGGAAACTTACAAAATCTTCTTGTCTAACACCCTACTACCCTGATCTTAGATATTTGGCACATAGCATCATCTACAGGTTCTCTTACAAGATTGTTCAAATTATGCCCCTCGGGTAAAAAATGACCCCTTCCTGGACATAAATAATGATCTCCATTTTGTCAGTTATTCTCAGGTGAGCGATAATGCCCCATGGGGCTCTTGTATATTTAGCATTTAGACTTACCTTAGGTCCTCTACCAAGATTGTTCAAATCATGACCCCAGGGTAAAAAATGGACCCACCCCGGGGCTTATCAGTTATACATTCATAGACTTCTACAGGAAAACCTAATTCCGAGTTGTTTCAGTTTCATGCTACAGAATGAATGAATGAATGGTGTTTTACGGCCCATGCAACAGTCCACATACACGCAATGACAAGCTCCATTATGCATGAAGTATAACACAATAGTTCCTCAGGTGAGCGATTTAGGGCTGCATGCGGCTCTTGTTTGCATCTAGCTTTGCCTTAATGGTCCTCTACCATCATGACCCCCAGATAAAAAATGGCCCGCCCCGGGGCTTATCAGTTTTACAAAGACTTATGTAGTAAAACCTTTAAAAATCTTCTTCTCTGAAACCGTAAGGCCCATACCTTTTATATTTGGCATCTACATGTAGCTTTACCTTATGGTCTTCTACCAAGATTGTTCAAATCATGACCCCAGGATCAAAAATGGATGGCCTGGGGCTTATCAGTTTTACATAGACTTCTACAGGAAAACCTAATTCCGAGTTGTTTCAGTTTCATGCAACAGTCCACATACATGCAATTACAAACTTCATTATGCATCGAGTATAACACAATAGTTCCTCAGGTGAGCGATTTAGGGCTGCATGCCGCTCTTGTTCTTTTGATAATTCTGGTGCCCTGATATTGCTTTCCATGGAAACAGGGTCATTATATTGGTTTGTCACTTGTCATTAAACCTTTTTCTGTCAAAATGTCCACTATGTAACTTTGAAAAAACAGCAGACGACAAATTTAAGCAGACAGTATTGCAGCCATGAAAATATTGGACACAAATGTATTGTTTGGGGGACAGCAGCAAATGTCGTTGTATTGAGGGAGTCGTTGTTGGGAGGGCCATTGTAGAGAGAGAGCACTGTAGTAATAGAGAGGTTTTACTGTACATTGTTTATATTTCAGAAAAGCATAGACTACAATAAACTATCAGAGTTGGTTGTGGACATTTTGTGGAACAGAACTAGGTCAATGTCAGGACAAACATTCATCTTAAGCCAGTAACATTGTGGATGGAACATGATATCAGGGCTCCAGATAAGGGGGAATATTCTGAACAAATCAAACATTTTCTCACTCATACAGCACCAACTCCTATTGTGTTACTACTCATTAGAATCGTCTCTTCTAGACGATTCTAATGAGTAGTGACACCATAGGGTTTAAAGCAGAAATAGAAATTAAGTTTTTGAAAAACTCCCCTTATCTGGAGCCCTGGTGATATGCAGGAGGGAATAGTGATCTGAAGGACAGAAGTTGAATACAGGATAAAAAACATCTCATACTGTGCACAAGATGTTTTTCTTCTCCCCATAACTCGTTACCACATAGCCTTATCTAGATTTGAAGACAAGTGATCACTTAAAGCAGGTTGGGAGTAAAGCAGAATGTGCCTTATTGTGCATACTTCTTAACTTTCAGTCTGATTTAAGCTACCACCTGCTTGGATATAGAAGCTATTTCTTATGGTGCATATTTATGAATGTACCTTTTTAAGTGTATTCATTTTCTTCAGTAGAGGAATGCATAACAGGTGTGATAAGGCTATCTATAGAATGATGGTTTAAAAAAAGAAAATTCAAATTAAGTGCAATAAACTTTTTGAAAATGACAGCTTTTCGAAAATTCTCTGTTTGCATTTTTATCTGAGTGGCAACCAGTTTGGAGCCAAATCAAAAGTGTGATTCCTGACATCTGATCTGGGTTCAAATCATTTGCAATGGACTGTTAGTTTATATTATGCAGCACAGATGTGTGTATCTGGAAAGAATAAAGTCTTCCCCATAGCATCAGCACTTTGGAATGCAGTAATCTCATTGGATACAGATTTTTTATCACATAACTTTTTCACCCCATAGCTGCTAAAGCAAGATTGTTTGTCTGGTGACTGCTTATAGTACAGTCAAACTTTTGATAAACTCAATTAATTTAAATATATCCATATTTTGGAGTTAAAACGTGGCTAAGCCATGGTTTAACTTTGAAATATGGATATGTTCAAATTAAATGAGTCAAAATGAATGAAATTCACTTGTATACAATCGGTAAAGTTCGAATTAAGCTAGTTTGAGATAACGAAGCTCGACTGTACAATGAAACTATCATTATCAACACAGGACAGTAGATTATAAAAAGGTTTTCAAGAAGGAAAACGTACAGTTAAGAAGACTATTCTTTGCTCATTAATGGGTTTGTGCTTAAACAGTTATTTTTCTTCGCGAACAGTTTGAAGCCAAATCAGAGGAAGGGTTACCCAGTGTCTGATCTGGCTCTAAACTGTTTGCTACCGAGATAAAAATGAATCAGAATTTTCAAAACCTTTTCGTTTTCTACATTTTATTACATTGCATGTTTCGTTTAAACAGGTAAGAATAATATTTTCTGTACTGTGAAGGCTTAAAAGTCCTTTTTGAGTTTTGAGCCTTTTTTATCTTTAAATAAATATTATAGGGTTCCAAATAACTATAACTAAATACTTGTACTGTGTTAACCTTATTTAAACCTTTAACCCATAGCGTGTTGTTAGTATTGAAGATGACAACTTCAAGCAGGTTGAAAGTAAAGCAGAATGTGCCTCAAGGAACATTCTGCTTTACTTTTAGCCTGCTTTAAGCTTTATCTGCTAAGATATAGAAAATAATTCTTATGATAAATATTTATCAATGTATAAATTTGAACTATTTTCTTCATAGGAGGAACATGCTTTTTGGTGCATTAAATTACTCATACACTCAACTTATTATTAAATTTTGACTCAGGTTGTTTGCCACTCTTTTTTCCCAGTATGAGGATAAAGTGCAATATCAAAAAGATTTACATGAAATGTTTCAAAATTTATTTCACACTATTTATCAATTTTGTGCAATCTCATAGCTCAAGAATTATTTTGGGATGAAAATATTTTTGATGATGTTTACATCTCTGAATAAATCTGACAATATTTAACTTCATAATGTATGCAAACATATTAAAATCGACTTTATAAATAACATACGTTTGACATATAGAATAGCCCAAGACAAAACTATGTTGCATTTTTTTATATATTTTTTATACTTAATTGGTTTGAGAGACTTACATGTGGGGAAGCCTTCCAGCTGGCTTGCGGAAGGCCAGTGGTTCTACCCAGTTGCCGATTTGTGCCTGAAACAGTGCATAAAGGACTTCTGGGGTCTTTCTCCACTTGTAATTAGCTGGACGTCGTGATATGACTGAAATACTATTGAAAGCGACGTAAAATAAAAAACAAATCAATCAAATTGAGAGACTCACATGTCAATGATTACTTTTATATTTGTTATGTTTTTTAAATACCTTATTATATACAAGGATTGTGTCCACTTTGTAATGACTATACAATTATAAATACTGATGTTCAAGTGTATTATATTTTTATTATATACCTATGCATCTTTGCTAGTGTTGTAGCGATGATCGATTATAATCGATCATCGATCGAAAATGACCATAATCGATCATGATTTGCCGTAATCGATTATGTTCGATTATTTATGATAAAGTTATGAAGAAGCATAGTGCATATAAAAGACAGGTTGTAGCTTAATGCAGGTTGGAAGTAATGCAGAACGCTTCTATGGGAGTGTTCTGCATTACTTCCAACCCACATTAAACAATAATCTGCCTTTCATGTGTTCACTATACATGTATGTATCCTCAAAGTATGGTTAAGTAAGCTTTGACTGTAATGTTAATCTGAAATTGTTTTACTTACTTGCACCAAATATATAAATGAAACAGTTGATTCCCAACCAAGAGATTATTCAAACAATGTTCACCCAGATGAACTGCTGCAGCAATAGTAATTACAGGTAGTAAAAGAAGTGGTATACAATTAGTACAAAGCAAGCTCAATTAATTTGCAAATAAAAATAGGACATTAATTTAACTGTTTTATCAAATTGCTGCTTTGATTTTTATTTTGCTTCATATGGGTGCATTGTTTGCAAAATTATGTAGATATATAACATACAAATGCAAACACAAGTATCACATATATTCAGCTTTTCAGAGTACATAATTTTATATAATAGTTTATGTTAAAACGATTATATAATCGATCATCGATCGATTATGCTTACCAATAATCGTTTATAATCGATTATGGTTTTCGGACCGATTATACAACACTAATCTTTGCACAATACCATAAAATTCATATACAAATTTTTGCACAGTTGGTATAGTGGAGAAGACATTTCCAAATTAAACAAAACTAAGTGCAAATGCAATGTAATAGAATAACGAAAAAGACAACTTTTTGAAAATGTGACATAAGTTTTGAATAGGAAACAATTTGGAGCCTGATCAGATGCCAGGTTACTCAATAACTGTTCTGATTCCAAATTGCTTTCAATGGACAAAAGGTTATTACATAACTTTTAAGCCTGATCAGAAGCTGAATTACCTGGTGTTGGATCTGGCTCCAAATTATTTGCAGTAGACATCAGGTACCAAGGTTATATTTAGCTTTCGAGTTGAGTCTTAAATCATTCTCAAGCATTTGATTAGTCAGATTTGAGTTTTTGCTGACCAAAAACTCAAATCTGACCAATCAGATGCTTGAGAACGATTTCAGACTCAACTCAAAAGCTTAATAACCTTGGGGCCAGGTTTTTAGCCTGAATGTGGTTATTGCAACAGACTAGCATCTCAAGCTTCAGTTAATATACAGTGAAACCCCTCTTAACTGGACATGTGTGGGGACACAGGTACTTGACACATACATCTAGATCTATTAACACCCCCCCCCCCCCCCCCCCCCCCCCCTCCTTTAAAAAAAACATTTTTTTACTATACTTCTATTATAGATTCAAGGTAAACAGCGCAATTCGACACCTAGTCTTTACTATCGACTTAAATTGATGCTAAAATAGACTTGATCGCCGATATTCTCTTGTGGTACCCTCGAGAAAGTATTCATTAATCAAAATCTACTTTTTATTTCATCAAATTCCGTCAAATAACGCCACATTACATGAATTATAACGAAAATGTGCATCAAAATGTTTTATGTCTTTCTCACGGTCTTTTTTTTTTTTTTTTTTAAAGGGGAGGGGGGGGGGGGGGGGGGGAGGGAATAGATCTAGATGTATGTGTCAAGTACCTGTGTGTGGGGACAACAAAAATATCTGGTTTAGAGGGGTTTTCCAGTTTAGAGGGTTTTTTAACTCATTACTAAATAGCTTGTTTCTAGTATGGAACATAGCTGACCACTTAAATCAGGTTAAAAGTAAAGCAGAATGTGCCGCCTTAAGGCTTTACTTTCAACCTGCTTTAAGATATAATCTGCTAGAATATATAAACTATTTTCTTCAGTGTAGGAATAAATCAGACATAAAACGCTGTACTTATGGTGTAATGTGTGAAAATAAAGAAGGATTGGAAATGGGACCAAAGCATATGAACGGTTTAGAGAGAATTTCGGTATTTAGAGGTTTCAGTTTGGAGGGGTTTCACTGAACATGGCCTGTAAGGCTGTGATTTAAAGGTATCATTAGTATCAGGTAACCATTGTAGAAAAGAATCTCAAAGAAAGCAATGAGGATGAAAACCTTAACCCTTTACCCCATAGAAGTGCTTTTTAGCGGATATGATTTATTCATCCGCTGAAGAAAATAGTTCCAATTTAATCAGTCATGAATATATATTATAGGGAAATTTTTCTATATATTCTAGAACAGGATAGCTTAAAGCAGGCTGAAAGTAAAGCAGAATGCGCCTTAAGCGTATTCTGCTTTACTTTCAACCTGCTTTAAGTAGTAACCTATTTTCAATTCTAGAAATAGGCTATCAGGTAAAGGGTTAAGTAAAGTGCTCCCTCTCTACAACAACAACCCATGGGATTCAAAGATTATGTGTGTTGTTTGGAGGGAGTTGTTATAGGGAGGGAAATTGGCTAACATTGCAGACAGCTGAAATCCAGATCAGATGCCGCATTATGTGATGTCTGATCTGGATTCAAGGTGTTTTTGACTCGTTGTTATGTTCATTTTCTGTCAAAATGTCCAATATGTGACTTTGAGAAAAACAGTAGCCAACAATTTTAAGCAGAAGATATTGCAGATGTGAAAAGGTAAAACATAATAGTCTTGTTTTGGGAACAGTGGCAAGCATTGTTGTGAGGAGGGAATATGTTGGGAGGGCCATTGTAGGGAGGGTGATCTGTATACAACATACATTTATATACATGTAATAAAACTTCAATATGTAACCAATCAAAGAGAGAACTACTTAACTATGTGTACTTTAATTAGAATGAAATTGAAAGTAAACCAGGGAGCTCCTTTAGTTCTTGAGGAGCTTTTTGCTTTACTTCCATCCTCTAAGCTGCTACCACTGTTTAACCCTTCTGCAATAAACTGTTTCTTGGAGAAAATGTTCCTTATAGTATTAGCCAATGTAGTTACTCACATGGTAGATATTCATAGTGGGCTTGATATACACATTTGTATAACTATAAACATTCAGCTGGATTAGGGATACATTAGGGTTAGATGGCTTATACAGTGGAGAAAATGTTATTCTTTCCCAATAAACGCATTTACGCTAAAACTATTATTCTCCATGCAAACAGTTTGGAGCCAGATCAGATGCCGGGTGACCCGGAGTCTGATCAGGCTCCAAACTGTTTGCCATCCATGTTAAAATCAACATTCAGAATTGTAAAAAAATTGTCATTTTCTGCATTTTAGTACAATGCATTTGTGTTTAAACGGGAAAGAATAACGTATTTTCCACTGTACCACTGACCCATCCTTTGAGTGGTTGTAATACATGTTCAAGGGTTTTTATAATACAGTAAAACCTCTCTATTATGAATTAACAATAACTAAATTGAAAGACTAATTGATTGTATAAATGACAGATGACGGCTTAAAGCAAGGTGGAAGTATTGCAGAAAGCTCCTAAAGCCTTAGAAATTCATTTCGCCACTGAAAATGTAGTTCCATTGTATACAGTCATACTGTAACTATGCACCAGAAGAAATATTTTTTAGGTTGAATATAAAAGTAGGTTTAATATTAAGCAGACTGCACCTTAAGACCCATTCTGCTTTACTTTAAAAGGGATTTAAGGGGTCACCTGTCTTCAAAACTAAAAGCAGGCTAAGGACTTATTGGTTAAACACCTAATCATTAACACAGTTATGTGGTAGTACAGTGGAGAATGTGTTATTCTATCCAAATAAACGTGTTTACGCTAAAACGTTTATTTCCACTGCAAACAGTTTGGAGCCCGATCAGACGCCGGGTAACCCGGCGTCTGATCAGGCTCCAAACTGTTTGCCACTAAGGTTAAAATGAAAAGTCGAGATTGTTAATAAGTTGTCTTTTTATCCATTTTAGTGCTATGCGTTTCCGTTTAGTTTGCATTTAAACGGGAAAGAATAACGTTTTCTTCTCTGTAGTAGAGAGGTTTTACTGTACATTATTGTTTTTCAACTATTGTACATTGATTCTTATATGCAATAAAGTATTAAGTTAAATTTCAGCATTTGTGTGTTTTATTTTAAAGCACATGTGCAATAGAGAAAATGTTTTTCTTTCGCTTTTCAATGAAACTAAAATGCTAATGCAATGCAAAACAGATGTAGAAAACTGTTTTGAAAAGTCTGACTTTTCAGGGTTAGCTTTTGCAATCCTTGAATGTCCGACGTCTGTCGTCAACAATTTTAGTGTTTACGCTATAGAGGCCAACATTTTTATCCAATCTTTCTCAAACCTGCTTAGATTGTATATTACCTTAAGAGTTCGGATAAATTTGATTATGGTTGAAATCGGACTAAAAGGTGACAAGAGTTATCTACCTTTGAATTGCTGAAAATGCCATATTTAACAGTGTTTACACTCTAGAGGCCACAATTTTTATTCACTCATTCCTCAACTTGCTTAGATTGTATATGACTATAAAAGTTCAGATGAGTTTGATTATGTCCTTGAATGTGTTCATTTAGTAGGTCAAATCCAGTTGTATAGAAATATCTTTTTTCACTACTTGAATAAATTATTTACCTTCAACAGTTTCGACATCCACTGATGTCTTTCTCAAGAATCGCACTGCGACCATCGGCTATCTTCGGCCTTGTCCTTCAGTTTCCGGCTTCGTGGAAAAGGCGAACACAGGGTCATAGATTGGGGATAGTCTATAGGCCCCCTCGTCCCTGTTCATAACTGAGCTCTTTCTCCGTATATGAATTTCCTCTTTGACCTGTCATACTCGTTCGTTAGCCTCCTTGTCTACTACTTCTGTCCCCTCCCAATCAATAACGTGATTGTCCTGCACTGTGTGATCTGTTATAGCACTTTTGTTAAAATTCTGTTAACGAGGCTTTGCTTTCTGATCTTGTATAGTTTGTTCTTTGGTTTACTTTCACGTATTTTTGGTGTTCGCTAAGTCTTGTGCCAAATTTTCTGCCTGTTTCACCAATGTTTACTTTGTCGCATTGTTTGCAGGGAATCTGGTATACTATGTCACTTATGGTTCAGTTCTACTTTATCCTTGGGATGAACAAGCATGGATCTTAGTGCCTGATGCACCAGACATTTTCAACTATGTGAACATTTTGTCCCCCATAAGTCCTTGACCTTTACCTCAGCCACTGCGTTTAAGTTTTAAAACATGTGTTTAACTTTGGAAAAATGCTTAATTAAAATTCTTATTTGCCTTCAGGTATTGCTTTTATATTGATCTGCATGTGTATATGGACAAGGCCTTTCCATACAAGTTTGATCCCAGTGGCCTTGACCTTGAACTGAAGGCCTGCATTCAAGTTTTGAAATCTGTTTAGGTTTCAAAAATGCTTAGATCTTCTAATGCCCCTTGAGGTATTGTTTTCATATGTGATCTGCATATATGGACAAGACCTTTCCATCCACTTAAAAAAATTGACCCCTTGACCCTGAATAAGAGCCTGCATTAAGTTTTCGAAATCTGTGTTTAGGTTTCAAACAATGCTTATAACAGTAATGTCCCTTGAGGTACTGCTTTAATATTTGGTATGCATGTGTATATAAATATATTATAGTCAAGACCTTTCCAATGCACTCAAAAAGTTTTGCTCCTGTTACCTTGAACTTAGGGGCCTGGGTTTAGGTCTCAAAATCTGCGTTTAGGTTTCGAAAAATGCTTATAATTCCCCATGTGCCTTGAGGCACTGCTTTCATATTTAATATGCAAGTGTATTTGAACAAGACTTTGAACTTAGGGCCCACTTCTAGGTTTCGAAATCTGCATTTAGGTTTTCCCTTGAGGTATTGCTTTCATCTTTGAATTGCACGTGTCATTTGACAAGTCCTTTTTATGCCCACAAAATTTAAACCCCTGTGACCTTGACCTCAGGGCCAGTGTTTTGGTTTCGAAATCTGTAGGTTTTGAAAAGTGCTTATAACTCCTATGTCCCTTGTGGTTGATATGCATGTGTATATGGACAAGACCTTTCCATGCACATCAAACTTGATCTCAGACTGCTTTTAAGTTTTAAAATGTGCAGCTGGCGAACTTTGTTGTCTCTCTGACAACTCTTGTTCTAGTTTTGAAGACAGGTGATAGCTTAAAGCAGGTTGAAAGTAAAGCAGAATGTGCCTTGAGGTGTATCCTGCTTTACTTTCAATGTGCATTTAGCGCCCATCTGCTTGAAAAAATGGTATGTTCTTATTGTGCATATTGTCTGTATAAAGTGGAGTTATTTTCTTCAGTTGAGGAATAAATCAAAGGTGTAAAATTTGTATCTATGTAGTAATGGGTTAAGCAACTCCAGTGCTGTTTCACTGTATTGTTGTTAGGGCCTCACCTTCAGGTGGATGCCCTATAGTAATCACCTGTTCATCTGTCCGTCAGACTTCTTTTGGTCCGCTCTCTTACTCAAATGCTTGTCACCAGATCTTTGCCACATGTGCTGAAAATGTTTATTGGTGTAGAATCTTGGTCCAGTTTGATAAATACGCAAATCACATAAGGCATGTCAGAGTTATGGCCCTTGAATTATTGAAAAGTTTCCATTTCAGCCTTATCGAAAGCGTAACATTTGTATGGGTTTAGCAAATTCCAGGGCCCCACCTTGGTGCCCCATAGTAATCACCTTGTCCGTCCATCTGTCAGACTTTTTTGGTCTGCTCTCTAACTCAAATAGTTGGTATCAGTCTCATGTTCACCAAATTTGCTGAAAATGTTTATTGGGCTAAAATCTTGTCAAGTTCAATAATCAACTTAATCCCATGAGACATGTCAGGATTATGCCCCTTGAATTACCAGAAATTGTCAGTTTAAACCTTGTCTGCTCTCTTAACTCCATTACTTTCCCTTAATTTTCTGAAATTATTGGTGGATTTATAATCTTGGCCATGTTTGAAAGTCAGCTAAATCACATATCATAACAGGATTATGCCCCTTAAATTTACTCAAAATTGTCATTTTTTAGCCTCGTCAGTTCTCTAATTTTAAGTTTTCATTCAACCTTTTACAAACTTGCTGATGATGTACAGGTCTAAAATTTAAGCCAAGTTTGATAACCAGCCAGTTTGTGTAAGGCATGTCAGGATTATGCCCCTTGAATTACTGAAAATTATTTTGGTTTTAGACTTTTCCTATCTCATTTTCAAATAGTTTGCATCCAACCTTGAACAAACTAATTACTGAAAATGTTTATATATGTCATACCTTGGCAAACTTTGAGTACCAGCTAAATTGCATAAGGATATGCCAGATTGCACCTCTTGAATTACTCAAAAATAAGCAATTTAGCCCTTTCCGTTCTGTAACTCGAAAAGTTTTCGATTTTAGCCATATTTTCTGATAATTTTTGCATTTGTTAAATTTTGGCCATGATGATAATAAGGTCACAAGTGACAGATCCATATCTCCTTTGGCCCTTGAAGGATTTTTATTCTACTTTATTCAAATGTTTGCCTCATTGATACTACAGGTACAATGGAGAAGATGCATGTTATTCTTTCCCATATAAATCATAAAATGCAAACACATTGCACTAAAATGGAAAAAATGACAACTTTTTTATAATTCTGCCTTCATTTTAATCTGAGTGGCAATCAGTTTGGAGCATGATCAGACGCAAGCCTGATTTGGGCAAAGAAAAACAACATAAACAGGTATTATCAGAACACATTTAGTGATTTTCAACTCTTCGAGCACCCATTTAATAATAACAAGAAAACACATTCAGCATAGCATATTTTGTACTATCACAATATAACAAGATATTAACACGATTGTTGCAGAATACAGTAAATATTGCATTAAGCGACCACTGATTGAGCAATGAGCAATCACCTGTCTTTCAAAAGATCTACTACAGAGTGGTCATCTTATACAATATTGACTTAAGTCATATCCATTTAACCACAGTAACATGATCACAACCATATATCATTACATGAACTACATATCATGATTTAAATTTATATATAGATACATGTACTGTGTAGCTACATAAAAGATGTACATTGTAATATATTGTAATATGTTATTTTGAGGTGGTCTAAATGGTTCAAATATTAAATAACTATTAAAACGCTACACTCGAACATTCAAAAATGTAAGTTTTCATTTCTATCAATATATTTACATTTTGTCAATAAGTAGATTAAATACAAATTGTATGCTACAAAGAAAGTGATGAAAATTGGGCTCCATCTTATTGCGTAACATGTTGATCAATCTTAAACCATTACCCCATATCCTGTTTCTTATTTTGAAGACAGGTGACCACTAAAGCAGGCTGAAAGTAAAGCAGAATGCACCTTAGGGCACCTTCTGCTTTTCTTTCAGCCTGCTTTAAGCAATCATCTGCTATATGATAGAAAATATTTCTTGAGATAAATTTTCATGACTGTATAAAATGGAGGCTTCTTCAGAGGAAAAAATGTGTATCTATGGGGTAATGAGTTAAAACAGTGACTTAAACTGCTAAAATATGTTCCCAACTTTGCAATACTGCTATAGCATTTTGTCTTATACACTACATTGATTAATACTAACATTCTGTGTAAATATGAAAGTATCTCAATCCTTACAGAATTGTAAGTATAACGTCTAAATGAGGCTAGATTTTCAGCTGTCTCAGTGTTCAACCCATTTACGCCCAGTGGATTCTTCCATGTTTATATACTGGATTAGTCCATTTTTTATCAAAGGGATGCCTGGTCAAATTTCCATTTTCATTTTGTTTTATATTGAAATTCCTATCATCAAACAGTGTAGACTTTGATCAGACACCGCATTATGCGGCGTCTGATCAGAGTCTACACTGTTTGCCTATGTCCAATATATGGAATCGTGGGCACAAATGGGTTAATATTACAGTGTGAGAACAAAGTGCATGTGCATACATTATTTGCAAGCAGTGTTGGTGCATGTCAAGAGGCTCCTTAAAATCTAGACTGTTTGTCATAATTTTTTAAAACCATTAGTCAAAACTCGATACTTCGAACTTGCTTAAATCAACCTAACTGGTATTTCATGATAAATTCGATAATTCAATCTCGCTTAAGTCGATACTTAAGTCATGTTTTAACTTTGAAAATTAATACAACTGTATGGGTATGTACAAATTAAGCGAGTTCGAAGTATTGAGTTTCGACTGTATCAAATGTTTTCAGTTTTTCCCCCATGCCGCTTCATGCATCGGTTCATTGATTCTTGAGATGCCAATTCCTCGCTCCAGGGGGACAAGGGCGATGAAGACAAACATTGATGGGATGTGTCAGGGCTGACATGAGTGTCTACAGCCTTGGTGACATCGATCAGCTGAACAGAGTGGAGAGGAGATTGGGTGTTATCCCTTTACCCCATAGCCTGATTCTAGTTTTGAAGACATGTAACCACTTAAAGCAGGTTGAAAGTAAATCAGAATGCGTCTTAAGGCGCATTCTGCTTTACTTTCAGCCAGCTTGAAGCTACCATCTTCTATGTTTCATAAAATATTTGTTATGGTACAAGTTCATGACTGTACAAATTAGAACTGTTTTCTTTAGCGGAGGAATGAATTAAATGCGCTAAAAGTCGCTTCTATGGGGGAAAGGGTTAAATAATAAAGACACTGTAGCCACCTCCTGCCTACCCCACCAGCTGAAAACTAAACTCTAGATCTAACTAATGTCCAACTAACTAACTGTTTTATGGGTTTTTTTCTTCGAAAGAAGAGAACTCTATTTTGAATTTCAGCACAATTCAGGTTAAACACTATTTATGCATTGTCATACCTAAAACTTCCTTAAATCAAGTGACGATCTACGCAATCAGCATTTAACCCTTCTCCTGCTATTAGCCTACATGGACACTTTTTGAAACCAGTGTAGACCCTTAGGGAGTTGCCTGATCAGAGTCTACACTGTTTTCTGAGATATCTTACACGAGTCTGCAACCTTTCACATGTAAATTTCCATTACTTAATCATCCATTTTTTTATTAATTCATATTGGGCAGAGTTTCATGTATCAATATTCAGTAGGAGAAGAGAGAAGAGCTATAATGTAAATAAGATGATGCTTTATACTAAAACATAAGTTCCAAAAATAGAAATCACAAACTTATTTCTCTAGGCATCAGGATTGACTAAGAGTTTAAAGTTTTTTTAATAAAGAAAAACTACTAAATTTAAACATTTTGCCAACAAAGCTTTTACCCAAAAAGAAAAGATGATGCAGAGGGAAAGGAGTTATTTTTCATATTTAAGCAACACTTAACTGCATTGTAATAGAATGAAGAAAATAACTAGGTTCTTAACCCTTTACCCCATAGCCTGTTTCTAGTTTTTGAAAATAGGCGACTACTTAAACCTTAAGGCGCATTCTGCTTTATTTTCTGCCTGCTTTAAGCCACCACCTGCTGGAATAAAGAAATTATTCCTTATGATACATATTCATGACTGTATAAATTGCAAATATTTTCTTCAATGGGGGAATAAAAGTGGCTTCCATGAGGGCAAAGGTTAATCATGTTAAAAATTTATTAAAATCTGCTCAGAGTACAGTTTAAAACCCGATCAGAGGCCAAACAACTTGTCATCTGATCAGGTTCCAAACTGTTTGCAATGGCAATAAGTGTTTTAGCACAAACAGAATTATCACATTCAATGGGTATACTTGGCATTTACTAACAGTGTACCTGTAAATAGTACACTTGTGCTATGCAAACGGTGTAGATCCAAATCAGAGAGCTCCTAATAGAGCCCTCTGATCAGGGTCTACACTGTATGAAATTTTGCAATAGATTCTTAAACTAACTATAAATGTTCAACAAGAAAACCGCATGTGATTGCCAACGCTTGTTAGTTTTTGAAGATCAGTGAAAAATACAGTTATATATTATATCGAAGGTACGGTCAATTGGTAAAATATTTTGGTATGTCTGGATAGGAATTGTCAAGATGAACAGGCATACCAAAAATGAAGGTTGAAGAGGAAACATTGAAGAAGTTATGGCCAATTATAAGATTTCGGACAACAACAACGACAATGACAGCGCAGACACTTGGTTGACAACAATGCCTCAATTTTTTCTTTGAAAAAAACAAACAAGCTAAAAAATGGACTTAACTTTAAGAGAAACTGGAATTTTTCATTTGAAATTTCAGGGGTAAATGAGTCGAAAAGAAGATCCCCAGTTACATCTTAGCAGGATAATGGTTAACAAGAAATAAAATATTTTGTTAACTCCACTATTCTCTGAATCACGATATAATGTCTTACAATGACAACGCATGTTTTGAAAATTGCAAAATCTAATCCTACAAATGTGCAAGTTTTGTGAAATTTAAACCCTTCAGAAATTCCCCCTCTTTGTTTTTCTTTTCCCTCGTCATTCAAAACCTGATTTAACCATTTCCTTGCTGGTTGTATTCCGTGTCTTGCAATACAGCAAGTATTGAAAAATTGCACTATTCAAATTGAACAAATTACTTTAATACTTTTGTGAAATCTAATCCATAGCCTGTTTCTAGTTTTGAAGATGAGTTGAACACCTAAAGCAGACTGAAAGTGAAACAGAATGTGCCTGCTTCAATTTCAGCCTGCTTCAAGTTACCATTTGCTATGATAAAGAAAGAATTTCTTATGGTGCATATTCATAAAGTGTATAAATTGAAACTATTTTCTTCAATGGAAAAATAAATTAAAGGTGTTAAAATAAGTATCTATGGAGTAATGGGTTAACTCTTTCTTCCCTGAAACTTTAAATGGACAATCCCCGTTTCCATTTGAGTTTAGTCCATTTCTGACTTTTAAGGGTTGTTTTTGTCCATGTTTGGCATTATGACAAACAGTGAAGACCCTGATCAGAGGGCTCCTTTTGGAGCCCTCTGATCTGGGTCTTCACTGTTTGCATAGGGCATGTGCACTTTTCTCATGTTTACTGTTTGAAAAGGACGCCTATATGCGGGACTAGGGTTCAAAGGGTTAAACCTTTCTAAAAATCGCCTGCCGTAGTTTATCACTTGAGTTTGAGTATCTTTTCTCTCATCATCAAAAGCCTAATCTAACCCTTTCCTTACAGCTTGAGTTCCAAGTTCAAAAGTATTGTCTGCTTTGCCTCATGAAATTGCTTTTTCATACTTTTACTTATTCCTCCTATTACCACGCTCTCATTGGTTATTACACAAATCCGTGAGATTAAGATCCTATACCCTGACAGCTTAATGCTTAATGCAGACTGAAAGTAAAGCAGAAATCGCCCTTCCGAAATCCTCCTATTGGAGTCCTCTGATCAGGGTCTGCACTGTTTGTCACTTTGCAATATATTGTTAAAATCAGCCCTACATACTTAAAGTCTAAAATGAACTAGACATAATTGGAATCTGGAATTTTCCATTAACATGTTTCAGGGATGAATTAGTAAAATGAAATTACATGTAGTAGTTATCAGAAATGTGGTTCATCAATCAATCAATCACAATAAACTATACAGTTAAACCTCTTGATTACGAGCACTAAAACAAATGCTAATTGATTGTATAAAAGACAGGTGCCAGCTTAAAGCAAGGTGACAGTAAAACAGAAAGCTCCTTAAGGAGCTTTCTGTTTTACTGTCACCTTGCTTTAAGCAGTCACCTGTGGTAAACACCTAATAATCAACAAAACTAAGTGGTCGAAATAAAGAGGTTTTGTTTTTACAAAAATTGTTTCAATGAGCTAAGAATTCAGCATTTCAAATCTCTCCAACATTGGTTCCTCTCCAAAATGAGCAAGCACATGTTGTTCATAGGTCTCCTGTGGTATAGTCATTGGGAACACCTCTGAACACATGGGACAGTTTCTGACATCCTCCGCTGCTGCTATTACTGGCTGCAGAGTTTGAGGTTCTTCACAGTTGTCAAAACACTCAAAGACATGAGTCTGAAACTGGTCCATGGTCATTCGAGAAAATTCTAAGTTGCACACAGGACATATTTTTAAAGCAGAAACTTCACTGTCTTCTGTTTGGTTCATCTCTGCTTGTGAATCTGCTACAGGTAGATTTGCAGTCTGTCTTGGTGCAACACTTTGGTTTACAATATTTGCTGTATGAACGTCAGTTACTGGCACGATTTCCTCGTGCTCTTCCACTGGCCTTCTGGAATTCGTAATTGGAGCAACACTCAATATATTCTCATAATCAGGTCCATTATCACAAGTCCTGATGGTTTTTCTGTATGCAGATTCTTCTTTCTGTTTTGCTGGAGGCCAATTGAATTCCTGCTGTGTGTTGACATAGCCGTTATTGCGCTCATTACTGTTCTCTTCCCCGACTACTGGTATATTGGGAGAAAACATAGACCTTGACATAGCTATATCATCATAATCAGAGTCATCTCTTAATAAAATTGCTGACTGAGTCATTCTGTCTGGTAGTCTATTATTAGTTACACTTGCTGGTTCCTGGTAATGATTCTGTACACAGTCATCATGAGCATAGTTTGTTTTGGGCCTGGCACCATTCTTCATATTTGACAATCCATGTTGGGCTGGCAACTGTGTAGCCGTTTCCATATTCTCATAATGATTATTTAAAGGTCGTGGTGAAATCTGTGGACTTCTAACTCGTCCTGATGGTTCTTGATCTAATCTTTGACCATTAAAACCTTGAGTATTCATATACATGGGCTGTGGGGATTGAGCAAGACTCCTCGGGCTCAGGTGAGCTTGTCGTGGAATATTATCAAATACATTACTTCCAACTGGTCTTCTTGTCAAGTGAGTGTCTTCATTAGCTAACATTTCCGGGATATAAGTACTCCCTGTGGGTACAAAATTCTCTTTAACTCTAGGACTTGTAGTTCTTGGGGACTGTCTATTCCGACTTCTATAGTCGCCACGATCACTTTGCCTACGTGTTATAGGAGAGACAGTCTGACTAGAGATTTGTTCTTGGACAGGTTGAGTGTTCACAAGCAAAGGGCTTCCACTGGTATGAGGGGGTCTTTGTTCTTCAACATGGAAATTAATAGAAGCCCCTTGTGCTACACCTCGTTCTTCATGAATAGTGGGTTGGCATTTGCACACTGGTTTGGTATCTGGGGAGAAAAAAATCATGATTATTTTAACACATTCTAGTCATGAGTAAACTTGTCATAATAAAACAGTGTACCTGTGAAGAGTACACTTGTTGTATGCAAATAGTGCAGACCCTAATCAGAGGGCTCCTGCTGGTAAATTTGCAATTTATTGTTGAAAATAGCACTAAATACTCAAAGATGGACCAGACATGATTTGAGTTAAATCTTGCATTGCCGACTTTTTAATGGACTTTTTTTTTTTAATTTTCTTCATAATTACCGATACATATTGACTCTTATAGCAAACAGTGTAGATCTTGATCAGAGGACTTCTTTAGGAACTCTCTGATCAGAGTCTACACTGTTAGCAAATTATTTTTGAATCAGTTTCCGGCACAGTAAGGGATAAACAGTTCCTTTGTAACTTTTTAAAAGTTTAACCCTTTCCTCTATAGAGGCGCCTTTGAGCCTGTTCAATTTATACAATAGTTCCAATTTATATAATCATAAGGTTGATAGCTTAAAGCAGGCTAAAAAGTAAATCAGAATTAAGACACATTCTGCTTGACTTTCAACCTGCTTTAAGTGGTCACCTGTCTTCAAAACTAGAAACAGGCTATCAAGTCAAAGGGTTAAGCATGTGGTGGCTTGAAACAACCAAAACAATAGAAACAGGCTAGGGGGTTATGGGTTAAAGAGTCCGGTTTTTGGAGGATTCATTGTTCTTCAGGCAAAATGATAATTACCCCTTTCATTTGCAATTGCCAGTTCCTTTATGACATTCTTCTGCTGCTGTACATGTGATCCTAGATTTGAAACTTCACTCCGCAGACTCTGTATCATGTCTAAAGCCTTCATTAAAGCTTCAGTATCTCCGTCAAGTTCATCTGACCCCTCAGTTAATTTACGCTTTCTGTTTATCTCAGCTTCTATATCATACTGCTTGCACTTGGATTTTAATCTAGATAGCTCTTCTTCTTTTTCATGCAGATTTCTATCCAGCTCTCTGTATTGAATAGTCAGTTTTGTCATTTCAGTTTCTGCGACTGTCAATTTTGTTTTCAAGTCTCTGATTTCTAACTCTTTAGAACCAGTCTTGTCTAACTGTTCAATTTTTTCCTTTAAAGATACATTTTCTTGGTATAAAAACTTCTGATGCTGTTCAAGGTCTTCAATCTTATATTGTTTCACTTTGACATTTTCTTCTGAGGTCCTCGTACGAATGTCACAGTCAATTTGAACTGTTTCTAGTCTTTGCAAAAGAGCTTTCTTTTCTTTATCTTGATCATCTAACTTTCTTTTAAGTCTCTGTAGCTCATCATTTGCTCTAGCAATTGCACTTGTGTTTCGCAACACCTCCCGTTCCAAGTGCGAGATATAGCCCTGTTTTGCTCGTTGCTCTGCAATCACCGCCTCATCTTCAGAGCTACACCCAGCCCCTGCTCCAGCAGCATGTACTATACTGTTCTCTTCTGGACAAAGATTATCCATGCCTCCACCCTGTTTACTCATACTCATATCATATAAAGCCTTTTGCATTAGTTTGTTCTTTTGCATCAATTCATTATACTTCTTAGTTTTGTCATTTAGCTTGTGCTGCATAGAAGTCACAGCTGTATAAAGAGCATGGTAGGATGCTGGATTAATACTCTCATCCTCTGACGGGCATCTATGGAAGAGATGGAGTGGATTTGTAAAATACTCTTGATTCTGTTCTTCTTCACCAACGCTCCTCTCTTCTCCAGTTGGTGGGTTTAACAGCTCAATTTCATCATCTGACGCATTTGAATTATCCATGACATCTTGACAACAACTGAAAACATGAAAAATAAAGTTGACCAAAGACCTTATCCAAGTAAATATGACTATTTCATCCATATATATAGTATCTGTTCAGCAATGCACTCTCATGTTAAACATTGCTTATAAATTCTTCATAGAAACACTTTTTAATAACTACACATTCTGACCTGACACTTTAACCCATACTCCCATAGCCTGTTTCTAGTTTTAAAAATATGTGCCCGCTGAAAGCAGGTTGAAAGTAAAGCAGAATATGCCTTAAGGCACATTCTGCTTTACTTTCAGCCTGCTTCTAGAATATCGAAAATATTTCTTATGATACATAATCACAGCTGTATAAATTGGAACTATTTTCTTCTGTTGAGGATTAAGTTAGAGGGGTAAAAAGGCGTATTAATGGGGTAATGGGTTCAGAGCCATAGGAAACATTCTTTACATGATGACTGCTGAAAGTAAATCTAAAGCGGAAAGTACGACAACTTTTATCATGCTAGCGGTGAAATCTTGATAACCCTTGCAATCAGTTTGGTTCCTGATATGATGTGGCATGATGTGACATCTCATCTGGCTCCAAACTGTTTGACCAGTACTGACATATATTTAATCTAACCTTGTTTTAAAAAGAAAATTTGAAAAATCTATTTTTAGAACATTACTTGGCATCTAAGCAGATGAGAGAGAAGACAATTGTAGCAGACCACAACATTACCCACATGCAAAGACTTGTTTTAAGAGTTAAACTAAAACGACTTTCTTCATTACTTTAAGCTTGCTTAAAGTAACTATGTCTTACAGTGGAGAATCTGTTATTCTTTCCCATTTAAACGCAAACGTACGCAAACGCAAAGCACTAAAACGTAGAAAAGAACAACTTGTGGACAATTCTGATAATTATTGTTTATCTTGGTGGCAAACAGTTTGGAGCCTGATCAGACGCCGGGTTACCAGGCGTCTGATCTGGCTCCAAACTGTTTGCACTGCAAATAATAGTTTTAGCGTAAACGCGTTTATTGGGAAAGAATAACAGATTCTCCACTGTATATACTTGACTCTTTCAACATCATGGACCTGATTAAAATATACTCATTACTGTATACGTAAATGCAAACAGTGTAAGGCCAGATCAGTGGGCTCCAATAAGAGCCCTCTATTCAGGGTACACATTGTTTGCTAATTTAGACCTGTGAGTATTTATTATTTATATTAAACTACCCAGAATTCCAGATAGACTGATTCATGTTTTGGTAACTAAAATGGTCCACAAGGGAACCCTAATAATCCACAGGTGTTACCTAGTGTTGAAAATTTAACAAGAGTGTCAAACTGGAAATGACAAGAGCCATAATTCTGTAAATGATGGACAGCTCAGTCTGGTACCAACCTCTCTATTATAAAGAGTTTGAGTTGAGTCTGAGATCATTCCCAAGCATTCGATTGGTCAGATTTTGAGCTCTTGCACTCTGAATTTGGTCTACAGTCCAGTAACTCTGTGTAGTACAAAGAGCTTCAATTTACGCTATTAGCGGGAGAAAGGTTATTAGTTGCATAAAGCAGACCAAAAAATATAATAAAGTAGACGGTCCCTACAGTATCTTTTATTTAAACTGTCACACTCAATCACCTAGAGGTATCTTGAAAATACTGAAAAAAAGCTATGTGACATAATGGTGGATGGGTTGGGTTTTATGGCACTGTGACACAGAACCGGTCTATAGCCCTGATGAGTGATGATGAGATGAGATGATGAGTGATGATGAGATGAGGATGATATCATGAAGATGATTTCCGCTAATCTCATTCGTTATGAAGCAGTAAATGGGATCAGAACTATCGACCTTTTCTAGTTCTTCGCAGAGGGGAATTCTCTATCAAATAAACTGAAACAGGATTCCCAATGACAATTAAAACCCATTACCCCATAGCCTGTTTCTAGTTTTGAAAAGAAGTAACTTTGACTTTAAGCAGGTTGATACTAGTAAAGCAGAATGCCCTTAAAGCCCATTCTGCTTTAACATCAACGTCTGGGAAAGACAGTATTACTATTAGTAGAGTGTTACATAATATTATATGTCAAATTAAAGGGACTCGCAACCGGATGGTGTACTTGTCAAAATAAATAAAATACTCAAATAAAAGCAAATTTGTGGCATTATTTGGCTTCTGACATTAAAAAAATATGATCAGTCCAAAAAAAGTTTCAAGAATCGTCACCGAATCTTAGATTTTTAGATATTTTCCATCGTTTTTCTATACTGACTAGTAGACGGTATAGTTGTTGATGTTGCTTCTCTACACGGGCTCAGACATAAACCCGAGCCGAATTACGAAGTTGTATGCACTTTCGGTCGCTACACATTGAAATACGTTAAATCGATCCGAGATAAACGGATATTTCCGTGGTCCATTGGTCTAAGCGGTTTCCCCTATTTTGCCTTCTGTCCGCCAATGCCGGGCCCCGGGTTCGAATCCCACCAGAGACCAGTATTTTTTTTTTATTGAAATACATTTTTTTAAACAGAATTTCTTATCCTACACTAATTCTTTACCATTTATATAAGCGTTTGACACATATTTACAAATTATTATTTTTAATGCACCATCTGGTTGCGAGTCGCTTTAAAGGATCATAGATAAGAGAAAGATAAAACAAAGGTATACGTAATGTTATTGTACAGAGATACGGTGCAAGGTTAGGTTAAAAAGATAAAAGCAAGCTCTCAGTGCTTAGAATGTGACTGCTCCCAGTCCCACCCTGAAGGCATCTAGACTGGGGCTTAACTTAATTTGACCTGGGAGGTTGTTCCAATATCTTATGGTTCTGGGAAAGAATGAATTAATGTGGTATTGGGTTCGAGACTGTGGGATCAAAAAGTTATGGTTTCTGGTAGGAGTAAGGTGGTGGTGATCAACATGAAGTAGATGGCATTGTATCTTGTATAGCATTAGGAGGGAGTTTTCAATGCCTCTTTGTTCCTATGTGTTCCAGTGTAGGATTTTTAACATTTGGAACACGCTACTGGTGTAGGGGTGCCAAATGACAGAGCATCAGCAATATTCTAGTTGGGGACGGATGTAGGTCTTGTATGCAGCTTCCTTAGTTTTAACTAAATAACTTTTGAGGTCTTAACATTCTGCGCCGCACGAGATTTGCGATATAGCGCGAGGTTTCAATTCCGTCAGTGTATAATTCTGTGCTTTAAGGGCAGACTTTTTTAAACCCCTGCATAGATTTATCTCCCTTATATGGTCTGCATCTTGAACATCTTGAGGTGTGAATACTCACTTGAAACATGGAGAAAGGACAAATGGAGAAGTATCCGGCCTGCTCGCGATTTATCGTGTCGTTCAATCAGCGGCGCTCGCTGGCGGCTAGAAAACAACGTTTTTCCGAAAGTTTGGTGTTAATAGAAATGCTTTTAATGTTATCTTTTCGTTATAAATTTTAATACAGATGTTTTATTAGACCATGATCTCACGAGTAGTACAAAATTTGAGGCGATAGCTTATAAATTGTTAGTTAAGTGAGGTTGTGAAAATGAGTGAGAAAACGTACAGTACTGTATTTTCCGTTTTTCCTACAAAAGTTTGGTGTTAATAGAAATGCTTTTAATGTTATCTTTCGTTATAAATTTTAATACAGATGTTTTATTAGACGATAATCTCACGAGTAGTACAAAATTTGAGGCGATAGCTTATAAATTGTTAGTTTAGTGAGGTTTTGAAAATGTGAGAAAAACGTATTTTTTCGTTTACCTACGAAGTTTGGTGTTAATATAAATGCTTTTAATGTCATCTTATCGTTATAAATTTTAATACAGATGTTTTATTAGACCATTATCTTACGCGTAGTACAAAATTTGAGGCGATAGCTTATAAATTGATAGTTTAGTGAGGTTTTGAAAACGAGAGAAAAACGTATTTTTTCGTTTACCTACGAAGTTTGTGTGTGTCTATATTTCTCTGCCACTGTCTGTATTTATGTCTCTGTTTCTCTTTGTGACTGTCTCTCTGTCTGTCTGTTTTTCTCTTATCTCTGTCTGTCAGTCTCTCGCTTCTTCTTTTCTGTCTCCATCTTTCTGTATGAATGTCTGTCTGTCTCTCTGATGATCCTCATGCGGAGAAAAGGTAAAGTGTGTCATAAAGAGCTTAATTTGAAAAAGGGGTAAACTATATTTCAAGAGACATACTCTATGAATCCGATATTTTTGCAGCCTGGTCTGGATTACAACTGTTTGCAATTGCAATAGTCATCATGTTACTGGTATTCAGTAATGAGAGGGTTAATCCAGTCATCAACCAAACCAGGTGCATTGATGTTGGTTTTTTTTTTGGGTTTTTTTCTTTTTTAATTCAATTCTATTATCTTTATTTTTTGTGATTTGTATAATATATAAACATCATGCGGTTACGGAAGTCAAGAACACATGTTCAAGTTACACGCACGGGTAGCATTGATCTTTTTCATTAAAGTAGCAACCCGCTGGTGTGACTGTCCATCTTCATAGATAATCGGCATGTTCAAGAAGCATGGACTTCATGCTGGGACAGTTTTATGACGCTGATAATTGTCCTGCTAATTTGGTGCGGGTTCTGTATACGGTTACGTAATGTGTCACATTCCTTTGTGATGTGTAATATGGTAGACATTTTGTAAGTAAATAAAGCTAAGGACGAGTGTCAAACATTCTGGATCCAGATCAGACGCCGTGTTACGCGGCATCTGATCTTGATCCAAGTTGTTTGCAAAAAAAAAAAAAAGTAAAGTTGCGATCAGCAGGCAAAGAGTTAAGCAGTCAGTAAAATAGATTGCTTAATGCATTGGCTGCTTTATAATTTACTCCGTTATATAAGACATAAGTAAAGCAGAAAGAAACGGAGATCTCATGTTATCATGTTTGCAATTAATTTCTGAAGATAATGCAAACTGTTACCTCTTTCATAGAAATGGGACGGATAATATGTATATTTTAGTCTGGCTGTAAAACTAACCCTAAATTCATTTTTTTGAAGTAATATGTTAATAATTCTAATTTTCCTTTCAATAATAATAATGATCACATACGACATAATAATACAGTTACAACTTTGGCCGTTTTGGATTTTGGCCGTTTGACGCGCACTCCTTTCAAATGTCTCATTACATACAAAATGGATTTTTATTTTTGCTTCCAAGGAAATATTTCCTCCATGTAGAACATTGTAACAATGCATGAACACATTTTTAGAAGTTTAGAAGTTTGCTTAAGTTTTTATACGGAAGGAATTCTTTTCTTACGCGAGTTGGTCTAGTCATATCATTAGCCAGCAACCTTTGTAGGTCATCATTACTTTTTTCGCTTCAAGAAAAACCCTGGTATTTTAACAACCGAAAGATAAGTGTCACGGCTTTATATCAAGACCTTTTTTTTTAAAATATATAATATATATCGGACGAAAATTATGGATTAAATTCAAGTTTTTGAAACGGGACGTAGTATATATTTCGCGATCGCCTGCTCTCGTTTATCGACTATTTCATTTGGCCATCGCTCTTTAACTCGCCATAAAATTTGTCGATTTCGAAAATAAACACTTGCATTTTTACAACTGAAAGAAAAATATCTAAGCTTTCCTTTAAGACCATTTCTTTGAAAATCGGTGGAAAATTGAGGGTTTTATGAAAGGTTTTGTAACGGGGCCTGATATATTTATGCCCGAGTGCTTGCTCCCTTTTATCGGCAAATTCATTTGGAAACCACTCTTTAACTCGCCATAAAACGGATCAATTTTAAAAAATAAAATCTGTTATTTTTACAAGTGAAAGATAAATATCTTAGCCTTCTTTTAAGACCATTATAATGAAAATCGGGTGAAAATTAAGGATTTTATGTAACTTAAACTAACAGTAGGTAACCATTCAACACGATAAAAAACGCGATAGCCCGCTATCGGCGTACCGGTGCAGTTGAATTATCGATCGATTAAGCGTTATCGCACATACAGGTAACGGACGACACCATTTTCGGGAAAATGCAGATTTGAGTATAAGTAACTTCTCCATTTGTCCTTTCTCCATGCTTGAAACAGGGCTGCCATAAGTTGACATGAAAAATCCTAAGATTTCAAAATTTGCATTCTTCAAGTGCGATTTAACGAATCGTACCTTTACCCAATAGCCTTTTTCTTGTTTTGTTGACTTGCGACCACTTAAAGCAGGCTGTAAGTAAAGCGACCATGAACTGGGAAATATCCGGAGATTAAGGAAAAATCCGGAGAAATGGCAGCCCTGTTGAAAGCATTTGAATCGTCTGTTCGAGGCGATTGTAATCAATACTCACATTAGATATATACGCAGATATAGTGAGTTTAGCTTTAGAAATATCCCCTATCTCAAGCTAGATTTAGATACTATATTCACAGCCCCTCCTAGTCCTACGGTTGCACTACCCTACTGTACACAGTAGCTGTAGTTAGCATATTTACAAGCCTTCAGTGTGTGACTAACGTCTAAACTATGTGACCATTTAACTAGTGCAAACTGTTTTGTAATCAATAACAGCAATTCATAAGAATACTACTAAAATACCTTTTAATATGTGACGACCTTGAGTAGTTTCGAGGAATCAGTGTTCGGTTAATTTGAATTTTCCTTTAACACACTGTGATTATATTCTAATTCTATGTACATGTAATGTTTCCGGTCCATTGGTTCCCTCTCATGCGGAGTTATAGTCGGTAACGTGTAAAATGAAGGGAACCAGCGGTACTTGGAAAAAGCAGGGGAATACCCACTTGGTTACAAAAGATAAAAGATAACTCTTGACTTAATTACTTCCCGTGAATAGCCCAGTTAATTCGACCCTTGGATTAGATAATTTAAATGGGTCAGTTCTATATAAAAAAAATTATTATTATCATTATTATGAAAATATACCTTATTCAGGAAAGCAGGTGTTGACTCAGCAAAGTGACACCAACCTGCAAAAACAGAATGTACAATATTATGCAGGGACATGTTATGAAATTTCCAAGGTTTAAGATAAATTCACAGACAGACAGACAGACATCCTTAAATAGATAAGTGACATGGCGAAAAGAAAATGTACACTTACAGACAAATAGAGACAACTGTCACACATATACAAATTTATAAAGAGAGAGAGAGATATATCTTTATTATACATGTAATGATCGCACATTTAGGAGATAGATCTACATGGCAAAAGCTTTCAAGAACAAATTGTGTAAACTGATAAAAATATCTCTCTATAATGACGACGCTTTCCACTGCTCACTATGTCAACGTAACCTAAAAAGGTATGGATAGCTGAATACATCAAAAGATTGCACAATTAGAATATAATAGACCTACTTTAATAGTCACATTGACGACAGTGTAAGATTATATTTTAATACGCATTATCTCAGTCAACACTTGAAGGCTTGTAATGAGTATACCCGTCTGTTACACAGTGTATTAATATATATATAGGCTATTATTGGAGAGTAAACTTTTCCTATACAAACAGAGTAGAACAGATCAGGGTCTGCACTACTTTTCATTTTGAAATGAAAAGCGCGACTGACTTGGCCTACATCCTTTGCAAATTGCTTGGATCAAGATCAGACGCCGCGTAACGCGGTGTCTGATCTAGATCCAAACTGTTTGTCACTCGTATTCAACTTTTCTTCTGTTTAAAAAGAAACACAATAATTTTGACTTTTTTCGCAGACGATATATTTGAAGCAAACGACTATTCAGCATGATAAGGATGTATGTAACAATCATCAAAGTATTTCTGGGAGCTATATATATGGTATCTATTTAGACCCAGCATTTGCAAATTCTCGACCAATGATAAAGGGTAAACAATCTGGGTTAATTGGCACCTGCTTAAAACTGAATGGTCTGATTGGATAGTTGACAAATTGCATGCAGGCTGGTCTATGTACCTAAGTACAAATTTTACTGGAGACGAATTCATTTATTGTGAGTGCAAAATTAATAGGCACAGTCTATGGCAACATGTTTCTATTCTTAGATATGACATCTGTTCAAGTATAGTTTGTTTCAAGAAACTCAATGATAGAGTTTCATTAACCTACTGACTGTTCTATATATCACACTTTAAACATCTAATAGATGAAGTGTGATATATAGAACAGTAGGTTAATGCAAGAATCTATGACCAGGTTTAAATTATCGTTTGGCAATTCTGTAGCTGATATATAGCGTTTTAGAAGCTATGCTATATTTTACATGAATGAGACTGTAATTGAATGTTTTTGCTTTTCAATCTAAGGTATTACAATTCTTTGAAATTCACACCCTTCTACAACATAACTTCCACCACGCACTCCGCTGAATACCTTTTTTAAGATATTTTCTTGTTACTTATAAAACATCATTAACACGTGTCATACAGGTGGGACCTGATCTGATACCGAGTAACTCGGCGTCTGATCTGGACCAACCCTGTTTGCAATTTAAAAAGGTCGCGTTTTAAAAAGGGATTGACTCAAAGACGTGAATGCATACCCTAACCTTTAGCGAGCTACAGGCCTGCCATAATTAAGTTGAGAAAAGAAATTCCTAAGATTTCAAATTTTTCAATTTTTCAAGCCCGATTTTCCTGATTATACCTTTAACCCATAGTCTGTTTCTAGTTTTTGAGACACGTGGTGTTTACAGCAGGTTGAAAGTAAAACAGAATGCGCCTTAATGCGCATTCTGCTTTACTTTCAGCCTGCTTTAAGCTACCATGCATTAGAAACAAAGTCCGAAGATTTAGGAATAATCCGGAGAAATGGCAGCCCTGGAGCTAAACGGTCTTCTGCTATGTATATCGTTTTAATTGAAGTGTCCAAACTTACGGTTTGCAACTCGTCCATATACATGTAGCACCACACGTACACTATACCGTCTAACTATTAACCCCTTCACTGACATGACGTCATCTGCTTTAACAAATTCTCGTCTGCTTTAATTTATAAAATTAAAATTGACTAAAGTAATATCGAAATGAGTGTCAAACAGTTTGGATCCTGATCAGACGCAGCGTTATGCGGCGTCTAACCAGGATCCAAACGGTTTGCAAATAACCATTGTAAGACAGTGCATGGATAACTAATGTTTCACACTTTTCGATGTAGATCTTGATCAATCAGTTTAATCGATTTACCTCAAATTAAAATTACAATGGTCCATTTATCTATATGTTCTAGCACATACTCAATTAGAACTGCTTTTGTTTGTATTATAGTCCATATAGCTGTATGTTCTAGCATTTACTAAACTGAAGCTGTTTTAGTAATTATTATAGTCCATATATCTATATCTATATAAAAGCACTTATACTCAACACTGGAACTGCTCTGGTAAATTGGTAATTAGTATATCCCATATATATCATAATTATTATGTACTAGTACAATACAAGTATTGACTATATTATGTCAAAATGGACTTAAGTTGCATTCTATGCTTATATATACATGTATATATGTTTATACTTCAATTTACCTTTATTTATTTTCCATGTTGTTTCTATGTTGGAGTCAATAATGTAGCATATATTTGCATATATGCTCCCTTTATACTACTAAATTGACACCAACTTCATGTGTGCATGTATATTGTATTTATGTATTTTGTCAAATGTAAACAATTTATATATTTTCATGTGTGATATTGTAATCTTCAACATTGGAGGAAAATAAAGCTATACATACATACATACATATATGTCTTTGCACTTATACTCAACTAGAACTGCTTTAGTAATTATTATTTATAGTCCATAATTATATCTACATATACGAGCATTTACTCAACTGAAGCTGTTTTAATAATTATTATAGTTAATGTATCTATATGTATTAGCACTAACATTCAACTAGAACTGCTCTGTTATAATTACAGTAAAGCCTCTCTATTACTACCACTAAAACGAAGGCTAATTGATTGTATAAAATACAGGTGACAGCTTAAAGCAAGGTGACAGTAAAACAGAAAGCTCCTACAGGAGCTTTCTGTTTTACTGTTACATTGCTTTAAGCAATCACATGCCTTAAACAGCTAATAGTTAAGACAGCTAAGTGGTCGTATTAGAGAGGTTTTACTGTATCATAGTCCATATACATATATCTAGATCTATAATATACTAACACCGTTTAACTTCATTTATCGTAGTCCATGTTTCTATATGTACTAACACTTATACTGCAACGATATTGTAACGTGTTTGGTGATTATGTATATAATATATATTGTTGTATCTACGCAATTCAGTATGTATTATAGAATCTAGGTTGAATAAGCAAATTTGTTATCTACCGATCAAGTATGTTTACTAACTCAGATTTTGCCATAACCCTCTAGGTAAATCCCTCAACTGAAATCCTTGACCCGCGCATGACTACAATTCACTAACATCGGTTTTTATTACATCATAAACCTTTATAAAAACGAAAGGAGATTTTTGAACTTGACATTTCTTTATACTGCTTATATCAGCTGGTTTGGGAAACCAATAGCTGCGCCTTTCCATATCATGTAAACCTTTAGCGCGCTACATGTATGTAACTATTGTCGTCTGGAAAAATTGTCGCCTGCCACAATTCTAAAAATTGATTAATCTGTATTTTCTTTCAGACACTATCACATCCGTGTTAAACAGTTTGGATCCAAATGAGACGCCGAATTACTCGGCGTCTCATCTGAATTTAAACTGTTTGAATCAGTAAATATAAATTCGTCTGTCGAGTACAGACGGTTTAAAGATATATATTGGTAACAATTTAAATTATTAGTACATGTGAACTCATTTCTCTATGACACTTGGGAATTCCCTAAAGCACTGTCAATAGGATATTTATATGTCAAAGCGCAGATAATTCTCTAATGATAAACAAGAACTGGTGATTTTTGTTGATTAAAATTTTGACTTATGATATATAGGTCAAAATAACACATACAATATAATGACTCAAATATCACGTGACCCTTTCTCTGTCCGGGTATCGTCTGCTCCGAAAATGTCGTCTGCTCTTATTTCTCAAAGATTGACTTTAAAACTATTTTCAGCTTAAAGAAACACTCGAATTAAATTTCAAGCAGTTTGGCTCCTGATCAGACGCCGAGTAACTCGGCGTCTGATCAGGAGCAAAACTGTTTGCTGATGCTATACTTCACTCAATATTACATAAGACGACGCATTTAATGTACGTATATGCCTAAAGGGTACAAAGGGTATTTCAATACTTTATTTCATGATTCACTTGAAGCAAAACTAAGACAACAAAAGCCTTTGTAAACCATAAACAAAAAGCCACACAAATAAGGTTGAACAGAAAAGAAAATAACACAAAGCTGACCTGAAAGAACTTCCTGAAACTTCAATTGCTTGACTTATTTCATATACGAATTATAACATGCCGCCTGAGTCAACTATATAATCATTGATATTTCCTATCAAACGTCTTAACCCCTTCACTGCCATGACGTCACCAATTTAAAACAATTGTCGCCTGCTTTTATTTCTCAAATATAATTTTTAGGTATTGTTGACTTGAAAATATTGAAATGAGTTTCAAACAGTTTGGATCCTGATCAGACGCCGCGCGACGCGGCGTCTGATAAGGATCCAAACAGTTTGCAAATAAACATTGGACTGGAGGTAAGGCAGTGAATGGGGCAACCATTAATATCCAGTCTATAGTACTACCAATGAACACATATGATGACATTCTAACTTTCTGACAGTTACCTTATTTATGAGATAGTGCCCGATTCAAATATAACTATTATGAGTATTTGTTACTATTAATACACATATACCTAGTATATCGCCATTAAATATCTTAATTTATACATTCGCCATGTATCGGGATTCTGTTGCTTAAGTTTTAGAACATTTATCTTGACAGTGGGCATATCGGTTATATGTCCGTCGCTACATTTGTAGGTCCGTATTTGGTCCGTTATGACAATACTATTCCACTTTCCAACTGACATTGGATCAATGATATTAAAATTAGTAATTCATGTAATAACTGTTCACATATTACTGTAATAGTAAACGAAACTGTGGACTAACTCCTTCTCCAGCTAATAGTGCATATTGAGGATTTTTGAAAACAGTATAGGCACAGATCAGACAGCTTCTGTAAAGAGCAACAGTATTGCTCAGGGTCTGCACTGTTTTCTTATAGACCATGTCTGTTATGAGTGTGCTGGGGAATCGTTTCTTTATTTATTAGTCAATAGAATATTTTGGATAGTCGGATTTCATAGTGGGTGGAGTTTTATATATGAATATTCAGCTGGAAATCGATTATTACGCTTTAGTGTCTTAAACCATTACCCCATAATACGCCTTTTAACGCCCATTATATATTCCTCCAATGAAGAAAATAGTTCACTTTTTTACAGTGATGAATATGTATCAGAATGAATATTTTCTTTATTCTAGCAGGTGGTAGCTTAAAGCAGTCTGAAAGTAAAGCAGAATGCGCCTTAAGGCGCATTCTGCTTTACTTTCAACCTGCTATAAGTGATCATCTTTCTTTAAAACTAGAAACAGGTTATGGGGTAATAGGTTAAAATAGTCGATTATTGCAACAACAGTATTTTAGTCTGAGTTGTGGTTGGCAAGTTAATCCCTCTGGACAATATGAACGGATCTGTAATCCAGATGAGACGCCTAGTTACTCGTTGTCTCATCCGGATCCAAACTATTTGACAAGATGCCCATAAGTATTATTTTTCTGAAAGTATTTACTATTGTGCAAAAAGATCAACCTTGAGACTATAAACGTGTACTTTCTGCAGACGACAATTACATAGCGTACTAAAGGATAATGCAGTTTATCATTTCATAGCCGTCAAGTGCATTTCACATGTACAGTAAAACCTCTCTATTACGACCACTTAATTGTGTTAATTATGAAGCGTTCACGACAGGCGACTGCTTAAAGTAAGGTGACTGCAAAACAGAAATCTCATTAAGGAGCTTTCTGTTTTACTGTCAACTTGCTTTAAGCTTTCACTTTTTAAGCCGTTATGCAAACAATTAGCCTTCGTTTTAGTAGTCGTAATAGAGACGTTTTACTGTAGTTAAATGAATATATATTTTCTCTTTGTTTCAGAAATAAAACGTGATGACTAGTGAGTTTGCCATGCGGAGAAAGCGAGGGTTCGATCCTCGACAAGGTCAAGAACGAGAGTTGTCAGAGAGACAACAAAGCTCGTCTTTGGCACATTTAGAAACTTAAAAGCAGACTCTAAGGTCAGGCTTCTTGTGTGCATGGAAAAGTCTTGTCAATATACAAATGCAAACAAATATGAAAGTAATACTTCACGGGACATAGGAATTATAAGTATTTTTCAAAGCCTAAACATGGACCCTAAGTTAAATGTCAAGGTCACTGGGCTGATTTTATAAATGCATGGAAATGTCTTGCCCATATACATATGCATGCCGAATTTGAAAGAAATGTCTCAATTGACATAGGAGTAATAGGAATTTTGAGAAACCTAAACACAGATTTTGAAACCTAAATGCTGGCCCTAACCTCAAGGTCAAGGTCACTGTGGTAAAGTATTTGTGTGCATGGTAAGGTCTTGTCCATATACACATGTATACCAGATATGAAAGCAATATCTTTCGGGACATGGGAGTTAAGCAAGTTTCGAAACCTGAACACAGATTTTGAAACCTAAACGCAGGCCCTAAGTTCAAGGTCAAAGTCACTGGGCTGAAATTTTTTGTATGCATGAAAAGGTATTGTCCATACCATATACACATGCATGCTAAATATGAAATGAATATCTAAATGAAAATAGGATTACATGTATAGGCATTTTTCAAAACCTAAACGCAGATTTCGAAGGTCATTGTCACAGGGGTCAAACCTTTTGAGTGCATGGAAAGGTCTTGTCCACATACACACACATATCAAATATGAAAGCAATACCTCAAGGGACATAGAAGTCAAAAGGCATTTTGAGAAACCTTAACACAGATTTTGAAACCTGAACGTGGGCTCTACCTACAAGGTTAAGGTCACTGAGGTAAAACTATTTGTTTGCATGGTAAGGTCTTGTCCATATACACATGCATACTAGATATGAAAGCAATATCTCAAAGGACATTGGAGTTATAATCATTTTTCGAAACCTAAACGCAGAATTCAAAACCTAAACGCTGGCTCTAAGTTCAAGGTCAAGGTCATTAGGCTGAATTGTTTTGTATGCATGGACAGGTATTGTCCATACATATGAAAGGAATACCTCAATTAATATAGGAGTTATAGGCATTTTTCAAAACATAAACACAAATTTTAAAACCTAAACGCAGGTTCTAAGTTCAAGGTAAAGATCACAGAGGTCAAACCTTATTTGTGCATGGTAAGATCTTGTCCATATACATATGCACGCCAAATATGAAATGAATATCTAAACGGCGCTATATAAATCTGGTATAATAATAATAATAATAAAAATGAACATAGGAGTTATAGGCATTTTTCAAAACCTAAACGCAGATTTCGAAACCTAAACGCAGGCCCTCAGTTCAAGGTCATTGTCACAGGGGTCAAACTTTTTATGTGTATGGAAAGGTCTTGTCCATATACACACACATACCGAATATGAAAGCAATACCTCAAGGGACAAATAAGTTATAAGCATTTCCTAGAAATTGCTAACGGGGACGGGAACAGGAACGGCAACTGCAACGGCAACGCCGACGCCAACGACTGGGTGACAACATAAGCTCTTGGACACAGTCTTGGACACAGTCCGGCGAGCTAAAAATGGTATAAATAAAAATCAGCAAAAATACCAAACATATTTCCTAGATTGCAGACAGTTCAATTTTCTACAATGACGCGGCTCATCAGTGTAGTGAAAAGGTGTTCAATTATATCTGAGTATAAACCAGCTAAATTTCGTGTGCATGTCCATTGCACCTTTATGACGACAAACAGTGTACACGTGAACAGTCAACAGAACAACTGGTCGGTGCAAATAGTGTAGACCTATATCATAGGGACCCTACAGGTGCCCATCTGTTGAGGAACTGCACAGTTGGTCAGTTTGCAACATAATTTTATGATAAGATAGCCCTAAATAGTCGAAAATAGACTAGACTTTACTTGGACATTTGAATAGTTCATTTGAATATTAAGGGGTTAATGAGTTTTTACTCAAAGTTGTACTACACATAGTAGGTATATTGTTAGATATTGTATTATATATTCTGTTTGGTGTTGCAAAGTTATATTGTCATTTGGCAAACATTTACATATAAACAGAACGCATTATCGATATTAAGACAAAATAATAAAAATATGTAAGAGAAAAGCAACCAAAATTCCCCCGAAAATCCGATACAAGAAAATGTAAAATAGATTTGAATATAAAGAGATATTTTCGAATTTATGAATATAGATAGGCGAATGTAAATGTTCATTTTAAAGCATATAAATTTACCTTAAACTAATATAATCCCACTATGTGTGCATATAAAACCACATTCAGTTGCATATTGATGTTCAATATTTAGTTTTAGTTATCATTCAATTTTCTGTTCGTTTTATGCATTATTGATATTTATTGCTATAGCGCAAACATCATGCTTTACGTCATCTGCATATGCGTCACTTTAATTGTTAAGTGCATGCCCAGTAGCCAGTATATAGTGAATCAATTAACCCGCGCACTTCCATGACGTAATCTGCTTTAAATATGTCGTCTGCTTTTATTTCTCAAATTTAATATTTAAGGTATTTTGACTGAAGACATATTGAATTGATGGTCAAACAATTTGCGTCCTGATCAGATACAGCGTAACGCGACTGTTTAAAGCCGATTGGTCAAAGGTCTAGTAGGGTTTGAATATCGCAAATACAATTGCAACGCCATTCACGGACACTTTGGATTCTGACCAGACGCTGATTAACTCGGCATCTGGTCAGGATCAAAACTATTTGACTCTTTATATTGATGTTTGGTTTTAATTTGAATGAATAAAATCTAAATTTGAGAGACAAAATCCGACGAAAATGGTTGAGCAGACAATAGTACGGTCATGAAGTGCGCCATGGTTAAAACGGATATTTTCTATTTACTTCAGAGTGCTGAGTCAGCGTTTAATCACTTACAGTGGGGAATCTGTTATTCTTTCCCGTTTAAACGCAAACGCACGCAAACGCAAAGCGCTAAAACGTAGAAAAGAACAACGTTTGGACAATTCTGATAGTTCATGTTTATCTTGGTGGCAAACAGTTTGGAGCCTGATCAGACGCCGGGTTACCCGGCGTCTGATCTGTCTCCAAACTGTTTGTATTGGAAATAATAGTTTTAGCGTAAACGCGTTTATTGGGAAAGAATAACAGATTCTCCACTGTAACCAAAGTAGTTTCTGTTCCCCCATCATAATACGGTACATTTGTTTGTTTTATTTGTTTCTTACTTTTATAAGTTGTATTACATGTATAAAATAATGCCAATCTGTAACATGGTCTGCACTGTATGATTTTGAATAAGCAAATGCTCCACAGACAAACTCTGCTGAGTGTCTTTAGATCACCCTTGTACATGTATATAATAATAATATACTTAAATTTCAAGCATGTATATAAATAGTTAATTTCAATATCCAGGCATACATGTTAATTTAAAGCTTATGCTACGTTTTAACTTTATAGTACGAGTATGTTCGAATTTTAAAAGTGAGTTTGAAGTTTTGAATTTCAACTAATAAGACACGAACACACTTGAGAAATGTGAGAAATGGTTTTGAGTACATTTGTTTTAAAGACGACGCTGTCATTGAAACCTTTTGGATGTGAAGTTCCGACATGTTTTCATATACAGCGTTTCCTCCCTACAACGGCCCTCCGAACAACAATTCCCTCCTTACAACGACATTTGCCGCTGTTCCCAAGAAAATTATTCCAAATGCTTGCACTGATGCATTATTGTCTACTTAAAATTGTTCTCTGCTATTTTTCTTACATAAACGAAATGACGAGTGACAAACGCGGCGTCTGATCTGGATTCAAGCTGTTTGCAAACGTACGCCTATTTCCCTCCCTATAACGACTCCCTCCGAACAACGCACATAATTGTTGTCTCCCATTGGATGTCGTTGTAGAGAGGGAAAGTGTCACGTCAATGCATTTGATCTCTTTCTTTCACGGTCATTTAACCCATTACCCCAAAGCCTGTTTCTAGTAAAAATGTACTGGAACATAGAAAATATTTCCTATGGTATATATTCATAATCGTGTAAACGGAAATATTTAACTCAAAAGGATGAATAAACTAGAGGTGTAAAAAGGCGTATCTATGGAGTAATGGGATAATCACATGGCTGTAACCACAGGGCTGCCATTTCTCCGGATTTTTCCTAAATCTCCGGATTTTTTCCCAGTACATGGTAGCTTAAAGCAGGCTGAAAGTAAAGCAGAATGCGCCATAAGGCGCATTCTGCTTTACTTACAGCCTGCTTTAAGAAGTCGCATGTCAACAAAACAAGAAAAAGGTTATGGGGTAAAGGTACGATTCGTAAAATCGCACTTGAAAAATGCAAATTTGGAAATCTTAGGATTTTTCAGGTCAACTTATGGCAGCCCTGTAACCATATGTATGCATAAAACAATATTTCTGTTAACAATACACTTGACATATGCAAACAGTGTAGAGATAGGTCAGAGGGCTTCTATTTTCAATTTTGCAGTATATAAAAGTGCATGTACATGTATACCGTATAATAAGACAAGTGGGTACTTCGTACATGTCTTGACTAACGTTCTGGTATACTCCCTCGATACTTGATTTTCAGGTAAATGTAATTTCAAGGCGGATCAAGGCTTTGAGTAAATTATGTGGACCGTTGACACAGCTGTACATACATCTAAACGGACGGGCAAATCGAAATGGACGGACACTCGTTATTGTGCAGAAGAACCACGAACAACGTCCATGCAGAGAGGAAAATGTATCTCAAGTGTTGTAGTTAAACAGTGTTCAAAGCGGGATCTGACCGTAGGGGTCTAGATCTACACTGTTGTATCGCCGTCACCCAATTGATAAAACTATTGAAGAGATAAGGGGAGCGTAGACCGGTATTTAACTATTTATATAGTTACGTCATACGCTTATATTTCAGGTTCTTTTTAATTTTCCCCCGCTACGTAAAGTATTGGTCTGCATTTTAATCCGAACAGGTTGGATCAAGCATGAGATGCCGATTAAGTCCATGGGTAATTTGTAATGATTCTAACTAGCCTGTTCGGCATCTAATTACAAATTTGTAAATAATAAATAGAGGATACATGCAGTGAAACTCACGTAAAACGAATTCGGATATACATTGTAACAATATATAGGCTATAACGAAACATCTCTAGTTAATATATACAGTCGAACTTCGATATCTCGAACTCGGTTAAATCGAACATACCCATATTTCAAAGTTAAAACGTGGCTTAGCCACGTTTTAACTTTGAAATATGGGTATTTTCGACCTAACCGAGCATGAAATAATGCAGTTCGTGTGTCGAACTATCTGATAGTTCGAGTTAGGCGAGTTTGAGATATCGAAGTTCGACTGTATAGTAAACTTTGATCTGATATAACGATAGTTGGATATTACGTAAGAAATCGGACTGTCCCAAAGACTTCGTTATAAACGAGCTTCACTGCAATCTATATTATATCTACATGTACAACTGCTACAGCCGATCAGTATTGAAGACTATAATTTTTATCTATTAACTGTGAATCTACTTACTTAAAATGTTCTGTATTCTACTTCGTTTCTTTCAAAGTTAATAGGTGAAAATTGAGCCTTTGGTTTATATGTACAAATGCATAGTTCCGAAATACTGCGATTGGCTTATCATTAATGAATGAAAACACACAAGAATATGTCCAACCAATCAATCCACTTTGAAATTAACCATAACTCGGTCAACAACCTTTTTTAACATTTAGGTACTTCAAGATAATTCAATTGTCAACACTGATTTCCGTTGACAATTTTGTTCCTAGAACAAACAGGGAAGAAGAAAACGAATACGTCACTCAATCTGCCCATGTTAGAGGGCGCCACCACTGTCATTTGAAAACGGTTCGGATCCCGATCACGCGCCGAGTAATTGTCTGACTATAGCACCAATATGTTTTAGGTAAAAAGGCATTAGGTTAAATTTTATTTATTGTAGACTTTAGTTTTGAAACAGACGATATTATAGCATATTAAGTGTTGACCTAACAATCTTCAAGAATGTTTACTTTAAAATGTCGTTTAGTGCAACCAAGTACACGTACCCGACATTAAAATATTGATAAGACATTTGAACTAATTCAAGTTCTAGGCGGAATTTGCAGGAACCTCAGTGCCGCATCTGGTTACAAATTCGTTTTGTAGTGTTTTATCAAAGAAATGGTATATAAATGTATTTACTCAGAGAGTTGCCACAGTTCCTGAAAACCGCATAGCTTGCTAGAGATTAAGTAAACAATAAGGACAAAAAGAACAAAACAATTGCGACAGCAAAGCATTTGTTCACAGAAAACCCGTACAGTCAATCTTGTAATAAGTTAATAACCATCTCATTTTCAAATTTATCGTGAGCCTTTTACCCATTCGCCGCCATATTGTCGTCTGCTTCATTATTGTTGTCTGCCATATCGTTTCAAAGTTAGTTTTAAGGTGGTATGACTTGAGTAATTTCGAAACGAGTGTCAAACAGTTTGAATCCTGATCAGAGGCCGCGTTACGCGGCCTCTGATAAGGATCGAAACTGTTTGCGAAGGAACATTTTGGCGTCATTGACAGTGAAAGGGTTAAATGACCACAAAAGTACCACGGATATCTCAAAATACAAGTGACTTTTTAATGCAAGATAAATATAATTACTAACGCCACGATGACGTCATCAATTTTAAACAATTGTCGTCTACTTTTATTTCTTAAATTTTAAGTTATCGGAATTAAACAGCATATTTTCTCAATAAATCGAACCCCCTAAGTCGAATGTATCCTTTTATTTTACAGATAAAACTCTCTGATAACTTGATTTTTGTTGTTGAACAAACTGGTATTACAAAGTAACAAGTGGCTGAAAACGTGACCAAGTCACGTGTAAACTTCGAAATACGGGTATGTTAGACTTAACCGTGTTCGAATTATCGAAACTCGACTATATGTATTATCACAATTTTAAACACTCGAATGTTTTCTCAAACCAATTACTCGGGGCTTCATCAAATTCAAACTTTTATTTGGACGAAATTCAGAATTATCAACACCCCGATCAAAGCATATACATTGTAGTAACTGTATAATGAATAGTTCATTGTTAAACGAAGTCTCAGGTTATGAACGTTTGAGTTGAGTCCGAGATCGTTTTCAAGCATTTGATTGAAAACAAATACTTGAGAACGATCTCAGACTCAACTCAAACGATCTATAACCGTGGATCCTGAACTCTGAAACAGTTCACAACTAGTGAAGAGACTCGAACTAGAGACGGTTATATCGATAATCGAACAGCAAGATGTTTACATCTCTGATACTCGATTAATGAGGCTATTTGATTTCTGTAGACCAACGTGTACTTTCTATCCAGCCACTAACGGAAACTCAAAATAATTCCCATCTGGAGATAAAGTCTTTTAGCTACAGAAGCTTACAACAGGAGACAATATGCATATAACTCATCCACCCCTGAAACATGGAACTATACACATATATCCGTGCCTGAAACTTTTGAAGGCAAGTTCCAATTTCCAATTAAGTCTAGTCCATTTTTTATTATTCGGGGTTGAATAAATAATAATATATGCAAACGGTGTATGAGCCCTCTTATCAGGGTCTACACTGTTTGCATAAGACAAGTGTATCTTCACATGTACACTGTGTGTTACTGACGAGTATACTTGTTGATATAGGGCTCAATAGCAGGAAAGAAGTAAATCAGAAAGATGCTATAGGAGCTTTCTGTATTTTTTTTTAACTTAGGCCTATACGTAAAGCAGCTTACTGTACATGTATAATCGGATTTTACAAACGATCATCGATTGCCTTACGATATATGAACGGTCATCAACGATCATCGATTGTCTTACTATGAACGATAATCGGGTCCAGTCTAATCACAGCACTGTACATATGTAATGTCCGTCAATTGGTAGTCCTATAGTCACAGGGCTGCCATTTCTCCGGATTTTTCCGGAATCTTCGGATTTTATTCCAACAAATGGAATCTTAAAGCAGGCTGAAAGTAAAACAGAATGCGCCTTAAGGCGCATTCTGCTTTACTTTCAACCTGCTTTGAGCATCGTGTGTCTTAAAAACTAGAAACAGACTATGGGTTAAAGGTATAATTCGGAAAATCGCGCTTGAAAAATTGAAATTTTTTAAATCGTAGGATTTTCTTTACTCAACTTATGGCAGCCCTGTACTCAATAACATCGGATTAACCCCACTCACTGCCATAATATCGTCTGCTTAAACTTAAGCAAGTGTTGTCTGCATTTTGTGTTCATAAAATTATCTACATTTAAGACATTAAAGGCGTATAGACATTAGTCCAATGCAGTTTGGATCCTAATCAGAGGCCTAGTGACTCGGTTTCTGATCTGGGTTTAATCTGTTTTACAAATAACAGTGTACTAAAAATGAAATTTCCCCGGAAGCGATCCGGGAAATTAATCCATTTCTGTGAATAGTATAGGAAACACGTGTATTTAGAAAACTGGTCATTGACTAATCTCTCAGAAACAATAACTCCGATAAATCTGGTGGTTTAATTGTTAACCTATTTGCCCATAGCCTGTTTCTAGTATTGAAGATAGGTGCCCTCCTAAAGCAGGTCAAACGTACGACAGAATGCTCCTTAAGGCGCATTCTGCTCAACTTTCAGCCTGATTTAAGCTACCATCTGCTAGAATGCGAAGAAAATATTTTTTATTGCACAGTCACGACTGTATCGTCAGCGGTAAACTAAGTTTAAAGATATTTCCTCAGTCCATTGATGGAGTCCCTCCCATTGTTCTCGATATGTATGAATGTAAATGTCAAAGCATGCAGCACAAGCGGTGAATCCCAGATTATATTCATGCTCTAGTGCTTTTCACTGGTTATTTCTAACCAAACTATCGGGTCTCACATAAGACGCTTCAATGGTTCTTTGCTACCGACATGTCCACAAGACCCATGCTTTTTGCAAGGAAATTGTCTGGCAAGGCGTTATGACCGAAAGGTCTCCAGGATATGTCTTTAAAGCGGCAACAGGCGTATTTACGGGATAATGAGTTAAAACTGTTCACTTCTATTTTAAGGTCTGCTATTAAAGCGACGTCTGCTTTTATTTCCCATGTTTAACAAATGCCAGCGTAACCAGGCTTGAATGTAACATCAAACACCCACACAATAATTGCAAGCGAATCGCAAAAAATGTTAATTTAGTAAGGTTCAGTACTGATAATCAGAACTGTTCAGAGCACCGGCCCCGATAAGCGTTGTGGGTGTCAACTAAAACTCCACAATATTTTATCCGCTCAATCTTTAACCAAATACTTCGAGGCGGTTCTAATGAGTAGACATATCGTGAAGTTAGTGCAAACATAAGGATTTAAGCTTTGGAAATACCGCCCTTTGGAAATATTTCTTTTTATAATTTACAATCCATCACTCATTGACACATGAAACTTCAAATGAAAAAAATCTATAGTTTCTAATGAAATCTAGCCAATGTTTAAATATTTTGGGTTTTATTTAACATCTTGAAATATATATATTTCAAACTGCTGATATACATATGTATAGTGCGGACTCTGAGCCCTCTGGTGAGGGCTTATACTATTTGCACAGAACAAGTGTACTCTTCTCTAATACACTGCATTTTGTATTTGTAAATGAGGTGTATACTCTAAGCTTTAACCATGACATCCACTCAGTATTAAGGGTACCAAAGACGACTCGTATACCGGTAGCTCTTTAACTCTTTCTACACCTTATAATCGTTACATTTGCAAACAGTGTATACCAAGATCAGAGGACCCTTAAAGGATCCCTTTGATCAGGGCCTACACTGTTTTTGCTGCTTAGAACAGTATTTATTAAACTACCCAGACTTCCAAGTATACTGGTGCATGTTTTCGTAACTCAAAATATCCACAAGGGAACATAATTACCCACAAGAGTTACTTAGTGTTGAAAGAGTTAAATGGACGTGGTAGTGACATGACAATGCATGTCTATATGTAAGATACAAGTAAATGCGCCCCAAAGAGAGAAAGGTGTACAACGCTCCTTCTCAACAACGACACCAAATGGGAGACAACCAATGTGTGCGTTGTTCGGAGGGAGTCGTTATAGGGAAGGAACTTGGTTAACATTTGCAAACAGCTCGAATCCGGATCAGACGCCGCGTAACGCGGCGTCTGATCTGGATTCAAGCTGTTTGTCATTTGTCATTATGTTTTTTCTGTCAAAATGTCATTCATGAAAGACGAAACTGCAGACAACAATTTTAAGTAGACGATGATGCATCAGTGCAAGCATAAGACATAATTTTCGTGGGAACAGCGGTGCGTGTCTTTGTAAGGAGGGAGTCGTTGTTCGGAGGGCCGTTGTAAGGAGGGGACGCTGTATTTAAAAAGAATGATGTTAGACAGTACCAATGTTGTGTCTGCTACAAGTAATCACAATGTTACTGCACGTCGTACTCAAGTCAGCCACCGAGTAACTCGACATCTTACCAGGCTCAGAACAATTTCACATTTTCTAAATTTGAGAGCAGCCTGTGAAGCAGACAGAATTGTAGCGAATAAAGCCTTAACCATTTTCACATAGTTCTAAGAGCCTTTTAGCACATTTGATTTATTCCTCCACTGAAGAAAATAGTTCCAGTGCATACAGTCAAAAACATGTACCAAAAGAAACTAGTTTCTACATTCTAGCAAGTTGTAGCTTAAAGTTGTCTGAAAATAACGCAGAATGCGTCTTAAAGCGCATTCTGCCTTTTTTGTACTCACATATGTTCAAAACCATAGGGGCCCGAAATTCGACCCCAGACACCCCTAACACTAATAATATTAACCCGATGCTTGCCGATCTCTACTTGACTGGAACAGTGCCCCTCCCTACAACGACACTCCCAACAACGACTCCCTCCTTACAACGACCATTGTCGCAGATCCCTAAACAGAACAATTACATGTATGTCCAACTTGTTCACGGCTGCAATGTCGTCCGCTTAAAATTGTCGTCTGCTGTTTTTCTAAAAGTTACATAATGGACATTTCGACAGAAAAAAATAAATGATGAGTGGCAACTACATGTAGCTTGAATCCAGATCAGACGCCGTCTGATTTGGATTCAAGCTGTTTGCAAATGTAAACCAAATTTCCTCCCTAAAACGACTCCCTCCGAACAACGCACATATTTTTTTGTCTCCCATTGGGTGTCGTTGAAGAGAAGGAGCGCTGTATTTGCGTAACGCATCGTCTGATCTGGATTCAAACTGTTCAAATGACACTCGTCTTAAGGATTACGTGTTTGTACTTAAAGCAAACATGCCCATACATTTTCATAGCAGACGACATGTCGGCAGGACCGGTGCCACGTGGCCATTTTATGTGTCGCGGTGCTGCAAAATCCAACTCAATCAATCAAAACGGTTGGAGTATTATATTTAATACGCGGAACATATGAACAAGTAAAAAAGACTTTGTAACTCCCGACGAGTCAATTTATATAGACAGCTAATATTGAATAAACCGCTGTACGGCTGTACATATTTATGTGGCATTGCCCACTTAGGCTTAAGATCCACACAGTACCGAAACTCACTTGTATGGAAAATAGAAGACAAATACGTAATTTATGTTTGTTAATGGGCATTTTATTTGAAATGCCATAAACTTAAGATCAATATTATGTTTGTTAATGGGCATTTTATTTGAAATGCCATAAACTTAAGACCAATGTTATAGAAAGTAAATATCTAAGTTCCATATCTGGGCGACACAACAACCGCCCAGCAGAATAACAACAAATAATAACATGGTAACATGAACGTAAAATATCAAAATAAGACATGAAACAAGAAAGAGGAGGAGGTGGTGGTTTGTAACGAAAATCAGGTCGACATCTTAAGACACTTTCCGCGATAAAGCAACATGGCTATGTTGCTCTGTGATTGGTTTAAAAACGGTGACCTTGCTTCCCATTGGTCACCCCCCATCTCTCTCTCCTGACTGGTTTCTTAACTATTACTACATAACTTTATACTTGACTGGTAACTGCCGGAATCATGCAAATGATATTGAGCGGCAATTACTGAAATGGTGACCAATTACACATAAATCCTTTTATGTTGGCATAAAATTTATTTATGTGGCATTGCTCACTTAGGCTTAAGATCCACACAGTACCGAAACTCACTTGTATGGAAAATAGAAGACAAATACGTAATGTATGTTTGTTAATGAGCATTTTATTTGAAATGCCATAAACTTAAGATCAATTTTATAGAAAGTAAATATCTAATTTCCATATCTGGGCGACACAACAACCGCCACAAGTGAAACGGCCGCCATACCCCTACTGTGTGAAATACAGGCGCTGCTTAATGTACAGTAGGAGTAATAAACTACAAAAACTATAGGAGCTTTCTGTATTACGTCTATCATGCATTAAGCAGCCACCTACCTTTGTTGACCTGAATGCGGCTGCAATTACTTTTCGCTTAATACGACTGCATTACACACGTGGCTATTTTTAGCCAATAAAATTTCGAGTTGAATAAAGTTCCGCTTTTAAAATATTTAAAAAACATCCAGTCATTGTAAAAAGTCACGTAGCTCCTATTAGCTCTGTTACAGTGGAGAATCTGTTATTCTTTCCCGTTTAAACGCAAACGTACGCAAACGCACGCAAACGCAAAGCCCTAAAACGTAGAAAAGAACAACTTTTGGACAATTCTGATATTTAATGTTTATCTTGGTGGCAAACAGTTTGGAGCCTGATCAGACGCCGGGTTACCCGGCGTCTGATCTGGCTCCAAACTGTTGGTACTGCAAATAATAGTTTTAGCGTAAACGCGTTTATTGGGAAAGAATAACAGATTCTCGAATGTACCCCTCGTAACACATATACTATAGTCATTTACAAACAGTGTACCCGTGAAGAATACACTACAATGCGCCCTCTGTACAACGGCCCTCTGAGCATTGATTCCCTCCTAACAACGACACTTGTCACTGTTCCCAAACAAGAACATTATGTCCAACCTTTTCACGGCTGCAATATCGTCTGCTTAAAATTGTCGTTTGCTTTTTATCTCAAAGTCACATATTGGATATTTTGACAGAAAAAAAGCAATGACGAGTGACAAACAGGTTGAATCCAGATCAAACGCCGCGTCACGCGGCGTCTGATCTTAATTCAAGCTGTTTGCAAATGTAAGCCAATTTTCCCCTTCCTATAACAACTCCCTAAAAACAATACACACAATCATGGTCTCCCATTTGGTGGTGTTATTGTAGAGAAGGAGCACTGTAGTCCTTTGAAAATAGTGTAGCCCCAGATCAGAGGTCTCCTGCAGTAGTAATCTGATCAGGATCTGCACTGTTTGCTAGTTTGCAATCATGTTGTTGATATCAACCCTAAACACTATAGTCATGCACTGACTATATTTTAATTTGAAACTTAACCCTTAGCCTGCCACTCACGACTATAGCTCCATATGCAAACAGCTTGGATCCGGATGAGACGCCGAGTAACTCGGCGTCTCATCTGGATCCAAGCTGTTTGACACTCGGACAACATTTTCAGCAATTTTGAGCAACTTTGAAGCACTTTGAAACTTGAAGCAGACGAGAAATATAGCAGACGACAATTTATTTGGCGGGCTAAGGGTTAATTGTACATTTGAAGTTTCAGGGATCATTGAGTTAAAACGGATTAAAGTAAAACAGTAAGCTAAAACAAACCCTTAACCCTTTACCCAATAGAAGCGCCTTTTAGCGGATATGATTTATTCATCCGCTGAAGAAAATAGTTCCAATTTAATCAGTAATGAATATGTATTATAGGGAATATTTTCTATATTATAGCACATGATAGCTTAAAGCAGGCTGAAAGTAAAGCAGAATGCGCCCTAAGGCGCATTCTGCTTTACTTTCAACCTGCTTTAAGTAGTCATCTATCTTAAGTACTATAAATAGGATATCAGGTAAAGGGTTAATGTTATATTGCCCCCAACACCGGAGAGTTGATTGTCTGCAGTAATTGTGTTACCCTTTTTGAAATAAAATCTTTATTATTATTATTACTATTACATGTATTATTACTATTATTATCATATTATTATTATCATCGTTATCATAATATAGATTGATTAATACTAATGATAATAATAATAATAATATTATTATTATATGGATTAAATCATTGAGTATGAATATGTTGCTGTAAATGAGTTATCCATTCAACACCTGCATTTCTTAAATGTGGATTGTCTGTACTAATTGTATTACCCTCTTAAAATAAAATAATTATTATTATCATTAATAATAATAATACTAGTTATTATTTTTATTATTATTATTACAATTAATACAATGTATTATTATTATTATTATTACAATTATAACCATGAGTTTATGGATTGAATCATCGAGTATGTATATGTTGAATTAAAAGCAATGAATCAAACATTATTATTTTATTAAACACCAAATCACACCATTTACTGTCATACAAGAAAACGCCACAATTTTTTTTTCCGTCACTGGTTTTTAAACACTTTCCCTGCCCAGCCAAAATACACTGTTTTTTCCTCTTCTTTTTTTCTATTTTTTTCTTTTTAAAGTCAGAATGACTCGGTGTTTATTAAATTTAAGAAATAAAATTAAACCGATAGTACGTTTAACCCTTTACCTGTCGATCGCGACTACACGTAGACTGGTATCTGAAAATAGTTTGGATTTCAACTTTTTAAAAACTCGTCTTTAGGTTTCTTTAACTAACAAACGCATAAATCTGAAATTAATGAAAATTGCAGACTGCAACTGTAAAATAAGCAGACGATATTATGAGAGTCAAATTTAAGTAATGGACGGGTTGTCGCAATAATACGACATTGAAATGGCGGACTCATACGATGCAAGTATTTCGTAACATGTTCATGTTCCTGCTTTATACCGAGTATGTATAAGGAACTGTTCCTGTAAAAGTTTCCCCTGATTGTTTATTACGTTTGGCAGATTATTAACAATATCACCCATACAATTTCAAATGGACACTCAATTTCCAATCAGGTCCAGTCAACCGTTGACTTTTACAATATATCGGGCCATCGCAAAATGACAAACAGTGTAGACCCTGGTCATAGGGCTCCTACAGGAGCCCTCTGATCAGGGTCTGCACTGTTTGCATATGGGACAAACGTACATGTATGTGTTAATGAGCTAACAGTCTGAAGGAGCTGTCTGATCTGGTCTGGATCTACATGTATCCATTGTTTTAAAAATTCCATCGATTTACGTTTTAATAGGACATTTTAAAAACACAGAGTAACTTGGAGTCATATCGGTCTTTTTTCTGCTCGAAACTTTCACTGTTTTATTTGACTAACGTTTAGAAATTGATTGAAAACAATTAAGGTACCTAAATTTAGCTTATTGATACATCGCATCCCAGTACATGTATACAGTGGAGAAAACGTTATTCTTTCCCGTTTAAACGCAAACGAAACGCAAACGCAAAACACTAAAATGTAGAAAATGTCAAGTTTAAGATATTTCTTACAATTCATTTTTATCTGAGTTGCAAACAGTTTGAAGCCTGACCAGAAACCGGGTTACCCAGCGTCTGAGCTGGCTCCAAACTGTTTGCAGCGGAAATAAACGTTTTAGCGTAAATGCGTTTATTGGGAAAGAATAACACATTCTCCACTGTACGCTAAATATAACTAATAACACGTATAATTCTACATGTTAATACTGCCAATATATACTTTATGATGACGATGATGAGAATAACAATAATAACATTAATATTAATAAAATGAAAATAATAATAATAACAGAAATGGTAAACCGCAATTAAAATAATAATGTTAATGATATAATGATAAAATAAAAAAACTTATAACAATAAAATAATAGTAAAACAAAATGAACTAATAATAATAAAAAAACGAAAATTACATAAAATAATATAAAATAAGAAGTAGTAACAATAGTAATACTAACTATATCTTATAATAATAGTAGCACAATAATAGTAATAATACGAACAATAAAAGAAAATACAAATAGTTAATATAACAAAATACTAGTAGAACAATAGAAAGTGCAACATATTTGCATGGTTTCATCTATCACATAACATTTATACAACTAACAATGTCCACATCTCTTTACAGTGGATAATGTGTTATTCTTTCCAAATAAACGCGTTTACGCTAAAACTATTATTTGCAGTGCAAACAGTTTGGAGCCAGATCAGACGCCGGGTAGCCCGGCGTCTGATCAGGCTCCAAACTGTTTGCCACCAAGATAAACAAGAATTATCAGAATTGTCCAAAAGTTGTTCTTTTCTACGTTTTAGTGCTTTGCGTTTGCGTACGTTTGCGTTTGAACGGGAAAGAATTACAGATTATCCACTGTACAAATCTATCTAACGATACTGTTTACATTTGTCTTAACCCTTTCGGCACCGGAGTCGCATAAACTCGACTTTGCAAACAGTTTGGATCCTGATCGGATGCCGCATAACAGCTGGAAAAGGGTTAACAAACCGCATTACCACCCACCTTTATTACAATGTTCTTAAAACCCCACATATTTATCAATCTTTACCATCCATAAGTTTATTACGCGGGCGTGGACATGTATTTGATGACATCATACCATTATACCACGCCTAACCATGTATACCTAATATAGTATTCAATATACACTGAAGCAGATATTGATCGATGAATAAAACCCTCACTATGGAAGTCTAACTATATTTTTACTCCTTTTACCAACAAAATCAAACGCCATTTTATTCCATTCATGATAAAACAACCTTCTACCCTTGATTTCCCTGGTTCTACATTTAATTCGAAAAAAAAAGTTATTACCAGTTAAAACGAAACTTACTGAACACAAACACAAAATGAAAAACAATAAAATGTAGAGAAAATGCAAGCTTAAAAAAAGAAAATCAAGCCAAAATGTGTTTGGTCCGAGCTAACAGCGAGTTCCAAAGCGTCTGATCTACATGTACGTGTACCTCCAATTTGTTTGTAATGCACATCTGTATAGGGTCACAGTGGGGAGACGTTTTTCTTTCCGCCATTGATCAAAGACACCAACTGCCATTGCAAAATGTGAGTTTGGAGTTAGATCACACGCCGGATAACCCGGGGACTGATCAGGCTCCAAACTGTTTGCCAATCAGAAAATAAACTGTCAACGTTTTCAATAATCTGTAATTTTTTTTTACATTTTATAGCATTGCGTTCAGTTTCGTTTAAAGGGGAAATGGTACACATGTCTTATTGCAGGGAAGAATATGGCTTAACACTTTCACTATCTAAAACGCCCCAAAAGGTCCCTTGGCAAACAGTTTGGATCCTGATCAGACGCCGCGAGATCACTAGTTTTTAAAATTTCGTCACTCATACTGCCTCAGCTATTAACTTTGAAACGATATTGTAGATAACAATATTGAAGGGGACGACAATATGGCGGTGACGGGGTACATGTAAAACCTCTCGATAACTTTGACAATGAAAGGGTTAACTCCCTGTGCAGTCAAACTTGCGGTCAGCGACCCATCAAAACAAAAACACTGATATGTGACCGTAAAGATATCTGCTAGGATATATAGAAAAGTATTTCTTATGGAACATATTCATGACTTATGAATTGGAACTATTTTTTTCATTGAAGAAAAAAAAATTAAGGCGTAATAGACGATTGTAAAACTGAGAAAATGATACAGTTAAAGACTAATTTTAAACCAGAATCTGTCGAATTTCTGATGTGATTTCATCTTGCTTTATTAAAATCTTAAACAACCAAAACTGTTTTGAGCAAATCGTAAGCGGCCTTTTCCAATAATTGCCCCATAAATACACCTTTTTACGCCTTTAATCTATATCGCCACTGAAGAAAATAGTCCCAGTTTTTATATTCATGAATATGCACCAGAATAAGTATTTCCTTTATCCTAGCAGGTGGTTGCTTACAGCAGGTTGACAAGTATAGCAGAATGCTCCTGAAGGCGCTTTCTGCTTTTCTCAAAACCTACTTTAAGCAATCACCTAACTTCAAAATTAGAAACAGGCAATGGGCTAAATATTCTCTTCCACTGATGGAGCTGTTCAATCTCACTGACACTTGGAAATACCAATAACGCTGGCGATGCAGTCAGACAATAACGACAACTCTCGCGATACAGCGGAGAAGACTTTATTCATTCCCAATAATCAATAATATCCATTGCAAATAGTTTAAAGCCAGATCAGACGCCGAGTCTGATCAAGCCCCAAGCTGTTTGCCATATATTCAGTTAAAATAAATCGTTAGATCTTTATAAAAAATAACCTGTTATTTTCTCAAATTAATTGCTTTGCGTTTGCGTTTAGTTTCGTTTAAATAGGAAATAATTGTATCTTCTCAACTGTCGTTTAAACCTTTCATTGCTGTTCTTAGTTTTTTAAAAGAGCTATTGACAATTGATCTGTTTATTTTTATTTTAAGAGATGTTGTAGAAAAACAAATCAGATGAATACAAGTAACAAAACAGTACAGACCCTGATCAGAGGTATACAGTGGAGAATCTGTTATTCTTTCCCGTTTAAACGCAAACGTACGCAAACGAAACACACTAAAACGTTGAAAAGAACAACTTTTGGACAATTCTGATAATTCTTGTTTATCTTGGTGACACACAGTTTGGAGCCTGATCAGACGCCGGGTTACCCGGCGTCTGATCTGGCTCCAAACTGTTTGCACTGCAAATAATAGTTTTAGCGTAAACGCGTTTATTGGGAAAGAATAACAGATTCTCCACTGTAAATGTAAGGAACCCACTGATCAAGGTTTGCACTGTTTTAACAGAAACATAATTAATTATATTGGTTTCAAGCATAAAAAACGGTTAAACTATAGTTTCGTCACATTATATATCCCCTTATAAGGCCTTTGAACTTTAGGTTGAAAAGAAAATATCGAAAATTCGTTTGGGCATTTCCGTCATATTCATTAGAGCAAATTGCTATTTTTGCATATTCAATTAAAAATTACTAAAATGGCTTCTGTTATTTATATTTCTATCTATCAAATTATTTTATTTCCTTTTTTCTCTATCCTTATTTATAAAAATCTCCGAAACTACCACCACTACTACTACCACCACTACTACTACTACTTCTACTACTTCCATCATCACTACTACTACTACCGCAATAACATTTACTTTTACTACAACTACTACTACAACTACTATGGATGCTACTTCTAGTGCTCCAATCTTTTTCTCGTTATACTGACACTAAGTTAAACACGGCTACTATTAACGCTTAGTTTTGATGGTATTAAATCGAATTAGCATCTTAATAAGGGCGAAAGTAAAGCTGACATCCCCATTTATTGCTTTCTGTATTACTTTTATTCTGTTGTCAGCAGAAAATTATTTCTCTACTTAAACGCCGAAAACATGCTTTTTATATAGTATCAAAGTTTACAGCTTGTCCTTCGTAGTTTGATTAAAAAATACTGTCAATGTCGGTTTTCTTTGCGACATTACCCCAAACAGTTTTTGCCATGTGCAACTGTTTTGCTTTGCACATTGTAATCTACTGCTGATACTAATACATTTGTATTTTCAAGTCATTAAACGTTTAATATATATTGTGAATTTAATCTTTTGATGTATCACAAGAAAAACGCATAGCTATTGGCACAAAAGAAATGCTCATGCTGTTGAAACGAGGTTACCAAGACAGGCCGTTAAATTAGTTGATATACTAAATGTTTCACTACAGAAAAACTTACTTCAAAGTTATATTCCTGTTTCCACGTTCTTAATGTTTCCAAGACGAAATTACGGATCACAAAACTGCTATAGTTTTTATACAATTATAAAGGTTAGGTTAAACAGACATAGAATGACAGCCAGAGGGTTTAAAGGTATTGGATTGTATCGCTTGGATAAACCAGTATAGCACTGACTCGATATATTTAACATTAAAATATCCAAGGGAAACCCCCTTGTCTTTCCAACGAACGATATGGTAAGCCTTGTGGTAGGGTAGGGTTTTCAAATGGACTCTTCCAGTTTTGAGAAAGGGCCAGTATATTTTCATCATTCAGGGTTGTTTCTGGACAAGCTTTGCAATTCAAACAAGCAGTACAGATACTGATCAATCGGTTCCTTCGTGGACCCTCTGATCAGGGTCTACACTGCTTGTCAAGAACACATAAAGCGGTTTCCTGTATGGTAAGTGTTAAATGAAAGGCTATTTACTAGGATGATATGTTGAACAACATAGTACTTTATAAATACGCCTTTTTACGCCTTTGATTAATTCCTCCATTGGAGAAAATAGTTAAACTTTATACATTTGTACAGGCATGAATATGCACCATCAGATTATATTCTATATCCTAGCAGATGATAGCTATAAAACAGGCTGAAAGTAAAACAGAATGTGCCTTAAGGCGCATTCTGATTTACTTTCAATCTGCTTTAATTGGTCTTCTGTTTTCAAAACAAGAACCATGCTATGGAGAAAGGGCTATGATCATGATACGTTTGCAAAAACACAAACCCCAGAACAAAACAACAACCCTAGAAAGAGTACCTCGCTATGAACGTTTAGCACATCACTAACTAAGTATTACATCGGCTATCAGAAGAACGCATTGTTTTCTATATAGACATATCCTTCACGAGCTGGATAACCTAAATCAAATCAAATACTCTTTATTTTCTCAGTTTGTACATTATTTAATATACGGTTATCACTGCAGAGAAAGGTTACAAACTTGTTTATATTCCAGTTTAAGGTTTTGGCGTTTTAACTGGATCAATACTGTTTTCTGATTAAAATTGGGTGCATCTACAATACAGTGGAGAAATCGTTATTCTTTCCCAATAAACGCGTTTACGCTAAGACTATTAATTCCATTACAAAGAGTTTGGAGCCAGATCAGACGCCGGGTAATCCGGCGTCTGATCAGGCTCCAAACTCTTAGCCACTCAGATTAATATGAACAGTCTGAATTGACGAAATGTTTTTTTTCTACCTTTTATCGCGACGCGTTTGCGTTTCGTTTGCGTTTAAACGGGAAAGAATAACGTTTTCTCCACAGTAAATATATTACAATACTTCAAATAGAAAATATGTATTCATGCAATTTGATAAAATAATTATACAAGTTTACATGTAATAAAATCAGTGTATGTTTTAGCTTGACTTAACATGGCTGATCTACAAATGAAACCATACAGTAGAGAAACGCCAACGAAACGCAAACGCATTGCAATAAAATGGTAAAAAACGTTTGACTATTCTATTTACTTTAATCTGAGTGGCAAACAGTTTGAAGCCTGATCAGAAACCGGGTTACCCGACGTCTGATCTGGATCCAAACTGTTTGCAATGGAAATACGTGTAATAGTTTAAGGATAAAAGCGTTTATCGGGAAAGAACAACGTCTTTTCCACTGTACATAAGTTGACCCATTTACCCATGAACAATTTAAGAGGTCACTTCTACTTTCTGATTAAGTCTAAAATGAATTTTTGACAGGTCGGAGTTGTTTTGTTTTGTAATATATTTCAAAATGACAATATAATACATACATCTTCTGATAAATGTGCTCCCCAAGGAGCCCTCTCATTTGTGATCTGTACTGTTTGCATTATATAAGTGTACTATTTGCGGATACAGTCAAACCCCTCTTAACCGGACATGGTTGGGGACAACATAATTTTCCGGTTTAGAGGGGTTTCCGGTTTAGAGGGGTTTTAACCCATAGCTTGTTTCTTGTATGGAAGATAGCTGATTACTTAAAGCAGGTTGAAAGTAAGCAGCATGTGCATCTGCTTTAAGCTATCATCTGCTAGAATATAGACAATATTTCTGATGATACATATTCATGAATGTATTTTCTTCAGTGAAGGAATAAATCAAAGGCGTAAAGAAGCATATGTATGATAAAATAGGTTAATATAAAGAAGGATTGGAAACGATTCCAAAGAGATGTCACGAGGCAGAAATAGATGGATAAATCAGAATGTAGATGTGTTTTAAAAGTCTTGACTTACGACGTTTCGTAAAACGGGCCCCAGAAGAGTCCATAAAAAGTTTCATGGGCCACCAAGTTAATGAGGATGGCTTATTACTGTATTCAACCTAAGAAGTACAGTGGACAATCTGTTATTCTTTCCCAATAAACGCGTTTACGCTAAAACTATTATTTGCAGTACAAACAGTTTGGAGCCAGATCAGACGCCGGGTAACCCGGCGTCTGATCAGGCTCCAAACTGTTTGCCACCAAGATAAACATGAATTATCAGAATTGTCCAAAAGTTGTTCTTTTCTACGTTTTAGCGCTTTGCGTTTGCGTACGTTTGCGTTTAAACGGGAAAGAATAACAGATTCTCCACTGTATGTAGTGTAACAGAGAAACTTAAATAAGTAGACTACGCGAATTTGTTTTAATATTTGCCTCCTGTCCAGGCTCAAAAGTATTTAATTTTCATAATTAAACAATGTTTACAAGAACTTATAATTTCAAAAATAATGAGTTCATGTATCATTGCGTTTCAACAGGAAATACTGGTTTATTTCCCTAATAATTCATTAATTCCTGAAACTTTAAATGGACAATTCCAATTTTTAATAAATTTGACGATTTTTATAATTTAGGATTTAGGGTAAAATACATCAAACGATGTAGACGATGAATTGGGGGGAAGGGGGCTCCTGCAGAAACCCCTGTTTAGGCTCTACACTGTTTGCATGGGACACATATACCCGTAACAGGTGAATGGTGTGTTAATGACGAGTTTATTCGTCATAAGTTTGAATTAATTTAAAAGGTTTTTTTTCTGATTATTGGCAAATCCCATTCCGCTTCGCCATCTCAATGGAATAGATTTCAAAACCAAGGACGCTGTCTTCTTCTATGGTAGACGTCAATAATTAAAGCTGTAACAGTCCCGACTTTGAGCACTAATGGGTGTATGTAATTAGTGGATATTTAAGAACACTTTTGGCTATAGCTGTATCTTCTGGATGTCCTATGACAGCGACACATGCTAGAACTTCTGCCCCTGCAGCCTCAATTAGATCGCATGCGGCCCTCATTGTTCCTGATATAAACAGAAATGTTACATGGTTACACACTGGAGAAGGTGTTAATCTTTCCCGTTTAACTAAACTAAACGCAAACGCACTGTAATAAAATGCAGAAAGTTATAGAGCTTTTTGAAAACTCTGACGATTTCTTCTCATCTGAGTTGCAAAAGAGTTTGAACCAGATCAGGCGGCGGGTTACCTGGCGTCCGATCAAGCTCCAAACTGTTTGCAAAAGATAAAATAGGTTTAGCATTTAATGGTAAAGATTAACGTCTTCTCCACTGTAATACAACCGTGCCAAGAGAAAACCAGACTGGTTACTTTGCAAAACTTGGCTGTACAGTGGAGAATCTGTTATTCTTTCCCGTTTTAACGCAAACGTACGCAAACGCAAAGCACTAAATCGTAGAAAAGAACAACTTTTGGACAATTCTGATATTTCATGTTTATCTTGGTGGCAAACAGTTTGGAGTTTGGAGTTTGGAGTTTGCAGTGCAAACAGTTTGGAGCCAGATCAGACGCCGGGTAACCCGGCGTCTGATCTGGCTCCAAGCTGTTTGCACTGCAAATAATAGTTTTAGCGTAAACGCGTTTATTTTGGAAAGAATAACACATTCTCTACTGTACTATCTGAATCGTCGTCTGATCAGGATCTACACTGTCTTACAAATAAGGTGACAAAATACTTTTTTATGCTTGTGTGTACCAAACACAATAACGATCTAGACCAGCCGCCTTTTCAGAGACGATGCGGTCGGTCTAAATCATTAGGGACTATTTTAGTCTATTTCACTGGATTGCGTCCCTTAAATACACCTAGTGAAGAAGCCAAAATACGCATTGCGGTTTTCTCCCTTTGTGTCAATACATGACAGATAACCTGTCCTTATAAAATTGATATTGTTCGGCTCCGGTCGCCGATTGCCGGAAATTACGTGTTTCGGTGACTTGCCCACGATCCTATCACTGTGATAATAAAACAGACGACATGCTGTGTGTATAATCTTCACTAAGTCTTATCGCCGTGGGTAATCTCACACTATTTCGGGTTCTCAGTTTAAGCAGGTTTCAAGGAATAAGCCATTTAATAATATGTAAATAATGATTTATTACATAAAAATGACAACTGAATAATTGCGTTCATTTTGGTATTCATTAAGGTACAGTAGAGAAAACGTTATTCTTTCGAGTTGAAACGCAAAGCACTAAAACGTAGAAAGGTAAAAATTTTGGACAATTCTGACGAATTATGTTTATCTTAGTGACAAACAGTTTGGAGCCTGATCAGACGCCGGTTATCCGGCGTCTGATCTGGCTCCAAACTGTTTGTAATAGAAATAATAGTTTTATCGTAAACGCGTATATTGAGAAATAATAACGAATTCCCCGCTGTAGCTAATATTTGGTAACATAATAATGTATTTGTTCTATTAGACAAAAATGAAACGTCTAATACAATGTCATGAATATACAGTGTTTGATTTCAGAGTACCAGATCTAAATAATTACTTCTTTTTTTTTTAATTTCTAATTTTTACTTTTACTCAAATCTTATGCAAACATTATTTTTCTGTATCCAAATGACTCTTTTAATTTTCTTATACATGTTGCTCGCCATTCTCGCTAAAATATTGAATATAAGTAAATGAACGGCACATACTTAATCATTGTAGACGTTTCTTTTTTTTTCTTCTTTTTTGGCCTGGTACTTTGAACGACAGCTTTTAACTGCCTGAGCAGTTTGGGTCCTCCTAAGACGCCGTGTAACTCGGCCACTTACCAGGACACAAACTATTCGACACAGATTTAATACATGCATTTAAACTAGCTGAAATTTGCTTTTGGTAATAATTTCAGACATTTTCATCTTAACAGAAATAATTCAGCATGATACAAAACGTGCCCTGAATCTAAGCAACGCTTTGATCCAAACATATCAAGAAAGCTCTGAAAAAAAATTGAACACACTAAGTTGAATGAAAGTAAAGCAGCTTTCGGCTTAACTACAGTAACAATTAGAGACATTTATGCAATAAAGCCTCTCTAATGCGACCGCCCGGTCATTATGATTTGGGATATTTAATTGCAGGTGACTGCTTAGCACAGGGGTGAGTCGTATTGGGGCTCCTTCTTTCCTGCATTAGGCTGTCACCCTGAGGCCGACCATGCTACTTATATGGAGTGGTCGCGTTAGAAAGGCTTATAGATCAGTGCCCCTCAGTACCACTCTAATGACACATCAAACATTTGTTTTATTGATAGTTAACCATTTCACTGTCTGTATGACGTAATAACGATTAACCCGTCAAACACAGCCGCTGCTATATCATCGCCCGCATTATTTTTGGGGGAATTTTATGCAGTTTTAACTTAAGAACAATAAATGTGAGTGTCAAACAGATCGGAAATTGATCAGACACCGCATGCCTAATTAGGATCCAAACTGTTTGCAAAAGTCAGTGTCGTCGGCTTTGGCAGTTAAAAGGTTAATGACAGTAAGCAATTTTATGCCTAAAACAGCAATTCCTTTGTATTTCCGGGTCATTTCACACAACCCTTCATACGCAAACAAAGTATGTTTGAAAATCACACCTTCTTATCAAACAGCGTAGACTCAGATCACTCAAAGAAACCATCTGATCAGGGTTTGCATAGTCTTCCATTCAGCAATGCAGTTTAATAATGACAGCTCGAAGCAGTAAAATATTGACTAGATTTAACTGGACTGTCCAAAATTAAGCTTATATAATTTGTCATTTCTTTCGTGAAAGTACTGGACCCTTCTCTATATTCCTCTTATCTGTTTCTATACTGTCATCACATACTTACAATGGATTCAAGACCAATCATGTAGGATCATATAGGATGATCTCTGATCTGGGACTATACTGTTTGCATTTCGAAGTATTTAACGGTTATTCAAAGCAATTCAAAGCAAAATATTACTCAACATTCGAACTTTAAGATAACGCAGCATATTGGATAATATTTCATTACAAGAAAATTTGACAAAATTTCTAAAAATATCAAATCCAATTAAATTAGGTAATTTACCTGATCGTTTATTTTATTCAATTATTCATGACACTTTGGTAAAAAAAGGTTATTAGACATTATAACCAATCACATGTTTAAAACAATTTTATATAGATTTAATCAACATAAAACTTTTATCAATTCTGCTGCTACAAACGTTTCGTAGAGGATGTCTCAAATTCATGTGACGCTTTGCTGCATTTGTCTTTTGTTAATCTGTTAATGCAACAGATTATTGCTAATAGGGTTGAAATATGTCCTTTCCCTTGGCAGATTTATGATACCAGCAATAAACACACCGGGTGGGTTGCCCGCTGATAATACAACGGTCGTTAATTTCCGTCGGAAATTTACGAACCTTAACGAGTGGTTCTAACATATTGATATCATGAAATATAGTGTAATTCAACCTAAAAAATACTGTACAAGACACTAAGTTATTTTTCTGAAAATTATATCATTAAAAAGAGGATTGTTTTCTTAATTTACTCATAACGGGGCGGATATTTAATTTTGATAAATAAATTGCTTTTAAGAGCCAAGAATGGTACAACCCTCCCACTTTTTTGCATAATCGTATAAGAATATATAAGCAGCACTTTACTGTTTAAATAATCAAAAAATTACTGTTGAAGATGAAATATCATTTTAAAACATAATATACCATAACAAAGTTTAGATTTAGACCTTTCAACTCATAACGGGGCGGATATTGTGATTGGAATAATAATGGTTTTATTGCAGTTACAAAAATTGTCCCCTATCAATTCTTTGTAATCTAAATCGATGGATTCTTGCTGGACAGTCACTTATCGGCTTATTTTCAAGGGGAGTAACTCGATCGATTAAGCCAGGCATTTCACTAAAATAGTCCCTAATGCTACACTATTTGCAATTCGATAAATCTAGTTTCTTCATGCCACACCCTGTCGACTTATTAGGCACCTCTTTGGGAGCTACTACGCATTCGGTGCGAGGCCATTTGCGGGCTGTTGATCGAGGCCACAAAACAAATGGGAGAAAGGTGGGTCAAGTTTCATTTTTTGCTTCAAAACTGGAGTTTAATACTTTTTTCTAAAAATCGGGGACTGTAGTTCCACATAAAAATGTCCAGTCGATGTTTTAAATCGACAGGGTGTGATGCCACGACTCAATAATGTAAGAGGTCCAAGGGTCAGAAGGTGGGGGGGGGGGGGGGGGGGGGGTTTAAGCGTTTGAGTTGAATCTGAGATCGTTCTCAAGCATTTGATTGATCAGAGTTGAGCTTTAGCCAACATCTGACCAATCAAATGCATGAGAATGATGTTCGACTAACCTCAAACGCTTTATAACATTGAAGACAGGACACCTTGTGTTCAATAAAGAACTATCGATTGGTAATCATGATCAGGATCCAAACTGTTTGACACTTGTATCGAACATTTATCAATCAAGCTGCCTTAAAATTAACTTTGAAACGATATTGCAGACAACAATATTGAAGCAGACGACAATATGGCGGTGAAGAGGTAAAAAACTCACGAAAAACTTGGTAGCGAAAGGGTTAAGCATTCTTAGACACATCTCAAACGCTTCAGACTGTCTTCAATAGCTATAACTTTACGTAATTTAACAAGGTATAACTCTTTCGCAGCTAAATTAATCGTGAGATGTTTACCTCTTCATCGTTTCATTTTCGTCTGCTTTAAGTTTGTTGTTTGCAAGATGGTTTCAAAGTAAGACCAATGTAATATGACTTAAAATATATCGATACGAGTCAAACAGTTTGGATCCTGATCAGACGCCGCGCAACGCGGCGTCTGATCTGGATCCAAACTGTTTGCAAAGACGCTTTTCGGCGTCAATGGCAGGCAAAGAGTTAACTGTACAAATCTTTGAAATGCCCAGTTATTTCCGGTATGGTTTGGATGAGCAATGAAATAAGGATTAAATGATCTACATGAACACTTTCAATTTTGAATCAATGCGGTTTGCCCAAAATGTCTCCTGCTTTAATCATTAATATCGACTGTTTCGTCTATTCTATTGAAGATGTACGACCAATGTAAACTTGATTTGATTCTAATGAAATTCCCAGAGTCTGATCTGGATCAATACTGTTTGTAAACGTCTACTTGTTAACCATTTCTGCTTTGGAAAGGGAGACACAGAGAGACGGAGAAACAAAGAGAGAGAGAGAGAGGTCCAGAGACAGATAAAGAACGAGAGAAAGAGGCAAAAAGAGACACAGAGAGACACGCATAGAGGTAGAGACAGAGATAGATATATATATATACAGGTATAGAAAGAGAGATAGACAGAGAGATTGAGACAGAGAAAGAGAGACAGTCAGAAAGATATAGAGATAGAGAAAGAGAGATGCATGCAGAAAGAGAGAGGCAAAGAGAAGACAGGAAGATAGTTGAAAGCGCTAGAGGGAGATATCAATATGAAGGGACGAGAATCTGAGTGACACTGGGGGTGTAGGATATTCTTTCCCAATTAACGATTTTTTCTTAAAAAACTTTGTCCATTTGCAAACGGCTAGGAGCAAAATCAGCCAAACCAGTCATAATGTGTATATTGTCATATTCTAAGGTTGTTTTTTTTATCACAAGTTGCGTTTGCATTCAGTTTAATTAAATCGTTGCAATTAGCCTGTTTCTAATTTTTAAGACAGGTGAATACAAAAAGCTTACATGTAAGCCTAGCATTCAGTAGCATTTTTACTTTCAGCCTTTAAGCTACAGTGGAGAAGACGTTTAATATGCTTTCCCAATAAACGCGTTTACGCTAAAACTACTACATGTATTTCCACTGCAAACAGTTTAGAGTCAGATCAGACGCCTTATCATCCGGCGTCTGATTAGGCTCCAAACCATTTGCCACTCAGATTAAAATGAATAATCAGCGTTGTCAAACAGTTGTTATTTTCTACATTTTATTTGCAATGCATTTGCATTTCACTTGCGTTTAACCCTTTCCCTTATAGAAGCGACTTTTAGCGCATTCATTTTATTCATCCGCCAAATAAAAATAGTTCCATTTTATACTGTCATGAATATGTACCATAAGAAATATTTTCTATATCCTAGCAGATAGTAACTTAAAGCAAGCTGAAAGTAAAGCAGAATGCGCCCTAGGGCGCATTCTGTTTTACTTTCAACCTGCTTTAATAGGTCACATATTTTAACTACTAGAAACAGGCTATGTGGTAATGGGTTAAACGAGAAAGAACAACGTCTTCTACACTGCACCATCTGTTTGGATATAGGATACAATTCTTATGCAGTAAAATCAAGACCGCATAAATACATGTTGGACTATTTTTCCAGTGGATAAATGAATTAAAGGCATCAAAATGCATATTCATAGAGTAATTGGTTAATATGCAAAGAATACCGTTCCACTATCTGCACTTACCTCCAGTAGAAAATAAATCATCGATGACCACAACCTTCTGTCCAGCCTGCACCGAGTTTTTCTGTATCTCAAACACATCCTGTATAAAAGAAATCCGTCAGAAACATTTTAAAAGTATTTAGTGGGATAACACTCATTCTTTCCAGCTAAACGCATCTAACCCAACCCAATAGAAGGTGGTGCCTCGCGCCATGCAGCGCTTTGGGACCAACAGATTGGATCGGAGTCCAAACAAAGATTAATCACTAGTGTAACATTAACAATAAATTCATTGGCTGGATTACACTGCCAGAAGCGGTCTTATGTGGTAAATACAATTGCAACTGTTTTGACAATTATTAAAATTTGTTCTTATGTGATTCTGAGCACAGCATAGGTTGCCTTTGCACGCTTTGTCTCTCTTCAGTCCCTCCCACGCCCGGTTTACATACACATACATACAATGTATGATGCATCTTTATTTTTCAGATCCCATGAGAAAATTTCCACAAACTTGGTCTCATTTATCAAATAAAATATCTTTCGTCAAAGTAACAACCAACTCCTGTAGGACACGCACGTTTGGTCCCAAAGGGATAGTGTTCAATAGCCTATAGCATGGAGACCCATCTTGGTTTGTACCTATATGCACAGCGAGCTCGAGGCTGTAGCGAACTTATGCTACTATCACATGTACAATACAGTTATCTATTCGAAAGTAATATATTTTACCGAACTAAATTTCAAGCATGCATTTTATTGTAGTTGTCAGTACAATATTTCCATTGATGACAGACCAGCTATAATAATGGTGTTTGAACTTATATTATGGTTCAGACGCGCCAAGAAAATGATAGTTACAGTCGATACTCAATAATTCGAACTCATGTTAGTTCGACCATACCGGCTTACCTACGTTTTAACTTTGAAATACGCATATGTTCGACTTAAGCAAGATCGACTTTTTGAAATTCAATTTATGAAATATCGGTACATTCGAATTAAGCGAGTTTGAAGTATTAAGTTTCGACTGTATATTCCGTTTTGGTTAAGGTGCAACCACTGCTAGAGAAACCACGGGTTCTTCATGTTCTCCATGTGCCTCCGGTTCTCAGATATATGGGACTTTGGTTTAAAGACATCTCCTGACGTCCTTTCTATCATAACGCCTTGCCAGACAATTTCCTTGCAAAAAGCATGCGCATTATGGAAATGTCGATAGCAAAGAATAATTGAAGCTTCTCGTGTGAGATCCGACCTTTATATTTGATAGTTTGGTTAGAAATAACCATTGAAAATCACTAGAGCATGAGTATAATCTGGGCCTCACCAGGTAAATTGAGATTGGTATAGCATGTGCTGCATGCTTTGACATTTAAATTTACACCTATCGAGACAATTGGGGGGGGGGGGGGGGGGTAGTCCATTAACTGAGGAAAAGTCTTTAAGGTCTCATCATAAGAACCGTTAGAAATGTTTTTATTGGTGCAGCGCGACATCGAACCAGTGACTCCTATGTTACTAGTATAGGCCAGCGCTTTACTGCTACTTGTATACCGCAACGAATTCGCTACATAACTCATTATCTAGTATTGAAGATAGATGACCACTACAGCAGGTTAAGAGTAAAGCAGATTGCGCTTGAAGGCAGTAACTATGGTAGGATATAGAAATTATATCTTATGGTAGATATTCATGACTAATAAAGTGTATCTATTTTCTTCAGTGGGGAATAAAATACCGGCGATTAAATAGGTATTTTTGGGGTACTGGGTTTTAAAAGCGCGTTTAAAAAAAAGCAGTATAAATATATTCATGTACAGTCTTTGAAACGTGTAATCGAATGTCATTATAAATAGGCTAATAGAGTATACTCATAACACCGTGGGTATAACATTACCAATGACTATTAACAAAATTCCCAAAATACCATCGTCCGATCTACGAGGTCGTTTTATAGGACAATATGATCGAGCTTCGGTATCTCGAACTAGGTTGGGCCGGAAGTTGATTTTCATTTTCTGAACGAGCTTAAGTCGGACATATCTGTAATTCAATATTAAATCGCACCAGACAATAAATTTAAACAAACGACAATATTGCAGTAAACAAGTTTATGATGTACACTCGCGGAAGAATAATTGTTTTCCAATACCTTTTTCGAATGGTCGTTAAGACAGGGCACTATACAAAATACACCAGCTTAACACTAGCTTGAATTCAGTATTGACAGAACGACAGATGGTTGCCTAAAGCAGACAGATTCCGAAAGGCACTCTGTCTTACTTTCAGTCTACTTAATGCTACCATCTGCTAGAACTATTTCTCATAGAACCTAGTCCTGGCTGTAGATAGTGGAACTATTTTCCTCAACGGAGGCTCAATAAATTAAGGCGCCAAACTGCGTAATTATTGAGCAATGGGTAAAATACATGGTTGAAGTACCGGTAATTGTTTAACATATTCCATCAAAGTAACGCCTTTATATTACACATTTACCCGTTTCTCCTGGGATGCATTTCCTTTCTTGCTTCTATACTCGGTCTTACAGTAAACCCTCCATATTACGACTAAACAACCTGACAGATGACTGCTATTAGCTGACTGACAGTACGGCAAACACCCACTCCTTTACGAGCTTTCTTTTTTACTGTCAGCCTGTTTTCAGCAACAGCTAAACATTGATATCAACAATGCAGGAAAGGATTAACGTTATTGTCCCGCTGGTGTTTTATCTTCCTGGTAAGGTCAGATTTCAGATCGGTCATGGTTAGTTGGTTTGCTGGTTTGTTCCGGCTTCGTGTCCACTTTTGCTTCTTTCTTTATTAAATCATTGGTGCCCAGCGTCCCATAAATGGGACATAGGCAAACGAAGTAGACTCTGATCAGACACCGCTTAATGCGGCGTCTGATCAGAGTCTACACCGTTTGCTCATAGGAATTTCAACATAAACAACTTAAAAAGTTAGACCAGACACCCCTTAGATAAAAAATGGACTACTCCAATATATAAGCATTGAATAATCGACTTGCACAAATGGTTAGCACTTTCATCGCCAAATCTCACGACGGTCTGATTTAACAATTTCGCAGAGGTTAACCCTCTCCCCCATAGAAGCGCCTTTTAGCGCATTCAGTTTATTCTTGCCCTGAAGAAAATAGTTCCAATTTACACATTCATAAATATGTATAATACAAAATATGTTCTATATTCTAGCAGATGATAGATTATAAAAGCAGGTTGAAGTAAAGCAGAATGCGCTTAAAGCGCATTCTGCTTTACTTTCAACCTGCTTTAAGTGGACATCTATATTCAATACTAGAGATATGCTATGTGGGAAAGGGATTCGTTTGAAATGTTCACGCAAATTAAATATTTCTTTTAATAGTTTTGACTGCATGACTTTCAATACAAGTGCCAATCAGTTTGGATCATGACTAGATGTTGCGTGCTTGAAAGGCGATTCTAGTCACCTTTGGCGTAATTGGAAGGTTGCTTAAATTCTAAGAACAGAATTAAATCTAGAAGTTATAATATTATACTGAATAGGTCAGCCTGTTTTAACCTACCGTATGATAGAATATAGGAAAAAGTTCTTATGTTGTACATTTGTGACATATTGGAACTAATTTATTCAATGGAGGAATAAACTGAAGGAGTGAAAAGGTGTATTTATGGAGTGATAGGTTAAACAAGAAATAATTACGTCTATCCCCACATTCGTAACACACACCGACGGATACGATTAATGTGGCAAGGTGCGGACACGGGTCAAGGAAGGGTTACAATGGAGAAGACGCACGCCAACAAAACACAAACCTCATTGCAATACATGTAATTTCAAATTTAATTTAAATGTTTAACATCATGTCAGTTATCAGTAACCAAAACAGTTTCGAGCCGGGTCAAACGACGGGTTACCATGTGTCTGATCTGGCACCAAACTGAACGTAACTGACATAAGGATTTAAGCATGAACACATTTATTGGGAAAAATAATTTATTCTCCATTGTAACAAGGCGAACAGCATAACCAAAACTTCATGTGGGCACTAAACATACAGTGGAGAAAACGTTATTCTTTCCCAATAAACGCGTTTACGCTAAAACTATTATTTCTATTGCAAACAGTTTGGAGCCTGATCAGACGCCGGGTTACCCGGCGTCTGATCAGGCTCCAAACTGTTTGCCATCAAGATAAACATGAATTATCATAAGTGTCCAAAAGTTGTATTTTTCTACGTTTTAGTGTTTTGCGTTTAGTTTCGTTTAAACGGGAAAGAATAGCGTTTTCTCCACTGTATACATGTATACATGTACATTTATACAAGGAGTAAACTAAAGAGTTGCAATACATGTAGTTTCTCACTTATTTCTCTGCCTCAAACTACAATGGGTAAGAATTAGGCACATTTGTCTAGTTTATGAGTGTTCCGAGTATCTATAGAAACATTGTTAAACAATTGTTGTGGTAATCATAAAGCGGAACCGTTTCGTTTACAGATACTGTCAAATCATATTGATATAAGTCGATATTCTATGTATATAATACCAGTATTTATTGTCAAAGTCATATAGCAAGACGGGGTGCTGATAAAAAGACCGTGTTCTTCATACACTGGGTGATACCTTATGTTTTCTTTCCCTTTTAAACGAAACGATACGAAACGGAAATGCAATGCAAAAATGTAGTAAATAACAGATCTTTGAAAATTCTGATTCTTTGTTTATATCTGAGTGGCAAACAGTTTGAAGTTTGGTTTGGCTCCAAAGTGTTCGCAATTTAATTAAATAAATGTTTTAACATAAACGCGTTACTGGCAATGAATAACGAATTATGTACCTATGAGCAGGGTAAAATTATGTAGTTGTTAATAAGAAATAGCCAAAAAACATTGCTATACATATGAGACTTAAGGTTGAGGACCCCTAATGAGATCGGACCAAATTCGATACTCTTCGTACAGTGATCGACCATTCTCCTCAATTGTCGGCTCGTTCCGAACTATGCTGAATCATTGCACTGAACGGGCCTACTGTTGACGAGAATGGCATCTCACTCTCCGTAGAGTATCGATATTGTTTAAAACTAGCGCGATCTCATTAGGGGTTCTCAACCTTAAACATACATTAAAATAAAGATCGGACAGGGCTGCCATATGTTGATCTTGAAAAATCCTAAGATTTCCGAATTTTCTATTTTATCAAGCGCTATAACTTAAAACAGGTTGACAGTAAAGCAGAATGCGCCTGAAGCTACATTCTGCATCAGTTTCAACTTGGCTTTACAAGCTACTCTCTCTGCGAGGATAAAAATCCGAATATTTCCGAAAAATCCGGAGAAATGGCAGGCCTGATTGGATGAAGCAGTTTTTTTAAGGACTGTTGGTGTACAACGAGGAAGAACACTGGATGATCCGATTGGCGATCAAGCATGCGACCTTCACGTTGATATACCCCGCATCCTTTAATCTATACGAGGGAAGCGGATATTGATCGTCTTTTCTTAACCCTTTCACTGCCAACTTTTTCGTGAGATTTTTTACCCCTTGACCTTTTATGTCGTCTGCCTCAGTTTTGTTGTCTGCAATGCCGTTTCAAAGTTAAAAAAATAAGAAAGTATGACTGAAAAATTTCAAAACGAGTGTCAAACAGTTTAGATCCTGATCAGACGCCGCGTAACGCGGCGTCTGATCAGGATCCAAACTGTTTGAAAACGCGCTTTTAAGCGTTATTGAGAGTGAACGGGTTAATATATTCACTGCCACAGTGACGTCACAATCCGTCTAACACATTCACTGTCATAGCATTATCTGCTTAAAAATTAAAATATCGTCTGCTTTTATTTACAATAAAACCTCTTTTATACTTCGATCACTTAATTTTAGTACTTATGTGGTGTTTAACCCTTTCCCTCATAGAAGCGCCTTTTAGCACACTTGATTTATTCATCCATTAAAGAAAATAGTTCCAATTTTTACAGTCTTGAAAAAGAACCATTAGATTTTTTTTCTAAATCCTAGCAGATGATAGCTTAAAGCAGGCTGAAAGTAAAGCAGAATGTGCCTTGGCACATTCTGCTTTACTTTCAATCTGCTTTAAGTGGTCACATGTCTTCAAAACTTGAAACATGCTATGGGGTAAAGGGTTAAGACAGGTGACTGCTTAAAGCAAGGTGACAGTGAAACAGAAAGCTCCGTTACATTTTTCTGTCACATTGCTTTAAGCTGTCACCTGTATTTTATACAATCAATTATCATTCTTTATAGTGGTCGTAATAGTGAAATTTTACTGTACAAAATAGAATTATAGACATTTTGGCACGTGCAACATTGCTTTTTAGTATTAAACGCAGCGTCTGATTATATGATTCAAACTGTTTATAACGCACTGTGTGCATCCGGGCTTGATAGTAAAGGGGTAACTACCGTCACAACTGTGTTAACCCTTTGAACCCTAGTCCCGCATAAAGGAGTCCTTTTCAAACAGTGTTCATGTGAATAGTACACTTTTCCTGTGCAAACAGTTAAGACCACGATTAGAGGGATCTGAAAGGAGCCCTCATATCAGGGTATTCACTGTTTGTAATACATGTAATGCCAAACATTGACAAAAACAACCCTTAAAAGTCAGAAATGGACTAGACTAAAATGGAAACAGGAATTGTCCATTTAAAGTTTCAAGGAGGACATAGTTCAGCGACCCCTCAAAAGAAGACGATACTATGTCAACATTAAATACAGATGGATGTTAATACCTCCAGAACTGTCTGTTTTACTTTACTCCTGTGTTAACCAATATTTATGCAAAGTGGAATCTTCCATGCTTATATATTGGATTAGTCCATTTTTTATGTAATGGATACCTGGCCTAAATTTTGTTTTGAATTGAAATTCCAATCAGCAAACAGTGTAGACTCTGATCAGACGCCGCATAATGCGACGTCTGATCCGAGTCTACACTGTTTGCATATGTCCTTTTATATATAGAAGGCTGGGAACAAATGGATTAATTAAGCAGTCAGCTGTTTTATAAGAATTTCGAAGCTCCACCAAAAGAAACACGCCCAGTAGTAGGACTTTTAAGGCTACAAATCCGATACGCGTGAAGATATACTTTAAGATATATAAAAGGTAAGACTATTTACATACATGTAAATTGTAAACGCGGACGTCCGTATTTTTCCTGATTATCATAGGTTACTCATTTACTAGTATTTCATTTCAACCATTATCTTGCTGTTACAACATACAACAATAATAAAAATCTTCGCCGTTTTGAACACCCCTTTACAGCAGCAGCAGCAGCAGCAGCAGCGGAGGGAACAACAAGAATAATAACACATAAACAATATAACCCCATAAATAACATAAAACACAAACACTATGCAGTTAAACCTCTCTATTACGACCATTAAATTGGGATTATTATTGGGTGTTTGGGACAGGTGACTGCTTTTAAATTCATTTTAGTGGTCGTAATAGAGAGGTTTTACTGTAGTCAACATTATATCTATCAAGACTATAACCAACAAAAATACCATACACAACATTAAAACTAAAAAAAACACAACAACATAATCTGATCCTGATCGGACACCGCGTTAAGCGGCGTCTGCTCTGTGTCCATATTTTGTATGTGCTAAATGGAGTTTTGTGAACCCGACACTGTAGAAAGGGTTAAACAAGAGGCCCATGCGGGCCTGAACATCACCCACCTAGGGAAAGCCATACAAGAGTCACATGACCCCTGGGGTGGGGTCATTTTTACCCCAATAACATAATTTCAAAATCTTGCTGATGGACCTGCAAATGAAGCGTTCTGTCAAATAGCTCATGACTTTGTACACGATTTCAGACAGTAAGACTTTTCATTGAGAAAAACCTATTTCAGCTATATAATGTGACCTAGATATCCAACAGACCGGACTCATTTCAACAATATTGGTAAAGGACCACTAGAAGCGCCACTATGCCAAATATCAAATCTCTTGGCATATTAGTTTCAGAGAAGATGTTTGAATATTTCACAATATAACTCTACGTAAAAATGTGATCCCCTGGTCAGGTTCAGGTTTTACGCCAAGGAAACAATTTGATCAAGCTTGATGCAACGGACCGGAACCGTATCAACAATGTTGGTAAAGGGCCTCTAGAAATATCTCCATACCAAATATCAAAACTCTTGCCATATTAGTTTCAGAGAAGATGTTTAAAAATTTCACTATATAACTCTATGTAAAATGGTGACTCAAGGGGCAACATTTGAACAATCTTGATAGAGGACTTATAGATGATGTCACGTGCAAACTATCTTTAGCTCTGGCCCTTGTGGTTTTTTTACAAGAAGATGTTTTAAATTTACATTGAAACGGTCATTTTAGCCCATGTAACCTAGATATGCAACGGACCTGAACTATTTGAACAGCCATATAAGGATTATTCCTGCCAAACTTGGCAAAAACCCATCCAGATGATTCGGAGGAGATAGATGTTTAAAGAAATTGTTGACGACGGACGACAAACGACGGACGATGACGGACACAGGATGATAAAATAGCCTACATTGGCCCTACGTGCCAGGTGAGCTAATAAAGAACAGTCACGTAAATCACCTACAAAAACAACAGCTCAATAGTCATATCACACAATAATCTTGTAAACAAGGGCATGGCAGTTGATATAATATAATACTATAAAAACTATTCATAGCCAGTCTCGTAAGTAGAACAAAAAGTAAACACTAAAAGGGTTAAAAAAAAAAAAAGTCATAAAATCACATATAATAACAAGAACAATAAACAGCCAAAATGAAATAGTGATAACTGATATCACACAATAGTTTTGTATATGATAGCTAATGCGACCTTAGTCACGTATTAACTATCAATTTAACGTGACTTACAGTGCTGAGCGTCACTTGACCATTATTGCAAACTGTTTGGGGCCAGATCAGATACCGAGTAATTCCGTAGTCGAAGTTCATATCGATGTTTGTTTAGTCCAAGTAACTTAATGAAACTGGGAGAAATAACTGCAGGCTACATTTTCAACGCTGATAATGTTTTAACAGAAAGTTGAAAAGTTGAAAAAGAAAAAGGGTTCAGTCAAACAAGATTTTAACCAATAAATCACGACATTCACAATTTAACTTAAAGTTTGGACCAAGATCAGATATCTCTTTTAGCGACGTCAGATCAGATTTAAAAGAACACAGAGACTACTAGCTAAACAATAGAGACGACGTTATTTCCCCCCGTTCAAATGAAACGCAGTTCGCAAACGCAAGGCAATAAAATGTAGACAACTACAGCTATTTGAAAACTCGTACGATTATTTTATCCAAGTGGCAAACAGTGTGGAGCCTGCTCAGACACCGGGTAACCCGGCGTCTGATCAGGCCCTAAGATGTTTGCAATGGAAATAATTGTTTTTTAGCATAAACGCGTTTCGTGGGAAAGGATAACATATTCTCCACTGTAGAGATACTACTATAATTACTATAATATTCATAGCCGGTCTCGTAATTAGAACAGAACGTAGCGAAGATTCTACTTCCTAGTTCAGACTGAAAACATTAATGAGCCGTGCCATGACAAAATCTGCCTTATTGCATTGCAACATTGTACAGACCAAGCATCGTAGTGTCCAAGAATCATTCTAAACTGCCAAATACCATATATATAATACAGCTTCATAAAATGCTTTAGATGCATGTGGGTGTCAAACAGTGTAGATCAAGTCCAGCCACCACGTCTTTGACGCGGCAGCTGGCCTTGATCTACACTGTTTGCAATGCAATGAGGCAAGTTTTGTCATGACACGGCTCATTTGTAAATATCTACAGTCTAAACTCGTTAACACAATCTCGCCCAATTTGAACTTATCCGTTTTTCTTTGATTGATTTCGATAACTCGAGCGATTTTAAAATAGAAAATATATGTATATTGAAATTAAAATGTGGCTAAGCACATAGTTAAATACGGGTACAGTGGAGAATACGCTATTCTTTCCCGTTTAAACGCAATCGAAACGCAAACGCATTGCATTAAAATGAAGAAAATGACAACTTGATTATCAGTTTTAATTTGACTGGCAAACAGTTTGGAGCATGATCAGACGCCGGGATACCCGGCGTCTGATCTTGCTCCAAACTGTTTGCAATGGAAATAATAGTTTCAGGGTAGACGCGTTTATTGGGATAGAATAACGTTTTCTCCACTGTATGTCGCTGAACGAGCTCAAGTTTTCAACTTTCAACTGAAGAAATGCGGGTAAACTTGACCTAAACCGGGAAACCGCCGTCTGATCAGGATAAAAACTGATTGACATTTATTCAGCACGTTTTCTTAGTCCAAAACGCTTAATTTTAATTGTAGTTGTAATCATAATACAATATACAAGATACAAGAAACTGATTTGAGAATCTGATATGGGTAACAAAGGAACACTAGCTGATTTAGCTAAACGAAGCATAAATAGTATAATAGTATACCGTTCCATATTCTAGGGCGTAGTTCACTGTGTGTTTCTCCCCCGGCAGCTTGTTACCTTTCCTTACCGGTACGAACCCTATACCCAACTGGTAGGCAACGGTTGGTCCGAACATGAAACCTCTTAGTTCAAGGCCAGCGATCAAATCCACATCTTTATACCGTGCTTTAATGTCGTCACAGATGACATCTATTAGGCCCCTATATACAGCTGGGTGGCGCATTACCGGAAATAAATTTCTGAAAAGGGACATATATGTATGTTTTGCATAAGTTTTGGGTCTAATCATGCTGGCCTTTCGTCAATGGCAACTCATTTACACCTCATTGAAGTAATATCTGATAAGGGTCTTCACTGTTTGCTTACTAGCATGTATCCAAGAGAGAGAAAGAGAGATATACAATGTAGAGATAGAGACAGACAGACACACATTGTACATACAGACAAATACAGAGACAGAGATAGTGAGAGGCAGACATACAGCCATGCAGAGACAAATAGGTAGATAGAGAGAGAGAGAGAGAGAGAAAGAGAGAGAGAGAGACATATATGCACAGCGAAATAGAGACACATGGACAGATAGCTACATGTACAGTCAGAGAGACAGACAGACAGAGATATACACAGAGATAGACTGAGAGAGAGAATGTGACATAGAGAGAGAGAGAGAGAAAAAATGTGAGAGAGAGAGGGAGAGAGACAGAGAGACAGACAGACAGACATACAGAGACAGAGGGCACACAGAGACAGATAGGGACAGACAGAAAGACAAACACACATAGACAGACAAACAGGGTCAAACAGAGCTAGAGAGTATGTCAGGACGAGACAGAAGGACAGAAAGAGAAGCGATATTATATCTGAAAAAGGCATGTGTATGGTTATTCAACACGTCGACCCATCATAGTGATAACAGGTTCAGCAAGATGACCCATTTTACTATAAGTATCACATTAGAGACTTTGTGAAATGTTTGTTATCGGGTTGACCTATTCCCCTGCTTCTCATTAGGATCATTTGCGTTTCTGATTTTTTTTTTTAAATAACTGATACGAAAAAAGTCTCAGCTATGAAATTGCCAGAGAAGAGAATATTTGCAACAGAACAAAGATCAATTACCTTCAAACTGTGCATACAGTTTTCTTTATTTATTGTTGCATGATAACCCAACAAAATGTCAATGAGCGAAGGGAAACAACTCAGGTCCCAAGGTTATAAAGCTTGTGAGTTGAGCCTGAAATCGTTCTTAAGCACAGTATCAAAAGGAAAACGTGCCTCACCCACTGAAGGCCATGTTTTTTAGATATCAAAATCATTTTAAGAAATCTGGTAGAGGGTCACCCATGGATCATATGTGTGAAATTATTTTCAATTTGGACAAGGAGTTTCACAGAAGAAGATTTTTAAAAGTTTTTACTATACAGTTTCATAAGGAAAACGTGACCCACACACTGGCGGCCATGTTTTTTTAGATATCAAAATTATTTTAAGAAATATGGCAGAGGGTTACCCATGGATCATTTGTGTGAAGTAATTTTCAAATTGGATCAGCGGTTTCAGACAAGAATTTTAGCCATATAAGGAAAATAAATCTGCCCCGCCCACTGGCGGCCATGTTTTTTAAGTAAGGAAAATTATTTCAAGAAATCTGATAGAGGGTCACCAATGGATCATTTATGCAAAATTATGGATCAGCGGTTTCAGACAAGAATTTTAGCCATATAAGGAAAATAAATCTGCCCCGCCCACTGGCGGCCATGTTTTTTAAGTAAGGAAAATTATTTCAAGAAATCTGATAGAGGGTCACCAATGGATCATTTATGCAAAATTATTTTCAATTTGGATCAGTAGTTTTTGACAAGAAGATTTTTAAAGTTTTTTCAATTGGTTGCAATGGCAACCACAATTTCAATTAGATCCAATTGGTCGCCATGGCAACCACACTTTCAATTAGATGACCTATATTTGAAGAAATCTGAGAAAGTACCCAACAAAGAACAATCCTATGAAGTTTTAATGAAATTGGCCCAGTGGTTTTCAAGAAGATCTTTAAAGAAAAAGTTTGACGACGGACGGAAGACGGACGAACGGACGACGACGGACACAGGGCGATCCTAATAGCTCACCTTGGCACTTCGTGCCAGGTGAGCTAAAAGGTACTAAACATAGATCTACTTCATAATTTTAAGTTTAACCACATATTTAACAAGAGGGCCATGGCCCTAAATTCGCTCACCTGAGGACATTGAAGTTTGTACCTAAGTTGACTGGGCAAGACAACATTTTAATATACATGTAGCAATAAATGGAGTTATCTTCCGGACAAGAAAACATGACAAAAGTGAATTTTGTTGCCAAGCTTATGACCCTTATCCATGACACATCCTCTTATCAAGCTATTTCCATTTCCGGTAAATGATAATTATTTCACTAGTGTCAGCAGAACTGGAGTTATTTTCCTGACAATAAAATATGACAAAGGGGAAAAACAAAATATTGCTGCCCTTGTGCATGGCATTTTCTCTCATCAGTTTCTTTCCATACATAAAATTTCATTACAATAGCATCAGTAGAACTGGAGTTGTCTTCTTGACAAGAAAATATCACAAAGGGAAATAACTCAAAAAACAATGATGTCAGAGTTATGGCCTTTGCAAATGGCACTTCCTCTCATTAGGCTCTTTCCAAATAGGCAATTTCATTTTACCCATTACCCCATAGCCTGTTTCTAGTTTTGAAAATAGGTGGCCACCTATGGCAGGTTGAAAGTAAAGCAGAATGGGTCTTAATGCACACTTTGCTTTACTTTCAAACTGCTTTAAGCTACCATCTACTAGGATATAGAAACTTATTTCGCATCTTACATTTTCATGACTGTTTAAAGGGGAATTATTTTCTTAAGTGGAGGGATAAATCAAAGGCCTAAAAATGCACATTTATGGGGTAATGGGTTAACAAAGGTCAGTATTTATTGAGGGAAAGGGTTGAATCCTGGACAACAAAAAATGACAAGACATACAGATAACTGTGACAAAACCAATATTAAACATATGTACGAGGGTTGTTCGGAAAGTTCGTAGAATTTTGTTATATCTCTGGTTAGCTTTATTTGATCAATTTGAAATTTGGTATGTAAGTACCTCATCTTATTTTTAAACTATTTTGTAAGAGAGAAATGAAATAGATAATGTTTACCGAATATACAGGTTACCGTAGCAACGCAGTAACGGGGACCCGGAGCAGCTCGAAAGTTGTAATTTTTTAAACTTTCTTCTAATAAAGCAAACGTGATTTCTCTCAATTCTGTTGACACTAGATAAGCGCGAAAAAGTCTGATTGTAACGTGACGTCATGACGTTAGTTACTCATAGTTTCAAAACATTGTAAGCGCTTGAACAGAATTTACAGTATTTAGTCTACAGATAGCGGAAATGCGAACTAAAAAAAATGACGTCGACCAGTGACGTTGACTTGCAAACTGTTGTAAATAAAATTATGTTACTGTAGGTAAATCGCCAACAAAAACTCTTAAAATGATTAAATCCACGGGAAAATATGACAAGAAGTTGAGTCTCGCATTCCTGTATAAATGGCGATCACTTTTTAGGAATGGAAAATAATCGATCCAGGACGCTCCTAGGAGCGACCGACCATCAATCTTAGCTGCTTCCATTAAGGACAAGTGAAAAGATAATGAAAATGCGGACAGAGTTACAACAGTAAGATATATGCTTGATAAAATTGGTGTTTCTTGCTCTACCGTACTTGAACTATTAATAGATGAACTTGGTATGTCTAACGTTAGAGCACGCTGGGTGCCGAGGTTGTTCACGGACAAGGGAAAGAAGAACCGAGTTCGATGCTCTCAGATGTTTCTCTGCCAAAACGATGCCGAAGGTGACGATTTTAAGGACAGAAGCACACTACGGATGCGATACGAGAGAAGCGACTACACATGGATCTTGAGCGCGTAATGCTACATCAGGATAATGAACCGGATCGTAGAGCAGCTTCAACGCAGTTAGAAATCAGCTTACTATGGTTTGATATGTAAGAACACCCGCCAAACGGCCCCGAATTGGCTCACATGGGTTTTAGAGTGCTGACAGAGTTAAAGGCGATCTTACATGGAATTACATTTGTTTCAGCAGCTGAATTTACCAAACAGACCCAGAAATTTGTATCTACATTCAGTGAGGACTTGTATACAGAAACATGCGTAAAATGAGTTAGAAAGCCATAACGAGTAGGTGGATATTGCGGGTGATTATGTTGGGAAAGTGAGACGTTCGCTTGACGTATATAACGTTTGACGTCACGTCGACGTTGACGTGCTCCGGGTATGCGTTCTGTATGTATTTGTAAGATGCATAGAAAAAATGTGTTTAAGCGTATATTGCCGATTTTCACAGAATATGTAGCACAGATCTGGAAATTAATGTTGATCTAATTTTTTGCATCCAACTACGACTATACGTATTTTTATAGCAAAATTCTACGAACTTACCGAACAACCCTCGTATAAATATGGCATAAGACATAATTACATAACTGTCAGTGGATCACTTCCAGATCCTGTTTCTCTAAGTATGAAGCAGACTGAACCATTTCTAAACTTTAGCAGACAACATGTTCAGTTCTGTTGGCCTGATCACTGAGGTCAACTATTATGCAAGAGTACCGTAGCATTTGCAGCTGCTGGGGGCTTACCCTTACCAGACTGAAATGATGTCTGCTAAATACCTACTGTATGTGAAAAATGTACAATTTTTTTTTTTAGAAAATGTTAAGTTGGTAAATGAGTGGCAAATAGTTTGGATCCAGATTAGATGCAGCATTATGTTGCATCTGATCTGGATACAAACTGTTTGCAAATATTGGCTATTTGCCCATAGTATATTAAGGGTAACTCAGGTAAATACAGTTCTGCTTAAATCAAAAATACTGTGAAACCTGCCTAGAGCAGCACTTAAACTGTGCAGGGTGGTGCCAAATGTGACCCTAGGGATTTCATTTTAACAAACTATAGAGGGATCCACCAGGAGATTCTACTGTACAAATATCAAAGCTTAGGGCCTAGTAGTTTTGGGCAAGAAGATTTTTTAAAGTTTTTTGCTTTTTCAAGCAGAGTTTGTGCTTTTTTTCCTTTCATTTGAACAACTTCTGTAGAGAAGCATCCAAGGAACATCATGAGCAGTTTGAACTCTCCCTACAATCAAGCGGGTTCAGAGGAGCTGTCGTTTGAAGTAAATGTGAACGGACAGACGGACAGATGGACAGACGGACAGACGTACTACGGACAGTGAGCGGTCACAATAGCTCACCTTGAGCCTTTGGCTCAGGTGAGCTAAAAAGCTGACGACAGTTGCTCAACGTTGAAATAGTTAGGAACCTTAACCCATCAGGCATACATGTATTTGCTGCTTCTCAGTAATGGGACGGAGAGCTTGCGTGCAGTCTGTGTAGACAAAGAACAAGCTAAAGGCTACTTACTTAAATAGCACACCCGGCTTAGGGAAGTCTGGAATAGTTTCAATAAGCTCATTAACCGCCAATATCCGTGGATCTTTCGAAGCCATGGCTTGCACAATGTCGATGCAATCGTGCTGACCTCCCTTATAAGATAGGATGAATCATGTTCGATAACCGAATATGCTTTCCAGTATAAGCAGTAATGAATGGTCTCCCTAATAGTCGAATTCTAACAGGTCTTAATTTATAGTAATCCTTTCACTGTCCCTATTTATAACGGACGTTCTCACAGTTGGACATTTGTTGGGTATATTTTTTGTTTAAAAGTACCCAACAGTACACCAAAATACCCAACAATAACAATAGGGCAATCACGGAATGAATGGAATCTATTGTTCTCCCTACCCAACAAAGGACCTTTCGTGCGCTCGTAATAACCGTCTAAAACGCATATATGGACATATCGATTGGTTGATATTTTCGTCTGCTTATTTATCAAATATATGAGTTTTATGGGTATTTTATTTAATGAAGAAATATTGATTTGTGTGTAAAGTCATTTGGATCTTGATCAGACGTTACGCTGCATCTGCACGGTAAACCAGTCGGACGCTGAACGCATTCAAAAGCCGAACACAATATATTCAATGTTTGAACATATGTGTTCAATCCTAACCCTAAATCTGCTGAATTTACAAGCTTGCATACCAAGTGTTCATATTTGAAAGCTACAGTGTTCAAAAGTTGAACACAAGCGCTTATGGGTTTGGACCCTAGTGTTCAGGGTATGTAATTTAATTCCTTTAAAGTAGATTTTTTTCAGTTTGTCTGAATTTCATTGATAAAACTTTAGTTTTACGTGAATATCCGACGTGATTGGATGAGAACATTCAAAATTATAATCTCCTTTGTCAGTCTGGAACACCTTACCAATGCCTGACGTTCAGCAGATGTTCTAAATAGGAAAACATTAACTCATCAGTGGACGGCGTCATCACTATTGAATGACGTCACTGTGATGTAATGAGTAATTAAAAAAAAACAAGAAGCCATTTTTCGTTGATGCTTCGCAAACGTTTCTGAGGAATTTGCTTAATGCGGAAATCATTCACTCACAGGGAGTATGCAAGAGAGCAAATTGTAGATGTAATATCCTCCATTCTCAATAAACGGACCCTTCCTACTTATCCGGAAGCCTCACAAAAGCGCTTGATACAGCGCGTGCGGTTTGCTTGCGTCATCGAAAAAAGCGGTTCCGGTTAGGTCTTAGATGCAGGCAGCATAATAGCCGAAAAAAAATGCTGAAAAAAACTTGGAGTTTTAGTGAAACTTTGAAGAAAATTATGTATTCAAAAATGAATACCAAAATTGACCACGTACCTTATATTTTTAATGTCCCATTGTAAAATTATTCCGAATAACACCTTTTCCAATATATCTCTAAATGTTTATTACATGTAGCGAGAGTCTGGAAATTGACCTTTCATATGCAGTATAAATTTGACCCGATTGTGTACAAGCTGAATTCCATGTTATAATGAAGTGTGATACTTACAATGATATTAGAAATGATATTTTTACCAAGGCTTCTGAAGTTGACACTCTTGTTAGCTCAAAAAATGATAATGATAAGTTTGTTTTTATATTTTCTAATGACAATTTAATACGCACTGTTGCCAAATCCTGCTTTCTTATTTTAAACAGACGCAGAGGTCTGCTATATAACAATGTATAAACTGTGATAGATATTTTAGTGCAATTTGCATTTAACCATGGTGATTATTTCCGGTTTTATTAGTGTAAATAATATTGTATTGTTTATTACCTAGCATGTGTTCATTTTGATAACACGTTGATAGTCTCTTATAATTCACAATTGAATGACATGGGTCATTGACATGTATATATAGTTATTAAGTAATTGTATGTATGCTGTATCCATGATGAGACTTGAATAAAGATATATATTATTACAAGCGCCTTTGTTACCCGGATGATGACGTCACACCTCCGTCATAATAGGAATTCGCGGCGCTGCATTTACAGCCGAAGGCTAGTTTGAATAACTGGTATTTGTTTAAACAATCAAGTTGTTTGATTACTTTAAGTGTTATTTTCAGTTAGAAAACCATTTTTTCTCCATATTCGTTCAATGTATCTCCCAGTTTCCATTTAAATTGATTACCTTTATAATCCTTTTTCGCTTAGGGTTCCGGATTAACGAATGAAGAGGATATAGTTTCTGGTCTTAGATGCTTGTTGTATAATAGTTTTCATCTTTTAATAGGGAAATGCTTTTATCTGCGCAGCTGCAACGACAAAGCTAAGAAGAAAGTGGGCTTAAAGCGACTCGCAACCAGATGGTGCATTAAAAATAGTAATTTGTAAATATGTGTCAAACGCTTATATAAATGGTAAAGAATTAGTTTAGGATAAGAAATTCTGTTTAAAAAATGTATTTCAATAAAAAAAAATACTGGTCTCTGGTGGGATTCGAACCCGGGGCCCGGCATTGGCGGACAGAAGGCAAAATAGGGGAAACCGCTTAGACCAATGGACCACGGAACTATCCGTTTATCTCGGATCGATTTAACGTATTTCAATGTGTAGCGATCGAAAGTGCATACAACTTCGTAATTCGTCTCGGGTTTATGTCTGACCCCGTGTAGAGAAGCAACAACAACAACTATACCGTTAGCTAACGCTATGGAAAAACGATGGAAAATATCTAAAAAACTAAGATTCGGTGACGATTCTTGAGACGTTTTTTTGACTGATCATATTTTTTTAATGTCAAAAGCCACATAATGCCACAAATTTGCTTTTATTTGAGTATATTATTTTATTTTGACAAGAACACCATCCGGTTGCGAGTCCCTTTAATGCACAAAGTGGAATTTTATAAGGAGGAAGGGGAGTGGGATCTCGCTTACTCCAGTAATTTTGTAAGTAGGTCTAGATATGTAATTCTGTATTTAGTATATTTCAATTTCACAATTTTCGTAGATTAATGACTAGTAAATTTGTGTGTGACGTCTCAACAGGTGTAATAAAACCGGAACCGAAAGAGAGAGAGAGAGAGTGAGTGAGTGAAAAAGAGAGTGAGTGTGTGAGAGAGAGAGCGACAGACAGACAGACATACATACATAGACATACAGATAGAGAGAGAGAGAAACAGACAGACAGACGGCGACAGGGGTGAGGGCAACTATTGGCAAAGAGAATTTAACTGTTTTATTGTACAAAATAAACTTCATCTCGGGGGCCAAAAGCCCACATCCCTGACTCCCCTCCAGGAGCTGTGTATGGTTGATGGATCCCTTCTGGCATAGTACCACACATAAAGATACGACACAAGCGAGCTGATGTAACCATCTCCTCAAAGTTGCAGAACCAGACATATCTAACCCTTGTTCAGTAAGCTATCGGAGCAACAGCTATAAATACATACCTTCATAGAATAGCCAGAACCCATACCATCACTCGTTCTTTCCGAAGACTTCCCCATAATTGAGATTGGATCCTACTACCAACTGAAGTTGCGTATATCCCCAACATGGACGCGTTAAAAGCGTTCGTCCAGTCCCAACCTGCCTACAAACCCTAGTGTTTAGGCCTTTAAACTAAAAGGTACGGCAAGTTGATGTCATGCCATTTGACCATTCATGCTTGGTCTACCATACAATCTACACTGACCACAAGGTTTTGAGACATCTTCCGTTGATGCCACCATGGTTTTCAGGATTATCGAAGTTGATATAGGGAGAGAAAATTAATACTTTTAGAGTTGTGAATATCACTTTGCTTACATTTCAAAACAGTTCGAACTAAGATCAGACGCGGCGTCTGATCTGGGTTCAAACTCTTCGTCAATCTTCTTTATGTTTCATCTGTCAAAATGTCTAATAAAATGTCTAATATAGGTAACTTTGAGAGATAAAAACAGCAGACGACAATTTTAAGCAGATGATATTGCAGAAGAGACAGCGTTAGATATAAATTCATGTGTATGATGTTTGGGGAACAGTGGCGAACATTGTGGTTAGGAGGGAATAACACAGTTCTAAAATAAATTTATTTGAGTTCTTTATTAAGGAACTGATAATACCTTACCGTATACGATATAATTAATTATTACACATCGCTTTCAGTTACGATGTTAATTTCCAATAGACCAAAGTTAAACATTTTGCATGTCTTTTACAGAACAGAACAGAACATATTTTATTTTGACTTATACATACAGTATCTCGTCAATACAAAATAAATAATATTCACAATTGTCACGTAATCCATTAATGGATCAAATATTATAAGAATACATTTAGATCTTCGTATCAGTATACATACAGTATGTGCTTATATTCATTGGAGATAAACTTTATTGATCGCTTGTTAACACTACATACCGCACAATGAAGGTCAGAAACAACACAGAAAGCTCTTGACGAAGCTTTCTGCGTAGTTTCTATCCCACATTGGGCGTTTCTTTGTCTTTAGATAAAAGTATATATAAGACACATAGTTAACTTTCCTATAGTAAGTTGTACAATGCAGGTGAAAACTAGCACAGGGGACCTCTGCATGCGCTCCCTGCATTACTTTTATCCTGAATTGCACAAGTATATCAACTTGAGATGAACTTTAACAATTACTATTGTATCAATATTCACTGCATAACATTTAGATTATTCGTATCGGTATACATATGAAAGAATATTAGTTTGATAATTACTATTGTAATACTACTCACCGCACCATGTAGGACAGAAACAACATCGAAAGCTCCTAACGGAGCTTTCTGTACAATTTCTTTCCTAAATTAGGCAGTTTCTGTCTTTAGATTTAAGTTTATATAACACACTTAGTTGATCCCTCTTACATTACGTTGAACAATGCAGGTGAAAACTAACACAGAGAGCCTCTGCATGAGCTCTCTGCATCACTTTTCTCCTGGACTGCGCAATAGTGTCTTTATATTTACATATTTATTTTATTTGTTTTGATTTTACGTCGCTTTCAACAGTATTTCAGTCATATCGCGACGTCCAGCTAATTACAGGTGGAGGAAGACCCCAGAAGCCCTTTATGCACTGTTTCAGACACAAATCGGCAACTGGGTAGAACCACCGACCTTCCGCAAGCCAGCTGGAAGGCTTCCCCACATGAAAAATCCGAACGACCCTACTGGGATTCGAACTCACAGCGGTGAGGAGCTTAGTGATGTAAGTCACAGTGACTATACCACTAGGCCACGGAGGCCCCTTATATTTACATATACACAAACAAATGATTTTACAACTTATATACATTGGAACTCGTTAAGCTATGAAAATAGCATAATGCCTATATCCTGTTAACATTACTTATTGATAAGCATTAATTCACGTTACAGCAAAGCCACATCCTGTACCTCATTTATAATAGTATTTCGTAAGCTGAAAGCTTCCTGTATATACTTTGCTAAGTTTACAAGCAATGTTTTATTATTGGTTTGAATTAATTCTATAAATTTAAACATACTTGGCCGGATAAAAAAGTGTCTTTTAATATATTTATTTCTCAGTTCCTTATATTTCGAACAAATTAAAATGAAATGATATTCATCTTCGATATCGACCGAATTACATATCAAACATAACCTTTGATTTCTTTCAAGTCTATTCGGACCGTTACGGTTTGGATCCTTAACGAATGAGATGACAATCTCAATCTAGATATAAAACATCTTAAGTTACTAGGTAGTCTTTCCAAATAACTTTCCTATTCAAAATTAACTTTGAATGACGCATATAAATCCATAACTTTATTACTGTTAACATCAGTTATCCAGTTTTGCATATAACAATCTATCAATTTTTGTTTAAAAACACAATGAAATTTCTTTAAGTCTGCCATATTTTGCGTCACCGCTAAAATGTACCCAATTCCAAAATCATACAATAAGTTTTTTTTACCTTTGATGCCCAATTTATATTACCTTTATTACAATCTTATCTAGCACAATTATAAAGTGTAGATAAAATAATGTTATCTGTATTCACAATTTTGCACAAGTACTTGACAATTCTTTTATATTGCTGTATCTATCCAAAAATATACTGTCACTCTTTATGATATTCTTTCTGTGACTTCACTCTATATGATAATATTTTTCTTTATTCTTAAAAATACTGTCAGCTATATGATATTACTTTTGTGACGTCACTCTATAAGATATTATTTTCTCTATTTTTCTCTATTCTAAAAAATACTGTCAGCTACCTGTATATGATGTTACTTTTGTGACGTCACTCTATATGATATTATTTTCCCTATTTTTGAGTTGAGTTGATATAAACAATGTGACGTCGTTTGGCGGCTCTAAATTTGTATTTACAACATATATTATAAAAAAGGAACGAGACGAATCCACAGTCAGGGTTGATAAGCTCGGTGCAATAAAATGAATATTAGATGGCAGTTTGCTTGACATTAAAATTGTCAACCCTCGAAAACAAGAATGTCACCATCGGCTTTGCCTCGGGTAGACATTCTGTTTCTCGGGTTGACAATTTGAATGTCACACAAACTGCCATCTAATATGTATATATTGTTGCTTTCTTGTGTGAATGAGGACTGGGTAAAAGTTTCGGAAACTCGATGCTGACTATAGACGGTTTCAAAGATTGAAACCATACCAAATCAGATGAGTTTCTTAAAGAACATTCATTTTGGACGAAGGATAACATTTGTCAATGAAACTTAATTAGAAGGTTATTTTAACACAGTCTTGTCGCATGCAAACAAAGTTTCTTCTCCCACTATACGGCTGAATGTGTGTTTTAATCCACTACCCCATCAATACGCATTAATACCTCTTTAATTTATTTCTCCATTAAAGAAAATTGCCCAGCTTTATACAGTCGTAAGTATGTACCATTAAAATAAGTTTCTGTATCCTAGTAGATAGTAGCTTAAAACGAATTGAAAGAGCAGAATGCGACTGACGGCGTATTAACTTTCAGTGGTTATTTATCTTTAGTACTATGCACAAGTTATGAGGTAATGAGTTAAACACCTGGTAATTAACACACTTTAGTGGTCGTAATAATGGGATTTTACTGTATTAACCTTTTTGCCTTTTTTATTCCACATTCTTGCAGAGTGAATGGTCGTTTTCTACCTAGATTAGATTTTACCGACAGACGTCCTTCGCTGGGTTTGTGGTTGTCCCTTGGTGCCTGATCGGTTTCCCATCTTCTCAAGAATTTGTGGATTCCTTCGTTGTCGGAAGTGTTCTCTGGTGTTGTTTTTGGTTCTTTATACTCAACCATCTCATTACTGAGTACAAGATACTCCAGGTCAATTAACTTCTGGACGACCATGTCACATGGCAAAGTGTCTATTTCGTAACTGCACTCTACGAGTTTCTTTGAAAACTCAGTTTCTGTTAAACTGTTATGTTTTTCGTTTACTTCATCTAGGTATTTGAAAAGCCTCTCTCTGCAACGCGTCTCTGCATGAGGATCATTCAGAATTATAGTGGCTCGTTGCCGTTCAGCCCTTTCATTGGAGTGTTTGAAAATATGCCGTTGAAACCCATCAAGTAATGCGTTAATGTCATCCATTGACACAGATATCCAATCTCTTTCGTGGTTTGAGCTGTAGGACCGACGATACTTTAGCCTTTTAAGTTGGTTATTACACCTTTTGAATATTTTTAACTGGCCTTGAAAGGACAGGAGTAGGGCTAACTGTGTGATTTCACTTACATCCTTCAGTACTGCTGTGGCTGCCGTTCCAATGTGATCGCCATTATCAAACATAGTCGCTTCATTTTGAGAAGTAGATTTAGGTGACATTAGAAAGGCAGTCTTGCAGGTTGATTCAATCTGGCCAATTATGTCGTTTGATGTTGGTTTGACTTGTTTGAGCTTCCCCAAATGCACCAGCACGTACGCTACTTCTAGAGGAAGGCTCGGTGGAAATGTTTCGACCGTTTCCGATTGAAGATTCATTACGTTATATCCATTTTCTGCAACACTCGCATATGCTTTAGAAACGACAATTTCTTTACCAGCTTCCCATTCGTTTAGTGATGTTTCTAATGCGTTGAGACAAACTTCGTCAGGTAAGTGAAGCGTTACAACCTCGCTGTCGTCTCTCTCAGTTATATATTCTAATTCTACAAGTTTATTATAGAGGTCCCTGGCAGATAATGCATGGTCCAGATACAATACTCGTGGAATGGCATGTACATGTATCAGATTTCCACGCTGTATAAGGCACTCTTCCTGGTCAAACCATTTCTGTAATGAGAAAATACTTACAGTGAAGATGTTATTATTTCCCGTTTAAACGCATATAAACGAATTGTAATGAAAATGACAGAGCTCCAGATAAGATTTTGCGTTAATTAGTTTAAACTACAAGATTTTTGTCGCAATTAGTTTTTTCAGAATTTATATCATTTCAATTAGTTTTTTATCTAAATGACATGTTTTACTTAAAATCTTAACTTAACTATCGGAGTATCATTTTCTTTATCTCTAAACTCTGTGGCTGTCTGCCTTTCAAATTTCACACAACTTTTCAGTGTCAAATAATTTATTAAAGTTTTAACTGAACATAATTTACATATGATACTATTGTTTATTTACAACTTGGTATCATCCAATATTTACTCATTTACACTTCAGACGTATTTTGACACCGATACATTCGATAATGAGCCAGGGGTACTCGTTTCTTCCATCCGGCGATCTGTTTTTCCGAAACAGTGGTCCCTGTATGCTTTACCTTTTCCATGGAGAAAGGACAAATGGAGAAGTATCCGGCCTGCTCGCGATTTATCGTGTCGTTCAATCAGCGGCGCTCGCTGGCGGCTAGAAAACAACGTTTTTCCGAAAGTTTGGTGTTAATAGAAATGCTTTTAATGTTATCTTTTCGTTATAAATTTTAATACAGATGTTTTATTAGACCATGATCTCACGACTAGTACAGAATTTGAGGCGATAGCTTATAATTTGTTTGTTTAGTGAGTTTGTGAAAATGAGAGAGAAAACGTACAGTCCTGTATTTTCCGTTTTTCCTACGAAAGTTTGGTGTTAATAGAAATGCTTTTAATGCTATCTTTTCGTTATAAATTTTAATACAGATGTTTTATTAAACAATGATCTCACGACTAGTACAAAATTTGAGGCGATAGCTTATAAATTGTTAGTTTAGTGAGGTTTTGAAAATGAGAGAAAAACGTATTTTTTCGTTTACCTACGAAGTTTGGTGTTAATATAAATGCTTTTAATGTCATCTTATCGTTATAAATTTTAATACAGATGTTTTATTAGACCATTATCTTACGCGTAGTACAAAATTTGAGGCGATAGCTTATAAATTGATAGTTTAGTGAGGTTTTGAAAACGAGAGAAAAACGTATTTTTTCGTTTACCTACGAAGTTTGTGTGTGTCTATATTTCTCTGCCACTGTCTGTATTTATGTCTCTGTTTCTCTTTGTGACTGTCTCTCTGTCTGTCTGTTTTTCTCTTATCTCTGTCTGTCAGTCTCTCGCTTCTTCTTTTCTGTCTCCATCTTTCTGTATGAATGTCTGTCTGTCTGTCTCTCTCTCTCTCTGTGATGATCCTCATGCGGAGAAAAGGTAAAGTGTGTCATAAAGAGCTTAATTTGAAAAAGGGGTAAACTATATTTCAAGAGACATACTCTATGAATCCGACATTTTTGCAGCCTGGTCTGGATTACAACTGTTTGCAATTGCAATAGTCATCATGTTACTGGTATTCAGTAATGAGAGGGTTAATCCAGTCATCAACCAAACCAGGTGCATTGATGTTGGGTTTTTTTTGTTTTTTTTTGTTTTTTTTTTAATTAAATTCTATTATCTTTATTTTTTGTGATTTGTATAATATATAAACATCATGCGATTACAGAAGTCAAGAACACATGTTCAAGTTACACGCACGGGTAGCATTGATCTTTTTCATTAAAGTAGCAACCCGCTGGTGTGACTGTCCATCTTCATAGATAATCGGCATGTTCAAGAAGCATGGACTTCATGCTGGGACAGTTTTATGACGCTGATAATTGTCCTGCTAATTTGGTGCGGGTTCTGTATACGGTTACGTAATGTGTCACATTCCTTTGTGATGTGTAATATGGTAGACATTTTGTAAGTAAATAAAGCTAAGGACGAGTGTCAAACATTCTGGATCCAGATCAGACGCCGTGTTACGCGGCATCTGATCTTGATCCAAGTTGTTTGCAAAAAAAAAAAGTAAAGTTGCGATCAGCAGGCAAAGAGTTAAGCAGTCAGTAAAATAGATTGCTTAAGGCATTGGCTGCTTTATAATTTACTCCGTTATATAAGACATAAGTAAAGCAGAAAGAAACGGAGATCTCATGTTATCATGTTTGCAATTAATTTCTGAAGATAATGCAAACTGTTACCTCTTTCATAGAAATGGGACGGATAATATGTATATTTTAGTCTGGCTGTAAAACTAACCCTAAATTCATTTTTTTGAAGTAATATGTTAATAATTCTAATTTTCCTTTCAATAATAATAATGATCACATACGACATAATAATACAGTTACAACTTTGGCCGTTTTGGATTTTGGCCGTTTGACGCGCACTCCTTTCAAATGTCTCATTACATACAAAATGGATTTTTATTTTTGCTTCCAAGGAAATATTTCCTCCATGTAGAACATTGTTACAATGCATGAACACATTTTTAGAAGTTTAGAAGTTTGCTTAAGTTTTTATACGGAAGGAATTCTTTTCTTACGCGAGTTGGTCTAGTCATATCATTAGCCAGCAACCTTTGTAGGTCATCATTACTTTTTTCGCTTCAAGAAAAACCCTGGTATTTTAACAACCGAAAGATAAGTGTCACGGCTTTATATCAAGACCTTTTTTTTTTTAAATATATAATATATATCGGACGAAAATTATGGATTAAATTCAAGTTTTTGAAACGGGACGTAGTATATATTTCGCGATCGCCTGCTCTCGTTTATCGACTATTTCATTTGGCCATCGCTCTTTAACTCGCCATAAAATTTGTCGATTTCGAAAATAAACACTTGCATTTTTACAACTGAAAGAAAAATATCTAAGCTTTCCTTTAAGACCATTTCTTTGAAAATCGGTGGAAAATTGAGGGTTTTATGAAAGGTTTTGTAACGGGGCGTGATATATTTATGCCCGAGTGCTTGCTCCCTTTTATCGGCAAATTGATTTGGAAACCACTCTTTAACTCGCCATAAAACGGATCAATTTTAAACAATAAAATCTGTTATTTTCACAAGTGAAAGATAAATATCTTAGCCTTCTTTTAAGACCATTATAATGAAAATCGGGTGAAAATTAAGGATTTTATGTAACTTAAACTAACAGTAGGTAACCATTCAACACGATAAAAAACGCGATAGCCCGCTATCGGCGTACCGGTGCAGTTGAATTATCGATCGATTAAGCGTTATCGCACATACAGGTAACGGACGACACCATTTTCGGGAAAATGCAGATGTGAGTATAAGTTACTGCTCCATTTGTCCTTTCTCCATGCCTTTTCGGACTTTTTTTTCAGCTTCATTTACAGCGTCCGATATTAAATCGGCCAATATCTTACTGACAGATGATGCAGAAGTCTGTTCTTGTCGAGAAACAAACCTGAGAATGCTTGGGGAGGTTGTATGTGAGAGTTTTTTTGTGTCCTCGGCCGCAGCGAGCAGATGACATTTTTTTACCGGAAATCGAAAACAGGTGCGTGTTGGCTGTTACCCGGCCTTATAGTAATGCTATACATTCGGAAACCATTTAGTTGCTTTGGTCCAGCGGCAAGCAAATATATAACGGCTGGGTACCAGTACGAAGTTCTACAATGCGGCAAGTATCGGAAATTCTCGGTTCTGTGGCGGATTTCAAAACGAACGGGAGATTGATCGCAATTCGTTTTCACTTTTGGCAATTCGTTTTAAAACGATGGATTTGGAATTTCAATTCGTTTTTCTGTAAAATCAATTCGTTAAAACGATAAAACGAACCTTATCTGGAGCTCTGGAAAATGACAACTTTTTTTGACAATTCTGACTATTTATTTTAATCTGAGTGGCCAATAGTTGCCTACTGGCCAACAGTGGGGAGCTAAACGCATTTATTGGACACAATCCTGTTTGTAGATAGCTGTAGAACAGTTTACCTGTGATTATTACCTGCAGTTAGATAAGGAGTGGTCGTCCTATGTGTTTACAGTGCATTCATTGGGTTTATGCTTAAATAATTATTTCCATTGCAATCAGATGCCGGATAACCTTGCGTCTGATCAGACTAAACACCTTTGCGACCCAGAACAAAAGAAATATTTAGAGTTTAATAAACTATCGGTGATTTTCTACCTGTTATTGTCGGGTGTCAGCGTTTCGTTTCGCTTAAATGGGGGGATACCGTTTTCTCCACTGTTTTAATAGCTTATTGCAAAAAAAATATAAAAATAATATTAATAAAATAAAACATTAAAGCTTTGTGGCATTACCGAGCATACGCCAAAAAAAAGAAATACATGTACTTTGGACAGTATAAAAGCACCCTCAACGTGTGTGGGTTTCTCTTTTTGTGTGTGCGTATGTTGTTTTTGAGTGGTTGTTTTATGTTGTGGGGATTTTGTGTGTGTGTGTGTGTGGGGGGGGGGGTGTTCTCGTCGCTATTTCTACTCCGACCTAAGCTCGCGATGAACTTCTCCGGATTTATCCAACATCTTCGGAATTTTACCCTAGCAGATGGTAGCTTAAAGCTGGGTGGAAGAAAGTACAGCAAAATACGCCTTAATGCGCATTCTGCTTTACTTTCAACCCGCTTGAAGAAAACGCGCTTGAAAAAAAATAAATAAAAAACCCGGAAAATTTAGGATCTTTCATGATAAAGTTATGGCAGCCCTAACATACAATTCATTTAGAAAACAAAAGTCCAATATATAGAAATGTGCCCCTGATCGACTGTGCGGTTATTCTTTCCCGTTTAAACGCAAACGAAACGCAAGCGCATTACACTAAAATGTAGAAAATAACAACTTTTTGACGATTCTTACTATTGATATTAAGCTGAATGGCAAACAGTTTGGAGCCTGATCAGACGCCGGGTTACCCGGCGTCTGATATGGCTCCAAACTGTTTGTACTGGAAATAATAGTTTTAGCGTAAACGCGTTTATTGGGAATTCTAACACACCTCGCCCACACCCCTATATAAGCGAAGAAGGACCGTCTTGGTGTTCGAATTTTCAGTAGAACACTCACGCGCTAAACATTCTAACGTGACGTCATGTGGCGTCGAAAATGCGTACGCCAAGAAATGTAGCACCGTTACTTCGGTGCAATTTAAGGTTAAATTATGTGTTAGAATCGAAATAATAAATTAATACCAGTGTTCTATCTAACAATCGAACACGGATAGTCGTTGAGATGCTTGTAATTAAATCACTCGGCCTAAAGGCCACGTGATTAAATTACTACGCATCTCAACTCCTACCAGTGTTTGATTGCACGATAGAACACTGGTATGAATTTATTATTTCTTAATTCTAACACACCTCGCCCACACCCCTATATAAGCGAAGAAGGACCGTCTTGGTGTTCGAATTTTCAGTAGAACACTCACGCGCTAAACGTGCTAACGTAACGTCATATGGCTTCGAAAATGCGTACGCCAAGAGATGTAGCGCCATTACTTCGGTGCAAATTAAGGTTAAATAATGTGTTAGAATCGAAATAATAAATTAATACCAGTGTTCTATCTAACAATCAAACACGGATAGTCGTTGAGATGCTTGTAATTAAATCACTCGGCCTAAAGGCCTCGTGATTAAATTACTACGCATCTCAACTCCTACCAGTGTTCGATTGCACGATAGAACACTGGTATGAATTTATTATTTCTTAAATAATAACGTTTTCTCCACTGTATATTGTTTACCTTCTCCACACGGGATCGATACCCCGAGCTCATAGCTTTTGTTCTTTGAAATGTATTTTTAAGATTATTCTTTTTTCCTAAGCTAATTACGGAGGCACTGGGGTGACATGCAAATATTTGTTGTTGTTTTTTGTTTGTTTTTTATTTTATCTCGTGCGCACGACTTAATTTGTAAAAAAAAAAGAAAAGAAAAAGAAAAACCTCATTGCCACCATAGCTAATAGTTACGTGTTTGATATAATTATAGGTGCCTTGCATCATTTAAACGCATAAGTAATTGCTTTTGCATATGAATTTTGAGTTCAATATGAAAACCAAATGAATACCTCTATTTGCGATTCGATGTTTGGGTACAGGGCCGAATCACAAGTGAGTACGAACACACGTCGTCCTTTTGCTTTACATCTACTGGCCACAAAACTGGATATTCCTTGGTTGTCGCTCATGAAAATGTCCTCACACTCATAGAAACTGACAGAATAAGGGTACTTATACAGTATACTGAGTGCACTAGACACGTATAGCAGCTTCGTTTCCTTCATCAACACATTTTGAAGTGCTTGTTTCGTTTTCGGTCGGTTGTCTTTGGAACCGTATTTCATACTATTTAACAACTTTATGCATTTCTGAGCTATAACCATTTCATGGCAACGAACCTGTTCCCCTGCCATGTGATAACTGTGTACTTTCAAAGTCCTTAACTTAACTTAGGTTATAAGAAAACATCGAATTGTGTCGACGTTATTGATTTCACAATGTTTTGGACTTCCCCTTGGCTATTTATAGACATAGGGGAGTTTAACCGAAATACTACAATTAAAGACTGGTTAACTTCGAATACCGCATATACTTTGGAATATTCATAGCTGAGAAGTAGACTTTGCAAACAGTTACTTAAGATCCAGATAAGATGCCACTTTGCGGCGTCTGATCAGTATCTATACTTTTTGGCCCGGCTATTGATATCTATGCCCATAATCGGACATGCATCTTGAAAACTGTGTTTGAAACACAATTTCAGATAAAATCAAAGGCTCAGTGGCTCAGTGGTAGACCGTCAGCTTGCAGTGCGGGTGTTCAATCCCCGGCAGGGTCATTCCGTCAAGTCAAATACTTAAAGCTTGGTAGAAATCGCTTCCCTCCTTGGCGTTCAGGATTTCGGGTTAATAAATTACGACTGGTTTGTCGGTGTCAGGATAAAGTGACCGGCCGGTTTGTACAGTCCCTGATGCACATCATAAGTGCCCCTGCCTGCAATACCAGAAAGGGGTGTATAGCAGTATCAACTTAGAGTACTCATAGTACTGAAAATTTCGGACAGGCATGATCGATAGTTTTTATAACATGGCCAAATGCGAGTACTGATCTGGATCTGAAAAATTTAAATGTTTGTAAAAAACTTTTTTAGACGTGATCTGACCTGGATCCAAACTGTTAATTAAGTCGCGATCCGCAGGCAAATGGTTAATGTTTTGGGAGACTGCAGCAACTGGTAAGTTGTATCACATAAGAGAGGTTTACACAGACCAGATATCACATATTTAGTTATGTGTAAAATACAGTTTATCGGATGGTGGACAGCCATAGGTAACCCGCCATGATCACGGAGTTATACAAAACGGAATAGCAACTTAGCGAAGTTGAATAGGCGAGTATCTGAGCTCTCGCGGCGGTTGAATTTTGCGAGATTATGTGTCACGTGACATCAATTTCACTTTTTTGCCTCGTTGTCCGCAATTTCTGGGGTGAAAATTTACCGACTCGAGTGTTTTTATTGCCATTTTATAGGATTTAAACGACTTGGTGGACATTCCTATCAATTATCGGGAATATAAACCCGTGAACAATGATTCGAATCAGACATTTATCATATTGACTACCGATAGACATTCTCTTATCAAGTCTCGCGAGTCTCGTATGCGCCGCACGAGATTTGCTATATAGCGCGAGGTTTCAATTCCGTCAGTGTATAATTCTGTGCCATGATCAAGTACACCTGTTGGTGTTTTTTTCTTCTCAAATTACTATACTTGCTGGCAGTTGCTGTTTAATAAGGGCGTTAACCAGCGAGAAGACCATCTGCAAGGATAATCTCCCTAGATGCTCTTAGTTAAGAATATTCCCTGAAGGGGGGCCTCGGCTGGAGCTGTTTTCCTTCATAAATTTGCCTGGATCATATAAAAGGATTTCGCCCATACGGTCGAAATCTAAAAAAAAACAACAACAAAAAAACGATATTATTGGCAATAACTCAAGGGTTTCATTTAAATCAGACGGTTAATTAATTCGGACGATTAAAGAGTTAACTTCATTAGCGTGATTGGCATTCTAATCTATAACGGATACCTTTTCATGCAGTGTTTAACAATTCTCCTTCTGTAATGCAGTTGCTTCTTCTCTACAACACCACCAACTCGGGAGACAAAGAGTGTGCGTGCGAAGTTGTTTGGAGGAAGTTGTTATAGGGAGGGGCATTGAGAAACATTTGCAAACAGCTTAAATTCAGATCAAACGCCGCTTTACGCGGCGTCTGATCTGGATTCAAGCTGTTTAGGCTATCTCTCGTCAATGTGTTGTTTTTCTGTCAAAATACTAATTATGTGACTTAGAGAAAAACAGCAGATGGCAATTTTAAGCAGACGATATTTCCGCTATGAAAACTAAGTATAATTGTCCTTTTTTGGAACAGCGGCATGCGTTGTTGTAAGGAGGGAATCGTTGTTAAGAAGGCAGTTGTAGGGAGGGGCTACTGTATCGGCCGCATTGAAATTGTCGTCTCGAAGGTAGGTCAAATTCAAAATCCCGGTTTTTTTCAAAATTGAAGAAACTCCAAGACTTCGATGTTATAAATAGTTTGAGTTGAGTCTAAAGTCGTTCTCAGGCATTTGGTTAAAGCTCGAATCTGACCAATTATATACTTGAAAACGATTTAAGACTCAACTAAAACACTCTTTATGACATTGGGTCGGGAAGAGTGTGCAGTTCGGATCAAGAATAGATGCTGCGTCAAGCGCTGTCTGATCTGGATCCATTTTCTTTGCAACTTCAAGTCTCAGAGAAGTCGTGATCGGCAGGACAAGGGTGCATTATACGAGTATCAGTTGACTTAGCCATAATAATTTCGAGCACAGAAATTAAACACCGCTCGTTATATTTCGTAATATAAAATGATCTTGGTATTTTATTGAAAGAATTTCCCTCGTTCAGATGTGTTTCCATGTAAATCCATAATGTATCATGTTTATTGTCAATGTATATAGTTGTTTGTATTTTCTCGCTTATAGATATCGTATATTTCTAGCTTTTCATATATCGTATACAGTAAAACCCCTCTATTACGACCACTAAATTGAGTTAACTGTTTGGGGATAAGAACAGGTGACTGCTTAAAGCAAGGTGACAGTTAAACAGAAAACTCCTGTCGGAGCTTTCTGTTTTACTGTCACCTTGCTTTAAGCTGTCACCTGTCATATTATACAAACAATTAGCCTTCGTTTTAGTGGTCGTAATAGCGAGGTTTTACTGTAGTTGTTTGTTTTTTTCTCGCTTATAGATATCGTATATTTCTAGCTTTACATATATCGTATATTTTCGCTTGCAGAGTTGCAGGTTTAGTTTCAATTTAGATTCGAGAAGCCGATTATGCAGCGGTGCAATTTTCTTTGCTAAAGGGGGCTTACCCCAAGGTCCAGGCTCCGGGATATCAATGTTGACAGTTCTACCATTGCATTAGCAGCATTGATATTGTTTTCTCAAAACGAAAATGTCGCTGATGCTGTGTCTGTGTATTCGCTCAGCATCGGCACAGGTACACGAAGTCAAGGGTCAGTATTTTATTTTTATATTGGCCATAGGAATAAATGTGTGTTACATGTAGTATATCGAGTTTTTGAAAACTTTCTTGATGGATTTGATAACTGAGGTTCGATTGATAGATTTGTTTCGTTGTTAGTATAGACACCACTAAAACACGGAAACAAGTTATAAAGTGATACCTGACCATTACCAAATTTCCCAATAACCCGAAAGGAGTGCTCACTCTGGGATGTTGAAGTTTGTAATTTTTCAATAGTTCATCTTAACCCATTGCCCTATAAATAATCATTTTTAAATTTTAAATTTATCGTTCCTGTAAGTAAGATGTTTTACTTTATGCAGTCTTGAATATGTACCATATTAACCCTTAGCCCGCCAAATAAATTGTCGTCTGCTATATTTCTCGTCTGCTTCAAGTTTCAAAGTGCTTCAAAGCTGCTCAAAATTGCTGAAAATGTTGTCCGAGTGTCAAACAGCTTGGATCCGGATGAGACGCCGAGTTACTCGGCGTCTCATCCGGTTCCAAGCTGTTTGCATATGGAGCTATAGTCGTGACTGGCAGGCTAAGGGTTAAACATTTTCAATATCCTATTACAATGGAGAATACGTTATTCCGTTAAATCCAAAAGAAACGCAAACGTAATTCACTAAAAGTAGAAAATTTACAACTATTATTATTTATTTCGATTTGAGTGGGAAACAGTATGGAGACTGTTCAGACGCCGGGTAACCCGGCGTCTGATCTGGCTCCAAACTGTTTGCAATGGAAATAATAGTTTTAGCGTGTACGTGTTTATTGGGAAATACTAACGTTTTCTCCACTGTATAGTAGCTTAACACAGGGTGATTTCAAGTACAGCAGAATGCGCCTTTAGACGCATTCTGCTGTTCTGTCAATCTTTAAGTTGTTACCCTTTTCAAATATTAGACACCAGCAATGGGGTAAATCGTTATATAATTATATTTACCCTTTAAAACTCGATATGAAACCAAACTGCGCTCACAAGTATAGATTTAACACTTAAGATGCATATTTGAATTACTCGATGCAAACAAAATCCACGTTTTAAAAATAGATTTCTTAATAGTGTTCTGTATAATAGTCTTTGTTATTTTTTACATTGTCGGTTACAGATAGCTTGCAGCTAAAAGATAAACGATACTTTTCAAACATCTTTGCTGCAAAACAACGCAGATGAATGAAATTTTGAATAATTATATTTATAATATATTTATACCAAATTTGACAAAAAAGTATTACTTTTTTCTCACTAATTAGAATGTGATATGACTTTTAAAAGGACTGTTTTCCGAACTTTGGGTGATTTCAAGTTATTCTAGAGCCTATTTTGCACGATTCAAAAGTATTTTCAACTCGGTTTGCCTAATTATACCATGTCTCTAGTTCTGAAGAAAGGGTCACCACTTAAAGCAGGTTGAAAGTTAAGGAATATTCTGCTTTACTTTCAGCCTTCTATAAGCTACTACCTGCTAGGTTACATGCTTTATTTTGTGTGTTGAACAATCACGACTGGAACATTTGTATCTAATTTCGTCATTAGAGACATATATCAAATGTTTTAAAAACGCATTGATGCAGTTATGGGTTCGGTTTGTTATGCAAGTTAGTACCATTATTCAGTTGCTATTTAAGCAAAAAACGTAACGACCTCTCGAAATTCATTTACTTTGCATTTAAAAAACGTGAACAACTTATAACTAGAAACCCTAACACATAAACCCTTCGAGTGTGATCTGAACCACGCATTATACTTAATACCAATACACAGCATAGATAAAAAATATGTAATAAGTTTATAATATCTAGCAAACTTCTCTGTTAATTATTGAAAGATTTCGTTTCTGTGAATTGTATTGCTCCACCATTCTGTACATTTATTGTAGACTATAGACGACTCTGTACGTTTAATGTCGAAATAAAAGTATATACATGTATATGTATGTAAAAACAATTAAAAAAAGAATTTAAATTTAAGTTTGCCTTAGACCAACTATATTAACGAATACATCATTAAAACAAAGTTTGAAACTCATGTCAACTGAATTCACCAGCTCAAACCAAACAATCATTCATGCATTGCACTTTAATAGACATAAATCCCATTCCTCGCGTTCCTGTTAACCCTTTATCCCATAGACTGTTTCTAGTTTTGAAAATAGGTGACTTCTTAAAGCAGGCTGAATGTAAAGTAGAATGCGCCTTAAGGCGCATTCTGATTTACGTTCAGCCTGCTTTAAGTTACCACCTGCTAGAATTAATAAAAAACCTTCTGATACATATTCATGACTGTATAGATTGGAATTATTTTCTTCCGCGGAGGATTAGACGGAATGCGCGAAAAGGCGCTTCTATAAGGTAATGGGTTAACACGCATTTATTCACAGTAAACAAACTACACCCACTGATTGAGACTAAACTGTGTTTCCGTTAGTACAGTGTTTTTGTTGATACATTTAATGGTGAATATGTTTTGAAATATATTTCATCTATTTGAATCACTTATCCTTTTAATTGTGCATGAATTGTCTGAGAACTTGATGTGGTAATTTTAGAATAATATCTAAAACAAAACATTCGTTGAATTTGTTACACATACAAAGTTTTTAATGTACATGTATATTAAATGTATTTTACCAAAATTATTCACGGCGGACATTCATCGTTACAACAACATGTTCTCAAAGCGGTTTGGTCATTTTTGCATCGTGTAGCTTTTGCTAAGGCGGGTAATAATTCATCCCAAAAGCGGGCCTTTCTTTCGCGAAGTCGTACTTTCATTTTAGATGCACGAACTTTATTCACAATTTCCAAATAATATGTACGAGCAGGCGTATAGGGCAACCATCCTATCCCGATATCACGTGGCTCGTTCGGATTTCCACTTTTAGCAAAGTTTGTCCACAGTGTCATGATGTCATCAGCAGCTTTTTTCTCCCAATCTTGGAATTCACGTGCTTCAATTATACCTGGTACGGTGAAGTCCACCTGATTTCCAAACATGTAAAGTAAATCATCAGCATGAAGGGACCCTTTAAACCATGTGGGTCGCGGAGCAATACTTTTATACGGAAGAAGATTGAAATAGTACTGGTAAATTGCCCGTGTACTCATACTTGCATGGAGTCTCGTTGTGCGGTATACATTTGAAAGTATTAAAGAATCACCATGCATCATACAAAAACTTTGTCGAATAGATTCAGGGTCATTTGGGGCATCCCAGTCAGTGTATTCGTTGATGACAGCATCGTATAAGACATGTGATGTGTCTTTGCCAAATATTGGTTTAACGAGGAAAGGGACAAGCTGCTTCTCAAAATAAGATTTGTTCGGTAGAAAATTTTCCGGTGCCTCATGGACACCATAAAAAGGCCTAGCTGAGCCACCCCCCTCTCCCGATGTTAAGCCTATCATAAGATCAAATGCCGTTAGAGAGTCTTTTAAATCTTTCCAGCCGTCTTTATTTGCATCAAGTACTTCTGTTGGCAGTCCCTGTACAAAGGCGCCGTCAACGCTGGGAACAAAAGGAAATGGCAAACCATGGTGCCATTTGGTATGATCGTTTATTGTAGCATTTAGTTTTTCTGCAGAAACAGTTCTTAAGCAATCAAGCATTGAACCAACGTCATCGATTTCACATCCAACATATCTTGCTAATTTTCTGGTATCCGCTTTAGGATTATTTCTGTTAGCCCAATACCCAGCAGCGGTACCGCTTTGAGCTATGATCCTTTGGAAAAGTCCTTTGTTTCCTGGAAATAGGCCTTGAAATGTTACACTTGCGCCGCCAGCCGATTCTCCAAATATTGTCACTTGCTTGGAATCACCACCGAATGCTTCTATATTATTGTGCACCCATTGAATGGCTAAATGTTGGTCCCAAAGTCCATAATTACCTGGTGAGTTGTGATCCTCAGTGCTAAGGAATCCCCATACGGTTAGTCTGTAATTAATTGTCACAACAATAACAGGACCATTGGCAGCCAAGGCATCGCCAATATAGGCATTGGATGAACCAACTACGAAAGCCCCTCCATGAATCCACACCATAACGGGCAGTTTTTCAACTCTTTCTGTCCCAATTGCCGGTTTAAAAATGTTAAGAAATAGGCAATCTTCTGAATCTGTTTCTGATGAGGGAAACATTACAGAATAGTACTGTAAGCAAGCTGATCCGAACTTGTGTACCTTAAGTGGGTTCGTCAACGGCGCTTTGGCAACTGGCTTTCGGAAACGCAAATCTCCCGTAGGTGACTCGGCATATGGTATCCCAAGAAATTTCGACATTGTCACATTTCTACTGTGCAATTCCACATCCTCCTTAAATCCGATAAAAGTCCCTACATTAGTAGTAACTGTAACGTCATTTATTTCGCCGTGTACGAGTCGAGTAAGAACGAAAACTAGAAACGTTGTTAGCCGAGCCATTTCAACTTGTACGACTCCTTGCTGAACGTATGCCTAACTATTAATGCGATCGAACGATATCGGTTTACCTTTTGCTACAACTACATAAACAGATATGTGTACCCAAGGCATGTAGTGTGCTTCAACTAAAAAGCTGGTAAATATCAATCATTTTATACCATGCACGAAAAGACATGTTTTTGTAAATACAATGTAGTCCGGATCAGTATGAAAAACTACTTTGCGGAAGAGGAGGATTTGATTGAAAGATTGAATTAAAATATCCTAAATAACATGGAAGTAGGAAATAAAGAACATAAAGGCTTTCACTTGTGGCAATTCAACTACCTTGTTTATCCCACGTTTAAATACCAGACATTCTATAATTTAAACAAGCCTAGACGATCCAGGTTAGAGGTCTTCTCTGCGATGTCTGCAAAAGACGAATATTACACATTATTACCAGATACCCAAACAAAACTTGTGATTAACTTACTGGTAGTATCTGACCTGGTACATGTAGCTAAGTGAGTTCAAAATGTAGATCGTGTTATATTTGAAACAGTAAACTAGACAGCATAATGAGTAGCAATGTCGACAAAACACCTGCTATAACAACGGCATTTCCATAGTGTCATTTGCTTTAACACCTTTACTGTCATTCCGCCATCATTTGTAACAATCATCATCTGCTTTTTTTTTCAAATTTAAAATTTTAGGTAGTTAAGACTTTAAGAATATTGAAATGAATGTCAAACAGTTTGGATTCTGATCAGACGTCGCGTGAAGAAGCGTCCGATCAAGATTCAAACCGTTTGCGAATAACTATTATACTCGGTGTAGGGCAGTGAACGGTTTAACCCTTTTAACCCTACAGCCCTTTGTAGAGATTACTAATTACATATGTAAACAGTGTAGACCCTGATCAGGGCTCCTATAGGAGCCCTCTGACCAGGGTCTGCACTGTTTGATGTTTTCATTCGTTTTTGTTGTCAAATAAAAAATGAAACAGTAGACTGGTTCAAAATGCCTGTACTAGAAGTGTCCAATAGGATAATGAATACCCACAAGAGATATTTAGGGTTGAAAGGGTTATCCCATTTATGCCTGGCCACTGTACACAATGGGCCCTCACTCTGAGCTTGCTGGACATTTTCGTTATAGATATTCTACGGTGATTTAAAGACACGACACAGTGTTTTTTTTTCATATATCAGATACCATATGAAATAGAACGTGGAATCTCATAAGGGTCTGCACTATTTGCCAAAAGTGTCTTTAGCAGAAAACAGGTTTTGAACCCTTTCACTCTCAATGACGCTTTCAAGCGCCTTTGTAAACAGTTTGGATCCAGACCAGACACCGCGTAACGCAGCGTCTGAACGTGATCCAAACTGTTTGACACTCGTTTTGAAATTTCTTAAGTCATACTGCCTTATTTGTTAGCTTTGAAACGACAAAAACGACACCCGGCCCAAGGGCTTATCAGTTTACTTAGGAAAAACCTTTAAAATCTTCTTCACCGTAAGGACCAGTTAATTAATATTTGACATGTAGCTTTGCCTTATGGTCCCCACCAAGATTGTTGAAATTATGACCTTCGGGTCAAACATAGGGTTTTACATAGACATATATAAGAACACATTCAAAAATCTTCTTCTCTGGAACTGTATCGCCCAGATATTTAATATTTGATATATAGCTTTGCCTTGTGGTCCTCTACCCAGATGGTTCAAATTATGACCCCGGGCAAAAATTGCTCCTCCCTTTGGCTTATTAGTTTTTCATAGGAAAACTTTGAAAATCTTCTTCTGAAACCGTAAGGCCCAGATCATTAATATTTAACATATATCTTTGTTTTGTGGTTCTCTTTAAAGATTGTTCAAATTAAGACCATTGGGATAAAAAAGGCCCCGCCCCGGGGCTTATCAGTTTTACATATACTTATATAGGAAAACCTTTAAAATTCTTCTTTTCTGGAACAGGAAGGCCCAGACCTTTAATAGTTGACATATAGCTTTGCCTTATGGTCCTCTACCAAGATTGTTCAAAATATGACCCCCAGGTTAAAATTGGCAACGCCCTTGTGCTTATCAGGTTTTCAAACATTTCAAACCCTACTGTTCTGAAATCGTAAAGTCCAGATCATTTATATTTGACATGTAGCTTTGTTTAATGGTTTCCTCCCAAGATTGTTCAATTTATGTATGAGTTATAAAACACTCTTAACCCTGTATTGATTTGAAAAAGGTAAAACATGTAAAACAAACATTTACATATTGTACAATATGACTATGCTGGAATCTTTCTTCCCTGTGGAAGGTTCTAAGTGCATAAATGGAAAAAAATAAGAGCTTAATTTATATATAATAGCATTTTTACGTGGATGTAGGATTGTTTCCATGATCTATTTTATGCTTAAAACCATGAAAACTTCATTTCAGTCAGTTTTCCTCTTTGGTTAGTTTCAGATGGATTGATCAACTTTGAGAAAAAAGAATTGTTCCACAGTTCTTAAGATTTATAGGATGTAAATATTGAAAGAACAGTGTACGCTCAATTGTTTTTCGTGTCTTTCGTTTGGTAAAAGCAAAAACGCGACTGATGTTAAAAGAAGAGACCATAAGTTTTCAAACAGATAGGAAGTTATTTTTCTTTACATACCAAGGGTCCGATATCAAAGATTCTGTCCAAAATGACCACCGTTTAGGGTATGGAAAACCAATTACGCTCTCCTATATAATTCATATAAAATGTCACATGTGTCATCTTCAAGGTCAAAATGTGTCAACTTTTACAGCCTTGCCAGGTCCAACTCCCAAAAGATACATTCATGCACAACTGAAATATAAAGAAAAACAGGGGGTCATGTGTTATGTAAGAAAAAATATCATGACTGCAATGTCATGACTAGTGTTCTGCTACCTTTTGACAGAGGGTCCGGCTGAAACAGGGACATGTCACTTCAGTCCAGATAGATTTACATAACCCCCTTCTAGGATAACATAAATGCCTTGTATCTATTCCCTGGCACCTAAGTAGTACATTCGAGCAAGGACGAAAAATTTGCAGGAAAGGAAATTGAAGACAAAAATCCAGTTACATCGATGGAAAACTGATTTATTTTTGGAAAACGACAGTGCTAAAAGATCGATAACATCATAGACTAACATTTAGCAACAAATTTATTTCGGAAAAACAAAAAAGTAGTCGAAAATTTGGAAACATAGGGAAAGTACAAGGCATGGTTTTTGGCGCTTTTTGAACGGCCATTCTAAATTCCAAATTATTCAAATTACTCAAACTCTTTAGTTCTTAAATATATAAGTGGCACTTTTGGGTAATATTTTAAATAAAAATAATTGCATTGCATCAGGAAGTGTGGGTGAATTTAAATTTAGGAAGTAATAAAGCTTGACTTAAGTTAGAAATTTTGCTATTTTGAAGGAAACTTACTGAAATATTAAGGCATAAATAAAAGCGATAAATTGTTGTTTTGCCTCGAACAATATTGATATAGGTAGTATAAATTTTCTTTAGTGTATTTCAGATTCCAGAAGGTAGGAAAACACTTGTTATAAAATAAATTTATTTTAGTGTATTCCACTTGCTAAAACTCGTTGTAAAATCACTAGTACTACCAACCACGAACCATTTCTGATATAAACATATTTTTTAAAATAGCATGTAAAGGTCTGGGAGCTATCCCAGAAAGTGGCTGCTGCAGGAGTGACGAACTGACGTACCCTGCAGTAAGCGCTTTCTCCAACCCCATGGGGAATATAAATTCTTTTTTTTAAAGTTATTCTTTGTACATATTCTTAGTTGTTTTAGATGTACAGTTAAATTTTTATTATAAAATTGTGAGGGAGTTCCATGATAGTCCAGAAACAAAACGATAAACTGAATAACATGGGGTTGGGAAGTGATAACAATCTGTCAATGCTCTGTGCAATTTCATAACAAACAATAATTTAAAAACTGTGTGACTGTCCCTCCTGTTGCTGCATGGACTGCTTGCCAATAAAAGAGGTAGAGGAGTTTCTGAGTAAAGAGCTCAATAAAGATATAGAATCTAAGTACGAGCGAGTAGTCATTTTGAGCGACAGTAAGGGTAAATACCTGGAGGCAGAGTATGAGGGACTGAGGTGTAAGCCCGAGGAGTTATTGTGGTGGACCTGCAGTGGTCGTGACACAAAAGCAGGTGTCAAGTTCCTCATTGACAACATTAATAGAATTAGAGACGGAAAAAAAACTATTGTACTTTTTTGGCACTTCACTTGCAACGTTACGAGGAAAATAGACAAACTAATATACAAAAGATACTCCAGTAGTGAAGATGTATTAGCAAACTGACAGCCATATTTAGAAACTTTGGAGACCGTGCACAAAACAGAGGAAAATATAGATCTGGGAATACTAGAAACACCACCGTCTTCACTAGGGAATGGAACAAGGGGAAAATGCACATGACTGGGAATTAATCGACGACAAGCGACTTACATAGACAGATTTCTGACCTTAATGACCTTATCAACAATTTCAATACCAGACTAGGATTTAGATCACCACGTTTCACAATTGACTTCATTCACAGAAGAAGAAGCAAAAAAAAGGCGCAAACAAAAATCAATCTGAACCCAATTTTGTTAAAAGATGCAGTTCATCCAATAGGCAACGTAGCTAAAAAGTGGATGATTAAAAGACTACAATCAGTATCAGTATCTACATAAAAGAATCCAAACAACTGGAGGTATTAATAGCAAAAAAACAAAATAAAATAATTAAACGTACCCCCCCAACAAATATTAAATAATAGTTATACACACCAATTAGCATTTCAGCATGGGTAAGCAATGCGTGACAAACTGATGTACCACTGTTAAAGTTCATGTGTGTGACAAACTGATGTACCACTGAACGAACGCATGCTGATCTGAAGACCAGATGGAGGATCACGTTTATTGAAACCGTTACAAATCTTGCAAAATTCATGTGTTTACATAATAACCAGTGAGTGACAAACTGATGTACCACTGCTTTATAAGTAAGCTAAATATAAATAAAAATAACAACAACAACAAAATACATAGTGAAATAGGATACATATGGCAACGGGTGGAGATTTCATCCATAGCACTATTAGGGGGAATAGTGATGTTCAACCAGGAACAGATAGAAGGTCGCTCTTCAATAATGCAGAGATGGAGCTAAAAAGAAAAAGACTTATGAGCCCAGAAATGACAAATCAGTGTGTAAAATGTGAAAGAACACTAAATGAAAACACAGTGGAATGTGGTAATTGTGGACTAAATTTCTGTATAAAATGTAGGGGTATGACAGTTGAAGCTCTGAACATGATTAAATCAGGCGCTATCCCTGGCTATACCTATCAATGTAAGTGGTGCAAACCACAATGCCAACATTGGAAAACATCGATAAGAAATTGACTATTATGAATAGCCACAATGAAGCTAGATTCAATGAAATGGAAGACAGGCTGCAAAAAATGGACCTTAAAACTGAGGAATCCATAAAAGAGAAAATGAAGGGCACAAAATCAGATATTTTAAGTGAAATTGCTGAGAGATATAAGACAGTGGTGGATGAAAGGACCAAAGAAATGGACATGAGAAGAAGAAGAGAACTAAATGTGATGGTTTTCAATTTACCCGAGGGCTTGCACAAAGAAGGAATAAAAAACAAGGAGGAAGATGAATCTGCTATAAGATCTATAGCTTCGGTCATAGGAATAGACGACGTCAAAATAATAACACATTATAGACTGGGTAAAAGGCAGTTAACCAAAATAAGACCACTTAAACTAGTTCTACAAGATCCCAAAGAAAGAAAATTCCTGCTAGATAATTCAAAAGAAATAAAAAACAAAGCGTCGCCCAAATACAAAAGAGTAATCTTCTTTAAAGACTTGACCGATGAGCAAAGAGCCGAAAGAAAAATCAAGAGCGAGAGAACAGCCAATCAGGAGGAAAAACATAGACAGATGGACGAACAACCACCATATAATAGAAATAACAGGAGATTAGCAGCACTGCTGCAAAACTCCATTGCCAATGGTAATAACTCGAGCTTATCCCAAGAAGGGGCAGACCCGTTTGGTGATGAAACGGTGATGGATATCAGCTCTCTACATGAGAAAACTGTGATTGGTGGAATCCAGTTAGACACTTACAGGACAGCCGGTGAGGCTAGTAAGGATAATGTTGAACCCACAAACATGGGGACAGAAAATCAGTGTGACCACTGAATGTTTTAACAATGTACATACGGGTAATAGTTTTAATGTGGAAAACAATCAAATTAGTTACAAAGAAAGAAGTCATATTATAAAACTAAATGATAACATTAAGATACTTTATACAAACGCAGATTGCTTGACAAAGAGTAAAATATTAGAACTTGAAAATTTAGTAATGGAAACCAAACCTGACATATTGGCAGTTACAGAAATATTCCCTAAATTCACAAATAACCCATGTCAATCAGATGAATTGTATAAGATACAGGGATATAACATATTTAAATCTAAAGAATCAAAAGGTAGAGGAGTAGCGATATATGTGAAAAATGAATTGAGAGCCAATGAAATAGAATTTGAAAATGAATTCCAAGAGGCAATATGGCTGGAATTCATATTGCCAGATGCCGACAAATTGCTGTTAGGATGTATTTACAGAAGTCCTAACAGTGATAATACCAATAATAACAACCTTTTATCATTACTCCATAAAGCAGTTAAATCAAATCACTCTAGAATAATGGTGGTAGGAGACTTTAACTATAGAGAAATAAATTGGGAACTGTGGTCAACAGATAAGGGAATAAATCACAGTGATTTTAAATTTCTTGAAAGTATGAAGGATTTATACTTACACCAGCATGTCAAAAACTTCACTAGATTTAGAGAGGGTAATAAGCCATCAATACTAGATTTGGTTTTCACAAACGAGGAAAACATGGTTGAAGAAATTAGATATAGACCAGGTATAGGGAAAAATTGAGCAAAATATTCCATTAAGCACAAACCATTCAAGCCATAGGAACCCGCATGTAGACAGTGAAACTAGGTCGGCCATCAGGAATAAACATACAAAATGGGTAAAATACTCAAACTGTAGAAACCACATAACCTTTAACGAATACAAAATAGCAAGAAATAAAGCAACATACCAATTAAGGAAATCAAAATACAATTATGAAAAGCACGTAGCAGAAAATATTAAGAACAATCCTAAACAGTTTTGGAAATAAGTAAGATCAAAAACAAAAACTCCGTCAGGAGTTGATGTAGTGGAAGTTAATGGGGAAACAATTCAGGATGATAGACAAATAGCAGAGGCCTTCAATAGGCACGTTGTAACAGTGTTCACAAATGAGGACACCACTATCCCAAATGTAACAGAAAAAACTGATAGCATACTAATGGATCTTTAAGTAAATGAGGAAATAGTTATGGCAGTGATACAACAACTTAACACCAGTAAAGCACAGGGACCGGACGGCATACACCCTAGAGTCATCCATGAAAGCAGAGAATCTATAGTAAAACCCCTATGCAATATATTTAGGAAATCTCTGGATGAAGGGAAACTCCCTAATGAGTGGAAGAATGCAAATGTGAGCTCTATATACAAGGCCGGGAAGAAGAAAAATGTAGAAAACTACAGGCCAATAAGCGTTACGTCTATATGTTGTAGATTAATGGAAAAAATAATAAGAAATGCAATAATGAATCACTTAGAAACAAATTCCCTCTTATCAGTATACCAACATGGCTTTAGAAAGCATAGATCATGCAACACTCAATTATTAGAATGCATCGAAGACTGATCTAAAGCATTCGACGAAAATAAAGAAACAGATATTTTCTATTTAGACGTCAAAGCTGCATTCGACAAAGTACCTCATAAAAGACTCTTGGAAAAAGTAAAAAGTTTGGGGATCAAAGGGAAAACTTATTCATGATTAGAAAACTTTTTGAGCAACAGAAGGCAACGAGTAGTGGTAGGGGGGGGGGAAATCTTCCTGGCAAACTGTAACAAGTGGAGTCCCACAAGGTAGTGTATTAGGACCATTACTTTTCCTGATTTATATAAATGACTTGCCAGATGCAATAGAATGCACAATTAAACTTTTTGCAGATGACACAAAACTATATTCAATTCAGGAAAAAACAAAAGATGAAGAAACGCTTCAAAATAGCATATTTGACGAATGCCGATGGTCAGAAAAATGGCAAATGATCTTTAATATAAAAAAATGCAAATCCATGCACATTGGAAATTCCGTTGCTAATGAATATTTTATGATCTCTCCCGATAAAAGCATAGAAATAATTACTAAAATAACCTCAGAAAAAGACTTGGGAGTCGAGTTTGACAACAAACTGAAATTTGATAAACACATATATACAAAGATAAATAAGGCAAATAGTATTCTAGGGCTAATAGCAAAAACATTCACGTGCGTTTCAAGGGACGTGTTCCTCCATCTGTTCAATGTTCAAAGCTATGGTGAGGCCCCATTTAGAGTATGCATCAGTAATACGGTCCCCACACTACAAAAAGTATAACTTTGCAATTGAAAATGTCCAAAGAAGGGCAACAAGAATGCTAAAAAATTATAGATACAGTGAGAGGTTAAGGCAACTAGGCATTCCAACCCTGGAGTACAGGAGGGACAGGGCAGATGTAATCCAGGCGTATAAAATATTAAATCGGTTAGATAAAACATCTGCCAACCTACTACTAGTAAGAGGTGACAATATAACAAGAGGAAATAACATGAAACTCATTAAACCCAGAGCAAGAACAGAACTGAGAAGGGTTTTTTTCAGTCATAGAGTCATTGATCTATGGAACTCCCTTCCAAACAGTGTAGTCCAAGCACCCACACTCAATAGTTTCAAAATCTAGGTTGAATGGGCACTGGGGGGTCACCAATAAACCTAATAAGTTCTATGCCGAGTGCTACAACCCATAATTGGTTCCATCTATGACAAACCGACTACGATATGAACAATACATAAACAGTGTAAATAGATTTGTACATAAAAAGGAGCTCTAAAGTTCCAAAATGGAAAATTTATAAATGTATTTTAAACCAGTAAATGAAAATATATACATGGAGCAATATTATAATAAGTGAAAGTGAATATAAAAGCCAAACGAAGCCAACAAGAAAATTCATCTGAGGAAAACGCATCCAAATGGGCCTAAGAAGTGGAAAACGCTTATGCATCTAAGGATGCATCTGGCCTCGATACTACATGAACTACATGAATCAAAAGCAAACAACAGTGCATATCTAGTGACAAAATGCCATAGTGTGGACAAAAAGGTTGGCACTATATCTCGAAGGAATTACTTTTGAACTACCATGTAGCATTTCCGGTCTAATTTGTGTTCCGTAACCTTTAGCAAAAGTTCAATAGCTTTGCTGAACATGGTATAATGACAAACGAAATAGTCAAATGTGGGTTATCTGACACAAGAAAACCAATGTAATTAGAAAATTCAGACTATGATTGTAATTTATAGGCTTAGTTTCAAGATGTCACCAAAATGGCTACCATTTACACTTAATTCTACTTTTTTACACCGTAGTCCTTACAATGATATTGGATATAAATATATGAACAAAGTATCTATTTGAATAAATTAATGTATTGGCCATGTGGTATACTGTACATACATTATAATTAAGTGAACAAATCTATATAGGTTAAGTGCAACCACATTTTGGTGAAACATTTGATGAACGACAAAGAGTAAAAACATTCACATAGTGTACAGGGGCCCGTTTTATAAAACTTCTTACGACAAATGTTGTCGTAAGTCAAAACTTTAAAATACATTTAATCTGTGATTTCTCTATCTAATCCTGTATTGTGACATCATTTTGGAATCGTCTTTTCAAGACGATTCCAAAACGATGTCACAAGACAGGATTAGATGGAGAAATAAATAATAATTGAGACTTTTATAATCGGACTTACGACAACATTTGTCGTAAGAAGTTTTATGAAACGGGTCCCAGGTGTCGATATCAAACGTCTTCACACTCTTCATATCTATTCATGGTTGGTTTGGTTTTGTTGTTAAAAGTGAAAACGTTCTGACACTCTTTGGCCATATTGGACTCTTAACCGTGTTTCTATTTATCACAATATTCGTACAAGTGTGTAGATTACGAAACTGCATGTTGCTGTTGTGATATATGTGGGCAAACATCTCTATTCAAGATGGCGTCCAAGAAGGCTGCCACAAAAATAGAAAATCGCGAACATACCATTGCGCTTGTTTACGTATTGATTGAATAACAAAGATGACAATGCATTACGATGTGAAGAGTAGTTGCTTAGTCAAGAAGATCTATTTCATGCCGCCTATGAAAAGACACAGTATTCACAATAGCAAGTAGAGATAATGTCTTCAAGATTCTTGGATAATGCTGCAAGTAGACATCGGGAGTGACTACAATTTTAGAGTAGGAAAGCTGAACCTACAGTTCAGGAAGGCAAGGGTGAGAAGCAACAGGAGCGGATAATTTGATACAACAAAATGTAACGATTAAAAATGAAGGGAACTAAAATGCTGTGCTGAAACCTGTTTTTTGAAATTCTTCAAGAGGACACAGTGTGAGACTATCTCAACAAATCCATATCTAAAACAATTGCTAACATCTTAGGACAAACGAATAGCACCAATGCTGAATGAATAACTGCAGATATCTGGGGCCCGTTTCATAAAACTTCGTACGACAAATGTGTCGTAAGTCAGACTATAAAAGTCTCAATTATTATTTATTTCTCCATCTAATCCTGTCTTGTAACATCTCTTTGGAATCGGCTTGAAAAGACGATTCCAAAGAGATGTCACAAGACACGACTGGATAGAGAATTAGAAATTAAAGGTATTTTAAAGTTTTGACTTACGACTGTTTTTGTTGTACGAAGTTTTATGAAACGGGCCCCAGGAAGGCAAAAGAGTAGACAAAGTGGCTAAAAAGAACCTCCTATATGCCATGTAATCAAGGTTAAAAGAGAGGGCTTTGGAGCGACAGTGTCGACTGGACTAGCCCTGAAGTACATCTCAAGTTCTACATAGAAATAATCAAACTGTATCCCGGTCACATGCTTATAAAGTAGTTAAGTTGAGCCTCAGATCTTTCGAGATCAAACTTTTGATTGGACAGATTTTAGCATTCAGCAGAATGCTAAAATCTGACTAATTAAAAGCTTGATAACTGTCTCAGACTCATCACATACGCTTTATTAGCATGGACCTGACTAAAACGCATTCCAAACGTATCTTTTAAAACGATTCTGTATAATTCAACTGTTCTTCGAATGGCCTCATAGTTTCTCTACAATGTACTTTGCCTAAATCCGTTCCTCTCTGTAACTTTAAACTGACGATTCCGTTTTCCAAATTTTATGTTTGTCTGTTTATAGTTGGTTTCTGTCAATGCATTGCAATATGAGAAACAATGCCGACCTAATCAGAGGGCTCTTTTACCGGTCCTCTAATTTGGGTCTTCACTGTTTGCATATACCAGTTGTATGTACGTTTTACTGTTAATTTGTTTGCAAAGGACTCTTATAATCGGCTTAGATTTCAGAAGGTCAACGATGCGTATCAAATGTAAAAGCTAATGGATCCTTTTGGCAATGTTATAATAGAACGTCAAAACATTACATCTCATTTCTCTTCATTATTGCAAATAAAAGCTGTTTTGTCTGGTTTTTTAACTTAGCCACGGGATTTGAAGATAAAACATCAACTTATTTACCACTGAATGCTACAGTTGAACTTTTAACAGTTTTGCTGACACTTGACATAACAGAAGACATAGTATGGCATTCAAACGTTTTAATTTAACTCGTATTATGAATGATCTTCCCTTGATCACCATGAATGAATTGAATGTATATCTAGCTACACCTCTCTCTCTCTCTATCACTTTCTCTCTTTCTCTGACAGTCTTTCTCTTTCCTTCTTCTTTCCTTCTGTAGTCTTTTTCTTCAACAAAAAAGTTAAGTAATTTCGTCATATTTCATTTATATGCCATTGTTCCTGTACTGTATATTTACATTGTAGGGGGAGGGTCGGATCTAATGTTGTTATAACTTGTGACCCAACCCCAATTCCATGTATATTTGAGGGAATAAAAATATGTTTAAACCAATGATCTTCGCTTATAGGGAGGGCTCAGAGTAGCTAAGGAGTGAACATGAATTATGTTTGTATTGAATCAATCATTTTGTTGCACCACTGTGTCCGTACAACAAATTGATTGACACAATAAAAACATAATCCGATGACTTAAAGTTACTCAAAGAAAACAGGCCAGATAACTCATCGATAATTAAAATGTGCATATTTTATGTTTCCCTTTCAAGAAATTACATTTGCAAAGTCGAAACGACCGCGTCTTATTGTTTGAAGAACTTTCAACTTGCTTTAAGTGTTCCACTGTCCCAAAAACAAGACACAGGCTATTGGGTAATGGGATTTAAGGCAATATGACTGTCACAATTTCTAAACGAGTGTCAAACAGTTTTGATCCATTACGCCGTGACTTCAGTCGCCTACAATGGTGAATGGGTTAAGTCAATTTACTTGTATAGCGTTTCCTCTCTACAACGGCCCTCCCAACAACGGCTCCCTCCTTACAACGACCCTTGCCGCATTTCCCTAAACATGATAATTATGTATAACGCTTTAACTGCTTAAATATCGTCTTCTGTCGTCTGCTAATTTTCACAATACATGTATTACATAATCGACATTATCACAGAAAATTTTTAATGAGAAGTGACAAACAGCTTGAATCCAGATCAGACGCCGCGTTACGCGGATTCAGGAATGGAGCGTTCGGAACAATAAGTCTCCATTACTTTTTCCGACACAATTGTGTAACTATTACACACTTGTGTAGGGAAAAGTAATGGAGACCTATTGTTCCGAACGCTCCATTCCTGAAAAATAATGGAGCGTTTTTGAATGGGATAATAGTACAGGTGTATTTTAATGTCATCATTGGTTCTGCAATACTGAAGCAAGCAACATCGGTTTGACGTCAATTGCATCCAGCCTGTCTCCATTGACAATACGTTCTGCTACACTACAAAGTACATCTCAATGTACGGCGGATTTACATGTTTTTGTATCTCGATAATCCAGCCAAGCACAATTGAAACATATTTTAATTATACCCCAGCCAATGAAGTTGGGGTATATACTGGAATCACCATGGCGGTCGGTCAGTTGGTCGGTCAGTCGGTTTCAGCAAAATATTGCCCGGCGAACCCCTCCTTCAATTTTAATCTCAGGCGCGTGATACTTGGCATACATGCTTATCATCAGTAACTGTTGTAGGTTACAAGATGCAAATATTAGGTCTCTGACCTTGATCTCTGACTTTGTTTCCTGAGCTCCTAACCAGGATGCACATGGAATGTGTCTCTTTATACCAGTGTTTAGAAGCATGAACATGCGTTTCTATGATGAATAGGTAAAAACGTTTAAAAGCAGCTTGGGAGACTTTAAATAATCTATCCGATTTTTTTTATACTATAGCATTTTGGGGAGTGTGTCGAATTAGAACTACGACAACAGGATGAGTGTAACAGTGTGTGTTCTATTATTCAGCCAAGACTTCAACATCGAGGCATTAATTAGGAGTGCTGGTCAATGCCCAAGTCGAGTCAGTCTCGGAGGGTCACCTTGCCAACCATTACGAACGCCCCCAGCTTTACAAGACAATCCCATTGTTTTTATCACCTGCTGTACACAAATAAGAACTTTTGCAGTAACAGAATGATTGCCTCTCATTGTTGAAAATAGTGTAGGCTTTGTTGAATACAACAAGAGCAAGGTCATTATTTGTCATATAAACCCATCCTTTGATTGTAAAAAAAATCCGCATATATGCCCTATATAAAAACTTTTTAAAAAATATAAACTTTTTCCTACCGACCTACCCTAAAATGATGAGAGGGTGAAACCAGAAACATACATTTTTTTTTTTAGGCCTTGTTGAAAATAGTGTAGGCTTTGTCCTAATTAACTCGTTCAACCCTGGATCTTTAAATGGACAATTCCAATTTCAAATTAAGTATAGTCCATTTTTTACTATTCGGTGTTGATTCTAATAATCCATTGAAATATGACAAGCAGTGTAGACCCTGATCAGAGGAGTCCTACATAAGCCCTCTGATCTGGGTATACACTGCATAGGACAATTGTACTTTCGAACGTAAAACATGTGTGAACCACGAGTAGACGCGTCGCATATTGTTAAATGAGTTAAAGTTATCAAATGTGTTGATTCTTTGTGTTTTCTAAAATGTTTATCATTGTAAACTATACTTCCATTAAACATTTTGCGTTTTTGATTTTAACCCTCTCTGTGCCTGATATATAACGCAACATGCATGTATAAACCGCGCCATGAGATTTTGCACTACAAAATTACCCAGGCCAGTTGCCACCTCAGTCTCGGCGTACTATCGTGGTTTTTGGGGCCCGTTTCATAAAACTTCGTACGACTAAAACGGTCGTAAGTCAAAACATTAAGATAAATTTAATTTCTGATTTCTATATTCAATCTTGTCTGTGACATCTCTTTGGAATCGTCTTTCCAAGACGATTCCAAAGAGATGTCACAAGACAGGATTAGATGGAGAGAAAAAAAATTGAGACTATAATCTGACTTACGACAGCATCATTTATGAAACGTGTCCCTGGTCATGTAATAAATTATTATGATTTTTGTGAATGTCAAACAGTAAAGACCCCGACCAGATGTCGTGTCTCTGGTGCGACGGCTAGTCTGGGCCTCCACCGTTTGCAATTCAACAAGCCTAGTGTGTAGTTACATGTGTGCCATGGCTCGTATATATCGTGGGTATACTGTTAGAATATTGGTGTACTTAATTTATTAAGATCTGTATTTTGTTGTTTGTTGCATTGTTTATGGCAATACTCTAATATAACGTGAGAACGTTTGACTCGAACCGATGTTAAAACTAAACTCTCAAAAATACTGTTATCCATTGATACCTTTTTTTTTATACCCAGCGATATGTGGCATAGTTACGTCTTTTCTTACTCATACATGATCCAGTGTGACGTGAAATTTCACCCTGAAACGTGAAAATGGCAGATAAATATGCAGTGAGAACAGCAGCAGACGACAAACGTTGACTCGTGAAACTGACGAATTTGATGCAACAATGTGGACGTTTTGTATAAAGGTTGGTAATTCTGTTATCATTTCTCGATAGCGAAATATGCATTATTTCCCTTGGAAAGACCATTCACTGCTACATGTGACACGTGCTGACTTTAGCCCAAAAAGTCTTTAACAATCAACATAATTAATTAATGTTAACCCTTTATCCCATAGCCTGTTTCTAATTTAGAATATAGCTAGGGTACCACTCAAAGCCGTAATATATATGAGGCACATTCTACTTTTCTTTCAGCTAGGAATAGTAGAATAAAAATGTATTGTGCTTCAAACTCATGACTGTGTATATTGCAGCTATTTACTTTAGTGGAGTAATAATGTAAATGCGTAAAAGGCGTATTTGTGGGGTAAATGGTTAATCAGCCACTCAAAGAATGACATAATATTAGTCTAAAAAATACTCCTTCCGCCTTTTTTGGCGACTTAAGTCAGATCTGAACACAGTTTGGATCAAGATCAGAACCTGCGTACAGTGGAGAAAACGTTATTCTTTCCCAATAAACGCGTTTACGGTAAACTTATTATTTCCAGTACAAACAGTTTGGAGCCAGATCAGACACCGGGTTACCTGGCGTCTGATTAGGCTCCAAACTGTTTGCCATATTCAGCTTAATATCAATAGTAAGATTGTCAAAAAGTTGTTATTTTCTACATTTTAGTGTATTGCATTTGCGTTTCGTTTGCGTTTAAACTGGAAAGAATAATGTTTTCTCCACTGTAGCACGGCGGCTGAACAGGATCCAAACAGTTTTGGCCCCGTTAAAGACAGTTATATATATATACGTTTTATTTCCTCTTTACAGAGATTTGCTAACAAAATAACATTTGAAATATCAAACCGTGTTAACACAGATAACATATTTACATGTACACATAGTATAATTACAGAAAACATGTTGAGAAAGAAAAAAGAATAAAGCAACATATATTAGAGAGACAATGAATATTGGATTCGTAAGGAGATTCAGGAGGACGTAAAGAGATATAGAAGAAAAATGAAATATGCTTATCACAAAAGTAAATTGCCTAGGCTTTTCAAAAGGCAATTAGTGGCTACAAATGAAGACGCCACAATTTCTTCAAATTTCAAGAATTGTGACATCTTTATCTTAACCATTAATTTACTCATATCTATTAAGCTCATTGTCTTTTCGCCTTTTTAGTATTACTTTCGCCATTTCCCCACATCTAAACTAAACGAAACAAAGATATGGAGGAACGATATTAATATCTAAGTTTGCTGTAATTACATTTTCACATCAATAAATACCGTCCATATCGTCTGCAGTACATTTTTAGGGTTTTAACAACAAATGGGATAAATATGCTTATTGCATTTTCGTAATACTGGTCATCATTAAATTGTGCATGTACCCTTCTTCCAAGCATGATTTGAAAAAAGCATTTCCGAATTATTCTAGCACGAGTCTCTACTGTTAGGAGGGAAGTGTGAGTAAATAAAATCAAAATGAATTTTCTGTCGCATTCTAAATTTTGGCACTCAGTAACAACATGCTTGCACAAGTCGCGGGTTTGAGAATTACATAGAGCACATGTGAAATCCTGGTACTCTACATACGTCCAGATTCGAGCAATTAAGAATTTGTCATAGCTTCTTACGATCTGTTGTGGAAGTCTCCACACGTCTGCTAGAGTAATGCCATACTGAAGACTTCGAAATCTGACAAAGTCCCTGTCAACCGATGTGCGTTGAAGACAATGGGCGTTCTAGTTCCGGTTCCGGTTGTGAATGGACGTGCTTCGAAATCGCTCCGACAAAAATCGTTGATTTAGTGCAAAATAAACCATTTTGAGTGTTATAAGTTACACGATATAAAGGATAAAAGTGCTTTCTGGAACATTGTGAATTTATCTGTGGACTTTAGATTGGATCCAGTGAGTAATCTATGATATAAACAATTTTCTTTGTTATATAAAGCACAAAAAAACCCCCATATGATGTATAAACTCTGAATGCATCTCAGTGCACGGATCACGCTGCACTGTCCGGCGTTTCCCCCCAGGCGTTTAACGGTCACAGTTATTAACAATGAATGACGATTACGAATTCAGCCAATTATTTCTTTCAAACGGTGAAATGGCCACCAGTGACCGACCAGCAACCTGTGGTGAAGATTATGACAATGATTATTCATTACTTAACATGGACCCCGATAGCTCACAGACTTTCGTTAAATCTACACAACTTAACGGGGCTACGCCGTCACGTATAAACAAGGGAAACAACTCTGGACAAACTAACAGATCAAACAGAAGTTATCCTATTTCGCCAATAATGAACTCTGACGACACAATTCAGTGTGCTCAACAGACACCTGGCCGTTCTGCTGCTGCCTTAGACCTGCCTGATCTCAATCATCTTCCAAGAGATTTGTTTGTTAGTAACCTCCTTGAACATTTTCATTCCTCTGAGGAAAAATTGTCTGAATATAGACTTGAGCTTGCCTCTCGCTCACGTCACTGTAACAACGGACCGACCGGTATCCTGAAAGATAGGAGGAAATCTACCAAAACAAGTGTTGGAGAACGATTCGCATATGACTGCTTTGAGCTTACCCAGTTTTTAAATGGAAACTTGAAAAGCGTGAACAATATGTTTAAAGCGTCTGAAGCAAACACTTCCTGTATTGAAGAGAAACACACCCAACATCACGACGGCGGGTCTTTACTGCACGAAGTAAATGTGATAAAGGATAATATGTCATCTCTACAAGCAGAAGTATCATTGCTTAAATCACAAACTGTTGAAATTAAAGATACAGTGGACAATTTCTCAACAAACATGTCCTCTGCTATAGAAACTATGAAATCAGAGATCGTTTCATGCACAAGTATACTTTTAAGTTCAGACAGCTCCGGTGCCAATAACAGTGACCAAAATAGTAAACTGTCTGCTGGTTTGAAAATACTATGCAGTCGGCTGACTGCACTTGAATCACACAGAAAAACACTTCAACAAGACATACGAAACACTGACTCGAAAGTGAATGAAAATTGCAGACATATTAGAAATCTTCACGACAGCGATGTACAAAAGAAAAACTCCCTTATTGTGCGCATGTCAGAAGTCAACGAAAAGGTTGATGCGCAATCAAAAGATCTTGAAGGAATCAAATCATGTACTGATAAGGCTTCAAAAACTGCAGATTCAAGGCTAAAACATCTCGAAACAAATATCAACAAAATATCACAGAACACTAATGGCAGCTTGCAGAACACTCTTGAAAAAAATTGCAACAGATTTATCCGATAAAATTAGTTCAATTGGTAATCGTGTCAGTCAAGAGAACACTCTACACACCTCATTAGAGCATATTACAAATAAATTGACAGAGAAGCTCGACACCATTGGCCGAAATATCACGACAACTTTACAAAATAGGGCGACAGATACCCCGCCACAACCTGTACATACTGCTGTTCAAACCAAACCACCCTCAACTGAAGTACACCCGATTGCATTACCACATCGCAAACCGGAAGTACGCGCCTCAAGTAACTGCATGTCGTTCTCTGAAGCGCTTTCGCATAGTTCTGGCGTAAAAACATCTGATACAGATAGAGACTCAAATATCATGAACACACAACATATAGACACTATCAATACGTCCTCAAGACACGCTAACAAAGGCGCTGGTGAAATGATTATTAATATTCAACCTGCATCTAAATCGGTCCAAAACCAGCGACGACAGCCGACGTCGACCCCAAATGACGTCTACAATGAAAGCGCGACTTCAACTCAATTTAACTCAAACGTACTCAGCCCAAGTGAACCAAACTTTGACCAAATGACATCAGCGAAAACTAGATTTTACGGTGTTGCAAGAAGAAAGGCCGTGTCCTTTTTACTTTCAGGTATCGCTCTGAGTTGCACCGAAGACGATCTATATGACTTTCTTGAAGAAATTGGGGTAACGTGCAAAAGAGCAAAATTTCTCGTTACTAGAAGAACAGACTGTTTATCAGCACAAGTGGTCGTGTATAAAGACCAGTCGGAAATTATGGAAAATCCAAACAACTGGCCAGAAGGCATCGCGTGCCGACCCTGGCTAAATCGATCAGATTACAGAAATCAGCGTCGTCACGTGACTGATAACATGAACAACTACGACGAGTATTAACCCAAACATACACTATGGACTTAAACATTATGACTTGGAATGTCACGGGTATCTTTACTGGTATCCCATATCTTTTAGAGCAAATAGACTCAAGAAACCTTTCAATCTTAGGAATCTCAGAACATTGGCTACTGAATGAAAATAAGCACGTGTTTTCGGAACAATTTAGTGATCACTTCGACTCACATATAGTTACTTGTAACGATGTGAAATCATTTAATGGTCGTTCGTTTGGCAAAGGAGGCGTAGGTTTACTCTGGAGAAAGTCACTTAGTAATAGGGTTACAATAATTAACGTCAATAGTGACCGTATTGCTGCTATCAAACTTATCACTCAGTCTTCTATTATCTACGTCATTCAGGTTTACCTCCCTTGTACAAGCGAACGGTTAGAGACATTTAAAACCGAAATAGATACTTTGAACGACCTTATATCTGGTTTTGAAAATGACTGCAGTATAGTGTTAATGGGTGACATGAACTCAAAATTTTCTAAAGAATGTAGACGTTCCAGAGACACATACATTTCAAACTTGGCGATGAAACATTACCTTGTGGTACTAACAGACTCAGATCTGTGCACCGGAAGCAGCGCTTCGTTCGTGCCTGGTAAAAATGCGTCACCTAGCCTGATCGATCATATCCTGGTCTCTGAAAACTTACTCGACAACATACTATCTTGTCACATCGACGACGACAGTCCACTTAACGTGTCAAGACACTTACCTCTATATGTGTGTATGAACAACGTCAACTCAGAGTATAGTCAAAATATACAAAGTGAAAAATTCGTAAAATATTGCTACAAGTGGACGTCAGTGTTAGAACTTAATAAATATGAGAAAACAGTGGAAACGGCCCTATCCAACACAAATTTAGACTACAAAGACATTGATACGTCATATCGCAGTATAGTTGACTCCCTTATTAAAGCATCAGAGACGTGCATCTCGAAGCGTTGCTATAAGAGCTTTTTGAAACCATTTTGGACAAACGCTGTTAAAGATTGTCACAAAAATATGAGCACTGCGCGTGCGCATTGGATCGCACTCGGTCGTCCAAGACTAGGACATGCATTTAGCTCGTACAAGGATGAAAAACGCCAGTTTAGATGTAGCCTTAGAAAGGCTGCCTATGAATTCGAAAAACAAGACAATGAGAGAATCAGTGAACTTTCTGAAATTGACCAAAAGGGTTTCTGGAGAATAGTTAACTCACGAAAAGGCAAATGTCACAACAAGCAGGGGTCTGAAATCAAATTTGAACTATCAGTAGAAAGAGATCCTGACAAAATTCTTCGAGGTTGGAGATCGTATTTTGAAAAGCTTTATGAAGTCACAAATGACGCTGCCTATGATGATCAATTTCGAAATTTTGTTGAACAAAAACTAAATGATATGCTCAGTGTTGATGCTAAAGACAGCAATTTATCTATTTTATTAACAAAACCTGTTACAGTTGAAGAATTAATTGAACTCATTCGCAAGTTACCGAATGGGAAGGCAGCCTCATTTGACCACTTATATTACGAGCACATCAAATTTGGCGGGAAAAAACTCGCTATGTGTTTCGCATTATTGTTTAACGAAATGCTCCGTTGTGAATACATACCTAGTCAACTTAAACAAAGTCTCACAATAACTCTCCACAAAGGCGGTGGAAAGTCAACCAAAGACCCAAATAACTATAGAGCAATATCGCTACTTCCGGTTGTGTTCAAACTATTTGAAAAAGTCATACTGACGCGCCTAGAGACATATAAATTCAACAATAAATTAAACCCCTTACAACATGGCTTTTTGCGTGGGAAATCGTGTAAAATGGTATCCTTATTGTACCAAGAATCAGTCAACTACTGCAAAGAACGTAATAGCAAGTGTTATACATGTTTCCTTGACGCCTCAAAGGCCTTTGATAAAACTTGGGTGGACGGTGTTCTATACAAACTGCACACTATGGATATTCAAGGCAAGGCCCTTCGCGTATTCAGTCATATGCTTCGAGGACACTCAAGTCGTGTGTTTGGGTTTGGTCATCTATCGGAACCGTTCTGCATTTTTCAAGGCACGAGACAAGGAAGCATATGTTCCCCATTCTTGTATACAGTGTTCCTTAACGATCTCTTAAATGAGCTGACAAACTCGAAACGTGGTTTACAAATTAACGGTATTCCTCTGTGTGCGCCTACCCAGGCCGATGACATAGTGCTACTTTCATTGTCTAAATACGGACTAAATGAACTACTGAAAATATGCTACAGATACGCTTGTAAGTGGCGCTACACTTACAACGCCAGTAAATGTGCACTGATGGTTCACAACAAACAGCAAAAAGAACCGGAAGTGATATTATATGCAGACAGTATCTTACCAGATGTATCGTCCTATAAACATTTAGGTATTGTTCAGACTCAGTCGAGGAGATCGCCTGCGAATATTGACGACATTCGGCAATCCGCGAGAGGCACTTTGTTTAGTCTCAAGAACTGTGGGGTTCACAGCAATGGTATCAGTCCAACTGCCGCGGCCAAACTGTACACGTCGATAATATTACCACGCGCTCTCTTCGGCTGTGAGTTATGGAACAATATCACGCAATCGGACATGAAATATCTGGAATCCACTCACCACTTCTGCTTGAAACAAATTCAGTCACTCCCGATGCGTACGCGATCTGACATGGTAAAAGGTTTATTAGGTTTTACCACGTTAGAAGCCTACATTGACACACAAAAACTGAACTTCTTAGGTTCAATCTGTAGACTTAAATCAAAGGACTTGACGCTACAACTTTTCTTACACAGACTCTTCCAACACCAAAATGGTTGCTCTAGAACAACTTCTGGTTTCATTTCAGATATCACAAGAATCTTAACTAAGTACAATCTCTTACCACATCTTGAAGAATTTAAGAACTCTTCAAACTTCCCGGGAAAATACTCTTGGAAAAGTCTGTGTAAGAAGTCCATCATGTCTTATGAACAAGGCAGTTGGTCAAATCGCATGATGTCAGATCCTGAATTTTCAAGATTCCGAGAAATTAATGTAAATCTGACAACATCTAATATATGGCGTGTTTGCCAAGAGAGGCCTTACTCTAGGGAGCTAATGTCATTTCTTGCAAGACTTTCATGTAAACCTGTAGTGTACAACGAGAAAACATGTGGTGGGTGTAACCAGATTATATCAGACGAACTAGCTCATCTTGCCATTAAGTGCAATAATACACTTATTAAAACCCGTAGACAAGAGTCTTTTGCAGAACTAACAACTAAGTTTGATCACAATCTAAGTAATCTGCTAACAGAGACTATAAATGACATACAGCGAGTGAAATATCTCATAGGCTTTGTGGACAACCAGATCCAGAATGTTTTAAATGCTGATCAATACCCTGATTTCTTATGCTGTAACGCAGCTTACCTGAAAGACGTCCATGCCATGTTCTTGACGTTTGATAATATTGAATGATTAACTCATTGAGTCCCGACACTGCAAACGGACACTCCCAATCTCTACAAAAATGTACTGCATTCGCAATTATATCATTTTTCAATACATCGCAAATTTGCAGACATTGCAGACCCTGGTCAGATAGCCATCTGTTCTGGGTCTGCACTGTTTGTATTGGACAAGTGCAATCTTTGCAAATGTATTGCTTCTAGAGAACGCGCGTCCATGCAGTCTGGACTCTATGTCTTAACCAGTTAGGTAAACTAGTGCTTCCCTTTGAATGTGTTTCATTTCGGTTTCGAGAAACACATTAAGATATTAGGGACCCCCTAGTAATTACTTTTATATCCGAAGAAATAACCGTGTTTCTGTCTTTCAAGTATTTTTCCCTTCGTTTCAGAGAGACGTGTTTGAAGGACTGATATACTGGTATATAAATATGTTACAGTGAAACTTTACTATTCTCTCATTGATTGTAAATGGCAAATAGTTTAAAGCCTGGTCAGATGTCGATTTACTGAACATCTGACTTGGTATCAAAGCTGCTTGCAATTGATATGGCTGATTGTGTGTGTATATACGATATAACGGAATGGAGAGGATAGTATGTTTCACCTGTTTTGCATTGACATCAACACATGACCTTCTATCTAAGTTAGATGAAGTTTAGACTTTTCCCTCATGTTTCTGTATGTATTTTCTTTCTCATGTATGTGTTTGTATTGCCTGTTTATTTGCATGTTCGTTTATGTAGCCATTTACTACTTATTTTGCAATGTTATGTTTACATATGACTCTCCAGAAATTGGAGGAAATAAAGTTATATATATACTTTCCTAATATGGCAAAAAATACATGTATCTGCAATAAAACCCATTTGTTTTATATTTGTACCCAAAACCATTCTTGTTAAAAACAAATTTAGTCTTAAACTAAAAACTCTTTTGCTTAACATATGTATTGGCACATTGCATAATGTTTGGAGGAATCTAAGCTTCTGCCTCCATAGGTAACAAGCCCAGCATAGGCAGAACCATATCTGTTCTGGTTCTCTGTGGAAGCTTCTCTACGGTTTTGGCACACACACGCTTTACCTTCTCTAAATTGTTAATATCTTTAGCTGTAAGCGAATTCCAAAGTTCACAACCAAATAGCACTGTAGGCATTGTAACTTTTTCAATAAGAGATTTCAGAACAACATAGTTCACTAGTCTGTCTTAGGTCTAACTTTGAAGCAAATATGCAACTATCAGTTTTTAACCCTTCACTGCCTTAGTAAGTTACACCGAGTACAATGGTATTTTCAAACAGTTTGGATCCTGATCAGACGCCGCGTAACGCGGCGTCTGATCAGTATCCAAACTGTTTGGCACTCATTTCCTTATTTTCTAAGTCACATTACTTAAAATTTAAAGTTGAGAAACAAAATAAATTATACAACTCGGTGTTAGGTCTCATCCTGAGATCCATGAGTATGTTTATTGATGCAGCGGGAGTTCGAACCAGTGTCCCCTGTAACATTAGTCCAGTGACTGTGTTAATCCACTGCAGCGCGTGCACATGCATAGTAATCAACTGTGGTGTCACTTTTTATTTATTTTAGCTCGGTATCGGTATGGTACTTAAAGACATTTCCTCAGTTCTTTGATGGAACCCCTCCCCTCATTGTTCTCAATAGGCGTGGTAGTAGCTGCAAAAACATGGGACTTGTGCGCAAAATATCGCAAACCATCTTATCCTGTCTAGAGAGGCCCTTACAAACTCTTATTCAAGAGGGTTTTCAAACCAAAATCATCAAATATAAGAAACGGGCCTCACATTAGACGCTTCGATTCACTGGTTCTATGCAACTGCTATAAGCTCGTGCAGCCATGGAGAATTGTCATTTCTACATGGTGCAGCACAGGAATTTACCCGGCTAGGTGTTACTGTATTCATCGGAACAAGGCCAGGAAATGTCTTTAAAGACAATTCCTTAGACCTTTGATGGACACCACCCACCCTCATTGTTTTCGATAGGCTAGAAAGTAACTGTAAAAGCATGGGACTTGTGCGCAAAATATCGCAAACTATCTTATCCTGTCTAGAAAGGCTCTGACAAACTCATACTCAATGTGTTTTTTTTTCCAAACCAAATCATCAAATATAAGAAACGGGTCTCACATTAGACGCTTCACTGGTTCTGTGCAACTGTTATTAGTTCGTGCAGCACGCTGACATTTTACCCGGCTAGGTGTAATCACCGAAACTAGGTCATGAAAACAGATAATTGGTCATTTAAAAATAGTCGAAAGCAATTAAATTGCACTGAGATATGCATATATTTACTGCGATAGGCGTGTCGCATTAATAGGCACCAATTATATATACCCGCATCGATCGGTAAGTAAGCTTAGAAATATCAAATAAAATCATAAAGGCTCGAACGTTTTTCGGCGGAGCTGACTGTTTTCTATTTAGACACACTTTATATATGGCCACACATTTCAACCAATAATATTTGATCAGAAATTTAGAATTAAGAGCACCTGTTGAAACTGAATAGTCTGATTGGATAGTAGCCAGGGCTCCAGATAAGGGAATTGTTTCAAAACTTAAAATCTTTATTTGTGCATTAAACCCTGTGGTGTCACTATACATATGAATTGTCTCTTCAAGACAATCAAAATGAGTGGTAATACCATAGGGTTTTGTGCTAAAAGAGGTGAAAAAATGTGATTTGTTTAGTTTACTCACTCTTATCTGGAGCCCTGTAGGCTGGTTTATGTCCCATTACAGTTTTACATGATGTGGACTGTGGGTGTAAAATTTAGAGATACAGGCTGGCTGTTTACTACACTGGTCTGATGAATTAGGCCACAGAAGTTTCCACTGTTGACAAAAGTATGCTTCTATTTTAAGATATGATCTGAAATCTATTTATAGATATACAGAGGAAGCTAGGTGTTTCGTATTTGTTTACAACCAATTTGTTTTAATTGTTAACTATTTGTACACATTTGCCATACATTAAAAGCAATATTTTATATATGAATAGCCTCAAGTGAGTTAAACACAATTGTGTTGTTTCATCATTATTTACAAGAGTGAAGTACAGTAGATTGTTGTATCTGTACATTTGTGTATGCTATAGTTTGTTTCAAGAAACTCTATGAATGGAACAATAGATTAATGTGAGGAGCTCCTACCAGTAGCTAGGATATGAGTTAAATTATTGTTTTGTTTTGCATTTCTGTACATGATAGTTTTGCATTTTAAATAAAAGCTACTGTTTCAATTGAATACTTGTATTTTTTGCTTTTCAATCCAAGATATATATTCTTTGAAAACCTCAATTTAATTCAATTTTGCACACCCATCTATATAGCCTTAGTTCAACCACTCATTCCGCCGAATATCTTTTTTAAAGATAATTCTTGTTAGAAATGCGTTTCATATGTTATATAGGCTACATTTATATCACGGAGGAATAACAGTCCTCCGTGTTTATATATAGATCAGTACTAAATTCATAACATAAATAAAGTTAAATTTGAGATGATAATGTATATGGCAACGTTTCAAATGTTACACGTTTCCTACTTTCGATTTAATTTTCCCCAGGTTAAACCCGCAGTGCATATTTCAATAGCAATGGTTCTATTTATAAAATTTCTATAAATAGTACATGATCGCATTGATCCCGGAACTTCCCAATCGAAACGAGCTTTGACCTGTAGCGTGTTTTCTATTGGTCAAATACTATCGCCACGCAATCATGAATATGCATTAGGGAGATTCCCTTTTGACGATGAACTAGCATTAGCCAATCAGCATTTCGTTTCCCCCTAGAGCAAAATTTCCAGAGTTTCGAGGTAGAAGAACACATACTCACAGAACTCGCTAAAAACTATCATTATTTTAGTGATTCAGAACCGTAAAACATGAGAGAAATATCAGCAAAGGAAAAGGAAGAGGAGACGAAGAGTGTGGAGGATGAAACAGTCGGAAACGACTTAGGAATCAGTGAGTAAATGACACATTTTGATGCTTAAAAAAACATCCGGTTTCTTTCATGTTGTTTTCATTAAGAATGGATCTTGCAAACAGCCGCGCTAGTTTCTGTACAAACATGCTGCTTGTCGATTTATGATATCGAAAGCTTTTTCCCTATCAAACAGAGTCGATCATATGTGAGAAAATGACTTATTTGCGTTCAAGATGGCGAACAATTAGCCAAATAGCCTGAAGGCACAACACGTCATTTGAACTGTCATGTACAATTTCCAGACAAACCAATTTTGGTCTATGGCTGGTCAGCAGTTTTCACATGTAGCTTGTTTGTAGTGTTTCTTCTTCTTTCTTCCTTTCGTTCGCTGTTTGTAGTGTTTAATACAGGACACATGTGGTTTACTGCCTCGATAGCTCAGTGGTAGAGCATCCGCTTTGGAGGCTGGAGGTTGTGGGTTCGATCCCCGACCGGGTCATACCAAAGACCATTATAAAAACAGTACTATAGTAGCTCTTTTGCCTGACGCTCAGCGGCATTATAAGGGTAGTGGTAACAGTGGTTTTTTTCACCCCTTTGGGAATGAGTTGGTACCCCTTCAATTGGGAAAAATATGCCCAAAAACGGCGTAAAATACTTGATTTTGGGAAAAAATTGAGTCGTAAAAGGCTCATTTTGGGAAAAAATCGTGCCGTGAAAAGCTCATTTTGGGAAAAAAGCCCTTGTTTTCAATTGGGAACGGGTCCCCCAAAAAAACACTGTGGTAGGAAGGTGACTGTAATGCCCAGTAAAGTATGCATGTTAATGGATACCTTGTTTGTCGCAATAAAAGCTCTTCAGAGCTTATAAATGTTGATTGTTTGCCATATGCAACGTTAAATAAAGCTTACCTTAACCTTTAAGTTGGCTTACGGCACATTGAAAGCTCCGTCATGCGCGTTCTGATTTACCTTCAGTCTGCTTTAAAATCACCTTTCAGGAGGCAGAGAAGGTGGATTATATCGGATCTCAAATGATCTTTTAAGTAACCTTTTGAACTTTAGCCTGTACCCGTAATCACACGTACATGTATGCGTCCTTTGAAAACTGTACCTGTGAAGATTACCTTCGTCATATGTCAGTAGTGAAGACCAAGATCAGATCAATTAGCCCTCAGATCAGTGTCTGCAATGTGTATACAGTGTTCTCTCCCAACAATGATTCCCTCCTTACAACGACCCTTGCTGCAGTTGCCTAGACTAGGCAATTGTGTCTATCGCTTTTACTGCCACAATATGGTTTGCTGTTTCCTCTCAAAGTTACATATAAGCTAGTGGACATTTTCTCATGAGAAATATAATGATGAGTGACAAACAGCTTGAATCTAGATCATACGCCGCATTTCGCGGCGTCTGATCTGGATTCAAGCTTTTTGCAAATGTAAGCCAATTACCCTCCCAGTAACTGTTAACAACTCCCTCTGAACAACACACACAGTTTTTGTCTCCCAACTGGTGTTGAGACAGGAAACATTGTAATTTCAATACATTAATTAATAGACAGAAACATCCCTGTTTAGTCATATACCGGTAGCCTTAATTGGACACTGGATTTGTCCATTCAAAGTTTCAGTGCGTAAATGGTTTATGCTTGTCTTGACAATTATTTACAGGTTATAATTACAGTAAATGCAATTTAATCAGGAACATAATATACTGAGGTGATGATGTTCATGTTAAAGCAGCAGGGCTGCCATTTCTCCGGATTTTTCCTAAATCTTCCGATTTTTTCCCAGTACATGGTAGCTTGAAGCAAGCTGAAAGTAAAGCAGAATGCGCCTTAAGGCGCATTCTGCTTTACTTACAGCCTACTTTAAGTAGTCGCATGTCAACAAAACTTGAAACAGGCTATGGGGTAAAGATACGATTTCGTAAAACCGCACTTGAAAAATGCAAATTTGGAAATCTTAGGATTTTTCACATCAACTTATGGAAGCCCTGAGCAGGCTGAAAGTAAAGCAGAATGTGCCTTAAGGCGCATTCTGCTTTACTTTCAACCTGCTTTAAATGGTCACATATTATATTCATTGCTAGAAATAGGCTATGGGGTACTGGGTTAATTAAGTGGTCACCAATCTTCAAAACTAGAATTTTTACCTTAGAAGTTTAAAACTTATGTCTAAGTTCGAACTATTCTTTTGCAGAAACAGAAGTGAAGAAAGAGCCCACAGAGACTGAAGATGAGACATCTGAAAAGATCAATAATCTCACAGATGAGATAAAACATCTGAACATCAAGTTAGAGGATGATGATAGTGAAGATTTTGCAATCAGAGGCCCTGATGGAGGGAAGCCAACATACTACCAATACCAGTCAACAGATAAGCCACTGCCAATGCCACCTATGCCAAATAACTTTGGCACTGGACAGAATTACTTGAGCTACCATCAACCAACACAGAAACAGAACCGTCGTATGGCTGATGATCCTCCAGATCCACCTTTTAAGTACACAAGACCTGCACGAAATGATTGCCAGCCACAGTTTGGAATGCATCCTGCATACTTTACTGAGGTTAGCCAGCATTCTAATATGGGAAATCAAATGCCGATGTTTAATTTTAGTGGTATGGAAAATGCACCTCCAGCCTTGACACAAATAAGAATAAATGGATCATGTTCTGGAGGGAAGGTAACAGTGCAGTCCCCTTCCTCCACCATACCCCCTCCCTTTCAGGGTGGAAATCTGGCGGACGCCTTCATTGAAAGTTTAGAAAATAGTGCTGACATGGGATTTGACAGACTAGCACAAAACATTTCAAACCAACATCCTCCATGCACACTGCAGCAAAACCCATGTAATGACACATACCAAACCAAAGCATTCACAGACAAGCGTAGATGCTCAGATCCAGACAGTGGCTTGGAATCGGCAGATGAAAAAAGTCCATATAATGCGCAAACACCAAGTCCAGCTGGTTCAACATACACATCTCCACCATCAGTGGATAGTGGTTGTGGTCGTAGTCCACAATACGAGCCATTCCCAGTAGATAAAAACTATAGCCTAAGTTACGAAGTTGCTTCACCACCTTCTTACAGAACTGCCCCTTCTCCGTCAAGTACATCTGGATATGGCAGTCCCATGGCCCCTCAGCATGATGATGACGTGCTTGGAGACCCTAAACGACTCAATGATTTAGCAGACATTCTTGATGTCATAAGTCATGATAACAACACGGACAAGAATTTGAGAAGGTGCATAGAATCCCAACAGCAGGAAGTTTCCAGGATGGTTCAAAAGACTCAAGTTACTCAGCACCCCTTCCCAATGACTCCAGTACAGAACAATAATATCCAGATGGTGGCCAGGCCACCAAATGCTCCAGCTCCATCTCAGCCAAATGTGGTGCAAATACCACCACCTCAGATTCAAACTGGAATGCCTACTCAGACAGGCATGCAGACAGTACCGGCACCTCTCCCTGCAGTCGGTGGACAGCAATCAAACATTATCATACTACCGCCACCAACAAGCAGCCAGCCAATCTATGTGATCCCCGTCACTCAACAAACAACACAGATACCAAAGAAACCACCACAGAAGCAACTGAGAAAGATCCTCCCCAAGATGCCTATGAGCCATGCTACCACAGGGACCAATGGGGCTACAACAAGCACCTGCCCATCAAACAAATCAGATGTCACCATGTCAACAAAGGTGACCCCGACTACTGGCCAAAGAAATATAGGTTCTAATCAAGGTAACTTAACTCATTCTTACATATTACATATTGCCTAAAGCAAGGTGACAGTAAAACAGAAAACTCCTTCAGGAGCTTTCTGTTTTACTGTCACATTACTGTAAGCTGTAACCTGTCTTTTATACAATCAATTAGCCTTCTTTTTCGTGGTCGTAACAGAGAATTATTATTGTAATTCGATAATCTTTTTACCAATTTTAAACAATGGTCTATGATTGAAATTCTTGGACATGGACCAATTTTAAAAATATGATTATAATTATGTATTTAGTGAGACCTTTTTGCCTTTACCTATCACTGATAGTAATGGCCATTTATACCGTTATTTTGTCCTGATCAAGAGCAATTGAAAACTTTTCCTATTTCCTGAAAAACAACTGCTAAAAGCAGATTAAAAGTATAGCATGGAGCTAGCTTCTTTGCTTTCAGATACAGTGGAAAATCTGTTATTCTTTCCCAATAAACGCGTTTACGCTAAAACTATTATTTGCAGTGCAAACAGTTTGGAGCCAGATCAGACGCCGGGTAACCCGGCGTCTGATCAGGCTCCAAACTGTTTGCCACCAAGATAAACAAGAATTATCAGAATTGTCCAAAAGTTGTTCTTTTCTACGTTTAGTGCTTTGCGTTTGCGTATGTTTGCGTTTAAACGGGAAAGAATAACAGATTCCCCACTGTACCATCTATCTTAAATACCTCGAAAAGCTATGAAGATGAGGGTTTTACCAGGAAACAACAAGTCTAAGACATTTCATTAACCCATTTCTCCATAAATGTGCCTTTTTACACCAATTATTTATTCCTCCACGGAACACTTAATTTATACCATCATAATTATGTACCTAAGAAATATTTTCTAAATCCTAGCAGATGGTAGCTAGCTTAAAACACCCTGAAAGTAAAGCAAATTGTGTCAAAGATGCATTCTGCTTTGCTTTCAGCCCTCTTTGAGTGGTCACATGTCTTCAAAACAAGAAACAGGCTGTGGAAAAATGTGTTAAAACAAGATGCATGTAAACTGAAAACATTAGAGGGAACAGTCGAATTTATATTAACCCTTAGCCCGCCAAATAAATTGTCGTCTGCTATATTTCTCCTCTGCTTCAAGTTTCAAAGTGCTTCAAAGTTGCTCAAAATTGCTGAAAATGTTGTCCGAGTGTCAAATAGCTTGGATCCGGATGAGACGCCGAGTTACTCGGCGTCTCATCCGGATCCAAGCTGTTTGCATATGGAGCTATAGTCTTGAGTGGCAGGCTAAGGGTTAACAAGCTGCAATTTGGTGATAACTGCTGCACTATTAGTTTGGTAACAGATAAGATTCTGTGATCTGGATCCAAAATGTTTGTAGACAGTGATTACAGTGACTGCTAAAGGTACCCACAAAGAGCTATCTGAACTATTATATTAGCTAATAGAATAAGGAAATTGTCTCCAGAAAGACCTCAGACTCATGTTAGGTCCTTTAACCATAGAAGCATATTTTAGCACATCTAATTTATTCCTCCAGTCCACTGAAGAAAATAGTTTCAATTAATGTATACAGTCATGCATGTATATATATTCTATATTCTAGCAGAGAAGAATGCACCTGAAGGCACATTCTACTTTACTTTCAACCTGCTTTAAGTGGTCACCTATTTTCAATACTAGAAATAGACTATGTAGTAAAGGGTTAAGAAAATAAGGCAGGTCCTGTTCAGGGTCTACACTATCATCTGAAATTAGTGTCAGTATACAGATGTGGCGGGAGAAGCATTAAAATTTAATGATTTATGATAATGCATGTGTTTGATGTTGTTTAATGTTTTGCAGCCCAAGCACAGCAGAAGACCGACAGACTTCTCATGATTGCTCGACGGACATTAGCAGACACTCCCAGGGCAGATCTGAGGAAATGTGATGACGAGGGGGATACGTAAGTATCCTTATTGAGGATCATGATTTTACATTGACCCTTGACCTACATGTATTCCTTGTCACACTTTTATTCTGTTATACTGTAAAACCGGTTTTATTCGCGAGAATATAATTTACGCGTTAATTCGCGAATGTCTCTAGTTTTGAAAATAGGCGACTTCTTAAAGCAGGTTGAAAGTAAAGCAGAATGTGCCTTAAGGCACATTCTGCTTTACTTTCAGCCTGCTTTAAGCTACCACCTGCTAGAAATATTGCATGATGTCGCAAATTAATACAAAATTGCATTACGCGAAATATTCATGACGCGAAAAATACCTGTTTTACAGAATATCATTGGAAACTTTTCCTGTATTGTGACAGGTGAATGCTTTAAAAACCAGATGGAAAGCAGATAAAAGCAGACTGAAAGTATAACAGAAATTAAGCTCCTAAAGCAGGGTTCCAGATAAGAGGGGAGTAACTGAACAAATCAAACATTTTCTCACTTGTGTCTACCAAATCCTATGATGTTACTACTCATTAGAATCATCTCAAAGAGACGATTCTAATGAGTTGTGACACCATAGGGTTTAATGCAAACATAAAGATTTTAGTAGCTGATTGATTTATGTACTTATCTTAAATTTTCAGATATTTGCACATTGCGGTGTGTAGAACAGACAAGCATATGGTCCGTGCTCTACTTGAGCGCCTACACCGGGAAGGCTGGGACAACCTTGTTGATCAGGAGAACAACAAACGCCAGACTCCACTGTACTTGGCCGTGGTCATCAACCAGCCTGTCATGGTGGACATGTTCATCAAGTTTCAGGCCAATGTCAATGTGCTTGCACAGGTATGTATTCCTCCAATACCCCATAAATATGCCTTTTTACGCTTTTAGTTAATTTCTACACTTTAAGAAATTAATTACACTTTCTACAGTCATTAATGTCATATGTACCATAAGAAATATTTTCTTAATCCTGGTAGATAGTAGCTTAAAGTAGGCTGAACGTTAAACAGAATGAGCCTTAAGGTGTATTCTGCTTTACTCTCAACCGACTTTAGGTGATCATCTATCTTTAATACTAGAATATTTGTTTTTATAGACTGTGTATCCTCTCTAAGCCAGAAACTTCTCTAAACTGAAATGTTTTTGCAACCTGAAATTGTTCAGTTTTCAGGGATTTACCCCATCCCATCAAAGCTTGTTTTTAATTTTGGAGACAGGTGACTACTTAAAGGAGGGTGAAAGTAAAGCAGAATGTGCCTTAAGGCATATTCTGCTTTTCTTTCAGCCTACTTTAGGCTAACATATATCTGCTAGGGTATAGAAACTAATTATTTTGGTGCATATTCATGACTATAAAATGGAACTGTTTTCTTCTTTGGAATTTGAGTAATAAATTAAAGGTGTAAAATATGTAATTATTGAGTAATAGGTTAGCTGTATACAATAAAACTGAACTTCAGAAATGTTTCCATTAATATAATATCTACAGTAGAACCTCTCTTCAGCTACACTTAACACTTTCCCCCATAGAAGCGACTTTTAGCGTATTTAATTTATTCCTCCGCTGAAGGAAATAGTTCCAGTTTATACCCTCATGAACAATTACAATAACAAATACTTTTATATAACCTAGCAGATGATAGTTTAAAGCAGGCTGAAAGTAAAACAGAATGTGCCTTAAGGCACCTTCTGCTTTACTTTCAACCTGCTATAAGTGATCACCTGTATCTAATGTTATAAACGGGTTATTGGGTAAAGGGTTAAATTACATTTGCCTTCTTGTGGTTGGTCAAGATAACTGACTGACTTAATGCATGACCAAAGTAATGCAAAAACTCAGCTCCTTCATGAGTTTTCTTCATTATTTTTTCCCTTCATTAAGCAGTCATCTGCTATTAAAGATTCCATTTCTTATACTTTACTAGATTGTTGTTCAAGAGTGGAAGCACTATATTGCATATATATTATAATTCTTGTTTTTGCATAAATATGTCATATAGTTTGAACTGATGTTTTCTTTGCTTAGAATTTGTCAACTGATGGTACGACAACGGAGGTGAAAGCAGCCATTCACGTTGCTGCAGCCCACGGGAGTGACTACCTGAGCACTCTGTGTGAATTGCTGAAAGCTAAAGATCTCAATATCAACATTGTTAACAATTATGGTATGTAGTTCAAATTTACAGTTTGTTCTTTACATTGATCAGAATTTTTGTATTAACGACTCTCCTACAATACGATAATTATACTAAAGCTTAAAAATCAATGTAGACCCAGATCAGATGGTTTCTTACAGAACCCTCAGAACTTGGTATACACTGCTTGCATAGAATAAGTGTTCTCCTCACTGGTACATGTACACTGTTTTAAATAGATATGTATACATATCACTAAGGTTAAATGGGTTAAGCATATGAAATTGTATTATCATTATGATATGCCCTATTTAGACAATGAAAGTCCTGTCATGTTAACACTCTAGTACTGAGCATTGGTTTTATGAAAAATTTCAGGCCAGACAGCTCTTCACTGTGCTATTCTTGCTCATGGGAAAGCCAAGAGGAACAGCCCGGAGAGAATTAACAGTGTAGAGATTATTAAGACCTTGTTACGGCATGGAGCTGATCCAACAGCGCAGGTATGTAGACTGTCCAGCCTTTGTACAGTAAACCATGGGCCTGTCTTATGAAACGTCGTACGATAAAAACGGTCGTAAGTCAAAAAATTAAAATACGCCTAATTTCTGATATCTCCATCTAATCCTGTCTTGTAACATCTCTTTGGAATCGTCTTTTCAAGACGATTCCAAAGAGATGTGACAAGACAGGATTATATGGAGAAATGAATAATAAATGAGAATTTTAGAAACTGACTTACGTCAACATTTGTCGTACGCCGTTTCGTAGACAGGCCCCATGTGTTTGTGGCCACTCAATGAAGTCAGATGGTAATCTCAAAGGACATTTCTGTCTCATGCAAGACAAAATTAATGCAGATAGCTCATTTGGGTATCAGTATTAATTTTATTGTGCATTAAACAGACACCTTTCTCTAGTCCTGCAATAACCCTTGTAGTGCTAAAGCTGTAATAAACAAACTGTTTGAAACAGTGTAGACCTAGATCAGAATGGCTGCTTTATAGAGGTTTTACTACATGATAATGACAAAACCATAACCCTCTCCACCCTGAAACCTCAAATGGACAATTTTAGTTTACAATTCAGTCTAGTGACTCCAGTCCATTTTTGACTTTTTAAGGTTGATTTTTACAATATGTGTCAAATGACAAACAGTGTAGACCCTGATCAGAGGGCTCCTTAAGGAGCCCTCTGATCAGGGTCAATACTGTTTGCATAGGACAAGTGTACACCTCACATGTACACTGTGTGCAAATAACGCATAAATTATGCATGGCTAGGGTACAAAGGGTTAAAAACAATACTGATTTTAACCATATTTATACTGGAAACCAGTATAATTATGTACTTTTTTATTTGGGTCTGCACTGTTTGTTTTACTTTTATTTTTCTGATATATTTTCTTTAAAAGATTCCTGGGGCCTCCGTGGCCTAGTGGTATAGTCACTGTGACTTACATCACTAACCTCCTCACCGCTGTGAGTTCGAATCCCAGTAGGGTCGTTCGGATTTTTCATGTGGGGAAGCCATCCAGCTGGCTTGCGGAAAGTCGGTGGTTCTACCCAGTTGCCGCTTTGTGCCTGAAAAAGTGCATAAAAGGCTTCTGGGGTCTTCCTCCACCTGTAATTAGCTGGACGTCGCGATATGACTGAAATACTGTTAAACGCAACGTAAAATCATAACAAATCAAATCAAATTAAAAGATTCCTTAAAATCAAACATAAACTGGTCATTTATCAAAAGTAGTATGTTCCATCTGAAAAGGGCTAACCCTAAAAATGCTGAATTTTGAAATGGACTTTTCCAATTTCTGATGTTTGAGCAGTTTATACTTTATCAGAACGCACTTCTCCCCAGAAAACATTGATGTATGACAAACAGTGTGGACCCAGTTCAGAGGGCTCCTATCGGAGTCCTCTGAACTGGGTCTACACTGTTTGCAAATTATGAATATACTTGGTCCCTGCACTGTTAGGGTTAATCTACGTTGAGGATGGTGACTCAGTTCAGGAAGTAAATATAACAACCAATGACTGGAGGGGTTGAGAAAAATCAGGTTTTAGTCTAACCATGCTTGGCCAATGATATATTAGTGTGGCAACACAATGGTCAGTTCAGAAAGGATTGTCTTTCATTTAGAACATACTGACTTTGATACTGCTTGGTGTTAATGAACATGCTTTTACGAACAGTTTGGATCCAGATCAGTATCATAATCTGACCAGGATCCAAACTTGTATGATTTTCTTCAAAAAAAACCCAAATCATATAGAATTTTTTTTTCTTTCAAAATTGACCACAATTTTGAAGATTGCAATAAAGTACCTGGTAGCAGTTTAAAGGTTAAAAATCGAAATGAAACAGGTTTTTTTTTCTATTTATAGATCAGTTAAATTCCAGAAGAATTTCCCTCTTTATTTTGTCTGCCACTGATCCTGAATTTGCTGATATTTTTAACCCAATAAATATGCCTTTTTACGCCTTTGTTTTATTCCTCTACTGAAGAAAATAGTTCTAATTTATACAGCCATGAATATGTATTGATCATAACTTTCATAAGAAATATTTTCTATATTCTAGCGGATGGTAGCTTAAAGCAGGTTAAAAGTAAAGCAAAAGGCACATTCTGCTTTACTTTCAGCCTGCTTTAAGTGGTTACATGTCTTCAAAACTAGAAACAGGTTATGGAGTAATGGTTTTAACTCTTGAGATCAAGATAAAATGATGAGAAAACATGGTTGCTGATTTAGATCTAAACTAAGTGTGACTCATGTTTATCTTTCTTCAAATAAGGATAAAATAAAAGCTATATAACCCTGTCTGGAGATAATAATTTCCTACCTAGTGGTATTGTGGCAGAATATAGCATAACCGCTTACAGTTTGGCGGCAATATAAATGCAAATAGTGTACATCAATATCAGAGGGCTCCTGAAGGAGCCCTCTGATCATGGTCTGCATTATTTGTTGTTTTTATAAATTATTTGGGTAGAAATCCCTCAAGAGTCAACATTAACTGGTCATTTATTAGAAGATTGAGAACAGTTGATTTGAATATTGAACATTGTAAAGGTTACTGTAATAGTCACATGCTATTGAATGTCCTGTTTAGTCTAGATCTTGTGTTGAAAAGAGGAAATTAATGGCTCATTTCACGACCTAGTGTAATCTAAGTGGCCGATACAAACTGATTTTTATCTGGTTATCTCTGAATTCATGAACCCTTGTCACGAGTACACAATCGCATTTATACATCTTTTACAAACAGTGAGCATTTGAAAAATACAATTTGTAAACAGTGCCTCACAGGGCCCCTGCCGGAGTCCTCTAATAAGTGGCTGCACTATTTGTCATTTGGCAATATATTGTAAAAACAACCCTATATAGTAAATAATATTGACTTGACTTAATTGGAAACTGGAATCATTCATTTGAAGCATCAAGTGTCAATGAGATAAGGGTGCTTTTGATTTTTTCTGGCATTTGAAATACCGACGAAGCCCGATGTGACAGCCCCTTCTTTCTTATAGGATCTGTCTGAGTCTGGTTTCTTTCTTGGGAAACTTATTCCATATTTTAATTGACAATGTATTTGTTCAGATGATGTATATTCTTAGTGGGCACAGTTTTAAATAATAGGTATTTAATGGGAATAGCTTAATACAAAACTTTTTCAATTTTTCTTCTAGGATAAAAAGAGTGGTAAAACACCCCTTATGTATGCCATAGAGCAGAGAAACCTGGAACTGGTGGAGACAATACTCTCTCATGTTGAGCCGGAGAGGGTGAAAAACGTGGTCAAAACACAGGCCTTTGATGGGAGCTCATGTCTCAAGATTGCTGAAGGTCTGAAGGACAGTTACAATGTTCAGATCTGGAACAGGCTTTGGAATAGTCTGCAGAGTGCTGCAAGTGGATCATTACACAGGATGCCAGTACAACAGATCTATTGAGAACTTGGGAGTGACCATGCTCCAGCCCTTGTGCTTCATAGAGTTGCAGAGCTCCAGATAAGGGGAGAATTAAAAAAAAACTATCTTCTGTATTTCTGCACTAAACCCTATAGTTTTGGTGAAGACAGAGTGAGAAAATGTTGGTTTTGTTCAGTTCACTCCCTATTATCTGGAGCCCTGGAGTATGTTGTCTGAATTCTTTTCCTCAACACAAGTGACTAGACACGCCTCTACCTAATCGTCCATATTTGAGCACTTCAATTGGTCATTCATTGATGGCAGTTAAGTATAGCTGTCAGATTAAAGTTAATTGAAGATTAAGCAGAAAGCTCTTGAAGGGGTATTCCACTTTTGTACTTGCATCTTGCTTTAGAAAGTGACCTGGATATAGGTAATTGGCATTTTGAATGGGTGAAAGAATAAAGACAAGTGTCACTGTGAGATGGTGTACTAGAGTTTCAGTGACATTTTCTGTTCACAGCCCGTACTGCAGAATGATATCAGCTTGTTTGGCGTATGAGAAACAACATGTAAACATAACTACAAATGGTGGTGTCATGAATTTTACTGTTGTGTGACAATTACTTCCAGTTGTAAATATACATATATGTGTACTCTCTGAATAATCTGTACATTCACACTTGTGCTACTACAATAGAGAAATAGTTATTCTTTTCCGTTAAAGCGCAATCGAAATGCAAACACCTTGCATTAAAAAGTAGAAAAATGACAGCTTTTCGGCAATTCTGACTTTCTATTTTATTCTGAGTGGCACACAGTTTGGAGCCTGATCAAACGCCGGGTTACCCAGCGTCTGATCTGGCTCCAAACTGTTTGCAACGGAAATAATAGTTTTAGCGTAAACATGTTTATTGGGAAATAATAATGTTTTCTCCACTGTATCTGTACATATAGACATTTCACTAAAACCCATGACACACTCAAAAGACAATCAGTCAAATAACATAAACCCTTAGGGACATGTATATATATCATTGATACTGTACGTGTGAAGAGTACACTTGTCTTGTGCAACTTGTGTAGACCCAGATCAGAGGGCTCCTGTAGGAGCCCTATGATCGGGATCTGCATTGTTTGCCTTTTTTCAATATGTATAAAGTTAAAGTGAAAATCAGAATTTCAGGAGTCATTGACCAGGGTCGGTGTGTTAATCCGTTACCCCATAGCCTTGTTCTAAGCCACCATCTGCTAGGATGTAGAAAATATTTCTTTTGGTATATGTTTATAACTGTATGAATTGGAAATATTTTCTTCAGTGGCGGAATAAATCAAAAGTGCTAAAAGAAGCTTCTTTTTGGGAAAGAGTTTATACAGGAGTCTAAGATGGATTGTTTTCTAAGTTGCGAATGACACTATATTTCTATATTTACAAACAAGCCATGATGTGGTATAAAAAAGAAGCTCACACATTTCATTGCAAACAGTGAATTTGTTAAGACCAGTAACTGCCTTGAACATAGGCATTTGAACATGGTGTTCACTGTTGTCAGCAGTAGAGTCTGTTTCTACACTGTTTGTATTGTAAATGTTCCCATTTATATAATTATGTGAATTGACTCATATCAAAGAATAGTGTAAATATATCTTTTTGTAAATTTTGTAAAATTATTTTTTATAGACAATTAAGATTTTAACTTTGAAAAACAGAGATGCTCAGCTAAGTGAGTGAGCTGGATTTATTAGAATTCTGGGGCCAGTTTTTATAAAACTTCATACAACAAATGTTGTCGTAAGTTAGTTTATAAAAGTCTCAATTATTATTTATTTCTCCTTCTAATCCTGTCTTGTGACATCTCTTTTGAATCATCTTGAAAAAACGATTCCAAAGTGATGTCATAAGACAGGATAAGATAGAGAAATCAGAAACTAAATGTATTTTAAAGTTTTGACTAATGACCGTTTTTGTAGTATGAAGTTTTATGAAACGAGCCCCTGTTGTAGAAATAAGGTCATGTAGTTCCAGGTAAGCCAGCTCAAGCTCAAGTTATAGAAGTTCAAATGTACTGGTACATGTATGAATATGGCATTAACTCATTGAGCCCTAGTGACGCATATATGCGTCCTTAACCAAATATGTACCTGTGAAGAGTACACTTGTATTATGCAAACAGTGAATTCCCTGATCAGAGGGCTCCTTCAGGAGCCCTCTGATCAGGGAATTCACTGTTTGTCATTTTGCAATTTAATACACCAAAAAACAACCCTAAATTGTCTAAAATTGACCAGCCTTTATTGCAAACTTGAATTGTCCGTTGAAAGTTTCAGGGGATAATGTTAAGGTTACTTCTGTATCTATGATACCGTAAATCTTTTAAATTTGTTCTTCACAATTGCTTTTGTATTTGTCTTATTAGTAATGGAAACTGACTGTCCTAACTTTCAAAATGACTGATAAAAATGACAAAAGGGTTAGAGATTATATTGTATACAAAAAACTTTGTCTGGAAATTATCAGGAACTTTTTTACAAATTTTATACATGTAACCCCTTCACTGTCTTACCCCGAGTACAATAGTTATTTGCAAACAGTTGGATCCTAATAAGACGTCATGTAATGCAGTGTCTGATCAGGATCCAAACTGTTTGATAGTTATTTCAGAATTTCTTTAGTCAAAATACATAAAATTTGAGTTTGAGAAAATAAAGCAGTCAACAATTGTTAACCCTTAGCCTGCCACTCACGACTATAGCCCCATATGCAAACAGCTTGGATCCGGATGAGACGCCGAGTAACTCGGCGTCTCATCCGGATCCAAGTTGTTTGACACTCGGACAACATTTTCAGCAATTTTGAGCAACTTTGAAGCACTTTGAAACTTGAAGCAGACGAGAAATATAGCAGACGACAATTTATTCGGCGGGCTAAGGGTTAAAAAGAATTGATGATGTCATGACAGTGAAGGAGTAAACTTTATTTTTATGCCCCCAGCATCGACAGATGCGGGGCATATAGTAATCGTCCTGTCCGTCCGTCCGTCCGTGCGTGTGTCCGTAACAAGGTTAAGTAGATTTTACCGTTTCGTCTAGCATCAACACCGCTTACCCAAATGCTTGGATACTTATACAGTTGTTGCCTTGGACCATTCCCTATCCACCAATATCACCAAACTTTGATTTTGACCTTGACCTTGACCTAATTTGGACTTAGAAAATTTTAAATAGGTTATTTCTTGGTTAACTAGATTTTACCGTTTCATCTAGCATCAACACAACTGACTACAATGCTTTGATACTTATACAGTTGTTGTCTTGGACCATTACCAACTAAACAATAATACCCAAGTTCAGTTTGACCTTGACCTTGACCTAATTTGGACTTAGAAAAGATTCAGAATATATTGTCAAGGATGCCACTGGGGGCATAAGCGTTTATTGAACGCGCAGTCTTGTTTTTTATCTTGGTTACTTTGCTGCTAGTCTGAAAACAAATCATTTATATATATATTATCTGTTATTTTTTTAAATGTTTACATGAAAATATTATACTGATTTTGTTAGTTGTGATGTTAGAGATTTCATACCATATAGTGTTGTTGTTTTGGTACATGTATTAAATTTGTTCATGTAAATACCATCATAGTTTATTTTTTACTCATCTTATCCTTTTGTCATGACTTAATCCATTACCCCATAAATACTCCTTTTTATGCCTTTACTTTATTAGAAAAAAGTTCCAATTTATACTGTTAAAAATAAAAATTGTAAGAAATAATTTCTTTATCATAGCAGATAAAAGCTTAAAGCAGGCTGAAAGTAAAGCAGAAGGTTTTGCGTTTTAAGTCTATTCTGAGCAAATGACTGCACCTGTAGTCAAGAAACTTAATGCTGATGTGCCTAAATGCGTAGACTTAAGATGTACTGCAGTTTAGTGGCCTTAACCTTTGACCTTGACTACTATGCACTATAGTTTTTTTATAATGACCTCTAGGGTCAATGTTAAGGTTATGCGTTTAAGTCTGTTCTGAGCAAACAACAGCACCTAGGGTCATGAAACATCATATGGGGATGTGTGCCTCAATAATGCACAACAGTTTGGTGACCTTGACCCTTGGCCTTGATCTCTAGAGCCAAAGTTAAGAATTTGTGTTGAAGTCTGTTCTGCGGATAAGATTGCACCTACAGTCACAAAACTTTATAATTATGCTGATGAACCTCAAGAAGTAGACCCTAGATGCATGGCAGTTTGGTGACCTTGACCTTTGATCTCTGCACCTACGGTCACAAAACTTCATATTCTGGTGCACCTCAATCAGTAGACCACTATGCACTGTAGTTTTTAGCTCACCTGAGCTAGCTCAGGGTGAGCTTTTGCAATCCTTGAATGTCCGGCGTTTGTCGTGCGTCGTTGGTTCACATTCTTTGTCAACAATTTTAGTGTTTACACTGTAGAGGCAACAATATTTATCAAATCTTTCTCAAACTTGCTCAGATTGTTAATTACCATAAGAGTTCGAATGAGTTCGATAATGGTTGAAATCAGACCAATAGATCAAGAGTTATTTATACCTTTGAATTGCTGAAATGCCATATTTAACAGTTTTTCCACTCTAGAGGCCACAGTATTTATCCAATCTTTCTCAAACTTGCCCAGATTGTATATTACTATAAGAGTTCAAATGAGTTTGATTATGGTTGAAATCGGACCTATAGATCAAGATTTATCTACCTTTGAATTGCTGAAAATGCAATATTAAACAGTGTTTTATGTAACACTCTAGAAGCCACAATATTTATCCAATTTTTCTCAAACTTGCCCAGTGTAACGTGCAAACCGAGTGACCCAGCAACAACAAACCCCGTCGGTGCAAAGCTTAAGCTCACACCAAGAGATGATTGTTGCACTATATAATTGACTCTACTTCCCAACATACAACGGTTTGGGAAGCCTCATTTGCATATACCAACGTACTACGTACGTTACATAACTCTCCCCTCCGAGAAGTCTTGTCCCGAGACTTGGACCCTGGGAGAACCGTGGGTAAGGCAACTCCTGTCTGGCAGTTGTCATTATCCCACCGCTGCCACCATTTGTAACGTGCAAACCGAGAGACCCAGCAACAACAAACCCCGTTGATGCAAAGCTAATAAGCTCACACCAAGAGATGTTTGTTGCACTATATAATTGACTCTACTTCCCAACATACAACGGTTTGGGAAGTCTCATTTGCATATACACCCAGATTTTAATTAATATATATATTTATATATATAGCAATAAGTTCTTGTAGGAGTGCAATTAATTATTGGCCGGATTGAAAATGCGGTCTATAGATTGGCGAATGCCGTCCGTCCGTCCGTCTGTCTGTCTGTCCTCACTTTGGTTGACCTTTTTGTTAGTGTCAGTTTTAGCCAAAGCTTAAGTCCTACAGCAACCAAATTTGGCATGTACAGTTATAGTGAGGTCATCATCACATGCTGTGGGTAACAAGGTCACTGTGACCTAGATTTCACGGTCCAATGACTTAGAGAATTCTTGGTTAACCTTTTCGTTTGCGTCTTGGTTTACCTTTTTGTTAGTGTCAGTTTTAGTAAAAGTTTAAGTCCTACAGCAACCAAATTTGGCATGTACAAGTGTAGTGAGGTCATCATCACATGCCATGGGTAACTAGGTCACTGTGACCTAGATTTCAAGGTCAAATGACTTAGAGAATTCTTGGTTAACCTTTTCGTTTGCGTCTTGGTTTACCTTTTTGTTAGTGTCAGTTTTAGTCAAATTTAAGTCCTACAGCAACCAAATTTGGCATGTGCAGTTGTAGTGAGGTCATCATCACATGCCATGGGTAACTATATTATATTTATATATATACAAAGCAAAAGTGCAGACAATCCGGCCATACCGACATTGGCGGTTTCCGTGAAATCTAGGTCACAGTGACCTTGTTACCCACAGCATGTGATGATGACCTCACTATAACTGTACATGCCAAATTTGGTTGCTGTAGGACTTAAGCTTTGGCTAAAACTGACACTAACAAAAAGGTCAACCAAAGTGAGGACGGACGGACGGACACACGGGCGGACACGGACGGACGGACGGCATTCGCCAATCTATAGACCGCATTTTCAATCCGGCCAATAATTATTATTGAAATCTAATCATTGTGGCAATAGTTATCTGACCTTGATCAACTTTGAAATTCTAGAAAAGGCTCCATTTCAGTATTGTTAAGGCTTTAGTTATCTGCCCTTGCTGTATTATACTATACTAGAATTATGAGGTTGTTTTCCAAAATTGTTTACATGCTTTAATATATACTACAAGATTGAATGGATTTAGATTAAAACAGGTGAAACTCAAAGGTAAAGCTTTCAGGCTTCATTGCATCAGCTGGTGAGCGATATCATGCAAGGCCTTCAAGGCCCTCTTGTTTTATCTTGACCTGTAGGGTCAATGTTAAGATTTTGCGTTTAAGTCTGTTCTGAGCAAACAACTACACCTAGGGTCATGACGGTGACTTCATATGGTGATGTGCCCCTCACTGATAGTCCATGATGCACAACAGTTTGGTGACTTTGACCCTTGGCCTTAATCTCTAGGGTCAAAGTTAAGAATTTGCGTTAAAGTCTGTTCTGAGGGAACAACTGCACCTATGGTCACGAAACTTTATTTGCTGATGCGCCTCAAGAAGAGGACCCTAGATGCACTGCAGTTTAGTGACCTTGACCTTTGATCTTGACCTCTAGGGTCAATGTTAAGGTTTTGCGTTATTATTATGTCCGTACTGAGCAAATGACTGCATCTACTGTACTCAGAAACTTCATATGCTGATGTGCCTATATGAGTACACCACGATGGCCACTGCAGTTTGGTGAACTTGACCTTGACCTCTAGGGTCTACATTGAGGTTTTATCTTAAAGTCTGTTCCTTGCAGGAGGTGAGCTTCACAATCTTTGATTAGCCGTTCTGGTTCATATAGAAGTCTGAGTGAAACATTGAGTATTTCCTAGGGACAAAATGTATTTTATTTGCTAACGAATGTTATAATTATAATGATGGAATTTTGTAAACAATTCAATGTATTGACTATTCACAGGAAAAAAAGTGATACAGTCCTTTTGTGAATAAATATTTCAGATAGAAAAACTTTAGAAGCCTTTTTTTTCAAAATCAACAAAACCTCCAGCTTATATATTTAGATTGTATATACATCATCATCATGTGTAATTATATAAGTGTCATCACTTTTTTGAGGGGTGTAATTTTTTGGAGAAAAGAGAGGGCAGACATTTAAACTGAGTATACAGTATTTTGCTATGTTTGTTCAAATCAATTAGAAATGGAACTGCCCGAAATGATGGTCTGTATCTGTATAAATATGTTGCAGTATTGTAATTACAGCGCCCGCGCAACGGTCTGTTAGAAGTTTTAGAGCTATATAAAAAGATATGAGACAGACATAGGGATGGGTGATAATTTATTTACATACATAGCATTTCCTAACAGATTGTTATCAATTGAAACATTGTACATGGCATGATACAGCTCATAAGGTTGGAAATACTAATTGTCTGATCGGTGCCGAAACGAATTGGGTGCGAATCAACACGATGCCGTTTCGGTATCTAGGACCGCATGTTCGACATTGTTTTAGACGTTTTAGACTGCACAGAATTTTCATCTTCCATATCCGGTTGTGAAGTTATTATTGTAATTTGGAGCCTTACAGATTAGTATGCCATTGAAAGCAAGGTAGGTATTTCGAGTGATGGACCTATTATGTATATAAATTGGTAATATTGTCGCTTTTTTAAGATGACGAGTTCAACTGACCTCTCTATCAGACATTTCTTCGGCTCGATTACTCTCGCCCTTTGGATGTGCATGCTATGTTCATAATGTTGTTGTTGTTCACTAGTTGTGTTTGTATATCCCTCCGTTGATTTGGCAGAAGTCTCGTGGAAATCTAAGACTAATAAAATTCAGAAATAAAAGGAATAAATGTATAATTTATAAGTTCGAAAGGCCTTCCAGAATTCACATATATAAATGTCAGCCTCACACTGTGACGAGTTATAGACTAAGCGTGCCACGGACTAAGCGTACCAGGTCTAAGTGTGCCATTTCAGGACTAAGCGTGCCACATATGAATTATATAGAGGAATGTTTAATACTGTACCATATATTATACTATCACATTCTATTTTCCATAATAATGTATTAAAGAAGGGAAACTGTGAAATATTGAACCCTTAGATGTTAAAAACATGAAGTTATATCGTCCGCTAACCTGTTTTAACGCTCACCTATTTCGACGCCATATTTGTTTACTAGTCAATATGACCTAAGCGACCCCGTGACGTAGCATGCGCACTGGCTATCGTTTGTTAACACGAAAAACTACTCTCTGTTTCAAAAATGTGAATAATCAGATATTCAAAGTGAGAAATATAACAGTTTTACCTTTCTCAATGCATTTTTATGTATTTTCACTAATGCAATCCAGTACGGAAGTTTATAAGCCGTTTTCTGTATTTAAATGATCATGGAAAACTTCGATGCTCAGTTGTCAGGAAACCCCATTCATATTTATCTTCTCACGCGACAGTCACGTGACAAGCAATTTTCCCGCCATTGAAAAACAGGTCAATGTTTAGTAGGTGTACGCTATTTTAGGAATCTGTGAGATCATGCTGATCGATTTACATGTGATTACTAATTGGCTCATAAATGCGCTATAAATTTATGAAAAAGGTATCTAAGTTTATTATTTTCATTTCAGGCATCCAATGCGAATTACATGAGCTACTCCCCAACATTCATGTTTTAGGGTTTGGAGAGTTTTAGCGAGTGTGGGACACATGTCAAAAACCACCCTTCTTTTAATATGAGTGCCCACTAACATTTACTCTTTTCTTCATTTATATTTTAAATTGTTCGAAAATAATGACAAATCTGAAACAAAAATTGATACCAAAAGAATAATTTTGACTCCCCAGTATGAAAATAAGCGTACACAATGCAGCAGAGTAGGAACTTTATTAATAAAGCTAAAAATAACTCTAATATAGGTCATCCAATCAGAGTCGTCAAAATAGGTTACTCCCAACAAATATGGCGGCGTCCACGGTAGTGTCAAATCGGCGATGCTCTGAACAACTGGGGCATTTAAACTTGAAAGTTGCATGGTTTTTATCATTAATTAAGCTCATTTAGCTTCAGTCATAGTTTAAATCACGTTCATTTTAGAGCTGTCAGAAATTACGGCGAGTTTATCGCTTAATGGCGTCGAAACTGGTAACGCTAGGATAACTTATATGTACAAACTTGGAAATTAGATGTTCCATTTTATCACACTTATTCATTTTCTCCTTGAAAGAATATGATATATCCAACACTATAAATCTAATCCATATAGTACAGCACAGAAAATGAAAATAAAAAGTATTTTAGAATTTGTTTTATTTCACACCTATATGTGTTAAATGTCATTAGGATCCAAACTTGGTCGCAGTTTGGATACCTGTTAAAACAACACTAGCTAACAATTATCTATTAAGTGTAATTAGCGCATCATTATTGACCAGTGACCCAACAGATCTACCCTATATAATTTCATAGGTGGCACACTTTAGTCTAGAAATGGTACACTTAGGCAGTGGGACACTTGGGCAGTGGCACGCTTAGTCTGTCACCCCACTGTGACACACCTAAAAGTCAGGGTTCCCACAGGCTTTTAATTTTGAGGGTGCATGCAACTTCTAGGGCTATTTTTTGGGGGTGCAGACAAATTTCAGAGGGTGCATATGAAACGTTTTTCTGTTTCTTCTGATGCGAGGACGCCAGGGACAAAGTACGATGAGGCCGGGGCCAAAAGGCTTATGAGGTATCTACGACGAGTGGTCCCATAACAAAGTAGCAATCTGTATTCAAACAATGGATACGCACCAGGGATGATCTTTGGAAATTTGTGGTTCCACCGCTAAATTTTTATATCATTTGTTTGGATGTGTACTGTTCGTATCTCTCACATTATTTCTTAACCAGGCCGTCAATTGGGACTTGGCCGACACATTTGCAGACTACACGAATGCGTAGTCCTATGCTAAGACTGTGTCTCGCTAAATCAGGCATTTTCCTCAACATTGTTAATAGACGGGATAAAAAACATCTGATAACCCGTCCAGTTTTTCGACTGTGTTGTTTGGATTTCGCATTTAAAAAAGGGCGTAGCTGTTTTGAAATCGAAAGTGACCAGAATTAGACCCATGACCGGACTTTTTGTTTTAATAATTTGTCAGCATTTTTCAAACACGTATTCCTCTAAATAAGTATTGAACTCTTATAAAAACAAAAATTGATAGAAAAAATAGCGACTTTATTAGGCACAGAGACGGGAAATCCCACAATCTATTTTAAACCGCTTAATCATCATATTCGCGATGCGGGTGAACCAGGCGCTTTACGTAATAAGAATGATAAGAATTGTCAAGCGCCTGACAGACACTATAAGGAAATTGAAAACAAATCCAAACTGACATGCCGGACTTTGACGTTTAACTTGTATTTTGTTGTTTGTTAATAAAACTGGTATTCTTACATCCAATTTCGGCATTATCTGCAACATAAATCTGTACGTGCATGCACGTTCAGGGCATTGATTTTATGCATGATTTTTTTAAATTATACGTGAATCACATACATCTGTACGTGAATGGGAACTCTGAAAGTCTAATTCACATTACTGCCTCGATAGCTCAGTGGAAGAGCGCCTGCTTTCGAGTTGGGAGGTTGTGGGTTCGATCCCTGGCCAGGTCATATCAAAGACCATTATAAAAACGGTACTAGTAGCTCCCTTGCCTGACGCTCGTCATTGTAAGGGTAGTGATAAAGCTTACCTTTACATTTTCACATGTAAATGTCAGTGTCACACATACATGTGATAAATCACTGATGCCTGTCGGGTAGATTTGAAAGTTTTCACAGGTAGATTTGACATCTGTCAGGTAGATTTTTAAAATTCAAACTTCAACAATTATATTGGCCGTTCTAACCATAGGATCAACAGTTTATAAATCTTTTATTCTTGATTTTTTTCTCATTCTTATTCCAACTCTCACTAAGGATATATTATGTGAAAATTATTTCACCTGGAAAATAAATCCACTACAGACTGCAATATTTTAATCATGAGATCATGTCAAACACTATAAAAATAATTAATAAAACAATTCATCTGAGCATCTGATATGATTCTAGATTTTGCATGACGTGATTATATGTATAAAAGTTTGGGATTTGCACAGCCTAGAATAGACAGTCACACTACCCCATATATACGCAGCCATAAGTCGAGTTTTTCAGACTCTAAATACACCCTAAAAAACCACATCCGACTTATGGCCCGGTTCTTGTCTTTGTCACGATTTTTTGTATGAAAATCCAATTAAAAACACGGTGTACTGATATCAAATTTAGAAGCAAAATTTCCCGCGAATGCTGTTCTATTCTGTATCTAAATACAAAATAACTTGTTTTCATATTATTAAACAGTATTCCAGATTCACGGGAATGCAATTTACAAGCTTGATGAAATGACACTAAACACTGGTCAGTGTTAATCTTTGGGAGATTAACCGACCCGACCCGAGATAAACTTACACATCTGCTGCAGACGCTTAGTGCTCTGTGTACTCACTGTGGGCGTTGGTCCGTGTAATTCAGATGGTACAAACACATTTATCTCGACCAGTCATGTACAGTGACGTAACGGCATAGATGCTGTTATGTAAAGTCTAGAGGTGTTGAAGAAGTTAATTGCTTTAATCATGGATTAATTAACATGAGAGCTGTACACAACGGAAACTATAGAAATTTTTCATACACTGCAGTGTTGTGCCTAGGTCCAAAATTTTGGGGGACACGGTGGCGCGCTGTCAAAATTTTTGGGGGACATTTGAAATTTTTGGGGGACACACTAAAAAAACCTTTAAAACACGATATACCTACCTTTTAATTAGAATACAGCTTACGGTCTTTAACTGTCTCTGTATCTCGTATCGTAGAGTCGCTGTTTACACGACGGGTAATTTGATTTTTGTCTTTTTTAAATATGTTGAAGCGGTTGTCTTGGTTCAGATGATGTTGAAGGAGTATCCTCAACACTTTGTTTAAACGAAACATCGTCTGCTAGTTGTCTATTTTAATCGGAATCAAGCGCATCGTTCCAACGCCATTTTCACAAAGCGGAACCAGACTGGTTTACATACCGATTCTTAATGCCGATATTCTTCACGTATATTATACGCGCACAGTCTATTTTCAATACTAAGATTAATCTCCCTTTGTGATCTCTCTATTCTCCGGAATTGAGTTGGAATGGAGCAGAAAATAGTAGAAATTGCCGAAAATGCGATTTTTTACGGCGCGGCCATATGCCCGCGCAAGGCGAATTTTTAAGGGACAATCGTGAAAAAAAATCGTGAAAAAAATGCGGGATTCCCGCAATGCCGCGGCCTAGGCACAACACGGATACAGGTACGGAGATATTCAGTAAAGCTAATTAATGTCTATTTTGACAAGTTGCTTCCCTCGATTTAATAACAAACACTTGCGAATATTGTCTGAATAAGTGACAAATGAGGCCAATTATATCAATAATTTTTAATGACTTTGATCTTAATTAGGGCTGCAACGGTTCAGGTACTTCACGGTTCGGGTTCGAGTAGACCCCTTCGGTTTTCGGTTATTTCGGTTCGGGTATTAGGATAAGAACTTGATAAAAATCAACCTGAAAAAAAATCTCATTTACTGGCACATGTCTACGCAGACAATAGATCTAAACACTTTTTCGAAAACGCTATCACTGTCATCTATAGTTTTATCATATGTACGAGAAAGATGTGCATTTCTTTCTACCATTTTAGGACAGATTGTAGTGAATTTAAGGCGTGGTTCGTCCCGACCTGTTTTTCATTGAAGTTTCGTAACTAAGCTTTGTCATTCTGGCAGGTCTTCCTTAAATGCCTCATCTGCCTTCTATTTATAAGCACTAAAAGAACTTCCTAGCTCCAATTATAATTATTATTTTACTGAAAAAGTCATTAATATTTCAGTTTAATTATTTACATCGCCATTCGCAATTTGCGGTCGCTAAGTAATAGACTGGTTACCCTTTTTCTGATGCTGATTCGACTTTGGTACCTTTGAAGCCAAGCTATCAATCGTGCGCATGCGTTAAGTGCTGGATTTCCCGGAATTATAAATGGTAGTGACTAGGGGTACGTGACCGTACCTCTAATATTTGAAATTAGCGGTACGGTCACGTACCCCTAGCGAGCCCTATGAGGGTTGACTAGGGGTACGTGAGTCCAAAACACTATTAAGAAACACTTTATTTTGCCTGCAGAAACGTTAATATCGATGCTAATGTTACTAATATCTCATTTTAACCTTCTATTCCGACTGTTTAACGCAGAAAAGCAAAGAAACTTCATGTAAAAAAAATTCCATATCGGCATTTTTTTCACGGCAGCGAAAACTATACCTATGATTAAAGAACGTTCACACATTTTTTACAAGCATGTATAATTATGCAATAACAGCTTTATTTAGAATAATTGCACTGTCTAATTGCGATCAATTGTCAAACTATTTTTGAGTTGATTTTTGTAACATGTTATTAACCAGCAAACTTACATGTTCGATACTTAATGGGAGCCGAAGCTTCGATTGTTTTTATTTTCTCAGATCTACCACTTTATATTCAACGCTAAGTTAGGAAGATACATCAGCAGTAATTTTGAACAAGAATATTATATAAAAAGTTAGTTTTGAATCAAATTAATCATTTATAAGAAAAACACTTAACATTGGTCACGGATTTTCAGATATCGGGCCATGGAGGAAGTATACTTCCTCCATGATCGGGCGTATCTGACGATAATTAACCCTATACATATATGCTGAATACATCTATTCTCATCGCTGCCGTGAGAACAAGTTGGGTGGTGAACATATGTCGAAGTTTCTTTGTTTTTCTCCATTAAATATCTACAAGATAATGAAGAAATGAGAGATTATCAATATTAGCACCAATAAAACGTATCTGCAGGCAAACTTATATGTTGCTACATAGTTTAAATGACTCACGTACCCCTAGTCAACCCTCACAGGGCTCGCTAGGGGTACGTGACCGTACCGCTAATTTCAAATATTAGAGGTACGGTCACGTACCCCTAGTCACTACCATTATAAATAGCCGATATGAAAAGAATGAGACGGACGAGAAGCGAGCTATTTAAATTACTGCAAGAAGAAAAGGTTAGAACTGTGATTTAACCTTACATTTTGGAACGTCTGACCATCAAAAATATACACGCAGACTGCACGCTGATTGGTAAATTAGCGGTCTAGTGTAATTTACCATACATCGGCGCACCGAACCGAAAATTTGCGGTGCCGACCCGAAACTCGAACCGAGAAGACAAACGAACCGAAAATAACCGAAATTCGGTGAACCGTTGCAGTCCTAATCTTAATACTACCTAACCAAAAAGGATTGATAAATTGGGACTGCTTACTTACGCACTTTCTGCTTGGCAAACTTGATGGAAAATTGAACCGACTTATGGACGGGTCTACGTAATACATGTAAGCCGGAAATTTGATGACAAAGTAGGGGGTCCACTTATGGTCCGGAAAGACTTATGGCTACGAATATACGGTATTTGCCCTAAGGCTTAAGCTCTGAGATTTTAATCATCAATCACACACGTCCCCTTTACATGTTTTAATTATCCAAATCATGCTCTAATTTATTGAACTGTCATCGATAGACACGATATCGATGTATTGCCAATTTATTTACATCGATAGACTATCGGTACAGTGTCTATTCTAGGCTGTGCAAATCCCCAACTTTTATACATAATCATGCATGAGTTATAAGCCTGTGCGCGAAAATTTTGGCATTAGAAAATTAACAAGTAACATGGAACATCAAGAATACAACCTTTTAAGCTCACCTGAGTCATAGGCTCAAGATGAGCTATTGTGATGGCCCTTGTCAATCGTCGCGCGTTGTCTGTCGTGTGTCATTTTAACAATTCTTCAAACTTTTGCCAAGGTGACGCTGAGCTTGTAGGATCGCTGGATGTCTGTCTATCTGTTCACTATTAGTTCGTTAACACTAGCGGTTACAAATTTCATCCGATCTTCATGAAACTTGATGACAATGTTTGTCTTTAACAAATCTAGGTCAAGTTCTAATGTGTGTCATGTTGGGTCAAAAACTAGGTCACTAGGTCAAATCATAGAAAAACATTGTTAACAGTTTAGAGGCCACAAATCCAGGCCTTTTTCTGGTGTATCCACGGGTCCGCCGGTAAACATTTCCAATTTCAATTTTTTTTTTTATATCTATATATTTGTTTATACAGGTTTTTACTGATAACTGAAATTCAAATAAAAATTAATAAAACAAGTGGAAATAACTACTACATGTCATTTTTCCGGCCATTTAGCTTCAAGATATCTATAATCAATTCTAAAAATTATTCCCAAAACAATATTTTTTACTATTTCCCATTGGGAATACTAGGTCTGTTAACCGGACCCGTGGATACACCAGAAAAAGGCCTGATTTCCCAAATCAGACATTGCAGTTTTTAGCTCACCTGAGCACTTTAGGTGAGCTTAATTGTGATCGGTTGCCGTCCGTCCATGTTGGTGTCGGTATCGATACATTTGTAGTTGTGAGCTTCAAAAATTGTTAAAAAAGGTGGGTGGGGCCATGGCAACCGTGCACAATATCTAAAAAAATCTTCTTCTCAAGAACCACTGGTCCGATTTCGATTTGGTTTTCACCAAAATGTTTCTCAAATGATATACATGTACTTTCAAAAGTGTTCAAAGAATTATGATCCATCAAAAAACATGGCCGCCAGAGGGCATGGTCATTTTCCGTATTTACATAATATTGACAACTAAAGTCAAAACTTTAAAAATCTTCTTGTCAATAACCATAAGTCCTAGGACAACCAAACTTCCTATGTAGCATCATGTTTACCAAGATTGTTCAAATAATGATCCCCGGATCAAAAATGGCCCCGCCCGAGCTTATCAGTTTTTCATATGAAAACCTTTAAAACTCTTCTTTTCTGAAACTGTATGGCCTAGATCTTTTATATTTGGCATCTAGCTTTGTCTATGGTCCTCTACCAAGATTGTTCAAATCATCACCCCTGGGTCATAAATGGCCCCGCCCCGGGGCTTATCAGTTTTACATAGACTTATATAGGAAAACCTTTAAAAATCTTCTTCTCTGCAACAGTAAGGCCCAGACCTTTTATATTTGGCATCTACAGTCATGGGACATAATTATTTGTCACTCTACGAAATTTTGTCATTTTTTCCACACATTTTCTACATTACGGGTGCTGCAACAAAACTGTAAAATACAAAATTACACCACATTGTATGTCAGTTTAAAGATTAGGGTGTTATCTATACATGTATACATTGTTTTCTCTGTTGTTCGGAATAGATTTCTGTTGCTAGGCAATTTTAGAATACAAATGAAAAAAGTTGACTCGTTCCACTAAATGGGTTTCCATGGTAACAAATCGGACCAATAATTAGAATTTAAGAACGTTTTTATTTGAAAACATAATATCCCACACAATAGTGCATTTTCAAAAGGAAACTGAAGAAAATTAATGAAATTGTTAATGTTCAAGTTTACTGACATGCAATAAGTGATAAAATTAACATGGGAGTCTATCCCTTATGAAAATCGCGAGCTTGTTCACGAGCTCGCGCGATCAACTTCACGAACATGTTTCGCGAGCAAGCGCGCACGAGCTAGTACGACCTCGTAGTTGAAACAAATACGAGCTCGTATGCGCTCGCGCGTGCTTATTAGCCAAGCTCGCACAATCAAACCCACAAGCTCGTATGATCAAACCCACGAGCTCGTACGATCAAACCCACGAGCTCACGCGAGCTCGTACGATCAAAACCACGAGCTCGCGCTAGCTAGTACGATCAAACCCACGAGCTCGTACGATCAAACCCACGAGCTATTAATGGCAATTCCACGAGCTCGCGCGAGCTCGTACGATCAAACCCACAAGCTCGTTTACACTAGCAATTTCGCGAGCTTGTAACAAGCAACTAACTGAGGACTTGCTTTTAAAAATTGGATAGCAACCCATACATATGCAGTCCTCGGCTGTAACAGGAGAATTTTTAAGAATTAAACTAAAACTTGCATGCAGCTGTACATGTCTGAAAGGTTTATCAAAGTTCATAATATGAACATAGTAAGGTTAAAGTGAATAAATGTAAACTTAAATTTACCATTAAGGCATTAACGGATAAGGTATAGGTAACCATTTGAAAATGTACCAAAACCACAGAGTGACAGACAAAGAGAAATCATTGAGGTCTTTATATTATAAAAAACAGACAAAAACATCATTAATTTTAACATCAATTAACACAAGATTAAAGAAGAATATTTTACAAACATTTCCCAACCCCACTTATAATCAAACAATGAAAACTTACCACGATTTAAACAGTTTTCTTCTGGTTGTTTTGCTCTAACCTTTTTCAAAATAACTGCTGAGTCACCATTGGTGAAATAAAACATGAGCAGAATTCTCTGGGACCAGACTAAAACTCCGACCTAGACCTGTGGAAAGTCACAATATGTGTTCCATTTCATTGTGCTCCAAGCTAGTTAAGGCTCATCTATCTGACGAGCTCGCGCTAGCTCGTAGAAGCAAACTCTTGACAAAACCATTCGCGAACTCGCGAACCTATTCATGGAAGAAAATGCAGTTCGCTTGTGCTAGCTCGCGAGATCTTATTTCAAGATCGCATTTTCATAAGGGATGGGAAATCAAGTTTACTGATTGAATTTTAGAACTGTGTGACTTAACATGAAGTAAAAGAGCTTTAGAATGACATTTACTTATTATACTTTTCATCGCATATATAACTATTATAAGGTGGTCGTTAATTTGGTGTAGTTTTACATACCTTTCATCTAGTGTTACCATGGCAACCATATAATGTGAACTTGGTTCACATTTTGCATGTACATTCTAAATTTACCTAGCAACATGAACCAAAGAATCACATGCTGAGTTTGTGACTAGAAAACATTTTACAGATCCTTGCTCCAACTCTTAAAACCAAACAGAACTACACTGAATGTTATCTAGACTTTAAATTCTAAGAAACAGTTGCGAAAAGCTGATATAAATAAGCAACTTTTTGGCAGAGTGACGAATAATTATGTCCATTGACTGTAGCTTTGCCTTAATATGGTCCTCTACCAAGATTGTTCAAATCATGACCCCGGGTCAAAAATGGCCCTGCCCCGGAGCTTATCAGTTCCACATAGACTAATATTATAAAGGAAAACCTTTAAAAATCTTCTTCTCTGAAACTGTAAGGCCCAGACCTTTTATATTTGGTATCTAGCTGAGCCTTCTGGTCCTCTACCAAGATTGTTCAAATCATGACCCTACGGGTAAGAAATGGAACCACCCTGGGGCTAATCAGTTTTACATAGACTTATACAGGAAACCCTTTAAAAATCTTCTTTTCTGAAACTGTAACCATTGTCAGAATTCAATAATGTTTTGAATGAATATTATTTAAGACACCCTTTATTAGGACTTTTTATATTGTTTCCATATTTTTCCTTTTTGCTCACACAGTTATAATACCAAACGGATTCTGAGGTACTTCTTCATGCAACAGGCCACATACATGCAATGACTTCATTTTGCATTGCATGAGTATAACACAGTCACAATAGTTCCTCAGGTGAGCGATTTAGGGCTGCATGCGGCTCTTGTTCCTGAAATCTCATTGGATCTTGATGAACCTTGGTCAAAATGACATAGACATAGTTTATTTGTAACTTATACATTAAGTATCTCGTTACATAATCCATCATTTATACATCATATTCAACAGGTCTATCACGTGACATGCAAATATATATTTATATACCAAATCAGATCAATGTGAATGCTTAACCCACTCACCCCTTGTGACGCAAATATATGCGTCGTTTACAATTTCGTATTGTGAAAAATACTCTTGTTTTATGCAATCAGTGTAGACCCTGATCGGAATACTCCTTATAGGTGTATCCCGATCAGGATCTGCACTTTATGGCTTTTTGATATACATTGTACATAGTTAAAATCAACCGTTGCTGTTAACTATTTTAGTCTCATGGGTGAGTAAGTTAACCATTTTATCAAAAGTACTAACTTTCCTCGAATGAACTATGAGGGAAAGTATAAGGAGAATGAACACTAGATAAGACAGTGATCAAAGATCCATACTTTACTATTTAACCTGTAAGTAATAACATTTATATGCATGGCTGCGGACTTTTAAGAACAATGTGATTTCTTATACTGTCAATAAGATATCATTGCGCCTAGAAATCGCAAAACTTATAAATTTACATAAGTTAATAAGCGCTGGCTTATTATCAGTGGTGAGTAATTCAATAAATTTGTGCATGCTTGGTCTTAGTCTATAATATTTTTTTATATACTTAGCTCTTAAATCTTCAAATGTTTTACATATAATTATGAAATGATACTTGTCTTCAATATCATGTACACTACACATCTGGCATATTCTCTGGTTCCGTTCTAATCTATTTCTACCATATCTTCCAGACTGAATACGCAAATTATGAGCAGATATGCGGATTCTCGTTAAACACTGTCTTAAGCGTTTTGAAACAATAATATTAAGATAACTTTCATAACCGAAAGTCGGTTTAATATGAATATAAAGTGTATTGAGAACATTACTCGACTCAACATCAGAAAACCATTTTTGATAAGTTATCAATTACTCGTTGTTTAAACAAAACAATGAAAGATTTAACATGTACATTCGAAGGTTGTACCCAAATATCTGAAAATCCAAATTCATCAAGCAGTGCCTTTACTCACTTTACCCAATTATCTTTACCTTTTAGGCATTGTTCACAAGCATGACGATAAACATTTTTCAAAATAATATTATCTGTATGCAATAATTTATACCAGTATTTCAATATTTGAACATACATGTATCTATTTATATACAATGGGTACCGTCCTAGCTCTCCATAGATTGCGTCGTTGCACGAATTTTGTCTGACGCCTAATATCATCTTGCAAAATTTTAAATGTACTCTCTCTAGGTCTTTAGACTTCGAAAAACCCCATACTGGACAAGCATAGTTAAAATGCATCAAATAGTTGCATAGATATACGTGGACAAATATCAAATTTATTAACATTTCTGTATAAAATATTCATAGCTTCAACTCCTTTAAGAGCTTTTCCAATCAAATATTGGTTGTTTAGGGCAAAAGATCAAGTGAAGTTAAAAACTACCCCTAAGTAGTTAAAATCATCTACAACTTCAATAATTTCATTGTCGTAATACCAGCGTTTGTTTGGTTTTACCCGCCCCCTTTGTCTAAATACAACAACTTTTGTCTTCGAAGTATTGACCTCAAGACCCCATAAATTACAATATTCATTCAACATGTTTAATCTGTTTTGCAAATCTTGTTGTGAAGAGCCAATTATAACCATATCATCGGCAAACAAAAGAACAATAATACATAACTCAAAAAGGTCATACCCACAATCAGCGCCATCTTGCAAATATAATTCAAGATCTTCCAAAAAAAGAGCAAACATTGCTGGTGAATTATTTTGGCCCTGTCTTAAACCCACTGACATATTGAAGAACTCTGAAAAAATGTTTGCCTCATTAATATCTAGGTCAAGTTTGAATGTTGGTTTTGTCCGGTCAAAACTAGGTCACTAGGTCAAATCATAGAAAAACCTTGTTAACACTCTACTCTACAGAGGCTACAAATCTCATTGGATTTTAATGCAACTTGGTCAGAATGTTTGCCCAATTGATATCTACTTATCTAGGTGACAAAACTCTCTGAAACTTCATATGCTAATGCGCCTTATTGAGTAGACCACGATGATCTGCAGTTTGGTGACCTTGACCTTTGACCTTGACCTCTAGGGTCAACATTAAGATTTTGTGTTAAAGTATGTTCTGAGCAAACTATTGCACCTAAGGTCACAAAACTTCATATTCTGATCTGCTTCAATTAGTAGACTATAATGCACAGCAGTTTGGTGACCTTGACCTTTGACCACTAGGGTCAATGTTAGGTTTTGTGTTAAAGTCTGTTCGGAGCAAATGACCACCTACTGTCACGAAACTTCATATGCTGATCAATGCACCTCAATGAGTAGACCACGAAGTGACGATGCACCGCGTTTGTGACTTTGGCCTTGATCTCTAGGGTCAACTTTAAGGTTTTGCGTTTAAGTTTGTTTTGAGCAAACAACTGCACCTACAGTAAGACACTGCATGATGCTGATGCTCCTCATGAGTAGACCATGATGCATCCCAGTTTGGTGGACTTGACCTCTTGGGTCAATGTTAAGGTTTTGCGTTAAGTCTGTTCCTTGCAGGAGGTGAGCTTTATAATCTTTGATTTCCAGTTCTGGTTTCAATTTGGAACGGGTCTCCCCAAAAAACCCTGAAACAGTACAGACCGTGATCAGAAGACTTCTAAAGTTTGGAAAGTATACATACATGTATTGGTAAATATATTGGTTTCCAGCATATATAGATGGTTAATCTAACCCTTTGCTCAATACGCCTTTAATTTATTCTTCCATTGAAGAAAATAGTTCCATTTATATAGTTATGAATAGGCACCATAAAAATATTTGTTGATGAATCCTAGCTGATAATAGCTTAAAACAGGTTAAAAGTAAAGCAGAATGCACCTTAAGGCACTTTCTGCTTTACTTTCAAATTGCTTTAAGGCGGTCACCTGTCTTAATAACTAGAAACAGGCTATGGGGTAATGGGATAACTTACTGTTTTCAGGTAAACACGGGTTCTAAGTTCCTTACTTAGGATTTGGTGTGTATATTCCGAAGACGTTTTATTTCTGCCATCTACAACTATGGAGGGTAAGGTTATTTCCAGTCCAGAAGACTCTTCATCCAACATTCCATTCACAAGCTCAGATACGGACTCTGATCATGATGGCTTCCCAAACAACGGACTCTCAACGGAACTGAAACCTAAGATAATCCAAGTGCAGATCTTTGAAAGTCCTGCAGAAGAAGTTGTTGCCGGGCAGGGGACACATGGCACCACCCAGGGGTATGTGGGTGGTGACCAGATATATGGAGATGGACATCAACAGCAGGTGAATGTGTGCGTGATTTGTGGGGACATTGGCACAGGGTATCACTATTCTGTGCTCTCCTGTGAGGGATGTAAAGGGTTCTTCAAGCGTACCGTGCAGAAAAACTTGATCTATTCCTGTAAGGACCTGGGGAGAGGGACATGTGTCATCAACAAGACAACAAGAAACAGCTGCCAGTATTGTAGATATCAGAAGTGTATACAGTATGGGATGAAGCGAGAAGGTAAGTAGAGAAGTAAGTGGAGATGATGGTATTCTTTTCTAATAAACATGATTATGATATTCTTAACCCATTACCCCATAGCCTGCTTCTAGTTTTGAAGAAAGGTGGCTACTTTAAGCAAGTTGAAAGTTAAGCAGAAAGTGCCTTAAGGCACCTTCTGCTTTACTTTCAGCCTGCTGTAAGCTAGATCTACAATCTGCTAGAAAATATTTCTTGTGATACATATTCATAACTTTGAACTATTTTGTTCAGTGGAGGAATAAATTAAAGGTGTAAGGAGGCTTATTATGGGGTATTGGGTTAACCTCATAGCCTGTTACTTCATGTCAGATACAAACAAATATGACATGATCTCCACAGTTGCGCGTACCAATGACAACAACATCCTCATAAAGTACAAAGCGTTGTTGCCCTTCGCATTTTATTCCCCCTACGGGAGGCATATAGTTTTTAGCTCGCATGTACGAAGTACAAGACGAGCTATTGCAATACCCCCGGTGTAGTTGTCGTTGTCTTCGTGAACTGCGTAAACAAGTTTAAGAAAATGTCTATTACCTCTATGTCCCTTGAGGTATTGCTTTCATAGTTAGTATGTGTGTGTATATGGACAAGACCTTTCCACACACAGAAAAATTTGGACCCTTATGACCTTGACCTTGAACTTAGGGCCTGCATTTAGGTTTCGAAATCTGTGTTTACGTTTCGACAAATGCCTTTAACTTCTATGTCCTTTGAGGTAATGCTTTTATAATTGGTATGTATGTGTATATGGAAAATACCTTTCCATGCACAGAAAAATTTAGACCCCTTTGACCTTGAACTTAGGGCCCGCGTTTAGGTTTCGAAATCTGTGTTTAGGTTTCGAAAAATGCCTATAACTTCTATGTCCTTTGAGGTATTGCTTTCATAGTTGGTATGTGTGTGTATATGGACAAGACCTTTTCATGCACAGAAAAATTTGGACCCCTGTGACCTTGACCTTGAACTTAGGGCCAGCGTTTAGGTTTCGAAATCTGTGTTTAGGTTTCGAAAAATGCCTATAACTTCTATGTCCCTTGAGGTATTGCTTTCATAGTTGGTATATGTGTGTATATGGACAGGACCTTTCCATGCACAGAAAAATTTGGACCCCTGTGACCTTGACCTTGAACTTAGGGCCCATGTTTAGGTTTCGAAATCTGTGTTTAGGTTTCGAAAAATGCCTATAACTTCTATGTCCCTTGAGGTATTGCTTTCATAGTTGGTATATGTGTGTATATGGACAAGACCTTTCCATGCACAGAAAAATTTGGACCCCTGTGACCTTGACCTTGAACTAAGGGTCAGCGTTTAGGTTTCAAAATCTGTGTATAGGTTTCGAAAAATGCCTATTACTTCTATGTCCCTTGAGGTATTGCTTTCATAGTTGGTATGTGTGTGTATATGGACAAGACCTTTCCATGCACAGAAACATTTGGACCCCTGTGACCTTGACCTTGAACTTGGGGCCCGCGTTTAGGTTTCGAAATCTGTGTTTAGGTTTCGAAAAATGCCTTTAACTTCTATGTCCCTTGAGGTATTGCTTTCATAGTTGGTATGTGTGTGTATATGGACAAGACCTTTCCATGCACAGAAAAATTTGGACCCTTGTGACCTTGACCTTGAACTTAGGGCCCATGTTTAGGTTTCGAAATCTGTGTTTAGGTTTCGAAAAATGCCTTTAACTTCTATGTCCCTTGAGGTATTGCTTTCATAGTTGGTGTGTGTGTGTATATGGACAATACCTTTCCATGCACAGAAAAAGTTGGACCCCTGTGACCTTGACCTTGAACTAAGGGTCAGGGTTTAGGTTTCGAAATCTGTGTTTAGGTTTCGAAAAATGCCTATAACTTCTATGTCCCTTGAGGTATTGCTTTCATAGTTGGTATATGTGTGTATATGGACAAGACCTTTCCATGCACAGAAACATTTGGACCTCTGTGACCTTGACCTTGAACTTTGGGCCAGCGTTTAGGTTTCGAAATCTGTGTTTAGGTTTCGAAAAATGCCTATAACTTCTATGTCCCTTGAGGTATTGCTTTCATAGTTGGTATGTGTGTGTATATGGACAAGACCTTTCCATGCACAGAAAAATTTGGACCCCTGTGACCTTGACCTTGAACTTAGGGCCCGCGTTTAGGTTTCGAAATCTGTGTTTAGGTTTCGAAAAATGCCTATAACTTCTATGTCCCTTGAGGTATTGCTTTCATAGTTGGTATGTGTGTGTATATGGACAAGACCTTTCCATGCACAGAAAAATTTGGACCCCTCTGACCTTGACCTTGAACTTAGGGCCTGCGTTTAGGTTTCGAAATCTGTGTTTAGGTTTCGAAAAATGCCTATAACTTCTATGTCCCTTGAGGTATTGCTTTCATAGTTGGTATATGTGTGTATATGGACAAGACCTTTCCATGCACAGAAAAATTTGGACCCCTGTGACCTTGAACTAAGGGTCAGCGTTTAGGTTTCAAAATCTGTGTATAGGTTTCGAAAAATGCCTATTACTTCTATGTCCCTTGAGGTATTGCTTTCATAGTTGGTATGTGTGTGTATATGGACAAGACCTTTCCATGCACAGAAACATTTGGACCCCTGTGACCTTGACCTTGAACTTAGGGCCCGCGTTTAGGTTTCGAAATCTGTGTTTAGGTTTCGAAAAATGCCTTTAACTTCTATGTCCCTTGAGGTATTGCTTTCATAGTTGGTATGTGTGTGTATATGGACAAGACCTTTCCATGCACAGAAAAATTTGGACCCGTGTGACCTTGACCTTGAACTTAGGGCCCATGTTTAGGTTTCGAAATCTGTGTTTAGGTTCGAAAAATGCCTTTAACTTCTATGTCCCTTGAGGTATTGCTTTCATAGTTGGTGTGTGTGTGTATATGGACAATACCTTTCCATGCACAGAAAAAGTTGGACCCCTGTGACCTTGACCTTGAACTAAGGGTCAGGGTTTAGGTTTCGAAATCTGTGTTTAGGTTTCGAAAAATGCCTATAACTTCTATGTCCCTTGAGGTATTGCTTTCATAGTTGGTATATGTGTGTATATGGACAAGACCTTTCCATGCACAGAAACATTTGGACCTCTGTGACCTTGACCTTGAACTTTGGGCCAGCGTTTAGGTTTCGGAATCTGTGTTTAGGTTTCGAAAAATGCCTATAACTTCTATGTCCCTTGAGGTATTGCTTTCATAGTTGGTATGTGTGTGTATATGGACAAGACCTTTCCATGCACAGAAAAATTTGGACCCCTGTGACCTTGACCTTGAACTTAGGGCCCGCGTTTAGGTTTCGAAATCTTTGTTTAGGTTTCGAAAAATGCCTATAACTTCTATGTCCCTTGAGGTATTGCTTTCATAGTTGGTATGTGTGTGTATATGGACAAGACCTTTCCATGCACAGAAAAATTTGGACCCCTCTGACCTTGACCTTGAACTTTGGGCCAGCGTTTAGGTTTCGAAATCTGTGTTTAGGTTTCGAAAAATGCCTATAACTTCTATGTCCCTTGAGGTATTGCTTTCATAGTTGGTATATGTGTGTATATGGACAAGACCTTTCCATGCACAGAAAAATTTGGACCCCTGTGACCTTGACCTTGAACTAAGGGTCAGCGTTTAGGTTTCAAAATCTGTGTATAGGTTTCGAAAAATGCCTATTACTTCTATGTCCCTTGAGGTATTGCTTTCATAGTTGGTATGTGTGTGTATATGGACAAGACCTTTCCATGCACAGAAACATTTGGACCCCTGTGACCTTGACCTTGAACTTAGGGCCCGCGTTTAGGTTTCGAAATCTGTGTTTAGGTTTCGAAAAATGCCTTTAACTTCTATGTCCCTTGAGGTATTGCTTTCATAGTTGGTATGTGTGTGTATATGGACAAGACCTTTCCATGCACAGAAAAATTTGGACCCGTGTGACCTTGACCTTGAACTTAGGGCCCATGTTTAGGTTTCGAAATCTGTGTTTAGGTTGCGAAAAATGCCTTTAACTTCTATGTCCCTTGAGGTATTGCTTTCATAGTTGGTGTGTGTGTGTATATGGACAATACCTTTCCATGCACAGAAAAAGTTGGACCCCTGTGACCTTGACCTTGAACAAAGGGTCAGGGTTTAGGTTTCGAAATCTGTGTTTAGGTTTCGAAAAATGCCTATAACTTCTATGTCCCTTGAGGTATTGCTTTCATAGTTGGTATATGTGTGTATATGGACAAGACCTTTCCATGCACAGAAACATTTGGACCTCTGTGACCTTGACCTTGAACTTTGGGCCAGCGTTTAGGTTTCGAAATCTGTGTTTAGGTTTCGAAAAATGCCTATAACTTCTATGTCCCTTGAGGTATTGCTTTCATAGTTGGTATGTGTGTGTATATGGACAAGACCTTTCCATGCACAGAAACATTTGGACCCCTGTGACCTTGACCTTGAACTAAGGGTCAGCGTTTAGGTTTCGAAATCTGTGTTTAGGTTTCGAAATCTGTGTTTAGGTTTCGAAAAATGCCTATAACTTCTATGTCCCTTGAGGTATTGCTTTCATAGTTGGTATATGTGTGTATATGGACAAGACCTTTCCATGCACAGAAAAATTTGGACCCCTGTGACCTTGACCTTGAACTTAGGGCCCGCGTTTAGGTTTCAAAATCTTTGTTTAGGTTTCGAAAAATGCCTATAACTTCTATGTCCCTTGAGGTATTGCTTTCATAGTTGGTATGTGTGTGTATATGGACAAGACCTTTCCATGCAAAGAAACATTTGGACCCGTGTGACTTTGACCTTGAACTTAGGGCCCATGTTTAGGTTTCGAAATCTGTGTTTAGGTTTCGAAAAATGCCTATAACTTCTATGTCCCTTGAGGTATTGCTTTCATAGTTGGTATGTGTGTGTATATGGACAATACCTTTCCATGCACAGAAAAAGTTGGACCCCTGTGACCTTGACCTTGAACTAAGGGTCAGGGTTTAGGTTTCGAAATCTGTGTTTAGGTTTCGAAAAATGCCTATAACTTCTATGTCCCTTGAGGTATTGCTTTCATAGTTGGTATGTGTGTGTATATAGACAAGACCTTTCCATGCACAGAAAAATTTGAACACCTGTGACCTTGACCTTGAACTTGGGGCCCGCGTTTAGGTTTCGAAATCTGTGTTTAGGTTTCGAAAAATGCCTATAACTTCTATGTCCCTTGAGGTATTGCTTTCATAGTTGGTATGTGTGTGTATATGGACAAGACCTTTCCATGCACAGAAACATTTGGACCCCTGTGACCTTGACCTTGAACTTAGGGCCCGCGTTTAAGTTTCGAAATCTTTGTTTAGGTTTCGAAAAATGCCTATAACTTCTATGTCCCTTGAGGTATTGCTTTCATAGTTGGTATGTGTGTGTATATGGACAAGACCTTTCCATGCACAGAAAAATTTGGACCCCTCTGACCTTGACCTTGAACTTAGGGCCTGCGTTTAGGTTTCGAAATCTGTGTTTAGGTTTCGAAAAATGCCTTTAACTTCTATGTCCCTTGAGGTTTTGCTTTCATAGTTGGTATATGTGTGTATATGGACAAGACCTTTCCATGCACAGAAACATTTGGACCCCTGTGACCTTGACCTTGAACTTAGGGCCCGCATTTAGGTTTCGAAATCTGTGTTTAGGTTTCGAAAAATGCCTATAACTTCTATGTCCCTTGAGGTATTGCTTTCATAGTTGGTATGTGTGTGTATATGGACAAGACCTTTCCATGCACATACATTTTTGACCCCTTGACCTTGAACTTAAGGCCTCTGTTTAGGTTTCGAAAAATGCCTATAACTTCTATGTCCCTTGAGGTATTGCTTTCGTAGTTGGTATGTGTGTGTATATGGACAAGACCTATCTATGCACAGAAAAATTTGGACCCCTGTGACCTTGACCTTGAACTTAGGGCCCGCGTTTAGGTTTCGGAATCTGTGTTTAGGTTTCGAAAAATGCCTATAACTTCTATGTCCCTTGAGGGTTGCTTTCATAGTTGGTATGTGTTTGTATGTGTATATGGACAAGACCTTTCCATGCACTGAAAAATTTGGACCCATGGGACCTTGACCTTGAACTTAGATCCAGGGTTAAGGTTTCGAAATCTGTGTTTAGGTTTCAAAAAATGCTTATATTTCCTATGTCCCCTGAGGTGTAACTTCATACATGTATTTGATTTTCATGTGTATATGGACAAGACCTTTCCATGCAGTCAAAAAGGTTGAACCCGGTGACCTTGAGTGTGCTTTTAAGTTTCTAAATGTGCCGATGGCGAGCTTTGTTGTCTCTCTGACAACTCTTGTTCATGTTTGTCTCCACATGGAGGGTCAAGGGTTCGAATCCCACCAGAGCTTCTTCTTTTTCTTTTTTTGAAATGCATTTTTTAACAGAATTTATTATCCTAAACTAAATCTTACCCATTTATATAAGCATTTGACATATGTTTACAAATTACTTTTTTTATGCCCCCAGAATCTACGATTTGGGGGCATATAGTTTTTGTCATGTCCGTTTGTCTGTCCGTCCGTCTGTCTGTGCCAAAAACCTTAACCTTGGCTATAACTTTTGCATTTTTGTACCTGGGCCTTTTATACTTGGCATGTGTCTTCCCTGTATCAAGACCCTTTCTAACTATACAAAACTTTTTGACCTTGTGACCTTGACCTTGACATTTGACCTACTTTGTAAACATCTTTAAATGGCTATAACATTTGCACCAGTTGGCCCAGGGCTTTCATATTTTGTTTGTATATTTCTTGTGTCAAGACCTTTCCAACCATACCAACATATTTGACCATGTGACCTTGACCTTCACCTTTGACCTATATAATCAAACTTTAACCAAAAACCTTAACCTTGGCTATAACTTTTGCATTTTTGAACCTGGACCTTTTATACTTGGCATGTGTATTCCTCATGGCAAGACCTTTCCAACCATACAAAACGTTTTGACCTTGTGACCTTGACCTTGACATTTGACCTACTTTAAATGGCTATAACATTTGCACCAGTTGGCCAAGGGCTTTCATATTTTGTATGTATATTTCTTGTGTCAAGACCTTTCCAACAATACCAACATCTTTGACCATGTGACCTTGACCTTCACCTTTGACCTATTTAATCAAACTTTAACCAAAAACCTTAACCTTGGCTATAACTTTTGCATTTTTGCACCTGGGCCATTTATACTTGGCATGTGTTTTCCCTGTGGCAAGACCTTTCTAACCATACACACATTTTTGACCTTGTGACCTTGACATTTGACCTACTTTTGTTGAAATCTTTAAATGGCTATAACATTTGTACCAGTAGGCCTACGGCTTTCATATTTTGTTTGTATATTTCTTGTGTCAAGACTTTTCCAACCATACATACGTTTTTGCCCGGTGACCTTGGCCTTTGACCTTCTTTTGTATAAATCTTTATACACCTATAACATTTGAACCAGTAGGCCTAGAGCTTCCATACTTTGTATGTTTCTTGTGTTAAGACTGCTCCAACCATGTCGATGTTTCATTTACCCTATGACCATGACTTTTGACCTACTTTTGCAAATAAGCATTACATTACAGAAAATGATGTTGGCTGGGGGCATTTGTGTTTCACAAACACATTGCTTTTCATCTGATCTTCACCAAACTTTCTGAAAATGTTTGTTGACATAAAATGGAGACCAATTTGGATAACCAGTGGCACCAATTTATGCTAGGCCCTTTGGAGTAATGGCCCTTGAATTCCTCAAAATGGCGTTCCACAACAGTTTCAGCTGTCTAACTCGTACATTTTACATTTGATAGTCTGGATTCCCCTCCCTGTATCATCGGGGGCAATCGTGTAACTGGGACACGCTCTTGTTAATGCTAAATCCGATTGCGAGCCTCTTTAACATTGCTCATCATAAACTTCCTTATTAGTCAATGGATTTACTTCAAATTTAGACAACAATCCTTGAGATAACATCTTTCATCTTACATGTATATTTATACTTCTTTGACCTTGACTCCTCAATGAATTTGACCTTGAGGATCTAATTTTCCCCTAAACTTAACATTGCTCATAACTTGTTTATTATTATTATTATAATAAAGAAAATAACAGATGAAGTTAGTTAAAAACCATTTCTTTATAGCTGGACAAGGACAAACTCTCTTTTATAATAATTAATGGGAACTTACTGCATCATGACAGATTACTGCTTTATAGATATAAAAACAGGCAGAAAATAAAGCAGTTCTAAAGCCCCTTTAGGTCTGCTTTACTTTCTGCATGTTTTAAGCAACCACCTGTCTTTAACGCTCAAAACAGGCTATTGGGTAAAGCTTTATTATAAAAATTTTAAAGCAAGATGAAAGCAAAGCAAAATGTTGTTTGATCTACATGTTTATGCTTTACATCCATACTGCTTTACTTGATAATCATATGTTGCCATTCTATATTTAAAGTGGAAAGGGATAGCCATACAAAGTTTACCCTTATAGCATATTATTAGCTACTGTGCTGAAGCCAGGTATTGATTTTTCCCTACAGCAAAGAGTCGTACATACTTTTACCAACAAATCAATAGAATATGAAATGCAAGTCTTTCAGAAATGTGTCAGCTAAATGTAGGACAAAAGTAATGCAGAAAGCTCATTTGGGAGCTTTCTACATTACTTTTGTTCTATATTATGCAGTCACTTGCATTTAGAGATTTTTGTGCATATTTTCTGAGTGGTTACTGAACACAGGTTTGACGGTTGCTGGGTACATGATAGTGTATTATTGGCCTTCGACATCAGTTATTCTAAGATTAGTGTGACTTGTTTATACATGCTGGATATGGTTATAAAACATCAGGTAGTGTTTGCATTGGCTCCAGATCACAGGAAGTAGACTGAATAGTTTCTTAATGTCTGCAAATATGACTACCGGTATTCATTAGAATTGTCTCATTATATATAAGGTTTGGTGAAGATTAAATATTTTAGAAAATGGTATACATGTTACTTATTGTACTCTCCTTATTTGGAGCTACTGTTTGTGTGTTATATGTGAAATGTAAATAATTCTCATGCTCATAGTGTATATTCATTACCATATTGACACCTTTTCAAGTGACTGCTATCTGCTGAAAATGACATCTGTTATTGGTTTATCGTAGTCTTCTTTAAGAAAAACCTTAACCCATTTACATTAAATTACCCCATAGCCTGGTTTCTAGTATTGAAGATAGGTGAACACTTAAAGCAGACTGAAAGTAAAGCAGAATGCACCTTTCAGCACATTCTGCATTACTTTCAGCATTTTTAGCTTGCCGTACTATTGTCCAAGAGCTAATGTTGTAACCCAGTCGTTGGTGTCGGTGTTCCCATTCCTGTGTTTGTTCCTGTTCGCGTTAGAAAATACTTATAAATTCTATGTCCCTTGAGGTATTGCTTTCATATTTGGTATGTGTGTGTATATGGACAAGACCTTTCCATTCACACAAAAAGTTTGAAGTCAGAACCCTGTGACCTTGAACTTAGGGCCTGTGTTGAGGTTTCGAAATCGGTGTTTAGGTTTTTAAAAATGCCTAGAACTCCTATGTTCATTGAGATATTACTTTAATATTTGCATGAAGATGTATATAGACCATACCTTTTCAGGCATACAAAACTTTTCAGCCTAGTGAACTTGACTTTGAACTTAGGGCCTGCTTTTAGGTTTCAAAATCTGCGTTTAGGTTCCGAAAAATGCTTATAACTCCTTTCTCCCTTGATATATTGCTTTTCATATCTAGTATGCATGTGTATATGGACAATACCTTACCATGCACACAGATATTTCTACCCCAGTGACCTTGACCTTGAAGATAGGGCCCATGTTGAGGTTTCGAAAGCTGTGTTTAGGTTTCTCAAAAATTTAATGCCTATTACTTCTATCTCCCTTGAGTTATTCCTTCCATATTTGGTTTTTTTGTGAATACGGACAAGACCTTTCCATGCACACAAAAAGTTTGATCCCAGTGGCCTTGATCTTGAACTTAAGCCTGCGTTTAGGTTTGGAAATCTGCATTTAGGTTTCTAAAAATGCTTATAACTCTTATGCTCATTGAGATATTCCTTTCATATTTGGCATGCATGTGTATATGGAAAATAAATTTTCATGCATGCAACAATTTTCATCCTAGTGACCTTGACCTAGAACTTAAGGCCCACATATAGGTTTTGAAATCTGTGTTTAGGTTTCGAAAATTGCTTACAGGTATACATGTGTATATGGACAAGACCTTAACAGTCACACAAATATTTTTACCCCAGTTACCTGGACCTAGAAGTAATTAAAGGCCCATGTTTAGTTTTGAAATCTGCATTTAGGTTATATCTCCTATGTTCAAAGATATTCCTTTCATATTTGGTATAATGTAAATGGACAAGACCTTTCCTTGCTTGCAAAAAGTTTGACCACCAGTGACCTTGACATTGAAATTAGGGCCCATGTTAAGGTTTCGAAATCTGTGTTTAGGTTTCCAAAAATACTTATAATTCCTATGTCCCTTGAGGTATTACTTTCATATTTGGTTTTCATATATATAGATATGTATGGACAAGACCTTTCCATGCACACAAAAAAGTTGACCTCTTTGGCCTTCACCTCCAAGTCTGCTTTTAAGTTTCTAAATGTGCTGAAGGCGAGCTTTATTGTCTCTCTGACAACTCTCGTTTAAGCTACCACCTGCTAGGATATTGAATATATTTGTAAGGCTGCATTATTCATTACTGTTTATATGGAAGTTATTTTCTTCAGTGGGGGATAAAGTGATGTGAAAAGGAGTATTTACATGTATGGGGTAATGGGTTAAGGATAAGAGTCAGGCAAATAGTTCAGATCATAATCTATCTCTTTAAGTGGGGCTTGTTGATCTGGATCCAAACTGTTTGCTACGGTCTCTTATGCAGGTTTTAAGTGTTGAATGAATTATTCATTATAAATTAGCACTGAAATAGAAAATTTTGTCAAATAGCTATTCTACTTTTTATATAATGGCCAATTGATGATGCTATTAACCCATTACCCCATAAAGACGCCTTTTTACGCTTTTAATTAATTCATACACTGAAGAAAACAGTTCCAATTTATATTGTCACAAATAAAATTCATACAAATTTTTTTTCTATATTCTAGCAGATAATAGTTTAAAGCAGGCTGAAAGTAAAGCAGAATGTGCCTTAAGGCACATTCTGCTTTACTTTCAACCTGTTTTAAGTGGTCACATATCTTCAAAACTAGAAACAGGCTATGGGGTAATGGGTTAAGATATATGTCCTCGATATCTTTAAAAGCATATGACTTTATGATAAGAAATGCAAAACCAGATCAGAGTCTTCTTTAGATCTGGGTCTTGACTGTTTGCAAATGATATATACTCTAAGTTCCCACACATAAATTGTTCAAATAGATTAAAGATATTTTCAAGACCTTAAGCTTAGCTTGATTATATATTTGTTAAATTCTTTTAAACCGAACTGTTTTAACACTAAAGAATATTGTTTCCTGCAACAATTGTCATCTACTTTTGTTCTAAAAAGAGAGTTTTCAAAAATTTTGTTCAAAATAGGGTGACCCCGTCAGATAGTCAAACAGTTGGGATCCTGATGACACTGTCACACCATATAGCACAATATCTCATGGATCCAAACTATTTGCAAAGGCAACCATGCAGTTTCACCACCAGAATACTACAGTTGAAATATTTTATCTTCAATTCCATGGGAGGACAGATTTTATTCCAAATATTCAAAATTAGATCTATCCCAAAATTGTGACTGCATGGCCACCTACAATAATTTCAGCCTGTTGTGTTATGCAACTATCCATTTTAACCTATTACGGTATTACCCCATTAACCCTTTACCTGATAGCATTGTTTCTAGTATTGAAAATATTTGACTACTTAAAGCAGGTTGAAAGTAAAGCAGAATGCGCCCTAAGGCGCATTCTGCTTTACTTTCAGCCTGCTTTAAGCTATTAACTGCTAGAATAAGGAAAGTATTAAATATGACACATATTCATTACGGTATAATTCGGAACTATTTTCTTCAGCGGATGAATAAAATGAATGTGCTAAAAGTCGCTTCTATAAGGGAAAGGGTTAAATATGCCTTTGTATGCCCTAATTTATTCCTCCACTGCAGAAAATAGTTCCAATTTATACAGTCATAAATTTTATGCATCATAAGAAATATATTCTGTATCCAAGCAGATGATAGCTTAAAGTAAGCTCAGCTTTACTGTAAACTTGTCTTCAATACTAGAAAGAATCTATGGAGTTGAGGATTAAAGACTGGTAAAAAATTATGTGGTGGGATGCCATGGATACATAAATCGTAGGTGATAATTGCCTATGGAGGAAAGGGTTAACCCTTAGCCCGCCAAATAAATTGTCGTCTGCTATATTTCTCGTCTGCTTCAAGTTTCAAAGTGCTTCAAAGTTGCTCAAAATTGCTGAAAATGTTGTCCAAGTGTCATACAGCTTGGATCCGGATGAGACGCCGAGTTACTCGGCGTCTCATCCGGATCCAAGCTGTTTGCATATGGAGCTATAGTCGTGAGTGGCAGGCTAAGGGTTAAAACAGATCAATATGCTTCTTAGTTGCATAATCAAACAAATCAGCTAATGCTTTTCAGTCTGTCTGAGATATTATATATAATAATATGTATTTAGGCTTTGCCTATGGACAGAAAAAAAGCAAAGTTGTCAAATGGAATATCACCAGTGTGTGATAAGCGGTCTTGTATCAGTTGTGTGTAATCCAGATCACACTCGAGGCTACGCCTCTCGATTGTGTGATCTGGATTACACAACCAACTCGAACTTTTTAGCTCACCTGGCACGAAGTGCCAAGGTGAGCTTTTAGGATCGCTGGATGTCCGTCGTCCGTCTTCTGTCCGTTCACAATTGGTTGCGAACACTCTTGCGGCTACAAATTTCATCTGATCTTCATGAAACTTCATAACAATGTTTGTCTTGATAAAATCTAGGTCAAGTTCGAATGTGGGTCATGTCCGGTCAAAACCTAGGTCACTAGGTCAAATTAAAGAAAAATCTTGTGAACACTCTAGCGGCTACAAATTTCATCTGATCTTTATGAAACTTCATAACAACGTTTGTCTTGATAAAATCTAGGTCAAGTTCGACTGTGGGTCATGTCTGGTCAAAATCTAGGTCACTAGGTCAAATTATAGAAAAACCTTGTGAACACTCTAGTGGCTACAAATTTCATTCGATCTTTATGAAACTTCATAACAATGTTTGTCTTTGTAAAATCTAGGTCAAGTTCGAATGTTGGTCATGTCCGGTCAAAAACTAGGTCACTAGGTCAAATTATAGAAAAACCTTGTGAACACTCTAGCGGCTACAAATTTCATCTGATCTTCATGAAACTGCATGACAATGTTTGTCTTGATGAAATCTAGGTCAAGTTTGAATGTGGTCAAATTAAAGAAAAACCTTGTGAACACTCTAGCGGCTACAAATTGCATCTGATCTTAATGACAATGTTGACAATGTTTGTCATGATGAAATCTAGGTCAAGTTCGAATGTGGGTCATGTCCAGAAAAACCTTGTGAACACTCTAGAGGCAACAAATCTCATTTGATTGTAATGCAATTTGGTCAGAATGTTTGCCTAATTAATATCTAGGTCAAATTCGAATATGAGTCATGTCAGGTCAAAAACTAGGTCACTAGGTCAAATCATTGGAAAATCTTGTTACCACTCTAGAGGCTACAAATCTTATTAGATCTGAATGAAATATTGTCAGAATGTTTGCCTACATCAAATCTAGGTCAAAATCAAATGTGTATTGTGTCTGGTCAAAAATTAGGTCACTAGGTCAATACATAGAAAAATCTTGTTTACACTCTAGAGGTTGATTGTGGGTCATGTCAGGTCATAATCTAGGTCACTATTGGTCAAGTTTTACATGGTGTTCCAGGTGAGCGATTTAGGGCCATGGTGGCCCTTGTATTATAATACCTAAATTTTTTGGGACAAGATTAATATGTTGTTAAACCAAATAATCAAATAGATCTAAATGCACCCATGTAAAAACTATGTTAAGAATCCTTGGTATACCTATGTGCAATCTGAAACTATTTTTGGAGGTCATGTGACCCCAAATAATTACGTCATTATTTATATTGATGACATATTGATTTATTCTTGATATACTCTGTTGTTTTTATGGGTTCGATTGACAAGTAGCTTTTTGCAAATAACATTCATTTAAGCGTTTTAGGGTATGAATTTGAACTGTTTTAAGCTTTATCCTTTGGAGGAAAACATTAGAACTGAGTGTTGTGGGTTATTCATGCTTAAAATGGAAAAGGTTTTCTTCAAAGTTTATCAATGCTTGGTTTCGAAGCTTTTAGGGGGGGAGCATATAGTCGCCGCTTTGTCCCGTCCGTCTGTCGTGCTTTTTTGTCCGGAGCATATCTCTTGAACGGTACACCGTAGGTTGATGAAACTTGATATAGTGATAGAGAATGACAGGAGGAGGTGCAGTACCCAAGAACCGTAACTCTCTCATCTCCCAATTTTGAATTATCTCCCTCTTTCTCATAAAAAAAAATCAATTTTTTTCCGTAGCATATCTCTGGACTGTTACACCGAAAGTTGATGAAACTTGTAACAGTGATAGAGGATGACTGAAGGAAGTGCAGTACACAAATAGGGTAACTCTGTCATCTCCCAATATTGAATTATCTCCCTTTTTAAAAAAATACAAAACAATTTGGCTGGAGTATATCTCTTGACTGCTACACCGTAAGTTAATGGAACTTGATACAGTGATAGGTGATGACATAAGGAGGTGCAGTACACAAGAACCATGACTCTGTCATCTCCCAATATTTAATTATCTCCCTTTTCTATTTAAAAATAATCAAATTTTGTCTTCAGCATATTTCTTGAGCATTGCATTGTAAGTTAATGAAACTTGATACAGTGATACGAGATGACAGAGGGAGTGCTGTACTCAACAACCATAACTCTGCCATCTCCCAATATTTAATTATCTCCCTTTTTCTACATAATTTTTTTTAAAAATCAAATTTTCTGTCGCACTGTAGCTTGATAAATTTTTATACTGTGTTAGAGGATAACAAAAAGAAGTGTAGTACACAAGAATTATAACTATGTCATCTCCAAATATTGAATTGCCTCCCTTTTTCATAATAAATTCATTTTTGTCTGAAGCATATCTCCTGAACGTTACATCAAAAGTTGATGAAACTTGCACTGTGTTCACCTACTAAACATGCTATACCTTGGGCTTTTTCTTTGTGGGGAGCATCCATCGTTGGGAACGATATTCTTGTTTTGTCCATGCATTACTTAACCCTTTACCTGATAGTCTATTTCTAGTATTGAAGATAGGTGACTACTTAAAGCAGGTTGAAAGTAAAGCAGAATGCGCCTTAGGGCGCATTCTGTTTACTTTCAGCCTGCTTTAAGCTATCATGTGCTAGAATATAGAAAATATTCCCTATCATATATCTTCATAACTGATTAAATTGGAACTATTTTCTTCAGCGGATGAATAAATAAAACACGCTAAAAGGCGCTTCTATTGGGGAAAGGATTAAGAACAGAAAAAAAGCAAGCATTTTTCGTGTTACATATAAATTATTCAAGTGTTTGCCTAGATATTTTCAGTTTGTGAATTCAGTACTAATCACAGTTTAGATGGTTCAAGAAAGTAAGCCAATTGGAAGGTTTAAGAAATATTGGCAACTCTATAATTATTGTCTCTTGAATCCCAGTATGGTGTAAACAAACAGTTCTGCTGATATTTTAGGACTTTGACCAACAGGTAGCCATAATTGAAAAATGTTCTTAATTGGCGATATATTTATAATAAAGTCTATAATATATACATTTAGAAGAACATATAAATAAAATGACAAATTAGTGACTCGAGATTTAACCCTTTACTCCATAGCCTGTTCCTAGTTTTGAGGACAGGTGGCCACTAACTTAAAGCAGGTTGAAAGTGAAGCAGAATGAGCCTGAATGCACAATCTGCTTTACTTCCAGTTTGCTGTAAGCCATTGATCATCTGCTAGGAGATAGGAAACCTTTCTATCGGTACCTTTATTTTGGTGCATATTCATGACTGCATAAAGTGGACCTACATGTATTTATTTTCTTCAGACAAAAAAATTACTTAGCATGCAAAGATTAAGCTATGGCACTAACTTAGGTAAGCGTTATTTATTTCCGTCTTTCCCTTTTTTCTGAGCAGCAGTGAGAGAGGACAGATCACCTGGGGGAAAACATCGCATGAAGCGACCGAGAATGTCCAACCCGATGGAGTGTGCCACGCCCCCTGCAACCCCTGAGCAGTCTATGCTACTAGAGCTGGAGTACACAGAGACGCTGAATGCCCTGGTAGCAGCCAATCCCGGCTTGATTCCAACAAGAGATGGTAACTACAGTAAAACCTCTCTATAATGACCACTAAAACGAACACTGAATGAGTGTATAGAAGACAGGTGCACGCTTAAAGTAAGGTGACAGTAAAACAGAAAGCTCCTAAAGGAGCTGTCTGTTTTACTGTTTAAGCAGTCACAGTTTAGTTGCCGTAATAGAGTGGTTTTAATGTATGCCTTATGGTTGTTTCAGGATTCCAGTACTTATTTTCCCCAAATGAAACTCACAGTGTTTGTGCTTTAGCCTATTACCCCATACATACCCCTTTTTACGCCTTTAATTTGTTCCTCTACCGAAGAAAATAGTTCCAAACTGTAACAAACAAAAATCATAAGAAAAATTTTCTTTATTCTAGCAGAATATAGCTTAAAGCAGGCTGAAAGCAAAGGACAAGGCACATTCTGCTATACTTTCAATCTGCTATAGTGGTCACCAATCTTCACATCCAGAAATAGGCCATGGGGTAAAGGGTTAACAATGAATTCAATTGCCACATGGCATTGCATCTGATCAGTCTCCAGCCTGTTTGACACTCGGATAAAAATAAATTCTTAGAACTTTAAAAAGCTGTTATTTTCTGCTTTGTATTGCGTTTACATTTTGCTCTTGAAACAGGAAAAAATGATGTCGTCTCATCTGTATTTGGATTGAATTTTGTTGTCATTCCATACCGTCATAATGGGGTCGGCTTCAAATACATGTATGTAGATTTAGATCCAACATTATTTTTTATGCTTCTGCATCTGTAGATGCGGAGGCATATGGTAACAAGGTTAACAAGATTTTACCGTTTCGTCGAGCGTAAACTTCGCTTACTCAAATACTTGTATACTTAGGACCATTCCCAATCCACCAATATTTGGACTTACCTAGATTTTACCGTTTTGTCTAGCATCATCACTGCTCGAAATGACTAAAATGATTTAATACTTTTACAGTTGTTGCCTTGGACCACTACCAATCCACCCAAATAATCCAACCTTGATTTTGACCTTTACCTTAACCTAATTTGGACTTTTCTAAATGGACTATTTAATTCTCGGTTTACTAGACTTTACTGTTTCATCTAGCATCAACACTATTGACTACAATCCTATGATGACCATAGAGATAGATCTAGCTACAGCTCTTTTTAGCTCACCTGAGCCAAAGGCTCAAGGTGAGCTATTGGGATGGCCCTGTGTCCGTTGTGCGTCGTCGTTAACAATTGCTTCAAATGACATCTCCTCCTATAACGCTGAACAAATTTCAACCAAACTTTACAGAAATGTTCCTTGGGTCAAGCTCTTTCAAATATGTTCAAAGAATTAAAAACAATGCAGAACTCATAGCATTACCTACAAGTCCTCTATCAAGTTTGTTCAAATTATGCCCCTGGGGTCAAAATTGGCCCCGCTCCGGGGGTCACCGTTTTACATAGAGTTATATAGTGAAATTTTCAAACGTCTTCTCTGAAACTAATATGGCCAGAGCTTTGATATTCAGCATGGTGACACTTCTAGATGTCCTTTACCTATTTTGTTCAAATGGTTCCGGTCGGTTGCATATGTAGGTCACAGAAGCTGTAAAAAGAATTTGTTTCAAAGAAAACTTAAAAAATCTTCTCGTCTGAAACTACAAAGGCCAGAGCTTAGATATTTAGCACATAGCATCGCCTACAGGTCCTCTATCAAGTTTGTTCAAATTATGCCCCTAGGGTCAAAATTGGCCCAGCCCCGGGGGTCACAGTTTTACAAAGAGTTATATAGTGAAAATTTCAAACGTCTTCTTCTCTGACCCTAATATGGCTAGAGCTTTGAAATTTGGTATGCTGACAGTTTTGAATATCATTTACCTATTTTGTTCAAATGGTTCTGGTCTGTTGTATATCTAGGTCACAGGAGCTAAAAAAAAATAAAATCTATAACAATTTAAAAAATCTTCTCGTCAAAAACTTTAAAGGCCAGAGCTTAGATATTTGGCATATAGCATAATCTACAGGTCCTTTATCAAGTTTATTCAAATTATGCCCCTGCGGTCAAAATTGGCCCCGCCCTGGGGGTCACAGTATAACATAGAGTTATTTAGTGAAAATTTCAAACGTCTTCTCCTCTGAAACTAATATGGCCAGAGCTTAGATATTCGGCATGGTGACACTTTTAGATGTCCTTTACCTATTTTGTTTAAATGGTTCCAGTCTGTTGCATATGTAGGTCACAGGAGCTAAAAATAGATTTTTTCAATGGAAACTTAAAAAAATATTCTTGTTCAAAACCCTAGTACCCTGATGTTAGATATTTGGCACATAGCATCATCTACAGGTCCTCTATCAAGATTGTTCAAATTATGCCCATCGGGTAAAAAATGACCCTGACCTGGACATAAATCATTTTCTCCATTTTGTCAGCTTTTCTCAGGTGAGCCAAATATGCCCCATGGGGCTCTTGTTAGCTATTGTGGTCCGTTACTGCACATCTGTGTCCGTGTCGTCTGTTCACAAATTGTTTCAAATAACTTCTTCTCTAAAACCAATGACCCAATTTTAACAAATCTTGGTCAGATACACACTGTAGTTGTGAGCTTCAAATATTATTTTAAAAAAGTGGTTGGGGCTATGGGTCTTGTTGCCATGGCAACCATGCTCAATATTTAAAAAAAAAAAAACTTCTTCTCAAAAGCAGTTTTCACCAAAATATTTGTCAAGTGATATACTTTCAAAACTGTTCTAAGAATTTTGATCCATCAAAAAACATGGCCGCCAGAGGGCGTGGTTATTTTCCCTATTTACATTTATAATAATATTGACAACCAAAGTCAAAACTTTTAAAATCTTCTTGTCAATAACCACAAGTCCTAGGACAACCAAATTTCATATGTAAAAGCATCATGTTGTGAACCTTTACCAAATTTGTTCAAGCAATGACCCCAAGTTCAAAAGTGGCCCGCCGTGGGGCTTATCAGTTTTTCATAGGAAAACCTCTAAAACTCTTCTTCTTTAAGATACTTACATGGGACTTCCTCTACTAAAGGAATTAATTAAAGGCATATTTATGGGGTAATGGGTTAAAAGTATGGTAAGTCAAGCAGATCCTGATCTGAGGGTTCCCTTTCGGGTCTGATCTTGATCTACAGTCGAACTTCGATATCTCAAACTCGTTTAACTCGAACTATCCGATAGTTGAACACATGAACAGAATTATTTCATGCTTGGTTAGGTCGAACATACCCATATTTCAAAGTTAAAACGTGGCTAAGCCAAGTTTTAACTTTGAAATGCGAGTATGTTCGAGATATCAAAGTTTGACTATACTTTGTTTGCAGTTAATGTATTTACTTGGTTCCCCTGGAGGAAGGATTACACACTTGAAGCTTCCATATTCAATCCAATTCATTGCTGTTTATTTCAGAGGACAAGTCTGGTGCAGATATATCCATTGAGGAGTTGATGTCATTTGGCTACAGTGAGCTGAAGTCCATAATAGAATGGGCCAAGAAGGTCCCATGTAAGTACCTTCCTGTCATTTGGTGAATTTTATTTATTGACACAGGACAATTTAACTTACTTTATGTACATTTCGACTGTATGGCATGTACAGTCTACATCAGCTGAGTGATATTTCAGTTTGTATCACATGACTTAGAGTGGTCATGTGACACAAGAAGAGACTGAGTGCTGCACACTGGAGGTAACTCCAGCCCCTCGTCTGGATTGAGTGATGGTCTTCGCTGTTTAACCCCTTCCCCCCATAGAAGCCCCTTTTAGCGAATATGATATATTCCTCCGCTGAGGAAAATAGTTCAAATTTAATCAGTCATGAGTATAATATTATAGGGAATATTTTCTACATTCTAGGACATGATAGCTTAAAGCAGGCTGAAAGTAAAGCAGAATGCGCCTTGAGGCACATTCTGCTTTACTGTCAACCTGCTTTAACCCTTTGAACCCTAGTCCCGCATATTGGCGTTATTTACCGACAGTGTACCTGTGAATAGTATATGTGTCCTATGCAAATAGTGAAGACCCAGATCAGAGGGCTCCTAGGAGCCCTCTGATCAGGGTCTTCACTGTTTGTCATAATGCCAAACATTGACAAAACAACCCTTAAAAGTCAGAAATCGACTAGACTTAAATGGAAACTGGAATTGTCCATTTAAAGTTTCAGGAAGGAAAGAGTTAATTAGTCACGTATTTTCAATACTATAAATAGGCTATCACACGCCCTGTAATCTCTGGCTCCCTCACATTTTTGCGATGTATTGAAAAAAGAGCCAAAGAAACTTCCGAGAAGCATCCAAAGACAGGAAATGGCCACGAAAGGTAAGACAAACGATGCATCGTGCACATATTTCTTTTTCTATAAAAGTCATTAAGTGTTTTTCTAAAAATCGGGCTTCGTTATTCTACATGGAATTGATCATACCTTAAGTCCGTGTATATTGATTTGCAAAACAATTTTGTTTGTAGCCGTTACATTGAACCAAAATTTGGAGAATGACCCGATCGAAAACGAAAGTAGACAAAAAACACCTCTGATCAATGTTTTATTCCGAATTTCATTACTTTAAGCATAAAACGTTATTGCTTGATAGATACTTGTTTGATTTTTAATCATATTACGTTTACAAATCATTATATTCCCGTCATACTCGCGAATTTATCGATTGAGATGGAGCCTGCGTTATAGAGAAGGAGCCAATATGCCGAGAGGGAGCCACCAATTAACGCATTTCAAGAAGTATGAGCAAATGTGCATATTACTTCTTCTTCGAAAAAGACGTTGATTTGTTTGGTGTCAAACTGTTTAGAACACAGTAACATATCTGTAAAATAACGAATTCAATGAATAAAATTTGGTGACCATTTTTATTACTAAAAAAGAGAAATATATCGCATAAAACTCTAGCTTGTAAATTTGTTATTAAAAGAAATATCTTGCTGATTCTTATCAGCTAGGATTTAATTAAACATCGACACTGTTCTTATTTTTTTATTTATTAAATTACCGGTATTAAATAACTGATAGAGACATAAAGTGAATTGTTGCAAATTGTCTTAAGCTCGTATATTTATATTTCCAGATGGGTGTATTTAAAAGACAACGCAAGACTCTCTTGACATCAAAAAAAGCATTTCAAGTCACGAGCAATGGTAAACATAGGAAGACTGACATTGACAAGCACACCAATCTCAAATCGAAAAAGAACCATCCACTGCAGAAAACTAACACCCTTTAGATCACCATTTACAAAGCGACCAAAATTGTCACCAGTTAATCGCAGCTACTCCATCTGTTCCCCTTCAAAGAGACCGGCCAAAATTCATTTAGATTTTTCAACCACCCATAAAGATGAATCAACCATTTTGTATTCAGATATTGCAACCACCAGCCCATCTTCGTTTGAGATAGACTTCAATTTTGATGAGTTGTGCCCGTCTTATTAGAAGCCACGTGGTGAAGCATATGATACATTCCTTGATGCATTGATAGTCTTCAAGGAACACAATGTTGATACCGACATTACAACTTTCTTAAAACTGGTGTATCCCACTCGAATTAAAAGGAGCCTTCTAAATATATTTTCTAGCATATTCATATTGATTTTTGTTTAATTTTAAAGCGTTTTCCAACATATAAATTGTTATTCTAAATTAAAATTTACGTTCAGCATTTGAAATCAATCTACACATTTCATCTTCCCGTTAATCTAAAAGTATGTTTGTAATATACTCATCCATTTTCTTCTCCATTTGTCTTCCGATAGACTTAAAATTATGTATGCTTGATGTTTTGTTGAACTTGCGACCGTGTGGTTTATATAAAGCTAGTGTCTCCTGTATTACTCATATCTTTACTTTAAATATCGAGCTATTACAGATACTTCAATTTTTAAAAAAAAAAATGAAATTCTCAATGTGTTTTTGAAACATAATCAGTTGGCTCCATCTCTGCATCTTCGCTCCCTCTCCATAACACAGGCTCCTTCTCAATCGATTAAATTGGCCAGCAAGACATGGTTATACTGATTGATAAAGTAATATGATGCAAAATCAAACAAGTATCTATCAATCAATAAAGCTCCACGCTTTAACTGATGGGAATCGGAATAAAATATTGAACAGGGGCGTTTTTTTGTCTACTTTCGGTTTTGATCGGGTCATTCTGCAAACTTTGGTTCAATGTAACGGCTACAAATAAAATTGTTTTGCAAATTAATCAACACGGACTTAAGGTATGATCAATTCTATGTGGAATGACGAAGCCCGAATTTTGAAAAAACACTAAATGACTTTTTTAGAGGAAGAAATATGTGCATGATGCATTGTCACACTGGTAAGACGTAACGTCGCCGACTGCTGTTCTACGTTCCCACTGCTGTAAAATCTACGCTATAGCTGTGGAACAAAAATGGCTGCGCCCTTGATAAACAACGAGGTAAGGACAATGAAACGTTGTTTTTGAGAGTCTTTCTTTATAATGTCAAAAAAGGAGTAGTTGCACGGAATACCCCCGTTATATGTGCATGCTCCGGCGTTGTGTTCTCGTTGGATACTCGCTTAGTTAAGACATTTAACTCGATAAAGTTGCGACAGATACCGGATTTCTTGAACAGTTACGTGTGAAGAACTCCGAAAAAGCTTCGTAAAGCTGGTGTATTAGAGATTCTGCAATGTTATCCAAACCAAAACACTCCCTGATGGACAGTATTGATCAATTGATATAAAAATGTCCCCTTTACGTGAATAAAAAAACTTTATAGGTTATTTTTCAAATACAACGTTCCTCCATGCCGGACACGATACAACGTTCAGACTGCAGGGTAAAAAATGCATCGAGCTAATACTATACGTATACGCGACTGTGCTCTCACTTACAAGACAGTTGAAGACATACCTTCAGTAGTGTGTACCTATAGACCTTTGTAGCGTATATTTTTAGACAACCTCCCGGGTAACACATGACAATGAACTTATAATCGTGGAATTAGGGCATGCATACAAGTAAAGCGATCTTGCGAGGCAACTTGCATAACATATCACTCATACTTAAAAGCAGGCCCGGCAAAGTATGTCTATGTAATTAATACCTGCTCTGTTAGTTGGTTAACCCTTTCGGTGCCGTAGTCGCATAAAGTAGACTTTGCAAAGAGTTCGGATCCAGATTAGACGCCGCACAACGCGGCGTCTGATCAGGATCCAAACTGTTTGATACTTTTATCGATATTTTGTAAGTCATAAAACCTTAAATCTAACTTTGAAACGTTTTTGCAGAGAACAGTACTAAAGCAGACGACAATAAAGCGGTGAAGGGGTGCTTTATTTGAGTATTTTATTTCATTTTGACAAGTACACCATCCGATTGCGAGTCCTTTTAAATAGAGAAATACACAACATATTTTGACAATGTATCTACTAATTTATACGCGGTAAGTTTAGAGCGTGTAATAAATGTCGCAATTTTTCACAACCAAGCAATCTTGCGTGAACTCAATTTCGCGGTATGCCACAATTCCTAGTTGGCATTAAAGTAATTATTTTGTGTGTGCATGAATTTGCATATTCATCCATTCGCGTTATACGCGAAAGTTACCACACAGGATTAGTAGAGAGGAAATGTCATGTTGGGTTCAAGTGAGCGCGGCTAAAATTCTTTTTCTAAGTCCAAATTGTAATGTCGAAAAGCATGAAAAATCCTAGTAGACTTGGAGATTCACTGAAATACACACTGTGAATTTGCATTATGAATAAGACAATAAATAAAATTGATGAGTTCATCGGAATACCTGTGTCACCTGCCAGCAAGCATCAGCTGAGCATTCTCGTTCGATAAGAGAAATTTCATTTCAAATTCTTTAGTAAAACAGAAGAAATCTGCAAGAAACGGAAATGTTGAAAAGGAGAATAAATCTCACAATATTGATGCAAGAGTTATGAACCTTGTGCAATACACTTCCACTTGTCAGGCTCTATCTATAATTGAAGTTTCATCTTAAAAGCTTCAGTAGAACAGGTGTTATGAAGCGGGACGCAAAAAGCGTGACGGACAGAGAGACGGGTGGACAGACAGACGTGTAGGACGGACGGCGGACAAGTGATTCCTTAGTGTCACCTCTGCCTACAGCAGGTGACAAAACAGTATGTAGAATATAGACCAAAATGTCTTGTTACAACATCCCTGAAAGTTCAATAATGTGCACACGGTACAGATGTAATGTTTTCAAAACATAGCCATAGATTTCAAAAGGGCATTTTTCCTTTATGTTTGCTGTGCAAAAAATGGACATTTGTCCACATTAGATAATTATTTAACATGCGAGGATTAAGAAGAGAGCCCCCGAGATATCGGAAGTACAGTTTTTTGGACAGTAAATTTCCATTTCCAAATGCCCCACCTCCCCAATCTGGTGTGGTTGGCTTCCTCTCGTTTAGGCATGAATCCCCCGAATGGTAACTAAAACCGTTCTGGTTCCGCGCCTTTATGAACAAAATGCCTTTTTTCGAGTGCATCTGTCGGTGCCTCTGACAAAGCGAATACATACGTAGAATAGACCACACCAATCCATATTTGATTATTTGCTAAATATATGCATATAGCCATGTAGATTTCAGAATCAAAGCGTTCTTAAAATATACGCTACAAAGGTCTATAGGTACACACTACTGAAGGTGTGTCTTCAACTGTCTTGTAAGTGAGAGAACATTAGTCGTATACGTATAGTGTTCTGAAAAGTAAAACAACATGTCATCAGGAAAGAGTGGTGTTTCAGTATAAATAATCATTAACCCTTTCGGCGCCAAATTATTCGGGAGATATTTACCCCTTCACCGCTTTATTGTCGTCTGCTCTAGAACTGTTCTCTGCAAGAACGTTTCAAAGTTAGATTTAAGGTTTTATGACTTACGAAATATCGATAAAAGTATCAAACAGTTTGGATCCTGATCAGACGCCGCGTTGTGCGGCGTCTAATCTGGATCCGAACTCTTTGCAAAGTCTACTTTATGTGACTACGGCGCCGAAAGGGTTAACCAACTAACAGAGCAGGTATTAATTACATAGACATACTTTGCCGGGCCTGCTTTTAAGTATGAGTGATATGTTATGCAAGTTGCCTCGCAAGATCGCTTTAAAACACTTGTATGCATGCCCTAATTCCACGATTATAAGTTCATTGTCATGTGTTACCCGGGAGGTTGTCTAAAAATATACGCTACAAAGGTCTATAGGTACACACTACTGAAGGTATGTCTTCAACTGTCTTGTAAGTGAGAGCATAGTCGCGTATACGTATAGTATTAGCTCGATGCATTTTTTACCCTGCAGTCTGAACGTTGTATAGTGTCCGGCATGGAGGAACGTTGTATTTGAAAAATAACCTATAAAGTATTTTATATTCACGTAAAGGGGTCATTTTTATATCAATTTATCAATACTGTCCATCAGGGAGTGTTTTGGTTTGGATAATATTGCAGAATCTCTAATACACCAGCTTTACGAAGCTTTTTCGGAGTTCTTCACACGTAACTGTTCAAGAAATCCGGTATCTGTCGCAACTTTATCGAATTAAACGTCTTAACTAAGCGAGTATCCAACGAGAACACAACGCCGGAGCATGCACATATAACCGGGATATTCCGTGCAACTACTCCTTTTTTGATATTATAAAGAAAGACTCTAAAAAACAACGTTTCATTGTCCTTACCTCGTTGTTTATCAAGGGCGCAGCCATTTTTGTTCCACAGCTATAGCGTAGATTTTACAGCAGTGGGAACGTAGAACAGCAGTCGGCGACGTTACGTCTTACCAGTGTGATTGTTTGTCTTACCTTTCGTGGCCATATCCTGTCTTTGGATGCTTCTCGGAAGTTTCTTTGGCTCTTTTTTCAATACATCGCGAAAATGTGAGGGAGCCAGAGATTACAGGGCGTGTATCAGGTAAAGGGTTAATGTCTATCACTTCCTATACACAACCTTTGATGTGAGTCGTCTGATGATATGATCTTTGTTTTCAGGCTTTATATGATGTCTTTGCTCGTCGTGTGTCTTTTTCCAATGCTCAGTCTGAGCCTTTTGACAATCAACAAATAAGTTAACTTTGCATCCTGGCTAGTGATGGCATATATCAAGCTTGAAAGTACAGTAGTAAGATCCTATAATTAATTTCTGCTTTACTTTCAGCCTTCTTTAACCCTTTCCCCAATAGAAGCGCCTTTTAGCGGATATGATTTATTCATCCGCTGAAGAAAAAAGTTCCAATTTAATCAGTAATGAATATGTATTATAGGGAATATTTCCTATATCATAGCACATGATAGCTTAAAGCAGGCTGAAAGTAAAGCAGAATGCGCCCTAAGGCGCATTCTGCTTTACTTTCAACCTGCTGTAAGTAGTCACCTATCTTAAGTACTATAAATAGGCTATCAGGTAAAGGGTTAAGCAACCCTCTATTCCAAACACAGAAAACAAGCTATGAGTAAGGGGTTAGCATAAATTTAACAATGATTTTAATTATTTCAGACTTCAGGACCTTCAGCATGGATGATCAGATGGCTCTACTCAAGTCTGCTTTTATGGAATTGAATGTTCTACGACTCTCATACAGGTAAGAAGAACAATGCTATAACTCTGGCATCAATAGTTTTGGATTTATTCCCTTTTGTCATACTTCTTGTCCAGAAAATTATAAACATGATTCTTTTCAATAGACCTATACCGGTAGTTGTATGACACATTATAAAATATTTGACTCTTTCAACACATCAAACCTGTTTAAAATACTCATTACATTTGCAAACAGTATAGACCCAGATCAGAGGGTTCCTATAGGATTAAGAACCCTCTGATCTGGGTCTACATTGTTTGCTTATTTAGAGCAGTACTTATGAAACTACCCATAACTTAAAGAAGACTAGTTCATGTTTTGGTAACGCAAATGATCCACATGGGAATCTAATTGCCCACAAGAGTTACTTAGTGTTCAAAGAGTTGAATGGGCATTCCAAGCTATTTCACATTGTCTGTGTGCGTGTGTTGGTTAGTAGTAGTGGAGGGGAGAAGGGGATGGGCGAGACATGTTGTCAATGAAGTGCAGATCTCTAGTTTCCACCTGTGTCTGGACTATATCCCAGCAACTACTGTGTTGAAGAGATTGGCCTATTTTTAGCATGTTTAAGCTGAATTATATTTTGCAATGTTAAAGCTTTTTTATTTTAATGAAAAATAGTAAATCATAGAAAATTTTCTTGTTCAGTCTATTTCTCAGTTACCACTGCCATCAGTTTTCATGAGAAATTTGACCATTAAAAGCCAGTCACATGTCTTTAGAGATGCCACCATGTTTAAACGGTAACTCCATAGATACACATTTTAACACCTTTAATATATTTATAAGAAAACTCTTCATCTTTAAACAGTCATAAATATGTACCATAAGAAATATTTTCTATGTCCAGGCCTTTTTCTAGTGAATCCACGGGTCCGGTAAACGGACCCATTCCCGATGGGAAATGGTAAAAATATTCCCAATTTCAAAAAAAAATTAATCCCAATTTCAAAAAAAAAAAAAAAAATTTTTTTTTTTTTTTAAATAGATCTACAGATTGGGTTTTTTTTTTTTTTTTATTTTATACAGGTTGTTACTGATAACTAAAAAAAAACTAATTAGACAAATGGAAAGAACTACATGTACTACATGTAATTTTTCTAGCCATTTAGTTTCAATATAATTATGTGAAATCAATTCTAAAAATTCTTCCCAAAACAGGATTTTTCGCGCTGAAAATTTCCCAACATTCAGACATGGCAGTTTTTCCCAAAATGGTCAGAAAAGGCCTGATGTCCTAGCAGATGATAGCTTAAAGCAGGCTGAAAGTAAAGCAGAGTGTGCCTTAAGGCACACTCTGGTTTACTTTCAACCTGTTTTAAGTAGTCACCTGTTTACATAACTAAAATCAGGCTATGGGGTAAAGAGTAAATAAAAGTTTGATTACATATGATTGACATTCTAAATATGTCTCTTTTCCTTATAGGTCAATTGGATTGGACGACTCTATTCACTTTGCAGAGGGTCTGATATTACCTAGGAGTAGGTGCGAGACAATGGGTTGGGGCCATGAGCTAGTGAACGGCACACTCGACTTTGCTGATCGAATGAAAGAACTCAACCTGGATTATACAGAGTTTTGTATCATGAACGCCATTGTCCTTACATATCCTGGTTAGTACGGTTATCTTAATGTACAGTTAATTTCCTGCTAGTACAACCTTGAACCAGACTAGCTTTATAGAGGCTGCTCAAAGTAGATGAAAGTTGAGCAGAATGCTTGTGAAGGAGCTTTCTGCTTAATTCTTTTCAACACCATGGATATGTTTAAAATATACTCATTACATTTGCAAACAGTGTAGAACCAGATCAGAGGGCTCCCCAGGGTCTGCTCTGTTTGTTAATTTAGAGCAGTATTTGATAAACTCCAAGTAGACTGGTTCATGTTTTGGTAACTAAAAAGATCCACAAGGATACCTAATTACCCACAAGAGTTACTTAGTGTTGAAAGCGTTAACTTCCATTTTACTGAACTCATTCATACTCGAATCTTTTAACCCTTTGTCCCTCATATAGGCATCATTTTCAAACAATGTACATGTGAATATTAAATTGTCTTGTGCAAACAGTGAAAACCCAGATCAGAGGGCTCTGAATGGAGCCCTCTGATCAGGGTTTCACTATTTGTCATAATGCCAAACATTGACAAAAACAACCCTTAAAAGTCAGAAATGGACTAGATTGAAAGGGAACCTGGAATTGTCTGTTTAAAAGTTCAGGGAGGAAAGAGTTAATGGACAGTTCTGGTTTCAGTCAGCGAAGTTTTATACGTGAATATTTAGTTTGGAAAATAGTTAATTGTTAGCAAGAGGTGGCTTTGCCAGCCCTTTTATGCTTAACCCATAGCCTGCCACTCACGACTATAGCTCCATATGGAAACAGCTTGGATCCGGATGAGACGCCGAGTAACTCGGCGTCTCATCCGGATCCAAGCTGTTTGACACTCGGACAACATTTTCAGCAATTTTGAGCAACTTTGAAGCACTTTGAAACTTGAAGCAGACGAGAAATATAGCAGACGACAATTTATTTGGCGGGCTAAGTGTTAAAATGATTTATGAGGAAAAGTCAATAATGTCTTCTTTTTGGCATGTTTGTCAGATGTTTGAAGTATATTTCAAGCATGTCTTCTTTTTTGCGTATATTTGTCAGATGCTATCGGGATATCAGACAAGACTAGAGTCACCATGGTCCAGACCAAGTTCCTGGACGTACTAAGGAAGTGCCAGAGATTGAAACTAACCAGTGATAAGGGCAGGTTTGGAAAGATGCTCCTACGCCTGCCAACACTGAGAACACTTAGTGCCAAGGCAGCCGAGCGATTCTTGTCACTGACCTTGGAGGGAGTACTACCTCTAAACGATCTGGTCCAGGAAATGATGTGTTAGTTCTTTTTCCCAGAGTGCCATCATTACAAAATATTGATTCATGTGAATGCTTAGAGCAGGATGGATGGTTTGGGTCTTATGGCACTCCGTAACAAAATAGGTCATATAGCACCAAACTTAGAGCAGGATGAAAGTAAAGTAGAAAGGTCCTGGCAGACCTTTCTGCTTTACCTTCACCCTACTCTAAGCTATCACCTCAAGGCTCGGGATAAGAGGGAGTAAACTGAACAAATCCAAAATTTCCTCTCTCATTTCAGCACCAAATCCTATGGTGTGACTACTTTGAATCGCCTCGAAGAGATGATTCTAATAAGTATTGACACCATAGGGTTTAATGTAGAAAAAAAAGATTTTAGTTTTTGAAATACTCCACTTATCTGGAGCTCTGCATCTGTCCTAACTCTTTGAACCCTAGTCCCGCATATAGGCGTGCTTTTCAAACAATGTACGTGTGAATAGTAAACATGTCCTATGCAAACAGTGAAGACCCAGATCAGAGGGCTCCGAAAGGAGCCCTCTGATCAGGGTCTTCACTGTTTGTCACAATGCCAAACATGGACAAAATCAACCCTTAAAAGTCAGAAATGGACTACTTTAAAATGGAAACTGGAATTGTCCATTTAAAGTTTCAGGGAGGAAAGAGTTAAACTCATTCTAGGAGTCAAGGCACTTTCAGGTGTCAGGCGTTATAGCTCTATTTTGAGAAAAGCTCCAGAAACATTTGAGAAATTGGTAAAATTGGACGTGAAAAAATACTGTTAAAGGACTAAAATATCTTAACCCTTTCACCGCCAGAATCGCCTAAAGTCGAATTTGCAAACAGTTTTGATCCTAATCAGACGCCGCGTTACGCGGCGTCTGATCAGGATCAAAACTGTTTGACACCCGTTCCGATATGTTTTATGCCATACTCTCTTAATTCTTACTTTGAAATGATATTGCAGACAATAATATTGAAGCAGACGACACAATAACGGTGTAGGGGTAAAAAACTCCAATGGCGGTGAAAGGGTTAAATTATTTGACATGATATAAATGAAAAGCTGCAACTGTCTTTTCTTTTCAAAAAAGAACAATAGACTGCAAGAAATTTTGACACAATAATTAAAAAAATTGATGGAAAATTGCAACGCAATGGTTGTTTTCCCTGATCTTTGCTAATTGCCATTGCCATTGATATTTTGAAAGATACCAATACAGTAGAACCAGTGTTAAGCGATCACTCAAACGACAATATATTTGTAGTTTTTATGACAGGTGGTAGCTTATAGAGCTGTCTGCATGACTTTTACCCTGCATTAAGCAGTCACCTGTCCTTAAAAATCACAATGCATCTTCATTCAGTGGTTGCTTAATACAGGTTTGAGTGGAATTGGCAATGGGGTAATGTATCTACATTACGGGATAGAGGGCGAAAGCCTTGGGCCTTTTGAAGAGGAATAGGTAAAGACAAGCTGACATGTTTGGTGGGAGAAAAAGGTTAACATGTGCTAAATTTGAAATTCGTCAGCATTTCTATAATGCAGTGCACTCTGATTATCTGAGATATTATTGATATCATTCTTACTTGTATTTTGAATTACCTAAGTACAGGGTCTTTGCCCTTTCTGTTTGTTTGTCTGTACACAACTCTTAACCCTTTCCCCTATAGAAGCGACTTTTAACGTATTTGCTTTAATCCTCTGCTGAAGAGAATAGTTCCAATTTATACCATCATGGACATGTCCCATATAAATATATTTCTATTTTATATCAGATGATATTTTAAAGCAGGCTGAAAGTAAAGCTGAATGCGCCCTAAGGCGCATTCTGCTTTACTTTCAACCTGCTTTACATGATCATATGTCTTCAAAGTTATGAACAGTTTATTGGGTATAGGGTTAGCTTTAAAACCGCATGTGATAAAGATTTCATATTTAGCATGTGCACTGAACTCAAGAAGCTTTTAAGCTCAGTACAAGTTGGGTCATGTCAAACAAAGGTGAAGGTCCTTTAGAGTTTATGATCACATAAGGGAACATAGTATTTCCCAAATACATTTTGTTTTAATGTTTATTTTTGTTCAGTGAAGTCAAACCGGTGTTGTATAGTTAGTTATTCTTTATCAGATAATATTTGGCAATATCGTGGCAGTTTCAATGCAGGACAGCTTTGTGCAGTATATTGACTTGCATTAACCTATAACCCCATCAGTAGGCTTTTTTACGGCTTTAATTTATTCCTCCACTGAAGAAAACAGTTTCAATTTAATAAGTATTATTAGATAATTTTTCTAGATTCTAGCAGATTATAGCTTAAAGTAGGCTGAAAGTAAAGCAGAATGTGCCTTAAGGCACATTCTGCTTTACTTTCAACCTGCTATAAGTGATCACTTATTTTCAATATTAGAAACAAGCCTTAAGGCACATTCTGCTTTACTTTCAACCTGCTTTAAGTGATCACTTATTTTCAATACTAGAAACAAGCTATGGGATAATGGGTTAAGCAGAGATACTTACGTCTTGAGAACACATTTATATATCTTCATTTCATTACCATTTAAAGCTGTGGAATTACTCTTAAGTAAGAACAGTAAAACCTCTATTACCAGTACCAACCACTAAATAAAGGCTAATTGATGTATAAAAAGCAGGTAACAGCTTAAAACAAGGTGAAAGTAATACATGAAGCTTTCTGTTTTACTGTCTTTTTGCTTTAAGCAAAAGCCCAAATCTGACCAATTAATTGCTTGAGAACAATCTTAGACTCGACTCAAACTCTTTATAGACTTGGAGCCAGATACAGTTTACCTTTTCAATGGTAATAAAGGAGTTTTACGGTAGCTTGCTTGCTTTATTCGTTTTTACGTCATTTTCCGGGGGTACTCTTTACGGTTTTACGGTAGTAGAAAGCTTACAGTGTTTAGATCATAGAGTGTACTGTATTGTGTAATCTACAGATATTGATTGCTCAAAGATACTGTTATTATATTATAAAGTCTAACTTGAGTTAGATGGTCGCTTAATAGAAGAGAAAGGTGGAGTCTTTAAAACATATGACAGCTTAACCCATTACCCCATAGCCTGTTTCTAGTTTTGAAAATAGATGACCACTTAAAGCAGGGTGAAAGTAAAGCAGAATGCGCCTTAGGGCGCATTCTGCTTACTTTTCAGCCTGCTTTAAGCTACCACATGCTAAACTATAAAAAATAGTTCTTATACATATTTATAACTGTATAAATTGGAAATATTTTGCTCAGAAGAGAAATAAATGAAAAGCGTAAAAAGGTGTATTTATGGGGTAATGTGTTAATACAGGGTAATAGTAAAGCAGAAAGCTCCTTCAGGAGCTTTCTGCTTTACTGTTATCCTGTATTAAGCTGTTACCTGTATTAGAGAGCCGATATACTATACATCTTCAAATAGTGACCTCTTAAGACAAGTTGGGACTGTGATTGACAATGGCATTGAATGTAAACTATGTTGATATTAGCATGATCATGGTATAATTTTTGTTATGTACAAAATGTTGTAGTGATGAAGTGAGTTTTTAGTTACACATGTTTTAGTCTACTTACAGTGACACCTCTTTAAACAGGACATCAAATGAAGTCTACTTGACTTGTTTAGAGACCGGTTGTACCTTTATGCATGAGAAAAGTATTGCTTTTCTCATGCATTAAGCAGCCACCTGTGTATAGAGTCTTAGATTAAATAAATTTTAGTTTCCGGTTTAAAGAAGTTGCACTGTACTGTCATTCTTGGCTCTTATCTTATTGGTACTGGCTGAAGATTGTCAGCCAGATTTTAAGTTTTAAGGTGTGGCATTTAAACAAACTTGTTTGAACTTAAGTATTCTAACACACACTATAATGTAATTCTAGTGGTTCTTTAACCCTTTACCTTATAGTCTGTTTCTAGTTTTGAATACAGGTGGCCACTTAAAACAGGTTGAAAGTAAAGCAGAATGTGCCTTAAGGCAAATTCTGCTTTACTTTCAGCCTGCTTTAAGCTAAAATCTGCTAAGCTATATAAAATATTTGTAATGGTAATTGTTCATGAGGGTAAAAACTGGAACTATTTTCTTTAGCGGAGGAATAAATTTAATACGCTAAAAGTCGCTTCTGTGGGGGGAAAGGGTTAACTACTAAAACGACATAGAAATAACCAAAATGACACAGTCAATAGTTAATAATATGTGCTACTGTTTTATTAGATTAAGTGTAATTTATATGAGTTTGTGTTATAAAATATAATGTGTTATAAAATATAGAAAATTGCTTGATATCACTGTACGGTACTCAAATTTGTGTAATGTGACCATTTATTTAATTACTATATAGATACATATTTTTATGCCTTGAATTTATTTCTCCACTGAGAAAAATTGTTAAATTTATACAGTCAATGAATATGTAACATAAGAAATATTTACTTTATAATAGCAGTTGGTAGCTTATAGCAGGTTCAGAGTAAAGCAGAATGTGCCTTAAGGTGCATTATGCTTTATATTCAACTCGCCTTAAGTTGTCACCTATCTTCACTTCTACACATATGTCGAGATTTCTTTTCATTGCCGGCTGCTTAATACATACTACAAATAATGTTGAAACTAAACAACTACTTAGAGAATCATATCATTATGATAGCTCATTTTTGATAAACAAGTTGGCATCATTTTAGTCAACAAATTTATTGAAAATAGAAATAAATGAGTCTTATTTAACACATGAACATTAAAAATCCTACTTAGTCCATTAAAGACATAATTTTGTAGTTCCTACACCACATATGTTTCTGCCAAAACATTATATTGTTTATGGTTACGGCATTTGGTGTCCCATATATTACAGTGCTTATGGATGAACAGGGCTGGGCCATCTCCAAAAATCAATAAAACACTAGTTGTAATGATAAACATTGCATAGTTTTATCACACTGCTAGAAGGTGCATATGTGATAAAGATGGGTATTAAATTAATTAATTCTGTTAATGCATTAAAACCTAGTGATGTGTATATGCATCATTTATAAACAGTGTAGACCCAGAGCAGAGGGTTCCTAAAGGTCACCTGTCTTTTATACAATCAATTAGTGAGTCTTCTTTTAAGTGGTGGTAATAGAGAGGTTTTACTGTAAGTGAGTAGAGTTTTATATGAATTACCTATGTTTTAAGAAGCATTACCAGTGTGTTTCAAGAGCGGCTGTTCTGTAGTGTTCAAACAAAACGGTTAGAAGAAATGTGTAACTGGTTAGTCAGTCCTATGTATTATAAATTAACTGGTTAGCAGAAACCAAAGTGTTATGCCACGATTCCAATCTTTGATGATGCAAAAGTAGGAATCTGTGATTATAGATTTACAGAATTTTTTGTTTCCTTTCTGTCAAATCAGTGACTGTGTGCACCTACATAGTGTATATCACTTATACAGATACTGCAACATACATTCCATTGTATACCAACTAAACCTTTACCCCATAATAGCCTGTTTCTTGTTTTAAAGACAGATGACCACTTAAGGCATTGAAGGTGAAGCAGAATGCGCCTTAAGACACATTCTGCTTTATTTTCAGTCGGCTTAAGCTATCATCTGCTAGGATATAGAGAATATTTCTTACAATGCATATTCACTGTATTAGACTGTTGAACTATTTTCTATGGTGGAGTAATAAATTAAAGGCATATTAATGGGAAAATTAGTTAAAAGTAAGCGTTTAGACCTGCTTGATAATTTTTACTTGATAGTCACATACAGGGCAACTGGTTTGAGAATTTCTTCTTCCTGTCATTGTTTAGGAATTACATATGTCAATTTGCAGACAGGGGGAGTAATTACTAATTAGTCTGATTAACCGGTAGGTGATGTTGTAACCCTAAAATCAACTGGGGCCCATTTCATAAAACTTGGTACGACAAAAATGGTCGTAAGTCAAAACCTCGAAAAATACAGTTAATTTCCGAGTTCTTAATCTAATCCTGTCTTGTGACATCTCCTTGGAATCGTCTTTTCAAGACGATTCCAAAGAGATGATACAAGACAGGATTAGATGGAGAAATAAATAATAGTTGAGACTTTTGTAATCTGACTTACAACAACATTTGTTGTACAAAGTTTTATGAAACGGGCCCCTGGTTCTAAACTTTACTGATTAACTTGGTAATGATTTCAGCCCTACCATTCTGTTTGCAGTGCCTGACAGCCATTGTGCTGTATTTTAAATGTTATTTGGTGGTATAAATGAAATGTATGGCCTTATTTATGTGGGTTTTAGATATTATGTATAATGTTGAAAGATTTATGCCCCAGGTATCTATAGATGCAAGAGGCATATAGTGTTTGTCCTGTCCATCAGTATGTCCAGCTCTGTGTACGAAGTTATCCAGATTTTACTGTTTCTTCTAGCATTAAGACTGCTTACTCAAATACTTGGTTGCCTTGTACAATTTCCAATCCACCAGTATCACCCAACCACAAGTTGACCTTGACCTAATTTGGAGTTACAAAATATTCAGAGTATATATTGTCAAGGATGCCAGGGGCATAAGCACTTATTGAATGCAGTCTTGTACTTATATTGATGTTACTGTTAGACAGTTTTACAAATTAATGATATTATTATTGATTAAAGTCAAAATTGTGTGATGCTGCTTCTAAACCCTATTACCCCATAGTCCTTTTCTAGTATTGAAGATAGGTGAACACTTAAAGCAGATTGAAAGTAAAACAGAATGCACTTTAAGGCGCATTCTGCTTTACTTTCAGCCTGCTTTAAGCTACCATCTGCTAGAATATAGCAAATAGTTATTCTTGTACATATTGATGACTGTATAAATTTGAACTATTTTCTTCAGTGGAGGAATAAACTAAAGGCGTATTTATGGGGGAATGGGTTAACATCTGATTACCCCATTCACTGCCTTACCCTAAGTACAATAGTTATTTGCAAACAGTTTTATTCCTGATCATAGACCAGCTGGCTTGCGGAAGGTCGGTGGTTCTACCCAGTTGCCGATTTGTGCCTGAAACAGTGCATAAAGGACTTCTGTGGTCTTCCTCCACCTGTAATTAGCTGGACGTCGCGATATGACTGAAATACTGTTGAAAGCGACGTAAAATCAAAACAAACAAAAAACAAACATAGACCACTTAATGTGGTGTCTGATCAGGATCAAAACTGTTCGCGAGTCATTAATTGACCCATTACTCCATACAATTACATAATAACTTTAATTTAATTCTCTACTTAACCCATTACCCCATAAAAACGTGTTTTTGCGCCTCTAATTTATTTTTCCCCTGAAGAAAATAGTTCTAATTTATACAGTCATAAAAATGCATCATAAGAAATATTTTCTAAATCCTAGCAGATCATAGCTTAAAGCAGGCTGAAAGTAAAGCAGAATGTGCCTTAAGGCACATTCTGCTTTACTTTCAACCTGCTTTAAGTAGTTACCTATTTTCAATTCTAGAAACAGGCTATGGGGTAATGGGTTAAGAAAATAGTTCCACTTTATACAGTTATGAAATTGTACTGTAAGAAATATTTTCTATATCCTTGCAGATGGTAGCTTAAAGCAGGCTGAAAAAGGTGTTGGGATGCATTCTGCTTACTTTCAACCTGGTTTTAGTGACCACCTGTCTTCAAAACTAGAAACAGGCTACTATGGAGTACAGGTTAAAGTTGATAATATCATTACAGTGAAGGGTTTAATACACAATCCTAACTTTCTGCATGCTACATACAGTGGAGAAGACGTTTATCTTTCCAAATTAACGCATTTACGATAACACTATTATTTCCATTGCAAACAGTTTGGAGCCAGATCAGAAGAAGGGTAACCCTGCGTCTGATCAGGCTCCAAACTGTTTGCCACTTGGATTTATAGGAATCGTCAGTAATTTTAAGAACACATCATTTTCTACATTTATTGCAAGGCATTTGCATTTCCTTTGCAGTTAAACAGGGGGAAAAGAACGTCTTCTCCTTCTCCTCTATACTTGTTTCCTGCTGTCTGATCTAGGTATACAAAGTTATTAACCCTTTCCCCCCATAGCCTTTTAGCATATTCAATTTATTCCTCCGCTGAAGAAAATAGTTCCAATTTATACAGTCATGAATATATATCATAATGATAAAGAATATTTTCTTTATTCTAGCATGTAGCTTAAAGTAGGCTAAAAGTAAAGCAGAATGCGCTTAAAGGCGCACTCTGCTTAACTTCCAACCTGCTGTAAGTAGTCACCTTTTTTCTAAACTAAAAATAGGCTATGGGGTAAAGGGTTAAAGACACAATAACGGCTATTTGAAGAAGAAATGTTTAACCATTTAGCCTTAGTGACAAACTCACTCATCCTTTACAAATAGTGTTCCTGTGAATAGTACACTTGTCCTATGCAAACAGTGTAGACCCATTTCAGATCTTAGATCAGGGTCTGCACTGTTTGTCATTTTGCAATAAATTGTAAACAGCAACCATTGGCAATCAAAATGACCTAGACATAGCGGAAGCTGGAATAACAAAGTTGAGTTGAGCCATCTGAGCAGGTTCTGCAATTGGTTAAAGTTTCAAGGGCGATTGAATTAAACAATTACTCCAAACTGGATGAATTGAAAGTCTTATAAGAAAAAATTCAGCTTAATGTTAGACAAAGGTAACACAGATAGCTCATGCAGTATCTTTCTGCATTACTTCTGTATTGATTGTTTATACCTGTTTGACTGTATGCTTAGGATGTATCATAAAACTTTTCATTAACCCTTAGCCCGCCAAATAAATTTTCGTCTGCTATATTTCTCATTTCAAAGTGCTTCAAAGTTGCTCAAAATTGCTGAAAATGTTGTCCGAGTGTCAAAACAGCTTGGATCCGGATGAGACGCCGAGTTACTCGGCGTCTCATCCGGATCCAAGCTGTTTGCATATGGAGCTATAGTCGTGACTGGCAGGCTAAGGGTTAACAGCCATTGGGTAAAGAAACATTACTATCTCTGAAGACAGGTTACTGCTTAACCCATTACCCCATAGACTGTTTCTAGTTTTAAAGAAAGATGATCACTTAAAGTAGGTTGAAAGTAAAGCAGAATGAGCCTTAAGGTGCATTCTGCTTTACTTTCAGCCTGATTTAAGCTAAAATCTGCTAGGCTATATAAAATATTTGTAATGGTAATTGTTCATGAGGGTATAAACTAGAACTCTTTTCTTCAGCGGAGGAATAAATTAAATACGCAAAAAGTCGCTTCTAATGGGGAAAGGGTTAATACAGAATAAGTGTCATTCAGAAAGTTCCTGTAGGAACCTCCCCAATTACTTCTGTCTTGTATTAAGCTGACACCTTTCTTATTTCATCTTAACCCATTACCACATAACCTGGTATTAGTTTTGAATAAAGGTGACCACTTAAAGCAGGTTGAAAGTAAAGCAGAATGTGCCTTAAGGCACATTCTGCTTTACTTTCAGCCTGCTTTAAGCTATCATCTACTAGAATATAGAAACTATTTCTAATGACACATATTAATGACTGTTTAATATGGAACTATATTCTTCAGTGGAGGATTGATTTAAAGGCGTACTTATGGGGTAATGGGTTAATTCAGTGGCCACTGGATTTACTGTTTATGTATCATTTCATCAGTATTTGGGTAGTAGGAATTATTTCAATTAGTAATGTTCTTGCTTTTAGCAAGTAATTTGATCATACTGTCTTGAAGAATAAATGTTATACATTGTTTGCTGAGTTTGTCTTCATAATTATTTTTTTCATCAGTAATAGAGTGCCAGATAATGTTGATATTCAGGGCTCCAGATAAGGGGAGTATTTCAAAAATTAAAATCTTTATTTTTAAATCAAACCCTATGGTGTTACTACTTATTAGAATCGTCTCTTCGAGACGATTCTAATGAGTAGTAACACCATAGGATTTGGTGCTGAAATATTGAGAAAATACTGGATTTGTTCAGTTTACTTGCCCTTATCTTTGGCCTTGGATATTTCAAATGTTTACTTTCTTGTGTAGCCACCCAACATTATGTTATGAGTCCACAAATGAGTCGCAAAGAGATATAAAGTGGAATTTTAAAGGAGTTAAATTTACTTTTGAGCCCTGTGTTTACAAATTCAACCCTGACTATACATTAACAAACAGTGTTCCTGTCAAGAGTACACTTCTCATATGCAAACAATGCAGACCCATGCAGGTCTGCACTGTTCAATATATTGTTAAAATCAACCCTAGACAATATATAGAATTACTAGACCAGTGACATTGAATTTAGGGCCTGAGTTTAGGTTTTGAAAAATGCCTGTAACTCCTATGTCTCTTTAGGTATTGTGATCTTGACCTCAGACTTTGCTTATGTTTAGAAATGTGCAAGCTTTGTTGTCTCTCAGACAACTTTTGTTTTATCACTAAACATGTTCAGGTTTTTTAGCTCACCTGAGCTAGCTCAGGGTAAGCTTTTGCAATCCTTGAATGTCCGTCGTCCACAATTTTAGTGTTTACATTCTAGAGGCCTCAATATTTATCCAATCTTTCTCAAACTTGCTCAGATTGTTCAATTATGGTTGAAATTGAACTAATAGGTCAATATTTATCAACCTTTGAATTGCTGAAAATACCTTATTTAACAGTATTTACACTCTAGAGGCCACAATATTTATCCAATCTTTCTTAAACTTGCTTAGATTGTTTAGTACCATAAGAGTTAGAATGAGTTCGATTATGGTTGAAATCAGACCAATAGATCAAGAGTTATCTACCTTTGAATTGCTGAAAATGCCATATTTAACAGTTTTTACACTCTAGAGGCCATACTTTTTAGCTCACCTGAGCCGAAGGCTCAAGGTGAGCTGTTGTGATCGCCCGCCGTCCGTCTGTCCATCTGTCCGTCCGTTCAAATTTACTTCAAGCGACATCTTCTCTGAAACCGCAAGTTTGAGGGAAAAATTAAATTGCTGACGGTGTTCCTTGGATGCTTCTCTACAGAAATTGTTAAAATAAAATTCATTGGTGGACTACTTATTGAAATTTATTAAAAAAAGTGAAAAACTTTAAACAAGTTTTTTGTAAAAAACCACTGTTCCCACACCTTAGATATTGCATGAATAGTATCTTCTACTAAATCACTTTCAAAATTGTAAAAAATCAAAACCCTAGGGTCAAATTTGACTCAACCCTGGCCATATCAGTGCTTTTTGATGCAGGTCTGACAGTAAAAACTCTCTAATGATCCGTTTTTATACAGACCCATTGTATCTTCCAGGCTAAGAAGCTACCCTTATACTAAATGCAACATTTTTGCAAACAGTTTGGATCCAGGTCAGATGCCACATAATGCTGCATCTAATCTGGATCTAAACTATTTGCCACTCATTTACATATTTTCTTATATTTAGAAAATATAAGTTATTATTTTTTACATATTTCACATACAAACATTTGGAGCAGACAACAGTTCAGCATGATAATAGTCATTTCTCTCTGAGACCTCTCCTATTGCATAACAGACCCATAGCTAGCTCTGAACTCAGGTCATTGAGATACATAACAGAATATGATGTCTGCTATTTTATGCTCAAGCACAACTTAGTTCGAGGCATATTACTTTTGGTCTGTCTGTTTGTTTGTTTGTGTTTTGTTTGTTTGTTTATCTTTCTGTCTATCAGTCCACAATTAATTCTTGGCCATAAACAGTATGGATCCAGGTCAGATGCCACATAATGCTGCATCTAATCTGGATCCAAACTATTTGCCACTCATTTACATATAGTTTCTTATATTTAGAAAATGTAAATAATGATATTTATTAATCTATTAACCCATACATATTCCTTTTTATGTCTTTAATTTATTCTTCCACAGAAGAAAATAATTTCACTTTATACAGTCATTGTTGTCTTTAACAATTGCTTCAAATGACATCTCCTCATATACCGCTGAAAAGATTTCAACCAAACTTTACACGAATGTTCCTTGGGTCAAGTTCTTTCAAAATTGTTCAAAGAATTAAAAACAATGTAGAACTCTGGTTGCCATGGCAACCAAGTGAAAAAATAAGGAAATCTTAAAAAATCTTCTTGTCTGAAACTACAAGGGCCAGATCTTAGACATTTGTCACATAGCATCATCTACAGGTCCTCTATCAAACTACAAACTATGCCCCTGGGGTCAAAATTGGCCCCGCCCGGGGGGGTCACAGTTTAACATAGAGTTATATAGTGAAATTTTCAAACGTCTTCTCCTCTGAAACTAATATGGCCAGAGCTTTGATATCTGGCATGGTGACACTTTTAGATGTCCTATACCAATAAGGTTCAAATGGTTCTGGTCAATTGCATATCATCTACAGGTCCTCTATCAAGTTTGTACAAATTATGCCCCTGGGGTCAAAATTAGCCCCACTCCGGGGGTCACAGTTTTCAAACGTCTTCTTTTCTGAAGCTAATATAGCCAGAGCTTTGATATTCGGCATGGTGTTACTTCTAGATGTCCTTTATCTATTTTGTTCAAATGGTTCCAGTCTGTTGCATATGTAGGTCACAGGAGCTAAAAATAGATTTTTTCAATGGAAACTTAAAAAAAATCTTCTTGTCTAGAACCCTAGTACCCTGATCTTAGATATTTGGAACATATCATCATCTACAGGTCCTCTATCAAGATCGTTCAAATTATGCCCCTCGGGTAAAAAATGACCCCGTCCTGGACATAAATCATTATCTCCATTTTGATGTACAGCTATTCTCAGGTGAGCGACATATGCCCCATGGGGCTCTTGTTATCCAATCTATCTCAAACTTTTTCAGATTATTTATGACTATAAGAGTTCAAATGAGTACGATTATGGTTGAAATCAGACTAATAGGTCGAGAGTTATCTACCTTTGAATTGCTGAAAATGCCTTATTTAAGGGTGTTTACACTCTAGAGCCCACGATTTTTAGCTTACCTGGCACGAAGTGCCAAGGTGAGCTTTTAGGATCGCTGGATGTCTGTCGTCCGTCGTCTGTATCGTAGCGTAAGTACATCCGTCTGTCTGTCTGTTCACAATTGGTTCGTTAACACTCTAGCGGCTACAAATTTCATCCGATCTTCATGAAACTTTATGACAATGTTTGTCTTGATAAAATCTAGGTCAAGTTCGGGTCAAAAACCAGGTCACTAGGTCAAATCATAGAAAAATCTTGTTAACACTCTAGAGGCTACAAATCATATTGGATCTTAATTAAACTAAGTCAAAATGTTTGCCTCTTTGATATCTAGATAATGTTTGAATATAGATCATGCTCGGTCAAAAACTAGGTCACTAGGTCAAATCATAGAAAAACATTGTTAACACTCTAGAGGCTACAAATCTCATTGGAATTTAATGCATCCTAGTCAGAATGTTTGCCTAATTGATATCTAGGTCAAGTTTGAATATGGGTCATGTCGGGTCAAAAACTAGGTCACTAGGTCAAATCATAGGAAAACCTTGTTTACACTCTATAGGCTACAAATCTAACCTTATCTTCATGAAACTTGGTCAAAATGTTTGCCTTATTCATATCTAGGTCAAGATCGAATATGGGTCATGTCAGGTAAAAAACTAGGTCACTAGGTCAAATAATAGAAAAACCTTGATAACACTCTAGAGGCTTAAAATCTCATTGGATTTTAATGAAACTTAGTCAGAATGTTTGCCTAATTGATATCTAGGTCAAGTTTGAATATGGGTCATGTCGGATCAAAATTTAGGTCACTAGGTCAAATCAAAGAAAAACATTGTTAACCCTCTAGCGGCTACAAATCTCATTAGATCTGAATGAAATATTGCCAGAATGTTTGCCTACATCAAATCTAGGTCTAAATCAAATGTGGATTGTGTCTGGTCAGAAACTAGGTCAAGTCATAGAAAAATCTTGTTAACACTCTAAAGGTTGATTGTGGGTCATGTCCAGTCGTAATCTAGGTCACTATAGGTCATGTTTTACATGGTGTACAAGGTGAGCGATTTAGGGCCATGGTGGCCCTTGTTATCCAATCTTTCTCAAACTCGTTCAGATTGTATATGATATAAAGAGTTCAGATGAGTTTGATTATGGTTGAAATCGGACGAATAAGTCGTGAGTTATCTGCCCTTGGATTGCTGAAAATGCCATATTTAAAGGTGTTTACACTAGAGGCCACAATATTTTATCCAGTCTTTTTCAAACTTGCTCAGATAGTATATGACCATAAGAGTTCAAATAAGTTCGATTATGGTTGAAGTCGTACCAATAGGTCAAGAATTATCTGCCCTTGGATTGCTGAAAATGCCATATCTAACAGCGTTTACACTCTCGCAACTACATCTTTCAATGGATTTTGTTTATACTTTCACACAAAGTATATAGCTATAAATTCTCGAAGGAGTGCACTTATTGCTGAAATCTGATCATTGTGGCAATAGTTATATGCCCTTTATATACTCTGAAATGATAGAAAAGGCTTCATTTCAGTATTGTTTAGGCTCTAGTTATCTGCCCTTGATGTACTCTTCTATACTCGAATTATGAGGTTGTATTCCAAAATTATTTACATGTTTTATATACTACAACTGTGAATGGATTTAGATTAAAACGGATGAAACTCAAAGGTAAAGGTACCAGACTTCATTACAGCAGGGAAGTGATAGCAGGGCTTTCATGGCCCTCTTATTTTTTTATGCCCTCGGCATCTTGCATTGTAGAACTTGTCCACAACAGCTACCTTTTATTAACGTTTTAAATGATCTAGATGCTTGGGACTGCTTAATAAATTTCCAAAATTCCGTTGAAAGTTCAGTTCTGCTCGTTTCAAACTTGCATTAATTGACCAGCAACCTTATTAACAATATATTAGTCCAATATTAAGTGAGTGTTGTACACAGGATTTACTGTACCTATTTGTATTCTGTTTCACATTTACTAAGGAAGATGAAGGTCAAGCTTTTACCAAGGTGTTAATGACATTAGGTGGGGTTTGTGACTGGGCAATTTGCGGAAGCACTGTCAATCATCTTTAGTGATAGTTCTAGATTGACATAGCAACAGGTATAATCCGCTATCCACAGCTGTCTGGCCAACATACTGAACGGAATTCAATACAAAAACAACCGAAGTCCTTAATACGATACAGGCACATTGCTTGTCTGCAGCTTTTTGACGAAACTACTAAACATAATGTAATACGAAAACACTTTAACACAAGTATTTCCAATATCATTCATGGATTCCTCCTTCAGTTTTAATCTCAGACACATGCTTATTGGCATACATGTTAACTCATTTAGCCCTAGTGACGCATATATATATGCGCCCTCTACCAAAAGTGTACATGTGATGAGTACACTTGTCTAATGCAAACAGTGAACTTCCTGATTAGAGGGGCTCCTGCAGGAGCCCTCTTATCAGGGACTTCTCTGTTTGTCATTTTCTAATATGTTATAAAAAAAACCCATAAATAGTCCGAAATGGACCAGGCTTTATTGTAAACTGGAATTTTCCATTGGAAGTATAAGGGGATAATGAGTTAATAAGGAATTGTGGATGGAATAATATAATACCCGATTTTTAGGTGTGTAAGACACACATTTCTCGATGACCTTGACCTTGAAATTGGCATTGTCCCAACTCTTGTGCAGCGAACTCCTTAAGTATTAAACTCAGACACTTGATACAATCAGGAGTTGGTTTGTGCAAGACGCAACTCTAAGGTCTCTATGACATTGACTTGATAATGGGTTATGGCTAGGATAAGCAGTGTGTATATTTAATTTGGCGAACTCCTCCTTCAGTTTAGATATGAGGCACCCGATACTTGGCATGTATGCTTGTGGAAATTAGCATGTATGTTAATCACATGCTGTAGATATTCAAGACGCACACATTGACCTTGACCCTTGGGTCTTGAAATTGGGGGGAAAATATTGTCGAAATCTTTTGCAGCAAACTGTTCCTTAAGTTGCACTCCCACACACGTACTATAAGGCATGCATGTTTATGAAGAAATGTAGAAATGCATGATCTAAATTTCAACTGTTGGTGACTTTGACCTTGACATTGGGCAAATCTTATCCAAATCCTATGCGGCAAACTTGTCTTTCAGTTTTGATCCCAGACACTTGGTGCTTGGCATACATCTTGGTCCGGAGTTGAAGATGTGCAAGAAGCAAATTTTAGACATTGAGATTGACCCCTGGCCTTAGTGATTGGTTAGGGCTAGGATAATCAGTGTATATTGCCTGGTGGAATCCTCCCCCAGTTTCAATCCGAGACACTTTATATTATATGTTAATCGGGAATTGTAGATGTGCAAGACGCGAATTTCAGGTACATGTGACCTTAACCCGTAGCATTGAAATGGGTAAGGGCTAAGGTTGTTTCAGTACATGTGTCGGTGGGGATATGCGTCACATTATTAAGTGACAGTTCTAGTTTATATTTTGAAACAATTGCAAAACCTTTTAACAATTGTCTTGTCAGAAACTTAATATTGCCACCAATTAGTCGTACAGAATTTACACATATGACTATAGATAAAAGAAATACAGCACCCTCTCTCTACAACGGTCCTCCCAACAACGACCCCCTTGGGCAGCGGGCATTATATAATGTTGTAAAAACGTGTAGGCCAATTCCCTGCATGTATATTATATGCAATAAATATTTTTAAACTAACTAACGACTCTCTCCTTACAACGACCCTTGCCGTAGTTCCCAAAACAGGACAATCATACCTAACGCTCTTACTACTGTAATATCGTCTGCTTAAAAGTTTCGTCTGCTGTTTTTCTCAAAGTTACATGCTAGACATTTTGACAGAACAAATGTTAATGACGAGTGACAAATAGATTGAATCCAGATTACGCGGCGTCTGTTCTGGTTTCAAGCTGTTTGCAAATGTAAACCAATTTCCCTCCCTATAACGACTCCCTGCGAACAACGTACATAATTTTGTCTCCCATTGGGTGTCGTTGTAGAGAGAGAGTGCTGTATTTAAATACTCGCGTCTGAAACTACAGAACCTGTTTTAAGGTAATTTTACATAAATGATTCTTTTAACCAGATGTGCTCCTCGGGGACAATATAACCCTATTGTCTTTTTAATGCACATTGACCAAAGCACTCGACATGAACGGCAAGCAGTGTCTTATTAGACACAATGAACAACGTATTGGTCAATGCATGTTCTTTCGGACCAGGAGCTCTTAAATAATCTAATCTCCCTGTTCGGACCCAGGCAATATTAAGTAGGCTTAGTACAAATATGGATGAATGTGAAACATATTTTGTCAAGGGGATATGCTATGATATAATACAAACTATTATTTAATCATTTTATTAGTACATGTACATGTTTATTTTGACTGTGTACTTACATGCCAATAATTTACAGTGGAGAAAACGTTATTCTTTCTCAATAAACGCGTTTACGCTAAAACTATTATTTACAATGCAAATAGTTTGGAGCCAGATCAGACGCCGGGTTACCCGGCGTCTGATCAGGCTCCAAACTGTTTGCAACCAAGATAAACATGAATTATCAGAATTGTCCAAAAGTTTTACTTTTCTACTTTTTAGTGCTATGCGTTTGCGTACGTTTGCGTTTAAACGGGAAAGAATAACGTTTTCTCCACTGTACGTACGGAAAATTGGATTTCAAGTGATACAAATATTCAGGAATAAACCCAATACATGTATTTGGTTTGATCAATGAAAGCCGCGTATGCCATCAATGGGTGTGTATAGTTTTTTAACACAAAATACAGATGGTTAATTAATTCAACCCTGAAACACTAAATGGCCAATTTCAGTTTCCCATTTAGTCTAGCCACATTTGGCTATTTTGGGTTGTTTTATGCAATGTAGTGCAGACCCTAATCAGAGGAATTCTACAAGAGCACTGTGAATAGAGTCTACATTGTTTGCATAGGCTAAGTGTACACTGTTTGTGAAAGACGAGTACAGCACTCCGTCTCTACAACGGCCCTCCGAACAATGACCCCCTCCTTACAACGACCATCGTCGCAATTCCATAAACATAATAATGTCTAACGTTTTTATGTTGCAATACCGTCTACTTAAAATTGTCGTCTGTTGGTTTTTTTTCAAAGTTACATATAAGTAAAGAAATGATATACTTATGAGTGACAAACAGCTTGAATCCAGATCAGACGCCGTGTTACGCGGCGTCTGATCTGGATTCAAGCTATTTGCCAATGTAAGCCAAGTCTTAATGTTCCTCCCTAAAACGACTCCCTCCGAACAACACACACACTCTGTGTCTCCCAATTGGTGTCATTGTAGAGAAGGAGCACAGTATATTCGTCGCTAGTATTCAGTGAGTTAAATCTTTCCTCCCTGAAACTTAAAATGGACAATCCCTGTTTCCATTTGAGTCTAGTCCATTTCTGACTTTTAAAAGTTGTTTTTGTCAATGTTTTTCATTATGACAAACAGTGAATACCCAGATCAGAGGGCTCCATAAGGAGCCCTCTGATCTGGGTATTCACTGTTTGCATAGGACAAGTGCACTTTCACATGGATACTGTTTGAAAAGGATGCCTATATGCGGGACTAGGGTTCAAAGGGTTAAATCAGACGAGCTTATAGCGTTGGCATTGTTTAGGCAGACGATATGGAAATGTTATAGCAAACACACATTGGGTACATAAAAAACATTCACTCGTGATTAGCATTATACCCGATAGAAGACGCTATCTCCACGAAACAAAACAAAACCGGCAAAACACTAAAAGAGAAAAAAAAGACATATGTGTATGCCAAAAGGCAAGATGTCCATTTCAAACAGCCCGATCTTGTTCCAAACTGTTTGCTATTTAGATTAAAACTAATCGTTAGCACTAAAAATATTTTTTCTGAATTTTATTTTATTGCGTTAAGTTTAGTTTAAACGGGAAATATTATACCTTCTCTACCGCAGATATGTCAACATAATATGTTAATATGATAATATGGAAAAACAAGCTTTTGTTTTCATAGCTTCACATTATTCTACAATAAACGAGGAATGAAAAATAAAGTATTATGCACAGATATATATTTGGTGAAACACTCTGAGCCCCTGCTAGTATATCCGATGAAGACGGGTCAAACGGCACTCGGCCACCTGGAAACAGACAAAACACATTCATACCAATACATAACAAAGTGATATATATTAGCATTTGTACAAATACGCTACAATGTGTAAATTACGCTAGTTTAAATTATCTACAAAATGGTATTTGCACTTTACAAATACGCTAGAAAGTGGTAATAACACTTATTCGAAAATGCTACAATGTGCTGTTAGTTTACACTTGTAGAAATGCGCTATGTACAAAGTGGTAGTAACACTTGTTCAAATACGCTTCAAAGTGTTATTTATTTGCATTCGTTCAAATACGCTACAATGAACTATTTATTTACATTCGTTTAGAAACGCTACAAAGTACTATTTATTTACATTAATTCAAATACGCTACAAAGTGCTATTTACACTTGTACAAATACGCTACAAAGTTTCATTTTACATTTGTTTAAAAATAGTGGAGACGTTATTTTTCCAATCCCCACGCTTGTGCTAAACATTTTAATTTTATAAATAATGACAGTTAAGAGCCTATTCAGACGCCGGGTAACCCGGCATCTGAGAAGGCTCCAAACAGTTTGGCACTTAGGTAAGAATTTATCGTCATTGTTTTTCAAAAAGCTGCTATTTTCTAAATCTTATTTCATTTCATTTCGTATCATTTACACCGGTCAGAATAGCGTAGTATCCACGTACTGTACGCTGCAAAGGGGTATTTATACACTATAAAACACAATATCAAGCAACACAAATGCTACACATATAACCTAGATCATATTGTATACCTTAATATCATTTCTTTACATGCACCCTTCTAATTAATGTCTTAATATTGCAAACACATTTCGTAGACGAATGATTATAGTAATCCATATTAACCTTGGTATTTAACCTATTAACCCCTGGTGACAAATATATGCAGAGGGCAAAACTTAATTGAAAACCAGGGTGTTCCACTTGAAGTTCCAGCGGTGAATGGCTTCAGAGACCGCCACCCTCCTTCAATAAATGGTCGCTTAACCCATTTGTGCATAGTGGATTCTCCCATGTTTTATATAGTGGATGTGTATATATATGTGTTTTATTAAAGGGATGTCTGATCTATTTTATATTCTCAATCGATTTTGATAAAAAATACTGTTAACAAACAGTGAAGACTCAGAGCAAACGCCGCATTATGCGGCGTCTGATCTGAGTCTACACTGTTTGCATGTGTCCATATTTTGAAACGCTAGGCACAAACGGGTTCAATACAATACAAAGTTGACTGTTCTTCGATATTCTTACCTAATGTGAAATACACAGACTCGCTGTGCTTGCCGTCCCCACCTCTGCTGAACCCCAGTACCCGACACTCGTACACTATATCTCTCTTAATGCCGTACACCACTGTAGTGGTTTCGGCCCTCTCCGCCACCGCGTCCTTAGCCGACCGGACATCTTCTGTAGTCTGCCAATAGCGCACCTGAAACAGGAAACGAAAATTATAACAAAATGCACATTTTAACCTACTACTACATACATAAATACGACTTCAATTTAGTCTACCTCTAAAGAAATTGATTCCACTTCATATAGTGATGAACATGTGCCATGTAACTATTTTCAATATCCTAGTAGAAAACTACACTTAAAGCTAGCTTAAAAGCAGCCTGAAAGTAAAGTATAATTCGCCTTAAGGTGCATTCTGCTTTACTTTCAACCTGCTCTAAATAGTCACCTGTCAAAATTACTGAAATTCCATAAAAGGCATAGAAAAAGATTCTAATCTAAACCTTTTACAGATTTGCCCATATATAACGCAATAAATTGTTCTTTTCAAATCATAGTACATACTATATTGTGATTAAAAATCTAGATTAAACAAAGTCAGACAATCCTTTTAGTTAAATAGTAAAACTGGTATATTTACTCGGCAGCCAGTCAGACTCAAATGTATGTTATAAAATAGTTTGGTCTTGCAACTTAACTGTCAGCAATACATATTGATTTGTAAAGGAAAGAACACCAGTCTGCATACCTTATAACCTTCTACGTTTTCTTCATTCACAGTGGTACTAAAACCTCTCCAGGTTATAGAGACGCTTTCTGAACTATGTGATTGAACTCTGACCTCAGTCGGGTAGAATATTGGCGCTGTGACAAGTACAAATTAAGAAATAATAAGTTCGTACCAGTGTATAATCGTGCAATAGAACACGGGTTGGAGTTGAAATGTGTAGTAATTAAATTTCGAGGCCGTAGGCCGAATGACTTAATTACGAGCGTCTCAACGACTACCCGTGTTCTATTGTATTAAGAAATGAATGACGGACTCCGGTGTTCATGAGGTTATGCAACGCAGAGCAGAAGCAGAAGGGATTCACGTTAATCTTTGCTAGTAAAAGCTCTGTGTTGCATAACCTCATGAACACTGGAAGAACGTTATTTATTTCTTATATTTAATAAGCTGATTTATACTTCATTGTCAACTGATCTGTGCGGAGTTGAGCTATATTTAGCGTACTGTATGAAATTAAACGGCATGAATAAGTTTGCTCAATGTTTAACCCATTCGATGCTGGTGGCTGATTAAGGCCTTGTAATCCATTTTGCATTTTCAACTGTTTTGACGAACATACCATGAAATCAATTGCCGCTAGGAAATCGTCGTCGAACTCAGCCATTGTTTATTACCGGTACAGACGAACGATATACATGTATATTTAACCCGAAGGTAAGCATAAACTATAAAAAATATGTTAGGTATTTATTTATACTACTAGAGCAAGGTTTTAAGATAAAAAATAAATCTTAAAACATTACTTTAGTAAAATATACACAACTCCTTATTTTTATTTGTGTATTTCAAAATAAACTTTCGACGTGTATAATGAAATAAGGCGTCATTTTATCGCTGACGTTTCAGTAGGTGGAGTGTTTATGTTTACCCTGTCATGTATCGATTTCCAAGTGATCAGTATAGCTCCGCCCCTAAACTTACCGGCTAGAACTGGATTTGAAATGAACATTCATAGGGAAATGCAAGTCTCTTTTTAGAATAGTGTTATATAAGGAATATGCGGGGCGAATGTATGTTTTTGTTAGCGCACGAATTATCGAAATCATATTACGTCACGTTACTATATTTAAGAAATAATAAATTCATACCAGTGTTTTAACGTGAAATAAAACACGGGTAGGAGTTGAGATGCTTAGTAATTAAATCACGATGCCGAAGGCCGGATGATTTAATTACCAGCATCTCAGCGACTACCCGTGTTTTATTAAACGATAAAACTCTGGTATTAATTTATCTTATCGATTCTAACACTTCAATTCAACCACTATTTGCACCAACGCAACGGCGCTATATTTCTTGGCTTACGTATTTTCGAAGCCATATGACGTTACGTTTGGACGTTACAGCGCATGTGTGTTTTATTGAGAATTTAAACACAGATACGTTCCTTCTTTGTTTATATAGGGGCGTGTGCGAGGTGTGTTAGAATAATTTTTTTTTAAAAAAAACCGTTACAGGACATGCGTGTTTTACAGTGAATTTAAACATAGACACGTTCCTTCTTTGTTTATATAGGCGTGTGCGCGAAGTGTGTTATAATTAAGAAATATATGTACTACTGTTAAACGGGTTTTTTTTTACAACGGTTAGGATTTGCGATACGCAGGAATTGACTTCGAAGGCCGAATGCCCGAGTGGTCAATTCCTGCGCAGCACAACGACAAACCGTTGTAAAATACCGTTTAACAACGGTATAACATAGATTGTTTCGATTCTAACATGAACAGATTTAAAGAATTCATTAGAAAGGAAATCAACACCAAACAGCAAATCTACGTACAGTTGGGGATTTTTACACACAATACATATTTAACGACCTCTCATCTGGCAGAGAAGAAACATTAAATGAAACAAGACAGAACAATGGTGTAAAGACAGTAACATGATTGGTTAAAAGTATATGGTCTTTACGGGCTAAAGGAATAACGTAAGAAATTTAAAAAACGTAACGTATGAATGCATGACATCTCGTCACGTCATTTTACCGCGGGAGGAGCGGGTAGGGAAGAGCGATGTAATAAGTCTCAGATATACCACGATGAGCTTCCTCTCTTTTTATAGTGAATGTTAGAAGTATATGTAACTATATCAGTTGGTTCTAAGAGTAATTTCTCCGCTTAACTCTTATTATATCCTGCCGATCGCGACTTGACTGGTATATGCAACCAGTTTGGATTCAGACCAGACGCCGCGTGGATTCGAACAGTATGACAACCGTCTTTAAGTTTCTTCTATTTAGAATACCAAATAAATTAATTTGACAAATTTGTCAGACAATGATATTACAGCGTGATACGGGTGAAAACGTTTTAACCATTTCGACGCCAGAAGGAACTGAGGTCGACTTTTCAAACTGTCTTGATTCTGATCAGCACGCATACCACATAATCTAACATACAACACAACAGTTTCTCACTCCAAGGTTTACAAAATAATTTGGTGTACTCTCTTCCATGGCTATAGCTGACAATTGTATAACTCATTGATCCCTGAACATTTTAATTGTCAATTAAGTTAAGTTTATTTATGAATAGTCATCAGTATTTTCTACAATGAATTGCAAAATAACAAACAGTACATACACAGATCAGATGGCTCCTGCAGGAGCCCTTTTATCTGGCTCTTCAATATTTGGAAAGGTTAAACATACCTTTCAATATTACACCGTTTTGAAATCACGAGTACTATTGTCGACCAGGGTTCAAGAAGTTATACTTAGATATAGATAAAACCAAACCTTGTAGTATTGTATCGAGTGGCCATGCATATAGTAATGGAAATTTAGTTTGAATTAATTGTTACATGTAAATGATTTGAGAATCTCTTTTATCCTCTCATAATTACATGTCGAAACTCGATACTTCGAAATCGCTTAAATCGACCTTACCGGTAAATGTATTTTATATGTTTCATCTCGATACATCGATCTCGCTTCAGTCAAACATACCGTATTTCAAAGTTAATACGTGGCTAAGCCACGTTTTAACTTTTAAATATGGGTATGTTCGAACTAAAGCGCTTTCGAATGATCGAGTTTCGACATTTATATAGAATTAATCAGTTATAGGAAGAGAAAGTTCAGTTGCATGTTCACTGTACATCTAGTTACATGTACAGTAAATCGTACCAACAGCAATCACTCAATAAAGAAGCATTGTTTTCTTCAGAAACAAATTACTGCTAATTCCAGACAACTAGGGTATTTCTGCATTTCTTTTCTCCTGCATTAAGCAAACCCCTTTATATAAATATGTGTACTTTGGGGAGCTGCTTTACATAAATTTTACTGTACATTACTACAGGTCTGTTTTCACAGCATAATGATATATCTAACATTTCATTACCAGCTTTGTAGGTTTTTGCATGGAACACTTCGCTCCTGGGTCCCATGCCTGCAGTGTTTAGGACCTGGACGTCCACAGTGTACCACGTGTAGGGGTCAAGGCCGATCACCACCCCAGTGTCATTCTCTCCACGCCAACTGATGGCGTCCAAAGAAGCACCCTCGACATCGCGCAGCTTGAAGTTGACCTGAAGAGAGCGGGGTTTAAGTACGAGAGACTGGTATTGTAAGTGGAACAACAAGATGCCACGAGTGACAAGTCTGGTTTTAACTTCTCATGTTGACTAACTTGTGTCTTGGAAATATATTGCGCATTAAACAAATTGTCTTCTTGAAACATGACATTCCCATGTATCTTAAAATAGCATCTCCCCCTTTTTCTACGGAGGTACATCTCCGACATTTCTATTTGAGTAAAGTATAAAGACAGTAAAAACTTGTGGAGAATGCGTTGCTCTTTTCCGTATAAACGGAACGGAACACAAATGCAATTGAGAAAATGATAACTTTTATTACAATGTTTACTATTTCAATTTGCGTACAGCAATCCGTTTGGAGTCTATCCGGCATCTTTTCTGTCTCCTCACTGTTTGCAATGGAAATAATTGTTTTAGCACAAACGTAATAATAGGGAAAGAAAAATGTCGTCGTTTCACGAGACGAATGCTGTTGAATAGTTTTACCTGGTATCCTAGTAATACTCCTTTCATGTTTTCTCTGTTGTTAGGGATAGTTTGCCAGGACACGTACAGAGCAGTGGAATTAAGCGGCCAAGCATATACGTTAGTGGCGACACCAATAGGTACTGTAATATTAAAACATACAATGGGAGAGACGCTATTATTTCCCTATCAACGCATTTGTGTTGAAACAACAGTTTCCACTGCAAACAGTTTGGAACCAGACGGCGGGTAAGGTTCCAAACGTTTTGTCACTTAGACAAATTTAAGAATAAATCTTAAGAATTTTCAAAATCCTGTTATTTTCTGTATGCAAAGTCCCTTTCAGAGCAGCAGGGCTGCCATTTCTCCGGATTTTTACTAAATCTCCGGATTTTTTCCCAGAACATAGCATAAAGCAGGCTGTAAGTAAAGCAGAATGCGCCTTAGGGCGCATTCTGCTTTACTTACAGCCTGCTTTAAGTAGTCGCATGTCAACAAAACAAGAAAAATGCTAATGGGTTAAGGTACGATTCGTTAAATCGCACTTGAAAAATGCAAGTTTGGAAATCTTAGGATTTTTCATGTCAACTTATGGCAGCCCTGGAGCAGAGAAATCGTTTGAAACTACAGTAAAACTTCTCTTCTAGGACCACTTGTTTATGTTATCTATCAGGCGTTTAATACAGGGGGCTGCTTAAAGCAAGGTGAACGTAAAACAGAAAGCTCCTTTCGGAGTTCTGTTTTACGTTAACCTTGCATTAAGCCATCACATGTCTTTTATACAACCAATTAGCCTTTTTTAAACGGTCGTAAAAGAGAGGTTTTACTTTACACTTTTCATTAGAGACATAACTATGAAGCACGCCTTAGTGTGGGAAAAGAAAATATGTTGAATACACTGGAGATAGAAATGCTATTAGTTTATTGAAGAAAGTACTACAAAACCTCTCTATTACGACTTCAAAAGTGAGGTTAATTGAATGAATAAAAAACAGGTGACTGACAGTAAAACAAAAGAGGAACTTCCTGTTTTACTGTGACTTTAGTTAAAGCAGTAACCTGTCGTAAACACCTAACAATTAACACAATTTAGTGGTCGTAACAGAGAGGTTTGACTGTGCATCTTTATGAAATGGTTGAATCATATAACTTTAGCTTTAAAATATTGAGCTAGTGTGTGTTTGTATATACATGTACATCTATCTATAAGTAGCATTTCTGGAAATGATATGAAAGAAAATAAATCCGTTAACATATTATCATTCTGCTCATACATTGTCCGCAAATTTTATTTCTAGATATTTGGATTTTGTTCTGTGCTAGTATTTGGATAAGACGTACAATTTTCAGCTGAGAATATGAAGACGCCCTCTGGTGATTCTGGACCAACACCAAAGTCATTTAAGGCAGTAACCTTGACCTCGTATTCCAGGTAATAATTGTTCACTCCTACCGTTACTGAGAAGGAATCTAAATCGCCATCCACAACTGCCTTGAACAATAGAAACATACAGTGGAGAAGACATTATTCTTACCCTTTTGCTAATGCAATCAAATATAATGTAGACAAAAATATTTTTTTGAGACATTGTTGACGATTAATTTGAATTGAACGGCAACCAGTTTTGAGCCTGGCCAGACCCGGCGTTTGTTGGGAAAGAAAAACATCTTCTCAACAGTACACTTAACCCTTTGCCTGCTGGTCGCGACTTAACTGAATTTTGCAAACAGTTTGGATCTAGATCAGACGCCGCGTAACGCGGCGTCTGATCTGGATCCAAACGGTTTGACACTCGTCTTTAGTTTTCTTTACTTAATAAATGTACAAATCTAGATTTAACAAATTTTGCAGACGACAATTTCGAAGGAGACGGTATTACCGCAGGATAAGGGTTAATCAAATGGTTAAAAACAAGTCATATACTACATGTACACTTAACGAATCTTCTAACTGTGCACTTATATATGGTAGCATTACTCCGGCGCTAATGACCAGATCGTGTAAAAAGTTTGCAGAAATCAAGAAGACATATTTCTGATGGTAATACATGTATGTTTACTTTATTTAATACAAAACAAAAAATGTATTAATTTGAACAAAAAATATGAGTGAGTAAAAAAAGTTGGTTTCACAAAGAGAGAGGGGGACGTATACAGAAAACTCAGTAGCGATTCCCTACTCTTATTCAATGGTTATTTCAGATACCCAGTGTACAAAAACTGATCAATACTTTGGGCCTCGGTTTTTATAAAGTCTTATCCGAAGGAATTGGTGGGACGGGGGATCGATCTCACGACCCCTGGTATCGTAGTCGAGTGCGTTACTCCTCGACCACGTCCGACGGTGAGTGTAACCAAAAACCATTAAAACAGTATTTTATTGTCGATTTAGACAAACAAACGGTGTTAATTCAGTAACGCTTATGTCCAGCATCGTTTATAACAGCCTGGCGCCGACGTCATATTGACGTTACACATAGTTGAACGGCTATTCAACGTCGCTCGATCAAAATATTCGTCCAACAACATGTTTTCCGAATATGCGGCTTGATAACAAATGCACGAGAAAAGTATCGAAACAATGTCCCTCCAGTTCACGATTTTCTCGTGCAAATTGAGTATTTTGTCGTTTCATGGTTCACTTCGTCTTCAAACATAATTTTTTTAATTTGATAAGGGTATAACATTTCAATGTCCGTCAATAGCCAACACGCAAACAATTGTGTAGAAGTTCTTATAAATAAAAGATATATAGCGAAAACTTGAGAAAGTGCACAGTTAGAAGATTCGTTAAGTGTATATATAGATATAAATTTATAAAACAATGGGTTATATATTCGCAAAGCATAGCATACCGTGGAAAAGACATAATTATTTCCCAATAAACACGTTTTTAAAATGTTGATGAATTATTTTGATATTAGTGGCAAACTGTAAAACTATTTGGAGTCTGACCAGACGCTGGATTACCCGGTATCTGCTCAGAATCAAAACTGGGATAGGATATTCCTATTTTAGTATAAGTGCGTTATTTTAAATGGGAAGGAATAACGTCTTCTCCACTGGAACATAATGTATTCTCTTCCGGGTTCATGCTATTTGCTTTATTTATGCTATCACATGATCGTTACTAGGTTAAACACTTGCAGTCACTAGTTACATTTCATATACCTGTATTTAATTGACTAATTTCAAAATCAAATTAATAATCAGTACAGACATATATTTTATGAAACAATGTAGTAAAATAGTGGATTAGATATCGTCGAACATCAATGTTATGCGTTACCGTACACATGTTACGAAGGTCCCTTAGGTCTTGTCGTTATGGTCAATGATAAGTAATTTGTATAGAATAAAACATGGTCCAAATAGTTTAAATAAATACGAAAGACTCAAGCAGGAAACGCAAGCCTTAAATACAAAATATGACAATATATGTTACATTGTAGTGGACCCATAATTTGGCTTTGTCTCAGTCTAGTCTACATTCGGCGAGATATGACCATTTTGCGTGTCGCGGTGCCGTAAACCCAACTCAATCTAGTATACATTGTTTGCATGTTCCCCTTTTTAACCCTTTACCTTATAGAAGCGACTTTTAGCACATTCATTTTATTCATCCGCTTAATAAAATAGTTCCAAATTATACCGTAATGAATATGTGTCATATTTAATACTTTCCTTATTCTAGCAGTTAATAGCTTAAAGCAGGTTGAAAGTAAAGCAGAATGCGCATTAGGGCGCATTCTGCTTTACTTTCAACCTGCTTTAAGTAGTCACATATCTTCAATACTAGAAACAATGCTATCAGGTAAAGAGTTAAGCAATCATGTATTGTTTGGTAGAATACATAATGTGAATAAACAGTACAGCAAGGGGTTGTAATAAAGATAATCTGTTTGAATATTTATCCTGTATCATGCCGACTTTTCAAATTAACATATCAGCTTTCTGATACATGTAAATGGCTAGCTTACATTGTCGCTTAATTGGTTTGTCCCAAAAACATTAAATACTATATTGACAAACAGTATACCATGAACAGAGGGCCTTATAATCTGGGTCTACACTGTTTGCATATAATAGGTTGATATGTCCGGTTTCAGCACTACAGTGGTTAAGTATGGACATCAGTTATACCTCCAGAAACTTTGTTGTTGTCCCCTTTCTTCTCCAGTAAACATTATACCCTATTCCTGAGCCACCCTGGTCCATCGGATGCAGAGGCTAGAAGGAAGTATTGAATCCACACAATATAAACTTGTATACAGTCGGAAGCAGGGACTACAATATGTCCTTGTATAACATGGATAACAAAGATTAGAAGAAACTACAATGTATTACATACAGTTTGAACATGTACAGTATTGGAGGCAGAGACTAGAAGGAAATAATGAAGCCACACACTGTAAACTTGTATACAATTGGAAGCAGATACTAGAAGAAAATAATCATTCAATGCAGTGTTAACTTGTATGAAACTTAACCCTTTGCCTGCTGGTCGCGACTTTATTGATTTTTGCAAACAGTTTAAATCCAGATCAGACACCGCGTAACGCGGTGTCTGATCTGGATCCAAACTGTTTGACACGCTTCTTTAGGTTTCTTTACTTAAAAAATGGTATAAATCTAAATTTAACAAACTTTGCAGACGACAATTTCGAAGCAGACGACATCACCGCAGGATAAGGGTTAAGGTAGAAACTAGAAGAAATATTCCCCACAATGTCAACATGTACATAATTGAGAACAAATTCTAGAAAGAAACGATGAACCTATACACTGCATACAGGTGTGGAATTGGAGGCAACGTCTAGAATTAAATAATGAATCCATACACTGTAAACTTGGTTAAATTTGGAGGCAAAGACTAGATATAAATAATTAATTCATAACATGCCTTCACATTTCCTCAAGACAGGCACGTCTTCTATATGTTTGTACAGAGATGAATGTGGTAATATTTTCCAATGAACGCATTCATACTAAAAGCACCGTTCGTTGTTCGTTCCAAACAATTTGTGTTGGCTCGGCGTCTTACCAAATTATTTATCTAACAGATTTAAACAAATCAGCTAAATTTTCAAACTGTAACGCGTTTGCAGTTAAAACGTCACGCGGTGTCTCATCAGGATACAGTGGAGAATCTGTTATTCTTTCCCAATAAACGCGTTATCGCTAAAACTATTATTTGCAGTGCAAACAATTTGGAGCCAGATCAGACGCCGGGTAACCCGGCGTCTGATCAGGCTCCAAACTGTTTGCCACCAAGATAAACAAGAATTATCAGAATTGTCCAAAAGTTGTTCTTTTCTACGTTTTAGCGCTTTGCGTTTGCGTACGTTTGCGTTTAAACGGGAAAGAATAACAGATTCTCCACTGTATGTATTGTTTGCTATATAATATGAAATAGTTTGCTGTATGGACAAACACTACAGTGTCTTTAGATCACACTCGTATATGTGTATCTACAATTAAATCTTGCAGTTAGTATACAGGGAGAGTTCATTGTAATATCCAGGCATACATTGGTTAATAAAAAAAAAAAAAAAAAAAATCTTACATTCCATGTGATGGTCAACGTCCCAACACTCCCACCGCCGCCACCAACATTGTCTGGATATTTGGATGGTGCAGCTCCTGGTATCCGGTACATACCTTTTAAAGGAAATAACACAGATACACACTGGCCATTCGGGACTCTATCACGGAACAGAAGCTATTGTTGGGTTTATCATTATATTTGTAAAAGCCGTATAGAGTTTTCTCGATAAACAAAAGTTGCCTACTTACATTAACAGTGTTTGTTATTGTCTTTAACACTTTCTCTCTCAATGACGCCATAACACGCGTTTGCAAACAGTTTGGGCCCTGATCAGACGCCGCGTATAACTGGACCCAAACTGTTTGACACTCGTTTCGAAATTTCGTCGGTCAAATTTCCTTAAATCTAACTTTGAAACGATATACATGTAGTTGGAAAGTTGAATCGTCTGTTTTGAATTCTCAAGGACGAATGATTTAGCCCCACGTCTTTTTACCTGATGGTCTACTAGCACTTCCTACACCTAGACCGTTCACAGCTCTCACTCGGAACATATAGCTATTGCTTGGTTTCAGGTAGTTCACTAGAAACACGTGCTTGGTTGTTGCAAGTAACTGAGTCTCCGTTACCGGAATATCTGAAATGAAACCACGGAAATAAAACATTGATTTCAAATTAATGTTGCCGTTAGGGACGTCGTGTTTCGCAAATTCATCTTGGTACGTATGAAATATTTCAAGTTATATAGCTTATGCGTAAATCTAGTGACACTTTGACTTTCATTACTCTAAATCTAGCACGCGGGCTTTTATATATCAATGTCAAGCACAATTTGACGGGCAATTGTAACAACTGGATTCTAGTTGGAACTGACACTGTTTGACATTTACACATTCAGTCCTAGAGACGAGTACACTCACTTACAAACAGTGAAGACCCTAGTCAGACGGCTCCTACTATTTATATAATTTAGACACAAACATTAAGGAACAGTATCGAGTTTCGACATTTCATATTTATACAATTTTGACAGTAACATTATGAAACAATATCGTGTTTAACGCGTTTTTTAAATAAAATTTTGACAATTACATTATGGAACAATATCGTGTTTTGACGTTTACTTTTTATACATTTTTTACTGGAACATTATGGAGCAATATCGTATTTTGACGTTTACTATTTTTTGCAGTTTTTACTGTGACGTTAGGATACACTTTCAACATCGTATTTTGACATTTACTATCTATACAAATTTTGTCAGTAACGTTTTGGAACAATATCGTGTTTTAAGGGGTTTCTTTACATTGTCGTTTTATACACTGTTTACTGCAACATTATGGAAAAACATCGTTTTTTATATTTACTACTCATATGGCTGACCCAGGTACTATTGTGTTCTGTGGAGGTCTCTATGGAATGATATGACACGGGACGCCCGTGCTTACTGCCCTCTGTCCATATCAGTGTGATAGAGGTCGAAGTGACCGTGGAAATGTCTGCTCGAATCCCTGCTGGTGGGCCCGGGGGTCCTGGAATATTCATACATGTGCAGTGTTAAACGTCGATATCTCGAATTAGTTTAAGTCAAACGTAACCTTATTTCAAAGTTAAAACGTAGCATCCACGTTCTAACTTTGATAATTATACGGATATATTCGACGTAAGCGAGGTACATAGAATACACAGAGTTTACCTAATGAATGAGCACCAATGTTAGTTTTTTTCATTTAACCAAATGGAAATTACATGACAATATGATCAGGATCCAAACTGTAACAAAAATAACCAGTTTGCTCAGAGCAAGGAAGTAAATGTAAGCATTTTGAAAACTAGATACAAACCTTCGACCGCGAGGTGTGCGCTGGCATTCACTGAGCCATGTGTGGTTCTGGCTATACATTGGTAGACTCCAGTGTGCTCATACTGGGCCATCGACACGTACAAGGCCCCGGGGTAGTCCGTAGAACCCTGCAAGTGGTTGGAACATTATGAATACTATGACTCCTAATTTATAAACCAGACGCCTTGTTTTAAGATTAAGCTACATGTAATGTTTAACCGTTCTTTGCAAACAGTTCACCTATGAAGAGTTCACTCTTCCTAAGCAAAACTCGAAGGTCAATGTTACAGGTTTGCAGTAATATATTGCCCTAACAATTCCTTAAATATTACAAAATAGACCAAACTTAATTGGAAAGTAGGTTTAATGACTTAGAGGAATCTGTAGGCATTTGTTAGATAGAGAACATTTGCACGAAATACTTGCTGTACTATATATAAAATGCTTGGATATACTTACATTTAAAGCGATTTAATGTATTCTCCGACCATACTTATCAAGACTTCATAACACCAAGTAAGTTGAAATAGTACTTTGAGAATATATTGGCATACAGTGGAGACTTGTCCAATTCAAACGAATCTAAACGCAAACACAGTGTAGTAAAATGTAGAAAATGACACTTTTTTAAAAGTCTGGCTGTTTATTTCGACCTGAACGGCAAACAATTTAGAACCTAATCAGACGCCTGGTTATATGACTCCAAGTTATTTGAAATTGACATAACTATTTTAGCACAAACGCATTTTCACTACCGTAAGAGGTTAAACATTAAGTGATTTACCATACGATAATGTGGGTGGTTAGCTATTTGTATGTCCCATCCATTGAATACCCAGGCATACATATGGTCCACGTTGCTAGGGAACGAAGCTGCACACAACATCACGGACGTTTGGTTAATTCTCACAACTGTATTCTGGGGCAACACCGTTATCACTGTTCTGTCTGAAGGTAAACATCATCATTTTTACTCTCCGTATTTCCCCGAGATAACTTTTTTTATTATCTCCAGAAAACGAAGCAACATTTCGTTTTCCCGAGAAAACTTTTTTATTATCTCCAGAAAACGAAACAGTTCGTTTTCCCGACATAATATTTTTTTAGTATCTCGAGATAACGAACAATTTCTCAAGAAAAAGAACAAAAGTTCGTTTTCCGGAGATAATTTTTTTTATTATCTCGAGAAAACGAAATTTCGTTATGTCGAGATAATAAAAAAAATTATTTCGGGAAAACGAACTTTTATAAATAATTGTAGATTGTTTCATAATCGATGTAAAAGAAATAAAGTTTAAACTATTAAACAAACAATTTAAATAATACCCGATGTTTTTTAATGAACTTGGGATCCTCAACCCTTTCGTGATCAAATTCATCGTGAGGTTTTTACCCTTCACCGCTTCATTGTCGTCTGACTCAATACTGTTTTCTGCAATATCGTTTCAAAGTTCAATTTAAGACAGTATAACTGACGTTATTTCAAAACAAGTGGCAAACAGGTTTGATCCTGATCCTGATCAAAACTGTTAAAATGTTTGCAAATGCGTTTTACGGCGTCATTGAGAGTGAAAGGGTTAACCCCTTCTATTCATTGCCAAGGCAACTGTGAGTTGCTAGGCGTCAAGTCTGGATCATAACTGTTTGCACACTGGGTCAATTATCTGAAGGCAGATCGACCATGTGATACAAAATTCACATGTATAGAAATACAAGTGTATTGTGTTCAATCAAATAGAGCTCAAGTACACAGAATTTATCAATGAACTCCTTTGTAGCATCTTAGTGCATGCTTGTTACAGTGGAGAAAACGTTATTCTTTCCCAATAAACGCGTTTACGCTAAAACTATTATTTGCAGTGCAAACAGTTTGGAGCCAGATCAGACGCCGGGTTACCCGGCGTCTGATCAGGCTTCAAACTGTTTGCCACCAAGATAAACAAGAATTATCAGAATCGTCCAAAAGTTGTTCTTTTCTACGTTTTAGTGCTTTGCGTTTGCGTGCGTTTGCGTACGTTTGCGTTTAAACGGGAAAGTATAACTTTATCAAACTGCTGAATTAGTTTATCGATCAATGTATTGTGAACATAATCTACGTCACAAGAACTTACCAACAACTTGAAGATTTCCATAGCTGACGTCAGAGCCATAAGCATTCGTTGCCAAGCAACCGTACTGGCCTTGGTCATTGAACTGCACATCGCTTATCAAAAGGTTTCCATTGGCAAGTTTCCTCACACGTGATGTGTCGTCAGTATCAGGGAGATTTAGATTTACACCATTTCTAAGGGAGTGTACAGATATATTTACTAGATCGATTAGTTTTTTGGATATAACAAATAATTAACGACTTACACTCTGCACGCTTGAGAGAAAATTTGTGATACTATTGTAAACAATATGGATCCAGATGAGTCGCCGAGTAACACAACACGTCGTCTTGGCACGAAGTAATTGCCAAATTAATTCGTCTTCTGGATCAAAACTATTTGATACTCTGGTGATATTTTTAATAAAAAAAAGAATACACATTAACTCAAAGCATTGTTGCAGGCGGAAATAACACATCAAGCAGCAGCTTAACATTGGTGAATTGTCGCCTGCTTCAAATAAATTATATCTTCTTCGGAAAAAAATACTTTTGTTCATTCTCAAACTTGTGAAAATATAATTACGAGTGGAAAACAAACAGCTTGAATCCAGACCAGACGTCGTGTTACGCGGCATCTGATCTGGATCAAAGCTGTTAGCTAATATTAGCCAAGTCGCGCTTAGCATGTTTGCTCTGTTTAATTTGCTGAAGCCCTTCAAATGGACATTTTTAATATCAAAAGAAGTCTAATTCAATCTAAGATATTGGTGAAGATTTCAACAATAAATACTGCAAGATGGCAAACAGTGCAAACCTTGATCTGATGGCTTCTGTAGGAGTTCAATACATTAACTCTTTCCTCCCTGAAACTTTAAATGGACAATCCCAGTTTCCATTTCAGTCTAGTCAATTTCTGACTTTTAAGGGTTGTTTTTGTTAATGTTTGGCATTATGACAAACAGTGAAGACCCTGATCAGAGGGCTCCGTTCGGAGCCCTCTGATCTGGTCTTCACTGTTTGCACAGGACAAGTGTACGACTCACATGTACACTGTTTGAAAAGGACGCCTATATGCGGGACTAGACTTCAAAGGGTTAAACAACGTCTTATCTACTATGAGAACATTTAGTCATAAAGATTTAAAACTAGTTCGTGTATATAGTCCGTGGCAAAATCGGGGGCCAAGTCAGGATCTATCTGTTTTGTACCACGCATACTGTTTCCATAAAGTGCCGAAGACGTTTATTTCTTTCCCAGGTAGATGTAACTGGACGCAAACACAAACGCAGTGGAATAATAATTATGTAGAAAATATATTTTTAACATTCTGACAATGTACTTTTATCTGAGTGACAAATACTTTGTCTACAATTTCAATAAAGTTTTTCTGAGAGTTTGTACACGATATTTTTTATATTTAATCCTTATTCTGTTGTAATAGCGCCTTCTTTGAATTTGTCAGTTGAGATTGATATACATTTATTATCTAATTAAAGAAACATGAAGACGAAGTGTCAAAAACAGTTTGTATCTAGATCAGACGCCGCGTGACGCGGCGCCTGATCTAGATCCAAACTGTTTGCTAGTACTAGTCAAATCGACCTCGACAGGACAAGGGTTAACTGCATTGTGGCTGCGTTTAGTTTCGTTTAACTCTTTCCTCCCTGAAACTTTAGATGGACAATTCCAGTTTCCATTTAAGTCTAGTCCATTTCTGACTTTAAATGGTTGTTTTTGTCAATAATTTGCATTATGACAAACAGTGAAGACCCTGATCAGAGGGCTCCTTTCGGAGCCCTCTGATCTGGGTCTTCACTGTTTGCAAAGGACAACTGTACTACTCACATGTACACTGTTTGAAGAGGACGCCTATATGCGGGACTAGGGTTCAAAGGGTTAAACGAGAAAGAATGCGGTTTTCTCCACTACCTTGTCCAAGTGTACTCTGGTTGCGGAGCTGCTTCGGGAGAACACGCTATTGTGATAGAACTTCCAACTGCAGCCATCTGACTGGGTTGAAGTTGATGTTTGTGAAAGGATGGGGCAAACGCTTCAAGTTAGAAATAAATAAATTATTATTGTTATAATAATTATTATTATTATTGTTATTATTAAACATGTTATAATAATTGATAATAATAATAATTATTATCATTAATTATTTCCATTAATATTATTACAACACTATTATTGTATTTATGGTTATTCTAGTTTTAACATAAGCATTATTATTATCGTTAATATTACAATTGATATTATAACCTTGTTGTTACATTGTTATATTTTATGTATTACAACATTAATATTATTACAACAATATTATTATTGTAATTTGGTTTTTCTAGTTTTAACATAAGCATTAGTCTTAGTCTTATCACCTATTAAAGGTTGTCTTCGCATATTATGTTACAAAATGATAAACAGCGCAAGTTCTTATCAGAGGGATCCTGTAGGAGCTTTTTGTTTTGGCCATATGCTGTTTGCGTGGGACAAGCATATCCTAAACAGATACACTGTTTATTAAAGGCGCGTATGTTTACGCGTTACTAGGGTTCAGTAGGTTAACGGAAGTAATGTTTTCCAGTTCTTCTTAAATATGTACTTTACGCATTTGATTTATTCCTCCACTATAAAAAAGTCTGCTTTATACAGTCATGAATATGCGTCATAATTATTAATTGCTATATCCTAGCATATGGCAGCTTAAAGCAAGCTGAAAGTAAAGTTTAATGTGCTTTAAGGCGCATTCTGCATTCTTTTCAATCTGTTGTTTTTTTTTGGCTTCCTGCACTCAAAATTAGAAACAGTCTTTGGGGTAAATAGTAAATTTGCAGTTTTGTACCTAACACTCGGAGCTGGGCAGCACTGTAGGCCTTTCCATGAAGATTCACTGCCGAACACTGATACACGCCGTTGTGTTTTGTCGGATCCAAATTCTACAAAGGCAAAGTTAATAACGTGCAAAACAAACAGGAAGTAAACTGAACAATTCCATTATTTTCTCCTTTATATCACCACCAAACCATCTGTTGTGACTACTCATTGGAAACTTCTTTTATTGAGTGGTCAGAATACATGTATTAGAGATATTGTCCTGTTTAGGGAACTGCGACAAGTGTTGTTGTACAGTGGAGAATCTGTTATTCTTTCCCGTTTAAACGCAAACGTACGCAAACGCAAAACACTAAAACGTAGAAAAGAACAACTTTTGGACAATTCTGATATTTCATGTTTATCTTGGTGGCAAACAGTTTGGAGCCTGATCAGACGCCGGGTTACCCGGCGTCTGATCAGGCTCCAAACTGTTTGCACTGCAAATAATAGTTTTAGCGTAAACGCGTTTATTGGGAAAGAATAACAGATTCTCCACTGTAAGGAGAACGTCGATGTTGTTGGGAGGATCATTGTAGAGTAGGAACACTGAAGTTACTTTTAGCCATACAATATTTAAAGGGGAATTTTTATTAAAAAAAATGCTCTTACCTTTATGGCGTTAAGTAAACATAAACGTTTTTCACTCTTACGCATAATTATGACGTTTAAATGGGAATTTTAAACACAAACTTTTGCGACGGCGTTCAAACAGGAATCAAAGCATCAACTTTGTTTTCCCGACCAGTATGACTTTTAAGGAGGGAAATATAAGCATAGAGGTTTGCCAACCCTACCCGTATAGTGAGTACGTTGCTCAGTATTTGATAATCAGCTGACCAGGTCAACTGGTCGCCATCTTTGTACCAAGTGTAGGTGGCTCTTGGGATTGCTTTGGCCTCACATCTCCAGGTCAACTGTCCGCCAATATCCGCGTGCTGGTTTTGAAGAGGGAAGATGAAATAGGGCTTGGCTGGAAAATGATTAAATCATCAAATTACAATCGAATCATAATATCTCGAACTCACTATAGTCGAACTTACCAGCATTTTGACGTTAAAACGTGCAATGGCCACGTTTTAACTTTAAAATACGGATATGTTTGACTAAACTGCAATCTAATTATCGAAATTGAACTGTAGAAATGCAATCAAGATAAACAAAGCCAATTTGAGCAATTAGGGTTGGTCTAAATACATGTTAAAGACTACTTTTACATAAATATTGATACATGTACGTGTATTGTTTATTACTGAAAAAACCAAAATGTTTGACACTCGCATTTAACTTTATTTTTATTTAAAAGACAGCTTTTATTTTGAGTTAGTTTGCTGACAATATGTTTCAATCAGACACTATTTTCACACGATTGGTTGAAATGGTATTTACAGAAATTTTGTTAAAAGCACACAACTTAACATATTGCACCTTAGTGACGACAGTATTCGTCATCTATAAACAGTATAATCTTATCTGCACTGCTTGTAAGGTGTGCAATTATTGCAAAATAAATTCCTATATTGTCAAAATAAGAACAAAATAGAACAAAATTTTATTTCACGTAAACTTTACAGTTTCTAGTGATTACAAATCTCTCTATATAAATTTAACATATTTGACAAGAAATTCTAGAGGTAAGCTTGTGTCCGATTGACTAGGCATAATTTGACTCTAGAATTTTTATTCAAATCTTCTGACTGAATTATTGGCGTACTTTCGACAACCAAGTGATGTGAGGCTTGTACTTGGGCTCCAGAGTTCCTGACCACAGTACAGTGATAGATCCCATCGTCCTCCAGTTTTACCTCGGCTATCTCCAGCACCCGGTTACTGTCGGTAAATCTGACGTCATCAGGCATAGGGTAGTGTTCACGTGACCAGGAGTAGGCCAACGGCAGTCTGACACAAACAGGTAAATATGAATACAAGTGTTGAGCTAATATGTACTTCGTTCATTTCCGGTGTTTAAAAAATATATCCTTTTTATGTTGATGTTTTCATATGGACATTTTCACATTTGAAAAATGACAAGTTTACTAGTATGTTGATTATTGCAGAAAACAATAGCCAACGAATACTGCAGACACTGATCATAGGGCGATTTAGGGAGTCCTCTGATCAGGTTCTACACTTATTGAAACGTATACATATATGATCAAGCCCCATTAGATTAAAAGCTTTATCTAACAAGTGCTTTAATGAAGTGGACAGGCCATTACTGTTTCTGACTTTCTCAATCAACACATTGATGATCAGGTTGGAGCATTCTACCAAACTATGACCAATCAATAATATATAATTTTGGCATTTTAGGCAGGTGGTTGCTTAAAGCAAGATAAAAGTTATACAGAAAGTCCCTATAGGAGCTTTCTGTTTTACTTATTTCTTGGTTTAGGATGACAACTGCCTTAGGTACCGTCTTTGGACTCATTTCTAGCGGTCGTAAAAGAGAGGTTTTACTGTACTATATTTAACTTACGTTCCATATGCTAGACACTCTAGTTTCACTGAAGAGCCGCGGACAGGTGTTTTAGGGTAGGAAGCAATGAATCCATCAGCAATCACGGGACCCCAGACCGCCGGAACTGTGAAAAGACAATGCTGATTGATTGTATTATTCACGCCACAGCGCAAACGATTTGATCATTATTTGATTAAAACGAGACGCAATGAAATGTAGAAAATGAATAATAACTTTTTGAAAATCCTGCTGATATTAAATGTGAGTGGCAACCAGTTTGGAGCCTAACTAGAATCTAGATTACCCGGCGTCTGACCAAGTTCCAACCTCTTTTTTTTTTAAATGGATACCATTTGAAAAGAAAAACGCGTTTATAAGGAAAGAATAACGTACTGTACATGTACTTTACACTGTAATTAACATTATTTGAAAGTGACGATGGAACAGAACTCGGTCATTCTGCTTTAAAACAATATTGGTTGCGTACAGTGGAGAATCTGTTATTCTTTCCCGTTTAAACGCAAACGTACGCAAACGCAAAGCACTAAAACGTAGAAAAGAACAACTTTTGGACAATTCTGATATTTCATGTTTATCTTGGTGGCAAACAGTTTGGAGCCTGATCAGACGCCGGGTTACCCGGCGTCTGATCTGGCTCCTAACTGTTTGCACTGCAAATAATAGTTTTAGCGTAAACGCGCTTATTGGGAAAGAATAACGTTTTCTCTACTGTACCTTGGTGATCGACTCTGAGTGGTATTGCCAAGCTGATGCGGCTTGGTGGCTGCCCGGTGCTCATAACGGCGTCAGGACCCGCAGTCAGCTGGACGATACAGAAGTAGTTCCCGGCGTCAAGCTCAAAGACCTCCGAAAAATAGAGCTTGCCGTTGCTGGACATAAAGATGTTGTCGTTCAGGGTTGGACGGATAAAGTCGTTCATATTACCACTCCACCATTGATACACGACATCTGCAAGGGATTATAATACATAAAGTTTGAAATTTATTTAAATTATTTCAATAAGCTTTAACCCATTACCCCATATATACGCATTTTACGCCTTTAATTTTATCCCTTCACTTACGACAGTAGTTCAACTTTATAGTCATGAATATATATATTATATACATAATATGAAATCATCATAGCAGATGGCAGCTTAATATAACAGACTGATAGAAAGGCAGCATGCGCCATAACGCGCATGCTGCTTTCCTTTCAATCTGCTTAAGGTCACCTGTCTTCAATACTAGGGTTAAAGCTGAAGAGGACAAAACATTTATGTAAATATTTCATGTTAAAAATTCATGTCAACCCTCTCTAACAGTTGGTAAGCTGAGATTGGCTCAAAATCATTTTCAATTAAACACAAGGGTTTCAGTTTAAGCGCGTTAACATCTCTCCACTGTAGCCACTCTACAATTATACGTTACTTCAGAACAACAGTGGATAAGATGGTATCCTTTACCGTTTAAACGAAACTTATCACAAATGCAACTCAATAAAGTGTATAGCATTGTACTTTTTTTAAATTGTTAACGATAAGTTTTAATCTGAATAGCAAACAGTTCATAAGCTTGGTCAGACGCAAGGTTACAGTGGAGAATCTGTTATTCTTTCCCGTTTAAACGCAAACGTACGCAAACGCAAAGCACTAAAACGTAGAAAAGTACAACTTTTGGACAATTCTGATATTTCATGTTTATCATGGTGGCAAACAGTTTGGTAACCCGGCGTCTGATCTGACTCCAAACTGTTTGCACTGCAAATAATAGTTTTAGCGTAAACGCGTTTATTGGGAAAGAATAACAGATTATCCACTGTACACATGTGTTAAAGCGACACTTAACTCATTCACCCCTGAAACATTTAATTGAATTTTCCAATTTCAAAATATGTCTAGTCCATTTTTTACTATTTAGGGTTGATTTTAAAAATATATTTCAAAATGACAAACAGTGTATACCCTGATCAGAGGGCTCCTGAGGAGCCCTCTGATCAGGATCCACACTGTTTGCATGGGACTAGTGAAATCTTTACAGGTACACTGTTTGAAAATGACGAGTATACTGATCGCTAGGGTTGATTGTGTTAAAAGTAGACGTTACATATAATTTAGAACTGATTACCGGGCTTAAAAGTTGGTGGGTCACATTCTATGACGGCGCTCTCAAACTCTTTCACCACAACCGCCGCTCTGATCACATTACTGAACCAACCCAGAACTGCAAACATTAAAACAGAAACTGATGTAAAAGTTGGCATGTAGTGGCTGTTCGACTGTTCGGGACAAGAAAACATTGAGTCAGGACAAGTTATTTTTTCAATTTGCCTTACTTTACCGGGGACTACTTGTTTTAACTCAATTGCTCCTGAAACTGAAAGCGGAAGCGTCCGATTTCTATTAAGTCTAGTCCATTTTTGACTATTTAGGGTTGTTTTTACAATTCATTGCAAAATAACAAATGGTGCAGAGCCTGATCAGAGGGTTCCTGAAGGGATCCTCTGATTGAGGTATACAAATTTTACATTGTTGCACAGAACAGATGTTATCTTCAGTGACCTTTTGCAAATGACGCTAGAGTTCAGTGGGTTTTTATTGAAATATTAAAATATAATATTTTTCAAGTGATTCAGGTAAATAGTGAGTATAAATGCATACCACCAAATGTTAGGTTCGCCGTGTTACTTTTAGCTATGCCGTGTTCATTGATTGCCACCCATTGATAGTAGCCGGCATCCAGCTCTTCTACTGGATCATTGATAGCGAGTCTGCAACAGAAAACCAGCACCTACGTGTTATTTCTTTTTTCCGGTTACGAATTTCTCCTAATAGGCCCGTCATACCATGACGTTTTGGTCAAGTTCTTTGAAGTTTGAGAAACTTTGGTAGTCGCCCATTGGCGCTGGGATAGCGCCAGAAGAGCGTTGTGTGAACGCTAGTGAACGCCATTAAACGTCGGTGATCGCCGGGAATCGTCGAAAAACGCTGGTCCGAAAAAAAGGTTTTGAACATGCACAAACATTTCTCTGAGACCAGCGTTCTTCAAACGTTTCATTTTAAACGCTGGAGATCGTTTAAAAAAGTTCGTCGAACGTTTTACTAACGTTCACCGAGCGTTGCATGCGTTCGGCTATAGTTATTCAGTCGTTATATTACTCTAGCGTTACTTGGTTGTTACTAATAATTTGCTTTGCAGTGAACGGCTCATTGGCGTCCTGTCAACGAACGCTGAACAGTCCACTACGAACGTCCTAACGATAAAATTCTGTCGTTATTCGTACGTATTCACACGCTCAACACGCTCAACTAACGTTGACAAATCGTTCGTCGCGCGCCAGTGGTACGTAAGCACTCTAATAGTTTTCAGAGGTATCTTACTTGGTCGCTGTTACACGCTTCTCGTGCGCTAGACACACGCTAGTCGTGCGTTAGGCACACGTTAATCACACGCCGGATGTGTCAATCTCATTCTAGAACGCTCAAAATTTGAACGATTGAAACGGTTCAGAGAACGTTGACCATAACGTACAGTGGAGAATCTGTTATTCTTTCCCAATAAACGCGTTTACGCTAAAACTATTATTTGCAGTGCAAACAGTTTGGAGCCAGATCAGACGCCGGCGTCTGATCAGGCTCCAAACTGTTTGCCACCAAGATAAACAAGAATTATCAGAATTGTCCAAAAGTTGTTCTTTTCTACGTTTTAGTGCTTTGCGTTTGCGTACGTTTGCGTTTAAACGGGAAAGAATAACAGATTCTCCACTGTAATGGTGTGACAGGCCCTCTAGATATTTAAACATAGTGTTTGGTTTGAAATCGTCATTTAAAAAAATATCGCTGTCGACACTACTAAAGTAGAGTTATTCAAAGGGTTCTCTCACTATCGGTACTCAGCGAGATACTACTTTTTGTAGTCTATCCTAATACCAAAGATGAGTAACTCAGAGAGAGAAATGTTACATACCAGGGTATGTAACCCTGTGTACGAGTTCAATGTAACAAGAAAAGGGAAACAAGGGATAACAAGCCGATGGATTGGGGAATCAGTACTCATTAGTCTAGCTTTAACAGAACAGAGAATTCATCCATGTGTTACTGGAAACAATGTTATCTTAAAGCTTTTGAGTTGAGTTAGGGAATGTTCTCAAGCATTTAATTGGTCAGATATGAGTATGTGCTCAAATCTGGCCACTCAAATGCTTGAGAACGACCTCAGACTCAATTGTAAAGCTTTATAACATTTGACCCTGATTTATATTTCAGTACATTATCATTACATATACCTTTACATACACATGTACATTTATAATTATTCAGTGACATAATTGTTTATATTTATAAATTTATACATGTCTCGTTACCTCAGTCCCAACCTTCAATGTAATCAATTTTAAAGGCAACAAAATGAAGTTGCTTAAGATCTAAAGGCATTGCATGCTAGCACATTGCATGCATGTACATAATCTGCTCCCAAGAGACCTTCCTACCTTGTCGTGGTTCTGGGGTTTAATCGTCACAGAGGGTATTTTTGATTATTTGACGGAGATTATCCCCTCTGCCAAGAACTAAAAGGAAGACTTATCGGTTAGTTTTATTCCCAAACGCTGCTTTCCTTAAATAAATCATCCCTCATCATCGTCATCATCTCATCTCATCATTCATCGGCGCTATATAGCCTATTTAATGCCACAGTTCCTTACAACTCAGCTAATTTATCTATCAATCCATATTCTGCTTATGGAATTGTAAAATACTGTGAAGACCCTCAGCAAACACCGATTTTTATTTCGGAATGGCTATTGACAGTCGACTGTCAATAGCGATTTCACGTCAAATTCGCTAGTGACAGTCGACTGTCAATAGCGATTTCACGTCAAATTCGCTAGTGACAGTCGACTGTCAATAGCGGTTTTACGTTAAAATCTCTATTGACAGTCGACTGTCACTAGCGAATTTGACGTGAAATGGCTATTGACAGTCGACTGTCACTAGCGTTTTTAACGTAAAACCGCTATTGACAGTCGACTGTCACTAGCGAATTTTACGTGAAATCGCTATTGACAGACGTAAGTTAGAAATTTTCTTTGGATACTAATATTTCAATATAATTTTTATGATCTCTTTACTTCATGTACGTAATGAATCTTTACTGAACTTGTTCTCATATTGTCGAAAACAGTGATAATCTGGTGATAAACATTAAGACATCACCCCTCCTTCAATATTGAATACATATAATGTTGGCTTCCATAATGTTATGTTGTTTGTCTGTCTACCTGTCTGTCCGTCCGCCCGAGCGCACACGCCGGTACTTGTGTGGCTAAATTACCTAGTGAAAAACACGAAACCTGGTCATCTCTCGTGACATTAAAAATTGACCATCTCTTTTGACATTGACCTTGCTAGTTATCGGAATAAGGTTGTGGTTAGCTTCTAGATCATTTTATTTAAAGATAGAGCAAAATGAAATTATTTGTTATGTGACTAGCCAAAGGTGTAATGAAACATAGGTAAACCTCGTCCTTCCGTTCCATTATGTCCTGTCCTGTCTGTATATATGTCCGTCCGTCTGTCCCTCTGTATGTATGTATGTGTCTGTGTCTGTCTCTCTGTCTCAATCTACGTTTTTCAGTCACTCAGTCTCGTTCACACATCAAATAACTGTTATTGCTTACTAACACAACATTGTCAGCTTCACAGCTACATGTATGTTGTTTTACCATACACTTTTTATGTGAAGAGGAACGATGTTTATGATAGACGGTTTGGATCCTTATCAGAGGCTGAACTACTCAGACCCTGATCTAATCATAATTGCAACTGCCAGTGCCCACATCAGATTTTGGTTTAACCCTTTTCTCCACAAAGGCGACTAGGGGGCGTGAGCACTGTTGCATATTTCAGTATTGCTCATGAACAGACTCAATTAAACCGAGTCTGCCATTTTCAGTATTTGCTTTGTTTTCTGTGCTTTCAAAGGATCCCCCCTTACTCAGATTTAGAGCGCTTCCACCGGCCGCTCCTCCACATAAGTATCACAAATGAATATCCAGTTACTGTATTGAATACAGGTTGTAGCTTAAAGCGAGGTGAAAGTAAAGTAAAAATACTCCTACAGGGGATTTCTGTTATACTGTTATGCTTATTTAAGCAGTTTGCTGCCATGCATACTTGAATTTGGGCGATTTGCAACATTGGCTTTATAGGGAAAGAATTAAGATAGTTTAAGCATGTTTGATCGCGGATCTCATACAGGAGTTCTTCAAAAATATAAAAAAAAAAGTAATTGTTATTGTTATTGTGCACTATCAATATATCGCCAAATTGATAACTTTATATCGCCTAGATTTTGTTTTAAAATAATAACCTAATACAACCATTTTTACGTTTAAAATGAGTGATGCTCAGCTACCCAGACCCTGATCTAACTGGCATTTGCTAATTTAAAGTTTCTCAAATAAAAAGATGAACCAATCATGATTTACATTTTAATCTTCCTGAAAATCCGAATGCCCGCATTAATAACTACTAATCACAGGTTTCGGCTCCGTGGTGTTTAATCAGTGTCTGCATTATGTGCAGCGAAAGTGAGGTTTATTGATTATTACTTATTTCTAAAACAAAATAAAATGTAAGTTTGCTTAACTTGATTTTAATCGTATAAGTATTATTCATTCTGTTGCATTTGCAGTCGCTGTTGTAGAAATATACAAGACAAGAAAAGTATCATACAAAACAAAAGTTATTAAATAATGAAAAAATGTACACATTTGCAAACATATACTTCTCCCATAAAATCACCATTTAGCACATTCAGTTTTCTCTCACTGGAGAAGATAGTTAAACAGTCATGAGAATGTATTATTAGAAATGTTTTCTACATGCTAGGAGATGGTAGCTAAAAACAGTCTGAAAGAAAAGCAGAATGTGCATCAAGGAGCTTTCTGCTTTACTTTCAACCCGCTGTAAGATGTTACCTATATGCAATATTAGAAACATGGGTAAACAGTAGCACAGTTCAAACCTAATGGTGCATCTCTGAAGCAACGAAACGAGAGATGCAACATTTGGTGAAATACAATGAAATAGATACAATCGCAGAGTTAATGTGTTAAGGAGAGGATGCAAGAAGAGAGAGAGAGAGAGAGAGAGAGAGGAGAGAGAGAGAGATGGATGGAGAAAGAGACATACAGACAGACATACAACCAGAGAGAGAGACGGGCAGAGAGAGAGGCATACAGAGAGCGATACAGAGAGCGATAGACAGAGACAGACAGAGACACAGACAGAGAAGGAGAGAGAGACATACCGAGACAGAGAGACAGAGAGACAGACCGAGACACATATATAGAGATACACATACACAGAGAGAGAGAGAGAGAGAGAGAAACAGAGAGAGAGAGAGATAGACAGACAGAGAGAGAGAGAGAGAGCGAGACTATAGGCAGACAGACAGATATACAGACAGACAGACAGACAGAAGACAGACAGACAGACAGACAGAGACAGAGAGACAGAGAAAGTAAAAAAGAGAAATAGAGTAAAACGAAAGAGATAGAGCGCGAAAGTAAAACAGAAAGATAGAGAGCGAAAATAAAAGAGCGACATACAGAGACTAGGAACATGTGATCATGTCAGAAAGTAAATCTGGCAGAACTATTAAAAGTGTTCACAGTTGTGTGGTTTTTGTTCAAAGCCGTAAATTTATGTGAAAGTTAGTATCAGTTTAACTATGACAATTGTGTATAATGTGCTTACAAAGTCTAACTCAAAGCGGTCTTCGTTTCTGAAAAATTAGTTCTGTACACAATTTTCAATTGGTGGTTGTTATTTGACAATCGTATTGTTCGCCGTTGATTGGATTATATTTTCAGTGGGTGGGCTTAAAGGCCTTCTCCTCCCACTAACACGCAGGGTGCCTGAGTGGTATACCAGGGTGTGTTTATTGCAAACTTATAGGCACAGAACATTTTTGCATACGACAACTTTATCGGCAGGATAAGGTTTAATGATTATGATTGGAAAGTTTTATAACGGGTCTTTGTGCTATATCACACAACAGTGAGATGGTATACCAATAGTAGTAGCTTTGGTAACAAACAAACCACCTATATACTGTATAATATAAAAAAAACTAAGAACGGCATCACATTTACAATTATTATTATTACGTTTTTATGTTATTTGCTGTGCACATACAAACTGCATGGCTCCAAAGAAAATCTCTAGTAACAAATGAGTTATGCCCTTGTTGGAACATAGCTAAATGACGTGTGGGTAATATTTATCCTGAACACTAAGTCATTGGTCAGACTTGGGACATACAGTAAAACCTTCTATTACGACCATAAAATAGAAGGCAACATGATTGTATGAAATACCAGCGACAGCGTTAAAGAAGGTGAAAGTAAAACAGAAAGCTCCTAATTAAAGAAATGATCTCTATCCAAACTTTTGACAGAGATTTTTTGTGTGAAGGCCCACTCTTATTTAAACAACAATTAAAGAACTCTATTTGATAAAATTGACATTATTTCCGGTTTGGGTACACTTGGGTTGATTAAGCCAATCTGTTAGGCAAATTAACCGGAAGTAGCAAACAGTTTGGATCCTAGTGAGACGCTGAGTAGCATGTAACTAAGTCTTTATGTGTTTGATTTGGATTTTGTTTAACTTTTATTGATGTAATCAGTAGTGAAAATTCTGAGCTACAATATTCTATGGAGCAGACAGGGTAGATCCTGATCTGTAAGCTCTAGTAGCGGTTGTCTGATCTGCGTCTAATCTGTTTGCAAAGACGTGAATAGGCATATTCATGAAGTAAAAAGTGTTTTTACTTAATATATTAATGTAGCCAAGTAGTGAAACATCTGAGTTACATGTTTCTCTGAAGCTATAAAAGCAGACCCTGACCAGGTAGCTCCTGTATCAGTTGCCTGATCTGGGTCTACGCACTATGTTTGTATTAGCATGGATAGGCGCATTTATTAACTCTTTCCTCCCTAAAACTTCAAATGGACAATTCCAGTTTCCATTTAAGTCTAGTCCATTTTTGACTTTTAAGGGTTGTTTTTGTCAATGTTTGGCATTGTGACAAACAGTGATGACCCTGATCAGAGGGCTCCTTTCGGAGCCCTCTGATCAGGGTCTTCACTGTTTGCATAGGACAAGTGTACTATTCACATGTATACTGTTTGAAAAGCACGCCTATATGCGGGATTAGGGTTCAAAGAGTTAAGTCGGTTGTCATTTGAATCTAATCTGTTTGTATAATTAACATTAATCTTACATCATTTCCAACTTTCTTTTCTATTTGTAAATTTTATTCAAAATCAGTAAAACGAATGAACGGATCTTGACTTGTTCCATGCTGTACAGTTGATCTGGATACAAATAGTTATAAATAGAAATATATTTTCTACTTGTAAATGCATAGTACCCAGACAGCAAACATTATGGTAAATATTTGGGGAAATCATTGGTTGATAAGATTCCCTGTTTGTCCGAAAAGAGGTTGTACTTTTCACATGCTTTACAGTTACTTTCACGAAGGCTTAACCCAATGTTTTTTCTTTAAAACGTACTTTCAGATACAGCTGGATTTTTTACCATTTCAATAGGGATTGTGAGCGTGATAAAGTTTTAAAGAAAGGGAAGAACAAAAAAAACCATGTAGATTCTACTATACTTTCTGCTTTACTTATGTCCTATATACAGCAGTCAATGTCTTAAGCGATCTATTTTAGTGACTGCTTAAAACTTTGCCTCTGATGGCGACTTTACTTTGCAAACAAATTGGATCTAGATCTGATGCCGGGTAACATGGCGTCCGATCTGGATCAAGACTGTTTGACACTCGTTTTAAGTTTTTTACTTACAAAATGTACATATCTAAACCTCGGAGCAGACACAGAAATTTCTCCATGTCTAAATGTAAAAATTTTGCAGACGATAATTTTAATGTAGACGATATCACCGCAGGATATGGGCTAATATGGGTTTGCTACTATATTTAATATATAATATATCGATAAATCAAATTAAGATGATTGACGTTTACTTTATAATAAAATTATCAAGTTAATAGTGTGGTAAAAAACAAAACTATTTTTTTCTGGTTCAAACCCGCTTGTAACTGCCAGGTTAAGCCTTAGTAAAATACAGGTCTACCACATCACACATTACACAGAAATGTGACATTACGTAACCAAACACAGAAGCCGCACTAGCGTCACAAAACTCCCCCAGCATGCATAACAGCCGACTATCTATTAAGTGGATATTTGGGTTCTGTTCTCCACAGGGATCTATACCGCATCAATAAAATCCCAAAGTTACCCGTGTTGCTTGAACATGCGTTTTTGACTTCTGTACTCGAGTGATGTTTTTGATACAGATGACAAAAAATTAAAAAATACATAGATTTAAATTAAAAGGTTAATAATGAAAACAATAACAAATAAAGCACCTGGTTTAGTTCATGACTTTGGATTAAGCCTTTCAACACTGAGCACCAGTAATGATGACTATTGCAAACAGTTTTAATGCAGAGACTGCAAACAAGTTGGATTCATAGGGTCTATCTCTTGAAATATATTTACCCCCTTTTTCTATATATAATTATATACACCACATCTTACTTTTTCTCCGCATAATGAACTAAGGATGCCTCTACACTGTCTTAAGAATTCCGAATACATGCAGACGAAGCAAGGGTGACTTCAAAAGCAGTATGAAAATCATGCTGAAAGCACATAAAGCAAAGTTTAGCTTTACTTTCATCTTTCTTGCATTATTATTTGGATATAGACTTATAAATTTTGCATTCACCGGGTGTCTATAGAGGAGAATGTTTGGTATGTAAAGCAGACTGAAACAATTTATATGTAAAAAGAGAGACCGACACAGACACAGAGACACAGCGACAGAGAGAAAGGTGAGGATAGAGAGATATACAGATAGAGAAACATACTGACTGACGCAGAGAGGCATACAGACATACAGAGAAAGAGAGAGGGAGAGAGAGAGAGAGAGAGAGAGAGAGAGAGAGAGAGAGAGAGAGAGAGAGGGAAATATTGCACAGCCATTTTGCACAGTCATTTCAAATTGTCTAGAGAGACCCTGACACAGGGCTGCCATTTCTCCGGATTTTTCCTAAATCTTCGGATTTTTTTCTAGTACATGGTAGCTTAAAGCAGGCTGAAAGTAAAGCAGAAAGCTACGTGTCAACAAAACTAGAAATAGGCAATGGGGAAAAGGTACGATTCGTAAAATCGCACTTGAAAAATGCAAAATTTGAAATCTTAGGATGTTTTATTTCAACTTATGGCAGCCCTGCTGACATACTCACAGTCAAGTTTTTTTCCAATGGACTTTATTAACCAAATTATCAAATATAATATATCTTACTTTCTATTGATTTGTCCTACAGTTTTGATCCTGATCAAGCGAACTTATCATTGCCTTATCTGGGTCGAAGCCCTTGTTCCGATTTATTTGCCGATCGATCGATCGATTGATTGATGGGTTTGGGGTTTACAGCACGTACCGTGACACATAAAATGGTCATAACTATGGTTCCAAGGTTTTTTCCGCTGAAATGTTATCCCAGTCAGTTTTGATTTTAGTCTGGATTCAAACCACTTGCCACGTTTGTCAATGGTGTCTGTCAATGTGTTTTCTATTAATTGCATTCTTTCTGGTAGTTTGGATACTAATCTGTAGTATGTAAGATGAAAAAAAGTATTTATCTATCTACAGAGAGGGACAGAGAGATAGAGACAGTGAGACAGAGACATATACAGAGACATAGACAGAGTGACAGAGACATCGACAGAGAGACAGAGACTTAGAGAGACAGAGACTGATAGAGACAGAGACAGCCAGAGACAAAGACAAAGATAGAGAGAGTCAGAGAAAAGGAAAGCGACAGATAGAGGGAGAGGCAGAAAGACAGAAACTGGGCCAGAGACAAATACAGAGATATGTTAGTTTTGGGTATTAAAAGTTAGTTTTGGGTAATTTATGTCAGTTTTGGGTATTAAAATTCATTTTTGGTAATTTATGTCAGTTTTGGGTATTAAAAGTTAGTTTTGGGTAAGAAATTTAGTTTTGGTTCTTTCGAATTAATTTTCGGTAAATTTATGTTAGTTTTGGGTTTTAGAATTAGTTTACGCTAATTAATGTTAGTTTTGCGTATTCAAAATTAGTTTTGGGTCTTTTAATTAATTTTGGGTAATTTATGTCAGTTTTGGGAATTAAAATTCATTTTGGGTAATTTAAGTCAGTTTTGTGTATTAAAAGTTAGTTTTGTGTAATCAATGTTAGTTTTGGGTAATAAAAATAGTTTTGGGTAATTAATGTATGTTTTGGGTTTTTAAACTTGTTTTGGGTCTTTTAAATTCATTTTGGGTAATTTTTGTCAGTTTGGGTAATTAAAGTTAGAGTTGGATAATTTATGTTAGTTTTGGGTATTAAAAGTTAGTTTTGGGTAATCAATGTTAGTTTTTGGTTTTTAAAATTAGTTTTGGGTCTTTTAAATTCATTTTGTGTAATTTATGTCAGTTTTGGGTATTAAAATTCATTTTGGGTAATATATGTCAGTTTTGTGTAGTAAAAGTTAGTTTTGTGTAATCAATGATAGTTTTGGGTAATAAAAATGAGTTTTGGGTAATTAATGTATGTTTTGGGTTTTTAAATTCATTTTGGGTAATTTATGTCAGTTTGGGTAATTAAAGTTAGAGTTGGATAATTTATGTTAGTTTTGGGTATTAAAAGCTAGTTTTGGGTAATCAATGTTAGTTTTGGGTTTTTTAAATTAGTTTTGGGTCTTTTAAATTCATTTTGTGTAATTTATGTCAGTTTGGGTAATTAAAGTTAGAGTTGGATAATTTATGTTAATTTTGGGTATTAAAAGTTAGTATTGGGTAATCAATGTTAGTTTTGGGTTTATAAAATTAGTTTTGGGTCTTTTAAATTCATTTTGGGTAAATATGTCAGTTTTGGGAATTAAAATTCATTTTGGGTAATTTAAGTCAGTTTTGTGTATTAAAAGTTAGTTTTATGTAATCAATGTTAGTTTTGGGTAATAAAAATAGTTTTGGGTAATTAATGTATGTTTTGGTTTTTAAATTTGTTTTGGGTCTTTTAAATTTATTTTGGGTAATTTATGTCAGTTTGGGTAATTAAAGTTAGAGTTGGATAATTTATGTTAGTTTTGGGTATTAAAAGTTAGTATTGGGTAATCAATGTTAGTTTTGGGTTTATAAAATTAGTTTTGGGTCTTTTAAATTCATTTTGGGTAAACATGTCAGTTTTGGGAATTAAAATTCATTTTGGGTAATTTAAGTCAGTTTTGTGTATTAAAAGTTAGTTTTGTGTAATCAATGTTAGTTTTGGGTAATAAAAATAGTTTTGGGTAATTAATGTATGTTTTGGGTTTTTAAATTTGTTTTGGGTCTTTTAAATTTATTTTGGGTAATTTATGTCAGTTTGGGTATTAAAAGTTAGTTTTGGGTAATCAATGTTAGTTTTGGGTTTTTAAATTTGTTTTGGGTCTTTTAAATTTATTTTGGGTAATTTATGTCAGTTTGGGTATTAAAAGTTAGTTTTGGGTAATCAATGTTAGTTTTGGGTTTTTAAAATTAGTTTTGGGTCTTTTAAATTCATTTTGTGTAATTTATGTCAGTTTTGGGTATTAAAATTCATTTTGGGTAATTTATGTCAGTTTTGTGTAGTAAAAGTTAGTTTTGTGTAATCAATGATAGTTTTGGGTAATAAAAATGAGTTTTGGGTAATTAATGTATGTTTTGGGTTTTTAAATTCATTTTGGGTAATTTATGTCAGTTTTGGTAATTAAAGTTAGCGTTGGATAATTTATGTTAGTTTTGGGTATTAAAAGTTAGTTTTGGGTAATCAATGTTAGTTTTGGGTTTTTTAAATTAGTTTTGGGTCTTTTAAATTTATTTTGGGTAATTTATGTCAGTTTGGGTAATTAAAGTTATAGTTGGATAAGTTATGTTAGTTTTGGGTATTAAAAGTTAGTATTGGGTAATCAATGTTAGTTTTGGGTTTATAAAATTAGTTTTGGGTCTTTTAAATTCATTTTGGGTAATTTATGTCAGTTTTGGGAATTAAAATTCATTTTGGGTAATTTAAGTCAGTTTTGTGTATTAAACGTTAGTTTTGTGTAATCAATGTTAGTTTTGGGTAATAAAAATAGTTTTGGGTAATTAATGTATGTTTTGGGTTTTTAAACTTGTTTTGGGTCTTTGAAATTCATTTTGGGTAATTTATGTCAGTTTGGGTAATTAAAGTTAGTTTTGGATAATTTATGTTAGTTTTGGGTATTAAAAGTTAGTTTTGGGTAATCAATGTTAGTTTTTGGTTTTTAAAATTAGTTTTGGGTCTTTTAAATTCATTTTGTGTAATTTATGTCAGTTTTGGGTATTAAAATTCATTTTGGGTAATTTATGTCAGTTTTGGGTATTAAAAGTTAGTTTTGGGTAATCAATGTTAGTTTTGGGTAATAAAAAATAGTTTTGGTTAATTAATGTATGTATTGGGTTTTTAAATTTGTTTTGGGTCTTTTAAATTCATTTTGGGTAATTTATGTCAGTTTTGGGTATTAAAAGTTAGTTTACAGTAATCAATGTTAGTTTTGGGTAAGAAATTTAGTTTTGGTTCTTTCGAATTAATTTTCGGTAAATTTATGTTAGTTTTGGGTTTTAGAATTAGTTTACGGTAATCAGTGTTAGTTTTGGGTTTTTAAAATTAGTTTTGGGTCTTTTAAATTCATTTTGGGTAATTTATGTCAGTTTTGGGTATTAAAATTCATTTTGGGTAATTTATGTCAGTTTTGTTTATTAAAAGTTAGTTTTGGGTAATCAATGTTAGTTTTGGGTAAGAAATTTAGTTTTGGTTCTTTCGAATTAATTTTCGGTAAATTTATGTTAGTTTTGGGTTTTAGAATTAGTTTACGGTAATTAATGTTAGTTTTGCGTATTCAAAATTAGTTTTGGGTCTTTTAAATTCATTTTGGGTAACTTTTGTTAGCCTTAAATCAATTAAAGCCATAAAGATTTCACTGAAGTGCATATTAGGTTATTGAGAGAGATAGAGAAAGATAGATAGAGACGCAAATAGAGAGAGAGAAACACACAGAGAGACAAAGAGAGACAGAAATTTATATAGAGAGACTGACAGAGAGAATCAGATCGAGAGAGAGAGAAAGAGAGAGAGAAAGAGAGAGAGACGGAGGGAGAGAGAGAGGCAGACATACAGACATATATACATACAGACAAAGAGAGAGCGAGAACAGAGAGGTAGAGAGAGAGAGAGACATACTGACATACAGGGACAGACAAAGACAAGAAGAAAAACAGAGAAAGACAGACATACACAGAAAATTGGAGAGAGAGACAGAGACAGAGACAGAGAGACAGAGAGATATAGAGCGACAGTCAGAGACAGACAAAGAGAGAAGAGATACAGAAACTGAAATACAAAGAGAGACAAAAATAGAGACAATAAACAGAGGGAGACATAGAGAGAAACAAACATACATGCAGACATAGAGAGAGACACAGAGAGACAGAATGACAGACAGGCAGCGCTAGAGACAGACATAATGACAGACAAGCAGCGCTAGATGCAGACAGAGAGACAGAGACAGAGAGACATAGATAAGAGAAACACATAGAGAGACAGACAGCAAAACGGAAACAGAGACAGACAAAGCCAAGGTGATAGCCAAAGAAAGACAGAGAGACAACAGAGAGAGATAGAGAGAGACATAGACAGAGCGACGAGACACATAGAGACACAGAAAGAGACACACACAGAGCGACTGATTAAGTGGTGGAAAGAGAGAGAGACATAGAGTCATAGACAGAGAGAGTCATAGATTGAGACAGATAGAGACACAGATATAAAGAGACAGAAATAGAGAGACACGCAGAGAGAGACAGACCTTCAGGCAGACATTCAGGCGGACAGAGAGAGACACAGAGAGAGACGGACAGAGAGACAGAGACACACATAGAGAGACACAGATACATCGAACCAGAGGGGGACAACGTGGGAGAAACAGATAGAGATACAGACATGAAGACAAACATACAGATATATACAGAGAGATAGATAAAGCAGTTGGAGTCATTATCGGGTAGTTGTAGCGTCGTGTGGTATTTAATTTAAGTGTTCGGTAGTTGGTATTGTTATCGGGTGATTTGTAGAGTTATGGGATTTTTACTGTTAGTGTTCAGTATTTAGCGTTTGAACAGACCAAATTGTTCGAATTGAGACCGGTTCTGTTGGAATAAAGAAAGGTAAAGCGAGTTGTTCAAATCGTCCCTTTTTATTTTGCAAGAAAAATACAAATTCATAACATCTCCAAGTAGCTATATTTCCAGACGGCCACCATGAACGTGATATCTATGGTTTCAAGAAATACATATCGGATAAAAAGAGGGGTGGTAAGATTTCTCGAGTAGTCCAGTACATCACAGGTAAGGACACACAGTTTTGCCTTCTCCGCACGGGTTCGATTCCCGACCGAGCTTAAATATTTTTCTTTCTTAACATTAGTATTATTATTATTATTATCATATATACATGTATTTACGATGAAAATTAAAAGATTCAAAATAAAAAGGAATTCAGAGAAAAAGTATTGAAAATATGAAATTACTAAAATTTTATTTTCTTATATTAGAGAAGAGCAATTAAATGATTTTATAGTATATAGGCGCCAGACACTCATTAAAGAAAACCTTTTCTCATGCAAAATCAAGGAAACATAGGAAAATCTTATATTTATCAGATAATTTATCTGTCAAATACTGCGCTTAAAATTTGCGATTGAGGGTCACAAGGAAGATTAGTTGCTTGTTTGTTCTAATTGGGTTACCCTCTTGAACTAGTATTCTTTAGAATGTGTCCTAATTATGCTGTGAAAAGTTTTTTCATTAAACATTTTTCAATCAGTATAATATTATATCTATTCAACGGTTTACATTATACACAAGGAAATTCCCTTTTCAAGAGAAAGAGAGAAACAAACGTACATGCAGACATAGAGAGAGAGAGAAAGATAGATAGAGAGAGAGAGAGAGAGAGAGAGGGGGAAGTCAAAGATATACATACAGGGACAGAGAGAGAGACAGAGAGAGAGAGGGACATATACATACAGATAACCATGCAGATATAGAAGGGCAGAGAGAGAGGGTAAATCAGAGATATACATACAGGGACAGAGAGAGACACACAGAGAGAGGGACAGATACATACAGATAACCATGCAGATATAGAAGGTCAGAGAGAGAGAGGGGGGAAGTCAGAGATATACATACAAGGACACAGAGAGAGACAGAGAGAGAGAGTAGGGACAGATACATACAGATAACCATGCAGATATAGAAGGGCAGAGGCAGGGAGAGAGAGGAAGTCAGAAAAAACAGAGACAGAAAGAAACAGAGAGAGAGATAGACAGTGCCGGAGAGACAGAGACAGACATACAGGGACAGAGACAGAGAGAGACATCTTCAGAGCCAGCGACAGAGATAGAGAGATAGAGAGACAGAAACAGACAGACAGAGAGTGAGAGAGAGAGAGAGGGGAGAGAAAGAGAAAGACACAGAGACAGACACAGGTACAGATAACCAGAGAAAGAGAAAGAGAGAGAAAGAGAGAGAGGGACAGAGAGCGAGATACAGATACTGTCCGTTTTTGTCTCTCTTGATGCACCTGTATGTCACATACAGGGACGCAGCGAGAGCGAAACGCATTCAGAACGCACCAGTGACCATTTAAGAAAGAAAAATCACGGGGAAGCTAAATCCTACATGTCTGTAAATCCAATTAAATTTGATGAAAATACTAAATTCTTATACAATCTAAATGGTAACAAAGACATTTTTAAATGCCTATCTAGATGATGAGTAATACCCAATTAACTACGCCCGACGGAACAGGGTGCCCCCCCACCCCCCAACATATTATAATTTTTCCAATATTGATTGCAATTTTTTTTACATAGATTTGTGTTGGTTTTGTGACTGTTTTGAATGTGCGAAACACCCCTTACCATCCCACCCGCAGAACGCACAAGAGACCATCTAGTAATTATACAGGCCTACCATTTCTCCGGATTTTTCCTAAATCTCCGGATTTTTCATAATTTCTGCGGATCTCCGGTTTTTTCCGAAAATCTCCGGATTTTTTCAAAAATCCTAAGCCCCGATTCAGTGTGGCTGTCTGAAAATTTATCCTATATTAAATAATTTGATATGTTATTTTGATTCGAATATTAATATAGTAGATACCTATTTTGAATGCGATAAAATTCCCTCAGAACGCACCATTGATCATCTGGGATTTAACTTGTGCAGGGGGAGCATGCCCCCAGACACCCCTAGTAAGAGTGCGTACTGTGGTTCTGGGGACACCTTGGAGCAGGATCTGCACTGTTTTTAATTTTATCATGTACAGTACTGTAAAAAACAATATTTTACAGTGGAAACTGAATTTGTCCATTTGATGTTTTTAGGGAATATGAGTTCAGTTTGAATATACTTACAGTGTATTAGTGACCAGAACTATTGTCCTGTGAAAACAATGCAGACCAACTTCAGAAGTCTCCTAAATGAGTCCTCTGATCAGGATTAGTCCTGTTTGTCATTGTGTAATAAACTGTATAAAATTTGATAAAGTTAAAAATTGAAAAGTTTGTTTTATTTGGAAGCTGGAATTTTCCATTTTCTGTTTCAGGGGAGAAAAACGGCGAAGTTTTAATATGTTAACAGTTGACTGCTGAAAACTTGTTCTGTCAAAACACTTCATACCCAGATCAGATGGCCCCTAAAGATCAGGGTGTGCACTGTTTGATATTTTGTAATAGATTGTATATAACAACCTTTAATATTTAGTCAAATATGGACGTCATAATTGGAAACAGAAAACGTCCATTTGATAATTGAATGGGACAGCTATATAATGTCAAAGTACATGTACACTATGTTAATTTGTGATATATACAATAGACAGAAGAGTTATGAATTTTTATGTTTTATGGTTCTGTTTTCACTGATGAAAATCTTTAAATGACCATAGTTGAAATTAATAGATTTCTGAGAATGGAGATAAAGCTGTTAAAAAATTCTCCAGATTATGATTTTATCTTCTCTTTGTCTTATGAAATCACTTTTTTGATGTTTCATTTGGGATATTTACATCATACTATTGATGTAAACTTTATTCTTACGAGTGCCCTCAGAATGCACCATTTTCGGTGCAAGTTTCACAATTTTTTCAAGGGAGAACACCACCCCTTCCAATACCTCCCCGCCTGTGCCCCACCCCATCCCCCTGAACAAATTCTGGATCCGGCCTTGCAATTGGTCTATCTACGCCCCTCAAGCGTGCCCCCATCCCACCCAACCCACCAACATCATCACCACCACCATCGCATTTTATGTTGGCTTCCTAATGGGTTAGTGTACATACACCCACTGGTCTGACTCTACGTTGGTCACCAACGCCTATAAACGCCATCTAATACATGACGTGGGGCGTTCTTTTTCAAGTCATACCAATTTCCCCTTTCCGATATACAACTAGATATATTAAAAAAAATAATGGAAGATAAAGAGAGTGAAATAAAATTGATATATAAATATTTCTCTTCCGCTTTTTACTTCCTTTTAATCGATAACAAATGCAAACTTCACAAAATTCTCATACGATTAACGCCACTATGGAGTGCTGCCTTAAGTTCAGTTCACTATAATAGTGTATACATAATTATGCGCTACCACATAACCAAACTATAACATAAAAATACAAACGACTGTCAATAGCGATTTCACGTTGAATTCGCTAGTGACAGTGAAATGTCACTAGCGAGTTCACGTCAAATTCGCTAGTGACAGTGGACTGTCAATAGCGATTTTAATGTAAAACCGCTATTGACAGTCGACTGTCAATAGCGAATATGACGTGAAATCGCTAGTGACAGTCGACTGTCACTAGTGCCTTCCTTTTTATTTCTTCGTCCTATCTTCGTCTACACGGTTTGCCATGCAAAAAACCCATTTTTATCGTTTCGCAGTTCGCGTGGATATTTTTCCAAACATCACCTGAAAGTCTCGACTCGAGTGTTTAGTTTATGACATGCTGCCACTTGATGCTTTCTATAGTACCATAAGGGCTATTGACACGACACGATTGCTCCATATTTTCACAATCTCAACAGTTCGTGTTGATTTATAACCATCTGTTATATCTGCAATCATTTATAAATAAGTAGTCAAATTGACCGTTTCACCGTCAAAGGCGACCAAGCGACGTAATAGTCCGGGAGTCAAAGGCCGATATTTAGCTGAACCTGGAAATGCCGGATGAACTTTTTTTCTCTGCAGTTTTCAATAGTGTAGGGTGTCCTCATCAAGATCAAAGAGGGTGCCCGGTGATATCCCTTGAGCAATTCTCAAAATATGCTAATTAAGCCCGCCATTACTGAAATTCCGTTATTTGGCCATATGTCAATTAGTATGCACCCTACCATGATGAAACTGGTGTCTATAACCAGGTTATCAGGGTCTACGAACATGATAAACCCATCGTTTTATGAATTAAATGTTTTGGACATATGCAACTAATGCAAATTATGCAAATGAGGTCCGCCATTACTGAAATTCCGTTATTTGGCCATATGTCAATTAGTATGCATCCTACCATGATGAAATTGGTGTCTATAACCAGGTTATCAGGGTCTACGAACATGATATACCCATCATTTCAGAAAATTAAATGTTTTGGGCATATGCAACTTATGCAAATGAGGTCGGCCATTACTAAAATGCAGGGTTTTTTGTTATATCTCCAAATATCAGACTATTTAAGACGGTCAACTTGTCCTCGCCTGTAAACATATGTTTCTATATAACAAACTGTTAGTCTAAGTCTGCAGATTATGAATACTGTTGATGCAGTTAGCAAAGCTTGGGACAACATCGCAATTCAAGATGGCGTCCAAGATGGCCGCCAAAAATACGAAATATCACTTAGGACTCAGTTGTGGGTACACTTTTCCATTAAATAATTTAAATGTGCCTCAGATGTATACGAAACACATAAATATATGATTATTGAACTTTAAATTCATAATAAAATCTCTTTTAATCAAGAAATTATTCAAATTGCCGCAAAAGAGGCGTATTTTGCGGGGGTTTTCACATATGTGTGTATATTTTACTAATGAAATGCTACAGTTTTTGTTGATAACTAAGAAGCGGAGCTTTTAGTGCAAAAATGGTGCACTTGGTGAAGCAAGCATAAATGTCCACCAAGATGTGCTTACCTCAATTATGTCGTTAGCCATCGGAAAAAGGCAATATGGTGGCCATTTACAAAGATGGCCGCCACTGAGGGATAGTTCAAGTTAACCAACCTTAAAAATCATTTTCACCTCAGAAAAAATGGCAGTTATTTAAAAAACAACAAGAACATGTGATATGATCTTTCTGGTAATCAACGACTTATGTAGAAACACCAAGATGGCGGCTATTTTCTAACGGCCGCCAATACCTGTTCGAACACCGTAAAAATGAATTTCTGGTACATTTTCTATCACAAAACTTTGTTTCCGAAGCAATTCACTTAAGCTGAAGTCAAATGATTATGCTATATTTCCCATTTGGAGCTGTACAAGCAAGTCCATATTTGTAGCATTTGCAGTGTCCAATGCATTGGTTCTGGCACCCGCACTTTGTCAGCTGTTTGCAGTTCTCTGCTATTGGTGTCATTGAGTTCCAGTGAACTCTCCACACGTTGCTTTGTCCATCCCCAATATGCAGGGCTTGCAGTTTTCATAAACGGTTCTAAACATTCTCTCAATATGCGTCCTGCATGGTAAGCAGCCCGTCGGATATGTTCATGAAGTGCTGCGTGAAACGTCAGGTCCAGCTACCATCCATCTTCTTAAAGCAAAAGGGTCTTCTGTCACACATACAACCCTCCTTTTCCTTTGATTGCGGCATTAGCCTGCTCATGGGGTTGGTCGATTGCTATTGCAGAGAAAGATCGCTTCGATTTAATACAACAATTTTCCCGTCTTGAAATGCCTGGTTCTCGTTAGGATGCGTCACATCTAAGCATGTAAGCATGTCTTTCAGTTGCACCGGTAGCCAACATGCATAGTGGACGTTGTTGTTTGAGAAGAAGAAAGGTATCAATGTCGCTAATGCTTGGCATTTGAGCTTGAAATTAGCCCGAAACTACCTTATCACTGAAAGACTAGTCAGTTTAATGAACCAGTAGTTGAACTGTGGACTTGACTGTGCAGCATTGCCCAACTGGGCTGAGATTTCGAGCACTCCTTTGTACGGAAAAGAGAATCCATTCTCATGTAGCAATTCTACAAGCGCGCTCCTTCGAGTCTTTCAATAAACAGAAGTTCCAATAAAAAATGAAAATGTAGGCTCGAGGTCTTTATAATGTATGAACGTGGAAGCTCCTTCTCTGTGCTTAGAATGACAGTTGTATTGCAGGAACTGTGTCATTGCGGAATCTTTTTTACAAGCTCCAGGTTGCATTTGCTACTTCACCTCAACTCCATGTTCTAGCATGTATACAAAACATTTAATCTGCCATTAACAGAGCACTTGTGTTTAAGCATTGACTTGAGAAGAGTTGTTGCTGCCTTACTGAGTACCACAGTTTCAGAAAAAATGGACTGTTTTAGATAGAACTGGACGAGTAGCACTATTTCCGCTACTGTGGGCTTCCAAGTCAGGAATTCAAGCTAACTATCTTTATTTCAGTCTTTTCAAGTGAACATCTGTTCTTGATTGGGTTTCATTCGTAAACTGCTCAAGTCATTTCATAAACATTGTCACACGAGCATTACTTAAGATGAAATACAAGAGGCCCTGTCACGCTCAATTTTGTATCCATTATGAAACGCACGAGCTCTGAAAACACAAGTAGAAAAAAACTTGTTTTTCATGTGTATCAGAACTTTCCTGTGTTTCAATCGATGACAAATAAGCCAATTCCTTATTGTACAGTGTTGTCAAACATGACTTGTGATAATTCAGCTCTTGTGTCACAGCATCACCATCACTAAGTACAGAAAGGAGCTTACCATTAGTTAGGTTACAGGCACACTCGTTCAGTCATTGGTCTATTCCCCTTGTCATTGCCTGTCGAGGCTTACCCTGGGTCAATTCGCTATATGAAATGGGAGTTGGTTGATCAATGATCTTGAATTGCACAGTGTTTGTAGCAATCATTTCATAGCCATCGTTTTCCTGACTTCCAGGCTTTGGTTTTTAGAGATTCCTTCTTTTTGTTGTTTGACAGAGACAACCCTTGTCCAAGACGGTTTCAGCTTTTGAGCTGAATTGATTTGCATGCGCCATATTCATGAATATTCAATAAAAGGCAGAGGAGCTAAACATTTACTACCCTTTACCGTGATAAGTGAACATAATATACGCATATCCAAATATGGGTTACAACTAGATTTAGGTATATACATAACCCTACATCAAGTTCCGTGCAATTTTTTACACCATCCAGTTGACATAACAATTAATGCCCCGAGTAAAGTAGTTTCACCATTTGCCTTAGCAGCATTACCTAATATGGCATCTTAATCACCTTAAGAATGCAATTAATACTATTATCGTATTGTTTGAAAGACAGTTTTTGACAATATAGGAAAGGACATTTACATTATGGCATTAGGTCAAATATTCCCAGCAGTATCCAAATAAGCTTGATTTCTTTAATGATCTCGGACCTAATTAGCATAATTGATGTAATTAGTCGAGTGCAAGTCATTAAAATGCAAAACTGATGTGCTTATAATGTTTGTAGACCCTAAAAACATAGGTGTAGACACCTTTTTCAGGAGGTTACCATGTATAATAAATGTATTACAGCCAATAAACGGAATTTCAGTAATGGCGGACTTAATTAGCATTAGCGTAATTGATGTAATTTGTCGAGTGCGAGTCATTAAATTGCAAAACTGATGTGCTTATAATGTTCGTAGACCCTGAAAACATAGGTGTAGACACCTTTTGTAGGAGGTTACCGTGTATAATAAATGTGTTACAGCCAATAAACGGAATTTCAGTAATGGCGGACTTGATTAGCATATTTTGAGAAATGCTCAAGGGATATCACCGAGCACCCTCTTGAATCTTGATAAGGACCCCCTAGACTATTGAAAACTGCAGAGAAAAAAAGTTCATCCGGCATTTCCACGTTTAACCCTTTGACTCCCGGACTATAAAACGCGACATCTGATCAGGATCCAAATTGTTTGGCACTCATATTGATATTTCCTAAATCGTATTACCATTAATCTGACTAAAAACTGAGTACAGGCAGACGTCAGTGTTAAAGGAGACGGAATTTTGCCGGTGAAATTGGGCGATGAAAAGGTTCAATAAAACGGTTAAATTTGCATATGGAATGGTTAAAAAACGGTTAAATTTGGTTATGGAGAGGTTCAAGAAACGGTTAAATTTTGCGCTTTAATGGTTAATTAAGCGGGTTAAAATTGGCAATGAAGAGGTTTAAGGAAGTCGGCCTGTCTCAGTGCGCATGATGAAATTTCCGATGGCGTAAAATATAATAATTAACAAAACTCATTTTCGGTGAACGCATACGATAATACAATACTATTTTCGCGGGAAAAAATGGGTTTTCGTACCGGACGGGACTTTTTAACTTTTTGTCCGATGCGTAGTTTACAGCATACATCGTTTTCATAGGTATGTTGCACTTTGTTACATCCGGTTCCATTTCAATTTCTCAGAATATAAGCATGAAGTTTTCATGGAAGTATAGTTTTACTATAAATTATAGATAATTCAAAAGAACAAATGATTTTTCTTTTCTTTTTTTTTCAAAAAAATATTTTTTTCTAACAAGAGCCCAATGGGCTCTAAGGCGCTCACCAGAGTACTAAGTTCCCAGATTAAACTAGACTTGATCACTTTAGGTGAGAAGAGAACAAGATGGTTCATAAGCGTTTTCTATGATTTGACCTAATGACCTACTTGTTGACTTTACATGACTCATATTCACACATTACCTAGATTTTGTCAAGGTGATTATTTTGAGCAAGTTTTGTGAATTTGGGGCAAAAAATGTGGCCCCTAAAGTGTTCAGAAGTCTTTTCTATGACTTGACCTACTGACGTACTTTTTATTCAGACATAACCCATATTCATAACTGACCTATATTTTGTACAGGTGATCAAGCTGAAGTAGTTTCATGAAATTAGGGCAAAACATGTGGGCCCTAGAATACTTTTAAGCATTTCCTATGATTTGAACTACTGACCCACTTTTTGACCTCCAGTAATTTATATTACAGCATTGCCGAGATGTCCTTAAGGTGATCATTCTGAGCAAGTTTTATGAAATTATAGCATAAAATATGGCCCCCTACAGTGTTAAGAAGCTTTTTCTAAGGTTTGACCTACTTACTTTGATTGAAATAATCAGTAACGCGTGTGGCCACCTCTACTTTCAACCACCGCCACAAGGCGTCGTGCCATGGAACCACACAAGTTTCGTAACAGATACCTTTGGGATCCTGGCCTACTCCTGATAGAGCGCTAACGTCAATTCTCGGACGTTTGCAGGCTGTGGTTGACGTTGACGTAATCGGCGTCCAAGGTAATCCCAGACGTGTTCAATGGGATTGCAGTCCGCAGGCCAAGGCAAAACGTTAATGTTACTGGTCTGTAAAAAGTTCATGGTGACTCGTGCAACATGGGGTCGCGCGTTATCATGCTGGAAGACCAGGCCGTGACGTTGGCGGAACATAGGGACATCCACAGGACGCAATATCTGGTCAATGTAACGACTTGCATTGAGGTTACCTTGGCACACGATGAGTTGGGACTTAAATCTATAGTTGATGGCTGCCCAGACCATTACGCCGCCCCAACCGTAACGGTTGTGCTCTACAACGGCGTTGTCAGCGTAACGTTCATGGCGTCGTCTGTAGACACGGAAACGTCCGTCGGCGTTCAATGTGTTGAAACGTGACTCGTCAATAAATACAACGTTATGCCAGCGCTGACCGAGATGGTTACGGGCCCAAAAAAGACGTTGTTGACGGTGACGTCGCGTAAGAACAAGGCCACGATAGGGCCTGCGGCAGACAATACCTTGCTCTCTTAGTCGTTTTCTTACTGTAAATCGACTAACAGGGCGACCACGATTACCTACCACTAGACGTGATGTGGATTCAGCCGTTACAAATCTGCCACGTAGATGGCGTTGACGGATATAATTATCCGTCCGTATTGACGTGACACGCGGTCTACCGGAACCTGGTCTATCATTAAACGTTCCTGTGACTCGAACACGTCGAACGAGACGCACTATTGTTGAACGAGAGACGTTAAAACGTCTAGCGACTTGTTCTTGCGTTCGCCCACATTCAAGCATGGCCAAAACTCTGGCCCTCTCTTCAGAATTTAAGCTCGGCATTATTAAAAACTCGTTGATTGTCAGAAAATCTCTAAAATTATGGTTGTGTGTCGACTAGCACATGTACCAGTGCAATCATCACCAGATAAAACCACATGGTTGACACGCACGAGTTGCACGTGTAAATGGTGCGCAGTTACATGAATTTAGCAATGCGCTGGATAAAATCGTTCAATTTTTAGTTTGTTCAATTTGTCGGTCAGAGTACATGTACATCTCCAATTTTCAGCCCCAATTTCCACTATGGAACGAAATTAACGCCAAATTTCGATGAGGCATTTCTTTATCTCGTAAGTATAATATTCACACAAAGTGTAGCTTTTGTCAAGATAATCATTCTAAGCAAGTTTTAAGAAGATTGGGCTAAAATGGCCTCTGGAGTGGCAAAAAGCTTATTCTCTGCGAATTGACCTACTGACCTACTTTATGACCTGACATGACTTATATTCCAGTATGACCTAAATTTTATCAAGGACACGTAAATGACAAAATTTTATAAAGATAAAGCCAAAAATATGTCTTCTAGAATGTTTTTAACTTTTAATTCAATATTTCCGAACGCAAAAAATGACCACGCCCTCTGGTGGCCATGTTTTTAGCCGGATCAATTTTTTTTAACAACTTTTGAAGCCTATCCATTGAGAAACATTTTGTTGAAAACCAAATTGAAATCGGACCAGTAGTATCGGAGAAGAAGATTTTCTAGATATTGTGCTCGGTTGCCATGGCAACAAGACCATTGGCACCACCCACCTTCTTTGAACAACTTTTGAAGCTCAAACCAATAGCATGTAGCTGACCAAGTTTGGTTACACTGAGGCTTTTAGTTTCGTTTGCAATTGTTGACGGACAGACAGACGGACGAGGGTGTACATTTGCGAACAGTTTGGATCCAGATGAGATGCCATCGTTACAGACCCAAACTGTTTGACTCACCCTTTTTAAAAAAAGATTTTTTGTATTGAAATTTGATAATGAGGAAAATGGACGACAACATTATTGTAGAAAACCGTAAAAAGAATGAGCACTCTGCCAAAACAAGGAATGTTTTGTAATCTTTGCAACATACTTATAAACTACAATATCTCAATTTATGTTTCTCGCTTGTATCATTCTGCATATTTTGAGCAAATAACATAAACTCGATATTCAATCAAATTTGTTTGAGGTGAAATACAGTTGTTTCGTGTTCAACAAGTGAGAGTTTCATTACCTTGGACTCTGAAGAAATCGCGAATGTTTTTTTTGGTTTTTTTTCAGGCCTTGTCTGGCGGCAGTAGTCCAGTGGTAACACATTGGACTACGGTACCAGGGGTCGTCAGTTCGATCCCCCGCAGCGGTCTGACTAGGGGATTTTTTTCTGAATCCCCGATGATGTACAGGAATGTTCTTGAGCAAGACATGTACCGCGAATTGCTCCTCTCCACCCAGGGGTTAAAATGGTTACCTGTGAAGGGTCTGAGTCGGTACTGCGGCAGCATTTGACTGCGCCATATGTTAGCAGTGCTCAATATTGCTCAATATAGGGTAGACGGGGTTATTGCATTTTGTCTGGCCGCTGTCTGAACATTTTGATATAAATAAGTTGGGAATATCAGTCTAGAGCAGGAAGTTTAGATTTTAGATTTTCGGCAGTAATCATGTAATTTCACATAGGGGGCAGCGTCGGCTGCCATGCTAAGTGTGTCCAGGCGCTAAAATACATTTTGGACTTTGATGCAGGAGTTTGCTTAACAGATACACATATCGAACAGTTGTTATTTCATATACAGTAGAACCTCTCTATTACGACCACTAAGTTGTGTCAACTATTAATCGTTTAACACAGGTGCCTGCTTAAAGCAATGTGAAAGTGAAACAGAAAGCTCCTACAGGAGCTTTCTGTTTCACTTTCACATTGCTTTAAGCTGTCACCTGTCCTTTATACGGACAGTTAGCCTTCTATTTAGTGGTCGTAATAGCGGGGTTCTACTGTACTTATGTTATGCTGGATTAGCTGATTGTCTACACTGTGTGTTCAGGATATTTAATAAACAAACAGAAAAAATTAGCGATGTTTTCATTACAACAAACTCCACCAGGATTCTCAATAAGGGCCATGAAACACCTTACCACACTTGGTATATTATTTTTTTTATTTTTTTTGTCAAAAGCAGGACCTCATTTATTTTCCCCGTCATAGGTGTGTTTGGGTCGGGGAGTCATCCTCCAGCACACCTTACAACATATTTATATAACATAGAAAAATATAACATTTGTTTTGCATTGACAAAGGTCTCTAAACTTTCAATTATTTACACAGAAAATAAAATTCCATTTGTTACCAGGCATGTTTACATTGTATGTTTCATTGTTTATTGTCTTTAAAAATAATATCTTCTTTGTATTTATTAGGCATAGGCATAGTTATCCACTCATACATATAACATATATACATATTTAGTACGATTTGGGTATTAAGTTATAAAAAGCGTTTTAAAGCTATCCCATTGGTTATTAAAACAATCCGTAGAATCATTTTCAATAGCTATCGACTTAAATAGGTTGTATTTAAAGGATAAATATTGTTTTATACCTTGTACTGCAAGTATATATCTATTGTATTTGCATGGGAAAATATACATTTTAATAAGAATTAGAATAAGATTTTTAACGGTATCTGATACATTTCTTCAACCAAAATTCATTGTTTCAATATTAGGATTTTGAAAATCTTTGCTACAGTGGAGAATCTGTTATTCTTTCCCAATAAACGCGTTTACGCTAAAACTATTTTTTCTTTTACAAACAGTTTGGAGCCAGATCAGACGCCGGGTAACCCGGCGTCTGATCAGGCTCCTAACTGTTTGCCACCAAGATAAACAAGAATTATCAAAATTGTCCAAAAGTTGTTCTTTACTACGTTTTAGTGCTTTGCGTTTGCGAACGTTTGCGTTTAAACGGGAAAGAATAACAGATTCTCCACTGTACTACATGTAGTAAACTTTTAATGACAGTTATTTTACCAATAGGGGTTAATATTCTTCTATTCCATTTTTATTGTGTCTTCTATTTCTAAATCTACATGAAAATGTATCCCTAGCATCTCAAATTGATTTTGATTCCATGTTAGTTTCCATTTAGTTTTAATTGTATCCGAGCTATATTTTTCTTACCTATCCATACTACTTTCGTTTTTTCCAAAATTTACATTTAAACCGGAAATTTCAGAGAATTTTGGAAGAGTATCCAGCGTTTCATTTAGTGATTCACTTGAACCATCTAGAATTACACTTGTGTCGTCAGTAAACTGGGAAAGTTTAACTTCATTTTGATCTATTTTTATACCCTTTATATTTGGATTTGACCTAATTTTAATTGATAATATTTCGGCACACACAATAAAGATGTAACAAGATAAAGGATCGCATTGTCTGCAGCCCCGTTCAATCGGAGAGGTAACCACACTGAGTGACAGTGGATTTTGCATCTTTATAAAAGACGTCCAACCATGTTTGTATTGAGCAGCCAAAGTTAAAGATTGTCAGTGTTCTCCTTATAAAAGACCAAGAAAATGAATCAAAGGCCTTTCCAAAGTCTATTAAAAGTAAACTACCAGGTATATCATTTTCCTCAGTGTGATGAAGCAAATCATATACCGGGTATGAGCCTAGTATTCTCTCCTATAAAACGCCCTTTAAGAAAACCCGTTTGATCCTGATGAATAAGTTTAAGAAAAAAATATTTAATTTTGTTTGCTATACAACAAGTACCTATTTTATAAAACTGTATTTAACAAAGTAATAGGTCGCCAATTCTTAAGATACTGTTTAGGTCTGTCGCTTTTTGGAATGCATGTTATTAGACCTTGTGTTTGTGTTTCTGAAAACGTATTTATTCGGTACGATTCATTTAATGCTCTAACAACAAACACACCTATCTTTACCCAAAATACTTTATAAAAGTCAGTGGCAAAGCCCGAAATACCATGAGTTCGATTATTTTTCATCTTTTTTTAATCATGTGTTGCTTCTTCTAAAGCTATACCACCCTCAATGCGTTCGGCTTCCTCTTCAGGTTTTGTATTGACATCTTTAGATTTATATAAAGTTTCTTAAAATGTTTTAATCTCTTCTAGAATCATATTTTGTTTCGTTATTTCAGTTCCATCATCCTTAACAACTTTTTGTTTTCATATTTGTTTTTTCTAACCACAAACACATTTAGTTGGTTTTCCCCTTCATGCTCCATTTAACCTTTGATCTGATCATGTAACCTTTCATTTTATTTTCATTAATTTGCTTTAGTTCCTCGTGTAAAGAAACAAGTTCTCCTGAATTTTGTTTTGAAATCGTGAATTTTTATCAACCGGGGCTAGTGTGCTTGTTCGCACTAGCCCCGGTAAATTACCTCGTTATTGCATTTAATTCTACAAAAGTCATTTTAGATCATTATCTCCATCACTATGGTAATTCAGTTCAGTTGGCGTAGTTGTATGGAGTATTCTGAATTCCCTAATGCTATTCTTATTCTTTACCACATCCACCCCACGTCGCTTTTTTTTCGTGGTATTTTCGTTCGTTTTTCTTACTTTTTACAAACGACTGTGTATCCGACAATTCACCTAGATGTTGCGTCTGTATGCCTATCGTTTATCTCTAATTATGTAGGCCATGTTTTGGTCATGCAACAATTTCCGGACGATGCAAGTAAAATAATGGCGCGGTGTAACAGATACTGATATTTCGCATACTTCCGGTCGTATTTGGCACTCTAGCTGGTCGTATCAGACACACTTCCGGTCGTATCAGTACGTATTTAGGTCATTTAGTAGCAAAATGCAATAATGTGACCTACCTTCCGCCCGTCAGCGTGTAGCGCCCGTCAGTATCAGGTGTTATCTCTACCTCACTGCCGCTGGTCAGTCTGTGGATAACCTGGTAGGTAGGTAGTGGATTGCCGTCAGCAAAACACTCTAGACTGATAATAAACGCTTCCCCAGGGTCGTCTGAACGAGAGTCGCCAACCACAACAAGATTCTGGGGCTGCATCGTAAATACAGGACCCCTGGCAGCAAAGTTAGGGTCAGTCAGATTTGTGCCATAACCTGGATAAATTGGATGTGTTTTTTGCTTTGCTTGGAATTAACTTATTTCATGACATGAATATTTACAGTACTGAATGAAGAATATTAGAACTGGACCGCTTTTAGCAATGTCTCTCGTGATGATATTTTTCAGTATTTGGGAACTGAAACAATTTTAAATTGCATGGGAGTCAGCCAGCCAGTCCGACAGCAAGACAGAAAGCAAGAAAGATAGGAAATCAGCCAGCAGTTTAACAGACAGAATGAGATACTAGACGGACGGGGGGACGGATGTGCGGATGAATGAACAGACGGACAAAGAAACATATAGACAAACAGATAGATAATAAGAGATAAAAATATAAACAAACAGACAGACAATTACTTGTTACAGAGATTAATACATTTTAGCAATTAGAGTTAAGCGACATGACCTTATAATATAAACAGAAAGATAATATATACATGTATGTGTATATTTATAAATTGGCATGCTTGCTACAACATGAGTTGCACTAGAAAAAACTTGATAAATTACCGGTAATCCTTTACTCCATAGTCTGTTTCTAGTTTTGAAAACAGATGAACACTTAAAGCAGGTTAAACTAAAGCCGAATGCCGTTTTACTTTCAGCCTGATTTAAGTTACCGTCTGATGACATATAGAAAGCATTTTTGTGGGCAATATTCATGATTGTATCAAATGGAATTATTTTCTTTAGCTCAGGGATAAACTTATTGCATAAAACGGCATAAAATATATATTGTACTAAAGTCTCTGTCCTCCTGGCTAATTCTGTAGGCCTCTATTTGTAGTATTTCACAGATAAATGGAAGCTGGTGATGACGAGATAGCCGGGTCCATCCATATGGTTCACCTACAGAAAAGTATTTGCACATTAAAGTTCTGCATGCTGAGCGCCAGCTTGCAATAACCATTATAGTGGAAAGACATTACTCTTTCACAATAAACGTAAGTCTTACCTTTAAAATACATTTAATTTCTCATTTCCCATCTAATCCTGTCTTGTGACATCTCTTTGGAAGCGTCTTGAAAAGACGCTTCCAAATGGATGTCACAAGACAGGATTAGATGAAGAAATAAATAATAATTGATACTTTTATAATCTGACTTACGACAACATGTGTCGTACGAAGTTTTATGAAACGGGCCCCAGATGTCTCCAAACATCTTAATTCCAGTTTCCGATAAAGTCTGGTCAATTTTTGACTATTTAGTATTGAACTTTACAATATATTCCCATATGACAAATACTGCACACCCTGATTAGAGGACTCCTTAAGGATCCATCTGATCAGGGTTTACACTATTTGCATAGGACAATAGTACTCCTCACATGTACACGGTTTGTAAATGACGAGTAAATAGACATTAGAAAACAGGATAACAACATCATATCCTAATGAGACGCCACCACATTGTATTTGCATCAGGGTCTGTATATGAAATGATATGCTGGACGAATATATACTGCTTTGGCGTATCTTCCAGCAGGCATACAGGGATAGTTCATTACAATATCCAGGTAACATGGGTGAATAAATTGTCACTACGAAAACGCTAGACTGCAAACGTTTAGGACTTAGGGTCTGTTTATAGGCGATATTAGATTACACATGTTTAAGACTTAGTATCTCTCCTAGAGGCGATTAGAAGGTATATCTTTAAGACTTACGATCTGTTCTATAGGCGATTCTAGAGTAATTGGTAAGCCTGTCCTCCTCGCTAGCCCACCACTGGCTCGCCGGGCCAATTGGGGTACCATCGCCCTGCCACTTCAGGTAATTTAACGTTATGTCATTGACGAGACCACTGGTGTACCAATGTTCCCTGAAATAAATGGTCAATCCTTCTCCGGTTATTAGGAGGTACGAAACGGTTTAATAGGGAAATGTTCGAACTGATAAAGATCAAAATTCTTCATAAAGGCTAGTGCTAGGTTTAAATGTTTTTTTAGGGCGATAACTTATATTATAGCATTGTGTACATTAGCATATTGCTTTCTGGCATGTTATTTTTAAAAAACAATTCGCACTAGGATGGTGTCTTTTTCCAGTACAATTTTAGCAAGACGAGGACAGCTTGGAAACCATCAGCATCATGTTACTGGTGGTTTCAGATACATACGTTGAAATTAGGCAAAAACGATGTTGAATCCATATTTGTTTTACTAGAAATTCTAAATGCAACATGTTCAGGGAGTCAGAAGATGCTTTTCACTAAGGGATAACTCTTTGCGAACATTTTCGGAAAAAGTGTGCGTTTTGAGGCTTTTTTGTCAGGTGTTTTCGCGACCGAAACAAAGTTTACATTTTGCCACAGAAGTATCTGAACATGTTTTATGTGGGGGTTTATACTGTTTTGTTATGCCTAGGGATATATTTAGTGATCTAGGACCGGGTTTTTTCAAGTTTGTATGTGAAAGTCAAGAGGAGATAAATAGACAGTTTCTATAAGAAAACAGTGCAGAATTAGATCAGACATGGGTTGTCTGATGTTGGTATACACCGTTTAAGAATTTCAACATACGCTAAGGAGGCACGCAACATTATTTTTTTCTGAAATCTGCCTTAAAGAATCTGTCTCCAATGAGTTTCCATATTTCATTAGCTAGTGTAATACATATAGCACTTCATCTAATTATATAAGCTCATACTAGATGACGTTTTATATATAACTGTTCAGCGGGAGTACAGTGGAGAAAACGTTATTCTTTCCCGTTTAAACGCAAACGTACGCAAACGCAAAGCACTAAAACGTAGAAAAGTACAACTTTTTGACAATTCTGATAGTTCATGTTTATCTTGGTGGCAAACAGTTTGGAGCCTGATCAGACGCCGGGTTACCCGGCGTCTGATCTGGCTCCAAACTGTTTCCACTGCAAATAGTAGTTTTAGCGTAAACGCGTTTATTGGGAAAGAATAACAGATTCTCCACTGTAGCATTAATCCGGGCCTTCAAAGAAACACAACTACGAACTCTTTATATAACCGCGTGTCCTCTTAACCCTTTACTCCATAAACAGGCGGTTTTACGCCTTTAATTTATTCTTCCGCCGAACGAATTTGTCACCTTCAATACAGTCGTGAATATGCACCATAATAACTATGTTCTTTATCTTAGAAGATGAAAGCTTAAAGCGGGATGAAAGAAAAGCAAAATGTGCCTAAAGGTGGGTTCTGTTTTACTTTCAATCTGCTTTATGTGATCACATGTCTTCAAAACTCAAAACAAGCTATGGGGTAATTGGTTAAAGAGCATAAGTAATTTGGATACACCAGAGTATGTTGAAGCTGAACACTGACAAAACAGAGGTTATACTATTTCACACAAAAAAGGTTAACATTCCTGAAGATTTTCATGTTCAAGTGGGAAACTCTAAAATCAAACCATCATTGTGTGTGAAGAATCTTGGTGCTAGATTTGATTCCCAAATGGATATGACACAGCTCATTAACACTGTGTGCAGGTCTAGCTACGCTCAGCTGTGGCAAATAGGTCATATTAGACAGTACATTTCCTCTGAAGCTACAAAGACCTTGGTCAATTTGGTCACATCGAAAATCGACTACTGCAACTCACTGCTATATGGGATTACACAAAACTCACTAAGAAAACTACAGCGTGTGCAAAATACAGCAGACCGCATCGTTACCAGGACTCGGTACAATCACACCATTCCAGTCTTAAAGGAGCTTCACTGGCTTCCAGTTAAACACAGAATTGAATTCAAAATTCTGACACTCACAAACAAAGTCATGTGCAATAATTCTCCAAAGTACATTGTCAGTATGCTTGACGTGTATAAAACTCGAGAAGAGTCGCGGTCTGCGAGTAAATCAGTACCGCTGGTTGTACCGAGGAGTCGTTTGGTGAAGTTTGGAGATAGAAGTTTCATGCATGCAGCCCCAAAGCTCTGAAACACTCTACCATCAGACACCAGAGATGCGAGCTCAGTTGCAGTCTTCAAAAAAGTCTGAAAACACATGTCTTTAATATTTGTTATACAGTAGGAAATGGATGACTGCTACCTCTAGGCTATGTTCTTTTCTGTAGATGTTGTGGGTCTAAATTGGAGTTCTGGAGTTGTACCGTTTGCCCGTGTCTGTTTGGTGGATCTTGATGGTAGGGATTGTCCCTGATCTCTTTAAAACCGACTGGCTGAGGGTCTAGGACAGCTTTCACAATTTTTAGACATGCCATTGATCTTTTAAATAGTTGACTCAGTTCAAAGTTAATTTTACAAACTAATGATAAATTATTAGTATTTTATTTATGTTTTTATATAATATTGGTAATTACACTGAAAGAATTTCCCTTGTTCGGTATTTTGTTTCCATGTAAATCCATAAGGTATCATGTTTATTTTAAATCAAAATATAGTTATTTGTCTTTTCTCGCTTTGTACGTATTTATGTAATTTCACGTGAAGCGCTTTTCAACTTTTTCGATTACATTACATACATAATATTATATGTTCACCAGTCTTTCAACGAAGAAAGGTACACAACGCATAGGACAAGTTGGTGTTTTATGTAGGACAAGTATAATGCAGAAACTTCAAAAGGATATTTCTGCAGTACTATCTGCTGCATGTACTCGCTTTATCTCTTTCGGCGCCGTAGTCGCATAAGGTCGACTTTGCAAAACGTTTGGATCCAGATCAGACACCGCATAACGCGGCGTCTGATCAGGATCCAAACTGTTTGACATTGATATTTCTTAAGTCATACAACCTTAAATCTTATTTTGAAATGTTCTTGCAGACAACAATACTGAAGTACACGACAATAAAGCGGCGAAGGAGTAAAATTCTCCCGAATAATTTGACGCCGAAAGGGTTAAACGATTTCAACTTAGCGTCTTCCGAATGGCTGCTAACCTTCGCTCTTCCGGAACCCACCCTTATCCGATTTTTTGTTCGGTCGCGGAGGTTTGATTTCCAGAGGTTTGTCTATATTTTCTTAACCCATTACCCCATAACTTTTTGCTAGCATTGAAAAAAGGTGGTCACTTGAAACAGGTTGAAAGTAAAGCAGAACCTATTTTCAACATGCTTTAACCCAGTACCCCATAAATACGCCTTTTTACGACTTTAATTTATTCCTGCACTGAAGGAAATAGTTCCAATTTATACAGTCAGGAATATGTAGCAAAACTTGTTTTTCTATATTCTATCAGATGATAGCTTAAAGCAGGCTGAAAGTAAAGCAGAATGCACCCTAATGCGCATTCTGCATTACTTTCAACCTCCTTTAAGGTATTCCAACACTGAAGGTAGGGTAATTGTAATGTGAAAATGATATAATGAATGGATACTTCATGTAATTCCCGTGACTTGTGTGAAATATGAAGATTTGATATAATGAATGGATACTTCATGTAATTCCCGTGACTTGTGTGAAATATGAAGATTTGATATAATGAATGGATACTTCATGTAATTCCCGTGACTTGTGTGAAATATGAAGATTTGTCGCCATCTCTTCTCGAAAACAGTTGAAGTATTGTATATAGCCTTACAGGTAAGAAAATATGCGAGAAAGTTAAAAGACAATATTCCTGAAAGGTGATTTTTACCTATTCTAACCGAAATACTGATATTTTTATGTCATGCCTATGCCAGAAGACGTGAAAATCACAAAATAAAAGTTATTGTCCCAATATTTGCATCATATGATGTGAAAAATTAAAAAATCTGAACCGTCCCCTTAAAAATATGCAATATTTTCCATACGGTTTTACATTATATGACTTAAAAGGTTGTGTGTTTGTACACAAATGATAACTTGGGCAAAGCAAACCACTTGCTTATTTTTGCATACAAGGCTTACGCAATCTTAATCCAAAATATGAATACATTTGGCCTCACTGGAAAATATTAATTTTGTCTTCGAAAAAGTGTTGGAGACCTTGAATACTTCATAAAAACTGAACAATAAATTTGGCTTATAATTAAATCTTTTTGCAAGTTAATGTCAGGCGCATTTATAAACATCTAATCATTGGTTTAGGAAAGAGTTTGTTTAAAAAAGATATATATTTCAATAGAAAAATATATTGAGCTCGGTCGGGATTCGAACAACCCGTGCGGGGAAGGCAATGCAAGACGAGCTTTGCAACATTTCGGACTACGTTCGGATACTTTCTAACATTATCGTCCAGGTTTTGTATTGGAGTGTTCGGTATATTCCTTTAAACACGGAAAAGGCCGTGAAAACACGGAAAAAGGCGATCTTCAGTCTTGGAATTCCTTAAGTAGGCACCTGTTTTCAAAAATAGAAACATGCTATGGGGTACTTGGTTAAGCTATAAATGATATATACTTGGCAAAACTGCTAAGTACCCCAGGGACTATGCTGAAATTGTCTTTTTCATGGATCGTGATTACGTAAAGGGCTTTTCAAATTGATGATATATAAACATTTTGTAATTATTTTATGAAAAACATAACAATGTTTGTGAGAAAATGATGCTTTTAACGTTGAAAAACAAAGCATAGTGGCAATCAAAAAGTTACATTTTTGGAGCAATGTAAATAACGTGTATGACCACCGTTAACCCTCACTACAGCCATTTACCGAGCCCTCATAGACACGATGCAATTCCTGATGATGTTGTGGCCATGGATAGCGGACGTCTTTGTTAATCTGCTACACTTTCGGTTCTGCGGTACCTTGCCAGAAGCTTGATCATTGACTACTTCTGCGAGCAAAAATTGATGAAAAGTACGCTACTGGGACAGATAATGCTGGTATCATACCATAACAGAGAAAGAAACGTGATGAAGATGTTAAAATGAAAGATGTTTTCAATTGCCTCAGCATGGGTCAGTCCGCTCTGTAAAATTCCTATAGTTCTACCTCGTTCCTCAAGAGACATCCGAACCATTTTTTGTTTATTCCAACTGTCGAAGTCAACGCATTAAATTTTCAAATGAAATGTGTGACACATAACACAGCCCGTGCTGCACGTGCTACTTACCCTGGTTCGAATCTGTGTACCGGCTACACTGAACGGCTGACTGAACACAACTACATGTAAAACTGGTTTCAGTCGATTAAGAATCTCCATGCAGACGTTTTTGCGTGTAAACAGAATTTATTTGATTAAACACTAAAAATACAAATGGTATGGGGTACTTAGCAGTTTTGCTTAGTATAGATCTATAGAAAATATTTGTTATTATACACAATCCTGACTGTGTAAAGGGGAACTGTTTTCTTCAATGGAGGAATATTTAAAGGCGCAAACAGGTGTGTTCATGGTGTAATGCACAGGTAGTTGACACATACTTTATTATCTATGACGACCCCCCCTTTAATTTTTTTCTTCTTCTATACTTCTATTATAGATACAAGTTAAACAGCGCAATTCAGCACCTAGTCTTTACTATTGACTTTAACTGATGCTAAAATAGACTCGATCGCCGATATTCTCTTGTGGTACCCTCAGGAAATGATTAATTTATCAATATCTACTTTTTATTTCATCAAATTCCGTCAAATAACGCCACAGTACGTGAATTATAACGAAAATATGCATTAAAAAGTTTTATGTCGTTCTCATGGTACAGGTTTTATTGCCCAAAATAAGGGGTAATGCCTGGGTCACACATTCACGGATGATAGTCAAGGATGGGTACGGATGAAAATGCTACGGACTGTGATAGATCCGTGAGTTTCTACGATATGAGAACGGGCTAGAAAGGGTTTCTACGGTTTAGTTACGGGGAGTATCGCGGATTAGCTTTTAATTGTCGGGGAACAGAACGGATTGGTACGGTTTCTCACGGACTTTTACGGATTTTTACGGAATAATACGTAGCACCGTACTCGATAGACACGGAGTAATACGGTTTGCTACGGTGAAATACGATTCCGTACGGGCTACTACAGTTTGCGGCGGAGATTTACGGGTACCTACGGATGTACACACACAGAGAACTACACAAACACTTATTTTTATTATTATTTGGCGGCAGTTCATTTTACACAGACACGACCATTAAAATGAAGGCTTGCTGATTGTAAAAAGACAGTTGACAGCTCAAAGCAAGGTGAAAGTAGATTAAAAAGCCCTTGCGCGGGTTTTCTGTTGTACTTTCAATTTTCTTTAAGCAGGCACCTGTTTTAGATACCTTATCATTTTAATGAACACAATTTTGTTGTCGTAAAAAAATAAAAATATACCAAGTTAAATTCTACTTTCAGTCCTAATGAGCCGACTGTACATTTACTCCCCTGATCATTGAGCCATCTTGCCTACAATATTGAGCACTGCTACCATATGGCGCAGTCAAATGCAGCCGCAGTACCGACTCAGACCCTTCACAGACCTGTACCCATTTAACCCCTGGGTAGAGAGGAGCAATTCGCGGTACATGTCTTGCTTTAAGACATTCCTGTACATCATTGGGGATTCAGAAAAAAACCTAGTCAGACCGCTGGTCCGGCGGGGGATCGAGATCATGACCCCTGGTCACCAAAATCAAGGATAGAAAGGTATTTTCCTCTTATTTCCATTGTGGTCCCTGATTTATGAACGATTTCTTAAAAAAAACCTTTGCCCACAATTTTGATCCAAGTGAGACGTCGATTAACTCCGTGCATCCGAACACCCGCTTTCTGCACCCACATTTACCAAGAGGAATTTATAGTCAGCGTCCACAAGGGCAATCAGAACTATTGCATTTTTTAACCTTTATAGTTAAAGTACAGCGATCCACTACCCTTCGACTGTTTGATGTCCACGTGTTTTCTATGTAGTGCATCTAGAACATGTGGGAAGTTCCATCTTTCCTAGAACTGGCGTGCCTCTTCCAGCCATTTTTCAGGAGTGGAAATAGTGGTTACAACCTCTTCCATGTATTCCTCGATACTAGCCTTGCATACATCTTTCATAATGGCTCTTATGGTGTAGTGTGCTACTTTAAATCAATACATCAGTGACCTGTAACTGTCCCCTTTTGCAAGGTGCCTCAAAGTTATTGCAAGTACATGTATTATCCTAGGTCTGACGATTTTTCTATAACAAGGGTATTCCTTTGCTTTCCTCGGGCGAAGTCTTTCAAGAAGCTCCGCGAACAACTGTGCAGTTTCTGAATGCCTCTTGGTTTCCCTTCCTTATTTCATTCATTAATGTATCATATTGGCCACGAACCAGACTCTCATCCACCATCTCCTCTCTTGTCTCTATTTAAGTTCTAACACGAAAGAAATATTTTTAGAGCACCTCTGTTAATTTCCACAAAAACCAACAACAAACCATGTCTTCTATCGCTCATTATTGCGTCCACAATCAAAGAAGTTATTAAACAAGACCATAAACATTGAGAAAATGGAAATGTTTTTTCACACAAGTATACTTAGATGTGTTTTCAATTTAATTATCCGCCTGAAATTAAAATAAAACCCGTACTGAACCGTACTACTCCGATCTAGAACTTAAGTGACCGTGTCAGTCCCTAGCAAGACGTATTAATCCGGCACTATCCGTGTTGAAACGTATCGGACCGTAGACGTCCTGTTTGAACCGTTTTAGTCCGTTTTCGTATACTTAGTCTCCCCGTAGACAGTCGTAGAAAGCCGTATTGAACCGTACTTAACCCGTACTGGTCCGTATCAATCCGTACTGTGACGCTCAGCCATGTGTCTACGGACCAGTACGGGTTAGAACGGTTTAGCTACGTTTTGGTACGGATTTATACGGGTTCGATACGGTTAAGCACGGACCAGTACGGAGTGTTATCCGTACTGGTTTTTTGAACATGTTTAAAAAACCAGTACGGTGTGGAACCACACCTACGGATGATCAAGGTTCAGGCGCGGGCCTGTACGAGCGTTTACGGACCATTACGGATGCTGCCGGATTGAATCCGTAGCCGTCCGGGAGGCTCATCCGTGAATGTGTGACCTAGGCATAATCTAGTCTGTTTGCACATTTAACGGCCTTTACGACTGGAACTTTCACCTAATTTCATTAGAGCAAACGCGTTTGTGTCGGAACATGACCCTCTTCACTATCAGCTATATGAAATATACATGTAATTTGGCACGAAATTGACAAGTGAAAGACTCATTTCATTGTGAATGCCATTTTGAATACCGGAATGAATCGAATGAACGGAGCGATCTCATTGGTCAAAATTAAACAGGTAAAGTTTCTTTTAATTTTGCATTCTATGTAAATTATATAAAACTGAATATATTTCATTTAATGATGATTTATAATATTTGGTGAAAGTTCCAGTGGCATAGGCCGTTTACTGTGGACAAATAACAGATCACCCCTACATGTACATTCGTTGCTATGTACCGTGAAAACGACATAAAACTTTTTAATGCATATTTTCGTTATAATTCACGTACTGTGGCGTTATTTGACGGAATTTGATGAAATAAAATGTAGATATTGATAAATTAATCATTTCCCGAGGGTACCACAAGAGAATATCGGCGATCGAGTCTATTTTAGCATCAGTTAAAGTCAATAGTAAAGACTAGGTGCTGAATTGCGCTGTTTACCTTGTATCTATAATAGAAGTATAATTAAGAAAAAAAAAAAATTTTTTTAAAGGGGGGAGGGGGTTCATAGATAATAAAGTATGTGTCAAGTACCTGTGGTGTAATGGGTTAGAATGGGTTAAAATAATTTACGTTTCGGTTATGCATTGTGTTCGTGTTCGGTCGAATGGGAATGATTTACTACGGCTCTTTAAACTTAACTGCCTCTTGTAGAAGTCACGTGACGTAATTTTATGGAAGTTTTAAACGTTAATGGTACTTATTACTGCCCTCAAGGATTGTGGCATTTTTACAGCATTATGGACGGACGAACAGTAACTACATGTATAAAAGATGCAGCGTTTTCTAGTTTACAGTTGGGAACATGTTATTTCTTTTTCGTTTAAACGCAAGCAAATCGCAAGCGCATTTTTAACATTTTTTTGACGATTTAATTTCTTCTGAGTGGCAAAAAGCTTGGTTCCTGATTAGACGCCGCGAATCAATTTTCAGTTTTTATAAAAATCCTTTTAAATGTTTTAAAGATGTGACTAAATCACTTTAAGCTATATCTTACAGCTGCTATATTTAAGTTATAATTTTACCGACTACATGTAAAAGGGTTTAATGACAGACAACCGGGTCGTAATTTAGGAAAACAATATGCTAAAGTAACGGATTTTCGTACTAATATTGACAAAAAAGTGTTTAATTTGATTATTTTAACTCTTACCACGCGGCAGGCGACTAAAGTCGACTTTGCAAACAGTTTGGAACCAGATCATACACCTCGTAGCATCAGGATCTAAACTGTATAAATAACACTCGTATTGAATTTTCGTCAAGTCATACTGGCTCAAATCAAACTTTGAAACGTTATTGCAGACATCATTGTTGAAGCAGACGACAATATGGCGGGGTAGGGGTAAAAGTAACTCACGATATATATTTTTATAGCAATATCAGTTCTGCAAGAAATGCACATGTACAGTGGAGAATCTGTTATTCTTTCCCGTTTAAACGCAAACGTACGCAAACGCAAAGCACTAAAACGTAGAAAAGTACAACTTTTGGACAATTCTGATAATTCTTGTTTATCTTGGTGGCAAACAGTTTGGAGCCTGATCAGACGCCGGGTTACCCGGCGTCTGATCTGGCTCCAAAATGTTTGCACTGCAAATAATAGTTTTAGCGTAAACGCGTTTATTGGGAAAGAATAACAGATTCTCCACTGTAGTTAGATTTTATTATGTGGTTTCTAACCATAACCCCTTCATTGTCTTACCCCGAATGCATTAAATATTATGCAAATAGTTTGTATGCTGATCGAACGCCGCGCAACGCGGCGTCTGATTAGGGTCCAAACTGTTTTACACTGATTTAAATATTTCTTAAGTCAAAATACCTAAAAATTAACTTTGATAAATAAAATCAGACGGCACTTGTTTAAAACAGCTTACGTCATGGTAGTGTAGAGGGTCAACAGTGGTGGTCGCGACTTGACTATTATTTGCAAAAGCGGGGTCTGGTCTTGATCCAAACTGTTTGACGCTCTTTTATAATTTATATCAATTTAAAAGTAAATATATATAAAAATGAAATTTTACACAATTTGCAGACGACAATTTCTTAGCACGCGATATTACGGCGGGATAAATGGTAACCCTTATCCTGCCATAATAGTGTCTGCTTTGAAGTAATCGTCTGCAATAAATACCGTATAAAATCATTAACATTATTTATAAAATCAAGGAAACTTAAAGACGAGTGTCCAACAGTTTAGATCCAGGTCAGACACCGCGTGACGCGGTGTCTGATCTGAATATAAACTGTTTGAAAATACCAGTCAAGTCTCGATAGGCAGGATAAGGGCTAAACATCCTTGATGTATATTTTCCGCTTACCCAGCTATTCCATACACTCGAAGTTGTTGGACTACAAAATTGTGTTCTGCAAAAGAGTTTACAGACACGAGCGAGGCGCCATATTTCTGAAACAAAAATCACAACAATCTGAAAAAATATACATGTAGATCTACATGTATTAAGCTATTTCTAAGTGTTCCCAGAGGATGACAATGATACACAGAGTCGACATGTTTTATTTTATTTCATGCGTACATGTACAGTGGAGAAAACGTTATTCTTTCCCAATAAACGCGTTTACGCTAAAACTGTTATTTCAATTGCAAACAGTTTGGAGCCTGATCAGACATCGGGTAACCCGGCGTCTGATCAGGCTCCAAATTGTTTGTCACTCATATAAACATGACTAGTCAGAATTGCCGAAAAGTTGTCTTTTTCTACGTTTTATTGCGATGCGTTTGCATTTCGTTTGCGTTTAAACGGGAATGAATAACGTTTTTCTCCACTGTACGTTCTGTTTGACGAATTTTCTTCAGCCGAGGCATGCTTATTTAAAGGATACGGAGCACCAAATAGGCTCTCCTTATTTGAAAAATAACAGCAGACGACAAGTATTTAAAGCTGATAACGTTGACGCGTTGTATATTATTGACGTCGTTATTGTTTCCATAGAACTAATCGCCCTCTATCCTGAATGTTGATTTACTTTTTCGCTGCCCAAAACGGTTGTTTGCTTTAACCCCTTCACTACCATGATGCTACAGTGGAGAATCTGTTATTCTTTCCCAATAAACGCGTTACCCTAAAACTATTATTTGCAGTGCAAACAGTTTGGAGCCTGATCAGACGCCGGGTACCCGGCGTCTGATCAGGCTCCAAACTGTTTGCCACCAAGATAAACAAGAATTATCAGAATTGTCCAAAAGTTGTTCTTTTCTACGTTTTAGTGCTTTGCGTTTGCGTACGTTTGCGTTTAAACGGGAAAGAATAACAGATTCTCCACTGTATCTGCTTTTAACAAGTGTCGTCTGCTTTTATTTCTCAAATTAAATTTTAGGTACATTGACTGCAGCAATATTCCTACGAGTGTCAAACAGTTGGAAACCTGAGGGTCTCGGCGCCACACAAAATGCCCACTTAGAGGCGTAAGTCTGCAAGAAAGACAAGCTCGGGAGAGAGGCTAACATTTTCATCATCATCATCGGCGCCCCATCAGCATCCAAGCCGTTTGCATATAACCGTGGTACAGTGGAGAAAACGTTATTCTTTCCCGTTTAAACGCAAACGTACGCAAACGCAAAACACTAAAACGTAGAAAAGTACAACTTTTGGACAATTCTGATAATTCCTGTTTATCTTGTTGGCAAACAGTTTGGAGCCTGATCAGACGCCGGGTTACCCGGCGTCTGACCTTGCTCCAAACTGTTTGCACGGCAAATAATAGTTTTAGCGTAAACACGTTTATTGGGAAAGAATAACGTTTTCTCCACTATATAACCGTGGTACTCGGGTTTAGACAGTGGCGGGTTTAACCCTTTCACCACACTCATATCGTCAGCTTTGATACTGTTGTCTCTAATAGTTTTCGAAGTTCGATTTAGGGCATTTTGACAGAAGAATGTTTGAGTTTCAAACAATTTTAATCCTAATTAGACGCCGCGTCACACGGTATCTGATCAAGATTTAAAACGTGTGTTAAGTCGTCTATAGGCGCCTATGGCAGTGTAAGAGTAAACCTAAGATAGATATTTCGTCCTCTTACCTCACACAAAGGAACGGCATTGATATAGTCTGTACGTTGTGACTGATCAAATAAGTAGCAAGATACGTCGAACGAAATCCATGGTGCAGGACAGTCTGAAAATGACGAATACAATAACATACGGGAGCTTAATGTGTCACTATCATACCGTCATCTGCTTTAAACGTTAATAAATCTGTAGTCTGCTTTTATTTTGCTAATTTTAGGTAAATTGTCTAAAGTTTTATTGTATAATTGACTGACAGTCCAAGTTATACGAGTAATGAGGTTAACTCATTCACCCCTGAAACTTTTAATGCACAATTCCAATTTCAAAATACGTCTGGTCCATTTTTAACTATTTGGGGATGATTTTAACAATATATTTCAAAATGACAAACAGTGTAGACCCTGATCAGAAGGCCCCTTAAGTAGCCCTCTGATCAGGGTCTACACTGTTTGCATAGGACAAGCGTAATCCTCACAGGTACACTGTTTGTAAATGACGACTATACTCGTCGCTAGGGTTGAATGTGTTAAAGCTTGAGAACTGTTGATAAGGCACAGGTGCTTGTATTGTATTAATTAATTTTAAGTTTCCTCTATGTATATATCTATAATACTGTAAAAAAAAAAGGTCTATGTCGCCTCTGTATATGTATAATAAGACTTCTTAATATTATTATACATGTATATATATATATATATATAATTAAAAAACTATAAAAAAAATGTTTTTTTTATAGTTTTTTTTAAAATTTATTATAAAATGTATATAATTAAAAAACTATAAAAAAAATGGTTTTTTTTATAGTTTTTTTTTAATTTATTAGAAAATGTATAGATCTAGAGGAATCATACAAAAAGGTAAAACATTTATACAATACAAGCACCTGTGGATTAGGGTGTCAAACAGTTTGGATCCATAATGTTGACTATGGCTTTGAAAGGGTTAAACTGAAAATCAGAAACTAAAATATACTGAAGTTATCAGGAAAAACGATGTTAATAAATATTGTTAATACTATATCTGAAATTCTTTTAGAAAACAGTACATGATTCTCATGTTCTTTCCGTTTGGAACATATGTACAGTGCTCTCTCTCCACAACGACACCCAATGGGAGACACACATTGTGTGTGTTGTTCGGAGGGAGTCGTTATACGGAGTGATAATAAGACTTGGCTTTACATTTGCAAACAGCTTGAATCCAGATCAGACGCCGCGTAAAGCGGCGTCTGATCTGGATTCAAGCTGTTTGTCACTCGGCATTATATTTTCTGTCAAAATGTCTACTTATATGTAACTTTGAGAAAAAACACAGCAGACGACAGTTCTAAGCAGACGACATCACAGCAGTAAAAGCGTTAGAGTGTTAGGGAACTGCGGCAAGGGTCGTTGTAAGGAGGGAGTCGTTGTAGGGAGGGAACACTGTAACACCATCAGTAGTGCCATGCTCTGTAAGTGTCTGGAGTTCAAATACTAACATGAACTATATATAGGTACAGTCTAATTTTGATATCTCGAACTCGCTCAAGTCGAACATATACGTGTTTCAAAGTTAAAACGAGGCTATGCTTGAAATACGGATGTGTTCAATCAAGCGATGTAGAAATATTTAAATTCAACAGTAGAAATAGGTAAATTTCAGGTTAAGTAAGATCGAGATATCGAATGTCGACTTAGTTGATACACGGAATTATGTATAATTCCGTGATTGATAAGTGCAGGGTTATAGACTACATATTGATAACACTTAACCAGTCAGTGTCGTTTACTTCTTCCTCAATTTAGTGGGTTGACAGTACTCGCCCACGTCGATCTCATGCATTGTGTGCCTATGATTAACCCATTTGCGCCTAGTGGATTCGTCCATGCTGATATACTTGATAATCCACTTTTATCTTAGGGGCGCCTGGTCTAAAATTTCATTTTCGTTTTGTTTAATATTGAAATTCCTATCAGCAAACAGTGTAGACTCCGACCAGACGCTGCATGATGCGGCGTCTGATCAGAGTCTACACTGTTTGCCTACGTCCCATACCTGGGATCGTGGACACAAGCGTGCCAACTCGCTGACCCCTTCAAATAGTCTATTCCTGTTTTCTAATAACAGGTCTGGCTCGGTTCTAAATATTTTAGGGCGTTGCTGTGCAGAGGATTCGTGTATTACATACATTACCCCAGCCCATCTAACTGTTAAAGCATAACACCTGTGGGATAACCATCTGTTTTCTAGAGAGGTCAAAGGTCCAATTCAATGTGATTTTTTAAACCAAACCAAACAGCTTAAACTAAAAAAAAAGTTAATGTACAAATTGTGTTCCACCTGTGTAAAATATCAGTGTTTAGGAGAGGGTCTCCATAAGCATCATGCTTTCAACCTAATTATTTTGTCATATGATATGTATCAACATGTATTGTATGTTTGTTATATGAATAAAATATGTTTAAACTAAACCAAACCATCAAAAATAAGGGACGGGTCTGCGACGTCTTATCTGTATGAAAACTGTTTGGCACTATGGTAATGAGTTTTGAAAAGAAATGCAAATAAATCAATCAGTTTTAATGGTTCTTACAGTGGAGAAGACGTTATTAGTTTCCACTAAACGCGTTTATGCTAAAACTATTATTTCCAATGCAAACAGTTTCGAGCTAGATCAGACGCCGGGTAACCCGGCGTCTGATCAGGCTCTAAACTGTTTGCCATTCAGATTACAATGAACATTCAGAATTGTCAAAAAAATGTCATTTTCTACATTTTATTGCGATACTTTTCCTTGCATTGAAACTTCAACTTGACAAATCCAGTTCCAGTTAAGTCTAGTCCATCTTATTGCTAGATCTATTCAGGGGTTATCTTTTATCTTTTCATACACTGTACAATGACAAATGGTGCATACCCTGATCAGAGGACTCCGTTAGGAGTCCTGTGATCTTGGTCTTCACTGTTTACATAGGACAAGTGTACACTTAACAGGTACACTTTTTCAAATGCTAAGATACGCTTTTTTTTACAAATTGCTTCATCCAGTTAGTACATTGTACTGTTATACTGTTAATTATTTGTTTTTGTATGAAATGCCTTTTGTTTTATGCACTTGTATATATGTTGAGGGCCTCATGGAAGATTGGTTTATACCAAATGAGTTCTCTCGTTAAATAAAGTCTTTATTATTATTATTATTATTATTATTATTATACGTTTGCGTTCCGTTTGCGTTTAAACTGAAAAGAATGACGTATTCTCCAATGTAGCAGACTACCAAATTTACAGACGACAATTGTAATGTGTGTTAACTCCTTCACTGCCATGACGTCACCAATGTTAAACAGTTGCTCGTCTGCTTTTATTTCTCGAATTCAAATATTTGATATTTTGACTTAAGAAATATTGAAAATATAGGCAAACAGTTTGGATCCTGATCAGATGCCGCGTTACGCGGCGTCTGATCAGGATCCAAACTGTTTGCAAATAACCATTGTATTCGGGCTAAGGCAGTGAAGGGGTTAAAAATCAAACGTTTCTTCCACTTGCAAAATATGCGTTGGCGATATATACGTATCCTAAGATCCGGCAATACCAAACCCAGTGGTGCCTTTAACGGGCAAGTAGTGCAACCAATTTAGGCCAAATTGAAACGCATGCTAATTTGGCGCTTCATCTGCATCAAACCTGTTTGACGACAATCATGGTTTCTACAAAAAAGCGTTATTTAAAATGTCTGCAAAACCTCTATATTCCGGAAAACCGAGCAATGTCTCGATCCGGAAGAGTTTTGGTTTAGAGGTTCTACATGTACTACAACGACTTATCTTTGCTTATTATAAGGATTGTCACTGCTATATAAATCCTGCGCTAAACCCAGGCAGTCAGACAGTTTCGACTTTCGACAGAATGATTTGTAGTATTATTCTAGCTCTTGCAATTATATTTGGGGTTTCAAGGACCCTTGCAGGTAAGGCATTTGATGAAACTTTAACCCTTTAACTCTCAATGACGCATAAAAGCGCGTTTGCAAACAGTTTGGATCCTGATCAGACGCGGCGTCTGATCAGGATCCAAACTGTCTGACACTCGTATCGATATGCTTTAAGTCATACTACATTGAATCTTACTTTGAAACGATCTTGCAAACAGCAAAATTGAAGCAGACGACAATGAAACGGTGAATGGGTCAAAATCTCACGAACAATGGCAGTTAAAGGGTTAAATGGACAATTCAAATTAAGTCTAGTCCATGTTTCACAACTTAGACTTGATTTTAACAATATATTGCAAAATGACAAACAACGCAGACCCTGACCAGAGGGTTCCTGCAGGATCCCTACTCTGGTCACTGGATCGACACTCTTTGCACAGGACAGGTGTACTCTTCACAGGTATACTGTTTGTTAATGACGAGTAAAACGTATCAGTTTTGTACTATTGGGATGGTGAGCTATATTGCTGATTCGGGCGCTTGTATAAAGCAACTGTCAAACAGTGAAGAAGACGTAATTATTTCCCATTAAACGCGTTTGCTCTTAAACTATTATTTCCAATGCAAACAATTTGGAGCCAGATCAGACGCCGGATAACCCGGCGTCTGATCAGTCTCCAAAATTGTTTGCCGCTCAGATTAAAATAAAAAGTCATAATTGTCAAAAAGTAGGCGTTTAAACGTGAAAGAATAACTTCCCCACTGTAACATTGGCATTTTGCAATATTGGCCCATTGATGAGACTAGGGAGTGGCTGCATTATTTAACCCATTACTCATTATATACACATTTCAACGCATTTAATTTATTCATCGGCTCAAGAAAATAATTCGTCAAAATGTCCAGTACGTTACTTTGAGAAAAACAGCAGACGATAATTTTAAGCAGACGATATTGCGGCAGTGAAAGCGTTAGACATAATGGTCTTGTTTGGGGAACAGCGGCAAGCACGAAGGGAATCGTTGTTCGGGGGGATTACTGTACACTTATGTATGTGTTTACAGGGAATGATCTGTCACATAGTATGACAACACTAGCAGACAGCAGCTGCAAAGACAACCTCGATACCTGTTATCTGTTAGACCCTAGCTACTACTGTATCGGAGATTTTGAAGAATGGGCTGCACAGAACTGCCAGAAGACTTGCAACTTGTGTGGATACCAAAGTAAGACTCGCATAGTTCCAGATACGACGCGTCTTTCAAATAGTAAATTCTTATTTCTTAACCGAACCCTAGGGTGTCACTACTCATTAGAATTGTCTTGAGAGACGAGCCTAATGTGTAGTAACAGCATTGGGTTTCGAAATATTCTGAGGCAGAAATGTTCTGCCTCATATCTGGATACAGCCTCGATGATATTTCTGGTGTTTTTAATATCGCTGTAACCCTTTTACTCTCAATGACGCCTTAAAGGTGCGTTTGCAAACAGTTTGGGTCCTGATCAGACGCCGCGTAACGCGGCGTCTGATCAGGACCCAAACTGTTTGACACTTTTATCGATATTTATCAAGTCAGACAACCTTAAATCTAACGTTGAAACGTGCCTTGCAGACAACAATACTGAAGCAGATGACAATAAAGCGGTGAAGGGGTAAACATCTCCCGCATAATTTGATCATGAAAGAGTTGACCCTCATCTTCCTGAACCTTCAAAAAGACAATTCTAGTTTCTAATTTAGTGTAGTCCATTTTGAACTGTTTTTGTCAATGTTTTACAATATAAAAAATAGTGCAGAACCTAATCAAAGGGATAATTTAGTAGCATTCTGATCTGGTTCTTCACTGTAGTCATAGGACAAGTGAACTCTTCACATGTAAACTATTTGTTAACCCATTACCCCATTGCCTGTTTCTAGTTTTGAAGACATGATACCATTTAAAGCAGGTCGAAAGTAAAGCAGAATGCGCATTTAGGCGCATTCAGCTTTACTTCTAGCCTGCTTTAAGCTTCACGTACCATCTACTAGGATATTGAAAATATTTCTTTTTGTACATGTTTAAATGGAACGTTTTTCTTCATCAAGTATTAGTCTTGCAGCTCTCTTATAACCCTTTCACTCTCAATGACGTCATTAAGCGCATTTGCAAACAGTTTTGATCCTGATCAGACAATAATATTGAAACAGACAAAATAGCGGTGAAGGGGTAAAAAACCTCCCGATAAATTTGATCATGAAATGGTTAAATTCTTATTAGTTTATCCTTCTGTGCAATGTTACAATTACCCCCAAATTACACAACAATAATCAAGATGGACAAGGATATACAGTGGAGAATGTGTTATTCTTTCCCAATAAACACGTTTACGCTAAAACTATTATTTGAAGTGCAAACAGTCTTGAGCCAGATCAGACGCCGGGTAACCCGGCGTCTGATCAGGCTCCAGACTGTTTGACACCAAGATAAACATGAATCATCAGAATTGTCAAAAAAATGTACTTTTCCACGTTTTAGTGTTTTGCGTTTGCGTACGTTTGCGTTTAAACGGGAAAGAATAACGTTTTCTCCATTATAAGCATTGCAAAATAGTTTTCCCATAGAAATTGAAAGGAATGATTTGATGACGAGATAACAAGTACAGCAAGGAATTACAGTTTCAGTACAAAATGTCTACGTGTTCATCTCATGAAAGAGTTTTGTCCATAGTACCATGTAATTCCTAACAACTTTTCATCAGAGATGTAACTATTGTTTATGCTTGTCTATAAAGATTTTATCTATATCAATTTTGTTCAGTTCTAACGAAGACAAACTGTTCGGAATGCGGTCGTCATTTTGAAAGGCGTATCTATATAATAATGGGTTAAATGATTGGTTTACTCGCTTTTATCTTGAGTCCTAGATTATCGTTATCGTTACTGTTTATTATTTTATTATTGGGGGCCTCCGTGGCCTAGTGGTATAGTCACTGTGACTTACATCACTAAGCTCCTCACCGCTGTGAGTTCGAATCCCAGCAGGGTCGTTCGGATTTTTCATGTGGGGAAGTCTTCCAGCTGGCTTGCGGAAGGTCGGTGGTTCTACCCAGTTGCCAATTTGTGCCTGAAACAGTGCATAAATGACTTCTGGGGTCTTCCTCCACCTGTAATTAGCTGGACGTCACGATATGACTGAAATACTGTTGAAAGCGACGTAAAATCAAAACAAACAAAAACAAACATTACTGTTTATTTTGCAGCTTACAAACCTAGTCCCACACTGCCCACAACACCGCACTCCACACCGCTCCCCGTACATACAGGTATGGTTTCGTCAGTTTTTCCTTGCGTTTGCAAATACATGTAATTATAGCGAGGCGCACTTACAATAAAGTTCCCGGTCCGACTTTCCATTCCTTATCTCAAAATTTCGCAATATCGGGTTCATTTTACTGTATGCTAAATAGAGATTAGGCATTTTTTTTATTTTGTTATATCCAATATTTCGTTATAGCCAATTTCGTTATAAGTGAGTTTCACAGGGCTGCCATAAGTTGATAATAAAAATCCTAAGATTTCAAATTTTCAATTTTTCAGATGCAATATAACTAATCGTACCTTTACCACATAGTCTGTTTCTTGTTTTGAAGACACGTGACTGCTTAAAACAGGTTGAAAGTAAAGCAGAATGCGCCTTAAGGCGCATTCTGCTTTACTTTCAGCCTGTTTTAATGTACCACTTGCTAGGATAAAAATCCGAAGATTTAGGAAAAATCCGGAGAAATAGCAGCCCTGGTTTCACTGTATTACAATGTTGATCTATACAGAAAATAATCAATTATTTCGGATTCTCTCGAATGGGTTGTTATCTGGTTAAAAAACTCGTTCTGCTGACTCGTATTTTGCCAGATAACAACCCATTCTCGTGATATATTTTTCATATTCATCCAAAGGAACTGATTTTTCTATTCATTATATACATTTGAATGACGTTTTTAGCGTGAAAACATTTACGCGTGTCGTCACAAACGATTTTGTGACGTGACGTCACAAAAATGATGGTGATATTATCAATGTTTGCAAGTGCGCTTTATGATTGAGAGTTAAAGGGTGGATAGAACCATTGCTCAAATAGATTTGGACACAAGAATTAGCAGTAACAATGAAAAAACAGCTAATCCACCATTTTATTCAAATTCCCGGTAAACGTATTTTCTCTTGCAATACTAAATGCAGTGGGATATTTGGATAATAAGTATTCTAACATGACTTGCGGTTTTGTCACTACAAAAACAGAGGAAGCTTTCGTCCTTGGTGATCAATTCCTGAGCATCACACCTCCCAAACGTTGTAAAATGTCGCAGTTTAACAACGGTAGAGCATAGATTATTACATAAATATAAAACTCATTGGACTAGTATAACTCAAATCGCGTACGTCGTACGACAAATACTGTCGTAAGTCAGCTTATAAAACTGTTCAATTATTAAATCTTAAAAAGGCGATTCCAAAGAGATGTCACAAGACAGGATTAGTAGGAGAAATAAGAAATACGATATATTTTTTAAGTTTTTACTTACGACCTTTTTTGTCGTACGACGTTTCGTAAGACGGACGCCTGAAGGGTACACATGTCCTACAGTGGAGAATCTGTTATTCTTTCCCGTTTAAACGCAAACGTACGCAAACGCATTGCACTAAAACATAGAAAAAGACAACTTATCGACACTTTTGACTATTCATGTTGATCTGAGTGGCAAACGGTTTGGAGCCTGATCAGACGCCGGGTTACCCGGCGTCTGATCTGGCTCCAAACTGTTTGCAATTGAAAAAATAGTTTTAGCGTAAACGCGTTTATTGGGAAAGAATAACGTTTTCTCCACTGTATGCAAACAATGTAGACATTTATAGCAGGAGAAGGGTTAAAACAAGTTTTAACATTTGTAATAATGTATGTTAGCATAAACTTAGTATGGGAAATAGGTATAAATATTTGTTTTAAAGATTTGCCTTTATATCATATATATTCTTTACGTTTCAGTAACATGCGTGTCGGGATAACTGAACTTAAACCCTTAATAGGAAAATATTTGCTAGACTTAATTGGAAACTAGAAATGTCAATTTAAAATTTCAGGGGGTTATTGTTACTACGCCAATAATGGCGTGTACTACGATCAGGGTGACACATGGGAGGATGGCTGTAGCAGGATATGCACATGTACTGATGCATCTGTTGGATTGTACTCTTGTCGTGCGACGTAAGTCATGTTGTTAAGGTTGAATTGTAATCAGGTCAATGTCGGATATAATCGGTACTTTACGAAGTTAACGTCCTTACTGTAATCAGGTCAATGTCGGATATATACTCATTACCAGTTGACAGTGCGATACAGAGTGATGTATTTAGCTCGAGACGTTTTTCGCGGAAATAGCCGATCTGACGAGCGCCTTGGCGCGAGTCTGATCGGTTGTGTCCGCCAAAAACGTCGAGAGCTAAATGCAACACTCTGTTGCGCACTGCCAACTGGTGATGTGTTTATTAATCTGAATCTGAATATAGTACGTCGTAGAATCCTATAAAGGCTTTTACACGACGGAAAAATTATATGCCTTGAATACAAACAAGAAACAACTAAATAGTCGTTTAAACCATTTTATATCCAAAATTTATTAGTTATTTGAAGCAGAACACGATTTTTTGTATGCCACAAAGAATAACGCGGCACTCGTACATGTACGTATCTGACGTCACGTCAAATCGAAAGCGACGTCAGAGTAAAATACAAAGTGGCTGATACAAGGTGGCTGATACAGACTCCTGTATTTTACTCTGCAAATACACGCGGAAACGCTCGATACCACTCGAAGGCATATAATAAAATCGGTACTTTACGAAGAGCGATTGGACATTCTCGATAACTGGCGGTTCGTAATCGAAAAGTACTCGAGTAGTTGACGAGACTCACCGATCGCTCTACGTAGAATACCGATAATGACCGATATTGACCCGATCTCATCAGGAACGTTCTACCTTAACACATTCAACCCTATCAATGAGTAAACTCATCATTAACCAACAGTGTACCTATGAAGACTACACTTGTCCAATGCAAACAGTGTAGACCAAGATCAGATGGTTGCTCATTTGCATTAAGCAGACACTTGTCTTAACACATTCAACCCTGGGGATGGATATTCTCGTCATTAACAAACAGTTTACCTGTAAATAGTATACTTGTCCTAGATAAACATCGTTTATCCTGATCAGACGGTTCCTGTTTGTCACTGTGAAATATTGTAAAATTCAACCAAAATGTTGAGTAATGGTCTTAATTGGAAACTGGAATTAACCAAGTTTCAAAGGTTGATGAGTTAACCACTGTCAACTCAACTTCTCTGAAATGGCCGACTCACCTTTTTAATCAGGAAACCACCAGTAAAAAGCGAACATATAAAAAGTATGTCAAATGTTAAACAGGAAACTGTAAACAGGAACTTGATATGGCGACATATAATAGTAAGTGTGCCAATTTTGATGCTTGTATCATTAAGTGCATGGTTTCCCCTAAAATTGACTTAACGTGCTGAGTTATGTCGTTATTAACCCTTTTCCCCCCATATATATATATAGGATATTACATGAGTGTTGATACTTTATTGGATTTATTAAACGAGTCTTTTAGAAAACTATAAAAACGAGGCTGTGCCGAGTTTTTATCGTTTTCTAAAACGACGAGTTTGATAAATCCAATAAATTATTAACACGAATGCTATATTCTTTTTATAACAAAACCTAGAAATGTTATTTATCGCAGCCTTTGAGGTCAAGTGAATGCTAAGCGCGATATAAGTAGATCTATACAGGAAAAAAGTTGTTCCAAATTAACCCCGTTCACTAGCATAATGCTTATGTTGTTATATGTATTAATAAACACTTTCATGTAGATCTAATATTGATTAATTACACCAACAATCTATAAATTGAATCTAAATGATGGAATGAAGACGTTGGAAATCGAACGCGCATAGAACGCATTTTAACGACGTCACAAGTAAACGACGTCGTGGCGTACCTCATTTGCATAGTTATATAACTAGTTTTATTATATGCCTTCGAGTGATATCGAGCGTTTCCGCGTGTATTTGCAGAGTAAAATACAAGAGTCTGTATCGCCACCTTGTATCAGCCACTTTGTATTTTACTCTGACCTCGCCTTCGATTTGACGTGACGTCATTTACGTACATGTACGAGTGCCGCGTTATTCTTTGTGACATACAAACAATCTTGTTCTGCTTCAAATAACTAATAAATTTTGGATATAAAATGATTTAAACAACTATTTAGTTGTTTCTGGTTTGTATTCAAGGCATATAATAAACACATCACCAGTTGGCAGTGCGCAACAGAGTGTTGCATTTAGCTCTCGACGTTTTTGGCGGAAACAACCGATCAGACTCGCGCCAAGGCGCTCGTCAGATCGGCTATTTCCGCCAAAAACGTCTCGAGCTAAATACATCACTCTGTATCGCGCTGTCAACTGGTAATGTGTATATATATGACATTTAAACAACGGGTGTTATTCAACGCTCACACCGTCTGTTATGTTATAAGTTTGATTTATTCCTCCGCTAAAGAAAATAGTTCCAATTTATAACCTCATGAACAATTACAATAACAAATATCTTGATATAGCCTAGCAGATAGTAGTTTAATTAAGGCACATTCTCTTTTACTTTCAACCTGCTTTAAGTGATTACCTGTATTTATTGTTATAGACGGATTTTTGGGTAAAGGGTTAACCAACATTTCGCTAGAGTGTCTGCAAACAATTTTATATACTGATCAGACGCCGTATAACACGGCATCTTATTAGAATCTCAACAATTAATCTAAACAGCTTGACGCTTGTTTCAATATTTCTTTAATCAAAATACCTAAAAGTTAAAATTTAGAAATAAAAGCAGACGATAATTTTTTAAAGCAGATGACGTCATTACAATGAAGAGGTTAAGTAGACGATGGGTGCACTATATTATCTTATGTTTAGTTTTATGAATATACGTTATCATATGAATGCTACCGAAAACATTGTAATGACTTGTAAACAGTATGGATCCAGATGATACACAGAGCCATTGGGTGTCTAATCAAATGACAAATTGTTTGACGCTGCACGGTGTATATTTTCATGGGAAAACCATGCATTTTTTAATTTTGTTTTTAAACTTTTGCTAATGGCAATGAAATAACGATCTTAATATCATTTTAGGTGTTTGAATTGGAACAAACTGCCAAACGTATGTAAACTTGAAGATGCCCCGTCTGGCATGTGCTGTAAACAACCAAGATGTCCATCAAACATTATTGTAACGATACCAAAAGGCTTCAAAGAGCAGTACCCTGGATATAGAGAACCATTTGTGCCCATCGGGTAGAGCGATGTAATCATATACAGAAAAACCTCTCTATTACGACAACTAAATTATGTTAATTATTAGGGTGTTTACGAAAGGTGACTGCTTAAAGCAAGGTTACAGTGAAACAGAAAGCTCCTTAAGGAGCTTTCTGTTTCACTGTCACCTTGCTTTAAGCTGTCACCGGTCTATTATACAATCATTTAGCATTCGATTTAATGGTCGCAATAGCGAGGTTTTACTACAGTACTGTAGACGTTAGTACAGTAAAACCTCTCTAATACGACTACTAAACAGGGCTTATTGATTTCATATAGTACAGATGACAGCTATAGCAGAGTAAACGTAAGCACAGACATCTCCTAAAGGAGCTTTCTGTTTACGTTCACCTTGCTTTAAGCAGTCACCTGTCTTAAATACCTGCTAAATAACATAATTCAGTGGTTGTAACTGTATTCCAGTTTGAACGAAACTAATGTACATATAGTGCAATAAAATGAAGAAAATGATGAAACTTTTTGAAAATGTTGACGACTCATTTCAATCTTAATGGCAAAAAGATTGAAGCTTGATTGTTCCTTATGCCTGGCGTCCACTAGAGTGCGGACAAGATTAGGAAGGTTTGTGGTATCAAAATTGGCATAGCTTCCGCGTCAGGTACGAAACAATGTCCGATGTTTTGCAATGTTGTGAGTATCTGTCACCGGGCTCTGCGTATTGTCTGCAGACATACTTGAGACAGTCCTAGGAATTAAACAGGAATTACACAGCATGATTTGAAAACATTTTTACACAATGATTGCCAGTTTTCTTCAAATAATGTTCATAGCTCCAAATACAGGGCCGCCAGTGGATGGGGTAAATATACCTCTGATGACTTTTAGTGAAAATCTTCTTCTTTTAAAATACTGGTCCAAATTGAAAAAAATTTATACAAATGAGCTATTGGTGACCCCTCTACAAAATTTCTTTAAATAAATTTAATAGCTTAAAAAACATGACTGCTAGTGGGTGGTTAAGGTTTTCCTGAGACTGCTTAATTGAAAGCTAAATTCAAATCTTGCTTTTTCCGAAACCACTTGCTCAGTTTTAATGTCATAATGACCGTAACCATGGTTACCAGGCGAGCGATTCATGACCATCTTGTTGATATTAAAGGTTGTTATATACTCTCAAACTAGCATTGGGCTCACATGACGAGTGGACTATACGTGTGTCTATCCGTATCATCGGTGTACTTTTTGTTCAAAACATATTCCTATACCAAATCAGCTAGTGATACCAAATTTGGTTCATATTATTGAAGTGTTTTTTAGCATTTTCAGGTTACTGTTACTTTGATCTTTGACCTCCAATTATAGAAAATGTTTGTTTAAATGTCTGACCAGGATCCAAACCGATTGAAACCCATAACGATAGAGTTTTGTCAATATAGCTATTTTTTATTTGATAAATAAAAACAGACGACACTTGTTTAAAGCAGATGACACCAGGGCATTAAAGGGGTTACCAGGGCTGCCATAAGTTGATAATAAAAATCCTAAGATTTCAAATTTTCAATTTTTCAGATGTAATATAACTAATCGTACCTTTACCACATAGTCTGTTTCTTGTTTTGAAGACACGTGACTGCTTAAAACAGGTTGAAAGTAAAGCAGAATGCGCCTTAAGGCGCATTCTGCTTTACTTTCAGCCTGTTTTAATGTACAACTTGATAGGATAAAAATCCGAAGATTTAGGAAAATCCGGAGTAATGGCAGCCCTGGGTTAAGCATGCAGTTGATGGCATGGTTATGAAGGGCTAGATAGTCAATCCGTATACGTACTATAAGTTTGTGACACAGTTAATCCAATTAAGGTCTTCAGAACCCATAAGCAAAATAAAATCATCTTTGATACGTCTTAGATCCACATTGCAAACGATTTGTTGATAACTCTTCTTCCCGTCGAGGCTGGGCTCTGAATCATGGCATGTCAATGACATTGTCCTTCTCTCAAGCTTGTAACCATAAATCCATCGAGTGATTATGTTCGCCTTCAGCTATAACAGGCTTTTGAAGACCATAAACCACTGGGTGCCAGCCTGAAGTAGCGACAAAATATTGATGTAAAATATTTCATATGCAATACCATAACTGCATTGCTAGATACAGTAAAACTCCTAAATTACGACCAATAAATTATGTTACAGTTGAGCTTCGATATCTCGAACTCGGTTAGGTCGAACATACCGGTTTTTTAAAGTTAAAACGTGGCTCAGCCACGTTTTAACATTGAAATACGGGTATGTTTGACTTAACCGAGTATGACATAATGCAATTCATGTGTCGACACATCGGATAGTTCGAATTAAGCAAGTTCGAAATATCGAAGTTATACTGTACTTATTAAGTGTAAAATGCAAGTGGCTGATTAACGCAAGGTGAAAGTGAAAAGGTAAACTCCTTTAGGAGTGTTCTGTTTTACTTTCCCCTTGCTTTAAGCTGTTACCTGTATTTCATACAATAAATAAGTCTTCTTTTTATTGATTTAATAGAGAGATTTTACTGTACTCGTGCGTACGCACGTTTGTACGCATATGCTAGTTCGGAAGACTCACTGGTTAAACGAAACTAAATACACCTGCAATGAAATAAAGTGTAGAAAATAACAGTTGTTTGACAGTTTTAAAGAATATTTTTAATCGGAACTAGAATACTGACCAGTCAGAAAGGGCCCCACAAAAGGAGTCAGGAGGAGAAAGGCACAAGATAAAACTGCAGATTTTATACTTATAAACATTTTCAGCAAGTTTTGTAAAGATCCAATCTAAAATGTTTGAGTTAAGAGAGCGGACAAGGCTGAAACAGTCATTTTTGTATAATTCAAGGACAATAACTCTGAATTGCCTTATGCGATTTGAGTACTTATCGAACTTGGCTTATATTTCATACCAATAAACATGTTCAGCAAGTTTAGTGAAGATCAGATAGAAACTGTTGTTTCAGCTATAAGGGAGCGGACAATGCTTAAACAGCTTTTTTTTAATAATTGAATAACTCTGATGTGCCATAGGCGATTTGGGTAATTATCGAAATTGACCTAGATTATATACCAATAAACATTTTCAGTAGGTTTGATAAATATCCAATACAAAGTGTTTGTGTTAGAAAGTGGACAAGGCTGAAACAGCCATTTTTTAATAATTTAAGGGGTATAACTCCAACATGCCTTATGCGATTTGGGTAATTATCAAACCTGGCCTAGATTTTATAACAATAGAAACTTTCATAAGGTTTGGTGAAGATTGGATAAAAACTACTCAAGTTAGAGAGCGGACAAGGCTGAAACAGCCATTTTTAATAATTCAAGGGCAATAACTCATACATGCCTTATGCGATTTGGGTAATTATCGAACTTGGCCTAGATTTTATACCAATACACATTTTCATTAAGATTGATGAAGATTGGATATAAAACTACTCGAGTTAGAGAGCGGACAAGGCTGAAACAGCCATTTTTTAATAATTCAAGGGCAATTACTTATGCTTTATGCGATTTGGGTAATTATCAAACTTGGCCTAGATTTTATACTATTACACATTTTCATAAAGTTTGGTGAAGATTGTAAAAAAAACTACTTGAATTAGAGAGCGGACAAGGCTGAAACAGCCATTTTTTAATAATTCAAGGGCAATAACTCCAACATGCTTTATGCGATTTAGGTAATTATCAAACTTGGCCTAGATTTTATACTAATACACATTTTCAGCAAGTTTGGTGAATATTGAATAAAAATTACTCGAGTTAGAGAGCGGACAAGGCTGAAACAGCCATTTTTTAATAATTCAAGGGCAATAACTCCAACATGTTTTATGCGATTTGGATAATTATCGAACATTTTCAGCAAGTTTGGTGAAGATTGGATAAAAATTACTCGACTTAGAGAGCGGACAAGGAAAAGTGTGACAGACTGACGGACTGACGGACAGACTGACGGACTGACGGACAAGGCGATTACTATAGGGCACCCACCTCTCGGTGGGGCCCTAATGACAAACAGCTCGGAGACTGATCAGACGCCGAGTTCCTCGAATTTTCCTCTTACTCATAAGTATTTGCAATTGTCATACCTACTTAATGTACTCACGACTCATGTGTGACTACAAATCGTAGCCCCATAAGTGAAAATCATTAACCTGGCCATCTTTTGTGAAATTAACCGTGTGGTATTAACCTGGCCATTAGTGTGAATAGGGTAAGACATAGGATTAGCCTTAATAACCGCTCTCTATATAGAAACCACAATTAAATTAAATTTCAACGACATACTATTAGTGTCTTCTCTGAATTCAAGCTGCTCGAAATGTTGATGATATTTTCTTTACACTTTCGGTGCCAAATTAATCGTGAGCTTTTTGTCTCTTTACCGCTATATTGTCGTCTGCTTAAAATGGTGTATTTATGAAGTAGATCGAGTAGGTTATAAGGCAAATACACGTACCACTACTTTTGTTCTTTGGTGCAGATTGCAAAGTCTGTAGACCAATACAGTACAGTGTGCTGCAGGTTTCCGTGTTCTTGACAATTAGCCCCTGCACTGCCGTGACGTCATCTGCTTTAACCCATTTGCGCCTAGTGGATTCTTCTATGTTTATATATTTGATTAGTCCATTTTTTAGCAAAGAGATGCCTGGTCTAAATTTTAATTTTCATTTTGTTATATATTGAAATTCCTATCAGCAAACAGTGTAGACTCTGATTAGACGCCGCAATATGCGGCGTCTGATCAGAGTCTACACTGTTTGCCTATGTCCCATATATGGGATCGTGGGCACAAATGGGTTAAACAATTATCGCCAGCTTTTATTTCTCAAATTTGATTTTTAGGTATATTGACTATAACAATATCGTTATGACTATCAAACCGTGTCGATTCTGATCAGACGCCGGTCTACGTGACGTCTTGCCAGGGTCAAAAGTTTTTTGCTAATAACCATTGTTCTCGGGGCTGGGCATTAAAGGGGTTAAGTTACCGTGGATAATACGTTATTATTTCCCGTTGTTTGCCCCTATTCCATACCGATTACGAATCCCACGAACCGCAACGAATTGCTCAATTATAGCAATTATAGTAGATGATGATTCGTAACACGTTCGTGGAGTTCTTACTTGATTCGTAGTCCGTTCTTACACTTCGTGAGGGATCGGCAACTCGTTGCAAAAGTTTTGAACTGTTAAAAGTGTGGTCACGAACTCCCTGAATGAAACAATTCGTAGTTAATTCGTAACAAATTCGTAGCGCGTTCGTTGGCTTCGTAACTGATTCGTAATCGAATCTTAGGCATTCGTGGTATTCTTAACTCGTTCGTGGGATTCGTGAATACGGGTTTGATACCTTTTACTCCTGTAGCCAGATGTCTGAGTGTCATGACCAACTTGACTCCGGCATCTAAATTTGGTCTCACGTGAGTGTCCCTCTTCTGCATGGATGGCTGGCCTAATCCTGGCATTCTTACATAGTGTGGGCTGATCTTCCACCCTAAGCACAGGCATCGCTGTTGTAGTGCCCATGTTCTAACCTTCTAGCTATACTAGGGTCAGTCACGGTATATAACCCACACACTTGGAGCTCTTCTCCGTCTTCTTCGGAGTAATACTCTGGCTATTCGCAGCTGGTGTTATTATGCCATGGCAGTTCCAAGGCCAGTGCTATACTGCTGCCCTATGTTGAACGTCGATTTTGAACTGATGCCCAAGTTGAAACGGGACATACCTTCAGGAATCTCACGATCTGTCAAGAATAGTCACGAATCAAATTTTATCCGTACCAGATATGTAGATGCATTCGGCATATTCGTAACATATTCGTAACTGATTCTTAGCGTTCGGGCAGTACTCGTAGTTGATTCTTGTAATTCGAACTGAATTCTTGACAGTATTCAAAGTAAAGCAAAATGCTCTTTGAACCTGCGTTAGGCCACAGTCTGGAAGAATGCTGGAAATGCCTTCTGCGTTTTTTTGGTGGGGACTACTTTCCGAAGTGTAGAAACAATTCTGGTATATTAAGGCATACAGTGGAGAATGTGTTATTCTTTCCCAATAAACGCGTTTACGCTAAAACTATTATTTGAAGTGCAAACAGTCTGGAGCCAGATCAGACGCCGGGTAACCCGGCGTCTGATCAGGCTCCAGACTGTTTGCCACCAAGATAAACATGAATCATCAGAATTGTCAAAAAATTGTACTTTTCCACGTTTTAGTGTTTTGCGTTTGCGTACGTTTGCATTTAAACGGGAAAGAATAACGTTTTCTCCACTGTATCTATGGAGAAAAGGGTTAAAGCTGTTTATCTATTTTTTCTACAAAGAGTGGGATCTCTGTGACATTAAGCGACTTTTCCTTGAAATTACAGTTATGAATAATTGATTAATCCATTCCCCAATAATATGTTTCTAGTATTGAAGATATGTGACCACTTAAAGAAGGTTGAAAGTAACGCAGAATGTGCCTTAAAGCATATTCTGCTTCACGTTCAGCCTGCTTTAAGCTACTATCTACTAGAACATAGAAACTTTTTTTATGATACATATTCATGGCTGTCTAACTTGGAACTCTTTTCTTCAGTAGAAAAAAAACATTAATGGCGTAAAAAGGATTATTGTTCAAACGCATTGGCAGTGAAGATATCTGGCTTACTTACATTAGAACTAATTAATCCTTTCATCGCCGCCGTATGCAAGTAAAGCGACTTTGAAAGCAGTTTGGATCCATGTTACGCGGCGTCTGATAATGGTCCAAACTAGATGACAAACGTATCCAAGTTAAACAGTCACACAGTCTTAAATCTAACTTTGCAGCGGACGATATTGTGGCGGTGAAGGGTTAAAACACACGATAGATTTGGCAGTAAAAGGGTTAAGATAATCTTTATCTTACAGTGCATGATTGGCCCTTCTAATCAAAATAGCGGACGAGGAATAACTTTTTAGAACATTTACGTTTGTGCTTTTATTTGAAATGAAAAAACAAATTGTCAAAACCACTTTAGAAAAGTTTTCGAATTTTATTTCTTTTGTGTCTGTGTGTGTGATTTTATTTTATTTTATTTATTTTTAAATTGTAGCTCAGTTATTTCGTTGAGTTCATACTGTATACACCGTTCCCTCCCTACAACGGCCCTCCCAACAACGACTCCCTCCGAGCAACAACCCTTGCCTCAATTCCCTAAACAAGACATTTGTGTCTAACGCTTTTACTGCTGTAATACCGTCTGCTTAAAGTTGTCGTATGCTGTTTTTCTCAAATTTACGTATTGAACATTTTGACAGAAAAAAACCTTAATGACGAGTGACAAACAGCTTGAATCCAGATCAGACGCCACGTTACGCGGCGTCTGATCTGGGTCCAAGCTGTGTGCAAATGTAAACACAATTTTTGTCTCCCATTGGGTGTCGCTGTAGAGAGGGAACACTGTAATTGGATATCCACAGAGTGTCCTAACAAATGAACATGTTTACGAAACTGTCACGAGTGATGTAAATGCATGTAGATTAATTAATTAATCAGTATTTTAAAATACTAAATTGTTACCAAATGGATATTAACATTAAACCATTCAATACCTTGAGTACATTGGTTATTTGCGTAACGCAGTGTCTGATCAGGATCCAAACTGTTTGACACTCACTACGGTATTTCTTAAGTCGAGAAAGCCTAAAATATACATTTGAGAAATAAAAGCAGACGACAATTGTTTAAAGCTGACGACATCAGAGCAGTGAAGGGGTTAAACAGTGTTGCGCTGAAGTATCGTCTGTTTCAAAATCATCGCTCACTTCTTAGGGTGTATTATTTGTACATGTATTTTCACTGGTATTTTCATATATTTTCATTGGTAATCGCCGGTGTCTAATCTTGATCATAATTGATTGCAATTGCCAAATTTAGAACTTTAGGAATTTTTACTTAAAAGCATCTATATGGGTATTTAACGGTTTGGATCCTGATCAGACGTCGCGTAACGCGGCTTCTGATCTAAATCTTAACTGTTTGCATAACTTAAGTGTTATAGATTCTCTAGATCTCGGCAGCGAACGAGTTTAAACATTAATTCCATATACCTTACCTTGCATTCTAAATCATATCCAAGGGTCAATGTGACATACATTGTCAATAACTTGAAAGCAACACCATTACCCAATAGGTTTTTAGAAGAGATGCCTTGACGGTGCAATGCAAACCAAACAAATGTGGATAGAGTCGCCTTCTTTGTCATTGAAATATGTCCTTCAAGATGTAACATTGCCTTAACCCTTAGCAAGCTGAATTGTCGTCTGTTTTAAATACATCGTCTGCGAATAATGTAAAAAGTCATATCATATAATTTTTAAATTAAATTAACTATGAGTGTCAATCAGGTTGGATTCAGATCAGACGCCGCTTAACGCGGCGTCTGATCTGGATCCAAACTGTTTGCAAATATTAGCCAAGTCGCGCTTAGCTCATAAGGGTTAACTTTCATGACAATTTATCCTTACCAGTCAGAACATCTATCGTTTGTAAAATCGTTGTCAGCAACAGTTCTAAAAGTTCACCTGCAATATTGTAACACATATCCCTGTTGATAAATGGTTACGATATGTGACCGAGTTGCACGGCATCTCATTTGAATATAAATGGTTCGCAAGTTATCACAAATTCGAATACAGTATGCTAAAGGTTAATTGTACGTTGCATTCTGCATTTAACCCCCGGTATGCAAACGAGAAATTCTAATTTGTCATGGACTTTCAGACGTCAGAACATTTTAGACAATTAGATGTTTCAATCTAATTTTCGGTTACAAAAAGTTAATATACTGAACGTCTAGCTCTAAATAAAGCAGCTATTGACGCCATTTGACAAAATAAATAGAGGATATTGAATGAGTGTGTTTTCAGTATAGGATTTATTGAATGAGTTGGATAAAAATATATGGTGCGAGCATTGGCGAGCAACATATTACTTTATCCAATGAGTTCAAAAAATTCAATGCTGAAAACACACGGATTTAATATTCTATTGATCACATAAACACAAATTGACACAAAAATTAGAACAGTCTAACTTTCACGTTTCTCTCGGCTATAAGGAAAACGATTTTTCATAGATTTAGTCTAAGCGTTATTCGGTTTAATTCTTCCAAAGCTAAAAACACCTATCAAACTAAAATAAAGAAATGCAACATCAATGCTTTGTGAAAAATATTCTCTGATACCATATTCAAATCCTAAGTTACTAATTTTACTAATTAATCTTAAATTATTATTGACTAAAATGATCATTGACATTTAATTTCTTATTAAAAAAAATGTCATTATTACAACATGACGTCACTATAATGTGCTCTAAGTCACTGTTAATACTAGAGCTCTATGTAGCCTGATTTACAGCCTGATTTGCGAGACTGCTCTGGAGAATTATTTTTAGGACAGTTGAGAATGTTTCAATCACTCGTGGTGATCCAAGATTGTCAAACTAGATTCTCTTTTTAAACTGTATTTACAGTCGGTATAGTTAGTACAGTATTTTGGTGATTCAAACATTAGTATAAAGTATATGCACAGTGTGCCGTAAGATATTTACGGAACTCTATATTTTGCACGTTTTTATGTGATAAATGGAGGCTATCGAATGAGTGTGTTTTCAGTATTAAATTTATTGAACTAGAATAATATGTTGCAAGCCTTCAATAGAGGATATTTTGAATGAAAGCGTTTTCAATATTGAACGAGTTGTATAATAAAAAATATGTTGCGATCCGCATATCATTTTATCCAACAAGCTCAATAAATTCAATACTGAAAATACACTCATTCAATATGCTCGATTAAGCACATACATGTGCAAAATATAGAGTGAAATAAAAATCGTACGACGCACTGTGCATATAATATACTAATTTACGAATCACTGTAATACTTTAATATTACTACGCCGACTGTAAAACAGTTTAGAGAATCTAGTTTGACAAACTTGGATCACCACGACGTCAACCAGTGATCGAAAAAATTTCAAGTGTCAGCTGGTTTATATATAAAAATAAAATCTCCCGATAGGTGTCCCGAAAATCAGGTTACGTAGAGCTCTAGTAATAATCTGTTGTTTTTGTCCTAAACTTCTAAGGTTACATTATAATGTCGCCATGATCGTTCAAATAAAGACGTTATTCTGAAAACGAAACTAAGTGTCAAATAATCAATTTTTGTCAATAGGAAACAATTTTAGATTTAATATTAATTGTAAAAATGACTATGTTATCAGAGAAGTAATTTTACAACATATTGATGTTGTTTTTCTTTATTTTAGTTCTATACTGTTTTTATATATGGATGAATAAAACCTGATAAGTTATGAAGAATAGTTTTTCTAACAGCTGAGGGAACATTGAAAGTAAGAACGTTCGGATTTTTGTGTCATTTTGTGTTAATGTGATAAATTAATTATTGAATGAGTGTGTTTTCAGCATTGAATTAAACTGCTTGGATAAAATGATACCTTGCTTGCGACAAATAATTTTATCCAACTTGTTAAATAAATTCAACACTGAAAACACACTCATTCATTACCTCTATAAATGTATGAAACTCTTGTTTGAGCTTTTTGAATTATTTTTGCCAAGCAACCTTTAGACGATACTAACAATCATTTTTCTATATAAAAAAAGACTTCGAAATCAGCATCATAATCAGATAAGAATGCTTCGCTAGTCGAGTGTGTTTAAACGTTTGCACAATTTTAGGACATACATTGCTTTGCCTTCTCTGCACGGGTCAGATCCCGACCGAGCTCAAAAGTTGTTTTCTTTTAAATGTATATCTTAATATACAATGTACATCTTTATCCTAAGCTTATTTTACGTGTTTTATATAGGCACCTTGCAATTACAGTGGAGAAAACGTTATTCTTTCCCAATAAACGCGTTTACGCTAAAACTATTATTTGCAGTGCAAACAGTTTGGAGCCAGATCAGACGCCGGGTAACCCGGCGTCTGATCAGGCTCCAAACTGTTTGCCACCAAGATAAACAAGAATTATCAGAATTGTCCAACAGTTGTTGTTTTCTACGTTTTAGTGCTTTGCGTTTGCGTACGTTTGCGTTTAAACGGGAAAGAATAACAGATTCTCCACTGTAGATACAAAACTGTGAACATATTTTAGACCAAATTTGTTTTTCAATCTCTATAGAATTTGATACTTACAAGTTTCCAATGTTGACTCTACACTAGATCTACTATTAGTTCAATTGGACACATTAACTATTACGCCCTTTGATTGTATCCTCCACTGAAGAAAATAGTTTCTATTTATACAGTCATGCATATGCACCATAAGAAATAGTTTCATAGCAGTTGGTCGCTTAAAGCAGGTTTAAATTAAGCAGATTGCACGTTATAACGCATTCTGCTTTACTTCCAACCTACCTTCAGTGGTCGTCTGTCTTCAAAACTAATGGGGTACTGAGTTAAACAAATAAAATTAATGGAGGAAAATGTGTAATTACCACCACTCTTAATTTAGTTGCCAGAAGTCATAAACTCGAACTAAAAGACTTAAGTTGATTGGTCGTATTGTTTTTAAATTTTATTTAAAATGATTTAAACATGCGTAGAAATCGTCGATAGTTTCTATTATTTAGCATTATTTTGCCAAAATATTCAAACACTACATATGTCTTATATGTCTATGCAAGGTTTAGTGATTCTGAAATAGTGCGTTAATATATATATACATGTAGATATACATGTACATGTATATACCAAATTGAGACTAATTAAAGGGTGATTAATTCCCTTGAATACATTCTATTCTAGCGACGAGTATATTTGTCATTTACAAACACACCCGCTTACAACTCCGTTACAATGGGGGCGCTTCAGAACGAGTTTCGGTATAGATTCAGACATACAAGTGTTACTGATTCCGTCCATGGCGGTTGTAGATGTAGAGCGGTGGTATGCAAAAACAGCTAATTCAAGCGTAACATCAAACAAATATGTTATAAACATTGTGTATTTCTGTTGTTTCGATTAATTCCAAGCCTAATGTATGTCTAGCTCGGTTGAATATATGCCAGCAATCCGTAAAAGTGATGAACTACATTGAAAATCTAGTTTTCTGAAATGATTTCTTTGAATTTTCGAAACAAGGCCTATAATTTGCATGTCACGGTTATTTTCTCAATTGCCTCAGTTAGGTGTATATTTTATCAATACTTCCAGCGATTGTCGATTCCAATTGTTTTGTAAAACTCCTGAATTTATCGATATTTTGATCGCGCCTTTCGCTACAGATTCGGACAGATAGCGTAACGGATTCTGACAGAGGTTGTGATGAAATATACGGATTCTTACCAACATTTCTCTTCCATTTCAGATAATGGACCTGAGGTGTACCTACTGTAAAGAACGTCTGATGCCTATGACCATGTTATTGCATAAAGTCACAGAAGGTGTCATTTATAAGTATTGCTGACGAAAACAACTATGTAAAATAAAAACGACGAGTATAAAAATATGATGTATGATTTCTTTTGATTACTTGTAATTCCTTTTAAATGGGCTATATAAAATAGTGTACACCCATCTAAGACACCACCTCTTCAAAGCGGTGTCTGAGATACAGTATTATTTCCATTGCAAACAGTTTCGTGTTAGATTAGACGTCGGGTAACCAGGCGTCCTATCAGGCTCCAAACTGTTTCACACTCAGATAAAAAAAAATTGTTACATTTTACTGCCATGCGTACTCATGCGCGTGGGTTTAGGTAGGTTTAAACGGGAAATAATAACGTATTCTCCACTGTAATACTGCATTATATTCAATGGCACATAACTGCGACCTTGGCAGTGACAGAGATAATAAGCAACACGTCAAGATTAGCAAGAGCCACATTGACTCTAAATTGCTCACCTGAGTCATAGTGATACATTGACAATGTGACATTTTTTAGACAAATGTTGTTAAGATTTTTTAATTCTAACTGATGGCTTAAACTATTATAATCAAACGAGTGAATACCCCCGCACTAAAAGGTATCGCTCAATTTGAATGATGTTTGTATGTAACAATTGTGACCCCAGGGAAGGGCCAATTTCGACTCCAGTGGCATAATATGTACAATCTGTTTGCAATTATATTAGAATGACTGCAGCTTATAAAAAGACGAATATGATATTTTTTTCCATTTAAAATGTTGGAAACAGTATTTAGGTCGGTTATCTAAATGATCCAAGTTCGACTGAATATTTATTAACAGATACATGTGTAATAAATGAGAAAATAAAACAGTTGCGGGTGTTTTATATCTTATATAAATGTCTTCCCGTTGCTCGTTTGAAGAAGCTTGCAAACCCAAATAAAATGGTTTAAAAACGAACAAATGAACTGACAATATGAACTGTATATATGCATGAAAATCGTAAAAAAAGGCATAACTGTATGCTTACAAACAAACAAATTAGATGGAATGTGCGAATAAAAGTTACGGCGGTTAATGAGTAAACATGTCTATGAAATACGTAATTAATTTTCGAAAATTAGTTTATTATATGCACTCTGTATTTGTACGTCTATATGATAAACATGCTTGTTTTTGACAATGTACCTAACCTCTCAAATGGAAAACGTACAATTGTAAGAAGATATCTGCATGTAGTAGAAGTAGTCAAACAAAATGGATAATAGGATTAATATCGTCCCATCGTTTTAACCGATTTGTGCCCATGGTCCTACATGTACAGTAAAACCTCTCTATTACGACCATTAAAATGTGTTAATTATTAGGGTATTTTCGATAGGTGACCGCTTAAAGCAAGGTGACAGTGAAACAGAAAGCTCCTACAGGAGCTTTCTGTTTCACTGTCACCTTGCTTTAAGTTGCCACCTCTCTTTTACACAACCAATTAGCCTTCGTTTTAGTGGTCGCAATAGCGAGGTTTTACTGTATGTATAGGACATAGGCAAATAGCGTAGACTCTGATCAGCGTCTACACTGTTTGCTGATAGGAATTTCACTATAAAGTGACGAAATGGAAAATTTAGACCAGGCACCCCTTACATCAAAAATAGATGGGTTCCAGATAAGGGGGAGTAAATTCAACAAATCCAGCATTTTCTCACTTATTTTAGCACCAAATCCTATGGTGTTACTACTCATTAGAATCGTCTCGAAGAGACGATTCTAATGAGTAGTGACACCATAGGGTTTAATTCAGAAAGAAATAAAGATTTTAATTTTTGAAATACTTCCCTTATCTGGAACCCTGGTTCCATGGACCACATGTGTCACCTGCCAGCAGGCATCAGTCGAACATTCTCTTTCCATAAAAGAAATTTCATTTCAAAATCTTCAGTAAAACAGAAGAAATCTGCATGAAAAGAAAATGTTGAAAGGGGAATAGGTCTCACAATATTGATGCAAGCGTTATTACCCTTGTGCAATACATTTTCACATGTCAATTTCTTTCCTTAAATGAAGTTTCATCTTAAAAGCTTCAGTATTACAGTTATCAGTTATGAAGCGTGACGAAAAATGCGTGACAGACAGACGGACGGACAGACGCCGGAAAAGTGACCCCTAAGTGTCACCTTTGCCTAGAGCAGGTGACACAAAAAATGGGCTAATCCAATAAATAAGCAAGGAACGATCCACCGGGCGCAAATGGGTTAATGGGACTCTGGGGGCATGCAAAACAAAACTGCGTGTACGTGTGGTTTTTCAAACAATACATGTTTATGCAAAGAGCATTTAATGATAACGATAAAACATAGTTTTACAAAGAGATGACTATCAAATAGCATACACATAGCCTCTGATTTGCAACAATGCAGACTTCGACAATGTACAACATACAAAACAATTATGAGTCTAGACTTCTGAATCTAACTGCATTCAACGCTGTGTTTTGAAATGTGTATAAATAAACAAGAGTGAAACATATTCTTATTGTACCAAATACAGTCACGGGGTACATGTAAGACCGTATTCTTATCCATTAAACACGTTTATTCTTAAAGCCTTGTGTCCATTTCAAATAGGCCAGATCAGACGCAATGCAACATGGCGTCTAATCAGGCTCCAAACTGTTTGCCATTCAGATAAAAAATAAAATGTCAGAATATCAAGACATCATTCTTTTTTTTACATGTTATTGCATATCCTTTGCGTTTAACACATTAATGCCCATTGTCTTTTATATAGGACATACGCAAAAAGTATAGACTCTGATCAGACACCGCTTAATGCGGCGTCTGACAAGTGTCTACATGGTTTGCTGATATGAATTTCAATATAAAACAAAACGAAAATGAAAATTTAGACCAGGCACCCCTTATATTAACCCTTAGCGCGCCAAATAAATTGTCGTCTGCTATATTTCTCGTCTGCTTCAAGTTTCAAAGTGCTTCAAAGTTGCTCAAAATTGCTGAAAATGTTGTCCGAGTGTCAAACAGCTTGGATCCGGATGAGACGCCGAGTTACTCGGCGTCTCATCCGGATCCAAGCTGTTTGCATTTTGAGCTATAGTCGTGAGTGGCAGGCTAAGGGTTAAATATAGACTAAACTAATACTAGTATATAAGCATGGAAGTATTCACTGTGCGAAAATGGGTTAAAGCATTCTTTTTCGCATTTTACTGTATATACTTTGCGTTTAATTTCGGGAAATCAAAATGTCCTCTGCAATTTTCATGATGAAAGTAGTTTATGTAATGTGTGATCAAAGTCGTTACGTGACATGCTTCTCTACCTGACAAATACTGTGATATATCAGCCGACTCAGTTATAACTTCAAATTATTAAGTTTAGCATAGAAATGCAGACGAAAGTTTGCAAATATTAGCAGACGATATTTTACCTGCTTAAAACTGACAGTTCAAATTGATGATGAAAGGGTTAAGTATCAAGATTATCATATATCTAACGAATTTATATGTCACAGAATACATTTACATGTGTACAATGGCTACAAACTAGTCCAACACTTAACACAGTACACGAAACAACTGTTACACATTGACTAAACATTTGTAATAAAATTTGACTATTTGAATTCTTACAATTGTTAGGGTCTTGTGGTTTTGCTATGTGAGCCAATATGAGATTGTCTTGTCATCTAATAAAAAAATAAAAATCCCTGATACATGTATGTATAACAAGAGTTGTCAGAGAGACAACAAAGCTCGCCATTGGCACATTTAGAAACTTAAAAGCACACTCAAGGTCACCGAGGTCAAGCTTTTTGCCTGCATAGAAAGGTCTTGTCAATATACGCATGAAAATTAAATATGAAGTTACACCTCAAGGGACATAGGAAATATAAGCGTTTTTCGAAACCTAAACACAGATTTCTAATCCTTAAACTCTGGATCTAAGTTCAAGGTCAAGGTCACAGGGGTCCAAATTTTTCTGTGCATGGAAAGGTATTGTCCATATACACACACATACCAACTATGAAAGCAATACCTCAAGGGACATAGAAGTTATAGACATTTTTCAATACCTAAACACATATTTCGAAACCTTAACGCGAGCCCTAAGTTCAAGGTCAAGGTCACAGGGGTCCAAATTTTTCTGTGCATGGAAAGGTCTTGTCCATATACACACACATACCAACTATGAAAGTAATACCTCAAGAGACATAGAAGTTATAGGCATTTTTCAAAACCTAAACACAGATTTCGAAACCTAAACACGGACCCTAAGATCAAGTTCAAGGTCACAGGGGTCCAAATTTTTCTGTGCATGGAAAGGTCTTGTCCATATACACACACATACCATCTATGAAAGCAATACCTTAAGGGACATATAAGTTATAGGGATTTTTCAAAACCTAAACACAGATTTCGAAACCTAAACGCGGACCCTAAGTTCAAGGTCAAGGTCACAAGGGTCCAAATTTTTCTGTGCATGGAAAGGTCTTGTCCATATACACACACATACCAACTATGAAAGCAATACCTCAAGAGACATAGAAGTTATAGACATTTTCTTAAAATTGTTTACGCCGTTCACGACGACGCCGTTCACGACGACGCCGACGACTACACCGGGGGTATTGCAATAGCTCGTCATGTACTTCGTACAGGCGAGCTAAAAACTATCCAATGTAGATAACAGACTGATACATCGTATATCCAAATCCAATTTGTCAGACACTCAAGTCTATGCCAAGCTTTACGAATATAACTAAAACACCCGAATACTTTCCACTAGGACAAGATATACAGATTTTGAACAATGACACAGTTTGAATCCCGATCAAACACCACATCACTCGATATAGATTCAGATCAAACGACAAATAGTTCGGCTACTGATCCGTTTCGAAACAATTTGTATCCATGTATCTATTATGGCAGTGAAACACTTTTCTTTTATAAGGCCATATTAGCAGGACTGTAATCAGACAATCTTGGCACTCAACAGAATACCATTGGTTAATCTCAAAACACATGTTGTTAAATGTAGGATAAAAAATAATACAGAAACGACATTATTAAGTTAACATTGCATTTAGCAGTCTTCACAGATATCTACTCCAATTAGTCTAGCGGTCGCTGAATACAATATTGACTTAACTGACTTACAGTAGAGAAGATGTTATTCTTTCCCAATAAACGCGTTTACGCCAAAACTATTATTTCCATTGCAAACAGTTTGGAGCCAGTTTGGTAACCCTGCGTCTGATCAGGCTCCAAACTATTGTCCCTTAGCTTAATATCAATAGTCATAATTGTCAAAAAGTTGGTTTTTCTACATTTTAGTGTATTGCGTTTGCGTTTCGTTTAAACGGGAAAGAATAACGTTTTCTCCACTGTAGCAGTATAGAGGTAACAAATAATCCGTTGGTACAGGACAGCAATCTTTGCCCAGCTCTGCTGTAGTGTGGTTTGTATCTTGTCTCGTAGCAGTGTAGACCTCGTTGGCTGCCCAATGACTGGTTCTAGTCTTTGCGTTCGAAGTACACGAAGTCTATCATGAATACCGCTCCAATGAGTAACGCTTTTTGGAAAAGGTCCATGCTCATTGGAACTGAAACAGATACATGTAATTATACAGACAAACTTGTACTGAGACCTACCGGTAGACGCTTTTTACTCTTTACGCTTCAATAAAGACGGTTGCTCAACCATTTAAACCCTAGGCACGCATATATTCGTCATTTGTAAACAGTTTAACTGTGAAGAGAACACTTGTCCTGTGCAAATAGTACAGACCAAGATCAGAGGGTTCCTAAGAGCCTCCCTGATCAGGGTCTGCCATGGTTGACACGTTGCAATACATTGACAAAATCAACATACAAATGTAAAATAGTAAAAAATGAACTACACTAATTCGGGACTGAAATTGTTCATTTGACGTTTTCAGGGAGGAAAAGGTTCAATCCAAAGTGTTCCTAGTATAGAAACGCAACCTGCATTCTTTACCGCAGGATGGCGTCAATAAGTTTTTGCTCAACAAGACCTTATCAATGTCAGACTTTAAAACAAAGCATGTCAGCATTACGATATCAAACATACAAACTGCTGATAAATATACGTGATATCACTAAACTTCTACATATACTTTTAAAGTAAACAATATTTCAAAGATAATACTCTTGATAAAAACTGCTTGACATTCTGATATTTTCTGAAAAAATAAAAAAAAATCAACTCAGGGAATTGTGCAGACATCAAATTTTACAGACGACAATTAGATCTACCTAGCATGAAGAAGGTTAGTACATGTAGCTTCGTGACCTAATACAGTAGAGTAGGCGTTATTCTGTCCCGTTTAAGCGCAAACGCATTGCATTCAAATGCAGAAATTGACAAATCGTGAGTGGCAAACAGTTTAATGCGTGATCAAACGCCGGGCTCCAAACTTTTTGAAAAGCATATAATAGTTTTAGCGTAATATCTCACATGACTTTTATATAAAGAGGACACGCAACAATATATTATTCTATTTCAGTTTATTATTTCTAAGAATGAAAATGTTTATTTCAAACAAGCCACATTTCCATGAAGAAGATTTTCCCAATACACTCGTGTGTACCTACAAATACTAAACAATTATTTCCATTGCAAACATTGTGTCTGATAAGACTCTGACACTCAGATAAAAATAAACCGTCTGAACACTCAAAAATGTTTACTGTTTTCCAACATTTTTTTTCCGTTTCGTTTAAAAGCGAAAAAGTCGCGTCTTCGCCATATTATAAGAAAACGAAGCTATTTGAACTGACAGAAAGTGTATACCAAAACCAACAACCATGTTGAGAACATTGAGCCCGACGTATAAAGACTGTTAATATGCCAAACTCAACAAACAGAATAGATTTGTATTAAAACCCTTGTATTCTACGCGCTGGTGGATATTGGGCTACACTGGTTGCATAGAATGTTAGTCTTTTTTCCTGGTAACAGCGCTGGTAGAGTGAAAAAAGGCGTTACTAGTTCCCGATTAACCTCTTCACAGCCTTACCCCGAGTGTAAGGTTTATTTGTAAAAAAAAGTTTGAATCCTGATCAGTCGCCGCGTTACGCGGCGTCTGATCAGAATCCAAACTTTTTGATACTCATTTCATTATTTCTTAACTGAAAAGATAAAATTGAGAAATAAAAGCAGACGACACATTTTTAAATTGATGACGCCATGCTATTGAAGGGGTTAAACGAAAGTGAACGGATCTTGAACGCCATGTTTGCAATTAGAATAATTGTTTTAGCACAAACGCGCTTATTGAGAAAGAATAACGACTTCTTGGTTGCATAATAAACCGAAGCTTTCACTGGAAACAATAGATATAAAATTAATCCTAATTTATCCCGCCCTAGCGACGAGTATACTCGTCCTTTACAAAACATGTACCTGTGAAGGGTACACTTGTCCCATGCAAACTGTGTTAGACCCAGATCAGGGGGCTTCTTTAGGGACCCTCTGATCAGGGCCTGCACAGTTTGTCATTTTTTGTCAATAGAAATAGTCTAGACTGTATTGGAAATTGGAAATATCTATTAAAGCTTTCAGGGTTGATAAGTTAAGAATTGTAGTTCTTACATTGTACCCGGAAGTCATTCACTTTTCCGAAGATTTCTCGAATACCGGACCAGTGTTTAATTATTTTGGCAACCTCTTCTCCTTGTGGGTTTGATATCTGTAACATATGAAAAATATTCATTACATGTAGTACTTTCACATCTAAAAAGAAATATAATGAAGGGATAGGGAGGGAGCAACATTAAGTGTAATAATACTATCAATATGAAAATGTAGAGAAGCCTCCGATATGTAATGACTAAGATTTCTGCCTTGTAACCCCATATCATGTTTCTAGTTTTGAAAACAGATGACCGCTTAAAGCAGGTTACATGTAAAGAAGAATGCGTCTTAATCTTAAAGTTTAACCTGCTTTAAGGTACCATCTGCTAGGAGACAGAAAATAGTTCTTATAGTGCAAATTCATGACTGTATAAATTGGATTTTTTTCTACGGTGGAGGAATAAATTAGAAGGCGTATATAAAGAGATAAAAGCCGTGGATTTTCAAGAGTTTCACTTACGAGTGCAACTAACAAACTTTACTTAACATTTTTATGTTCAAGTGAAAGATACGCCAATTGTCTGGGCAACTGTTGTTATAGTTACTGCTCACCCTGAAATGAACATCCGTGCAGCATGCGCAATAGCAGCAGTCACCGTCTATGGTAAAGGCGTGGTTACCCTGAGCGTCAAGTACCTCGTATTTAGGTGTCATGCATGTCCAGCTACAAAATGAAATAATACGCTTTATTACAGTGGGGAATGTTCTATTCTTTCTTGTTTCTAGAAAGATTAGATGGCCACCTAAAGCAGGCTGAAAATAAAGCAGGCTGCGCCTTAAGGCTTCCATCTGCTTGGATATAGAATAACTTCTTGTTCATACCAAGTAGAACTGTTTTCTTCAGTGTAGAAAAAATTAAAGGTGTAAAAAGAGGTAAAAGGCGTACTTATGGCGTAGTAGATTAGACGAAGCTAAACGTACATGCAAAGCAATAAGATGTATTCTAACACTCTTCGCGCACGTCCCTATATAAACAAAGAACTAACGTTTCAGTGTTATTTTCAATAAAACACTCACGCGCTAAAACGTGCTAACGTGACGTCATGTGGCTTCGAAAATGCGTACGCCAGGAAACGTAGCGCCGTTGCTTCGGTGCAAATTACGGCTACATTTTGTGTTCGAATTGTACTAATAAATTAATACCAGTGTTTTATCTAACAATCGAACACGGGTAGTCGTTGAGATGCTTGTAATTAAACCACTCGGCCTAAAGGCCTCGTGGTTAAATTACTACACATCTCAACTCCTACCGGTGTTCGATTGCACGATAAAACACTGGTATAAAATTATTATTTCTTAAATAAAGGAGAGGTTACTGAAAATGTTGACGATGTATCTTTATCTGAGTGACAAACTGTTTGGAGTCTAATCAGACGATACAGTGGAGAATCTGTTATTCTTTCCCAGCTTTCAACCAGGATAGGTAAACTTAAACAGCCCAAATACAATTGAATAAACAAAATCAAGGTTTTGAAGGAAATTATCCAAATTCAGACCATTTCTGTCACAAAGTGTGTTGGAATAATCATTGAAATGCAATTTATGTTCAGTGAGAGGAGTGTATAATATCATTAAGAGTCTGTTTTTAATAAATGAATTTACTTCTTTGACAATTTTCAACAAAGTATCAAGTTAGGAAGTCATGATTCTCCTTAGGTGAAAAGTCTACGGACTCTACATTAATTTACTCTTAGTTATTTCAAATAAGTTGGTTTTATTTATCTAGAAAACTAAATTAGAAGCTAAAATGAGCACAGGGAGTAAGATAGAGGGTCACACTGCTATATAGAGCAAGGTGAGATGCCTCCAAATCTGCCAAAACAACGACAGAAATAATGAGGTGGTATCAATAACACAACAGGGCCATGATAGCCCCATATCGATCACTTAAGAATACTTTCCAGTTCAATATGCAAATAGTTAAAAAACCTGACACAATATGCTATCAAACATACTCTCACATTGGAATCTCATTTAATAAGCTAGGCCAATTTGGTACTTACAGGGGCATAATTTGAACAATCTTGGTTCACTAGATAATACTATAAACCAAATGTTACAGCTCTAGGTCTTTCAGTTTCGGGCAAAACACTTTCAATGTATAAGCCCATGGTATGTGATACTTGTGTCTTGTGACCCCCTGTGTGGAGTCAATAATTTTGACCTGAGGGGTGTAATTTGAATAGTCCTTGTAGAGGTCCATCACATGATGCAAAATACCAAATATCACAGCTGGACCCCTTTCGCTTTGGAGCAAGAACATTTATAAAGCTTTTACTATACATGTATGAAAAGCGCAAAATCTGTAGTCTAGAGCATCTGGTTCATAAATGATACATTTCTTACAATAGTAGCTATAATTCACATATTTCTCATATGTTGTGATGTTTCTGGTTCATTTTAGTTCATTTACTTAAATAATCTTGTTATACTAAAACAAAAAGTAAATTTATCCTCATATCTAAAAGTACTACTCTGTCAAATGCTGATTAATATCGTGCACTCACAAAATGTTGGCAATTTAAATGCAAATGTTTAAAGTTAAATATTTTTTTGCAAAGTTAAGCCTTTATAAAGATTATGTTAACACTAATCAACTGCACATTGCCCAACAGACATGTAAAGGTGTTACTAATTAATGCACTAATCAGTGTAGAGTCCGTATACTACATTGCTTTATGTATAGATACAGGTTTTTGTTCTGTTATATACATTCAAATTACATGTATTTGTCATCTCTGGTTTACAGTTTATATTTGTTCAACTTCTTAAAAAATGTTAAAAGCATATACAGCTTCTTGTGCATACCACATTTCATATGTACAAAACGGGAGAAAAAAGACATGAATGTGAAATATTATCCCATATAATTGAACCAAAATTATGTCTTACTGAATTTTGATACAATTTGCTTAAATCCTTTGAAATGGCAAAACCAAAGTAGAAAATTCACTAACACTTTATATATCTAGGGACCACTTTTTAATGGATAAAGTATGTGTGTGTAATAGGTAGAGTCCGTAGACTTTTTGAGATCTTATTTCAAAATTCTGCTTTGCAACGAAAAGTAGCAAAATACCTGGTGATTTATATTTTTTCTCTTCCTTATTGATATATTTGTACGATACTGTAAAATAAATACATCTGACTTTCCTATATTTATCACAAAACTATTTGGCATGAAATAATACAGTTAAGCTGATACAAGGGTTCATGGTTCACTCGCTACATGTATACATTATCAATTTATAGTCGATCAAATATGTTTTATCTCTTTTGCACAACCATGTTCCATTATTCTGACCAGTTTTCAGGTATGATATAGTAAAGTTTTTCATCAAACTATCATGTTTTGATTAACTATGTAGTGTCCGTAGACCCTTAGACCTGTCAACTTGTAGCCATAACTTTTTTACTAGACATGACTTTTGTACAAAATTTCGGAGAACACTCACTTAGTACTTCTACTTTCACTGTAACAAAAAGTATTGACAGTGCAAGAAAGTTTTTATTTTTGCAAAAGTGCAACATGTTATCCCACCCTGATCTGAGCTCACCCGATTTATACAATTATGATAAAATGCATTTAAGGTAGTAAGCCTTAAAATTAAACATCTCATGAATTATGCATATGTACATCTGCTTCACAGAGCCTATGGAGACACCAGGGGGAGACATGATGTCCATTTCCTGCAAACAACAGCACCAGCAGCAGGAGCCGACACATTTCAGCGGGCGATAGAGCTGGATAAGTTGAGTTCCTGCGTTATCCGAGATGTTCATTGTGAAAGGCCGCAGGTTCTTACAACACTGTCTCGTCATACAGTCTGTATCTGCAAAATTAGAACTCGTATATAGTCAACCTGCAGGTACAGTTAACCCTCTCTATTACGAGCATTAAAACAAAGGCAAATTAATTGTATAAAAAGACAGGTGGCAGCTTAAAGCAAGGTGACAGTAAAGCAGAAAGCTCCTATAGGAGCTTTCTGCTTAACTGCCATCTTGCTTAAAAAAGCAGTCACCTGTCGTAAAACCTAATGGGTAACATGATTTAGTGGTCGTAATAGACATTTTATTGTACAGTCAAACGTGTGTTCAGCGACCATTGTTCTGAAAAAGTACAAATACAGTCAAACCTGTCTATTACGACTACTAAATTGTGTCAATTATAAGTTGTTTAAGACTAGTGACTGCTTAAAGCAAGGAGACAATAATACAGAAAGCTCCTTCAGGTAAGCAGCCTAGGTTTGGCACATGTGTTAACGACCTCTCTCACATATAACTAGTATCTCACTTATCCCTCACTCACTCACGCACACACCCCACCACACCCATCAACATAGAGTAAAGCAGAACATTTTTTTTATATTCGTTACACCATGATTTATAAATGGCATGTTACCGAATGCCACCACAGGCCCGCAACCAGCTGGTTTCAAAGAGATCAGGGACACTCCCTAGTACCATCAAGATCCACCAGACAGGCACCGGGCCAACGGTATCATCAGGGAGCCGCATTTAGTATGTGAATTCAAGGTCTACAATACCGGTCAAAGACAACTAAGAAAGATCCCAAATGAGCTCTTTGTATCATCTTTATCCCAAACTACATGTATCCATAAACTCGTTTTAGTAGAATGTAGGATGGTGTACAATGCTGGTCAAAAATAACACAGAAAGGTCAAGGGCGAGCTTTATGTGCTATTCTTTTCATCCCGAATTATCCATAGACCAGAATTCAGTAGATAGAAATTTATAAAGGATTTACTATAAAGATCCTAAATTATCTTTCTGCACAATTTCTATCCCGAATTATCCATAACGAATGCATTTAGTATAAGAAGTTGTCGTACAATGCAGGCCAAAAACAACACAGAAAGGTATTGAACAAGCTTTCTGCGTGGCTTTTATCTTGAACTATTCATTAGCCGGCATTAGTATAAAATTTAGATTGGTGTACAATGCAGGTCAGAAACAACACAGAAAGATCTGAATGAGTTTTCTGTACCATTTCTATTATACGTCTACCCAAACGGTGTTTGTTCTCACCTTCCATGGCGTACATGCACTGTTGATCTGCTGAGTTGCACAAGCTGTACTTGTTGTTCCTCTCACATCCCGTCATTACTAAAACAGCATACAAAAGAGTCTCTATGGTATGTGACAATTTAAACTTGAACAGCAATATGTACTCTTTTCAAGATGCTTAATTAGTATGAATACAGACCTTACTGAAATAGCATACACCAGGTCGGTAAAGTCTCTATAGCAATTCAAAATTGAAATACAATGGAAATGTGCAACATACCTCATTTAGAGTCATAATACTTTATACATGTACGCACGAACCCAGAAGCCATGGTTATAAAGCGTTTGAGATGAGTCTGAGGCCAATCAAAATCTTGAGAACGATGACAGGCTCATCTCAAACGTTTTATAAGCATGAATCCTGTCATTACTGAAGTAACCCATATAGATTTAGTAAAGTGCTTTAGAATTCAAAATTGAATGTTGAGCTGTGCAGTTCATTCAGTTGACCCTCTGGTATGGAACGCCATAACTGTCTCCTGTTGTCACATTTCTTCCTGTCTTGTTCAAATGTATGCTTGTCATCTCTTAACGCCATATCATTATGTCAAAGCGATATATACAGTGGAGAATCTGTTATTCTTTCCCGTTTAAACGCAAACGTACGCAAACGCATAGCGCTAAAACGTAGAAAAGAACAACTTTTGGACAATTCTGATATTTCATTTTTATCTTGGTGGCAAACAGTCTGGAGCCTGATCAGACGCCGGGTTACCCGGCGTCTGATCTGGCTCCAAACTGTTTGCACGTCAAATAATAGTTTTAGCGTAAACGCGTTTATTGGGAAAGAATAACGTTTTCTCTACTGTAAACTTGTCTAAGGATGATCTTAGTATGGTCGACGGCTAAAGAAGGTTCATCTTGTTAAATAACAATGTGAACTTGTCGATATAATATGTTATCATGTTATACGTATGTACATGTTGTTCTGTCGATTTCAGGACGTTTTGCTACCTGGATTTTCGCTACCTTATTATGTTCGCTACCTTTCGCGGCTGGTCTTTTCGCTACCTAGACTTTTTCGCTACCCAGTTTTATTTTTCACACCTCGGGTGTACTAATATGCAGACACTGTGCGCCCACATAATGGAATTTTATTTACTGATCTGTATCCAACTTAACGTGCAGAAATAGAAGATGTCTTATATACAATGTACTAATCTGGATCAACATTAACGGACAGAAATAAAAAACAAATTTTGACCAAAAATTTACACATACGGCATGAGTCCACATAAGAAAATTTTATTTCTTAATCTGAATCTACACCAATGTATTTGTTGACTTAGGGTTTTAAGTCGTTTTAACAGTATTTCAGTCGTATCGCGACTCCAGGAGACAAGTTGCCAGATCAACATCTCATTCAAATCGATCTAAAAACGTCCAGTAACTGCGTTCTGTCAATGCGTGGTGTTGACTTGTCCAAATAGCGTCTTGTTATGTTCAAACGTATTGTTATTATGTCAAAATGTTAAGTTATCTTGTCTAGCGTACATTTGTCAAAACGGTGTGTTGACTTATCCGCACTGCTTCTTATTATGTTGAAATGTTATGCTATACATATATACAACCAACTAAACACATAGGAATGATTGAACAAATGAATGAATAATGAATGAATGAATGAATGAATGAATGAATGAATGAATAAACATGAGAGCGGTGAAATATGTTTTTTTAACTTGCTTTATATGTTCTGGTGGAAGTTTAACTGTGTGATAGTACTCATTATTGAGAAGTTTAGACTGTTCAAATTCACACACAAATATTGAAAACTATTGGTTCGAGCGGGGCATAAAATAATCTATACAAGCACCGGCGCTGAACAGGGACGGGGACCATTACAATCTACCGCACATCTGGGACAACACCTTAACATCGCTCACCAACCAGAGCGGTGTAAGTGGTCAGTAAGTACAGACCGTCACAAAGCTGATGAAGCCTGAAGTAGTCAGCTGAAAGCTCCTAGGTAATAGTTTTCAATATTTGTGTGTGAACTTGAGTCTAAACTTCTCAATAATGCTTTATATGTTGTTATTTTACAAAGCATATAAGTCCGTGCTCTTGTCAACGAGCGATGTGATCTTGTCTATAAGATATGTTATGATGTTAAATGCACGTGTTATTATGTAAAAGTACATCTGTCTAAATGTTATGTTATTATGTGAAACACCTTTGTTACTATGTTACAAACTAGTCTCATCTTTTCAAAGAGCCATGTGAACTTGTCCATACGATATGTTATCATATTATATAGACAAGTTCACATTGCTTTTTAACAAGATGACACTATTTTAAACAAAAATAGCATAGCTGTTTAACATGATTAAACATCCTGTAGACAAGATCACAAAGCGCTTCGGCAGAAGGGCATGGTCTTTTGAGATGACAAGTGTCTATTTGAACAAAACAAGAAAATTTGTGACAACAGGAGACAGCTACGGCGTTCCATACTCTGTGTCCGTTTCATAACACTTCCTACGTCAAACACGACCGTACGTCAAAACTTTAAAATAAATTTAATTTCTGATTTCTCCATCTAATCCTGTCTTGGAACAGCTCTTTGGAATCATGTGTTAAGACAATTCCAACGAGATATATGGCGAAATAAATAATAATAGAGACTTTTGTAATCTGACAAACGAGCGTGTTTTTCGTACGAAGTTTTATGAAACAGGCCCCTGACTCCTAGTGACAAGTACACTCGTCCTTTACAAACAGTGTACGTGAGCATACTTAACTTGTCCTGTTCAAACAGTGTGTCATACGGTAAAACCCAGTGATATGAGTGTCAAACAGTTGAGATCCTGATCAGACGCCGCGTAACGCTGTTTGCAAATGTTAGTGTTGTCGGCCTTGGTAGTGGAATGTGATAAAATCAATCACTTTTCAACAAGCATGCTAATAATCCTAATATACATATTTGCCTTGATATTGCAATGAAATATCCTAATGTGATTTCTGGAATACTTCATTATAGATAAGCAAGGGGGATCTACATGTGTAAAGACCCTTAGTCCTTCCGCTGATTATTCATATATTAACCCTTTGAACCCTAGTCCCGCCTATAGGCGTCATTTCAAACAGTGTACATGTGAATAATACACTTGTCCTGTGCAAACAGTGAAGGCCCAGATCAGAGGGCTCCGAAAGGAGCCCTCTGATCAGGGTCTTCACTGTTTGTCAGTAATGCCAAAATTGACAAAAACAACTCTTAAAAGCCAGAAATGGACTAGACAAAAATCGAAACTGGAATTGTCCATTTAAAGTTTCAGGGAGGAAAGAGTTAAAGTCGGTTAATGATAACGTATATCAGTATCATGTGATTTTTTACATTGGCTTCATTGCCTTATAAGATCAGGAAAACTTTCTTCAAGAAAAGTGCACAAACGTGCCATGAAAGTCCTAAAAACGGGTCGAACCTACCTTCCATCATATCAAACTGTTGGTGTATGATGATTTCATTCAGAGAAGCCAAGTAAACCAGACCCGGTGGCAGTCCCTGCGATACTGAAGTGACAGCGAGGTTCGGTTGTTCCATCATTTGCATCGCTTCCCCCTTGCCCCCTGTTCCGGGCTGAGCTATAACTACGGCCGTCATATCCGGTTCCCTGAAATGCAACCAATCAGGTATACACAAACCTTTCACCGCAATGATACCATCTGCATTAAAACTTTTTTTTCTGCGAGATATTGCAAGAACGTTTTGAAGCGGTTTTGTTTAAAACACCACATAAAACAACAACCAAAAATAAAACGATTGATACGAGTGCTGAACAGTTTGGATTCTGAACAGACGCCGATTAACTCGGTATCAGATCAGGTTCCAAACTGTTTGCAATGTATGTTTACAAGATGTTATTCTTTCCCGTTTAAATGAAACGAAACCCAATAGAATAACAATTTAAATAGAACACTTTTTTATCTGGCGGTTTAATTTTATCTGACCGACAAGCAGTTTGTAGCTTCAATCTGCTATTTAAGAAAATTTAACAAAGGATAATGTTTACTTATTCTATAACTTGTAGTAGAAATGCACATTTCATTACCTTATTATTACACTTAATTTAGCTTCATTTATCCTATTTATGGATATAAGGTAAAGTGCACTTTTTGTAAAACACAATAATGTAAAGTTAATGTATAATGATATTATAGTATGCTATATGCGTATATCGTGTATATAGATGTAAATATGTGGGTATGTACATACAGACTGTAAACGTTGAAGTCGTAAGAAGAGTGGTTAATTTATATTACACTTACTTTGTTATAGTAGCATCTATATCTATCAAACATTCCAAAGATTTACTTCGCTTTCGAATGATACCCTAGGCAAAAAATACATGGGGGTCGTAACGAAGGCGGCTCACATTTACATTGTATTAGCTTATACGTTCATACATCGAGCACAAACTAGCAGCTATGGTTTCTTGTCAACCACCGCGTAACTGTCTGACGCTCATTTCATAATTCTTTAATCAAAAGCTAAATAAAGCAGACGACGATCGCTTATAATTGGTGACATCATGGCAGTGAAAGGGTTAAGAAACGTAGGCGAACGAAGTATTAGCCAAGCTAGATATATACATGTAATATGTATTTTATTGTATTGAATCCTGATACAGCCACGCCCAGTTACGGATATCTCAGTGCACTTGCTATTGGCATATTGCATGGACGGATCTACTTCTAAAAACACACCCTGTTATTATCTGAGATCACTGATCTACTCTAACCTTATGAAGTTACATCCCATTAACTCGTTGTACACTGGGTCCATGCGTTTGAGTTGAGTCTTAAATCATTCTCAAGCATTTTGATTCATCAGATTCTGTCAGATTGATCAAGTTTGAACAATCACTTGCTTGAGAACGACCTCACTCTCAACTCATGCTCTTATAACCTTGTACCCTGGTAACGCATATATACATATATGCATCCTTACAAAACAGTAAACCTGATACAAAAAACATGCAAACAATGTAGACTCTGGTCTGAATGTTTCTTTGAGAATCATCTGCACTTATTTTACCATCCATTAATTGTCAATTGCCAACCACAGAGGTGGACTTTACAATTGGTTCGCACTTCAAAATGTCATACTACATATTTAGGATACCGGTAGTCAGTGTAAAATCTAGTGTAACGCTAATTTGAATTCAAAGAATCAGCATGGGTAGGATTTTGGTTAGGGTTAGAATCCTAGGGTTAGATTTAGCGTAAGTTATTGTTTTAGGTGCGACCCAATTGTGAAAGTGCTCCCTAGTTCCAAAATCTAGATCGTTAACAATCCAACATGTATGTTAAGAACGATTGTTTGTATTATGTTTGCTTCTAGTAAGATTGATGAAGATGTTCGACAATGCATCTGAGGTTTAGTGACTAAATGTATAAGAGCTTTAAGCATTATTTTTATCCTACATTGAGCAACTAGTTTTCCTAAAGGTCTGTCGCGTTTTGAGTGGTCGCTTAATACAATATTAACTACAGGTATACCTAATAGCAACGCTGCTCTAAGTGGGACATCACCTGTGACTTTATATATACCAAAGAAACCAGCTACATACGACCACACCAAACAATAATCGTTTTCGATTTTAAGGTATGTACCTGCTTAGAGCAGGGTTGAAGCCCATGTGGGGGCTTTCTGTTTCGCTTTCATCCTGCTTTAACCCTTTACCCAATAACCAATTTATAACATTAGATACAGGTGATCACTTAAAGCAGGTTGAAAGCAAAGCAGAATGTGCCTTAAGGCACATTCTGCTTTACTTTCAGCCTGCTTTAAACTATCATCTGCTAGGCTATATAACATATGTGTTATTGTAATTGTTCATGAGGGTATAAACTTGAACTATTTTCTTCAGCGGATGAATAAATTAAATACGCTAAAAGTCGCTTAGAACTATGGGGGAAAGGGTTAAGCTGCTTAAGCAACCGCCTGTTTATAAGCACCATCATTAAGTCTGTTTTTGAGTTGTCGTTATATACTGTTTTAGATCTATAGGGTTTTAATTATGTCGTTTTTTCCCGGATAGATAAATGAACTGTCCCGATGTATGTGCTTGCTGAAGCTTCCATTATAGATATTACATTACCGTGGTGATCTAAGACCCTGGTCACATTGTATGACGTACATCAGATCATTTCATGGGGGAAAGCAAACAATACAGGCCCTGCTGAGACATCGCAAATTGCGACGTCTCGTTATTCTCCTTTATTGTTTGCTTAGATCTACTTGACAGTTCTGTAGACGACATCATTACTGGGTTAAGAACCAGAAAGGCTTTTTTCATGTACACGAGCTCTCGACTTTTGCGAACCCGTTGTAATATGTTTTAAAAGAGAGTAAGCTAATGTATTGAGGTATAGCTAAAATACCAACATTTCTCCTTTTTTCACGGAACAACTGGTTAGAATCGTTTTTGAGACAATTCCAACGTGTATATAATCACGGCACAGGGTTTGGTCAGACATATTTGCCGAGTTTTAGTTTTTGAAATATGAATTCTGTCTGAAGCTGCATTACAATAACACAAAACAAAAACGAAACGAAACAGTAAACACAAATACTTGTATAACTCATAATGAATTACATGTATCCAGTTATATTTAATGGTCATGAAATGCCGTGTTACATTTAACTAAAATGACATTTGCGTACAACCTTACCTTGTAGAAATATGTTATTATTGACGTGTTTAGTACCAACATTTCATCTGTTTGAACATTCCTTACATGTATATATAAGAGAAAATAAGAGTACGTGTACAAAAATGAAATTCGCCAACAGCATACAGTGGAGAAAACGTTATTCTTTCCCAATAAACGCGTTTACGCGAAAACTATTATTTCAATTGAAAACAGTTTGGAGCCTGACCAGACGCCGGGTAACCCGGCGTCTGATCAGGCTCCAAACTGTTTGTCACTCAAATAAACATGACTAGTCAGAATTGTCGAAAAGTTGTCTTTTTCTACGTTTTATTGAGATGCTTTTGCATTTCGTTTGCGTAAATAACGTTTTCTCCATTGTAGCAGTGTACGCCTTACATGTTACTATTACCAATTCTGTCTTCTTTTTAATTGCAACACTGATGTCAGACCAGATTCATAAGCTATCATTAATGATCTTACAAATACATACATGTATACTTTTTCTTAGCATATCTACATAAGCATTGACATTATTTACATACCTCTCTTGATATATTAACCAACCTTATAACGCGTCTCTAAACACATGTAAGCACTATGCTGTAAGATTGATCGAAGTAAGCCGTTGCCATGCCAGACACGCCCTGTGAAAATCGATTCCCTTATGACCGATATATGACATAGCATATTATCATTCTCTTGCCACTGATGCCAACTAAATCTTTTCAATCATGGTGTGTCTGCAGAAGGAATGCTACGTATACCGATATATACGCTCGTACAGGGGAGAATATGTTATCATTGGCCGTTTAACATCACCACAAAAATACACATTTTTACGTCTTTAATTTATTCCTCCATTGAAGAAAATATTTCCAATTTTACGGTCACGAATAAGTGCCATAAAAACTATTGGCTGTGTTCTAGCTGATGGTAGCTTAAAGCGTGGTTGAAAGTAAAGCAGAATGCGCCTTAAGGCGCATTCTGTTTTACTTTCAACCTGCTTTCAGTGGTTACCTGTCTTCAAAATTAGAAGCAGTATATGGGATAATGGGTTAAACAAAACTAGAGGCAGACGCCACAATAATGATAGTAATGACATGTAGAAAAGCACATCTTTATTCACAAGTATTGACTATATATTTAAATCCTAGTGGCAAACTGGAGTCTGCTCAAGCTCCAACGTGTTTGCAATAGAGGCAATTGGTTTAACACAAACATGTTTATTGGGGGAAATAACATATTGTCCACTGTAAATGTCCAATTTATAAATATTGACTCTCGATGGGGTTATAAGTACATAATATCTAAGAGCACGAAAACCCGCCAGACCTAGATTAGGGGACTCCTTCGGAAACCCTCTAGATGATCTGGTTCTACACACTTTTTCAAAAGTTGTATATATCCCGTTCCAGAATATGGGTTAACATCGGTCATGTGTGTGTTTCTTGTCAATTCGCATCTTGTTGTAAGTTCGATCCCTTTTGCAGAAGATTTCTGCTCATGATCTGGTAGAGGTTTAGTTAATAAATTTGCTGGATTTGCTTCCTTTAGTTATTTACAGGCATGTTCATCAAATCACCCCACCCCAAACACACACACACACATACTCAAAAAAAAAATAGCCCCCCAAAGACAAATAAATTTCAAATTCCTGGAAGGGGGACATGTCAGTTCGACCTAGATTCTATCTAATGTTTTTTTGACTGATAAGTTGCATAAAGCTTATTTTGAAACGAAACCATTTCAGGCATTCACAATTATCACAAAAACTCTGAATGCATGTAACAGACTTTAGCATTGGAACTGTGCTGGTGTTTCAAAATGACGACGCCATTTTGACCTTTTTATCAACTGACCAATCGGAGGCTAGGGTGCGATTTGACAAGACAGTCTCCAGGTGATCGAGAGTATAGCGACCTTGTTATAAAAAAGTACATTTATTTTCACTTTGAATGTAAATACTACTTTTGTTCGTTAATATTTCTGTTAATGATTATTCAGTTAAGAATTAGATCTATTAACAATTAACAAATGTTACAATAGGTATGCTACTATGCGCATGCGCAAACTATAGCTAAACTCGTTATTTACAGTGTACCTGGGATGACATGTAGATGAGTATAAATGAGACACTACAACATCCCAAGATGTATTCAGACACAAAATTCTCCCTAGCTCATGTGGCACAGGACGTCAATGTTAATTGATTCATTTTCAGTGACAAACGGGATTTTTGTGTTTTTTTAATGTAGTGTGTAACAGTCGGTTCACATTCTTAGTCTAGTGGAATGTTTTGGGTCCCATAGTTTTTCTTTGGGACTCATAGATTCCCAAGTTATCTAATTCAAATTGTATTACTGGATAATAGATATAAAGCAGTATATTAGACAGGAACATAGCTAGACCAATTAGGAAGTGTACAGGGGACAGGGGAAACTATTTCTAGATGGTCTCTGGTGCGTTCTGAGGACGTTTCCCGCCTTCAAACAGGTGATATAACAACATAGTTTTATGCAAAAATGAGAACCATTTTCATTTACAATCCTTTTGGAGAAAATGATAAAGCCAGAGTACACCTTATAAACTGGCTGTTTCTAAAGAACATCATTTAAAATGTTTGCAATTCGTGCGTTTTGTGAATTTTAATAGACATTTCCATACAATTTGTTAGTTTCTTTTAATGAGATTAGAGATGTCATCAAGGACATGCAAATCATATTGACTTGTCTTAAATTTCCTTTCGAGTTTCCCCTTTAAGAACACTGACATTTGTATACATGAAACTGCTTACATTATGAATTTAGTCACAGTTGTATATCCCTTCCTTTAGTATCAATTTGGCAGTTCTTTGGGTTTTGAATTTAACCATATTATAATACTTTACACTACTTTTGTCGTTGGGTCGTTTAGCGGCTTGTGTAATGTAAAGGAACTTTTGAAACACGTTCTGTTGTTTTTATACGCATAACACGGTAGATTGGGGCTCAGGGATGCAGGCCTTGATTTTTCGCAGAAAGTATCTTAGGTTTTCTCGTTTTTTTGCAAAATTTATGAAATTATGACCACCATGCATTTTTGTCTGACATATGGATGGATTGTTATATTTGTAAAACCCTCACCAATCCTCCAGATGTCACCTGAAGATTTTCTCTAGGCTAGAGACACATTTTGTAACTAAGCTTGGCACAAAAAATTTCGGGAAAATACTAACGCTGCGACACTATTTTGAACGCAGCTCATAGACAAAACGTTAAAACTCATCTAAATCCACTTAACTTGGCTAGGAATTTGTACGCGTGTACATCAGGCCTTTGCCCTGTAAGTGCATTATACTGTAGGTCGTCCGAAATTTAAAGGTTTTACTAACAAATGCTTGGTCTAAACACATAAGGATATAGTGGCCTCAAGTGTCCTTCGGCCACCACGTTAAAAGTTTAAAATTTCGCGGTACACAAACTTCAGAACGGAAGACAAACACCCGATACGATGTTCATATTTCGATTCAACGTGTACCAAGCTCTGTCGGAAGTGGTCTTTTTTTTACGAAATTGTAGTGCACTGACGCCACAAAGCTCCGAGTATATTGGTTTGTTTAATATAGGATAATTGAACAGGTTTCCTTCCATGCAGTCATTAGCCTCTAACCTCCGCATACTCCGATTTTTATTGCATTTTTGGACTTAACATTTTTCAGTTTTTGAGGACAATGTGTAGATCTAGCAGGTGCACTTCTTGCGTACCTGTAGGTAGCTACGCTCCTTGTATAGAGGGTACACATGTATATCTAATCTAATATATACACGGACTTTTGCTTTATAATTGAATGCAACCGTCAATGTCCACGTGAGTGAAGTATTACATAGATCTACTTATATAGATGTACTGGGTGTTATACTTTTGGGTCAATTTAAGCCACAATCACTCACAAACACCCCCTACGTTCTGGTCCCCTGTGGAAAAATGCATGTCTCAGTCTATCTTGCTGGCGGATGTAGATCTACTCTCCGACCAAATTTTGTATCCCTAGCTTTAGTAGCTGATGTAGCAGATCTATAAAGAAAAAACATTCTCCAGAGTCCAGACAAATCTTTTCTATAGGCCTAAACGATTTCAAGGTCACTGTGACCTAAAAATGGTAGATCTAGATATACACGACACGACAAATCAAAGTCTAGTTTGGATTCTGACACCTTTCTGTTTCAGGTAAACCAGTGTCTAATCCGTTGTATCAATTCACCCAAAGCTAGGGTTATAAAAAGACACTTAAAGTGGCTTTAGAGTGTGATAAAAGGTGGATTTGGTGGTATTTAAAGTGGATTTGGGTGAATTTGGGAGGATTTGGGCGAAGTGATACACCCTGTCTAATCTGGTCCCAATGTTGACTGTTTGCCACTTGAGTATTATAGGTTCTAGACAATTCTAGATCTAGATTTACACACGGAATTATACAAGAGTGTATTGTTGCATCCAAGCTCACTGAACATTAACAAGTATAACATTCTATATGATTTGCAGCATTGTTTTAGACAAAAACGTTCATGTGAGACTCAGCTATTACAACTGACATGTTGATGAAATTTCACAAAACCTGGTAAATGGCAAACAAACTGATCTCGTCCTCTTGGACTTTTATAGTAAATAATAAATACGAAAGACTCAAGCAGGAAACGTAACACAAACAATACACCCACCTCTCAAGCAGAACACACATACACAGTCATGCCACAACAAACACACACACACGCAATACCATTCCTTCATCTACACACTAAATAGAAAACAACACGCAAGACAAACATAAAGCAAAGTGAATATAGGAGCCCGCCTTGGTACGGTCAGTAGCAATCAATAATTAACTATAAATTAATTAACTATTAACAACCACTGGGGGGTTAAACCTGGGTTTAGGGGCGCCCAACCTCACACTTATCTCCTATATTCACCTATAAAGACAAACAGTGTACATAAAATATAAACCCTGTTCCACAACCTCACAATCAAAAAGACCGCCAGCACAGTAAGTAAATACATGTAAAACATTTAGCAAAAATTCTAGGACAAGATCATTAGTAACATGGGAAAGAATTAAACATTCAAGCCCGTGTTAAAAATAACCCCCTATAGCAACGGTCAAATTGTACTCAAGCGACTAGTCTGTAGTTACGAGTAACTGTAAGACATGGAAGGGTCCAGGGTACGACAGAGAGAGAGAGAGAAAAAACAAAGCACGGAAATCCGACATAACTCTCCCGGTTAAGGACGGCTTTAAAGATACATCATCATGTAGTGCTAAGCCCTGTCTGTCGTCGCACAACCAAAGAGGAAAGCATAGTTATCAATTGTAGATTGATCGATAACCAAACGTGAAGAGCGCAGCAATATAGTTGGATCATAATCTTTTTTGAGGAAAAAGCCTTTGATAAAGTTAGCCGCTGCACAAATTAGAAATACATGGGGTAAGTAATTCTGTTATCCAATGGATTAGGCCCGATCATTAGGAACTTTCTGATCTGTAGATCTCAGAAAGTTGTTCTAGAAGGAGGTCAGTCGTCAGGTCCCAGTAACATCTGGAGTACCCCAATGATTTGTTTTAGGCCCACTCCTTTTTCTATTATATATTAATGACCTTCCCGATTCTGTTACCTCCTAAGTCCGTCTCTTTGCCGATGATACGGCTGTATACTTAGCCATAAATAATGACCAAGATTGTGACCTGCTACAAAAGGACCTTGATAGTCTCACTAAGTGGAAACGGACTTGGGACATGGAATTCAATCCTAGTAAGTGTGTAGTCATGTTCATCTCCAAATCTAAAAAAAACGTTTCTCTTTACTTATAGCATGGAGAAATGACAAAACATGGAGAAATCTACAGCAAATAACACGCTTAGTTTTCTTTCCAGGAACATCCAGACAAATTTATAAATAATGACTTTTTCTGTACAAAAACTTCAGTCTTCTGTTTGCCTTAGTAATGACTGATCTGGCAATTGCCTCACAAGATAAGAATTGGTCTAAAATAGCACCCAAATACTTTACAGAGGTAGATCTAGAAGAATTAATATGTTGACCTTTACAAATTAGATATCTATATCTAAATGTGATTGAGATCTTAATTTAGGTCTAGAACCAAACAGGATTGACTCAGTCTTACCGAGATGAAGAGAAAGTTTGTTATCTGAGCCCCTCCCTTATTTCAAACACAGAATTATACACTGATATGTATAATTCCGTGTTTCAAACCGCCCCTGAGGCCTGGGGTCAGTGTAACTGTTTTTAGCTTCTTTGTTTTCACCTATTTTAACACCTGTCACACTTTATTTCTTCTCTCTATCTTCTTTTGAAGTCTCCCTTTGAGTTTCACAACTTTTATTTGCTTTTATTCTGCACGACGCACAAACCCAATGCCGATAATACACGAAAGTATATTCTGTTCTGCTAGATAGATAGAGTGTTCTGTGATTTACATTTCTAAAGAAAAAAACACTCAAACATTTAATAGTTATTTTATTTCATTGAAACTATGATAAGATCTCGTTTTATTTCAAAACATAGACTAGATCTAGATCTATGTCTACAAAGCCTATTAAAACCAGTTGAAGGAAGGGACACAAAACATGGTTTGATAACACATGCTAACTGCAACATTTGTTTCCCTTTAATGTAACTATACTCTAGTTTCTGAAATTACATGAACAGTTCACCACCACCGGGCATAGCTCAATTGATCAAAAAAAAATTTATAACATTAGAATCTACTCGTAGCAATTGGATTCATTTCATTTATGCTACAAACCTCTAAATCTTTTGGTAGCAGCCGATCGATATTTTTTAACGTGATATTTTACTTCCGGTTTCCGGTCAGTCACATGATATTCAAGATGGCGCACACGGCTCAAAAAGGAAAGCTCATAGCTGTCATTGGCGATGAGGTATGGTTTTTCTTTACGAACGGGAGTATAAATCACTATATTCTCTTAGAAAACAAAGCATTCAGTTTTACTGTAAAACTGATTAGTTGTTTCAAACAGACACAGTGATTTAGTTCATGAATTAACACGACGTGAAGGCTAACTTGTGCAATATTTGAGAGTACAGTGGCAGCTGTTTTCATATCGTACCATTAAAATGTTATACCTTTAAAAACTATACAAGTTGTTATCAACTTACCTCTTTTTTTATGATCATGCTATACAATGTAGATCGTCTACATAACGCAGCGCTACATAAAACGAGCATATTCGTTTCGTCCTCAAACCACTTCCCACCCTTTCCGTTGCGCACCCATGACATTTCGCAAATGGTTTTTTCGAACCATGTTAAAACACAAGTACTCCAGAGTTTGTCAATGTACTGTGTATGTGGTCGGAATTGGAACCATTGCTTTAGCGGCATGAGTTACCTTGCACTTACAGTGTTGTGCCTAGGCCGCGGCATTGCGGGAATCCCGCATTTTTTTCACGATTGAAGGAGTGTTGTATATATGATGAATGAATGAATGAGTGTTGTTTATATGATGAAGAATGTCCCTTAGATATTTACCTTGCGCGGCCAGATGGGCGTGCCGAGAAAAAAATCGCATTTTCGGCAATTTCCACTAGTTTCTGCTCCATTCTGACTCGATTCCGGAGAATAGAGAGATCACAAAGGGAGATTAATCTAGAAGTATTGAATATAGACTGTGCGCGTATAATATACGTGTAGAATATCGGCATATAGAATCGGTATGTAAACCAATCTGTTCTGCTTTGTGATAATGGCGTCGAAGATGCGCTTGACATATTTTCTATCTGATTAAACCACGAATTAATAAGCACCGGATCTGAAACCACCTATAAACCTATGCATTTCCCCAATAATGGTGTCGTTCATTCGCCGATCGATACCTGTCCGCCGACTCGCGGTTAATCGATCGATAAACACGTCTAAAGCGCGCGCGTTCGCCTGGGACGGCTACCTATAGTTAATTAAAAGTCCGTTAAAACTTTAATTTTCCTCCGATTTCCAAAATATAGGGCTCATATGAGAGCTAAGATATTCAGCTTTTATTTGTGAAAATAATAACGTTCTATATTGAGCGAGTAATTGTTAAAGAGTATAAACCTAATGAACCAGCAGGCATTTGACTGCAGATTCTCGCACAAGAAAGGGTTACCTACCGTTATAAAAAGCGTATAGACAAATCATTTTTCGTCCGATTTTTACAGTCAATGTCTTAAAAACAGCAGAAATCTGTATCTTTAAACTGTATAAACACCATGAATTCATATTATTAAAAAATAGAGCAGTCGCGAGTTATATATGAGCCTAAGCAAATAATGCAGACCGGACACGATTATTGCAGTAGAAAGAGGATGGACAGTTTTCTCGTAACAAAGAACTGATGAAATAATTTTTCTTCAGTTTTGACACGTATGAATAATTAATTATCACACTAGAAAATGAAATAGTTTCTATAATTTAGCAGATTGAAGCTGAAGCAGGCTAAAATTAAAGCAGAATGTTCAGAGTAAGCATCTAACAACACAGGGTTCCAGATAAGGGGGTGTAATGTAATCTAATCCAACATTTTTAAGCTAATGCTGCAAAAATTCCTATGGCGTTACTACTCATTAGAACCGTCTCTTCGAGACAAATCTGAGTAGTGACACCAAAGGGTTTGGTGCAGAAATGAAGATTTTAGTTTTTGATAACATGTTTCCTCAGCATTTTGTGAATGCATGTTTCCTTTAAATTGGTTATTCCTTACAGCAGATTGAAAGTAAAGCAGAATGCCCCTTAAGGCATATTCTGCTTTACTTTCAGTCTGTTTTAAGCTACCATCTGCTAGGTGTAGAAAATATTTCTTGTGAGACATAAAGCGGCCTGTCAATTAAAAAGTATCAATGACTGAAAAGCTTTTGCATTTTCTGAGCTTGTAGTCTTCAGTCGCTTGTTAGAGTCTAAGTCTAAAGTGATTACACTTAGACCAGTGTTTTATGATGGTGATTGACTGATTGCATAATCTTACATCATGGGAGGGTGACTTCCTGTCTTAGCCCCCAAAACCATATGTCCCCTTCCCTTAGAGGAGATTTCCAATAAACAATATCTCCTGTCACCAATAATTGGACAGATAAAGGGATTAAAATGCCTGCTAGCCTTTAGAAGATGTATACAACTAGACGTTTGAACTGGTCTTCAGTAGATATAAGTATGAGGGCCTTTCCTCCCTCAAATGGACAATTCTCGTTTTGAATTTAGTCAAGTCCATTTTGACTTTTTGGGATAGGATATTTTCATAACAAGCAAACCTTTTTCAGTGAAAATAATACAAAATCTGATGATTTTGAATGAATTTGAAACAACACATAACAGATTTCAAAATGTCTGCAATGCTCGAAAATTGAAAAAAAAGTACTACATTCAAAACATGAAAAAGATAAGAAATATCCATTCAATCCTCACCAAAATTTAAAAGAAAATGCATCAACATGTTCTTATTACAATAAAACTATTCTGAAGTAAATATTACAAATAGGTTTCAGTTCTATAAAATGGGCGCTACCACACCCTACATATTAAAGAATTCTTTTCAACACATGAAAAATCGTCGTTTTCACGCGTTAAACTCACCAAGAAAGACACAATCAATCCTCACCAAATTTCAAAAACAAAAGCATCAGTATCTTTTGAAGGATTTGTATTAATTTCAATAGAAATGGACAACAAGAAATACCTTTCTATAAAATGGGGCGGCAGCGCATTATGTATACAAATAGAAATCCGCCATTTTTGTTCCGCTCGATGCAAACGACGGTTTTCTGACCATATAATTTCCTTCTTATTTAACCGGTGAAAACAGCGCGTATACTTATATAAACGACACAGATGAAAAAGGGGATACTTACCGAATCCGATAGCATAAATATTTTAAATATTTAATGCCTTAAAACACGTCTATTTAATTTAAATTTGCAGAAATAGCGCTTCAGTCTCGTTTTTCGGGCGGCGCACTGATCGGCAGCTGTCCGGTCTTTGTTATTTGCTTAGGCTCATATATAACTCGCGACTGCTCTGGTTTAAAATAATATGAATTCATGGTTTTGATACAGTTTAAATATACAGATTTCTGCTTTTATTTAAGATATTGACTGTAAAAATCGGATGAAAAATGATTTGTCTATAGGCTTTTTTTATAACGGTAGGTAACCCTTTCTTGTGCGAGAATCTGCGGTCAAATGCGTGCTGATTCATTAGTTTTATACTCTTTAACCTGTCGTTAACAATTACTCGCTCAATATAGAACGTTATTATTTTCACAAATAAAAGCTGAATATCTTAGCTCTCATTTGAGCCCTATATTTTGGAAATCGGAGGAAAATTAAAGTTTTAACGGAATTTTAATTAACTATAGGTAGCCGTCCCAGGTGAACGCGCGCGCTTTAGACGTGTTCATCGATCGATTAACCGCGAGTCGGCGGACAGGTATCGATCGGCGAATGAACGACACCATTATTGGGGAAATATGTGGTTTCAGATCCGGTGCTTATTAATTCATGATTAAACAGATAACTAGCAGACGATGCTTCGTCTAAACAAAGTGTTGAGGAAACTCCTCAAACATCGTCTGAACCAAAACAATCACTACTACATATTAAAAAAAAAAAAAAATCAGATTTCCCGTCGTGAACAGAGACAGCTAAAGATCGTAAACTATATTCTAATTTAAAGGTAGGCCTATCGTGTTTTCAAGTTTTTTTAGTGTGTCCCCCGAAAATATCAAATGTCCGCCTGAAATTTTGGCAGGGGGACAGGGTGTCCCCAAAAATTTTGGACCTAGGCACAACACTACACTTAGAAGGGTAAAACCACGGAATTATACAACACATGGAATCGCAACCTCGCGCTATGTTGTCAATTACGTCCAGCTCAAACGAGACTTCGCAAGAATTGATAAGATCATGTCTATTGGTAGTCAATATGATTAATGTCTGTATCGAAGCATTGTTCACAGGTTTACACACCCGTGAATGGATAGGAATATCCACAGATTTGTTTAAATCCACTAAAAATGTCAAATACCCTCAAGTCTGTAAATTTTTGCCCCCAGTAATGGCGGACAACGCAGCAAAAAGTGAAGATGTTGTTAGTGACACATGATCTCACAAAATCCCACCATCGCGAGAGCTCAGACGCTCGCCTATTCAACTTCGCTGAGTTGCGATGCCATGTTGTATTATTCCGTGGTAAAACTTATTTAAAAGCTCATGTCCCACCTTCTCGACCATTATATTCTTGTAGTTTGTTGTCTTGAGGTCTGCTTGAAAGTGGTTGATTGTTAAGTCTACTGCGGTGTCATCTGCAAACAGACTAAATTGCATTAGAATTTAGATAAAAACCACAAATCCAGAAAATCCGTTACTTACAGTGTATTATGTAGCAATGTTAATGAATATCAAAGAGATGTAGTGAATATGATTAAGCAGCCCATTTGGTCGATGCGCTTAGCGACCGGAAGTCACCACTGCACATGGTTAAGTTATACCTGGAACATGGGTTCGAGTCCCACAAGATACAAGATACAAGAAGATTTATGTAACGTCGGATACAATATATATAACAATAAACATTAGCTGTAACAGCTATTTTCCGACAAACACAAGTATAATATAAACAAGAGTAAAAATGCTGTAAAAAAGAAGGACTGTAAAAGAAAGGGTTTACATATAAGGTTGCAATCTAAGAATACAAATTATTTAGGTTGTTTATGTTTTGTTCTCCAGAACTAGGGGCTTTTGATCAACAGACTCTGCACTGTTTGTTAAGTATTTTACAGGTCTAATATTGGTTAGTTCAAGAGAACAAAACACACACACAAAACAGAAATTATATGTACATCACTGTAGAGGCTGTTACATAAGCACAGCACTAAACTAAAGAGGAGAAATACAGATAGACCCGAGCCAAGCGACCACCAAAAGAGACACATTGATTTTTAGCAATAGGTGTGCTTAGTGCAGTGCAAATATATAGTGCAGAAGACGCCTTAGCCATCTGCGCCAATTTTGCCCTACATCAGGCTGCGTTAACAGTTTGACATGGCTGGAAATATCGCCTTCCTTTTCGCTTCGTATCGGTCTGGCTGCACAACTGACAAATTGCCCTTATACCCTTCAATAATCATCTCAAAAGATACAATTTAGAAAAAAGTGTATAACGTGAAGGAAGACATTTTTCCTCTGTACACTTTAGGGGCATTTGAATATATTCCAAAGTTCTATTGGAATAGCATTCAGATCTCTTGTTTACCTCACATATCATCGTAAATCATGTGTACAAGGCCTTTATTGGGGAACAAGTACAGTTAATATTTGGAACTGGTATTTCTATCCAGTTTTCAGAGATTTATGGTTCAGTGGAGTCTGATTTACAGTGGTTACACTCTGTATAATACTACCCATGTGGGAAAATAAACAGTAAACTGTAATTAATGTATGTTGATATTTCTTTTTGTTTTACAGGATACCTGCACAGGTTTTCTGCTAGGAGGCATTGGTGAACTAAACAAGAAAAGGGAGCCAAATTTTCTAGTTGTTGCTAAAAGTAAGTGTTTATAATGATGCATATTTTTATATAAAAAACTGAAGCTGTATTTGTTTCAGGTAAAGGAATAACTGATTTCATCTTATACATGGTTGAATGGTTGCATAATATAATATGTGGTTATTTCTGTGGGAAGGAATTTAAGATGAATATTGTTTCAGTTATGAACATAATTTTGAGCTTAAATATAAGTCAATTCTCCATAAGCGAGCATGATAAGTGCTGTTGCATAGCATCTTTGATTTCCTTCATAGTCATCAGTGCATATCACTTACCGGTATATGAGTTATATCCAACTGATGTAGCATATAAAGTATTTCTGTTTTAAAGGCAGTTGCCTGCTTAAAGCAAGATGAAACTATAGCAGAAACTGGTGGACTGTGGTCTAGTGGTTTCAGGTAACACATTAGACTGCCAATCCAGGGTGGCATGAGTTTGATAAAACTGCCAAACCAATCTTTCGGATGAGACTTTAAACAGAGGCCCAATCTATTGATGATGCTGTACAGTGGCAAGGAAGGCTCTATTCTTAAAGAGAAGGGCATCACCTGAGTTACTTTATATCCACATCGATCCTTCTAATTAGTCCAAATTTGCCAAAAACAGACTTTAACTAAACAAATAATTTTTTTTAATAAAGACTTTCAGGACTGCCATTTTTCAGACATCTTAGGACTTTTATCCTAGCAGATTGTAGCTTAAAGCAGATTGGAAATAAATCAGAATGTGCCTTAATTGCCCTTGAAAAATGGAAAATTTGAAAATCTTAGCATTTTTCAAAATGAACTTATGGCAGCCATATAAAGCAAAACTTTCCTATTTACCTTCATCTTGCTGTAAGCTGCCACATGTAACACAGATCAAAAATACTTCATTAACCCTTAGCCTGCCACTCACAACTATAGCTCCATATGCAAGGGCGTAGCGCCCATTACGCACAATACGCACGTGCGTATAAAAAATTCTCAGAAAAAAAAAGTAAAACAAGAAAAAAAAACATCAATGCTAGAGCTAGTCGCCATGCTTCTCTTTACTGTAACTCAATCGAGACCGACCATTCAAACATTAGTTTTGTAGATATATTACCAGTGTGCGTATTGTAGATCTACTATTCAGATCAATTAGATAAGTGTCAAGTCCGGGACCACGTACTAGCAATAGGAAATACGTGAAAACGCCTAATAATTGTAGCGAGGCTACTAGCTACATGTACAGGTCCGTAGGAACAGGGGGCGTGACCCACCCCTTATAATTTTGCCAATATTTGTAAAAAGACCTAGATAGTTACATAGCTTTTTGTGAGTATTTTACCTGTTTTGAAAGTTGAAACGCCCTCAGAACGCACTAGAGACCCTCTAAGAAAAGAATCCCACGGGAGCGTACCCGATTCCCACTACTGTAGTAAGAATACGCACACTAAGATATGGGTAGGGTTTTATATTATTTATGACCGGAAAACATCAAGTTGAACAAGTTATTATCCTAGATTAAATACATGTACTCAGTAAGTTATCATATTTTCAGTCGATACAGGTTTTGAACCGTCCTTAGAACGCACCAGAGGCCATCTAGAAATAAAAATGTCCAACCGGGAGAGCATGATCCCGCGCCCCTCTAGTAAGAGTGCATACACTAGAGATTAATGATTGGAAGGCAACGTATCAAAAATATTTCAAACAAGTCGTAGATAAAATATTTGATGTCATTTTGAGCCTAAATGCATTTTTTTACATAGATTTATGTTTGTATTTTACCTATTTGGAATGCGAGATACGCCTTCAGAATGCACCAGAAACCATCTAGGAATAAAAAAAGTCCCAGGGTAGAAAGCCTCCTGACCCACCTAGTTAGAGTACACATACACAAATTGACCTGCGACAAATACGCCAAATAACCAAGACATGGGCCTCTGTTGCAAATCCTCTATATATAACACCGATTTCACGACTAGCCCTAGCTTCAACATGTAAAGCTCCCTAAACAAAACTTGCAGACAATCCTGATTATGCTGCATAAGGACCCCCACATACTATGGAATTCCATATACGACAGCCAACTGCTGGCTGCTTACTGCCGACTGCTTCCTGTCAATTATTCAAAATTCATGTATAATGATTAAAAATCGAGGATCTTCTGGTAAAATACTGCCCGCTGCGGCAACAAAACTTCACATTGGACCAAGTAGCTGCCGTATTGGAAGTAACACATGGAGTATCGTACAGGTATGAAACGTACAGTAAGTAGTTGGCAGTAAGCAGTTGACAGTAAGGAGTAAAGAGTAGACAGTAAGCAGTTGGCAGTCGACAGTAAGAAGTTGGCTGTTGTACACGGAACTCCATAGCGAGGAAAACAAAATATTGTGCATTTGTTTGTATAGGAGTAAAACAATGACGCTCCTGAATGTTTTTACTTTTTAGGCGCTGCATTTCGCATCTAGCATTTCGAACTACGAGTGCATCTGTATATCATTACGTCGTGGAATCGTGTCGAATTTCCATCAATTATTGATATATAGCACTTATAAATTTGGAAAATAGAAGAAAAAATAACCAAGGAAACGACAGTACAAGCTTATTTCTGTAACAGTTCATAGGGGCCACGGTTCCTAGTTCGGGGCTTCGGTTTTATACCCGTCATCAAGTAGCGATATGCATGCGGTGAGCAGTTGGTATTAAGCAGTTGGCAATAAGTAGTTGGCAGTAAGCGGTTGGCAGTAAGCGGTAAAGAGTAGACAGTTGGCAGTTGACATTAAGAAGTTGGCTGTCGTATATGGAATTCCATAACATACAGACCAGTCAGGGCGCTATTAAACTCTTCATCATCATTCTGCTGAATCTGCTAATGTTCCTGAAACAAATCAGACTTCCCTTGGAGCAAGTCCAAGTTCTCTTGGACTACCCTTCTAAGATATAGGGAGCCTAAACATCAGAGGCAGACTACCTTTAAATCTAGAACTATATATAATGGTCTAGAAAAGTTAGAGGCCTTTGAAAAAGAAGATTTTTTAACCCAGCAAAATCTTGTATTTATAAAACAATACTATTAAAATAATAATAAAAAAGTGGAAATCAAGCGCATGAAAAAGCTACCGAACACATTTCAGAAACCACCATTTCACATCTTCATTTTCAAAATTTACCCCCCCTCCCGCACCCTCCCCCCTCGGCACTTCGTGCCTCGATCGGCACTCCGTGCCGAATTGTGCGTATAAGTTTTAAAAGTCTGGCTACGCCTATGATATGCAAACAGCTTGGATCCGGATGAGACGCCGAGTAACTCGGCGTCTCATCCGGATCCAAGCTGTTTGACACTCGGACAACATTTTCAGCAATTTTGAGCAACTTTGAAGCACTTTGAAACTTGAAGCAGATGAGAAATATAGCAGACAACAATTTATTTGGCGGGCTAAGGGTTAAAGTACTTTTATGAGAACACTTAAGAAGAGTTTTAATGGTATACAATGGACAGGATTACCGTGTAATATTGTTTCAGCAGTCATGATGCTTTAGTAACATATTGCTTCTTCTCTTTTACAGATACCAGTGTTATGGATATAGAAGAAGCATTTAAATCTTTCATCAAAAGAACAGACATAGCCATTATACTTATCAATCAAAATGTAAGATTTAGTTATTATTGCACATGTATACCATATAAAACATTCTTTATCCCACTCACCCCATAGGCTGTTTCTAGTTTTGAAGACAGGTGTCCACTTAAAGCAGGTTGAAAGTAAAGTAAAATTAGCCTTAGATGCATTCTGTTTTACTTTCAGCCTGATTTAAGCTACTAACTGCAAGGATACAGATTTTTATGCCCCCAGAATCTACGATTCGGGGGCATATAGTTTTTGTCATGTCTGTTGGTTTGTCTGTCCTGTCCGTCTGTCTGTCTGTGCCAAAAACCTTAATCTTGGCTATAACTCTTGCATTTTTGTACCTAGGCCTTTTATACTTGGCATGTGTCTTCCCTGTATCAAGACCTTTCCAACCATACAAAACTTTTTGACCTTGTGACCTTGACCTTGACATTTGACCTAATTTTGTAAAAATCTTAAAATGGCTATAACATTTGCACCAGTTGGCCCAGGGCTTGCATATTTTGTATGTATATTTCTTGTGTCAAGACCTTTCTAACCATACCAACATCTTTGACCATGTGACCTTGACCTTCACCGTTGACCTATTTAATCAAACTTTAACCAAAAACCTTAACCTTGGCTATAACTTTTGCATTTTTTAACTTCAGCCTTTTATACTTGTCATGTGTATTCCTCATGGCAAGACCTTGCCAACCATATAAAACTTTTTGACCTTGTGACCTTGACCTTGACATTTGACCTACTTTTGTAAAAATCTTTAAATGGCTTTAACATTTGCACCAGTTGGCTCAGGGCTTTCATATTTTGTATGTATATTTCTTGTGTCAAGACCTTTCCAACCATACCAACATCTTTGACCTTGCGACCTTCACCTTTACCTTTGACCTATTTAATCAAACTTTAACCAAAAACCTTAACATTGGCTATAACTTTTGCATTTTTGAAACTGGGCCTTTTATACTTGGCATGTGTATTCTTCATGGCAAGACCTTTCCAACCATACAAAACTTTTTGACCTTGTGACCTTGACATTTGACCTACTTTTGTAAAACTTTTTGACCTTGTGACCTTGACCTTGACATTTGACCTACTTTTGTAAAAATCTTTAAATGGCTTTAACATTTGCACCAGTTGGCCCAGGGCTTTAATATTTTGTATGTATATTTCTTGTGTCAAGACCTTTCCAACCATACCAACATCTTTGACCATGTGACCTTGACCTCGATCTTTGACCTATTTAATCAAACTTTAACCAAAAACCTTAACCTTGGATATAACTTTTGCATTTTTGCACCTTGGCCTTTTATACTTGACATGTGTTTTCCCTTTCTAACCATACAAAACTTTTTGACCTTGTGACCTTGACATTTGACCTACTTTTGTTGAAATCTTTAAATGGCTATAACATTTGCACCAGTAGGCCTACAGCTTTCATATTTTGTTTATGTATTTCTTGTGTCAAGACCTTTCCAACCATACCTACGTTTTTGCCCTTGTGATCTTGACCTTTGACCTTTATTTGTATAAATCTTTATACGCCTATAACATTTGAACCAGTAGGCCTAGAGCTTCCAAACTTTATATGTTTCTTGTGTTAAGACTTCTCCAACCATGCCAATGTTTCATTTACCCTACGACCATGACTTTTGACCTACTTTTGCAAATAAGCATTACATTACAGAACATGGTGCTGGCTGGGGGCATTTGTATTTCACAAACACATTGCTTTTCATCTGATCATCACCAAACTTTCTGAAAATGTTTGTTGACATAAAATGGAGACCAATTTGGATAACCAGCGGCACCAATTTATGCTAGGCCCTTTGGAGTAATGGCCCTTGAAGTCCTCAAAATGGCGCTCCACTACAGTTTCAGCTCTCTAACTTTTACGTTTGATAGTCTGGATTCCCCTCCCTGTATCATCGGGGGCATTCGTGTAACTGGGACACGCTCTTGTTTTCAAACTGTAAATTAAGGGGCAAATGTTCTCTAAAGGTATAAATTTTCCCTCTCTATTTTTAGAACAACTCCCTCCGAGCAACACACAAAATATTTGTCTCCCATTGGGTGTTGTTGTAGAAAAGGAGCGCCTACACAGTTACAGATAAGGGGAGTAGTTAAAGAACTAAAATCCTTATGTTACCGCCAATGGCCATATTATATTGTGGCCACTTATTATAAGTGACCATTCTAATGAGTAGTCTAACTAGTTTTTAATGGAGACACAAGGGAATATTTCTCAGGGCTCCAGATAAGGGGAGTGTATAAAATATGAAAATCTGTAAGTCTCCACCAAATCCTATGGTGTGAGTACTCTTTAGAATCATCTCCTATGGCATGACTACTCATTAGAATAATCTCAAAGAAACGATTCTAATGAGAAGTCGCACCATAAAATATGTTTTTATGAAAAATAAGGGAGAAAATCAAACTTTAGCTCACTCCTTATCTGAAGCCCTGATTTCAGTTACTCTTTTTCACCCTGTAACCTGTTTCTACATTCCAACAGGTTGCAGAAATGATTCGCCATGTGATTGATGCCCATACAGAACCAATTCCAGCAGTGTTAGAAATCCCCAGTAAAGAGTGTCCCTATGATGCCAGTAAAGATTCTATACTACGCAGGGCAAAGGTAGGTGTCATGGAACAAATCAAGCTTCAGAACACAATCAAATCTGTGTTATCCCATTCATCCCTTACACTTTTAACCCTTTACCTGATAGCATATTTCTAGTTTTTGAAAATAGGTGACCACTTAAAGCAGACTGAAAGTAAAGCAGAATGTGCTTAAGGCGCATTCTGCTTTACCTTCAACCTGCTTTAAACTACCATGTGCTAGGACATAGTAAATATTCCCTATAATATATTATCATGACTGATTGAATTGGAGCTATTTTCTTCCGTGGAAGAATATATCATATGTGCTAAAAGGCGTTTCTATGGAGGAAAGAGTTAATTGACATTTCCAATTGAGTCTAACATACATGTAGACTGTAGTGACTATTCAGTGTTGTTTTCCGCAATATATTGCAAAATGACAAACAGTGCAGACTCTGATCAGAGGGCTCCTTTAGGAGCTCACTGATTTGGATCTACACTGTTTCATATGCAAAATGTACTCTTCACAGGTACAGTTTTTATGTACTTCAAGTAAACTCATAGCTAAGGTTGAAATTGTTTAATTTCTTCTTCATAGAAATGCCCATTCACACCGTAACCTATTTTGTTATGCCTTTCAATATGTCTACTTTGTTTAAATAAAGAGTATGGGAATCTTTTCCTACACCTTGAGTCATGACTGCCTTACCCATCAACTTTAGTAAAATATTATATGCAGCATTTACAAACAGGCTACTTTACCCGTTACCCAATAGCCTGTTTCTAGTTTTGAAAACAGGTAACAACTTAAAGCAGGTTGAAAGTAAAGCAGAATGCGCCTTGAGGCGCATTCTGCTTTACTTTCAGCCTGCTTTAAGCTTTCATCTGCTAGGACAAAGAAATATTTTCTATTTATACACAATCATAACTGGAAAAATTTGAACTATTTCCTCCCATGGGGGGATAAATAAAATACGTAAAAAGGTGTATTTTTGGGGGAACGGGTTAAGAGTACACTCTTGTTCTATACAAACAGCATACACCCTGATCAGAGGGCTCCTACAGAGGCCCTCTGATCAAGGTCTGCACTGTTTATCATTTTGCAATTAATTTTAAGATCAATCTTAAATTGCTAGAAATGGATTACTGGACTAAGTTTGAAATTGAAATTGTCCATTGGAAATTTCAGGGTTGAGTGAGTCGAAGCAAGCAGAAAAGTAAAGCAGAAATTTGTTCATGCTATTTCTGCTTTACTGTCAGTCTACGGCTTTAAGCATCATCCAGGCTTAATCATTCAAAACCAGCTATAAGGGAAAGAGTTAAAATGTTATAAATGGTGTATTAGACCTTTACAATTTGCACACTGTGGAACTATTATGCTCTAAGGTGGTACATTTTTAATCAAGATCCCTCTCCTGGCACATGGGATAGATTGAAGATATACATGGTTGGCAGAATTAGATATATGAATATTGCGCATAGCAATAAAAGGCAGTAACAAATGACCTGCTTTAAAATCGAATTGCTCTATGTTTATCTCCCTTTACAGCTCTCAATTAAATAAATAACACTCAGAGCTAAGAGACTATGTGGCATAGCATTCTGGCGGCTTGCTTTAAAATTCTTGGATTTGTAATTTGATCACCATTTCATAATGTTTTTCAAGAGACAATTCAGGGTTCCAGATAAGGGGGAGTAAACTGAACAAATCCAACATTTTCTCACTCATTCAGCACCAAATTCTATGGTGTTAGTACTCATTAGAATCGTCTCTTCGAGACGATTCTAATGAGTAGTGACACCATAGGGTTTAAAGCAGAAATAAAGATTTTAATTTTTGAAATACTCCCCTTATCTAGAACCTTGGACATAGTGAATTGAGGTTTTGTTCCGATTGGCTTTATCATATATAAACCCATTACTTCAAAATTGTGCATGTTTATGCCTATAGTTTTTTCTCCATTATAGAATATAGTACCACTTTATATTCATTGAAATGCACAATAAGAAATATTTAATGCCCCCGCGACTGTAAGTTTTGGGCATACTGTTTTACCCCTGTCTGTCCATCGGTTTGTCAGTTTGTCCGCCCGTCCGTTCATCCGCCCGTCCCACATACAGTACATACTTTGTCTGGCTTACTCCTCATACAGTTTTCAATCTACAACCTTATAACTTGACAGAGTGTTTGGCTGTTTGCACATATACCATAGATGTGCATGCGAACAGGGTTTTGATCTGCTATAATTTTTCACAAAATTACAGTCAGTTGAACTTAATCAAATTTTTGCCGGCGGGGGCATCATATTTGTCTTACAGACAAAGCTATCCCTCTAGTTTAATAAATATTTTCTAAAAGCAGCCTAAATATTAAACTAAAACTGCAGATTTTTCTAAAGTGGAATTGTCAATTTAAACAAGTCATTGGTTACATTTGGTTTAAGGGAGGGAAATCCTCCAAAATTCAAAACCAAACCACATTCATAGCCAATTTGCTTAGATTACTCTAGGAAAACCAATTTGAGGGGGCATGTATTTAATAAAAAAATGTTCTTTTTTCTCTTTCAGGGTATGTTCTCAACTGAAGACTTTAGATGAGCAGTGCCAGCTTGAAGTCATTCCTAGGATGTTCTAGTTATTCGGACAATATAGTTGGAATAGACAGTGATTTACATGGTGTATATAGTGGAGAAAACGTTATTCTTTCCCGTTTAAACGCAAATGAAACGCAAAACACTAAAATGAAGAAAATAACAACTTTTTGACATTTTTCTCTATCTAATTTTATCTGAATGACAAACAGTTTGGAGCCTGATCAGACGCCGGGTTACCCGGCGTCTGATCTGGCTCCAAACTGTTTGCCATGGAAATAATAGTTTCAGCCTAGACGCGTTTATTGGGAAAGAATATCGTTTTCTCCACTGTACATGACATACTTCAGACATAAACAAAGAAAGTTATTGCCATGGAAGGCTGGCACCTTTCTGTTGTTGTATTCTGCCAAAAGATCTTAAAGATTATTTCTGGGTTAAATAAAACTAAATGCACACAAGAAAATAAAAGCAATTCAGAAATATTTATCTTAATCTGAGTGATAAACAGTTTGGAGTGATCAGACTTTGGGCCAAACTGTTTGCAATGGGAATAAATTATTGAGTAAAAGCACAAAACATGTTAATTAACCCATTACCCCTTAAAAACGCCTTTTTACGCCTCTTACTTATTCCTCCACTGAAGAAAAAAGTTCCAGTTTATACAGCAAAGAATATGTACCGAAAGAAATATTTTCCATATCCTAGAAGATGCTAGCTTAAAGCAGGCTGAAAGTAAAGCAGAATGTGCCTTAAGGCACATTCTGCTTTACTTTCAACCTGCTTTAAGTGGTCAGCTGTTTTCGAAGCAAGAAATAGGCTAAGAGGTAATGGGTTAAAATGGGAAAGAGTAACATCTTCTCTACTGTATGATCAATCATAAGAATTACTTTATCATAATCTAAGTTATGGACAATTAAAAGCTGAAATAAAATCAGAGATGAACACAGTGGAGAATCTGTTATTCTTTCCCGTTTAAACGCAAACATACGCAAACGCAAAGCACTAAAACGTAGAAAAGAACAACTTTTGGACAATTCTGATATTTCATGTTTATCTTGATGGCAAACAGTTTGGAGCCTTATCAGACGCCGGGTTACCCGGCGTCTGATCTGGCTCCAAACTGTTTGCACTGCAAATAATAGTTTTAGCGTAAACGTGTTTATTGGGAAAGAATAACACATTCTCCACTGTATCAGTTGCAGAAATCCAATATATATATATATATATATATATATATATATATATATATATAATATAAAAATGGTATCAGAACTCTAAATAAGAGGGAACAGCTTAACAAATTGTACATTTTCTTCTCTTTGTCTTTTCCAAGTCCTATTATGTGACTACTCATAAAAAAATGTCATTTTGAGGCAATTAAAATTAGCAGTAATAACATATTGTGTTTGTGGTTACAGTAAAACCTTGTTATAACGACCACTGAATTGAATCAATTACTTTATGTTTTAGGCATGTGACTACTTGAAGCAAGGTTAAAACAACAGTAAGCTCCTTTAGAAGCTTTCTGTTTTACTTGTATCTAGCTTTAAGCTGCCACCTGTATTTCATACCACCAATTAGCCTTATGTTAAGTGGTTATAATGAAAAGGTTTTACTGTTTTAAAACTTTTAATACTCGAAGTATGCTTCTTATTTGGAAGTTGAGGTACTAATTAGATAAAAGGGAAATATTAGATCAGTGTGTACTCTTTGTAGCTACTGTTTTGATGTGAATCACACTATTTGAAATGCGTATCTAACATTAGAGAGGGTTATAAAAACAAGTTACCTGTTAATTAGAAATAATTTCTTCTACAAATTTCCTTTCCTTCATTCTCCCTTAAGAGGTATAAAGCAATCACATGTCTTTAAGACTGAAAAAAGAACCTGTTTTAGTGGACATTAAAAAGGGGTATTTATATACATGCAGTACTTACCATCCATTTAGACATTTGGCATGAGCAGGTAAAGGGTAAAATTAAGACATAGACATAGTTTATGTGGTAACTTATACACAGTGTAACTGGTTACATCAGCATATATAAATCACATTGTTTAACAGGTCAAATCATTGAGGTATACATTTTGTTAGTTTAACAGGACATCATTTAATTTCATGTGAATCATAGAATCATACTTTTAACCTATTCAGCAACTAAATGTAGCTACAGTCACGTACAGTGGAGAAAACGTTATTCTTTCCCAATAAACGCTTTTACGCTAAAACTATTATTTCATTTGCAAACAGTTTGGAGCCAGATCAGACGCCGGGTTACCCGGCGTCTGATCAGGCTCCAAATTGTTTGCCACCAAGATAAACATGAATTATCAGAATTGTCCTTAAGTTGCACTTTTCTACGTTTTAGTGTTTTGCGTTTCGTTTCGTTTAAACGGGAAAGAATAACGTATTCTCCACTGTAAAGGCATTCATATGAGGAAAATGTAAAGCCAGAACCTTGTCTTAAATAATACTAGCAAACTACCAGGAAAAGAGTTAAGATAAAGAAAATGCTTGTGATAGCCTTTGTGTTGCTGTGTAAATTTTCTTCTGCACGATTCAGCTGGATCAAATGTTCTTTTGTTGCAATTTGAGTAAATACATGCATGTTGTATAAATTTGCATCGATTACATTTTGTTTTCGTTTTTAATTTAATATGGAAAATATATATTATGTAGATGTAATTTGTGCTAGTCATAAAATGTCATGAAAAGGATTTGTCTCTTGATTTTTTAACACCATTTATATCCCATGAGATATATCTTCAGAGAAACCATGCCTTTTCATGCTTCTACATGTACCATTTTTTTGATAGCCCAAATTTCCTACGTCCTGACGGGTTAAATCAGGCGGAAAATGAAGACTTGTCTGAAAGGATATTTGATCATCAACGGGTATTAACCCACTACTCCATAGCCTATTTTTAATATTGAAGACAGGTGATCACTTAAAGCAAGTTGAGATTAAGACGCATTCTGTTTTACTTTCAGTCTGTTTAAGCTACTATTTGCTAGGACATATATGAAAGATTTATTGTAGCCCATAGTCATCTCTGTATAAAGAACATGTAGAACAATTTTCTTCAAGGGAGGAATAAATGAAAGGCGTTACAATGAGTACAGTGGAGAATGTGTTATTCTTTCCCAATAAACGCGTTTACGCTAAAACAATTATTTGCAGTGCAAACAGTTTGAAGCCAGATCAGACGCCGGGTAACCCGGCGTCTGATCAGGCTCCAAACTGTTTGCCACCAAGATAAACAAGAATTATCAAAATTGTCCAAAATTTGTTCTTTTCTACGTTTTAGTGATTTGCGTTTGCGTACGTTTGCGTTTAAACGGGAAAGAATAACATATTCTCCACTGTATCTATGGAGTATAGGGTTAAACAATGAATACGATGATCAAGAAAAACGTTTCTACTACATATTTGCGGTAAATAAATAACGGGTATGTCATTTGGCTGGTTATTAGTTGTCCAGTCTTGCATGCTACACGGCAGAAGACGTTCTTTTTCCATTGCAAACAGTTTGGAACCAGATCAGACACCGGGCAATCCGACATCTGATCAGGCTCCATCCTATTTGCCACTCAGATTGAAATAAAGTGTCACAGTAACTGTTGTCAAACGTTGTAATTTTCTCCATTTTATTGCATTTCGTTTGCGTTTAAACGGGAAAGAATAACGTCTTATCCACTGTATCCATATCCTGCTGAAAATATTCATTTATGAAATTATTTCAGCATGAATATCTGTTTACTTACGCAAACGTACGCAAACGCATAGCGCTAAAACGTAGAAAGGAACAACTTTTGGACATTTCTTATATTTCATGTTTATCTTGGTGGCAAACAGTCTGGAGCCTGATCAGACGCCGGGTTACCCGGCGTCTGATCTGGCTCCAAACTGTTTGCACGTCAAATAATAGTTTTAGCGTAAACGCGTTTATAGGGAAAGAATAACGTTTTCTCTACTGTAACTATAACATTGGCTAATAAGACGGAAAGAGTGCAGACTCGCACTATTAGCATGCGAATGGTTAAAATGAGTACCAAACAACCAATATGAGTGAGTGTTATTCATCCCTTATACTATTACTCCATAAATGCGCATTTTTGCGCCTTTAATGTTTTCCCCCACAGAAGTATAGAGTTCCAATTTATACAGTAATCGATGTGTATGTACCATATGAAATAGTTTCTATATCTTAACAAATTGCTTAAAGCAGGCTGAAAATTAAGCAGAATGCGCCTTAAGGCACATTCTGTTTTACTTTCAACCTGCTTCAAGTAGTCATCTGTCTTCAAAACTAGAATGGGATATGGAGTAATGGAATAAACTTACAATGGATTAAATCTATACCAGTTTCCAATTTAGTGTTTTCCACATTAAACTATTTAGTATTGTTGTATTTCTTCAAAATATTGTAAAATAAACAATACAGGCCATGATCAGTGGGTTTTAGACGGCAATTTATTGCAGAACAAATGTTTTAGATTACCTGAGCAAGGAGTGCTACGGTGGAGAAGTTATTTCCCGATTACATTCGCCCCGTTAAATTCTATATTGAACAAAATTACGTTTAAGGTGGTTCGCGGGTCTGCTTATTCCCTGTCAGACTTCTTTGAAACCTTGATTTAATTGAAATATGCCATATGGAGAGTGAAAAATCGTTAAAATAAAAAATAATTACACTGCCGTTTTTTTTTTTGACAGGACCTTTTGTCGAGAAAAGTTCCTTTTTTAATAAACAGGAATATTTTCTTTATAAAATAATATAACTCAATAATGCAATAATGTCAGTACATTCGAGTAAACTGTACAGAGAAAATAAGATAGTGTGCAAACAAAAAAAATTCATGACATATTTTCTGGAATTATCAATACATGTATTTTAAAAAAAAGTCAAATTCTAAAAAAACACTAAATTTCAAATTACAAAAAATCTAGCTGTTAACATGCACTAAATTTATGCTTATTAGATATATGTTACTTAATTCTACTAGTCACAATCTACAGTAGACTTTACATTTTATACATGATTTCCAGAAATTCTGACAAAATGTTAACACAAACCGAGTTACCTCCCTTGAGTTCACCAGCTCTAAATATTATTATAACACCACACGTCCTGTAATAATGGACCATTGAATACGGTAGCCTGTAGATCTTTTAAGGCAGGTGACTACTTAATGCATGATAAAAGTAATGCATAAAAGCTCCTTTAGGATCTATATTTAAGCATTACTTTTGTCATGGTTTAAGCTGCCACCTTTCATATAGGCTATAACTCCTCACAAAGTTTAGTTGTCACTGACTATACTTGCATCTGACATTATTCATTATTACAGCCTGTCCTTTGATCACTGCGTTATGGATTGACTAGTCAATAAAATCGGACAATTTATTTTAAAAAAAAAAAAGTTTTGAAGCGAGTGGGACTCGAACCTAAAAACTTTGGATTGCTAGTCAATCACTTTACCAAGTGCCCTACAAAGAGGACAGTGAAGCTTATCAAACTTTTCTTTATGTTAATTTTCTCCTATAAGCACGTGCCGAAAAGATCATGCAAAAGTCATCAGCATTTCCGGAACTCTAGATGTGGGCCGCTCGCTATCAAACAACCTTAATTTGTATAAAAACGCAATTTATCTAGGGACGGGACTTGTGGTTACCTGTCACAGAGGGGCGGGGCTTATGGATTTGCTCTCCGCGAATCATTTTGTTGTTGTTCCTGAGTAATGGCAGTTATGGCTGTTCCTTTTAAGGTACATGTACACACTATTCATGTTAACAACCTCATATATGCATTAAACATACTTGCATACTATAAAAAACTCATTTAATATGAGAAAGTACAGAAAATATTGTGTAAATATAAGATGTGAACTGAATTTTTTCGGCGTTTAAGAGGAATAAACGACAAAAATTATCTGCAAATTTACTATGAACCGCGCTACGCAATTATGCTTTAACAATTATTTCTATTACCATCAGCTTGGAGTCACCAGACGCCTGGTTATCCAGCGACTGATCAAACGCCAAATAGTTAGTCTGAAATAAAACATTTATCAAAATGTCATTTTCTGCGTTTTATTGCAATGTGCTTGCGTTTCGTTTTGTTTCGTTTGAATGGGAAACAATAACGTCTTCTCCACTGTATGTCGGTTAGTCGCCTATATGTACCAAAACTATATTGCGCACCGTATGTGTGTGGGTGTTTATTACATATATTGACAGACGTATCTTATCAAATGAACTGTAAGGACGCAATATCTGTAACGACCCAATAATTCGGTATCAATGGCACATCAATCCGTCAAAAAGGTAAGCTTCAACTATGCAAACTGACCTGCTTTTAACCCTTTACCTGATAGCATTGTTTTAGTATTGAAGATATGTGGCTACTTAAAGCAGGTTGAAAGTAAAGCAGAATGCGCCCTAAGGCGCATTCTGCTTTACTTTCAGCCTGCTTTAAGCTATTAACTGCTAGAATAAGGAAAGTATTAAATATGACACATATTCATTACGGTATAATTTGGAACTATTTTCTTCAGCGGATGAATAAAATGAACGTGCTAAAAGTCGATTCTATAAGGGAAAGGGTTAACGAGGCACATACAATGGAGAAGACGTTATTCTTTCCCGTTTTTACGCAAACGAAACACAAGCACATTGCAATAAAATGTTGAAAGTTACAACTTGTTTATCATTCTGAATATTCATTTAAATCTGATTGGCAAGCAGTTTGGAGCCTGATCAGACGCCGGGTTACCCGGCGTTTGATCTGGCGCCAAACTGTTTGCAATGGAAACAATAGTTTTAGCGAGAAGAAAACTGAACGTCTTCTCCACTGTGCATGTATTATACTTGCAGGGCTGCCATTTCTCCGGATTTTTCCTAAATCTTCGGATTTTTTTTCTAGTACATGTTAGCTTAAAGTAGGCTGAAAGTAAAGCAGAATGCGCCTTAAGGCGCATTCTGCTTTACTTCCAGCCTGCTTTAAGCAGCCACATGTCAACAAAACTAGATACATGTGATGGGGTAAAGGTATTATTCGTAAAATCGCACTTGAAAAATGCAAATTTGGAAATCTTAGGATTTTTTATGTCAAATTATGGCAGCCCTGTACTTGGTCTCTAGCATCATAGTAGTGGACTTTTCACATAAATTAGTGAATAGATATCTACTCATTGGAATTTTCGATTGCACTGGCGTCAGATCAGAATCAAAGCGGCTTGGCACTCACGTCGGATCTCGATGCTTTTTAGGTCAAGAAGTCTGAAATGTATTTTTTTTATATTAAGTCGTAACATAGAGGTTTTACTGTACACTGTTCTTCGAAGCTGCTAAATAATTTTAGTACAGGCGCAGTTAAATTTTTCGCTGCCATGTTCTATAACACTAACATAATTATGCTATAAAACTAACATAAAAATTATGAAAACAATTAAGACCCAGATCTGACGCCGGGTAATGCGACAGCTGATCAGGATCCAAAGCATTTGCCACTCATAGCAATGCTAACGCAGACGAAAAATGGAAAAAGACGATAGTATTGAAATGACTGTGTAAGGCGGATTTGTACGTCATTATGGCAGCGAAATGTTACTGCTACTACAGTGAAGAATCTGTTATTCTTTCCCAATAAACGCGTTTACGCTAAAACTATTATTTGCAGTGCAAACAGTTTGAAGCCAGATCAGACGCCGGGTAACCCGGCGTCTGATCAGGCTCCAAACTGTTTGCCACCAAGATAAACATGAAATATCAGAATTGTCCAAAGGTTGTTCTTTTCTACGTTTTAGTGCTTTGCGTTTGCGTACGTTTGCGTTTAAACGGGAAAGAATAACAGATTCTCCACTGTACTACATGTATCTGCACATTCTCTTTCATATTAATAGTACATGTACAGCCAGCAGTTACAGTATTAGCTCTTTCGCTGCCAAATAATCGAGAGATTTTTTACCCCATGACCGTTTCATTGTCGTCTGCTTCAATTTTGTTGTTTGCAAGATCGTTACAAAGTAAGATTCAATGTAGTATGACTTAAAAGTTAAAACATATCGATACGAGTGCCAAACAGTTTGGACCCTGATCAGACGCCGCGTTACGCGACGTCTGATCAGGATCCAAACTGTTTGCAAATTCGCTTTTTGGCGCCGTTGGCAGTGAAAGACTTAAAACAGACGATAATAGGGCCGTGAAAGGATTGAAGAAAATGATAAATGAGATTTGACAATTTGGGTTAAAATGGCGTCTTACATTGTATCTGCTTAAATATAGTGGTGTACATATCTTTGTTTTTTGGAAGAGCTGTTTATGATAAATGAAAAAATGAAAAACAAAAAGTATGGTGGTGTCCTTTTTTTTGAGCTACTGCGATTTGAAAAAGGTATGTCAAATTTGGACTTTTTTTTCAAGTAAAATCTATTTCAAAACAAAACAAACATTGTAATTTGTGTTTTCATTATTTATTTCATGTCTACGGTAGTATTTTCACATATAGAAAACAAATTTAGACAAAACAGGCACCAGGTTTGAACAATATGGATCCTCGAATATCAAAAATATGCTTTTTATAGGGCATGATTTTATTAGATTTTTTATTTTATGAAAAAAAAGTAAAAAAGTTTGAAAATGAAATACATGTAGTTCTAGTATTAAACTTTTTCTTATATTATACCAGATGAAAGCCGATGCTAAGGCAGTTAAAGATATGAAAAGAAATTGAAAGGCCAGTGTTGAAAATTTTGAGTTATTAAAGTAAAAAGAGTTATCTCCCTTTACAAAATTTACAAAAAAGTACCATATCGATGATATTTAGAGCTTTATAAATTTCACATTTGGTGCCTGTTTTCTCTTAAATTAGTTTTTGTATGAAGAAATACTACCATAGACAGGAAATAAATAAAACAAAATCAAATTGTCATACTAGTTTTCTATTGAAATGGGATTTTTAGCGGGCTGTTTGAAAAGGACAAAATAAGAGAGAGTGGGTGGGGTATATTTTACATGGCCGTAGAGCCAAATGTTGTTCACCGAAATGTACACTTTGTCTATTTTTTCATTCATCTTAAATAGCTCTTCAAGACAAAACCATCATAGAGTGTTTTCATATAATTTGAATTTTTCCCAAATCCATGAGTTTGATACACCCTTAAGTACCTTACTTATATAACATTCATGTCTTTAAAAATGCAGCAACCATATTTGTTATAAAAAAAACATAATTTAAGCAAACGACTTCAAAAGATATGTTTTCAAGCTCATTTTTCATCGTACGAGAACGAGGCAGATAAAATCAAATTAATTACACAACTAAACGACCTAATTTCCTGTCTTTCAAAATTACTTAGTATGAAACATTAACCTGCTTTTTGACTATCTTTATTTTAATGATATACTCCGTGGATAATATGGGACAAGGAGAGATACTTTCAGAATCTGAATACAGTAAAACCCTTCTATAATAGATCTACATTGTGCTAATCATTTGATGTTTTAACCTATTGCCCAATAGCCTGTTTCTAGTTTTGAATACAGGTGACCACTTAAAGCAGGTTGAAAATAAAGCAGAATGTGCCATAAGGCACATTCTGCTTTATTTTCAGCCTGCTTTAAGCTAACATCTGCTAGTAGGATTTAGAAAAGCTTTCGTTTGTAACACATTTATGTCTGTATACATTGGAACTATTTTCATCAGCGGAGGAATAAATCAAATGCGCTAAAAGGCGATTCTATTGGGGAAAGGGTTAAGAACAGAATAGCAGCAGGTGGTTGCTTGAAACAATGTGAAAGTTAAAAAGGAATCTTCTTTGGGAGCTTTCTGGTTTACTTTCACCTTGCTTTAGGCTGTCTCTTGTCTCTCATATAATCACTCAGACTTCTTTTTAGTGGTCGTGGTAGAGGGGTTCGATTGTACTTCATATTCTTCAAATATTTTAAACTGATATCACACACAAATGTTACATTTAACAGTAGAACTAATGAAGAGAGCGTAACGTCCGCGACGTTAAAAGTTAAGTTTTGTGAAATATGATCGAACCCTGATAACTCAATGATCGGGTTAACTCATTATCCCCTGAATCTTCCAATGGACAATTCCAGTTTGCAATAAAGGCTGGTCCATTTTCGACTATTTAGGTGGTTTTATTTATAATATATTTCAAAATGGGACTTCACTGTTTGCATAGAACAAGTGTATTCTTCACAGGTACAATTTTGGTAAAGGACGCATATATGCGTCACTAGGGCTCAACGAGTTAAGAATACAGAAAAAACCCTAGTGTAGTTTTCTGCTTTATTTTTTCATCCTGCATTCAGTCGCCTTTCTGTAGAGACATTGACGCTACATCAAACAGCGGTCGCCTACATGTAACACTAGACTGACTGTAAATATCTTATATAAACGAAAACAAAATATAAATGGATTTATATATACAGTTAAACTTCAATATCTCGAATTCGCTTTAGTAGAACATATCCGGGTTTTTTCAAAGTTAAAATGTGGCTTAGCTACGGATATAAAGATATATTTGACTTTTAAAAGCGTGGTAGAAATAATGAAATTCAACAATAGAAAAGATGGGGATATCGAGTTAACTGAGTTCGAAATATGGAAGTTTGGTTTATCAGAGATGTAGATATCCTTTGACCACTGGCAATGTGTGTATATTTGTGTGTATATAACGGAAGTATGGGCCTGACAGACATATCAATAATAAAAGTGATCGGTGTCTGACAGGTGCTTGATCGATCACATCAGGTGTACATGTTTGTGATTTCATACGATCAGCGAAAGGGCTCAATAATAATCGTTTTACAATCACTTTGATGTTTAGATAGTTATACGGTTTATATAATCGTAAGACTTGTTTAGGAAATTGAGATTGAGTTTTAAATAAGTGTTTTATGGTTTTAGAAATGACTGGATGATATAATAGTTATATGCAGTACGTGATTTGGGTGGATGTGAGAGGCGTGTTGCTATGTAAATCAACATCTTGAGTTTCTGAGTGAGCTGTAATCACCGTGAGTATTTGACACTTGGCTTCATGTACATATGAAAACATATTTATCGAAAAGGATAATAATATGATTAGCCCATTCACTGTCATGACGTCAAATCCTTTATACTATTGTCGCCTGCTTTGATTTTTAACTTTAATACTTATATTCAGCATGTGTATATGGTGATAAGTGTCCCTGGTTTAAGTAAATTTATTAAAATATTATCTCATTTTTATCAAATAAGATTATAGTAACCGTAATTGCCTTAATGTGTACATTTATTTTGAATGCAATTAGTACCACACAAATAGTAAACCACTTAACCCAGTACCCCATAGATACGCCTTTATATACGCGCTTTTAATTTATTCTTCCACTATAGTAAATAGTTGCAATATGACTATACTCATTCATGAATAATGTACCAAATAGAAGAATTTTCCATAGCCTAACAAATAGCTTAAAGCATGGTTAAAGTTAAGCAGAATGCGTGTTTTAAGGCGCATTCTGCTTTACATATAAAAGTGGTAACCCTATCATCAATACTTAATACAGGCTTTGGGTAAGGTGTGAGAAAAACTACTTACCGATTGTTTTATTAACCCATGTACGCCTAGTGGATTATTCCATGTTTATATATTGGATAAGTCCATTTTTGGGGATGACTGGTCAAAATTTTCATTTTCATTTTGTTTTATATTTAAATTCCTATCAGCAAACAGTGAAGACTCTGATCAGACGCCGCATAATGCGGCGTCTGATCAGAGTCTACACTATTTGCCTATGTCCCATATATGGGATCGTGGGCACAAATGGGTTAAGCAGACAACTCTTGTGAGCTTTTGCATTATTCTCAATCTCCTGTTAGCAGCCAACACTTTCCTCGCCGAATTTATTATGAGGTATTTACCCCTTTCATCGCCATATTGTCGTCTGCTCCAATATTGTTGTCTGCAATATTGTTTCAAAGTTAGATATAAGTCAATATGATTGACGAAATTTCGAAACGAGTGTCAAACAGTTTGGCGTTACGCGGCTTCTGATCAGAATCCATACTATTTGCAAATGCACCCTTTGACGTCATTGATAGTGAAACGGTTGAGCTCTTGGCTTGCCAAGAATTAAGCATAATTTGAGTGCAACGTTTATCATAGTTTCACCGCTAGCACTAAGAATTAAGCATACTTTGAGTGCAACGTTTATCATGGTTTCACCGCTAGCATGCTAAGAATTAAGCATTATTTGAGTGCAACGTTTATCATAGTTTCACCGCTAGCATGCTAAGAATTAAGCATTATTTGAGTGCAACGTTTATCATGGATTCACCGCTAGCATGCTAAGAATTAAGCATAATTTGAGTGCAACGTTTATCATAGTTTCACTGCTAGCATGCTAAGAATTAAGCATACTTTGAGTGCAACGTTTATCATGGATTCACCGCTACATGTAGCATGCTAAGAATTAAGCATAATTTGAGTGCAACGTTTATCATGGTTTCACCGCTAGCATGCTAAGAATTAAGCATTATTTGAGTGCAACGTTTATCATGGTTTCACCGCTACATGTAGCATGCTAAGAATTAAGCATAATTTGAGTGCAACGTTTATCATGGTTTCACCGCTACATGTAGCATGCTAAGAATTAAGCATAATTTGAGTGCAACGTTTATCATAGTTTCACCGCTAGCATGCTAAGAATCAAGCATACTTTAAGTGCAACGTTTATCATGGATTCACCGCTACATGTAGCATGCTAAGAATTAAGCATAATTTGAGTGCAACGTTTATCATGGTTTTACCGCTATCATGCTAAGAATTAAGCATAATTTGAGTGCAACGTTTATCATGGTTTCTCCGCTACATGTAGCATGCTAAGAATTAAGCATACTTTGAGAATAACGTTTATCATAGTTTCACCGCTAGCATGCTAAGAATTAAGCATAATTTGAGAACAACGGTTATCATAGTTTCACTGCTAGCATGCTAAGAATTAAGCATACTTTGAGTGCAACGTTTATCATGGTTTCACTGCTAGCATGCTAAGAATTAAGCATACTTTGAGTGCAACGTTTATCATGGTTTCACCGCTAGCATGCTAAGAATTAAGCATAATTTGAGTGCAACGTTTATCATGGTTTCACCGCTAGCATGCTAAGAATTAAGCATAATTTTAGTGCAACGTTTATCATGGTTTCACCGCTAGCATGCTAAGAATTAAGCATACTTTGAGTGCAACGTTTATCATGGTTTCACCGCTAGCATGCTAAGAATTAAGCATAATTTGAGTGCAACGTTTATCATGGTTTCAACGCTAGCATGCTAAGAATTAAGCATAATTTTAGTGCAACGTTTATCATGGTTTCACCGCTAGCATGCTAAGAATTAAGCATACTTTGAGTGCAATGTTTATCATGGTTTCACCGCTAATATGCTAAGAATTAATTATATTTTTAGTGCAAAGGTTATAATGGTTTCACTGCAACGTGTAGCATGCCAAGAATTGAGCATTTTTTTGAGTGCAAATGGTATCATGGTTTCACCGCAAGAATGCTAAGAATTATGCATAATTTGCGTGCAACGTTTATCATGGTTTCACCGCTAGCATGCTAAGAATTAAAAATAATTTTTAGTGAACATGGTAGCGGGAGTTCGTTGTTGTAAATACAACAGAAATGTTTCCAAAACACATTTGGTAGAAGTTGAAAAAGTAGTGAAGATGGGAGCAAACAGTAGAAAAATAACTGCTGCTTCAGCAGCGTCCGAACCAGCAGCAATATCAGTTGTAGTAGTAGAAGAAACTGTTGTAGTAGAAGTTTAACAATAGAAGTGGCAGTAGCGTTGCTGTTTAAGAAGTTGGTAGTACATGTACTAGTAGTAGTAGTAGTAGCAGTAGTAGTAGTAGTACTTATAGTTGTAGAAATAGTAGTTGTTGTAGAAGTAAGTAGTTGTTTTAGTTGTTGTTGTTGTTGCAGTAACACATTAGCAGTAGTAGAAATAGTAGTAGTAGTAGTAGCAGTAGTAGTAGTAGTGGTAGTAGTAGTAGTAGCAGTAGTAGTAGTAGTAGTAGTAGTAGTAGTAGTAGTAGTAGTAGTAGCAGCAGCAGTAGTAGTAGCAGCAGAAGTAGTAGTGGTAGTAGTTGTAGAAGTAGCAGTAGTAGTTGTAGTAGTAGTAGTAGTAGTAGTTGTAGTAGTAGCAGTAGTAGTAGTAGTAGTAGCAGTAGAAGTAGTAGTAGCAGTAGAAGTAGTAGTGGTAGTAGTAGTAGTGGTAGTAGTAGTAGTGGTAGTAGTAGTAGTAGTAGTAGTAGTAGTAGTAGTAGTAGTAGTAGTAGCAGTAGTAGTAGTAGTAGTAGTAGCAGTAGAAGTAGTAGTAGCAGTAGTAGTAGTAGTGGTTGTAGTAGTAGTGGTAGAAGTAGTATAGTAGTTGTTTTTGTTGGTGTTGCAGAAGTCAAATGTTGTTTTCGTTGTTGCAGTAAAACGTTAGCAGTTTGACCATTTTGATTTTCCCTAGAAATACATGTTTGAGAATAGTTAAAGCAGAAGACACCTTCTGATCGTGAAAGAGCTATAACGATTTTCTTTTCCATTTCCCTATCTGCTGTTACATCTATTTTTATCAATCTTCATCAAAATAAGAGACACGGTATATTAAATTGTCTGTCGCGTGACATTAACCATTTCACCGACTTATACCACAGAATTCGGCATTTGCAAACAGTTTAGGTCCTGATCAGACGCCCCATTTTCGCTTTGATCAAGATCTCGTTTGGATCCAAATTGTTTAACTGTCAGATTATATTGTCTAAATAAAATCTAAAACAACTAAGCACAAATGGTGCAGACCACAAAATTTGCAGTCGGCCACTTTGTAGCATTCTCAAGAGTAACTTATTCGCTACTGATACATGTTTCAAAATAAATATTTTCCATTTTTACATATTTATTGTTGATTTTGACAATTTATTGCAAAATATCAAAGAGTGCAGACCATGATCATGCAGAGAGCTCATTTAGGAGCTATCTGATCAGGGTCTACACTATTTACATATGACACGTATACTCATCACAGTATACCTCTTTGTAAATTTCTAGTACTCGCAGGGATTGAATGTGCTACAGTAATTATATGTGTAAAACGAATCTAACCCTTTCACTGCCAAATATTTCGTGAGATTTTTACCCCTTCACCGTTTCATTGTCGTCTGCTTCAATTTTGTTGTCTGCAATGTCGTTTCAAAGTTAAAAAAAAATAAGACAGTGTGACTGAAGAAATTTCAAAACAAGTGTCAAAAAGTTTGGATCCTGATCAGACGCCGCGATACGCGGCGTCTGATCAGCGTCCTAACTATTTGCGAACGAGTTTTTAAGCGTCATTGAGAGTGAAAGGGTTAAACTCGTCTGATTTAAAAGTGAAATTCACCCATATATAATAGTTTGCAAGGTTATCGGTATATGTATGTATGTAATATTTCCCTTTCCCGAAAGTCGGTCTGGACGAACGAATGTATGTGCGCCCCCTTTGGCTAAGATTTTTTTGCGTTTTTTTAAGTTACAAAATAAGTATTGCAGCTTTACGAGTACAGCATAGGCATTGCAGTTTGATTACATTGACCTTGACCTCTGTGACCTTGGTTAAGTATGGATGTTATGAACAGTTATAAATTGTTTTCATACATGTATGTGTATACGGCCAAATATGCTCGTTTTGGGGTTTAGTTTTGTAAAACTGTTATAGTGCTACTGCTCAAACATAATGATGAAAAGCACTAAACACACGCAAAAAAACCAACACATACAACGCCAACAAACGAAACAAGTTTGAAACGGATGACACCGTTTCGCCTACCAATTTCACGAAATGATGGTCTACTTAGATAAGCTTGCAATGGAAAACCTCAATATTGGTAAGCAAATTGCACAATGATTATTTAGGTAATCACTCGAATGAGTCAACTAACACTAAGTTTTAAGTTCGAAACCATTAACCCTTTCATTATTCAGAACGGATGTAGTTACATTTACAAACAAGTTGTGATCAAAATTAGAAAGCCACTATTTTGTTGTCTGGTCAAAATATTTACTGTCGAACATTCGTATCATGGTTAATTTGATAAAACTCGAGCAAAACCTCGATAACACATATTCATTTGACTCTTTTAACCCTAGTCACGCATATTTGCATCATTTGCAAACAGCGTACATGTGAAGAGTACATTTGTGCTGTGCAAACAGTGTAGACCCTGATCAGAGGTTAAGGAGCCCTCTAATCAGGGTCTACACTGTTTGTCATTTTGACAAATATTGTAAATATCCACCCTGAAAAGTAAAAAAACGGACTTGTTTAAATTGAAAACTAGAATTGTCCATTTGAAGTTTCAGGGAGGAAAGGTTTATGTCGAACTTATCGGAATTTTCAAAGTTAAAACGTAGCTTAGCCACGTGTTAACTTTGAAATACGGTATATGTTTGACTTGTTGACTTTATCGAAAGAAATACAGAAACATTCGTTTTAAGTGAGTTCGAGGTTTCGAGGTAATGTACCACTTTACTTCAAATCTTAAATGTTTGTAAACAATAGCAATCAATAAACTTAAAGAGAGATAGTATTTGAAAGTGACAGGGTTGGGTATAGGTTTTCTGACATCTCCAAGCTAGTTTACCCTTTCCTACATATAGAAACGCCCATAAACGTCATTATCTATATTACAGAAACGCCCATTTACGCTCTTAATCATATCTAACCCTTTTAAGCCTTTATCTTTTCTCACAAAATTGCCATTTTCACTCTTTTAACTACCATACGCGTACAAAGGAATCATATTAACGTTTTCCTATACACAAAGACTGGTGTTGAACCTTAGTCACGAATAAATGCGGCCTTTGCAAACAATATACAGTGGAGAATCTGTTATTATTTCCCGTTTAAACGCAAACGTACGCAAACGCAAAGCACTAAAACGTAGAAAAGAACAACTTCTAGACAATTCTGATAATTCTTGTTTATCTTGGAGGCAAACAGTTTGGAGCCTGATCAGACGCCGGGTTACCCGGCGTCTGATCTGGCTCCAAACTGTTTGCACTGCGAATAATAGTTTTAGCGTAAACGCGTTTATTGGGAAAGAATAACAGTTTCTCCACTGTACATGCACATATGACGAGTACAAATGTCCTATGCAAACAGTTGAAACCCAGATCAGAGGGTTCCTCAAGGATCCCTTTAATAAGAGTTTGGCACTGTTTGTCATAGTGCAATACATTGATAAAATGGGTTATGCCAGGTTCTGCACAGTTTGGAAGCACCATTTTCTGGCGATTGTTGCTCGTCGTAATAATTATGACGGAGATGTTACAATGTATTATGTCCAAATAAAGACGTTTGAGGTAAACAACTACTTCAGCTATTAACAGTTTCGAACCACTCACATTAAAATGAAATATCAAAAGATTGTCATTTTTAACATTCAATGCGTTTGCGTTTAACGAGAAAGATGATGTCTTCCCCACTGTGATTAATCGTGTTTGATATGCTCAGAAACGAACACAGTTGATCTTTAGCCCGTGGGGCAATCTTTTACCTGAACCCCTTCACTGCCGTGACGTCATCAATTTAAAACAATTGTCGTCTGCTTTTATTTCTTAAATTTTTTTTATGTATTTTGACTGAAGAAATATTGAAATGAGTTTCAAACAGTTTGAATCCTGATCAGACGCCGCTTTACGTTTTAACTGATATAGAATCTATCGCGAAGTTCACTCATTTTAGAACAAATTATATACCAAACAGCATATCAATATATTAGCATAACGGCAGATGAGCTTATCGAACTACTGGATTCTGGGATCAGTCTTATACTCTTATATACGAAACATCGTACGACAAAAATGGTCGTAAATCAGATTCTAAAATTCTAAATCATAGTATTAACTTCTCTATTTAATCATGTCTTGTGACATCTCTTTGGAATCGTCTTGAAAAGACGATTCCAAAGAGATGTTACAAGACAGGGTTTGACGGTGAAACCAGAAATTAAAAGAGTTCTAAAGTTTTGATATACGACCGTATTTGTCGTACGACGTTTCGTCAGACAGGTCCCAGATGTTGCTCGGTGTCTCACATGAATTCATTTTTCGCAACAGTTTTCAGAAATTCGCCCATATCATGTTGAACCTGTGGTTCTGAATCTGATGAATCAATCATTGAGCGTGACTTGGTAAATGTTTCAGTTTGTATTTAAACACATTATCATTTAATATATTAATACCCGGCGCCTTTTAAAAATAACCCGACTGTTATTAATATATAAGTCTATATGCTCTACTTACGTCACTGAAAACATGTCCTTTAGCCAAAATAAATTGTCGTCTGATTATATATTTTCGTCTGGAAAATGTTTCCTCTATTAAACTTAGTTTTAATATCAAAATCAAATTGTCAAATATTATGGGTCCTAATCAGACGCCAAAATTACCCAATTGTGGTATTGCCTTAGTCCATATGGAATCTTATTTTAAAATACGAATTCTTCATTTTTAAACTTAAGTCTGATCGTGCTATATATCGTCTGCTTCAATAAGTCGACTGCTTGTTGATCTTCTTTAATTAATTCTTAGATCTACTTCCTTTATGTTTAGAAATCTCTATACTATTGTCAGATTGTTAAAATTCTGATCAGACTCCGAGTTTATATACAAATAATCCCACGAAATTATTGCAGACGACAATTTTTGCAGACGACATTTATATAGCTTTCTAAAGGTTAAACTTGGTTTACTGAAATCACTTCGTTCGCAGTGAAAGATTTTCTTTTTAACCCTTATGCTAAGCGCGACTTGGCTAAATTTTTACAAACAGTTTGAATACAGATCGCGTAACGCGGCGTCTGAATACAAACTGTTTGCAACTCATCCTCAACCTTTCGTCAGTTTGAAATACTTTAAAAACTATCTTTTTTTCGCAGACGATATATTTGAAGCAGACGATAATTCAGCATGATAAGGATTAACTGTACGTCTGCTACAATATCGCCTGCTTTCCAGTTGTCGTCTGCAAATATTTTCTAAACTTTATTTTAAAGCATTTTATCTCAAGAAATTTTAACACGGTGGTTAAACAGTTTGGATCCTGATCAGACGCCGCGTTTCGCGGCGTCTGATCTGGATCGAAACTGTTTTCAAACTCTGGTAAGGTTTCGACTAGCAGACCAAGGTTTAGGGTTGGGCCAATCAATGAAATCTAGACGGTGTAGACTTGTCGACAATATTATAGGCATTATTTACTGCAGGGGTATATGTACAAATATAGCCACTTAACTAACGGGTGAGCGTCGATAAGCAAACATATAAACCCACGTACAGCTGTACAAGGATTACCCCCAAAATGTGAAGGAAACTTGGAAAAAAGTGCTGAATCTGTCATGTAAGTTTACGATTTTTTTTATAAAAATTGTTACAAATTACAATCAACCTTACACTTAGCGCCTATTAAGTGACAATGAGGTCTTTGAAGACGGGCGACTTCTTCATGTAGCATAATAGGCTAACAGTACAGAAAGCTCATATTGGAGGTTTTTTTCAGTATTTCTATCCTGTATTAAGCAAGAAACTGTATTTGAAATTGCCCAATGATCTTTTATAGAGTGAGCGCGTATTCGTGGCAAAATTGTCTGTAATATTTTATAAAACTATTTTAAGGGGACACAATCGAGGGCATTGAGGAATGCAGTGCACCATCTATTGAACAATACATCAGTAAGAAAACCGATAATTTTACTTTACTAATTTGCCCCTGAAACTTTTCATGGACTTTTTATAAAAACCCAAACTGTTTTCCGATCATTGCTGCAATTGTCTAAAAGGCTGTCATTTTCTATATTTTATTGTATTGCTTTTTAAACTGGAAAGAATAATGTATTCTCAACTGTTACACTTACACAGCTTCAGATCAGGGGCCCGTTTCATAAAACTTCTAACGACAAATGTTGTCGTAAGTCAAAACTTTAAAATAATTTAATCTGTGATTTCTCTATCTAATCCTGTCTTGTGACATCTTTTTGGAATCGTCTTTTCAAGACGATTCCAAAAGGATGTCACAAGACAGGATTATATGGAGAAATAAATAATAATTGAGACTTTTTTAATCTGACTTACGACAACATTTGTCGTAAGAAGATTTATGAAACGGGTCCCAGACTTTTTAAAAACGAATCTTTATTTTTCGTAATACATGTATATCAATATAAGAAACGAATACATCAAACGATTTAATAATTTACCATTTCGCTGCCAAGGCTGAAAACCCTGTTATTTTCAAATAGTTTCCATCCTGATAAAACGTCGCGTATCGCGGCGTCTGATCAGAATACAAACTGTTTGGTACTCACATCAATATTTACTAAGTCAAATACGGATAAAATTTCAAATTTTAAAAGCAAAAGCAGACAAAAAATATAAGCAGACGATAATATTGCAGCGATTGTGTTAGACAGTTACAGTGGAGAATCTGTTATTCTTTCCCGTTCAAACGCAAACGTACGCAAACGCAAATCACTAAAACGTAGAAAAGAACAACTTTTAGACAATTCTGATAATTCATGCTTATCTTGGTGGCAAACAGTTTGGAGCCTGATCAGACGCCGGGTTACCCGGCGTCTGATCTGGCTCCAAACTGTTTGCACTGGAAATAATAGTTTTAGCGTAAACGCGTTTATTGGGAAAGAATAACAGATTCTCCACTGTAGCAGTGAAATGTTTAACAACACAATCGAGATGTGAATCAACAATTATTTAACAGGAGCAGTGCAAATTAAAAATAAAACAAACAGAAAGTATAGTGTAGAAAGTGGAATGTAGAGTGTACTCAATTTTGACGGTGAGATATTTAAAGACCAATTATCTTAATCACTCAATAGAACACTTATTTAATATTTATTTTGTTTAACCCTTTCACTTCCATTTTTTTCGTGAGATTTTTACCCCTTCGCCGTTTCATTGTCGTCTGCTTCAATTTTGCTGTCAGCAAATGTCGTTTCAAAGTTTCAAAGTAAGTCAGTATGACTGAAGAAATTTCAAAATGAGTGTCAAACAGTTTGGGTTCTGATCAGACGCCGCGTTACGCGGCGTCTGATCAGGATCCATACTGTTTGCAAACGCGCTTTTAAGCGTCATTGAGAGTGAAAGGGTTAAATACAGATACAATGTACAGTAAAAAAACAACAAGATACAGTAAAACTTCTCTATTACGACCACATAAATGTGTTAATAATCAGATTTTCAGACACGTGACTGCTTTAAGCAAGGTGAAAGGGAAACAGGCAGCTCCATTAGGAGATCTCTGTCTTACGTTCACCTTGCTTTAATCTGTCACCAGTCCTGATTCTCTTGTAGTCAATTAGCCTTCTTGTTAGTGGTCGTACATGTAAAAGAGAGGTTTTACATGTACTTGTATCACAAAGCTAAATACGTTCATCATGCTTTAAGCAACCGTCTGCTTAAAACACCGAATACCTGTACAGTGGAGAAAAAGTTATTCTTTCCAGTTTAAAAGCAAACGAAACGCAATACACTTAAATGTAGCAAATAACAACTTTTTGACAATTCTTACTATTGATATTAAGCTGAATGGCAAACAGTTTAGGGTCTGATCTGGTTCCAAACTGTTTGTACTGGAAATAATAGATTTAGCGTAAGCGCGTTTATTGGGAAAGAATAACGTTTTCTCCACCGTAAGTCATTCTTGGAATGGTCGTAAGAAAAATCTGGCTCTATAGATGTGGCTCATTGGATAGTAGTTCCTTAATTTCTGTAAACTCATCAAATTGTTTGAGTGAAATGTATGTAGTTTTAAATGTGTTTTCCATTTATTCAGAATTTAGAACATATAGTTAGTAATTACAAAAATGAACTTAAAACTATAAATAGAAGATGTATTATCAAAAATATTATTAAAATGAAACCAGATTTATATATAAAAGGCGTAAAAGCATGCATTTATTTCCAAAATGCATTAACCTTCATTCTGCCGCTCGCCGCTCGACTGAGATTTGTAATCAATTTGCGTAACGCGGCGTCTGATCTGGATCCAAACTGTTCGTCTTTAACTTTCTTTATCTAAAAATATATAAATGTTCAATTAGTAATTTTCGCAGACGATATTTTCAAAGCAGACGATACAACGACCAGATAAGGTTTAAGGTGAATAAATTAATAATAGTTCTGGTTAAATGGTTATATGCTTGATGTATTACCGGGGGGGGGGGGGTTATTATTTAAATTTTATACGAAACGAAACACGACTATTATGCAATAATATGCTGAAATGACATGTTTTTGAAACTATTGTCGTTTCATATTTATCTGAGTCGCAATTAGTTTGGAGCCTTATCCGACGCCGTGTTACACGGTGTCTTATCTGACTCCAAAACGTTTGCATTGGACAGTATTGCTTAAACTTACAAACGCATTTATTAAGAATTTGAGTCCCCATGAGAAAACCTGACTTATTGCATTGCAAACAGTGTGGCCATGATCAATGTCTGTAAAATGTTGCGATGCAATAAAGCAGGTTTTGTCATGGCAATGGTCAATTATATACAATGTATTAACGTATTTCCACTGTATTAATACTAACCCATTATACTGCTGATCTGAAAAGTTTTAAATATTGATAGATGAAGACCTTGAGTTGCTCGTTTTCTACGGGGCGCTATTCTATGTCTATTATGTTTGCAATGCAATGCAAGTAATTTTCTTTCCTCCACTCATACAGTTTCTACAGAAAACAGTGTACAGTGGAGAATCTGTTATTCTTTCCCTTTAAACGCAAACGTACGCAAACGCAAAGCACTAAAATGTAGAAAAGAACAACTTTTGGACAATTCTGATAATTCTTGTTTATCTTGGTGGCAAACAGTTTGGAGCCTGATCAGACGCCGGGTTACCCGGCGTCTGATCTGGCTCCAAACTGTTTGCACTGCAAAAAATAGTTTTAGCGTAAACGCGTTTATTGGGAAAGAATAACACATTCTCCACTGTAAATGTTTGTGTAAAAGTCAGACTAACAGTAGAGAAGATCGTTACGCAGAATAGTGGACACGCAGGTGGCCCACTTGCTCTCATTTTCGAGCATTAATATAAGAAGGGCATTTTTACATAACTTGTAATAACTTTTTTTTCTGGACAGATATCGTTCCTGTGCAAACGGCCTGTGTTAGTTTAAACATTTTCCTTTATGATGCAATTTGTTTTGAAAAAATATTTTAATAAGATTTTGGTCCTTTTTTAAGTTTAAAAAGACACCTCTAAATCACATTAAACAAAGAGTAAAATGCTGAAAATAAGCCTCGACACGGATAATATAACACGACCTTGTGCATTTATACAAATCGATATCAATTCTGTGCAAACGGGCTCGTATACTTGACTATTTGTTCTTTCTTTTGATATAAATTTAAGAATTGTAAGTTAATGTTAATTTGGTCCTTTTTCAAATTGAAAATAAAATTAATATGTTCAAAGAGTCGTCGGGAGTTTCCGTAAATACCGAGCGGTAAGAGCCGAACATTGACGGGCACGCAAGCTAGCGTTGGACAGTTTATCGATAATCTATCGGTGTCCACTATTCTGCCTAACGGTTATTATTTCCTAATAAACGCATTTAAAACAATGATGTCGATTCAAAACATTTAGGAGCCTAATCAGACGCCGGGTACAGTGGAGAATATGTTATTCTTTCCCGTTTAAACGCAAACGAAACGCAAACGCAATACACTAAAGTGTAGAAAATAACAACTTTTTGACGAATCTTACTATTGATATTAAGCTGAATGGCAAACAGTTTGGAGCCTGATCAGACGCCGGGTTACCCGGCGTCTGATCTGGCTCCAAACTGTTTGTACTGGAAATAATAGTTTTAGCGTAAATGCGTTTATTTTGAAAGAATAACGTTTTCTCCACTGTAACCCGATGTCTGATCAGACTTTAAACCGTTTACCACTCAATAATATCAGAATAAATTGTTAGAAATTTCAAAGACTTAAATTTTTCTACATTTTATGAAGTGCGTTGCGTTTCGTTTGCGTCTAAATAGGAAATAATAATGTGTTCTCCACTGTATCATCGACTACAGCGGAGAAGACGACATTCTTTCCTAACAAACGCGTTTAGCCTAAAATCATTATTCAATGCAAACCGTTTAGAGCCAGATCAGACGCCGGGTAACCCGGCGTCTGACCAGGCTACAAACTGTTTGCCATTCAGATTAAAATGAGTACTCAGAATGGACAGAAAGGTGCCATTTTCTTCATTTTATTGCAATGCGTTTGCGTTTTGTATACATTTAAACGGGAAATAATAACGTCCTCTCTACTGTGATTTATACAGTGGAGAATCTGTTATTCTTTCCCGTTTAAACGCAAACGTACGCAAACGCAAAGCACTAAAACGTAGAAAAGAACAACTTTTGGACAATTCTGACAATTCTTGTTTATCTTGGTGGCAAACAGTTTGGAGCCTGATCAGACGCCGGGTTACCCGGCGTCTGATCTGGCTCCAAACTGTTTGCACTGCAAATAATAGTTTTAGCGTAAACGCGTTTATTGGGAAAGAATAACAGATTCTCCACTGTAGAAAGCTTTCAAGTAATTGATTTTACTATTCAGTGGACTTAGCTAACTTGGTATTTAATGATCATTTATTTCTTTTACAGTAGATAGACGATATTATTTCCCAATACACGCGTTTGATATCCATTGCACACAGTTTGGAGCCTAATCGAACGTCGGCTACAAAGTGTTTGTCACACAGGTTTATTTTTCAAAAGCTGTCATTTTCTAAGTATAATTGCATTGCTTCTGCATTTAGCTTTCGTTTAAACGGTAGAGAATAACATCTTCTGCACTGTATTTTATTGTAAGCTTTCCAGTTATTGATTTGGACTTCAAAGGACCTAACTAGCTTGGTATTTAATGGTCATTTATTTCTTGTAAGGTTGTCCTGAACAGACAGTTCCTAATGACTAATTAAGTCTGCTCTTTATACAGAGGAACACGTGTTTAGCGGTAATTCGTTCAGGACTTTTGGTTTTCTTTAAAGACATTCCAATGCTTTATACATGTACATATCGAATTTGTTTGAAATAAGGGTATGTTCAATTTATCGAGTGTGTTTGAAATATAGGTATATTCGTTTATCGAATAAGTACGAACTATCGAGGTTCGACTGAGTATGAGAAAAATGTATATCTCAAGTATCATGGCTGCTTAGGAAGGGTCGAGGTAAGAAAGAAAACTCTTATAGTAATTTTCTGGATTACTTCTTCCATGACTGAAGCTAAGACTGTCTAAAAAGGCTACACATGCAAGAGCTGCCATAAGTTGATATTAAAAAATCTTAAGATTTCAAAAGATTCTGCTTTTCAAGAGCGATTACTTAAAGTACATGTAGGTTGAAAGTAAAGCAGAATGCGCATTCAGGCGCGCTCTTCTTTACTTTCAGCCGTTTTGCTACGATAAAAATCCGAAAAATTCGGAAAACCCCCGGTAGAAATTGCAGCCCTGACATGCACATTCATTTGAAGGATGAAACACTTTAGGCAGGTATGACTGTACCCAATTGTCTGATTAAATCTAACCTGGACAACCCCTTAGAGCAACTCTCGGGAGTTCTTGACTGGCTTTACAAGTAAAAGAAAACATGCCAGTAGCGACCACCATGCATACAGTGATTTTAAAGACAGACTGCACTGCTTAACCCATTATCCCATAGCCTGTTTCAAGTTTTGAAGATAGATGACCACTTAAAGCAGGTTGAAAGTAAAGCAGAATGTGCCTGAAGGCACATTCTGCTTTACTTTCAGCCTGCTTTAAGCTATTATCTGCTAGAATATAGAAAATATTTCTTATGATTCTTATTTTTAACATAATAAATTGGAATTATTTTCTTCAGTAGAGGAATAAATTGAAGGCGTAAAAGGGCGTATTTATGGGGGAATGGGTTAATGCTGTACAAACGTAATGCAGAAAGCTCTTGTATTTTACTGCTACAGTGCCCCGTCTCTACAACAAAACCAAAAGGGAGACAAAGAGTGTGTGTGTTGTTTGGAGGGGGTCGTTATAGGGAGGGAAAATAATATCCTTAGAGTGCTGAACACGACTTTGAAAGTTTGCTTACAGTTGCAAACAGCTTGAATCCAGATCAGGCGCCGTATGGTGCGGCGTCTGATCTGGGTTCAAGCTGCTTGCCAATCGTCATTATGAAAGTATGTCAAAATATCCATAATATAATTTGAGTAAAAACAGTAGACGACAATTTTAAGCAGACGATATTGCAACAGTGAAACGGTTAGACTTAAATGTCTTGGGAAACAGCGGCACGCATTGTTGTAAGGAGGGAATCGTTGATCAAAGGGGTGTTATAGGGAGAGATCGATGTACTTTTGTTGAAGATAATAAGTTGTTTTTTTCATTAGCCATTGAGTGGCCTCTTAAAAGAGGGTTTGCTGTACAGCTATCGGCACTTAGGACCTTTGTACATAAATCATTTGCCTTCCTTCATGTATGTCTATACGTTTGTTGTCCCAAATTGATTTCCATTACAACTGTTTGTCGGTGTTCTCTTTGATTTACGAATTATATTGTATAAATATTTGCTTATACATGTACACATGTGTACCTTTTCTTGCGATGTTTGTTTGGCTCCGACATTTATATTTTCCTATGAATCATGTTCCTCTAATTGACATAAAATCTTTACCTTCACCGTTCTGTATTCAAATAATGACTAGGTATTACATGTATACTCGCCTCAATGTTCTTTTGCGTCTTAATCTCCCTCTTTCCTCCACATGTCCCGGTCTCTCATCCTCTCTTTCATATGTCCATCACTCAGGGTCTCTCTCTCTCTCTCTCTCTCTCTCTCTCTTTCTTTCTATGTTTCTATCTTACTATTCCCCCTCTCTCTCCCATCACTCACATTATATCTTTCTTTGTATCTTGATCTGTCTTTGTCTTTCTCTCTCTGCTTCTATCTCTCGCCGTCTCTCAATCTATTTCTCTCTCGACCATCTCCCTCTCTTTCTCCAAAATCTCCTGTATCTATCTTTATATATCTCTCTCTCTCTCTCTCGCTCGCTTTCTCATCTCTCTTTCTATCTATATATCTATATCTACCTACCTACCTACCTGCCTGCCTATCTATCTATCTACCTACCTACCTACATGTACCTACCTACCTACCTTTCTACCTCCCTACCTACCTATTTATCTATCTATCTATCTATCTCCAAACTCTGTATTTCTTTCTTACTTTATCTATTTCTATTGCATATGACACTGATACAATGTACGCAAATTGTGGCATCTAATCTGGATGGAAACTGTTTTATTTTGTTAGTCCAATCTCTTTCAGTACTCAAACGATTTAATCAGTATTTTAATACACTATAGGTGTATCCTTCCTGGCGCCTATATAGTAGTATAAGAAAGAACCTAATTGATGAAGTGTCAAACTGTTTGGATACTGATAAGATATTGAAATGTGACGAAATCTGACTCTAAGCGAACCTTTACCTTTTCACTGCCATTCTAACGTCATAACCCGTTTAAACCTTTCCCCCATACAAACGCATTTTAGCGCATTCAGTTTCTTCCTCCGCTGAAGAAAATAGTTCTATTTTATACAGTTATGAATACATACCGCTATAATGAGGAATATTTTCTTTACTCTAGCAGGTGGTAGCTTAAAGCAGGCTGAAAGTTAAGCAGGGTGCGCCAAAAGGCGCATTCTGCTTTACTTTCAACCTGCTTAAAGCAGTCACAAATTTTCAAAACTTGAAACAGGCTATAGAGTAAAAGGTTAACACGTTCAATGTCACGATATCGTCTGCTCGCAAACATATCGTCTGCTTTACAATGCTCCCTCTCTACAACAACACCTAATGTGATTCAAAGATGGTGTGTGTTGTTCGGAGGGAGTTGTTATAGGGAGGAAACATTAAGAGTTGGGTTACATTTGCATGGAAAACGCTTGAATCCATGTAACGCGCCGTCTGGTCTGGATTCAAGCTGTTTGTCACTGGTCACTATATTCCTTCTGTCAAAATATTCACTAATATGTTACTTTGAGAAACACAGCAGACGACAATTCTAAGCAGACGATATTGCAGCAGTGAAAGTGTAAGACCTAATTTCTTGTTTGGGCAACAGTGACATTCATTGTTTAGGGAGAAAATTGTTGTAGGGAGGGAATCCTATGATTCTCAGGTTAACTCTTTCCTCCCTGAAACTTTAAATAGACAATTCCTGTTTCATTTTAGTCTAGCCCATTTCTGACTTTTAAGGGTTGTTTTTTTATCAATGTTTGGCATTATGACAAACAGTGAAGACCCTGATCAGAGGGCTCCTTTCGGAGCCCTCTGATCTGGGTCTTCACTGTTTGCACAGGACAAGTGAACTATTAACATGTACAGTGTTTGAAAAGGACGCCAATATGCGGGACTAGGGTTCAAAGGGTTATGTATTTGAGGCAGTTTAATTTAAAACAACAACAACAACAGTTTTACTATATGAATGTATGCAAGGTTTTCTAAGTCTTTGTTAATACTAAGAAATAAACAAGTGCCAACATACATAAGAAATTAATTGAAATGCGGTTATTGCAGTGGGGGCGATGTTATTGTTTCTTTTTCTTGAAAAACGAAATGAAACGCAATGATATAAAATTACGGCAATGACAACTTCAGTTTGAAATGTCTGAAGACTCATTTCTATCTGAGTGGCACCTTAACTGTTTTCAATGAAAATAATTGCTCTAGCACAAACACTTTTATTGGGAAAGGAAAATATATTCCCCCAATCGTTGCTGAAAGTTAAGTCACAATTGACTGAACTAGGGTTAAATCATATTTAGTATCCTACAAATTAACCTGATCTATCGCTTTATGAAGATACTCATTATCATAATACAAAATTAGAATATGTCAAGTGATATCCTTGGTAATTTACTCACCGATGCGGTAATTTGTAAGTAAAATCTTTAGTTAGCTTGGCAGTTTTTACGTCTGCAACAACTTTGTCGTCTGCAACAACTTTCAGGGTTGATTTATCCGCCATTTTGTTTTCAAAATATCCCTTATAGTCAAACAGCTTGGATCCAAATGAGACGTCATGTAACTTGGCGACTCAGCGTTTCGCCTAAAAACAAACTGTGTGAAACAGATGTCATATTTACGCCGCCATTGCGTGCTTAACCCTTTCCCTCATAGAAGCGCCTTTTAGCGCATTTAATTTATTCCTCCACTGAAGAAAATAGTTCCAATTTATACAGTCATAAATATATTTCCAAGAAATGTTATTATATTCCAACATGTGACATCTTAAAGCAGGATGAAAGTAAAGCAGAATGCGCCTTAAGGCGCATTCTACTTTACTTTCAACCTATTTTAAATGGTCACCTATCTTCAATACCAGAAGAAGGTTATATGGTTAAGGGTTAAGCTAATTTAATTGCGTGTAAGTAGACTTATATCGGAGTCAGGTTTCCTGTAAATATGCTAGGTTATAACGTATAAACTATTCTCTATTTTAGGTGTAGTGTAGAAGACGTTACATGTATTCTTTGCCGTTTATTCGCACACGAATTTGATCAAATCATATTTACTCTTAATAATTGTATCAAAAGTGATAAATAAATCTTCAGAATTAATCAAGGAATCTACATTTTTGCATTAAGTTTGTGTTATACTTCTTTTTAAACAGAAAATGGCAACACTGTATTGTACAATTTATTTGTATATTTTTATGTTGAGAGATACATAACATATATAGTTTAAACATATTTTATTTCCATATACATAAGGGAATAGGGTCGGATCACACGTTCTCACAACATTAGATTCGACCCTTCCCCTTCACATAACATATATGATGGGTGATACATAAAATAGACGAACCTTCCATCATTGAAAACAGAGAAGAATTATCACAACTATTGTTTAGAAAACCTTGAAGAATATGACCAGACAGTTACAGTGGAGAAGACGTTTTTCTTTCCCAATACACACGTTTAGCCTAAAATTCTTCTGGTCACTGCAAACATTTTGGAGCCACGTCAGACGCCGCGTAATGCGGCCTCTGATCAGACTTCAAACTGTTTGCCATTCAGATTAAAATCTGTTGTCCAAATTTTCAAACGATTGACATTTCCTCGTTTTAATCGCATTGCGTTTAAACGGGAAAGAATAACGTCTTCTCCACTGTACGAAATGAACTACAGTAAAACCTCTCTATTACGACCACTAAATTATGTTAAATATTAGGGTGTTTACGATAGGTGACCACTTAAAGCATGGTGACAGTGAAACAGAAAGCTCCTTTAGGAGCTTTCTGTTTCACTGTCGCCTTGCTTTAAGCTGTCACCTGTCTATTATACAATCAATTAGCATTCGTTTTAGTGGTCGTAATAGCTAGGTTTTACTGTATATTAAATGGGCTTGGAATGGCGACTTTTTCTGTCAATGTGAAATACATGTAGATCTACATGTGTATTACATATCTAATCACTTCTCAAGTGTTTGAAAAAGCCTACTTCTAGCATATTATAACCTGATATTTACTATCCGTCCTCCGTTTAATTCATATACTTGACCCCTTCATTGCCATATTATCGAAAGTTTAAGATTCTCGTCTGCATTTACAGTGGAGAATGTGTTATTCTTTCCCAATAAACGCGTTTACGCTAAAACTATTATTTACAGTGCAAACAGTTTGGAGCCAGATCAGACGCCGGGTAACCCGGCGTCTGATCAGGCTCCAAACTGTTTGCCACCAAGATAAACAAGAATTATCAGAATTGTCCAAAAGTTGTTCTTTTCTACGTTTTAGTGCTTTGCGTTTGCGTACGTTTGCGTTTAAACGGGAAAGAATAACAGATTCTCCACTGTATCTTTAAGGCTTTTGTCTGAAGATACATCTATGTATATATCAAACGGTTTGGATCCTGATCAGACGCAGAGTTACTCAGCATATGATCAGGGTCCTAACTGTTTGCAATTGTATGTGTAGCCGGTCATAGCAGTTAAGGATTAACCTTTCTCTTGTTAATCGCGTGTATTTGTAAACAGTTTTGATCCAGATTATACATTCCGTAACGCGGACAAAAGTTGTTTTACACACGTGTTTTGTTGTCTTCAATTTAAAGAAATATATAAGTCTGAATTTTACCAAAATTTGCAGACTACAGTTTCCAAGTTGACAATATTTCAGCAGGACAAAGGTTAAAGTGAAATATAACTGCACTTTTGAGCTTTATATGATAGTTTTATCTCGACACTATATGTCAATCTGTCAGGATTATAACAATATAGGCACTCTTTGACAAAGGTCGAACATTTCAATTGTTTTGTACTTAACCCTTTACTCAATAACCTTTTGCAAAATATGAAGACTGGTGCTCACTTATATCTGCTAGGATATGGAAAATATTTCTTATATTACATATTTATGAAAGTATCAATTGGAAATATGTTCTTCGGTGGAGGAATGACTCAAATATGCTAAAAGGCGGTTCTAAGGGGCGAAATGGTTAAAGGGGCTCATTTGTTTTGTACATACTTACAGTGAATTTGTCATTTAGCGATGAGTATACATGTTCTAATACTTTACGAACAATGTACTTGCAAAGGGTACACTTATCCTACGCTTATAGTATAGGAGGCCCCTGATCAGGGTCTCCGCTGTTTTTTCTTTTTTTAAATGTGCTGCAGAAATCCATGATGCAGAAAATTTGCCCCTTGGAGAATACATGATTCTTTCAAAATAATTAAACGAATAATACCTTAATTACATGCATGTGAAGTTTACGCATTAATATTATTGAAAAATACCTAAAAACTTCTTAACCGGCGTCTGATTATGATTGAAACTGTGCACGCCTCTAATTTAACAAATCGTTACACTTTTCAAAACACTGGCATTTCTTTGGTGTTACATGTATTGCGTTTGTTTAAGTTTTATTTGAACGGGAAATTCACTTCTAAGATTAAAGTTCCAAAACTAAGGAAGTTGTTCCTTTTTTATGTATATAGAAGGGCCTCGAAGACAACGTATTTCGAGGGGCTTATGGTTTTTTTTTTTAAAAAAAATAGTAACTTATTTAACATTGGACAGGTCAACAATCAGAATCAATTCCGTCAGCAAACTTTCCCAGGAAAATATCAACCATGATGACTCATATCTCAGGTGCATGTTTCTTTGATTATGATCCATGTTCTTTGTCCATTGTTAAGATCTATCAAATTTGCTTTGTTATGAATACAACCGAATGTCAATGATTAGAACTCACAGAAGTCCAACTTACATGTACCTGTATTTATTAAGAATTTCGATTACCATGGAGCTCGCTGACGTCGACCATACCCGAATTACAAAGTTAAAACGTGACTAAGCCACGTTTTAACTTTGTAATACGGGTATGGTCGGCTTACGCGTGGTCGATATTTTGAGACTTGACTGTATGGTTATCACGTGAAACTGCTAAACGTGGTCATATATTAATATGTGCATATTGTATAAATTAATTATTTCTTTGATGTATTCATCAACATGAACGTGTGTACTTTTGTCCTTCAGGCACTTTTAGCTGACGTTCATTTCATATATTGTTGTCTGTTTTACTTCATGACAACTGACGATCTTTTGATAACATTTGAAAACTGGTTATATAGATAAAGATGAAGATGAAGAATATTGTCAATGGGCGTCATGTTATGATTCTTATTGTTGAATTTCTGGTAATGCACTTGTATTAAATGTACACAGTTTGGCTAGAAAGGACAGTTTGGAGATCGCTGCAGACTAAGCTGATTTTCTTTTCAAATGGACTATTTCACTTTCGATTAATGACCTGTTAATGTCTATGTTACATGTTAGGACTATTTTAGGGAATCTTTCAAAAATGAAAAAAAAAGTGCAGGCTTTGATCCATCATAGGACTCTGTTTTTGGTCTACACTACATTTGTATATACAAATAATCATTATTCTTTGTAATATGAATAACGCATTATATATCGTACAGTCAACGAATAAATTTGAGAAATAAAAGCAGACGAAAATTTGTTTTATACAAATGCCGTCATGGAAGTATAAGTTTTAAATGTACAATGTAACACCGATATGGAAAGTGCATAAAACATTTATACATGTAGAACTATAGAGTCAAAACGTACAGTTAAACGTGTAGCGAGCATAGGAAATAAGCCACGTGTTAGTCGTTACAGAGTCAAGCGGATGCTTATTGCAAGTTGAAACTAATGCAGAAGCTTTCTGTATTACTTTAGTTTTGCATTTAGCACACCGTGTATTTAAAGATCGACATGCTTTTTCAACCTGTGACCGCTGAGCTTCTTCAGTGCCTTTTCCGACTGATATTTGCAAACATTTGTATATTGGCTAGACTCTACAAAACTCGATGTCTGATCAGGATACAAACTGTTTGGAATTTGTGGCCACGTTTCTTCTGTCAAAATGCCTTACGGCAGAAAAAATGAGAAATAAGAGCAGACGGCAAATTGAAACAGACGATATTTTGACAATGAAGGGATCAATACAAAATCAACTATATAACCCTGTAATCTGAGCGCTGACATGTTCTTTTAATAGTTTGACAGGCTCAGCACTTTGTCATATGTCTTTTTCATGCACCCAATTCTTTTCTACGCCGACATTTAATATGCTAAAGACGACGTGCATTGCTCAGCTTTGCTGAATCCGTACCAGACGATCAGAGACACGGCACTCCAGATGAGACTCTAATACATTTGGTATTCGATTAATAAGTTCCAATTTTGAAATTAGATTTTTTTTTAAAAAATGCAGAGGACAATTCAAAGCATGCGGCATAATAAATTTACGAGAAAGGAATACTTTCTGTACGTTATTGGTTAAATTGTTATCACTATTGCAAACAGTTTGGATCAGAGTTATTCGGCGTCTCATCTGGATCCAAACTGTTTGACACTCTGGTAATATTTTCTGGAAGAAAACGCTGATAAATCTACCATTGAGACTTTTTGCAGACTACACTGTTTGCAGTTGACAATTTCATGGCGTGCTCAAGGTTAAACTGGGTCTTGGGCCAATTAATCTTCGTCTCTGTTTACCTATTACAATGTAATCAATAGGGTGAATTAGCTACAATCTGTTTTTAATACCCTGTTCTTATTCATTCAGTCAAATCCGATATAATCTTAAAGTTTTTTCTGTGTTAAGTTCCCCGTGTCGCTGTTGAAATATTCACCCCTGTTCTGTTAGTTGAAAAGCCCCAACTGACAGGCGAGTGTGAGGAAATGCTGTGTGATTAATCGTAGATTGCTAATACGGCTAAAGTCTCGTGTGAAAACCATGTAGATCTAAAACTGTCACAGCTAAAGTTTGCCTGTAAAAATCTCTCACGCATTCAACCCTAGAGATGAGTTTACACGTCCTTTACAAATAGTGTATAGCTTGTCCTGTGCATACATTGTAGACGAAGATCAGAGGCCTGGACCAGAGTCTACTTTGTGTGTAAATTTATCAAAAACTCCCCTAAATAGCATAATAATTGTATAGACTTAAATTGATTGCGAAATAGAATTGTCTATTAGAAGATTCATGGGTGAATGAGTTAATACTGCTCTGAGGCTTTCAATGATGACTTACCTGTGTCGTTAATTATTTGTCTATCTGGTCGTCCGTCAGTGTTGTTTCAGTGTATCATATTTGAGCCGTGCCATGACAAAACCAGCCTTATTACATTGCAACATTGTACAGATCAAGCACCGTTGTCATCTCAGGCTCTGTATCTGAATTTGGTTTACACTGCCAAATACCGTATATAATACAGCTGTATAAAATGCTTTTGATGCATGTGTGTGTGTCAAACCGCGTCTGTGGCGGCTGGCCTTGATCTACACTGTTTGCAATGCAATAAGTCGATCAGGTTTTCTCATGGAGTGGCTCTTTTGTTTTGTCTTGTAATTTGGAGCTGGCACCATTCTTTCACGTTTAAACGAAACTCAACGCAAACACAATGCAATGAAATGTAGAAAATGGCAAGTTTATGAAACGTGTAGCGATAAATCTTTATATTAGTGGCGGACAGTTTGGAGCCTGATCAGACGCCGGGTTACCCGGCGTCTGATCTGGCTCCAAACTGTTCACTTTAAAGATAACTAATCGCGAACATTTTCAAAAAAGTTGTAATTTCTACATTCTAATTTATTGCAGTGCGTTTGCGTTAAGCTCCGTTTAAATGGTATAAGAATATTGTCTTCACTGCAATAGCGGGGACTTTACTATACATGTAATTACAATGTACCGCTTGACCTTGACATACGTATGCATCTATTATTCTGTCTGACTCAATTGTGCTAATAGTTTCGTAATTTAGTTAGTCACTTTATTTTGCCAAGTCGGCAATTTCAACAACTAATAAAACCATCATATCCGAGACGCTGCGGTTTCCATCAATTAATTTTAATATTCTACTACAGGTGAATCATCTTTTCCACGTTTTCTATATTAAACACAATCCTTTAAACATCTATTATACATTTTTTCACTATGTTTGAATCTTGATCGGTCGGCGTATATGCTAGTGACGGATAAGGACCAATGTTCCGGGTCACTTGCATAATAAGCATTCAATCGAAAATGAAAATACATGTACTGTGACTTTCAAAACTTTAGCAGACGAAATGTTTGAAGCAGACGACAACTGAAGGGAAAAAACAGCACTTCATTGTCTGCATCAAAAGAAAACGTCCAAAGCCCCAGCGTAACCATTACGTCTGCCCAGCGACGCGGATCCTTACCTAAATCATTCATAAAAACAGGCCCTGGTTTTCACAGGTATAACCTTTTGACAAACCGCTGGCAACGTCTGCTTGAAAATGTCGTCTGCTTGATAAATATCGGCATTTGAATTGTAAATATATGTAAACGTTTCGATACTTAAATAGGTGTTCTAGTGACAGGTTCAGAAATGACGTTTTCCAGGTACTATCGTTCTAGATTTGTGATCTGGATCAACACTGTTATCGCGTGTATGTAGTGGGTTTATCTTTAGCTCTAGTGGGGAATACACCAAATACGTTAATACAGTCAAAATTGTGCTGGGTGATGTTTCTATTACGAAATGTGGAGACATGCAAAACAAAGGTAATACAGAAGTCTGCTTTAGGATCTTATGTCATTACTTTCGTTCTGTATTACGCTTTCATTTATCTTAAACACTACGAATGAATGTAATATTAGCTTTCAGCATGTTACAAGCAAATTGTGATAACTTATACAAACAGTTTGGATCCAGATGAGACGCCGAGTTACTCGGCGTCTCATCTGGATCCCAACTGTTTGACACTCTTATGATATTTATTGAAACAAAATGCAATTTAATGAGCTCTGAAAATAATTGCAGACGACAACCGTTTGTAGACGACAATTACGTAGCGTTCTGGGGCCCGCTTTACTAAACTACTTACGCAAAATGTTTGCGTAAGTCAAAAAGCGCGTCCTCTGATCTGGCTATTTGCTGTTTGTAGCAAGTGATAATAAAAAATATAAATTAAAAATTAAAACTTTGACTTACGCAAATAATTTGCGTAAGTTGTTTAGTAAAACGGGCCCCTGAAACGCTGGATGAGCACAGGTGATAGAACCACAGTAGCCCCTGGTGATTCATACCCTGACTTGTCATGCAGGGATAAATGTTGGAAGGTCTAAATCGATAGGTGATTAAGATAGACACTTGGATATAACACTACATGTGCAGTCGATGGCGTAAGTGGAGGATAAAGAGACAAGTACAAAAGTGATTTACACTCTCATGTAAGTTCGGAGGGCAGTTTTATTTTCGTTTTCATAAAAAATATACTTTTTGTACCGCTCGAGCAGAGACGCTAAAACAGGGTCTTAGACATGTGAAAGCAAAACAAGCAGGATGTAAATATAGAAGAAATCTTTTTCAAGAGCTTTTTGATTTACGTTAATCTTTTTAAGCAACAAACGTCACAAATATAAAAATCTGAGAGAAAAAAAACACACTTTTTTTAGTTGTCGTAACAGCAGAAATGTCATGTTTATTTATATTTACATTCCTATTATGTCTTACTTTGTGACGGCATTATATCCAGCACAAACATGTGCACCATTGTTTACCAGTTTCTGTTTGTGTCGGTAATGATACTAACCTAATCTGTATGTACCGTTTTATTATTTCACTGGTTATGATCTACACTGCTTGACACTCACAAGCATGGACTTCATTTTACCTAGCAGTTTTGTAATTACAGTGCTCCCTCTCTACAACGGCCCTCCCAACAACGACTCCCTCCTTTCAACGACTCTTGCAGCTGTTCCCCAAACAAGACAATTATGTCCAACCTTTTCAAGGCTGCAATGTCGTCTACTTAAAATTTTCGTCTGTTGTTTTTCTCAAATGTACATGTTAGTGGACATTTTGATAGAATAAATATATTGACGAGTGACAAACAGCTAATCTGGATTCAAGCTGTTTGCAAATGTAAACCAATTTCCCTCTCTATAAAGACTCCCTCCGAACAACGCATACAATTTTTGTCTCCCATTGGATGTCGTTGTAGAGAGGGAGCGCTGTATACAACATTTGGCATTGTAGACAAAGATCATATGCTGAAATGAGATGGCGATGATGCTTAGTCTACACATTTGTGCAGCGCAATAAATCTGGTGTTTTCATGGCGAGACTCATATACTATTTATATATATTATAAGAACATATGTACTTTTGATCTACAGCAGATATACGTTTACTGGCTTTTGCATAATTCAAGACATGAAATAATTTTGACTCACCCCTGAAATCTTAATGGAAAATAAGTCTATTTTGACTATTCTAAGTTTTTTTTTTCAATAAATCAGAGGTCTCCTTTAGATGATCTTGGTTTACACTGTTGTTTGCTTATGACAAGTAACTTCTTAATAGCTATACTGTTTATAATATAGTTTAAACATATTGTATTCCAATTATATACATGAAATGGGGTTGGGCCACAAGTTCTACCAACTTAGAGTCGGCCCTTCCCCTACAGTTTCATAAATACATATTCTGTTTGTAAAGAAAGAGTATACTCGTCGCTAAGGTTCCATGTGATAATGTGACTCTAAATGACGTATTTCATGCTGGGCAAAATATATTTTCAAAACAGTGCATTTAAAACCACATTACGTGACCCGGGTTCAGCTGTACTTGGCTATGCGTAGTTTGTTGTCATGAAGCTTTTGTATTAAGCATGTATTGTCAACAATACCGCTATAACGGTATCTTATAAGGAAGTCAGGCCACTCAAAGCAAACTTTGTTTTACGGTATTTAGTGCCGTTAACTAAAGAGGAGGGTTACTTAAGGAGTGTTCTTCTTTACTTCCAGTATACTCTTACGTTCCCCTTTAAGTTCAAGTTAACGTTTACTAACACCAATATGTCTTTGAGAGGTCGCCATCGTGATTTTTAGCTATGTTCTATGATGAGTGTCTCTACGCCATCCTCTTCTTCTGAAGATTACACACCTTGGAGCTTTATCAAACAAACGATTGTCTCTAGAGTCTAGACATGTCTATGTCCTTTCATTAGATGGCCGCTGAACACATATCTAGCCACATGATCTAAGCTCTGTTACACAATGGTCACCACTTTGAGCCCAAGTTCTTTGCCTCCTTCGGGTAGCACAACACAACCGAAGGTTCCGTCCATACATAACTTAACCAATTTGACAATAAGCAAACCAACACACAATACTGTATCAACAAAAATAGACATTACCAAACAGCGAATACCCTGATGAGAGACTGCAATTTGCAACGTCTCATCAGGGTCTATGCTGTTTGCTAATATGAAATGAGCTGATGTATGTACGGACAAACGCTGCAGTGTTTTAAAATTGCCAAATAAACCTATATAATGAACTTAGCTAGCAAGCACACATATACGTGTATAGGAAGAGTTCATTGCAATATCCAAGCATAAATGGGTTTTAAGTATATTCTTACAATAGACCGAGTTTGTTACATATGTGATAAAAGGAAGTTCTTGAGACGGATTTATGTCTTTATAGGGCGTCAATTGGGGTTTTGTTCCTTACAATCAGAGCCAGGTGGAACAAGTTCATGTCACTGAGATAAAGACAAGTCTACTTTTGACTAACTTGGAACCATTCCAGGCATTGGATCACTTCTCATTGTCAAAACCTTACTACCTTATCTTTCTGATCACTAACTTTAACTATTTAACTCTAAGCATGCTAGCGATGAACCAATTGCAATCTTTGCAAACAGTTTTGATCCTGATGAGACGCCGGGTCACGCGGCGTCTCATCAGGGTCCAAACTGTTTGAACTCCTTGTTCTGGTTTTAAAAAGAATTTTTGGAAATTCTATTTTTAGAACAGTAGCAGACGAAAATTATTAAAAAGGAACAATTTACCCAGCATGCAAAGAGTTAAGCACGTTGTGCATATTTGTCGTCTGCACAATATGTTGTCTGTAACAGTTCTCAGAATTTATCTACATTCATTTTCTTTTTAGAACATGTTTTTCCGAGGTTTCAACAGTTTGGATTCAGATGAGACGCCATATCATCTGGATCCAAACTGTTTGTAATAGTAATTGATAGTTTCGCCCGTAACGCGTAGAAAATTTATATGACTATTATAGTCATAGTACATGTACTATTAATTAAGTCTTGACCAATTGCAGAACTCTGGTACTGATAAATTCTGGTACAGATTTTAAATACGTGAGAAACATTTTTTAATATATTACCAAATTTCGACAGGAGAGTCTATTTCATAATCAAAACACAGACAACTTGGGCAAAGGTTAGGTCTAAAACCGCTATTGTATGTTTATCTCAGCTGTGATTGACGGCCTAAATCCGGATATTAGTGCAAGGTTTATGTATATGTAACCGGTCAATTTATTGGACAGGTGAAATTTCTCCGTTGCTTCGCTTTTCACCGCCTTTGCTAATCACGCTGTTAAGGTCTGAACGATTTAAACATGTATATATAGTTTATCGATAAATTTATTGATTTAGCTTAAAGTTTTAACCGGCGTTGACAGTTTTCCCCTTGTTCCCATTTCGAACTATGAATCACTTGGCATGGAATGAAATTAGATTGTTTTACGAAGATTCTGAAGCGGATCAGAACAAGTAAGATTATATACGTAATAGTTTTACGAACATTAAATATCTTAACCACTGCAGACATTATAGACCGATATTAGCTGCAAACTTATAACCAACTAACTCTGATCAGGATCGCTACTGTTCGAACGGCTTTGGAAGAAGTACTGCCGACCCTGATTAGATCAAACAGTGTAGATCATGATCAGATGCCGCGTTGAAAATGCGGATTCTGATCAGGATCGTCACTGTTTTTAATGGTTATGATTTGTGTATGTCTGACGTGACTATTATCTATATAATGTATCATGTTGTTTTGATATAGTTACGTTCAGTACTGAGGACGCTAAGGTTGCATCACCTTTCGTTAAGGAAAATGCTGTTGTCTTGCATAGAAGAGGTCAAACTATTGTAGACGTTCGTGAAAAAGTCGTTAAACATTATTAGTATTTAATTGACCCAGGACTGCATGCTTAATAACGTGCTTCTAATTAGACATGTTTTACAACTATGGCGGGTGAGTCGCTCATCACATGTATTACAGTGGAGAATCTGTTATTCTTTCCCGATAAACGCGTTTACGCTAAAACTAGTTTTTCTTTTACAAACAGTTTGGAGCCAGATCAGACGCCGGGTAACCCGGCGTCTGATCAGGCTCCAAACTGTTTGCCACCAAGATAAACATGAAATATCAGAATTGTCCAAAAGTTGTTCTTTTCTACGTTTTAGTGCTTTGCGTTTGCGTTTAAACGGGAAAGAATAACAGATTCTCCACTGTACTTGTGCAATCGCACCTTTATTAATTGAAAGAACCCAAACTCGCTTTGGTCGAACTTACTCGTAATTTCCGGTTAAGCCACAAGTTTTGAACTTTGAAACAAGGGTAAGTTCGACTTAAACCTTTCCTCCCTGAAACCTCAATTAGACAATTCTAGTTTTCAATTTAAACTAGACCATTTTTGACTTTTTAGGGTTGATTTTTTGCAATGCTATGTCAAAAATGACAAACATTGTATACCCTGATCAGAGGACTCCTTAAGGAACCCTCTGATCAAGGTTAACATTATTTGCATAGGACAAGTGTAATCCTCACAGGTACACTGTTTGTAAATTAGGCATATATGCTGGACTAGGGTTCAAAGAGTTAAGCGAGTTGAGTTAATGAGGTTCGACCATATACAAATGCGAAGACGTTATTTTTTGGTTAGATGTACATTGTATTTTAAAGTTTTGACTTACAACCGTTTTTGTCGTACGACGTTTCATAAAACGGGCTCAGCATTACCAAGACACGAATGTCAGTATGGTAAATGGAACAACATTTTAAAGATATATTAAACCCTTACAAAATATACGAACAAATATTTTTGAAAATAATACCTACTTTTAATACTGTATATAAATACGATTAACACCGATACAAACTTTAATGTATTCATATATGATTATTATAGTTATACCTGGCTGTGAATTCACGCAGTAAAACTAACACATACGAGGAAATAATAAAATATTATTAGAATTTAAAAGTGTTTAACCCTTTAATTGAATACATTCAAATTTTGCGCCCAGCAGAGACTAAATGTCTTGCTGAGATACATTCACGTTTGAAGGAGAGTTCAAGTTTATAATTAATTCAAGTGTACTTTGACCTTAAGTGTTGTTTTTGCAATATAAATTTATTGCAAAATAAGAAAAAGTGTAGACTATGAGCAGGGCTCCAGGTTAAGAGGAAGTAAACTAAACAAATCCAAAATGTTCTCACTTATTTCAGAAACATATCATATGGTGTTACAGTGGAGAAAACGTTATTCTTTCCTAATAAACGCGTTTATGCTAAAACTAATATTTCCATTGCAAACAGTTTGGAGCCAGATCAGACGCCGGGTAACCCGGCGTCTGATCAGGCTCAAAACTGTTTGTCACTCGGATAAAAATAGATAGAAAAAATGTCAAAAAGTTGTTATTATCTACATTTTAGTGTTTTGCGTTTGCGTTTCGTTTGCGTTTAAACGGGAAATAATAATGTTTTCTCCACTGTACTACTCATTAAATGCGTCTCTTCGAGACTATTCTAATGAGTGAGAAACCATAGGGTTTAAGGAAAAACTAAATATACTTGTATTTGGAATACTCCCCTTATCCGGAGCTCTAATATAAATCTACAATGTTAATATATTATATACTATTCACAAATGTGATCTAAAGACTTTGCTGTGTATACAAGTCCATAAACAATCATTTCATATGAAATAGCAAACAGTGCTGACCCTGATGAAGTATTGTATGCTTACGTCTACGTTTGTAGTAACAAATCTTTATTTTCCATTTAGGAGGGGGGGGGGGGGGCCATACAGTGGAGAAGATGTTATTATGTCCCTGAAACTTTTAATGGGCAGTTGCAATTTCCAATTAAGTTCCGTCCAGTTTTGACTATTTATGTTTTATTTTAACATATATTTCAAAATGACAAACAGTGCAGATCCTGATTAGAGGGCTCCTGCAGGAGACCTCTGATCAGGGTCACACTGTTGGCATAAGATAAGTGCACTCTTCACAATTACACCCATACTGGTATGATAATGATAAGTGTACTCGTCGCCATGGTTCACTGGGTTAACTACGTATTATTTCTACAACATCACAGACAATCCTTTCTTCCAAACGGAACCTTTGAGATAAAAGAACTCCATGAATAATTCACTGTTTTATTGAGACAACAGAGTACCTTATATATATGTACATTGTTCATTCTACCATAGAGTGCATGGCTCTATGAACAAAGCCGCTTTTCTTGTATAACTGGCAAGGACGTTGTAGAATTGAAGGCCATAAACCTATCCTATATACAGTGGAGAAGATTTTATTCTTTCCCGTTTAAACGCAAACGAAACGCAAACACATTACAATAAAATGAAGAAAATAGCAACTTTTTTACAACTCTTTAATCTGAGTGACAAACAGTTTGGAGCCTGATCAGATGCCGGGTTACTCGGCATCTGATCTGGCTCCAAACTGTTTGCAATGAAAATAATAGTTTAAGCGTAAGAGCGTTTATTGGGAAAGAATAACGTCTTCTCAACAGTATATAGGATATGCTTCTTAATGCTTCTTAATCGTTCGTACGCTATGTTATTGTTGTCTAAAAAATATTTTATCTGAAAAATTGATGAGAAGTGGTATATGTTTTGTCAGATTCAATCATAAAGACTGTCAAACAGTTTTGATCCAGATTGGACGTCGAGTTACTCGGTGTCCCGTCTGGATCTAAACTGTTTCTAATAGTTATTACAAACTCGCCCACAGCGTGCTAAAGGTTAACCTTTGGCAGAGTTAATGAGATTGTCAACGATTCTAACAGTGAAGATCCAAATCAGGTACTGCCAGGTAATTCGGCGTCTTATCTGTTCCAAACTGTTTGGACATTTTGCCTAGGTTTTTCAAAGAGAAATGATACACTTTTATTTTGCAGAACACATTTTTTCTTTTTTGTTAAATAGGTTCTTTGAGTACTTAAGATCAACCTTTAGCGTGCTGATCACGATACATGTACAATGTACATGCAAACAGTTGTAATCCAGACCAGACATCGTTTCACGCGGCCTCGGATTATCGTTCTTCATTAAGTCAAAATGCCAAAAGTGTAACTTAAAGAAATTAAGACAAACGAAAATTTTGAAACTGATATTGCAATTTAGTGAAATGGTCAACAATATTGGTGGGCGCAAATATGCAAAGCCACATCGAGCCAGTATTATTTACTCTTTAAATCCTTCGTATAATATCCTATTCTTTAAACTGTCGCTTGTTTTATTTTACACATATTTCGTTGCGAAAAGCAGCGACTGATCAAGATCTGTTGGGCACTTGTAACGCCATTTCTTAGGTCAAACTGGTTTCAATTCTGTTTTGAAATAATAGTTTTAAACAAAATTGTATTTTAAGAACAGTTGTACTGAGCTCAATATTGTCTTAAGGTTAGTACACATACCAAATATAAAGTCTCTTTCCTATGCAGTTTTCAAGTTATTGCCAAGGTTAAGAGTTGTGAACCGAGTGGTCGTAATAATGGGATTTTACTATAGACACAAGTAATCAGCGTAGATATTGATGAGACGCCACAATTTGCGGTATCTCACCAGAAACTGCACTGTATGTTATTTAACCCTGTACCCGATACATACGCCTTTAATTTATTTCTCCACAGATGAATAAAGTTCCAGTTTATACAGTCCTGAATAAGTACCATAAGAAATAGTTTCTATATCTTAGCAAGTTGTAGCTTAAAGTAGGCTGACAGCAAAGCAGAATGCGCCTTTCACTCTGCTTTAATTGGTCATCTGTCTAGAAACTGGTTATGGGAATATGAAATGATCTGCTGTTTAGACAGAATATAGCAGTGTCATAAGATCCCATTCGTATATCTTCATGTTTCATGAAATCTTCCAGCAAGCACATAGGAAAGTGGGCGTTGCGATAACCAAATTTAAAGGTACTGATGATGGTTTCAAACTGAAATACAGAGGTATGGAGTGAAAAGTAAACAGTAGTTCACCAATCAAGAACACTCTGAAGAAAAAAACAAGGGTTCTTTTTAAATGTATTTGATAGTAGGATTTGAAACCATTTTAAATAAGATCTTTGTATGTATATAGTATATATACAGAGAACTTAAAACATTCAATAATATTGTTAAGAGAATGAAAACTGGATTTGACCTAAACCCTTTTTGGAAAATGATTTCATGAAACACGTGAATATTATTTCAAGCATATTTGGAGATTATCTATACATATATAGCCTTTAAGTGTCATTAAACACTCTCAAGGAAGCTTTTATCAACAGCCGCGGAATTGACAGCAGCGACATCCTCGGTACCGCCGCATTGCAAAGCAGCGTGTCGCTTTCCTGGTCCCGAAATGTTTCGTACACAAAGGAAAGTGAAAGTAGATTCTACTGTTTCAGCGCGTAATGTTTATTTACTAGAATTTTTTTCTTTTAAATCGTAGCATTGTTTTCCTTGATATAATTCCAAAAAATAATCGACTCTTTTTTTAAAGGAACTGATAATATCCTACAATATTATTGGGTGTTGCTTTCTGGAGCGGATGAGGACTGAGTAAAAGTTTTGGAAACTCGACGCTGACTATAGACGGTTATAAAGATTGAAACTATCAGAAGAGAATATATTTTCTGGCGTAAAGCGCCTTTTGATTAACGTCGATTTTTGTTTCAAAATACAAAGTTAGCAGACGACAATTGCACAGCAAGCAGAATGTTAAAGGGTATTATATGGAGTGTAGATGTACATAATTGAGAATCTTTTCGATTTCGTCAGTCTAGCGTACCGTAATCGGATTATATGATCAAATGTATCATTAATAATGTATGGTAAAACTCGTTTCGCTTCATCAAAACTAATATAACTGAGCACAAATGATGGTTTGGTGTACTTGGTTCTACTAACATAACCTATGATTTGGATATGGAAAAATCTTTAATGTTAATACCTTGATATAATACGCATGAGAATTACAAAATACATATCTAGCATGATATTGAATTTTATAATCATCTTTGTATATACTTTGATACTTTGAAATGGACGCATTAATAATAATTTGTTAATATCAAAGTACAAAAAAGAATACCATATTAGACTTTTAAACCATGACCCAATGCATGTACCTTTAATGCCTTTCATTTATCCATCCTCTGAAAATTCAATGTAGTTTCACGAAAGTATAATTATAGTTATTAATGTGATTTTTATTAAGTAGTTCCTATATCATAACAGATGGTACAGTGTACACGTAGCTTAAGGCAAGCTAAAAAGAAAGCAGAATGACCATTTTAATTTACTTTCAGCTTGTTTAAAGTAACCATCTGTCTTCAATACTGAAAATGGTTAAAACAGGTTGTTAAATTTCATGAAGATGAACGCTTCCTGGATTTACTTTCCCAAATCAAAAAATAATGTTTCATCGTTGGTTCGCATTAATTCTGTGAATTTAACACACTTGATCGAACCTCAAAGAATTCTTAATGTATAATTTTCTGAGCTCTTTAGATTTAGAGCAAATCAAAATATATAATATTTAATATCAACTGAACTATACATGTACATGTATCAGACACAGTCGTATATTTCGTTATTAAAGCCTATTTGGGTCATAACGTCCCGTTTGAATTCTTAACGATGTGATGACATTCTCAATCTAGATACAAACCATATTAAAGTACTAGGCAATATGCCGTCTAAATAACTTTCATAAACAAGTTAAGGTAAAGGTAGAATATAGAGCTTCTTTATTGTAAATTTATCGGACCTACCGATCAGTCATGACTGTAACGTAGAACAGATGAAACTAGTTTTCGTTTCAACAAAACGAAACGCAATGCAATACACATATGAAATAACAAGTTTTTTAAAAAGGTATTGATTAATTTAATTCTAAGTAGCAAACAGTGTGGAGCCTGATAAGACGTTGGGTTACCCGGCGTCTGATTTGGCTCCTAACTTGCAATGGAAGTAATTATTTGGACACAAACGCGTTAATTTGAATAGAATAAATTCGTGTCCGCTGTAGAAACAGGGCTGCCATTTCTCCGACTTTTTTCTATCAGATACATGTAGTAGCTTAAAGCAGGGTGAAAGCAAAGCAGAATGCGCCTTAAGGCGCATTCTGCTTTACTTTCAGCCTGCTTTATGTTGTCATGTTTCTTTAAAACTAGAAACACACTTTGAGATAAAGAGTTAAAGGTACGATTCGTTAATGTGCACTTACAGAAAGTAGAAAATTTGTAAATCTAAGGATGTTTCATGATCAACATATGGCAGCCCTGTAGAAAAGATGATGACGGACGAACTAACAAACCAATGCATGCATCAAGCTGTGGAAGAAAAGAAACTTGTCGATCATTAAAAAGATTTGAGTCAATAACTGCTCGTTATAACTGTGCGTGCGTTATCATTTAAATGAATCGATTTGTTATAAAATAGCCAAGGGCCTAAATCAAGTCATACATGTATACTTTATATTGCACTGTGTTATAGAAATCCATATGACATCCAAAATCGATGTTTCTTCAATCGAGATGTCCCGAATCCAAATTTGAGATATAAAAGCAGACAATAATCATATAAGCAGACGATACTAAAGAAACCAGTGTTTTAACCTATCGTTTTCTTAGCCCTTATCATGCGGAATTGTCGTCTGCTTCAAATATATCGTCTACGAAAATCTATATTAGTTCTTAAGCATTTCAAGGTTGAAAAAGAGTGGTAAATAGTTTCGATCCAGATCAGACAAGTTGCGTTACGCGGCGTCTGATCTGGATAAAAAAAACATTTGCAAATGTAAGCTAAGTCGCGCTTACATAGTACGATAATGGTTGTACATGACTTATATGATCTGGATCCAAACTGCTTGCCACTCATGTTTTGGTTTCTTGATCTAGAATTGAAAACAATGCAGACGTCAATTGTGATGCAGACGATTTTATAGGCATACCGCGAGTTCAGATAGCAGTGAAGTTGTATTTATAACATTCAAGCCTAGCGACAAGATATACTCATCTTTTGCAAACAGTGTACCTGTAAAACGTACATTTGTCCAGATGCAAACGATGCACATCCGGATCAAAGCGCTAAGATTCTTCTGATAAGGGTCTGCACTGTTTGTCAGTTTGCAATTTATTGCAGAAAACAACCCTTAGTAGTCATAAACGGAATAGACTTAATTGGAAACTAGAAGTGTCCATTGAACGTTGCAGGGGCGAATTAATTAAAGACAGGCTGTTCAAGTGAAGTTAGGTTACAGTGGAGTAAACGTTTTTCTTTCCCAATAAACGCGCTGAACCTAAATTTCTTGTGATCTCTGCAAACATTTTGGAGCCAAATCAGACGCTGGGTAACCCGGCGTCTGATCAGGCTTCAAAATGTTTGCCTCTCAGTCTAAAATTGGTGGTCCATTTCAAACGATTGTTATTTTCTCATTTTATTACATTGCGTTTGCGTTAAATGGGAACGAATAACGTCTTTTTCACTGTAACAACACAAACGGTATTTTACTGCTGCGTGTGTCTTAATGTCAAATACTATACCAAGCAAACGAAAGGTTTTGCCATTAAAATGACAAAGACCCATTGTATATGTTCGATCAGGACAAATGTGTTTATTGTCCGTATTTACATAAACACGTCTTACAGGTTGGTCAATAAAAAACGATGCTAGCCATATATCTCAGGATTGAAACTATCAAATTGTCTATTAAATAAATGCAATGCAAACGTCCTTTACTCGACTGTTTGAAACAGTTTTATTTTGATAGATTAAATTATTATCAAAAATAATTCTCTTACATGAATATTTTACAAACAATTCATACCCAGTTAATACTTAACTAGTGCGGCGATTAATGTGTGTCTACATGTACACTGCTTGCTTCATGCTTGCGGATAAAACTGTGTCTATAAATCGATAAACGAGATCAAAGATACAATTTCATAGCCAAAAGCAATGACAGTTACTTTGCAAACAAGTTTGGAAAAGGATGAAAAGACATATAAACCCGTGGCATTTGATCAGAATCCAAACTGTTTGACCATCATTTCAATATTTATGAAGTCAAAGTACCTAAATTAAAAAAAAAGCAAAAAAAGCAGACGACTATTGCTTACAATTGATGACGTCATGACAGTGAAGGAGTTAAAATAATTGCAGGAGACGATAGTGTAGCAAAGAAAGAGGTTAAAGATTTTTCAAGACTAATATAATTTATTTCGCAGACAATCAACGTTACAAACTAGACAGCTGTTTTGTGTTTTAACAGTACATTGTACATCGGATAATACGTTATTCTTTCCCGTTTAAACGCAAACGAAACGCAAACGCAGTGCACTAAAATGGAGAAAATTACAACTTATTGATAATTCTGACTAATTTTTTTAATCTGAGTGGCAAACAGTTTGGAGCCTGATCAGACGCCGGGTTACATGTACCTGGCGTCTGATCTGGCTCCAAACTGTTTGCATTGGAAATAATAGTTTTAGCGTAAACGCGTTTATTGGGAAATAATAACGTTTTCTCCACCGTACTTGCAATGTGACGCGTGTCACATGCATTAGAGGGTTGATTTAATGTTAGATGTCATACAATAGTATGTAGTATGCATATTTTCTTTGTGACATTTTAATTGTAGAAATATCAGTCTGTTTGCCAAATGTAATTGACTTCTTATCTGGTTTTAAACCTTTGTGCCATTACAAATGTATCATTAAAGCAGTGTAGGTAAATGTATATGAATATATAGACAGATAGAGAGAATGAGAGGGAGACAGAAAGTCAGACAGACTAAATAGAGAGAAATCAAAACTGTTTATTAGAATTGATAAAACCTTTAGGTAAGAAAGTTATTTCAGACAGACATATATGCAGGCAGACAGAGAGAGAGAGAGACAAACTAAATAGAGAGACCTCAAATCTGTGTATTATGATACAGAAAACTGTTGGGTATAGAACGTTATTTCATATATTAAAGTAAATGTATTTCTTATTAATTTAATCTTCACGGACGAAGAAGTCATATTTATGTAGCACAGTATGCATACATACAGTGGAGAATCTGTTATTCTTTCCCAATAAACGCGTTTACGATAAAACTATTATTTGCAGTGCAAATAGTTTGGAGCCAGATCAGACGCCGGGTAACCCGGCGTCTGATCAGGCTCCAAACTGTTTGCCACCAAGATAAACATGAATTATCAGAATTGTCAAAAAGTTGTTCTTTTCTACGTTTTAGTGCACTGCGTTTACGTACGTTTGCGTTTAAACGGGAAAGAATAACAGATTATCCACTGTACGTATGTACCTGTCACTACTTATAACACATACATGACGTTAAAACTCGTGTCAATATCCTACATTGGCATACACATCAGTAATATTCATCTATATACCACTCAAACATGTAAGGTTATTAAACTTTGATTAATGACGCCATATGCATGTAGAGCGAACTGTACCATAACAACCATCTATAACAATCACTAATGTTTGACTGATATGTTTATTCCAGGTACGGTGGAGAATACGTTATTCCTTCCAAATAATGCGTTTTCTTTTCAGTTTTCCATTGCAAACAGTTTGGAGCCAGATCAGACGCCGGGTGACCAAGTGTCTGATCAGGCTCCAAACTGTTTGCCACTCAGATTGAAATAATAACAGTTGTAAAAAAATTGTCATTTTCCACATTTTATTGCAATGTATTGTCGTTTCGTTAACGTACATTTGTACAAACGGGAAAGAAAAACGTCTTTTCTGCTGTAACTCCTTGCAGCAAGATACAGTGGAGGAACGTTATTCTTTCCCGTTTGAACGCAAACGAAACGTAAACGCAAAACACTAAAATGTAGAAAATGTCAAGTTGAAGATATTTCTTACTATTCATTTTTATCTGAGTGGCAAACAGTTTGGAGCCTGATCAGACGCCGGGTTACCCGGCGTCTGATCTGGCTCCAAGCTGTTTGCAGTGGAAATAAACGTTTTAGCGTAAACGCGTTTATTGGGTAAGAATAACACATTCTCCACTGAACAAGTGAAGCAGAGAGCTATTCAGTGTCTGGCAAGGCTCTTTTCAGTTTGCCATAAAACTAGGTTTTCTAGCACAAACGTTTATTGGGGGAAAACATGTTCCCTACTACAGCGTTCCCTCCCTACAACGACCCTCCCAACAACGAATCCCTCCTTACAACGACCCTTGTCGCAGTTCCATTAACACAACAATTATGGCCAACCTATGGATGACTGCAATGTGGTCTGCTTAAAATTGTCGTTTGCTGTTTTTCTCAAAGTTACACAATGGACATTTTGAGAGAGAAAAACTTAATGACGAGTGACAAACAGCTTGAATCTAGATCAGACGCCGCGTGACGCGGCGTCTGATCTGGATTCAAGCTGTTTGCATAAATCCCTCCCATTAACGACTCCCTCCGAACAACGCACACAATGTTCGTCTCCCGCTGGGTGTTGTTGTAGAGAGGGACCGCTGTGTATACATTCCTTGCACGATGGCCAAACATAATCGAGGGTAGACTGGCACTGTCTAAAGGTTGTTCTGTAGAACTTGTTCCGAAATTTTAAAGAAAAAACGAATTCATCTTCTATGTGGTGATTTTAAACAATGATGGCCATATAAGCCACCTTTCGAGTCATCAAGAGTGATTTGTTTACGTTGTGACAACTTGTTTCGTTATCGGTGTAAAAAAAAGCTTGAACTTTAAACGAAGATTCACTGAAGAAGCGAGGATATCACTAAAGACATATGACTAAATACAAGAATAAACAGATAAAGCAGAAAACTTTTACTGGTGTTTTCTGCATGTCTTTTTCTGCAGTAAGCAAACACGTGCATTTAAATGTAACCATATATTTTCAGCTGAGTTGTCAATTAATACGATATATGTATTTATTCGTCATAAAAATTTAATGTACATTAATGTTGCATGGCACATTGATTAAAACCTAGTAAAGCAGTATGCATGGTACATCAACTAGGCCATTTCAAACAATATTACATGTATACGATAAGGTTAGCACAAAAAGAGTACAAATATACTGCAGTAAAGCCTCTCTAATACGACCACTAAGTTGTATTACTTATTAAATGTTTAAGGCAGATGATTGCTTAAAGTAAGGTGAACATAAAACAGAAAGCTCATTTAGGAGCTTTCTATTTTTCTATCACACTGCTTAAATATATCACCTGCCTTTTATACAATCAATTATCCTTCTCTTTAGGGGTCATACTTGAAATGTTTAACTGTACTCTTATTTCCACTGTGGTCCTTAAGTTTAACAATTCGTCATCAAATAAGTCTATTATGATCGGCTTATTAGACATAGAAAATGTACTTTGAGATATTTGCCAACAGTCGAAACGCATTAATCCTATATACGTCGCCACGATATTGTCTGCTTGAAAATGCTATCTGCTTTTATTTCTAAAAATTAGAACTGCAGAAAGATTAGTGTGCGTCTCAGACAGTTTGTGATCTCATCAGTCGCCGGGGAACTTAGCGTCTGATTAGGATTCAAACTGTTTGGAAATACCTGTGTACTCGAGGAAAGGCAGTGAAGGGGTACTGTTACGTTAGTAAACTATGATTTGAGAAATGCATCAGTGAATCTGAATGTCATAATTTCTAATTTAGATGCATTTCTTTTTCACTTTAATAGTATATGTTGGGTGTGTTTATTATAACCTTTGCCGTTTATATATAAAAGACACATCTGATTACACGCGTCTATAATGATCATAATACTTTGATAGCCAGTTTATATGCTGTAATGGAGAAGACGTTTTTCTTTCCAAAAGGCGATATTGCAAACAGTTTGCATCCTGATCAGACGCCGCATTACGCGGCGTATGATAAGGATCCAAACTGTTTGACGCACAATTGACATTTCTTCCATCAAAACAGCCCTAAAGATGACTTTAAAATATTGCAGACGACACTACCAATGCAGACGATATTTTGGCGGTAAAAGTGTTAAAGCAGACGATGAAACTTGACAGGAAAATAGTTAAACGAAACTAAACGCAATACAATAAAATCCAAAAGGCAAATTTGATAATAAACAACCATATAATAATACATTGTAATCATAGCAGTTTGATACTCTGTTCATGCAGTTTTCAGAGAAAACGTGATTTGCAATGCTATATACGTACTAGTGGAAAACAGTGGAAGTATTTGGAAACTTCTGGCCATTTAGTTTTATCTATCTGTCAAAACTGTTTAGAGCCAGCTCAAACGCCGGTTTACCTGGCGCCTGATAAGGTTTCAAACTGTTTACAATGGAAATAAGTGTTTAGCATACATTTGTTACACCACTTTGGTAAAATGAATTTGAGTCAAAACTGTTTACACTCGTACATGTATCTACATTTATGATTTTTATTCATCCTTTTGTACACGGTCACCTGCATTAAACACAGAACTTACAGTGGAGAATCTGTTATTCTTTCCCGTTTAAACGCAAACGTACGCAAACGCAAAGCACTAAAACGTAGTAAAGTACAATTTTTGGACACTTCTGATAATTCTTGTTTATCTTGGTGGCAAACAGTTTGGAGCCTGATCAGACGCCGGGTAACCCGGCGTCTGATCTGGCTCCAAACTGTTTGCACTGCAAATAATAGTTTTAGCGTAAACGCGTTTATTGGGAAAGAATAACGTTTTCTCCACTGTAAACTTCTTCGAGTTGTCGTTATATTAGTGGATGTAAATTGTATTAAAGTATTGACCCCTGAAACTTCGAATGGAAATTTCCAGTTTCCAATTAAGTCTAGTCCAATTTTACTAGATCTTTTTAGGGATATTTTTACAATAGAGTGCAACATTGTAGAATCTGACCAGGGGGCTCATGTAAGAGCTCTCTGATCAGGATTGACACTTTTGTGCAAAGGAAAAGCATACTTATCATTGGTAGAATTGTTTCTAAATGACAGGTAGACGTGTCATTAGAAGTTAATGGGTTAGAATAGAACCATGTTTTGTTTATATCCTGTATTACGGTTATTTTTCCCATTTCTTATGTCATGCAACGCTTGGTTGACTTTCTGTATCCATTTTGTTCGTCAAACAAGACTGAAAATGTACATGTAGGATGAAGGACGCGTAAAGGGCGGATAGTTTTAAAGACAGCGTGAATGAAATGAATAATTTACATTCAAATTGCACGTATCTTTTCAGGTAATCAGATTCTCTGTGCACTGTGATTGCTTTTCTCTTTTTACCTTACAGTGGAGAAAACGTTATTCTTTCCTAATAAACGCGTTTACGCTAAAACTATTATTTCCAGTACAAACAGTTTGGAGCCAGATCAGACGCCGGGTAACCCGGCGTCTGACCAGGCTCCAAACTGTTTGCCATTCAGCTTAATACCAATAGTGCGAATCGTCAGAAAGTTGTTATTTTCTACATTTTAGTGTTTTGCGTTTGCGTTTCGTTTGAGTTTGAACGGGAAAGAATAACATTTTCTCCACTGTTAGCACGCCGTGTAATTATCGTCTGCAACAATTGTCGTCTGCAGCAATGTGTCGTCTGCAGCAATGTGTCGTCTGCAGCAATTGTCGTATGCAGCAATGTGTCGTCTGCAGCAATGTGTCGTCTGCAGCAATTGTCGTCTGCAGCAATGTGTCGTCTGCATTTACTCTCAGGGTTAATTTCTAAGCATTTCATTTCAGAACATTTTATAAGAAGGTAAAACAGTTTGGATCCAGATGAGAAGCAGAGTCACTCGGCGTCTCATCTAGATCCAAACTGTTGTCAAAATATAACATAAATTTGTCTTAACTTGAACATGCTTTAACGAACACAAAGTGAAAACACATATTATGTGATGAGTGTTGATATATAGTCAAATCGTTCTTTTCTTTCAATTAACTCATCCATACCTGGCTCCGAGATTAGAAAGCATTTTATTTGAGTCTGAGTGTGTTATCAAATGCTTGATAACGACTTTAGACTTAAGTCAAACGCTTCAAAAAACCTCGGACCCTGGGCAACGCAATGAACTTTCCTTATGCAATCCACAGAATTATACACATTTTGTATAATTCCGTGTGCAATCACTGGAAGATTTCATTATATAATATGCAAGGATCTTTTAAAATATCCTCAGCGTTTGTCAATACATGTACATAATTATGAAACTACAAACAGTTGTGGCGTTTCACCAGGTCTACATTGTTTGCAAATGTCTTTTAATGGGGGATATGCGTAAACGGGTTTAGTAAGTATCAAAGTATCTGAAGACATGTGACTACTTAATGTATGACAAGAGTACTGAGAGAACTCTCTTCAAACTGTGTGTTAACCCTTACACTCTCAAAGACGATTGAAGGCGCGCTTGCAAAAAGTTTGAGTCCTGATCAAACGCCGCGTAACGCGGCGTCTGATCAGGACCCCAACTGTTTGACACTCTTATTGATATTTATTAAGTCATTCAACCTTAAATCTAACTTTGAAACGTATCTTGCAGACAATACTGAAGCAGACGACAATTAAGCTGTGACGGGGTAACATTCTCTCGAATGATTTGACAATGAAAGGGTTAAACATTTGTCTTTCATCTGCCGATGTAATACCTCTGAAAAGTTGCTCCACGTGGGATAGATTGTGTGTCTGTATATATATAAAATTATATTATACAATTTATATTAATTAAATTTCCATGAATATTGTTTAGCTGGCTGTAACTAAGAAACCTTTATTCATTTACAGATTGTTTGGATCAGACTGAGTGAGGTTTCCGAAACGGATTTTCTCTTTGTGATGCTCTTTCAATTCGGTAAGTTTTTACTCAATGTTAATTTAAACTTGGATACGTATTCCTTTTCATAAAACCACATTGTGGTGACAAGACTAAATTACGTGGTAAACTGTGAGGATTAGTCTCAAAGAGGTAAAGCAAGAGTTTTTAATGAAGATGCACGGGGATATCTAAAGACGGGTGTCAGATTTACCCATTACTCCATAAATACGCCCTTACACAAAGAGAGGTAGTCTTTAGCTAGGATGTTTTGGAAATGAATCATTGATCACATTTTAAACTCTTTTCCTGACTGAGCTTAAAACATGCTTAAAGTGAAGCAGAATGCTTAAGGAGCATTCTGTTTTACTTTCAACCTGCTTTAATTGATAACCTTCACAACTAGAAACAATCTATGGGATAAAAGGGTATTTGCTGAATGTTTTCATTTTGTGGCAATTAAGCATGAACTAAAATTCAAATTTCAATTTCAATTTGCATGTCCTGTAGGAGCCGCCTTGATCAGTGTCTACACTGCTTGCATTGGAACACGTGTAACACTGTTTGTAAATGACACCAATATGCATCTCTAGGGGTTAAATATTGCATTGTAAGCTTTCAACTGTTGCAGTTTAAACGCAAACGCAATGCAATAAATTTAGAAAATAACAATTTTAACTATGTTTTAGACAACTTACACGCTTTAGGAGAACTTATAATAATTTTTTAAATGGTGAATTTCATGTATAAATGCCATTAAGTTGATAGTAAGATATAGTGATGAACTCTTTGGTGCTTTAAACTGTTCATTTGATCAAGTTTGTTAGTAGCATCGTAAAAGAAATCACATATAACTTGCTTATACATTCTGTAAACATCACTGTTATTCATGTTGTAAACATAGTGTGTTGATAATTTTAAACGCATGTAGTGTTTACAGTATATCTATATCTGCGCGGTGATGAGCTGTTATGATTAAAACCAAATCCAATGTTCTGTTCTGCTGTGAGAACAGCATGATGTCCAAGTGTCAATGTCTATGTTTTGAGATACATTTATCGCAGTAAGATCAATACAACATTGATAAACAGCTAGGTAATTAATCCTTCGTCTGCTACAACATCGACCGGTTCACAGCTGTCATCTGCAATTATTTTAAATTTTAAAGTCAAAACTATTTTATCTTAAGAAATCATAACCATAAGGGTCAATCATGATCCGCGGCGTCTGATCTGGATCGATACTATTTGCAAATCATAATAAATATGCGAATACGTGTATCAGGCGAAGGGCTAAACAATATCGTCTGTTCATTTCCGTATTGCTTATTGACATTTTGGATAAACAATTTGGATCCAGACCAGATGCCGAGCAACACTGCGTCTGATCCGAATCCAAATTGTTTTCTGTTCCCTTTTATACATTTTATGGTAAACACGACAAATACTACTGAATTTTGTTTTTGTTTTTGAACAGACGACACTTTAGATACAGACGATAATGTATCATAAAAGGGTTCATTGTCGTGATAATAAAACCAATCAACAAAGAGGTCGATAAGACAATGAACCTTGCCTTACACCAAGACCTCCCCAAATCTTGATAAACATATTGTTTCTAGGCCTGGGAATAGTCTCTGATATTAACTCCACACCTGCTACACACATCGTCTGCTTCACAGTTTCTCGTCTGCAACTGTTTTAAAATGTTATCGTAAAGAAATTTTAGTTAATGAAATCTCAACATGATTGTCCTGGTTAGACGCCGCGATTCGCGGCGTCTGATCTGGATCCAAACTTTTTGCAAACTACATGTAGTTAAGTCCTGGACAAGCAGGCGAAGGGTTCATCACTTAGCATACAAGATGGTTTTCGTCTGCCAACCTTGTCGTCTGTAGTGTTTTCTTATGCATATTTCATCAGTCATCCATTTGTTTTATCAGTAATTTCCAACAATTTAGTTCTAGATGAAACGTCGAGCAAATGTTCATAAAATCTATTCAAATCAGTACATGTATATGGTCTGATTTACAATCTCCGTAATCTATGTCGAAATACATTTTTTTTTATCTATTGCCAGTTTGAAAAAAAACCGAGAACGATTATGATATAGTTACCATCCTGATCCCACGCCGAGTTATTTAAGTCTAGTATGGATCGAAACTGTATAAAATATCAGCCATTACATACGTACAAGGGTTACATGTAACTACTATATTGCCCCTTTCCTAAATTGCAATACAATATAGATTACGTGTGATCGAAATATTCGACACAGATAAGCATGTTGTAATATTCTTTTTCTTTCTCTCTAGTATTGCTTATCTTTCAAAAATAGACTAGAGTTCCTGAGACATGTCTGGAGTGTTTTTCGATAGTGTGTTCAGTGTCGTTTGTTTAGATTTTTTTCTGTTTGTATTTTAAGCAATGTATGTCATGCATTTAATACAACGATTGAAGCAATACTACATGTAGTACATTGGCTAACAGCACTTGTGCTTTGTATTTGCAAATAAATCTACTTACGTTCCCGATTAGGAACCAAACTGTTTGAACCTCGCATCGATGTATTTTTAGTCAAAACGGCTGACCATGTATTTTGAGATATTAATGTATATTTATATAAAGGCAGACAACAATTCCGAATCACATGGCATTCTATTTGTGAACGGGTTAAGGAAGAACAGTGTACCCTGTTACAGTGGAGAAACCGTTATGATACATTACATGAACACGCTACTGGTAGACTGGTTCATATTTTGGTAACTATAATGATCCACACGGGAACATATTAACCCACAGTAGTTACTAGTACGTATTGTTGAAAGCGTTAAACGAGTATCATTATTATTAGATGGGGAATATATTTTGTTCTGTTATATCCAATACTTCGTTATATCCGATTTCGTTATAAGCGAGCTTCGCTGTACTGCTTTAACTCTTTCCTCCCTGAAACTTTAAATGGACAATTCCAGTTTCCATTTTAGTCCAGTCCATTTCTGACTTTTAGGGGTTGGTTTTGTCAATGTTTGGCATTATGACAAACAGTTAAGACCCTGATCAGAGGGCTCCTTTCGGAGCCCTCTGATTTGGGTCTTCACTGTTTGCATAGGACAAGTGTACTATTCACATGTACACTGTTTGAAAAAGACGTCTATATACGGGACTAGGGTTCAAAGGGTTAAAGTAGCAAACAATGTAGATATGGACCTGCACTGTTTGCAAATGTATTGGGTATATTTCAAACAGGCCCATAGTGTTGAAAGAGATGAAACTACATACATGTATGTAAATGCTTACACATGTACCTACTGCAATAACATGTTAATTAAATTCATCTTATTTCTATTCTGACAATTTGGATGGCACACAGTATGGATACTGATCAGACGCCGGGTTTACCGGCGGCTTGTCAGTGTCCAAACCGGGGGGCCTCCGTGGCCTAGTGGTATAGTCACTGTGACTTACATCACTAAGCTCCTCACCGCTGTGAGTTCGAATCCCAGTAGGGTCGTTCGGATTTTTCATGTGGGGAAGCATTCCAGCTGGTTTGCGGAAGGTCGCTGGTTCTACCCGGTTGTCGATTTGTGCCTGAAACAGTGCATAAAGGACTTCTGGGGTCTTCCTCCACCTATAAATAGCTGGACGTCGCGATATGACTGAAATACTGTTGAAAGCGACGTAAAATCAAAACAAATCAAATCAAATCAGTGTCCAAACTGTTTGCAAGGGGACATACCGTGGAGAAAACTATTCTTCACCGTTTAAACGCAAACGAAACGCAAACGCATCGTAATAATATAGCGAATTTAACAATTTTTTGACAATTCTAAATGTTCATCTTAATCTGAGTGGCAAACAGTTTGGAGCCTGATCAGACGCCGGGTAACCCGGCGTCTGATCAGGCTCCAAACTGTTTGCAATGGGAATAATAGATTTAGCGTAAACGCGTTTTTTGGGAAAGAATAATGTTTTCTCCACTGTATATAATTATATATGGTTTGTACACAATAATCTCTTCTCAACTGTACAGGGGTGGTTATGAATAAACACCACTTGAACTGCATTATGCATGCATGTCAAAGGGAGATTATCTCTGACGTTATCTTATGTTTTGAATGCTTTTTACCCCTTCAAAAACTTGCCATCGTCTGCTTCATCATTTTAGTCTGCATTTATTTCTTAAATCTAGAGTTTGATGCGTTTTAACAAACAAAAAACGTTTATATCATTGTCAGACACCCGGTTAGGCCTACATGGGTCTGATCTGGATCCAAACTAGTCGCAGAATTGTGTGCACGCATGCTAAGTATTGCAGAGGTTTAGTGTCACGTGCCACATAAGACAAATTTGACATTAACCCTGTCTTGCCACAAATATCATCGTCTTCTTCAAAGTTATCGTCAGCATGTATGATCCAATTCCCTTTTCTAAATCGAAACTTTAAGGCGGGTACTCGTACCTTAATTATTGTGGATCCTATTCAGACGTCGAATAACTCAGCGTCTTATTTGGCTCTTAACTGTTTGCATGAACCAGTCAAATCGCCATCCTTGGCAGAGATAAAGATTTTAATAAATTAATGAAGGACGTAATCTTAGACCTGCCAAGTCGATATGTTATTGCGCAACATTGGCAGTTGACTTAATGTTCCTGTTCTTAACACAGTATTGCTGATCGCAAACAAAATGACATAAAACAGTTTAGATCCAGATTTCACGCTACAAAGTTGGTTTGACACTGTTTGCACAGGACAAGTGTACTCTCCAAAGATACACTGTTGGCAAAGGACATATACAAACGTACGCCACTATGGGGTTAATGGGTTTACTGATAACGAATCAGTCTCACGATTCAATCCATTCTTTTTTCAATTTATTTATTCTAAACGAACTTTGTCTGTACACTGTTGCAATGCAATATGACTGGTTTTTGTCATGACAAATTAAAGAACAAATCCAGAAGACAGTTTTACCGGACGACGTTATGGCAGTGAAAAAGTTTTAAAACTTGAACAAAAATTAGTAATGCACCTTTTTCACAAAAACACTCAGTACATACAGTGGAGAAGACGTTATTATTTCCCGTTTAAACCCATAAGAAACGCAAACGCATTGAAATAAAATGTAGAAACTGAATTTCGTTTAACAATCTTTACTATTAATCTCAATCTGAGTGACAAACAGTTTGGAGTCTGATCAGTCACCGGGTTACCCGGCGTCTGGTCTAGCTCGAAACTGTTTGCAATGACATTAGTAGTTTTAGCGTTAATACAGTGGAGACTCTGTTATTCTTTCCCGTTCGCAAACGCAAAGTACTAAAACGTAGAAAAGTACAACTTTTGGACAATTCTGATAATTCATGTTTATCTTGGTGGCAAACAGTTTGGAGCCTGATCAGACGCCGGGTTACGTTTATTTGGGAAAGAATAACGTCTTCTCCACTGTACATGTATCCATATTCTGCCTTTGGTCGTCTGCTTTAAAATATATGTACACTTCTACATTTTCTCAGTGTAAATTAAATGCATTTTATCAATAGGTAACGGTGGTACAGTGGAGAAAACGTTATTCTTTCCCAATAAACGCGTTTACGCTAAAACTATTATTTGCAGTGCAAACAGTTTGGAGCCAGATCAGACGCCGGGTAACCCGGCGTCTGATCAGGCTCCAAACTGTTTGCCACCAAGATAAACAAGAATTATCAGAATTGTCCAAGAGTTGTTCTTTTCTACGTTTTAGTGCTTTGCGTTTGCGTACGTTTGCGTTTAAACGGGAAAGAATAACAGATTCTCCACTGTATCAAGGTCATACAGTTTAGATCCTGATTAGACGCATACTTACTCAGTATCTGATCTTGAGCCAGACCATTTTGACAAACACCAAACAAGCCATTATTGGCTGGGCAAGCGTTAAGATTTGTAAAGTAGATACTATTTTAAAACTAATTACACCAATTGAAAGTCTATGTGTAATCGCACTTATAGCTAATAATTACACCATTAGTTCACAATTCGGTGAATAATATTATATAAATATCTCGAGGATCTTGGGCCTTTTAAAACTAAACCTTATACAAATTTTACCCTTTCATTGACATAAACGATTAAATTTGCATTGTAATTAGTTAAGATACCGACCACACGCCGAGTAACTCAGCGTCTAATCAGTATTCAAAGTGTTTGGAACTTTTATCAGTATTTCTTCGGCAAAATGCTTTTAGTCGTTCTTTGAAACATTAACCCATTCACTGCCTGACACCGAGTACAATGCTTATTTGTAAACAGTTTGGGTCCTGATCAGAGTCTTAACTGTTTGACACACAATTTAACATTTCTTAAGTCAAAATGCCAAGAATTTAAATTTGATAAATAAAAGCAGACGACAACTGTTTAAAGCTGATTACGTCTTGTTAATCGGGGTAAAAGCACGAACATGTTTAGATGGAGTCGACACTACAGCAGCTACATACATACATATATATACTAGTAAAAGCAGACGACAACATGGCGATGGAGTGATTTAACTGATCAAATTGATATTTTAGAGCTGTGTTATAGTTTTAAACCTTTTACTGTCAAATTTGTCGTGAGAATTTTATCCCTTCACCGAGATATTGTTGTATGCTTAAATATTGTTGTATGCTGTATCGTTTCAAATTAAAATTTAAGGCAGCTATTTCGAAAACCCGTGTCAAACTGTTTTGATCCTGACCAGACGTCGCGTTACGTGGCATCGGCTCAGGATCCAAATTGTTTACAAAGGCGTCTATTGGCGTCATTGACAGTGCAAGGGTTAAATTGTGAAACGACAGACATCGTGAGAAGCGGAAAGTCTCATATATTAATCCACAGTGACATCTAAACGTGTTGGTTAAGTTTTGTATCACCACTTCATTACCAGAATACAGTGGAGAAAACGTTATTCTTTCCCAATAAACGCGTTTACGCTAAAAACTATTATTTCCGGTACAAACAGTTTGGAGCCAGATCAGACGCCGGGTAACCCGGCGTCTGATCAGGCTCCAGACTGTTTGCCATGCAGCTTAATATCAATAGTCAGAATCGCCAAAAAGTTGTTATTTTCTATATTTTAGAGTATTGCGTTTGCGTTTCGTTTGCGTTTAACAGCAAAGAATAACGTTTTCTCCAATGTATGTGTTCATAGTTTCGTCTGTTTTATACAGTTGGGCAGACGTTATTCCTTCCCGTCTGAAAACCAAACGCAATGCAACCTAGTGTAGACAATAACAGCTTTAAACTATTCTGACGATATATTTTGTCTGGGTTTCAAATAGCCTGTAGCCTGATCAGCCGCCGTTGTCTGATTTTACTCTAAAATGTTTGTGATGGAAACTCACAAACGCGTTTTTTGGAAATGAATTATGTATTTTACCCACTGTACGAACGTCACATGCAAGCTTAATACACATGAATGTAAAAAAGAAAGTTTGGGAACTACATGAGCTCAATACCTTATCGTTATACACTAATTGGGTGGTCTCATGGATAGACACTGCAGTTAAAGATTCGCTTTCAACTTATCAATACCCGTAAATATTAGTTTCAACAAAGTAATACGGATGACTTATTTTCTATGCACAAAAAATACAAAATGCATAATTATCTTTCATTTCTAATTTCTGAAGTAGATACCGAGTATATATTTTTGCAGTTTCATCATCGTGCAATTGGAAGTCGTAAAATTAAAATCAGACATTGTGTCTGATATGTTTTATATTCAAATTTGTGGTTTTAATATACAGACGACCCTCGATTACTGTATTCACTTAACGTGAAAGAATAACCCGTATTTCTGCTGTCAGTTTCATTTTTCCAATTCGAATACACCCTCCTAGCAACAACGCTTGCCTCTGCTCCTCAAACAAGACTATTATATCCAACCTTTTCACGTCTGCAATACCAGTATCTTCTGCTTAAAAGTGTCGTATGCTGTTTTTCTCAAAGTCAAATATTGGATATTTTGACAGAAAAAAACAATATAGTGACGAGTGACAAACAGATTGAATCCAGATCAGACGCAGCGTTACGCGACGTCTTATCTGGATTCAAGCTGTTTGCAATATAAACCAATCTCTCTGCCTATAACACCTCCCTCCGAACAACACACACAATCTCTCTCTCCCATTGGGGAACCCTTTATATGATTGTTATGAGTGATTTCTTGGTATCGAGTGTCAATCTAATTTATTCCCAGCTCACTTGTTGTTTGATGTTACTTTTGGTTTTTGTATCCTCGTTAGTTGTAAAAATTTTTAGTAGAGAAACAACAAATTTGGCTGATAAAACGTTCAACAAAGATTAGCTATTTACCACTTTCTTTTACATTAAACTGCGAAGATGACTTTGTCAAAGCGAAGGTCAAGGTAACATACATGTACATTCGTACATTATATTTACAATGTATATCATTAACACTGAAAATAGAACTGTTCACATTTCAAACTGCCAGCAAATGCTTTTCATTACAAATCTCATATTAATTCTAACTAAAAGTGATATTGCAATAAAGATACAAACATTTAGGGTAGATAAACTGTTTCTTTTGGGCGGGGTTTGTTGTGCCTAGTACGGCATCACGTTCTGTTTTATGCTCGTTTTATATATCGGTCTACTACATGTATCAAGGGATATCAAACGTGGTAAATCCCTACAAGGAATAACATGCAGTTTCAGTTTTATTGTTTCATTAATTGAGCTCAAACAAACAAAAGCCAGTAGGATAGTTCTAAACTGATGATCGATCGCTCAAGAAAGAAACGGGTAATAAGCTTATAATTTGAAAAATTGAATTCAATATGGGCGACAGAATAAGTCAAGGTGATTGTACCGTGGCAAAAAGGGTTTTCTACATTGCATTTGTTCTGTATTATGCATTGCCTAGTCTGAAGCCATTGAATACATGTTTTACTATTCACGTACATGCAAGCACCGTTGAATTCATTGTTTAATTAGGGTATGTATGTGATGTGTATTTTATTTTGTTGTTTTAAAGTAAGTGGTATGAATTGCGTTGCAATTCGTAAAGACAATATCGTGTTGTCTTCTCAGGTTCCGCATCCGAATTGGCTTTGAATGGTCTGGATCTTCACATTTTACAATGCCAAAAGTCACTGCGCTTTGCCATTTAGATCTAGATGTGTACATTATAAGAAAAAACTTAGTGAACTTTACATTTTTATTACCGTTGGGATCACCATCCTTGAATGAGTTTATGACTTTATATGATTGCCATTTAAATGATTTTAACAAATTGATTTCGATATGTTTACGTCTAGTTTCAGAAATATCAATGGTTCATATTTGAGATCATCATTTAATTTGCTCTAATAGGATTAAGTCACAAAAAGCCTACAAGAGTCAATGACCTATAACTTAAGTCAGCCTATGTTTGCCAGTTGCATTAGTAAACACGCCCACATCACACCTCTAACCATTTCAGCTCCAGTTTGGCTCTTAACTTAAGTTGACTTTGATAACTCGAACATTGCTACATGAAATCGACTCACTTACCCGTGTTTCAAAATTAAAAATGAAGCTCAGTCACGTTCTAATTTTGAAATACGAATATATGGTCGACTCAGTCTATCTCGAGTTATCGAATGTAAAATGATGTAGATCTAATCGACAGAAATGAGTGCAAATCAAGGTGTGACTGTAAATCATGTATTTCATCTCTACAACGCCACCCAATTGGAGACATAGAGTATGTATGTTGTTCGGAGGAAGCTGTTATAGGGAGGGAAATTAAGACTTGACTTACATTTGCAAACAGCTTGAATCAAGATCAGACGCCGCGTAATCTGGATTTAAACTGTTTGTCACTCGTCATTATATTTATTTTATCAAATTGTCAGTTATATGTATATTTGAGAAAAAACAGTAGACGACATTTTTAAGCAGACGATATTGCACCAGTGCAATTGTTCGACATGCTTGTCCTCTTCAGGGAACTGTGGCAAGGGTCGTTATCAGGAGGGTGTCGTTGTTTGGACGGCCATTGTAGGGACACTGTAGCACACATTTATTGTTGTAAATATATATAACCGCCCGAGTAATATGTCGCTTTACTGTAGGTACGTGAGAAAGAATATGACTACAGTGCCCCCTCCCGTCAAGGACCCTCCGAACAACGACTCTCTCCGTACACCAACGCTTTCCACTATTCCCAATATAATAATTTCTAACGATTCCACTGCAGCTATATCGTCTGCTAAAAATTGTTGTTTGCTGTTTCTCTTACATAATGGACATTTTGACAGAAACAAAAACTTAATGATGAGTGACAAAAAGCTTGAAAATCAGATCATACGCCACGTGACGCGGTGTCTGATTTGGATTCAAGCTGTTAACAAATATAAGCGAATTTTCGCCCCTATAACAACTCCCTCCGAACAACATACACTCGTTGTATCCCATTTGGTGCTGTTGTATAGAGAGAGAGGGCACTATATAAAATCTATGCTAAGTGACTATTCAATGCACGAACAGGTAACATTTTCTAAGCAGTAGAGTGGTTAAACAGCTATATGCTTCTTTCGTTCACACTTGACGTACATGTATAAACACATTTATTACAATGAATATTACTAAACAAAATTATATTATTGTACTCTTTAACTGCCATATTATCACCGGCTCAAATTATCGTTTGTTTGTTTGACTTATAGGTTTTAAATTTGGTTATTTGGCTGACAAAGACATTGATACAAGGGTGAAATATAACATTGATCCAGATCATATGTAGAGTTACGAGTTGTCTAATGTTGAAATAAACTGTTTACAGAATGTAATGTCTTCCGGGTCGAGATCGTCATTGACTGTGAAAAAGTTTAACTACAACGTATCTTATAACCAAACTGAACGTGCTTTTGAATCTATAGCATTATTCAACACTGCAAGTAAGGTACTCGTATACAGTAGAAAGAATGCTGTTCTTCACCGTTTCAACGAAGCGAAACGCAAACGCAATGCATTGAAATGTGCAAATGGATTTTTTTATAGTGGAAATTAATATTTTTAATATGAAAATAAACATTTTCGAGGATCAGATCAGATTCTGGGTTCCTCGGCGTCTGATTTGACTCCAAAGTGTTGGCAAATGGATATAAGGTGTCTAACATAACGCTTCTTTTGGGAAGGAATTACGCCTTCTTCACTGTACATGTACGTCTTCCTTATAATTGACAACATGCACCGGTTTAGGCCGACCGCTGTCAGAATTAAATATAACTCATGCTGTCATATAAATTCATTACAGTCCCCACGTACTTTACAATATGCTAATTGAGGAAGATTTAAAAACCTATAACCGCAAGTGGTGAATGTGGTTAAAAATAGTCATGTTCATTGCGAAATCTTTCATAACAGTTTGTTTGCTCCAATATTCACTATTATCCTTTCGTACAACCGTCTGCTTTGAAAATGTCGTCTACCAGTTTTGTGAAATTCAGATTAATGCATGGTTTAAGAAACCTTAAGACAATTGTCAAACAGTTTGGATCCAGAAAACGCCGCAATACACAGGGACAGAGAGAGAAATAGAGAGAGGGGCGGAGAAAGAAAGACAGGCGGACATACAGATAAACAGACAGACAAATATACGAGACATAAAGAAAGTACGAGAGACAGAGAGACAGTGATTGAGAGACTCGGCTGAGACATGATAGAGAAACAAAGATACAGAGGGACAGGATAAAAACAACACGATATTTGTACGGACAACATTATTTATCGTATGAAGGTACAGTTGAGAATATGTTATTCTTTCCCGTTTAAACGCAAACGTACGCAAAGCACTAAAACGTAGAAAAGAACAACTTTTGGACAATTCTTATAATTCTTGTTTATCTTGGTGGCAATCAGTTTGGAGCCTGATCAGACGCCTGGTTACCCGGCGTCTGATCTGGCTCCAAACTGTTTGCACTGCAAATAATAGTTTTAGCGTAAACGCGTTTATTGGGAAAGAATAACACATTCTCCACTGTACACTGTACTAAACGTTTTTAATTGGAATTAAGTTGTATTTGATTTCTCTTGGCGCTGTCATTTTTATACGCCCGTCATCGACGGTCGTATTATGGTATACCCAGCGCTGTCCGTACGTCCGTACGTCCGTCCGTACGTCCGTCCGTCCGTTAACTTTTCTTGTTAGCGCTCTCTCACCTTCATTTATTTACCGATTTTGATAAAACTTCCTACAAATGTTCCATACCACAATAGCTCGGACGAGTTCGCGTTTCAGACGTTGACGGCTATTTTTAGCAGAGTTATGCCCCTTTATTGTCAAAAATGGGCATTTTTTAAAAAAAAACAGAACCTTTTTTTTTTTTATTCAATTGATTTCAAATTTGATATGGTGATACAATGAATGAAGTGACTTAATATATATTACGGGTTTTTGGTTTGACTCCGTATTTTCAGAGTTATGCCCCTTCACACAATTTTTTTAACAATATATTGTTTCCTGATAATAATTTTACTTACATTTTGTCTATTGTAACCAAATTTCATATTTATCTTTCTCATCATGCAGGGAAGGCACCTGAGAATTTGGTTCCTATTAAAATTATTTTTCTATGAGTTATGCCCCTTTACATACTTAATATTTAAAATAAGCCTTACTTCGTCCGTTAACTTTTCTTCTTAGCGCTCTCTCGCCTTCATTTATTGACCGATTTTGATTAAACTTCCTACAAATATTCCATACCACAATAGTTCGGACAAGTTCGCGTTTCAGACATTGGCGACTATTTTTAGCAGAGTTATGCCCCTTTATTGTCAAAAATGGGCATTTTAAAAAACCCAACAGAACTTTTTTATTTTTTATTCAATTGATTTCAAATTTGATATGGTGATACAATGAATGAAGTGACTTAATATATATTACGGGTTTTTGGTTTGACTCCGTATTTTCAGAGTTATGCCCCTTCACACAATTTTTTTAACAACATATTGTTTCATGATAATAATTTTACTTACATTTTGTCTATTGTAACCAAATTTCATATTTATAAGCTTTCTCATCATACAGGGAAGGCACCTGTGAATTTTCGTTCCTGTTTAATTTCAGACGTTGGCGACTATTTTTAGCAGAGTTATGCCCCCTTTATTGTCAAAATTCCGTGATATATCCAAAGTATGTAAATACGCCCAAAGAGCATTTGTTTATGAGAAAACAGTTGGTAGAAAAACTATCGTGATAGTATTGCAATAGTTTCTTGACTATCGCAATACTATCGGGATAGTACTTGAGCTATCGCAATACTACAGCATAGTATTTTTGAGATCGATTGTTGGGCCTACACTCCGGGCGACTTTTTCCAGTCGGCCTGAGTCCGTACGACTTTAACACCCGCCGACCATGTCGGGCGTATTTTGCCGCACTGCGGTGCTCTTGTTCAAGTGTGTATTTGTATGTGCATGATAACAATCATCGACGCACAAACACATGCAACAGAACTCATTTACGTTGTTCAGATTTTATAAATGTATCGATTTCTAGATAGCAAGTAATTTACATTTTATACGTGGTACAGTGGAATTGATATTGGTTGTATCCAAATAAACGCGTTATTTCTACAAAGCATGTCTATTGCAAACGTTTTGAATTCAGATCAGAACCCGAGTCTGATCTGACTCAAAGTGTTTGTTTTTCAGATTAAAATTAATCCTTAACTTTTCCAAAGACCTGCCATTTTTATGTTTTATTGTATTTCGTTAGCGTGTAGGTTTGTATTAACGAAAGTAATATCAACGTTCTCCAATGTATGCACTGTACGAAGTTGTCATTATCTTCCAAGAATCCGTTTGTACCGTAAAACCTCTGTAAAACGACCGTTAAATTGACTTAATTACATGTATTAGGTGTTTACGAAAGTAGCTTTCTGTTTTACTGTCACCTTGCTTTAAGCTGTCACCTGTATTTATACAATCAATTAGCGATCAAATTGTGATCGTAATAGAGAGGTTTTACTGTACTTTATTCCTTTCGCCCTCAACGACGCTTAAAAAGTGCGTTTGCAAACAGTTTGGATCCTGATCAGATCCAAACTGTTTGATACTCGTTTTGGAATTTCTTCAGTCATACTGCCTTACTTTTTAACTTTGAAACGATATTGCAAACAACCAAATTGAAGCAGACGACAATGAAACGGTGAAGGGGTAAAAACTCACGAAAATTTGGCAGTGAAAGGATTAACTGACGTCCATTTTTAACAGTTTTGATCTAGATCAGACATAGAGTAACTCGGTGTCTGATCTGGGTCGATACTTGTTCACACCCAGATTTACCAAATGGCTGAACTTTTCTATGTTTCATTGTGGGATTTTACGTTTTGTTTCTTATAGCCTTTTTTCCCATTGCAAATAACAACTGATCATTTCAATCTAAATTTGAATTAGATAAAAGGAAAAAAGACAAAATCGCACGCGTCTCTTTTCCTTTGGTATTTTGTTTGATTTAGAAAATACCTCATAAATAATTTAACCTTCTTCACATTTTTACAAACAGTTTGGATCCAGATAAGACGTCGTATAACGTGGCGTCTCATCTGGGTCCATCATTGTAAAGCGTTTGAAAGTCTAGGCTCAAATCTGACCAATCAAATGCTTGAGAACGAACTCAGACTCAACTCAAACGCTTTATAAGCGCTGGGCCTGGATCCAAATTGTTTGACACCAAGATTATATAATTATCCTGAAAGAAAAATGCCTTTAAACCTTTAAAAGAAGTGTTACAGCCGACAATTATTACGGACAACAATTACACGACATGCAGAAGGTTAAAAAAAAGTATAGTAACGAGGAAAAACTCGTCATTAATTAATTGTGATACGATAAGTTCGTTTTTTGTGTGCTTAAAATAGAAGACTGCTATAAAAAAAAAAAAGTATTTTGCCTCGTATAATTGTCTGTTTTAAGATATTGCTTTATTGAAACAATTGAGGGTCCATTTTCCCCTCGATTATACAGGAATAAGCTAGTGAGGTCTAAGATTGAATACATGCATCACTGACATCAGTTTTCTATGTAGTGATTGGCCATTCTCGTCAACTGACCAGAACGTATTGAACTATAGTCGAGCATAGCTAAGAACATGTACATGTACGAACTGTCAGTTGACGAGAATGTCCGGTCGATCTACATAATTATCTCTAGTACAGTGGAAAATCTGTTATTCTTTCCCAATAAACGCGTTTACGCTAAAACTATTATTAGCAGTGCAAACAGTTTGGAGCCAGATCAGACGCCGGGTGACCCGGCGTCTGATCAGGCTCCAAACTGTTTGCCACCAAGATAAACAAGAATTATCAGAATTGTCCAAAAGTTGTTCTTTTCTACGTTTTAGTGCTTTGCGTTTGCGTTTAAACGGGAAAGAATAACAGATTCTCCACTGTACCAATATTGACCGACACTGTCACGGCCTCATTAGGGACGTACTACCTTAAACATATCTCATGCTGATTTACAATACACTTCAAAACGTTAGGCTACTAACGCAGGGCTGCCATTTATCCAGAATTTTCCGAACTATTCAGATTTTATCCAAGCAGATGGTAGCTTAAAGAACACTGATAGTAAAGCAGAATGCATCTTAAGGCGCATTCTGCTTTACTTTCAACCTGCTTAGAAAAATTGGAAATCTTAGGATTTTTCATAATCAACTTATGGAATCCCTACTAACGTGTGCTGGGTGCTTAAATCGTTTTAATAGGAAACAGCAAACTGGGTGATAAACAGTTTAGATCGTAAACAAACATCGAGAGGAATTTCGACGTCCACTCTGGAGTCAATCTGTTTGCAAGCTTTTGCCAATTTGCCTTTAGCTTAATAAGATTTAAGGTTGATACAGACGTTCGCATCAATCACAAACCTCGTGCTATAAAGTACATGGTGCACCTGATCTGTATCAACTTAATTGCATTGCATGACAGGCTGCCGTGCGGCTAGGCGGAATCCAATCAGACATTGGCGATATGCACGGACACAACACGAGCTAATTAATTAACAGTATGTAGTGTGTACAGTCAATCTGGTTTTAATCATCATTTGAAGAAGAGGCTCGACTATGTTTTAGATATAGACGGCTGTTGAAAAGACGATAAAATCAGATTTCTCTTTTACTTTCAGACCTCCATTGTTTTTTTTCGGCGGAGCTGACTGTTTTCTATTTAGACACACTTTAATATTTGGCCACACATTTCAACCAATAATATTTGATCAGAAATTTAGAATTAAGAGCACCTGTTGAAACTGAATAGTCTGATTGGATAGTAGCCAGGGCTCCAGATAAGGGAATTGTTTCAAAACTTAAAATCTTTATTTGTGCATTAAACCCTGTGGTGTCACTATACATATGAATTGTCTCTTCAAGACAATCAAAATGAGTGGTAATACCATAGGGTTTGGTGCTAAAAGAGGTGAAAAAATGTGATTTGTTTAGTTTACTCACTCTTATCTGGAGCCCTGTAGGCTGGTTTATGTCCCATTACAGTTTTACATGATGTGGACTGTGGGTGTAACATTTAGAGATACAGGCTGTCTGTTTACTACACTAGGCCACAGAATTGACAAAATTATGCTATGATCTAAAATCTATTTATAGATATACAGAGGAAGCTAGGTGTTTCATAATTGTTTACAACCAATTTGTTTCATAATTGTTTACAACCAATTTGTTTTAATTGTTAACTATTTGTACACATTTGCCATACATTAAAAGCAATCTTTTATATATGAATAGCCTCAAGTGAGTTAAACACAATTGTGTTGTTTCATCATTATTTACAAGAGTGAAGTACAGTAGATTGTTGTATCTGTACATTTGTGTATGCTATAGTTTGTTTCAAGAAACTCTATGAATGGAACAATAGATTAATGTGAGGATCTCCTACCAGTAGCTAGGATATGAGTTAAATTATTGTTTTGTTTTGCATCTCTGTACATGATAGTTTTGCATTTTAAATAAAAGTTACTGTTTCAATTGAATACTTGTATTTTTTGCTTTTCAATCCAAGATATATATTCTTTGAAAACCTCAATTTAATTCAATTTTGCACACCCATCTATATAGCCTTAGTTCAACCACTCATTCCGCCGAATATCTTTTTTAAAGATATTTCTTGTTTTGCCTGGAGACAGCACGGTCATATTGTATTAACCCTTTCCTCCCTGAAACCTCAAATGGACCATTCTAGTTGTCAATTTAGTAAAGTCCATTTTTTACTTTTCGGGTTGAATTTTACATAAATGTCAACATGACAAACAGTGCAGACCCTGATCAGAGGGCTCCTTAAGGAGCCCTCTGATCAGGGTCTACACTGTTTGCATAGAACAAGTGTACTCCTCACAGGTACGCTGTTTGCAAATGACGCTTATATGCGTGACTAAGGTTCAAAGAGTTAATGTTCGTTTTACAACATTTCTAAATGGTGACCTTGAGATAGTTTGAACTTAGTCCTATAACTGTTATGACAAACAAGTTGACACTGGAGATAACTAACTACATATTTAGCATGTATTGTTTTTATTTACTTAACTTATCTGCGTATGTTTTATCTTCGACAGTCTGTCTAGAGAGCTGTCTGTCCATCTGTATGTCTATCTTGTATTGTATTGTCTTGTCCATCCTTCTGTCCGTTCGTACATACATCCGTCCGTCCGTCTGCCTGTATCTCTCTCTGCTCGCCTGCTACATGTAGTATATCTAATATATAAGTATTTTTGTCTGTCCATCTGTCTGTCTTTCTCCTTGTCTTGTCTTGTCTTGTCTGCCCGTCCGTCACGCAATCTCTCTGCCTCTCTGTTTATCTGTCTATCAACATGACAGTCTGCATTACTTTGCCCTTTAATAATCTGTTACCTATTCTAAAAGCTGTCTACATACATATTATATTTCATTGGCAGCCTCAATACGTTTGACTGTATATCGAAGATGAAATACATGTATAGGTCGTGCATCTATTTACCTAAACCATTACGGTTATCTACTGTCAATTTTGACATGTACAGTGAAATGCAAGTTAAAACGAAACTAAATGCAAACGCAATACAATAAAATGTTGACTCTTAAAATTCTGATTTTTTATCTGAGTGGCAAACAGATTGGAGCTTGATCAGATGCCGGGTAAACCGGCGTCTGATCATGCTTCAAACTGTTTGCATTGAATATACTTGTTAAGAATAAACGTGTTTATTGGGAAAGAATAACATCACCACTGCATCAGCAATAAAATAATAATCTAAGTACAGTGGAGAATCTGTTATTCTTTCCCATTTAAACGCAAACGTACGCAAACGCAAAGCGCTAAAACGTAGAAAAGAACAACTTTTGGACAATTCTAATAATTCATTTTTATCTTGGTGGCAAACAGTTTGGAGCCTGATCAGACGCCGGGTTACCCGGCGTCTGATCTGGCTCCAAACTGTTTGTAATTAAAATAATAGTTTTAGCGTAAACGCGTTTATTGGGAAAGAATAACAGATTCTCCACTGTACATGTATTTCATACATATAGGTAAGCAAACTGTTTGCAGTGGATATACATGTAATTGTTTTGAGCATAAACGCTTTTATTAGGAAAGAATAACATTAAATCTCCACTGTATCAGTACTGAAATATAGGTATTTCATTACAGTGGAGAATCTGTTATTCTTTCCCGTTTAAACGCAAACGTACGCAAACGCAAAGCACTAAAACGTAGAAAAGAACAACTTTTGGACAATTCTGATAATTCTTGTTTATCTTGGTGGCAAACAGTTTGGAGCCTGATCAGACGCCGGGTTACCCGGCGTCTGATCTGGCTTCAAACTATTTGCACTGCAAATAATAGTTTAAGCGTAAACGTGTTTATTGGGAAAGAATAACAGATTCTTCACTGTAATATACCCTAACCTTTTATGATAACCTACTACCTATCCTGACAGGTGTAAGCATATGTAAACACACATGTATTGTTGTGTTTTATTAACCTGTCAAAATTTAAATAATTATACGCTGGTTGAACACGCTATATTTAGCTTCGGTCGATATCGATAATTTCCGCTACGTTTTACGGGTAGGTAAGGGTTGAAACATAAAGTTCATGTTCAGAATAAGATTTAGATACCTATATGTCTTCGTGGTCGAGACAGTACAGTAGTGTTTTACTTATTACATGTATGGCCATGAGTTCGATACCCAGCGGATGATTTGTTTTATTATTATTATCTTTTTTATTTGGTGTATACGAGTCTGCAAGAAGGAGAAGAAGAATGGATTGAAATCTCTTTGGATTTCAATTTTGATTTATGTATCATTCACGAAGAGAGTACATGTACATTGTACCTATACACCTGTCCCATACAACAGTGAATACCACGATCAGAAGGTTCCGGAAAGAGCCTTTTGATCAGGGATACACTGTTTGCCATTTAGTTGTCATAAATTGACTAGAATTAATTGCAACCTGGAAGAGTCCATTTACGGTTTCAGTGATAAATGAGTCAAGGCATTTGTTATCTAGGTTTGAGAGAACACATCGGGTCACATTTTACATACATTTAAAACATTTAATAGTTTACAAAGTGTAATGTTTAGGTTTGCGCATTTTGTATTATAGATCACTATGTTGAACAATTCAAGTAAACTAACTGTTTGAAAAAAAATGTATTAAAAAGAGAAATAAAACCTAACGGGGTTCGAACCTACAACCTTTCATCTTTTTCAAGTACCCGTACTCGCTACCAACTACTCTAACTCGATTATTGATTTAAATTCAACACAGAACGCACAATATCCTTCAGTTCCTATTCGTAAATCAAAACGGAAAGTATCGAATTTATACCGAAGCTAAATATATATCCTTTCCGTGACGTATGAATATTCAATTTTGACAGGTCAATAAAACCAAACAATACTATCCCCTATCCTCCAATTTGTCGCTTGTTTATCATTTACAATTAAATAAACATACAGATTGTGTGGCCTACGTGTAATATTTGAAAATAAAAACGTAAGCTGGGAAGAGAAAGGATGTTTATTCAAACTAGCCGAGATTTTCGGTCTCTGATCTGGATCATAACTGTTTACTAATGTAAGTTCATGCTAGACTTGACAGAAAGCGGGTAAGAAGACTTAAAGAAGTGGAAAATAATAGAACATAACATATGAATTATTTGAAGACGGTCCATTTGTATCGACTTTTAATATGGTTTTATTTCTCATTTTAAAATATTAGATATTTCGAATGAATAAAAAATTATGTCAATCAATATTCATGAACATGTATCAAATTTAGATATAAGATTTTACGAGCGGTGAAGAAATATATAAATTAATGTCAAACTCGGCGTCTGATCAGAATCTATACTGTTCACGATTGCCAGAGAAGTCGCGCTTGGTAGGGGAAAGGTTAATATATTATATACGTTTACAAGTACCCATTACGCCATAAATACACATTTGACGCCTTTGATTTATACCTCCACTGAAGAAAATAGTTTCCCATTATACAGTCATGAATATTCACCATAACAAATTTTTCATATATCTTAATAGATGGTAGCTAAAACAATCTGTTTAAGTTGCCAGATCTCTTCAAAACTAGGAAACAGGATGTAGGCTGAAGGCATCACTAGGTAAAGTACTCATTATCGATATTACATAGTCAATACTGACCGAAGTGTTTTGTCTATTTGAACACCAACCAATACTTCATACAGCCATATCTTTGTTTACCGTCAGTTTAAAAGAAATTGTATTTTTAAATCAGATGCAAGACAAACTCAAACAGAATTTCTCTTTACAGTTTAATCCAGAATTGAACTTATACATGTATAGGAAAACTCGATTCATTGGTCGCTCAGCCTTACATGTTTGTGGCCTCTGGGGGTAAAGTGGTTTTCACCAAATCCCATGCTTCTTATGTGTGGTCTGCAGAACCGAAACCAAACAATAAAGTTTGTATCATTTTTTAAAATGACAGAAACTTAAATCCTTTTGAGGCTGGTTGAATACTGATTATTTGTAATCTGATCTAGGTCGATGGTGTTTGTACACGTCAGTCAAATTGCACTTATCAGGAATGGGGTTGAACTTTTTGAATAAACTCACTTAAACTTATGCAAACGTTAATATATATAACTAATTTCCTTCGTTCTCACATTTCAATAATTGCTAGGTGTTAAATCACGCAGTGTATTGAACAAAAATGTAAACTCAGGGTAAAAAAACCCAAAAGTTACACTGTCATTTGGAGTAAATCCCATCCTAATCTATCCACAATAGAAGTGCCCTTTAGCACATTTACTTATTGTTCATTGAGATACCCTTTCCTGCATAATGACAGAGGGGTGCTTGAAGAAGATGACACTATTAAACCCATTAATGCCTGGATGTTGTAATGAAGTTTTCTTGTGTGCGTGCCGGAAGATTTCATTATCGATATACAAGGGTGATCTAAAATATTACAGTGGTCCCTATCTACAACGACACCTAGTTGGAGACACAGATTGTGCGTGTTGTTCGGAGGGAGTCGTTATAGGAAGGGAATTTAAGACTTGGCTTACATTTGCAAACAGCTTGAATCCAGATCAAACGCCGCGTTACGCGGCGTCTGATCTGGACTCAAAATGTTTGTCGCTCGTCATTATACGTATTCTATCAAAATGTCCACTTATACATGTATGTAACTGTAAGAAAAACAGCAGACGACAAGTTTAGCAGACGATTTAGCACTAGTAAAAGCGTTAGACAAAACTGTCCTGTTTAGGGAACTACGGCAAGGGTCGTTGTAAGGAGGGAGTCATTATTGGGAGGGTCGTTGTAGGGAGGGAGTCATTATTGGGAGGGTCGTTGTAGGGAGGGAGTCATTATCGGGAGGGTCGTTGTAGGGAGGGAGCACTGTACAGTGTTTGTCAATACAGCAAAGCAAAAAAAGCAAACAGTACAGACCCTGGTGAGAGGCCGTGTAAAGCGACGTCTCATCAGAGTCTGAACTGTTTGCTAATGTATGCTTTGGAAGACACTTGGCTAAATGGGATAAGAACTTAATACGGTATGACAAGGGAGATAACCCCGTTCTACTGTTGTACCAATGGATAAGGATTGTTCATGATAATTAATGCTGGGACAGATCAGTGTTGCGTCGAATTTTGTACAACTTCTTTCCCATGTTTCAAAAGTTTTAAATCATGGCTAATTCACGTTATAACTTTGAAATATGTATATGTTCGGCTTAACCCTTTACCCAATAGCCTGTTTCTAGTTTTGAAGACATGTAACCAATTAAAGCAGGTTGAAAGTAAAGCAGAATGCGCCTTAGGGCGCATTCTGCTTTACTTTCAGCCTGCTTTAAGCTACCTTCTGCTAGGAATTATAACATATTTCTTATCGTACATGTTCATGACTGAACAAATTGGAACTATTTTTTTCAGCGGAGGAATAAATAAAATGCGCTAAAAGTCGCTCCTATTGGGGAAAGGTTTAAGTGAGTTCGAGTTATCGAAATACAACCGTATAAGCATACGTCAGTTCAACTTAAGCAAGTTCGAATTATCGAGATTCGGCTGCACTTGTTTTGTATGTTATCCCATAACCCCGTAAACACGCATTTAACTTATTCATTCTTTAGAGAAAATATTTCCAATTTACACAGCCATCAATATATATCATAACAAATATTTTCTATGTTCTAGCAAATGGTAGCTTAAAGTAGGCTGAAAGTGAAACAGAACGTTCCTAAAGGCAAATTCAGCTTTTATTTCAATCAGCTTTAAATTTTCACCTGTCTTCAAAACTAGACACAGGCTATGGAATAATGAGTAATGCATGTTGATCTAGGCAACGCATACATATAGCAGCCTTAACTTTTATTTTCATGTACTGTCCACGAATAATGTAAAATAATAACCTTTTGGCATACTTTCCCAATGTTCTTATTTATTTATCTCTGTCACTGCCACATTATCGCCTCACGGCTTAAATGTGTAAATGCTTTTAAGTAAATCATACTTAATGAAAGTGTTCATTATCAAAATCTCAAAATAAATTATCAACATTTGGATTGAGTGAAATATTCATATTAGTATTAATTAATGCAAACAGTGCAGAGTCTGCAGACGCTGATTAGACGCCGTATTATGTCTACAGAGTCTCTTCTGTGTCTACGCTGTTTGCCATTGAGTTATCAAGCATTAATGGAGGTAAAGGTTTAATGGATTTAGAGATTGTATTTGTTTCCCCGTTTCATTCCTACGTAAACCACCTACGGTATAATACTGCACTTCGAAACCAGAGCGAATTTTCCTGTAAGCAAGCAAGAAATCTTAATTAAACAGCTCTTATCTCGCTAGCTGTACTTGAGTTCACCGTTTGCCTGACGAAAGTAAACACTGTTTATGCAAACAGCCACTTTTGTCAAATATGTATTCGTGGTTGGCTCTGTACCCTCGATAATATATCATTAAACACTGCAAGGTCGGCCGAGGACATGCTATAATCAAAGAGCGTTTAATTGGAAATACGACGTTTTCAGACGCTTGCTTTCTCATAGGTAACTTCCTGCTCCATGACCCGACGCCATGTTGTTTAAAACGCTTTATAATTTATCAAAAGCGTGTTTATTCAACAGTATTATATTTCTATTTTCAGATAACAAAACGATGTAAATGGCTGTATGACACCAGTTTCACAGATTCCTCCACGTCTATGCTACTTCTGAAATATTATACAGGAGAAAATTGATGACGAATTAAGGAAGTGTTTTTGTGTGTTATCATTAGCTTTAGTCATCAACGGAACTAAGTTCAAACGATGTCGTGGCTAAAGTTTTGGAACAAGAAGTCAACAAAGAAGGACGACAAGAAGGCTCGGTCTGACTTAGTGAGAACGGACTCGGAGAAAGAAGAGTTTAACGGCCCAATGGAGAGTGAACGGGACAAGAATGGCCGCTTACGTCATTCCATGTCAATATCAAGATCAGGCCGCTTTAAACAGAAAAACAAGCAACGATCTGGAATATTAGATAAACCGGAATTTTTTGACACTAATGCTAATGATTCTCAAAAGGAGAATAGAGAGCGGGTGCAGCATCCAGGGAACACAAACTTTGAACATAAAAGAACCCCACCCAGCACGTGCCGAGAGGTGTCTAGCAGACAAAACATTACCAGTCATCATTTTGAGGGTCAAACCACAGTGCTGTGATGTTATAGGTGTACATATTGTGTTCCCGATGTAAAAGTGTGCATATAAATCTTTATTTTTTTCATCCCTTTAAATGTGTACATATTTTCCATAAATAATATTTTACTTCATTTTATTCCTTTTACGTGTGAATTATTACATAATTGTGTAGACGTATGGAGCTTAACCAGATGCAACATAGACCTAAGTTGGCCATTTACATGTACACTAAAGTGCAACACTACGATAGTTGAAAGGGAAACATGTTTCCGCTGCTTGAGGTAGGGGAATGCTCAAAACAAGATGAAAGTAAGGTATACAGAGGAAAAAAACGTTATTCTTTCCCGTTTAAACGGAAACGAAACGCAAACGCAAAACACTAAAACGTAGAAAAGTGCAACTTTCAGACAATTCTTACAATTCATGTTCATCTGGCTCCAAACTGTTTGCAAAAGAAATAACAGTTTGAGCGTAAACGCGTGTATTGGGAAAGAATAACGTTTTCTCCACTGTAACAATTCTACTGAAGTTTTCTGCTCAACTTTCATCATGACTTGAGCTGCCACCTATTTCCGGAAGGATATTCATTTGAGAAGTACAGTGAAGAAGCCATTATGTTTTCCCAATAAACGCGGTTTTTGCTAACTTCTTTATGGCCATTGCAAACAGTTTGGAGCCAGATCAGACAGGCGGTGGATAACCCGGCGCCTGACCAGGCTCTAAACTGTTTGTCACTCAGACTTAAGTTAAAATTCAATAGTTTCAAAAACGGCCAACCCCCACCTTTTTCGTTTCTTTTTAAACGGGGAAAGAATAACGTTTTCTCCGCTGTATTATCGGGGCTGACGTGAACAAGAATTAAATGCAAATTCAGGGCTGCCATAAGTTGACATGAAAAATCCTAAGATTTCCAAATTTGAATTTTTCAAGTGCGATTTTACGAATCGTACCTTTACCCCCCATAGCCTTTTTCTTAACTTGTTGACATGTGACTACTTAAAGCAGGCTGTTAGTAAAGCAGAATGCGCCTAATGGCGCATTCTGCTTTACTTTCAGCCTGCTTTAAGCTACCATGTACTGGGGAAAAATCCGGAGATTTAGGAAAATTCCTGAGAAATGGCAGCCCTGCAAATTGGTTGAAATATATCTTGGATTACGACAAGAGTAGAGTTGTATTTAGTGAAGATTGTGTCATGTGAAGCATGAAATTATATACTAGTACCACAAATAAATTATGACAGATGATGGCGTGATAGGATCAAAGTGTGTGAATCTTATTCAATTAAAGACGGAAGGTGTACAGAGTGAATTATAATGAAGTGAATATAAGTGCAATGATAGAGAACGAACGTTAATTAAACCTGTGCTACATGTAGCAGGGATCCAGATAAGGGGAGTATTTCAATAGCTAAAACCTTTATGTCTGCACAAGACTCTATGTGTGACTACTTATTAGAATCGATTCTAATGGGTAGTCACTCAATAGGGTTTGGTGCAAACATAAAGGAGTCAGTGTCGAAAAACTGAGTTTTCTCCCTCTCACATGGGGCCCTGTGTGCACAGCTGTTTCTCATTTCCGGCGCATGTGATCTCTAAAGACAAATTACTACTGAAAGTAGGGCGGGGCTGATGCAGAAATGTCCTGAAGGAGTTTCTGCAATACATGTGTACTGTATTAAGATGTATCCTTTATTTAAGGGTGCAAAAACGTTTGTTATGATTGATTGATTTATTAAGGTATAATTGTATTTCAAGTGTGTGTATCCAGCACACACATATGATGTAGTATGAAATTATCAAGTGTCTGTGGGGAGTTTAACCCATTAACGCCCAGTGGATTAGTCCATGTCTATATATTGGATTAGTCCATTTTTTATCAAAGGGATACATGTACCTGGTCAAAATTTTCATTTTCATTTTGTTTTATATTGAAATTCCTATCAGCAAAAAGTGTAGACTCTGATCAGACGCCGCATAATGCGGCGTCTGATCAGAGTCTACATGTAAACTGTTTGCCTATGTCCCATATATGGGATCGTGGGCACAAATGGGTTAAGATTGTTCTCAAGCTTTTGTTCGGTTAAATTTGAGCAGAATGCTGAAATCTGATTAGAATTAAGGCTTGAGAACGGTCTAAAGTTCATCTCAAATGCATAATAGGCATAACCATGCGTTGAAAACAGACATTCGGGAAAACAAACAGGGCATATCCCCAGAAGCTCTAGATCAATCACTGTGTCTAGTTACAGTACACACAACATTTTATCAATTTTGATCAGTTTTGTTTACAAGAAACCTTCAACTAAGTCGTTTACTTCTAAATACATTAAATCCCTAGAAAAAGTAGAGATACATCAACATTGGAAGTGTTTCTCACCGGATGTTGAACTAGATCTAATCTAAAAAATCAAAATATGGTATTTTCTCAACATTGATTTTAAGAGGTTCTAGTTTTTTTTGCAAAAAACTTACATATATTTGTATGATCACATCGACATTTACAAAGAGCGACTATGTACATAGGAATACATTAGACGAAGTTATCACGATCATGAATTATTTTTTACTTATGGCGTAAAAAGAATGTTATAGCTTAAAGCAGGATTTATGTAAAGCAAAAGTTCCCACAATACTCCTCTGCTTTACCTTCGTCCTACTTTAAGCAGTCATTTATCTTACAAAATAAATAAACCAACGACAACGTTGCAATGGTGAGGCCTTTTCTATAGTACAGTAAACCTGTCTATTACGACCACTAACACGAAGGCTAATTGATTGTATAAAAGACACGTGACAGTTTAAAGCAAGGTGACAGTAAAACAGAAAACTCCGGAAGGGGCCTTATGTTTTACTGTAAGCAGTCGCCTGTCGTAAACACTTAATAATTAAAACAATTTAGTTGTCGTAATAGTGGGAGTTTTACTGTATGTGTTTATTTTTCAAGTCATGCTCTTTTCTCATTGACATTCTCAATGGTTAAGACGTTATTGTTTTACCGTTTAACGAACCTAAATGCAAACGCAATGCAATTACATGCAGAAAATGAAACTATTTTTTAAAAGATATTGACCATTCTTTTTAATTTTTGGAGACTAATCAGAAACCCGTATTATCAGACTTAAACCGTTTGCAATGGATACAATATTTTCTATACAAACGCATGTATTGGGAAAGAATAACGTCTTGTCCACTGTAACATACACATTGTATATAAAAGTGATCTCTATCTTCTGCAATACTTTTAACCTTAGTCCTAAATATATGTTTTCAATGTTAGTTAATTGAATAACAGTTTAGGCATGTCAAGTATGTGTTAAGCTGTCACTATTCAAAGTAATCTAAGGACACGCGCTCATTATTGATACAGTGGAGGACACTTTATTCTTCCCCGTTTAAACGGAAACGAAACGCAAGCGCACAGCAATAAAACGTATTAGATGGCAAGATTTCGACATTGCTCAATATTTATTTTAATCTTAGTGGCAAACAGTTTGGAGCCTGATCAGACGCCGGGTTACCCGGCGTCTGATCTGGCCCCAAATTGTTTGCAATTGGAAATAACAGTAAACGCGTTTATTGGGAAAGAATAACGTCTTCTCCACTGTAACAACAATGTATTAATTCCCCATAGAAGTGCCTGCATTACATTTGGTCGACATGAAGCTTCAATCTTTGTTTAAGACTGTCGGTACTGTATATTATGCTGTTTGAAAAGTACACTTCTCAAGTGCGAACAGTGTATACCCAAATCAGACGGCCCCTTTATGAGTCTTCTGATCAGGGTCTGCAATGTTTTTATTTTATTTCATTAATACATGTATTGTTACAAGTACATGTAACGCTAAATAAAAGATGGACCAGACGTGTTTTGATTAGATCGTGCATTTGAAATTTCAGGGTCACTGAATTAAGTGATTCCGGTTTTTACGTCACTTGATTCATAATAAGTATCTGCAGAACAGCTTCAAACCAGTGCTTATCACCACAACTCTTCAGTATTGTTGGAAGTGTATATATTCATGTTTGTTCATTTTCAATTAAGTGTTTGAAAGTAAGCAATGCATATCTGTGATTGTTGCATGTTTTTTTCTGTGCAAAGGGTGTTTCATATTATATGTAATTCCGTTTGGCTCATTGAACGCTACTAGTAACATGTACGTGTATATGCGTCCTGCACAAAAATGCATACAGTATATAGTATACAGTAAAACTCTCTATTACAGTGGAGAATCTGTTATTCTTTCCCGTTTAAACGCAAACGTACGCAAACGCAAAGCACTAAAACGTAGAAAAGAACAACTTTTGGACAATTCTGATAATTCTTGTTTATCTTGGTGGCAAACAGTTTGGAGCCTGATCAGACGCCGGGTTACCCGGCGTCTGATCTGGCTCCAAACTGTTTGCACTGCAAATAATAGTTTTAGCGTAAACGCGTTTATTGGGAAAGAATAACAGATTCTCCACTGTACATGTACGTCCCCTTAACCCTTTCACTCTCAATGACTCTTAAAAGCGCGTTTGCAAACTGTTTGGATCCTGATCAGACGCCGCGTAACGCTGATCAGGATCCAAACTGTTGGACACTCGTTTTAAAATTTCTTCAGTCATACTGTCTTATTTTTTAACTTTGAAACGATATTGCAGATAACAAAATGGAAGCAGACGACAATGAAACGGTGAAGAAGAGGTAAAGATCTGCCGAATAATTTGATCATGAAAGGGTTAAACGAAAGCTAACTGATTGTATACATAAAAGACGGGTGACGGCTTAAAGCATGGTAGTGGCAGGAAAGGACATTTCTATTTTGCTGTCACCTTGCTTTAAGCAACCATCTGCCAAAAACAGCCAAAATTAGCACAATTTAGTGGTCGAAGAAGATATGTTTTACTGTATACCTACCCTATGCAAACTTTGTAGACACAGACCATAGGATTCCTACAAGTGCAGCGCCTTATCTGAGTTGCTATAATGCATAAAATTCCAAGTTTAAGGGATACATCGATTGTGCCTTATATTCCATAGTTAGAACTGAACCAATGCTATGTAAAGCGTTGAGATTAGTCTGAGAACTTTCTGAAGCTTTTGATTGATTAGATTTGAGCAATATGTTCAAATATGGCCAATCAAAAGCCCGAAAACGACTTCAGATTCCTGTTAAACGCTTTCTTAGCACGTACTCTGGTTTCACAGGCTCAACGTAAAATTGTGTCCATTGAAAACATACGTATATAATATATATGTATTTTTCTATGGACACAATTTTACGTTGTGCATACATATTAAGTATAGGTTCATATGTTTGTTCCTTTGTTGTGCTTCTCTTTAAACCTGACACGAATAAATAGAAGTTGGTTAAAAACTATCGTCTATAATGAGCACACAAGATGTCTGTCTCAAAATGTCAAATATGCTCAATGAATACTTTATATTTATCTTTTTGTTTTTATTTATTATTCAAAAACGTTGTATGCTAGGATAAAACAGAATTGTGCCTCGAAGAGAAATATGTGGGACTCGTAGGTGAAGATCCATTGAATGTCTTAGCCTATTTGCACCCAGTTGATTATTCCATGCTTATATATTGGATTAGTCCATTTGTTATATAAGGGGTGCCTGGTCTAAGTTTCATTTATATAGAATTTCCTATCAGCAAACACTACATGTAAACTGTTTATTTTGCGTCATACGGGTCCATGCTTATGAAGCGTTTGGTTTGAGTCTAAACTCGTTCTCAAGCATTTGATCGGTCAGATTTGAGCATTGGCTCAACTGAAACGCTTTATTAGCGCTGGGCCTGACCAGAGTCTACAATGTTTGCCTAGATGCCTCTTTTATACGACATTAGGCAAACATGGGTTAAACACCTACAGCTGATTAAAGCAAGATTTCAAATATAACAGACAGGTTCATCAGGAGCTTTCTGCTTGACTTTCATTTTGCTTTAAGCTAGGCATACCTGCATTAAACACCGCATTTAAATACTTGTTCGGTCGAAATAGTATGTGTTACTCTACTATCTAAAATGTAGCTCAGATACGGTACATGTATATCTATAATAGACCCTGGTGTACAGTGGAAAAGACGTTTTTCTTTCCCTTTAAAGAAAATGAAATGCAAATGCAATACAATGAAATGTAGAAAATAACAATTTTGAAAATTCTGTCGATTTATTTCACCTCATTTGCAAATAGTTTGAAGCCTTATCAGACGCCGGTTAACGTCAGGTTCAAAACTGTTTGAAATGGAAATAACTGTTGTGTTAGTACTAATGTCTTTTTGAGGGAAAGAATAACATACAGTAAAACCTCTCTATCACAAGCACTAATTTATATTAATCATTACGTGTTTAAGACATGTTACAACTTAAACAAGGTGACAGTAGAACATAAAGCTCCTTTAGGAGCTTTCTGTCTTACTGTCACCTTGCTTTAAGTTGTCACCTATCTTTAATATAACCAATAAGCCGTCTTTTTGTGGTCGTAATAGAGAGGTTTTACTGTAACTATTCTCACCTACACTGGTCAAGGGATAGTTCTTTTAATGTTTGTTGAGGTAAACCAATGTGATTCTTGTGGGTGATGAAAGTCATGAAAGTGGGGGTCAAAAGGGGAAATGTGACAAAGCAGTAATAACTTTTGTCTCCGAGACACGTAGACTGTCGTCACTGTGGGATCGTACGTATGGATCAAGAGACCGTTTAGTAAACATTATACAGTCAAACCTCTCTATTACGACCACTACAACGAAGGATTATATTGATTGTAAAACAGGCAGGTGACAGTTTAACGCAAGGTGGCGGTAAAATAGAAAGATCCTAAGGGAGCTTTCTGTTTTTCTGCCACCTTGCTTTAGACTGTAACCTGTCTTAAACACCTCATAATAAACACAATTTAGTGTTCGTAATAGAGAGGTTTTACTGTACTGCCTTAAAGTCCCAACCTGCTTCTACGTTCTTTCAAGGACGACACATTGAAGGTTTTAATCACAGGTGGCAACTTAAACAATGATAAAATCAAAACATTATATTAGCTCCTACATGAGGTTTTGTTTAATTTCTATCTTGCTTGAATCCTTCAACTGCCTTTAATACTGAAGACAAGTCTTTTGCTGAGTGGTTGGTTTTCATGTACGATTATGAAATGACTATGACATGAGAGCCTATAAATTTAAAACGCCTGCTTAAACACTTTAAAACCAATAATTAAAATCCAAATTTAGATTATTGTCAATGGTCAAATTCACGAATCGTCTACAGTGTTTACAAATTTAGATTGTCTAGGCATTTTTGACGTAAGTATATGTAAAATTGACTTTTACGGTCAAATAGTTTTGATTCTGATCAGACGCCGCGTGACGCGGCGTCTGATCAGAATCAAAACTATTTGCAAATGATAATGAAAACGGGCTTTGTAGAAAAGGGTTCAACTGAGAGAAAATTAGATTCCCTGTTCTGGGTCTGTCATCATAAACCTGCAATTAATTGTGTAATGGACTTTATCCTGTACGTGACATTTTCAACGCTAAGAGACATGGAAAATGTAGACATGTTATAAAGGTAAACAAAGTAATGTGGCCTGTAGAAAGAGGGCAGACAATACTATTTACTTAGGAAAACTTCAGTCAAATATATTCTGAAATGTATATACCATTTAATTGTCATTATACGAGTGGTTGAAGTTTGGAGGCGAGCCGAATTTCGTGAGAATAGCATTTTTTTTAATATTATTTCCGTTGCAACCAGTTTGGATACTGATGAGACGCCGAGTAACCCGGTGTCTCATCAGGATCGAAACTGTTTGGTTCTTTGGTAAATTATATTCTTACATTGAAAACAAAAATATTTTTCAGACTTTTGAAAATAGCTGTATCAATAATGCTTTTAGAAGTAGATGTACCTAAAACACTGGATTGATATTAGGATATTTCAGTCGCCAATTAAGGGCTACACACTATTAGATCTGGCTCCAAATTGTTGGGACATCTCAATCGCCATATTAAAATTCTAAATACGCTTGTATTTCAGATTTGACTCCAAACGAATGGGACATCTCAATCGTCCGAATAACGGTTTCACTCTATCAGATTCGGACAAAACTATTGGGACATCTCAATCGTCCGAATAACGGTTACACTCCATTAGATTCGGACAAAACTATTGGGACATCTCAATCGTCCGATTAAAAGCTACACTCTATCAGATTCGGACAAAACTATTGGGAAATATCAATCGTCCGAATAACGGTCACACTCTATCAGATTCGGACAAAACTATTGGGACCTTTCAATCGTCCGAATAACGGTTACACTCTATCAGATTCGGACAAAACTATTGGGACATCTCAATCGTCCGATTAAAAGCTACACTCTATCAGATTCGGACAAAACTATTGGGAAAAATCAATCGTCCGATTAAAAGCTACACTCTGTCAGATTCGGACAAAACTATTGGGGCATCTAAATTGTCCGATTAAAAGCTACACTATATTAGATTTGGACAAAACTATTGGGACATCTCAATCGTCCGATTAAAAGCTACACTATAATATATTCGGACAAAACTATTGGGAAATCTCAATCGTCCGATTAAAAGCTACACTATATTAGATTCGGACAAAACTATTGGGACATCTCAATCGTCCGATTAAAAGCTACACTCTATCAGATTCGGACAAAACTATCGGGACATCTCAATCGTCCGATTAAATGCTACACTCTATTAGATTCGGACAAAACTATTGGGACATCTCAATCGTCCGATTAAAAGCTACACTCTATCAGATTCGGACAAAACTATTGGGAAAAATCAATCGTCCGATTAAATGCTACACTCTATCAGATTCGGACAAAACTATTGGGACATCTCAATCGTCCAATTAAACGCTACACTCTATCAGATTCGGACAAAACTATCGGGACATCTCAATCGTCCGATTAAATGCTACACTCTATCAGATTCGGACAAAACTATTGGGACATCTCAATCGTCCGATTAAAAGCTACACTATATTAGATTCGGACAAAACTATTGGGACATCTCAATCGTCCGATTAAAAGCTACACTATATTAGATTCGGACAAAACTATTGGGACATCTTAATCGTCCAATTAAACGCTACACTCTATCAGATTCGGATAAAACTATCGGGACATCTCAATCGTCCGATTAAATGCTACACTCTATCAGATTCGGACAAAACTATTGGGACATCTCAATCGTCCGATTAAAAGCTACACTATATTAGATTCGGACAAAACTATTGGGACATCTTAATCGTCCAATTAAACGCTACACTCTATCAGATTCGGACAAAACTATCGGGACATCTCAATCGTCCGATTAAATGCTACACTCTTTCAGATTCGGACAAAACTATTGGGACATCTCAATCGTCCGATTAAAAGCTACACTATATTAGATTCGGACAAAACTATTGGGACATCTCAATCGTCCGATTAAAAGCTACACTTTATCAGATTCGGACAAAGCTAATGGGGCATCTTAATCGTCCAATTAAACGCTACACTCTATCAGATTCGGACAAAACTATCGGGACATCTCAATCGTCCGATTAAATGCTACACTCTATCAGATTCGGACAAAACTATTGGGACATCTCAATCGTCCGATTAAAAGTTACACTCTATCAGATTCGGACAAAACTATTGGGGCATCTAAATCGTCCAATTAAACGCTACACTCTATCAGATTCGGACAAAACTATTGGGACATCTCAATCGTCCGATTAAAAGCTACACTATATTAGATTCGGACAAAACTATTGGGACATCTCAATCGTCCGATTAAAAGCTACACTTTATCAGATTCGGACAAAGCTAATGGGGCATCTTAATCGTCCAATTCAACGCTACACTCTATCAGATTCGGACAAAACTATCGGGACATCTCAATCGTCCGATTAAATGCTACACTCTATCAGATTCGGACAAAACTATTGGGACATCTCAATCATCCGATTAAAAGTTACACTCTATCAGATTCGGACAAAACTATTGGGGCATCTAAATCGTCCAATTAAACGCTACACTCTATCAGATTCGGACAAAACTATTGGGACATCTCAATCGTCCGATTAAACGCTACACTCTATCAGATTCGGACAAATTATCGGGACATCTCAATCGTCCGATTAAACGCTACACTCTATCAGATTCGGACAAATCAATGGCCAGATTAAAGGCTGCATACATGTATTATTAGATCTTGCTCCAAACAATTGGGACATATTTAGTGTCACATTAACTGCTACATGCTTGGACATGTTAATTGCCAGATTAATAACTATAAATACTATCAGATCAAGATCCAAACTATTGGGACAATTTAATTGCATGATTCAATACCTCATGTACACAGTATCTGATTTGGATCCGAACTGTCGGGCCACCTCAATAGACAAATTAAAAGCTAAACTCTCTATCAAGTCATACTGCAATGGGGAGGAAGTCAATATTCATACCGGTTTAAACGAAACTAAATGCTAAAGTTACGCTATAAAATGTAGAAAAAAATAATGTTGTTTTGAAAATTCTGACGATATACTTTCCCCTGAGCGGCAAACAGTTTAGAGCAAGATCAGACGCCGGGTTTCCCGGCGTCTGATCTGGCTCCAAACTGTTTGCAATGGAAAATATGTTTTATCACAAACGCGTTTATTGGGAAATAATAACGTCTTCTCCACTGTAGTAGACTTATCTTATCATGGGTTTGTTGATTTTGTGCCATGTATTTCAATTGAACTGTCATTCATTCACTGTTTATTTTTCGACCACAAAACTTTTATATAGAAGGAGGAGATGTTTGCATAGAGAGATATGCAAACACCCATACATGTTCCATGATTCATCGTGAATAAAAATACATGTTTTTCCCATTGAATTTAAATAAACTTATATTGTCATATCGCTCCTTGTCTTATCTATCATTTACCTTTTATCCCATTGCCTATTTTTAAATTTGTCGACCGGCGATCACTTATTTATTTTTAAAGTAGGTTGAAAGTAAAGCCTACTTTAAGCTACCATCTTCTAGAAAATATATGCATGGTGAATATTATTTGACTATTTTCAGGACTATGGGTCTATTTGCTTCAGTTGTGAAATAAATTTAACTACGTGAAAAGGCGTATTTATAGAGTAATTGGTTAAAACGACTGCAAAGACTCACTATTACGACTTTATGTAGAAGGAGAATATGTTTGCATAGTGCAATATGCAAACACCCATACATACTACATGATTCATCGTGAATAAAAACACATATTTTTCCCATTGAATTTAATCAACGTTACTTTTCTTATCTATATTATCCATTTCTCCCATAGCAGTGATTCTAGTTTTAAAGAAATACGATCATTTAAAGCACATTAAAAGGAGAGAGCATTCTGGTTTTCTTTCAGCCTGTTATAAGCTATCATCTTCAAGGACAAAGGAAATCTTTCTGACAGTGCATATTCATGACTGTGTAAAATGGAGCTATTTTCTTCACAGAATGAATACATTTAAGGCATAAAATGGCATTGAGTACAAGCAACGTGTTAAAGCCACAGTGAATATTACCAAACGAAGACTTGTTCAACCAATTTTTGCCCACACTCCTATATAAGGGACATAGGCAAACAGTATAGACACTGATCAGACACCGCATAAAGCGGCATCTGATCAGAGTGTTCACTGTTTGGTGATAGGAATTTCAATATAAAACAACATTAAAATGAAAATTTAGACCAGACACCCTTTTAGATAAACGGACTTAGCCATAATACAGTGGAGAATGTGTTATTCTTTCCCAATAAACGCGTTTACGCTAAAACTATTATTTTCACTGTAAACAGTTTGGAGCCAGATCAGACGCCGGGAAACCCGGCGTCTGATCAGGCTCTAAACTGTTTGCCACCAAGATAAAGATGAATTATCAGAATTGTAAAAAAGTTGTAATTTTCTACGTTTTAGTGTTTTGCGTACGTTTGCGTTTAAACGGGAAAGAATAACAGATTATCCACTGTATAAGCATGGAAGAATCCATTGGTTTCAAATGGGGTTACAGAAAGGTAAATGCATAGCAAAAGGATACAATGTATACTCGTATGATGTAACTTGAACAGTTTCTACAGGAACTTTCTGGCAAACGTTCATGTTGTTTTACATACCGAGGTGCACACGCTATTGTTCCCCGTTTTTTATATACAATGGAATACAAATAACAGTGTTGTAAAACGTTTGACGAATTTTCAAAACTCTTGCGTGGCAAACAATTTGAAGCCAGATCAGATGTCGGACTCCGAACTGTTGCACTTGAAATATCTGTTTTAATACACACGTCTTTACTGGAAATAATAATATCTTCCCCACTGTATAAATATATCTTCCAGTACAATGTCTAAAACAACTTGACTCTTTTTAACCCTTTCATGGTCAAATTATTCGGGAGAGTTTTACCCCTTCACCGCTTTATTGTCGTCGGATAAAGTATGGTTGTCCGCCAGACACGTTTCAAAATTAGAATTAAGGTTGTTTGACTTATTAAATACTGATCAGAGTGTCAAACAGTTTGCCTTGCCTTGGTCTTCCAGTACAATGTCCAAAACAACTTGACTTTTTATGAAACAAATTACACACGTTGTAGCAGACGATATTTGAATGTGGACGAGGTTAATAATTATCATTATGATGAAGTACAGTGGAGAATCTGTTATTCTTTCCCAATAAACGCGTTTACGCTTAAACTATTATTTGCAGTGCAAACAGTTTGGAGCCAGATCAGACGCCGGGTGACCCGGCGTCTGATCAGGCTCCAAACTGTTTGCCACCAAGATAAACAAGAATTATCAGAATTGTCAAAAAGTTGGTCTTTTCTACGTTTTAGTGCTTTGCGTTTGCGTACGTTTGCGTTTAAACGGGAAAGAATAACAGATTCTCCACTGTATACTGTGCGGTTTAGAATAGTCATGAACAAGGAAACCAATTCAATTTTAATCCATTTGCTGTCGTGACGTCATAAATTTTAAACAAGTGTACTCTGCCTTTATTTCTTAAATTTAAATTGTAATTTTGACTTAAGAAATATTGAAATGAATGTCAAACAGTTGAGGATCCTGATCAGCAGATGTCGCGTTTGTCACTCATATTAATACATTTTCACGTTTAAAAAAAGTCAAAATCTTTTTTCTTTTCGCAGACGATATATTTTTAGGAGACAACAATTCAGCATGATGAGGGTTACAGTGGAGAATCTGTTATTCTTTCCCAATAAACGCGTTTACGCTAAAACTATTATTTTCACTGCAAACAGTTTGGAGCCAGATCAGACGCCGGGTAACCCGGCGTCTGATCAGGCTCCAAACTGTTTGCCACCAAGCTAAACAAGAATTATCAGAATTGTCCAAAAGTTGTTCTTTTCTACGTTTTGGTGCTTTGCGTTTGCGTACGTTTGCGTTTAAACGGGAAAGAATAACAGATTCTCCACTGTATATTAGTCGATACTTTTACGGTGAAACAGCTAAAGAAGAAGGTTATTTCTTGCGGTGGTACATGTGATTATGAAATTATGCAATAAAGAAAAAAATATTCCAAATAAGGAATTAAAAGTATTAAAATCATATAATATTATATGTATTATATTATAAACCAGTTTCTATAATTCAATACATGAAATTATGGTTACAGTGGAGAAAACGTTATTCTTTCCCCTATAAACGCGTATACGCTAAAACTATTATTTTCACTGCAAACAGTTTGGAGCCAGATCAGACGCCGGGTAACCCAGCGTCTGATTAGGCTCCAAACTGTTTGCCACTTGTATTAAAATGAATAATCAGAGTTGTCAAAAAGATATGGGTTTTTTTACATTGTATTGCAATGCGTTTTCGTTTCGTTTCAACGGTAAAGAATAACGTTTTCTCCACTGTAACACTGTCATTGCCAAGAGACTGCAACATTTGCTGTGACAAGCTGATAGTATCCAGACCAGACATTGATTTGCTTGGCAACCGTTTAGCAACTGCGTCAATGTTCCTTCAGTTACAAGGACTAAATTCTAAAATTAGAAAATGAACTGCCAAAAAGCGTTATTATAGTAGTATAAAAGTGTTTAATAATCTCGGTCGCGGGAAATGGTCATGTTGACGTTGAAAACCATGTAGACCATATTTGAAAACACATTTTTATCTGTGGTGGACAATTTACATTATTACGAAAGGCTATCATTGTACAATCGAGAAGACATTATTCCTTACCAATTAAACGTAAACGAAAAGCAAACGCATTACCAAAATATAGAAAATTACCAAATTTTGACAGTTTTATCTGTGTGGTTGCAAACAGTTTGGAGCCTGATCAAACGCCGGGTTATCCGACGTTTGATCTCGCTCCAAACTATTTGCAATTGAAATAATTTGTTTAGCTGAAATGCGTTTATTTAGGAAAAAATAACGTCTTCCCCGCTGTTAGAGGTAGACAGTGATTAGATACCAAAGGTCCTATTCCCGGCGACGTATAGTCTATACTGCAGTTCCCGGTGGTATTTTGTGGTATCACTGCTCAAATAAAATGACAATTTATTTATTCTCCCCTGCAATGAATCACCAAACATGAATCCATGCATTTGCGTCGCATACGAAAACGTTGAGGTGTTATTCTTTCACAATAAAACACACTTATGCTAAAACAAATATAGCCATTGCAAACTGTTTGAAGCCAGATCAGACGCCGGGTACAGTGGAGAATGTGTTATTCTTTCCCAATAAACGCGTTTACGCTAAAACTATTATTTGCAGTGCAAACAGTTTGGAGCCAGATCAGACGCCGGGTAACCCGGCGTCTGATCAGGCTCCAAACTGTTTGCCACCAAGATAAACATGAAATATCAGAATTGTCCAAAAGTTGTTCTTTTCTACGTTTTAGCGCTTTGCGTTTGCGTACGTTTGCGTTTAAACGGGAAAGAATAACAGATTCTCCACTGTACATGTAACACGGTGTCTAATCACGCTTTGAACTGCTTGTCACTTAGATGAAAACCAACAATTATCAAACATTTCAAATATCTGTAATTTTCTGAATTTATTGCATTTGAATCAACTTAACTATAATCTTTACATCGGTATCAAGCTTGGTCGTTATTTACTAATTTCACGGCAATGCATTGCTTTTCAATATAAAACAACAGTGTATTGATTTACAATATGAAATCAAATTCACAATAAACAAATGATAAGGTGTGTGAAGTTTGCACGACATTCGACAATTCGACATTCGACCTTTCACAAATGAAAGGTCGAACAGCTGTCGAATTTCGACTTTCGACATTTAAGCTATCACATAATGTAACAAATTTTGACGATCGACAAGTCAACTTTGCCATAATGTAGAAATATTGTCGAAATTCGACTTTCGACATTCAACATCTTTAAAACACATTACTTTGTCGAACTGATGTCGAATTTCGACGTTCGACATTTATACAAAGTCGGCAAATTGTCGAACTAGGGTTGAATTTCGACGTTCGACAAACTGCAAGTAAGGGAAAAGTCGAAATATTGTCGAAATTCGACGTTCGACATTCAAAACTTCTTAAACACATTACTTTGTCGAACTGATGTCGAATTTCGACGTTCGACATTTAAACAAATTCGGCAAATTGTCGAACTATGGTTGAATTTCGACGTTCGACAAACTGCAAGTAAGGGAAAAGTCGAAATATTGTCGAAATTCGACGTTCGACATTCAAAACTTCTTAAACACATTATTTTGTCGAACTGATGTCGAATTTCGACGTTCGACATTTATACAAAGTCGGCAAATTGTCGAATTAGGGTCGAATTTCGACGTTCGACAAACTGCAAGTAAGGGAAAAAGTCGAACTATTGTCGAAATTCGACGTTCGACATTCAAAACTTCTTAAACACATTACTTTGTCGAACTGGTGTCGAATTTCGACGTTCGACATTTGTACAAAGTCGGCAAATTGTCGAACTAGATTTGAATTTCGACGTTCGACAAACTGCAAGTAAGGGAAAAGTCGAAATATTGTCGAAATTCGACGTTCGACATTCAAAACTTCTTAAACACATTACTTTGTCGAACTGATGTCGAATTTCGACGTTCGACATTTATACAAAGTTGGCAAATTGTCGAACTAGGGTTGAATTTCGACGTTCGACAAACTGCAAGTAAGGGAAAAGTCGAAATATTGTCGAAATTCGACGTTCGACATTGAAAAATTCTTAAACACATTACTTTGTCGAACTGATGTCGAATTTCGACGTTCGACATTTATACAAAGTCGGCAAATTGTCGAACTAGGGTTGAATTTCGACGTTCGACAAACTGAAAGTAAGGGAAAAGTCGAAATATTGTCGAAATTCGACGTTCGACATTCAAAACTTCTTAAACACATTACTTTGTCGAACTGATGTCGAATTTCGACGTTCGTCATTTATACAAAGTCGGCAAATTGTCGAACTAGGGTCGAATTTCGACGTTCGACAAACTGCAAGTAAGGGGGAAAGTGGAAATATTGTCGAAATTCGACGTTCGACATTCAAAATTTCTTCAACACATTAGTTTGTCGAACTGATGTCGAATTTCGACGTTCGTCATTTATACAAAGTCGGGAATTTGTCGAAATAGGGTCGAATTTCGACGTTCGACAAACTGCAAGTAAGGGGGAAAGTGGAAATATTGTCGAAATTCGACGTTCGACATTCAAAATTTCTTCAACACATTACTTTGTCGAACTGATGTCAAATTTCGACGTTCGACACTTATACAAAGTCTGGAAATTGTCGAATTAGGGTCGAATTTCGACGTTCGACAAACTGCAAGTAAGGGAAAAAGTCGAACTATTGTCGAAATTCGACGTTCGACATTCAAAACTTCTTAAACACATTACTTTGTCGAACTGGTGTCGAATTTCGACGTTCGACATTTGTACAAAGTCGGCAAATTGTCGAACTAGGGTTGAATTTCGACGTTCGACAAACTGCAAGTAAGGGAAAAGTCGAAATATTGTCGAAATTCGACGTTCGACATTCAAAATTTCTTCAACACATTACTTTGTCGAACTGATGTCAAATTTCGACGTTCGACACTTATACAAAGTCGGCAAATTGTCGAATTAGGGTCGAATTTCGACGTTCGACAAACTGCAAGTAAGGGAAAAAGTCGAAACATTGTCGAAATTCGACGTTCGACATTCAAAATTTCTGAAACACATTACTTTGTCGAACTCATGCCGAATTTCGACGTTCGACACTTATACAAAGTCGGGAAATTGTCGAACTAGGGTCGAATTTCGACGTTCGACAAACTGCAAGTAAGGGAGAAAGTCGAACTATTGTCGAAATTCGACGTTCGACATTCAAGATTTCTTAATACACATTCCCTCTGTTGAAATTATGTCGAAATTCGACGTCCAACAATTTTCCGGACCCGGGAAAAGTCGAAATATTGTCGAAATTCGACATTGTTCTTTCAACAATTCTTTAACACATTCACTATGTCGACCTTATGTCTACTTTCGACGTTCGACAAGTGGCCTGGCAAGGAAAAAATCGAAATATTGTCGAATTTCGACATTCGACATTTCAACAAAGCCAGTAAAGTGTCTAATTTATGTATATTTTCGACAATCGACAAATTTTCCGATAGTGCAATAGTCGAAATAGTGTCGAATATCGACGTTGGACATTATCCTTTTACCAAAATATCGAAAAATTGTCAAAATATTCGACTTTCTTCTTTTAAAATTACTTTAACACACCCACTATGTCGATCATGTGTCCAATTTCGGCATACGACAATTTTCCAGGCCGGGAAAAAGTCGACACATTATGTCGAATTTCGACATTCGACATAGTCCGTTTACCAAAATGTCGAACGTTTGACGAAATTCAATGTTCGACTTTCAACACTACTTAAAAACATTCACTATGTCGAACTTGTGTAGAAATTAGACGTTCAATAATTTAGCGAGCCTAGAAAAAGTCGAAATGTTGTCGAAATTCGTCATTTGACAATCAACATTTCTTTACCACATTCACAATGTCGAACTTATGTGGAATTGTGACGTTTTACAAGTGCCATTGCAGGGAAAATGTCGAGTTATTGTCGAAGTTCGACTTGCGAGAAATTGCCAGACAGGTAAATAGTCGAACTATTTTCGAATTTCGACTTTCGATATTGTCCTTTCACCAAAGTGGTAAACATTCAACATTTCTATAAAGTCTGGGAAATGTGGAAAAAGTATCAGATTTCAATTTCGACAATTTAACGGCAGATAGTGCGAATAAGTCTTCGGGAGTCGTGCGATTAAATCTGTATACGTATGGGGCAATTGCGGACTGGACCGAAAGTGCCTAGAAGAGCACTTTGATCTAGTTATACACTGTTTACTACATGTATTTGACAAGAATGAATAACTGTACCAGGCACTATTATTTTGTAATTGTATTTAGATGTATAACCTGAATATTTATACGAAACACGGTTTGAATTCAGATTAAAGGTCTTCTACCGAACTATATTTATCTAGGTCTTATACTTGTCTAACCTGCTGTGTAACGCATTGATGTATATTTGGTACAGCTAGACCGCAAACAGATCACACCGGGCCTGGTGTCTCCTACCAGAGCCCACTGGGCAGGGTCTTCACTATAAAAATTATACAATAACATGTATTTTGTGTAATTTTATATAGGCGTATAGTCGGTAAGTTCAGTGACATATTAAAGATTGCTCACGATCAAGTCTTCAATAACCTTAAATGTACGAGTTACTATATATGTAATATTTTTAGTTAAGTAATATTTTACATATAGATACGGTGTATATACTGATTATACCAGGACTATATTAGTCACCTGGGAGGGCCATTGTGCTGATCCTTCACTGTTTTCAGTAATCTTGCATGCACGGATTATCTTACACTTGTAGAATGCCATTTCTATAATAAGATGGAATATTTATAAGACAAACTGTTTGGGAGTAGGTCGGTGGTCTTCTATCCGAAACCATTGACATGTGGCTGTTTCTAGTATTGAAGATGGATGACCGTTTAGAGTTAAGTAGAATGCAAGTAAAGACCAGTTCTGCTTTGCGTTCAACCTGCTTTAAGCTTTAGACTATCATCTGCTAGATTATAGAGAATGTTACTAATAATAAATATTCTTGAATGCGTAGAATAGAACTATTTTCGGCAAAAAGTGGAAGATGAAAGATGTTAAAATGCGTATCTGTGGAGTAATGAGTTTAAACTTAAAAGCAAACGTTTACCTTCCGGTATCTAATCCCTTATAGCTGATCTATAGATTGAAACATGATGCGCCTTATAGGGTACGGTCTGTTTCAAGTTCAGACTGCTTTACCCGATAAATACGCCTCTAATTTATTCTTTCACCGACGAAAATACTTCCATTTATACAGTCATGAAAATGTATCATAAAGCAGACTAAAAGTAAAGCAGAATGTGCCTTAAGGCGCATTCTGTTTTACCTTCAACCTGCTTCAAGTATTTCGGTTATTCATCTATCTTAAAAACAAAGAAACCGGCTTTGTGTTTGTGGTAAATAGAAAATATTTGTTATGATAAAATTGGTGACTGTCTAGGCAGAAACTTTTTTCTTTAGTGTTGGAGTGAATTGAAATGCGTATATGGAGCAATGGGTTAATTGGTCAACCTATATGTGTGGTCCCTGAACATTAACCCTTTGTTCCATAGACTGTTTCTAGTATTGAATATAGGTGACCAATTAAAGCGGGTTAAGAGTAAAGCTAAATGCGCATTGAGACTGCTTTAAGCTTTAAACTTTCGGTTAACATCTGTTTGAGAATAATATATAATATTTGTTATTATATATTACTGTGTACTTACTTACTTACCTATTTGCTCGTCTGTAATAGACAGAGCAGAACAAAACAACCCTTTCTTTTTTTGTCACAGAAAACAAAACATATGTTTTGTAATTACATGTGAAGTATAATATAATAAAAAACTATTGAGTTAGTAGGACATTTGGTGGTCGAATACTGAATTAATCTGCGATCTAGAGGGAAGGTGGACAAATATTAAAATACTTAACTAAATGGTATGGACACAATATATAGAAATAAATACCAAGCTATTATTAGATGATACAATATATAAATTAGCTATGCAGATCAGTTCACTTATAATAAAGCAAACTGGTCCGTCTATAGTTAAAGCTGCGACTATTCTTTCTTTTGAACAATTTCCAAATAAAAAAACCCTCACATGTCTATAGAGGGCATCATTGCTGATGTAGTATTGTAGTGAATAACAGAGTTGACAAGAGAGAAGTACAGTGTAACCCTCCCCAAACGGACATTAAAAAAACGAAGTCAAATTGCGACAAATACATCGTCAAGCAAGAACAAGAAGAAAACTGAGTGAGGCGCTGCCTTGGCAATGCCTCAGACCGTTTGGATCCTGATCTGGCGACGAAATGCACAAGTGAGAGGTATGTGTCGTAAAGTCCGGGGGAAGTAGGCTACACTGTACTTCATTTTATTGACGGATACCGTGGGAGTTTTGTCCATTTCCTTCAAGGTCAGCACGTGCAGATGTAGACTTTTAGTAAATAATAACACTGACAGTCGAGAAGTACTGTGTTGCCCTGCTCAGCCGGACAAATATATAAAGAAGCAAAGTTTGTCAAATATTTTGTCAGTTCAAAAACCGAAGGGAAGAATCGCGTACCTTTCTATTAGGGAAGATACACTCTACTTGGATCGTGTTTTATGTGACAAGACGCATCAGACGATGGTTAAGATAGTGTTCCTAAGAACGTTATATTGTAATAGAGACGATCATTTTTAATAAATGTTCAAAGTACATGTACTACGCGACTGATATGTTTCTGAATTAGTCGTATATCGACTATTCAGCATTATCGTCTCTTAAAGACGATTACATTTTGTCCTATAGCGCGTTTTATATTTTCAGTGAATCGTCTTTGAACTACAATTAAACATTATTGTCTCAAAGAAACTATATTAGTTTGCGCCATTATGCATTTTTCAATGCTACACTTGGTGTGGTAGCTATTTGCCCGTTGCTGTCAATCACACTAGACTAAACGCCTTGAATGTACCAATAAGAACCAAGTCTCAACACATTGACCAATTACATCTATCCATGTGTAATGTGAGTGACAGAGTCAATAGTTATGACGTCATTTAACACTCGCCCTAGAGTAAAGGGTTAACATATTTAAATAGAAAGTGGTGAAGTGGAAATGCAGTAAATAGCCGGTGCTGAAGCAGAATCCAAATCAACTGTTTTTCGTCTAGGTATACAGTGGAGAATATGTTATTCTTTCCCAATAAACGCATTTACACTAAAACGTTTATTTCCACTGCAAACAGTTTGCAGCCAGATCAGACGCCGGGTGATCAGGCTCGAAACTGTTTGCTGTCCAGGTTAAAATGAACTGTAAGAAATATCTAAAAATTGACATTTTCAACGTTTTTGTGCTATGCGTTTGCGTTTCGTTTGCGTTTACACGGGAAATAATAACGTTTTCTCCACTCTATACAATTTGTTGAAAGATATTCTAAATATTTCAGGCCTAAATATTCTTGTTGAAAATTTAAACTTTGAAAAGCTTGAGAACGTTAGACCTTTTTGTTTTTTAAATTGGCATTATAAAATAAGCAAATTTTGATAATGTAAACTTTTTTATTATTTCGACAATGTTTTAAGGTTATAGATCCATAATGCGAAATTCTGAACACCGTTTCTGCATAATTATTCTGTAATATGCCCGGCACAATCTTACTACACGAACATTAAAGCTACATGTATATATCGATGGTCGATGTTTTCTATTATGGCTCTAAAACCTTAACAAAGAAAGGACCAGTGAAAGAAGAGCCATTTACTCCATAGCCAATTTCTATTTATGAAGACTAGTGACTACGAAAAAAAGGTTGAAAGTAAAGCAGAATGATCCTTATTACACATGCTGCTTTACCTTAAGCTATCATCTGCTAGAACATAGAATTATTTATTATGATACATATTCATGACTGTGTGAGTTGTACCAATTTTCTTCATTAGGAGGAATTACATGTAGTTCACAGCGTTAAACGGCATATCTAGGGAGTAAATGGTTAACATAAAAAGGCACTGCAAAATCATAGCATTGCTCTATTCCAATATTTCGGGACATTTTGCAAAGAAAATTATGTCCGACATGATTTTCTTTAAAAAGGCAATTAGAGGTCGAACTATCAGAAAAGAGCATTGTTATAATTTTAAACTAATTTAATTCCCCATTTCGAATATTGCTATATCTGTCTTTAAAGGCACTGCAGATAAATCTTTTAAATGGCGTTAATCCATTGTATTTCAATTATATTATGAAACACCAGGTACCTTTGAACATCGTAGGACTTTTATGTTCTTATTGAAGCTTATGATTGCTTTGGCAAACAGTGCATCCACTGATCAGAATGCTCTTGTATGAGCTATCTGAGCTGGGTCTACATTATTTGCATATACTGATCCATCAGTATCCAGCCTGCAATAAGTTACACATAAGCAATACTTGTAATTCAAAGACATACATGTATAAGGACCTCCTTGACATTATAATCAGCAATGCCTAGAAAGTGTACATGTAACATGGACAAAGTCTGTTCGCAGGCATAGGGATAAAGAAAAATCAAAGGCCACCCTCTAAGTATTTTGTAAAATACGAGTAGTGTATAATGAAAGGTCAACTTCATGTATTGATTCTAATCTGTTATTCAGAAATTAGATGACCACATGGCAAAGTGACCCACAGAAAGTGTTTCTGCATAATAATTCGAATATGCAAAAAAGCAGAGGCCAATTTATAAGGGAAAAAATAATGAATCCTTCGTAGATTGGATCAGAAGGTAATATCTTTTTAAAAGTTAAATAAGGCTGAGCTTTTCGATATATTTCCATTGATATCATAATTATACAGTTCGGTATGAGAAGGATGTAATACATATAATTGTGCATTTCTAACATTCATGAAAGATCTTATTCGCTGTTCACCTAAACCCCGTCCTATAAATCAGGGCTGCCATTTCTCCGGATGTCTTCCGAAATCTTCTGATTTGTATCCTAGCAGATGGTACATGTAGTTTTGAACAGACTGGAAGTAAAGCAGAATGCGCCTAAATACGCATCCTGCTTTACTTTCTATATCTGTTTTAAGTTTCCTTGTGTCTAGATAATGACTATAGTGTAAAATCGCGTTTGAAAAATAGAAAAATTGGGAAATCGACAATATTTCGACTATTTCCTGGCCCGGCAAATTGTCGAACGTCGAAATTCGATATAAATTCGACATAGTGAATGTGTTTAAGATATGATGAAAGTCAAACGTCGAATTTGGACAAATTTTCGACATTTTGGTAAAAGACCAATGTCAAACGTCGATATTCGACACTAATTCGACGATTGCACTATCGGGAAATTTGTCGATTGTCGAAAATATACATAAATTAGACACTTTACTGGCTTTGTTGAAATGTCGAATGTCGAAATTCGACAATATTTCGATTTTTTCCTTGCCAGGCCACTTGTCGAACGTCGAAAGTAGACATAAGGTCGACATAGTGAATGTATTAATGAATTGTTGAAAGAACAATGTCGAATTTCGACAATATTTCGACTTTTCCCGGGTCCGGAAATTGTTGGACGTCGAAATTCGACATAATTTCAACAGAGGGAATGTGTATTAAGAAATCTTGAATGTCGAACGTCGAATTTCGACAATAGTTCGACTTTTTCCCTTACTTGCAGTTTGTCGAACGTCGAAATTCGACCCTAATTCGACAATTTGCCGACTTTGTATAAGTGTCGAACGTCGAAATTCGGCATGAGTTCGACAAAGTAATGTGTTTCAGAAATTTTGAATGTCGAACGTCGAATTTCGACAATATTTCGACTTTTTCCCTTACTTGCAGTTTGTCGAACGTCGAAATTCGACCCTAATTCGACAATTTCCCGACTTTCTATAAATGTCGAACGTCGAAATTCGACATCAGTTCGACAGAGTAATGTGTTTCAGAAATTTTGAATGTCGAACGTCGAATTTCGACAATATTTCGACTTTTTCCCTTACTTGCAGTTTGTCGAACGTCGAAATTCAACCCTAGTTCGACCAAGTCCCGACTTTGTATAAATGTCGAACGTCGAAATTCGACATCAGTTCGACAAAGTAATGTGTTTAAGAAGTTTTGAATGTCGAACGTCGAATTTCGACAATATTTCGACTTTTTTCTTACTTGCAGTTTGTCGAACGTCGAAATTCAACCCTAGTTCGACAATTTCCCGACTTTGTATAAATGTCGAACGTCGAAATTCGACATCAGTTCGACAAAGTAATGTGTTTAAGAAGTTTTGAATGTCGAACGTCGAATTTCGACAATATTTCGACTTTTTCCCTTACTCGCAGTTTGTCGAACGTCGAAATTCGACCCTAATTCGACAATTTCCCGACTTTCTATAAATGTCGAACGTCGAAATTCGACATCAGTTCGACGAAGTAATGTGTTTCAGAAATTTTGAATGTCGAATGTCGAATTTCGACAATATTTCGACTTTTTCCCTTACTTGCAGTTTGTCGAACGTCGAAATTCGACCCTAGTTCGACAATTTCCCGACTTTGTATAAGTGTCGAACGTCGAAATTCGACATCAGTTCGACAAAGTAATGTGTTTCAGAAATTTTGAATGTTTTACGTCGAATTTCGACAATATTTCGACTTTTTCCCTTACTTGCAGTTTGTCGAACGTCGAAATTCAACCCTAGTTCGACCAAGTCCCGACTTTGTATAAATGTCGAACGTCGAAATTCGACATCAGTTCGACAAAGTAATGTGTTTAAGAAGTTTTGAATGTCGAACGTCGAATTTCGACAATATTTCGACTTTTCTCTTACTTGCAGTTTGTCGAACGTCGAAATTCAACCCTAGTTCGACAATTTCCCGACTTTGTATAAATGTCGAACGTCGAAATTCTACATCAGTTCGACAAAGTAATGTGTTTAAGAAGTTTTGAATGTCGAACGTCGAATTTCGACAATATTTCGACTTTTTCCTTACTTGCAGTTTGTCGAACGTCGAAATTCAACCCTAGTTCGACAATTTCCCGACTTTGTATAAATGTCGAACGTCGAAATTCGACATCAGTTCGACAAAGTAATGTGTTTTAAAAATGTTGAATGTCGAAAGTCGAATTTCGACAATATTTCTACATTATGGCAAAGCTGACTTATCGATCGGCAAAATTTGTTACATTATGTGAAAGCTTAAATGTCGAAAGTCGAAATTCGACAGCTGTTCGACCTTTCATTTGTGAAAGGTCGAATGTCGAATTGTCGAATGTCGTGCAAACTTCACACACCTCAAATGATATGTAATCCGGTCCTTCAACCATAACCATGTTACTGGTTTACGTTTTATACAGTGAAGAAGACATCATTCTATCCCAATAAAAGTATTTGTGCTAAAACAAATTGGAGCAAAGTTAAACGCCGGTAAACTTAGCTTCTGATCAGGTTCCAATCTGTTAAAACTCACACTGAAATGAAAACGTTACAATTTTCAAAACGTTGTCATTTGCTGCATACCATTGTATTGTGTTTGCGCTTAGCATCGTTATCACACTAATAACATGTTCTTCACTGTAAGACTTGATAACACACAATCTGTAGTGATCTTATTGGTCTGTATATGTAATTAGTAAAAGCAAACTTTAAACAGGTTTAAAAGTTAATAGTCAAAAGCGTCAATGGTTTTCCAACCACTATAGGTCAAGATCAAAGAACATAGGTATCTTGGTCCTGAACTCACTGTCAACATTCCTGTTAAGGCCTTTGGCTACCGGAAGTCGGTCTTGCGGGCGAGCGGATATGCGTCTTGACGACACAGTCTGTTTTCGTACGTGTTTATACTAGAAAATTTATATAAAGGAAATGTTGATACGAATTAGTATAATCCTTCATAGCGCAGTTAGTATAGGGGTTGACTAGCAATCAAAAGGTCATAGGTTCGAGACCCATCCGATCCAAATATTTTTTTTAGTGTCCGATTTATTGACTTGTCAATCCATAACGCAGTAATCAAGAGACATGTTATGTTTAGTCTTCGTTGATTAGAACTAGTGATGTTTACGGTCCAAGTATATGTCCACTTACCTGTACGTTTTAGTTTAATGACTTACAAGTCAATTAAATCGGTATACATGTAAACGATTTGATCGAACTATAAAGCCACACATCGAAGCTTATCAATACGCTAACCTTTTCAAGATCGACATTGCCCATTATAATTATGTTAAAACAATATAATAAACCTTGTATGCAAGTCCATGAATAAATAATAATGCATTTTAATGACAAAGTTTTAATTCTAAGGTAGGTAACTGTATCTAAACAACAAATATCCCACATTTTAATAAAATATGTTATTACAACCAATCCTGACTGTAATATTTTCTAATTTTTTCAGACTGACTAGTTCATCAACCATATATTTGAATAAAATGAAAACAAATATACATTGAATGAGTCAGTTTTTTGTAATTCAATTTTTTAGCATTTTGCAAAATTTAAATAGCTGATAACATCTTTCTGAACACCTTTATTCAAAATGTTTTTAGCTTTTCTTGTAATGAATGTTGTGGACTACTTATTGGGTGAGAATTATAGTCATTAGCTTTATTCATTTTTAAGAAAAAGAAAATCATCAAAATTCTAGGTTTTTGTCAGAAAAAAGACCATAAAGACAAACCACACGATAAATTTTGCCTATATTTACACACATTGTTTCTTAGGCTATTATCATTCTTCATGAAAAGTTTCATAACAATCGTATGGAAACTACGCGCATATGCGAAGTACCTTAAGTCCGGTGAACAAAGTAACATCTCTATGAACCCACTAGACCACATTGACGCGTAAACGAATCCTTTACAAACATTCTCAGTTTACCTGTAAGAAGTACACTTGTCCAATGCAGCAACATAGACCGATATCAGAGAACTACTGTGGGAGTCCTTTGAACAGTAACTATACTGTTTGTCATTTATCAATATTTTTGAAGAAAAAAAAGAGTAAATAGTAAAGCAAGGGCTGGACTATTCGGAAACTAGAATTGTTCATTTGAAGTTTCAGGAGTCAATAAGTTAAATGACAAACTAAAGTAAGAATCAGAGTCCGAAGGCGGATAACAGTTTTATGCAGGGTGAAAGTATTGTAGAAAGATCACTTAAGGGTGTATCAATGTCATGAGCCATTTTTTTCAAAGTATTAAACTTTTTTTCTATCATTGTTTTTTTGGAAGAGCTATTTATGATGAATGAAATAATGAAAAAAAATATATATGGTGGTGTCCTTTTTTTTGAGCTACAGCGATTTGAAAAAGGTATGTCAAATTTGGATTTTTTTTTCTTCAAATTTTACCCACTCCGAGTACAAGTTTCAGTTAAATCTATTTCAAAACAAAACGAAAATGTTAATTTGGGTTTTCTTTATTTATTTCATGTCTATGGTGGTATGTTCACAAATATAAACCAAATTTAGACAAAGCAGGCACCAGGTTTGAACAATATGGATCCTTGAATATCAAAAATATGCTTGATATAGGGCATGATTTTATTAGATTTTTTTATTTTATGAAAAAAAGTAAAAAAGTTTGAAAATGAAATAGTTCTAGTATTTAACTTTTTCTTATATTCTACCAGATGAAAGGCCATACTAAGGCAGTTCAAAATAAGAAAAGAAATTGAAAGGTCAGTGTTGAAAATTTTGAGTTATTAAAGTACAAAGAGTTATCACCCCTTACAAAATTTACAAAAAAGTACCATATCGATGATATTTAGAGCTTTATAAATTTCACATTTGGTGCCTTATTTTTCTTAAATTAGTTTTTGTATGAAGAAATACTACTATAGATAGGAAATAAATAACACAAACCCAAATTATCATATTTGTTTTCATTTAAAATGGGTTTTATTGAAGCGGGCTGTTTGAAAAGGACAAAATAAGAGGAAGTGGGTGGGGTAAATGTTACATGGCCGTAGAGCCAACTGTTGTTCACCAAAATGTACACTTTTTCTATTTTTTCATTCATCTTAAATAGCTCTTCAATACAAAACCATCATAGAGTGTTTTCATATACTTTGAAAAGTTCCCAAATTCATGACATTGATAGGTCACCCTTAAACCATTTCACCGCCGATGGCACCATTAAAGATCATTTGTAAATAGTTTGAATCCAGATCAGACGCCGCATAACATGGCGTCTGAACAGGATCTAAACTGTTTGACGCTCGTTTGGAAGTTTCGTCTGTCATACTGCCAATTTAATTATGAACCGATATTGCAGATAACAATATTTAAGCAGGCGACAATATGACGGTGAAGGGGTAAAACAAAATTCTCACGATAAAGACAATGAAAGGGTTAACAGATCCTGCAGTCTTAGAAACAGTGGTTTACTGTATACCAAATGTAATGCGGCATTATTTAGTTTTCCCCTATTACAGTGGAGAATCTGTTATTCTTTCCCGTTTAAACGCAAACGTACGCAAACGCAAAGCACTAAAACGTAGAAAAGAACAACGTTTGGACCATTCTGATAATTCATGTTTATCTTGGTGGCAAACAGTTTGGAGCCTGATCAGACGCCGGGTTACCCGGCGTCTGATCTGGCTCCAAACTGTTTGCACTGCAAATAATTGTTTTAGCGTAAACGCGTTTATTGGGAAAGAATAACAGATTCTCCACTGTAGTTATCCGGTTTCGTGGTATGTAAATCGAGTTTATACAAAACATCATATCTTTACCCTAACCAACAACTATATAATATGAGAGTTTGTACCTGGACAAAGTCGCTAAGGTTAATACTAAACAGGGTCGCTGAGGACATCAACTCATCTGAATCTTCATTTTGTCATGAAATTGTCCAGACTGTCCTTAAACTATCCCACAAGGAGGGATAACTCTAACGCAGTTGGGCATAAAGTCGCAACGTCCAAAGAGTGTTTTTGCAGACCATGAATGCTCTGATAAGATGCCAAGGACTTTCTCTATAATCTAATGTTTGTTGGTTATATATACTCAACAACATTTCTAATCGGCCACCTTATATTTCATTCAGAAAAAGCAATATGAAGATATAATTAACCATGTTATTGTGTTACAATGTCAATGTAATCAATTTGGAAACATATTATCACAATTTGTCGGCTATCACCTTTCCGTCTAAGCTTAAACAACAACTTCTGTGGAGGGACCCCATATTTTGAAAGTCACAAGAGTTCTTAGGACCAATGCTAGTAATGAGTATTGCCCTTGTCAGCTGCAATAACAGTTTCGTACTGACTTCTCATAGACAAGAAGAATTCAGCAAAAGTATTGATAACCTAACTTTCTCACACATCGACGACGTCACGCTCCAGTGCGTCAATGTTTGGAAGCTGAGGTAAGGGATGTCGTTATCCGCCATTTTGGTTTCCTGGGGCCGTCTGCTCTACTTCCGGTGACGTCAAATTTCCGCGTTATACAGCCTAGATGGTCGAACGTTTCCGGTTGAAAGTTCTAGTCACATGTAAATTGACAGAAACATTTCCTAATATGGAATACATGGAAATTAGTCTTGTTTTGTTTCCACTTCCGGAATTCCTCGGTGGTTGAATCTTATTTGCCGTAAGGATACACCGACGTGCGACATTCCGACGGCTATGCCATTCTCTCCGTGTATCATTCTCGCTATGTTAAGTGTTTTTCGGGCTAGGCAGTCATTTGAGATTATACTCGTGTAATCTTGGAGGCAGATTCTTTCTTCCATACGCTGCACGTGCAAATTAGGCTAAACAAGCAACGTCGTTGTTCTGACGTTTACGAAGTAGGAAAACGTGTATAAATCCAAAAATAAGTAGCGCTAAAACCCTATCATATTGTGTGTAAAATATCATAAATGTGAACTTAGTATTTAAAGACATATGTAGCTTTAAAAAGTGACCGATTAGAAATTGTGTTAAGTATAATTAAATCGGGGCGGTGGGTCTACAAAATCTACTTATCAATATGAAACACTCCAATAGACATAATGCGGACCAGTGGTAACAATATAGGTATACAGTGGAGAAGACCTCATTCTTTTCCAATAAATTTGCGTATACTACAGTGAACAAAACGATATTTTCCCCGTTAATTGCAAACGAAATGCAAACGAATTGCAACCAAGTGAAAAAAACAACTGACAATTCAGACTATTCATTATAACCTGCGTGCAAACAAATTGGAGCCTGCTCAGGAACCTAGTTACAGTGGAGAATCTGTTATTCTTTCCCATTTAAACGCAAGCGTACGCAAACGCAAAGCGCTAAAACGTAGAAAAGAACAACTTTTGGACAATTCTAATAATTCATTTTTATCTTGGTGGCAAACAGTTTGGAGTCTGATCAGACGCCGGGTTACCCGGCGTCTGATCTGGCTCCAAACTGTTTGTAATTGAAATAATAGTTTTAGCGTAAACGCGTTTATTGGGAAAGAATAACAGATTCTCCACTGTACCAATGGACATAATTGTTTTAGCGTGAGCTCGTTAATTGGGAAAGAACAGTGTATTCTCCACTGTAAAAACCTTATGCCCATTGCAAACAATTTGACAACTGGTATCACAGTATCTGATCAGGCTACAAATTGTTAGCTTCGCAAATCAAACATAATCCTTCACTTTTTCAAAAACCTTAACGCAATATATTGCAAAGAAAATTATGAATGAATTTCCGTTTAATTTTGTTTAAGCAAAGAACAATGGCGTCCTCCCAACTGTATGTTTTGGCATTATTTTGCCCAAATAGAGAATGCTGAACAGGCAATCTTATGACACTTATTGTTGTTAAGGTCAGTCGGTATAATGTAAAAGTTTGTGCGAGTCGACCATGCCCAAAACAAATAGTAAAACAACGTTCCTCACCTATAATATATAAGATATGCCCCTTTAGAGTTCTAGACTTCCCCGGGCACACCGATTTTCTCCCGCTGAAATGATCCCGCCATTCGAGTCATCGAACCTGTTTTGTAAGTTGTTTAAACTATTTCAAAGGTGATACTAATGAAAATAGCCACATGGGTAACACGGTGTTTGAACTCTTAGAACTGGTGTTTATTGCAAACAATTTGGAGCCACATCATGTAGACACCGCCTTCTTGGCGGGCGTCTGATCTGGCTCTAAACTGTTTTACCCTTAGATAAAAAGCACTGATTGTCATTGTCCATATAACATTGCATAACGTTTGTGGTTTGTTTAGGGGGTCTGTATCCTAGGGAAATTTCACGAACATGACAATAATAAATTCTTATAAAAACATAGACAATAACAGATATATGAGGAAATGTAATAATTTTCATTATTACACCACAAATCCTGTTTCGCTAGTAGGTTTCTCATACCTACAATGGAGAATGTGTTATTCTTTCCCAATAAACGCGTTTACGCTAAAACTATTATTTGCAGTGCAAGCAGTTTGGAGCCAGATCAGACGCCGGGTAACCCGGCGTCTGATCAGGCTCCAAACTGTTTGCCACCAAGATAAACAAGAATTATCAGAATTGTCCAAAAGTTGTTCTTTTCTACGTTTTAGTGCTTTGCGTTTGCGTACGTTTGCGTTTAAACGGGAAAGAATAACAGATTCTCCACTGTATGATACCACATTATCCATATTGCGGTCTGTCTAACGAACATGGTACGTACAGAGAGATGTGAGTGTCGAACTGCGGTCGCAGGTTAACCTCTTCACTACCTACATATCGTCTGCTTAAAATTGTCGTCTGCTTTTATTTCCGGAGTCAATTTGAAATTGAAGGTATTTTAAAGAAACACCGATACAAGTGTCAAAAATGGATCCTTATCAAACGTCGAGTTGCTCGACATTTGGTCTCAATTCAAACTGATTTCATAAATAACATAGCGGTTAGACTAACATAGGTAAGGGGTAACTAGTCATTATCAAATGTGTTGCTACATATTGGCGGTGTTACAAACTATAAAGTACAGTAATGTCTGGCCATACCAACCTATCAGACCAATGGCTTATTTTAAATACAGTTGGCAGCTGCCATCCGAATGAAAGTAAATCAGAAAACGTTAAATCCATTACTCCAATTTATTCCTAAAGAAAAGTTTTCCCATATATACAGTGGAGAATCTGTTATTCTTTCCCAATAAACGCGTTTACGCTAAAACTGTTATTTGCAGTGCAAACAGTTTGGAGTCAGATCAGACGCCGGGTTACCCGGCGTCTGATCAGGCTCCAAACTGTTTGCCACCAAGATAAACAAGAATTATCAGAATTGTCTAAAAGTTGTTCTTTTCTACGTTTAGCGCTTTGCGTTTGCGTACGTTTGCGTTTAAACGGGAAAGAATAACAGATTCTCCACTGTAGTCATTGAATAAATTATGCACCGTACGAAATATGTTCTATTCCCTAGCAGATGGTAACTTATAACAGACTAAACGTATAGCAGAATGCACCTCAGGCGCATTCTGCTTTACTTTTAACCTGCTTTTAGTGGCTAGAAACTTGAAACAGGCTATGTTTACATTTATTTTTATCAGCGACCTGTATAAACACTATATTCAGCCTGTTTTAGAGTGGTCTTAACAGAATTTACTGTAGAGACACATTTGTATTAACCCTTTCGTTTCAAAATTTATTTTGAGGTTTTTACCCCTTCACCGCCATATGTCGTCTGCTTAGAATTGTCGTCTGCAATATCGTTTCAAAGTTAGATTTAAGGCAGGAGAATATAAGATTTGACGATGAATAACCCTCTTCAACTCTGTAATTTACCTCATTTGTTGGGTTATTCATATGTTTTCATAAAATGGGGAAAATCGGAGCAAGTAGCACCAAAAACCATGTAAACAACACATTATCCGTCAAAAAAGAAAAAAACATCAAATAGCTATTTTTTTCAAAAAATTTCTTCTACTGTTCTAACATTCAGATGTTGATCAAATGTTTTACAAATATTGTTGAATCATTCATTCACTGAAATCACACATAAAAATAAAGGTACCGGAATTAGCTTTTCTAAAAATTACAAATGTCTGCATAGAGAGTAACACATAGAAATCCAATTACATAGGGCTATATACAAATGCTGTATGATACATGTAACCACTTTAAAATGCTTAAATGGATCCAAATACATATAGTTTAATCGTCAACGATATATCACTGTTCTAATCGCGGTCGGCAAATGCAGGATCACCGCATAATTTAGCCGTATTGATATTTTGAATGAGTTATCTCCCTTTGCCCGTTAGAATATAAACTGTCGCAATTGTTCTTTAGATATAGTTTGTTTCAAGAAATTTCATCCATTTGTAAGATTTTTTTTAATAACATGTTTTTAGAACAATAGTAGACGACAGTTCCCGCGGATGACAATTACAGAGCGTTCAAAGAATTAATCACAATATAAAAGTAAACTCAGCAATATTAAAAGTTTACTACAGATGGCTACTTAAAACTTGTCCAAGGTTAGATAGCAAGCTCCCAAAGCAGTTTTCCTTTTTACTTCCAGCCTAAACCAGAAAGGCATCTGTTAAGAGTTGAGAAAAATGTTTCCTTTGTTTTCTCACAGTCATTGGTTGTCTTTTACGCGTCGTCTGATAAGAATTCAAACTGTTTGACGGCACTCGTTTTGAAATTGCGCCAGTCATACTGCCTTAAATCTAACTTTGAATCGATATTGCAGATAACAGTCTAAAAGCAGACGACAACATGGCGGTGAAGAGATTAAAACCTCACAATGGATTTGACGTGAAAGGGTTAAAGGAATAACAATCGCCTCTGATAAGTTATGAGGAGGACTAACTGTTCATGGGAAAAGTTTCTACCTTGCTATGGTAAAACTGTGGACAATAAGATCGAGTCAATATACATACATGTACATAATACACACGGACAGTGGAGAAGACGTTATTTTTTCCGCCTAAACAAATCTAAACAGAAACGCAATACAAAAAAAAGGGGAAACTAATTTTTGAAAGTATCAGCTACTCATTTTAATCTTAATACTAAAATAATAGTTTGAAGCCTGATCAGATGCAAGGCTATCCGGCGTCTGATCTGATCCCAAACTATTTCAAATAGATATAACATTTTTGAACAAACACGTTTATTGGGAACATGTCTCCCTACTGTATAAATTCCAAATACATGTATATAAATTTGGGATAGCAGATAGTAACAAAGAAGACAGCGTACAAATTATATATTTATAAACTTTAAAACCACACAGAAACTTAATTATGGCATTCCAATTTTTGGTTAAAGTCAGAAGTGTTAATTATGATATAATCAAAGATATTATAACACAGTATTTTCATATCAGAAACAGAGTATTTTGCATTTTCAGAAATTCTACATAAACTAAAACATTACAGTATCAAAAAGATGACCATATAATGGAGAAGACATTTTTATTTCCATTTAAACGAAACTAAACACAATTCAATAAAATGGAGAGAATGACACAAATTTGAAAATGTTACATGTATCCTGCGTCTGATCTTGCTTGCTCAAAACTGTTTATAATATGCATAAGGTTTGAATCATAAGCGTGTTTATTGGACAAGAATAATGCATTATCCTCTGTAATAATATATTTTCTGGGTTTCAGTTATTGTTTTGAAGCATGAAATGCATTACAACCTTTACCTTATACAGTGTTTCGAGCTAAGAAGACAGGTAACCACTTAAACCAGGTTGAAAGTAAAGCAGAAAGTGCCCTCAGGCACATTCTGCTTTACTTTCAACCTTATTTAAGCTACTATTGAATAGGATATGGGAAATATTTCATATATTGCACAAACATAACTGTAAAGTGGAAATATTTTCTTCAGCGGAAGAATAAATGAAATGCGCAAATGGTCTACTAATAGAGCAATGGGTTAAGCCATTAATTGTAAAGCCCGACAAAATTTGCAATTGTAAACAGTTTAGATGCAAATCAGACGCCAAGTACCTTGCATCATCCAAAGGGTTAGCATGGCTTGCCATAATGTCTCGAAATAATATTATAAATACAACATTTTAACAAATATATTGTCCAAAGATCTTATATAGAAGATTACAGCTTTTTAAAATTCAAACTTTCAATAGGAGAAATTATTTTATGAAAAATTAGAACTTGTTGGAATTCCAACCTATAACCCGTTCTAACAAAAACAGATGCAAATGTGTATATCTAAGCTAAAAGGGAGATCACTATTTTTTCTTTTTAACGTTGTACAACCAGTAATCCCCCTTAATAGATGGTGGGGAAGTAGTGCTCTAACCAAATCACCACTGGCTGTAAGGTACAATAACAGACCGCCTTAACTCAATGACATCTAAAACTTCTTATAGATAATTCCAGTTTCCAAGTACATGTAAGTCTTATCCATTTATGGGTATATCTACGATAAATTGCAAAATGACAAACCGTGCAGAATCTGATCAAAGGATCTTACAGGAGCCATATAATCAGGCTATACATTTGTTGTATAAGAAACGTGCACTGTTTGTATAAAACGCACACACGTGGCACTCGGTGTCAATGAGTTAAAATACTAGTACTATACACTGATTGAGTCAAACATTGTTCATTTTTCATGTTACAAAAATAAATTATAACTTAAAATATCTGCATACTCTTTCTCTCCAAAGACAACAGCGGTTTCTTTCATTTTTCTCAGGCAAACACGAAGCATTCATTCTTCAAACCACACATATATGAGCACCGTTACTATAAAAGAACACACCGATCGTGAAAAAAACTATAGATGCAAATCAACAGTCGTAATGTACAAGCCGTCAGAACTATTGAACACTATTTAGTTTTTGCTTCCAAATGCGTTTTCCAAGATGTTATGTTAATAGTAAACAGTTTGAAGCCAGATCATAAACCGAATAAATCAACCACTGATCAGGCACCAACTTGTTTGACAATGTTTTCACCTAAATCATCAGCATTCAATCACGTATAATTGTTCACTTTTCATTTTATTGTTTTTGCCTTTAAACGTGAGATAATGAAGTCGTGTTCACGTTGAGTTGGCATTTCCACGATGACAGTGCCAGGGCGCCTTCTTTCGGTGATGCAGCTCATATGATACAGTGGAGAAAACGTTATTCTTTCCCGTTTAAACGCAAAACGAAACGCAAAACACTAAAATGTAGAAAATGTCAAGTTTTTAATATTTCTTACAATTCATTATTATCTGAGTGGCGAACAGTTTGGAGCCTGATCAGACGCCGGGTTACCCGGCGTCTGATCTGGCTCCAAACTGTTTGCAGTGTAAATGAACGTTTTAGCGTAAACGCGTTTATTGGGAAAGAATAACACATTCTCCACTGTCGATAGTCCAAGTTTGATATCCACTTTATGCTATCAAATCGTCATTAACACCTGGTCCCATGCTTATAAAGCGTTTTTTAGACAAGACTGTGATCTTACTAAAGCGTTTGATTGGTCAGCTTTGAGCATTCTGCTGAACTCTGACCAATCAAAAGGTTTAGAAAGATCTTAGACGCATCTTAAACGATTCATAAGCATAGATCCTGACCTGCAGCCGTCAGGCAAGTCGTCATCCAATTTGAATACATAGGTAAGGTCAATGGGTGTTAAATTGACTCGTTATGTACCTGAAAATAGAAAAGGAGACACGGTGAAATGCCATCTAACTTTTGAGAATACAGTAATGAAAACGTTATTCTTTCCCATTTAAACGCAAACGAAACGCAAAGCATTGCTAAAAATTGAGAAAATGACAACTTTTCGACAATGTCGAATGTAAATTTTAATCTGAATAACAAACATTTTGGTGCATGATCAGACGCCGGGTTACCTGGCGTCTGGTCTGGCTTCAAGTTGTTTGCATTGGAAAAATAGATTTAGCGTAAACACGTTTATTGGGAAAGAATAACGTTTTCTCCACTGTAATACTAGAGCGGTGATGGTCTCAGTAAGATTTAATCTTTCGATATTATCCTTTACTTTACATATTTATTTTCAGTAATGTCGGTCTTTAATGTATCGTTGAAATAATATGTTTAAACTTTACTAAACTAAACAATGAAGAAGTCTGCTGCAGGATAAGGGAAGCCATTGGACCATTTGAGGATTTGCTGACAACCTAGAAAAAGCGGAAGTTGAGATGGTACGGTCACGTTACACGATCTTCAGGACTCTCAAAGACCATTCTACAAGGCACAGTAAGCGGAGGGAGAAGAAGAGGTCGACAGAGAAAACGTTGGGAAGACAACATTGCAGATTGGACAGGCATGTGTCTGAAGGAAACGGTGCGGAAAGCTGAAAACAGAACGGAATGGAAGGAGCTGGTTGCCAGGTCATCTGTAGTGCCCCTACGGTCCTCCAGACTACGGGATAGATGAAGGTGAAGGTGAAGGTGAAACTAAACAATATCGGAAATATCTATTGATCAAATTTACTGCGGATTACAAACATATCGAAGTTCAATTGCATGCTCTCAGATCTAAGATCGGGGAAGGGGCATACTGTTTTTGTCTGTTTGAGTGCGTGATTGTTTGTTGCTTTGTCTGTCTATCTGTATGTCTGTATGCAGACGACTGTGACCTTAACAATAACTTTTAGAAACTTCATTGTTGACATGTGCACTCCACTAAAAAGCACTTGTATTCAGTACAACGTCAGTGATGTCAGTTGATGATTCAGTGGTCATTAAGCGGTTTAAACTAGTTGAATGTGTAACCTTTGCCATAACTTGGGAACTAAATGTGATACATATTTCATATCTAGTTCCATCCAACAATACCAAAATTATTACCTTTATGACATTGTCTACTTACATGTACTCCGATCTGAACTATGTGATACTCTGTTGATACTAACTACATGTACACGTACAGTGGAGAATCTGTTATTTTTTCCCAATAAACGCGTTTACGCTAAAACTATTATTTGCAGTGCAAACAGTTTGGAGCCAGATCAGACGCCGGGTAACCCGGCGTCTGATCAGGCTCCAAACTGTTTGCCACCAAGATAAACAAGAATGATCAGAATTGTCCAAAAGTTGTTCTTTTCTACGTTTTAGTGCTTTGCGTTTGCGTACGTTTGCGTTTAAACGGGAAAGAATAACAGATTATCCACTGTATACTGTGAGAGTTGCTGCAGACCATAACGTTTACAGTCTGAATACTTCACATGGTGTGCTGAAGGTTAACACATCTGCACCCAATGGATTCTGCCATGCTTATATACTTGATTAGTTCATTTTTACCCATGCGTGCATGGTCTTAATTTTCATTTTCGTATTGTTTTATTTTATTGAAATTCCTTATGAACAAACGGTGTAGACTCTGATCAGACGCCGCATAATGTATGGAATCATAGTCACACATGTGTAAATAAAAATGACTGAACAACATATTTACCCTCTATTCAGACCGTTATTTGTCCTTCAAAAAGGGCCAATGACAACATGATTGCCGCTCCAATCCATATTCCAACATTGTTAAAGAAGAAGGTTGTTACTGGCTTCTCTCTATTCCTTACCAGTAACTGTGGGAGCTGAAAGGAGAATCAGGGAGAAACAATTAGCAACGTCACTGTCATGACGTCATTAGTTTGATACTAATATCGCCTGCTTTTATTTCCAAAATTGAAGTTTTAGGTATTTTGACTTAAGAAATATTGAAATGAGTGTCAGACAATTTGGATCCTGATCAGACTCTGCGTAACCCGATGTTTGATCAGTATCAAAACTGTTTGCAAATAAGCATTGTACTCGGCGTTTTGCAGTGAAGGGGCCTACAAACAATAATAAACTATTGGTAAACAACGAAAATCAACTACCAATGTACTGTAAATGGTTTAATCGTTTTGTACAAACAAACCATAAAATGGAATATTCCGTAGCCGACATAGAAGGGTTGGAAACAGATTAAGTTTAAGTTTAAGCGAATTTAAATTAACAAATTTAAAATAGAGAAAATGGCATATTTTTGAAAATGTTAAAATTTAGTTTTAATCAGACTAGACTAGACAGATTCGACTCCGAGTTATCCGATGTTCCAGGCTGTTTGCAATGGACAAACGTTTCATAAATAAACGATTTTAACGTGAAAGAATCTCCCCCACTGTCTTTAAGAAAAATGTAGACTCAGTTTCATGCTTAAAGCAGGTTGAAACCAAAGCATGTAGATCTAGGTTCTCTCAGAATTACGCTTTACTCCAAGAACTAAAGTCAATTGTAAATGGTTTGGAATCAGTTGCGACATCGAATTATTCGATTAAGGGTCTTTCTGAACTACTTTTATTCCGTCCTATTCTGCCATATGTCTATAAAACTAAGTTTAGAAAAAGCTTAGCCAGAAAACAAAACCAAGATATTTTATGAGCTGTCTGACCTGGGGAGCCTACACTGTTTTCAAAATTTATCCACATGCAGAACTAGAGGAGAAGAATTTATTTGACTCATCGCAAAAAGATAAGATACAGTGGCGAAGACGCTATTCTTTCCCAATGAACGCGTTTAAGCTAAAACAATTATTTCCGTTGCAAACAGTTTTAAATAAAGAATCCAGAATTGTCAAAACATTGCTTTTTCTACATTGTATGGCTATGCGTTTGCATTTCGTTTGCGTTTAAACGGGAAAGAATAACGTCTTCTCCGCTGTTCATGCACTGACCATGTCGACGAGTGAGATATACAGGAACATGCCAGCTGTTACTGCGAATATCCAGTTCCTCACGTCCGGGTTGGTGGACACGGCCAGCCCTACATACAGACCAACCATGGCGGTCAGAGAGGACAGGAAGTTGAATGCTAAAGCCCGGCCGAATGAAAGGCCGCTTGTGAGGAGAATAGCAAAGTCTCCTGCAAAACATAGAAGGAATAAATTGCATTTGATATTAATTATTGACAAAAATCAACTTTGTTCGAAACTGTCGACCATGCATTGACTGTGCTTTATTCTGTCACTTGTTTTAAAATCCCATCGTCCCATAGCCTATGTTTAATTTTGGTGACAGATGACCACTTAAAGTAGGTTGAAATAAAGCAGAACGTGCATGAACAGCCTGCTTTAAGCTACCATTTGTCAGGATAAAGAAAACATTTATTAAGGTGAACATGGCAGTATTGATTTGGAACTATTCTCTTCAATTGAAGACTAAAGTACAGGCTTAAAAATGCCTTTTATGTAGTAATGGGTTTAAATAAAGCACATTACATCTTTTATTTATTTTAGTTTAAACTGCAGCCTGTCATCTGTCTGTAACACCGCCAACGACTTTGCGTTCGTGGATCGTATACACTGTTTGCATAAAACAAGTGCAATATTCACAGGTAAACTGTTTGTAAATGACGAGTCACTAGGGTTGAATGTGTTAACACAACTATGTTTTGTCTTGGCTGACAGCCTTTCGCACTAGGAGGAAGGGGCGTTAGCATTAATCACATATAAATCACATTCAATTTTTTGACTATGTGCATGAAGTTACCTAGCCATGTTTTGTTCCCATGAGGGCATCGAATTGATAGCAACGCGCCATTAATGTTATGAGACTTCTGTAAACATAAGTCAGCATCTACAACCAGTAAAATAGCGAAAGGATTTCTGCTAGAACAATCGGTGTTTTCTTAATGAACAAGAGTTGACAGTGCATATTTGTTAAACAATTCAAATACATTTTTTCAGAGCATAAACAAATAAAAGTAGGTTTTTATTACATGTATTAAATCTCCTCTGTCTCTGAATATTCATACATGTATAATTAATCGTCTGAACAGTTACAATGGTTTATATAAAAAGGACAATGGTCGCACAGGAAAGAGTGCAGACTATGCCATACATATCCTCTTAGAAACAAGTGCAGATCTAGAATAGACAACTCCTGCAGGAGCTGTCTGGTCTAGGTCTGCACTATTTTCGAAAAAAGCAAATTATACGTAAAGAGCAGTGACCCGTTTCATAAAAGTACGACAAAAAAGGTCGTAAGTCAAACATTTAAAATACAATTACTTTCTGATGTCTCTATCTAACCCCGTCTTGTGACATCTATTTGGAATCGTCTTTTCAAGACGATTCCAAAAAGATGTAACAAGACAGGATTAGATGGAGAAATGAATAATAATTGAAACTTTTATAATCTGACTTACGATACCATTTGTCGAAGGTTTATGAAATGGGCCCCAGGAGCAGTGTTAAAACAATTAATAAAAGTATTCCTTTACCTAATTCATGAGGGAACTCGTGACAAAATATGGCAATACTCGTTGATACTCCGAGGCTGATATTTTCAGTAAAGGCTGCACCAATAGCCAAGCCGTCGGCAAAATTGTGTATGGCGTCTCCGATCACCACCATCACGGCAAGAGGTGGCATAGCTGCAAAACGAATATTTCTGGGTAATTCATAATTAGTTTTCAAACAATTTTCCAAAGTTTAATCTTGTAGTTCAATGGCTACTTACAGTAAATGAATTTCATAATTATTTTCATTTTTTAATAATCTTGATGTTCAACAACTACAGTGGAGAATCTGTTATTCTTTCCCGTTTAAACGCAAACGTACGCAAACGCAAAGCACTAAAACGTAGAAAATAACAACTTTTGACAATTCTGATAATTCTTGTTTATCTTGGTGGCAAACAGTTTGGAGCCTGATCAGACGCCGGGTGACCCGGCGTCTGATCTGGCTCCAAACTGTTTTCACTGCAAATAATAGTTTTAGCGTAAACGCGTTTATTGGGAAAGAATAACGGATTCTCCACTGTAACTACAGTACATACCTAAGCATCTTGTATTTTATAATGTCAGTAAATATCTTAGATACACAGCGGGGGAAATGGTATTTTTTCCGGTTTAAACAAAGCTAGGCACAAACACATCGCAAAAAGATACAGAAAATGAAAGCAATTTTCCAAGTTAAATCATGGTGGCCATTAACTACTGACATTATCTACTTTAAATGGACTTATCTTACCCTATATTTGACCAACCAACAAGAATAATATTTAAAGACTTCGATGTACATTTGAAAATGTCTTGTTCTGTTCTTTGTTTTGAAAATAATAACGATTCTTAACCCCTTTGTGTCCAGTGGATTCTTCCATGTTTATATATTGGATTAGTCCATTTTTAATCAAAGGGATGCCTGGTCAAAAGTTTCATTTTCATTTTGTTTTATATTGAAATTCCTATTAGCAAACAGTGTAGACTCTGATCAGACACCGCATTATGCGGCGTCTGATCAGAGTCTACACTGTTTGCCTATGTCCCATATATGGGATCGTGGGCACTATTGTGTTAATCTGAATAGCAAACAGTTTGGATCCTTACCAGACTTCACATTGTTTTCAATGGATATACGGCTTTTTAACATAAACGCCTTCATTGAGAGTGAATAACGTCTTCCCCGCTTTTTTCATGTTTTGAAAAAATCAGATGCACTGAATTTTTCTGGTTACTCTTTAAACTCAGTTTAAATGTACACTTCTAGATTTCTTTAATTATAAAAGTTATGTACAAAAAAACAAAAAAAAACTTATACTCAAAATATCTAAACGTAATATTTTATGCACATTGTGTAGTAGCCAACCCCACGAAGATAAATAAACGTACCATAAAGCCTCGCTATTAAGAACATTCACCCCTTCACTGCCATGATGTCATTGGTTTTAAACAATTGTCGTCTGCTTTTATTTCTCAATTTTAAATAAGAGGTATTTTGACTTACGAAATATTTAAATAAATGTCAAACATTTTACAAATAATTATTGCACTTTCGGTAAGTCAGTTAAGTGGTTAAAGAGAAGACGAATCGGATAGTTAATGACTAGATGCTGGTCAAAGTTAAATGAAGTAAATTTACAATATTTTTGCTTTTGTTTTCGCTAAGCAGTAACCAGGCTTAAACATGATGTACAACCTTTTCTTGGGTGGCTGGAAAAGCGAAGCTTTAATGTACAGTAAAACCTCTCTATTACGACTACTAAATTGTGTTAATTGTTAGCATTTTATGACAGGTTACTGCTTAAAGCAAAGTAACAGCAAAACACAAAGCACATTCAGGAGCTTTCTGTTTTACTGACACCTTGCTTTAAGCCGTAAACGGAGTTTTATACAATAAATTATCCTTCTTTTGAATTGTTTAAGTTGCTTAAATACATCATTAAAGCTGTATAGTTCATGCTTTCTTTTCGGCAAAAATATAGCAGTATATGTCTTTTTGTAATCTGAAATCTGACCAAAACTTAATCGAGTATAGAACAATATGTGGTTCATGTGAGGTTAAAAAATGCGCCTTTTAAAAAATGATTTTGTGTGTTAATTATTTTGTACTTAGCATAGAATGCTAGCCAATATCAGTTGTACTACAGTGGAGAATCTGTTATTCTTTCCCAATAAACGCGTTTACGCTAAAACTATTATTTGCAGTGCAAACAGTTTGGAGCCAGATCAGACGCCGGGTAACCCGGCGTCTGATCAGGCTCCAAACTGTTTGCCACCAAGATATACAAGAATTATCAGAATTGTACAAAAGTTGTTCTTTTCTACGTTTTAGTGCTTTGCGTTTGCGTACGTTTGCGTTTAAACGGGAAAGAATAACAGATTCTCCACTGTATGAAGAAGATATTATTCTTTCCCGTTTAAAAGCAAACGAAGGCAAACGCGAAGCACTAAAATGTAGAAAATTCAACATATTTGTCATTTCTTACGATTGATTTTAATCTGAGTGACAAACATTGTGGAACCGGGAAACTGACTCCAAACTGTTTGCAATAGAAATAATAGTTTTAGCGTAAAAGCGTTTAATTGAGAAAGAATGACGTCTTCTCCACTGTATAAATAAGGCATTGTCATACAGTGGAGAATCTGTTATTCTTTCCCGTTTAAACGCAAACGTACGCAAACGCAAAGCACTAAAAAGTAGAAAAGAACAACTTTTGGACAATTCTGATAATTCTTGTTTATCTTGGTGGCAAACAGTTTGGAGCCTGATCAGACGCCGGGTTACCCGGCGTCTGATCTGGCTCCAAACTGTTTGCACTGCAAATAATAGTTTTAGCGTAAACGCGTTTATTGGGAAAAAATAACAGATTCTCCACTGTACTTAGGTTACCTTATATGTACACACTTATGCGAGTTTCAATAGAGTCAAATAAAACTATAATTTATAACATAAAAATGCAACCAACATGTTTATTTAACAGATTTGACTTCTTTGAACGAATATGTTCAATCGTTTGAAGACGATGCCCTTGATGCGATTAACTATATTTAAACTGGCATAAAGAGGTCACGTCATAGGGCATAAGAAGGAATAATCTTATCAAGGTGGCAACTTAATGAAGATTTAAAGTAAACTTAAAATTTTCAATTTAATCCTGCTTTGAGCAGTAAACTGCGTAATATGTATGCCATTCTTGCAAACACAGCCTCTTAATAAAAATTATTAGAATTTTTCACTGGGAGAAGACCTACGAATACGTTGCAACAACTTCTTTCTTTAGCCTTTTCTATATGATTTAAAAACTTATGTTAGCTAGTATAAATGTGCGAGAAACGTATAAGCATATCAATTAAAGGTTGTTAAAAGTAACTTTAACATTCAAACACTTTATGAAGATGTAGGTTTGAGCGTATCGATGCTGAGAAACATTAATTATATCTATTCACGATCTTGAAGATTGAACATTAATGCACCATAATAAAATATTGTGAGTTTGAAACATTACATCATGGTTACCTACAAATCAAAACCAACACAATAAACAAGAGTTCCGATTCTAGTACACTTTGTAACACTGTAGAACAATATTTAGAACTGTCAAAATATGAATTTACAACAAAATATTCTTACATATAATACATCATTCGTAAACATTATATACTTCCATAAATACGAATGTATTTAGTTTTACTTGTAGTCGACGTAAACATTATTAAACATTATTTAAACATTACTTACTTCCATAAATACAAATGTATTTATTTCTACTTGTAGTCGACGCTAATTTCCTAAAGCATCTCTTTACTACATGTACATGTATGATAAAACTGACATTAGTAAATCATTAGAGAATCGACCTGTATTTTATTGTTAAACCAAACAGTAAAATCATTATTGGTTAAGAGATAAATGTACCACACAGTCGGACACCTAAACCATACTACAGTGGAGAATATGTTATTCTTACCCGTTTAATCGAAACGAAACGCAAACGCAAAACACTTAAACGTAGAAAAGTGCAACTATTGGACAATTCTGATAATTCATGTTTATCTGGGTGGCAAACAGTTTGGAGCCTGATCAGACTCCGGGTTACCGAGCGTCTGATCTGGCTCCAAACTGTTTGCAGTCGAAATAATAGTTTTAACGTAAACGCGTTTATTGGGAAAGAATAACGTTTTCTCTACTTTAGTATTTTTCTCCTTCCAGGCGTCACCCGGAGTATAACAAACTGTTTAAATCCTGATCAGACGCTGTAAAACGCTGTCTGTCCAGGATCCAAACTGTCTGAAACTCATTTCAATATGTCTCAAGTCAAACTATCTAAACTTTATGTGAACTGAGAGAAATAAAAACAGTTGACGGCATGGCAGTGACGGATGACGTCATTAAAAAGAATGGGGTTAATGGTGTCAATAAAGAGTTTCAAAACATAATAATTGTGCAAATAAACTGCTACCATTAGAAAACTTATTACACTACTGGAAAGTGTATGAAGTGTTTTAATCATACTTTATTTAAAAATTAGTACTATTTGAAATACTTGAAGGTTATCACTAGAATGAAGGGTGGTTAGAAGTTATTTCGAGCAAGGTGATACAGCAAAAACTCAAATCTTACCAATCAGGTGCTTGCGGTCTATCTCAGACTCAACCTTACCAATTAAATGTATGAGAACGATCTCAAATGCTTTGTAACTTTGGGACGTGGTTCCAAGGTTATAAAGCTTTTGAGTTGAGTCTGAGATCGTTCTCAAGCATTTGACCGGTCAGCATTATTCTAAGCTCAAATAAGACCAATCAAATTCCTGAGGACTATCTCAAACTCAACTCAAAACCTTTACAACTTTTGAACCTTGCATTGGATGACGAGCGGACATATGACACAAACAATAGCGAAATCCTGTATGGCTTTAAGCCAAAGCAAACAACCGAAGCAGGTGTACAATTTAGTAAATATAGTTAATAGCTAATCGAGTATAATGGTTTTACAATGCCAAATGGTTAGAAAACTGTAATAGCTTTGGTAAATAATAATCGAAAATATTAACAAAATGAAAACATTGGTATTGAATATTCAACGTGGCTATGCATTGCTTAAGATTTGAAACTAGCTTGGGTCATTTCTAAATTCAACGTTTTTGTCGAAATGAAGACATAAATGTCAATTTCTACTTGATATTTAAAACGTTCTGTTTCAATGCATTAAGCAATATATTTATGCACAAAAGTTTCTTCTTTAGTTTGGCATTATTCTATTTCAATAGCTAAGATTTCTATCAACACTTACCAAAAAACGAAAACTTTTCTAAAACAAATAACCATGCATTTTGTTAGTACACTTAATTTACTAATCAAATTGAATAATGGTTTGATATCGTGCACTGTGAAGGTCAACAGATACAGTAAAATAACATTATTCTGTCCAGTTTAACCCTTTCATGGCCAAATTTACCGTGAGGGTTTTACCCATTCACCGCCATATTGTCGTCTGCTTAAATATTGTTGTCTGCAACATCATTTCATAATTAGAGTTAAGACGTTTCAAAGGTATATTTAAGAAATGTGTTTATCGAAGTTTCTAAACGAGTGTCAAACAGCTTTGATCCTGATCAGACGCTGCGTTACTCGGCCTCTAATCAGAATCCAAACTGTTTGCAAATACCTATTGCATTCGGGGTAAGGCAGTGAATGGGTTACTTCATACAGTGGAGAATCTGTTATTCTTTCCCGTTTAAACGCAAACGTACGCAAACGCAAAGCACTAAAACGTAGAAAAGAACAACTTTTGGACAATTCTGATAATTCTTGTTTATCTTGGTGGCAAACAGTAGTTTTAGCGTAAACGCGTTTATTGGGGAAGAATAACACATTCTCCACTGTATAAACGCACTGCTTGCAACGTAGTTCTATTTATGAATAATCGATATGAGAATGTGCCACATCAGGGTATGAACATTAAGTAATTTTCGGCAATATATGTTACTTTATGGTATCATGCCTATATTTGATGCCAAAACCTTCCACCATGTACATTGTCATGGATTTAATGACCCCTTCGTATATAATATAAAAACATTCTGTGGACAAATATTACAAATCGTGAACTCTTATCGATAAAAGGAACCATAACTTTTACAAAAATCGTTTCTAAAATAATTTCTGTCATTGTCTGTCTGTCTGTCTGTCTGTCAGGTTGAAAGACTCAAAAAGCTGGAAATCGGTGGTTTTTGTTATAAAGAAAAATGTAAGTAGCCCAGACATTTGGATAGTCTTACGTAATTGTTTCAAATGGAAATGGTCTAACGTGCAGTGATTGTCTTAACCCCTTCACTGCCATGACGTCATCAGTTTTAAACAATTGTCGTCTGCTTTTATTTCTTATATTTAAATTTTAGGTGTGTTAAATTAAGAAATATTGAAATGAATGTCAAACAGTTTTGATCTTAATTTGACACCGTGTGACGCAGGGTCTGGCCTGGATCCTAACTGTTTGTAAACAACCACTGTACTCTGGGTACGGCAGTGAAAATGAATTATCATACAACATAAATCTGGCAAACAACAATGACATTTTTAAACAGTTTTGATCCTGATCAGACGTCGAGAAACCGTTGTCTGACAAGGCTCAAAATAGTTTGACATTCATCAGAATAGTAAATTAATCAATTTACATGTATCTATAGTTTTAAATTAAGAAATAAAAGAAGACGAAAAGGTTTTCACGGAGATTACACCACAGTAGTGATGGGGTTATAACATAATAATAAACGTATTGATCAGCCATACAGTTCATGCTAATCCTGCATGTCACAACGACATAATAATTATAAAACAATTGAATTAAGATTAGAAACCGAAAAACTTTTCGTCTGAAAGGGGAATATGACTGTTAAACAGTCCTGAGGATGTGTTTAATTGCTGGGCTCTAAGCTATGAAACTCTCCATCTTTTACATGTAGTATGCAACAACTAAGTTTCTGCTCAAACAAATCAGATTGAGTATGGAGTTTATGTTAAAATGTGCAGAAACGAACAAGTGTGAACCATAAATTGAAAAGATAGTAGTCTATAGATATGTTTCAAATATTACAAAACTTTCTTAAAATAATTATTAGCAGAGTGTTTATTCTGAGCACGCTGGTAAAACTAAGAATGCTTTGAAAGCTTTGGAACAGACTTTGAAACGTATAAGGTATTCTTAGTTTTTTGAATGAGTATCTTCTTATTTCTGCATAAGAGTCAGTGGTATATGCTCCAGCGTTTTAATTTGAGAATTGTTTGCATGCTCACACTGAGGATGTTTCATAACCTTGAACCCTTTTCAAGATATGCATACTTACTTGAATTTGGTTTACTACCACGATCGTCCATTGAATGCTCTTCATTGTGAGGTAAGGTGGCCTCGGATCCATAGCGAGACCCATTGGAGTACTACAATATATTAAATAAGGGTTACATGTAACTAAGTAAAGTTGATTATCCGAAATTGCTTCTGCCACGCGTATCCGTATTTTTATGTTTAACTGTACCTTAGTTTGAGTATTTCGAGTTAAAGAATTTATGTTATCATAGTAGAAATACGAATCGATACACGAATGCATTGTAATATAACAGATTTTATATCAAAATATTCTTATTGTAACAATATAATATCTAAACTAATTTAATTGGCATTACATAATATAGTATAATATGACATGATATGATATATTATATAAATAATATGATATGATTTATAGAATGTAATATAATAAAGTATAATGTAATATCATAATTATAATATAATAAATCAGAAAATATACAGAAAATACTGTCCGAGCATTCGAATTTGCTTTCATCGTACTTTACCTGACCACCTGTCTTTAAATTCATCAAAGGATCCTCAATTGAGTTTGTTGTTTATATTGTTCCATATATTCTGATAAAATGATATAACCAGATATATGCCTTTATGTCAGGAAACCGGGGTTTATCAAAATGTGATATTGCAAAACATCACATTTTTACACTAAACCTAGCTATTTCTAGTATAAAACTTGTCCCTGATACTCATACAAACTATTCGCAAATAATACATGTGCTAGTTCTTGCAGTACACATGCCTTCGTTGGGACAAACTTACATGTACCCATGTAGTAAGTAATGTATGCAACAAACATCTTACATTTGCAAATTTGTCCAGGAAAGAAAAAGCCCAACGCTATACCTATCTTATTTCATAGTGTCAATATAAAGATAAATAATGCATTATTTACAAACAGTTTACTAGTTAACCCTTATCCTGCGGTGAAAATCGTCTGCTTCGAAATTGTCGCCTGCAAAATTTGTAAAATTTTTTAGTAAAGACGAGTGTCAAACAGTTTGGATCCAGATCAGACGCCGCGTTACGCGGCGTCTGATCTGGATCCAAACTGTTTGCAAAAATCAGCAAAGTCGCGACCAGCAGGCAAAGGGTTAAGAGTGGAATTGTCCTACAAGAAAGTGTATACTCTAATCAAAGTCCTACATGAGCTATCTGTCACGGTCTGTATCATTTGTCATTTTACAATACAATTAAACAAACCATAACTATTAACACACGTTAGATATTGTTATTACATTTTTCTTGTTCGCTGACACTCCGCCATTATATTCTGCCATCATCTCGACTGGGTCATCTTCTCTACCTTGATGTTGATTCTGAAAGAATATAAATATTATACAGCAAAACTGTTTCTGTGACAACCACTAAACTGTGTTAACCCTTAGCCCGCCAAATAAATTGTCGTCTGCTATATTTCTCGTCTGCTTCAAAGTTTCAAAGTGCTTCAAAGTTGCTCAAAATTGCTGAAAATGTTGTCCGAGTGTCAAACAGCTTGGATCCGGATGAGATGCCGAGTTACTCGGCGTCTCATCCGGATCCAAGCTGTTTGCATATGGAGCTATAGTCGTGAGTGGCAGGTTAAGGGTGAATTGTTAGTTTTTTAAGACGGACTAGGCAAGGTAACAGTAAATCAGAAAGTTATCTTTATGAGTTTTCTGTTGTACTTTCACCTTGCTTTACGCTGTCAGTTGTCTATTATACAATCAATTAGCTTTCGTTTCAGTAACCGTGATAGAGACACTTTACTGTAACAGAGACTAATCATCAACTAACCTTGTATACCAGGGTACACAATATTCAGCAAACATAATATATGGAATCCCTCCCTCTTATCTTGGTCTTACTGGTCTGCCTAGGACAAGTTTATTTTTCACAGTTGCACTGTTTGTAAAGGATGCATATACTCGTCACTAGGGTTCAGGCAGTTGGCTGTTTGAAGCCTCATTATATTTTATCATGTTTTCTTATATCTCATTTCTCATAATGATAAAGTATGTTGTTTTTGTTCTGTATTAAAGATTGATAACCCATTTTCTTTTGACTGGTCTCTTCACACACATTTTACACAAATTTGACAAATTCAGTAAGCATAGTGTGTACTCATTTTATTTAAAGTGCAAATGCTTCTTTTTTAAAGAAAGGTATTTCATATTGTTAAACTTTATTAATTTTCTTTTCAGTATATGTACATGAATACACAATGTAACAAAAGTATTTCAATTCTTATCAGTATTCTGAAACTGGAGTTAACTCTTTATATTCTATAAGTGTAGAAATACAGATTGATAATCAGTTTGGATCCTGATTAGGCCCAATCTGGTTTAAAAAAGTTTGCAAATGTCATTCCAGTTTTAATATATTAATTCGGGGTTTTCTTCGATCGCAATAGATAATTAACCCTTAGCCTGCCACTCACGACTATAGCTCCATATGCAAACAGCTTGGATCCGGATGAGACGCCGAGTAACTCGGCGTCTCATCCGGATCCAAGCTGTTTGACACTCGGACATCATTTTCAGCAATTTTGAGCAACTTTGAAGCACTTTGAAACTTGAAGCAGACGAGAAATATAGCAGACGACAATTTATTTGGCGGGCTAAGGGTTAAGCTGAAAACAGTCAGTGTTTAGGACTTACCCTTCCATTAACTATTGACATAATCTTTTCAAACAAGTAAAAGAGGTAGACTCCCCCACATGCAGCCAGACTGTATCCTAGCCAGGGCTCGAAGTGTATCTCGTCTCCGTGCCCGTGATCATGACCATCATCTTCGTGAACATGCACACCCAAAGCCTGGTAATGTCAAGACAAAAACTATAATTAGGATGATGATAGTGATGATGATGATGATGATGATGATGGATGTGGTGGTGCTGATACTCATGGTGAATGCTTTACGGTCCATTGAAACAGATGTAATAATGTAGAAGAAAAGCAATTAAAACTACTAAAATGAATTGGATCGTGTTAAAATCTGTTCCAGATGTTAATATACAATGTATATGTATGATAGCTAGTAAAATCTAAAATCAGACAGTATTAAAGTATACAAATAAGTGTGGAAAAGAGAGGAGAAAATCAGTTCTATGGTGAAAACTTAAAATACATGGACAATACTTCTAAGAAACATCTAAAAGATTCGAGAAGTTTACACCTAAAGAAGATTTGATATTCACCATTGGCAAGAGATGCAGAAGTGCGTCTGTCGATAATGTAGATACGGCAAGTCCAACAAAGATTGCCAACAAGATCCTGTAGAAAGCCTTGAACCCTCTGTTAATGAATGGAAGCATGATGGCGCCCGTCAAAGAACACAGGCAACACAATATGTTGGCAAGGGTGCCATACCCGTAACCTGTGTAAATAAGATACATGTAGACGTTGACGTCACGTATAATAACAATTACTCCAAATGTTGGAATACAATTTTTCATTAGCAAGAGGCTTATATCACTATTAATCTATACAATAGAAGACTAAATGTAGCCCAAAGCGTAATTTTCATAGCATAGTATACAAAATGTCTACTCTTATAATCTAATGGCGTCACAGAAAGTCAATACAATTTACGAACTATATATACATATGTACCATACTGTGCTTGATAATACAATAAATATTCTAACCGACAAAAAATTAGCTTCAATCATCGATTTTAAAGCTGCCTCATGAATAACCCGAACACTTATTGATTTGTCCACCTTACAATATAACGTGTTTGATAAGGTAATAACTGATGTAAAATGTTTGCTTAAACTCATTGTGTCCTAGTGACGCATATATGCGTATTTTACAAAATTTGTACCTGCGAAGAGTACACTTGCCCTCTGCAAACAGTGAAGTCCCTGATCAGAGGGCTCCTACAGGAGCCCTCTTATCAGGGTATTCACTGTTTGTAATTTTGTAAAATATTATAAGAATCAACCCTAAATAGTCGAAAATGGACCAGCCGTTCTTGCAAACTGGAATTGTTCATTGGAAGTTTCAGTGGATAATGAGTTAACTTACGCTCTAGATCTGTTGGGTGCTGGTTGGTTTTATGTTTGTCCTGTGGCCCTGCCGACTGTTTACAAGCGGCTGTGAGTTTCTGCTGCACGAGTGATGGACACACCTCCTTGAACTTGTCTAGAGTAATGTTTGACTTAGACAGCCCAAATACTGACAATAACTGGTCTCCAGAGTAGCAGCGGTTATTCTATTAATAAAAATAAGATATATAAATTAATAACTTGTCGGAATTCGTTTATTCATGGTGGTATGGTGGTGCATCAACGCCTTTTTCTTGCACTTGCTAAACACTTGCCTTCCTGAAACTACAAACGGACAATTCCAGTTTTCAATTTAGTCTAGTCCATTCGGACTACATGTATTTAGGGTTGTTTCTGTCAATGTATATCATGGCACTTGCATGCGTGTTCTTGTTTGAATATGCTCATCTTCCATTCGTGACATTTGATGCTATCGCGAGAAGGGATGTACGTCAATTCCATGATACATTCATAGAATCTGATTTTCAAGTTATAAAAACTCACAGCTTATTCACGCGTTTTATTAAACAAGAGGGATTACTCTGTAGACACTTTTTTGTGAAAATGACTTTGACCCCTAGGTTACTTGACACAGTGTTACAGTAAGGATATAAATGATATCAAACTAAAGGAATCATATAAGAACATAGTTGTTGTGCTGACTCAATCCAGACAGACCCTGTTAGAAAATAGTGTAGATCTAAAATAGGAGATGTCCGATCTGGATCTACATAGTTTTAAAAATGGAAGTATATATCTACCATTCTCTTTCAAAATGTGTCAATATGAATTATGTGCATGTGCAAGTTAAATCAATACGCTTTTGACGCGCACCTACAGTGGAGAATCTGTTATTCTTTCCCAATAAACGCGTTTACGCTAAAACTATTATTTGCAGTGCAAACAGTTTGGAGCCAGATCAGGTAACCCGGCGTCTGATCGGGCTCCAAACTGTTTGCCACCAAGATAAACATGAAATATCAGAATTGTCCAAAAGTTGTTCTTTTCTACGTTTTAGTGTTTTGCGTTTGCGTACGTTTGCGTTTAAACGGGAAAGAATAACAGATTCTCCACTGTAACATGTACTGTAAGGCGCCATATCAATTACATTTCGCCATAGTTATGCCAGTAATACACCATGTACCAGCCAACACAACCTTAGTGCAGCTCTATACAGTGGAGAAGACGTTATTATCATTGTCAAATTTATCTCGAGATTTTTACCCCTTCACCGCCATTTTGCCGTCTGCTTCAATATTGTTGTCTGCAATAGTGTTGTACGTTGTAAAGTTAGATTTCAGTAAGACTAAAGAAATTTCGATACGAGTGACACACCGTTTTGATACTGACCAGACGCCGTGTTACGCGGCGTTTGCTCTGGATCCAAACTGTTTGCAAAGTCAAATTTATTTGCCCTCGGCGTTGAACGGATTATACAGACCAAACGCAATGCAATAAAATAAAATCAAAAATCTGAAGAGAAGTAATTTTCTGGATACTATTCAAACCATTGAGTCTAATCAGACGCCGTGTTACGCAACTGTTTGCACTGGAATGATTGTTTCAGCACAAGTGCGTTTACTCGAGAAATAGAATACATTCACCACGATACACTTTACAGCGACATACTGCTGAGAAGACATTATTATTTCCCAATAATCGCGGTTAGGCTTAATCCTTTTACAGTCAATGACACCAAAATGCGCTTTGCAAACAGTTTGGATCCTGATCAAATGCCGCGTTACACGACGAGAATGGGTTAATAGGTCAAGTTTTTACGCATTTTGCAGAAAACGAAATAAACAGGTAAGTAGTAATTTAATGTGTATACATTGTATCAAGACAAGTGATTGCCAACTAAATGGGTAGTATAATGCGGACACTGTTCTCGTTTCCCTTGCAAGATCCCCATGCTTCATGTTCCTCAATGAGTAGTCGAAACTTTGGGTCATGGTGTAAGAATCTCCCTCATGAATTCATATTTAATTTGTATAAAATCTTTGATTTAGCTGTCACACTAACGAATGCAGATCTAAACTATGCAATGCATAACAAGGGTAAAGCAGAAAGCTGCCAGTTGTCTTCAGAGACCCCTATGTGTCATTACAGATACGCGTTTGATGTATATATATACATGTAAATGATAGAACTCACCCATGACTCTCGCTCTAGAAGTAATGCGGGGTCAACTGCTCGACGACGCCTGCGATGGTCGTGGCCGTGCCCGTGTCCGTGGTCGTCCTCGGCGGCATGCATAGCACCAACTGCCCCTCCTATCTCCAGCTTCTCAAGCAGCTCGAAGAAGTCTAATAAAACAAAACATCAGCCCTTTATTGTAATACTTAGACATAAATGATTAAGTACTTATCAAAAATCAATGACACCAAAAGGCGCTTTTGCAAATAGTTTGATTCTGATCAGACGACGCGTAACGCGGCGAATTATCAGGATTCAAACTGTTTGACACCCGTTCGACATTTCGTCAGTCTAGGACAAGTTAGCTCCTCATAGGTATGCATTTTGTAAATGACGAGTAGACTCGTCGCTAGGACGGTACCAGTTAAGTCAATTATACTGTCATTCAAAGATGCATTCGACACAAGCGAGTTTGAGTTATAAATACTCTGTTGTATTTGTCTTGGTGTACTTACCTTCGCGACTCATGACGTCATCTTTAGCACTGAGTTGTTGGAACACTGATTTGGAAAAGTATTTCTGTCGTGGGAGCTGTCGGCATCCTCTGGATATCTCAGAACCTGTAATAATAACAAATATCTGTTAAAACACTCGTATTCTCTAGAATTGTTTTTGACCCCAAAACTGTAGGATCCCTCTGCTTTTGGGTACACAACATTTGCCTAAGACTTCATACGCAAAAAAATAGTCATAACTTGAAATTGGTAAACGTCTATAGATATTGTTTCAAAAACCATACACCATGGAGTGCAATGTATACAAATGACCTTTTTTACACTCTAGATGGTACATTGTTAAGCTAATAAAAATTAATTAATCTGCTATTTAACCTCTGCAGTGGCTCGATCCGTTGCACAGGTATTTGCAGTCAGTGTATAATTTATCTTCATGTTAAGGCCTTAAACCATACTTCCATAATACTGAAAAAATGTTTCCAATTTTAACAGTCATGAATATGAACCATAAAATTAGTTTCTATATCTTAAAGTTGGTAGCTTAAAGCAGACTGAAATTAACGCAGGATGAGCCTAAATACGCATTCTGCTTTACTTTCGACCCGTTTTAAGTGGTCATCTGTCTTCAAAGCTAGAAATAGGGCATGTGGTAAAGGGTTTATTACAGTGCTCTGTAATTGTCTAACAGTTTAGACTCTAATCAGATACAAATATTTACATTCACCCTGTAAAGTCTTTATGTAATCCTATTAAAAATATGCAGTACATCTGCCGATGAACCTACACTTCCAAACTGGTTTTAGCCAGTTCGGATTTCTCCCGTGCTATTCGTGGACTTCTTCAAATAGACTACATCGGGCACTTAACACTAAGCTCCCATTGGTCGACGGTCATATGACACTAGCGGAGTGATACAGACCCATAGGTCGTTGCCATCGCGTTGCTATGTGTGTAAATGGGTTAAGAAAACAACCGCGACCTGTATTTTTAGAATGTGCTTTTGCAATAGATATTCAAGTTGCACTGTTATTTGTTTGCCTTGTTTGTCTTTTCCATTCACAGAGAGAAAGTTTAATGGAAAAAATCCTGAATTTTTAATACAGTTACAGTACATGTAGTTGGGACTACTTTCTCACCATATTTAGAAACTGGAATGGCTATTACATCGACATTACACCTATCAAACCTCTTTGACCGGTATATGATAAATTCTTATACAGAAAAACAAATCTGGCCAATAAACACATTAAATTGACAAGACAGAAAATATAAATATAAATATAAGGAATAAACAACATCTCTTTGACGCTCATGACGGTATGACTACATTAGCTTCGGGGGGGGTTAAATTAAACGTAAACGCCCTTCGTGCGTTTACGAAATTTACCCCCTACGAAGCTAATGTAGTCATACCGTCATGAACGTCAACAATATGTTGTTCATTCCTATAATGAACTCCGTCATATAGATCATCAGACAAAAAACAGTCAAATGAAATTTGAGAAGACCAATGATGCAACAGTCTTGAAACAAACGATATTCGGAAAGAGATAACGGAGTTAACCCTTTCATATTCAAACTTTTCGCGAGTTTTTTACCCCTTCACCGCCATATTGTTGTCTGCTTCAATATTGTTGTCTGCAATGTCGCTTCAAAGTTAGATTTAAGGCAGAATAAAAATTCAAAACAAGTGGCAAACAGTTTGGATCCTGATCAGACGCCACGATACGCGGCGTCTGATCAGGATTAAAGCTGTTTGCAATTGAGATTTATGACGTCATTGAGAGTGAAAGGATAAAATTAGAGATAGACAAACGTACGAACCATCGATTAACCTTGATGCTTTAATTAATGACTGCTAGAAATACGAGTAGTCATTTGCATGTGACAGTTAAATTAATTGAAATTAATCGGAACGTTCGTGTAAAGTTTATGTCTGGACCAAACAGGTTCACGGGTTTCGAATATCTTGTGCATGTTACTGTATACGTTTCATATACGAAATAACTTTCCTCGACACTGTCTAAATGGCGTTTGCTTAATGAATTGTCTCCTATAATTCAAAACATGTTTTCACACACGTGGTCTTAGAGCAGTCACCCGAAGAAACGTCGACGCGAGTGTCAATCAGCTTTGATACTGATTAGACGCCGATCTGTTTGTAAGTGCCAGTACATTAAGGTCAAGACAGCGAATGAGTATATGCTGGACCCAAGTTTGTTCTTTTTAGCGCCTGAGAGGAGTCTGACATTGGTCTTATGCATTTGATAGGTCAGATTTGAGAAAAAACTCAAATCTGACCAGTCAAAGGCTTCATAACGATCTCAGACTCAACTCAAACTCTATATAGCCATGGGTCTGTACTTTTTTGTCTAGATATTATGCAAAAATAGTTTTAAGAAGATATTTTAATATGCTACATATGAAAACCGATGTGAGTAATTATAAAAGAATCGGATTGAAATATTTCAGAGAAAACGAATTGTTTTTTATTTGTTGTTTTCACTAGGAAGGTAAATACTTCAATGTCCTATGTAAACAGCGTTGACCAAGATCAGAGTATTTCTACATTGTTCATGTAAGAACCCTCTGGTCAGGGTCTTCACTATTTGTCACTTTTCCATACAGCGTAAAGCACAGCCCTTAATATACAAATAGACTCGCATTTACGATAAACGATGGGTCTTTTTTTTTCTTTTCTTTCTTAAAAACAACAAAAAAACAAACTAAAATGTAAGTCTGTTAGAAATGAGACAACATGTTTTAAGCAGCCTGTATGGAGGACTATAATGTAATAGTGCTATTGTAAACTCTTTCAACCCTAAGTACAGTGGAGAATCTGTTACAGTGGAGAATCTGTTATTCTTTCCCGTTTAAACGCAAACGTTCGCAAACGCAAAGCACTAAAACGTAGAAAAGAACAACTTTTGGACAATTCTGATAATTCTTGTTTATCTTGGTGGCAAACAGTTTAGAGCCTGATCAGACGCCGGGTTACCCGGCGTCTGATCTGGCTCCAAACTGTTTGCACTGCAAATAATAGTTTTAGCGTAAACGCGTTTATTGGGAAAGAATAACACATTCTCCACTGTAACTCTTGTGGATTATTAAGTTCCCTTGTGGATTTTTTCAGTTACCAAAACATGAACCAGTCTCAGACTTGGAATTATTGGTAATTAATTAAATACTGCTCTAAAATAGCCAACATTGTAGATCATTTAGGAGCCCTCTGATCAGGGTCTACATTGTTTGCAAATATAATGGGTATATTTTAAAAAAGGTTCGTGATGTTAATTAAATCAGTTAACGCATCAATTCCTGAAACTCAAAATAGCAGCGTTTCAAGGTTTTCATCAAGTCAAGTACATTTGCAAATAGTTTTTGCAATGAAATGCAGGCACTGCTTAGAGCGTTAATGAGAGCTAATGGGTTTGAAACGTCTAATCCATAGTGGTTTGATGGCGATGAAGATTGTCATTTATTACAGTAAAACCTCTCTAATACGACTACTGAATTATTAATGAATAATTATTAGTAAATTGTTAGTTGTTTACGGTAGGGGACAGCTTAAAGGAGTGTAACAGTAAAACAGAAACATCCTTTAGTGAATCTTTAGGAGCTTTCTGTTTTACTGGTACGTTGCCTCAAGCTGTCACCTGTGTTTTATACAATCAATAAGGCTTCGTTTTAGTGGTCTAATTGATAGGTTTTACTGTATAATCTATTATGTTTATTCGCTAAATACCGTTGGTTAAGGGTATAGTGTTTACTATTTAAGACATTTCTGCATTTGATTAACAAACCATTAGATTGCTGAAAACGACTTGACTTAACTTTGCAAACAGTTTGGTTTCAGATGAGACATCGAGTAACTCGGTGTCTGATCAGGATCCAAACTATTTGAAACACGAACTGTTGAATCTTCAGTCAATTGCCGTCAATTAAAGTAAGAAAATAACTACAAGCAGCAAGTTTTAAGCAGATGTTATTACACCAGAGACTGTTTTAACCCTTAACCTGCGGTAATGTCGTCTGCTTCGAAATTGTCGTCTGCAAAATTTGTTAAATCTAGATTTATGCATTTTAAATTAAAAAAAACTAAAGACCAGTGTCAAACAGTTTGGGTCCAGATCAGACGCCGCGTTACGCGGCGTCTGATCTGGGTCCAAACTGTTTGCAAAATTCAGTAAAGTCGCGACCAGCAGGCAAAGGGTTAATGTAAATGAACAAACAAATCAATCTACGTTGATTGTCAATCATACTGAAACCGAAACTGAGTCTTACAGACTGAAAAACGATTAACGCATTCAACCTTTACGACGAGTACATTCAACCCTAACGACGAGTATATTCGTCATTCAAAACAGTTTAAACATAAAGAGCAGACTTGTCCTGTGCAAACTGTGTAGACATTAGTCAGAGGGCTCCTGTAGAAGTCATGTAATTAGTATCTATGTTGGTAATTTGTAATATATTGTTAAAACTAACCCAAAATTGTCCAAAATGGACCAAACTTCATTGGAAACTGGATCTGTATATTTAAAGTTTCGGGGTGAATGACTTAAGGTTTTCTATACAGAGAAATTTATATACAGATTAGCTAATGCTTTCATGGCCCTATGCTAATGAGCTTTTTATTCTTCTCTGCCATTTAAACATTTTTTATTTTAATTTTTTACATTTCTTTTAAATGCTTATGAATATTTATTAAGAATAATGAAGATTAATGTCTGCAATTAAAATAAAAACAATCAATTATGTTATCATCTTATTGATTTATGCAGTCTAAAGCAAAGCCTCATAGATTAAACACGAGGCATTAAATGCACAGATGATCGCCTACTGCAGGACAAAAACAATGCAGAAAACTCCTTTAGGAACTTTCTGCAGGACTTTTGTTCTGAATTTAGTTTTCGTCAGTCACAAAACTACTTGTGTTTTTCTTCAAATACATGTAACCACTTAACTTAATGGTCCTGGAACATCAAATAGGCGAGTCCCTGTTCCAAATAACTCTAGTCCATTCTAATCATTTAAGGATTTTTACAATATAGTTTCTAATGCTAATGACAAACAATGAAGACTCTAATTAGATTATTCCTGTCAGAGACTCGATTACTGTTTTTGATCTCCGCTGTTTTCACTGGGATAAGTCTGGCTCCTAGGTTTTACAAGTTCATTCTGAATTTAAATGCTTTATAATCTTGGATCCTGTTTTCTCGTGACATGGCTTATATGTATAATGATCAGATTTATATTAAGAATAATGTATTTATTATGCACTTTACCTGTGATTATTTGGTAGACAATCAGAGATGACATGTGGTCGACATGTTCCTCATCTAGTGGGGATTCAACGTCAGCGCCAAGCTGGTCAAATAATGTATCAGCACTCATACACTGTAAATACACAGAGCGAAGAACCTATTAACCCCTCAATACAATTTCATATACATTAACAATTTCACTGACAAAGCCTACACTACTGACATTTGCAAACAGTTTAGATCCTGATCAGACACCGCGTTACGCGGCGTCTGATCAGAAGCCAAACTATTTGACACTCATATCAATATTTCTTCAGCCAAACGCATAAAAATCCAAATTTTATCAGTAATTCATGTAGCAGACGAAGAAAAATATAAGCAGGCGACAATATGGCGGCGATTGTGTTAGCCGAGTAAATACGTCATAATGGAATTGTAAGGTTTTAATGTCTGTTACGGACACGTTTTCTCGTCTGTACAACCCTTTCACCACCACAATATCGTCGATACTGTTTATTATATGCAGTTGTTTTTTCAAAGTGAGTTAAAGGCACTTTGACTGAAGAAATTTCGATATGAGTGTCAAAGTGTTTAGATATTAATTAGATTGAAGATAACGTTGGGTATTTAGTATAATACTGAATTCTATTGTACATACACTTGTGCGATATAATTCAGTATTGTACTCAATACAGTTAAATACTGTTAAATAACCTCATGATAAACTTGTTGTCATATTACACATACATGTACAATATTTAATATACGAGGGACATTTTTTAAGTAGTAGCAACTATGCAATAACTTCAATATAGAAGAGCAAAATGCATGTGCGGTACATGTATATCATTTTAAAGAACACTTCTTTGCCAACACGATGGTGTAAGGCACGATAAGATCACATAAATCGATAAATCACAACATGAGCCTAAATTACAACTACTTTAGGACACTAAAACATAGCACTTGTCAGCCGTTATTTTTACGTAATAACTTTTCTATATCGGTATATCTATATTTTGATTTTAAAACATAAAATTCCACTTCAATGAGTTCAATTATAGCCTTATTTAATATAAAAATTGAGTATTGTTTAAGTTTTTTTATTCATTTATTTTATCTATTATTATCATTTATTATATTTATTATTTATTTTATTTCATTATATAGTTTTTATTTTTATAAGATAATTTCAAATTGTAAAGTGTGTGCATAATTGTCTGATTTTCCTTGACAGAAAGTTTCATAAACTTATTCACAAATTGAAAGTTAAATAATAATTTTAGTATCAAATTTTGTTAAAAAATTACCTCAACTATACTAAAAAAGGCCAAGTGTTCTGGAGTAGGGATCATTTAGGTTCATGTTGTGACTTAGTGCCTAATGTGATCTTATCGTGCGTTATACCATCGTGACGGCAAATAGTTGTTCTTTAAAATGATATATAAGACATGCATTTTGCTCTAATTACATTGAAATTATTGATCAGTTGCCACTACTTAAAAAATGCCCCTCGTATATACATGTATGTACATGTATAACCATTTTAAGATAAGCGAAAAATAAATACCCTCTTTTTGATTGGAGTATTCTCGTCATCATCGTCATCATGGTCGTCATGGTCGTCATCCTCCTCATGGGAATCGTCATGCTCATCACCATGATCATCGCCCTCTTCATGAGAGTCGTGTTTATTGGTGTCATTTTCATGATCATCCTCGTGACTGTGTCCAAGATCGTCGTTGTGATGGTCTTCAAGCATATCTGAAACATTTTGTATTGCATATGAAATACAGGGGAGAAAACATTATTCTTTCTCAATAAACGAGTTTACACTTAAACTATTGTTTCCCATACAAACAGTTTGGAGCCAGATCAGACGCCGGGTAACCCGGCGTCTGATCAGGCTCTAAACTGATTGCCACTCATATTAAAAGTAATGATTAGAAATGTCAAAAAATGGTAATTTCCTACGTTTTAGTGGTTTGCGTTTCGTTTGCGTTTAAACGGGAAAGAATAACGTTTTCTCCACTGTACGTTTATAGTATGATCCACCTATATGATACATGTACAGTGGAGAATCTGTTATTCTTTCCCGTTTACATGTAAACGCAAACGTACGCAAACGCAAAACACTAAAACGTAGAAAAGTATAACTTTTGGACAATTCTGATAATTCATTTTTATCTTGTGGCAAACAGTTTGGAGCCTGATCAGACGCCGGGTTACCCGGCGTCTGATCTGGCTCCAAACTGTTTGCACTGCAAATAATAGTTTTAGCCTAAACGCGTTTGTTGGGAAAGAATAACGTTTTCTCCACTGTACACTGCTGTACTGGGTTAGTCCGTACAGCAGATCATTTCATATGACATAGAAAACAGTGCAAGCATTGGTGAGACGCTGCAAACTGTGGCGTTTCATCTGACTCTACATTTTTAGCTGTTTTAGAGGCAAATCTAACTCTTTACTCAATAATCTGTTTTTTGTGGTAAGTTTCCACTTAAAAGGGTAAAACAAAACGCAGAATGTGCCTTCAGACGCATTCTGTTTTACTTTCAGCCTGCTTAAAGCTCAGCTGGGGTGCATATTCTTTACTGTATAAAATGTAACTTTTTCATCAATTGCGGAATTGATAAAATGCCTAAAAAGGTGTATCTGTAGAGTAATAGGTTAAGTTTCTTCAAAAGAGAATAGGAGGGATTGTTCTCACAAGTTTGAATACTGATACTTCGCAACCCCTTCAAATGGATGTTTCCAGTTTGCTAATAAAGCTTTGTCAATTTGTTACTATTTACAGCGGAGAAAACGTTATTCTTTCCCAAAGAGCATATTTTCTACACCGTTAGAACTGCCCAATTTAGTGAATGAGTACATCTTGGAATGACTGAGTGTAGCATACATGTATTCAGGTCACGGTCACCTTGGCTTTTGATCTCAATTATAGGACTAGAGATGTGGTTGTGTCTGTTATAGAACACAGGTACTTGACACATACTTTACTATCTATTACCCCCCCCCTTTTAAAAAAAAAAAAAAAAAAAAATTTTTTTTTTATTATACTTCTATTATAGATACAAGGTAAACAGCGCAATTCAACACATAGTCTTTACTATCGACTTAAGCTGATGCTAAAATAGACTCGATCGCCGATATTCTCTTGTGGTACCCTCGGGAAATGATTAATTTATCAATATCTACTTTTTATTTCATCAAATTCCGTCAAATAACGCCACAGTATGTGAATTATAACGAAAATAAGCATAAAAAAGTTTTCTGTCGTTCTCTTGGTACATAGCAACGAATGTACATGTAGGGGTGATCTGTTATTTGTCCACAATAAACGGCCTATGCCACTGGAACTTTCACCAAATATTATAAATCATCTTTAAATGAAATATTATCAGTTTTATATAATTTACATAGAATGCAAAATTAAAAGAAACTTTACCTGTTTAATTTTGACCAATGAGATCGCTCCGTTCATTCAATTCATTCCGGTATTCAAAATGGCATTCACAATGAAATGAGTCTTTCACTTGTCAATTTCATGCCAAATTACATGTATATTTCATATAGCTGATAGTGAAGAGGGTCATGTTCCGACACAAACGCGTTTGCTCTAATGAAATTAGGTGAAAGTTCCAGCCGTAAAGGCCGTTAAATGTGCAAACCGACTAGATTACCCCTTATTTTGGGCAATAAATTCTGTACCAAGAGAACGACAGAAAACTTTTTTATGCTTATTTTCGTTATAATTCACGTACTGTGGCGTTATTTGACGGAATTTGATGAAATAAAAAGTAGATATTGATAAATTAATCCTTTCCCGAGGATACCACAAGAGAATATCGGCGATCGAGTCTATTTTAGCATCAGTTTAAGTGGATAGTAAAGACTAGGTGTCGAATTGCGCTGTTTACCTTGTATCTATAATAGAAGTATAGTAAAAAAAAAAAATTTTTTTTTTTTAAGGTGGGGGGGGGGGGGGTGTTAATAGATAATAAAGTATGTGTCAAGTACCTGTGTTATAGAATAGTTCTAGCTTCATCAGCCTTATATGTAAAAAAAAAATACTAAGTTATTTGGTTAAAATTCGTTTAAAACTTGAACTATGTCAAAATCCTGTGTTAGACTGTTTACCACATTATAATGGCAGTGAAGGGGTTGCGAAGTATCAGTATTCAAACTTGTGAGAACAATCCCTCCTATTCTCTTTTGAAGAAACTTAACCTATTACTCTACAGATACACCTTTTTAGGCATTTTATCAATTCCGCAATTGATGAAAAAGTTACATTTTATACAGTAAAGAATATGCACCCAGCTGAGTTTTAAGCATACGAAGCAGATATGCGTTCGATTCCCTCTTGCAACATGATTGACATGTATTATTGATGGTGATGGCTTCAATTTTGAGCGCTTCCCGCGGGTTCAAATTTCGCGGATTTGACAATCACCGCGAAATAAGCGAAAATTAAACCCCGCAGAAAAAAACCTCTATATTTCAAGATAAAGGAATACGATAAACGAAGATGAACAAACCTTGAACCTTTTCCTTCGAGTCTTCCATGGTCATTTTGGCAAAATGCGGGTGTCCATGCCCATCATCGTTATGGTGGTGGTCACCCGTTTCACCTGTACGAGACAAACCAGCTACAATACGTGTACAGTCGAATACCCCCGATAACTCGAAGCAATTTGAGTCGAATTGCTCGTATCTCTACAGTTCTTTTTCGATTACTCAATCAGTCTAAAGTAGGACTAATCTACAGTTCAGAGTGCAATTATGACATACAGTCGACCTCCGATATCTCAAACTTGCTTTACTCGAAATGTCAGATATTTCGAAACATGAATTTGCCTTAATTCAATCTCGGTTAAGGTGAACATACCCGTGTTTCAAAGTTAAAACACGGCTTAGCCGCGTTTTAATTTTGAAATACGGGTATGTACGACATAACCGAGTTCGAGATATCGAAGTTCGACTGTAATTCGAACTCGCCTAGCATTTTCAATGTTTATGACGCCAAAAGGCACGATTGCAAACAGTTTGGATCAGAATCAAAACTGTTTGACACTCATTTTAACATCTTTCAGTCATACACTGGAGAATCTGTTATTCTTTCCCGATAAACGCGTTTACGCTAAAAATAGTTTTTTTTTTACAAACAGTTTGGAGCCAGATCAGACGCCGGGTAACCCGGCGTCTGATCAGGCTCCAAACTGTTTGCCACCAAGATAAACATGAAATATCAGAATTGTCCTAAAGTTGTTCTTTTCTACGTTTTAGTGCTTTGCGTTTGCGTACGTTTGCGTTTAAACGGGAAAGAATAACAGATTCTCCACTGTATTGCCTTAAATATAAAACTTGAAACGATATTGCAGACAACAATATTGAAGTAGACGACAATATTGCGGTAAAGCGGTAAAATTATAACGATATATTTGACGAAGGGTGGGTAATGTCGAACGTACCCGTATGTCCAAGTTAAAACGTGTCTAAGTCACGCTTCAACTTGGAAATATAGGTAAGTTCGACCTAAACAAGTTCGAGTTGACCAGGTTGGGTTGTATTTTGGAATGTAATTTGTCAGTTGTAAAGAGTTTGCACCCAGGGGCCCGTTTCATAAAACTTCTTACGACAAATGTTGTCGTAAGTCAAAACTTTAAAATACATTTAATTTGTGATTTCTTTATCTAATCCTGTCTTGTGACGTCTTTTTGGAATCGTCTTTTCAAGACGATTCCAAAAAGATGTCACAAGACAGATTAGATGGAGAAATAAATAAAAATTGAGACTTTTTATAATCTGACTTACGACAACATTTATCGTAAGAAGTTTTATGAAACGGGCCCCAGATATCGATTCTAAAATCTCGAGTCTTGACAGGATGTATGGCGAGTATTAAATATTTCTTCAAAAGGAAAACAGAACACAAAATAATTCTGTTAAATTTAAAGATTTGAATTATTTAAAATATGTATATATATTAAGTGTAATTGTGACGCAACTTCGGCTAGGAAAATATGTTTACAATGGATAATATTGACGTCTGGTTCTGCACTGTTTTATATGTTTTGTCCAACAGTAGTCTGCACTCATTTTAGTGGAAAACTCTCCTTATTTGTTTGAATATCATAATAATTCAGATGATAAAAAAATAATGTTTGAATTAGGCGAACTTTTATATTTTACTTTATACATGTAAACGAATGTTCGAAAGGAACAAAGTTAGCCTATTGTTCCGTAGATACGTCTTTTCACGCCTTTAGATTTATTACCTTATATATAGAAATACATGTAGTTCAACTTGATAAATTATCAACCCTAGAAATGTATTCCATATCCTAGAAGATGGTAGCTTAAAGCAGACTCAAAGCCGATATCATTGTGCATTCTGCTTTACTTTCAACCTGCTTTAACTGGTCATATATTTTCAAAACTAAAAACAGTCTATTGGGTAATTGGTTAAACCAATCTTACCTATATGATCATGAATGTCATTAAGCATATCATCCAGACCCCCTAAACCTCCGAATCCTCCGTCATCATCATGACTGTGATCATCTTTATCATCATTATAATCATCATAGTCATCCTCAAGTTTCTCTAGATATTCCTGTATCATCTCCATTCTCAAATCAAACGGGTATCCACCCGAGAAGTCTTGGATCATGTGATCTCGGATGGTGAGATAGTCCTTAGAAACTTGTACCATGGACTTGCAGTTGATGTCGATATAGCGGAGATAGAACAAGAGAATGGTGGAGATACGGTCAAAGGCGTCATGTGTAACGTATGGAGTCGGTGCCTGAACTACGCTCATTAATTCGGTTGTATTGTAACACTGGAAATACAACAAACACAAAACTTGATTTTCTTGAATTAATTATTGTAAAACAGGTTTTTTTCGCCTCATGAATATTTCGCGTAATGTGATTTTGTATTAATTCGCGACTTATGCAATATTTCTAGCAGGTGGTAACTTAAATCTGGCTGAAGGTAAAGCAGAATGTGCCTTAAGGCACATTCTGCTTTACTTTCAACCTGTTTTAAGAAGTCAATTATTTTCAAAACTAGAAACAGTCGCGAATTAACGCGTAAATTATATTCTCGCGAATAAAACCGGTTTTATAGTAATTATTGTATGTTGGTACATGTACATGTAGTACACATTTTGAATAATACTTTCCACAGTTCACAACACAAAATAAACATTTACTGTCGGTCGAAATCGTCAATTGTATTGTGAACTGAGGAAAATACGATTTAAAAACCTTTGTTTCATTGTTACACTGTAACAATTCACTGTTTTGACCAATGTATGCCTAAGTATTGCAATGCTTTCTCCATGTATGTTTGCTGGACGATTTCATTTATATACATATAAATGGAATCTTATCTTAATCTAATATCTTATCCATATATATATATGGGTGATCTAAGTGATATTTAGAACATATTAAGTGAAATCTTAATCATTAAGAAGGGGCGTAACGAGCGTTAGCGAGTGGCCCCTTCTTAACCATTAAGATTTCACTTATTATGTTCTAACTAACTTGGCCGAGGACTAGATAATTCCCACTTATCGTAAACAAAGCTGGCTTATTCTGGCTGTGAGATCGCCCAAATATGGCATTCTTTACAACTAGTTGCTACGAGGCGGAATTATCTATACTGCGCGCAAGACACCACGCGACGTCGAAACACAACACAATTCTTAATGATTAAGTGGCGTACTTAATGGGGCGCAAACGGCAGTTTGATTGGTTAAAATGTAGGTTATATTCTAAAGACACTAAATTTCGGCAGTGAAAAGGGTTAAAATAAAAACATAGCTGTATAGTAAAACAGCGTTTATAGCCAGTAATATGTTTATTTCCCATAATAAATTTGAAGTTCATATCTTCAAAATTCGTCAACTCCTACACTGAAATATTACTTCTAAAATATGTTAATATGAATCAAATGTAGTGATTGTCATTTGCTACTAACCTAAGATATACAACATTTGACGACGAAAAACAACTACCGCGTTATTCCTTTGTTATTAAGATGTGAGTATCATATTGATAAAAATGTTTCAAAAATAGCATACATTTTAACCAATGTTATCGTTTTCAAGACATAATAAAGGCATTATGCACTGTGGTTGACGTGGCTTAATATTTATACAATGTGTCTTGTCGCTGATATTGCCTGAAAATAGCAGGACTTGTACATATTTGAACAAAACTGAAATGTCATGAACTTCGCCATCGGTAGTGAAAGGCTTAATTCAACCAGGTGCAGTTTTGCACCATATGTTATCTGTTCGTTATAAATGATAATGTGGTTATAATTAATGGGTCATATAAAACCTGTCATATATTCCACGGGCTCAAAGGCATACTATAAATGAGGTTAACCCTAATACTGCCATTATGTCATCTGCTTGAAATGATAACTGACGTCTGCTTTTATTTCTCAAATTATCATGTTTATGAAAATTGAAAAAATATCTTAATGAGTGTTAAACAGTTTGGATTCTGATCAGAAGTCGCGTTACGTGGCGTTTGATCAGGATCGTTTTGGGGAGGTAAATAACTAAAATAATTAATGTTCTCGGGGTAAGGCAGTGAAGGGGTTAATATCTTAAAACAATTATTTCGATTCTGTTACAGGAAAGAAGACGTTGTTCTTTATCGTTTAAAACGCAAATAAAACACAAACGCATTAAAAATACGAGTACAATGTTGAAATTACAACTTTTTGACAACTCAGACTACTTTCTTTTAGTCTGAGTGACAAGTAGATTGGTGACTGATCAGACGCTCAAACCTGTTAGCAGTTGAAATAATTGTTTTAACATCAACCCGTTTATTTGGAAATAATAACGTCTTCCCCACTGTAATACAGTGGATAATCTGTTATTCTTTCCCAATTAACGCGTTTACGCTAAAACTATTATTTCAATTACAAACAGTTTGGAGCCAGATCAGACGCCGGGTAACCCGGCGTCTGATCAGGCTCCAAACTGTTTGCCACCAATATAAAAACGAATTATTAGAATTGTCCAAAAGTTGTTCTTTTCTACGTTTTAGCGCTTTGCGTTTCCGTACGTTTGCGTTTAAATGGGAAAGAATAACAGATTCTCCACTGTAAACGATATTTTTACTATACCGTCTTCGACATAAAACAGTTTTCTGTAATTTGTTAGAAAACTAAGATAAGAGGCATTTTTACTGAAAAATAACATTGACAGTAAAAAAATCAGACTTTTTTAAGTCTGAATAGAACCCCCAACCCGAGATAATCGGCTTATTAATAGGATCCAATGTAATTTCAAAAGCTTGTACAGTAAAACCCCTCTATTACGACCACATTCTTGTCTTTCAAGTGTTCACGACAGGTAACTGCTTAAAGCAAGGTGTCAGTAAAACAGAAAGCTCCTTTAGGAGCTTTCTGGTTTTACTTTCAACTTGAGTTAAGCTGTCACATGACTCTCTTACAATTAGCCTTCGTTAGAGAGGTTTTACTGTATATGTCTAACGATACTCACTGAACTGATGAAAACGGGTTAGACCCATTGCATACAGTGGAGAATCTGTTATTCTTTCCCGTTTAAACGCAAACGTACGCAAACGCAAAACACTAAAACGTAGAAAAGAACAACTTTTGGACAATTCTGATAATTCTTGTTTATCTTGGTGGCAAACAGTTTGGAGCCTGATCAGACGCCGGGTTACCCGGCGTCTGATCTGGCTCCAAACTGTTTGCACTGCAAATAATAGTTTTAGCGTAAACGCGTTTATTGGGAAAGAATAACAGATTCTCCACTGTATACAGGCATTTCTACAATCTGCAATCATTAAGACTGACTATTGTATGAACATATTTAGGACATTGATGTGTTTTGAAATCAAAAGTGACATATTGACATCGACATAGGAAATAAAACTGCTGTTTAAGAGTTCAAACAGGACATTTACTAATCAATGGCCAATTGTGCTTGACCTCCACCACACCCATCGCCTGTACAGACAATGACTGTCAAAGCACGACGGTCATCTCACCTATGGCAAAGTACGAGCGTAAAACAGGGGAACATTTCCCTGGGCATCCAAAGTGAATGAAATGGGTCACTAGTAACCTACATTTATGCACACTTTTGCATGATCAGTCCTGAAACATTCCTATTATATTGGCGCATCTCCCTTTACTTTAAAACATATAGTGGAAACTACATTATTATTTCATATTACATGTTCTAATATTCAATATCTTTGTTTTAAAGCTTTATCATGCTGAATTGTCGTCTGCTTCACATATAGTGTATATGTAAAAACTCAAAATTATGTTTTAAGCTATTCAAACTGAAGATGAGTATGTATGCAAAACAGTTTGAATCCAGCTTCGATCCAAACTGTTTGTAAAAGCTTGCCCAGTGGTGCGTATAGCATGCTAAGGGTTCCTTGAAGACCTTTTATTACTTTATTTTAACTTCGACATATAACTATCAATATAGATATATTGAAAGAATATATAGCTAAATACTGTTTTGCTAGTGCGAACAGTGGAGAATACATTATTATTTCCAAATAAACGCGCCTATGACGAAAACCCTATGTTTATTGCAAACAGTTTGAAATCAGGTCATCAACAAACTATTCAGTACAAATGTAAACAATTTAGATCCTGATTAGGCGCCGAGTTCCAAACAAGTAACAATATATTTAATGTTTTTCATCGTACTGCAACTAGAAATATACGTGCTACACTTACGTAGTGACAATGTATATTGTCTAACAGGTGTTTTTTTCTGTCTCTCCTCTGTCATTGTGTATTGGGTTATCTCATTATCTAAACCAAAATGTCTATGCATTAAGCTAAAGCTAACGAAATCGGCAAAAATATATAATCATAAACCGTCAAGTTTTACGCCTTTTCTCTTACATTTGCTTCTCTGGGGATATAATGTACATTCGGCTGAACAGCCATTTGGGCTTAAAGTGTTGCTATGACTTTGTACTTTGTTTAGCTTGTTTTCAGTGTGTTGAAGCAATCTTAACTTATAGTCGACATTTCTCTTTGGGAAAAGGCTGCGCATGCCGCTTTCAAGTCATTAAACCCAAATGCCGAGCCGACATTTATTTTTTCATAAAAGAAATATACAAAGTCATGTATGATATATTTACCTATAACATTATGCAAATAGTATGAATACTTGGTTGTTTACGTAAAGAAGTAGCCTAAAGACCACCCCTGTATTGCATTCATTTTGAAGTCTAAATTCTGATTTAAGCAATTAAGCAACCACCTGACTTAAAAACGTCAGATAAGTCATGAGGGAAGATGCTTAGAGCACGTTTATCAATGTGTAATAAAATAAATGTGAGGAAATGTGATTCTATTATGGAAGTGGTTAAATCTAAATGTACAATATGTTTTATATCGTTCCGGAGGACAATCTTTTGTTAAGATAATACTCCGCATAGAAATGCTTATGAAATCTTTATGAGATATTAATTAAAGACAATGTTAGGTAGATTATTTATCCCTTCCACTGCCTAACTCCGAGTACAATGGATAGTTTTCAAACATTTTCACCCTGATCAGACGCCGCGTTACGCGGCGTCTCATCAGTTTCCAATCTGTTAGAAATCATTTTAATATTTTTGAAGTCAAAATACCTCAAATTTGATTTTTAGAACTAAAAGTCGACAAGAATGGTTTAAAGCAGATGGCGTCATGACAGCGAAGGGGTTAATATGTAAGAATGTGACATCTTCTTCAAAACCAAGGCATTTATTACCGTGTAGGAAATAAATCTGAGGTAATTATTGTACTTATATCCCTGACATGAACCGGGAAGCGGCTGAGTACAGTATGCTTACTCAAACAATGCAAGCTTACTATACAGTTAGAGTGGATTAGACGTTATTATTGCTAGCATTTTATAAACGAAAGATGAAGAAAATATAGACAATATTAACTTTCGGGGTTTATAAACGATTTATTTTAATCTAATCGGCGACGGGTTGCAATTGAAAAACTGTTTGAGCATAAACGAGTTTACAGTGAAACAGTAACATCTGCTATGCAGTTAATCCCTATCACGAATCTCCAATCCGAACAAGAACTACAGTGGAGAATCTGTTATTCTTTCCCGTTTAAACGCAAACGTACGCAAACGCAAAGCACTAAAACGTAGAAAAGAACAACCTTTGGACAATTCTGATATTTCATGTTTATCTTGGTGGCAAACAGTTGGGAGCCTGATCAGACGCCGGGTTACCCGGCGTCTGATCTGGCTCCAAACTGTTTGCACTGCAAATAATAGTTTTAGCGTAAACGCGTTTATTGGGAAAGAATAACAGATTCTCCACTGTAATTGTTAAGACAATGCATTTAATTTTAAAAACCATCACTTTTATTATAGAATAGTTTATATTGCGGAGTACACAACCCTACCCACGTGTACCAAATGAGAGATGATGACGGTAACTACAGACAGCTCGCAGAAACGGAAGTGGAAAAGGACCTTTGACTACATGTCGACAATAGACTGACTTTTCACCAGCATGTGAATCAGGCAGTAAATAAGGCAAACCGAACCTTGGGGTTGATCAAACGTACATTTGTTAGTAGGGACAATATACTCATCATAAGACTCTTTACAACCATGGTTAGGCCCTTATTGGAATATGGAAATGCCCCTAGAATGCATCAGTTTGCAGGAGACATTGACAAGGTAGAGAAGGTCCAACGACGGGAAACAAAACTTTGCAAAGATATACGTGAATTGTCATATGAAGAAAGGTTGGAACAACTCAAACTACCGTCATTGTACTACAGAAGACAGAGAGGAGACATGATACAGGTGTACAAGATATTAACAGGGAAAGACAACATCGACAAAGAAAAGTTACTGCCACAGTCTCATACATCTAAGACAAGAGGACACAACCTGAAGCTAGGGAAACAGCATGGACGGCTAAATATCCGCAAGCATTCCTTCTGCCTGAGGGTCGTTAACAACTGGAACGCCTTACCAGACTGGGTGATTGGTGCTAAAGACCTTAACCAGTTTAAGACAAAACTTGACTTATTCTGGAAGAACCGCCAGTATGTCACCCGCCCCACGCATGCACAAGGTATTATAACAAGAAGACCAGAGCGGGAGCCACAGGCAACAGCCTTTTTCCTGTAGACGAGGTATCAAGGTATCAAGGTATTAACTATTTGTTCAAATTTACCATACATTGATAGCAATATATTTATGGCCTCAAGTGAGTTAAACACAATTGTGTTGTTTCATCATTTATTCACAAGAGTGAGGTGTTATAGAACTGTTGTTCTGTAAGGGCATGCACAATTTATTTAGTTATAGTTTGTTTCAAGAAACTCCCCATGAATGAAGTTTGATATATAGAACAGTAGTTTAAACTGAGTATCTCCTACCAGTAGCTAGGATATGGGTTATATTATTGTTTTGCATTACTGTACATTTATAGTTTTTTAGTCAGAGTTATAGTTATCCTTGAAATTTTTTGTTTTTCAATCCAAGATATTACAATTCTTTGAAAACCCCCAATTTCATACAATTTTGCACACCCATCTACAGCATGAATTCCACCGCCCTTTCCGCTGAATATCTTTTTAAAAGATATTTCTTGTTACAGTATAAAGTGGAATTTATTTCTTTAGTGGAAGTATACATTAAAGGCGAATCATGCGTATTTATGGAGTAAAATTGTATTGGCATTGACAAACAGTTTGGACACAGATCAATAACTCGATATCTGATCAGGATCAAAACTTTTGTCACTGTGACCGATGACAGTTTCCATTTTAAAATGTATAAAAAGTTAACCCTTTCCCACATACAGTGGAGAATGTGTTATTATTTCCCAATAAACGCGTTTACTCTAAAACTATTATTTGCAGTGCAAACAGTTTGGAGCCAGATCAGACGCCGGGTAACCCGGCGTCTGATCAGGCTCCAAACTGTTTGCCACCAAGATAAACAAGAATTATCAGAATTGTCCAAAAGTTGTTCTTTTCTACGTTTTAGTGCTTTGCGTTTGCGTACGTTTGCGTTTAAACGGGAACGAATAACAGATTCTCCACTGTAGAAGCGCCATTTAGCGCATTTAATTTATTTATTCACTGAGAAAAATACATGTAGCTCCAATTTATATTGTCATGAAAATGCATCCTAAGATATATTTTCTATTTTCTAGCGGATGGTAGCTTAAAGCAGACTGACAGTAAAGCATAATGCGCCTTAAGGCGCATTCTGCTTTACATGTACAGTACATCGCCTGTCTTCAAAACAAGAAAAAGGAAATGGAGTATTGGGTTAATATAACATTATTGTAGACGTTAATTCGGAAGCAGACGATATTGCGACAAAAGGTGGATATGACTTCTTTACAGATATCTAAAGTACAACCAAGCTTGTCGCATTACGCCCCTGTTGCTTGTTATCCCGGAACGTGAGTGACAGCAAACATTTGTGTGACGACAATGACGCATATCACGTGACAATGTGATTTTCGTGACTTTCTATATATACACATTGTTTATTTATGACCTATATTATGTACACGACACACGCTCGGTGAACACATTTCGTGTATGCTTGTTAAGATAATGACAGTCTGATGTTAAGAAAATGTTAACTCTTTGCACGCTGAAGGCAAAACAATCATACCTTTTTCAAACAGTTTAGATCATTATGAGACGCCGAGTAATTCGGCGTCTCATCAGGACCCAAACTGTTTGACACTCTGGTTCAGCTTCCAAAATATGTGTAATTTTAATCTTATTTAGAAATATAGCAGAGGGCCAATGTTGCAGAAGAAAATTTTCTTAGCGTTAAAAGTGTTGACGTGGGTTGGTAATGTATATCTAGGTATGTTTCTTTCCGACCAAACATATCTGTTATGAAAACAGCAATTGATCATAGGTTTTTTTTCGTGTGGAGATAAAGCTAATATATCAACTTGCCTATCCATTATTTCATCATGTGTTGTTTTTAACCAATTGCACAATTTTTACGCCTTTAATTTGGTCCTCCGCTGTAGAGAAAGTTCCATGTTTTAGGTTTTAGTCATTAACAGTACGTTTATGCATATTACATGACAGGTCTATATGGGATAAATAACAAAATATACCTCCACAATATTCCGAGTTCAATGTCCTCAATGCCATACATGTATCTAGACGTGAATAGCCCCTTTTACTGCCTTACCCCTCGAGTACTATGGTTATTTAAAAACATTTTGGATCCTGACCAGACGTCGAGTAACTCGATGTCTGATCAGGATCCAAACTGTTTTGACACTCGTTATGATATTACTTCAATTAATTTGCCGAACAATTAAATTTGAGAAATACAAGCGGACGAAAATAGTCTAGATCAGATAAACGTCACGGCAGTGAAGGTATTAAAATTAACAGGAAAGTGTCTCCATTACTTGTAGGAACATACAGATAAAGATATCGTTATTTTGTAATCAACATTAATTAAAAAATACTTTTTTCTGGAGTCAGTGTTCCAGACAAATCCGAATATTGTTGGTCTTTTATAATTTCAGAATTGATTATATTAAACATTGGTTTATTTTCATCACAACCCAAAGGAAATAACACATGATATAAAGCCCTGTCACTAATCTTTTACGAATTATGCCTCTTAGAATTCAGAATATCTAAAATTTGCACTTAGACTTTCTTTAGAATTGTAATTTGTTGTGTGTGTTTTTTTAACACATTCAATTTTAAACTTCACTCAGTATTCAGTATCATTTGACCTATGTACATCGACAAGTCTCATAATTCTTTTTTTAATATTTCAAGCCTTGAAATATGCTCTTTTCGCCTACATGTACTTATTTATTTTACTGTCAATATTACATCTGTTATAACATTTCTAAACGGATTAAGTTAAAAGTTGAATTTATTCTCCATCCTGACTACCAACATAAAATGACACAAGACCCATAACTCTGTCATAAATATATTTCAATTGTTATGCCCATTTTACTACACATTCATTTTAATGTCAACATCCATTGAAAACCCGGCGCCTGGTCAGACTCCAAACTGTTTTTTCACTTAGATAGGCATAGGTCGCAAACTCTATGAAAATATTGTTATTTTGTGCATCGTATTGAAATGCGTCGGGTTAAGGAGGGGGGGGGGGACAACCTTTGCCCAAAATGTACGGAAGCTGATGTATAGATCTTGATCACGTGATATACTTTACTTTTTTCTATTTTGATCTCCTGTTGTCACTAAAACAATGAAGGTACACACAGTTACTGTCATAAACCAGACACTGTGTTTACATATGTCAATTCTAGTGTATCCTTTACTGCCAGTACCCATCTGTCAATTACAAAACAGTTTAGATCTTGATCAGACGCCGAGTGACTCGGCGTCTGATCGGGATCAAAACTGTTTTGCATTAGAATTTGAATTTCATCATTTTTAAGTTGTAATAAATCTGGTACATATGCAATGTTTTGTAGATACTATAGTCACAAACTGATGAAACATTGTTTATGGCTAAAGGATACCGCACTGACGTCGTAGATAGGTGCGTAACAACTATTAATCAATCTAAACCTGTATTTAGCACACCTTGATCACGAATGACATTCTCCCAATGTGTACCAAACAGATCATCAGATTAATTTACTGCCATGTCAATCTCATTGGTTGTTTTTCTTTTCTGTACTCATGTCATGCGTCAGACTCTGTTATTATGATTGCACGGAATGTTTCGTTAAAGAGTACATAGTTAGAAATGTTAACCCTTTCACACTCAATGGCGTCATAAAGCGCATTTGCAAACAGTTGTGATCCTGATCAAACGCCGCGTAACGCGGCGTCTGATCAGGATCAAAACTGTTTGCAATTTGTTTTAAAATATGTCAGATATTCTGCCTTTAATATCACTTCGAAACTGTATTGCAGACAACACTATTGATGCAGACGACAATATGACTGTGAAAAATCTCACCATAAATTTGATCATTAAAGGGGTTGACAGTTCGAGCCTAGAGTAGCTACCGTGAAGAAATAATATATAAAATGGGACTCGGATAGTTAAATATTCAGTCTTAATATTATTCCCAAGATTTTAACTGTTGGCAAGATAACCTGTGTGTAATTTCTGTATGAAATATTCACAAGTCCACTACTTCAATTGTTTTGAAATCGGATCAGAAGAACATACCGGTACTCTTATATACCGAGTTGTCAACTCAACTATAGTACAATGAATTAAAGCTTTTATTATTTATCGTTTATGAATGTCTAAATAAATCATTGAGGGTAGGATGATTCTGATGTATGATACCATCAAACTTTATCAAAAGACCGTTCAACCCGCTGGAAGTCATTGGAACATTGTAGTTCAATGTAGAACAATAACAATGCAGAAATATCCTACAAAAGCTTTCTGTATTATTTTTGTCCTGCACATATTATCTGTCTTCAGAGAACTAAATAAATGATTATTAAATGACCTCTAAACACGAGTTCGACAGTAGCTTCACAAGCTATAACTGTGAAAATATATATGTGGTTACTGTTTATAAATCAAAACAGCTACATCAGTAATTAATCAATGTCATTATGAAATTGGTCCTTGAGCATTGTTAACAGTATAGACCTAGATCACTACCCGTCGAAAAGGCGTGATCTGTATCAGGCTGTTCTGTCTACAGTTTCCGTTGGAATATTTTAATGCAGACCAACATAGAAAAGACAGAATGACTCGTTTTCCAATTTTCGGCGTTTGATGAGGGTATTCACTTTCTGTAAAGACCACTACTATATCGACATAACCTACACACCGCTTTTAACCCTTTCATGATCTTTAATTCGGGAGATTTTTACTCCTTCACCGCTTTATTGTCGTCTGAATCAATATTGTTGTCTGCAAGACGTTTCAAAGTTAGATTTAAGGTTATATGACTTAATAAACATGGATAAGAGTGTCAAACAGTTTGGGTCCTGACGCCGCGTGACGCGGCGTCTGATAAGGCTCAAACTGTTTGCAAATGCGCTTTAAGGCGTCATTGAGAGTGAGAGGATTAACACATTCGCCTCTGAACCTTGGAATGAACAATTTCAGTTTCAAATAAGGTCAGACTGTCTAATAGATGTTTGACTATTAAGTGTTGTTTCTGTAGTATATTGCAATATTATAGACAGTGCAGACTCATTTATGAGTCCTCTGATCTGAATATACACTACGTTGGACAAGTGTACACTTCAAGTTTACTTGTCGTTAGGGTTGAATGTGTTAGTTATCCGCATTGAAAAAGAAAATACATTGTAATACGAAATGCTTGATAGTTCGAGAAAGGATTGCTATTGTTTTTAATTAATTCAAGCAACATAAATATCTAAAGTATCTTAATACAAGGCGAAATAACAAGTGTTTTACTTGGAAGAAATATTACACCTGTATTATTCAAATTAAAGAATGGTAACAAATGTATTACTTTATTTGCAGGAATGATTACAACTACTTTAATTCATTCGAGGGAGCGATTACAACTACATGTACATGTTCTTTATTAGTACTTCTTTTGAGGAATGGTGACAACCAAAGTGGAATAAAAACTGATTACAACTGCTTTAATAACTCCGAACAGAGATTACAACTACATACTTTACTTCATTTGAGTTATGATTGCAACTGTTTTATTGAATGACTATTTAGTATAAGGTTTCACTTCATACTTTTAGAAACATTCGACCTTATAATGACTATATATAATTTTAACAAGAAGCTAATTCTAACATTTGGAAACTATTTGCGACTTGGCTGACATTCTAATTAGTTTACCAATTTAAGCCTAGGGTTTGCTAAATAGGAAATTGACAAACATTATAGACTCTGATAAGATACCGCGTTACGCGGCGTCTAATCAGGGTCTGCACTGTTTGTTATTTCATATGAAATGTTCTGATGTATGGACAAATACAGAACAAAGTCTTTTTATCACCATTGTATAGACTGAAATCTTCCAGCAAGTACACATATAGAGTTAATTGCACTATCCAGGCACCAATGGAGTAACGTTAAGCAATGTAGCTAAATGTGTTTTAATTCTCGTCATTCGTTCGATATTACATAAAAGTTCAATGCTAAAAGTATCTCAGCAACTGCCTTCATGTACCTAGAGACTACAGCATACAGTGGAGAAAACGTTATTCTTTCCCGTTTAAGCGCAAACGAAACGCAAACGCAAAGCATTTAAACGTATAAAATGACAACTTTTTAATAAATCTGAGTATTCGTTTTAATCTGAGTGGCAAACAGTTTGGAGCCTGGTCAGACGCCGGGTCACCCGGCGTCTGATCTGGCTCCAAACGGTTTGAATTGGAAATAACAATTTTAGCGTAAACGCGTTTATTAGGAAAGAATAACGTTTTCTCCACTGTATCACCGAGCCAAAAACATATTTTTTAAATAGCCTGTTTCTCCATAGATAGGCATTTTACGCCTTTTTTCATTCCTCTACTGAAGAAAACAGTTCCAAATTATACAGTCATGAATGTGCGTAACGCGGCGTCTGATCATAATCAAAACTGTTTGTCACTTGTTTTGGAATTACGTCAGTTATACTGCCTTAAATCTAACGTTGAAACGATATTGCAGACAGTAATATTGAAGCAGACGACAATATGGCGGTGAATGGGTAAACATCTCACGATTAGTTTGATCATGAAAGGGTTCAGCAGTATTTGCCTTAGTCCATTCAGCACTAGCGATGAGAATACCCCCTCATTTTTTAAGAGTACATATTATGTCCTATGCAAACAGTGTAGGTCCATATGAAATTGCTTCTAAATGAGTCCTATGATCAGTGTCTACATTGTTTTTACAAAATATATGTAAAAACATTCCTAAATAGTCAAATACGGAATAGGCTTTATTACAAAATTGAAGTGTCCTTTAAATGTTTCGAGGGTGAATGAGTCAAAGCGCATTCTGCTTTGCTTTCAGTCTGCTTTAAGTGATCACCTGTTTTCAAAACCGGAAACAGACAATGGGGTACAGTGGAGAATCTGTTATTCTTTCCCAATAAACGCGTTTACGCTTAAACTATTATTTGCAGTGCAAACAGTTTGAAGCCAGATCAGACGCCGGGTAACCCGGCGTCTGATCAGGCTCCAAACTGTTTGCCACCAAGATAAACAAGGTTTTAGTGCTTTGCGTTTGCGTACGTTTGCGTTTAAACGGGAAAGAATAACAGATTCACCACTGTAAAGGGTTTAACCCGTTCGTGTTCAAATTTGTCGAGATAGTTTTACCCCTTCACTGCTTTAGTGTTGTCTGTTATTACAACATTGTTGTCTACAAGTTAGATTTAATGCAATATGACTGACGAAATTCGAAACGAGTGTCAAACAGTTTGGATCCTGATCAGACGCAGCGTTCCGCGGCATCTGATCAGGATCCAAACTGTTGGCAAACGCACTTTAAATTATGGTGTCACTGAGAGTGAAAATGTTAAACACAATGCAGGGAAACAAGACGTCGCTGTGAAGAAGGTTTGCTGTATTCATTTTTTTCTGAAGCGACGACCCGGATGCTCTAACGTGAAACAAACAACATTAGGCAGTATGTTACGAATAGCCTACGGCCATTTACGTCATGTGCTACATGTTTAATTAGCGTTAGACGTTCACGCACGTTTTATAAACATGTCACCAATGTCAGGTACTCCACAAATACAAGTCCCGTTATAACAAATACGTAATGGTCGTGTTAATGACAGGTGCTAGCTTAAAGCAAGACGAAAGAAAAGAGAACGTTTTCACGAGCTTCCTATCCTACTTTCATCTTGTTTAAGCAATCAGATTTGTAAGTAAGAAACCGTAAAAACTAGACTTTTTCAAGTACGCTTCTCTGTTTTATAAGTATGAACTATGTATAGGGAATACACTACACAATGTGAGGACCTCGATTAGAGTCTGCTTTCACAAAAGCGATGTCGACATTAAACGATTTTTCGTTCATTCCTGTTCGAAATATAATTGTTTTGGTTAGATCTGAATTTTTTAACTATATACACACTGTGGCCATATACATGTAGCATCATTAAAATGGACCAAGACACAGTTTGTTTCCGCTATTACGATGCAAACAAGTTACGTCTTGCTGGTGATGTCGTAAAATTCCGAAAACGCTTCTTCTATTGCCGGGTTGTAAAAGCAATTGTACTAAAACGTGCAAACATTCTAAGTACAATGTAGGTACACAGTGTAGAAGACGTTTTTCTCTTCCCCCCCCCCCCCCCCTTTGAAACGAAACTAATTGCAAACACAGAGAGCAAATGCAGAAATGTCCTTCTTTGGACGTATGCTATTTTCTCCATTTTACTGCACTGCGTTTGCATTTACATGTAGTTTCGTTTAAACGCAAAAGAATCTTCTCAACTGTATTATAGTATTACTTTCGGAAACAAGTTTCTCTCTTAACATACAGTGGAGAATCTGTTACATTGTATTCTTTCCCGTTTAAACGCAAACGTACGTACCTCAAAGCACTAAAACGTAGAAAAGAATTATCAGAATTGTCCAAAAGTTGTTCTTTTCTACGTTTTAGTGATTTGCGTTTGCGTACGTTTGCGTTTAAACGGGAAAGAATAACAGATTCTCCACTGTACATTGCACATTGAAGAAGACGTTCTTCTAGTCCAATTAACGCGTTTATGCTAAAGCAATAACAAATATACAAAAATGTTTAGAGTTTAGATAAGACGCCAAAAATTCGTCTGATCAGGTTTCAAACTGTTTGCCACTAAGATCAAAATATATGGTAAGAATTCTAAAAAGTTGTCGTTTTCTTAACTTAATTGCATAGCGATTTCGGTTTAGTTTCGTCTAAATGGGGAAATAATAACGTCTCCTCCTGTAAACGGAGTCTTGGAGTCGCGTTCACGTGTACCCGTGATGAAGCTATATATCAAGTTGTCATTAATTGTCTTCCATGTCAATATATACTGAAAGGTGGGTGGTGCTGACAAATTCAACCCTGAAAACAAACCTAATACTGTCAACAATAAAATACAGCAGTCGCACTTCGGTTTCTCGAACTCGCTTTAGTCGAACTTACCCGTATTTCTACTGTTTAATTTCAATATTTTAAGCTCGTTTAACCGTTTCCTCGCTGAAACCTCAAATGGACAATACTAGTTTATTATTAAGTCAAGTCCATGTTTTCTTTTTAGGGATGATTTTTACAGTATATGTCAAAATGACAAACAGTGTCGACCCTGATACAAGGGCTCCTTAACACTGTTTGCATAGGACAAGTGTACTCCTCACATGTACACTGTTTGCAAACGACGCATATATGCGTGACTAGGGTTAAAAGCTTAAAGTTAACCCTTCCGTATTTCACGGTTACAGCGTGGCTTAGCTACGTTTTTATTTTGGAATACGGATATGTTCGACTTAAACTTGTTTTGAACTTGTAAGTAGGCGACAGTATTACAGCCAACGACAATGTGGTTAGAAAAGTGTTCACATTAATATTGTCCGCCTCCTATTTTTCCATTTGGATTTGACAGGCAATTCACCTGTCAAACTTTGACAGCATTGCTTTGATTTAGACACATTTTAGCCTTGAAGTACGTACATAAACTTATCAAACGTTCGAAAAGATCTCATAATACGAAATTAAATTCATAACATTCAAAACAATAAAGATTTATGTTCGTCAGATACTGTGATCTTTAAAAACATATACAGTAATACTTATGTTTGGCCAACGATAGCTGAATGAGTGTTATAAAAGTACATGTAATATGTAATACTATGTGACTGCTCAATACAGGACAAAGGTAATTCAGAAAGCTTATACGCATTATTTTTGTATGCACGCAGTTGCTACCTGTTCTAATCAGTACCGACGAATCTACTTTGCAATGATCGTTATCTATCAGCCTGATTTACGCTAATACAGTGGAGAATCTGTTATTCTTTCCCGTTTAAACGCAAACGTACGCAAACGCAAAGCACTAAAACGTAGAAAAGTACAACCTTTGGACAATTCTGATAACTCTTGTTTATCTTGGTGGCAAACAGTTTGGAGCCTGATCAGACGCCGGGTTACCCGGCGTCTGATCTGGCTCCAAAACGTTTGCACTGTAAATAATAGTTTTAGCGTAAACGCGTTTATTGGGAAAGAATAACACATTCTCCACTGTACATGTATCTGTCAGAATGCTGGAAAAGTTGTTTTGAACCCCTTCATTGCCTAACCCAGAGTATTTGAAAACAATGTGAATCCTTATCCGACAGAGATGTAAAAATCAACCTTATGTGGTTAAAAAGGGCTAAATTTGAAAATGGAATTGCCAATTTGAATACAGTGGAGAATGTGTTATTCTTTCCCAAAAAACGCGTTTACGCTAAAACTATTATTTGCAGCGCAAACAGTTTGGAGCCAGATCAGACGCCGGGTTACCCGGCTCCAGGCTCCCGGCTCCAGGCTCCGGATCAGGCTCCAAACTGTTTGCCACCAAGATAAACAAGAATTATCAGAATTGTCCAAAAGTTGTTCTTTTCTACGTTTTAGTGCTTTGCGTTTGCGTACGTTTGCGTTTAAACGGGAAAGAATAACAGATTATCCACTGTAAATAGGTGTTTAATGGCAATAGAGATTTATTCTTTGCATGCTTGTTTTTTTTCTTCCACAACAACTGTCGTCTGCCACTGTTCTTAATGTAAATTTATCAACATTTCTTTTCAAAACAGGGTCAGAGTGCCAAACAGTTAAGATCCTGATGAGACGCAGCGTTACGAGGTGCCTCATCAGGATATTTACTGTTTAGAAAGTAATCATGCTAAGAATTAACAACAAAAAAGCTTACCATTGTTGATTTACATGGTGCAGATCGTTTATTAAGACGGAAAAGATCAACACAGTGGAACCTGTCCATAAACTTGTCAATCACTTTATCTAGTATTTCTTCTGTAAATTCCTGTACATTGCTTATATGAAACATCTCCATGAGTTCTTTATACGGATCAAGTAAATCACCGCTTGCTTCGTTCAGGGCATCGTGAGCGTCAGACAAATGATCGTGAATATTTTCTGCAGCATTTTCAATTGCGTCTTTAATTGGATCTACGGCGGCTTCGTGAACATCATTAACGAAATCTTTAAAATCTGAAGTAGCGTCTGGTAAATCCACTATAGCATGAGACGAACACAAAAGCGATGCCACAACAGCAAAGAAATAAAATCCAACTTTCCGCTTTACAGCCATGTTTCTTTTTTCCCCTTTTTTTTACTAATTCACGTTATTTATCCCCAATAAAGTATAATTATATCTTCCTTTTCTGTATTTAATGCAAGAATATTTTTTTAATCCTTAACGTATATCCGTTCTTGACGCTCTGTCCGTATCTCAAATGCCTTCACTGTAACACAGAACAACCTATATGAATTAATTACGAACGCCGCACATTTTGCAATTAACGTGTTAACAAAGAGAGACAGATCGAGTCAGTGTCCACAACAGCTTGACGGTAACATGCCGGTAACCTGAGTCATGACAGCAAGAACGCTGGTTCCCACGCCGTGACGTCACATATCTATAAATAAAGATGTGTGGCACGCCGGCGTTGTAAAACGTGTATAACGTTTGTAGATAGGAACATGTAAATGTCCCACTCATTCTGCTGAAGGTCAAATGTTAAATTCGCAAAAATACAGGGACCCATATATGAAACGGCTATAGAAACATTGTATTTTGGAAGTTTCCACCTTTAAGTTTTACGCATAATCTTATGATGTGACTAGTCATTAGAATATAATTCCGGTATTTCGAACACAGCACCGTTCAACCAATCCAACTCGCTTCAGCAGATAGATTTACCTATATTTCAAAATCGAAGGCTTGGTGCAAAACTATTGTAACTCCCTCACAAGTGTGAGGGAGTTACAATAGTTTTGCACCAAGCCCTCGAAATGTATTTCATATATTAGTAGGTAAGTATTAATTTTAAAGTAAGGGTATATTCCATACCTCTAGTTTTAGAATTAAACTGAATTTACAGAAAAAGGTACAAAAGCGAACCCGAGTTAGAATTTTACCCAACTGTTCAAGTTTTACTCCATTTTAAATAAATAAAAAACTTTTTTAAAAGGCCTCTGTAGCTTACTTTAAAGCATGTCTTGTTTTACTTTCTCCGTGCGGGTTCGAATCCCTTCCGAGCTTATTTATAGTTTTTCTTGAAATCTATTTTTAACATACATAATTTTACTAACCTATTATTTATATGTTAAGGTATTCCAACACTGAAGATAGGGTATTTGTAATGTGAAAATGATATTATGAATGGATACTACATGTATATGTTATTCCCGTGTCTTGTGTGAAATATGAAGTTTTCGCCATCTCTTCTCGAAAATATTTGAAGTATTGTATATAGGCTTACAGGTAGGAAACTATGAGAGATAAATTAAAAGACAAATATTCCTGAGAGGTTAATTTTACCTATTCTTACCTAAAATACTGATATTTTTTATGTCATGCCTATGTCAGAAGACGTGAACATCACAAAATTAAAGTTATTGGCCCAATATTTGCATCATATGACGTGAAAAATTAAAAAATCTGAACCGTCCTCTTAAAAATATGCAATATTTTCCACTATATTACTTAAAAGGTTGTATGTTTGTACAAAAATGAAAACTTGGGCAAAGCAAAACCCTTGCTTATTTTTTCATAAAATACTTACGCAATCTAAATCCAAAATATGAAGACATTTGGCCGCACCTGACTGGATTTTTTTTAAATTTTTTCTTCGAAAAACTGTTGGAGACCTTCGATACTTTATAAAGACTGTACCATAAATGTGGCTTATAATAAAATATGTTTGCAAGTTAATGTCAGGCGCATTTATAAACATCTAACCATCGATTTAGGAAAAGATTTTGTTTAAAAAAAGATATATATTTCAAAGAAAAATATATTGAGCTCGGTCGGGATTCGAACCTGTGCGGGGAAGGCTATGCAAATTTACAAGACGTGATTTGCAACATTTCGGTCTACGTTCGGATACCTTCTTACATTATCGTCCAGGTTTTATATGGGAGTGTTCGGTATATTCCGTTAAACACGGAAAATTCCGAGATAACACGGAAAAAAGCGATCTTCAGTCTATGAATACCCGGCGTCTGATCAGGCTCTAAACTGTTTGCCACTAAGATAAACAAGAATTATCAGAATTGTCCAAAAGTTGTTCTTTCTACGTTTTAGTGCTTTGCGTTTGCGTACGTTTGCGTTTAAACGGGAAAGAATAACAGATTCTCCACTGTATTTATATGTTAATATCAGGCACCTGCCACCTTTCCCCAGATACCTTCCAACATTGTCGTGGTTCTCGGCTTAATTGCTATAGGGAATGTTTTCTGTTTATTGGACCGAGATTATCCCCTCTGTCTGTCGGTGGTTTTGATCCTATGCGCTGATTTGCAACGAGTGGAATTAGCCGAAATCATCTTCCTGCAATCATCAGCATCTCATCTCAAAATTCATCGACGCTATTGTGTGCCGCAGTGCCTAAAAACCCAACTCATCCATCCTGACACCCATTTACAAAAAAATTTTATACAAACGAAATTTGGTTTTCAGTCTCTTTAAGAGCTACCTTATATTCAAAATTATGTGAGTGGGTGAGTGAGTGAGCGAGTTTGACGGCACTGCGACGCGTCTTATAGGCCATATAGCGTCGATAAATGGTGAGATGAGATGAGATGACTATGAGAGGTGGTTTCAGGAAGATAATTTGGGCTAATACAATGCGCTTCCTTACTAGCCCGCAACGTATGGGATAAAACATTGATCTACCTTCCTTTTAGTTCTTGTCAGAGTGGGTAATTTCCGTCAAATAGATAAAATCATTCCCTATGGCAATCCAGCCCAAGAATCGCTGCAAGGTAGGATGTCTTTGGGGTCAAAATCATGTAGCTTAATAAACATAGTACATGTGTATGTCATTCAGACAAACTCATTTGCGACCGCTAGGGCTTTAGGGTAGACATTTGTTTAAATAATGACATAGTTGACAGACAAACTATACGGAAATGTATTTGTGTGCACAGGCAATAAGCCAATAACACGTTTTCTCTCACATGTTTTTTTCAATTATTGTTTGCATTTCGTTTGCGTTCGTTTAGCCCTTTACTCAATAAGATACGCATTTTAACGCCTTTAGTTTATTCATCGGCGGAAGGAAATAGCTCCAATACTTTACAAACTTTTACAAAATTTAATAACAACACTAACTACTAAAAAGCATGCGAATTTATTGTATACAAAGACAGAAGACAGCTTTCTGTTTTACGTTCACCTTGCTTTAAGCAGCCACCTGCATTAAACACCTGATAATTATCATAATTAAATGGTGATAATAGAGAGGTTTTGCTGTATATTAGCATATCACGTTGTAGATGACAGCTACAGTGGAGAATCTGTTAGTCTTTCCCGTTTAAACGCAAACGTACGCAAACGCATAGCACTAAAACGTAGAAAAGAACAACTTTTGCATGGACAATTCTGATAATTCTTGTTTATCTTGGTGGCAAACAGTTTGGAGCCTGATCAGACGCCGGGTTACCCGGCGTCTGATCTGGCTCCAAACTGTTTGCACTGCAAATAATAGTTTTAGCGTAAACGCGTTTATTGGGAAAGAAAAACGTTTTCTCCACTGTACTAACGTTAAAACATGCTGTATCATAATGTTGACAAATAGCACAATACGTCACTTGAACATTGGTGACATGCATAATAATATCCCCGTCTATCCCTTATCATTTAAAGCAGCATGACAACGCTCTGTCTCTCCATAATCATACAAATGGAAGTCAAGTGTAGATGTATTCATAACTAACAGAGTATGCCCAGATGCTACTTCCACCATGGTCTTCATGAAATGTTGATTTTCTCGTTATTTTATTGTTATTGTAGGGTGTCTTTGGAGCTGACTACTCTGTCCATACTGCTGCTGCGATTCATATACCGTAGCAAATGCTGTACACCGAAATTATGTATATTTTGCAGGGCTGCCATAAGTTGACATGAAAAATCCTAAGACTTCCAAAGTTGCATTTCTCAAGTGCGATTTTACGAATCGTACCTTTACCCCATAGCCTGTTTCTTGTTTTATTGACAAGCGACTTCTTAAAGCAGGGTGTAAGTAAAGCAGAATGCGCCTTAAGGCGCATTCTGCTTCACTTTCAGCCTGCTTTAAGCTACCATGTACTGGAAAAAAACGGAGATTTAGGAAAAATCCGGAGGCATGGCAGCCCTGATTTTGTGAAGGACGAGTATACTGATCGCTAGGGCTCGTATAGTCCAAATACTGATTAGGACGTGTGATAAATATAGAGTCCAAATCCACTTGCCCAAAACCTGATGGTACTGAAACAGATATCGTGTTAACAGTAACAAGGCCAGTCACACGAACAAAAGTTCAATTATAAGGTCAACAAATATTTTTAAATAAGATTTTGCGCAATAAAAAATAATCCCCTACCCTTTTTACGCTTTAATTCACAACTTTCCTCAGTTGAGCGAGAGAAAACCTACAACTTCAGCTTTCAGCGAAAACAATAAAAACAGCTAACATTTAAGCGAAACTAAAAAGACAAATGGACTTGGTGTCCGCTAACCGATTTCGGTTTAAACAGGACGAGGAAACTCGTGTTTTTGTTCAATACGTGACCAATGGACTTAAAATGACTTGCAGTGACAGAAAAACGTGTAGGTGTTTGGGTGTTAACGATGGAATAAGACACTAAGGTAGTTGTCATTTTATTTTCTGTCAAAATTACTGAATACAATAGCATAAATTGATGACCACAACACAACACAAAATGTACGCAGACAGTCTTCAATTTAAGAGAAAAACGAATTTGAATTCCCAGATCGATTTTGCGGCATACATGTACCTGTTAATTGCTATGAATATACAAAAATAAATAATTTTGCAAATTGCTATCGCAAACTGGAGGAAAGGTGAATGCAAATGTTAAGAATCAATATGATGAACGTGAAATGATAAAATTTCGAAATGCAAGGCCTTTCTAGAAGGACAGGGGCTCAATGGGTTAACTCATTATTCCCTGAAACTTCGAATGGACAATGCCAGTTTACAATAAAGGCTGTCCATTTTAGACTATTAAGTGTTCTTTTTTTATAAATATTGCACAATGACAAACAGTGAGGTCCCTGATTAGAGGGCTCCTACAGGAGCCCTCTAATCATCTAGACTTCACTGTTTGCATTAGACAAGTGTACTCTTCACAGGTACACTTTTGGTAAAGGACGCATATATGCGTCACTATAGGGGCACAATGAGTTAATGACACAAACAACGAAATCAGCCACACTCCTTCAAACCAGAACATTAATTGTAAATGGTTCGTTCGTGTAGCTGAGTTATGCGGTATTTGTGCGTCATACAGGACTGGTCAAAATAAATGAGTGGCTAGACAGAAATATGATGTACAGTCAAACTTCGATATCTCGAAACTGCTTAAGACGATCTCGTCCGCATTTCTTCAATTTAATTTCAATATTCTATAGTCGACCATGTGTTAACTGTAAAATAAGGATATTGAAGTCCAACCCTTTCACTGACAAATGTTACAGTGAAGAATGTGTTATTCTTTCCCAATAAACGCGTTTACGCTAAAACTATTATTTGCATTGCAAACAGTTTGGAGCCAGATCAGACGCCGGGTAACCCGGCGTCTGATCTGAATTCAAGCAGTTTGTCACTTGTCGTTGTGTTTTTTCTGTCGAAATGTCCTGTATGTGACTTTGACAAAATAGCAGATCACTATTTAAGCAGACGATATTGCAGCAGTAAAAACTGCTGAACTTAATTGTCTTGTTTGGGGAACAGTGGCAAGCGTTGTTGCAAGGAGAGAATCGTTGTTCAGAGGGCCGTTGTAAGGAGAGAGCATGTATCCATTAGTTTGGATCTAGATACAGTGGAGAATGTGTTATTCTTTCCCAATAAACGCGTTTACGCTAAAACTATTATTTGCAGTGCAAACAGTTTGGAGCCAGATCAGACGCCGGGTAACCCGGCGTCTGATCAGGCTCCAAATTGTTTGCCACCAAGATAAACAAGAATTATCAGAATTGTTTAAAAGTTGTTCTTTTCTACGTTTTAGTGTTTTGCGTTTGCGTACGTTTGCGTTTAAACGGGAAAGAATAACAGATTCTCCACTGTACTAAATCAATGTTAAATCTGGATAATTACCCTTTGGCACTGATTTTAATGTTTCGTCGTACAATATACAGTGGAGAAAACGTTATTCTTTCCCGTTTAAACGCAAACGTACGCAAACGCAAAACACTAAAACGTAGAAAAGAACAACTTTTGGACAATTCTGATAATTCATGTTTATCTTGTTGGCAAACAGTTTGGAGCCTGCTCAGACGCCGGGTTACCCGGCGTCTGATCTGGCTCCAAACTGTTTGCACTGCAAATAATAGTTTTAGCGTAAACGCGTTTATTGGGAAATAATAACACATTCTCCACTGTAATAAAAATTATATTTTTATTAGATAAATAAAACCCAAAGCATTCTAAAAATAATTTGAATCGACGATAACATGTCAGTAACCTAAGGCTCAGTGTAAATTAGGATTGTGATCACGATTTCTTAACCCTCTCATCACTTTAAGTGGGCTTAGCAAACAGTTTAAATCCAGATCAGATGCCAGTTTCTCCGGTTCCGAACAGTTTGCTACCCAAATAGACTTTTTTTTCTCAGAATATTCTCCAAACGCGTGTCATTTTCTGTACTTTATTGCAATTGCCATTGGGTTCAGTTTCGTTTTAAAGAGAAAATTATTTTCTCATAAAAACCAAGTAGTGCAACAATTAATATTTCATCATCTAGTTATAATATCAAATTTTGCAATAATCTACAGTTTATACAGTGGAGAATCTGTTATTCTTTCCCGTTTAAACGCAAACGTACGCAAACGCAAAGCACTAAAACGTAGAAAAGAACAACTTTTGGACAATTCTGATAATTCTTGTTTATCTTGGTGGCAAACAGTTTGGAGCCTGATCAGACGCCGGGTTACCCGGCGTCTGATCTTGCTCCAAACTGTTTGTACTGCAAATAATAGTTTTAGCGTAAACGCGTTTATTGGGAAAGAATAACAGATTGTCCACTGTACCAATAAATTCACAAACACTTTCTTGAAACAATATCTAATACAGTAAAATCTCTCTATTACAACCACTAAAACGAAGGCAAATTGATTATAGAAAAGACAGATGACACCATAAAGCAATATGCCAGTATACTAAAATAAACAGCTTCTAAAGGGGCTTCTGTTTTATTGTCACCTTGCTTTAAGCAGGCACCTGTCGTAAACGCATAATAACTAAAACAACTTAGAGGTCGTAAAAGAAATTTTTTACAGTATTGACACTGGTTACTGATATTTCCCTAAAAGTACTACACTTCGATTAAATGACTATAGCCAATATAGTAAAGATAACAGACAATCGTGATGTGTGTTTTTACGTACAGTGAAGAATCTGTTATTCTTTCCCAATAAACGCGTTTATGCTTAAAATATTATTTGCAGTGCAAACAGTTTAGAGCCAGATCAGACGCCGGGTAACCCGGCGTCTGATCAGGCTCCAAACTGTTTGCCACCAAGATAAACAAGAATTATCAGAATTGTCCAAAAGTTGTTCTTTTCTACGTTTTAGTCCTTGCGTTTGCGTACGTTTGCGTTTAAACGGGAAAGAATAACAGATTCTGCACTGTATCATTTTCAGACTTCACTGATCTTCAAACTCTTAAATAATCTTTGACGAGGGTTGACTCCGTCTTTTAGCTTTCTTCCATTGGAGAAGACGTTATTGTTTCCCATTTAAAAGCATTGAAACGCAGTCGAAATGAAATGAAATGTAGAAAAATGCAATTCCAGGAAAATGCTGCAGAGTTCTTTTTAGCGTGAGTGGTAATCGGTCTGTAGCCTGGTTAAAGACCGGGTAAACTGGTGTTTGGTTTAGTTCTAAACTGTATACAGTGTAAGCAACTGTTTAAACTTTAGGACAACTATGATAATTCTTGTTTATCTTGGTGGCAAACAGTTTGGAGCCTGATCAGACGCCGGGTTACCCGGCGTCTGATCTGGCTCCATACTGTTTTCACTGTAAATTATAGTTTTAGCGTAAACGCGTTTATTGGGAAAGAATAACAGATTCTCCACTGTATATTTATGGTGGTGTTTTTTCATGACTGTTTGAAATGCACTATTTTCTTGAGTGGATGAATACATTAAGTGCGATTAAGGATAAAAGATTAACACAAAGGGGTTAACGTATTCCTGCTCGCTTTGAGTGATCGTATTAGGGGATAGGGGTTGCTTTATATCAAAAACCCACTGACAATCACTTTGTATTTATAATTGATTGTTAGTCAACACAGACAACAGAGAAATAAAACACAAAAGCAATGACTGTCAAAACTTCTCGACAGTCTGAAGTTGATGCGTGATTTATACAGTGGAGAGAACGTTATTCTTTCCCGTTTAAACGAAAACGAAACGCAAACGCAAAGCACTTAAACGTATAAAATGACATTTTTTACATAAATCTGAGTATTCGTTTTAATCTGAGTGGCAAACAGTTAGAAGCCTGATCAGACGCCGGGTTACCCTCTGATCAGGGTCTTCACTGTTTGTCATAATGCCAAACATTGACAAAAACAACCCTTAAAAGTCAGAAATGGACTAGACTAAAATGAAAACTGGAATTGTCCATTTAACGCTTCAGGGAGAAAAGAGTTAATAAGATGTCGCTAGTTTGATTTATTTACAAGATAATTACAAGTATGACAAACAGTGCATACCCTGATCAGAGGGCTCCTTTTGATCTGGATCTACACTGTTTTCAAAGGATGTACGAATACCCTTTTCTCGCACTGTAATGGTTAAGACCCGCGGGCACTTTAAAGCAATTATCCAATGGTATCCAAATGAGTGATGGGATCATTTTGCTGCTATATTACCATCTTAATACTATATGGATATTTGCAAACAGTTTAGGTCCTGATCAGACGCCGAGTTACTCGGTATCTGATCAGAATCAAATCTTTTTGACACTCGTTTTGACGGTTTAATGTTCAATATACATTCAATTTTATTTTAAAGACTGTAGACAAAATGTTAAAATCAGATCATTTTCAGCAGTTAAAAGGTTAAGTTGTCTAATCACATTAATATGTAAATCGCATATTTATGGTAGAGTCTAACCCTTTTCGACCTTAAATGACATAGGGCAAAACATTACATGTATATGTGTACGGCTCTTTCTAGCTTTGAACACAGGTGACCACCTAAAATAGGTTGAAAGTAAAGCAGACTGCGCCTTTACTAAAACTCTGCTTTACTTTCAGCCTGCATTAAGCTACATGTACCGCTTGTGGCTGTAGTAAGTCTTATGCGTTTTTCAAAATTCAAACGTTGCTTAGTCACGTTTTAATTTTGAATACGGATATGTTCTACTAATTTGAAAGAGTTAAAATTCAACTGAGGAAATTGGGTAACCACGTGCCAGTAATCGAAGTTGAATTGTATTTATAAGCATCGGTCCATTAAAGAAGTCCTCAGAGCATGCACTGTCTGTGATTTTGTAATATTTAACGTAAACAGCCATAAATAGTAAAAGAATGGGTACACCAAATTGGAAACTGGAATTTACTACAATACTCCCTCCCTACAACGGCCCTCCCAAAAACAACTCCCTCCTTACAACGACCATTGTCGCAGTTATTATATCGAACACTTTTACTGCTGCAATATCGGCTGTTGAAAATTGTCGTCTGTCTTTTCTTAAAGTTACATATAAGTCGACATTTTGATAGAATAAATATAAAGGCGAGTGACAAACAGCTTGAATCCATATTAGACGCCGCGTCACGATTTGGGTCCAAGCTGTTTGCAAATATAAGTTAAGTCTAAATTTTCCCTCTCTATTATGACCCCCCCCCCCCCCCCCCCGAACAACATACACAGTCTGTGTTTCTCATTTGACGTCTTTGTATGATGTCAATTGATATCTGCTTTTATTTATAACATTTAAATTCTAGATTTTTCGACTTAAGAAATATTTAAATGATGGTCAAACAGCTTGAATCCTGGTCAGACGCCGCATCATGCGACGTCTGATCAGCATGCAAACTGTTTGCAAATAACTACTGGGTCCGGAGTATGTCAGGCTAGGGGTTAATATGCGGTAGCGGAGCTTTCTGTAATATTTAATCCTGAATTAAGCAGCCACCAATCTTTTGAGATGTCCACGCTACTTCAGGGCTGCCATTTCTCCGGATCTTTCCTAAGTTTTCCGATTTTTATCCTAGCAGATGGTAGCTTAAAACAGGCTGCAAGTAAAGCAGAATGCGGTTTAAGGCGCATTCGGCTTTATTTTCAATCTGTTTTAAGCATTAATGTGTCTTCAAAACAAGAAACAGACAATGGGGTAAAGGTACAATCAGTTAAATTGCGTCTGAAAAATTGAAAATTTGAATCTTAGGATTTTTATGATCAACTTAATGGCAGCCCTGCTACATGTACTTCAACACGTGGTCGCTTGATACAATACAGTAAAACCTCTATAGTCCGACCACTAAAACGAAGGCTAATCGTTATATAAAATACAGGTGTCAGCTGAAAGCAAGGTGACAATATAACAATTTAGTGGCTGTAAAAGAGAGACTTTAATATATCAAAATACGCCAGTATAACGTTTTGAAGTATACTTCTAATGCATGATGGACAATATGTATTGATACATTGGAAAAGAGTTACGCTTTCCCAATAAACGCTTTTATGATTGATTGACTAAGTTTGGTAATACGGCACCGCGACACATAAAAATATGGCGCATAGAAACGATAGCATACATGTACATACAAACACCAAAATATCTCGATCAACAGGTGGGTGAAAGTACGGAATATAATAAGTAAAAGACAGAATACTATACGTGTATATATAAGAAGAAAAACAGGTTACAAGCTAAATCTTGTTGTCTAGATCTTATTACATTGTCACTGAGCTTATAAGTTTTTTCAGCGAACTTAGAAATATATTTGTTATATAATAGATAGGCCAACACAATCTAATCAGAAATGTTTAACAGAGTAAGATTCCATGCAGAAATCACATTTTGAGTGATTTTCTCGCATTTATATGCACGAATGACGAATATGAATAATTATGACTTATGCGACAGCGAGCAAGAACCACTTCCTCTTTGCGCACAATTCTGTTTGACGAACAACTCTCACCTACAATACGTTTGATTGAATATTGTTTACTATTAATGCAGTTGTTTTGAGAACTTAGTCATTTTGACGTAATTAAACGCGTTTATGTTAAAACCTTATGTCAATTGCAAACAGTTTGGGGCCACACTCCGATAGACCCGGCGTCTAATCAGTGCCCAAACGTTTTGCTATTGTTCTTCAGATTAAAGGGTATCGTGATCACTTTCACAATATTGTCATTTTCTACATTTTTTGCATTGCGTTTGCTTTTAGTTTCGTTCAAACGGGAAAGAAAAACGTATTTCCCTTCGCAATCTGTTTATTTGTATTTTTTAGATATACAAAATATTTTCATTCAATGGATTCTAAACCGTTATTTCCTAAACAAAAACGTGACATTTTCACATTTTGATGTTTGTTTTGAAACATATGACCTTGGAAACCACAAATATCCTTAACCCCTTCACTGCCTTACCCGGAGCGCTCTAGTTATTTGCAAACAGTTTTTATCCTGATCAGACGCCGCGTGACGCGGCGTCTGATCAAGATCAAAACTGTTTGACATTCATTTCAATATTTCTGAAGTCAAAATATCTAATTTCAATTTGAGAGATAAAGGCAGACGACAAATGGTTAAAATTGATGACGTCACGGCAGTGAAGGGGTTAAAACAGTTTCATCATGCAGTAAAACCTATACTGGCCCTTATTCTGTCGATCGTGACTTCCCTGGTATTTACAAGCAGATTGGATCCCGATCAGACGTCGCCTCTGGGTCAAAACCCTTTGCGACTAGTTTTTAGGTTTCTTTAACTTTTACTATCGCTACAGGTGTCATATGGTACATGTATCTCTTCTTCGGCTGAACGTTTAAGTTTAAAATCCGCTTGTTATAAACAGCTCTTTTCTGAACTATTGAACTTGCAAATAAAATAAGGAAATCATTTGCCTAGATATTGCGCTGACTTAAATCTATAAAATATATTAGAAAACTGTGCAGACCAAATCAGATCTGGTTCTATACTATTTTCAAAACCGTTAGTATGCACTTATAGTATGAGCAGGGTTTAAGAAACAGGGGTGATAAATAGCGTCTATCTTGTTAATTTAATTTATTCAGTATCGAAGCATCAATCAAAACAAAAAACAAATAACCAAACTTTGTAAGTTTCACATTTGTTAATAATTTTGGCATTTTATTGTTTCAGCTCTGTACTTTGACATTTATCCTTTTCCCGCCAATCGCGACGACACGTATCAGAGCTGTCATACGTTGCTCATGAAAATCCTAAGATTTCCAAACTTTCAAGCACTATTTTAGGAATCGTACCTTTACAAAAACCATTTTGCTGCTCGGTTCAATAACACTAGCATAATTTTACAGTTTGGATCCCGTTCAGACGACACAGTAACGCGGCGTCTGAACGGGATCTAAATTGTTTGACACCCTTATCAATGTTTTCTTAGTAAAAAAAGGCATACAATCAAATTTTTACATCCGAAGATTTTACATGCATTAACCGTGATTAACCCATTTGTGCCCACGATCCCATAAATGTAAAAAAACAACAGTGTAGACTCTGATCCGAGTCTACACTGTTTGCTAATAGGAATTTCAATATATAAAACAAAACGAAAATGAAAAATTAGACCAGGCACCCCTTGGATAAAAACTGGACCAATCCAACATATAAGAATGGAAGAAACCACTTAGTATAAATGGGTTGACGGTATAAGTGATACAGAGCATTATATATATTTCAGTACACGAACATTTAAACTATGTGTATCACTTTTGTGAACTCGGCTTGCACTCTTCTTAAAGTCAAACCAACGACAAGTAAATACAGTAAAATATGTCTATACCGACCACTTAATTATGCTAATTATTAGGTATTTAAGTCAGGCGACTGCTTTAAGCAAGGCGGCAGTTAAACAGAAAGCTCCTACAGGAGCTTTCTGTTTTACTGCCCCCTTGCTTTAACCTGTCACCTGTATTTTATACAATCCAAATCATTCGTTTTAGTGGTCGTACTAGAGAGGTTTTACTGTAACATTAATATACAGTTGGATACAATCCAGTAACACTTAAAATTGGCTGAGGTGGCAGACAAAAATGTAAGAGATAACAAGCCATTCCGTGTCTCAGTCTGGGTTCAACAGTTTGCAAAGTACAGTAAGATCCTCTAATACGACCACTACCGTGTAGGCTTATTTATAGCATTTTAGACAGGTGGCAGTTCCTATAGGAACTTCTTTCTTTACAGTAATCTTGTTTTAGGCGGCAACCTGCCTGAAACTTAAAAAAACAGTTTTCTCTTGTAGTGGTTATACAGTGGAGAATCTGTTATTCTTTCCCGTTTAAACGCAAACGTACGCAAACGCAAAAACACTTCAACGTAAAAAAGTGCAACTTTTTGACAATTCTGATAATTAATATTTATCTTAGTGGCAAACAGTTTGGAGCCTGATCAGACGCCGGGTTACCCGGCGTCTGATCTGGCTCCAAACTGTTTGCAATGGAAATAATAGTTTTAGCGTAAACGCGTTTATTGGGAAAGAATAACGTTTTCTCCACTGTAATAAAGAGGTTTTTACTGTATTCTTACCTATTCTTCTGCCGTAATACCAACAGTGTTCCCTGTCTACAACGACACCCAATGGGAGACAAACATTGAGCGCGTTGTTCGGAGGGAGCCGCTATAGGGAGGGAAATTGGCTTACATTTGCAAATAACTTGAATCCAGATCAGACGCCGCGTAACGCGGCGTCTGATCTGGATTCAAGTTGTTTGTCACTCGTTGTTATATATCAATTATATTTATTCTATCAAAATATCCACTGATATGTAACTTTGAGAAAAACAGCAGACGACAATTAAGCAGACGATATTGCAGCAGTAAAAGCGTAAGACATAATTGTGGGGTTGAAGGAATTGCGGCAAGGGTCGTTGCAAGGAGGGAGTCGTCGTTGGGAGGGCCGTTGTATGAAGGGAGCACATTTTTAAACTATCGTTACATATTGTGTACTTTTCAAAAGTTTGCATTTCTGAAATGAAGGAAATCTGAAGACGCTGAGCTATGTACAAACTGTTTAATATACCTGTCTGGTATCAATATAAAGGTAAAGGGTTTACTTATGTTGAAATACAAAAACGACAACAATTAAACCAATTAACTACAGTGGAGAAAACGTTATTCTTTCCCAATAAACGCGTTTACGCTAAAACTATTTTTTCAATTGCAAACAGTTTGGATCCAGATCAGACGCCGGGTAACCCGGCGTCTGATCAGGCTCCAACCGTTTGCCACTCAGATCAACATGAATAGTCAAAAGTGTCGATAAGTTGTCCTTTTCTATGTGTTAGTGCAATGCGTTTGCGTACGTTTGCGTTTAAACGAGAAAGAATAACAGATTCTCCACTATATCATATTATAAACTACATCAATACTTCCCTTTAATGAGTTCATCTGGTTGGTAACTACAGATACATCAAAACTATTCCTTCTATTCACCGAAAGAGTAAAACAAACTCCTCAACTAAATTATGGGCTGGTTTTTTCAGTCTCTATAAAGAAGCATATTGTCAGATCAGTAAGACAAGATACATTTGTTTAAAGGATATGCATAAGAGATTACGAAAAGCTTTCATTTTTCACCAAGGGCAAGGATTTTAATTTTTTGGTTTAAACATATTTTATTTCAGATATTGAACATGAACATAATACATGGATATAATGAAAAAGGATTGGATCGAAAGCTATGCTTATAGAGATCCTTTCTTTTGCAGTATTTGAAATACACTATAGACAGTAGATGTTCACAATTGCATTGCAATTGCATGATCTCCCCTTATACAGATTTATCATAATTGACATGTGACTTGACATTTAGAAAAATATACAAGTTATACAAAAAAGAAAAAAAAGAACAAAGTTTAAACAAATATAAGCGTTTGGTCATCCAAAGGCTGGCGCCTCGGCTAGCGACATGCCCGAGTTCGAGAAGAAACCAGCAGCCCAGTTCAGAGTAATGTACACAAAGTTCTCAGTTGAAACGATTGGACTTTACTATATATGTCTGCACTGCTTCAAAAATCTGCTTATAAGTATCATTATCAAGTGTTGGATCGCCATAGAGGAATAACTTCACTGAAACGCGACGAATTGGGTTTACTACATTTAGAAGATTAGTACGAATGTTTTGATATGTTTGACAGTGAAAGAAGAAGTGTTGCGCGCTTTCGATTTCACCGCAGTGACAGGCTGGCGACTCGACTATGCCTTTTTGAAAAAGGCTTAAATTTAAAGAGCTACAATTGGTCCTGAGCCTCGTATGGAGAATTTGCGCTTTCCTATTTCCAATAAAATGATAGGAAGGTACACTGGTAATTGGGCCATTTATTGCTCTTTTAAAAGATTCTACAGAGCTCGAGTTTCTTATTTCTAACGGAAGAGAATTCCACTCACGAACAACAGATGGTGACTCAGAATATAGTTTTGTTCTAGAGTGTAACAATTGCACGTCTTCAGTATTTCTTAAGCTGTACCTTGACTCATCACCTACAAGGGCTGTGACTAATTTTAATAGTAGTGTCAATTTTAAATATTTTTTCATTATAATCACCCTACCAAATTCGAAATCCGTTATCTTATCGTGCATAATCCAGTTTGACCATGCAGTAGGGGCCTACTGTAACTTATAGTTTCTCCTTTTAACTACCCCTCAAGTAAGGAACCCTCTCTATGCGCTTGCTAGTAAATTCAAGTAATATCAGAGTCCTCTAAAACACTGCAGTGTTGTCTGTATGGAGAGTCGTTTCATATGAAACAGTGCAGATCCTAAGGAGACACCGCAAAATGTGGCGTCTCATCAGAGTCTACACTGTTTGCTTATGTCTACTATTTTTGAATGGGCTAAACTCCATCATTATATTGTGGTTGTTCAGTCGGACTTCTCAATACTCGTTCGGTAGTTTTGGGGGGAACACTGACTAGTTTTGTATATACGAGCGTACGAACGGGTTAGCTTTGTTCTGATGTACGAGATACTTACAATGTTTCTTTCTGTGTTTTTCTCACGTAAATTCAAACAGTCTATATCTATATCACAGCCAATTTAAACCTGTAAAATGCAACGGTGCGTTTCTTCTTTTACTATATTTCTCTATTATATTGCCTATTTTTATAGACCTTTGTTGCCTTTATGTAACACCTAAATAGTAATAACATTGCCTTGCCAACGAAAAGTGTGAACCAATTACATAAACCATTCATATCCCAATTTATGCAGCAATTATCAGTGAGAGTATTGATTCTCTGAACGCGGTATGCTCACAATCCATGCTTCTTCCCTTTTCTTTGATAAGACAGGAGTACTCATGGAACGGTAGATCTTCCAGGTATAGGCCAACGCCCACTAATAATTTTCTGTTTGAGGCTAAGCCAGACTGTCTATTGTTAATACAGTAAAGGCGCACTATTGTTATCGCTGAATAGAAGGTCTGTCTAGGGTGTAAAGGGAACATGAGTGCTTAAAGCAATATGAAAGTAAAGCAGAAAGCTCCTAAAGGAGCTTTCTGTTTTACTTACATATTGTTTAATTTTCAACGTGGATTTACCGGCATTATATAACCTGTAATGTTCAGTGGTTGTATTAGGATAAGACGAAGTTAACTAATTTTGAGTTCATTCTCTACCGCCATTGCCTACTTCTGGTAATGAAGCATCAATTAAAAAAATCACAATATAAGCTTTCGTGTTACAGTGGAGAATTAATTCGTTATTATATTCCGTTAACAACAAAACGAACATCAGACTCTATGCAATACAATGTAGAATAGGAGTTTCTTATGCAATTCTGATAGTTTGGATCCTGACTAGACGTCGGGTTAGCTGGAATCTGATATTACTCAAAACCATTTGCAACTGAAATAATTGTTAAGCACAAATATGTTTATTGAGAAAAGCATCTTCTCTACTGTACAGTAGAAACCCTCTATAACGACCACTACGTAAGGTTGAATTTTCTGGAAGGTTGCTGCTTAATACAAGACGGAAGTAAAGCAGAAAGCTCCTTTACTTTCATCTTGTTTTAACCTGTCACCTGTCTAAATAGCCACAAAGTATACCGGTACTTCTTTGATGTACTTGTCAAAGAGGGATTTTACTGTATGTGCACTCATTGCAGATTTCTATTTGATGTATAGATTTGTATAGATAGTATAGCACAGTTATTACACAAACGAAAGCATACTGACGGTGTATAAGAAAGTTGGAAGCTATTATCAAAATGAAATGTAAGAGTAGAAAAGTTAAGTAAAAGGCTTGCTTAAAACAGCGTAAACAAGTAGTTTGTAGTTTTCTTCTTTACTATCAAATTGTTTAAGTTAGCCGCCTGTATTGTAAAACACCCAAATACCAATCATCTAAGTTTTAGGAATACGTATTATATGTGAACTTTACTATAATCATATTAAAACCTGTGGACAGTATTTTAAATAACGCACGACCAGCCTACAAGACTGATCTCAATAATAATTAAATCAAAGCTAATTTATTGAAGATGCTTTGTATGTGTTCGTTGTCATGCAGTAAGCTCCTACCATTATTAAACCTCCTCATCCTGAATCTTAATATTTAAAACCCGTCAACTATAAAAATCTATAATCTTTTTAAATATTAGACTGGTCAAAAAACTTTGGAAACCCTTCCCTCCAGGGAAGAGCGCATACTTATATGCCAAAGATATGCTTTAAGATAATAGCTTCCAACATTATAGACACTGATCAGACTGAAGCTATCTGATATGAGTCTATACTGTTTTCAAAAAGCATCTTATACGTTATTAGCGGGATAATGGTTAACCCATTTATGCCCGGTGGATTCTTCCATGTTTATATATTGGATTAGTCCATTTTTTATCCAAGGGATGCCTTGTCAAAATTTTCATTTTCATTTGGTTTTATATTGAAATTCCTATCAGCAAACAGTGAAGACTCTGATCAGACGCCGCATAATGGGATCGTGGGCACAAATGGGTTAAGCGATCTTTGAACAGTCTCCTTCATTCAATAATCGACGTAGTTCCACTGTATAGGCACCATACGTGCTTTACTCTGCTACACACGGCGGTAAGACCTGGTTGCCTCTGACCTGTGTGTAAGATTGTCTGGCAGACGCTTCGCCGACGATATCCCCATGCTAATCACAACCTTATTGCCAACATTTCAAAGGAACTTAACCATTTTTACGTGCGCATTAAGTCCGACGCGATCTATTGGAGTTATTTTAGTGGTGTGTGAAGCTGTGAAGATTTGTTCAATTTCACTCAACACCAGACAGTAACTAGTTAACTAAGAAAATAGTCAAAGTTTGTGTTCAACTGTCACTGTTTCAAGAAAAATGGTAATGCCTATGAACATGTGTGATCGTTTAATATAGTACAAACGTAAAGCAGAAAGCTCCTATCGGACATTTTTGCTTTTCATTTGTCCTGCATTAAGCAGTGTAAGTTAGTTAAAAGTTGGCTGCCTTGAGATTCTGCTAAAGCATAAGTGATCGCTTTACGCAAAACAAAAGTAAAGCTGAAAGCTCCTGAAGGAGCTTTCTGCTTTACATTTGTCTTACACAAATGTAAGTTACTCAAAAGTAGGCTATCTAAGAATGTCTGCTAAAACCTGAGTTTTACTGTTATTTTAACATGTTAAATCTTCTTGACAAAGGTATGATTGGCATCTTGGTGAACGTGTGTATTCTGGAGAGTGCTCATTCATAAGTGCAGAGAAAGTAACACACGAAATAACGAGAATGTTCATGAACACGCTGCAAGTAACCCAATAAAAAGTTCATTAAAACGATTGCATTACACAGAGAATTGGGTTTGAAATAATAAGAAAAGGATTGGATTTATAAGGGTACATGTATATAAATACACGCAAAAGTGGATTGAATTGTTAGGTAAATGGTTTGACGTCGAAGGAAAAATTTAGCAATAAGGTATATGATTGAAAGATTGGTGTAAAAGGATCAAAATTGTAAAACGTTGAACTCTAAACAGATACAATTTTGAAATACTCGGTAAAGAAATGAAAAATAAGGTGAAGGATTGAACGACAGAAAATGAGGATTAGTCAGTCATGTTTAGAATCAAACACTTACAGCGTAGAAGACTTTAGCCTTGTCCAAATAAAAGAGTTTATACTAAAACAATATAGTTCATTTGCTAACAGTGTGGAGCCAGATCAGATATCAGATAGCCCGGTATCTGAACAAACTCTAAACTGTATGCAATTCAAATTAAACTTAACTGTTTTCCTAACGTATGCATCGTCTACATTTTATAATTATTGTCTTTACGATTGCGATTACTTTCGTTTCGTTAAACTCTTTCACTGCCAAGTTTTATCGTCTGCTTTAGTAAATACGAAAGACTCAAGCAGGAAACGCAACACAAACAATAACCCTATTACCACCAAAAATCGTCTGCATTGGTAATGTCGTCTGCAGTATTTTAAAGTCAGTTTTAGGGCTGTTTTAACGGAAGAAATGTCGATACGAGTGTCAAATAGTTTCGCGGCGTCTGATCAGGATCCAAACTATTTGTAAATTCGCCTCTTGGCAACGTTTGCAGTGAACGAGTCAAAGAGAAAGAAATAAGGTCTTCTCCACTGTAGGTACAGTGGAGAATCTGTTATTCTTTCCCGTTTAAACGCAAACGTACGCAAACGCAAAGCACTAAAACGTAGAAAAGAACAAGTTGTGGACAATTCTGATATTTCACGTTTATCTTGGTGGCAAACAGTTTGGAGCCTGATCAGACGCCGGGTTACCCGGCGTCTGATCTGGCTCCAAACTATTTGCACTGCAAATAATAGATTTATTGGGAAAGAATAACAGATTCTCCACTGTAAAGGCTCGGAAGCTTAGTGAATGATTGAATGATAAGAAATTGAAATATCGGGTAAAACGATCAAAGATTGGTGGATATGTACGCAGATATTGGAATTTGAAAACGTGATTTTAAGTGACTGTTATTGATGTTCTGAAAATGCGTTTACTACAGTGTTTTGGAATTATTCTTCTGGTTTCATGTAAGTATATACAAGTCTTGTATACACACCTGTATATGCTTGTAGATTTGTTGTTTTTGTTGTGGGCGTATGACTCATCGATGCCCCAATGTACAGTCCATCTTGTGTTAAACGACATCACAAGTAGAATCATGGTGATTCTTGCACAGAAGTGACCGCTAAAAGCAAGAGAAACGTAATGCAAACAGCTCCTAAAGCCGTTTGCTGCATTACGTTTGTCCTGCATTAAGCTTAAGCCTTAATAAGCCTTCTATTTCATGTTTTTCTGAATAGTCACCTAACATATGATCGGGCTAGATTAGATCAGCACTTTACATGCTATTAATCATTCAATTTGACACTTCACGTTTGTCGTTTACTGAAAATAATGTGTAATGTATTAGTCCTTTATCAGTTCTTGCTACCGAAGAGTGCTATAAATAAGTAAAAGATCTTCTTGATCCTGGTCACGTGTCTGATCTCGATGTGATTCTAAAGTGTACGCCAGTTCTCTAGTAGCATGATGAAGATATAACACAACGAACGCTGTCTGTAATAATACTATCAATTAGTATAGTAGGGAAAATGTTAGTCTTTCTCGTTTAACCTTAAGCACGCTATTTAATGGTCGCAAAGGTTATCGTCTACAACAATTCTCGTCATTAACAAACAGTGCACCTGTGATTAGTACACTTGTCCTGCAGGAGCCCTCTGATCAAGGTATGCGCTGTTACGAGGTATTTGTATATTGTTAAATTCAACCCCTGATAGTCAAAAACAGACGAAACTTCAATGGAAATTTGAATTGACCATTAAACATTTTAGGGGCGGATGTGTTAACTTCATTTTCTTCAAATACTACTACCGGATCTCACTATCGGGTCCCATTTGACTCCAAATTGTTTGCAACTACATGCCATATCACTTATAACCCGTAGTGCATTGATTCGTGTACGAATCGAAACGCAAAATGCAATAACAAAATGCAGGAAAATAATTGTATCTTTGAAACATGTTGGTATGCTGTGTGAAATTCTGATGGTCGAGATATCCACATCGTTTTTATTCTGCCACCGATAGAAAGTAGTGAGCCTTGTATCTAACTTTCGTTGATGGTTAACACAATATATTGTTTAACACGTGTAAGCATCTTATGTTAACCCGTCTGCTACAGTGGATAATGTGTTATTCTTTCCCAATAAACGCGTTTACGCTAAAACTATTATTTGCAGTGCAAACAGTTTGGAGCCAGATCAGACGCCGGGTAACCCGGCGTCTGATCAGGCTCCAAACTGTTTGCCACCAAGATAAACAAGAATTATCAGAATTGTCCAAAAGTTGTTCTTTTCTACGTTTTAGTGCTTTGCGTTTGCGTACGTTCGCGTTTAAACGGGAAAGAATAACAGATTCGCTTTTTTAACACATTGAATACAGAGAATAGACAGCTACTTACAGAGCTGTATGACCAAGGTATTCGCTGTATTCTTATAGGATTTGTCTGGCATGCTTTTTCCCTGGGTGAATCAATTACTCTTTTAACCAATGCAGTAAGTCAGATGATAGATGTTTACGGTGTGTTGGGGTTTTATATATAACTGAGCCATGCAATGACAAAACCAGCCTTATTGCATTGTACGATTGTACAAACTCAGCACTGCTGTCATCCCAGGCACTGTATCTGGGTTTGGTCTACACTGCCAAATACCGTATATAATACAGCTACATAAAATACTTTATATGTACAGTGGAGAATCTGTTATTCTTTCCCGTTTAAACGCAAACGTACGCAAACGCAAATAAACTAAAACGTAGAAAAGGACAACTTTTGGACAATTCTGATAATTCTTGTTTATCTTGGTGGCAAACAGTTTGGAGCCTGATCAGACACCGGGTAACCCGGCGTCTGATCTGACTCCAAACTGTTTGCACTGCAAATAATAGTTTTAGGGTAAACGCGTTTATTGGGAAAGAATAATAGATTCTCCACTGTACATGATTGTCAGTGTAAATCAAGACCAGCTGCCACATCTTTGACGCAGCAGCTGGCCTTGGTCTACTTTATGTTCAATTATGATGCTTTGTTAATATTATGGAAATGAAATATGTTTAAATTGAAACTATATATACTATGCCAAACCGCCAACGCAACACCTCCGAGTTCCCTTCTATTTTCATATCGGAGCGGGTGTTTTAAATCGATAGAAAAGTTGACAGCATTATCAAATGTTTTTATTTGTGTTTTAAAATTGATGTACTGTCCTCAAAGTTGTTAATATTGGCAACGAATTTTCATTGACACTTCTGACGAATAATAACCATCTATCCAAACGTATCGCTAATTTCTGGTTAACATTCCCCATTGCAAATGCATTGGAATTAGATTTTTGAAAACTTGTTATCACAAAGTTCCATATTTTTGGGACCAAATGCCAATTCATTTTGTTTTTGTTTACCAAGAGTATTGTCCATTGATCACTCTATGAATTGCAGAAGAAATCTATTCAGGATATGCACACATTACAGAACTGACCAGACTAACTTAAGAAATGTTTAACATTGGAAGTAATGGGAATATCCGGGATGTTGCGTTGGAAGTTTGGCATAGTATAAATTTTCAGCTGGTAAAACCGTTTGAATCATAGACAAAATAGGGTATAGGCCAACTCCGGAATTGTTAGGCTCTTTACAGTATATCAGTAACTGTATTCAATGTTACACGTTATTTGTATATATATACAGTTAAAACTCCTACTATCAAAGACATTTTTTTGAAAAAAATACTGTTATCAGAATTTGCACTATTCATGGTTCTTTTCAATCCATCCATAAGTTTGAAACCATCACCAGCACTCTAAAGTATTTATGGCTGATTTTGTTGATGTATTGCAATATCAGGGGCAGATAATTCTCCATCAGACATCAGAGATGCGAGCTCAGTTGCAGCCTTCAAAAAACGTCTGAAAACAAACGTCTTTAATATCTGTTATTAGAGGAAAGTTGGAAATAGATCACTGCTACAGTGGAGAATGTGTTATTCTTTCCCAATAAACGCGTTTACGCTAAAACTATTATTTGCAGTGGTGCAAACAGTTTGGAGCCAGATCAGACGCCGGGTAACCCGGCGTCTGATCAGGCTCCAAACTGTTTGCCACCAAGATAAACAAGAATTATCAGAATTGTCCAAAAGTTGTTCTTTTCTACGTTTTATTGCTTTGCGTTTGCGTACGTTTGCGTTTAAACGGGAAAGAATAACAGATTATCCACTGTACTTCTGGGCTGTGTTCTTGCTGTAGATGCTGTGGGTCTAAATGAGAGTTCTAGAGTTTTACCGTTGACCATGTGCCGATTTGGTGGATATTGATGGTAGGGATTTTCCAATTGCTTTGAAATAAGTTGGCTGGGGCTCTGTGGTATAGTTCTTGGACAGTTTTTACCTTTATTTTTATAAATTAATGGTGTAACTCAGTCATGGATTATACAATGCTCAATCAAACAACAAGGAGAGTATTGTTTAAAAGGTTTCGTTCTACGATCTGTGAACTGCTCTCCGGCTCTACACTGAAACATAAAAAAAATCATAAAATCTCACACAAAAAACACACCAAAAACCATTATTTTAAATCATGCCATTGGTCTTTTGATTATTTGACTCATTTTAAATTTGATTTAACAAACTAATTATATCATTTTTTATAATCTTGATAATAATATTGAAAGAATTTCCATGTTCCATGTAACTCCACTATGTATCATGTTTATTGTGAACGTAGTTATTTGTCTTTCTCGCTGTGTAGGTACATTTATATAATTTCATGTGGAGCTCTTTTGAACGCACAACTGCTGTGTGAAAAGAGCGCTATATAAATCGGGGATATTAATAATAATATGACATACAATGCAGACCTTGATCAGGGATCTCCTTTAGCGGCCCTCTGATATTGGTCGTCACTGTTTGTATAGGACAACTGTGATGTTCACAATTACATTGTTTGCAAAGGGCATGTATATGCCGGACTAAGGTACAATGTGTTAATCTGTTATACTGAACTATTTTAACTTCCAGATGCTTTTTTCAGGACATTTTGTTTATTTTGTTGTTGCTCGGTTTTGTCAAAACGTATATCTTTAATGCCAATAATGCTCACATTTGCTAGTCAGTAATTCAGTCTGCAATAGTTGTTATCTTCTGTGATTCTTAGAACGTATCACCAGAGTGCTGAATGGTACGAGTTTGTGACGCTTTGTTACTCTGTTTCTAAACTTAAACTAGAATTATAACTGAAGGTGAAAAACGAAAGCTGTTACTTGTATATATTTTATTTATCTCAATTGGTACAGAATGTACAAGTCGTTGGCATCCCAAGATGTTTTAGTTTCGATCAGGTGCCGAAAGACGGGTAAGAAACTTGCGTCGTGAACATCTGCATTTCATTCTTAATGCAAAAACAACATTTTTTTATCAATCGGTACAAGAATATAGAAGTCGTTTGCTTCACAAACATTCATTTGGCCAATCAATGGCCACAACTTTATAATTCTTTGGAATTTCGAATGAAAATTACGCCACGCTCATCCACAATTCTTCACTTGCAAAATTCAACAGCATTCAGTAAAGAGAAGGGGAGTGGTTTGTGTCACAAGATTTCGTAAGCTCAGACAGAGGCGATAAAATCTGTAATTCTTTGGAAGACTGGAAAGAAAATAAAGTTGTGTCATGAACATCTACACTTATTCTTACTGCATACTCAAAATCTGATCTCAATTGGTACAGAAATGTAGAAGTGGTTTGCATCAAAAGATGTAATAAGCACAATCAAGGGCAACAGCTTTATCCAGTCAAAAAAGCCCAACCAAGGGTAATATCTTGGGACAATTCGCGTGAAAAATATGTCATGCACATCTGCACTTCATTATAAATGCATATGCAAAGTGTGATGGCAATCGGTAAAGAAATGTAGAAGTTCGCGTCACAAGCTTTATTCAATCAAAAACGTCGATCCGTTGACAATATCTTTATCCTTCTTGGGGCAACTCACATGAAAAATATGTCACTCATACCTGCACGTCAATACCAATGCATACGTATGCAAATTTTGACGTCAATCAGTAAAGAAATGTAGAAGTAGTTTGCATCACAAGATCTGTTGTTACACAGACGGACGTACCCCCAACCTTTGAGCTATGTAACTATTTCCTTTGATTTTATTTTTTGCGATGCTAGCCACAAAACATAATTCTAACACCGTTTGCAGAGGACAAATGTACTCTTCACCTGCACACTGGTTATATATGATGTGAATAAGTGACATTCGGGGGTCATTGGGTTAAAACATACTATACTTACATTCGCAATTCCCATATCAGACTTTGAGTAATGTCCGCGCCTGGGTCAGGATTCAATTCGTTCAAAACGTATATTTGGTTCATCTTTTTTCTCATTTAGATACTCAAAATCGTGATTTCAGAAATGAATGCGGAGCACAATATTATAAAGCAGACGACTTCATGGTAATGATGGGGTTAAATACCGTGAGTACAGACAGAAAATCGTTTATTATTTGTGTTAGACAGGTACATTCTGGTCTCGATTCTTCGAACTCGCTCAATCGAACTTACCCGCACTTCTACCGCTTATTTTTTTTATTAATGACTCGCTTAACACATACTTGTATCTCAAAGTTAAACCTTGGCTCAGCCACGTTTTAACTTTGAGATACGGGTATGTTCGATTTTACGAGAATTCGATTTATCGAAACTCGACGGTATGAATAAAACACGAGCGTTCTCTAATGTTTTACACAGCTTCGGTGTCTATGATGAATACAACAGACTGGTATATCGTTTCGGTGCATATTTTCTACCATCTCCGCTGACAAATTTCTCGCAGGCTTGTACAAGTGCCATGGAAGTTAATCGCGGCAGTATCTCACTCGGATAATTTTATAGCTAGTTCATAAAACTAAGATATGAGTGTTTTATTGCACCTGACAGATATATACAGCCACTTGATAAACGATTCTTTCATGATGCTATACAGTTAGGAAGGCGTAATTATTTCCCGAATCTAAACGTATTGCAATAAGAGGCGGAAAATGCAGTTTGGAGCCTGGTTATACGTCAAGTTACTTGGTGTCAGCTCAGTCTCCTAACCGTTCGCATTTGACATAATTGTTTCATTTTTATTGTAAAACCACTTCTAAATAATAAAAAAAATGGACCAAACTTTATTGGCGGTTTTTTTCAGTTGATGTTTCAGGGTTGAATGAGTTGATACATAAACAGACATACACAAACTGAATTTTACACACAAAACAACCTGCAAACCAATATGCAAAATGTGTTACAATACAAGCCGCTTATATTGCAATGAACTCATCCTGTGTGCTTGCTGGAGGATTTCATTATAGAAACATGTACAGTGGAGAATCTGTTATTCTTTCCCGTTTAAACGCAAACGAACGCAAACGCAAAACACTAAAACGTAGAAAAATACAACTTTTTTACAATTCTGATTATTCATCTTTATCTTGGTGGCAAACAGTTTGGAGCCTGATCAGACGCCGGGTTACCCGGCGTCTGATCTGGCTCCAAACTGTTTGCAGTGAAAATAATAGTTTTAGCGTAAACGCGTTTATTGGGAAAGAATAACGTTTTCTCAACTGTATACAATGATTATCTAAAGACAATGCAGTGTTTGTCCATACAACTAATCATTTTATACCATATTAAACAGCAAACAGTGCAGACTCTGCTAAGACACAAAGTATCAGTGTTTTCACTCTGTGCTAAGGCCTACGTTTGTGATTGATATGAGCCGTACCACGACAACACCAACCTTATTGCATTGCATATTGTACAGACCAAATATCGTTGTCATCTCATGCTCTGCATCTTAGTTTGGTCTACATTGCCAAATACTGTAAAGGTTACTGCTAAATACAATGAGATACATCGTCAAACAGTGAATATCAATACCAACTGCCGCGTCTTTGACACTGTTTGCAATGCAATAAGGCAGGTTTTTCTCATTGCACGGCTCATATGCATTGTGTGGTTACATTGTAACCACTGCCCCATGGTGGCTCGTCCTAGCTTTACCGTTTAGACAGGATCCATGAGTCTTCAGTGTATGTTCGCTGAATACAGAGGTTACTGTAGGCAACAAAAAATGCTGAATAATTACAGCTACCTATCTGTACCTAAACTAATGGCTTCTCGGAGTAGATGTTTCCGTAATACGTCCCTGTATAATTCAGGGCTGCCATTTCTCCGGATTTTTCCTAAGTCTTCGGATTTTTTAATCTAGCAGATGGTAGCTTAAAACAGTCTGAAAGTAAAGCAGAATGCGCCTTAATGCGCATTCTGTTTTACTTTCAACCTGTTTTAAGCAGTCACGTGTCTTAAAAACAAGAAACAGACTATGGGGTAAAGGTACGATTAGTAAAGTTGCGTCTGAAATTGAACATTTGAAATCTTAGGATTTTTATGATCAACTTATTGCAGCCCTGATAATTATAAACTCTCCACAGGGCGATTTGGGCACATATCTATAAAGCGTTTGAAATGAGTCTGAGATAATTCTGCTAAAATTGTGAGAACGATCTCAACTCAACTCTTGAATTAAGCGACTACGCAGTGAACAGCATTGGCACGTCCTAAGACAGGCGATTGCTTTATGCCGACTACAATAATGCTGAAGTATTATTTTTATCCACACTTAAATACTGCACATATATTTAAAAACAATCCTTATTCAAATTTTCCTTCGGATTTTGGCTTTCTTGTCAATGTATTCATTTGTCTTTGTTTTTCACTTTATTGGTACATCTATATAACGCCATATGAAGCGTTTTCGAGCGCACTAGCCCTTTGTGAAAATAGCGCTTTATACATCTGTTATAATAAAAATAATAATGATAATAATAATATAACATATATTGTATCATAAGAAGCCGTTATTCTTTCCCAAAAACTATTATCTCCATTGCAAATGGTTTGGAGCTAGATCAGACGCCGGTGAATCCGGCGTCGGATCAGGCTCAACACTGTTTGCCACTTATATCAAAATAGATACAGTGGAGAATCTGTTATTCTTTCCCGTTTAAACGCAAACGTACGCAAACGCAAAGCAATAAAACGTAGAAAAGAACAACTTTTGGACAATTCTGATAATTCATGTTTATCTTGGTGGCAAACAGTTTGGAGCCTGATCAGACGCCGGGTTACCCGGCGTCTGATCTGGCTCCAAACTGTTTGCACTGTAAATAATAGTTTCAGCGTAAAGCGTTTATTGGGAAAGAATAACACATTCTCCACTGTAATCAGAGTTGACAAAAGTTGTTATTTTCTACATTTCATTGCAATGTGTTTGTGTTTCGTTTGCGTTTAAACGGCAAAGAATAACGTCTTTTCCACTGTACAAGGTTGACTTACAGAATGCTCAATAGTGATTGTAGAAGTTTCTGCATTACCACTCTTCTTGTTTTAAGCATTTCACTGACGACATGGCTATATATGTAGTACAAGCAAACGTGCTGAAAATCTAATGTAACGCGAAGTTACCCCATCACGTACCAATACTAATGACTTTTCGAAGCTACCCCGACTCCTGATGGTATAATCCCATCATCTCCTTTTCCTCAGTTTGAATTACATTTGCAAACAGTTTGAATACATATCAGACGCCGAGTTACGCGGCATCTGCTATCAGGATCCAAAAAAACATTTTTGCTCTCGCGATAATGTATCGTCAGTCACAGGATTATCAAAATCTTGAGATTAGGGTTTTGTAGACGACAATTTCAAAGCAGACGATACATTTCGTGGAATAAAGGAGAGGACCGTTTTTCCCGTTTTAACACAAACGTAACACAAACGAATTGCAATAATCTGTAGAAAATACAACTTTATGACATTTGTAACTCTTTTTGAAATACCCGGCGTCTGATCTGGCTCCAAAATGTTTGCAATAGAAATTATATTTTTAGCGTAAACGCGTTGATTGGAAACGAATATCGTGTTCTCCACTGTAGCCGACTATGAATTATCGTCTGCTACTTACACAGGGGTATGATAGAATAAAAATATTGCTTCTGGTTTAGAGATTTATTCTGCATCATTAAGTAAGTTTCTTTTGCTTTAATCTCATACTGCGCATACATTCACATACAACTATCACCCTGTACAATGGTGAAATTATTATTAGTTGCCGTTAATACCCAATAAACGCAATGTAATAAAATGTAAACATATAATAAATAAAATTTTAAATAGAATTTTGACGAAATCTTGTTTTAATATGTGTGTTAATCAGCTGACTAGACGCCCGGTTAATTCATTATCTTACCCCGAGTACAATAGTTTTTTTGCAAACGGTTTGGATCCTTATCAGACGCCGCGTGACACGGCGTCTGATCAGAATCCAAACTGTTTGACAATCATGTCACTATTTCTTAAATCAAAGTACCTAAGATTTAAATTTGAAAAATAAAAGCAGAAGACAAATGTTTAAAAAAGTAAAATTAATTAACCCTTTGAACCCTAATCCCGCATATAGGCGTCCTTTTGAAACAGTGTACATGTGAATAGTACACTTGTCCTATGCAAACAGTGAAGACCCAGATCAGAGGGCTCCGAAAGGAGCCCTCTGATCAGGGTCTTCACTGTTTGTCATAATGCCTAACATTGACAAAAACAACCCTTAAAAGTCAGAAATGGACTAGACTAAAATGGAAACTGGAATTGTCCATTTAAAGTTTTAGGGAGGAAAGAGTTAATAACGTCATGGCAGTGAAGGGGTTAACAAGGACATGCTCTTGTTCCACTCATTTTAATCATCTTAAACATTACAACTGACTCCAACTTTTGAACTACAAACATTATTGTTGAAAACCATTATGCTTTCACTGTCATTATGGCGTAAATCCCCGTCTAACACAGTTACTGCCATACTATTATTGTCTGCTACTTGTGCTTATAAAATATATTCTTTTTTATTGTTTTGTCTTAAGAAACATTGATATGAGTATCAAACAGCTTGAATCCTGATCAGACGCCATGTTTCGCTGTATGCAAATGAAAATGTTGTTGGGCATTGGCAATGAAATGGTTAGTATACAAGGAATTGAAACCTACGGTAAAACTTTTAAGTAAAATTGTCTGATAGGCATTGAATTTAGCAAACAAGCGTAACGTGAACGTTGAAAACACACTGCTGAGTTATCGCATGCAATAGAAATGTCATCTGTAAAATCAGTATTATTTAACCAAATAACAACTTAACTGATAAATGAAAAGAAACATTATGATCCATATTTACCAATTACCCCACGAATACGTCTTTAAATGCCTATAATTTATTCCTCAACTGAAGAAAATAGTTCCCCTTTATAAAGCCATCAATGTAAACCATAAGCAGTATTTTCTTTATTCTAGTAGATAGTGACTTAAAGCAGTCTGAAAGTAAAGCAGACTGCGCCTAAGGCACATTATACTTTACTTTCAACCTGCTTTGAGTGGTCATCTGCTTTCAAACAAGAAACATACTTCAATATATGAGATAATGAGTTAAAGGATAAATGTGAATTTAGGTTATTCAAATTTACGAAATGGCTCAAACAAAATGTGGAACAAATGGAAGACGGCAGTTAAAAAAAAGACAACAATAAGCAACCAAAATGTTAACATATTCCATGAATCATTTCTGTCTCGTGTTAACGTATGAATTGTCGTCTGCTTCAAATATATCGTCTGCGAAATAAGATAAAATTAATTGCAATCTTTTTTAAACTTAAAAAAATATTACTGTTCGTGGCAAACAGCTTAGATTCAGATCAGACGCCGCGTTATGCGGTGTCTGATCTGGATTCAAGCTGTTTGCAATTATTAGCAAGGTCGCACTAAGCACGATAAAGGTTAATGGATCACATAATGATATTTTAACTTTTTCAAATGTTAAAGTTGGTCGTTTTTTTATTTCCAACCCGGACACATTTCTTTATTAGGCAGTCAAAACTATTGGATAACATTTATGAAACCATCAAAGTACATAGTTTAGAATATCAACCTGATAATACATAGTTTAGCTGACTATGCAGTCAATTAACAGTGTGTGTATACACGTGTTCTTCGAAACATTTTGTTTCTATGGCATTTCTTTTTGAATATTAATCTGCATATACGATTTTTATAAATGATAAAACATCTCAATTGCCTTTTAGCTAACATTTCGATACATCACGCAAGCAAGTAGTAGTTTGGTCATGATAACGACTCATAAATGACATTGAAAACATGCAATTTTAATCGTTTTGAAATTACTGATGTGACACATTAAAATGACCAATACAGGTGTATGTTTGTAGGTTTCAGGATTTATATTTTTCTTGATGCTATGTGAAAACTCCTTAACAAAGTCATCATGTTTCGTGCTGTTTTTCGATGAATACGAAGTTCATATTTACAGTTTATATTTGTTAAAATAACATTTTGGTTAATGCGAAATGAAATGTGTGATTATTGTAAAACAATGTCCGTTGTTTATGAAATAAAATATATATATCTTATTCGTAACAAATAGACTTAATCAAGACTACTTCACAAACATGTTTTATTAATGTATCATTTATTATACGCTACATGTATTTGCCTTCTAGGGTATGCTTTTATCTTACAAAAAGTAGTTAACAAGACTACTCGATTTAGACTTTTAAAAATTGCTTTAAATATTATAGTGCGAACATTTAAAGAAATATAATTATGCCACTTTTTTATTATTCAAATAATATTAAAATATGATTATTTTCAGTAACAAGTAGCGCATAGATATGATCGACATAGTTATACAGTTTGCCTAATGAGGAGATGCTATTGCCAAATGTATAAACTCATTCATACCTGAGACTTCAAATTGACTATTCCGGTTTCCAATTAAGCTTAGTCCATAATTGACTATTTAGGGCTGTTTTTAACAATTTATATACAAAAGAACAATTAATTATGCAGATCCTGGTCAGGGGGCTACGGAAGTATACACTGTTTAAATTGGACAAGTGTATCCTTCACATGTACACTGTTTGTATATGACAGGTATTCTACTTTCTATGATTCAATGTGGTAAACATCAGTGTATCGGCAAGACAACCATCTTTGCGTCGACGTATTATACCTGTACATGATAATCGTACATGCAGATTGCAACAAAATATCCAAGTAACACACCTTTTTGATCTGACCGTTAAGGTCGACATCGATATTACTTCAATAACGTACATGTACCTATATTTTATAGACTAATACTTGTTTGATGGTAATCATTATCAATACAGTTACAACAACGTCGCCGCTAAATATTGCTTCTTTAGAAATGAACTGCACCTATGATTGATAATGGACATGTAAAACAACAATAATAGAACCACTCACTTCAAACAAGCAAATAATAAAGAGTTGCTTAGTAAATTGGAACACAAGATAATTGACAAACAAGCCAGGAAAAGCACAGTGGCATTATGTTAACTAACATCATCATTAAAGATGAGTGGATGATGAGAGCTTAGATTTAGGAATGACATGTTAAAACAAACGTATTGGTATTTACATGGTATGCGTTAGTTTATCCCTAAACTGCTTTACCCCAAGTGCACTGGTATTATTTACTGGTAATGTTTTATCCTGACCAGATGCCCTGAGTCTGGTCATAATTTAAAATGTTTGAACTTGTAGCGGTGTATCTACATGTACATATACGGTCAAAATGCCTAAAGTCTAAAATTCAGAAAAGGCAGACAGTTTTTCGAAAGGAGGCGATACAACAGCAACATGGATAACGTAGGTTAACATGACAGGTTAAAACGATCTTATTGATATTTACCAGGTTAACATTTAAAACAGGTATTGTGTTATACTCCCCTCTGTTTCAGCTGTTTGGTAATGTCAGTCAAACGGCGATTAGCAGAACATGGGCTAATGCTTATCCTGCTTTGTGAGATTTGTATTTCGTTTGCCACCAATTTAGACAAACAGTCGCCTAACCAATACATGTAGCCATACTGTTTGACACTCGTTTTGATCATTATTGAGACAAAAGTGAATAAAATGATTTCATTTTTTCCAAGAATGTTCTTGAACTATAACATTATTTAAGCTGGCAATGGGTTGAGAGTTATCTCTTCAACGCGGATCACCTTGACCCTCTCATATATGTACATTAACCTTCTTTTCAAGTGATTTTGCTCTAAAATTATGTTAACTAACTGCAGAATACGTTATTATTTTCCCAATTAACGCGTTAATACTAAAACAATTATTTATTTTGCAGACAGTTTGGAGGTAGATCAGACGCCGGACAATCTGGCATCTCAGCAGGCTCCAAACTGTTCATCACTAAGTTCTTAAGAGCACTGATGGTTTCAAACTGAACTACAGAGGTATGGGATGTTGGGGTAGGGGAGAGAAAACAAGGAGTTTACTAACAGTAAATATTCCGAGGAAACACAATTTCTTGAAACATTGAACACTACTGTAAAGAGTCTGAGAACCGGATTTGGCATGAATCCTATTTTGTACTTGATTTCATGACACACGTGAATATTTTTGCAAGCTTAATTAAACATGTATAAGTAAGATATCTTTCACCCAACTGTCGATCAGTTTCCATTCAGATCAGAAACAGATCAGATGCTGAAAAAATTCTGGCAAAGTTATTCAGCATCTAATCTGGATGCAAATACTTGTAAATGCCGTAATTCTGCAGTTTATTCTGGATTCAAATTCAGACATTTACCACTTAAATGAATAGTTTTTGCATTAATAATATCATAAATTGATATATTTGATTTCTAAAATATTAGATCAGGTTTTACACTATTTGAACAGCATGTTAATGCAGGACCGAATGTATGCGTTAGATAATGATATAAGTTAAAGGAAACGTTAGACCGAAAACGACCCACCAAATGGACCGAAACGACATATCCCTAAAAATAGGCCAAAACGACCTAGGTCGAAACAACCGAGCGACCAAGGACCGAAAAGACCCGTTACCATTAATCTCATTGAAAGAGAGTGTCGTTACCATTCGTACACAAACGAAAATGAAAAAACTTTCTTCTAATTCTGTGATCATCATATTTACACCAGAGTGTTAACTAATTTCACTAGTAGTTTATTATTTTAAAACTGTTTCTTCTAATACAGTTTACAAAATAAATCGATGTTTCGTATTTAAGCGTTATTGATAAGGGTTGGTTTGTTGAGCGGATGAGTACTGAGTCACTCATCCGCTCAACAAACCAACACTTTTTAATAACGCTTATAGACGAAAAATCGATTTATTTTGTAAACTGTATTAGAAGAAACAGTTTTAAAATAATAAACTACTAGTGAAACCATCAAATATGAATCGTCAAAATATTGAAAAGATGCCATATTTTTATTGTATTGCGTTTGCGTTTGTTTCCTATAAACCACAAGGAATAACGTCTTCTCCAATGTCACTGAGTAATGTTATACAGTGGAGAATGTGTTATTCTTTCCCAATAAACGCGTTTACGCTAAAACTATTATTTGCAGTGCAAACAGTTTGGAGCCAGATCAGACGCCGGGTAACCCGGCGTCTGATCAGGCTCCAAACTGTTTGCCACCAAGATAAACAACAATTTTCAGAATTGTCCAAAAGTTGTTCTTTTCTACGTTTTAGTGCTTTGCGTTTGCGTACGTTTGCGTTTAAACGGGAAAAAATAACAGATTCTCCACTGTAGTTTCTGTTTCAAGTTGCCATCCATGTTTAACCCCTTCACTTCCATGACGTCATCAAATCTAAACAATTGTCGTCTGCTTTTATTACTCAAATTTCACTTCTCAGTATTTTAATGAAGACATATTGAAATGTATTTTTAACAGTTTGGATCCTGATCAGATTCCGCTTTTTTCAGGATCAAACTTTTACAAATAACCCGGGGTAAGGCAGTGAACGAATTATTTTTCAAAAAATAGATTCAATGTTTTTTCACAAAGAAATTGAAATAAGCTAATCTAACAGTTAATCATGTATAGTGTATAGAGTTACACGTACCCGGCGTCTAATACATATCCGGATACTGTTCAAAACGCATGTAAATGTTAGACAATTCTCACTAAGAAAGGGTTTAAGCCATAACTAAAACTCGAACACTAAGAAACAAATCTAATTCCCTGCCTAACTTTAACTAAACTTCGGTGACTGAAATGTCAGTAAGATCTTAGGATAGCTACTTTTTAATTAATACTTGATCTCTTTTTCTGATAAATACAATTTAAAAACAGATTTAGATTTACTTACATTTTGGATACATGCTGATTCTGTTTGAAAACTGTATTAGGGTTATTTAGTAATAGACAAAATGAAAGGACACACATTCATAAAATCATACGATTTTGAAGTACATGTAGATGATACTATTACAAAATACAGTTGAGAAAACGTTATTTTTTACGCTAAAACTATTATTTCCATTGCAAACAGTTTGGAGTCACATCAGACGCCGGGAAACCCGGCGTCTGATCAGGCTTCAAACTGTTTGCCACTCAGACTCAAAACTAGTAGCCAGAATTGTCAAAGAGTTGTCATTTTCTACAGTTTATTGCACTGCGTTTGCGTTTCGTTTGCGTTTAAACGGTAAAGGAATAATGTGATCTCCACTGTACGAGCTAAAAGCCCAAATGTAGACGGTGGAAAGGGTTCGACACCGCGGGATAACTGTTGTCTGGGAAGAAAATGAGAAAAAGTTCCATAGAAATAATTATCATAAATCAGCGCTTTAAGGGTGAATAATTAGTATTCCAACATTCCGTTGTCAGGTGATCGTAGTACTATTACAGATTGTTTTAACCTACCACCCTTCTAGAAATGTGTGTTATTTGTGTATACACAGGTGTTATGACAATCAGTTAATGTAAATTAAACAAAAAATAGAGGTTACCACGTAAATTAGGCATAAAAACTCTCGCTGGGGATATTTAACGGCGGTGGTTAACCCATATAATGCTAAGCACGACTTGGTTAACATTTGCAAAAAGTTTAGATTCAGATCAGACGCCGCGTAACGCTGCGTCTGATCTGAATCCAAACCTTTTGTCAACATTTCTTCAGATCAAAAACTATTAAAAGTTATTTTGATATTCAGTTTCCCAAACGATATATTTGAAACAGACGACAATTCAGCATGATAAAGGTTAAACCTTTATTACACTAGGAAATTATCGTCTGCAAAATCTGTCATCTGCAACAATAATAGAATATAATTTATATGCCATTTATTTCAGGAAATATCCGCAGAATGATTACAATTTGGATCTAGTTGAGACGCCGATACTTGGCGTTTCATCTGGATCAAAACAGTTTTCAAACTTTAGACAAATTTACTCATGCTGAGATAAAAGTTGATGAAAACAACTGATGGATTCTTATACCTTTCAGATGGTCATGATATCATAATTAAGTTCCGCCATGAGTTTTAATAAAATGCTGTTGTGTTTTGGGGGTTTGTTTGGCCTTTTGTAGCTTAGAAAATATCAATACATTTATCAAGCAGTTTGCATCCATATCAAACTATTAATTACTCTCAATTTGATATAAACCAGGCTGTTTGCAAAAGTCAATCATATCACATATAACACTGTAACGAATCAGATTAAGAAACCATACGCAGTTAGAATCCGTGCTGCTAGAAAAAGAAAATACAAATAACAAACATTCGACTCTGATCATCATCCAAATAATTTGATGATTAAATCTGCAAATGCATAGAAATAATTCTGAGCTTTAAAACAGCAGGAGGCAAACAGTCAATCGTGTGTAGAACAACCATTTACATGTGTTTAAAAGAAAACCTTAGGACATTATTAAAGCATTCTGTTTTGCTTTATACATAATGAAATATGCGGAAAGCTCATATAGAAGATTTCTGTATTACTTATATTGTGCATTAAGCAGCTATATGGCTTAACCCTTTCACTCTCAATGACGCCATAACGCGCATTTGTGAACAATTTTGATCAAAACTGTTTGCCACTTGTTTTGAAATTACGTCAGTGATACTGCCTTAAATCTTACTTTGAAATGATCTTGAATACGACAATATTAAAACAGACTACAATATGGCGGTGAAGGGGTAAAGGCCTCAGGATAAATTTGATCATGACAGGGTTAACATGTTTGACAGCATTTGTATGCGGGGTTATTGGTTAGCATTAGTACGCCAACTTTATTCAAATTAGTGGGTAGGGTAGTTATTAAGGTAATGGACTAAGATATTTCATTTATGGTAAGCGTTGGCATTTATCATCTTGCTAAAGAATGCGCTTAATATTCTGTTCTGCAAAACATTAAAAACATATCACATGTTTTAAAATTATTCCGTTAGCATATCATATTTATGTATCTCTAGTTACTTTATTTAGACATTTAGACACTTTTTTATTTTTATTGATGACTGCGTCTTGGCCCCCGTCAAATTCAAGTTTCAAACCATCTGTTATGAGCTGAGCACTCATTAAGATCATTGTGGAGAGAAGATGCTAATGAATAATTACAACATATGGTATGGTGGAGTCATAAAAAAGAAAATGTGGGGAATTCTGAGTTTACTCATTAATATCCGGAGCCCTGTAATTAACGCCCTGCAGGACACTGACCTGGAACCAGCCTTCTGTATTATACTGGCATTTAACCCGTTCACTGTCTAGTTTTGCGATTACAGCGCTCCCTCTCTACAGCGACACCCAATGGAAGCAACATATTATTTGCGTTGTTCGGAGGGAGTCGTTATAGGGAGGGAGAATGACTTACATTTGCAAACAGCTTAAATCCAGATCAGACGCCGCATTACGCGGCGTCTGATCTGGATTCAAGCTGTTTGCCACTCGTCGTTATATTTTCCCCTGTCAAAATGTCTAATATATATACATGTATATAACTTAGAGAAAAACAGCAGACGACAATTTTAAGCAGACGATATTGCAGCTGTGAAAAGGTTGGTCATACTTATATTGTTTGGGGAACAGCGGCAATGGTTGTTGTGAGGAGGGAACCGTATTTCAGAGGGCCGTTCTATAGAGTGGGAGTGCTGTATTTATATTCGTGCCCGTTATATAATACTTTTTACCAAATGCTGACTCTATTTTGATAGCTTAAATCGTATTGCCCATATAGACCGAATACGTTTTAAACTAATGATGTTTGCCCTCATTTTCTATAGTCCTGTCTCGTGTTGTGTAACTTTGTTCTATGTTAGATATGAATTAGTACAGTGGAGAAAACGTTAAAACTATTATTTCAATTGCAAACAGTTTGGAGCCAGATCAGACGCCGAGTAACCCGGCGTCTGATAAGACTTCAAACTGTTTGCCACTCGTATTAAAATGAATAGTCAGATGTCAACAATTATTATTTTTTACATTTTATTACAATGCGTTTGCGTTTCGTTTGCGTTTAAACGGAAAAGAATAACGTTTTCTCCACTGTAAATGTGCTCTCTGTTTGTGATACACCCTGCTATACTTCTAATTTATTATTATTTTATCGTTTGCTATAACACTTTCATCGCCATGCGTTTAACGGTGGTCTGCAATTTTGTTTCAAACCTAGAATCAGGACTACACGATCGCAAAAATATCGATATGATTGTCAAACAGTTTGGATCCTGTTCAGACGACGCGTCACGTGGCGTCTGATTAGGTTTCAAAGTCATCAGTCGTTGCCTACGGTGGTGAACTTGTTAACGTCGTAATAAAACATAACATAGCAGCCTTGAATGTCTGGCCTGTTTGTTTACATTGGCGACCTAACGGTCGTGTAATACAAAATCTCTCGTCTGTTGTTGTTTTTTTCGGAAGTATTCGTTAAACGACGTGTTTTTCAGTATTAATTACTATATGCGCGTTTTGATGACATTCTATGTCAAAATTCCATTACGACAACGGACTGCAGGTACAATGTTACGGATACATGTGGAGCATAGTACTCCTGCTTTGGCTTTCTATTTTATAGTTTCCATGCATTGAGTAGATACAGGCTAAAACCACAAACACCTTTATCACCTGCTAATAAAGCTTGTCTACGCTTTTAATGTGCATGTTAGTTTCTTTATTTCCTCCAATACTGAAGAGTTCAATCAAAGAAACAAACAAACAACATATGAACATATCAATTAGAAATAAATATATAGCAGACTCTGGCCATAAGTGTATCTGTATTTTGAGGAAGACTTGTTTTAAATGAGCAAACACAATGTTAATTCTCGTGTTTCGACTGTGGTAGAACGTTAAATATACAGCGCTCCCTCTCTACAACGACACCCAATGGGAGAAAAAAATATGTGCGTATTTCGAAGGGAGTCGTTGTAGGGAGGGAATTTTGCTTACATTTGCAAACAGCTTAAATCCAGACCAGACGCCGCGTAACGCGGCGTCTGATCTGCATTCAAGCTGTTTGCCACTCGTCACTTTTTTCTGTCAAAATGTCTTATATGTAAATTTGAGAAAACCAACAGACGGCAGTTAATGTTGACATAATTGTATTGATTTTGGAACAGCCGCAATTGTCGTTGTAAGGAGGGAACCGTTGTTCGGAGGGCCGTTGAAGGGAGGGAGTACTGTAGCTATAGTCTAGAAGGCATTCTTATGTTCCGTTTAATGAAACGAAACTGCGATGCAATAAAAAGTAGGAAATGGTAGGATTCTTTATCTGAGTGGCAAATAGTTTCAAACACGATCAGACACTGGTGTTCACTTTTTCTATTAAGGGAGGATTAATTTGGCAACAAATTGTAAACTACAAACAGTGCAGGCTCTGATCAGAAGGCTCTTGTAAGAACCCTGTGATTATTATGGCCTACACTGTTTACGTACTATAACACCGTCAGTTTTTACAGTGTAAAAATAATATGTTATAATGTAAAAATGACAATTTGGCTTTTGCAAAATGTCAGGAAATGACGACCTTTGTTATTTGGTCTGTAATATCTTTGCTATTCTTGCTCACTTTGATATGAGCATTCAGCATTAGTATAACCATTCTTTAAGTAGTGCACGGTACTGCCAGTGTTTTGTCTTTCAGTGTCTTAAAACTTGTTTTAGAGCAGTAATTTTAGTTTCTGATTAGCACTGGTATTACAGTTTTATCTTTAGTAAATAGGTATGTACAGTATATTTACAGATACTCTTAGATAATAAGTGTTACCTGTCTATAAATCTTTCATAACTCCAACTAGGAGTGACAATATACATGTATATAGTTTACTGTATTTGTGATAATATTTACAAACATGTATGTATATTCTGAGATGTAAATAAAGAGTACTACTTACCATATTTGCAACCTGTTAAACAACACGTAACAAATGAAATAATCGTGCTACAGCGCTCCCTCTCTACAACGACATCCAGTGGGAGACAAATATTGTGTTCGTTGTTCGGAGGTAGTCGTTATAGGGAGGGATATTGGTTTACATTTGCAAACAGCTTGAATCCAGATCAGACGCCGCGTAACGCGGCGTCTGAACTGGATTCAAGCTGTTTGTCACTCGTCACTAAGGGTTGTTATGTCAAAATGTCCAATATGAAACTTTGAGAAAAACAGCAGACGACAATATTTAGCAGACGATATTGCAGCAGTAAAGGCTTGATACATAATTGTCCTGTTTAGGGAGCTTTGACAAGGGTCGTTGTAAGGAGGGAGTCGTTGTTGAGAGGGTCGTTGTAGGGAGGGAGCACTGTACTTATCGTAGGGAGTGAATACAATACAGTGTTCCTTCCCTCGACGGCCCTCCCAACAACCACTCCCTATTAACAAAGATCATTAGTACAGCTCCCTAAACAGAACAATCATGTCCAGTGCCGTCTGCTTAAAATTGTCGTTTGCTGTTTTTCTTAAAGTTACATAATTGACATTTTGACAGAAAAAACTTAATAATGAGTGACAAACAGCTTGAATCAAGATCAGACGCCGCGTAAATGTAAGCCAATTTCCCTCCTTATATCGACTCCCTCCGAACAACGCACACGCTTTTGGTCTCCCACTGGATGTCGTTGTAGAGGGGGAAGGCTGTACCTACCTAACATATGACAATTGTAACATTTTTGCACTGTTCGTACTATTAAAGCTAAAACGGTAATATTAAAGTACCAAGGTAAATGCTGTGTCTGATACAATAAAGAATACATTATTCTTTCCCGATAAACGCATTTTGCGCTAAATACCCAATGTTAATTTTGCAATTTTTTATTGCATTGCCTTTACTTTTAGTTTCGATTAAACGGGAAAGATTTTATTTGAGTTGTTATGATTTTACATCGCTTTTAACAGTTAGTTCAGTCCTACAGTGGAGAATGTGTTATTCTTTCCCAATAAACGCGTTTACGCTAAAACTATTATTTGCAGTGCAAACAGTTTTGAGCCAGATCAGACGCCGGGTAACCCGGCGTCTGATCAGGCTCCAAACTGTTTGCCACCAAGATAAACAAGAATTATCAGAATTGTCCAAAAGTTGTTCTTTTCTACGTTTTAGTGCTTTGCGTTTGCGTACGTTTGCGTTTAAACGGGAAAGAATAACAGATTATCCACTGTATCGCAACGTCGAGCTAATTACAGGTGGAGAAAGACCCCAATCTCCTTTATACACTGTTTCAGTGCAGAAATCGACAACTGGGTAGAACTACCGACTTTCCGCAAGTCAAACGGGAAATAAAAACACTTTCTCCACTGTAGGCCAATAGTGTCACATGCCACAACAGCCTAGTATAAATTTATTTATTCTGACAAATAAGTTATTTACTAATTAACACTGAAAATGAACCATTCCATCACGTAAAAAAGAGCATTCTTCCTTAGAATATCGTTATCGTATGATATTATATTATGATATAATATCAAATATGTAAATACAATATTTACTAGCGGTATCAACAGCAATACTTTGTATCAAACCTTTTTTATACCAATATTTGCGATCGGACGATTGCTATAACAGCAAGCTTATAGAAAAGTAGAAAACTCCTATGGTATATTTCTGATTTACTCTTAGTATTCTTAAAAGCAATTACATTTCGGATTCGTCTATTTATGTTTTTTATCACAATATGATAAGACGACGAAAAGCCAATTCGATGAGGACTGAAGGAACTAGTTAAGCATAAAACTGTTGCAGACTTCAAGACATTGTGACGATAACGTGGTTCTGGGAAAAAATATCCACATTTCTGTGGATGAAAACACGGAGCAGAAAGCATTACAAGAATGCCATTATATCATCATGTGTCATGTCAGTCTCTCTGGTATACGCCTCTAAAAACACAACTGATCTCATAGTGAGAGACAGTTCAATTAACAAATCAGGATAACTTAAACAGATGACTTTTTAATACAAGACAAAAGTTATGTTCAATGCAGTAACTTAACTGCAGGACAGACGTTATGTTTAACGCAGTAACATAAATGCAGGACAGGAGTTATGTTTAGTGAAGTATCATAAATGCAGGACAGAAGTTATGTTTAACGCAGTAACATAAATGCAGGACAGGAGTAATGTTTAGTGCAGTATCATAAATACAGGACAGTAGTTATGTTGAATGCAGTAACATAAATGCAGGACAGAAGTTATGTTTAGTTCAGTAACATAAATGCAGGATAGAAGTAATGTTTAATGCAGTAACATAAATGCAGGACAAAAGTTATGTTTAACGCAGTAACATAAATGCAGGACAGGAGTAATGTTTAGTGCAGTATCATAAATGCAGGACAGTAGTTATGTTGAATGCAGTAACATAAATACAGGACAGTAGTTATGTTGAATGCAGTAACATAAATGCAGGACAGAAGTTATGTTTAATTCAGTAACATAAATGCAGGATAGAAGTAATGTTTAATGCAGTAACATAAATGCAGGACAAAAGTTATGTTTAACGCAGTAACATAAATGCAGGACAGGAGTAATATTTAGTGCAGTATCATAAATGCAGGACAGTAGTTATGTTGAATGCAGTAACATAAATGCAGGACAGAAGTAATGTTTAATGCAGTAACATAATGCAGGACAGGAGTAATGTTTAAAATGCAGTAACATAAATGCAGGACAAAAGTTATGTTTAATGCAGTTACATAAATGCAGGTCAGAAATTATGTTCAATGCAGTAACGTAACTGCAGGACAAAAGTTATGTTTAATGCAATACGGAAGTAAATACCTTATTATTTCCTACTTAAAAGAAAATATGAGCAAACGAACTACAATAAAATGTAGAAAACTGCAGCTGTTTTAAAAGCCAAAAGAATTATTTTTACTTGAGTGACAATCAGTCACAGCCTGAACAGGCGCCGGGTAACCCGTTTACTCATTGTGTCTCAAACTGTTTGATAAAAAGCAATAGTCAAGAATTTTTATGTTTTTAATTTATTTATTTAAATAAAATTGTGTTTTGGTGTCGATTTAAAAACATATCAATTCAATTTTATTTTTTGTTCAAACTGTTTTAAGACACGTTGTCTCTTACAGGAAAAAAAATAAATTATAATGCTCCTTAAATAGAATTTTACTTTACATTAAATTTCCCCTTCACTAAGTGCAATCTGGTCGAAAGGCTGGTACAGTGCCCCCTCTCTACACCATCACCAATGGGAGACAAAGACTGTGTGTGTTGTTCGGATGAAGTTATTATAGGGAGGGAAATTGGCTTACATTTTCTACAGTTTTGTGCATTGTGTTTGCGTTTATTCGGGAAATAATAATGTCTTCTCTACTGTACATTACGCACAATAAATACAGCTTTCCGTATCCCTGGCTGGCTTTACGGAAATCAACGAGTACGGTGATCGTCCCCTTTAAAATTTTAGAATGTTCCAATCTAAATTTAGCTTTGGCCGGTCAGAAGAAAAACACTAATAACCAACTACATGTAATTGTTTATTTCAGATGTGTGGTGTTTCTGCAATGAGACAAGGTGTTCAGACGGAACATGTGTCCCCAGCAATAAAAGATTTAACGGCAGAAATGATTGCCCGGATGGTAAATATGACGAAGGTACGTACACTCACATTGTCTCGATAGTAGCGTCCTTTTAATTCATTAACCCTTGAAACTTTAATTGGACAAGTCCAGTTTCCAATGTAGTTTAGGCCGGTTTTAAACTACTAAAGGTTTCGTTTTTTTTTAAAGTTATTGCAAAATGACAAACAGTGTCGATCCTGATCAGAGAGCTGATCTGGGTATACATGTACAGTGGAGAAAACGTTATTCTTTCCCAATAAACGCGTTTACGCTAAAACTATTATTTTCACTGCAAACAGTTTGGAGCCAGATCAGACGCCGGGTAACCCGGCGTCTGATCAGGCTCCAAACTGTTTGCCACCAAGATAAACATGAATAATCAGAATTGTAAAAAAGTTGTACTTTTCTACGTTTTAGTGTTTTGCGTTTGCGTACGTTTGCGTTTAAACGGGAAAGAATAACAAATTCTCCACTGTACACTGATGGTAACGAACTCTTCACAGGTACACTGACGAGTATACTCGTTGATAGGGCTCAATGAGTTACACTTTGTCAACTACTTTAATTTCTCAAATTTTAGAGATTTTGACTGAAGAAACATCGATGTGAGTGTCAACCAGATGCCGGGGATTCTTATTATTTGGCACTCACTTCAGTTAACAGTAACTCATGTAAATCTTAGTTTGATAAATATACAAAGATGGCATTTTATGCAGACGATACTATGGCAACGCTGTCTATTTAGTACGAAATAGGGTTCTACAGCCTTTGGTTGGTCAGATTTGAGCAAAAGCTCATATCTGACCAATCAAATTGCTTGGGAACGACCTCAGACTCAATTAAAACTCTTTATAACATTGGGGCTTGGTATATGATATCACAAAGTGAATCCAAATTAAGTTACCCCTTTCAACCCTTAATATCTCTCCTTTTGGGCTCTTATAGTACAGTTATTTTTAATCAGTCTTCTGTGGCATGTTTGGTATGACAAAAAAATCAATGAAAACATCAAACAGTGCAGACCCTGATCAGAGGGCTCCTATAGGAGCCCTCTGATCAGGTTATACACTGTTTGCATATATGTAATCAGTAATCTCTACAGAGGGTGTAGGGTTGAAAGGGTTAAAGATCATGACCTGTCCATACTTTGCCTCATGATACAATGTCGCTACTAAGACCTCTCAAAAAAAAGTTGTTTTTTTTATGTTGCTGCTGGTGATTTGTATAACGACCAGTAACGACTGAAATCATTATGTACATGTATATATGTACATGTAAATTGGAAAGAGCTTTCAACTATCTGAATTACTTTTATACTGCTTACATCTGCTACTTGTATTAATCAAATTCAGTGAACCTTCTATTAATGTCTAGTAATTTAGCGGATCTTTTATACACCTGCTAAATGACTTATGTAATTATGGCGTTTCCGTAAGTTTTAAATATGTAAAACACGTGCAAGGCAACTACCGTAATTGTCCATTACGAATGTTCGGTACTAGTAACCAAACCAAGTTGCTATGAGAGAGGCACACTATAGCATGTAAAACCAATCAAACTTACAGTATAACTAGCGTAGAAGCACAGAAGACTAATATTACTTGTACATGGACGTATCTACTCAGAAACAGTCGACGTAATAATCCCCGTCCCCTTCCCCCAAGCCTCGACAAACCATTGACCCCAAAGGTACAATAATGAAATACAGCGCTCCCTCTCTTCAACGACACTCAATCGGAGACAAACAATATGTGCGTTGTTCGGAGGGAGTCGTTACAGGGAGGGAAATTGGCTTACATTTGCAAGCATCTTGAATCCAGATCAGACGCCGCGTAACGCGGCGTCTGATCTGGATTCAAGCTGTTTGTCACTCGTCTTTCAGTTTTTTTCTGTCAAAATGTATATTATGTAACTTTGAGAAAAACAGCAGACGACAGTTTTAAGCAGACGATATTGCAAAAGTGAAAGTATAAGGCATATAATTGTTTTGTTTGGGGAACAGCGGCAAGGGTCGTTGTAAGGAGGGAGTCGTTGTTGGGAGGGCCGTTGTAGAGAGGGAGCGCTGTATAGTGTCCCCTTCCTACAAGGGCCTCCCAACAAGGAGTCCCTCCCTACAGCCACGCCGCTGTTCCCCAAACCAATACCACTATGACTTACACTTTCACCGCTGCAATATCGTCTGCTTAAAATTGTCGTCTGCTATCTTTCTCAAAATTACTTATGAGTGGACAATTTGACAAAAGAAATATAATGACGAGTGACAAATAGCTTTAATCCAGATCATACGCCGCGTTACACGTTGTCTGATCTGGATTCAAACTGTTTGCACATGTAAGCCAAGTCTTAATTGTCCCTCCCTATAACAAGTTCCTCCGAACAACATTCACAATCGTTGTATCCCCTTAGATGTCGTTGTAGAAAGGGAGCACTGTATTATATTATACCGATGTGTAACCATGTCAAAATGTAACCATTAACTGGCATTACAAACAGCGTAAACCCAAATAAGATGCTTCGCTGACAGGTGGTTGCTTAAAGCAAACTGAAAGTAAAGCAGAAATCTCCTTCAGGAGCCTTCTGCTTTACTTTCAGTTTGCTTTAAGCAGTCATCTTTCTGGATCTCTGTTTGCAAGGATAGAAATCTATTTTACACGAATTTGTGTCGGTTGAAAATATTTTTCTCGTATTCCGGTTCACTTGTATCCATTGACTTTAACGCCTGAACCGCTCTTGAAGTATTATCGCAATCAAACCATGTACAAATAGGAATATCTACTAGTATATGACGTATTATGGAACGCAATCATGGGCAAGACGTGCATGCAACATGCATGACTGGATAATCACCAACAGGTGCGCGCTTTTTTGCTGGTGTGTAATTTATTTGGTGCTTAAGCAATTGTACTGATAAAGTGATTAAGTACGAATAGAGAAAAATAAATTGTTCCGGTGCTAAATGCGGGATTAAGCCAAGAATTCACCATGGGCAAACGCTAATGATTTCTTCGAACGCTGTTTCTTAAATCCTTTTTATAAACGCCATAGGCATATACAGTCGACTTTTGCACACAAAAAAATTGATCCTGTTCAGACGCCGCGTAACGCAGTGACTGATTAGGATCCAAACTGTTTGACACTCTTATTGGTATGCTAGTTATACTGTTTGAATTCAGTCATCGAAACGATAGCGTATATAATTGTATTAAAGCAGACGATTCCATTTTGGCGGTAAAAGTGTTAATCAGCAAGATTCCGTACCTATTAACCTGTGGGTGAGTCTTACTAGTATTGGCTAACGATCGGTTGCATATAGTGACTGTCAAGCTTGCATTTAGCCACCGCTAAATATGATATATTTGTTGTCTTTGGGGTGACCACAAAAAAGGAAAAAAATGCAGAAGATTCACGCAGGGCTGTCATAAGTTTATCTTGAAAAATCCTAAGATTTCCATTTTTTCCATTGTTCAAGCATAATTACTTGAAGCTGGTTGTAAGTAACGCAGAATGTGCCTGAAGGCACATTCTGCTTTATTTTCAGCCTGCTTCAAGCTACAATCTTCTAGGATAAATGTTCAAACATATTGGAAAAATCCGGAGGAATGGTAGCCCTGTTCACGTAGGGGCATCCGGAAAAGGGTTTGCTTGAAATAAGCTGTCAAGAATTTGTAAATATTACCAGGAATATTCATTAAGAGGTCGTGTAACACAGGTCTAATTGTTCATTAGTCATGTGGAGGTCATGGGTACAGGTATTTATTGGCTAAACATAACCAGTCATTATTAGTAATAATGATAATAATGGTAATTATTGGTAATGATATCATTGTTTTTATTATTGTTATATGTGTTATTACTATTTCTACTACTACAACTGTTATTATTACTACTATTAAAAGTCAAAAATCCTCACATCTAAATCAAGCAAATAAAAGCAGACGGCAATTGTTTAAAAGTGATGACGTCATAGCAGTGAAGAGGTAGCCTCTTCGTTCTGGGTATTGGAATGTTGAAGTTGAGGAGGAGGATAAACCCAAGACAGCATTTAGTGTGTAGGCAACCTCGGTTTTTACGAGTGGAACAGGCTCGGCTTTGGTCTTACCAACGCTCCCGCCACTTTCCAAAGGCTTACGGAACGCTGTATGGGTGATTTACATCTCCGAGACTGTCTTGTCTTCTTAGACGACATTCTAATCTTTTCCAAGACGTTTGAAGGTCATCTTGAGCGTCTTGAAGCTGTTTTTCACAGGCTTGCTGTGCATGGTCTCAAGCTCAAACCGTCTAAGTGTCAACTTTTCATGGAGTCAGTGACCTATCTTGGACACCTTATTTCTAAGGACGGTGTTCATACCGATCCTGAGAAAGTTTCTGCTATAAAGTCCTGGCAAGTACTTAAATATGTCAAGGAAGTACGTCAATTCCTTGGCTTTGCAGGTTATTACAGGCGCTTTATCTCTCACTTTTCCACCATTGTGGAGCCTCTTAACTCTCTTCTTATAGATCACTGCACTTCAGGAAGGAAGCCCAAATCCAAGTCCAAAAAGTCCAAAAGTCCCACAGTTTGGATTTGGGGTGATGCCCAACAGTTAGCTTTTGATACTATTATCGAAAAGCTCACCTCTGCTCCTGTTCTGGCCTATGCAGATTATTCTCTTCCTTTTATTCTGCATACTGATAGTAGCGGCACCGGTTTAGGTGCAGTCCTTTATCAGGTCCAGGACGGGGCAGAGCGGGTAGTTGCTTACGCAAGCCGAGGACTTAGACCTAGTGAAAAGTAATATCCAGCCCATAAACTGGAATTTCTAGCTCTGAAGTGGGCAGTCACTGAAAAATTTCATGATTACCTTTGTGGTAATACTTTCAGTGTTGTTACGGACAACAACCCACTTACATATGTTCTCACATCAGCTAAGCTTGACGCCACAGGTCATCGGTGGGTAGCTGCTTTGGCTAACTACCATTTCACTATCTCTTACCGACCAGGCAAGCTTAATGCTGATGCTGATGGCCTATCTAGACAGGTCTGTCCAGACGCCATGCCATGCTGTCACTGCTGACATTCCCTTGGCAGACACTGTTGCCACTACTCATTCTCCTCCTTCGGCCGGGGAGGGTATGGGTCAGCACACAAGTCTCAATGTCGACTGGAAATTCGAACATAGTCAGGACAGAGCTATTGCTAGGGTTATTTCCCATTTGCAACGTGGTTCTCGCCCCAGAGGGAGAAATCTGGGGAAGGGGTTACCTGAAGTTCAGAAACTCCTTAGAGAATGGAATCGTCTTTCTCTAGACGATGACATTCTCTATAGAACCTCGTCGCTGAATGGGGAAACTGTCAAACAGTTAGTCCTCCCTGAATCTTTCCGGGGTACAGCCTTGAAGGGTATCCATGACGATATTGGGCACCCCGGTAAAGAAAAGACCCTTTGGCTTGCTAGGCAAAGGTTCTACTGGCCTGGCCTTGAAAAGGATGTCAATGCCAGGGTAGAACACTGTGGGCGCTGCATTCGCAGGAAGAAACCCTTTCAGTTAGCTGAGATGGTCCCCATCCCTACATCCAGACCCATGGAGCTGGTCTGTATGGACTTTCTCTCCTTAGAGAAGTCCAGGGGTGGCTATGAGCATATTTTGGTCATAACTGACCACAGATATTCATTTGTTTGTAACACCGAATATGAAAGATTCATTAAAAAAGAATTGCGAAAACATGAAATAAAATTGTGCCCATGACAGCATTAATTGAAGAGTTCCAAACATTTATAATTATATATCTTTCATTTACGTTTGGATCTTTCAATTAAAAGTGTTATTTTTATGACCAATTGCCATTAAAATACCTTAACTAAATCAAGCAGAAACATATATATGGAGGATAATCAATTCCTTTGGATTGATATGAAAAATATATCACGAGGATGGGTTGTTATCTGGCAGGACGAGTTATTTAACCAGATAACAACCCATTCGAGTGATACATTTTTCATATCTATTCAAAGAAATTGATTAGTCTATGTACTACCTACATTTTATTGGTTTTTACAGAATAACACACACAATTAATTGTTTATGCGCGACGTCACTAAATATATTATGACGTGACGTCACAAAAAGTGATATCATCACTAGTGACGATATCAACGGTGATGATATCAAATTTATCTAACTGAGAAATCTCTATAAATCATCTGTTGGTATGTAATAAATAATTATACATACTACTCTCTTCGATATGAAGGCCACTAAACACAAGTGTTGGTTTCGGTCTTTTCTTGAATACCCCAATATTTTACACCGTCAAACATGCGTCACTAAACCATGTATTGTTTGTTTTAAATATAGGTCGATATATGATTTTATAAGGAAATTCTGCAATAAGCAATTACCTGTCTTAATTAATACATCCATGGTGGTGCGTATACGAGTTATCTACAACTGGTGTAAGTGTTTGCACTTGTCCTACGCAGAACATTTAGACCAAGATCAGAGGGCTCCCATATGAGGATCTTTTCATTTTACATTACATTGTTAACAAGAAATATCTTTAAAAAAGATATTCCGTCGGAAAAGTCGTTAAAGTTTATTTTGGGAGTGAACACTATTCATTATATAAACTTAATACAGGAATTATACACAAGTTGACCCAGTGTATAATCCCGTGCTTAAAATGTATGTTCCAATTTGGTCAACACAGCCTTGAACGTTATAATTGAGGTCTATGGAAAATGTTTTTGTGGTCTCTGACCTCTAGCCAATTTCGGCCTATTGGCCAATGAGAGTGCTGCAGTTCAAGCAAGCGTTCATTAATCAAGATTTCTGATCATTTCTGATTTGTTAAATCGTTTCAACAAGGAGGTTAAAAGAGAAAACATTCCCGTCTTCGACGGGAAAAACAGCCCTAAATAGTCAGAATATGGAAAGTCTTAACCCTTGTGCGCATGGTCCTGTACATAGGACATAGGTAAACTGTGTATATTATGATCAGAGTATACAATGTTTGAAGATAGGAATTTCAATATAAAACAAAACGAAACTGAAAATTACACCAGGCACCCCTTAGATTAAAACATGTACTATTTCAGTTAATGTTATAAGCAGTGAAGAATCCACTGAGAGCAAATTGGTTCATTCGAACTGGAATTGTTCAATTGATGTTACTGGTGTCAATCAGCTTAGAAAGATCGCTATTATTCAAAGAATGGCTGCTAAGCATATGTTTGACGGTTCTTAAGATAAAAAGCATACTTAAGTATGATAAATTAAAACGATGAATGTTACCTTGGAAGTTTTACCTGTTATCTCCGAGTACAGACAGCACGATGTGCACCTGTTGGAGTTCTCTCATTTTTTTAGTTTCTGTTTACTTTCATGTTTTGATAGTTTTTTGTGCAATTAAATCCTAATGGAATACACAGGTAGATGAAATCTCTAAAGAGAAGAGCACTCCTTGACTTTCCTGCCTGTATAGAGCACTCGTACAAGTGAGGGAAATGTTAACCTATTACTCCATAAATACGACTTTTTACGCATTTAAATTATGTATCCACTGTATAATATAGTTCTATTTTATCCAGTCATGAATATGTACCATAAAAATAGTGTCTATATCAAAGCAGATGACAGGTTAAATCAGACTGAAAGTTAAGCAAGATGCGCCGTAGGTATCCGCCTGTCTTCAAAACTAAAACCAAGCTATGAGGTTACGGGTTAAACGAAACTAAACGCAAACACATTGCAATAAACAGTGCTCACTCCCTACATCGACCCTCCGAAGAACGATCCCCTCCTTACAACAATGAGTTCCACTCTTCCCCATACAAGACAATTACAGTGGAGAATGTGTTATTCTTTCCCAATAAACGCGTTTACGCTAAAACTACTATTTGCAGTGCAAACAGTTTGGAGCCAGATCAGACGCCGGGTAACCCGGCGTCTGATCAGGCTCCAAACTGTTAGCCACCAAGATAAACAAGAATAATCAGAATTGTCAAAAAGTTGTTCTTTTCTACGTTTTAGTGATTTGCGTTTGCGTACGTTTGCGTTTAAACGGGAAAGAATAACAGATTCTCACTGTATGTCTAACGCTTTCACTACTGTACTATCGTCTGCTTAAAATTGCCATCTGCTGCTTTTCTCAACGTGTAATTGTTTAAACAATAGATAAAGGTAAATCCAATAATTGTATATTATCAAACGACAACTATTGAGGTATTTCTTGTATTTTCAGACTTCGACTTTTTCTGCGGTACCGCATCCATGAACTGTGCAGCAGGCAAATGTTTAAAACGTTCAAAGTTCAAAAATGGCGTCAACGACTGTGGGGATAACTCGGATGAAGGTATTCAATTAAACACTTCACTGCTTCAACTCACTGAGCCCTAGTGACGTATATATGCGTCCGATACCAAAAGTGTACCTGTGGAGAGTACATTTGTCAAATGCAAACAGCGAAGTTCCTGATTAGAGGGCTCCTGCAGGAGCCCTCTAATCAGGGACTTCACTGTTTGTCACTTTGAATTATATTATAAAAACAACCCTAAATAGTGTAAAATAGACCAGCCTTTGTTGTAAACTGGATTTATCCATTGGGAGTTTCAGGTTATAATGCGTTAATAGTGGTAAAATTGTAACATGCTTTTGCAAACAGTTTCAATCAGTATCAGACACCGCGCCACGCGGTGTCTGATCAGGATTCAAGGTGTTTGACATTTTCTATTATGAAAGTTTGGCACGTTTGACTAGTTTATTTCCATTCCAAAAGGTCATAGATCCATGAAAAATGATAAAACATATTTACAAATATGGCGACACAGCATGGCTGTATAATATAACATTGACGTAATTACATACATGTATACACATGTAGACGTCTACTTGCATAATATAATATTACTTTAGTCAATTTTCTTAGTATTAAATTTGAGAAATAAAAAGCAGTTGTTGAAAGTAGATGACGTCATGGCATTGAAGAGGTTTTAAAAACCTATGAATAGCATTAACTCATTTTTACCTGAATTCTTCCAAAGGATTCGTCCATTGTGCTTGTTTGAATAGTCCGTTTTCAATTTTTTATAGTTCTATTATCTTCGGAACTAAAACTTAAATATCTTAAAAGCCGTAAAAGAGAGTGTGAGTACGATTCTCATAAGGAGACATACAGTGGAGAATACGTTATTCTTTCCCGTTTAAACGCAAACTATACGCAAACGCATTGTACTAAAATGCAGAAAATGACAATTTTTTCACATTTCTGAATGTTGATTTTAACCTGGATGGCAAACAGTTTGGAGCCTGATCAGACGCCGGGTAACCCGGCGTCTGATCAGGCTCCAAGCTGTTTGCAATGGAAATAATAGTTTTAGCGTAAACGCGTTTACTGGGAAAGAATAACGTTTTCTCCACTGTATCATGGGGGTTCGATTGAGACGAAGAGGATTCAAATGAGTAGTCAAACAAATCTTGATATTCCGGCATAGATAACATATTTTAATGTAAGTTTAAATTACATTTATTTTAAAAACAAATCTGTTGTCATAAAACCTTTAATTTGCTGAAATTGTCGTATATATACATGTAGATTATATACAGTGGAGAAAACGTTATTCTTTCCCAATAAACGCGTTTACGCTAAAACTATTATTTCCATTGCAAACAGTTTGGAGCCAGATCAGAGGCCGGGTAACCCGGTGCCTGATTAGGTTCCAAACTGTTTGTCACTCAGATAAAAAAAAGTTGTTATTTTCTACATTTTATTGCCATGCGTTCGAGTTTCGTTTGCGTTTAAACAGGAAAGAATACCGTTTTCTCCACTGTAATTTCTTTCCAAAGTGAGATTTCAGGAATCTTAAATGAAGAAACATTGATACGAGTATAAGCCAGTCATGCACAGGTTTAGATGATTGTTTAGGTCTGAATACTTAAACATGACTTTGAAACGATATTGTAATCGTTATCATACAAATTAGACCCCTGGAACCGCCATTTGCGGTAACAGTCGACATTACAAACAATTTGAAGCGAGATTAGACACCGGCAACGTGGCGTCTGTTCACTATCAAAACCCTTTGTCACTCATAAATATTAAAATTTTCTTCAGTCAAAAATTCAAAAAAAATAATTTTACAAAATCTTTGCAGATTCTAGACGGTAGTTTTTAGCAGACGATATTATGTCTGAGAAAGGGTTCAAGTAGATTGTTACATTTGGCGGTAACAGTGTTGATATGACAAAGAAATAGGTTAAAGAAGATTAAAAGCAAATGTGTACATCTCTTATGCAACATAAGTAATGTCATTCACCACAAAATAACATTTCGACAGAATTAAAAACATCAACATTTAAACATCATTGCATACAGAGGGTGTTAGTGCTAAAAGAGTTGATTGCATAGCAGACAGTTTGGATCCAGATCAGATGCCGGGTTACATGGCGCCTGATCTGACTACAAACTGATTGCCACTAAAATTAAGATAGATTATTAAAACCTTCAAAGAATATTCATTTTGTCCCTTTTTATCGGAATGCCCCTGTGTTTAGTTTTGTTTTAAACGGTTAACTTTAACGTCTCCTCCACTGTATGGTGTTTCAGTAAGGTTCCCGTGTCCAGTGCCCCTGTTCTCCTGCCTGTCTTCAGCCCCTGATGACTGTGTTGTCATGGATAAGGTCAACGACAATATCGCAGATTGCCCGGATGCTTCAGATGAAGGTGTGTATACCATTATATTCTCGTAACGCTTCCCCCGATGAGTGTTTACCGACTATGACCGTCTGTCACCTGAACAACATTTGGTTGATACAATAAGGAATCTTTCCCCAAGTAAGTCTGCAGACCCATGTCAGACTTTTACCATAAGAAACAGTCCATACCCTGATGAGACAGCTCATTCAGGGTCTGTCTGACCTGGGTTTATACTGTCTCAAAAAGCGTCAATATACGCTAATAACAGAAAAAGGGTTACATAATTTTAGCAACCATTTACCGGTTGTTTATTAGACATAAGTTAACTCATAGTCAATATATTTTTGCCCTGCCACTAGGTAACAAGGTTATTGACATTCAAAGCCATGAGTTTGTACCTGACAGTTCTACAACGTGCTTTAGTGAAACTATAGCCATTTATGCTTTAGATAGAATACCCTTTTGCATGAACAATTCTCCTCATATTCGCGTGTGAATACATTTTTATTTAACTATTGGTATCTGACAACACTAGAATTTGCTTTAGAAATTATCCATTTATACCAAAAAATGTCAATAAATGATCCCCATATGCGCGTTTGAAAACTTCCATATTCGTATCTGAAAACTGTTACAGTGTCTTCCATACAGCATGAAATTGAAAAAAGACAAAACAAACAATGTATACCCCGATGAGACTCCGGATAATGTCTTTGCCAATCTCTACGCTTTGGCAAACTGGGCAAGTTGTTAATGAGCTTCGGAAATGGCACGTGCTGACAAGACATGTGACAGACAGTAGATATCCGGAATGATTAATGGGGACAGAAATTACCTGATCAATTTGATATTAGAGAAGTAATGTGTAAATCTGCATTGGGAACTATTATCTCTGCATTATCTCTCCCCTGCAGATGTGCCAGTACTTACCTGCAATTACTGCAAACGGTAGTGCTGCCACTAAATACCACTTAACTACTTCTTCGTGTTCACCACTTCATAACTAATTTTTGTTTTTATGACAATCCCAACGAAATGTTGCTTTTCGACAAAAACCCGATTTTGCGACAACTTGATAACAGGCTCATTTTAGAGCATACTACACTGAGAAGTTGAACTGTTTAAAATTACGCTCAGGTTTTACCACAATTTCATTGTGTGTAAGTTTGAGGTAAACTTGGGAAAAATACTTAGGGAAATACTGATTTAATTTGTTTATGGTATTTTTCACCTGTTGTTCACATCATCTGAACATGTTAGTTTGAATGGTATTAATAGAAATAGTTGAGTTTTCCTATATTATTCATATGCCTACCGGTCGCGACTTGGCTGATATTTGCCAACGGTTTGATTCTAATCAACGCGTAACACGGTGTCTGATCTGGACCCTAAGTGTTTTACACTCATCTTTAGATGTCTTAATTTTAGAAATACATAAACCCGAATTGGAGCAAATTTGCAGATGACAATTTTAAAACAGACGATATTATGGCAGTGATAAGGATTATTTGCTACCAAGGGTTATTTTCTGACACAATATGTTATTCAACATCACTCAGCATTTTACTATTTGCGGCGTACTTTTTAATTCATATTACTTGTTCTGTGCTAGTTTATTGGAGTGTGCTAGTTTAATGGAGTGTTTATCGTAATATGAGAAACATGTATGTATTTGAGAAGGTACGAAATCACAACCGTACACAAATGGGAAGAAATTTAGGATTAACAAAACTACCTGCACCCAAGATAGAATGCAATTGATTTACATTGTTACACTATACTTATACGAGAGTCGCTTAAAAAGTACTGTTACTCGGGCATTTCCCTGGAAACAGGTATAGTTATCACATGTAATACATGTACATTGTAACAAAGAGCTTTTCTTGCGGATACAGTGATGTATAATACTTTGGTAACAACACTTCTCTTTGTTGTGGGTCAGACATAGGCACTGGCAATATTTGCTATTGAACTTAATTACATTTTCATATCATAGTGCTTAGGAAAAGTGCTATACCGTTTTAATACACGCCCTGGTTTATTGGATTTTAACTAAACGTTTAAGGCTACAACACTTAATATTCAAATATTTAATAATAAAATCCAAATTAAAGCAGAAATACTTTCAATCTGCTTTACGCTACCATCTGCTAGTATGTAGAAAATTGTTAAAGTACATATTCATGACTTGATAAAGTGGAACAATTTTGTAAGTGAAGGAAAACAACGGATGCGAATGTGTATTTATGGAGTAACAATTTAAGCAATATATTGCAAAAACAGAAATCTGAGACAGGAGTTTTCTCCTTAACATTGATCGTGAGTTGTTCTTACAGCAAAGTCCAAGGTTATCAAGCTCTTTAGTTAAATCTAAGATTGTTATCAAGCATTTGATTGTTCAGATTTGACTCAAGTCAAACGCTTTATAACCTTCGGGCGAGGCATATACTGTAGCATGAATCAATTTCAATTGTACTTTTAGTTTCGTCAGTTAAGATCCTGAACGGTATTTTCAGTGGCACAGATGATTGTGATTCAATTGTAATGTTCTTTTTTGTTTCGCCAGTCAAGGCCCTGGGTGATGTGTGCAATGGCACAGATGACTGCGGTGGCGTATGTGGGTGCAGCCAGTTTGTTAACGACTCCACGTGCACAAACGGACGATGCGCATGCGCAAACGGATTTTATCAACGCAAAAAACGATGTATTCAGCGTATGTATATTTTCTTCAACCCTTTCAATATATAATGTTTAATCAGAACTTATAGAATCCGACTGACAGGAATCTGCACGGACTCCTAGGGAAATATGTCTTATTTTAACAGCCAATGTGGATATGTTCAGATGATAGATGCTCAAATTGATCGGAGTTTAATACATGAACATCGGCGGTAGAAAGGTAGAGATCGCACACTTTCTTCATCAAGTGATCGATTAACTCACAACTCATAGTTGTTTACAATATTGTGGTATTTTTAAATCGTATTCGAATTATGAAAAATTATCATAATAAAACTTTTACACTACAGGCGCCCTGGACGATACATGTGGTGTGGATGTAGACTGTTCTTCCGTCATTAACAACACAATGTGCATGGAGCAAAGGTGTTCATGTACAATAGGTTATACAGCTGACACGAGCAACACGTGCAGAGAGAGTAAGTTACTATATATAGACGTTTGAAGTTCTTGGTACATTGGTTTTGCATTGAAACACTTCTGCTGATTTCGTTAGCTTTAAAGTAGCATTTGCATTCTGATTATAAGAGTATACTTTCCATATATAATTTCCAATTCAATAAATACACATTACCAGTTGACAGTGCGATACAGAGTGATGTATTTAGCTCGAGACGTTTTTGGCGGAAATAGCCGATCTGACGAGCGCCTTGGCGCGAGTCTGATCGGTTGTTTCCGCCAAAAACGTCGAGAGCTAAATGCAACACTCTGTTGCGCACTGCCAACTGGTGATGTGTTTATTATATGCCTTGAATACAAACCAGAAACAACTAAATAGTTGTTTAAATCATTTTATATCCAAAATGTATTAGTTATTTGAAGCTGAACAAGATTTTTTGTATGTCAGAAAGAATAACGCGGCACTCGTACATGTACGTAAATGACGTCACGTCAAATCGAAAGCGAGGTCAGAGTAAAATACAAAGTGGCTGATACAAGGTGGCTGATACAGACTCTTGTATTTTACTCTGCAAATACACGCGGAAACGCTCGATATCACTCGAAGGCATATAATAAACTTCAAGACCAGAGTCAAACTATTTGAAACACAGATTCGTATTTGATCTAGGTCGAAAGTGTTTGCAAATACGTCTCAACTTTCGATAGGAAAACCCACACGCAAAAATATATTCTAGACAAGTTTGAAAGCCTGTACCGTATTTTGAATAACTTTATGGTTTACAAGCTTTAGCTTGATATCGGATTTGATACATTCACTAGAAATGGTCTTTCTTCACTTTATAGCCACTTCTTGGGTATTCCGTTTGCGTTCTCCCTAGAAATGAGAGATAATGTGAGAGAACATTACTAGGTAAAATCTCTTGATCGGTTTTACAGTGGAGAATCTGTTATTCTTTCCCGTTTAAACGCAAACGTACGCAAAAGCAAAGCACTAAAACGTAGAAGAGAACAACTTTTGGACTATTCTGATAATTCTTGTTTATCTTGGTGGCAAACAGTTTGGAGCCTGATCAGACGCCGGGTTACCCGGCGTCTGATCTGGCTCCAAACTGTTTGCACTGCAAATAATAGTTTTAGCGTAAACGCGTTTATTGGGAAAGAATAACACATTCTCCACTGTACTAACTAGGTGGCAAATCGTGTGATTTACTCAGGGTTTCTTCCAGAGCTTAAGTCAGACAAAACCCATAACGAACACGCTATCCAGTATTCCATTAAGTCTGCCTTCAGGGCCTTATCAACTGTCAGAACCTCGTTATGTAACTGCGGTACAGTAAAACCTCTCTATTGTGTTAATTATTACGTGTTTACGACGGGTGACTGCTTAAAGCAAAGTGACAGTAAATCTGAAAGCTCCTTAGTAAGCTTTCTGTTTTAATGTCACTTTGATTTAAGCTGTCACCTGTCGATTTTTCAATCAATTAGCATTCGATTTGTGGTCGTCATAGAAAAGGTTTACTGTTCTGTAAAATACCTTTAATGACAATAATCATTATGATGCTGTAGGTCTGACTGTTGACATTTCAGAATTTATCCATCTAAATTATCCAAATCTAAAATATGTCAAAGGGAAGTTAATGTTTATGCAAAACTTTTGTACCACTGTATTTATCTTAGTAGTTTATACAGCGTTCCCTCCCTACAACGGCCCTCCGAACAACGACCCCTCCTTACAACAACCGTTGCCGCTATTACCTAAACACGACAATTATGTATAACGTTTTTACTGCTGCAATGTCGTCTGCTAAAATAGTCGTCTGCTGCTTTTCTCAAAGTTACATTTTTGACATTTTGACAGAAATATACTTAATGACGATTGACAAACAGCTTGAATCCAGATCAGACGCCGCGTGACGCGGCGTCTGATCTGGATTCAAGCTGTTTGCAAAATTTTAGCCTATTTCCCTCCCCAAAACGACACCCTCTGAACAACGCACACACTTTTGGTCTTCCATTGGATGTCGTTGTAAAGAAAGAGCGCTGTATATAAAAATTTAATAGTTGGTATAGGCATTTATTGAAGTCTTGTCGCATATGAATAAGTTCCATGCTACAGCTCTACAGATTTTCGAAATGTATCGTATATTGTAGAATCTCAATCAATAATATATACTACCAAAGTTTGCTAAGCACCAAAGATAAAACCTTCAAAGGAGCCAATGCATCGACCCTATCGCTTTTTCACTTTATAAATTCCACAGTTTTGTCCAATTTCAACAAAATGAGTTGTAGCTAGATGTCAATTGTTAGGTTCTAATGTGATTTACACATGTCAATTTCCTATGCAGATGCCCTGGTAAAAAAGATAAAATATCACTTTTTCACAGAAAACTGCAAACATTACAAATTATGTTGTTGTTTTTTTAATTTAACTAGCATTCTTTACAATTCAATAATGAGTATAATTGAAATTTGAAAGGAAAAACTTTGTTTTTACTAACGAATAACATCTCAAAGAACATTAAAATGTAGAATTCAATGGATTTGAATTTTTTTCGTGAAATCTCAGTAACTTCACATTATGATAATGTCCTCGGGTTTTGCCTACAGGACCTGAACAAGTGCAAACGTTATCAGAACCCTTGGCAAAACAAAATCTCCAAATATGTGGGGAATTTAACAAAAATGAAGGAAGTTATGGAATGAGAAGTGATAGGGTCAATGCATTGGTACCTATGATGGTGTATACAGTGGAGAATCTGTTATTCTTTCCCGTTTAAACGCAAACGTACTCAAACGCAAAGCACTAAAACGTAGAAAAGAACAACTTTTGGACAATTCTGATAATTCTTGTTTATCTTGGTGGCAAACAGTTTGGAGCCTGATCAGACGCCGGGTTACCCGGCGTCTGATCTGGCTCCAAACTGTTTGCACTGCAAATAATAGTTTTAGCGTAAACGCGTTTATTGGGAAAGAATAACAGATTCTCCACTGTACTCTTTGTGCTTAGCACATTTTGAGTACAGTGTCCCCTCTCTATAACGGCCCTCCGAACAACGACTCCCTCCTTACAACGACACTTGCCGCTGTTCCCAAAACAAGACGATACTATGTCTGACACTTTCACTTCTGCAATATCGTCTGCTTAAAACTGTCGTCTGCTGTTTTTCCGAAAGTTACATAATGGACATTTTGACAGAAAAAAACTTAATAACGAGTGACAAACAGCTTGAATCCAGATCAGGCGCCGCGTTAAGCGTCGTCTGATCTGGATTCAAACTGTTTGCAAATGTAAACCAGTTTCCCTCCCTATAACGACTCCCTCCGAACAACGCACACAATATTTGTCTCCCATTGGATGTCGTTGTAGAGAGGGAACGCTGTAGTGTATTATATAAAATGTAGGTGTCACTGGTACTATTAGTTGTGAAGAATAAAATATGCAAACAGATTCAATCTTAAGATGAGCTAAGTCTTTAATTATATTTATAATGCAGTTAAATTCCATGATTATGACAACTGATAGCTTAAATCAAGGTGAAAGTAAAGCTGAAAGCAAAACCTCCTGTGTGACCTTTCGGAATTACCTTCATTTTTTTCTTAAGCAGCCATCTGTCTTTAACAGTGAAAATGTAATGTCTGTTCAATGTGCAGGAGGGATAAACCCGTAGTAAATTTCAGTTAGCTCACTTTTCACAACCGCAAGGAACAATTCTGTTGCCAATAGATCTGTTTTAACATAACGCTGATTAAATTATTTTGAACTCAGAATATCTGCCCGACAGCAATACATTTAAAATGTAGTAAATTCTTTGATGGTTAAATACCAGTTGTCTGAGTACGTTTTAAATAATTATTTCCGCAGTTTCATAGGTGCAACTGTATTTATCAATAAAAATGGCATTTTCAAGCACAGCAGTATATTCAGAAATTTAAGGCATAGGGTATATTATTTGTTTACTGTTAAATCAATGTATAAGCTTGAACCATTGCCAAAATTAACTGCAAAACTTGATTTATTAAAACTATGTTTTTAAATATTGAAATAATTTAAAAAAAACTATTCTACAAATTAAAAGAAAGCCAGATGAATCGCTACAAACACGCTACAATACGTTACATCGATTTAAGGAACTGATAACATAAGCATTAGGAAAGTACACAGTTTTCTACATTGCACAAATAATCATTCTAAAACAGATACTGGAATGATCCTCTGTCAATCAAGTGTTTATTACAAGTAACACACTGATCCATATCGGTACCACAAAGGGCAATTTTGCATTTTATTACATGTATACTGGTATTGAATTATATAGGACTGTTTTGTACTATATTGTTTTATGCTACAGTATAGTGCACATATTCGTAATCTGATAAATACGAGAATTGTACCATGTTATGTTGTATGATCTTGTTTGTAAGATTATAACATAGCATCATCTAACTAGTTTTGTTCTTTTTCAGTTGTTCTTGGTGATGCGTGTCAACTAGAAGAAGAGTGTTTACTTTTCAATAACCATAGCAACTGTACTGAAGGATTTTGTGAATGTGGACCGGGATATTACCATGGCAACGATACTGACATATGTCTACTAAGTAAGCGCACTTTGGGTGTACACTTGTAATGTTTCAATTAGAAGGTTTCAAATTTACGACCTCTCAACAGAATAATTGAAAGTGTTAATAATACATGTGGCAGCAGAAAGCATGATGGAGGTAAAGGAAAGAGCTCCCTTAGACACAGAAAACAAATCTATATTAATGTGCTCGATTTTTGTGTTAAAACAATGAGCGCTCCGTGGTTAAACCAAGTCAAAAAAATTTATAGCACGATTATGGAAGGTGTTATACGGTCAAATGCCCAATATAAATACATTTTTATTAAGCGTTTGTGTTGAGTTTGAGATCGTTCTCAAGCTTCTATTGGTCAGATGTGAGAAAGAGCTCACATCTAACCAATCAACAGCTTGCAAACGATACCAGATTCATCTTAAGAGCTCTATAAGCATAAACACTGGTCATTCAAAGTGGTATTAGTATGCAGATAGTTCTATGGCTTTTTAACTCGCTGACATACATGTATGTAGTATCAGATTTTAATTTTGGCAGAATACCCATATCAAAGTTGTCCTTTATTCTTTCAACACTTAGTAACTCTTAGTTCAATAAATACCGTTCAAAATTAGCAAATAGTGTAGTCCTCTGATCAGAGGGCTCCTATAGGAACTTTTTGATCTGGGTCTACAGTGTTTGCAAATGTAATAAGTGCGAGCGTAAATTTTAAACAGGTATATTTTGTTGAAGTTAACAACGATATTAAATACTGATCTTATACATGTATATTGATGATAGAATTATGCGACTCTTTCTACATTAACTAAAAAGATGGCAAGTCCTTTGGTTAGTATGTAAATATCAACAGGATGGGGGCATTAAATAAAATATAGGAGAGAAATAGTAAACAGCTTCATTTGGTCAGTATTAAGTTTCCATCTGTCCTTATAGTCTATCAAGACAATTGATTCGTCGTCTTATGCTGCCGCAATGAATTGCGTACTTCCGGTATTCATGCGGTTATGAAACTCATTCGCTTCTACTAGCAAAGATAGTGAAGCCCGAATGGTTCACGTTGCTCTTTGCTAGTATAGGCGACTTAGTTTCATAACCGGATGAATATCGGAAGTACGCAATTTGTTTTTATATTAATATTTCATTGTTAACCGTGATCCAAAGAACTTGTAAGCCTGTAATCATTTTGCCCATTGCTATGCGTTGCCAATCGTAGTATGATCTCTTTATATATGGTTTGCACATTACAACATAAACTTTCCCCATGTACACTGAAATAATGCGACTTTCTAATAGTCTTGACATTAACATTCATGGGGAAAATGCAAATCTATTTTTTTTTTTTTAAAGTGTTTATATAAAGACTGTACAGGGTGAATGTAAATATACAAGAATGACTATTTCCCAATAAACGCGTTTAAGCTAAAACTATTATTTGCAGTGCAAACAGTTTGGAGCCTGATCAGACGCCGGGTAACCCGGCGTCTTATCAGGCTCCAAACTGTTTGCCACCAAGATAAACATGAAATATCAGAATTGTCCAAAGGTTGTTCTTTTCTACGTTTTAGTGCTTTGCGTTTGCGTTTAAACGGGAAAGAATAACAGATTCTCCACTGTACACTCTCAGATATTAAAGAACCTCGCTACACGCACTCTTTGTAAGTTAAACTCTGAGTTAGTATTCAAACTATTTTCAGGACAGGTCGGTGACCCTTGCTCATCTGATGCAGATTGTCTCCACGCTGTGTCTCACAGTCAGTGTACGAACAACACGTGCAAATGTTATACCGGGTACTATCAGAGCGACTCAGGGAACATGTGCAACAAACGTAAGTTTCAATTTCAATATCCTTTATTACACTCAGTTCATGATATACTTGAATACATAAGGGAACATCTCTGTTATTAAAATACAAGAAGTTTTATGTGTACAAAAGACGCTGCAAATATAGTTCAGTTATTAAAAGTCGTTTTTGGAAATTAACAATTGCTTTGTTAAACATCGGATTACTATCGCGACTTCATTCTGATATACATGTACATTGTATAACTTTTACAACGATATAACTTTATATTAAAATTGAATTAATTTGACTGGATATTGAATTAAATCAACCAACTAGTTGCAAAAACTTACTTGAAAAAATGAAAAAGACAATTAAGTTAAACGATATTTATTGTTACAATATATAACAATACTGAAAGTGTATTTATTATGTGCAGTGGACATTTGACTTTATGTATATATGATACTCTCGCCGACGTACAGTAAACCTCTCTATTACGACCTCCAAATCGTATTACCTATTAGGTGTTGAAGGCAGGAAGCTGCTTAAAGTATGCTGTAAGTAAATCAAAAGCTTTTCTGTTTTACGTACGCATTGCTTTAAGTATCCACCTGTTATATCTTTTATACAGTCAATTATACATTTTAGTGGTTTTAAAAGAAGAATTGCATTGTACATTTTCCAGATGCATAGACACTTTTTACAAGTATGAAAACTAGGTGTTATATCTTTGTGAGAAGCGATATTATGACATGATTAAGGATAGATTAATCTTAAAATAACAAGTAACGCATTGCAACACCTGATATGTCATCTCTTTTTTTCAGGAAAACTGTCAGATACATGCAAAGAAGACGAAGACTGTGACAGTGTCATCTTCAATAGCACGTGCGAGTCGAATACGTGTCGCTGTATGACAGGTCTAAAACCAAATGACAACCTAACAAACTGTGTGCAAAATCAAATTGGAGATTTCTGTGAAGTAGATTTAGACTGTTACCTTTTAATTCAAAATAGTTTTTGTAATAACACATGCGCATGCGCATCCGGATATTACAGTGACGTCACTGGTACGACATGTGTCAGACGTACTATATCTAACTCATGTGAAACGGACAAAGACTGTTTTGACGCAGTAAATACAAGTATATGTCTAAATCAGACATGTATATGTGAGAGAGGATGGATTGAAATGAACAACGATACGGAATGTAGACTACGTGTCATTACGGATATATGCGATGTAGATGCTGATTGTAGTACAGCAGTGACGTCATCAGAATGTAGAAACGATACATGCGAGTGTAACACTGGTTACTATTCGACCAATGGAAATACTAGCTGTACTAAAAGAATAATTGGGGATGACAATTGTCTCGAAGATAACGACTGTTCATTTGCAGTTGAAAATAGCCGGTGTGTCAACAGCACGTGCAAATGTTCGTCTGGTTTCTTGTCAATGCTGAACAATACTTCTTGTTACCTCAGTAAGTATAAAAATGAAGTTAGGAAGAGCTAGTTGTTGTGTAGTATACTGACACGAAAAAGAAACTGTGCACTTTTATATTGAGTGTAACTTTTTCGTTATTAAAATTAGAATGTTAAATTTTAGCGTAATGAGTGATAAAAGAATTCTACACACATTGCACTAATTTACCTAATATTAAAGCACCCGGGTGTTATTCAAACGTACCAACGGCTATAATGCAATATTATGCACGTGCTGCCTGTGCAGCATGTTAACAAGTACAGCTTTTCACTGACCGATATCTTTACTGATTATGCAGTAGTAAAATCACAGTATATTTGAATTAAACTCGTTAATAAGCTGCCACGACTTCAAGAAAAAGATCGAATTCAGACAATTCAGCAGCTTTCACCCGACGTCAGCGTCTCTGACGTCACTGGGCAGTTTAATTGCCACCATAATACTATCATCACTCTTCGACATCGTAACGGTCAAAATAGAAGCGTTAGAGATCAGTTATGGTCCAGCAAGCCAGCACATCAGGGTAGATAATCAACGTCACAAGACGTAACGTCAGGCCAATGCGTTCGAGAATTAATGCATTGGTCAGTCTAAGATGGGGACATTACACATACCGATTTAAATCCATTTTATTTTTCAAAAATTTAGGAAACAATACCGATTTGCAACTTTCACTTTTAACCTCTTCTTCATTCAAGCGTTAAAAGTGCATTAATAATTACACGGATTTTATTAAAAACAATTTTTTGAAGCATCGTGTAAAACAAGTATTTACAAACATTTTGATACCACATTTGCCAATATTTCTTCAAAAAAGATGAAAATTTTAATTCCTAAACAAGTGCACAGTTTCTTTTTCGTGTCAGTATAAATTCGTTTTAACAAATTTACCCGAAAGCCTGTCTCTAGTTTTGAAAATAGGTGACTACTTAAGGCAGGTTGAAAGTAAAGCAGAATGCGCCATATGGCGCATTCTGCTTTACTTTCAGCCTGCTTTAAGCTATTACCTGTTAGAATAAGGAAAGTATTGAATATGACACACATTCATTACGGTATATATTGGAACTTTTTTCTTCAGCGGATGAATAAAATGCATGTGCTGAAAGTCGCTTCTATAAGGGAAAATGTTAAAGACAACAAAAACACTAAAATAGCAATCTACACTGCTGCCTCTCTTTTACGGCATAAAACTACCAGTAAGGCAGAGTTTGGATCCGTTGAAGCAAAGTACTGTTTAATGCACTAAAAAGGTATTATATCAATATACTTTATGAGCTTTCTGTATTACTTTCGTCCTGCGTTAAATTGTTCCGTGTCTGAAGGACCGAAAATGAGACAATACATGTATTTGACAATATGAAAACTATTCTAACGAAATAACGCGGATAATCTATGGGCAAACGAGTGCCATCTGTCTTTAGAGAGATTCATTCTGCTACGCTAAATGTTCGCCGAACACTGGTTTTGCAAGCGTAGTTTTTTCAAGCAGTTATCCCATAACTCATTTTGACTGTACTTAGCTGAGTTGGTTGAAAACATTACGCCCGGCTGTTTTTACAAGATAGATACATTTATAAGACAGTCAGTATTATCGCACTTAGTCAGATCAAGATGCACCGGGTACTAGGTTGAGACAAGACATGAGACAAGAGGATAAGAATCCCGTCCTTTGGCCAGGTTCTGCACTATTTACAGCTTCTTTAAGAAACCAGTGACCAAATTGAAAGACGGCGTTAATATGTACACGTAAATTTTATTTTGTGTTAACCTTTTATTTTTAAAACCGTCTCACAAAATATTTGTCGCACGACGTTTCGAACAGTGGAGAACGTTATTCTTTCCCGTTTAAACGCAAACGAAACGCAAACGCATCGCATTAAAATGGAGAAAATGGCAACTATTTTACAATTATAAATGTTTATTTTAATCCGAATGGCAAACAGTTTGGAGCCAGATCAGACGGCGGGTTACCCGCCGTCTGATCTGGCTCCAAACTAAATAATAGTTTTAGCGTAAACGCGTTTATTGGGAAAGAATAACGTTTTCTCCACTGTAAAACGGGCCCCTGGTTTATTTAGTAAATTATAATTAATATCATATGAGTGTCTTTAAGTCCGATACGCAGTGACTTGTCCCAAAGTGTTGCAACGTACCTTCTGGTTCTGGATTAACCTGTTTGCTATATCAAAGACTGCTATTCTCGTCTTATGTGAGTTATACAAACAAACCAACAAACAAACAAAAAACCACTCTGTTTTTAATCATGCCATTGATCTTTTAATTATTTGACTCATTTTAAAAATGATTTTACAAACTTACTATAACATTTTTATAATCTTGGTAATAATATTGGAAGAATTTCATCTCAATATTGTATCATTTTTATTGTGAATGTAGTTATTTGTATTTCTCGCTTTGTAGGTACATTTATATAATTTCATGTGAAGCGCTTTTGAACGCACAACTCCTGTGTGAAAAGAGCGCTATATAAATCAGGTATAATAATAATACTGGATTTAGATGAAAATCGGATGAAAAAGGAACACGTGTGCCGGTTGTTATCGGCTACATGTAATAATGTTCGGGGCGACTCAGTGAGAAAACTGATCAAATCGAAATGTTTGGCATTCCGAATGACCTTTAGATAAACATTTCTCGCAAATAGCTGGAAATGACAAAGTGTGTCCTCGTTGAACTATGCTGGACAATATGTTATTCTTTCCCAAAAAGCTCGTTGAAGCTTTAACAATTATATCCATAGTAAACAGTTTTTGGACTGACTGTGAGAAACCCGGCGATTGATCAGTCTCTATACTGTTCACTAAGACTTAAATTAATTGTCAAAATTTCTTAGAAAGAAATGTAACTTTCTCAATTTTATTGAATTGCGTTTGCCCTTAGCTTCGTTTAAACGGGAAATAATAAAGACTCTCCAACTGTAAATAGTATGTTACACGTTAACCCTTAGCCCGCCAAATAAATTGTTGTCTGCTATATTTCTCATCTGCTTCAAGTTTCAAATTGCTTCAAAGTTGCTCAAAATTGCTGAAAATGTTGTCCGAGTGTCAAACAGCTTGGATCTGGATGAGACGCCGAGTTACTCGGCGTCTCATCCGGATCCAAGCTGTTTGCATATGGAGCTATAGTCGTGAGTGGCAGGCTAAGGGTTAAAGTGTTTTGTTAAACTCTTTCCCTGCCAAGTTTTATTGTCTGCTCTAACCCTCTTACCGCCAGAATACCGTCTGCATCGGAAGTGTCGTCAGCAATATTTTCAAAGTCATCTTTGGAGCTGTTTTGACTGATGAAATGTCGTTTCGAGTGCTAAATAGAATAATCCTGATCAGACGCCGCGTTACGCGGCGTCTCATCAGGCTCCAAACTGTTTGCAAAGTCGCATTATTGAGCCATTGGCAGTGATGGAGTAGAGTTTTTGGCCCTACAAACAACAAGAATACTGTCTGTGAGATAGGCGTGTTTTAAACATCATGATTGTACCTAAACACCACATAGATGTACCCGTTACTATCATACAGTGGACGATGTGTTATTCTTTCCCAATAAACGCGTTTACGCTAAAACGTTTATTTCCACTGCAAACAGTTTGGAGCCAGATCAGACGCCGGGTAACCCGGCGTCTGATCAGGCTCCAAACTGTTTGCCACTCAGATAAAAATGAATTGTAAGAAATATCTAAAACTTGACATTTTCTACATTTTAGTGTTTTGCGTTTGCGTTTCGTTTGCGTGTAAACAGGAAATAACGTTTTCTCCACTGTACCTCTAGTACCATACACAACCTCTAGTACAATGTATAAGCCGATTTATATATTTTAACCCGTCTGCGCCCAATGGAGCCTTCCATGCTCATAATATTAAATGGGCAAATTTATAACTAATGCATAGCAATAGATCAAATAAATACCAGCTATTATAACTCCCATTAAAAACGAACAATAAAGCAAGAAAACCTGTTACAAACTTTGAAAACACAACTTCGATCTACAAAACTTCAAATCATCAATATCTTACTTTTCTTTTCATAAAATTCCAAATCAAATGTGGTTGATAAAGCTATATAATTTATGTAAAACGACCACCTAGTAAGAAAGAATTGAAATCTTCGAAGACATGTGGCTGAATACAATAGTAATTCGGAATGTGGAGAGCCTTCCAGCTGGCTTGCGGAAGGTCGGTGGTTCCACCCAGTTGCCGATTTGTGCCTGAAACAGTGCATAAAAGAACTTCTGCGGTCTTCCTCAACCTGTAATTCGCTGAAAGACATATTGTTAACAGCGACGTAAAATCATAACAAATCAAAATCAAATCATTAAGAAGCTATCTGTATGACCGTCGTCATGAATCAGTATGCCACTTCTTTAAACGACAGACAACGAGGTATGGTTAGGATATCGCTTTACTATTTTTATTGTATTGGCATGGGTGCGATGGCATATGTAACAGTTTGGACCCTGATCAGATGACAATTCACTCGATGTCTGATCAGGATCAAAACTATTTGACGTCCGTATTGATATTTGTACCATTTGTTTTACAAAGTCAAGTGTAAAAACTAAAAACTTAAGACTTTTAGATTTGGTTTATGCATATTAGATTTCGATATTGTACAGAAGTGGGGTCGGGCTACAAGTGCTCACCACTTTAATACAGCCCTCCCCCTAATGTTTGAAGATATAAAGATTCGACAATAATGACATTGTTATACTGTAAATAAACCAATCAAAATTTGCGATTTAAATAGAAAATGCAACAGTAATAATAGTCCAATCTCAAAACGGCACAATAGTGCATTATGACCATGGTGAACGTACTACATTTCAGATATACCTCCCTTGAGTGACATTCTAGTATGACAACAGGTGGCTGCTGAGCGCAATGCACAAGTAATACAGAATTAAAACGGTATTACACCTGTCTTGCATTATAGTGCCGTCATCTGCCTTTAGAACCGACAAACTGCATATTTGATATATAACTGCTTAAGACTATTTTAACCCTTTACCTCATAGCTTGTTTCTAGTTTTAAAGACAGGTGACCACTTAAAGCAGGTTGAAAGTAAAGCAGAATGTGCCTTAAGGCACATTCTGCTTTACTTTCAGCCTGCTATAAGCTAAAATCTGCTAGGCTATATAAAATAGTTGTAATAGTAATTGTTCATGAGGGTATAAACTGGAACTATTTTCTTCAGGGGAGGAATAAATTAAATACGCTAAAAGTCGCTTCTATGGGGGAAAGGGGTTAAGCAAATGGTGTTACGTAAGTGAGGAAGTTAACTATGTCAATTGTTTTCAATTCTTATTGCCATTAAACATAAATAATGGTCATTTCTATATAACATATAATTATGTTCATGATTTACAATAAATACTCTAAAGTACAAGATTAAGAAATACATGCAGGAGAAAAGTATGAAAATTGTGAGATTAAAGCGATTTTGAATTCTGTAGTAAACAAAATAAGTATCCAATTTAATTGAAGACGAAGTCGATCTGCTGTGTCATAATAAATACTAATAATATAACAAAGGTAAATGCATTACAGTAAGCTACGAAATTGATCTATAGTGACAAATGTTTGCGCCTTTTACAAACAACGTACATGTTAATAGTACACGTGTCGTATGCAAACAAGTTAGGTCCTAATCAAATGGTTCTTATAGGGGCATTCTGATCAGGGTATACACTGTCTGTAATTTTACATCCCTTTGATTGATAAAAGCAACCATAAACAGTCAAAAATCGCCTAGAATTATGTTTTAAATTTAGATTACCGGTACCCACTTGAAGTTTCAAGGGTCAGTGGGTTAAGAACGGATTTACTGTACAGCGCTCCCCTTCTACAACGGCCCTCCCAACAACGACTCCCTCCTTACAACAACGCTTACGGCTTTCCCAAACAAGATAAATATGTTTAACGCATTTACTAGTACAATATCGTTTGCTTAAAATTGTCGTCTGCTGTTTTTTCTCAAAATTACATATAAGTGGACATTTTGATAGATAAAAAATATAATGACGATTGACAAATAGCTTGAATCTAGATCAGACGCCGCGTTACGCGGCGTCTGGTCTGGATTCAACCTGTTTGCAAATGTTAGTCAAGTCTTAAGTTTCCCTCTCTTTAACGAATCCCTTCGAACAACACACACAATCGCTGTCTCCCATTGAGTGTCGTTGTAGAGAGGGAGCGCTGTATATTGTTTTTTAATTAATATTTTTGTTAAGATCATAAAAACAGTCTTAAACTTGATGACCTCTCCTCGTAAATTATCCGTGTTTGCACGCATTTACCAGCAAGCATTGTAGCAGAGAATTAATTCCCAAGATTCTCTTCTGTAGTTAACTCATTCGCCCCTGAGACTTCCAATGGACGATTCCAGTTTCCAATTAAGTCTAGTCCATTTTCAAGTATTTATGGTTGATTTTAACAGGAAATTGCAAAATGACACATAGTGCAGACCCTGATGAGGGGCTCCTCACTCTTATCAGGGTCTACACTGTTTGCATATGACAAGTGTATTTTTCACAAGTACAATGTTTGTAAATGACGAGTATAGCCGTTGCTAGGGTTGATTATGTTAATGAATTCGCCTAACAGAAGATAAATGTATAATATCGGGTCCAATTTTAGACTTTAAGCCCATTTCACTGCATAAACGAAGTACGTTAATTATGTACATGTATTTCAAACCATTTTGATACGGCGTCTGATCAGTATTCACACTGTTTGACACTCATATCGATGTTTCTTACGAAAATAGTGCCTTAAATCTAAAATTTATAAACTTTCTGCATTCTTTTCTTTTTCGAAATTAGATGACTATAACATTACACTGAGTTTCGGGATGGTTTGATCGCAAACGTACGCAAACGCAAAGCACTAAAATGTAGAAAAGAACAACTTTTAGACAATTCTGATATTTCATGTTTATCTTGGTAGCAAACAGTTTGGAGCCTGATCAGACGCCGGGTTACCCGGCGTCTGATCTGGCTCCAAACTGTTTGCACTGCAAATAATAGTTTTAGCGTAAACGCGTTTATTGGGAAAGAATAACACATTCTCCACTGTATAGTCTTGTTTCGAGCCAATTTTAAATGCTAGTACATGGAACTGGCAGTTTAACAGTTTCCATAAAAAAAAAGGTTTGACACTTCTGTTTGCAAACTTACACATTCTTCAAACGATTATTTCTTCTGCATTTACCCCTGGAATATATCGTTAATTTTCTGAGTTTTTTATAAAAAAAAAATAGAGTATTGCCATCTTCAAAAACATCCATCGTAATAAACAATATCAAGACTTGACTGTATCATTTATCACGAACCAATCCACTAGTCATTGAAAAAGACGCTAAGGGTAAATACGAAAATGGTCGTACATTGAAAGTTCAACTATAAATAAAATCTTTGACGGCAAACAGTTTGGAGCTTGATCAGGCTCCGCTTTTCCAGGCGTGGCGTTTGATCAAGATCAAATTGCCTGTAATGGAAATAATAGTTTAAGCACAAACACGTTTGATTGGAAAAGTTGTTTTTCTCAAATGTATTACCGTAATTATGTATTTCAGGAAATATAACCTCGCCATGTGAAATGCACGTTGATTGTGCAGACGCCGTGGGCAACAGCACGTGTACCTCAGAAAGCATCTGTACCTCAGATACCACGTGTTCCTCAAACAACACGTGTTCCACCAACAATACGTGTTCAGAAAACGGCACATGTTCTGACAACAGCTCGTGCTCCTCCAATAGCACGTGTTCCGACAACAGCACGTGTTCTGACAATAGCACGTGCTTCGAAACAAACACGTGTATCTCATACAGCATGTGTGGGTGCATCTCTGGCTTTAGAGTTGTAAATTACAACACCGGTTGTGTCAGTCGCGTCATTGGTGATATCTGTGACGTCGACACAGACTGTAACGATTCGGTTGAGAACAGCAACTGTACTAGTGATATTTGTCATTGTAATTCGGGATATAAAATCCAGAACAATGGTTCAGAATGCGTTCTTCGCACAGTATCGGATTATTGTGAACTAGACAGTGATTGTTTTGACTCAGTCGAACACAGCTTTTGCCAAAACAAAACATGTACATGTAAGCAAGGTTACAATCCAACCGGAAATAGTACATTATGTGTACCAAACAAAATAAACGATTATTGTGTAGAAGATCAAGACTGTCTTATTCCTGTGAATGACAGCTTTTGTAATGTACGGGGTAAATGTAAATGTCTGGTTGGTTATCACGTGAATGATGAAAGGGACCAATGTGATCTGCGGAGAATTTTTGACAAGACCTGTTCAACGAGAGAGGACTGCTCGGCAGCCGTTCGCCATAGCTACTGTTCTGCGAGGCAGTGCATATGTTCCACGGGTTACTACGCATCACATGGAAATACAACGTGTACAAAGTTTCGGATTGGAGACGAGGGTTGCGATGTTCGTGATTGCAGGACATCTGTTGATTACAGCCGTTGTGAGGATGGCACATGTGTATGTAACCTTGGTTATATGCCGGTAGCAAATGGGACGAAGTGCCAAAAAAGTAAGATATAAAATAAAACATATGTTAAGCGGTCATTCTTTGATAACATTTTACAGCACGAAACCGCAATAATGCAGAATCAAAAGTACCACATATAGTATCTTAGAGTGGTCATTTAACACTCTTTACTGTAGCTGAAACATATGTCTTGGATTCCAAATCAAAATTCACTGTGTATGCTTAACCCTTTCGGCGCCAAAGTCGCATAAAGTCGACTTTGAAAACAGTTTGGATCCTGATCAAAACTGTTTGACACTCGTATCGATATTTCTTGAGTCAGACTATATTGAATCTTTGAAACGATCTTGCAAACAACAATATTAAACCAGACCGCAATAAAGCGTTGAAGGAGTTAAAACCTCAAGATTAATTTGGTGCCGAAAGGGTTAAACCGAATGATGTGATAACTCATTAGACTCTTCTGCGTGCAGGTACATTTAGGAGAAAATGTCCAAAAGTTTAGTGCACTCCGTCTTGTCTGGGGCTCTAGGACCAATGTTACAAAGAGACCACTCTCAAACTTTTGATTAGTCAGATTTGAGCAGAATGTTCAAATCTGACCAATTAGATTCTTGAGAAAGTTTTAAGACTAAACTGAAGCGTTCTTGTAAGCATGGGGTCTGGTTCATTTTCGACGTTAGAAAGAAAATTTATAAAACAATTTATTGATTACAATAACTCAGTAAAAGAACATAAAGATTCTGTTACAAGGATATTCAGAATTCCAAGTTAAAGGGAAGTCAACTTAAAATTGTCAGCTGTGTCACGTTTATATTTCCTCAATCATAATATATCGCGACAAAGACGACAGAGGCATTGTGTTTCTGGTTGTGATAAAGCAAAATAATTGCGTTACGTACGACTTTCGTCGAGATAAATAAATCTTAATACATGTATTTGAAATGCATGCACACTCCTTATTTGTAACCAAGATTTACTAGAAAAGAATGTTTAAAAAACAGGCCCTTGCTTATAAAGCAGGTGTGGCGAGTCTGAGTACGTTATCAATCATTTAATTTTTGAGATTTGATCATTCTGCTCAACTATGACCAAAGCTTGAGACCGATTTTAGACTTTAAAAACATAGATCATAAAGTTTTAAAAGAAAAATTAAATAAAATCTATGTTTTTTCTTGGCTAAAACTGGTATTTTACATTTTTACAGGAATTATTGACGACCCATGCGCCGTTGATGAGGACTGTACGAGGTATATTAGCCAGAGCACGTGCGCAAATGAGTCGTGCACGTGCGTGGGTGGATACGATTCTTTACCAAACGGCACCAGATGCGTAGAGAGTATGTATAAATGAACGTGTCTACGCAATATTTAATCTACGGTAAAAAAAACAAAAAAACACCTTTATCACGACCACTAAAAGCAACGCTGATTGATGTATGCAAGATATGTTGCAACTTAAAGCTAGGTAAAAGTAAACACTGTCTTGTGACATCTCTTTGGAATCGTCTTGAAAAGACTATTCCACAGAGATGTCACAAGACAGGATTAGATAGAGAAATCAGAAAATAGATGTATTATAAAGTTTTGACTTACGATCGTTTTTCTCGTACGAAGTTTTATGAAATGGGCCCCTGGTTCTTGTTTATTACAGCACCGACAAAACTCGAGGTCAGATGTACATTTGACGAGCAGTGTAGACGATTGGACAACAGAAGTATATGTGGCTACTCCGATCTTATCCAAGTAGCAGGACTCACAATATGTCGATGTATTGAGGGTTATTTTGTACGGAAAGACCTGGATGAAATAGGACAATGCTACGGTAAAACTTGACTTCAATTCGTTGATCATCCTATAGAGGATGAATGAGCAGTATTGAGCAGTATTAAATAAAACTTTTGCCTCGTGCAGTATAAAATATTGCATAAAACTTTCGAGTTTTTATCCTATGTGTATCTTGTCTTAAGCAATCGTGTTTCTTTAGATGCTACCATACTTCTTCAACCTATGGTCGCACACGATGATTTTGCCGTGTTGCCTTTGTTGTGTGAATATATCCGCTTTATTATAGCTACATTCATTTAGTGTTAGGACACTTACTCATTTTTACCCACGTTTGTCATGATAATTACATTTTTATTAACGAAGGGCTCTTTCAAAAGCTAAGAGTATCCGTAATGGTTTATACAACAAACCTTGCAGATCCTATCCGGATGGCTACTTCTACAAGAACCGTTTTGACCTGGTCTCCACTGTTTGCCATGTTGAAATGACACTAGAACCTCTCTATTACGACCACTAAATTGTGTTAATTATTAGGTGTTTGCGACAGGTGATGTTTAAAGCATGGTGACAGTAAAACAGAAAGCTCCTTTAGGAGCTTTCTGTTTTACTGTTACCTTGCTTTAAACTGTCAACTGTCTTTTATACAATCATTTAACCTTCTATTTAGTGGTCGTAATAGAGGGGTTTTACTGTATACAAAATACGAGTACAAGCAGCGGATGTTGTGTGCATGTGGGAAGGATTTTCATTTGTTTCAGTTTTTAAGAATTACGGCGGTTGCAGGTATGGTTCTTGTAGCGGTGGGGCATCTTTGTATTTTATAGATATCTATAGCCGCGTGTCAAGTTTATTTAATCAGACATATAAACACATTCAGTGCCAGACATGCATAGACCTTACTACATTGACTGGTTTATCATGTGCACTTATGGGTAGTATGTTTCTATTCGCAGTTCCGAGACAGGTTGAAGATTACTGTGAGTACACCACTTGGTGTGAGACGTTGCTAGGCAACAGCATTGTCTGTGACAACGATAAATGTAAATGCAAGCGGAACCATCTTCCGAACCCAAACTTCGATGGCTGTGTCAAATGTAAGTATAAACATATGCTCAAACTTGTACCAAGCGATCTTTCAGAAGTAACTGAATTTATCGACATTACCTTTATCGCTTTGTCAAATAAGTAGGATTGTCTGCAACATTTCTCGTAATGATTTATGAGCATTTCTTTTCATAATTACGTTTTAATTAGTCACGAGAGTGTCAAACAGTTTGGATTCAGATAAGCGCTGAGTAACTCGGTGTCTCTTCTGGATCCAATTGTTTGTCACTCAAATTACATTACATGTTTACCTAAATAAAATGAAGATATAGCAACTCAGAAAATAATGGTAGACGACAAGTATGCAGCACTAGCGAAAGGATAATAAATGTTGCATTAAGTCATCGGTCTTTAGATAGCACCCTACCACGCGCCACAGACGTATAACGATAGTATTTTATATTACAGTGTTCCCTCTCAAAAAGGACCGTCCGAACAACGGATCCCTCCTTGCAACAACGCTTGCCACTGTTCCCAAAAAAAGACAGTATGTCTAACGCTTTCACTGCTGCAATATCGTCTACATTTACTTAAATTTTTGTCTGATTTTTTTCTCAAAATTACGTTGTGGACATCTTGATAGATGAAATCATGATAAAGCCGAGTGACAAATAGATACAGTGGAGAATCTGTTATTCTTTCCCGTTTAAACGCAAACGTACGCAAACGCAAAGCACTAAAACGTAGAAAAGAACAACTTTTGGACAATGCTGATACTTCTTGTTTATCTTGGTGGCAAACAGTTTGGAGCCTGATCAGACGCCGGGTTACCCGGCGTCTGATCTGGCTCCAAACTGTTTGCACTGCAAATAATAGTTTTAGCGTAAACGCGTTTATTGGGAAAGAATAACAGATTCTCCACTGTATGCAGTGTCTGCTCTTGGCTCAAACTGTTGGCAAATATTAGCAAAGTCATGCTCGGAGCTCTAAGGGTATTTTTTTTCCCTCTATATTACAATTTCCTCCGAACCACACACACAATTTAAGTCTCCCATTGGGTATTGTTGTAGGGAGGGATCACTGTTGATAATAATAGCTTCTGTGAATGACTGGCAAGGAATGATTTATCAGTTCCGAATTGCTGTGAGAAAACGTTTATCTGGCCGTTCTTGATAAAGAAATTGTATGCTGTACTAAAATAAACATAATTTGTTTTCCATATTTTCATATGTGATCATGTTAATATTCACGATGAATATTAGAGTTTCTATACTCCTGATGGTCCACTGCTAAATAGTAAATACATTGTAACGGATGTTTCGTTTTTACATTTCTAATCAAAGCAAATGTTTAACATATTTAACTTTCGGGTGCTGACAAGACTGAATTAGATTATTTGTATTTCTGATCATGTCCCCAAAATGTAATATATTCAGTTAGTACGACTTTTAAATGAAAACGTGACAATCTAAAAAAAAAAACGCTTGATTCTTTATGAAAATTGACTGCAATATCGAATTCTTCAGTAATAGGGACAACATTAGATTATACAGAGAACTAATACGCTATAAACATTTTTTTAAGGAATTTAAAACTAAATACAAGATTCTTCATTGAAATCGAATGCGGTACACGCAACAAACATTTGCAAATGACTCACTTTTCCAGACAAATAGAAAGCGAGGCCAAATTCTTCAAGGAAACAATATGTGATACCCAAGTCTCAGCAAAGTTTAAACGAGACCTGAATCTGTAGGGAATTAGCATGTGGGGCCATTTTCTTCAGGAAGATATAATACAACGCCAACTTTCTGGAGAAAAAGAATCGGGTACCAAGTGTTATGATAAACAGAATATCATTATCGATTATTCAGATAGCTGAATAGAACATGATGTCCAGTGTATAATAGGATATGTTTTCATTAGATTAAAATTGAATGCCAAAACCATTTTTTCAATGCTACTTGTAAAAGATTCCCAATGCTCCAGAAAACCCATGTGCGTTACCGAAATGCCTTCGTAAACCGTTTGTTTAAAGATGTAGGATGCGTTATCGAATTCCCCAAGTACATTTATTTAAACACCGTGTCAGTTTCTATAACATATCAACACTACAACAAATTCATGTGGTCTTGATTGAAGTCATATTTACACTTTTTAACACTCTCTTACGGAAAAATATTGTCAATGTTTTGTTTTGTTACCATTGTAGATCCTGGAACGGTCGGTGGTTTCTGTCGAACGGATAAACATTGTATTCATATCGACCGAGCTGAATGTCTGAATAACAATACCTGCAATTGTCCATATTATCTCAAGCCTAATGATGATGGCACCAAGTGTTTAAAACGTAAGTTTAATATACATATTTAAAACGTAAGTTTATTATACATATTTAAAACGTAAGTTTATTACAGTAAAACATCTCTATAACGACCTCTAAGTTAAGTTGATAAACAGTTGTTTATGACAGGTGACTACTTAAAGCAAGATGACAATAAAACAGAAAGCTCCTATAGGAGCTTTCTGTTTTACTGTCATATTGCTTTAAGCTGTCACCTGTATTTTATACAGTCAATTAGCCTTCTTTTAGTGTCCGTAATAGAGAGGTTTTACTGTATATAAATTTGTTTCTTTTACCCCCTTTGTTCAAATTAAGACGACAAAGATAAATTTTCGAAAATCGCGTACTTTACAACACTGTGAATATATCTTATCAAGCATATACTCGTCGGCGGCAAATTGAGCATATTTTTTGCAAAAGTCGTTTCCATGCCGGATTTTGAAAAGCTTACTGATACAACTACTACATTTACAACAATCGCTATTAAATAGCTCTTTTTAACACTATTATATTAGATTTAACACATGTAATATATTCATACATTCTAATTCTCTTAATTAGTTCAAATGTAGTCTATTTAAGATTGTTTTGCGAAAATTGTTTTGCACTTTTGCGAAGTGCCGATCTGTTTTTAGCTAGATGGGGCGCAAAATATTGCCGTCTAATCTGAATCAAATGCATTCAGAAGAAAAACTGTAAATACCCCCCCCCCCCCCTTTATTAGAGTGGTTATAATACTTTTATTTCCAAAGAGCACTAGATAAAATATTAAATTATTTATAATATCTCTTTAACCCGATGTTGTACGAAATACATTGATGAATAAAATATGTTTTATTTTGTTCTATTTTAATAGGAGAATTTTCATCTATACCCGAGGCACCACAAGTAACTCTAGGCAAATGTTGTAAGAGTAGCAGTACATGTCACAGATCAGACCACGGCTGGAAGTACATGAAGTGTACATGGTCGAATGTCCGTTGCAAAAATAGATGTGGATGTGTACCTGGATATACGAGCAGATATAATGCCCCACAATTCTATTGTCAAGGTAAGTGACAATAAATCTACTAACTCATTGATGCCTTGATATTGATATGGACTCTCCCTATGCATATGCTGGGTGTTTTAAGACATATACCTTTGCAAGTGTCTGTCTTTTAGCAGTCTTGACTGGCCGTACCTACATGTATTTACCCGCTCAGATACTTTCATGCTCATGATGTGCATGTCGTTATAGACAAAAACGAATATGCATAAGATCAGAGATATAAAATACTACGCTACACAATGATATATTCTCTGTGACATCACAACGTTTATATTCCTCCATCTGAAGAAAGTTAAGCAACTTTATCGAATGTAATCATCATATCAGTTTATGAAACGGTGTATGTAATAAATACACATGGCCATACAAAACATGCTAAATAAGTTTAATTTTGGTACATTAAAACGAACAGCGTAATTACACATTCATCTGTTTGTCTCCTTTGGACAATGAATGAATATGTACGAGAAAATCAACAAAGAACGTTCTGCGATGCATTCGCGCAAAATTTAAAGTAGATGCGTCTCGACCACTATATATTATGTCAAAATTACAATCTGACCTGTTTGCTAAAATTAAGCTATTTACAATCGCCCCGTTCAAATCACTTGAAAATTGACATTTAATTCGTGTAAACGCTATTTCTCGAGAGGGCGGGACTTTTTTATATAGTTGAGGAGACGGGGCTTATGGATCTGCTCTCTGCGAATAATTTTGTTACGTTGCTTCAGTAACGCCGTTATGGCTGTTCCTTTCAGGGTACACATTATTCGCGTTAACAACCTCTAATGTGGATTAAACATGCATGCATACTAATACAATGTTCATTCAATATTAGAAACTACAGCAAATACAATGTGAGTATAGGAAATTAACTGATTGTTCGGCGTTTAAGCGAAATAAACGACAGAAAATGATCGGCAAATTTACCATGGACATTGCCGATCATTTTCTGTCGTTTATTTCGCTTTAAATCAGTTCATTTCTTAAATAAACGCACGTCTTATGAACAAATCTCCCACCAAACAAGGTGATATGTTCATTAATGATTATCTAACAATCAATTAACATTAACAAAGTGATCAAGAATCAAATGTTCCGACCCTTCACGCGGCAAGTAAAGAATGCAGTTTTTATCATATATTTCCGGTAGCGGCGAGCCTCTTGTTGGCGAAAATGTAAGTCTGCCTCGACGGGTGGTTTATGTGTTTGAAGACACCCCTGGATAGTTTATTAATTATTTTTACGCTTATATGCATCTCAACAACAGCGGGATTTGGATATATGTTGTTTGAAAGTCAAACTCTACAATATAAGACCGACTTTACCGGACCTGTCCATTTTCCTTTAAAACTGTAGATTAATAGAATCAAGCATGTTTTTGGTAAAGACGGGGGATTCTATACCCGAGGTTGGTCGGTTCCCAGTCGGAAACGAGATTTAGCAAGTTTCTGACAAGAACAGATCAACCGAGGGTATATAATCCCCCGTCTTTACCAAAACCCGTGCTTGATTATTTTTCTCGATTAAATTTCCCCTTAAAACGAGTAAATTATAGGAATTGTAATGACCTACTTTTTTCCATATCACACATTCCATATCCAATAGCAACAAAGGGCTGTTTAAAGGTCGTGCTATTTAAGCTTGGCTTTGACATTTATTTGTACACACGTTTAAAGAAGAAACCCTGTTCCACTTAAGATCACAACTCAGAAATACAAATGGTTTTTATTGAATCCAAGCGATTTTGTATAATAAAAGTTATCAAAACGACAATTTCTTCCTTTATATACGTTCTACTTTCAAGCCATAACAACAACCGACGTCAATGACGTCACGTAAGAACGTTTCCTTACGCGTATACTCGATAATGTGAAATAATCAACAACAACAACACAACTCACTGTTTAAACATGGGATCATTGAATTGTCGAAAGGCACAGACAAGTGTAGAGTCTACTGTAAAATTCTCGATTTCATTTCTCTCCGTGTACGTAGCTTGTGGTCCATTTTAAGTTTTAGGGTAATTCTGTAAGAGTTACCTCCGTTTCCCTTGCTTTTAACCCAATCGAGCAGAAGGATACAGTGCCAGACAAGGTTTACTGTACGGCTATTTATTGTAACAAAATGTTGTCCAGAACCCCTGAAAAGCGAGAATAAAAGAGTTGATATAGTGTATACTTTCCAGGATGACGTCACATTTAGCAAACGTCAACGTTCATGACGCAATTTCGCGCGAACTCAAGCTCGAAGTTGCATTGTAGAAGGTTGAAAGATGCACACCTTTAAATCTACCTGTAAGATCTTTGCGTGCGCCGCACATTCTAACCAGCAATCAATATTTGCTATTAAATAAGGGTCAAGTTTGTTACTGAACCTCATTCTTTATTCTACAAATGTGAAAATGTTTGAAATAGCATCAGTAAAAAATCATAGAAATAATACGTCGGGTTCTTCAAAAAACAAATTGTCCACGGTGTTTTGTGACAGCCCTCGTAGGTAGACTTACCCACGTTACAATTTGAAGGATTTCGGAGATAATTGCACCTTTAGTTTTATAATTCGTTTAAAATTAGACTGTGTAATTTAGTTACCGAAATAACAACCTAGCACACCTAATCTTCCTTCACAAAGTGTATATCGTTTTTGTGTCACCTGTTGTATGCAGATGTGACACTTGTGAGTCTGTCTGTATGTCTGTCCTATCACGCTTTTTGTCACACTTTTACCAAAGAAAACTTTGTGAACAAAACTACAGGCCACAGTCCTGGTAAAGGTCAGTTTTGAGCTCAAGTTTAGCTTTTATTGTCAAGCATACCACAGGGCATCAGATTATTGATTGTATCTGTCTTTTCAGTGCGCCTGAACCCTTTCATTTATTATAGACATTGTAGTATTTGTTCATACAGTAGATCACTTTGTACTAAAAAGAAGAATCTGGTGCGACGACGTAAATTCCAGCGTCTCAAAAGGGTCTACAATGATAGATAATGCTAACTAATTTGAACAATAGGCATTAACAGGATTATCCCATCATTGCAAGAATAAGGTGTATTTTAGTCAGCGTTTTTCTGAAAAATGATGTGCTCTAATTGCAGATTTGTGTACCGAGTGCCAAAATGTTAAGAAAGCTTATTTAGAGGGTTTTGTTTAACTTATCTTGATCTACGAGGTGTACGAACTCACAGCGTCCCAATTTCCCCACGAACTGCCTGTAAAATACAAATTAGCCAGACTTATTACATTGTAAAACTATATTGACCTAACCTAGCTGTAATATAAATCTTGGCGTCTTCTAAACGTTTACAATTAAACACACGTTAGATAACCATAAACTTGACATGCTGATAAGTTCTAAACAGTACAGGCCAAGACTAGCCTCCACGTCATTGACGCGGTGGCTGGTCTTGGTCTGTAGTGTTTGCAGTGAAATAAGTCTTGTTTTCTCATGGCTCGGCTCATTTGGTTTTGGGGAAGAAGGGTGATAAATCAATGTCTAATTATCGCTAGAATAGTATGTGCATGTGTACGTGGAAACTATTGTTGTAAATAGTTAGACAACAATAAATAATCTTCCAGCATTACATGTCAGAAATATACAAAAAAATAATCTGGTTAGGCAATCTGCAGAAGTTCTTACAAAAGCAAAGGGGAGAAAAACAAGTTTGACGTATCATCAACAACATCGTCACAATCTGCCGAATCGCGACAAAATTCATCATCATTATAAGCATCATCACCGTCGTCATATTCATCATTATCATCGGCACCATCGTCATCTACAAATAGTGGTTGTTGTTGTAATAGAAGTAGTAGAAGAATAAGTACAGCGCTCCCTCTCTACAACGACACCAAATGGGAGACAAAAAATATGTTCGTTGTTCGGAGGGAGTCGTTATAGGGAGGAAATTTGGCTTACATTTGCAAACAGCTTGAATACAGATCAGACGCCGCGAAACGCGGCGTCTGATCTGGATTCAAGCTGTTTGCCACTCGTAATTTAGTGTTTTACTCTGAAAAGGTCAAATATGTAACTTTTAGAAAAACAGCAGACGACAAATTTTTAGCAGACGATATTGCAGCAATAAAAGCGTAAGACATAATTGTCCAGTTCGGGGAACAGCGGCAAGAGTCGTTGTATGGAGGGAGTCGTTGTTGGGAGGGCCGTTGAAGGGAGGGAACACTGTAGTAGTAATATTTTTTTCTTTCTTTATTTTTTGTTCCAGAAAGCCAGACTTATTATTTTGAATTCACTATCAACGAAGAACTAGGTTGTGATAATGACACCAAGACTAAGGGTCCGGTGTGCTATATATATCAGCCAATCAACGTCATGAAACAGTATAATAACGAGAAAACGAGATTCTATATACCAATACGTCAGCGAATCACAGTGACAGGGGTGAGTATATAATCAAATAGGTGTGTACGATTTCGTTAATGATACAGTAATGCATTTTCACACTTTCTCATTTTCCTTTACATATAATCCATATTATATTCATTGCAAAAAGTTTTGGACCAGATCAGACGCCAATTTACACAGCGTCTAATCAGGTTTCAAATTGTTTAAAATCAATGTTTCGATAAATCATCAAAATGTTCACTCTTTTATTGCCTAGCGTTTAGTTTAGTTTAAACGGGAAATAACAACGTCTTCTCCATTGTAACCTTAACCCATTAATACCCAGATGATTCTTCCATGTTAATATATTGGATTAGTCCATTTTTTATCAAAGGTTTGCCTGGTCAAAAAATTTATTTTCATTTTGTTTTACACTGAAATTCCTATCAACAAACAGTATAGACTCTGATCAGCGCATATTGCGGCGTCTGATAAGAGTCTACACTGTTTGCCTATGTCCCATTAAAAGCAACACAATTTAATGGCTTTAAAATATTTTTGTTTCTAGACAATTATAAAAACAAAGGTATCATTTTTTTATCAGTGAAAAGTTTAATTATTAACCTTTAATGAATAATTAGCATCCTTTAAAGTTAACACTTAAATAGTAGTGGTGTAACAAATCATCGATGCATCGATGTATTACAAATGTACTTACCCGTCGGTGTCTGTATCGGCTTGTAAATGAAGCTTGCAATATATCACGATGCTATTCATCCGTCAGCCCTGCGATGCATCAATATCGTGCATCGCGATTTACACTTAATATGACACTTAAGTATCTCATTGGAATCCAAACTGCTTGACGTGTAACAATGTTTCGCAGGGATCAGTTATTAAGTAACTGATATGACGGCATAGTGATACCCTCTTTGAAGGGAAAATGCCTCTTCGAACATCATACTTTTTACATTATGTAAATTTGTTAATATATACACATTTGATTAAAACAATCAGGGTGGTTTCAAACTAACAACTGTTGTGTTTATATTTACACGTCTGTATCATGATACGTATTGTATCACGACTTAAGTTTTGCAATATACATCGCCTTTGATTTTCACGGACAATAAGTATTATAATATGTATCGTCGTGAAAGTGGAATATCGTGGTACTTACCATGAAGGAAATAACTGCCGATGCACATCCCTATTAAATAGTATATATGTTTATCAAGGAATTGTACATAACCATACATGGGCTACGCATGACCAAATCCGCGTGTAACAATGTACAAAGAGAAACCCCTTTTCAAACCATTTTTCCTTGAAGTTTTAATGCCTGGATATTGCAAGGAACTCTCCCTATGTGGTTGCTTGAAGATTTCATTATAAGAATATACAGTGGCGATCTAAAGACATCCATACAGAAGACCATGTCACATTGAATAGCAAACAGTGCATACCGTGATATGGTGCATTCTCACTGTCTACACTGTTTGCTAATGTAGACTTTCATTGACTGTCGGCGTAAGTGGATTAATAATTGGTCCATGTCATGAGAAAACCAATTTTATTGCAATGCCAAATAGGTTAAACAGTGTCTACCCACCGTCTGTTGTACCAATCTGATTAAGTTCTACATTGTAAAACAAGTAAGGTAACAAAGGTAGGTAAATGCTGCTGAATGTCAAACATTATAGACCCCGATTAGATGCTGCGTCTTTGACTGAGTCTACAATGTTTTGGAATGCATGAAGTTTGGTTTTCTCATAGCACAGCTCATGCATTTTTTATATCTATTTCATGTCTTGTTTAAAACCATAGAAAACATTCTCCGCATCCGGAGTAGTGGGTACTTAATGTAGACTGTAAGTAAATCATGTTCAAATTGTTGTATGTAGTTGTTACAGCATTTTAACTAATTTGTGCCCACCCTCCAATATATTAGACATATGCAAACAGTGTAGACTCTGATCAGACGCCGCATAATGCGGCGTCTGATCAGAGTCTACAATGTTTGCTGAAAGGAATTCTAATGATAAAACAAAACAAAAATAAAATTCAAAACCAGGCACTCCTTAGATAAAAAAAAACAACTGGACTAATCCAATATGTAAGCAAATGGGTTAAAGAGAATCCAAATCCAGGGTCAAAATACATGTACATGCATATAGTTATTGTTGCATTTAACTTTCAGATTGCCAACTTAATCAACGACACGTCACGTCAGATACGGAATCGTTACCTTAACAGTGAAGTCCTTAATATCACATCCACACCGGCAGGTATGCTGGTCGGCCTGTTGATGTACTTTACCGCTGACTACTACAATATCATCAACCAGAGCGAAATAATATCCGAGATGAACGAAAGCCTCAAAAGGTTAGTTTTTCATTAATTATGCAAAGTTGTTTATAGTGTAATTTTTACCAGTTTACAAACCAATGCCTTAATAACGTTGATGTTAACTGATTAAACTTTTATCTACTATTTGCTAGGATAACGAAAATATTTCGGTGCGTATTTATTACTGTATAAAATGGAGCTATTTTCTTCATTGAAGGAATGAAGTAAAGGAGTAGAAACACATGTATGTCACAATGTGTATTTAAAAAGTAACAGTTAGAAACAATATTGCGCAATATTTTTAAAAGAAATACACTTTTCTTTTAAAAGAAATATATCTAGCAGTGTAAATCACCTATGGAAAGATTTTATCTTAAGTAAATTTCTCATTTCCTAGTCAAAGCTGCATGCCTGGTAATATCAGGGCTGCCATTTCTCCGGATTTTTCCTAAGTATTCGGATTTTTATCCTAGCGGATCGTAGCTTAAAACAGGCTGAAAGTAAAGCAGAATGCGCCTTAATGGTAAAGGTACGTTTAGTAAAATTGCGTCTGAAAAATTGAAAATTTGAAATCTTAGGATTTTTATGATCAACTTATGGCAGCCCTTTAATATACATACAAATGTTCATAGAATGCTCACTTTATTTTGAAATGAGATATGCTTAAACTAATGGAGTGTTCTAAAATACGAAAGTAGTACGAAAGGTGCATGTGTATTAAATACAGAATGTAAAACATTTGCACTAAAAAGTGTTTCTACTTTCACGAACAGATTTCAACTTCAAACAGTTTAGAACCGGCAGGATCTCTAATAGACTCCAAACATTCTGGAATTCAGATCAAAATAAAACAACACTATTTTCAAAACGCTTTCAATGGCATTGTGGGTTCACGAAATGGGGCTATGTCCTTCGTGTTTTTGTGATCATATTAGTTAATTAAAGTAAGGCAGTGTAACCCTTGTACACGCGGTTTAACTGCAGAAGCTTATTGAATGGGCACCCCAGCGATACTCGCAGCCCAGCGATGCTAGCAGCAACAATGAAATCTTTTCTTTATCCTATTTATTAGAGTTTGGTAAATACGTGTATGCTTTTTTTATTTCATGTTACCTCGATGCATCTTGTAAATTACTAAGACAAATCATTATAAAAATTGAAAGTGTAAATTTGAGGTAGCATATACTATGAACAGACGCCTAGTCACCTGGGGCCTCACCATGATCTAATCTGGCAGGCGATATACATGTGTAACTATCTATGGAACGAATTTCGGTAAACATCTATATTCATGTGTAAAACTTTTTATTAAGGTTTTATTTAAGTTATGAAAATTTCAAGTAGTTTGCGTGTTCCCAACTAAAGACCTCACTATTTATATTGATATGTATTTAATATTTGCATATTGTTAATGCTGTCCATGGTAGTGGACCTCATACAATTATTATCAATAAAAGTTTCGAATGGGTTTAGTATTGTAACAAACAGACTAAATCATTAAATAGTTGTGAAATATATATATTTCAGGTCAGACGGTGAAATCGGCAAAAGTCAGCTAAGAATTCCCTTTCCGTTCGTGGACAACATTATTCACAAAGGTAAAGTGTCTATGTTATTGACAAGTTGCAGCCTGTTTGTATTTTCGAAGACAAATGAATACTTAAAGCAGGATGAAAGTATAAAGGTGCATTCTGCTTTACGTTCATCCTGCTTCAAGCTACCATCTACTAAGCTATATAGAAAATATGTATTATGGTGCATATTCATGAAGATTAAATTGAAAGCGTAAAAAGGCGAATTAATGGAATAATGGAGTATCCCTGTAAATAGTTCACCTTTGCTTAGCTATACGACAAAGTATGTTTATTGTTAACATTATTCTCAAAGTAAACGTCATTAACTTCATTAGTTGTCCATCTGCAACATTGTCGTCTACTACATTTCTTTAATAAGAATCTTCTCAAATATGTAGATCTACTCCAAATAGTGAAAGAATATCAAACAGTTTGGATCCAGATGAGATGCCATATTTACAGGAGAGTGGTTACGTTCAACACTTTCTGCATGCTAACACCCATACTCCATATACACTCAGTGCAAAAAGAAACGCACATCGTGCTCGTGCGCAGATTAAGAATCTTTTCTTGAAGAAAATTAGAATACTAATACCATATCTCAAGATTGATTTAATTCTGTAACAAGTTCAGAAACAAAAAATTCAAAACCAGTGTGCTGCTTTTTAACCCTTTCACTCTTAATGATGCCAAAAAGCGTATTTGCAAACAGTTTGAATTCTGATCAGACGCCGCGTAACGCGGCGTCTGATCAGGATCCAAACTGTTTGACACTCGTATCGATATATTTTAATTCATATTACATTGCATCTTACTTTGAAACGATCTTACAAACAACAAAATTGAAGCAGACGACAATGAAACGGTGAAGGGGTAAAAATTTCATTATTAATTTGGCAGCGAAATAGAACTACAGCCTGTTTTAAACATCGCACCGATGTGTGCAGGTTGTGTTTTTCAACACTGATACCCCCAGACTGAACTACTGACCTTAATGAAAAGATTAATTCACAAATACGTTCCTTCTACATACAAATGGTGCAATGAAAAAAGTGCGTTTCTTTTTGCACTGAGTGTATATAGCCTCTTTTAAACAGTCCCAGGGTGATGCAAAATCCCACAATCTTTTAATTTCAGTCTGCTTGAAGCAAACATCTGTCTTCCATTCTAAAAGCAAGCTAATGGGTAAAGGGCCAAAGTGCAATTTAGTTTAAGTCTAATTAAATTTAGCGTTTTGTATAATGTTGTCAGAAATGGCGGGGAGTATTCATTAGAAGGGATACACAGTATGATGTACTATATAGAGGATCTTACATGAGTGTTTATTAAATCATTTTTAATAAACGATTTGACTAAAACGATATGACGCGAGCCTTGACGAGGGTCATATTAATTTTAGTCAACGAGTTTATTAAAAATGATAAATAATGAGCACGAATGTGAGATTCTTTGTATCACATAACAATTTTAAACACCTATTAAATCAATCGAATCCGTATTTTGTAGTCTTTCTGCATGCTATATATATTTTCCGCCAAAACCAGACGTTGTTTACGGTAACGTCATCTCAAATGTCGTCATTTTGTTTCCCGCTACATGCACGGCTTGGTGGACGAACATATTTGGTCGGAGCTCAAAACACGACATTTCACTAGTTGATTACGATATTTATATAATGGCTTTATTCCAATCCCAGGCCGCAAGTTATATAGTTTTATTATCAATCGTCTAGATTTTGACGAATGTACGGAGAAGCATGAACACATGAAGTTTAGTGACTGTCATGATGGGCGGATGGTTGTAGAGAACGGGACACAGCCTGAAGCATGGTGTTTAAATACTCGGGTATCTTACATGTGCTCCTGTCGTTATATGCTTGATGACCACTCACCCGATACAAGCAAGAGACCAGGTCGAATATGTGGAGGTAAGTCTTCTCGCATTCGGATCTTTGACAATAAAGAACTTAAGTATTTTCCAGTGTTGGTAAATCTGTTTAGGTTAAGGAAAAAAATACAATAAAGTTACATGACCTCTTTGCTGGGGATACTGCATAAAAAGAATATATGTTATGGTATGACAATTATGGTTTTGTATGTTATGTTCTATGCAATGTAATGCTATGTGGTGTATTGTTATGTCATGTTAGATGTTTATAAAGTTATATTATGTAATGTTTACTGTTTTATGTCATCCTAGGTTATGTTATATTATTATATGTTGTTTAATGTCATGTTATGCTATATATTTAAAATGTTGCATAGTGTAATGTTTTGTAAAAGTAGATCGATTCTATGTTGAGTGTTGTGTTATGTTATTACATGTATATGTTGTATGATATTATGTTACACAATATATTTAGTAACGGTGTGTTAGTTATTTTATGTTGAGTTATATTATATAAATATTAAATGGCAATTTGCGTGACATTCAAATTGACATCCCGAGAAACATAATGTTTTGTAATCAAACAGGAACTATACCGAGCTTATCAACCCTGGCTTCGGAATCAAGAAATAGTACAGTTACTTGCCCCTATGTGACCTTCCAAAGAATGTAACATAGCAAAAGAATGTCGCATAGCGCAGACAATAATATCATAAAGTGACAGAGATCAAGAGACATTAAAGTTACTTGCCCCTATGTGACATTCCAAAGAATGGCTTATAGCAAAAGAATGCCACATAGCTCAGACAGCAATGTCACAGAGTGACAGTGAAGTTTTTGAATAGATGTAAAAATATACAAAATGTCACATCTTGGTCTATTTAAAATTAACATTGTAACTCCAAACGAGGTATTATAATATAAAAACTATTATGTTTTGCAATGTATCATAGCTATGACTTCTCATAACAAGACTTATTGGTAGTGTAAAATGCTGCTTAAAGCAACACGAAGGTAAAGTAGAACGATGCTTAGTTGTGTTAATCCTTTTGACGCGTCTTTTATGATGTACGTGCAATTAATGCATTTGTCCTCTTCAAACAATATAGACCCGAGTCAGTGGGGTTCTTCGTGAACTCTCTTCAGAATTTGCCATTGTGAAATACAGTAAAAACTCTCTTTTACGGACACTAAAAATAAGGCTAATTGATTGTATAAAATACATGTAACCGCTTAAAGCAAGGTGATAGTAAAACAGAAAGCTCCTGTAGGAGCTTTCTGTTTTACTATCACCTTGCTTTAAGCAGTCCACCTGGTATTACTCCTAATAATTAACACAATTAACTCTTTCCTCCCTGAAACTTTAAATGGACAATTCCAGTTTCGATTTTTGTCTAGTCCATTTCTGGCTTTTTAGAGTTGTTTTTGTCAATTTTGGCATTACTGACAAACAGTGAAGACCCTGATCAGAGGGCTCCTGTCGGAGCCCTCTGACCTGGGCCTTCACTGTTTGCACAGGACAAGTGTACTATTCACATGTGCACTGTTTGAAAAGACGCTTATATGCGGGACTAGGGTTCAAAGGGTTAAGGGGTCGTCATAGAGGGGTTTAACTGTATATCGTAAACTACATCTAACAGTTCTAAATACATGTAGTATAAACTGATCTAAGCTGAGCTAGAAACCAGAATTCCACGTTCGAAGTGTCAGGGGTCATTGAGTTAATGTCAGTGTATTCCGACTTGGCAGTGATTGAGTTTAACATGTTCACTACCTTACCCTGAGTGCAAACAGTTTGGATCCTGAGCAGATGCCGAGTAAGTCGGCGTCTGATCAGGATCAAAAGTGTTTGACGTCCACGTCGAATGTTTCTTTGAACAAAACTGCCTTAAATCGCATCTAATTTTGGTCAAAAACCTGACCGTAATTTGAAATAGACGATACCCAGGCAGTTTAGGGGTTAATTACTTTGGAGAAAATGTTATTCTTATCCGTTAAAACGAAAACCAAACGCAAACGCAATACACTAAATGTAGAAAAATATAACTTTTTGACATTGCTCACGATTTATCTTAATCTGTGAAGCAAACAGTTCGGAGCCTGATCAGACGCCGGGTTACCCGGCGTCTGATCTGGCTCCAAATTATTTGCAATGGAAATATTAGTTTTAGTGTAAACGCGTTTATTGGATAAGAATAACGTCTTCTCCACTGTACTTTTTTAATTATCTTTTCCAGTACCTGCAATGGATACAACCACACATAGTCTCAGGTAAGTCTGAAATGGTTTCCCTCATGTTTGAACATTATATAATGAAGCATCACAACCATAACTAATGAGAACAAGTATCATATTACCTATCATTAAATTGCTTTCTTTTTTATACATAGTTGCTGTCGGGATACATGTGTTTTTACAACCTAAGATAAACAGATCAGTGTAATTAACTACATGAATCGCATTGGCCTATTTAAGGTAGTATGCCCCTAATTAGAACGGGCCGATGTAGGTCAATATCTCGTCAGCTGACCGTCCGTACCGAACTATGCTCGAGTTAGGTACCGTCCGTCAGTTAACGGCAATTACCGATCGATCTGTGTAGTGTACCGATACTAGTATTGACATACATTGACGCGATCCCAGTACGGACGAACCACCTTAAGCAAATTTATAAATACATGTATACGAAATATATTTTGTTCAACCTCCATGTACATAGTGTCTCAAAAAGGGACACTCGCAAATAGTGTAGATATCCAAATGAGATACGCGTATACGCGCCGTCTCATCAGGGTCTGCGATGTTTGCTTGTTCGAGATATAAGAATAAAAAATTAACCCATCAACCGAAAGATACGCCTTAAATTTACTCCTAAGAAATGTTTCTATATTCTAACAGATGGTAATTTAAAGCAGACTGAAAAAAAAACAGAAGATGCCTTAAGGCACATTCTGCTTTATTTTCAACATGTATTATGTGGTCCTCTACCTTCAAATCTAGAAACAGGCTACAGGGTAATGTGTAAAAACGACTATTAATAAAACGATGATGTCTGTTTTTCCGGCTGAATTTTAATCTATGCTGTAGTACAGCATGTGTATAATGGGTAGGGACTGTTCATCACTCATCTTCTAAATATTATTGAGTAACAGGAGATCATGGTACCGAAGATGAGTTCAGGCTCCGAGGTTACAAGGCGTTTAAGTTGAGTCTGAGTTTGTTCCCTAGCATTTGATTGGTCAGATTTGAGCCTAGGCTCAAATCTGACCAATCAAATGCTTGGTAACGAGTTTAGACTCAAGTCAAAAGCTTTATAACCTCGGAGCCTGTGCTCCAGATGTGGCAAATGTGGCAATGCGGGAAAATAGCGCCCTCCACTCTATCATAGCACAGTAGAGACGTGTCCTGTACATACAGTTTGGGCCCAATAAGAGGCAAGGTAGCCCGGCGTCTGGTCAGACTATTTGCTATTTAAACTAATCGTTATTTTTTTCAAGAAGTTGCCTTTTAAAAATTTATTTTAATAGGTAAATGCTTTGTTTATTAAATTGTCACCCCTATAGTATTGCGTTTGCGTTTAAAACCATTTAACTCTTTCAACACCAGCATGGACCTGTTTAAAATAAACTCATTACATTTACAAACAGTGTAAACCCAGATCAGAGGGCTCCTAGCCCTCTGATCAGTGTTAACACTGTTTGCTAATTCAGAACAGTATTTATAAAATTACCCAGAATTCCATGTAGACTGGATCATATTTTGGTAACAAAAATATACACAATGGATCCTAATAACCCACAAGAGTTACTTAGTGTTGAACGGTAAGAGTTAAGCGGTAAAGAATAACGTCTTCATTGCAGTTTAGGAAAATAGCGCCCTACTCGCCATTCTAGTAGATTGTCTAATTTTTCGTCTTCTGATGTCTTTTTCAGTTGTTCTAATGGCACATGCGAAACAGAATGGGGATGTAAGTACCCTGTATATAAGGGGTGTAACAATATGGAAATATATCGTTACATTGTATATTACAATACGCCTCTTAGCAATACCTATTTCAATACGGTTTTTCCGTATTGCAATATTCTTTATATTATTTTAGCACATACATGTACTAGAGGGGATGTCCTGTTAATTTGACTGTGATGCTGTGGCAATTATAACATTCACAGCAAATGATTATGTTAAGTTGGACCCTTTCTCTTATTAAAGCACTCCTTTTATCCTTTCAATACTTTAAATACGTTTTCAAGGCTAATTACTATCCAAAGTTTGTACTTACAAGTTGCCACAATATATTCCTATATATTGCAATACGTTTCCTTTGTATTACAATATATTGCGATTCTGTTTTCACCGTATTGTTACACCCTTACTGTATACATGTGTATTACTAAATAAGGGTTGCTTTAACCCAATACTCCATGAATAAGCATTCTTAGGACTTTAATTTAGTTATGAAAATGCATCATAAGGAAGGGAAAAAGTTTATATATTCCTATAGATTGTAGCTTACAGCCTTAAGGCACATTCTGTTTTACTTTCAACCTGTTTTAAGTGGTCAACTTCGTTCAAACCAGAAACATGATATGGAGTTAAGGATCAATGCAGGAATACAGTGGAGAAAACGTTATTCTTTCCCAATAAACGCGTTTACGCTAAAACTATTTTTCGCACTGCAAACAGTTTGGAGCCAGATCAGACGCCGGGTAACCCGGCGTCTGATCAGGCTCCAAACTGTTTGCCACCAAGATAAACATGGATTATCAGAAGTGTCCAAAAGTTATACTTTTCTACGTTTTAGTGTTTTGCGTTTGCGTACGTTTGCGTTTAAACGGGAAAGAATAACAGATTCTCCACTGTACTCGTACACACCCGCCCCGCTAGTAATAAACGAGTGCTCCTTAGTGTTACTAAAAGAGGTGGTATGATTATAATTCAAACTGTTGGTCCTCTTTTGAAAAATTCTGAGGCATTTCTTATATTGCAAACAGCTTTAGAAAAACGGCAATTGCATGTTAATCAGATATTAAGTAAACATTCGTGTCCTTTATTTTCAGTCATTAGTCTCGCCCTTGCGGCCTTTGGACTTGTGTTGTTGTTCTTCATCGGCTACGAAATATGTGCCCGAAAAAAGAAACTAGAGAAAAGGTATTTAAAGTATGATCAACTATAGTTTCATTTGTATTTTGCCTGGATTCTTGATTAAAGGGAATATCAAGATAAGAGGTGGAAGACGTAATATTTGCAACGTATTCCCCCATCATATACGCACCAAACCATATATTCTTACTACTCATTAGAGTCGTCTCTTCGAGACAATTCTAATAAATAGTAATTTTATAAATTTATGGTGAACAGGTGTAGGCATAAAGATTATAGTTTTTCAGATATTCGCCGTATCTGGAGTCCGTGTGATATATTAACCCTTTCACTCTGAATGACGTCATAAAGCACATTTGCAAACAGTAATGGTCCTGATCAGACGCCGCGTAACGCGGCGACTGATCAAAACTGTTTGCCTTTTGTTTTGAAATCCCATCAGTAACATTGTATACCGCATTAAATCTAACTTTGAAACGATTTGGCAGACAACGATATTGAAGCAGACGACAATATGGCGGTGAAGGGGTAAAATCCTCAAGATGAATTCGATCATGAAAAGGGTTTACTCTCAAGAACTGTTACGACTGTCCTTGTGTTATATAATGCAAGGTTTTCTAAATCCAATATAGGTTGGAAATACATTTAGAACTGTGAATTGTGTAGAAACTGTTTTGACCATGGTAATACACGAACTATCTTGATAACCCATTCACCTATAAAACTTTTAATGAATAACAAGGTTAAGTAGATTTTACCGTTTCGTCTAGCATCAACACCGCTTGCTCAAATGCCTTGATACTTATACAGTTGTTTCCTTTGACCATTCCCTATCCACTAATATCACCCAACCGCAATTTTAACCTTTACATTGACCTTATTTGTACGTAAATTGTTTTTAAATGGGCTATTTCTTGGTTAACTAGATTTTACCGCTTCGTCTAGCATCAACACAACTTACTACACTGCCTTGGTACTTATACAGTTGTTAGCTTAGATCACTGCCAATCCTCCCATATTACCCAACCTTGATTTTGACATTGACCGTGACCTATTTTGTACTTAGAGTATTTTTAATTGGCTATTTCTTGGTAAACTAGATTTTACCGTTTCATCTAGCATCAACACTACTGACTACAACGCCTTGATACTTATACAGTTGTTTCTTTGGACCATTCCCTATCCACCAATATCACCCAACCTCGATTTTTACTTTGGCCTTGACCTAATTTGTACTTAGAATGTTTTAAATGGGCTATTTCTTGGTTAACTATAATTTACCATTCCGTCTAGCATCAACACAACTAACTACAATGCTTTGATACGTATACAGTTGTTACCTTGGATCACTACCAATCCGCCCATATTACCCAACCTTGATTTTGGCCTATTTTGGACTTAAAAATATTTTAATACTTATACAGGTGTTACCTTGGAGGATCACTTCTAATCCACCTTTAAAACTAAAAAAATTTAAAAACAAAAAACCTTCAAAGCCTTTCAGGTATGAATGTACATTTTTGTACGTACATGAATTTACATTACCCATTGATAGAATAAAGTATCTTCTTTTAACAAATGACCACTTTCTGATTAATTACAGCGACATTTATTACAAACTGAGGAAAGCGTCAAAGAAAGCCAAAATGAAGATCAAAAAAGAGAGACGAAAATCAAAGAAGAAGACGAAAAACAAGGATGACGAGAAACTCGATGAGAAGAAACTTGTTGAGGAGATTGCGTGATACCGATTTAACATGGCGTGTTAGCGTTATAGCGATTTAACATGGCGTGTTAACGTGATGGCGATTTAACATGGCGTGTTAGCGTTATAGCGATTTAACATGGCGTGTTAACGTGATAGCGATTTAACATGGCGTGTTAGTGTTATAGCGATTTAACATGGCGTGTTAACGTGATAGCGATTTAACATGGCGTGTTAGCGTTATAGCGATTTAACATGGCGTGTTAAAGTGATGGCGATTTAACATGGCGTGTTAACGTGATAGTGTGTTAGCGTGATAGCGATTTAACATGGTGTGTTAACGTGATGGCGATTTAACATGGCGTGTTAACGTGATAGTGTGTTAGCGTGATAGCGATTTAACCTGGCGTGTTAGCGTGATAGCGTTTTAACATGGTGCTTTTCTTTCTACATAAATGTGAAAATGCATCCTTACACATGCCTCAGTATAACCCACTCCCTCATACAATGTAAACGCAAACGAATCGCAACGTGATGCACTAAAATGTAGAAATTTTCGAATTTTGTCATTTCTCACGATTTATTTTAATCTGAGTGACAAACATTTTGGAGTCGGATCAGACGCCATGTAACCCGGCGTCTGATCTGGCTCCAAACTGTTTGCAATGTAAATAATAGTTATAGCGTAAACGCGTTTATTGGGAAATAATAACTCTTCTCCACTGTAGCTTAAGCTATCACTGTTTTAGAAAGATCGTTGCATAATGTCTGCTTTAAGCATCCACCTGTTAGGGTGAAGAAACATTTCCTATATCCAAGGGCCCTTTAAGAGGGCATGAATGAAGCATTAAAGTTATCTCTATGCGGAAAAAGTAAATGGCTAAAATACCCTTTTATAGGGGAAAGGATTAAAGGCTGTGACATAAGATTTAATTCCAAAGTCTTAAGCACTGAAAATCGAAAAGTTCACATACAGCGATAATCACTGCAAACTTGTTAATTTTTCTGGTGGATACCCTCTTCATCAAGTCTGAAAAGACGAAAATATAATGATAATTCAATTGCTTTGTTCCTATATTTTAGGAATTGGAAATTGGAAAAGAAACATCCATGAAATAAGTAATTCAGCTTCAAAGTCGGTGTTCAAGTCTATGGAATTATCGGAGACATTTACACCAGGCCCAGCGCTTATAAAGCGTTTGTGTTGAGTCTGAGTTCGTTCTCAATCATTTGATTGGTCAGATTTGAGCCTAGGCTCAAATCTGACCAAAAAATGCTTGAGAATGGTTTGCAACTCAGCTCAAAAGCTTTATGTAAGCATGGACCCAGTACCAAAAAGCTCAGTTGTAAAATGCAAATTTGCAGTAGAAAATAAACGCCACGTCATCTGCTCGCCGCCAAACGAAATGCACTAAAACGTCGAAAATAACAAATTTATGAAACTGTTGACTACTTATTTTAATCTGAGATGCAAAACAGTTTGTTTTGAGCCTGATCCGGCACAGAGTAACTCGGCGTCTGATCAGGGTCCAAAATGTTTGCAATTGACCCAATATTTTTTTCTAGCATGAATGCGTTTACTGGGGAGAAATAACGTTTTCCCAACATTAATTGCGATGAACGAACGCCACTAATCACTTGACCTTGTTAATATTTATTACGATATGCTAGTATTTACATTATAATTTGAAATGTGGTAGATGTCTACATATGTCTGCATTCTAGTATCAGAATCATGTTATTGACTTTGACTTTATATGTCTATATTTATGTATGGACGATAAACTTCATGTTTATGATCAAAAGAATTAAAATATTGTTCTGTTCTACAAATTAACCCATTTATGCCTAGTATCTACTATAGTAGACAATAGCAAACTGTGTAGACCCTGATGAGACGCCGCGTTACGCGGCGTCTCACCAGGATCCTGCACTGTTTGCTAAATCATATGAAATATGTTCCTGTATGGACAAATGCTTCAATGTCTTTAAATCACCCTTGTATATAATGTATATATAATGAAACTTTCTAGCAAGTATAAAGGGAGTTTATTGCAATATCCAGGCATAAATGGGTTAATATGAGAACAATATTAATTGTAACTTATTGAGTGTCCGTGTTGTTGTTGTTGACTTTGTCTTTCTTTGTTACAATTCATTAAAATTGGGAACAACTTCAACACCCGTAATAATGCACTGTGATCACGATGTGTACAACAGTGCAACAGATTAGTGATATAAACAATGATCTGTATGCTGGGTTTAAACATTGTATACATTAGTTGTCTTTCATCAATACGTGTTTCATTCCGTCTTTGTCTTGTTGCGTCGTTTTGTCATTTGTTATACAGTGGAGAAAACGTTATTCTTTCCCAATAAACGCGTTTACGCTAAATCTATTAGTTCTATTGTAAACAGTTTGGAGCCAGATCAGACGCCGGGTAACCCGGCGTCTGAACAGGCTCCAAACAGTTTGCCACTTAGATAAAAATGAACCCTTAGTATTGTCAAAAACTTGTCAAATTATCTATTTTATTACAATACGTTTGCGTTACGTTTGCGTTTCATTTGCGTTTAAACGGGAAAGAATAACGTTTTCTCCACTGTACCACCGAGGTCGAAGATCGGGGTATATTATTTTGATCTGTCCGTGTGTCTATCCACAACTTTAACCTTGGCCATAACTTTGGAACTACATGTAATAAACACTTGACATTTGACGTGTGTACTCCACACTAGAAGACCTTATGTTTAATACATCTTGGGCCATGTCAGACAAAGATCAATGTCATTTAGAAGAGAAATATAGTTCCAGTCGAAACTAGATACTTTGATATCCCTTAAATTATTTTTATTTTTATTATACCTGCTTTATATAGCGCTCTTTTCACACAGGAGTTATGCGTTCAAAAGCGCTTCGCATGAAATTATATAAATGTACCTACAAAGCGAGAATAGACAAATAACTACATTTATATCTAAAATAAGCATGATACCTTCTGGATATACGAGCGTGCATAGAAACAAATTCCGAACAAGTTAAAATCCTTCAATATAATTACCAAGATTATAAAGATTGTTACCATTAGTTTGTAAAATCAACCTTACCAGTATTTCAGAAGCTTAATTTCGATAATTTGGTCTCGTCTAAGTCGAATATATCCGTATTTCAAAGTAAAACGTGGCTAAGTCACTTTTTAACTTTGAACTGTGGTATGATCGAACTAACGCGAGTGCGAATTATCTAGTTTTGATTGTACCTCATTGTTGGCATACAGTCGAAGCTCGATATATCGAACTCGCTTTGAAAACTTGTTGATTTTTCGTTTCGAGATTTTGGTGGGGAAGTTGCTGATTAATTCTCCCCAAATCTTATTCGAGGCATACATGTATTTGCTTTTAGACTAATTTTATGTGTTTCCTTTGTCCATCAGTTTCTTTTAATGCTGTTTTAGGCCTCTGGTCGAGATCAGCCATTTTCTGACAGTTTTTATTATCTAACCTCATACTAAATTCTGGTCATTCCATTGGTCAATTAAGATCACGTGAAAACCGCATAAAACCCATATTGGGTGAGTAAAATCCACATGTGGTTGCCTAAAATCCAGTTAAAACGTGACTTAGTCACTTAGCCTGGTTTTCACTTTGAAACAGAAGGGAGTCAGATTTCATGGTCACTTGTCACATAAGACAGGTAGTCTCTTAATTCAGGGTCAATATATATAGTAAAAACTGTTCGGAGACTCAAGTAAGGTCACATATGACAGGTAGTCTCTTAAAATAGACGGTCACTAAGGCAGGTTCGACTGTACTCTAAGAACAAAACCAATATACATAGTACAACACTAGTTATGCCAGGGCATGGTTATAGCATTCACCTGAAGCACAGCGTTTCACAAAAGCTTTTCGTGTTGCCATATACATCATTCATGTATAAACTAAAAGTAAATTATTGTGTGCAAGATTGTATGCATAAACTTGTTATGTTTTTAAAGTGATTGTATAATTATAGATGAGATCATATCATTTAAGGTTGAGGTCCCCTAATGAGATCTGTCTAATGTCGGTCAATATCGGAACTCTACGGAGAGCGATCGGCTATTCTCGTCGACTGCCGGGATATTCCTGACCATTCTTTAGCATGGTTCGAAACAGCCCAGCAGTTGACGAGAATGGCCGATCGCGGTACGTTAAGTACCGATTTTGGTGCGATCTCATTAGCGGTTCTCAACCTGAATTACTAAGTTCGTTTTGTGTATTACATGAACATGTTAAAGATTGTTTAATTAAGCAGTATTAGTCAGTCCATCCCCGTTCATGACTTACCAGGGATCAAGTTCAATGAAAATAAGCATTATTATTATACTATTGAATAATCCCTATATGTTTACGTCTGCTTTAGAATTCACTAATACTTTCATCATCAAATTTAATCGTCTGCTTTTACCGCCATAATGTCGTATGCTTTAAAACTGCTGGTTGTACTACTCAATGCGCCTTAACCCTTTACCAAATAGAAGCGCCTTTTAGCGGATATGATTTATTCATCCGCTGAAGAAAATAGTTCCAATTTAATCAGTAATGAATATGTATTATAGGGAATATTTTCTATATTATAGCACATGATAGCTTAAAGCAGGCTGAAAGTAAAGCAGAATGCGCCCTAAGGCGCATTCTGCTTTACTTTCAACCTGCTTTAAGTAGTCATCTATCTTAAGTACTATAAATAGGCTATCAGGTAAAGGGTTAAGGCACGTTCTGGTTTACTTTCAATCTGCGTTTAGTGGTTACATGTCTTCAAAACTAGACACAGGTTATAGGGTAAAGAGTTAAGGAAACTTTGTGTACTACTATTAGCCTAGTTTCAGTAATCTGGAAAGATACTGGGATGCCTTTTATATGTCATGTACAAGACTTCCTAACAGAGAACTACTTTTCTTAACGTTTAACCCTTTACCCCAATAAATACAGCTTTTACGCCTATAATTTATTCCTCCACTGAAGAAAATAGTTCGATTTTATACAGTCATGAATAAGCACCTTAAGAAATAGTTTCTATATCCTGGCAGAGGGTAGCTTAAAGCAGGATGAAAATAAAGCAAAAAGTGTCTTATGGCGCTTTCTTCTTTACTTTCAACCTGCTTTATCTTGTCGCCTCAAAACTAGAAATAGGCTAGAGTAATGTGTTAAATAATTACACGCATAAAAGGGTGATTTTATGGGTTAAAGGGTTAAAGAGACTGAAAACCAGATTTGGCATACATAACTATAAATTGGTGACAGGCGCGTAAATATTATTTTATGAAAGGATAATTTGTTTAAAACTGAATTTCCTAAAGACAAAAAACGAATTACTTAGCTCGAGGGTCGAACCCGTATGTAGAAAGCAAAATAGTTTTACAGGACCTATGCTCTTCCAAATGATCTGACTGGGCTAATGTGAACGACTGTATTTTATTCTATATGTGTTGGATGTAATTGCCCTTCAAACGAAAATAAATAAAGTACAGTCAGTCATATCACGAAATGACAAGTCAATCTGTGAAATGCCTTTTTTACATGGTCAATGTATGATGATATTCATTAACACTTTTTACAAGTTCAAAGATTTCATGCACAAAATACCACATTAATTCTCGTTTTATTTCAGTCAGTTTGAGAAATGATGTTTTAGACTTTAAACGCTGTAAATATGAAAGAATGCAATAATTTTCATGTAATGCCACATGCTTATTATGTATAGTTTATGTTTAAAAATAAATTTGACCAATTGAATGATAGTTTCGTGTGATTGTGGTGGTTTCTGAATATATCTGAATCTGAATCTGAATCTGAATATAGTACATCGTAGAATCCTATAAAGGCTTTTACACGACGGATGTGAAGAGACGCCATTTTATTGGCGATGATCTCGTAGGGCTGTCTTAAAAGCCTCTACGGAATCAGCATGCACTGTGCTGTCTGGCAGTTTGTTCCACTGCATCATAGTGTCTACAAAGAAGGAATGTCTGTACTGTGGGGTTTTGCTATTTGGGACTGTGAGTCCTCTTGTGTTGTTGCATACCTGGTTTTCAATTATATTATTCGTACTGTAATCTTTAAATTTAGTAGCTTTAATGTTTCTTCTTGGTTTTGCCGGTTTGGTAAATGTTTGTGTTGGTAGAGCTGGTACTAGACCTTCTACTACCTTGTACATGAGTATTAAACGAAGGCTTAGTCTCCTGTCTTCAAGGGTCTCTAGTTCCAGCCGTTCTCTCATTTTGGTGATAGCCCCTGTCTCTCTGTCTTTGTAGTTCTTTGTTATAAATCTGATTGCTCGGTTTTGAATTGTTTCTAGTTTGTCGATGTCCCCTTTGAGGTAAGGATTCCAGAGTGTTGCTCCATACTCCATTATTGATCGTACTACTGAAATGTATGCTGTTTTTCTGCATTTTTCGGGTACGTTTCTAAGGTTTCTTCTAAGGAATCCAAGTGTGTAATTAGCTTTCTTACATACATTGTTTATGTGCACATTCCATTTGAGGTCTTTGGATATCTGTATCCCTAGATACGGATTATCTTGTACCTCTTGTAGAAAGTGGTTATTAAGTTGATAGAATTTGGTTATCTTTTTGTTTATGGAGAGTATGTAGCATTTCTTTGTATTGAATCTAATGCCCCATTTGCGTGCCCATGTTTCTAAGCTATTTAGGTCTGTCTGTAGTTTTTCTTGGTCTGTACTACTTTTGATTGTCCGGTACAGTAGGCAGTCATCTGCAAACAGTCTAACAGGTTTGTGTGTGAACTTTTTCAGCTTTAATAAAATTGGACTATGTGAAAATGTCATCCGCAGATTGACTAGTCATTTCGTGAAATGACTGATTACACAGATTGACTGTAACATACAGATAACAGATCTTTACTTCAATCACCTTGTAGTATGAAGAACCAATAGATATGGACGAGATACTGTGCTTAAAATAAGTAGAAATGTTCCCTTTGAAGGTCAAAATAAATGCAACACAATGGTGTACGAAGATGTATAAAGTTTTTATTTCAACCATCAAAATTTAATGGATTGACCTTTGCACAACCGTGTAGGGTTCCAGATAAGGGGAGTATTTCAAAAACTAAAATCTTTATTTCTGCTTTAAACCCTATAGTGTCACTACTCATTAGAATCGTTTCGAAGAGACGATTCTAATGAGTAGTTAAACCATAGGAGTTGGTGCTGTAATAAGTGAGAGAATGTTGAATTTGTTCAGTTTACTCCCCCTTATCTTGAACCCTGTTCTTGTATTCCATAAACTGTCATTTTGCTATCTGGTTTTCAGTCCCTTTAAAAGAGTATGTTGAAACAGTGATCCCTCCCTACAACGACCCTCCAAACAGCGATCCCTCCTTACAACGATGTTTGCCGCTGTTTCCTAAACAAGACATTAAAATTGTATGTGTAACAAGTTAAATGTTGCAATATTGTCTACTTAAAATTGTCGTCTGCTCTTTTTCTCAGTTACATATAAGTGGACATTTTGACAGAAAAAAAACCATAATGACAAGTGAAAAACAGCTTGAATCCAGATCAGACGCCGCGTCCCGCCGCGTCTGATCTGGATTCAAGCTGTTTGCAAATGTAAGCCATGCCTTAATTGTTCCTCCCTATAACAACTCCCTCCGAACAACGAACACAATTTTTGTGTCCCAGTGGGTGTTGCCGTAGAGAGGAAGCACTGTATGTGTACAGTATAGTCAATTCTGAGTTGAACTGCCGAATGGAATCGGATACAGTGGAGAATGTGTTATTCTTTCCCAATAAACGCGTTTACGCTAAAACTATTATTTGAAGTGCAAACAGTCTGGAGCCAGATCAGACGCCGGGTAACCCGGCGTCTGATCAGGCTCCAGACTGTTTGCCACCAAGATAAACATGAATCATCATAATTGTCCAAAAATTGTACTTTTCAACGTTTTAGTGTTTTGCGTTTGCGTACGTTTGCGTTTAAACGGGAAAGAATAACGTTGTCTCCACTGTACATGTATAACCTTTACATGTAAGACATGTTAAAAAACAAAAGTAATACGTGCAGATAACTCCTTTTTGGTATTACTTGTGTACTGCATCAATCAGACACTTGTCTTTAGAACCACCAATGAGCTTTGATCCAATGGTGGCACAACACGTGTCTGAACTGATATAAATGTATGCCTTTATCAGGTATATATAGTGGAGAATCTGTTATTCTTTCCCGTTTAAACGCAAACGTACGCAAACGCAAAGCACTAAAACGTAGAAAAGAACAACTTTTTGACAATTATGACATTTCATGTTTGTCTTGGTGGCAAACGTTTGGAGCCTGATCAGACGCCGGGTTACCCGGCGTCTGATCTGGCTCCAAACTGTTTGCACTGCAAATAATAGTTTTAGCGTAAACGCGTTTATTGGGAAAGAATAACACATTCTCCACTGTATAATAATTTGAGCGGTACCATGACAAAACCTGTCTTATTGCATTGCAACATTGTACAGACCACCCAGGCTCTGTATCTGAGTTTGGTATACACTTCCAGCTACCGTATATAATACTGCTAAATACAATGCTTTATAAGTACGTGGGTGTCAAAGAGTAGAGATCAAGAATAGCCTCCGCGTCTTTGACGCGGCGGCTGCCCTTGATCTACACTGTTTGAAATGCAATAAGGCAGGTTTTCCCATGATACGGCTCATATGTATGTTATTAACTCAAATGAACATTAAATTAAAGCTTGAATACTACCCTGTGTGTTTTACTATGTATCCATCCAAATGTCGGTATTGGTGTTTTGTTATTTCCATATACCTTTTCAGCGCCAAATTAGTCTTCAGGTTTTAACCCATACACAGTTATTTTGTCATCTGCTTCAATAGTGGTGTCTGCAAGATCATTTCAAAGTTAGATTAAAGAGAGTATAGCATTAGAAATATCGAAACGAGTGTCAAACAATTTTGATCCTGATCAGACGCCGCGTTACGTATATTGCCTAACTCCTCAATACTCAAAATAGACTGGACATAATTGGAAGCTGGTCCCTTTGAAGTTACATGTAGTTTCATGGGTCAATGTTAATAAAATAAAACCCGTGTTCGGTGGCCATTCAATGACAGTACATTAATTCCCATATATGTATACAGTGAAACCCCTCTAAACCGGAACCTCTAAATACCGGAATTCTCTCTAAACCGGACAAAAATGTTGGTCCCGTTACGAACCCTTTTTTTATTCTAACCCATTACACCTATAAATACTTTTTGCGACCTTGATTCATTCGTACACTGAATATGTATCATCATAAATAATTTCTATATTTTAGCAGGTGATAGCTTAAAGCAGGTTGAAAGTAAAGCAGAATGCGCCTTAAGGCGCATTCTGCTTTACTTTTAATCTGCTTTAAGTGATCATCAATCTTCCATACTAGGAACAATCTATGGGTTAAAATCCCTCTAAACCGGAAACCCCTCTAAACCGGAAATTAATTTTGTCCCCACTCATGTCCGGTTTAGAGGGGTTTCACTGTATACTACTCAAAGTTTGCTAGGCACCATAACCTTCATAGGAACCAGTGCATCGACCCTATCACTTTCTCCGGTACTTTATAACTTTCCACAGTTTATTTTTTATTTTTCCTGAAATCTTTTGATTTCTGATATTACTTTTATAATTCGGAATTTTATGCATTCTTTACTTAGAAACATTGATAAAACGTAGGTGTAAACGTTTAAATCCAGATCATAGACGCGGTGGCTGTCCTTAATGTATACTGTTTAGAATGCAATAAGTCAGGCTCATGTTTTCATTTAAAATCATGAAATGAGAGTAATAAAGAAATTTTAAGGTTTTCTCATGTCACGGCTCCACACATACATGTACATTTCGTATGCAGCAATTTTAAGTCACTTTATCACAAACTTAGAGACTCGCGCCTGACAGATCTTATGAGTAATCAGTACAGGCCCTGGATAAACAGTTCATTCAGCATCCTTATACAATAAAACCTGTATTTAGCAGCCAATCATGAGATTTTAAGTTAAGCTTAACCCATTTGCGTCCAGTTGATTTTTTCATGCTTATACATTGGATTAGTCCATTTTTTATCTAAGGGCTGCCTGGTCTAAATGTTATTTTTCGTTTTGTTTGATATTGAAATTCCTATCAGCAAACAGTGTAGACTGATCAGACGCCGCATTATGCGGCGTCTGATGACTGTCTACATTGTTCGCTAATGTCCCATACATGGGATCGTGGACATAAATGGGTAATGAAAGACTAAAGTAATGTATAAAGTTTAGTGCAGCACATAAGTACGAGAAATGGAAAAAAAAAGCACCCGCAATATAACATTACTTATGTCCTTCATTAAGATGACGACTGTTTAAGATTGAACCTAGTCGCTTTTCCATTCAATGCTAGCTGGTCGCTAGTTTGATTGAAAGCTCGTTTGCAGTAAAACCTCTATTTCTCAACACGCAAATTAAACCTTTGTGTGATTATTCAAAACAGGTGATAACTTAATGCAACACAACAATAATGTAGAAATATCCGTCGGAGGCTTTCTGCATTACTTTTTTCATGCATTAATTAGTTATCACCTGTGTGCTTTATTATCCCTGTTCTTATTTACTAGTATGTCGCTCAAGAGAGGGAAGACTGTAGTCATTTTGACATATTAGGTTGCCAAGGGCACGTTATCTCTTCTCCCATGACAACGTTCAGCCATTTTGTCTACGTGGTCAGTGTTTGATCATAATCAAATATCATACAAATAATGATGTTTGGTTAAAGTAATAAAGTTGGTTAAAATACTGACAGTAAATTGTTATTTTAAAAAAGAACGGGAAAACAATGACCATGTCTGCTTTGGTAAGTTTATAAGTCCATATAGACGATGGTCTGTCGGCTGGGATTTGTGGCGTGCTCCTGTAATCCAGTTACTTGGAGGCCGGGGTCTGGGGACGGTTTGAGGGCGGGAGTCCTACTGTCAGATTGTCTGTGTAGATCGGGCGTCCGCACTAAGCCCGGCATCAATATGGGTCACTCGGGGGAGCCCGGGTCATCCAGGTTGACTAAGGAGGAACGTATCGGCCCAGGGTGGCGACACAGCAGGCAAAAGTTCCCGTGTCGTGCAGTAGTGGGATCGCGCCTGGGAACAGGCAACTGCCGGTAGCCCGTCCAATATAACGGAACCCAACCCTTTTTACCTTTTTTTCTTTTTTTCTTCTTTTTTTCTTTTTAATAGCAAGACTCATATGTTTAAAAGTGAAGAACACTTTTTGCTTGTGTAGTTTTAAGAACTAATAAGTATTTCAGTATTCAGTCGAATACTGTTCTACATTGCATTACACTGTTTGCAATGCAATAAGTCAGGTTTTCTCATGACACGGTTCCTATATAGTTCCTTTCATACGTTTCGTAGCCGCGAATTATCCGATTTTTCTGACTTGTCCGAGTTATTTTTTAGAACAGAATAGTTAATAATGGTAAATAGCAAGGTAACATCGAATATAAAATCGTACACTTTCCTACTTGAGATACAAGCATGATCCTCGTGCACCACGAGACCACTGCGCTTACTTTACTGATATTTTATTATTTCCTAATAAACTCATTTATATACAACACTAATATTTCCATTGCAAACATGTTGGAACCAGATCAGATGCCGGGTACCCCGGCGTCTGATCAGGCTCCAACCTATTTGCTAATCAGAATAAAAAAAATATTTAAAATTTCCACAGTTTAGTGCAAAACGGCAAAGAAATGTATTCTCTACTGTATATTGCGCACAATAAATACAGCTGTCTCTTGCTGGATGTAGGGAATACTCATCCCTTCTAAAGTTTTAGGATGTTCCAATCTAAACAATAAATCTGCCAAGTCAGAAGAAACACTAATAGGCAATATTGTTTTAAATTACCTTCATTACCGACTCTGAGTGCATACGCACGCTTGACAAATCCTATAAGTAATCAGTACAGACCCTGAACAAACAGTTCATTCAGCATCCTTATACAATAAAACCTGTATTTAGCGATCACTCATAAGATTATTAAGTTTGTAGTCTTCAGGAGTAATGGAAACTTAACCATTTTGCACCCAGTGGATTCTTTTAGGCTTATTTATTGGATTAGTCCACTTTTTTATCAAATTTCTGCCTGGTCTAAATGTTCATTATTCGTTTTGTTTTATATTGAAATTCCTACCAGGAAACAGTGTAGACTCTGATCAGACGTCGCATTGTGCAACGTCTAGTCAGAGTCTACATTGTTTGCTTATGTCCCACACAATATGATCGTGGGCACAACAGGGTTACTGAAAGACAAAAGTAATGTATAAAGTTAAGTGCAGCACATAAGTATACGAGTAATGCAAAAAGCACCTGCAGAAGCTTACTGTATTACTTCTGTCCTTCATTTATATGCCAACTTTAAAAAGATTAAAACTGGAATGCTTTTACATGCAATGCGACTGTTCGCTAGTTTGATCAAAGCTCGTTTGCAGTAAAACCTCTATTTCTCAACACGCAAATTAAACCTTTGTGTGATTATTCAAAACAGGTAATACCTTAATGCAACACAACAATAATGTAGAAATATCCGTCGGAGGCTTTCTGCATTACTTTTTTCATGCATTAATTAGTTATCACCTGTGTGCTTTATTACCCCTACTGTTCTTATATACTAGTATGTCGCTCAAGAGAGGGAAGACTGTAGTCATTTTGACATATTAGGTTGCCAAGGGCACGTTATCTCTTCTCCCATGACAACGTTCAGCCATTTTGTCTACGTGGTCAGTGTTTGATCATAATCAAATATCATACAAAAAATGATTAACACTTATGTTTAGTTAAAGTAATAAAGTTGGTTAAAATACTGACAGTAAATTGTTATTTTAAAAAAGAACGGGAAAACAATGACCATGTCTGCTTTGGTAAGTTTATAAGTCCATATAGACGATGGTCTGTCGGCTGGGAGTTGTGGCGTGCTCCTGTAATCCAGTTACTTGGAGGCCGGGGTCTGGGGACGGTTTGAGGGCGGGAGTCCTACTGTCAGATTGTCTGTGTAGATCGGGCGTCCGCACTAAGCCCGGCATCAATATGGGTCACTCGGGGGAGCCCGGGTCATCCAGGTTGACTAAGGAGGAACGTATCGGCCCAGGGTGGCGACACAGCAGGCAAAAGTTCCCGTGTCGTGCAGTAGTGGGATCGCGCCTGGGAACAGGCAACTGCCGGTAGCCCGTCCAATATAACGGAACCCAACCCTTTTTACTTTTTTTCTTTTTTTCTCCTTTTTTTCATTTTAAAAGCAAGACTCATATGTTTAAAAGTGAAGAACACTTTTTGCTTGTGTCTTTTTAAGAACTAATAAGTATTTCAGTATTCAGTCGAATACTGTTCTATTGTACATTGCATTACACTGTTTGCAATGCAATAAGTCAGGTTTTCTCATGACACGGTTCCTATATAGTTCCTTTCATACGTTTCGTAGCCGCGTATTATCCGATTTTTCTGACTTGTCCGAGTTATGTTTAGAACAGAATAGTTAATAATGGTAAATAGGTAAGCAAGGTAACATCGAATATAAAATCGTACACTTTCCTACTTGAGATAAGCATGATCCTCGTGCACCACGAGACCACTGCGCTAACTTTTCTGATATTTAATTATTTCCTAATAAACGCATTTATATACAACACTAATATTTCCATTGCAAACAGGTTGGAGCCAGATCAGACGCCGGGCAACTCGGCGTCTGACCAGGCTCCAACCTATTTGCTACTCAGATTAAAAAAATATTTAAAATTTCCACAGTTTAGTGCATTGCGTTTGCGTTTAAACGGGAAAGAAAAATGTATTCTCTACTGTATATTGCGCACAATAAATACAGCTGTCTCTTGCTGGGTGTAGGGAATACTCATCCCTTTTAACGGCATACGCTACCAATTTTTCGTGAGACACCTAGTGGCTTTTAACGAAGTACGATAAATCAAGCATCGTTACTCAACGAAATCGTGCATATCGGTTACCTCCCGTAGATACTTTCGGTTTCGAATAATATCCGTTAATCGCGTAATATAGACGTTAAATGCGTGAAATTGTACTTGATAAATGAAAGTACGTGAAACTTGGCAAATACTCTATCTTAGTTAATAACCCAGAACTTCAATAAAATTGAGTATAAGCGTGAACCCGAGATCACAGTCATAGAAAAAAAAGCCGTCTGCTTATTAAGGCCGTTAGTAGGCCTATATGTATGAAAGTGCTTATAGTTTCAAAAGAAGCATTATAACTAATGCGTTTTACCATTGTCTTATTATTCACACTTATAGCTTTTTTTGTGAGTAGTTTCATCAATTTATTTCGGGCAGATTTTGATTGAGTGAGTGTTTTCATTGAATTGGAGCGGAAAACAATTAAGAAAAATGCATATATATCGGGCAACAAACTATACTCTTTGCATCATATTTTTAGTGAGCGTCACTTTTTAACTGTTTTACTGTTTCTTTGTGCCAATTATTACTTAACATTATTTTAGAAAGGCAAAATAACGCATGCAGACTCTTTGTCGCGAATGGTTACATCATATATTTCAAATACCCATAGACACGAAAATACCATTATAACCTATGTTTTTCTTTTTGCCATGGTACTTAGATATGTATGAAGAACCTATGCTGAAATTTTCGTAAAGATCCATCGGAGATATCATTTGGCCGCGTATGTCCTTAAAGTTTAAGAATGTTCCAATCTAAAACATAACTCTGCCAAGTCAGAAGAAAACATTAATAGGCAATATTGTTTTAAAGTACCTTCATTACCGACTCTCAGTGCATACTCACGCTTGACAAATCCTATAAGTAATCAGTACAGACCCTGAACAAACAGTTCATTCAGCATCTTTATACAATAAAACCTGTATTTAGCGATCACTCATAAGATTATTAAGTTTGTAGTCTTCAGGAGAAATGGAAACTTATCCATTTTGCACCCAGTGGATTCTTTTAGGCTTATTTATTGGATTAATCCATTTTTTGTCATATTTCTGCCTGGTCTAAATGTTCATTTTTTGTTTTGTTTTATATTGAAATTCCTATCAGGAAACAGTGTAGACTCTGATTAGACGCCGCATTATGCCACGTCTGGTCAGAGTCTACATTGTTTGCTTATGCCCCACACAATATGATCGTGGGCACAACAGGGTTAATGAATGACAAAAGTAATGTATGAAGTTAAGTGTAGCACATAAGTACGAGTAATGCAATGTAAGCATCTGCAGAAGCTTACTGTATTACTTCTGTCCTTCATTAAGATGCCAACTTTAAAAAGATTAAAACTGGAATGTTTTTACATTCAATGCTGGCTGGTCGCTAGTTTAATTGAAAGCTCGTTTGCAGTAAAATCTCTATTTGTCAACACGCAAATTAAACCTTTGTGTGGTTATTCAAAACAGGTGATAACTTAATGCAACACAACAATAATGTAGAAATATCCGTCGGAGGCTTTCTGCATTACTTTTTTCATGCATTAATTAGTTATCACCTGTGTGCTTTATTATCCCTGTTCTTATTTACTAGTATGTCGCTCAAGAGAGGGAAGACTGTAGTCATTTTGACATATTAGGTTGCCAAGGGCACGTTATCTCTTCTCCCATGACAACTTTCAGCCATTTTGTCTACGTGGTCAGTGTTTGATCATAATCAAATATCATACAAATAATGATTTACACTTATGTTTAGTTAAAGTAATAAAGTTTGTCTAAAATACTGACAGTAAATTGTTATTTTAAAAAATAATCGGAAAACAATGATCATGTCTGCTTTGGTAAGTTTATAAGTCCATATAGACGATAGTCTGTCGGCTGGGAGTTGTGGCGTGCTCCTGTAATCCAGTTACTTGGAGGCCGGGGTCTGGGGACGGTTTGAGGGCGGGAGTCCTACTGTCAGATTGTCTGTGTAGATCGGGCGTCCGCACTAAGCCCGGCATCAATATGGGTCACTCGGGGGAGCCCGGGCCATCCAGGTTGACTAAGGAGGAACGTATCGGCCCAGGGTGGCGACACAGCAGGCAAAAGTTCCCGTGTCGTGCAGTAGTGGGATCGCGCCTGGGAACAGGCAACTGCCGGTAGCCCGTCCAATATAACGGAACCCAACCCTTTTTACTTTTTCTTTTCATTTTTTAAAAAAACAAAACTATTATATAGGGTAAAAACGGTGGTGTACAGTGGTGAAGACGTTATTCTTCCCACAGCAAGCGCGTTTGTTCTTAAACAATTATGTTAATTGCAATTTGCAAATAGTTTACTATATGTATACCAATTCAGGCTGCAACCTAATTACAATAAAATCTCTTTTCATATACAAGTAACATTTAACCTGCATTGTCGTCTGCTAAAACTACCGATGGGTGAACATGTACGCAGGGAGTTGCAATCTGCTTTTATGCTTGATTGTGCTATTTAAATAACATGTGGATATTCAAAATAGGGTTATTGTCACAAGGATATGCTGTAGTGCTTTTCTCTCATTTAGTTGACACTGTGAGCCCTGGTGACGAGTATACTCGTCATTTACAAACGGTGTACCTCTGTAGAATAGACAAGTCATATGCAAACAGAGTAGATCCTGATCAGAGGACTTCTGTAGGAGCTCTTTCATTCGAGTCTTTATTGTTTGTAATTTAAAATATATTGTAAAACAAACCCTAAATAGTCAAAAATGGACCTGACTCAATTAGAAACCGGAATTGCCCAACATTGGAGTTTCATAATCATGCGTCATTTGCAAACAGCGTACTTGTGGGGAGTCCTATAGGCCTATGCAAAAAGTGTAGATCCTGATCAGAGGGATCCTTAAGGAGCCATCTGATCAGGGTCTACACAGTTTGTCATTTTGACATATGTAGTAAAAATCAACCATAAAAAGTAAAAAATGGGCTGGACTATATTGAAAACTAGAATTTTCCATTTGAGGTTTCAGGGAGGAAAGGGCTAACCCTAGTGCCGCGTATATATACGTCATGAATTACAAACAGTGTACTACTGAATAGCACAAGTGTCCTATAGATGCAATAACAGTGGAGAACCACAGCAGACGGTGTTCGGTAGTAGAGAAACTGTCTGATCACTGTTTGTCGTTTCTATAATAATGCAGCGCTCCCTCTCGACAACGACACCCAATGGGAAACAAAAAAATTGTGTTCGTTGTCCGGAGGGAGTTGTTATAGGGAGGGAAATTGGCTTACATTTGCAAACAGCTTGAATCCAGATCAGATGCCGTATAACGCGGCGTCTGATCTAGATTCAAGCTGTTTGTCACTTGTCATTAAGTTTTTTTCTCTCCTTTATGTAACTATGAGAAAAACAGCAGACAACACTTTTAAGCAGACGGTATTGCAGCCATGATAAGGTTGGCCATAAATGCCTTGTTTGGGAACAGCGTAAAGGGTCGTTGTAAGGAGGGATTCGTGATTGGGAGGGCCGTTGTAGGGATGGAGCACTGTATACTCAAACGCAAAAAAAAATGTGTAAACCTCAATTTTTTTATCGCATTAATGAGACATCGGATCTGCTTAAATTTTGCACAGTGCATTGCCTATCATCAGTGAATGGAATGAAATAAAAACAACGCTGGCTTTTGTAAGAAAAAGTAAAATGAACAACAAAATGTGAAATGCATGTTAAATGCACGTAGAACGCGTGTAGTACATTCGAATCGTCCAAAACATAGCGTGAACCATAAACCTTTGTTCCTCTTGCGATAAAAAACACACAATAACATGTGCAATAACACGATCAAAACAATTAACGTTCCGCAGGACGATATTTTTTTACCAGATAACATAGACATAGACATAGACATAGTTTATTTGGTAACTTATACACATTGTATCTCGTTACATCAGCATATATAATCAAATTGTTTAACCAGGTCAAATCATATCACGTGACAAAACTATTTTCTTATGTATAAATCCAAACAAAAAAGATCATATGATTGAGATCAATCACAGAAAGAAAAAGGAGAAAAAGATTCCTCGGATGAAATATGAGGAGAATGAACACCTGTTTTCAAGTGAACCACGTAATTTTGTTAATAGTGGATGTCTAGAACAAAGCGAAGCAAAGCAGAAAACTCTTAACGGAATTCTCGGCCCAGCCCCCCTCTGCTCAGGTATCCATCTGTTTTAAACACCGAAAGCTCATGACCGGAGAAAAGGTTAAAGCGATGGCACATTTTGTATTATATATAATGTACATGTATATGTATATAACTTATAGTAACAAAGTAACAACATAGTTACGCACAGCGGACTATACGATTCACTCTCAAAAGAGCACGTACAAAATCAGGTAGGCCAATTGCAACCAGTTTTTGTCCAAATTAGACGTCGAGTAACTCTGCGTCTGATCGGTCTCTGGCCTGTTTGCCCGCCATTTTAATAAAGAATAATTGTTAAGCACTTTACTTAATATGTACAAACTTATCAACAAGAGTAACAGTCGTTCAAGTAGGTTTCATCATAAGCGAAATGAAACCACTTAAAGGGCTGAAACATCAACTAAACAGGGTAAAGCAAATGACCATTGGACCGTGTTTCCATGAAAGCGACATGTAACACATTAAAAGTGAAGCACATTCGATTCTAGCGACAAGTATATTCGTCGTTAACAAACAGTGTACTTATAAAGCTTGTCACATTTTCCTATGCAAACAGTGCAGACCCTGGTCCTAGGGTTCCTAATGTAGCCCATCGATCTGGGTATGCACTGTTTGTACATTTCAAAATACGTATATTCAAGTTAGACCTAAATATCAAAATAGACTATTCTAATTGCAGCACGTGCTAATGTAGTCTAATAGTAAATAACATAGTTGACAAGAGAGAAGATAGAAGTACAGTGTAGCCCTCCCCAACCGGACATTTAAAAAATCGAAGTCAAATTGAGACAAATACATCGTCAACCAAGAACAAGAAGAAAACAGAGTGAGGCGCTGCCTCCGGAATGCCTCAGGCTGTTTGGATCCCGTTCTGGCGACAAAATGCACAAGTGCGAGGTATGTGGCATAATGTCCGGGGGAAGTAGGCTACACTGTACTTCATTTTATTGACAGATACCGTGGGAATTTTGTCCATTTCATTCACGGTCAGCACGTGCAGATTTGAACTTTTAGTACATAATAACACTGGCAGACGATAAGTACAGTGTTGCCCTACTCAGCTGAACAAATATATATAAAGACACATAGTATGTCAAATGGTTTGTCTGATGCAAACAGTGCAGATCCAGACCAGATAACTCCCACATGAGCATCCGATCAGGATCTGCAATGTCTGACATTATGCAAACACATTGCAAAACACAAACAACACTATAATATCCACTCTCAATAAAATGCTGGACTGAAATGCAGTAAAGAGTCGGAAGTCAATGAGTTATCAGCTAACAAATAACATTAATAATTATATTGTTAGTAACATTTCATTCCGTTTAACATTTGCAAAACTGATAAATTTACATAGATCCGTAAGTTTTGTTTTACTGTCTGACAAAAGCAATTCGACAAACTTGTGCATGTTTGGTCTAACTCTATAGTAGGGTTTTATGTAATTTACTCTTAACTCTTCAAGCCTGACACTTAAGAATAAAATGATACTCGTCTTCAACATCGTATACATTGCACAGCTGACATATTCTTAAGTTCCGGTCTAATCTATCTCTACCGTATCTACCAGTCTGAATACGTAAGCTGTGCGCAGATATGCGAATTCTTGTAAGGCATTGTCTTAAGCGTTTTGAGGAGATAACATTGAGGTAGTTCGCATAGCAAAAGCTGGGTTTAATATGTATATATAAAGTACTGAGAACTCTATTTGTCTCTACATCAGAATACCATTTTTGGCAAAAACTGTCAATCACACGTTGTTTAAAAAGCAAAATGAAAGATTTAGAATTAATATTCCATGGATTAGTCCAAATATGTGAAAACCCGAATTCATCCAATAATGACTTTACTCGTTTAACCCAGTTATCTTTCCCCTTTAGACTTTGTTCATAAGCATAGCGATAAATACTTTGTAAAATAATGTTATCTGAATTCAATAACTTAAACCAATATTTAATTATTTGCACATACCTATTTACGTAAAGCGGGTAACGACCTAACTCACCATAGACTGCATCATTGCAAGAATTTTGTCTTACACCTAAAATCATTTTACAAAATTTCAAATGCACTCTCTCTAGATCTTTTGACTTGGAAAAGCCCCAAACTGGACATGCATAACTGAGAATAGACCCTACAAAGGCATCAAATAGTTGCATAGTTATACGTGGATTAATTTCAAACTTGGTGATGTTGCTGTATAAGATATTTAAGGCTTTAAGAGCTTTACCGGTCAAATATTGATTGTTTAGAACAAAAGAACCAGTGTAATTGAAAACAACCCCGAGATAATTAAAATCGTCTACTACTTCAAGAAGCTCATCATTAAAGTACCAGTGCTCATTGGGTTTTACCCGACCCCTTTGTCTAAATACAACAACTTTAGTTTTTGATGTGTTCACTTCAAGACCCCATTTATTGCAATATTCGTTTAACTTATTCAAACTGTCTTGCAAATCCTGATTAGATGAGCCTATAATGACCATATCATCAGCAAACAATAGCACTATAATACTCAACTCAAAAAGTGAGTAACCGCTTTCCGTATCGCCCTGTAAAAACAACTCAAGATCTTCTAAAAATAGAGCAAACATTGCCGGTGAATTGTTTTGGCCCTGTCGTAATCCAATAGCTACATTAATGAAGTCCGAGAGCGAGTTGTTAAATTTAACACATGATTTAACAACTGCGTACATTGCTTTAAACATTAAAAGAATTTTACCATCCAATCCCATCTTGAAAAGTTTGAACCATAATGCATTTCTATAAACCGAGTCAAAGGCCTTTTTAAAATCTACAAATGCACATGGTAAGCGAAGATGCTTACTAAGTACATCTTGTATTAAATTATGCAATACAAATATTGCATCCACCGTACTACTGCCCTTGCGAAACCCAAATTGTGCGTCAGACAAAAAGTTATTTTCCTCGAACCACCTTTCTACTCTATTTGTTAAAACACTTGTAAATATTTTGCCAAGGTTACTAAGCAGCGTTATACCGCGATAATTTCCTGGGTCATTTTTATCACCTTTCTTATGTAATGGTATGATAAACCCTTGAGACCATGATTCAGGAAAATAACCTGCGTCAAATATCTTATTAAAAATATCAGTCAAATGACCTATAAGTATATCAAGTGATTCAATGAAATATTCATTAATCAAATTATCGCTTGGCGAGGATGCTTTGTTTGCCTTTAATCCTTTAACTGCCTTCTCAACTTCTTGGTACGTAATAGGTGTGTTCAACTCAACAAAAGTAGGGTCATTAATGTTAAAATCATTATTTTCATTAAAATATTCTATCTCTTCAATGGCAGTAATTCTAATATCCTCATATATTTCGGCAAAATGGTTTTTAAAGTCATTAATATCAATATCTGGAGTAGATTGTCTTTTCTTTTTAAAATATTTCCAAAATTCCGCCGGCTTGCTTCGTTTCATTTGCTGAAGTTGAACAGATTGATTTAATCGATATTCATGTTTTTTCTTGCGAACTAAAGACTTATATACCTTCTTACAATTACAAAGAACATGTCGACTATCATCCGTTTTAATACGGTTGAACTCATATAAGGCATTCTTGTATTCACGCTTAGCAATTATACACTCACTGTCAAACCATGATTTATCACAATAGCGATTATTTTTACTACTATTAAAAGAACGTTTAAATAACAACCCATTCTCGTGTCTGTCTGTCCGAGCGCACGAAAGGTTCTTTGTTGGGTAGGGAGAACAATAGATTCCATTCATTCCGTGATTGCCCTATTGTTATTGTTGGGTATTTTTGTGTACTGTTGAGTACTTTTAAACAAAAAAAGTACCCAACAAATGTCCAACTGTGAGAACGTCCGTCCGTCCGTCCGTCCTCACTTTGATTGACCTTTTTGTAAGTGTCAGTTTTAGCCAAAGTATAAGTCCTACAGCAACCAAATTTAGTGTGTAGAGTTGTATTGAGGTCATCATCACACGCCATGTGTAACTAGGTCACTGTGACCTAAATTTCATGGTCCAGTGACTTAGAGAAGTGTTGGTTTATCTTTTCGTTTGCATCTTGGTTTACTTTTTTGTAAGTGTCAGTTTTAACCAAAGTATAAGTCCAACAGCAACCAAATTTAGTGTGTGGAGTTGTAGGGAGGTCATCATCACATGCCATTGGTAACTAGGTCACTGTGACGTAGATGTCATGGTCCAGTGACTTAGAGAATTTTTGGTTTACCTTTTCGTTTGCATCTTGGTTTGCCTTTTTGTTTGCATTGGTTTAAGCCAAAGTATAAGTCCTACAACATCCAAATTTAGTATGTGGAGATGTAGTGAGGTCGTCATAATATGCCATGGGTAACTAAGTCAATGTGACCTAGATTTCACGGTCTAGTGACTTAAAGAATTCTTGGTTTACCTTTTGGTTTGCATCTTGGTGTACATTTTTGTTTGCATTAGTTTTAGCCAACGTATAAGTCCTACAGCATCCAAATTTGGCATATGGAGTTGTAGTGAGGGTAGCATCACATGTCATGGGTAACTAGGTCACTGTGACTTAGATTCCGCAGTCCAGTAAATTCGGGAATTTCTTGGCTTACCTTTTTTGTTTGTGTTTGTTTTATCCCAAATAGAAGACAAGCAGCAACCAAATTTGTCATGTGGAGTTGTTGTGAGGTCAGTCTCACATGCCATGGGTAACTAGGTCACTGCGACCTAGGTTTCACGATTCAGTGACTTGGAGAATTTCTTGGTTTACCTTTCGTACATGTTAGTTATATCCAAAGTAGAAGACCTATAGCAACCAAGTTTGACATGTGGAGTTCTAGTATGGTCAGCGTCACATGCTATTGGTAATTAGGTCACTGTGCCTAGGTCGGTATTAACGGTTCAGTGACTTAGAGAATTTCTTAGAAGTTCCATTTGGAAAGCTTGTTTACTTTCATTTTGCGTTTAAAATTTCAATAGTAGAATTTCGCTGGTTTTGTCGTAGTTCCATGCCATATTGTACAGACAAAGCAAACGTGCAGACAATCGCGCCATACCGACATCGACGGTCTCGTTTTAGTAATATCCTGGTGTAGCTATTCTGCTACTTTTGATGTTGACCCCTGCCTTGCTTGCATTGAAACTAAATGAACAGTATCATGTCGAATTTATCGCAAATGCAACCATCACGTGCCATCATCAAGGGGAAGGTTGGTGGAAATTTTGATAGCGGATAATTCATATTTCATATTTCATCAATCAATATGCCGTGAATGGCATGCATACGCATGCACAGTTTCTTTTGCATTTTAGTATATATTGCCATAATCAGCAATACATATTTAAAAACGGACTCTAGACTTAAGTTTGACGACCCTTAATGAGATGATTGAGACCAGGAACGTATATATAGAGCCAATGTACGTTCCTGTTGAGATCAGAGAAAAATCGCTACTCTACGTATGCTCCACCCGACAAGCGCTTTTGACGTTGTGCCACTGAGCTTGCGCGACGTCACAGCAATCCGCCAATTTCGTCAACGGACGTCAATTCCGAACCATGCTTTAGCCTGTGTAGGAACGGATCGACAGTTGACGAGAATGAGTACCGTAATCGGGTAGGCCTACATGTATTGGCCAAAATTGGACCGTTCTCATTGGGGGTCGAGACACTGAAATTGTTCCTTTGATGTTTCAGCGGAAAATGATCACAACAATTTTATCTCTAGAGTATGCATTTTGCCCTACATTCGACTCCATATCTATGACTTCGCAGTGTAGTGCCGTATAACCCAACTTAGTCACTCACTCACTCACTCACTCACTTAGAGTGTACAATAACGATCCGCTATTATTCCTACTGGTACGCACTTTTGTGAATGAAAGAATGCAGACTCGAGTCAGACAGAGTCTATAAGGAAACAGTAAAGACCTTGATCAGACAGCTCCTGACACTGTTTTCAGAAGAAAGCATCAATCAACGTTTATGATAAATCTACCAGAATAAGAGAATAAACCCGTTTTCGGTATTATTACCAACAGTCTATCCCGCAAAAGCTACCGTAATTCACCCCGCGGTCCGATAGAATACGGGAGTGTTTTAGTACAAGCCCTTAGGTTACACTTCCGTTACATGTGGGAAAATAGAAAATGGCCAGTTTACCTCCAGAGGTAAATTTTGCCCAACGACTTGCAGGGAATACAAAGAAAATAAGAGATCGAGCTTTGAAGAAGCTTCGAAAATATATGAAATCTAAATCAGCATCCAAAAAAGGTATGTGCTTTAGGCTTTTTTTTGCGAAATTCGGGAATGATACGCCAAGTAGAAATGAAAGTGAAAATGCAATAACTGAGCACAATCAAATTGTTAAATCACGAATGAATTATAACCGGATCTGAAACCAGCTATTTACACATGCATTTCCCCAATAATGCTGTCGTTCATTCGCCGATCGATACCTGTCCGCCGACTCGCGGTTAATCGATCGATAAACACGTCTTAAGCGCGCGCGTTCGCCTGGGGCGGCTACCTATTGTTAATAAAAAGTCCGTTAAAACTTTTAATTTTCACCCGATTTCTAAAATATAGGGCTCAAATGAGAGCTAAGATACTCAGCTTTTATTTGCGAAAATTATAACGTTCTATATTGAGCAAGTGATTGTTTACGACCGGTTAAAGAGTATAAACCTAATGAACCAGCAGGCATTTGACCGCAGATTCTCGTACAAGAAAGGTTTACCTACCGTTATAAAAAAGCCTATAGACAAATCATTTTTCATCCGATTTTTACAGTCAAAATCTTAAAAAAAAGCTGAAATCTGTATCTTTAAACTGTATAAACGCCATGAATTCATATTATTTTAAACCAGAGCAGTCGCGAGTTATATATTAGCCTAAGCAAATAATGCAGACCGGACACGATTATTGCAGTAGAAAGAGGATAGACAGTTTTCTCGTAACAAAGAACTGATGAAATAATGTTTCTTCAGTTTTGACACGAATGAAGAACTGTCACCATGCTCGAAGCAGTCACCTGTCGAAAACACCTAATAAATTATCACACTTAAGTGGTTGTTATATAGAGGTTTTACTGTTTATTTATAAGTTGACCGTTTCTATTGCAAGATCTGAAAAAGCTTATGCGGGACTATACACGTGCTTGATTGCAATTGATAAAACAGTCATTTTTTTTACTTAACCCATTACCCTATAAATACGCCTTTTTACGCTTTTATTTATTTCTCCACTGAAGAAAATAGTTTCATAGTATACATTCATGAATAAGTATATTGAGAAATATTTTCTTTTCTCTAGCAGATGTTGACTTAAAGCAGACTGAAAGTAAAGCAAAATGTGCCCTAAGCCCTAAAGCATTCTGCTTTACTTTCAACCTGCTTTAAGTAGTCACCAGTCTTCAAAACTTAAAACAGGCTATGGGGTAAAGGATTAATCAAGGTATTATAGATATGACTGTACCACAAACTGTCAATGCAAAATAACCATAAAAGTACATTTAAGATGAAAAGAATTCTCCTAAAACATTGATAATTAACATTGAATTGAAAGTGTAAGTGATCAGGGATATATTTTGCCTTCAATACTGGCTCTGCACATGTATGGGATGCATTTATTTGAAAGGACATATAAAACAAAGATAAAGTGAATAATTAATTTTTATTTCATATAAACATTTCATTTTCATTTTCATGTTCAAAGTAAGCATCTAACAACACAGGGTTCCAGATAAGGGGGTGTAATGTGATCAAATCCAACATTTTCAAGCTAATGCTGCAAAAAATCCTATGGCATTATTACTCATTAGAACCGTCTCTTCGAGACAAACCTGAGTAGTGACACCATAGGGTTTGGTGCAGAAATGAAGATTTTAGTTTTTGTAAACAGGTTTCCTCAGCATTTTGTGAATGCATGTTTCCTTTAACCCATTACCTTTTTCTTTTTTTGAAAATTGGTTATTCCTTACAGCAGATTGAAAGTAAAGCAAAATGCTCCTTAAAGCATATTCTGCTTTACTTCCAGTCTGTTTTAAGCTACCATCTGCTAGGGTGTAGAAAATATTTCTTGTGAGACATAAAGCGGCCTGTCAATAAAAGAGTATCAATGACTGAAAAGCTTTTGCATTTTCTGAGCTTGTAGTCTTCAGTCGCTTGTTAGAGTCTAAGTCTAAAGTGATTACACTTAGACCAGTGTTTTATGATGGTGATTGACTGATTGCATAATCTTACATCATGGGAGGATGACTTCCTGTCTTAGCCCCCAAAACCATATGTCCCCTTCCCGCAGAGGAGATTTCCAATAAACAATATCTCCTGTCACCACTAATTGGACAGATAAAGGGATTAAAATGCCTGCTAGCCTTTAGAAGATGTATACAACTAGACGTTTGAACTGGTCTTCAGTAGATATAAGTATGAGGGCCTTTCCTCCCTCAAATGGACGATTCTTGTTTTGAATTTAGTCAAGTCCATTTTGACTTTTTGGGATTGATTTTTACAATATATGTCAAAATAACATCCGTGCCTCGGTCGTTTCTTTGGGGGCATGACTGCCGGTACTGATCGACCACCACTTCACATTAGTAGAGAAACCTATATAAGTAAAAAACATATTAGACATAACACTTGGCATGATGAAAATAATGATAAACTAGTTTTTTTATTTAAATTCTTTACCATTTTCAAAAAGTAGGACACATTCAAATAGATGAATTTTATAACAGTTTTGGGAGACTAATATAAAAAGAAACCACATTATAGGTGTTATATTTGTAAAAATAGGATATTTTCATAACAAGCAAACCTTTTTCAGTGAAAATAATACAAAATCTGATTATTTTGAATGAATTTGAGACGACGATTAGACAACACATAACAGATTTCAAAATGTCTGCAATGCTCGAAAATTGAAAAAAAAGTACTACATTCAAAACATGAAAAAGATAAGAAATATCCATTCAATCCTCACCAAAATTTAAAAACAAATGCATCAACATGTTCTTATTACATAGAAACCATTTTGAAGTAAATATCACAAATAGGCTTCAGTTCTATAAAATGGGCGCTACCACACCCTACATATTAAAGAATTTAACAACACACATGAAAAATCGTCGTTTTCACGCGTTAAACTCACCAAGAAAGACACAACCAATCCTCACCAAATTTAAAAAAAAAAAGCATCAGTATCTTTTTAAGTATTTGTATTAATTTCAATAAAAATGGACAACAAGAAATACCTTTCTATAAAAAGGGGCGGCATTACGTACAAATAGAAATCCGCCATTTTGTCCCGCTCGGGACGGCGAGCTGATCGGCAGCTGTCCGGCCTGAATTATTTGCTTAGGCTCTTATATAACTCGCGACTGCTCTGGTTTAAAATAACATGAATTCATGGTTTTTATACAGTTTAAAGATACAGATTTCAGCTTTTTTTTAAGACATTGACTGTAAAAATAGGATGAAAAATGATTTGTCTATAGGCTTTTTTTATAACGGTAGGTAACCCTTTCTTGTGCGAGAATCTGCGATCAAATGCCTGCTGGTTCATTAGGTTTAAATCTTTAACCTGTCGTTAACAATTACTCGCTCAATATAGAACGTTATTATTTTCACAAATGAAAGCTGAATATCTTAGCTCTCATTTGAGCCCTATATTTTAGAAATCGGAGGAAAATTAAAGTTTTAACGGAATTTTAATTAACAATTGGTAGCCGTCCCAGGCGAACGCGCGCGCTTTAGAATTGTTTATCGATCGATTAACCGCGAGTCGACGGACAGGTATCGATCGGCGAATAAACGACAGCATCATTGGGGAAATACATCATTTCAGATCCGGTTATAATTCATTCGTGGTTAAATTGAACTTACAAAAAGTAATTAGCAAGCCTTTTCAAAGAAACTCATAAGTTGTCTTAAAACGAAAGTAGAAAAATACTACCATATAATTGACAAAATGCTTGATGCACAACATGCATCCTCGATTCTCATGCATCAGAACCCTCCCATAACTCCAGAAGCATCACAAAAACCCTCAGTATGGCACATGCAATCTGCTTAACTTCAACTTCAACTTCAATTCGTTACTTCCAGACGATCAGTTCAGATCATTATCGGAAGGCGCTGTCAGGGAAATAGACGGAATTAGTCTGTTAAGTGCAAAATAAAAGAATAAAAGCATGAGATAAAAGATAATTTAGACAAGTAAAAGAACAGAGGTGCAAAGTTAAAAATAAAAACAATTCATGGGTAGGCTAGGGGTTGACAGCTCCCAGTCCACTCTTGAAAGCATCCAGACTGGGGCATGATTTCAGTTGACTTGGCAGGCTGTTCCAGTATCTTATAGTACGAGGGAAGAATGAATTCATGTGATATTGTGTCCTGGAATGGGGGATTAGGTAATTCTGGTTTCTGATAAGTGTGAGGTGGCTGTGGTCTACATAGACAAGCTGGTGCTGTATTTTGTAAAGCATTATTAAAGAGGTAAGAATTCTGCGATGGGCAAGGGTGTTCCACTCAAGGGTGATCAGCATTTGGGTGACGCTACTGGTGAAGTTGAAGTCATTAAGGACATACCTGGCAGCAGCTCGTTGGACCCCCTCAACCTTGTTTGTTAGGAAATTTTGCCAGGGATGCCACACCACAGCACAATATTCTAATTGGGGTCTGACATAGGTGGTATATGCTGCTTCTTTGACCTTGGCATTTTTTGTTTTGACATTTCTTTTTATGAACCTAAGTGTGTTTTTGGCTTTGGCTACAGTATTATTAATGTGATTTGTCCAGTTTAAGTCCTTATTTATCGTGATACCTAAATATTTAGCATTGTCAGTGGTTTTGAGTAACTTGTCATGTAGAGTATAGACAATAACTGTGTGGTATTAGATGTGGGCAGCAACGTAGCCGAAAAAATACAGGAAAAAACGGAATTATAGTGAAACTTTGAAGACAAATATATTTTTAAAAAACGAATAGCGCCGCCGCACAATACCAAAATTGATCATGTAGCTTATTTTTTTATGTTCCTTGGATAAATGATTTCGAATAACTCATTTTTAGCTCGACTATTCGAAAAATATGGAGAGCTATTACAGTCACCCTTGCGTCGCCGTCAGGGTTGCATGTTAAGGCATGGCTGGGCAAATCCACTTGCCCGACGCCCCGGGCAAGCTCAAATGTTGTGGACAAGTCCAATTAAGACAGCAAATTGCCGGGGCAAGGTTGATTTTCCGATCTGGGCAAGCTAAAATTTTGGAGAAAAAAATCGTAAATAAACCAACCTATTGTCTAGTGGCATTTGGTGAACAATTAAAACACAGCAATAAACTCAGAATGCATTGTCAAGAATGCCACGGGGGCGTTTAATTAAGGCGCAGTCTTATATGAATAATATCATATTATAAATTATTTTGCAGGTGGATTCAGTAAAGAGGATATCCTGAAGCTATGGAAGGGCTTACATTACTGTTTGTGGATGCAGGATAAAGCTGCTATACAGGTGTTGTATTTATTATTATATATTGATTTAACCCATTACCCAATAAATACTCCTTGTTACGCCTTGAATTTACTCCTCTACTGAAGGAAATAGTTGCCATTTATACAGTCATAAATATTTATGATAAAAGATATTTTCTATATTTAAGCTTAGCAGGTGTTAGCTTAACCCTTTCATTTTCAAATTATTCAGGAGATTTTTACGCCTTCACCGCTTTATTGTCGTCTGCTTCATTATTGTTGTCTGCAAGACACAATTAAAAGTTAGATTTAAGGTTGTATGACTTATTTAATATCCATAAGAGTGTCAAAACAATTTTGGTCCTGATCAGACGCCGTGGTACGCGGCATCTAATCAGGTACGAAACTGTTTGCAAACGCGATTTAAAGCATCATTGAGAGGGAAAGGTTTGAAGCAGACTGAAAGTAAAGCAGAATGCGACTTATGGTGCATTCAGCTTTACTTTTAACCTGCTTTAAGTGGTTACTTATTTTCAAAACTACAAACAGGCTATAGGGAAATCTAAAAATGCAAAAGTTAACTGCCCAAACTGGCAGAGTGGTAAGATTCACCAAAAAGTGACTCAGGGGCCTCCGTGGCCTAGTGGTGTAGTCACTGTGACTAACATCACTAAGCTCCTCATCGCTGTGAGTTCGAATCCCAGTAGGGTCGTTCGGATTTTTCATGTGGGGAAGCCTTCCAGCTGGCTTGCGGAAGGTCGGTGGTTCTACCCAGTTGCGAATTTGTGCCTGAAACAGTGCATAAAGGACTTCTGGGGTCTTCCGCCACCTGTAATTAGCTGGACGTCGCGATATGACTGAAATACTGTTGAAAGCGACGTAAATTCAAAACAAACCCAAAACCAAAAAGTGACTCATACATTCACCACATACCTGTTCATCTGGCTGTGCTATATAACCAGTATTGTGTCACAGTGCTGTTAAAAATCAGTCAATCACTCAAACGTCTCCCAATCAAGAAAATGAGATAGATTTAACCCATTTTCCCCCCATAAATACGCCTTTTTACGCCTGTATTTTATTCCTCCCCTGTAGAAAATAGTTCCATTTTATATAGTTGTGATTATGAATGATAAGAAATATTTTCTATATTCTAGCAGATGATAGCTTAAGGCGCATTCTGCTTTACTTTCAACCTGTTTTAACCCTTAGCCTGCCACTCACAACTATAGCTCCATATGCAAACAGCTTGGATCCGGATGAGACGACGAGTAACTCGGTGTCTCATCCAGATCCAAGCTGTTTGACACTCGGACAACATTTTCAGCAATTTTGAGCAACTTTGAAGCACTTTGAAACTTGAAGCAGGCGAGAAATGTAGCAGACGACAATTTATTTGGCGGGCTAAGGGTTAAGTGGCCACCTATTTTCAAAACTAGAATCAAGCTATGGGGTATTGAGTTAATAAAATGAGCATAAGATTTAGTTTAGAATATTAATGATTGTGACTTGGTATTTTTTCAGGAGGAACTGAGTCTGATATTGTCACAGCTGGTGCATGAGTTGTCCACTGTGGATTCACAGCTGCTGTTTGTTCAAGTTTTCTTCATAACAGAAGCCAGAGAATGGAACAGCATAGATGTGTGGAGGCTGGACAAGTTTATGACTGTAAGCATTCATGTGGATAGATAGATACATGTAGATAGATACAGTCGAACTTCGATATATCGAACTCGGTTATGTCGAACATACCCGGCCGTAGTTCAAAGTTAAAACGTGGCTTAGCCACGTTTTAACTTTGAACTGCGGGTATGTTAGACTGAAATCGAACATGAAATACTGTAATTCATGTATCGAAATATCGGTTAGTTCGAGTTAAGGGAGTTCGAGATATCGAAGATCGACTGTAGATAGATTTATTTTGGTAAAAAGTGTACATAACATGGCAAAGCATAATTAAAGCAAACATATAAGAGCCATGTAATGTGCACTAGAAACCAAGGATAACACAAAAAAGGAAAACCTTTTTCCTTATTTTCATTTTGGTCCTTAAATTTATGCATACGATTAAGCTATTGTTAACCACCATTTCAACTAAAGAGATTCATTTGTAGTGTAAAACGGTTGATAGCTGAATGAAATTTCTGCATTAGCTCTGTTGAATATTAATCAATACTAGAAATTTTCAAGGCTGTTTCTGGTTTTAAAGACAGTTGACCTCTTAAAGCAGGCTGAAAGTAAAGCAGAAATCTGAATGTGCCTACTTCAAAAGTAGACAAAGTCTTTGGGTTAAAAGCACTATTTGTTTGTAATAGTTTCCAATGTCAATGAGACGAGGTTGAGATCAGCTTGTCTCAAATATCGACAAGTGATAGATTATTTTTCTCACATAACCAACGATGTTAACAGTTAAGCTATATTTTAAAGCAATAGTCCTTTTTAAATCCTAGTGACATAATACGGTATGGGGCCTTTGTAAATAGTGATGTTTCAGTGACGTCATCCAAGTGATCTCACACGTGTTGGAGACAAGGATATTTGTGATCGTCGTTCGCTATTGAAAACTTTATGTAAGAATTGTTTTATCTTTATTCTAGCAGATGGAAGCTTAAAGCAGGCTGTAAGTAAAGCAGATTGCACCTTAAGGTGTGATCTGCCTTACTTTAAACCTGCTTTAATTGGTCACCCAAGGCTCCAGATAATTTTTCTTCTAATCAGTACAGTACTGATCAATTTTGAAAACAATCAGTCCCCAGATTTTTTAATCAGTACACATGGATTTTCAATTCAACGGCAGATCGCGGGTTAAATAGCCAACTTTAGAAGAACAGAGAAATAATGCCTCAGTAATAATGCTATATACAATTTTAGATAACCTGATAGTTGTAGACCATAAACATCTTAATCCATCCAGAAATCTAAACTTTGTCATACATTTCACTACTAGGACACAGTATCATTCAAACTCATTCTTTCCACCTACCATCAAACTTTGGAATAAACTACCATACAGCACTAAGGCCAGGGACAGTCTCACAAGCTTCATTGCCAGCCTTAGATCTCAGAACCCCTAACTGCATAAGTTGTTTTTAAACTTTTTAACCTCTGATCTTTTAGCTCTGCATTGTTTATCATTATGTTTTACTTTTTAGCTCACCTGAGCTAGCTCAGGGTGAGCTTTTGCAATCCTTGAATGTCCGTCGTCCGTCGTCAACAATTTTGGTGTTTACACTCTTGAGGCCACAACAATTTTTATCCAATCTTTCTGTAACTTACTTAGATTGTATATTACTATAAGAGTTCAGATGAGTTCAATTATGGTTGATATTGGACATATAGGTCAAGAGTTATCCACCTTTGAATTGCTGAAAATGCATTATTTAACAGTGTTTACACTCTAGAGACCACAATTTTTATCTAATCTTTCCCAATCTTGCTCAGATTGTATATAACTGCAAGAGTTCGGATAAGTTCGATTATGGTTGGAATCGGACCTATAGGTCAAGAGTTATCTACCTTTAAATTGCTGAAAATGCCATATTTAAGGTTGTTTACACTCTAGAGGCCACAATTTTAATCCAATCTTTCTCAAACTTCATCAGATGGTATATAACTAGAAGAGTTCAGATGAGTTTGATTATGGTTGCAATCAGACCTGTAGGTCAAGAGTTATCTACCTTTGAATTGCTGAAAAAACCATATTTAAGGGTGTTTACACTCTAGAGGCCACAATTTTAATCCAATCTTTCTCAAACTTGCTCAGATTGTATATAACCATAAGAATTCGGATGATTTCGGTTATGGCTGGAATCAGACCTATAGGTCAAGAGTTATCTACCTTTGAATTGCTGAAAATGCCATATTTAACAGTGTTTGCAACTCTAGAGGCCACAATTTTCAATGGATTTTAATTGTAATTGCACACAATGTATATAGCTATAAGTTCTCGAGGGAGTGCAATTATTGTTGAAATCTGATAATTGTGGCAAGAGTTATCTGTCCTTGATTTACTTTGAAATGCTAGAAAAGGCTTCATTTCAGTATTATTTGGGCTCTAGTTATCTGCCTTTGATGTACTCTACTATACATACTAGAGTGGGTCATATTGCAATGTTGTGTACATGCTATACTACAAATTTGAATGGATTTAGAATAAAACAGGTGAAATTCAAAGGTAAAGCTATCAGGCTTCATTATAAAAGGTGAGCCATATCAGGGCCTTCAGGCCCTCTTGTTTAACACTGTCCCCGACCTCCCTGTCATTGTCAGAAATTGACAGTAGGGAGTAATAAAGTAGAAGTAGAAAAAATACATGTTACGATGTATGTAAATTACGATTTTCAAGAATCTAACATTTTAGCCACTTATGCGCTTTTTTCTCCGCCCATGAAACAACGTTCGAATTTATATCTTTCAACAAACTATCACAAGTTTCATTAGGTGTTAGTTTCTTTTAAATCAATTAGCTGACAACCGACAGTTTTCAACTTTCTATCGTTTTTCTGACTCTTCCTTGCTAAGATTGACATTTTGTTGCGAGGTATTCAACCAAAACATTTTTCGTAGAACTTGGATTTTATCGTCCATATATCAGTGAAGATATAGATGTATATGAATGCGAGAGCGCAGTAACCCCCCTTTGCTAACGGTGTGCAAGTAAAAAATTACCATACGATAAAACGAAGCTATGAGACCGCAAATCAATAAAATTTGACTGTCGCGGTTAACTATTTGCAAATCTCGGCATGACAAAAACTCGGCTTTTGAATTGATACACGAGTCCCCGAGAATTTCTCACGTACACAGTACTTCAATAATTTGAAATTAATGCGTACACGGTCGAAACGTTCACGTATTTCACTGAGTACGCAGGCTTATCTGGAGCCCTGGGTCACCTATATTTAAAACTAGAAACAAGCTATGGAGTAAAAGGTTAAGACTGTACCAATGTTCTGTATGATCTACTCGCACTTATTGCAATATGCAATACCTTAGTCTTGCTCTCACTTCTTTATCCCTTTCCCTTATAGAAGCGACTTTTAGCGCATTCATTTTATTCATCCGCCAAAGAAAATACAGTCGAACACCGTTACCTCGATATTGGATACGTCGATACTCCGCTTACGTCGATTTGTTCTGCCGGTCCCGGCGAATTCCTTCTTTATCTATATAAGAAATCTCTCATTTGCTCGATATGCTTACCTCGATATTATCGGTTACGTCGATGTAATTTTTCAGACCCAGGGCAATTTTTCTCACCTTTACGTCGATAACTGCTTCACCGTGACTGCTTATTGCACATTCGGCAAACATTGAATGGAGGTGCGAAAATGGCTGTCGGCCACCGTGACTGATTGTAGCACCAAATGTGTGAACATGTCCGAAATTGCACCAATCTGCACGAAAGATAATCCCATCTTAATTGCACTGGATCAATATTATTAATGAATTCCCGAATAACTTTGGTTACGAAGTTTGCGTAAATGTTTTCGATGACGATTCTGTCAAACCTGGGTCAATTATGGCCGCGCTGTTTAAATCAGACTACATAATTCTTTGTAGTGCATACTGAAGGTGCCGTACGGCGAATAAGTGTAGTGAGATCAAACAAAAGTTACATTTCATTTCTGATTTATTTTTTATTTAAGTCAGTTCAAACACGCCGCTTCTGTTTGAAACGCCGAAATAATTCGCCGGCGTTTCGAAGTCGGACACACCCTTTTGAAAGTTAAACATGTAAACAACTTACGCTTCCAGAGCGTCACCGGAAGTGTAAACAGTTCACTGTGTTGGTGTGATGAAATGTGTATTATAAAAATTGTGTTAGCACCCATGCGCTGGATGTTTATGCTGATGAAATCAGGTAGATCTACCAAATGCATTGAAATACGAAAATTGTTTACTCGCTCCCGCATATCATATCTAATAGACGCGTAGATTCTCTACTTTTAAAAATACTGACCACCTTCATCAATTTGAAAATTATGAGTTGAAGATTTTGTCAGATTCTACTTGCCTACGCATTTATTTTCAATTACCAATCATATAACTGTCAATAAACACAAGGATCGAGTATAACGTTAAAACTTCGATATGACGATACAGATCTCAAATGAGCAACTCCCATTAGCTCGAACTTCGGATACGTCGATATTTTTTCACGGTCCGCTCAACTTCGAGGTAACGGTATTCGACTGTAGTTCAATTTTATACTGCCATGAATATGAACTTTAATAAATATTTTCTATATACTAGCAGATAGTAACTTAAAGTAAGCTGAAAGTAAAGCAGAATGTGCCCTAGGGCACATTCTGCTTTACTTTCAGCTTACTTTAATAGGTCACATATGTTAAATACTAGAAACAGGCTATTGGTTAAAGGGTTAAATCTGGATGACTAACTCATTCTGCTAAATTGGTGTGAAATTTAAACCTCCAGAACTCTTTGTTTTTCTACAGTTGGTGAGGAATATGCTGGGTGAATCTTTTATGGTGCTCAAGAAGCAAAACTGGGGCGGTGACTACCTGCAGCGACTTGTGACAATATTTAGTGAAGAGGTCATGTCTCCTACCAGTGATATCATACCTGATGGCCTCAGAATTCACTTTGCTGACATCTACCTGGATGAAGTGGAGAAAGTGGGAGGCAATCAGGTTGGTCAGCTCAGCTTTTCTATCATTTCATAGAAACAAGGTCAGCAAATATATTGAAAACCATTGTTCAGTGGATACTCTATGATTAAATATGGAAATTTTGTAAGATAGAATACTGCTTTTAAAATCATTAATTAATGCAGGACAAAAGTAATGCAGAAAACTCATACAGGAATAACCGAGCATCTAATCAGGCTCCAAACTGTTTGCCACTTGGATAAATTGTCAGAATTTTCAAAAATCTGTTGTTTAATTAATTTCATTGTTACCCTACAGTTTTGTTTAAATGGTATAGAATAACATCATCACAACTGTAATCAAACGCACTATAGCTGAAACACTGCAAAACAGCCAGGGCTCCAGATAAGAGGGAGTAAACTGCACAAATCCAACATTTTATCACTCATTTCAGCACCGAATCCTATGGTGTTACTACTCATTAGAACCGTCTCAAAGAGACGATTCTAATTAGTAGTAACCCCACAGGGTTTAATGCAGAAACAAAAAGTTTTTGAAATTCTCCCCTTATCTGGAGTCCTGTACAAGTAAGCAGCCACTTATCTATAGTAAAGTTTCTGTCTCTACAATATTCTAGCTTAAGGACTTCAGATAAAACTGAGATAAAAATCTTGTTCTATTGTACGTTCGAGGAACTTGATATGCCGATAACTGTATCGGAAATTACTCAGGTAATACATAAACTAAAACGGAATAAAGCATTTTCTGCTGATAAACTTTTAAATGAATACTTTATAGAATCATGTGATATTTTAGCCTCACATATGGTTGATATTTTTAACGGTATATTGAATTCAGGTTTTTTTCCTGAAACGTGGACAGAGGGTGTAATTATACCACTTTTCAAGAAAAACGACCCTAGTGATGTTAACAATTATAGGGGTATAACATTAGTAAGCTGTCTTTCAAAGATTTTTACAGGTGTATTGAATAAAAGAATGTCTACCTGGGCAGAGAACAATAGCGTCACGAGCGATGCACAATTTGGCTTTAGGAAGGGTCGCTCCACCATAGATGCAATTTTTGTATTAAATGCTATTATACAAAAGATATTGGGTGAAAAGAAAAGATTGGCATGTGCGTTTATCGATTTTAGAAAGGCATTTGACAGCGTGTATAGGAATGGCCTGTGGTATAAATTATACAATTTGGGGGTTAGAGGTAAAACTTTGCGCATCATTCGTGACATGTATACAAAGGTGAAGTCCTGTATAAGAGGGTGTAGATCCTATTCAGATTTCTTCGAAAGCGCAGTGGGGTTAAAACAAGGGGACATAATCTCACCGATAATGTTTTCTTTTTTCCTTGAGGATCTTGAGTTATTTCTACAGGATGACGTCACTAATGTATTAACACTAGATGATATTGTTTTTATTTTAATGTTATTTGCTGATGATATGGTGATATTAGCCACTGACCATGAAGAGTTACAAAGAAGTCTTGATAGATTGAAATTTTATTGTGAAAACTGGGGCCTTGAGGTGAATACGGATAAAAGTAAGATAGTAGTGTTTAGGAACAGGGGTCGGGTAAAAGAAAATGAAACTTGGACGTATGGGGAAGATATTTTGGAAGTAGTTGATAATTTTAACTATCTTGGTACAGTATTCAATTATACAGGCAGTTTTGTTTTAAACCAGGAAACTCTGGCAGGTAAAGGTCTGAAAGCTTTGAATACATTACGGTCAAATACACGAAAGTTTGATTTTAAGTCAAAAACGTTATGTCAATTGTTCGATGCATTTGTAGGATCAACTTTAAATTATGCGGGAGAGATATGGGGGTTTACTAAATCAAAAGAAATAGAACGAATCCATTTAAAATTTTGCAAATATTTATTAGGTGTTAAAACATCAACTTGTAATATGGCAGTCTACGGTGAGCTAGGGAGGTATCCATTATATGTTAATAGATATGTACGCATAATAAAATATTGGTGTAAACTACAAACGTTTGATAATTTAATTGTGACTTCTTTGTATAGATCGCTGCTCGAGGGCTGTACCAATGGGGTTAAGAATTGGTTATATAATGTTAAGGGGCTTTTAAATAATCACGGGTTCACGTATGTTTGGGAATCCCCCCACTCAGTAGATCTAGACTCCTTTCACTTGATATTTAAACAAAGGGTGATTGATGTTTTTGTACAACAGTGGACATATTCCATTTCTATATCGAATAGTCTGTATTTGTATAAGAATTTTAAGACATTGTTTGTTTTTGAGGAATATCTAAATGATTTGCCACGTAAATATCGAATAGCCTTATCGAAACTGAGACTATCCTCTCACCAGCTCAGAATAGAATCAGGACGTTACGATCGAAACAGAATTGAACGTAATCAACGGTTCTGCAACTTATGTAACACACGCGACATAGAAGATGAATACCATTTCGTTTTAATTTGCCCTATATATAATGATTTAAGAAAACGTTTTATACGTAAACATTTCTATAATAGGCCAAGTGTTTTTAAATTTGTATCATTAATGCAAACATGCAATAGTGGTGAATTACGAGCATTAAGTATGTATATATACAATGCATTTATTTTACGTCAGTCTAAAGTAAATGTAAACGAAGGTTAAAATGGTACTTAGCATTTTAATGTGAGAAAACTGTATCGGAAACATATATAAACAGTTTGGACCCAGATCAGTCTACACATACGTGGGGTCTGATCAGAATCCAAACTCTTTGTATTTGTTCTAATAGCGGATTGCATTGTTCTTATCTTCAAAGGGTTAAATGATATAGTGAGTTAACTATAAATATATCTTGATAAATGTGTTCATGAAAACTGATGAACTTTTATAGGTGTTGTATTAAGTATATTATCCAAATTATATGGGTATAGTACATTTATATGAGAGCCCAACCTCATGAATGTGTCAAACACGTTCAAACAGGTTAAATCATGAAATTACTAATATGTTTATAACATGTTTATATTCTAACAATATCTTGTCATGTTGTAATATTTGTGTATATATTATGTATGTAACGAGAAACATTATATGTTTAAGTTACAATAAAACTTTTGAATCTTGAATCTTTGAATCTATTTGCATATATTTTAGTTGAATGGTGACCAGCTAGTGAAACTACTAGAGCCGTTTGTCAACTACATCAGAACAGCTAAAAAGTAAGCCATTACAGAACTACATGTATCATATTTATTTGTTTTATCCTGGTCCTCATAAACTGCTACCCTGTCCTGATCCAGTTTAAAACAGACTGAAAGTAATCAGACATCTCAAGTGTGGATCACTGTATATTACAATGACTAGGGTATATTGTTGTTCTGATTCAGTGCTAATAGTGCTTACTCTTACATAACGCGACGTCTGATCTGGATCAAAACTGTTTGCCACTCATCTTCAAACTTTCATCAGTTTGATAAGATTAAAAACTTATTTTTATTTATTTTCGCAGATAATATATTTGAAGCAGATGACAATTCAGCATGATAAGGGTTAAGAAAAAATGTACAAATTGTAGTGTGAGTAGTCTGCTAGATTATTGGGCAGGTGCTAATTGTGGTACACCTGTCAATGACTTTGGAAGTTGAGTAATTATCTTCCTATCACAAACTGTCATAGCAGTTTAATTTGCCTTAATTATATTGAGAAAACAAATGAACTACTCAAGTGCAATTAATCTAAGTTGTACTCTTCTGATTGCTTGTAAGATTTATATATATATATATGAGGTGTCTAAGTAAGTGTATGAGAAAGGTTTCATTGTTGATGCCAAAATAATCAGTCTGTTGATTGTGGCTAGAACTAGGAAGAAGAAGCTCACAAATTGTGTACTAGATAGCCTAGGTTTGTTTTCAGTGTTCTGTTTGTTTTCACTGTTCTGTTCTGTAAACCAGGCTTTTGTTAAGGGAGATTTCTGCACATTCCTGTCAGGATGTATGAATTTTATGTGGTTCTTTACCAGGAAAGGGTAGAAGCATGAATTTGTATTTCTCTATGGGGTTTGGTAAACACTTTAAATCATTAATGTTTATTGTCTTAATTAATAAGTAAACATAAGCAGACATTGTAGAACACGAGGAGACACCACAACGACATCTCATCAGGGTCTGCACTGTTTGCTATTTTATATAAAATGATCTGCTGAATTGACAAATACTGCTGTTTCTTTAGACCCCCTCCCCCTTTGGGGTATTTATAATGAAATGGTCGAGCAAGAACATAGGGGGAGCTCATTGCAATATCAATGCCAGAAAAAAGGTAATGGCCAGTAGTAAATAACCCGCCATTAGATCACTGGCTTTCGATTTATCCTGCTTTCAGAATGTGCTATGCTTGTGTATTTACTTTTGAATTAGAACCAGGACTCCAGATAAGAGGAAGAAAACTGCACAAACCCAACATTTTCTCACTCATTTGAGGACAAAATCCTATGGTGTTACTACTCATTAGAATCGTCTCTTTGAGATGATTCTAATGAGTAGTGACACCATAGGGTTTAAAGCAGAAATAAAGCTTTTAGTATTTGAAATACTTCCCCTATCTGGAGTCCTGAGAACAAGACACTTTATAATGTATGTTTGTTTACAGTACTGTGGTTGTGAGAAGAGTTGTATCAAGAGTGTTTGATCCTGTCATAACAAGAGCAGTGGCCTTGCTGAAAAAGTCAACATCAGATTTTGGAGAAGAAACAGAGGAAGAAGAGATTCCTTACAAGTCACTGAAGGTCAGACTCTTAACCCATTACTCCATAAAACACCTTTTTATGCCTTTATGTTATTCCTCCACTGAAGAGAATATTTACACTTTATACAGTATGAAATCAATATGCACCATAAGAAATATTTTCTGTATCCTAACAGATGGTAACTTAAAGAAGGCTTAAAATATAGCAGAATGCGCCTAACGGCGCATTCTGCTTTACTTTCAACCTGCAATTAGTGGTCACCTTTCATCAAAACATGGGATAAAGGGTTAAGATGTTTTTATATTGATCTTAACCCTTCTCCCGCTGAATACTCATATATAAAACTACACCCATTATACGTATAATCATATGAAGTATTACATGACGTACATTAACAAATAAAAATTTTCTCACCAGGAAAGAGTGCAGACTGATATCAGATGGATCTACAGATCCTGATCAGACATGAAGATGTGTCTTCTCAACTATTGAATACATAGATCTTCTTAACTATTACATTGACTAATGAAATCAGAAAAATAATTACCCTTGAAAGCGTGCTGTCGGACAGATCCTTCAAGAATGTAAGAAAAGCATGGAGCTGTCTGATCTGGGTCTACACTGTTTGCAAAAAGTGTCATAAATGCTTTAATAGCAGGAGAATGGTTAATGTAAGATTTTTAACAAATTAAGAGTTTTTTCAATCACAAGTTGTCCAAATGGTCTTCCCATTCTCTGTGGTTTTAAGAAATGTCCTAGAACCAGATCAGGAGCATACTCAAAACAAAATTGACAGTTTCTTCATTGTGTCTACATCATAATGTTATACAGTTGAGAAGACGTTATTCTTTCTCATTTAAATGCAAATACATTGCATAAAAATGACAACTTTTTTACCATTCTGACTATTGATTTTCTGAATGGCAAACAGTTTTGAGCCAGATCAGACGCCGGCTTACCCGGCGTCTGATCTGTTTCCAAACTGTTTGCAATGGAAATAGCAGTTTTAGCGTAAACGCGTTTATTGGGAAAGAATAACAGAATAACGTTTTTTTGGAAAGAATAATGTCTGTTCCACTGGAATCTCCACTCTAAGGAATAGTTGCATCATACTTGGAGATGGAAACATAAAGTTTAGTTAATAACATGTATCCCATATCTGAAGCTGTGTGTCTTAATGATGATGTTTATTTTATTAACAGTTTGACAACAGTCGCCTGGCAGAGCACCTGTTTGAGGTGAGCAAGCAGCCCACCATGCTTAGCAGAAACAGACCCATTATATACAAGCTGGTTCAAAGGTGAGCTCATTCTACTATACGGTCTAAACATGTTAACTAGACTGGAATAAAGCTTTTGCGTTACTTTCAGTCTGCTTTAAGCTACCATCTGCTAAGATGTACACATATTCATGACTATAAATGGAATTAGTTTCTTCAGTGGAGGAATGAATTAATTGTATAAAAATGTATCTATTGTAAAGGTTTAATTCCCCCTTATTTGGAAACCTGTTGAAACTATTTAAAAAATGAACTAAATGTTTTTGGCGTTTAAGCCACATAAACTACAGAAAATGATCTGCAAATTTCATGAATCGCGCTGTAATTTCTAAAATTAATGATTAGTTCATAAGTATGCATGTATCTTTAATCCATATTATAGGTTGTTAACATGAATAATGTGTACCCTGAAAGGAACAGTCATAACCACATTACTAAAGCTGTGTACATTCGAACACAACAAAATAAGTTCCATAATTGTTAACATTAAACATCATTAATTTGATGGTTTGTCGCAAAAATACCGTTTGTCTTATTAATAAAGAAAATAGTCGATAATCATGGTTTGCTTAAATAGGAAGGCATACATCGGTTATGAAGCATATTTGAAAAATCTGCATATTGTCTGCTGTCTGAATTCGAAAATTAATTCATGGAGAAAAGATCCATAAGCCACACCACCTCTGTGAAAGATATCCACAAGTCCCATCCCTTCGATCAATTGCATATATACGAATTAACATCAGTTTTTTCAATGTTAACCCTTTCACTGCCAGAATCACCTAAAGTCAAAACTGTTTGACACCCATTTCAATATTTCTTATGTCATACTCTCTTAATACTAACTTTGAAATGATATTGCAGACAATAATATTGAAGCAGATGACACAATAACGGTGTAAGGGTACAAAAATAATTTGGCGGTGAAAGGGTTAATGAATAGGGTGAATGTAAATATTTTCAGATTGCAAGATGTTGATAAAGGAGTGGTACCAAGGAAGAAGGAGGTCTTGATAGGATCTGGAGTGACAGACAAGGATATTAGTGAAGCTGTCAGACATTTGGCAAACTTTGAACGACAGAAGACAAAAAAGAGAAAGAAAAAGAAGAAGAGCAAAGAAGACCCTGGTATGGATTATAAATATTACTTCTGTTCACACTCATTACTGCCAACAAAGCTGAAACTGCATATTACTCTGCATTGCAAAGCCTTCTGTCAATAGAAAACTTAGTTTTCTTTATTGAATGCTTGTTCAATGCAAGTTTAATTGTATTAACTCATTATTCCATAACCTGTTTCTAGTTTTGAAGACAGATGACTACTTAAATCAGACTGAGAGTTATGCAGAGTGTGCACATTCTGCTTTGCTTTCAGCCTGCTTTAATGCTTTAAGCTACCATCTTCTATAAAAGAGAAAATATTTCCTCTGATACATATTCATTACTGTATAAATTGAACCTATTTTCTTTTGTGGAGTAATAAATTAAATGCAAATCTATGGAGTAATGGTTTAAGCAGTCGCCTGTTTTCTTAGGGCCATGTTTCTTCATTTTGGTTTACACAAGTTTGACTGTATGAACTATTTTAACTTGCAGAAAGTGACACAGAATCTGATACAGAAGGCAAAGAGAATGACATGTCAGACCAGAACAATAACAGTGACTCTCCTGCTGTAGGCCAGTCTCCAAGTGGTAAAGTTGGGGGCAAAAATAAGCGCAAACTCTCTGCCGGACTTGAACCCAGTCAGGATGATGAACCTATCAGGAAGTTGACAAGAAAGTCTGTAGAAGATGCATCCGAAAAGAAACCATTTAAGAAATTAAAGGAGAAACTGTTGAAGTCGAGAAAAGACAGCTCTAGGAAAGACTCTGACATCACACTCACACCGATTTCACACAAGTCGAAAAAAGAAAAAACACCAGTGAAAGCTAAAAAGGCTGCTTCAGAGTGGTTAGTGACATCCACAGAGACACCACCTCTGACGTCTACCAAGAAAATATACTCTGACAAAGATGGTGTGTCTGTTATAAGTGTGTGTAAAACTGCTACAAAAACACCACCAAACATAGTTGTTAACAAAACATCTGGAGAATCTGCTAAAGTATCTGGACAGAAGAGAGCTCATACTGAGTCAAGTGTCAACAGTGCTGTGAAGAAAAGTGGAGTTGATCTGGAAGATGGAGCATCAGTTAGCTCCCCAGTATGGACAGATGAGGTACAAGACGGAGAAGTAGAGATTTATGTGCCCAACAAAAAGTTCAAAGGCAAGCAAGGAGGTATGCATACACCAGATTTTGCCACCTTTGATTTGACAAAACCACCAATGGCGTATGTGAAAAAGTCAGGAAGAAAGTCTCTCTCAGACTTATCATCATCGAAGAAGCTGAAAGGCAGACAGTCAGTGGGAGGATCTGCAAAGCGTGTCTGCTTTGACATGAAGAAAAATAAGAGTCAAGGTATGATACACTATGCTCATCAACACTGAGTGCAATTGAGAAGATGTTATTCTTTCCCAATAAACGCAATTATACTAAAATAATTAATTCCATTGCAAACAGTTTGGAGCCAGATCCATACTGATTGCCACTCAGATTTAAATAAAAAGTGAAAAGAGTAAAAAAGATTTTATTTTCTACATTTTTGGCCGGATTGAAAATGCGGTCTATAGATTGACGAATTCCGTCCGTCTGTCTGTCCGTCCGTCCTCACTTTGGTTGACCTTTTTGTTAGTGTCAGTTTTAGCCAAAACTTTAGTCCTACAGCAACCAAATTTGGCATGTACACTTATAGTGAGGTCATCATCACATGCTGTGGGTAACATGGTCACTGTGACCTAGATTTCACGGTCCAATGACTTAGAGAATTTTTGGTTAACCTTTCGTTTGCGTCTTGGTTTACCTTTTTGTTAGTGTCAGTTTTAGTTAAAGTTTAAGTCCTACAGTAACCAAATTTGGCATGTACAGTTGTAGTGAGGTCATCATCACATGCCATGGGTAACTAGGTCACTGTGACCTAGATTTCAAGGTCCAATGACTTAGAGAATTCTTGGTTAATCTTTTCGTTTGCGTCTTGGTTTACCTTTTTGTTAGTGTCCGTTTTAGTCAAATTTAAGTCCTACAGCAACCAAATTTGGCATATACAGTTGTAGTGAGGTCATCATCACATGCCATGGGTAACTATATTATATATATATATATATAAGGTAGAGAAATATATAAACAGACATCTACAAACGACCTTACGTAGCACTGGATCAAAAAAAAATTGATTCGCAGAATAAGAATGGTTTTAAGATATGGTTGAGATATAAGTTACTCTTACAGTGCTGCAATATTCTAACTATAGATATATTCCCGAGCGCTTTCGACAGTTACGTCTTCTTCAGGGGATATGCAATAATGCAATGAACTTGTTTTGATTTTAAAACAAGTCAGACCTTTTTATAAAATGTCGTTGTACACAATGACTCTCTGTGCTGAATGCTTAAGAACAAGTTTGCTCTTTTAAAAAATACTTTCAGGTAGTGAATGATGGATGAATGAGTTTGGTTTTACAGCACTGCGACACAATAGGTAATATAGCGCCGATGATAAATGATGGACGATGAGATGAGACGATGAGATGAGACGATGACGACTTCAGGTCATCCAATACCTGAAATCATCACCATCCCACCCCATCAACCCTCATTCATGATTTCATGTCATTTAATAGCCGAAATCATCATCTATGAATCTCTGTGATTGGTGAACGCTTGAAAACAAACAAGTCCTTTAAAAAAAATTACTTTCAGGTATTGAATGATGGATGGATGAGTTCGGCTATACGGCACTGCAACACAATAGGTCATATAGCGCCGATGATAAATGAGGGATGATGAGATGAGACGACGACGACCCCAGGTCATCCAATACCCGAAATCATCACCATCCCACCCCAATGAATGAGGGTTGATGGGGTGGGATGGTGATGATTTCAGGTATTGGATGACCCGAAGTCGTCATCATCTCATCTCATCGTCCATCATTTATCATCGGCGCTATATTACCTATTGTGTCGCAGTGCTGTAAAACCAAACTCATTCATCCATCATTCACTACCTGAAAGTATTTTTTTAAAAGAGCAAACTTGTTCTTAAGCGTTCAGCACAGAGAGTCATTGTGTACAACGACATTTTATAAAAAGGTCTGACTTGTTTTAAAATCAAAACAAGTTCATTGCATTATTACATATCCCCTGAAGAAGACGTAACTGTGGAAAGCGCTCGGGAATATATCTATAGTTAGAATATTGCAGCACTGTAAGAGTAACTTATATCTCAACCATATATATATATATATATACAAAGCAAAAGTGCAGACAATCCGGCCATACCGACCTTGGCGGTTTCTCGTATTGCAATGGGTTTGCGTTTAAACGAGAAAGAATAACATGTCCTCAACTCTAACTGTCATAGCTATGGTTCTTAAATTGTTCATGTCTTCTTGTCATTTACCGTTTACTGAACAAGATTCTAATAACAAACAGCTTGGATCAGACCCAGCATTAAATGGAGATTGATCTGGATCTAAACTTTTTTGCAAAATACAGGGTTCAATGGTATTAGGAGCTTTCTGTTTTAATGTCACATTGCTTTCAGCTGTCACCCGTCTTCTATATAATCAATTAGCCTTCACTTTAGTGATTGTAATAGAGAGGTTTTATTGTACAGAATATGATCCAATAACAAAGTTGAAACAGTATGAATATTGATCAGACCCTGCATTAATTTGAGCTTGATCTGGATCTAAACCATTTGCAAAAGCCCGAAATACAGGCTTTAGTGGTAAAAGAGATCATCCTGTCTCTCACAGAAATCCTTTTTAATCTTTAACCCATTCATCATAGCTTGTTTCTACTGAAGGGTGAAATTAAAGCAGGTTTAAAGTAAAGCTGCATTATGTTTTACTTTCAAACTTCTTTTAAGTAGTCACCTGTCTTCAAAACTAGAAACAGGCTATGGTGTAATAGATAATGGCACTATAATCTTACCACAGCGTCCTTTTTATGCCCCCGGCATCGACAGATGCGGGAGCATATAGTTATCGTCCTGTCCTTCCGTCCGTCCGTAACCAGGTTAAGTAGATTTTACCGTTTCGTCTAGCTTCAACACGGCTTATTCAAATGCTTGGATACTTATACAGTTGTTGCCTTGGACCATTCCCTAGCCACCAATAATACCCAACCTTGATTTTGACCTTGACCTTGACCTAATTTGGACTTAGAATATTTAGAATGAGCTATTTCTTGGTTAACTAGATTTTACCGTTTCGTCTAGCATCAACACTACTTACTACAATGCTTCTATACTTATACAGTTATTGCCTTGGACCATTACCAACCCACCAGTAATACCCAAGCTCAGTTTGACCTTGACCTTGACCTAATTTGGACTTAGAAAAATTTCAGAACTTATTGTCAAGGATGCCACCGGGGGCATAAGCGTTTATTGAACGCGCAGTCTTGTTTATCTTAACACTTGTCAATCATCAGATGGATGAACACAGATACAGTAAAATTCCTAATTATTTGGCAATCTGTACAGCTGCTGTAATTATCCTAAAAATTTTACTGACATCTTTTATTACACAGTAATTTGTCCCAATTGTGCAAACTGAATGGCAAACAGTGTAGACCCTGATCAGACTGCTCTCTCAGGAGCAGTCTGATAAGGGTCTACAATGTTTGCTCATGCCTGTCTGTCCCAATACTTAGTGTCATTACGGTGGTGTCTCTTCTATAGACTTGCTGCTATACACTAGCTTGACTAGTATTTAAGTGTAATCTTTTTGTTTCAGCCTTCAAAGACAGTCTAAAGAGTCCTATGACGCCTTATAACCCTACCAGGAGACCAGACCAGAGTATCCTAAAGACACCAGATGCCAAGACCCCAGTACCGGCCCCAGTGATGGCACTGAGCACAGACCCTGGCCCGAGTCTGAGGAAGCTATCAGCTAGGCTACAGCAGTCAACCCCAGTAGCACCAGTAACATTAATCTCGTCAAAGCCTTTAAAGAAGGCAACGCCAATGAAAAGATCTAAGGCGAAAGATTTCTTTTATTTGTGAGTGGTGGTGATATACATGGAAAGTGTAATACTGTTTATAATGCCTTGTTGTTATGAACACTTAAGAATGCTTGTGCTTGGTGTTTAAGAAGATGACTGCTTAAAGCAAGATAGAACGATTTAGAAAGTGTAGGAGAAATATCCTGCAAGATCTTCCTCAAAATCCGTACTGAAAAATTCTCATGCTTGCCTATTCATATATAAAACCCCTCCCACTGGATATCTTTGATTAAAACTACCGTAATCGGCTAATAAAATACCTGCTTTAAATAACAATCTTCTAGGATATAGATTTGATTTGTTTTGATTTTACGTCGCTTTCAACAGTATTTCAGTCATATCGCGACGTCCAGCTAATTACAGGTGGAGGAAGACCCCAGAAGTCCTTTATGCACTGTTTCAGGCACAAATCGGCAACTGGGTAGAACCACCGACCTTCTGCAAGCCAGCTGGAAGGCTTCCCCACATGAAAAATCCGAACGACCCTACTGGGATTCGAACTCACAGCGGTGAGGAGCTTAGTGATGTAAGTCACAGTGACTATACCACCAGGCCACGGAGGCCCCCTCTAGGATATAGAAAATATTTCTTACTGTACATATAATATTCATGACTGTATAAAATGAAACTATTTTCTTTATTGGAGGAATAAATTAAAGGTGTAAAAAGGTATATATGTTAAGGTCAATCTGTGTAATCAGTCATTTCATGAAATTACTGAAAATTTTATGACTGTTTCACTTAGTCATTTCACGAAATGCCTGCAAAACCTTCAGTCATTTCATGAAGTGACTGAATTGACTTTTAGTTTTATGTACTAAAGTGTTATGATAACAGTTTTTTATGCCCCCGGCATCGACAGATGCGGGAGCATATAGTTATCGTCCTGTCCGTCCGTCCGTCCGTCCGTCCGTAACCAGGTTAAGTAGATTTTACCGTTTCGTCTAGCATCAACACCGCTTATTCAAATGCTTGGATACTTATACAGTTGTTGCCTTGGACCATTCCCTAGCCACCAATAATACCCAACCTTGATTTTGACCTTGACCTTGACCTAATTTGGACTTAGAATATTTAGAATGGGCTATTTCTTGTTTAACTAGATTTTACCGTTTCGTCTAGCATCAACACCGCTTACTCCAATGCTTGGATACTTATACAGTTGTTGCCTTGGACCATTCCCTATCCACCAATATCACCCAACCATGATTTTGACCTTGACCTTGACCTAATTTGGACTTAGATTATTTTGAATGGGCTATTTCTTGGTTAACTAGATTTTACCGTTTCTTCTAGCATCAACACTACTTACTACAATGCTTCTATACTTATAAAGTTATTGCCTTGGACCATTACCAACCCACCAGTAATACCCAAGCTCAGTTTGACCTTGACCTAATTTGGACTTAGAAACGGTATTAGAATATATTGTCAAGGATGCCACCGGGGGCATAAGCGTTTATTGAACGCAGTCTTGTTTAATACATGTAATTACAAACTACACTATTGCAATATTGCAGGTATATTAAATTTATTACAAATCAAGTCTCATAAATCATTAAAATATGTGCAGTTTTTTCTGAAACAATTGTTAGTTATTGAGTATTCAACAAAAATATACATTACATAATGATGTGAATGAACTTTTGCTATTGACTTAATTAAATAAAAGTTATTTCACACTGTCTGAATCCTGTAAAAGGTCTCTAGTCAATATGTGTGAAAGGGGTCTGTCAATTTCAGTCATTTCACGAAATAACTGATAATGTCACACATTTTGTGAAATGACTACCATAACTGAAACAGTCATTTCACGAAATGACTTAACTCTTTCCTCCCTGAAACTTTAAATGGACAATTCCAGTTTCAATTTTTGTCTAGTCCATTTCTGACTTTTAAGAGATGTTTTGTCAATTTTGGCAATACTGACAAACAGTGAAGACCCTGATCAGAGGGCTCCTTTTGGAGCCCTCTGATCTGGGCCTTCACTGTTTGCACAGGACAAGTGTACTATTCTCATGTACACTGTTTGAAAAGACGCATATATGCGGGACTAGGGTTCAAAGGGTTAAATTTTCAGTCATTTCATGAAATGAGTGATTACACAGATTGACTGTAATATATATATTGGGTAGTGAGTTAAGCCCATCATTAAAAGAAAACATGACAGTACTGTGCTTATTTTACAAAGGTAGTCATCAACTAAATGCAGACTTGAATTTAATTCTTATAAACCCTTTTCCTCATAGCTTGTTTCAAATGTTGTAAATGGCTGCACAAAGCAGGCTAAAGTATAGCAAAAATCTTCCTTAGGGAGATTTCCGCTTTACCTTCAGTGTGCTTTAACACATTCAAACCTGCTTACCAAATTCCAGCGTTAAACAAGCACCTTAATTGACACTTTTGATTATGAGTAATGTAATTGGCAATAGAAAATGGTTTTATAGGGAGAATCAGTATTAGAAATTGAAAATGATTATGCAACTACAGCGTTCCCTCTCTACAACGACCCTCCCAACAACGACTCCCTCCTTACAACGACACTCGCCGTAATTCCCTTAACGGGATAATTAAGCCTAACTATTTTACTGCTGCAATATCGTCTGCTTAAGATTGTCGTCTGCTGTTTTCTCTCACAGTAACATATAAGTGAATATTTTGATAGAATACATATATTTACCAGTAACAAACAGCTTGAATCCTGATCAGACACCGCATTACGCGGCATCTGATCTGGATTCAAGCTGTTTGCAAATGTAAGCCAATTCTTAATTGTCCCTCTCTATAACGACTCCCTCCGAACAACACACACAATCGGTGTCTCCCATTGGATGTCGTTGTAGAGAGGGAGCACTGTACTGCACATTCTTGATAACTTTAAAAAGTTTGAATTCAGATGAGACACAAAGTTGCATACATCTGATCTGGATATAAACTTTTGGACACTGGTGATATTTCTTGAAGAGATAAATATGCAAGAGCTGTTTCTTGATGATGAAAACTCCTTTGAGTTTTCTGATGAACGTCATTCTGTGTTAACCCTTTACCTGATAGTCTATTTCTAGAATTGAAAATAGGTTACTACTTAAAGCAGGTTAAAAGTAAAGCAGAATGCGCTTAAGGCGCATTCTGCTTTACTTTCAGCCTGCTTTAAGCTATCCTGTGCTAGAATATATTGAAAATTTTCCCTATAATATATATTCATGACTGATTAAATTGGAACTACAACTGTATTTTCTTCAGCGGAGGAATAAATCAGATTCGCTAAAAGTCGCTTCTATGGGGTAAAGGGTTAAGCTTCCATTTGTCTTAACCCTTTCTCCCATTTCTGGTATTCAGTATTGTAGACAGGTGGCTACTTAAAGCAGGCTAATAGTAAAAATGAAATCTCCTTTTTGGAGCTTTCTGCTTTACTTTCAGCCTGCTTTTAGCTTTCAAGATGTAAATATTATTTTAGATTATTCTTGTTTGAGAAGAAGCATTAAAGGGCATATGTATTAGGAGTTTGTATAGGTGTGACAAGAAGTTGATATAGGAGAAAGAGTTAACCCTTTACCCCATAAACTGTTTTTAGTTTTGAAAAATGGTGACCACTGAAAGCAGGTTGAAAGTAAAGCAGAATGCGCCTGAGGGCGCATTCTGCTTTACTTTCAGCCTGCTTTAAGCTACCATCTCTAAGGATATAGAAAATATTTCTGCTGGAACATGTTTATGATTATATAAATTGGAACTATTTTCTTCAGTGGAGGAATAAATCAAATGCGCTAAAAGGCGCTTCTATCAGGGAAAGGGTTAATACTATCATTGAGTGTTATTCTGAAGTTTTATTCTGTAGTCAATTTACACACTCATGTTCTTATCCATTGTGTATTGTTTTCAAGTTTGCCAAAGATGGATGAGGTCTTGTCTTGCAAACGAACACTTTTCACTCAGAGAATGCTTCAACATTGTTGTTGTCAGAATGCTATTTGATACAGTGCAACTCCTTTAGATTTAACCCATTACCAGGGCTCCAGATAAGAGGTAGTTATTTCAACAAATCAAACATTTTCTCACTTATTCAGCACTGAATCCTATGGTGTCACTACTCATTAGAATCGTCTCGAAGAGACGGTTCTAATGAGTAGTGACACCGTAGGGTTTAATTCTGAAATAAAGATTTTAGTTTTTGAAAAACTACCCTTATCTGGTGCTCTGCATTACCCAATAGCCTGTGTCTAGTTTTGAAGTAAGGTTACCACATAATGCAGGTTGAAGGTAAAGCAGAATGCATCTAAAGGTACATTCTGCTTTACTTTCAGCCTGCTTTAAGCTACCAGCTGTTAGGATAAAGGAAATATTTCTTCTGGTGATTAGTCATTGCTGTATAAATTTGAAAAAAATTCTTCTGTTGTGTAATTAATTGAAGGTATCAAAAGGTGTATTTATGAGGTAATGGGTTAAGTGACTAACCAGTTGAAAGTAATTTGATATTTTTTGCCTTTCTTTTAGACCTGCATTAAGTTACCACCTGTCTTAACCCTTCTCCTGCTGAATATTCAAATATCTACAACTCTGCCCTCTATGAACATCTATCACCTGAACTGTTGCAGACTCATGTCAGACAGATCGTACTCGAAAACTGTTAACCAATTATCCCATAGCCTATTTCTAGTTTTGAAGATATGTGACCACTTAAAGCAGGTTGAAAGTAAAGCAGAATGCGCCTTATGGTGCATTCTGCTTTACTTTCAGCCTGCTTTAAGCTATTATCTGCTAGAATATAGAAAATATTTCCTGATGATACATATTCTTGGCAGTATAAATTGGATCTATTTTATTCAGTGGAGTGATAAATAAAAGGCATACAAAAGCGTATTTATGAGGTAATGGGTTAAGACTCAGATCAGATCTCGAATTGTTTGTTTGGTCTGGGGCAGCTCTGTTTTTCACGAAGCATCAATAAATGTTTATACAGTGTTCCCTCTCTTGTCTCTACAATGGCCCTCCGAATAACGATCCCTCCTTACAACAATGCTTGTTGCTGTTCCCCAAGCAAAACACTTTCACTTCTGAGATATTGTCAGCTTAAAATGGTCCTATGAGTGTTTTCTCTCAAAGTTACGTGTTTGACATTTTAATAGAAGAAACATAAAGACGAGTGACAAACAGTTTGAACCCAGAACAGACGCAGCGTTACACATCGTCTGATCTAAATTCAAACTGTTTGCAAATGTAAGCCAAGTCGTGCTCAGTATATTGGTTTTAACATTTCCTCCCTATAACAACTCCCTCCAAACAACACAATCATTGTCTCCCATGGGGTGTTGGTGTAGAGAGGGTGCATTGTAGCAAGAGAATGGGTTAGTTTATTTGTCATCAATGTTGATTTGGGGTGAGTTTTGTGTGTTTATGCTTAAAGGTAATTGAAAATTTAGATTATAAACTTGATTGTGTGAAAAGGTTTGAAACAGAATTATGCAAACCTGTTTGTTTAACCCATTACCTCATAGCCCGTGTTTTATTTTGAAGATATGTGACCGCTTAAAGCAGGTTGAAAGTAAAGCAGAATGCGCCCTAAGGCGCATTCTGCTTTACTTTCAGCCTGCTTTAAGTTATCATCTGCTAGAATATAGAAAATATTTCAAATGAAACATGTTCATGACTATAAATATGAACTATTTTCTCGAGTGGAGGAATAAATTTTAGGCGTAAAAAGGCGTATTTATGGTGTAATGGGTTAAACTAACATGCCATATGACACTTACCTCACATAAAGAGCATATGCACTAATGACTTGATAACAGTTGAATCTGTATTGAGGGAACATTCAATGAGAGATGCATGACCAGTTTAACCCATTCCCCCATAGCCTCTGTGTAGTATTAAAGATAGTTGACCATTTAAAGCATGTTGAAAGTAAAGCAGAATGCACCTTAAGATATATTCTGCTTTACTTTCAGCCTGCTTTAAGCTACCATCTGCTTGGATATAGAAAACATTTTTTATGATACTTATTCTTGAATCTATAAATGGAGGAATAAATAAAAGGTGTATTTATGGGGTAATGGTTTAATGTAGAATAAATGTAACGTAGAAGGAAGGAGCTTTTGAATTTTACATGTCATGCATGAAGCAATCATTTATCTAGGCTCATCTAGAACCATAGTGACTTGTATACAAACTGTACATGTGATGAAAAACGCTTAAAGGTCAGAGGGCTCCTACAGGAGTCCTGGTTCCAAGGTTATAGAGATTTTGAATTGAGTCTGACGTCTTTTTAGCTCACCTGAGCCAAAGGCTCAAGGTGAGCTATTGGGATGGCCCTATGTCCTGCGTTGTCCGTCGTGCGGCGTCGTTAACAAATGCTTCAAATGACATCTCCACCTATACCGCTTGGCAGAATTCAACCAAACTTTACAGAAATGTTCCTTTGGTCAAGCTCTTTCAAATTTGTTCAAAGAATTAAAAACAATGCTGAACTCTGGTTGCCATGGCAACCAAAGTGTAAAAATAAGGAAATCTTAAAAAAACTTCTTGTCAAAATCTGCAAGGGCCAGATCTTAGATATTTGGCACATAGCATCATCTACAGGACCTTTATAAAGTTTGTTCAAATTATTCCCCTGGGGTCAAAATTGGTCCTGCCCCGGGGTCACAGTTTTTACATAAGAGTTATATAGTGAAATTTTCAAAATGTCTTCTTCTCTGAAACTAATTTGGCCAGAGCTTTGATATTTGGCATGATTACACTTCTAGATGTCCAAAATTGTTCAAATGGTTCTGGTCGGCTGCATAACTAGGTCACAGGAGCTAAAAATAGATTTTTTTCAATGAAAACTTAAAAAATCTTCTTGTCTGGAACTACAAGGGCCAGAGCTTAGATATTTGGCACATAACATCGCCTATAGGTCCTCTATGAAGTTTGTTCAAATTATGCCCCTGGTGTCTAAATTAGCCACGCCTCGGGGTCACAGTTTTAATTAGAGTTATATAGAGAAAATTTCAAGCATCTTCTTCTCTGACACTAATATGGCCAGAGCTTTTATATTCGGTATGGTGACACTTTTAAATATCCTTTACATATTTTGTTCAAATGGTTCCGGTCTGATGCATATCTAGGTTAGTCCTGGACATAAATCATTATCTCCATTTTTTCAGCTATTCTCAGGTGAGCGAAATATGCCCCTTGGGGCTCTTGTTCACGCATTTGATTGGCTCAAATCTGACCAATCAATTACTTGAGAGCAATCTCAGACTCAACTCAAACTCTTTATAACCTTGAACACTGGCCCAAAGGTTATAAAGAGTGAGTTGGGTCTGAGGTCGTTCTCAAGCATTTGATTGGTTGGATTTGAGCTTTTGCTTTACTTACTTACTTACTGGCGTTCACCGACTACACGGTCACACCAGATCCAGCGATGAAGAATGCAGTCTTCCTGAGATCCTCCATCTTTCCATACAATTTTGTCTTTAGCGAGGTAGATCCTGGCCACACATTTTTAGCTTTTTCCCTCAAGATGTGGACATCTTTGTAAGATGTGCTCTGCAGTTTGGTTTTCAATGTCACAGGAATACAGGGGAGATGGGGACAGCTTATGCTTTTACTCTTTATAACCTTGGGGCCCGACAAGGGTCTGCACTGTTTGTCTGTTTGCAATATTTTTATAAAAAATAACTCGAAATTGGACCAGGGTCTACTGGAACATGAGATTGTCCAGTTGAAGTTTCTGGAAGGGGGGGGGGGGGGCATTTTGTTACCCATTGACAACTTATGAAGCATATACATGTCCTTTACTAAGAATATATCCGTGAGGAAAACACTTCTCTTATGCAAACGGTGTAGGTTCAGAACAGAGGCTCCAACACAGGTCATCTGATCAGGGTCTACACTGTTTATCATTTAGCAATAAGCTTATAAAAATAATACTTAAGTAGTCAGAAATGAATTGCAGTCAATGGGAACCTGGAAATTTCCATTTAACTGTTACCATAGTAGCAACAGATATTGATTGCCACAGTGATTACCTTCGCAAACAGTTTGGATCCAGATGAGACCCCGCGTAATGCGGAGTCTCACCAGGATCAAAACTTTGTGACCTTCTGACCCTGTTTTAAAAAGACATGTTGAAAAAGTATATTTTTAGAGAACAGTAGCAGACGTTAAATTACCCAGCATGCAACAAGTTACAGCTCAGGGATGAGTTAAGAGAGCTTGATGATTCTGCATTTTCTGCATTGGATCGTCACTTAAAGCACATTGCATTTTATACTTGTACACTTTTTAGCAGCTCTACCATATTGGCTTTTGCATTGATGTTCTTCAATGAAATATATATATCGCATATTTTGTATGTGTAGTTTTATTCATTGCCTTGCTAATGAATCTTGCTCAGAATAAATTCTGAATTGTTGATTACAGCCTTGTTGTTTTTTCTTCAAATGGATATAATTATAGTACAGTCGAACTTCGATATCTCGAACTCGCTTAACTCTAACTAACCGATATTTCAACACATGAATTACATTATTTCATGTTTGGTTAAGTCGAACATATCCTTAGTTCAAAGTTAAAACATGGCTTATGTTCGACATAACCGAGTTCGAGATATCAAAGTTCGACTAGTAAATTTAATTTCAGTACTACAGAAAACCTCGATTATAAGGAATAAAAAAAATGGTTACCGGTATAACGTTCTCAGTTATAGCGTAAACTCAGCTATAGCATTCTTGTTTATTAGGAGGTCCCAAGGTGTTGGTTATAAGCAGGTTTTACTGTATCCCCTACAGACATTGTTTTTAGCTCACCTGAGCACAAAGTGCTCAAGGTGAGCTTTTGTGGTCAGTCAATGTCCGTCGTCGTGCGTCAACAATTTCTTCAAACATCTTCTTCTCCAAAGCCACTTGCCAGATTGCAACCAAACTTCACAGGAATGTTCCTTGGGTCAAGCTCTTTCAAAGTTGTTAAAAGAATTTGAAACCATGCAGAAATCTGGTTGCTATGGCAACCAAAGTGAAAAAATAAGGAAATTTTAAAAAATCTTCTTGTCACAAACCACAAGAGCCAGAGCTTAGATATTTGGCACATGTCATTACCTATAGGTCTTCTATCAAAGTTGTTCAAATTTTGCCCCTGGGGTCAAAATTGGCCACGCCCTGGGGGTCAACGTTTTACATAGAGTTATATAATGAAATGTTCAAACATCTTTTTCTCTGAAACCAATATGTCCTGAGCTTTGATATTTAGCATGGTATTACTTCTAGAGGTATTTGACTTATATTCTTAAATTTGTTCCGGTCCGTTGCATAACTGGGTCACCGGAGCTAAAAATAGATTTTTTTTCCATGAGAACTTAAAAAATCTTCTCGTCTGAAACTATAGTACACTGAGCTTAGATATTTTGCACATAGCATTGTCTATAGATCCTCTATTAAAGTTGTTCAAATTTTGTCCCTGGGGTCAAAATTGGCCCCGCCCCGGGGATCACAGTTTTACATAGAGTTATATAGTGAAATGTTCAAACTTCTTTTCTCTGGAACCAATATGACCAGAGCTTTGATATTTGGCATGGTATAACTTCTAGAAGTCCTTCACACATATTGTTGAATTGGTTATGGTCTGTTTCATATCTGGGTCACTGGAGCTAAAAATAGATTTTTTCAATGAAAACTTCAAAAATCTTCTTTTCTGAAACCATAGTACACTGAGATTAGATATTTTGTACATAGCATCGTCTACAGGCCCTCTATCAAAGTTGTTAAAATTTTGTCCCTGGGGTTAAAATTGGCCCCGCCCCGGAGGTCACCGTTTTACGTAGAGTTACATAGGAAAATGTTCAAACATCTTTTACTCAGAAACCAATATGGCCAGAGCTTTGATATTTGGCATGATGTAACTTTTAGAGGTCCTTCACATATATGGATGAATTGGTTCTGGTCTGTTGCATACCTGGGTCACCGGAGCTAAAAATAGATTTTTTCAATGAAAACTTCAAAAATCTTCTTGTCTGAAACCATAGTACACCGAGTTTAGATATTTTGCACATATCATCGTTTACAGGTCCTCTATCTTAGTTGTTCAAATTTTGCCCCTGGGGTCAAAATTTGCCCCGCCCTAGGGGTCACCTTTTACAAATCTTCTTTTCTGAAATCACATGACCCATCCTAGTGTCACCATGGTCAGGTGAGCGATCAAGGGCCATTCTGGCCCTCTTGTTTTGGGAGGGATGTAGGTGGTAGAGTAGGAATCAGCTTGGCTTTCCATCTGTTGATTGGTTTCCAGCCATTTCTCAGCAACTGCTGATTTGAATGCGACGAAACTAGGTATGGGGCTTCATCATAAAGCCTTCAAGCTGGCTTCTGGAAGGTTGGTGGTTCTACCAAGTTGCCCATTTGTGCCTGAAACGGTGCATAAAGGGCTTCCGAGGTCTGCCCCAGCCACTAGCGGCCATTTTTTTTAAGACAGGAAATTATTGTAAGAAATCTGATAGAGGGTCACCAATGGCACATTTGGGTAAAATTATTATTAATTCGGACCAGCAGTTTTTGACAAGAAGATTTTTAAAGTTTTTTCAAGTGGTTGTCATGGCAACCACAATTTCAATTGGATTACTTATATTTGAAGAAATCTGAGAGAGTACCCTACAAGTAACAATCCTATGAAGTTTTGAAGAAATTGGCCCAGTGGTTTTCAAGAAGAAGATCGTTAAAGAAAAAGTTTGACGACGGACAGACGTCCGTGCTCACAAAATGATAGTTGCGTAGCTAAAATTGTGTCCATAACCTAGACACATAACTGAAAAAACATTAACCTGGCAGTTTCTTGTAACATTAACCTGGCCATTTCTTATGACATTAACCTGGCCAGTTGTGGGACATAGGGTTAGGGGTAGGGTTAGCCTCCAAATCATTCTATAACAAAGTTAGTATTCATTTATGTGGCTAACCACACATATTTTAGCCACATAAAAGAGATACAATAAAGAAGGATATGGCCACTTAAATGGAGATTGTGGGCAACTGACTGATGGAGGGACGACGATGGACACAGGGCGATCACAATAGGTGAGCTAAAAATTATAATTTAATATATACAATATTCAGTAAAACCTCTATTACGTCCACTAAAAAGAAGGCTAATTGATTGTTGAAAACTTTGGTGACAACTTAAAGCAAAGTGTCAGTAAAACAGAAAGCTAATAATTCAAACCAGTTAGTAGTCGTAATAAAGAGGTTTTATGCATACAATTGAATATTAAATCTTTGCATGCTGACTGAATATTTGGGTAAATTTTGCAAAGTTTGGAAACTTTGGATCAAGATAAGACCCCACAAATGTTGGCCCTGAACTAGAGCAAAACTGTTTGACATTTAGTTTCAATTCCAGTCAAACTGAACTTTAAAATAATACCTTTTCAAAGACATCTAGCTAACTTTTAGTTAATTAAATAACAGATGGAAATTATAAAGCGTACAAGTTAAAAAATCATGGATTTAACAGTAATAATAAAACACATTTCTTTCTTTTTTAAAATTTAATTCAAATCAACTGAATGAAAATATAAATGTATCTATAACAAGTGCTTGTAAAGTCTACTTTGCTAACATTGACCAGTCCAATCTCAGACAGTGACATTTATGCTATTGAGTCCTAGTGATGTGCTTACGCACCTTTCATAAACAGTGCACCCAGGAAATGTACACAAAGTATATGTATGCAAAGTGAAGATTCAGATCAGAGGGCTCCTATAGGATCAGGATCTGCACTATTTGGTCATTTGCAAAAGAACCCAAAGTAGTCCAAAATGGATGTTATTCAATTGGAAACTAGAAGTGTCCATTTGAAGTTTTGCAGTTATTGAAATATTAACCTTTGGAATGTGGGGAAACTTGATCTATGTAAATACATGGCTCCCTCTCTACAACGACACCCAATGGGAGAACCATATTTTGTGTGTTGTTTGGAGGGAGTCGTTATAGAGAGGAAAAATTAAGATTTTGCTTACATTTGCAAACAGCTTGAATGCAGATCAGACCCGCGCAATGCGGCGTTTGATCTTGATCCAAACTGTTTGTTACTCCTCATTATCATTTTATTCTATCAAGATCTCCACTTATATGTAACTTTGAGAAAAAACAGAAGACGACAATTTTAAGCAGATGATATTGCATCAGTTTAGGGATTTGTGGCAAGGGTCGTTGTAAGGAGGGAGTCATTATTGGGAGGGCCGTTGTAGAGAGGGAACACTGTACTTCAAATCCTGATTAGATGCCAAGTAACTCTGCCAAAGATCTTGATCCAAACTGTCACTAAAATTGTGGATTCTGAATAGGAATTACACCAGATGATATTTAGAGCACACAAAATTTATTCATTGCTCAAAGGTTTTAATCAAATTAATGTACACATTAACACAATCACTAAGACTTTGTACAGGAATATACTTTAAAATAAGATCTACTGCAACTTAGTTTCAGCTGCACTCAGCTGTCATTCTTTTTACAGATCATATGCTTCTCCTACCAGAGTCTGCCTGGTTTGTCATAATTTTGGAAACAAACAATGGACAGTTGATGTAAGCAGGTCATTTTCCAGAGACCATTTGATAAATCAGCATAGTGACGGTTAAAGGCACTTTATGAAGCGATGGATAAAGACATCAGTATGTGCTTCTGATGAGAAAAAGGTTAACACCAGAATATTCAGTGTAGTCCAAATGTATACAGTAAGCACTTACATGGAGAAGTCTATGCACCCAATTACCTCCGGAAAATTGTACTTGGTGAAAAATACTTCATTACTTGTTTCATTTTTTTAAAATTTCGTTTCTCTTACGGGGAATCCAATGGCCCTGTCTTTAAGGTCAAACAGTATGTCTGTTACGTCACGCAGAACTCTGCTAACTGTTGCTGTGTCAAACCCGAAGGTGTCGCCAATAACCTTGAGAAAACTCCCTGAAGCATAAAATCTCAACGCAACAAAAATCTGTTGCGTCGGTGTCAGGGGACTGTTTCTCATTGTCTGTCTTTGCAGTCGGTGTATTACAAGTCCAACAAGTCGGTCAATACTTCTCTGAGAAAACCTGAACCTGCATCTCAGTTCCTCCTCTGTCATGTCAGTAAACTGTCCGTCCACCAGACTAAAATGACGCTGGTGTCTATGGTTTATCTGTACAAGGTCGGCCAATTTGGATTCAGTCTATACTACGAGCGCGTTAACCCTAACCCAGCTCACAAATGGTAACTTATACCTGATTTTTTTACCCGCGGTTAAAAGTGTGAGCCTGTTTAAACAATCGCTTACCAGGTTTTAAACCAGAATTAATACCAAATGGTAAGTTTAACCCAGGGTTAATATTTATACAATTGGGTGCAGATTGCTTCAATGTCCTAGTAATGTAATAGAGGAACAGTCAAACATGTGTAGAGCGACAACTAAAGAGACAATATGTGTAGTATTCATGACAGGTGGCAGCTGAACTCTTTCCTCCCCGAAACTTAAAATTGACAATTCCAGTTCTCAATTTAGTCTAATCCATTTTAACAACTTTGTGTTGTTTTTAGACAAAATATTGTAATATGACAAATAGTGAAGACCCAGATCAGAGGGCTCTGTTAGGAGCCCTCTGATCTGGATCTTCACTGTTTGCATAGGATATGTGTACTCTTCTTAGGTACACTATTTGCAATTGACACATATATGCGTGACTACGGGTTAAAAGGGCAAATGCATGGCAAAAGTCATGCAGAAGACTCCTGTAGGAGCCTTCTGCATGACTTTCACCCTGCATTAAGCAGTCACCTGTCTTTAAAGATCATCATGCATCTTCAGTCAGTGGTCGCTTAACACAGGTTTGTCTTGTTGTATTCTAGGATAAGTCTTGCAATGATGCTCACTGCAGAGCCTTATATAAGGTATGTAGTTCAAACCCTACTATTCTTCTTTCTCTACCAAATCTGTATAATGTTAACTCATTAGAAAGATCTCTTCAACTCTAATGACTGACTAGTAATGAGAAGTCACAGCATAGGTTTTTGTGGAAACATAAAGGAGAAAATGTTGAGTGCTCAGCTTGCTCGCTATTATCTGGCGCCCAATAGTTTGTCTTATTATCCTCGCACTTATCTGGCAACCAATAGTTTGTCTTATTATCCTCACACTTATCTGGCGCCCAATAGTTTGTCTTATTATCCTCACACTTATCTGGCAACCAATAGTTTGTCTTATTATCCTCACACTTATCTGGCAGCCCATAGTTTGTCTTATTTTCCTCACACTTATCTGGCAACCAGTCTTTTTCCTCACACTTATCTGGCAGCCCATAGTTTGTCTTATTTTCCTCACTTATCTGGCGCCCCATAGTTCTCTTATTTTCCAACTCCAGACCGTCAATTCAAACCACTATGTCAATGCCTGTGACAAATCACCCATGTCCACTTCTTCTATATTAACACTTGTGTTTCTGTCCCCTTTATCTTTGTTGTGCCAGTGCTTCTTCTGTCCCCTTCCTCTTCCTCGGCCCCTTCCACTGTGAAAACCTCGAGGTACACCTTGCCCGAAACTGATGTTTTTAGGGACTCTGAAAATATATATGTAGTTTAACTCTTACAATTCTTAACTTTCTACTTTTGAAGAATTACTAGTTTACAGAGGACAGACAGTCTTCTGATCAGGATCTGCATTGTTTGCCATTCTTTAATATATTTTTAACCCTTTGCCTGCTTGTCACAACTTTACTGAAATTTACAAACAGCTTGAACCTATATCAGATGCAACAAAATGTATGGTCTTATCAAGATCATAACCATTTTCACCCTCTTGCAAAGGTTTCTTCACCTTAAATGGCCTTAAAAAAATTGTTTCAAAATCTGTTGCAGCCAACAACTGTGAAGCACTGGAAACTGCCAAAGGCAAAGAGTTAAAATCAACCCAATATATTTTTTTGTTCAAGTTTTATTTCTTGTATAACGATTATAAAACAAGCTACATTAACTTATACAGATCATTCTTGATGGCTCAAATAGTGGCGTATTTTGGTGGGAGGAAACCGGAGTGCCCAGAGAAAACCCATGTGTCAGGAGACCAATCTACTTTTCCACATATTGCCTCACCCAGGATCAAACTCGAAACCACATTGGTGAGAAGCGGGCATTCCAACCACTGAGCTATCTAGACTCCCATGTATTTAAAATGGACTTCACTTAATTCATTTGAAGTGGCAGGGATTAACTTAACCCATTACCCTATAAATATGCCTTTTTATGCTTTAATTTCTTCCTCCACTGAAGAAAATAGATCAGGATATGTATCACAAGAACTATTTTCTATATTCTTGCATCTTATAGCTTAAAGCAGGCTAAAAGTAAAGCATAATGTGTTGGCGCATTCTGCTTTACTTTCAACCTGCTTTAAGCGGTCATATGTCTTCAAAACTAGAAACAAGCTATGGGGTGATGGGTTAAGTGACCCTTAACATAATTTTTCTTACTTGTAACTAAAGACTCTCCCTGAAGACTGACATTTTTCTTCACTATTATTGCTGACAGGGGACTCTGTCTCCATAGACTCATGGTCTTTGGGTCCAACTTTCACTTTTGATTTACAAGAGCTGAAATACAATAAAAACATTTTCTGTACATAGTTTTTAATGCATGGGACCATTCAATTTATGGATCACCTAGTTCTTATAACATTTTTTGTGCAAACCTTGAAAATGGATGTGTTATATACTGAACATAAAAAGTTCAGTGAGTTGTTTAACCCATTACCCCTGGTCCCCATAAATATGCCTTTTTACGCCTTTTATTTATCCCTCCATTGAATAAAATAGTTCCAATTTATACAGCTATCACTATGCACTATAAGAAATATATTTTATATTGTAACAGATTGTAGCTTAAAGCAGGCTGAAAGTAAAGCAGAATGCGCCTTAAGGCGCATTCTGCTTTACTTTCAACCTGCTTTAAATGACCATCTATCTTCAAATCTAGAAACACGCTATGGAGTTATGGGTTAACATGGGATATCTCATTATTCCCCTTACTGTGTAGGTCTGGAAAACAATACAGACATATGGAACAGCAGAAAATAAAGCAAGGCACACAGATAAAGGGATTGCATTGAGGGACGTCAATTGCAATAATTGGTTTTCTATAACTATTTGTTCAAAGTTTACACATTTTTCAATGCAAAGGGAAATAAATTTGAAAAACTGCCATTTTCAATGGACGATTACACACAAACTTCTAAAGAATGATTCTCCCAAAGTCCATTTTTTTGTTGCTGGCTATTTTTTAACATTGTTGCTTTCATGAGAAAAACATAGCTGACATCTCTTTTATAACTTTGTAAAGCAGCGAAAATAAAAGGGAAGTTACCTCCCTTTATACATATGTTTAAACAACAGTCGATATCTTTTTCTGTTTTGCGAAACTTTGTTTATGTCATTATGCAAGATGAGTGATAAAATGTACCAGTGGTTTGCATCCTTAGTGTATGACTAAACTTTTTTTCGTTCAGTATAGTATGGTGTTGTCATGCTGAAACGATTACTCGGTAAGCTTAAATCAATGTTGGGTGATATGGGCGCTTTGGAAATGGTCCAAGGCAAGAACTGTATATGTATCTAGGCATTCTAGTGAGTAGTGTTGATGCTTGATAAAACAGTAAAATTTGGTTAACAGTGTATACATTTACGCACAGGCAGATGGATGGACAGGACAATCACTATATGCCTCCAACATCTATCAATGCTGGGGGCACCAAACCCCAAAATCTTTCCTCCTTAGTCATCAGTGTATCTAGCTGCTTAAAGCAAGATTAAAGTAATCAAAAAGAAACATGAGATAAAGGCTTTACTTTCATCTTGCTTTAAGCTGCCAATTTAAGAATTTGTTAAGAGAGTCATTTAAACCTTACAATGCTGCATTTTCAAATGGACCCTTCCATTTTCTAATAAACTAACATGCAGTTTCCACAGTGCAGACCCTGATAAGATGAATTCTTTAGTAGCCCTCTGATCTGGGTCTACACTGTTTGCAAAGGATTACATAATATGTCCACACACTGTAAGTGTAAGGAAGCTAGCAGACTGGTTCAATGAAATGTTTGTTAACTCTTTCAACACCATGGACCTGTTTAAAATATACTCCTTACATTTTGCAAATAGTGTAGACCCAGATCAGAGGGATCCTTTGATCTGGGTGTACACTGTTTGCTAATTTAGAGCAATATTTATGAAACAAACTACCCGGATTTCCAAGTAGACTGGTTTATGTTTTTGTACCTAAAACTATCCACAAGGAAACCTAATCCAACAAGCACCTTAGAGCTGATATCCCCTGCCGCAGTGATTGTCCAGAAGAAAGTGGCAAACTTTATTGTGGGAGGAAGGGGCAAATAGTGATCACCTGTCTTTAAAGATCAACATTCAAAAGCTTTTTACAAAGTTTTATAAAATCCATTCAATTTTGTACATTTTAAAGCCTAAACAATACAAAAAATAAAGCCGTTTGTAGCATTATAAATCTAAGTATGACAGGGGCAGGTAACTCTTGATTCAAATTCAACAGTAATTAAACACTTTCAAGAACTTATAATTGTGTGCAAGTATTATTAAAAAAAATTCAGAACTGTAGAATTTACTAGAGTGTAAACACATTTTCAACTCATCAAGGGCAGAGTATTCTTGACTAATTTGCACATTTTCGATAATAATTGAACTCATTCTATAAATAATAGCCATATATGATTTAATTTTTTTTTCAAAATCCATTCACATTTGTATTGTTCGACAATATTGACCTGACGTTGAACTTTATGCATGAATAAATTGTAAAAAGATGACGCAGTATAAATCAATATTCGATAGCCTACGTACAACTTCGGGTTGTTTCGGCTGATTACGTAAATCTTGTTACAGTTGTGATCCTCAGTGCTCCACATTGAGCAAGTTCAAAAGATTATTGTTGATAAACTATTATTCCCGAGTCTCCTAGTATAATCGCATCTACTAAAACGCATCATGTTGCGCTTTCGAGTGGGCTATAATCCAGCTGAGATCATCGATGTTCTCACCTGCGACTCTTGCCAATATATGCCTAATTTATAACCCCCAGATGTAACTAATCTGCAATAGGTGTGTCGTTAGAGCAAGGGATTTGTAACACCGAGGTTCCGGGTTCGAATCCCGATAGAGGGGAAATATTTTTATTTTATAAAATGTTATTTTATAGACCAAACAGACGCTATGACATAATGTTTTTAAAAATAACAAAAGAACCGTGTTCCAATCGAAATAGATGTTGTATGATTACTTAGAAGAAACAGCATAAATTGAAAATGTGAAAAAATGTAAGAGTATTGCATGGGATTCGAACCACTGACTGTACGGAAAAATAATCTATAGTCATCTTCCTTACCACTTGCGCTAAATACCTGTCGATATTTGTGCAACCGGGCAATGCTATATTTTCTCGGTGCCGATGTGGTTACAATCACAGGGACCCGGCACGATTGATTTTTTAGAGAAATTTTTTTCAAAAGGTATATAATTATTATAGAGTCTCTATATATACCTTTTGAAAAAAAATTCTCTCAAAAATCAATCGTGCCGGGTCCCTGTGGTTACAATGTGCGTTCTCGTATAAATGATAACGAAGTGTTCCGAAGCTATATTTAGAAATGCAACAAAGTGTGTAATTATGCTAATAGAGGTCACCAACGTCAGGTCAATATTGTCGAACAATACACAATAGCATGTAAACAATAAAGCCATGTTGAGCATTACTAAGTACATAAAGGGCAGATAACTCTTGCCACAAAGTATCCTATTTTGACAATAATTGCTACCCTTATGTTTATATACATCATGTGTAAGTTAAATCAAAATCCATTAAAGACTGTAGTTTCTAGATGGTAAAAACTGTTAAATATGGTTTTTTTACTCATCAAGGGCAGATAACTGTTGACTAGCTTCTCCGTTTTCAAAAATGATAACAATTATTTGAAAACTAATAGCCATACATAGTTTAAGAATTTGTTTTATCAAAATTCATGCATATTTATAGATACTAGGATGTAAACAATTTTAAAATAAAGCATTTTCTATCATTTCAAAGTACATCAAGGGCAGATAACTCTTGCCACAAGTATCCTTTTTTGACAATAATAGCACACCTTCAAGAACTTTTACTTATAGACATTGTGTGTAAGTTAAATCAAAATCCATTTAAGACTGTAGTTTCTAGATGGTAAAAACTGTTAAATATGGTTTTTCGACTCATCAAGGGCAGATAACTGTTGACTAGTTTCTCCGTTTTCAAAAATGATAACAGTTATTTGAAAACTAATAGCCATACATAGTTTAAGATTTTTTTTATCAAAATCCATGCATATTTATAGATACTAGGATGTAAACAATATTAAAATAAAGCATTTTCTAGCATTTCTAAGTACATCAAGGGCAGATAACTCTTGCCACAAGTATCCTTTTTTGACAATAATTGCACACCTTCAAGAACTTTTACTTATAGACATCGTGTGCAAGTATCATTTAAATCCATTCATAATTGTAGTTGCCAGAGAGTAAAAACAGTTAAATATGGCTTTTTTTACTTATCAAGGGCAGATAACTCATGACTAATTTCTCCGTTTTCAACAATAATCAAATTCATTTGAAAACTAATAGCCATACATAATTCAAGAAAGTTTTTTCAAAAATCCATGCATATTTATAGGCTCTAGTATGTAAACAATGCCAAAATAAAGCATTTTCTAGCATTTTCTAAGTACATCAAGGGCAGATAACTCTTGTCACAAGTATCCTTTTTTTACAATAATTGCACACCTGCAAGAACTTGTACTTATAGACAATGTGTGCAAGTATAAACAAAATATGTTGAATACTGTAGTTGCTAGAGTGTAAAAACTGTTAAATATGGCATTTTTAACACAAAAAGGGCAGATAACTCATAAATTCCTAAAATTTTCTGAAATTTTTTTGATTTCCCACGGTGCTTCTATGATGACAAATAAGTATACCAAGTTAAATCCAAATCTGTTTATAGGTTTCGGAGATACAGTTGCGGACGGAAAACGTGACGGACGCACGGACGGCATTTTTAACACAAAAAGGGCAGATAACTCATAAATTCCTAAAATTTTCTGAAAAAAATTTGATTTCCCACGGTGCTCTTATGATGACAAATAAGTATACCAAGTTTAATCCAAATCTGTTAATAGGTTTCGGAGATACAGTTGCGGACGGAAAACGCACGCACGCACGCACAGCCGGACGGACAGACCTAAAACAGTATCCCTCTGCCTTTCGGCAGGGGATAACAAGAGATACTTAGTGTTGACAGTGTTTTTTAAGGGGACTGTTCCCAATTGAAAACAAGGCCTTTTTTTCCAAAATGAGCTTTTCACGGCCCGATTTTTTCCCAAAATGAGCTTTTTACGACTCATTTTTTTCCCCAAAATCAAGTATTTTACGCCGTTTTAGGGCATATTTTTCCCAATTGAAGGGGTACCAACTCATTCCCAAAGGGGTGAAAAAAACCACTGGTTGAAAAAGTTTAACTTTAAAGCCACTATATTACTCCCACATAATCAGAATCAAACATTTTTCTTACATGAAATTTATGTCACTATCGTAAGCGTTCCATATAAAAAGAAGTAATACGTGGTGATATTTGAAGCAATATTGCTAACGAACAGTGAAATTTGTGGAAACAAGTAATCAAGTTTGTTTATATTTGAATAGCGACGAAAATTTACGGACATACTCGGTAAAGCTCATTTGCATAATTCTATACAACAAGTCGAGTGCTTTACAACCAAAGAGAGACAACTCCTTTAAGTTTGGCCGTTAAACTGATGTAATGTATAGATTGTATACACATTGTCGCGGCCGAATCAATCACGTGACCTTTATGCGATCGATCGAAAATTCTCGGAACCAGCCCGTAATCTTATTTGTAAACAAACCCGCTTATAATGTAAACCACCACGATAAGAATTCGACACATTTAGGTAGGATTCTTTACGAAGTGGGTGCATATGTCAGGCTTCTTACACTCGATTTCACTTAGTTTTAATACATAGAAAATGCACACATATAAGAAATTGCGCGTTTTAAACACCAATTTGAGCGGGATTGTGCCTTTAAGGCTCTTTATCGCAATAGGCACAAGGCTATGCATTTCTCTATGGGAGATGGCAAAGTTTCTTACCTTTTATTTTTGTGCCTGTCATATCTATAGTTAGCAGGATAGTGGTGCACCTTGATCATGTGATTTCTGCGCTCTTGACTGGTTTTCAATTTGACATCACAATCTTCTAGCAGACACTGGTACTGTATAAAGAAGATTAGAATGTCAAAATCTATTCTGCAGTGGGGTAGATGTTTTCTTCCCATTTAAATTAGATACCAAAAATAATAAAAGGTAGAAAATAACAGCTTAGTTAAATTTTCTGATGAACTTGTTGATTGTAAGTGATAAGCAGTTTGTAGACTGTAGACTTTGGGTGAGTAAACTGGTATCTGATCTGGCTCCAAATTGTTTGCAATGGAAATACTTATTTCAGCACAAACACAGATACAGTAAAACCTCGGAAAACCGAACACCCTCCGGATCAGGTAAAAAGTTCGGTTTTCTGAGGTGTTCCGTTTTCTGAGTTTGTCATGAATCAGTGCTAACATTCAGGCTGAGACATCTTCACAGACCGGATCTATAACTCAATAACATGGACGTTACAGTGAATTCTCATCTAGATCAAAACTGTTTGTAAGAATGATCAAGAATGAGAATAAACTTTAAACGTTTCCGAATATGTCGCTCAAGAAATTTTGCTGTGCAAATTGAGTGCCGGTGTTTCCGTTTTGTGTAGTTTATTACATGACATAATTGAGCGATTGTTAATACAGTAAGACTTTGCTTCTACAACACACTCTCAGTACGCAATTGCAAACAATAATTGTGAAATATAATTGAGTTATTTCCTTTCTTTCTGTCTTCAGAATGCATTACTGAACATTTATAAATTTGAATTCTAAACAGTAAAGTGTACCAACGTAGATCTACTTCGATATAAACTGCGAACAATGAAACGCCTTTTGTTGCTGTAGCGTTGTCAGATTGGAGCCTTATTTTAATAAGCAATCAAGTGTCACAACCGTGAAATACATGTGTCATCTCCAATAAACACCCCACCCATTACGAATTAACACATTCGCTAAGTGTCCCAGATGTGTTTGATGGTCGACTCGGTTGAATAAATATTCCATGATCGCAATGGTGCAATTTGAGACGCGAAGTGATAAATACAGTGGATGTTCGGTTTTCCGAGGTAATTTTATGTGTATCTGAACATTTTTGGCCGAGAAAATCGTTCGGTTTTCGGAATTCTGAGGTTCCGGTTTTCTGAGACTTACTTTTTGTTAAAATAAGAAAGCAAAAAATCGGGACCGGACAGAACGTTCGGTATTCCGAGGATTCCTTATTTCTAGGACTCCGGTTTTCCGAGTTTATACTGTACTGAGAAAGAATAATGTTTGTCCCACAATAGCACTAGTCTACTGCATTGGGCAGCAAACATAACTATCAAAGGCTACACTGAAATACTAAATTGATGTTTTGAACTCTTAGCACCCTAGGCTCCCTAGCGATAAAACTGTGATAACCTTTGAAAACAGTTTGGATCCTGATCAGACGCTGGGTAATGCAGGAATAAAACTTTTTGTGTGCATGATAGGTATTGTCCATATGCATATGTTTACCAAACATGAAAGCAATACCTCAAGGGACATATGAGTTAATGCTATAAGCAGTATTCGACCTAAACACAGATTTGGAAATCTAAACTAGGGCTCTAAGTTCAGGGTCTCAGGGGTCAAACTTTTTCTGTGGATGGAAAGGTCTTGTCCATATACATACATGAAAGCAATACCTCAAGGGTATTTATTTCTAAATACATTAAGGCAAAAGTAATGCAAACGACTCCTATACAAGCTTACTGCATAATGCTTGCCACACATGAAGATACAGTTTTAATGCAAAAGGGTTAACTCAAGTTGAATGTATAATTTCAATACATACCATGCTTTGTTTCTGGGCCAGAAGAGGGAACATGCTGTCATGGGTTTCCAATATATGGACGTCCAGTAGATGTCCTGACGGGAACACCTTACCACACATCTTACAAACATTACGATGAACCATGTTGTAGTGACACTCATACCTACAGAACAAAACATGTCCATTTTATCTTGGAAACTCATCTTAACCTTTTACCCAATAGCCCGTTTCTAGTTTTGAAAATAAGTGACTACTTAAAGCAGGTTGAAAGTAAAGCAGAATGGGCCTTAAGGCACATTCTGCTTTACTTTCAGCCTGCTTTAAGCATCTTTCTGCTAAGATATAGAAAATATCTTTTTGGGTACATGCTTATGACTGTAAAAATTAGAACCATTTTCTTCAGTGGATGAATAAATTATGTGCGCTAAAAGGCGCTTCCATCGGGGGAAAGGGTTAAGTACAACCTCTCAGAAGTTTCTTCTTTACTTCCATCATACTTTCAGTAACCAACTGCCTGAACACATTCAAACCCTACCGACAAGTTTACTTGTGATTTACTAACAGGGTACCTGTAAGGAATACACTTGTCATATACAAAGTGTAGACCCAGATCAGGAGCCCTCTGTTTAGGGTCTGCAGTGCTTGCCATTATAAACAAGACCGTGTTCAATAAACACATATGCCCCCGGTGGCATCCTTGACAATATATTCTGAATCTTTTCTAAGTCCAAATTAGATCAAGGTCAAGATCAAATTGAGATTGGGTAATAGGGGTGAATTGGTAATGGTCCAAGGCAGCAACTCTATAAGTATCAAAGCTTTGTAGTCCTTATTGTTGATGCTAGATAAAACGGTAAAATCTAATTCACCAAGATATAGCCAAATTAAAATATTCTATTAAAGTCCAAGTTCAAAATCAAGGTTAGGTAATTTTAGGTGGATTGGTAGCGGTCCAAGGCAACAACTGTATAAGTATTAGTTGCCTTTGTAGGCAGTTGTGTTGATGCTAGAAGAAACAATTGTAAACAATGTTGACCCAGATCAGACAGTTCCTGCAGAAGCACTTCTTTCTCATAGGATCTGTCTCACATGTGTATAATCTTTCCTGGGAATTTTTATTTTCATTAACCAATGTAATAGTTCAAATGATAGATGTTCATAAGGGCAGAGTTTTATATCTGGATATTCAGCCAAAGATTGGTTGACCCATTACCAGATAGACAAGTGATCACTTAAAGCAGGTCAAAAGTAAAGCAGAATGTACTTTCTGTCTGCTTTATGCTACCCTCTGCAAGGATATAGAAAATATTTCTTAAGGTGCTTTTTCATGATTGTATAAACTGCATCTATTTTCTTCAGTGGAGGAATAAATTAGAGGCGTAAAACAGCGTATTTATGAAGTATTGATTTAAGCTGCAATTTGTTTCATTAAAGATTACCACTTACTTCAATAAACTGTCAAACACCTGGCAACACTTGGAATACCCGCAAATAAACTCTTCTTTTACCCTGTAAGGAAAAACAGATTTGTTTAATGGACACAAGACCAAAAAAAACATGATGTCAGCGGACAGCACTGTTGCACTTGCATGGGATTTTTCTCATTTTCAAAAACTAAGCGGTTACAGTACTTACAAGCTATATGCATTTCAGTATGTACAATAGGTGCACGAATGGACAAAAAACAAGACACCTATGTTGTACCGAAGCATGTGTGACAAAAGTGCTCATTCATGTCTTTTTTAAATAGCAACCCTCTATTTTATACAAATTTGACTAATTTGAATTTGTCATAGAAATCAACCAACCACAAATGGTCAATGAAAACTATAATGTGCATAAAGCTCCGAATAAGGGCATTATTTAAAAAACATAAATCCAAAATACTCCGCAAAAACCTTTGTTGTTGACACTAAATAGAATCATCTTGCAGTCACAGCATAAAATCTTTATTTCTGCATTAAACCCTATGGTTTCACTACTCATTAGAATCGTCTCATAGATGATCCTATGGATTTGGTGTTGAAATAAGTGAGAAAATGTAGGATTTGATCAGTTTACTCCCTCTTATCAGAGGCCCTGATAGCGTTCAGTGGAAAAATGAGGGAGATGATGTTAGAAAAATATTTTCCAAAAACATATTCAAAATTATGGCAAAAAGAGCCTCAGAAGGAGTCCTCTGATATGTGCATACACTGTTTGTAATGTATACTTATTTCCTTAACTCTTTCCTCCCTGAAACTTTAAATGGACAATTCCAGTTTCCACTTTTGTCTAGTCCATTTCTGAGTTTAAAGGGTTGTTTTTGTCAATGTTTGACATTATGACAAACAGTGAATACCCTGATCAGAGGGCTCCTAGGAGCCCTCTGATCTGGGTCTTCACTGTTTGCATAGGACAAGTGTACTATTCACATGTACACTGTTTGCAAAGGACGCTAATATGCGGGACAAGGGTTCAAAGGGTTAAAAGTAAGGGTAAATATTATTTTCCACTTATCTGGATCTAAGGTTATAAAGAGTTTGAGTTGAGCCTGAAATGGTTCTCAGGCATTTGATTGGTCAGATTTGAACTTTTGCTCAAATCTGACCAATCAAATGCTTGAGAATGATTTCAGACTAAACTTGAACTCTTTATAACCTTGGATCCCCATTTCTTTACTTTTACTTTACCTATTAGTTTTCAGTTCCTCTTTTATTTCCAGGGGTAGATACTTGGCTGACAGCTGACAGTACATGTTTCCTTCCTCAAACAATACATGGTCAGGAGGCAGTCTTCTCTTCAGAACCTTCCAACACCACTCTAGCACCTTCTTCTGTAACTTTTCAGTTTTTGCACTCATTTGAGCAAATGTTTGTGATCTCGTAAAATCAGCACTGACTCACACAAACTTAATGCATAGTGTACTTAATAATTCAAGCATAGCAATAACATTTTACTGCCTTTTGTCTTTATAATTCCAGTTTGTTCTGGGTGGTAACATATATATACTAGTATTTAAACTGACAGGTCAATGAAACCGTTCTACCTGTGCAATTATTATGGTAAATGTATTTCACTTTCAAAGGGTTTTTTCCTATTTATGTGCCCCTTCTTCACAACCTTCAAAATGAAACTTGACGGCAACCCAGTTACTTATCTTGCAGTGGGAAAGACAGTTTGTCCATAAGATCGTCTATCCTGTCTTGTAGTGTTGGCAGGATTTCAGAAGAAATAAAAAGATGAGTTTCATCCAGGTCCTGAATAACAAACTTCCTGCCAAGAGATTCTTTCTCATCCAAATGGAGCAAGAACTGCTTCATGGCTGGATCACACTCCACAAGGATACCTTTCATAACATTCACCATGATTGAAGGTTATGTGTTACCAGTTCAAATATTGAGGCACAATGTTGAATCACTTGATTGTATAATAATATGGACAAAACTTATACTCACTTCATACAAATTAATGTCTTCGCATATGAGATTTTCTTTTAGAGAAAATCAACACATATATTTCACTTTTATAAACAAGAGTCAAGATAGATAAGGTAACTGAGGAAATTGTCAGTTGAGAATTTGACTTGAGGTCAGTCTCTATTAATTACTCATCTTGTCTTTCAAACGTCTGAAAAATAAGAGATACATATATTAACCCCATACAATGTACTCCATAACCTGTTACTAGCTTTGAAGACAGGTGACTACTTGAAGCAGGTTTAAAGTAAAGCAAATTGCGCCTTATGGCCCATTCTGCTTTACTTTCAGCCTGCTTTGGATAAAGACAATATTTCTTATGGTGCATATTCATGGCTGTATAAGTTGGAACTCTTTTCTTTAGCGTAAGAACTAATTAGAGGTGTAACAAAAGCACTGCATGCGGTGCCAATGCTCCACTGTTTTTGAAAATCATAGAAAAATAAAGTAAAATTAGGTCAAGGTCAATTAGTAAAATAATGTTGTATGTCTGGATAGGATTTGTCAAAAAAAACAAGCATACCAAAAATGAAGATTGTAGATGAAAAATTGAAGAAGTTATGGCCAATGTTAAGATTTTGGACGATGATTAGTCGATTAATGATAACAACGACTAGGACACTGGAGTGACGTCAATAGCTTTGAAAAACAGGTGAGTTAAAAATGTGTATGTATGGAGTAAAGGGTTAAGTAAAGTCCTGCTTTTATGAACACTCAAACAATGGCTCGTTCTAATAACTCATTCATCCTGAAACTTCAAATTGAAATTTCCACTGTTAAATTAAGTCAAGTCTGTGTTTTAATCTTTTGAGTTTTTTCATACAATGTATTACCCTAAATTTATCAATAGCAGGCTATATGCTCCCCATTATACCCTTTACCCCAAAGCTTGTTTCTAGTTTTGAAGTCCAGTGACCACATAAAGCAGATTGAAAATAAAGCAGAATGCTCCTAAAAGAGCAATCTGTTTTACTTTCAACCTGCTTTGAGCTATCAATATCATCTGGAAAGATACTGGAAATGTCTCCTGTGTTTTATGTTCATGCATTCCTATGTTGGGGCTTTTTTATTAAGCATTTAAATAATTTAGAGGAGTAAAAAGGTGTATTTATGGGATTATGGAGTATGATCATTTAAATAACAATAATTATTTTTAGAGGCTTTAACCCTTTCCTCTTCAGAAATACCTTCTGACACTTTAACCTATTCCATCATACAAGTGCCTTAAAACGTCTCTACTTGGTCTGTCTGGATACAGACATTCAAAATACATATTTAGCAAGATGAAAGTACATGTACAGCAGAAAGCTCACTCAATTTGTCCCAAAATGTCAGGAACCAAGACCGTCTTTGTAAAGGATGTCGACTGCAGTAAAAAATACTATGATATATGTGCTATATCAGCAAGATATGGGTGAGTTGGCACCGATTGCTATAGAGAAAATCGTTAACCCATAAACACTCACTGTGTTGCTGACATGTAGCACTGTTTAAATGCGGTGACCTGTTCCTGACATTTTCTCCAGTCTTTCGTTTCGCCAACACATTCCAATACAGCATAATGTTGATCCAGACAACCCATATCTTTCAGTTTTTGGTCAACCTTATCTAGCTCTTCTTCTGTAGCTGGCTGTGACTTTATATTGTGATGCCCGGCCATGATATCAAATTGAAAGAAATTATCTGTAGCAAAAAAGCACTCTATGAAATAAGTTGTCTTGTGGCAACTAAAAACCAAAAGGGAAACACATGTATGTAATAATAAGCAAATCTAACATTCAAACCATTACCCAATAGCTAGTTTCTAATTTTGAAGACTGGTCACCACTTAAAGCAGGTAGAAAGTAAAGCTGAAGGCCCATTCTGCTTTACATTCAACCTGCTTTAAGCTACCATATATGCTAGAATATAGAAAATTGTTCTTATCATACATATTCATATTAACTGTACAAATTGGAACTATTTTCCTCAGTGGAGAAATAAGTTAAAGGTGTAAAAAGGCATTATTTATGGAATAATGGGTTAAGTTAGGCCTTGCCTCTCAGTGGAGAATATTAATTGACAGACTAATTTAATTTGACAAAACAAGACTGCGCGTTCAATAAACGCTTATGCCCCCAGTGGCATCCTTGACAATATATTCTGAATCTTTTCTAAGTCCAAATTAGGTCAAGGTCAAGGTCAAACTGAGCTTGGGTATTATTGTTTAGTTGGTAATGGTCCAAGACAACAACTGTATAAGTATCAAAGCATTGTAGTCAGTTGTGTTGATGCTAGATGAAACGGTAAAATCTAGTTAACCAAGAAATAGCCTATTTAAAATTTTCTAAGTCCAAATTAGGTCAAGGTCAAGGTCAAAATCAAAGTTTGGTGATATTGGTGGATAGGGAATGGTCCAAGGCAACAACTGTATAAGTATCCAAGCATTTGGGTAAGCGGTGTTGATGCTAGACGAAACGGTAAAATCTACTTAACCTTGTTACGGACGCACGCACGGACGGACGGACGGACAGGACGATTACTATATGCCCCGCATCTGTCGATGCTGGGGGCATAATAAATCTCAAACTTATTTTGAGAAATAGCTGTTTAGTGCAAGATGCCAGTTATGCCCTTCAGGCTTTTGATTTATGCATAAAGTCTTGCTTAAATTTCATTCAATAAAAATTTGTTAAATCATTAAACCAAACCTTTGTGACTATTACGGCTAGTCGTAAACACTCAATGGTTCTCATGTGGTGTGATACATGTATTGGATATAAATGATGGAATTACACACAATTCTATAATTATGTCAGTTCACTTTTTCTTATCATTATGAAGCATTGATGACATAATGACATGCATAAAAACTAAGCCTCCAAAATGTTCAAATAAGAGGATGTGCTTGAAATTCCACATCGATTTTGCCGGTGGAACCGTGGAACTTGCTATTGCAAAAGGGGGTAAAACTTTAAAAAGGGATTCCCTGAAAATGAAAAGTGTTAAAAATCACTTTAAATTTGATGACTTCTTCTTCTACTTCTCTTCTTCTTCTACCAGGTACTGGCCACATTTAACATTATTGCCAGAGGTTGCACACACACAGAAAAGAAAAATACACCAAAAAACCTTAAAAACGGCGGCAGTAGTGCAGTGGTAACACATTGGACTACGGTACCAGGGGTTGTGAGTTCAATCCCCCGCCGGACCAGCGGTCTGAATAGGGGATTTTTTCTGAATCCCCGATGATGTATCGTCAATTCTCGTGGTTTCTCATAATCTCGTGTCTTACAAAAACAGATTAAATGGACACTCCTGACATCCAGAAATATATCAACTCTTTTCCTCGGATAAATTTATGTTGGAAAATGTTGTAAGGACCAATAGAACATCAATTGGGTTTGAATTATCTTTTTTCGAATTTTCACATGTAAAACGTGTTGGATATTGTAATTCATTTAATACTAGTGCATAGTTAAAAATAAATAAACAAACAAAAATTGATGCCACAGACGCAGAAATTGTCCATATGATAAATTTAAAGTGACTCTAAAAACACTTAGCTGAACTGAAGAGTTAATCCCCTCCATAGCAACAAACGTTGACAACCAATCAGAAGGCACGAGAATACAAGAAACATTTGACTGATTCGGATCATGCAGGGAGGTGTATTCAAACATAGAAATGACCTAGATATTATTTTATTATTATTATTTTTATGGATGTTATACTTTATTGGGAGTTTCAACTGTTTTTTAAGCCACAAAGAAGAATTCTTAAAAGCAATGTATGTGCTTTATATATATTCTAAGGCTTAGTCACACGAGAATACCCAACAAAGTGCGAGGTTGTGCGTATAACAAGGAAGAGAAACCCAATGAAGACACCATACTTCATCCACGGCAAAGAGCTCCAAGTTGTAAAAGGGGGCAAGTATCTTGGAGTTCACCTGGACGAGAAGCTCTCGATAAATACTCAGGTCGCATCAACAGCGAAGAAAGCAAATAACAGTCTTGCTTTCCTCAGGAGAAACCTGTCAAGCTGTCCACAAGGCATCAAGGACCAGTGTTACCAGACCCTTGTTAGACCTATCCTAGAGTATGCAAGCTGTGTCTGGGATCCACATACAAAGACCAACATCAGTCAACTTGAGGCTGTCCAACGACGAGCAGCACGTTTCGTAAAGGGAAACTACCACACCACGAGTAGTACCAGCCAGATGATAGCTGACCTCGAATGGAAGCCCCTTGCCGAACGTCGCTCCAACGCAAAGCTCGTAATGGTCTACCGGATCACCCACTGTCTCATTGACATCCCATCTGAGAGCTTCTTCCACCCAGCAACCCTCAGTATTCGAGGACACACAGTAAGATACATGCTACCTTTCTGCCGTACAGAGGTGTACCTCCATTCCTTCTTCCCCTCCGCCATTAGACTGTGGAACCAACTTCCAGAACACACCAATGACCATAATGACTGATGGCGTTGAGGCCTTCAAGAGGTGCCTGGTCTCTACCCACTAAGCCATGAGATGACTGTTTTTATCTTTTAAAACCTGCACTGTACATATTTGCGCGTCGCTCACACCGTTTGTAAATACACTCATGTGCGAAATTGCCCCAGAGTGGGATCGGCACATTAATGGAAGAAGAAGAAGAAGAATAGGAGACAACAGTATACAGGAATGTTCTTGAGCAAGACATGTACCGCGAATTGCTCCTCTCTACCCAGGGGTTAAAATGGGTACCTGTGAAGGGTCCGAGTCGGTACTGCGGCTGCATTTGACTGCGCCATATGTTAGCAGTGCTCAATATTGTAGGCAAGATGGCTCAATGATCAGGGGAGTAAATGTACAGTCGACTGAGCGGTCATTCAGACTGAAAGTAGACTTAAATTTGGTATTACTTTTTTTTTTTTTTAAATGATAAAATGTGGAGTTTCTAGAAGGTTTATGCAATCACCTGCCTTACTTTAACACAAAAGTTAAACAATTAGAAAAAATAGCACTTTGTACAGACTATATGTCGAGTAATTAAATGACAGGTGCGATAGGTTACTGTAGCGAAAAATAGATGTGGCGAAACAACGGTTGCTAAATGTTTGGCAACCGCAGAGGTCACATTTCAGAACTGTGGTTTATGCTATGTCAACTTTTTATCAATCATTTAGCTACTTTCAGTTGTCACCCATTTTCATTTTTCGAAGCGTAAATTGAAGTTTCAATAAATAGTTTAGCAGAGACGAAAGCAAATGCTATCTCACCTGTTTTTGATGTTTTTGATCGGAAGTGTGTCTCGAGGTCCTCGTTTTATTTCGGTACAGCATAAAACAATTACATGACGCCAAAACGATTTGGGTGTATCGGTTTGCAAAAGATTTCTTGCTTTCATTTTTAATTTATGTTTGTTTGAGTTTGCTTGTATTGGTTCATATTTTCTATTTTTTGGTTTGTTCCTGTATGTTTGTTTGTTTATTTTAATTAATTCATTCATTCATTCATTTAAAAAATTATTTATTTATTTATTTAAAAATTTATTTAAAAATTTATTTATTATTTAAAAATTTATTTATTTATTTAAAAAATATATTCATTCATTCATTCTTCCTTTCATTCATTCAATCATTCACTGTCTGTCTGTATGTCTGTCTGTCTGTCCTGTCTGTCTGTCTGTCTGTCTGTCTCAATTGGACGTCAACTAACAAACTAACAACATAAATCATACTGAACATAAAGCCCTGTCAAGAGCGGTAAATTCGGTAGGCTTCCTGTTATGGATTTATACCCAATCTTTAAGCCACATGAAAGTACCGGATGTGACGATTTCAATCTCGCTTCAAACCGAAAGTACAGGTAAAAGCTATACTTAGTGACTTCCGGTACATAAACGTGGACAGTCTTTACCGGTTGCATATTTACCTGTTGATCAGTGATTATTGTGTAGCTAACAAGTGTCAGACATTGTCAGTTTTATTTCATTAAATCACGAGTTACAAATATGACGGACGCAGAAAAGGTTATTAAGGTTGGATCCAGGAAAAGTCAGGTAAAATTACTGTACTCTTTTATCAATTCAAGGTTAACTAAGCACTACCTGTTTTGATAATGATATGAGTCTTAATTTATGGTTACGTGATTATGATGGATATGATTAAGCAGGACAAGCCACGTGCTCTTAATGTGTCATTAACCTACTTAGGTCTGGATATGCTTTACAAACAGTGAACCTGTGAAGAGTACACTTGTCCTGTGCAAACAGTACAGGCCAAAGTCAGAGGCATGCTGCAAGAGTTTTTTTATTAGGACACAATGTTTGCAATCAATTGTTAAAAAAAAAAAAATATTGGAAAATCTGTGAGAAAGTTGCTGATCTCTTCCATGATCAAATTTATTGTGAGGTTTTTACACCCTTCACTGCCATATTGTTATCTGCAATATCATTTCAAAGTAAGATTTAAGGCAATATAACTTATGTAATTTCAAAACAAGTGTCAAACAGTGTTGATTCTGATCAGACGCCGCGTTACAAGGCGTCTGATCAGGATAAAAACTGTTTACAAATGCGCTTTATGACGTCATTGAGAGTGAAAGGGTTAAAGACAACTTAACTCTTTCCTCCCTGAAACTTTAAATGGACAATTCCAGTTTCCATTTGAGTCTAGTCCATTTCTGACTTTTAAGGGTAATATTTGTCAATGTTTGGAATTATGACAAACAGTGAAGACCCTGATCAGAGGGCTCCTAGGAGCCCTCTGATCTGGGTCTTCACTGTTTGCAAAGGACAAGTGTACTTTTCACATGTTCATTTTTTGCAAAGGACGCCAATATGGGGGACTAGGGTTCAAAGGGTTAAGAGACTGATGGACAAAAGGAACGCAAAAGTGTGACAAATAAAATTAGTCCAAAAGCAAAAATTGCCTCATATAAGATTTGGGGAGAACTGATCAGCAACTTCCTCACCATATAAGAAGCTCAAAAAGAATCTCAAACGAAAATGAAGAGAGTCATTCAGGGCATGCTGAACTATCTTTTAATCTTTAAAATATTAAATAAATATTATCTGCTCAAAAGGTCTTTTGAATTATATTTTGTACAGGGAAAGATGGTTTGGATTCATTGTGATCACTGGTCACAACTTGTGGAGCCTGATCTAAATTGATTTAAAAAGTTTGTAGACGTCTTGAATACTCATCAACAGTATTTGAAGGGCTAAACAGACAATACGGTGTAATTGAGAACAGATCAGATACGAACTATTTGCAGTGAAATAGTCCCTGTCAAGATAAGGGTTAAAAACAATAACTTGCAGAAGCTGAAATTGATGTCCACTTCCTGTTGACAAACCCTCAGGGACTGTAATGTAGAGGTGAATCTGTAAGCTACTTAACCTCAGGGCAACAGGAAGACAGTATTGTTTTAGATCCTATGTAGTAGTAAAAACAAGTCCTATGGCCATATACAGTTACATTCATTCACCTCTGAAATCATTTTAAGTAATTTTTAATTAATGTTTAGTTAATTTTGACTACCATATTTATTATTGATTTTAACAATATATTGCAACATGACAAACAGTGTAGACCCTGATCAGAGGGCTCCTTTTGGATCCCTCTGATCAGGATCTATACAAAAGGAACACAAAAGGGATCCAAAAGGAGCCCTCTGATCAGGATATGCACTGTTTGCATAGCACAAGTGTATCTTCACAGGTATTATAAGTATTATACTAGTTGTAAATGATAATTAAACTCATCACTACAGTCTAGCATTAAATTGTATTCTGTTGTTTTGTATAAACCCTTTGGGTGCACAAAAGTTATTTCCTCTAGTTATCTGAGTGGTTTATCTTATTGGCTCCTGAACGTTCCATGGGCAATTCTAGTTTCCAATCGAATCTAGTCCATCTGGTATTTAGAGTTTTTGATTTTTTTTATGCCAGCTACAAAGTGGTGCAGGGCATGTAGTGTTGCTGTTCTCGGGGCTTAGACCTGATAAGAGGAAGTAAACTGAACAAATCCAACATTTTCTCACCCATTTTAGATCCTATGGTGTTACACTCGTTAGATTCATCTCTTTGAAACGATTCTAATGAGTAGTGACACCATAGGGTTTAATCCAGAAATAAAGATTTTAGTATTTTAAATAACTCCCCTTATCTGGAGCCCTCACATGTGTTCTTGTCCATACGTCCATACAAACCCTCATGGTTCTTTTTTTGTGTTAAAGACATCAAGCCAGTCTTTTCATTGATCCCCCCCCCCCCCCCCCCCCCCATTGTTTAGTAGGTGTCAAAATACAGGTATATACCGGTATACAGCATGAGAAAAGTCTTCAGGCAATGGCTCAGCTTTGAATAGAGGCCCTTACATAATAGATCTCAATAGGTTTTGCAATGGGTTTTACTAACCAAGCTATCAAATATTAGGTGCGGGCCTCACATGAGACGCCTGAATGATTCTTTGCCTAGACGCTACCACTGTTAGTGCATGCTCTGCATGCTTTGACTCAAACTATAAACGGGGATAGGTGTTACCACCCAAGCTTGGTCATGTGATGTCTTTAAGGTTAGTTGTGGACTTAAAGTACTGCAGCTACATGTATGCTCAAGCAACTTTACATGCATATGTGCCTATATGACACAGCATGTTGCATAGCAGTTTGATGACCAGACCTTGATCTTTAACTTTGATTTCTGTGACCAAGGTTAAGTGTTTACTTTTAGGTCAGTTATAGACTAATAAAGTGTTTGATTCAGGACATCTTTGTTGTACAAATAAGCCGTGCCATAAGAAATCCTGCCAAATTGATCTATACTGTTTGACACCCACATGCATCTAAAGCAATTTATGTAGCTGTATATTATATACGGTATTTGGCAGTGAAGACCAAACTCAGATACATAGCCTGGGATGAAAACTGTACTGTGTCTGTATAATGCTGCAATGCAATAAGGCAGGTTTGGTCATGGCACCGCTCAAATACATTTTTCAAGTTGCATAAATTGTAATGACAAACAGTCCTGTAGGAGCCAATTGATCTAGGTCTGCACTGGTTTCATAGCGCAAGTGTACTCCTTACAGATACGTTGTTTAGAAAGAAGGTGTGAACTTGTTGGTACAGAATTCTGCTCTACCCCCTTTTAATCAAATGGGTAAATAACCAGTTGTTACAGATTGAATAGTTACATGTATGTATGTAAGGAGCTTTCTGTTTTACTGTCACCTTGCTTTAAGCAGTCACCTGCCTTAAACACCTAATAAATAACAAATTTTAATGGCCATTCTAGAAAGGTTTTACTGTAAACCTTTTTACGCAATAATAGTCTGTGCAATCAGCAAGGCAATATGTTGCATGATGGGCTTGACTGTTCAAAGTTTATGTTTTCGAAACAGATTGCAACGGGAAAATCTTAATTCTTGATTTCTATATCTGTGTATCAGAGCTCAAGATCAGGGGAATATTTCAAAAACTAAAATCTTTATTTCTGTATTAAACCCTATGGTGTCACTACTCATTAAAACCGTCTCTTCGAGAAAATTCTAATAAATAGTCACACCATAGGATATGGTGTTGAAATTGTTGGATTTGTTCAGTTTACTCCCTTATCTGGAGCCCTGGCTCCGGGTTTATAAAGCTTTTGACTTGAGTCTAAACTCGTTCCCAAGCATCTGACCGATCCAATGCTTTGGAACACATTCAGGCTCAACTAAAACGCTTTATAACCTCGGAGCCTGGTGTATCCAACATGTATTGCCCATACTTATATATGCTTATAACTGGTAGCACAATGCAGCTATAACCAGGGCCGCTCCAGATAAGAGGTAGTTATTTCAACAAATCAAACATTTTCTCACTTATTTCAGCACCAAATCCTATGGTGACACCATAGGGTTTAATTCAGAAATAAAGATTTTAGTTTTTGAAAAACTACCCTTATCTGGAGCTCTGTATAACTGTATCAAATCGAAACTGATCGAATTGACATGTCAGTTGTGATATTTATCAAATCAGTCATACAGTGCTCCCTCTCTACAACAACACCCAATGGCAGACACAGAGTGTGTGTTGTTTGGAGGGAGTTGTTATAGGGAGGGAACATATTAATATCCTTAGAGTCCTGTGCAGGACTTGGTTTACATTTGCAAACAGGTTGAATCCAGATCAGACTCCGAGAAATGCAGCGTCTGATCTGGATTCAAGCTGTTTGCCACTGCCCACTAGTCATTAGAATTTTTTGTCAAAATATCCAATATGTTACTTAGAGAAAAAGCAGCAGACTACAATTTTAAGCAGAGGATATTGCAACAGTGAAAGGGTTATAGACATAATTGTCTTGGAAAATTGTGGTAAGCATTGTTGTTAGGAGGGAATCATTGTTTGGAGAGCCGTTGTAAGGAGTCAGCACTGTATTAACTCATTACCCCATCCTAAGCCTGGTTCTAGTGAATAAGGTAGGTGACCATTTAAAGCAGGTTGAAAGTAAAGCAGAATGTGCCTTAAGGCACATTCTGCTTTACATTCAGCCTGCTTAAAGTTAATATCTGCTAGGATAAAGAAAATATTTCTTATGGTACGTAGTTTTGGCTGTATAAATTGGAACTATTTTGTTCAGTAAAGGAATAAATAAGAGGCGTAAAAAGGCATATTAATGGGGTAATGGGTTAACCGAATGTATCATTGCAGCCCTAGTTTTCTTTTAATATTTTGCGTTTTGTACAACTTAATTTACTTTCAAGTTGTGAAGTACATTTATCTTTCATACATGGTATTTGTTTGATTATAACAATTATTGTACTTACAGCTTGCCTTGATACAAACAAATACAGTGATAGATAAGTTGAAAGAGCTGAACCCTGATCATGACTTCGAAGTTGGTATGTTGATTTATAATTGTATGGTAGGAGTTTGGAAATAGTCTCCCCTCAGGGCTCCAGATCAGGGGGAGTAAACTATACAAATTCAACAGTTTCTCACTCATTTTAGTACCAAATCCTATGATGTAACTACTCATTAGGATCGTCTCTTCAAGACGATTCTAATGAGTAGGTACACCATAGGGTTTAATGCAGAAATAAAGATTTTAGTTTTTGACATACTCCCCTTATCTGGAGCCCTGTCCCCTCACTCTGAAACATCTAGTTTGTTAGCTCATTGATCCCCTGGAACTTCAAATGGACAATTACTTTTTCCTGTTAAGTCAAAACCATTTTTGACTGCTTATGGTTATTTTTTTTTTTTAATTATTGATTGCGAAATAACAAACAATGCATACCCTGAACAGAGGGATCCTGTAGGAGCCCTCCAATCTGGGTTTACACTATTTTCATTAGACAAGACAGTGTACTCTTCACAGGCAAACTACATGTATTTGTAAAGGATGCATGTACTCTACTAGACCTAAGGGTTCAATGGGTTAATTGTCAATTTCCTTTCTTCTGTGCTAGGGGATTTGGACTAGTGTGTCTTTCATATTTAACATCTAGCCTTAGGGTAATTTACCTGTGTGAAGCATACTTCTACACCTAGTCAGCATGAATGAACAGTGTAATCTTACTACTACTAATCTATCAGTTACCTTATACAGTAAAACATTTCTATTACGACCACTAAATTATGATAACTATTAGGTGTTAGGTAACTGTTTAAAGCTAGATGGCAGTAAAACAGAAAGCTCCTTTAATTAGGAGCTTTCTGATTAACTGTCATATTGCTTCAAGCTGTCACCTGTATTTTATATATTAAATCAATTAGCCATAGAGAGGTATAAGCCCTGTAACAAATTCATTACTTTAATACAATGTTGCCACACTGCAAAACTAGCTCCATCATCAGATGGAGACTCCTTCACTGGACGTTTCGACGCTAAATTCCACAACATCCTCCAGAGGTGCGCCGACCAAGGTGATCAATCTTGGCCAGGAGCTGGTTAGCTCTGCCATCGCTGCTCTCTCTCCTGCCACAGCCACTGTGAGGCTGATTCTCATTTCCAGCCTATGTCACCTATTGCCTTCCATCTGGTGGCTCCTGTGATGCCAAGAATGCTGAAGGCTCTCCAAAGTGACTCTCCCGCAAAACCTCGGCATCGGACTTCAACAGGCAAGGACCAGGTCTTCCAACCTCTCTGCTGGCACTCTTCCATCAGAGGCTGATACTTTGTCTTCATCCTTTGATGGGCTTCTTCCATCCTTTCCTCCCATGGTACTGTCAGTTCCAGAATGACCAGTTGTTTTGTGTCTTTCGAGTGCAACAGTGCATCTGGTCTGAGTCTGGTGATGACAACGTCAGGTGGAAATTTCAACTGACCCTTGAGATCCACTTGAAAGTCCCAGTCCCGTGCAGTAGCTAGGATACCTGTAGATCTAGCTGTCTTGCCAGCTGACTCTCCTGCCTTCACGAAATTGACAAATACTGGCCCCTTTGCCACTAGCTGCTTTTTCCGTCTTGCAACATCTAAGTGGGCAGCAATTTCGTTCAGGATCTTGTCATGTCGCCATCTGTATCTGCCATCAGACAATGCTACACTGCATGAGGATAGGATGTGCTCAAGGTTCACTGGTTTTCCACAAAGTTTGCATTAACAAATTCATATATATAATGAAAAAACAGTTAAACTAGTGTACACCCTTCTCCTTCTTAACTCTTTGCATGCAGGGATTTTTTTTTGTCCGCAAAAATTGTTTTGAAAATAGACTTATCAAAATTTCTTTTCAAATAGGGTCAGAGTGTCAAACAGTTTACGTGGCGTCACATCAGGTTTCAAACTGTTTACAATGGTAAAGAGTTAGTATATATATAAAACTGCCCACTTTAAGCATCCATCACATTAACTATTACAATAGCTAACAGATAAGGAATCTGTACAAGGAAACGGGCAGACTCATGCTGGGTAGTTCTTTTGTCTGTAACAATTGTCGACTGCTATTAATTGTTATAAAATTAGAAATTTCAGAATTTATTTACAAGACAAGGTATGAGTGTTAGACAGTTTCAATCCAGATGAGATGCCGCATTAATCGGCATCTCATCTGGATCCAAACTGTTTGCACAGATAGTAATGATTCCGCCACTAGCATGCAAAGAGTTAAAAAAAACACAGTTTAGACCCTGATTAGATGGCTCCTCCACTATTTTCAAAAAGCGTCAATATAATTATGCTAACTGCATATACTCACTGCCAACATCCAACATTTTCTCACTCATTTCAGCACCAAATTCTATGGTGTTACTATTCATTAGAACCGTCTCGATGTGACGATTCTAATGTCCAGAGTACTGACACCATAGGGTTTAATGCAGAAATAAAGATTTTAGTTTTTGAAATACTCCCCTTACTCTGTAATAATGTCAATTACTTAGATGTCATGACAGGTCTTTTTGTGTAAAATTTCAGTTACTATGGCAACCACAGGGGACAAGATTCTGGATTCTGCTCTTTCAAAGGTAACACTTCAGTAGATTACATTAGTGTGCATCAGTGTGATTCATTCAGAAAAAGATTCAATTATGATAAACAAGGGTAATTCAAAAAGTAATAATACTTGATAAATATCTTCAAAATAATGAGGGCAAAATAAAAATATAATATATCATTTTAACTCAATACCCTATAAATACACCTTTTTACGCCTATTATTTATTACTCCACTGAAGAAAATAATTCCAATTTATACAGTCAAGAATATGTACCACAACAAATGTTCTCTTTATTCAAGCAGACGGTAGCTTAAAGCAGGTTAAAAGTAAAGCAGAATGTGCCTTAAGGCACATTCTGCTTTACTTTTAACCTGCTTTAAGTGGTCAACTATCTTCAATACTAGAAACAGGCTATGGGGTAATGGGTTAAAGTGTGGTTAGTACAACTATCATTAAGTGACCTAATGATGCATGTAGCTGTGTACAGTCAGGCCAAGACAGACAGCGGTCTAGTGGTAACGAGTTACATGTAGACTGTCAATCCAGGGTCGTGAGTCCGAGACATCCCTCTACCCGACCCCCTTCATTACTTCTTTACTTTTGTCCTGCATTACACTATCACCTGTCTTAAAAATATGCTAAATAGTAACTAATCAAATACTTTAGTGTCATTGAAGTAAAGGTTTACTGTTTTAATGAAATTTTACCCTTTCTATGCCAATTTTTTAAATGAACTGAACCATATTCTGATACATTACTAGTTTATACTAATCCCAAGAGGTTTGTCCCCAATATATTATTAGGTATGATATGTGGTGCAGACCCAGATCAGAGGACTCCTTTATGAACCCTCTGATCTGTGTCTACACTGTTTGCAAAGGATGGATATAACAGAGCACCAGATAGGGGTAGTTTTTCAAAAACTAAAATCTTTATTTCTGAATAAAACCCTATGGTGTCACTACTCATTTGAATCGTCTCTTCGAGACGGTTCTAATGAGTAGTAACACCATAGGATTTGGTGCTAAAAAAAGTGAGAAAATGTTAAATATGTTAAAATAACTACCTCTTATCTGGAGCCCTGATATAATCCAATTTCAGCACTGCAGTAATGGTCAAAGCAATATCAAAGTAAAGCATTTGATACTTGGTGGGAGATGGGTTTAACCCTTTCATCATCAACTTATGCGGGAAATGTTTACCCCTTCATCGCTTTATTGTCATCTGCTTCAATATTGTTGTCGCAATATCATTTCAAAGTTAAATAGTAAGGCAGTATGACTGAAGAAATTTCAAAACCCGTGTTAAACAGTTTGGATCCTGATCAGATGCCGCGTTACGCGGCATCTGATCAGGATCAATGCTGTTTGCGAATGCATTTTTAAGCGCCATTGAAAATGAAAGGGTTAAACTGAGTATCTTTTATGTTGTTTGTCAGATTGGTGCCAAAGACTTGTTCACGAGGGAACTGGAGCTGGCTCTAGAGAGGAAAGATGTGGACTTTGTGGTCCACTCCTTGAAAGATCTGCCTACAAGAATACCTGACAACCTCGTCATAGGATGTGTTTTCAAGTAAGTAGGGACTAATTTAGTTGTCCTTAACACATTGAACCAAAGCAGTGAGTATACTTGTTAACATTCAGTGTTCCTGTGAAGAGTACACTTGTCGTATAATAAATACAAACAGTGTAGACCCTGATCAAAAAGCATCAATAATATATATGGGGAAGGGGTTAATATACTTTAATAGCAGGAGAAGGTTTATCTGTGGTAAAGATGTCTGGATTAAGTATCATAAAATTATGATTTAAACTCTTTGCATGCTGGGTAATTTTTTGTCTGCAATAATTGTAGTCTGCTACTGTTCTAAAAATAGAATTTTCAACTAAAAAATTCAAAACAGGGTGAGTGTGTCAAACAGTTTGGATCTTGATGAGACGCCACATTATGTGGCGTCTCATCAGGATCCAAACTGTTTGCAAAGGTAATCACTGTGGGACATATTCGCAGCTAGCGTGCAAAGAGTTACTGCCAAAAATTTTAATGATCAGTTTTGGAAGCTGTGCATTTGTTTGTCCCTGATTGTCACACTATTTCAGGGCTTGACTTCAGAGTCTCTGCTTATCACTGAATTTTACAGATAGTCAAATCTGGTATAGGGGTCCTTGAGATCAGTCATGATTTTACCCTTATTATGCTGAATAATAATCTGCTTGAAAATTGTCACATTTGGAATTTTGGGTTATTGTCTCTTTAACCCATTACTCCATAAATATGCCTTTTTACGCCTTTAAATTATCCCTCCGCTGAAGAAAAAAGTCTAACTTTATGCAGTCAAGCATATGTATCATAAGAATGTGCCTTATTGAAGGTGCATTCTACTTTACTTTTAGCCTGCTTTAAGTGGTCACCTGTTTTCAAAACTTGAAACAGGCTATGAGGTAAAGGGTTAACTATATATAAAAAAAAACTTTAAGAAAAAGCAATCTGAAAACAATTTCCATCTTCAATCCTGATTTGATGCGAGTTATGTGGTGTAATCAGTTTGCTAAATATCAGTACTAGTAGAGTCATGATTAGCATGATAAAGGTTTTAAGTCCTAGTACATGAATCAACCTGATAATCTTTAACCCGTACACTGCTGACTTTCCAAATTGACTTGACTTGAAATCACAGTCCATTTCATAACTAATGACTAGTTTGTACTGACTCAAAGGATTCGTTTCCATAATTATTAAAAGTATGAGAAACATTGCAGACCCAGATCAGAGGGCTCCTTCAGGAGTCCTCTGATCTGGGTCTACTATTTTTGCAAATGATGTTTAAACTTTACCGTGGAGTAAGGGATTTGCTAAGATGACCTAGACAGTGGTTGCCTACAATTTGTCTTAACCCTTAGCCCGCCAAATAAATTGTCCTCTGCTATATTTCTCGTCTGCTTCAAGTTTCAAATTGCTTCAAAGTTGCTCAAAAGTGCTGAAAATGTTGTCCGAGTGTCAAACAGCTTGGATCCGGATGAGACGCCGAGTTATTCGGCGTCTCATCCGGATCCAAGCTGTTTGCATATGGAGCTATAGTTGTGAGTGGCAGGCTAAGGGTTAATATTACAAGTTCTCAAAATCGAACTCATTTGATGTTTTTCACATTATGTAGATGTTAAATTAAAGCACACTGTGAAAGGAGCTTTCTGCTTCACTTTCAGCTTGTTTTAAAGTCACCTGCCATAAACATCCAAATTAGAAATTCTTTCAAGCGACAGGGTTTAATGATTGAAGTAGCCTTATTTTATATACCATAATAAAATGTGTAAAATTAAGTACCCACAACCTCCTTTGCAGTCTTTATAGTCAGTGGGCATTAATTTCATTTGATTTGTGAAACTTACTGGACCAAATACTTAAATTTACTGGACCGAAACGTGAATGACCACTGAAATACAACACTTCACTCAATGAACATTATTGAAGATTGGCCATTATTTTAAACCCCTTAACTCTTTACCACATAGAGTGCCTTTTAGCACATTAACTCTTTCCTCCCTGAAACTTTAAATGGACAATCCCAGTTTCCATTTTAGTCTAGTCCATTTCTAACTTTTAAGGGTTGTTTTGGTCAATGTTTTGCATTATGACAAACAGTGAAGACCCAGATCAGAGGGCTCCGTAAGGAGCCCTCTGATCTGGGTATTCACTGTTTGCATAGGACAAATGCACTTTTCACATGTATACTTTTAAAAATGACACCTATATGCGGGACTAGGGTTCAAAGGGTTAAAGTTATTCCTCCAAGAAGAAAATTGTTCCAATTTATAGTCATGATAACGTACCACAAGAATTATTTTCCATATCCTAGCAGGTCGAGCTTAAAGCAGGCTGAAAGGAAAACAGAATGTGTTTTGAGGCACATTCTTATTTACTTTCAACATGCTTTAAGTGGTTAACTGTCTCCAAAACTAGAAATAGTATTTTCTCTAGAATCTAAATACAGAACAAATTAAAGACAAACAGTTGCTTAAAACAGGCTGAAAGTAAATCAGAATATAATGTGCCTTAAGGCACATTCTGCTTTACTTTCAACCTGCTTTAAGTGGTTACCGTCTTCAAAACTAGAAACAGGGTATGGAGTAAAGGGTTAAAATGTAAGGGTTAAAAGGTAAGGGTGTGAAACCTTGTCTCTTTGATGGAAAGAGTTAAAGGCACAATCCCGCTCAAATTGGTGTTTAAAACGCGCAATTTCTTATATGTGTGCATTTTCTATGTATTAAAACTAAGTGAAATCGAGTGTAAGAAGCCTGACATATGCACCCACTTTGTAAAGAATCCTACCTAAATGTGTCGAATTCTTATCGTGGTGATTTACATTATAAGCGGGTTTGTTTACAAATAAGATTACGTGCTGGTTCCGAGAACTTTCGATCGATCGCATAAAGGTCACGTGATTGATTCGGCCGCGACAATGTGTATACATTACATCAGTTTAACGGCCAAACTTAAAGGAGTTGTCTCTCTTTGGTTGTAAAGCACTCGACTTGTTGTATAGAATTATGCAAATGAGCTTTACCCAGTATGTCCGTAAATTTTCGTCGCTATTCAAAAATAAACAAACTTGATTACTTGTTTCCACAAATTTCACTGTTCGTTAGCAATATTGCTTCAAATATCACCACGTATTACTTCTTTTTATATGGAACGCTTACGATAGTGACATAAATTTCATGTAAGAAAAATGTTTGATTCTGATTATGTGGGAGTAATATAGTGGCTTTAACCCTTATCATTAGTATTTATAAATAAACTCCCCCACTATGAATATCTACCATCAGAACTATTACATTGGCAAATAAAATGAGAAAAGTTTTCCCCAGAAAAGAATACAAATTTTTGTCAGACAAATCCTATACTACTCAAAATTTGATAATATGTGTCGAGATTTATCCTGTATGCCATATATACTGGGTATGGTTTAGAATTGTGTTAATCATTTTAGCCAAAGTGACATTTGACTAGGTAAACACTATGTATACACTTCATTTACATATAATTTATGTACCGACTACAGTAAAACTTTTATGATATATGTCTACAAACAATGAACATGTAAGGTTATATCTTTGACCATAATCAAAATTTGAGTAGAATGGACGAAAACAGTGCCTTAGGTCCACAACTGAAGCTACACTGTTTTTCAAAGAGTGTCAATATCTGCTAATAGCAGGAGAAGGCTTTAACAGTGACCTGTCTTAACCCGTTACCCATGGCCTGTTTCTAGTTCAGAAGATAGCTGGTCACTTAAAGCAGGTTAAAAGTAAAGCAGAATGCGCCTTAAGGCGCATTCTGCTTTTCTTTCAACCTGCTTTAAGCTACCACCTGCTAGCATATTGAAAATATTTCTTATGATATATATTTATAAAGTTATTGGAGCTATTTTCTTCAGTGAAGCAATAAATTAGAGACGTAAAAAGGTGTATGTATGAGGTAATGGGTTAAAGTTTTAGCCATGTTTAGACTACATGTGTTTTGTTGTTTGACAGGAGAGACAGTGCCTTTGATGCTGTGGTTATGCATCCAAAACACAAGGGAAAGAAACTAGACGACTTGGCAGAAAATAGGTACAGTAAAACATTACCAATTATAAGGGTGTATATATATTATACTGAAAAACTCTCTAATACAATACAACCACTAAAGGCTTATTGTTTGTAAAAAAGAATAATGACAGCATAAAGCAATGTGACAGTGAAGCAGAAAGCTTCTATAGGAGCTTTCTGTTTTACTGTGACAGTGTCACCTTGCTTAAGGCAGTCACCTTTTGTAATCACCTAATAAATTAACATAATAGAGAGTTTTTTCTGTACTGTGTGTATTTGTAGTCTTTTGTTTACTATCAAATAATAGAATAAAAGAGGAGTAGGACAAACGATCAAGGCAAGTATAGTGGACTTGAATGTTTATTTAAACCAACGTTTCGACTCACATTGAATCTTCTTCAGTCTTTTATATAGCAAATGCTACATACTGTACCTTAATAATTTAAGGCTTGTCATTTTGCAGTATCACGTTTGATTGTACCATATGCTACAGAATTTTTAGCTCAGGGTGAGCTTTTGCAATCCTTGAATGTCCGTCTTCCGTCGTCAACAATTTTAGTGTTTATTCTCTAGAGGCCACAATTTTAATCCAAACTTTCTGTAACTTGCTCAGATTGTATATTACCATAAGAGTTCGGATGAGTTTGATTATGGTTGAAATCTGAATAATAGGTCAAGAGTTATCTACCTTTGAATTGCTGAAAATGCTATATTTAACAATGTTTACACTCTAGAGGCCACAATTTTAATCCAAACTTTCTGTAACTTGCTCAGATTGTATATTACCATAAGAGTTCTACCATAAGAGTTCGGATGAGAACGATTATGGTTGAAATCTGACTAATAGGTCAAGAGTTATCTACCTTTGAATTGCTGAAAATGCTATATTTAACAATGTTTACACTCTAGAGGCCACAATTTTAATCCAAACTTTCTGTAACTTGCTCAGATTGTATATTACCATAAGAGTTCGAATGAGTTCGATTATGGTTGAAATCTGATAAATAGGTCAAGAGTTATCTACCTTTGAATTGCTGAAAATGCTATATTTAACAATGTTTACACTCTAGAGGCCACAATTTTTATACAATCTTTCTAAAACTTGCTCGGATTGTATATTACCATAAGAGTTTGAATGAGTTTGAATATGATTGAAATCCGACCAATAGGTCAAGAGTTACCTACCTCTGAATTGCTGAAAATGCAATATTTAACATTGTTTAGCCTTTAGAGGCCACAATTTTTATGCCCCCGGCATCGACAGATGCGGGAGCATATAGTAATCGTCCTGTCCGTCCGTCCGTCCTTCCGTCCGTCCGGCCGTCCGTAACCAGGTTAGGTAGATTTTACCGTTTCGTCTAGCTTGAACACCACTTATTCAAATGCTTAGATACTTATACAGTTGTTGCCTTGGACAATTCCCTAGCCACCAATAATACCAAACCTTGATTTTGACCTTGACCTAATTTGGACTTAGAATATTTTGAATGGGCTATTTCTTGGTTAACTAGATTTTACCGTTTCGTCTAGCATCAACACCGCTTACTCCAATGCTTGGATACTTATACAGTTGTTGCCTTGGACCATTCTCTATCCATCAATATCACCCAACCTTGATTTTGACCTTGACCTTGACCTAATTTGGACTTAGAATATTTTGAATGGGCTATTTCTTGGTTAACTAGATTTTACCGTTTCGTCTAGCATCAACACTACTTACTACAATGCTTCTATACTTATACAGTTATTGCCTTGGACCATTACCAACCCACCAGTAATACCAAAGCTCAGTTTGACCTTGACCTTGACCTAATTTGGACTTAGAAAAGATTCAGAATATATTGTCAAGGATGCCACCGGGGGCATAAGCGTTTATTGAACGCGCAGTCTTGTTATCCAATCTATCTCAAACTTGCTCAGATTCAATATGACTATAGGAGTTCAGATGAGATTGATTATGGTTGAAATCAGACTAATGGGCCGAGAGTTATATACCTTTGAATTGCTGAAAATGCCTTATTTTAGGGTGTTTACACTCTAGAGGCCACAATTTTTATACAATCTTTCTCAAACTTGCTCAGATTGTATATGACCACAAGACTTCAGATGAGTTTGATTATAGTTATAATCAGAAGCGTAGGTCAAGAGTTATTCACCTTTGAATTGCTGAAAATGCCATATTTAAAGGTGTTTATACTCTAGTCGCCACAATTTTTATCCAGTCTTTTTCAAACTTGCTCAGATTGTATATTATCATAAGAGTTGCAATAAGTGCGATTATGGTTGAAATCAAACAAATAGGTCAAGAGTTATCTGCCCTTGAATAGCTGAAAATGCCATATCTATCAGGGTTTACACTCTTGCAACTACAGTTTTCAATGGATTTTGATTATACTTGCACACAAAGTATACAGCTATAAGTTCTCAAAGGAGTGCAATTATTGTTGAAATCTAATCATTGTGGCAATAGTTATCTGCCCTTGATATACTTTGAAATGCTTGAAAAGGCTTCATTTCAGTATTGTTTAGGTTCTAGTTATCTGCCCTTGATATACTCTACTATACTAGAAGTATGAGGTTGTATTCCAAAATTGTTTACATGCTATACTACAAATTTGAATGGATTTAGATTAAGATGAGTGAAACAGAAAGGTAAAGCTATCAGGCTTCAGTACAAGAGGTGAGCGATATCAGGGCCTTCAGGCCCTCTTGTTATTGAGGGTCTTTACTAGAAATTAATATAAACTATTAACTTGGTGAATACAAGCAGTCAACACAACATTGCCAGATTGTTTGTTCTACTTATTTGGACCTTTCTATGGTAGAAATTGATAAGATACGGAGTACCTTCAGATACAGAGATTATTTCAAATATTGTATACAGTAAAACCTCTTTATTATGACCACTAAATTGTGTTAATAATTTGGTGTTTAAGACAGATGACTGCTTAAAGCAAGGTGACAGTAAAATGGAAAGCTGTCACCTGTCTATTAAACATTCAATTAGCCTTTTGTTTAGTGGTCATAATAGGGTTTTTTACTGTGCATGTACTTGCATCTCCTCCAAACACGCTGTTGTTGCCACTCATTAGAACAGAGCTCCAGATAAGGGTAGTTTTTTAAAAACTAAAATCTTTATTTCTGAATTAAACCCTATGGTGTCACTACTCATTAGAATCGTCTCAAAGAGACGATTCTAATGAGTAGTAACACCATAGGATTTGGTGCTGAAATAAGTGAGAAAATGTTTGATTTGTTGAAATAACTACCTCTTATCTGGAGCCCTGCATTAGAATCTTCACAATCCTAATGGAGTGTCACAAGTTCACAACATAGGGTTTCGTGGAGAAATAAAGGCAAAATTGTTGACAATGTTTGATTTACTCCTTCTTGTCCAGAGCTCTGGATATAAATCAGTTCTCAAATACTTGTAGTAGTCTGTCTCTCTTTGTTTATTCTACTGAATGTTAGTTAATGTAACGCAGCGTCTGATTTGGATTCAAGCTGTTTGTCACTCGTCATTAAGTTTTTTTTCTGTCAAAATATCCATCATGTAACTTTGAGAAAAACAGCAGACAACAATTTTAAGCAGACGACATTGCAGCCGTGAATAGGTTGAACATAATTGGCCTGTTTAGGGAACTGCGACAAGGGTCCTTGTAAGGAGGGAGTCGTTGTTGGGATGGCTGTTGTAGAGAGTGAACCCTGTATAATTATATTTAAATGTTTGATTATTATATATTTCTATCTAGTGTTATTGGAACCAGCTCACTAAGAAGGGCAGCTCAGCTACAGAGGAGATATCCAACATTCAAATTTGAAAACATTGTATCCTTTTCCGACTCAATTATGAATGAAGAAATAATAAATTCTTAACCCATTACCCCTTAAAAACGCCTTTTTACGCCTCTTACTTATTCCTCCACTGAAGAAAAAAGTTCCAGTTTATACAGCAAAGAATATGTACCAAAAGAAATATTTTCCATATCCTAGAAGATGGTAGCTTAAAGCAGGCTGAAAGTAAAGCAGAATGTGCCATAAGGCACATTCTGCTTTACTTTCAACCTGCTTTAAGTGGTCACCTGTTTTCGAAGCAAGAAAAAGGCTAAGAGGTAATGGGTTAACTGTGTTTTATGGTGCAATAGAACATGGGTAGGATTTTAGATGCATAGAGTTTAAATCACGAGGTCGTAGGGCGAAATATTTAATTTCTGCGATCTCAAGGACTTAGTAACATATCTTTTATTGCATGATATGAATTTATTACCTTGATTCTAGCACTTCAATTTAACCATAATTTGCACTGCTTTAACTCTTTCCTCCCTGAAACTTTAAATGGTCGATGCCAGTTTCCATTTTAGACAAGTCCATTTCTGACTTTTAAGGGTTGTTTTTGTCAATGTTTGGCATTGTGACAAATAGTGAAGACCCTGATCAGAGGGCTCCTTTCGGAGCCCTCTGATCTGGGTCTTCACTGTTTGCATAGGACATGTGTACTATTCACATGTACACTGTTTGAAAAGCACGCCTATATGCGTGACTAGGGTTCAAAGAGTTAAAAAGATGTAAAGAAAATGTGCCCTGTTAAAAGATTAAAAAATTATTGATTAAACTCAGGTTATCTATAATGGTACACTCTTATCCTTATCAATTTAACTAAAAGAATCTTCTGGAGAATAATTTTCTTTAACATATGTCAAGCGTGGAAATCTGAACACAAGATTAAAGAAGTTGGATGATGATGACAAATATGATGCCATAATTCTAGCTGAGGCGGGGCTGGTGAGGATGGGCTGGCAAGACAGATTATCACAGGTAAGGCTATAGTCATACATGTTTCATCCCTTTACACATAGCCATTTGTTAGTATTTAAACTTGTATCTTTTTTAAACCTTTTTATTTGGTTAAACACCTACTTTTACAATTCATACATTCATGGTGTTGTACATCAAGTTAAAATCAAATCAATTAAAAAACGATCAAAATAATAATAAAGTAAAATAATAAATTATAAATAAATAAATTAAAAAAGAGGTAATTTAACTCCGATAAATGATGGGGGACAATGAGAGGAAATGATGATTTCAGGATGAATTCAGGAAGATGATTGCGGGATGTTGCTTTCAGGACAAAACCCCATGTTACCCCATAGCCTGTTTCTAGTCTTGAAAACAGTTGTAATTCAAAGCAGGCTAAAAGTAAAGCAAAATGCTCCTCTAGGAGCATTCTGCTTTACTTTTAGCCTGTTTCATATAAACCTGTCTGGAAATATGCTGGAAATGCCTCTTATATGTTCAGGACTTCCTAGCTTGGGATAACTTTTTCTTAGTGTATGAATAGTTAGAAGTTTATTTTTTGGGTAGAGGGTTAAGACAGGTGATCACTTAAAACAGGTTGAAAATAAGGTTGCTGAAAAATAATGTACTTTCAGCCTGCTTTAAGAAGCCTCCTTACAGGATGCAATTTTAGTTGCTACATGTAATTTATCAGAAGCATGAAAAAGTATGTCCAGTGGTAAAGGCATGATAAGGAAAGTTTAATAAAGGTAAAACTTTCATAGAAATTACATGTTGCTGTGTTATTTCTTAGGTAGATTGCGAAATTTCAGAAGTTCATTGTCAGTTTGTTATCAAATTTTAGAATTCAAAACCCTATTCTTCATTAGATGATGGGTGTAATAATCACCTTTAATACATTGAACCCTAGCAATGAGTATACATGTAACTTTTAAACAGTGTGCTAGTGAAGAGTACACTTGTCCTATGCAAACAATGCAAACCAAGATTAAAGGACTCCTACAAGAGTACTCTGATCTGGATCTGCACTGTTTGTAATTTTGCAAAACACTATAAACAGAAAACAAAAAAAACATAAATAGTAAAAAATGGACTAGAAATTATTCGGAAACTGGAATCATCCATTTGAAGATTCAGGGGTTAATGCGTTTATGATGGCTGTGAGTTTTCTGTAGGTTTTGAAGCCATCGGAGTGCATGTATGCAGTGAGTCAAGGTGCTATGGGTGTAGAGTGTCGGGAAGGAGATGAGGCTACCCTTACACTGTTGTCCAGTATACACGACCAAGATACTGCCGTAGCATGTATAGCAGAGAGAGCATTCCTTAAAAAACTGGTAAGTTTTACAACCCATATTACTGTTGAACCTGTGTTAGGCCACTTTGATTGGAAGAATCAGACAGCTAGTCAAAGACAGGTTTACCTGTGGACGTGGTCTAGTGATAATGCGCTAGACTGCCAATACAGGGGTCGGGAGTTTGATCCCCAGCCAAACCCTTCGGATTAGACTTTAAACCGAGGTCCCATGTATCAGTGCTATATTCTTGGCATGCAAAAGAACTAGAGGACTCTCTCAAAAAAGAGTAGGGCATTGCCCTGGTTCCTCTGTATCCGCTTCCCTCTCTCTTGGACGTCCAATTAAGCCATGTTAGTAGAATCAGACTTAAACACAAAGACAGTTTACTGTTAAATACAGGGTAAAAATAATGCAGAAAGCTCCTGCAGGAGCCTTCTGTGTTATTTTTATCTTGCATTTAGCAACCATGTATGAAAGACTGCTAATGGGCATTGAATTGATTGATCACTTTATACAGGTTTAACCCTTTACCTTATAGAAGCGCCTTTTAGCACATCATATGTATTCCTACACTGAAGAAAATAGTTCCAATTTTTACGGTCATGAGTATGTATCATAAAGAATATTTTCTTCATTCGAGCAAGTGGACGCTTAAAGCAGGCTGAAAGTAAAGCAGAATGCGCTTAAGGCGCATTCTGCTTTACTTTCAACCTGCTTTAAGTTATAATATGTCTTCAAAATTATAAACAGGCTATGGGGTAAAGGGTTAATTGTACATACAGTAAAAACCCTGCTACTCAAAATAAGACATGTATTCATGTTGACATCAGGCAGCTGCTTGGAATCCTTTGTGCATTCTATTCTTCAGCCTGCCTTCAGTCGTATGCCTTAAACCATTGAACTCTATTGATCCATATACACATCATTTCCAGATGGTGTACCTGCAAACAGCATACTTAATTTATCCCATGCAAATAGTGTAGACCCATATTAGAGGGCTCCTGCAAAACACAACCCCAAATAGTTAAAAATGGACTAGTCTGAATTGAAAACTGGCGTTGTACTTTAATGTTCTAGCATATTACAGGTAATTTGAGCTTGTTTCTTGTTTCACATTGTAGGAGGGAGGTTGCAGTGTTCCTGTATCAGTCAATACAGAACTAACAGAAAACAAGGTTTGATTTATTTCAAAGTTAGCCCAATATTTTGAAATACAGTAAAAAACCCTCCATTATGGCCACTTAATCATTTCAGTTAGCCAGAATTTAAGGCAGCTTGCATTTACTATACTTATCATTACCAAAACAGTGTGTACCTGTAAGGATTACACTTGTCCTGTGCAAGCAGTGTAGATCCAGATCAGAGGGCTCCTAAAAGGAGGGTCTGCATTGTTTGTCATTTTGCAATATAAGGCAAAAAACAACCAGTTACCACTTAAAGCAGGTTGAAAGTAAAGCAGAATGTGCCTTAAGCACATTATGCTTTATTTTCAGCCTTCTTTAAGCTAACTTCTTCTAAAAAAAATATGTTTATCGTCCATATTTATGACTATAAATTGGATCTATTTTCTTCAGTGGAGGAATAAATTAAAGATGTTAAAAGGCATATTTATGGAGTAATGGGTTAATTATCATCTGGAGGTGTCCAGTAAACGTTTCAGGGATAAATGAGTTAATGACACTTTATTGTATAGTTTTATGTTTTACCTTACAGCTTACATTGAAAGGTGCTGTGTTTAGTATAGATGGTAAAGACTGTGTGATAGATACAGTAGAACAGCCGCTGTCAGAGGAACCACCACACAAAAAGGTCAGTTGATACCCGAATACAGTGAAACCTCTCTATTACAGCCACGAAATTGTGTTAATTACAGTGGAGAATCTGTTATTCTTTCCTGTTTAAACGCAAACGTACGCAAACGCAAATCACTAAAACGTAGAAAAGAACAACTTTTGGACAATTCTGATAATTCTTGTTTATCTTGGTGGCAAACAGTTTGGAGCCTGATCAGACGCCGGGTTACCCGGCGTCTGATCTGGCTCCAAACTGTTTGCACTGCAAATAATAGTTTTAGCGCAAACGCGTTTATTGGGAAAGAATAACACATTCTCCACTGTAGAAGGTGTTTACCACAGATGACAGCTTAAAGCAAGGTGAAAGTAAAACAAAAAGCTCCAGCTTTCTGTTTTACTGTCACCTTGCTGTAAGCTGTCACCTGCCTTTTATACAAACAATTAGCCTTCGTTTTAGTGGTCGTAACAGAGAGGTTTTACTGTACATATACAGTAAACTGTTTCAGGATTTTCTACTGCAATAATATTGTGTAATTACAACCACTACAAAGAAGCCTTGAATTAAAGACGTATCTGGGAGTTTTTTCTAGCGCGGAGAATTTTTTTAAACTTTGCATATAAGTAAATTGATATAAATGAAAGTAAAAACAGTCTTCAAAAACATAGGTCGCCTTGCTACTTTTTGTATAATTTACGCTTTTTTAGAAGTACTATATTCAAATTTCCGAAATTAGGCCTCATAAGAAGAAAGTCCATCAAACACACAAATATCGATACTTCAAGTCCAATTTTAATTAATTACATGTATATGGAATAGTGTTACAAATGAATGGAAAATAATTAGATTTGAGTGGCATTATATAGATTTTACGCATTAAATATGTGCAAAATGAACTCGAAAATCGTAAAAAAATAGAGCCTTTTTGCAAAAATAAAAAATTCTAGCGCTGAGAATTTCCTATTTTTTTCTATAACAGTAGATAATTATATAACAAGTATAGAACCAATGAGAAAACAGTACCTCGCCTTGCTCGTTTCAGAGATATGTTCAATTTTATTACCTCCCTTTATCAGTGAAATATGCACTTTTTTAACAACTTTTTGTTAAATAGTCTAAATGTTATACTTTATACCCACAGCTATACATAAATGTCTTGCATTGTGACATATATTATGAACTTTAGAAAGTTCTGCTGAAAAATGCAGTGTTGTCTTCATCTCAAGTCGGAGTGAAAATGAAATGCCCCCTCCCCCCTAAATATGATGCTGATGGTGCATAATTCATTAATTCTTTATTCACAACTTTATGTTTATTTTCACACATATTTTCTTTGGCTTAAAACCCATTAAAGCTATATGATAAATGAATAAAGCTACATAGAGCTGCATGCATATTCATACATCAAAGGGAGGTAATACATGTTCAAATATTTCAGTTCAGAATGTAGGAAGTATCCATACTCAAACACTGAATTTGGAATAGGTAACTGGTAAGATATAGGATATATGCTCAGAACAAGCTTTTTGTAAAATCAGGGTCAAAGGTCAAGGTCACAGTGACCTGAAAATGGTATGCGACACTTCGCCATCCAAAGATGAACTCACACACCTAATTTGTTATCGGTAGCTGATGTGACCAAGGAAATATACTCTGGACAAAAAGTAGACTCACCAATAAACACATCTACAATCATTATTCAATGTGGGCAGTGAGTTAACATAACCATTCATAAGATAAAATATCATAACAAGAGCACCGCAGTGCGGCAAAACACGCCCGTCATGGCCGGCTGGTGTCAAAAAAGTCGCCCGGAGTCTAGGCCCGACTATCGATCTCAAAAAGACTATCACAGGAAGGGGCATTCTGTCCCTGCATCCGACTCCGAGTCAATGTCAACACTAAATTCACTCCCTGTCACTTTATGATTATTAACGCTGTCTCGAGTCGGCGAGTTCCTGGTGAAAAAACTAATGTTTTCCAGAGATTTCGAGCACTTTTTTGTCACAAATGATCCTGATTTGCGTCTCTTCATATCCCCAGGATCTTTAAAAGTTTTTTTAACGATATATAACGATAGTTGGGTAAATATTGTATTCGCGAAATCCGATGATCTAGACGCTGTTGTGATCGTAAATAATTACACCCGCGATAGGAAAATACAGAAAAGAGCAGAAAGGACATGCGCGTTTGGGATGCGCAGTAACAACTCCCGGATACGTCTTTAAGTGTGTAAGGCAGGTGACTGCTTAGAGAAAGATGAGAGTAATTAAACTATTTAACCCTTCACACCATAGCCTGTTTCTAGTATTGAAGATATGTGACCACTTAAAGCAGGTTGAAAGTGGCTTTGAAAATGCCATATCACATTGTTTACATGCTAGATGCCACAGTTTTAATTTAATCTCCTCAAAATGACTCAGATTATATATGACTATAGGGTCTTTCATGAGTCTAAATATCATTGGACTAATAGGTCAAGAGTTATCAACCCCCTGGTGAGTTCAAAATGCCATATCTAACACATTTCAGACTCTAGCAACTACAGTTTTCAATGGATTTTGATTATACGTGCTCACAATGTATATAATTATATGGCCTTGAAGGAGTGCAATAATTTGTGAAATGTGATAATTATTGCAAGAGCTATCTGCCCTTGATATACTTAGAAATGTTAGAAAAGACTTTATTTCAATATTGTTTACACTCTAGTGTCATCAATTTAAACTTGAAAGGATTTGATTAAACTAAAATGTAAAATTATACATGGCAATAAGTTCTCCAATGAGTTCAATTATTCTTTAAATTGGTTATGTTTAAGAGTTATCAGCCCTTGATGTGTTGGAAATGCCATATTTAACAGTGTTTCTACTTTTGCAACTACAGTAACGTGTTGTTGATGGATTTTGTATGTACTTGCACTCAATGTATATAATTTCTTGAAGAAAAGCAATTATTGTTGAATTATCAGGCCCCATTACAACAGGGCTCCCTTTTTAGCTCACCTGGCACGTAGTGCCAAGGTGAGCTATTTTGATTGTGCTGTGTCCGTCGTCGTTCGTCATTCGTTCGTTCGTCGTCAACACTTTCTTCAAACGACTTCTCCTCCTAGACTACTGGATGGATTTTCACCAAACTTGGCAGGAATAATCCTTGTATGGTCCTCTTTCAAGGTTGTTCAAAAAATTTCGGTCCATTGCATATCTAGGTCACAGGAGCTAAAAATAGATTTTTTCAATGAAAACTTAAAAAATCTTCTTGTCTGAAACCACAGTACCCTGAGCTTAGATATTTGGCACAAAGCACTGTCTTCGGGTCCTCTATCAAGATTGTTCAAATTATGTCCCTGGGGTCAAAAATGACCCCGCCCCGGGGGTCGTAATTTTACATAGAGTTATATAGTGAAATCTTCAAACATCTTTTTCTCTGAAACTAATATGGCCAGAGCTTTGATATTGGCATGGTAACACTTCTAGAAGCTATGAACCAATATTGTAAAAATGGTTCCGGTCCGTTGCATATCTAGGTCACAGAAGCTAAAAATAGATTTTTTCAATGAAAACTTAAAAAATCTTCTTGTCTGAAACCACAGTACCCTGAGCTTAGATATTTTGCACAAAGCATTGTCTTCAGGTCCTCTATCAAGATTGTTCAAATTATGTCCCTGGGGTAAAAAATGACCCCGCCCCGGGGGTCGTAATTTTACATAAAGTTATATAGTGAAATCTTTAAACATGTATTTCTCTGAAACTAATATGACCAGAGCTTTGATATTTGGCATGGTGACATTTCTTGAAGCCCTTAAACAATATTAAATATATGGTTCCGGTCCGTTGCATATCTAGGTCACAGGAGCTAAAAAAATAGATTTTTTCAATGAAATCTTAGAAAATCTTCTTGCTGAAACCACAGTACCCTGAGCTTAGATATTTGGCACAAAGCATCATCTTCAGGTCCTCTTTCAATGTTGTTCAAATTATGTCCCTGGGGTCAAAGCTGCCAAGGCCCTAGGGGTTGCAGTTTTACATAGAGTTATATAGTGAAATCTTCTTCTCTGAAACTATTATGGCCAGAGCTTTGGGGTAAAAAATGATCTCACCCCAGGGGTCATGTGACCCTTGTGTTGGTTTTTCCAGGTGAGCGATATTTAGGCCCGCATGGGCCTCTTGTTGACTATATAGGATTGCTTGCTGTCATATACATGTATATTGCAAAATGACAAACAGTTCAGACCCTGATATGGGTAAACAATGTTTGCACAGGTCAAATGTACTCTTTACTGTTCAATGTGTTACCTATAAGGAGTATTCCGATCAGGGTCTACACTGATTGCATAAGACAAGTGTATTTTCCACAATACAAAATTGTAAATGACGCTGTATATGCGTCACAAGGGGTGAGTGGGTTAAGCATTCATATTGATCTGATTTGGTATGTTATTATATATTTGCATGTCACGTGATAGACCTGTTGAATATGATGTATAAATGATGGAATATGTAACAAGATACTTAATGTATAAGTTACGAATAAACTATGTCTATGTCTTAAAAAAACAAGTTAACTCAGAGTCAGTACTGTAAGTATAGCATCTAACACTTAGGCCTTTTGTCTTGTGAGCACAAAATAAATAAAGCAGCCGGCACGTTAAAATCTAATGTAATGTTTCTGTTTACAGCAAGCTGTCAAAAATGGCCACACCTTTTCTGCCATTGTCCATGGCAACATAGAGCTGGCACTGTGCCAGGAGGCGGAGAAGGCGGGAATATTACTGGCAGACAGACTACTGGCTACTGAGGCAGCAGACATATTGGCCAAGGCCAAGGCACAGACAGCCAAGGCCGTGATTGAGGAACAAGCAAGAAAAGAGAGAGAGGCAGCAGAGAAACAAGCAGCAGAGTCAAAACAAGTATAGGTGCTTTGACTAGTCCTGTTTTAATTGCCTAGGACCACTTTTAATTGGCATAATTCAGTGCTCCAGATAAGGGGAGTTTTTTCAAAAATATTTTTTTTATTTCTGAATTAAATCCTATTGTGACACTACTCATTAGAATCGTCTCTTTGAGACGATTCTAATGAGTAGTCACACCATAGGATTTGATGCTGAAATGAGTGAGAAAATGTTGATTTATTCAATTCACTCCCTCTTATCTGGAGCCCTGCAGAATTGTCTCAAATGATTTTGTCTCACCCCAACAAAGGAGTGAATTTTTACAGCAGTTACAGCATCGGTAATAGTGTCAAACTTTTAGATATGTGCCAATGTTATGTTTTCATTTGTACACCACAGTTGAATCTTGACAACTCAGAATTCACTTGAATTGAAACCACCCTTATTTTGAAGGTTAAACATGGTTATGCTAAGGGTCAGATTGTGTTATTGCAGGGCTTCCTTAAGTTGATCATCAAAAATCCTAAGATTTCCAAATTTTCCATTTTTCAAGCCCAATTACTTAAAGTAGGTTGAAAGTAAAGCAGAATGCCCCTTAAGGAGCAATCTGCTTTACTTTCACCTTGCTTTAAGCTACCATCCTATAGGATAAAAATCTAGTGATTTCGGAAAAATCCGGGGAAATGGCAGCCCTGTTATTGCGATGTAATTGAAGAAATAAAGATGACTGACCTAGGCAAGGTCAGGTTATCGAGGTTGAACTGTACTTCTATTTGCAATACATAAGCCATTAAGCCTTGCTCTCACTTCTTCATCTTGTGAAAATGTTCACTTGTGAACCTATTTGATGAAGAATTTCATCATCATCATCATCATTATCATATACAGTATAATCTGCCTTATCCAACATCTTTCAGTACCAATGGATGATGCCAGATAAAGCAGGTTTTCCATATACAGCCAAACTTTTATATTTCAAACTAACTTTAGTGGAACAATATATGCTCCCCTTAGATATAGAAATTCTTCAAACGAAATACTGGTTGGCTAAACTTAAACCTGTTTGAGATAGTGAAGTTCAACTGTATGCCATTCGACACTTGGGTCTGAAAATCATTATCAGATAAAGCAGGTTTCTGGCTTAACCAGGCCCTGTGTTCACCAAAAGTCCTACAATCAAAATCAGGATCAGATCAAATACCTTGATTTTTGCCTCAACTGATCCTGAGACCAAAATGGGTGTTCACGAAACAAATTTTGAGACGGATCAGTTTAACCTAAAATCGCGATCAAGTTGATCCTGTTTTTCCATGTTTAAAGCGACACGCAACCAGATGGTGCATTAAAAATAGTAATTTGTAAATATGTGTCAAACGCTTATATAAATGGTAAATAATTAGTTTAGGATAAGAAATTCTGTTTAAAAAAATGTATTTCATTAAAAAAAAATATTGGTCTCTGGTGGGATTCGAACCCGGGGCCCGGCATTGGCGGACAGAAGGCAAAATAGGGGAAACCGCTTAGACCAATGGACCACGGAACTATCCGTTTATCTCGGATCAATTTAACGTATTTCAATGTGTAGCGATCGGAAGTGCATACAACTTCGTAATTCGGCTCGTGTTTATGTCTGACCCCGTGTAGAGAAGCAACAACAACTATACCGTTAGCTAACGCTATGGAAAAACGATGGAAAATATCTAAAAAACTAAGATTCGGTGACGATTCTTGAGACGTTTTTTGGACTGATCATATTTTTTTAATGTCAAAAGCCAAATAATGCCACAAATTTACTTTTATTTGAGTATTTTATTTTATTTTGACAAGAACACCATCCGGTTGCGGGTCCCTTTAAGCTGTCAAACGGGAAGAACTCTCCAAATGGAGGTTCATTGTTACAATTTTTCCGCAAATTCTCAGCGCAATGTCATAGTACATGTACGTCTGCTATTAAACTAGATGAGAACAAGCACCAGCCGAACTGGTCAGAATTGGAAAAGATTCTGGCCATTTCGATTATCAATGACAAGTATGAGAGGCTATTAGGGAAGTTCAAGGGAGCTTCAGATTGGAAACGAGAAGACTTTTAGTGAACACGGGGCCAGGTGTCGGATATAAGCCAGGTTATATCTGTATTTGTTACTCTCATGAGCTGAGTATATTTAACTACTGGATTATGAATGCAGACAGTGAGATGATCATGATTAAACAAAATCTCATTATATGAGTTACAGTTTGGTATTAACATGTAGATCTGGAGCTATTCTATCACTAACACATTGTATACAGTAATACCTCTCTATTACTACCACTAAAATGAAGGCTAATTGATTTTATCAAAGACAGGGTGACAGCTTCAAGCAAGATGACGGTAAAACAGAAAGCTCCTGAAGGAGCTTCCTGTTTTACTGTCACCTTACTTTAAGAAGTCACCTGTCATAAATACCTTGTAGTTAAATCAAGTGTTCACAACGGAGAGGTTTTACTGTACATGAGTTTTATGTTTATTGTGTTTACATGTTCAACTAAATGTTTGAAAATCAAAATTTCAGAAATAGTATTGCTCAAGTTTAGATTTTATGTTTTTTGACCCAATATTGCCTATCATGTTTAAAAAGTAGTCAAAAGTAATGCAGAAATGTCCTGAAAGATCTTTCTGCATCACTTTTGTTCTGCCTGAAACAGTTGACAGTCCTTAGAGAGTTCCCTGCTTCTTTAACTCATTACCCCATAGCCTGTTTCTAGTTTTAAAGATAGATGATCACTTAAAGCAGGTTGAAAGTAAAGCAGAATGCGCCTTAAGGCGCATTCTGCTTTACTTTCAACCTGCTTTAAGCTAATATCTGCTATAATATAGAACATATTTCTTATGATTTTTATTTGTGACAGTATAAATTGGAATGATTTTCTTCAGTAGAGGAATTAATTAAAGGCGTATAAAGACGTATTTATGGGGTAATGGGTTAAACAGGGGTCGCTTAAATCTGCTTTAAGTGTATATTGACACATTTTGAAAAATAGTGTAGACCCAATTAGGCAGCTTCTTCAGGAGTTTATTAGCCAATGTAATAGTTCAGATGATAGATATTCATAGTGGGTGGGGTTTAAAATATGAATATTCAGCAGGAGAAAGGTTAACATAGATGTGATTGTATAAATGACATTCACGCCACATGTTTTTATTTATCTACATGGTTAAAGATATATCAGATATATACACATCATGTATATTTATATTAAAAAAGGTGAAGGACTGCCAAGTTACTATTTTCATGTTCATAGAATTCTACTATTAAACCCACTACCCCATAAATTCACCTTTTTATGCCTTTAATTTATTCCTCCACTGAAGAAAATAAATTTCACTTTATTGTTTATATAATCATGAGTATGTACCATAAGAAATATTTTCTATGTTAGCAGATTGTAGCTTAAAGCAAGCTGAAAGTAAATCAGAATGTGCCTTAAGGTGCATTCTGCTTTACTTTCAACCTGCTTTAAGTGGATGTCTGTCTACAAAACCAGAAACAGGCAATAGTGTAATGGGTTAAGTGGACTCCTGAGAAATTATGCTGAGTTTGTGTTTTTTCTAGCATCAAGGAAAGGGTAAAAGAAGAATTATGGTATAACTTTTCTATATATGAAGTCAAATGCTGCAGTTGCAACAGATTTTGAAATGTAAATCCAAACTGAACTTTTGATGTAGTCATGTGTATATAGGCATTTACTCCATAGCCTGTTTCTAGTTTTTAAGACAAGTGACCTCTTAAAGTAGGCTGAAAGTAAAGCAGAATGTGCCTTAAGGTGCATTCTGATTTACTTTCAACCTGCTTTAAGCTACCACCTGCTAGAATATAGAAAATATTTCTTATGGTACATGTTCATGACGGTGAAAACTTTTTTCTTCTGTGAGGAAATAAATTAAATGCACTAAAAGGCACTTCTATGGGGGGAAAGGGTTAAAGGCTGTTTCAAACTTTCAGTTATTATTAACCCCTTCAAGCCAAACTCACTGGTATTTGCAAAAAGTTTGTATCAAGATCAGATATACAGCACCTTCAACTGCCTTGGCATCTGCTTTCCTTCTTTATTGTATGATACCGTTATTATAATTATTCTATTAAATTTTGTTTATTTGATATGTTCAAATAATGCGTCAGTTTTACATGTTAGGTTTATTTGTCCCATCTGTACAGCTGTAGAACGTGTATAGCGGCCACTTAGAAGTTGCATTCACAGTTTTCAATATCCTAGTAGATGGTAGCTGAAAAAAGATTGAAAGTAAAGCAGATTGTGCCTTAAAGGTTGAGGATGACCATTCTGGGCACATCAGATTACCATGTGAGGAAATGTTCAGGCTAGTTTGCAGAAAGTCTGTTGTTCTACCCGGTTGTCGATTTGTACCTGAAACATCTTGGGTCTTCCTCCACCTATAATTAGTTGGACGTCTTGATATGACTACATGTATACTGTTTAACTCTTTGAACCCTAGTCACGCATATATGCGTCATTTGCAAACAGCGTACATGTGAAGAGTATACTTGTCCTATGCAAACAGTGAAGACCCAGATCAGAGGGCTCCTAAGGAGCCCTCTGATCAGGGTTTTCACTGTTTGTCATAATACCTAACATTGACAAAAACTACCCTTAAAAGTCAGAAATGGACTAGACTTAAATAGAAACTGGAATTGTCCATTTAAAGTTTCAGGGAGGAAAGAGTTAAGCAACATAAAATCATAAATCAAATCAAATACTTTAAAGTTGACAGCTTAGTGCTGGACAAAAATGATGCAAAAAGCTCCTAAATGTATATGATTTAGAAGTTTACTTTCTTATAAGATCACCATGTTACTTTTGTTTGAGTGGCTGCTGTACAAAAGATTTGCTTTTTGGCAGTTTCAGGAATTGTGATTTTTAGATTTTTTATTTTATACTCTACACTTTTGTTTCTCTAAGTATCTCGTATCTAATCAGACTTTCATGTATGTGTTGAATATACAGTGCTCCCTCCCTACAACACCACCCAATGGGAGACACAGATTGTGTGTGTTGTTTGGAGGGAGTCTTTATAGGGAGGGAAAATTAAGACTTGGCTTTCATTTGTAAAAAGCTTGAATCCAGATCAGACGCCGCGTAACACAGCGCCTGATCTGGATTCAAGCTGTTTGTCACTTTTATTTCTACAGTCAAAATATCCACTTATATTTAACTTTGAGCAAAGAAACAGCAGACGACAATTTTAATCAGACAATATTGCAGCAGTAAAAGTGTTATACATAATTGTCTTGTTTGGGGCACAGTACCAATCATTTTTGTAAGGTGGGAATTGTTGTTCAGAGGGTGATTGTAAGGAGGGAGCACTGTATTACAAATCTGTTGAAATCACTCCAGACATGGCTGCTAAAAGCAAGCAAGATAAAATGTTACATGCATAACTATATTATTTTTTTACTACGGTAACCCATTATCCCATAAGTATGTCGTTTTACTCCTTTTATTTATTCCAGCACTGAAGAAAATAGTTCCACTGTATAAAGTCATGAATTTGTGACATAAGAAATATTTTCTATATCCTAGCAGATGGTGGCTTAAGGTGCATTCTGCTTTACTTTCAACCTTCTTCAAGAGGTCAACTGTCTTCAAATCTAGAAACACTCCCACTCCTGCACTTTAATATAAATACCGATGATGATGATGATGATGATTATGATGATGATGATGAACCAATAGTTTCAACTCAATAACTTGAGTAATTTATAACAGATTACTTCAAAACCTCATAAAACGGTTTATTGCCATGACAGCTTGGACTATAAGTTCGATAACAGGAATTACAGACCAATAAACCTTCCTCTCAAGCTTCGTGTTCACAGTTCAACTCTTTCAATACCATGGATCTGTTTAAAATATACTGATTAAACTTGCAAACAGTGTAGACCCAGATCAGAGGGCTCCTATATGAGCCCTCTGACCTGGGTCTACACTGTTTGCTAATTTAGAGCAGTATTTATTAAGCTATTAACAAAGGTTATCCGCCCAGAATTTATCCAGTAATGGCCCTTTGTAGCAAGCTGCTCATTCAACCTATGACAGGTATACATTATGTACAGCCTTGTTACTTTTGAAGACAGGGGATCACTTCAAGCAAGTTGATTGAAAGTAAATCAGAATGCTCCTTAAGGAACACTCTGCTTTACTTTCAGCCTGCTTTAAGCTACCATCTTCTAGGATAGATTTTTTATGGTACATCTTATGATAGAAAGTGGAACTATTTTCTTCAGTAGAGGAATAAAATAAAGGTGTGAGATGTGCATCTAAGACTGGAGTAAAGGGTTAAAAATCCAATAAATGATGAACACTTGTGTAATATCCTACATATATGTTTTATAAACAGACAAGACACTGTACTTCTGTATAAGTCTAAAATAAAATAAAATATGTTCTGTTATGGATGTGTTCAGAGAGCCTTTAAATATATTGATGTATAGAATTGTTTATATGTAATTAAATGTTATTGTAAATAGATATATTTATATGAATTAAATAAATAAACAGAAACATAATTCAGTATTCAGTCATTATTTACCATCGATAAGAAATAGTAAATGTCATCCAAGTATCATATTGACCATTAATTTGTTGTTTTAATAGACTAATGATCGATTATGATATATGTTTAGCTCACCTGGCACAAAGTGCCAAGGTGAACTATTTTGATGGTCCTGTGACCGTCGTCGTCAAGTTTCTTTAAACCACATCTCCTCCAAAATTAATGGATGGATTTTTACCAAACTTGGCAGGAATGATCCTTATATGGTCCTCTTTCAAAGCTCTTTAAACAGTTCTAGTCCATTGCATATCCAGGTCACAGGGGTGTGATTTCTACAGGGCTCCTGCTTTGCAATTTCAATGCAGGGCCTTAAAAAACGAGGGAAAGAATTCACATGTACATATTTTCTTTCACAAATGATGAATAGACAACACTTCATGTATAACGCAATGGTAAAATATCGCTTTATTTCCATCAATATCACCAGAACCATGACAAAAGTAATAAATATCATCATATACAAAGAGATAACATCTCAGCAATAACAACATATACAATAAAATCTTCTCAGTTAAACATTAAAAATATCATGTTTAGTAAATCTTGTGTTGAGCGACCACTCGCTGAAGTAATATGGAGCTCTCAAAAGACACAAGACAAATGACTGCTTAATGCAGTATAAAAATAATGCAGAAAGCTCCTTGTGGAGCTTTCTGCATTAAGCAACCATTTGTATCTAAGATTACAAATGGGTCATCTTATGAGTGATCGCTTCATACAAGATTCAAGTTACTCAATGAGAACAAGTGGGACCTGGTTTTGCAAACCAATTTTTAACCAGTCCTGGTTAGGTTCCACAATGAATCATCCCAAGCTGTTTACCAGCTTGACAACAAAATGTGAATACAATGAAACTTCCATATCTCAAACTCTCATATGTCAAATATATCTGCAACATGAAGTTAAACCCGAGGCGACTATGCCAAGTTTTAACTTTATATTATGGATATGCTCGACTTAATTGAGTCTCAAAACAATGAAACTCAACTGTACAAATAAGGAGTTTGGGATATTGAGGTTGGGCTGTATATAAAGATGAGTTTAAATTTGTCTGCAGGTTAAAACCTTAGTAGGCCTATTGCTGCAATAAAACATGTGGGAAACAATGTTTCAAACATGATTTACGATGTACATAAAAAACGTGTACATAAATACTTTCTATTACGACCACTAAATGTTGTCAATTTTTAGGTGTTAACGACAGGTGACTGCTTAAATCAAGATGACAGTAAAACAGAAAGCTCCTTAAGGAGCTTTCTGTTTTACTGTCACCTTGCTTTAAGCTGTCACCTGTCTTTTGTACGATCAATTAGCCTTCGTTTTAGTGGTCGTAATAGAGAGGTATTACTGTACATATAAAAACAGACACCACAACACATAAATTATTTATTATGAATTTTATGTAGCAGAAACTTCGATAAATTTACTCACTTAAGTCAAACATACCTGTATTTTTCAGTTAAAATGTGGCTTAGCCATGCTTTAATTCTAAAATCCAGGTATATTTGACTTGCATGATGTATAATTATCCTCACTTAACTGTATACATGTATATAAATCAGACATGGTTTACCTTCATGAAAAAAGATGACTGCTCTACACTACAATTTTAATTGAACTCGCTGTATTGAGGTAATGAACAAGAGTGACAAAGCTGTCACAATATATGCCTGTCTCATTTTTGGCACACATCTTTACTGGTTTATCCAACAAGTATCTTCAAGGCAATACACAAAAGAAATCATTGTCTTTTTACAGTAAAACCTGTATTAAAACTGTTATTGAATACAATATTGGGAAGCTTTCCTATGGCTGGTTATTGCAGAATTAACTCTTTCCTCCCTGAAACTTTAAATGGACAATTCCGGTTTCCATTTTAATCTACTCCATTACTGACTTTTAAGGGTTGTTTTTGCCTATATTTGGCATTATGACAAACAGTGAAGAACCTGATCAGAGGGCTCCTTTTGGAGCCCTCTGATCTGGGTCTTCACTGTTTGCCCAGGACAAGTGTATTATTCCCATGTACACTGTTTGGAAAGGATGCCTATATGCAGGACTAAGGTTCAAAGGGTTAAGGATGAAAGTACAACCCTTCAATAATTGGCCACTAAATTATGTCAATTATTTTGTGTAAGCAGATGGCTACTTAAAGCAATGTAACAGTAAAATAGAGATGCTTCATACATGTTGTGACTGTATTTATAAATTTTAAAACTTTAAGCAAATGTCTATTCTGTCATGCAGTGACTACACAAGCTCCGCCCATCATTGATAAGGGAGCAAAGTAATGAATATGAAATACACTTCTTAACATAGATGGAAGCATTCAACATTTCAGAATAGAACATGTGTTCGCACTAACTATTGTTTACATAAAACAGTAAAACTCTGGATATTATGACCATTCAAAAAGGATACTTTTTATTTGTTTTCAAGGTACTTGACTGCTCCCTAGATACTCATCTTATGGGTTAACTAATTCCTCCACTGGAGAGAATAGATCATCTTTATAAAGTCATGAACATGTATCATAAGAATTATTTTCTAAATTCTACCAGATGGTAGCTTAAAGCTGGCTGAAAGTAAAGCAGAATGTGTCTTAAAGTGAAGTTTGCTTTACTTTCAACTTACTTTAAGTTGTCACTTGTCTTCAAAACTAGGAGCAGGTTATGGAGTACATGGTGAATCTGCTTCTAACGTCATCACTGAGGGGTTGTAATGGTAGAGTTTTACTGTCTGTGTATAGCAATAACAATCCCTAAAATGTGTTTATTATTAGGTGTTTTAGACAGGTGGCTGCTTAAATCAAGGTCAAAGTAAAACGTAACGCTCTTTTAGGAGATTTCTGTTTTAATTTAACCTTGCTTAAAGCCGACAAATGTCTTTTATACAATCAATTTGCCTTTTCAGTGGTCGTAATAGACAGGTTTTACTGCACATGTGTATTAAGTAACAGTGAAAGGAAACCCTGTCTTACCAAAACAATTTGACACATGAAAAGTAGACAGGTTGAATGATACAATGAATTTAATGGTAGAATATACAATGAAATTCTTATCAAAATTATAAAGTCAAAGGCCTGTTCAGAAACAATTCAATAAACTTGCGCTTCAAACAGGTGACTGCTTCTTGTAGAAAACAAGTAACGCAGGGCGCCCCCTTTTGGTTGACATTAAGCTACACATTGTCCACACATTGCATTTGAAAATGCCAGTCATTGCTATGTTAGCTGTACTTGAAATAAATGTGCTTTATAACTTTATAGTATAACCAGAGCTCCAGATAAGTGGAGTATTTCAAAAACTAAAATCTTTATTTCTGCTTTAAACCCTATGGTGTCACTACTCATTAGAATCGTCTCGAAGAGACGATTCTAATGAGTAGTAACACCATAGGATTTGGTGCTGAAATAAGTGAGAAAATGTTCGATTTGTCCCATTATACTGCCTCTTATCTGGAGCCCTGTATAACACTGAATACACATATATTATGACTAGAGTTTGCTAAATCAAATTGATTACCTGGATACGGAAAGTAAGCATAATACAATATTCTTCAACATACACTAATGGCTTTTGAAAGTTCTATTCAGCATTTCAGTCACCTGTCTTTAGAAATCTAACTGTCACTTCAATGAGTGGTTGTTTAATTGCAAGATTGACTGTATAACTCAAGGCAAGAACACACCTGATACAAAATACAACTACAGTCAATAATCTCAGTTTATACATTAGGTAATGGGTTCCAGCCCTAACCAAAAAAGCCTATGCATATAACCCTTTAAAACTTTAGGAATAAAATATTTTATCTCTACAGTCAAACATGTGAAAACTCATTAATGCCAGAAATTTCACAATTGACAGATCCAGTTTCCGTTTCAGTCTGGTCCACTTTTGACTATCTAGGATAAATTTTGCAGTATATTACAAACTGAGAAACAGTGCAGGCCAAGATCAAAGGGCTCCTATAGGATCCCTATGCTCTGGGTATGCACTATTTACATGGATAAGTGTACTCTTCACAGGTACACTGTTTGTAAATGATGCATATTGTTGTTGCTATGAGACAATGGGTTAAACCAAACTCACACTTTTTTGAAAAGATAACTACAACTCAAATCAATATTTCTTACATTTTCATAGTGAAAATGTTGCTAAGCTTGTGAATACATGTTTGACTAATAAAAGCCCATGTAATTCAAAATGCCAAAGTACTACTTAACTCTCTTATGCAGATATCTGTTCATGCAAAATGTCCAGTCCAAAATAGGCATGATGCTGACCACTGTCAACTTCTGATGACAGTGGGATGACGCATTTAAAACACTCGCTGAGGCGCTAAATCTTATCATGAACAACAACAAATCTGTTCATACAAGATTAAAAATATGAAGAACAGTAAAACCTCTCTATTACGACCACTAAAAATAGACTTAATGATGATATTAAATACAGGTGACAGCTTTCAACATTTACCTGCATTAAATACAAAAATTTGATCTCAAATAGTGACCGAAATAAAGAGGTTTTACTGTTCTAATGTAAAATCATGCTTCAGCTTAGATATGACAGGAATGTAGAAACCATCTACTCAAATCAGTCATTCAGTGGTTAGTTCTTTAAATTAAAGAGAGAGAATTCTACAAAACATGCATTAACTTGAAAACAATATAGACCTTGACTCAAAGACACTTTTCAAATGTCCTTTTTGGGGAACGATTCATAGGCATATCTTCAGCATAACTTCAGTTAACCCATTACCCTATACATGTAGCTTGTTTTTTGTTTTTAAGACAGGTGACCACTTAAAGCAGGTTAAAAGTAGAGCAGAATGTGCCTGAAGGCACATTCTGCTTTACTTTCAGCCTACTTTAAGCTACCATCTGCTTGATAAAAGAAAATATTTCCATTGATAGATATTCCTGGCTTTATAAATTGGAACTATTTTCTTCAGTGGATGAATAAATGGATGGCGTCAAATGGTGTATTTATGGGATAATGGGTTAAACCAACAATCAGGATCACTCTGGACAGAGAAATCATGTTTTAAGTGTTTACGGCAGGTAACTGCTTATTTCTGCGTTTCTTTCATCCTGTTATAAGCTACTGTCACCTGTGGTTGAACATCATACCTGTTCCTTCTTTGTATTGGGTTGTATTAGCAGATTTTTTCTGTATCTTAACCCTTCTCCTGCTAAATATTCAAATATAACATAAAACTACACCCTTATAAATATTCAAATCTAAAATGTTACCCACTATGAATATCTACAATCTAAACCCTTAAATTTGCTACTAAAATGTTTATCAGTGTAATTCCTGTTGAGCAGATCCTACAAAAATCTGTGCAGACCCTGATCATACAGCTCCTGAATGAGCTGTCTGTTCAGGGCTGTCTGATCTAGGGCTACACTATTTTCAAAAAGTATTCATATACATTTACAGCTGGAATAGGATTAAAATGGAAATCTCAAACAGGCCCAAGGTCTGCATTGTTCACATATATCTATTGGTATCCATAAACAAAAGGTCAGACTGGTGTAGTATTAACATTTGTGCATTAATTCTAGGAAAGTTCACATCTACAGAGGCTCTGGTGATATTAGCCTGTATTCCTTTACTTCAGAAGGGCCTGGACGACGGCCCTCGAGTTGAGATTCCTCAGGTCAGTGTAAGTCTGCCCAGTGCCTACAAACACAATGGGTTGTCCAGTGGTATACGTCATTGAAATAGCTGCACCAACCTGTAACACAGAAACAATACACAGTACAGTGCAACCACCCTCTAAACAACAATTTCCTCCATACAACAATGCTTGCAGCTGTTCCCTAAACAAGACAATTATGTCTAATGCTTTCACCGCTGCAATATCATCTGCTTACAATTGTCGTCTGCTGTTTCTTTTCCAAGTTATGTATTGGACATTTAGCAGAAGAAACATACAGACCAGTGAGAAACAGCTTGAACCAAGATCAGATGCTGCATTACTTGGTGTCTGATCTGGGTTCAAACTGTTTGCAACTGTGAGCCAAGTCATGTTTATAACTCTTAGGGTTTTAAGTTTCCCTCCCTATAACAATTTTCTCTGAACAACACATACAACCTTTGTCTCCCATTGGATGTTGTTGTAGGGAGGGAGCATTGTACCAACACATCTTGATGCCTTCATATATTCCTCATACAAATGGCTTTTGATGCTTCAATAATGTACTAACAAGCACCTTAGAGCTGATATCCCCTGCCGCAGCGATTGTCCAGAAGAAAGTGGCAAACTTTATTGTGGGAGGAAGGGGCAAATGGTGATCACCTGTCTTTAAAGATCAACATTCAAAAGCTTTTTACAAAGTTTTATATAAATCCATTCAATTTTGTACATTTTAAAGCCTAAACAATACAAAAAATAAAGCCGTTTGTAGCATTATAAATCTAAGTATGACAGGGGCAGGTAACTCTTGATTCAAATTCAACAGTAATTAAACACTTTCAAGAACTTATAATTGTGTGCAAGTATTATTAAATAAAAATTCAGAACTGTAGAATTTACTAGAGTGTAAACACATTTTCAACTCATCAAGGGCAGAGTATTCTTGACTAATTTGCACATTTTCGATAATAATTGAACTCATTCTATAAATAATAGCCATATATGATTTAATTTTTTTTTCAAAATCCATTCACATTTGTACACAATAGCATGTAAACAATAAAGCCATGTTGAGCATTACTAAGTACATAAAGGGCAGATAACTCTTGTCACAAAGTATCCTATTTTGACAATAATTGTAACCCTAATATTTATATACATCATGTGTAAGTTAAATCAAAATCCATTAAAGACTGTAGTTTCTAGATGGTAAAAACTGTTAAATATGGGTTTTTTGACTCATCAAGGGCAGATAATTGTTGACTAGTTTGTCCGTTTTCAAAAATGATAACAATTATTTGAAAACTAATAGCCATACATAGTTTAAGAATTTTTTTTATCAAAATCCATGCATATTTATAGATACTAGGATGTAAACAATATTAAAATAAAGCATTTTCTATCATTTCAAAGTACATCAAGGGCAGATAACTCTTGCCACAAGTATCCTTTTTTGACAATAATTGCACACCTTCAAGAACTTTTACTTATTGACATCGTGTGCAAGTATCATTTAAATCCATTTATAATTGTAGTTGCCAGAGAGTAAAAACAGTTAAATATGGCTTTTTTTACTTATCAAGGGCAGATAAGTCATGACTAATTTCTCCGTTTTCAACAACAATCAAATTCATTTGAAAACTAATAGCCATACATAATTCAAGAAAGTTTTTTCAAAATCCATGCATATTTATAGGCTCTAGTATGTAAACAATACCAAAACAAAGCATTTTCTAGCATTTCTAAGTACATCAAGGGCAGATAACTCTTGTCACAAGTATCCTTTTTTTTACAATAATTGCACACCTGCAAGAACTTGTACTTATAGACATTGTGTGCAAGTATAAACAAAATATGTTGAATACTGTAGTTGCTAGAGTGTAAAAACTGTTAAATATGGCATTTTTAACACAAAAAGGGCAGATAACTCATAAATTCCTAAAATTTTCTGAAAAAAGTTTGATTTCCCACGGTGCTCCTATGATGACAAATAAGTATACCAAGTTTCATCCAAATCTGTTTATCGGTTTCGGAGATACAGTTGCGGACGGAAAATGTGACGGACGCACGGACGGACATTTTTAACACAAAAAGGGCAGATAACTCATAAATTCCTAAAATTTTCTGAAACATTTTTGATTTCCCACGGTGCTCCTATTTTGACAAATAAGTATATCAAGTTTCATCCAAATCTGTCTATTGGTTTCGTAGATACAGTTGCGGACGGAAAACGTGACGCACGCACGCACACACATCCGGACGGACAGACCTAAAACAGTATCCCTCTGCCTTTCGGCAGGGGATAATAACCCATTACACCATAGCCTGTTTCCAGTTTTGAAATTAGGTGATCACTTAAAGCAGGTTGAAAGTAAAGCAGAATGTGCCTTAAGGCACATTCTGCTTTACTTTCAGCCTGCTTTAAGCTACCATCTGCTAAATATAGAAAATTATTTTGATTATACATATTTATGACTTTAAATTTCAACTATTTTCTTCAGTGGAGGAATCAAATAAAGGCGTCAAAAGATGTATTTATAGGCTAATGGGTTAAAGCAGATTAAAAGTACAGCAAACAACTCCTGAATGAGCTTTCTGTTTTACTTTTATCTTGTGTCAAGCAATGAATTGTCTAAACACTGAAAACATGCTATGTGAGGGTCCCCAGGGCTGCAAATAAGGCAAGTTATTCAGATACTTGGATCTTTATTTCACAACAAAACTCATTAACCCCTGACACTTTTAATGGTTCATCCTAGTATCTAATTAAGCAAAGTCTATTTTGGACTATTTAGTGTTGGTTTCTGCATTATAGTGCAAAATGAGGAACAGTAAAGACCCTGATCACAGGGCTCTGTATTAGTATGAGCCCTCTGAGCTGGGTTTACATGTACACTGTTGCAGTGGACAAATGTCCTCTTTACAAGTTCACTATATGTTAGGGACAAGTATACTCGTCCCAAGGGTTCAATGTGTTAATAACTCTTATCTGAAGCCCTTATACATGATCTGTATGCATATAAGACAAGAAACAGCTTCACAAAAACACAGCCTATCCATACCTTGTCATCTATTGTGTCAAACTTTGTGAGGATGATGCCATCAATAAGGCGAGGGTTTTCCATGTTGGAGAAGTCGGCGAGGGCCTGGTTGAACTTTGTCAGCTGATCAACAGCTTCGTTACCAACGAGGGCCTCCCCAACAAATAGCACCAGGTCTGGCTGGTTGATCTTGATCAGCTGTAATAGGAGGTTTTTTGTTGTTTTATTTCTATTTTTTTAAACTCTTCCAACACTAAATAACTCTTGTGGGTTATTAGGTCCCTTTGTGGAATTTTTTGATTACGGAACTATGAACCAGTGTACATGTACTTGGAATTGTGGGTAGTTTATTGAATACTGGTATAGATTAGAAAACAGGGCAGGCACTAATCAGAGGGCTCCTATAGGAGCTCTCTGATCTAGGTCTACACAGTTTTCAAATGTACTGAGTATATTATAAACAGGTTCATGGTGTTGAAAAGAGTTAAATGTTTACATGTGTATATGCAGTAAAATCACCCTATTATGACCACTAAAATGAAGGCTAATTGATTGTATGAAAGACCGATGACAGAGCTCTTAAAGCATCTTGCTTTAAGCAGTCACCTGCCTTAAACACCAAACAATTAGCTCTTTTTAATGGTTGTAATAGAGGGGTTTACTGTATAAAATTGCATTTTATATGTGGACAAAACACAAGCTTCAATAAACATGTATGCCCCACATGGCATGCTTGACAACAGATTTTGAATCTAAGTAAAGGCAAAGGAAAGTAAAAGAAGGGAAGTACTAGGTAAAGGTCATGATGAAAATAAAGATTGGACAAAATGGGAGGATTGGGAATGGTCTAAGGCAACAACTGTTTAAATATCTAACCAGTCTAGACAGCAGTGTTGATGCTAGATGAAAGAGTATAATCTAATAACCTCGTATAGATGGATGGATGGATGGACAGGATAATCACTTCATGTCTAAAGGATGCATATACTCCTAGCTAAGATTAAGTGGGTAAACATCAAACAGGTCCTCATTTGGGGTCATTGTACTTTCAAAACAATAAACACCCATTTCCTTTCAGTATATACAGTGTGAATATTAAGTGGTTTACTAAACTTTGCTTCAGCACTCAATCTAATATATAAACTTTAACCCTTTACCCCATTACCTGTTTCTAGTTTTGAAAATATGTGACAACTTAAAGCAGGTTGAAAGTAAAGCAGAATGCGCCCTAAGGCGCATTCTGCTTTACGTTCACCCTGCTTTAAGTTACCACCTGCTAGAATTAAGAAAATATTCCTTCTGATACATATTCATGACTGTATAGATTGGACTTATTTTCTTCCGCGGAGGATTAAACGGAACACGCTAAAAGATGATTCTATAAGGTAAAGGGTTAAAAGAAGCTCATACCTTTGCTAGAGATCTCATCAGTGGCTCATTGTCCTGCATTCGACCAGCTGTATCGACCAGAACAATGTCTATATGGCAGTCACGAGCTGAATGATAGAATCAATCATAAGAAATTTTAGCATCTAAAATTGTACTTTATTATGTTAACCCTTTAACCCATAGTCTGTTCTAGTTTTGAAGACGTATTTCTGTATTTTATCAACAATTTGTCTTAATCACAATGCAGTTAATTCTTTGAGATTATTTCTGCACTATAAGTTGTATTAAACTGTCCCTGAAATTAACAGTTCTGCTATTTGCATATATATCAACACCATTTTGAAATACTGCAGACTCAATTCAGACAGCTTAAGGAGTTGTCTGGTCAGGATCTGCACTATGGTCTTATAGAATATATGTCTGATATCAGAACTCCAAATAAGGGGATTACTTCAAAAGCTAAAATCTTTATTTTTGCAATAAACCCTATGGTTTCACTACTCATTTTAATCGTCTCTCCAATAACACTATAGGATTTGGTGCTGAAATGAGTGAGACAATGATGGATTTGTTTAGTTTACTCCCTCTTATCTGGAGCCCTGGACTAGTGTCTGCATTCTTTCTTTGGGAATTTGTTTCTTACCTTATTAGCCAATGTAGTATTTAAGATGACAGATGTTCATAGTGGCTAGTGGGCAGACTTTTATATAAAAATATTCAGCAAGAGAAAGGTTAAATTGCCCACAAGCTTTTGATGCTCAAATCTAACCAACCGAAAGCTTGAGACCGATCTCAGACTCAACTCAAACACTAAATAAGCTTTTAAAGTTTATATATACCAGGCTAACTCACCATAGTTTATTGCCTCCATTGCTATCCCAGATGCATCCTTACCATACCCTTTCTCATACAGCTGCACCATCTGACGTCCACTGTGTTTCTCTGCTGGGTGAAGGGCATTCAGTTTACGGGTGTGGGTTCTGAGCTGTTCCACAGCACCAGCTCTGAATGTGTCACAGGCAGCTATCAGCACTCTGAAGCCATTCTCTACCAGCCAGAAGCAGATCTAAAGTAAATCAACATCAAATGTGACCTCCCAGTATAGTAATAAAACACATAGATTATTTGTTTGATAGAGTTAGATATCATATTTATTTGAAGAGTACAGGAAGGGAGATAACTCAATATTTCCATGAGGCTTTATCAGAGTGTTATGGCAATAGTTCACCTTAGCATTTTGAGCTCTGGTGAGCTAAAAAGGTAATGGTAAGAAAAAGATGTTTACAGGATTAATCAATATCTATTATACAGTAAAACTCTCTAGTAGGACCACTAAATGATATACATCATTTGATATTTAAGGCATGTGGTTGCTTAACCCATTACCCCATAGCCTGTTTCTAGTTTTAAAGATATGTGAACACTTAAAGTAGGTTGAAAGTAAAGCAGAATGTGCCTTAAGGCACATTCTGCTTTACTTTCAGCCTGCTTTAAGCTATTATCTGCTAGAATATAGAAAAAAAATCTTCTGATTTTTATTTGTGACAGTATTAATTGGAACTATTTTCTTCAGTAGAGGAATTAATTAAAGGCGTAAAAAGGAGTATTTATGGGGTAATGGGTTAAAGCAAGTTGAATGTAAAACAGAAAGCTCCTCAATCTTTCATGTACATGTAACCAATTAGCCTTCTTTTTAGTCGTCTTAAAGGAGTGTTTTTAGTTTTTACTGTACTGACTTTAGATTTATATATTTATATTTAACCTTGTGTCTCTTTGCATAAACTTTTAAATATGAAATCTAGCAGCTAACGCTCAGTATGCTATGGTTCAATTTTTGTTGACTGTTGCAAAAATGTTGGATTGGGACGAGATGCAATGTTACTCATCGCTTCATCTGGATTCAAACTGCTTGTCACCCTAATGATCTTTCTGAAAGACTGAAAGAGTTGCTACAAACCACAGTATCTTTATAGCATACCTAAAGGCATATGTTATTTCCATCTCTTTGTTTTTCTATACAGTAAAATCTCTCTGTTACCACCACAAATTACATAAATTATATTGCCTTGAAGGCAAGGGACTGCTTTAATAGATTAAGATGAAAGTAAATCAAAAAGCTCCTTTAGGAGGTTTCTGTTTAAATTTCATCTTGCTTTAAGCTGCTATCTGTCTATTATACAGTTAGTTAGCCTATATTTTGGTGGTTGTAATAGAGAATAACACATTTAATACCACAAATCTTACTTTGGCAAGGTTGGTACTCTTCCCTACACCATTCACCCCACAGAAGGTGATGCAGTAGGGTCTCCTCTGTTGTTTACACTCCATGGCATCACGCAGGATGTCCACTCGTCTCTTTGGAGACAGGATCTGAACACAGGACTCGTTCAAGGTAGCCTTCACAGTGGTGGTAATACCTGGATGACAATAGGTAATAGAAATATAACTGCTGCTTTAAACTTCTGTCTGCACAGTCAGGCTACTATAGGCATACTTGCTTTAACCCTTTCCCCCATAGAAGCGCCTCTTAGCCCATTTAATTTATTCTTCCACCAAAGAAAATAGTTCCAATTTATACAGTCATGACTATGTACTATAAGACACATTTTCTATATTCCAGCATATGTTAGCTTAAAGCAGGGTAAAAGTAAAGCAGAATGCGCCTTAAGGCGCATTCTGTTTTACTTTAACCCTGCTTTAAGTGCTCACCTGTCTTCAAAACTAGAAATGGAATATGGGGTAAAGGGTTAAACTTCTGTCTGCACAGTCAGACTACCACAGTCATACTTGTTTAAAGCTCTGTTTTCTTTAAAGATGCATTCTGCTTTACTTTCAAACTGCTGTAATAAGTGGTCTACTATCTTCAATACTAGAAATAGGCTATGAAGTAAAGGATTAAGAAAATCATAACACTTTGCTATCTTCAGGAGACATTATCTCCCTGGACAGGTATGGACAAAAACGAAAAGTACACTAGATTTGGATCTTTCTCCATTACTTTTGTTCTAAATTAAGCTGACAAATGTTTGTAGTGCTTACTAAGAACAAACCAGAGCCATCGCAAGATGGCATGCTCGACTATTCCAGGTTTTTTTCGTTATTGGAAATTTGAATGGATTTGAAATTTGATTTAATATATAAGGTAATTTCTAAGTCCGTCAAGGGCCATAACTCACACTAAATGCAAACTAGAATTACCTGCCTTGATTGACTGCACTAGTAGTGGCAAGGCTGTGGTGAAGTTATAATCCCATACAAGCTGCAGTTGCAGAGATATAAGTTTATTTCTAGGTGGCACAAAAAACCTTAACCAAAATATCTAAGTCCATCAAGGGCCACAACTCACATTAAATGCAAACTTGTGTTACCTGCCTTGATTGACTGCACTAGTGGCAAGGCTGTGGTGAAGTTATAATCCCATACAAGCAGCAGTTGCAGAGATATAAGTTTATTTCTAGGTGGCACAAAAAACTTTAACCAAAATATCTAAGTCCACCAAGGGCCACAACTCAGATTAAATGCAAACTTGAGTTACCTGCCTTGATTGACTGCACTAGTGGCAAGGTTGTGGTGAAGTGATGATGCGATACAAGCAGCAATTGCAGAGATATAAGCTTAGTTCTAGGTTGCACTAAAAACCTTAACCAAATTATCTAAGTCCATCAAGGGCCACAACTCACACCAAATTCAAACTAGAATTACCTGCCTTGATTGACTGCACTAGTTGCAAGGTTGTGGTGAAGTTAAAATGCGATACAAGCAGCAGTTGCAGAGATAAAAGCTTATTTCTAGGTTGCACAAAAAACCTTAACCAAAATATCTAAGTCCATCAAGGGCCACAACTCACACTAAATGCAAACTTGAGTTACCTGCCTTGATTGACTGCACTAGTGGCAAGGTTGTTGTGAAGTTATAATCCCATACAAGCAGCAGTTGCATAGGTATAAGCTTATTTGTAGGTTGCACAAAAAACCTTAACCAAAATTTCTAAGTCCATCAAGGGCCATTACTCACACAAAATCCAAACCAGAGTTACCAGCCATGATTTGCTGTAGTAGTGGGGAGGCTGTGGTGAAGTTATAATGCAATACAAGTATTGGTTGTAGAAATACAAGTTTATTTGTAGGTTGCACAAAAAACCTTAACCAGTGCAACGACGACGCCGACGTCAGGGCGACTGTAATAGCCCTCCATATTCTTCGAATAGTCGAGCTAAAAATAGTTTTGTAGGAGCTTTCTACATTACATAATACATTTTTGTCCTAACATTAAGCAGTCACTTGTCTTCAGAGATTATTATACCATATTGACTGAGTGGCTGTGGAATACAGATTGTATATAGCACTTACTGCTAAAAGTCCCGAGAACCTTGCCCTCCAGTTTAGCAGCAACAGAGTCACACAGCTTCTGGGCGATGTCAGCTGCCACATTCTTGGCTGAAACAAACACAACTAACTCATTGGTACGCATTTAACCCATTACCCCATAAATATGCCTTTTAATGCCTTTAATTTATTTCTCCACTGAATGAAATAGTTCTAATTTATACAGTTATGAATATGTATCATAAGAAATAATTTCTATTTTCTAGAAGATGGTAGCTTAAAGCAGGTTAAAAGTAAAGCAGAATATGCCTTAAGGCACATTCTGCTTTACTTTTAACCTGCTTTAAGTGGCAACCTATCTTCAATACTAGAAACAGGCTATGGGGTAATGGGTTAATACATTAATTTATTCCGTTGGCATAATAAACCCTTTCCCCCATATAAGAGCCTTTTAGCGCAATCAATTTATTACCCCTCTGAAGAAAATAGTTCCAATTTATACAGTCATGGCATTGTATCATAAAAATTATTTTCTTTATTCTAGCAGATGGTAGCATTCTGCTTTATTTTCAATCTGCTTTAAGTGCTCACAGGTCTTTAAAACTACAAACAGGTTATGGGGTAAAGAGTTGATGTTTTAACAACTCACCAATGAGATGCTCTTTCATTTTCTCCAACACTGGCCCAAGATCCTCTTTACTTAACATTTTGGATCCAACCAGGTTCTTAAACATCCCAAACATTCCACCACCCTGCTTCTTTTTCCTGTACAATTGAACAAAGTTATTACTTTCAAATTTAACTAACGAAACAGTGCAAATGTACATACACAAGTCATACATGTCCTACTCTGTAAATTAAATAAAACAATACTTTTAAAGCTTTATAATAACATTTAATAGTAAATTAAATAAGAATTTGAATAATTTTAGAATCTGTTACATTATTCAGGATATTTTGAACACCTCAAAGTTATTCTTGTTTTTCTTCCGATTTTTTTTTAAATAGTTTAACCCTTTCCGTAAATTGTGTATCTATGAGGTAAAGGATTGAATTTTGCATTTTGTTTTTAATATATGCTCTATTCAAACAAAGTATGATAAAACTATTAATGGAACTATGGGGGAAGAAAAGGAGGCAACAATAAACTCTCAACCCCATTGAGGATTTTAACCCTTTACTCCATAGATACACATTTTTATACATTTAATCTATTTCTCCACTGAAGAAAATATTTCCAATTTATACAGTCATGAAAATGTATCATAAGAAATATTTTCTATATTCTAGCATGGTAGCTTAAAGCAGCCTGAAAGAACAGCAGGTTCCACCTATATGCACATTCTGCTTTACTTTCAATCTCATTAAAGTGGTCCACTTTCTTCAATACTAAAAACAGGTTATGGAGTAAAGGGTTAAAACGTGTATCAATGTTTGCCTTTATTAGTACTTACTCGGTTCTCTTCACAACTATCTCTTCTTCCTCTTCCTCGGACTCTGATTCTGTCTCGATATTACGAAGCTCTCCTCCCATGGTTCCGACATACTCCATCTGTGGAAGAAATAATAACCAGCTTAGAAGTTAAAACAATTTAGATCTACTAATTTGACTAAAAAGAAATCTATTTAACTGTATAAAAGACAGAGGACAGCTTAAAGCAAGGTGAACATAAAACAGAAAGCTCCTTCACTTTGCTTTTACCCATTCCCCAATAAATACACCCTTATTCATCTTTAATTTATTTCTCCACTGAGGAAAATAGTTCCAATTGATACAGGTATTTTCTATATTCTAGCAAATGGTAGCTTAAAGCAGGCTGAAAGTAAAGCAGAATGCCCCTTAAGGTGCATTCTGGTTTGCTTTCACCTACTTTAAGCGGTCCCCTATTTTCTCATCTAGAATTAGGCTATGGGGTAATGGGTTAAACAGTCTCCTGCCTACAAATTAGTGGTCGGTACAGTGAGGTTTTACTGTATATGATAACCAATACAGACCAACCTGTTCTGCTACTCCCATCTGTACCAACTTATTTTGTTCCCATCAATTACAATATTTTCTAATATCTCTCTCGTTATTGAATCATACTGAAAGCTGAAGATCCAGATCAGAGAACTCAAAACGGCGCTGTCTGATCAGGGTCTGAAATGTTTTATATCTTATAGGTTCTGTCTGAAATGAGCTTGCATTTTTCCTGGGATTAATTTCCCTAATTTTATATGCCAATTTAATAGTTAAGATGATAGATGTTCATTGTGGGTGGAGTTTTAGAGATGAATATTCAGCAGGTGAAGTGTTAAAACTTCAAGAAAAACTTCAAATGATTTGTTTATACAGCTAACAATCACCGACCAAAATTGCATGAAAATGGTGTTACTCGTTAGCACTTGCATGCTGGAAACTCGACCTCTAGATCTAAGTCTTAGTGCTTTGTTGTTAAAAGAATCGTAGAAGATGATGTTTATTAGAAAGGAACAATAGAAGAAAGTATCTCTCTCAAACAGAGGTTCTTAACCCATAACCCCATAAATACGCTTTTAAGCCTTTAATTTATTCTCCACTGAAAAAATATAGTTCAAATCTATACATTTATGGATATGTACCATAAGATATAGTTTCTATATCCTAACAGATGGTAGCTTAAAGCAGGTTGAATGTAAAGCAGAATGTGCCTTAAGGCACATTCTGCTTTACTTTCAACCTGTTTTAACTAATTTAAGTGGTCACCTGTTTTCCAAACTAGAACCCTGCTATGGGGTAATGGGTTAACCAGAATCACTATGAACTGTGCCTACCTCTTCAGCCTTTAGGAGAACTGCATCACTGGTTTCTCCATTCATCTCTTTGCCATCAGTAAAGTCCAAGGATACAGCATCCTTATTGCTGACCTGATTGGCCCACTTTGTTGCTGTTTTTCCCTTCTTCTTTGGTGCCTCTGGGCTCTTCCTGTTTATAAGAAAACATTCATACAGATGAACCACAATAAACCTGAACTCGAACATGGTTTTGGCACACAAAAAAAAATCTATAAACAGAGCTCCAGATGAGTATTCGAAAAATTAAAATCTTTATTTCTGCATTAACCCGTATGATTTCACTTCTAATTAGAATCGTCTCTTCAAGATGATTAAAATGAGTAAGTAACACCATAGGATTTGGTGCTGAAATGTGTGAGAAAAATGCTGGATTTGTTAAGTTTACTGCCTCTTATCTGGAGTCCTGATTTTAACTGCGTAATCACAACAACTAAGACAAATGCTGAATCTAATCTTGAATAAAGAAATAACAATTTTTAGAAACACTATAATTATGTAATCCTCCCTATACTTAGTAACATCATTATCATAACTTCCATCTAGGCCCAGTCTAATCTTATTTCTAAAAGTACATAATTATTATGTTATTAAGAAATATACTCAATGATCAAGCTAAAATATGATAAAATATTTAATATTTAATAAGATTAGAAGGTTTTATAACCAAAACCAGGTAGCTTGTTAAACAAGATATTGACACAGTATTGAAACACACTATGATTGCGGATTTTTTTGCAAATAGCACCATAGTTTTATTGTGCTTTACAGGAACACGGCCATGCCAATCTCTTTGGTATGTATCTCAAATTCTGAACAGTGAAATAATTGTATTTGTGCATTTTTTCTTATGGTTACAGCTATACACTTAAAACATACATACAGAATTCTAAAAGAGAAAGGGTTAAAATATCTGCAACTAGAACGGCTATCACTAAAGGTGATAAATACCCCCACTATGCAGCACTCTGTCACACTCTGCAGACGTTTTCAATGAGGTTTGACAATGGCAGGGTGCTGCCACCATCATAAAAACTTGGAAAATTTATGGCAAGTATCAAGTAAATCAGGTTGAAAGTGAAGGAGTTCGCCGTACAAGATTTTGCCTGCCAATTTCAAGACCAATTTCAAGGCCAAAGGTCAAGGTCACAGAGATTTGAAATGTGTGTCTTGCACATCTACTACTCCTCAGTAACATTTATGCAAAGTATCAAGTGAATCAGGTTGAAAATGAAGGAGGAGTTGAAAGTACAAGATTTTGCCTGCCAATTTCAAGACCAATTTAAATGACAAAGGTCAAGGTCACAGAGACCTGAAATTTGTGTCTTGCACATCTACTACACCTGAGTAACATCTATGCAAAGTATCAAGGAGGAGTTGAAAGTACAAGATTTTGCCTGCCAATTTCAAGACCAAATTTAAGGCCAAAGGTCAAGGTCACAGAGACCTGAAAATTGTGTCTTGCACATCTAGTACACCTGAGTAACATTTATGCCAAGTATCAAATGAATCGGGTTGAAACTGAAAGAGGAGTTGAAAGTACAAGATTTTGCCTACCAATTTCAAGGCCAAAGGTCAAGGTCACAGAGACCTGAAAAGTGTGTCTTGCACATCTACTACAGTAACACCTGAGTAACATCTATGCAAAGTATCAAATGAATCGGGTTGAAACTGAAGGAGGAGTTGAAAGTAAAAGATTTTGCCTGCCAATTTCAAGACCAAATTTAAGGCCAAAGGTCAAGGTCACAGAGACCTGAAATTTGTGTCTTGCACATCTAGTACACCTGAGTAACATTTATGCCAAGTATCAAATGAATCGGGTTGAAACTGAAAGAGGAGTTGAAAGTACAAGATTTTGCCTACCAATTTCAAGACCAATTTCAAGGCCAAAGGTCAAGGTCAAGGTCACAGAGACCTGAAAATTGTGTCTTGCACATCTACTACACCTGAGTAACATCTATGCAAAGTATCAAATGAATCGGGTTGAAACTGAAGGAGGAGTTGAAAGTAAAAGATTTTGCCTGCCAATTTCAAGACCAAATTTAAGGCCAAAGGTCAAGGTCACAGAGACCTGAAATTTGTGTCTTGCACATCTAGTACACCTGAGTAACATTTATGCCAAGTATCAAATGAATCGGGTTGAAACTGAAAGAGGAGTTGAAAGTACAAGATTTTGCCTACCAATTTCAAGACCAATTTCAAGGCCAAAGGTCAAGGTCACAGAGACCTGAAAATTGTGTCTTGCACATCTACTACACCTGAGTAACATCTATGCAAAGTATCAAATGAATCGGGTTGAAACTGAAGGAGGAGTTGAAAGTACAAGATTTTGCCTACCAATTTCAATACTAATTTCAAGGCCAAAGGTCAAGGTCACAGAGACCTGAAATTTGTGTCTTGCACATCTACTACACCTGAGTAACATTTATGCCAAATATCAAATTAATCGGGTTGAAACTGAAGGAGGAGTTGAAAGTACAAGATTTTGCAGACAGACCGACGGCCAACCAACCAACCGACCGACAGGCTGATTCCAGTATACCCCCCTCAAACTCTGTTTGTAGGGGTATAATAACACTTAGCCCATTACCCTATAGCCTGTTTCCAGTTTTGATGACAGATGACCACTTAAAGCCTGTTGAAAGTAAAGCAGAATGCGCCTTTGAAATTCTCTCTTTAGTAGAGGAATAAATTAAATGCACTAAACAGCGTTTCTATGGGGGAAAGGGGAAATCTACTAAAATTGACATGCACAGCAGGTGCAACAGAAAGCAACCTACGTTTCCACAGGCTTTTTCTTCTTCTGTCCACCAAAGAGTCTCTCCCTATTTTTCATGATGGTTTCCTGGTCCAGTTCTCCGTTACTCACATTACTGGCGTTGACATTTGTGTCTGTAGCTGGCTTAATATTGGCTTCTTTAGCTGGTGCAGCTTCAAATACAAACCACATGTTTCGTCAAGTAATTAGTATGAAGTTAACCCATTACCCAATTGCCTGTATTTAGTTTGGATGACTGCACATTGTGATCATTTAAAGCAGGTTGAAAGTAAAGCAGAAAAACTTTACCTTCAGCCTGCTTTAGCTACTATATGCTAGGATATAGAAAATAGTTCTTATGTTGCACATTCATTGCTGTATAAATGAAACTATTTTCTTCAGTTGATAAATAAATTAAAGGCATAAAAATCCTTATCTATAGAGTAATGAGTTAAGAAATGGGGCAGATAAAACATTAATGTAGACTGAAGGAAAAGCAGAGTTCTCCCTGCTCCACTTTCAGTCTGCTTTAAGCATAGATATTTTAAAATAGAAGAAATGTTTCATAATTATAGCTTAACTCTTAACTCTATGGATACACATTTTAAGGCACATACTGCTTTACTTTCAACCTGCTTTAAGTGGTCATCTATTTTTAATTCTAGAAACAGTCTATGGAGTAAAGAATTATTTTACCAGCACATAGAAAAAGCATGAAAAAGGGCATTTCTAGGAGGAATTGGTTATGGTGTTTAAGACTTTACCAGATAGCCTGTTTCTAGTTTTGAAAATAGGTGACTACTTAAAGCAGGTTGAAAGTAAAGCAGAATGCGCCATAATTATGGCGCATTCTGCTTTACTTTCATCCTGATTTAAGCTATTATCTGCTAGAATAAGGAAAGTATTAAATATGACACATATTCATTATGGTATATATTGGAACTATTTTCTTCAGCGGATGAATAAAATGCATGTGCTAAAAGTCGCTTCTATAAGGGAAAAGGTTAAGACTTTTCTTTGAGGGGAAACTACCATTCACACAAAGATATAAAGGGTGTCAGAAGTCTTTGAGACAAATCAGAATTTAGAGCATAATATAAGTAATTAAGAAATCTCTTATAAGAAAGTTTACTAAGAGATGCTGATTTCTTAAATACCATTTTTTCCTTTGACCGGTTTGTTTTCTTTTCCTTTGGCAGGTTTTTTTGGTTCTTCTTTTTTATTTTCAATCATAGACTTGACAGACTTTTTCGACTTCTCAGATTCTTCAAATGTTTTCATCACTCTGAAATGATGAAAAAAACACAGGTATATAACTGCAGCCAAATTTAATAATTAGTTCTTCCTTTTAATAATGATAAAAAAAAAGATAACCTTTGAGGAAACATGTAACATTGATTTAAAATCAAAGCTTCACTTTTTAGAAAAGAATAAAGGTGTTAACCCACTGACCCTTAGCCATGACTCATGAAACTTCATCAAACTTTAACATTATTTTGGACTCTTCATTAAAATTGTCTTCTTGAAAAACAAGCCTCACCTTATTTTCTGGCTGTCTTTCTTTGCCTCTTTTTCAATATCAAACAAGATTTGATCATAATCTTGTCTAAAATCAAAGTTACTTGACAGTGAACCATTCCTTAAGTCATCCTTGTACTTGTTGCGAAATTCCATCTGAATGATGTTCAGGAACTTGTCTATATAAGACAGTTGCAAGATTTTCTGATACGCAACCTGTAACAAGACAAACACCAACATTGACACCTACAGTAAAACCTCTTCATTACGACCACTAAAACGAAGGCTAATTGATTGTTTATAAGACAAGTGACAGCTTGAAGCAAGGTGGCAGTAAAACAGAAAGCTCCTAAAGAAGCTTTCTGTTTTACTACCTCCTTTTACTTTAAGCAGTCAGCTGTTGTAAACACCTAATAATTAAAACAAGTTTGTGGTTGTAATAGAGCATTTACTGTATAAAAGAAACATATTTTAGCAGCTTGAATATCAGTTTGCTATGTATACAACAGTGCTCCAGATAACCATGAGGTTTTTTTTAAAGTTTAATAATATGTTATAGCAGGAGAAGGATTTATATCTAAAAACTGTTTTCTTACTTTGACACATTCAAATGTAGCACTAAGTATACTCATATAGTCATAATTAATAAACAATGTAGTACACTTGCCCTTTGATCAGGGTCATTCACTGTTTGTTGTTTTGCAATATACTGTTAACCCTTTCCCTTATAGAAGCGACTTTTAGCGCATTCATTTTATTCATCCGCCAAAGAAAATAGTTCAATTTTATACTGCCATGAATATGAACTATAAGAAATATTTTCTATATACTAGCAGATAGTAACTTAAAGTAAGCTGAAAGTAAAGCAGAATGTGCCCTAGGGCACATTCTGCTTTACTTTCAGCTTACTTTAATAGGTGACTAGGTCACAAATGTTAAATACTAGAAACAGGCTATTGGTTAAAGGGCTAAATACCCTAAAGAGTCTAAAATGGACTAAACTACATGTAAATTAATGGGGTGAATGAGTTGAGCAATAATAACCTTGAACTTTACCAAAGTGACACGCCTAAAGTACAAAACAGAAATTGTAAAGCACTTACCACAAACACCAGTTCAAACTCATTGTCCAATTTATACTTCAGAGTCAGAGCTTCGTGTGTAAACTGATTACTTCCACTTCTTTCCTGTAAATCAAGAGTTAGTATTTAAGTTTAATTACATACAGAAACATTTAACATTCGAAGTAGAACAAAGAACTTTTGAATATCACAAAGTATAATGCTGAACTAACGGAGGTAGATCTAGTAACTTTGTTAAACTTATTGGGGCTTATTAATAGGTCTATAATGCAAGAAGGCCTGTTTGAACGTAAAATGGTGTTCTGCGATTACCGGTACCTCCTTTTATTAAGATATATTGTATTTTCCCTTTGTTTTAACTTATATGGGTAATCATTCTTTTAAAAGCGTTGAAAACAGCTTCTATTATGGCAATTATATCAAAAGAAACGATAGATCTATTACATTTTTTTCAAACAAATATATTTATGTAACACGTATTATATTTTTAGAAATTAAAATACATGTAGATCTAAATGCAGAAATAGATCTACCAAAAGTCCATTCAACAATAGGCATGATGCTGACCATTGTCCCAATCCTGAGACAATGGGATGACGCATCTGATAAAGCTTATGCGGGACTATAAACCTTAGCAGAAACAACAACAACAACAGATCTACCAGGCAAGCGGCATGTCAAAGAACCAGCACCACTCTTCAGCAGTTACTGGTAGATTCCAAATGAAGACCTATCCTTAAAGACATTACTTGACCTAGCAGGGGTGTAAAATTCTACTAGCCCGCTGGCCATGGCGAGTAACCATTTTATCAGGGTGAGCAGATTTTCTGATAATTTACAACAAAAACTAATGAGCAAAATGTCATTATCACCCAGCAGGGCGAGTAACTATTTTGAAAACTTTACACCCCTGCCTAGCTATGGTGGTAACACCTAACCCCGTAGATAGTTTGAGTCAAAGCATGGAGTGCATGCACTCACTAAGCTAGCATCTAGGCAAAGAATCATTCCTGAAGGCGTTTCATGTGAGACCGCACCAAACTTTTGATCCGTAAAAGTCCGTTAGAAACCGTACCAATCGGTTCTGTTTCCCCGACAATGAAGGGCTAACTCGCGATACTCCCCCAGGGGTGTAAATTTTTTTCAAAAGCTACTCGCCCTGTAGGACTAGTAACTATTAAAATCCACTCGCCCTTCTGCAACTTTTGCTCGTCCGTGAATTTTAATATATAATTCATATGTACTAAAACTTTCACAATTTTCTTATTTATTTAGCTAAACTCGAAAATATCAACTTATAGCAGGGATTTCCCCAGGCCGGTTTCGCCTGTCGCAGGCGACATGCCTTCCTCCCAGGCGGTCTCTTCGCGACATGCTTTGATCTGGCCGACATCTCTTAATCCGCAGAGCGACTAGCCTTAATCAGGGCTCTGTGTTGTGTATTCCAGTAATTATTTCATATGCCAAACGCCGTCACGCGCGTCGGGCGTGTGCTTAGCTTCATCAACCAATCAGGAGCCGAATTTCCTTATTCCGTTTACGGTGATTGACAGGGACTCGTTCTATTTTGAGCGAGATTAACTTTTGAATGACGTTTCTAAAACCGCTAGTGCGAGTAGATTCTACAACATGGCTAGCTTTACAAACAGCGACTTGAATGATTTTCGGAAAACAAGCTACGAACAACGCTGAAAGAAAAATAAATACTAGCCGAAACCGGAATCTCGGACATTCCTTTTCCCGAATTTAACATTCATAAGATTATTAACGGTGGACTGAAAATTCGCCGCGAATAATGAGACGTGAAATCGCGTCTCGCCTCGGAAAAATATTCTCGATACGGGGCCTGTTAAATAAGGAAATTCTCCGCAAATATAGAACAAATGAATGTTTTAAATGACTATAAATTACCTTTTAGAATTTATTTCCTCACAACTCCGTATTAATAATCACGTAACAGACGCAAACAGTATTCCAAACTTCCGAAATGAAATCCAAATGCGCGGCATGCTTCGAACTTTGTCGCATGTCTTTACTTGTAATTGGTTATCAAATAGATCTAGACTAGGTAATTCCCAGCGTCATTTTTTGAAAACATCCAATTAGATTAGACGTTACAAACGTCCATTTAGAATGACAGGAAATTAACATTAGTTGCGACGTTTAAAATTAGCACTTATTCGTATGCAATGGCTATCGATGTGGAAGACGTTTTTCGTGGGAGTTTCGGGAAATAAGTTACAAGAGAAGAACAACACATACACGCGGGAAACAATGAATCTCTTAAAATAGCTTTCTGGTATTTTTGGTAAATAGAAATTGAAATTGAATACTTTGAGATTAAATATTGAAACAGAAAACAATCGTGACAACAAATATTCAAGTAGACTTGGATTTATCTCATGACAAAGTCAAACAGTCTAATTAATTCTTCACAGAGTTAAAATTTGTTTTCTGTTTTTATGATGGATGGATGTTTAGAGCAGGCTTAAAGTAAAAATGAATCCTCCATTTGACATCCACTTGCTCTTAACCCACAGGTTCTTGACAAAAACAAAAAAACAAAAAAAAAATTTTTTTTTTTTTTTTTTTTTTTTTTACTAAACCTCCATTATATTACCGTATCTAGATCTATCTTCGATAGAGTACAAAAACAATTTCTTTTCTTTAACCTCAAGGGAATAGTAAAGGCATGAAAATGTATCTCAAATGGCTATGAGGAATGAGAGTTTAAGTATGATACATTTAAATCACCATGCACTGTACTTAATTCTAAATAAGGGTAGGTGTTTTGTGTGTATGTTTGACTGTGTGTGGCAAGTTAATGTTTAACCGTTTCAAATAAATTCTTTGATTAAGTTTATGAGACTTATGAATGTTTTCCCAAAAACATAAGTAAGACAACCAGTTTTCCCTGGTCAGGGGCTTCCTGTTCTGGATCTACTGTTTGCAGCACAAGCCCTACCTACTTGTTTCTGCATTTCTGTTTCAGAATTTATTTATTTGAAAACAAAAGTGAGCATTTCTGTGTGTATTATCTGATTGAGTGTGACAGTAGTGTAGTATGTATAGCAGAGAAAATTGAAAATGTGTGTACATGCTTTAAACTTTCAAATACTGATTTTTTCAAAAGACTTGTCCATTTTGGTCAAGAGACTACATGTTGTTTGTGGTTTCTGTCAATAGTAGTTTTTCCAAAGACTTTACAATCTTGTAAATGGTACTAACACTGATCAGAGGACTCACCAAGGAGATCAGACGGGGTCTACACTTTTTCCATAGGTCCAGGCATTCATAGTTTCCACATCCTAGTTTCTGGATATTTTTTTATGTAATTATGTATAAAGTAAGTGAATTAATGTGTTTCAGCTACATGTATTTATCATTTTTGTGCTTTAACAAATTGTAAGGTTTTACAATGTAATTACTTTGTTGCAAAATAATGGAATACTAGTTAATGCAAGCTGCAATCAGCAACTGTACTGGGAGATCAGCAGGTACATGTATTATAGTAAACTTCAGTTATGAGTTGTAACTTAAATATTGGTGCTGAACTTGAAAACAAAAACCCTACACATACTAGATCTAGGAAACAGAATAGTACTTCTTTCAGCCATTTCCATATAAACACACTATAGTATACACTACATATATGTATTGCCAAAAATGCACTATTTCATTGATTAAAGAGCAAAAAAATTCGCCGCAGCGCGGGAGGGAGAGCCCTCCCGCACCCTCCCCCTATGTCTCAAATTCAACATGCCTTCAAGAAATCCTGGGGAAATCCCTGTATAGTAACATACTATTTAACTCTTTCAACACTTAAGTAACTCTTGTGGGTGTTGTCATCGTTTTAACATCCCTGCTTACGCCGCTATTTTACTCCGAAAAACGACTGTATAAGATAGTTTTGTTAGTTTGTTTACATTTTGACATGTAGCAGGAAAACTAACGGTGCTTCCGTTTTTTTCGGCATGTAAAATTTTGACTTATTCAAATTAGGTACGAAATCGTCGAAGCTTTATATTAGAAATGTTCACAGTTTGACGGATGACTGAACAATACAAGAGGGCCTGGAGGGCCTGAAGGCCCTGATATCGCTCACCATTTGTAATGAAGCCTGATAGCTTTACATTTGAATTTCGCCCGTTTTATTCTAAATCCATTCAAGTTTGTCGACCTACTGTAGTATAGTAGAGTGCATCAAAAGCAGATAACTAGAGCCTAAACAATACTGAAATGAAGCCTTTTTCTAGCATTTCAAAGTATATCAAGGGCAGGTAACTATTGCCACAATAGTTACATTTCAACAATAATTGCACTCCTCCGAGAACGTATAGCTACATCCTTTGTGTACAAGTATAATCAAAATCCATTGAAAACTGTAGTTGCAAGAGAGTAAACGTTGCAAAATATGGCATTTTCAGCAATTCAAAGGTAGATATCTCTTGATCTATTTGTCTGATTTCAACCATAATCACCCTTTTTCGAACTCTTATGCAATATGGTCATATACAATCTGGGCAAGTTTGAGAGAGCTTGGATAAATATTGTGGCCTCTAGAGCATAAACACTGTTAAATATATCATTAATGATTTTCAGCAATTCAAAGGTATATAACCCTTGACCTATTGATCGGAGTACAACCATAATTGAACTCATCCCAAGTCTTATGGTAATATACAATCTGAGTAAGTTTCAGAAAGATTGGATAAAATGTGTGGCCTCTAGAGTGTAAACATCGTTAAATATGGCATTTTCAGCAATTCAAAGGTAGATAACTCTTGATCTTTTTATCCGACTTCAACAAAAATCAAACTCTTCAGAACTCTTATGGTCATATAACTCTTATGGTCATATACAATCTAACCAAGTTTTAGAAAGATTGAATAAATACTGTGGCCTCTAGAGTGTAAACACTGTTAAATATGGCATTTTCAGCAGTTCAAAGGTAGATAACTCATGACCTATTTGTCTGATTTCAACCATTATCGAACTCATCCGAGCTCTTATGGCAATATACATCTGAGCAAGTTTGAGAATGATTGGATAAATATTGTGGCCTCTAGAGTGTAAACACTAAAATTGTTGACGCCGGACATTCAAGGATTGCAAAAGCTCACCCTAAGCTAGCTCAGATGAGCTAAAAACACTTTATAACACTGTTATGCATACTTTAATTTTATAATTCGAATAAATATTTAAACCATCGCTCGATACTTTTAACACAAATAAACCTTTTTGGGCCAAAACTTTCGTACTTCGAAGGCCGAATAAAGAAGAAACAAGTAGGTGCCCGTGAATCGGAATGCCTCTAACTTCTTTGTCGATCATAGTGAAATGTACAACTTTGTAGAAAATGTGTCTTAGATATGACACACGCGGAGTATTTCAGCTGTTTTAATTTGTACTCTAGTTACACTGCGAGGCTTCTGGGAATATGGAAAGGTTCTGATGTATGAGAATCAAGGATATTATCTCTAAAGATTATCATTAATTTATAGATCTAGAATTGTTTATGCCCGTATTTTTTTCAGATGTCTAGAATCGATATCCTTTATCTAAAAAGTACAAACGAACTTCGTATATTGAATTTCCATTTCGCCGTTATATTCCATTCCGTCCATTTCGCCAAAATATTTCCATTTCATGTTATAGGCAAACCGCTTTAGCCCTAGCGGTTATCACAGAGTATTCCGAATGCGCGCGTGTTTAGAAGTTGCAGACGGATCTCCTGAGGGAAGGAATTTGCTAGCAACAACTGCACAAATCCCGAAATCTGCGACACTGATCATAGTTTACTTCAAAATACTTTTGAAGATTGTATAGCCTCAAACATTATACAAAAGCAACTTTGCAACAATAGTAGGGCCCTAAAGATTCCAGACAGCAGAACACAACAATACAAAAACTCTTTCTTCGTTGACACCGTCATCCACTGGAACCACCTGCCAGAAAACATCGCATGCGGCACTTCCCTAGGGGCCTTCAAGACCGCCCTGGGGAACCATCGCCGATAAGTTTGTCATCGGCGCTCTCCCTCACCTTTGTATAAAAACCGACATCGGGTTCTACAACGTACCAGATACAGATACACCTGAGAATCACATGTGAATTATGTTAGACCATTTTGGTAAGGGTAATGACTCTATGTAGATTTTCACAATGGTGTAGTTTGCTTCTTGATAAGTTGCTTATTCAAGTATTTTTTCAAGTCATGCGTATTTTATCTGAAATGTGTCAAACGTGTCGCCGGTCAATATATATTAAATTGACATGGTATGAGAGTAACATATGTTGTTATACGGTGTAGCTGTAGTGCGTAATAACTTACCTGTAGAATAACGGTTTTGATGAGGGCGTTCACAGATGGTGTAAACAACTGAGAAGTGCCCTGAAAACACCATAACACTATCCCACCTTTGCTGAAAATCGTGAAAAAGTCGAGCATCTTTCGTGTTTAGTTCTTGTTGGACGTAAATCGTAAACCGGAAATACAGAATATCCCGGAAGTGTTGAAATAATTGTTCTAGAAATGTGAACTCGTCCATGTGCGGGCCGAAATGCGGACCTATTGGTAGCGACTGGCGAATAGCTATTTTATAAACACGGCGGGATCTACATGTAGACCTTAAAGAGGCTCGCAACCGGATCAAGCATTAAAAATAGTAATTTGTAAATATATGTCAAATGCTTATATAAATAGGTAAAATTTAGTTTAGGATAATAAATTCTGTTAAAAAATGCATTTCCAAAAAAAAAAAAGAAGAGGCTCTGGTGGGATTCGAACCCGTGACCATCCATGCGGAGACAAAAATGAAAAATGAGGCATCGCCTTTACGCCCTCGGCTACGGACGCTCTCTATATATATGGTACTGAATTAACGTACTTCAATGATAGCTATTAATAGAACATTATTCGGCTCGGGTTTATGTCTGACCCCCCCCCCTACCCTTCGATTACTGTAGAGCCTGCGCACTCTTACTAGTGGGAGGTGGTAGGGGTGGGGTCCGGCGGCATGCTCCTCCTGAAAAAAATTATTCCTGGGTGGTCTTTGGTGCGCTCGGAGGACGTTCCCTGAATTCAAACAAGAGCCCAATGGGGCATATTTCGCTCACCTGAGAATAGCTGACAAAATGGAGATAATGATTTATGTCCAGGAAGAGTCATTTTTTTACCCAAGGGGCATAATTAGATTTGAACGATCTTGATAGAGGACCTGTAGATGATGCTATTTGCCAAATATCTAAGATCAGGGTACTAGGGTTTTAGACAAAAAGATTGTTCCATTGAAAAAATCTATTTTTAGCTCCTGTGACCTACATATGCAACAGACTGGAACCATTTGAACAAAATAGGTAAAACACATCTAGAAGTATCACCATGCCGAATATCAAAGCTCTGGCCATATTAGTTTCAGAGAAGAAGACGTTTGAAAATTTCACTATATAACTCTTTGTAAAACTGTGACCCCCGGGGCGGGGCCAATTTTGACCCTAGGGGCATAATTTGAATAAACTTGATACAGGACCTGTGTAAAACTGTGACCCCAAAGCGGGGCCAATTTTGACCCCAGGGGCATAATTTGAACAAACTTGATAGAGGACCTATAGGCGATGTTATGTGTCAAATATCTAAACTCTGGCCCTTGTAGATTTTGACAAGAAGATTTGTTTAAGTTTTCATGGGAAAAAATATTTTTTTAGCTCCTGTGACCTAGATATGCAACTGACCAGAACCATTTGAACAATATTGGTATAGGACATCTAGAAGTGTCACCATGCCAAATATCAAAGCTCTGGCCATATTAGTTTCAGAGGAGAAGACATTTGAAAATTTCACTATATTACTCTATGTAAAACTGTGACCCCCGGGGGCGGGGCCAATTTTGACCCCAGGGGCATAATTTGAACAAACTTGATAAAGGACCTGTAGATGATGCTATATGCCAACTATCTAAGCTCTGGTCCTTGTAGTTTCAGACAAGAAGATTTTTTACCAATCAGGTGAATAAGGTTCACTATGATTTTCGGAAAGATCAAGGTGTGACTAGTTAAGAAATGTATGATAGCAGTAAAATCATGGGAGCTTTGTTGACTTTTTAGGCATTTTTGTTACCCCACCCACCAAGTTTAACATTGCAAAAGGACCATCATTATCACAATCATACTTTTGGTAATGCATGAATTTTTATTGAAGCATCATGTTGAAAATGTATTGTAAAATGCCACTTGACATTATTGGAATTGTTTAAGTAATTTACTTTGGCGAAAAAGGCATATGTGTTACCCCACCCACCAAGTTTAACATTGTAAAAGGACCATCATTATAACAATCATACTTTTGGTAATGCATGCATTTTTATTGAAGTATCATATTGAAAATGTTTTGAAACATGTCATTAGACATTATTGGAATTGTTGAAGTAATTTACTCTAGCAAAAAAGGCATATTTGTTACCCCACCCAACAAGTTTAATATTGTGAAAGGACCATCATTATCACAATCATACTCTTGGTAGCGCATGCATTTTTATTGAAACGTCATTATAAAAATGTAATGTAACATGCAATTAGACATTATTGGAATTGTTGAAGTAATTTACTCTGGCAAAAAAGGCATTTTTGTTACCCCACCCACCAAGTTTAACATTGTAAAAGGACCATCATTATCACAATCATACACGTTTTTTGAAGCATCACATTAAAAAAGTATTGTAACATGCCATTATGCATTATTGGAATTGTTTAAGTAATTTACTTAAGCAAAAACAATAAATTACGTCATCCTTTTCATAACGAAAAATCCCTTTTTTGGCTCCTGGAATCTATTGATGCAGGTGGCATAATTAAAGTAATCGCCCTGTTCGTTCGTACGAAGTCAACCATGTCTTAACATTTTATCTAGCATGAAAACAGCTCACTAGAATGATTTTACACTTCTACAGTTGTTGCCTTGAACCATTCCAGCTATTTTTGAGCTATTTCTTGGTAAAATAGATTTTACCGTTTCTCCAGAGTTATTACTTCTTTCTGGAATGATTTGATCATTGCATACTGAATACATTGAACCAATATCACCAAAGCTCGGTTTGGCCTTGGACTTGACCTAATTTGGACCTTGAAAAAAAATCAGAATAAACAGTACTGCTAAGGGTGATTCCGGGGTTCACTTAAAGCAGTAATGTTCTAAGACATTGTTTCTCTCTTCTTATGCTAAATCTGAATAAGAGGAGATCCTTTGAAAGCACAGAAAACAAAGCAAATACTGAAAATTGCAGACTCGGTTTAATTGAGTCTGTTCATGAGCAATACTGAAATGTGCAACAGTGCTCACGCCCCCTAGCACCGGCTTAAGCGGAATTCAACCTTCAACTGTAAATGCGCCGAAATCAATGATTCCAAAGGACCAGAAAGTATAACAACACTGAGAATGAAGTACGGGGCTAATATTGTACAAATCCTTGACTCTGCAATTTTCAAATACACCTGCTAGCACATAACAGATGAAAAACATATATTTCGGTTAAAGGATTTAAGTTTAAAGGCAATCTATTGGCGTTAACTTACAAACCATTGACAACAGTGTTATGAAAATGTCTAAACATCTAGTCGGCATTGACGAATAATCAATGCATTACAACCACTGACGTGTAGGTTGTGTTTCTTATGTAAGAATACCCATTCTCACATCTGTACATTCTGTACTAGTTGCCTGATTATCACAGTTAGGGAGTTTGCACATGTTCGTACTATTCAAACCATAAGAAATGCATACACATTTAGGCAAAGTACATTTACTAGCACAGCTCCCCGCTAGTAGGTCACGCATCTACGTCGGAGCTGTTTTCTATCCAGCAAGTCGTCTAATAGCTGATCAATCTCACCCTCTTTCACAAGTTTCCATCCTCTTCCTACAGGACTTGGAATATCATCGACTCCAAATAGCAGCCTTGAGGTTAGCTCTTAAAGTGTGCTTAACTAAACAGTCCCGACATTCCTATCTTGTTGTATTTTTGTGGGTTAATTGTCATACGGAATTGTTTCTCTTTGTTAGAACGAGATTACCCCCTCTTCTAAGAACTAAAATTAAGGAAGACAGGTAGTTGGTTTTGATCCTATTTGCTGTTTTGCAAAGGACGAAATTAGTCAAAATCATCTGCGCGAAGTCATCGTCATCATCGCGTCTCATCATTTCTCCATCATTCACTGGCGCTTTATGACCCATTTTGTGGCGCAGTGCCGTAAACCAAAATAATTTATCCATCCATCCAGGCATGAGGTGTAGCTGGTGGCGCTCTATCTCACCCTATGTGGTACATAATAAGCCGTACCGCTGATCATTCACTTTTGCTGATGACGCTTACAGGGCATAGAGCTGACGTTTATATCTCAAGTCTGTATATCAAAACAGGAGGGGTACCCCTTTCCTATTCAAATTCTGGGAACATTTTTGAGCTTCAGCATAACCATTCATCAATTTCAGTGCGCGTGTTTTATTCTTACCAGCAAATGCGCTGACCGTATCACAACATGTTAAAACATACATTCAATTCAGTGACTTGCAAACATCAGTGTCAATCGCGTCCTAAATTTTCAGGATATCATATATAACTTGTGCGTGTCTTTGTCCAGCATTTCTTAAATACGTTCATTTGCTTCTTCTTGGCTGCTTCAAAGACCCTGTACCTCCTCGCATCCATTGCATTTTATTTTGAAGCATTTGATTTCAACGTAAGGTGCGATATTTTCCTCTGTAACCTAGGGGCCTCCGTGGCCTAGTGGTATAGTCACTGTGACTTACATCACTAAGCTCCTCACCGCTGTGAGTTCGAATCCCAGTAGGGTCGTTCGGATTTCTCATGTGGGGAAGCCTTCCAGCTGGCTTGCGGAAGGTCGATGGTTCTACCCAGTTGTCTATTTGTGCCTGAAACAGTGCATAAAGGACTACTGGGGTCTTTCTATACCTATAATTAGCTGGACGTCGCGATATGACTGAAATACTGTTGAAAGCGACGTAAATGAAAAAAATCAAATCAAATCCTCTGTAACCTTTGACTGTGTTTTCATCCATTGATGCATCAGGAATGCTATAAGAATATTATTATTGACCCTATTGCTAAAAAAAGCGTCTCCCCTGTATACATCTATTATATCACTGTCACTGCCGCCTCGAGTGCCATCGATAGAATAGTGCTTGCGCAGCCAAAAAAAAATGCATTGGTATCTTTTGACTCTCTATACGAGGTCCATTCCGTCAATCACAGAGACAGACTTTTTCGGGACACCTTCAGCTAAGCCAAGCGTTTCTTGTTAGCTCAATGCTAATGCAGCATTGTTGGACTTTCTAAGCAAACCATTTGATGTTGGGAAAGACTATTGCCAAAGAGCAATAAGTAAAATAATGAAATTTATCTTGAGATTGCGTGTGTGTGCCATAACTATGATGCGACCGAACAAAAGCATTATCAGCTATAAGAACTGCCAGTCTTCCACTGGATTTCACTTTCATGCTGCTTGAGGTCTAAACTTTGTTGCTCTTCATTCCATCATGGTTGTTCTCCTTTAAATTGTGCATACGAGCATTGACCAATCGCATGCGCACTCAGAAGGTCTTTTGCGATGTCTCAAGGTACTGCATTAACGGTGGATATGCTAATCAGATCTTGATTTATTTCAAATGGGTTGAACCAGCCTCTTATTAGATATGTTACTGTAGTAACGTTTTCCTCGTATTTCTGCATTTGTGACCTTTTCAGCTGTGTGTGAGAGTTCTCGTGTTTCGTATCTTCAAGAATGTCACTAAATTGGCTGATAGATGCACTGTTATATAGTAACGCTTGGTAGCACAAGTGTTCAAGCGGAAGTGTATGGTCCCAATGCGAGTTTGTGTGTCCTCATTGACAGTGATCTCTGTGGTATTATCAAGGTAAACACAAGGTTGGGTGATATGGATAGATTATGAGTGGTACAAGGCGACAACTATATATGTATCCAAGTATTTGAGTAAGCGGTGCCAGACGAAAAGATAAAATCTATTTAACCTTGACATAGCACATAAAACATATCCTTAGTCCACAATAAGGTCAAGGTCAATGCCAAATTAAGTTTTGTTGATACTCGTTGATTGGGAATTATTGAATGTAACAATTGTGCAAGTCTCAAAGCATATTCTAATAAAAGTTGTTAATGCTAGATGAAACGGTAAAATCTAGTTAACCAATAAACATCCCTTATAACATATTCTAAGTCCGAATTCAGTCACAGTCAAGGTCAAAATGGAGGTTGTGTGATATGGGTGAACTGAGAATGATTCTAAGCCATAACTGTGAAAGTTTCATAGCATTCTAGTAAGCGGTAATAATGCTAGACGATGCGGTAAAATCTAGTTAACCAATAAAACAGCCCTTATAACATATTTTAGTTCCAAATTCGGTGAAGGTCAAGGTCAAAACTGAGGTAAGGTGATATGGATGAATTGGCAATGATCAAAAGCAGCAAGTATCAAATCATTCTTATATGCGGTATTGATGCTAGACGAAACAGTAAACTCTAGTTAACCAATAAACAATCCTAATAACATATATATTCGTAGACAAAATTCGGTCAAGGTCAATGTCAAACTGAGGTTGGATGATATGGTTGGATTGGGAATTACCCTAACCAACAACTGTTTAAGTACCAAAGCATTTTATTACACGGTGTTATTGCTACAAAAATCGGTAAAATCTGTTTAACTCGTACGCACCTGTAGAATACATAATGTTCCCCGTGATAAAATTTACTTCTTGGCAGGCTTTGTAATGTTTTTTGTATCCGACTACGAGTTCATACATGCTAATCTTTTTATCAATGCCTATTGTTGAAAGTAAATCGTGTATTTTGATACAAAAGGTATTTAAATACGGACAAGAGATGAAAAAATGTTCGAATGTTTCAATATCATTACAATGCTTGCAGAATGGCATTTGTATTAGTTTCCACGTAAAAATGTTTTCATTAGTTGCAACTATTTTATGGATAAGTTTAAATTTAAGCTCTTTTATTCTGTTGTCTATATATACATTATTCATTGTGTGGTAGACTTCATGTCACTGGACTTTTCGTTTCAGTTTTCCTCCCAGAATTTGTGTACGTATGGAGTTTCAAATTTGTTTGCAACAAATTTTCTTTTTATATCCTAGTTATTTAATTTAGTGATATTATAATTTTTACCTAATACTGACATTCTGTTAATATTAACTTGATGGACTGGTCTGCTTTCAAAATCGTTTTCCATGCATTTCGGAATTGCCGATTTTAATGTGGTAAATTCAGAAATCCAGTTGCTTCTACTTTTTAGTTTATTTATTAAGCTTTCATTAATTTCGCCATTATTATGTATGACATCATTTATAAATAGAATTCCAGAGTCTATCCATGAAGTGAAAAGTAAGCATTTACCTTTGAATTTTACATATTGATTACCCCATAATACATGGGTTCTGATATTATACAATGATTTTGGCATTAGTTTTGGTCCTGAATTATTCAGGTTGATAAAGATGTTAACAATATCTTTATATAGCCCCCCCCCCCCCCCCCCTCCCCCGTGAAAATGTTATTCTTAGATGGTATCTGGTGCGTTCTGAGGGTGTTTCATACGTTCAAAACACGACATGATTGGTTTTGAAACAAATTGTAACAAAGGGTAAATATCAATATATAGAGACAATGGGTACAACTGATTTTCAGTTTACTCTCACCCTACCTAAACAAAACTTAATTGTCATATCGTGAATAATAATTGATGAAACAACACTTTTGTTGCATTTTTGTCTAGCTAACATAATACCCTTCCATAAAAACATAACACAAAACCAACTGTAATCATGCAATTTCAACAGTAACTGTGTCTACTCATTTAAACGGCAGAATTTCTTGCGTAAGGACACGGCAGCATCCAGTGCCGATATAGCATTAGCTACTATTGTACCCTTGTTTAGGCGATAATATCGAACATGACAGGCATACAGTTCCATAGATATACACTTTTGGTACCGATCAAATCTGCTTTCCTCTCGAATCATTGTAAACAACAAGAAATTCACAGGTTTTCATCGACAGTAAAGTTTATCGTATCATTATGGAGGTGGTATACGGCGGACAGTCACGTAACATAGATGACCACCTCCATACGAAAAACTTTACTGTCGATGAAAATCATGTGAATTTCTTGTTTGCAAGAGCAGTCGGTGCCTCAACACCATCATCCGATCACATATGCAACTCATGTGACCGTACCTTTGGTGCTAGGATCGGCCTCATACGCCACATAAACACACATCCTTGAACAATCAACAGATCGAAATTGTGGTCATATTTGCATGGCTATGGACGAACAACAACAAGCAAAAAGATTTGACCAAAACATGTTTTCTCCACTGCATAATGGGTAAAATAAATGCAATAAAACCTCTCTATTTCGACCACTACAAGAATGCTAAATGATTATATGAAAGACATGTGTCAGCTTAAAGAAATGTGACAGTATAACAGAAAGCTCCTAAAGGAGCTTTCTGTTTTACTGCCGTATTGCTTTAAAATCAGTCACCTGTGTTAAAACCTAATAATTAGCACAACTTATTGGCCGTAGTACAGGGGTTTTACTGTATTACCAGCCTTTAACAACGGCCAATTATAGCATGAACTGATATTTCTGATTTATTTTTGTTTGGCCCTTGAAACGTCTCAAGAATCGTCTAGGAATCTTAGATTTTTAGATATTTTCCATCGTTTTTCTATACCGACTAGTAGACGGTATAGTTGTTGTTGTTGCTTCTCTACACGGGCTCAGACATAAACACGAGCCGAATTACGAAGTTGTATGCACTTTCGATCGCTACACATTGAAATACGTTAAATCGATCCGAGATAAACAGATAGTTCCGTGGTCCATTGGTCTAAGCGGTTTCCCCTATTTTGCCTTCTGTCCGCCAATGCCGGGCCCCGGGTTCGAATCCCACCAGAGACCAATAATTTTTTTATTGAAATACATTTTTTTAAACAGAATTTCTTATCCTAAACTAATTCTTTACCATTTATATAAGCGTTTGACACATATTTACAAATTACTATTTTTAATGCACCATCTGGTTGCGAGTCGCTTTAACATGTACATTGTTTGTAAATGACGAGTATACTCGTCGCTGGGTTGAATGTTTTAACGAAATGTGTTAGACTCTACCGAGTTTTAAGCAGATTGGAGTCCGTCTTATGTTACCATAGGCGCCTCATCTGGATTCAAAATGTTTGATACGCTGGTTCAGTTTTGAGAAGAAAAAAATAATTTTGAATAGAATAGTACTTAAGGCCTTTCGCATACGATAGTCGGTCTTGCGGGCAAGCGGATATGCGTCTTGACGACATAGACTTTTTCCGTACGTGCTTATACTAGAAAATTTATATAAAGGAAATGTTGATACGATTTAGTATAATCCTTCATGGCGCAGTCAGTAGAGTGATTGACTAGCAATTCAAATGTCATAGGTTCGAGACCCATCCGATCCAAAATATTTTTTTTAAGTGTTCGATTTATTGACTTGTCAATCCATAACGCAGTGATCAAGGGACATGTTATGTTTAGTCTTCGATGATTAGAATTAGTGATGTTATATACGGTCCAATTATATGTCCACTTACATGTACGTTAAATAGTTGAATGACTTACAAGTCAATAAAATCGGTATACATGTATACGATTTGATCGAACTATAAGCCACACATTGAAGTTTATCAGTACGTCAACCTTTTCAAGATCGATATTGCCCATTATTATTATGTTTAAACAATATAATGAACCTTGTATGCAAGTCCATGAATCAATAATAATGCATTTTAATGAGGTTTAATTTAAAGGTAGGTAACTGTATCTCAACTTCAAATATCCCACATTTTTAATAAGAAAATCTGTTATTACAACGAATCCTGACTGTAATAGTTTCTAATTTTTTCAGACTAACTATTTCATCAACCATATATTTGAATAAAATGAAAACAAATATACATTGAATGAGTCAGTTTTTTGTAATTCAATTTTTTAGCATTTTGCAAAATTTAAATAGCTGATAACATCTTTCTGAACACCTTTATTCAAAATGTTTTAGCTTTTCTTGTAATGAATGTTGTGGACTACTTATTGGGCGAGATTTATAGGCATTAGCTTTATTTATTTTTGAGAAAAATAAAATCATCAAAATTCCAGGTTTTTGTCAGAAAAAGAGAAATTTTGCCTATATTTTCACACATTGGTTTCTTAGGCTATTATCATTCTTCATGAAAAGTTTTATAACACATTGTATGGAAACCAAACGCACCTGCGAAGTACATTAAACAGACGATGATAGTCGTTATTAATAGGAAATTGCATTTTAATTTCAGATAGCTTTAGCCCTTAGACGCGATTTTTACACATCTTATTTAGCCCCCCGTTTAACAAAATAGTTCCAATTCATACAGTCATGACTATGTACCATTAGAAATATATTTTTTATTCTGGCACATGCTAACTTAAAGCAGGTTGAAAGTAAAGCTGAATGCGCCTCAAGGCACATTCTGTTTTACTTTCAGTCTGCTTTAAGTGGTCACCTAACTTCAAAACTAGAAACAGGTTATGAAGTAAAGTGTTTAGCATCGCGTTTCAAATTTTTATCACGAGACAAATATATTGACATTTGTCCAGAGTTTGTCGCATTTGTCCCAGCATGCCAAAAATCACTACCAATTAACAGACATTTTGGACGACAATGGTATGACACAAGTAGTCGAAGAAACAACCAGAAATAACGCAACCCTAGATTTATTCATCACTAATATGCCAAACAAAATTCAAAAAGTAGAAACAATCCCAGGCATTTCAGACCACGACATCGTGTACCTGGAATATGATGCGGAGACCAAACAATGTAAACAAAAACCAAGAAAAATCAACCTATACAAGAAGGCAAACTGGAAGAGCCTGGCAGAGGAAATGGAACTGTTACAAGGGACTATCAAGTCAAAGGATGAAAATGGGGCAGACGTTGAACATCTATGGACAACTTTCAAAGATGAACTCCAGGAGAGCATATCAAGACACATTCCGACAAAAATAACCTCAACAAAAGACAAACTCCCCTGGGTAACCAAAGAAATCAAAACACTCATAAAAGGAAGGGGCAGGGCATATAAAAAGAAGAAAAAATCAAACGACAAACAACACATCAACAAATACAAAGAGCTAAAACATTTGGTCCAAAGGAAATCACGACAGGCATATTGGACATACATCAACAGCATCTTAACTACAGAAGAGGAAAATGAGACACGTGGGGCCAGCAAGAAATTTTGGACATATATCAAACACAAGAAAAACGACAAGAGTGGAGTATCACCACTTAAAAAGGATGGCCTACTAGAAACTGACCCTGCAGCAAAGGCCAACATTCTAAACAATCAATTCAAATCAGTTTTTTCAAATTCAGAACCCGTCACAAAACAAGACTTTAAAAATAATAAATACATGGACGAAAATCACTACCCACAAGCTGAAGAGATCACTATAACCGAAAAAGGAGTTGAGAAGCTGTTGATGGGGCTCAAACCACATAAAGCCGCTGGACCGGACGAGTTAAAACCCATCGTGTTGAAAGAACTGGCTACGGAAATATCACCAATTCTTGCAACAATATTCAATAAGTCCCTGTCGACAGGTGAAATACCAACAGACTGGAAAAGAGCCAGGATAACACCCGCATACAAAAAGGGACAGAAATACCTACCAGAAAATTACAGACCCATTTCTTTGACTTGTGTATGCTGCAAGATCATGGAGCATATAATTACAAGCAATATCATGAAACATGCCGAATCCAATAATATACTATACCCTCTACAACATGGTTTTCGGATTAAAAGATCATGCGAAACGCAGCTGTTGGAATGCATAGACGATATCTCACAAAACTTAGAAAAGGGAAAACAAACCGACCTACTAATTTTAGATTTCTCAAAAGCCTTCGACAAAGTTTCACACTGTCTACTATTACATAAACTAGATAATTACGGAATCAAAGGAAAAACATTAAAATGGATTAAGGCATTTCTGACAGACAGAACGCAGGTGGTTGCTGTAGAAGGGGAAGAATCTGATACGGCAAGAGTTGCCTCAGGAGTCCCTCAAGGATCAGTGCTAGGACCCAGCTTATTCCTCTTCTACATCAACGACCTACCTGATAACCTGAGCTCCACAGTACGTCTGTTTGCCGATGATACAGTCGTATATCTAACTGTTAAAACCACAAAAGATTGCCAAACCCTACAAGAAGATCTGGACAAATTAGCAAAGTGGGAAGAAAAGTGGAGAATGGAGTTCCACCCCAACAAATGTTCAGTCCTTTCAATCTCCAAGAAAAAAAACACCTTTACAGTTTAGCTATACCCTTCACGGACATACACTACAACATGACAAAATGACAAAATACTTAGGATGCACTATCTCTTACGATTTAGACTGGCCAATCATATAAATAATGTAGCAAACAAAGCTAACAGAACGTTGGGTTTTCTTCAACGCAATTTACATATACCATCTAAAGAAATAAAAGAAAAAGCATATCTAACACTTGTTAGACCGCAACTGGAATACGCCAGCACTGTTTGGGACCCTTATCGAAAAACGCAAATCAACAAAATTGAAAAAGTACAAAGAAGAGGAGCCAGGTATGTCCTCGGAAAGTACAGAAATCGATCAAGTGTTGGAGACATGTTGGAACAACTAAATTGGAAAGACCTACAAACAAGAAGAAAAGAAGCCAGACTCAACATGTTCTATAAAATAGTCCATAATCAAGTTAACATCATACCAGAAAAATACCTTAACAAACCCACACGTAGCACTAGATATGCCCAGTCACATACATACACAGTACAAACATCCACAATAGACTCCAGGAAATGGTCATTTTTTATACAAACCACTAAAGACTGGAACGCTCTACCACCTAGCACAGCAGATGCCCCGTCACTAGAGACATTCAAATCTCTCGTGACTGAGCAAATCTGACTTGCTTTTCTAAAAGGGGATTAGGGAGGGGAGGGGGTTTAAGCGCAGATCTAAGAAACTGGCATTATACTCGGCAAGATGAGGGTGGCCAGAAAAAGGAAGAAGAAGAAGAAGAGTAGAGAATAGATGGAAGTGGAATCCTTAGGTAGCTCAACCACGGAATTATACACACAGTTGTGTGTATAATTCCGTGACTGATGATTCCGTCATTATAATAGATTTATGCGATATTGTACTTGAGCATCATTTTCCATATTACACTTTCTTATTTTGACTGACTTATTAACAACAATTCCGTGGTTCAACTACTGTAAATTCTCCAAGTAAGTACTACCATTCTTCCATGTTTAGTAAATGACTAGATCTAGACAGATTTGTATTTTTATCATAAACGTGTGACGTTGATATTAGTTATAGATCAGACCACTCAATAATATTATTAGAATTGTGTTTTTCAGATAAAAGCCATGGAAAAGGTTTATGGAAGTTTAATAATGACTTATTAAATGATATTGATTATGTTAACTGTATAAATGATAAAATAAATGAAATTATTTTACAATACTGCGTACCTGTATATGATAGAGAACAAATATTGTCAATGAATAAGTCAGATATACAATTTGTAATAAATGACCAGTTGTTTATTGAAACACTATTAATGGAAATACGTGGAAAAACCATATCTTATTCCAGCTATAAAGCAAAGCAAAGAAGAAATATTGAGGAAAAGTTGTTGTCCGAAATTCTGAATATTGAATCAAGTTTAAATGAAGATAATAAAGAGAGATTACTCCTGTTACAAAATGAACTTACAGAAATAAGAAATAAAAACCTCAGAGGTGCTTTTATTAGGTCAAGATCTCAATGGATAGAGCAAGGTGAAAAGGTCACAAATTATTTTTGTAATTTAGAAAAATATCATAATTCATGTAAAAGTATTCCGTTTATAGAAAAAAATGGTTCGTTAATATTTGACCAAGAAGAAATTTTACAAGAAACTAGTATTTTTTATGAAACCTTATACAGCGAACAAAATACAAACAAAAATTATGACTTAGATAGGGAATTAGATGGCTGTAACGTAAATAAGTTGAATGCTGATCAGAGTAACTGTTTGGAAGGTCTCTTAACCTTTGAAGAAGTGTCAAATACTTTAAAAAATATGAAGAATGATAAAAGCCCTGGAAGTGATGGCTTTACATCAAATTTCTTTAAAGTATTTTGGAATAAACTTGGACATTTCGTTGTAAAAGCCCTAAACCATGCGTTCTTGGCTGATTCCTTTTCTAAAAATATAAAATTAGGAACAATTACATGTATTCCCAAGGACAATAAACCAAAGCAATTTTTGAAAAATTGGAGACCAATAACATTGTTAAATGTATTGTATAAATTAGCATCTGGTAGTATAGCAAATAGAATTAAAACTGTTTTCAATACGCTAGTGTCTCATGATCAGACTGGATTTGTTAAAGGTAGATACATTGGTGAAAATACTAGATTACTGTATGATATTATGAAATACTGTGAAGATAACAATATACCAGGTTTATTAATGCTAATAGATTTCGAGAAAGCTTTTGACTCCGTGTCATTTGACTTTATTGATAAAACTTTGTCATTCTTTAACTTTGGCGATATGTTCAAAAAGTGGATTAGATTATTTCTGTATAATACTGAGGTTTGTGTACAACTTAATGGGTTCCTATCAAAAAATTTTCAAGTTAAGCGAGGCTGCAGACAAGGGGACCCAATATCATCTTACATTTTTATACTGTGTGCTGAAATTCTAGCAATAAGAATAAAAAATTGTAAAAATATCACTGGAATAAAAATCAAGGGGGAAGAATATATTATATCTCAATTTGCAGATGACACCTCCTTATTTTTAGATGGCTCTGACAAGTCTTTGCATAATGTTCTAGAAGTTATCAATAATTTTTCAGCTATATCCGGTTTATATGTCAATTTTGACAAAACAAAGGTCATTTGGATTGGTTCTCTTAAGTACAGTACAAGGTCAATAAAAACGAAATGGAAACTATCTTGGGGTGATAGTCAGTTTAAAATTCTAGGGATTCATTTTGATGTAAATTTAAATGTGATCTGCGAAATAAATTTTGAAGAAAAGATAAAGAGTATACAAAAATGCATTTCATATTGGAAAAGGCGGAAACTGACTCCTATCGGCAAAATAACTGTTGTTAAAGCTTTACTTTTACCTATACTTACACATTTGTTTATAGGCTTGCCAACGCCAACAATGAACTTCGTGAAAAATCTTACTAATATATTTTATGAATTTATATGGAACGGTAAAGCAAAAATAAAACGAAACGTTCTAATAAAAGATTATTCAGAAGGAGGGTTAAAAATGATCGATATTGAAAGCTACATAAGAAGTTTAAAAATTAAATGGTTTAAGAATTTCATTATTCACAATGATAGTAAATGTTATAATCTATTGCAAAACCTGATAAACATGACAAAGCTACTGAATTCCGGAAGTATGTTCTGCAAATTGATATTAAACAAGTTAAAGAATAAATTTTGGGTCGATGTCTTAGAAGCATATATGCTTTATATTAAAAAGAGTAGTGTTGGAGATATACAAGACATATATAATATGCCATTATTCTATAATGATAATTTTCTCATAAATAAAAAAGCTGTATATATACCAACACTTTACGATAGAGGGATACGATATGTAAACGACATTCTAGATAAAGATGGTAACTTTGTAGATTTAAAATACTTAGAAGAAGTGAGTGGAAAAAAGATTAATTTCCTTCATTATTATGGCTTAATAAATTCAGTTAAGTCTTTTATGACTAGATCAGGATTTACTCCGAAAAAAGATTCACTTTTAGAATTTCAATACCCAACCATTAATTGTTATATGTACCCCATTTTAACCGGAAAATGTGACAATAAATTTGTATATAATGTACTTGCTAATAACGATGATACCCCTACTAGTCAATCCAAATGGGTGTCAATATACAAAAATAGTCTTATAAATTGGAAGAATATGTATAGCTATGTATTTAAATGTACTAAAGATACTTATTTGCAATGGTTACAAACTAGAATTATACATAGAATATTACCTACTAATACATTATTATTTAAAATGAAAATCAAAGATACTAATTTATGCACTTTCTGTCATAATCATGAAGAAACTATTGTTCATTTGTTTTGGGAATGTTGTAAAGTGAAACCAATAATAACACATATTTCAGATAGGTTAGTAAAATATAACCCGCACCTCAAAATAAATAGTTTATATGTACTTTTGGGAACCGATCAAAATGACTTCAAACTTGACATTTTGTTTTTAGAAATAAAACGATATATATTTTTATGTAAAACAAAGAAAATCGTTCCGTCAATAACCGGGTTAAATAACTCATTGAAACTAGCATGGGATATAAAACAAGTATGTAGTAATACAGAAAATATAGCTTCTACATGGGCAATTGTACAATATCTTATATTAAACTACATTTAGACATAAAACGTACTGTAATAAAAATAACCTAGCAAAAATGCATGTTTCTTTCTGTATTTTTTTTATTCCATTTTCAATTTTTTTTCAATAAAAATGTATGTTTCCATATTTACATTCGATAGAAAAATTGTATATTAGAAATATTATTTAGTTTCTGACGATTCTTCATGAAAATTTCGTTGTATTTGTATTTTCTACTTATACTACATGATGTTGAAATGTAAAAATATGTATGGATGTAATATATGTGAATAAAATTATTGAAAAAAAAAAAAATAAATAAATAAATAAACGGTTGAATTTAAAACAGATATATTGTGCGTTTGCTTTTTTTATATTATTTTACTAAGAATGTCTTATATGTGTCGAATTTCAAGTTTTATTCATAAACTGGGCCCATATGGGCATGAGTCGTACCAACAAAACTAAGAAACACTGAATGACATTCTATAAAGTCGAACACATTTATTAAAAAGGAAAGGAACTACGTTGTGTATTTGATTTGTTTACAACAGAAGGTGATGAAAGTCAATTAACAACATTTTCTGTTGAAAATGCAGAGATTTGATATATCGATATATAGATCTAGATAAATCAAAATGTAAGTACTCTATATATATATATATATATATGAATTAAAAAAATAAATGATGTATTATAGGCTTTAAAAACACAATTTTATTTCTTCAAACAATGCGCGACGCGTTTCACTATAATTCATCAGGCGCTATACTATTGTTTATGACGTCATGACGTTGTTGTCATGATATCGACGTCGTCACTTCCTGTTGACGTACATCTAAGATAAATAACTGTGTTTTATTAAAGGGAGATAATTATTGAGAATTAAGAATAGGTTTAAATTTAACTATGAAATATTCTTCTTTTGCTAGCCTAGCTGAAACACTATTTGTCTTTAATTTTAAAAAAGGAAACATTTCATAATTTAAGTTTTTCTTTCCGCATTTTTCTAAATGGGCGCTTAAAGGAATTTGTCTTGTTGAAGGATCTCTTATCTGTTGTGAGTGAACTGTTCTTCTTGACCTCAGTTTGTCTCCAGTTTGACCAATATAGTATTCTCCGCATCCAGTGCATGTAAGAACATATAATACGTTTTGAACATCACATGACATTGATTGGTTTACATAAAATTTCATTCCTTTAAAATTATAAAATTCGCTTTCTTTAATATGTTGACATAATGAACAGTTAGATTTATTGCATTTTGTTACTTTATAACGTACATGTTGTTTCTCTGTAAATTTAGCTCTGGTAAGTAGTTTTTTTAAGTTTGGAGCTTGTCTTTTACTTTTGATAAGTTTACATTTATTTAAAATTTGAGACATGTTTGGGTCTGCTTGTAATATTGGTAAATTAGCTTTTATGTCGTTAAAAAGTTCTTGGTTGTTTGGGTTAAATGTTGAGATGTATGGAAGAGTAGTTGTGTTATTATTTGGTTTTGGTTTAAGAAGGTCTGACTTTGTGATTTGTTTTGCTTTGTGAATACTGTCTTGTAAAAGGGATTTGGGATAACCTCTTGTTCTTAAAGTGTCGTGTAATTCTTGTAATCTTTTATCTTTAACTGTTTCACATGAAACTATTGTGCAAATTATTCTGGCCAAATTATATGGTATGTTAGTTTTTGTGTGTTTCGGATGACATGATTTAAAATTAAGGTATTGTTTTGAATCAGTTGGTTTATGAAAGATGTCTGTCGTTAACTTTGTGTCTGTTTTTTTAATTAGTACATCTAAGAATGGTAAATCAGTGCTGCTATATTCTACTGTGAATTGGATGTCAGGGTGTAGTTCATTTAATAGCTTATGAAAACTTTTTAACTCATCAATAGAATATTGCCAGGTGATGAAACAATCATCCAGAAATCTTTTCCAGAAAGTTTTTATGTAATTTGAAAAATCTTTGCCGTGGGAATTTTCCAATGATGTGTAAAGTTGTTCTTCTAAGTAGGCTAAAACTAAAGTTGCATAAGTGGGAGCAAATTTTGTCCCCATGGCTGTTCCTTTAACTTGTCTGAAGTATATGTCATTAAATGAAAATATATTATTTTCTAGAATTGTTTTTATCCCACTTATTATGAATTCTTTAGAAAATCTTTCTTGTATGAGTTCAGGGTATTTGTCTAGCCAAAATTCTATTGCTTGTAAACCTAGTTGATGAGATATATTTGTATACAAACTTTTTACATCAAATGAAACCAAGTATGTCTTTTTACTTACTGACTCTGGTAATTGGTTGAGAAAATCAATGTCATCTCTTATGAAACTATTAACTTTTGGTGTAAATGGTTTTAAAAGAATGTCGATTAAGTTACTTAATCTGTGAGTTTCACAGATTGGACCCGCTACTATTGGTCTGAAAGTTAAATCTTTCGGGTCTTGAATTTCAATATATTCAGAATTTGATATTTTACATTTCTCAGTTATTTCTACACATTTGTGTATTTTTGGAAGGCCGTAAAATGTACTTGACTTTGATTCAAAGTTTAAGATGTAATCAATTTCTTGCTTTGTCATGTTATGTTTGTATTTAAGTAACTCTTTGATTTTCTTCAATGTATCTTTACAGCAATCTGCAAGATCTTTCTGGTAAAAGTGTTCATCGCTTAACATCTCTAAAATTTTGCACTTATAATATTCCCTGTTCATAATGACAATGCCATTGCCTTTATCAGCTTCCTTTATAATTATACTTTCATCATTCTGTAACTCTTTAATTGAATTTCTTTCTCCCAAATTAATATTGTAAGTAACATGTTTAGATTCAGTTTTATGGGAAATTGATTCATTAGCTTTTACAAATAATTCCAAATTAACATTTCTTCCTTTTGGTGGTTGAAAACAACTTTTGTTTTTAACAATAGAATGGTCAGATTTATTTTCATGGTTTAAAAAGAATTCTTGTAATCGTAATTTTCTATGAAACTCAGATACATCGTTATTTAATTCTTGTGTGTTTTTGTGTTTTGGTGTAGGTGTAAATTTGAGACCCTTCAACAATAAATTAATTTCATTTGAAGATAATTTTCGATTGGATAAGTTAAAAATCTTTACTGTTTTTTTATTATTATTAAATGAGGAATCAGCTAGGCTAGTATCTTTTAAGGTTGTCTGTTTTTCATGTGTCTGTTTTCTAAAAAAGACTCTGTATTGGTAGAAATGTCCATTTCTTCATCCTGTCGGTAAGAATGTTCTCTGCCTCTATTGTAGTACGGACCGCTGTTTCTGTCATTCCTTCTATAACCGCCACCTTGTCCTCTGTAACTAGATGTTGATGGTCCTGAGTAATTTCTCTGCGAATTTCTGTATGAATTGTTGTTATAGATATGCCCATTTCCATATTGTTTCACGTTCCTTTTGACTGGCTGAACATTTTCTCTGTGATGATTTCTATCGGAGTGCATATCCATTGTTTCCAATCTTCTTGACATTTGGCCTAACATGTTTTTTAGAGTTTCTACTTCATTGTTATTTGGATTATACCTGCTAGGTTGCTGTCGTCTACCCTTTGTTACCTCTGCATAGGTTGGTTTTTCTACTCTTCGATTGTCCCAAGTTGGTGTTGTTTTGAAAAATGGATTTTTGTCGCTGTATTTTTCTTTAAATTCACTTTCATATTGTGTCAACCATTTTTCATTCTTGATCCACCTTTTATGTGAAATTTCTTCATTGTGGGACACTTGCATTTTCCACATGTTAATTAATTTTGTTTCTAATTCTCCAGAACACTTTTGTTTAATGATATCTGCCATTTCTAAATCAATCTTTCTTACTTTTTCTATGTTTGCCGATTCTCTAAGAGTCTGAAGTTCTATAATTGACCTAAATTCGTTTAGGGTAGCTCTTTCTCTCACAGCTTTCTGGCTATTTGCTTCATTTCTAAATTCTGTTTTTTGGAGAAATCTTGGGATGATTATTGGGTCGCTACTTATCCACTTGTTATAAAATTCTTTGTGTCCTCCATTTTTTACTTGACCCCAATACGCATCTTTTCTAATTTCTAATTTAAATTGCCACACGTTTGACAATTGCTGTCTTATAATTTCAGCTTCAGTGTCTAATGAAATTGTCTTATTTACGTTCCTGGCCATAAAATTTTCCTCAGCACTAGTCACAGCAGTTGAAATATTTCTAATGGTTGATTTAACTGTTTTCGGTAAGTCACTATTTAAATTGTCAATTTTCTCATTTAATTTTTCTATTGCGGATAAAATCAAAGAAAATTTGTTACTTATCTCTTTCATTACTGATTGTTGGTCCATATTATCTCCCTCCTTGTTCACCTCGGCAGTTGAAGCTGAAGGTGAACCTTCGTTACTACTGCAGTCACACTTTTTCCTTTTACTCGTTGAAGCCATAATCCATCCTTTTTCCGGTGAAATATAATAAATAATGTCGGCGTGATGCCGGAAACTACCGCTGTGGTGTAGTTGTTAGCATGCTGGACCGGCAATCCAGAGACCCGTGGTTCGATTCCCGGCCGCGGCGGCTGATTTTTCATAACGTCTTTTTCCGATATATATATATATTTATATATATATGAAGAAAATTTCACAATAATGAGTCTCCTGATTCTTGTTGGTATGCACATTTCTAATATAATTACAGCTGATTATTTAAACAAGAGGGCCATGGCCCTTAATTCGCTCACCTGAGGTCATTGTGCCTTAGCTTACTAGGCAAGGCAACATTTTAATACAGCTGTAAATGGAATTATCTTCAAGACAAAAAAAAACATGACAAATTGGAATAACCTTAAAAAAATATTGTTGGCAGGGTTATGGCCCTTATCCATGACACTTCCTCTTATCATTAAGCTACATGTATTTCCATATGATTATTTATTGCACATTCTGCTTTACTTTCAACCTGCTTTAAGTTATCATCTACTAAGATATAGAAACTATTTCTTATCTCTTACATTTTATGACTGTATGACTATGGAATTATTTTCTTTAGAGGAGGAATAAATTAAAGGCCTAAAAAGGCATAATTATGTATGGGGTAATGGGTTAACATCAGTAGAACTGGAGTTATCTCCAGGACAAGAAAATATGACAATGGGAAATAATTCAAAAATGACATTGACCTTTGTAGGACATGACCCAAGTTATAAAGTTTCTAACTTATGTAGTTCCAAAGTTATGGCTAAGATTAAAGTTGTGGACTGACAGACAAACAAATGGACAAACAGACAAAAAAGCAGACAGACAAAAACAATATGCCCCCAACTAAGTTGTGCAGGTGCATAAAAATGTAGCAGACAACACCATATGTTTGCTGTTACAGTGTACCTCAGTTGACCGGAGTTCAGTTATGTAATACAGTTCTGTCAGTTCTGCAGCAGGGGTCTTAACTCTTATAATGCTGAATTGCTGTCTGCTATACAAACATTGAATGTGAATTATGTAAAAAAAATCATACTTTACATTTTCTAAATTAAAGAAACTATGTAAATAAGTGGCAAATAGTTTGGATCCAGATTAGATGCAGCATAATGTGGCATCTGATCTGTATCAAAACTGTTTGCAAATATCAGTGATTTACACTATATAACTCTATGTAAAACTGTGACCCCCCGGGACGAGGCCAATTTTGACCCCAGGGGCATAATTTTAACAAACTTGATAGAGGACCTGTAGGCGATGCTATGTGCCATATAGCTAAGCTCTGGCTCTTGTAGTTTCAGACAAGAAGATTTTTTAAGTTTCCATTGAAAAATCTAATTTAAGCTCCTGTGACCTAGATATGCAACCGACCAGAACCATTTGAACAATATTGGTATAAGACATTTAGAAGTGTCACCATGCCAAATATCAAAGCTCTGGCCATATTAGTTTCAGAGGAGAAGACGTTTGAAAAGTTCACTATATAACTCTATGTTAAACTATGACCCCCAGGGGCGGGGCCAATTTTGATCCCAGGGGCATAATTTGAACAAACTTGATAGAGGACCTGTAGGTGATGCTATGTGCCAAATATCTAAGCTCTGGCCCTTGTAGTTTCAGACAAGAAGATTTTTTAAGATTTCCTTATTTTAGCACTTTGGTTGCCATGGCAACCAGAGTTCTACATTGTTTTTAATTCTTTGAACAAATTTGAAAATACTTGACCCAAGGAACATTCCTGTAAAGTTTGGTTGAAATCTGTTCAGCGGTATAGGAGGAGATGTCATTTGAAGCAATTGTTAACGACGACGCGACGACGGACGACGGACACAGGACCATCCCAATAGCTCACCTTGAGCCTTTGGCTCAGGTGAGCTAAAAAGTAAAAATGATAAAATAGGTGTTTAAATACGTAAAACAATTGACTGCTTTTTTTGACAATGAAATAACGAATATGTTGACCGAATTCCTAATTTTGAGTGTTGCAAATTTTATGGATTTCGGAAAATAATGACGGCTTTTGTGTCAATCTCACAACTGTGTGAATATTTTAAAACGCCAAGTGCGTTCTCATTCGAGCGTCTTTGCTTTTATCACTAGTTGTCGTCTGAAAGCTTCTAGTTGTGAGGTGTGTTTTATGACATAAAACATCATTTTAACCACTTTAAAACCACTTTTCATGTTAACGAGTGTTATTTTGATAACATTCAGATATATTGTATGTGTTTCTATTTGGCATTTGCTTTATCTGAGCAGGAATTGCATTAACTTTACAGATTTGTCTTGGTTACCATAGACAACGCATGTAAACTGTCGTGTTGCGAATTTGTTTCTAAGATATTTATGAAAAACTTCCATTGTTGTTTTGCAGATAATTATTCGACATTCAACGAAATAGATCGAAATGGCGGTTCCTTTTTCAAATACTAAACTCAGAGTGCCAAAAGGTTTTCAAAACATCCTAGAAGGACTTGCTAGAGAAATTCTCCGAAATCAACCAGAAAACCCATTTGAATTTGGATCCAAATATTTTGATCAGCTACTAAGAGTGAGAGAAGGTAAGTGTTTTTGTTTAAGAATATTTGAATTTAATGAAGTTAAATACATATAAAACATTATTCTGATACTCACTGTACTGAAACCCAAAGAGTCGTAAATGTATGGAACGTAAACTTATCTGAGGAGTGTGTACAGAGCAGTACCCTGAACAATTTCAAATCAAACCTGAATGAATGTTGGAAAAATCACCCAAAGAAGTTCTTCGAACCATGGATACCGCGGCGCACGCAAAACAACACAACTAGAACCGTTGCGAAGAGGGGCCACTACATTCCTAGGGAATACCAGCGGCCGGAGGACCCGTAAGTTACCCGTAAGAAACCAGTATCCTCTTCATTCGTTTGTCCGGAACCCTTAGCGAAAAAGGATTAACAAGGTAATCAATTTAAATGGAAACTGGGAGATACATTGAACGAATATGGAGAAAAAATAGTTTTCTTACTGAAAATAACACTTAAAGTAATCAAACAACTTCATTGTTTAAACAAATACCAGTTATTCAAACTAACCTTCGGCTGTACAGGGTTATAGATAAGGTTTTGCATTAATGGGGTATTTACTCCCTCTATTTTCTAAGAATTGGGTTTTCTGAATTTCAATTGAGTATCCAAAAAACCGTTACTCCATCAATTTGATATGAATTGCTTTTTTACTCTATTTTTTTCCCCATTTAATACAAAACACAAGCTGATTGTTTGATGTACTGTACCCTCGTTTGCCCACACTCGATAATTTCAGTTCCGATCTCATTTCAACACAAATGCAACAGCTCATGTTTGTGTAGGAAAACTAAGATTCATTAATTTTCAGCCACGGAAACTTTAAAAGCCATTCCAGGATTCCTTTACCGTAACTTTGCTAACTTTAGAACTGTCGTGTTTCTTTGGTGACTTACAGATTCGGGACAAAAGATCGTCAATTATGTCGGTAACATTAAACAACCTCTTTTTTGGCTGTTACATACATCATTCAAAATATCATTCACGACACCGTTACAAATTATTTCTGGTTCGTTCGCGGAAAGCTGAACGTAATTGAATAATGTGGTTGTTTTGTTGCGCTTTTTCCGTCCGCGCGATGCCATTAAATGATTTTGACAGAAGAAATTCTGGCAGACGATGTGACTGGTTTACTAATTAAACGAGCTAACAAAAAGCGGCGCTGCATAAATCCTATAGGCTATTACTTGGAAATAAATAACCAGTCTAACCAGTGTATCGGTAAAATATTTACCCGGTGTCGTAGTAAACACCCCGTCATTAAACTTGAGAAATGCGACTAATTGCGTAGGATACGCGACTAATTGCGTACGATACGAGCCTACTTGAATTCTTTTGCGTAAACCGGCCGGGCCTTTCAATAATTGATTTTCAGTAAGCATGGATTTGAAAGTAATTGCTTTTCTACTGTATTTAATTGCGTATTTACGCAAATACGCGCCTTATCTATAACCCTGGCTGTAAATACAGCGCCACGAATTCCTATTATGACGGAAGTGTGACGTCATCATCCGGGTAACAAAGGCACTTGTACACAATCGGGTCAAATTTATACTGCATGTGAAAGGTCAATTTCTAGACACATAATTTTCTTCAAAGTTTCACTAAAATTCCAAGTTTTTTTCAGCATTTTTTCGGCTATTATGCTGCCCACATCTAATACCTAACCGGAACCGCTTTTTGCGATGACATAAGCAAACCGCAAGCGCTGTATCAAGCATTTTTGTGAGGCTTCCGGATAAGTAGGAAGGGTCCGTGTTATGAGAAATTGACCCTCTTCTTCTTCTTCTCCCTTCATAGTGCAGAACCACCTTAGAAAACTGTATGGGAGAGCAGGCTAGATTTTTAGTGTTATGGAAAAACTTATTAAGCTCAACTATACCAATACTGCTCAACTATACCCAAATGATAAAATGAAGAATTTCTTTTACCTAGATAGAACATAATGTGTAGAGATTATAAAGGGAATTACTTTATGTCACAGGGGGAGAAAAATATGCAGCCTGACCGGGGCTCGAACCCGATCCTTCGGACTACCGTTCCGACGCTCTACCGACTGAGCTAGCTGGCTGCTGTAGGGATGGCAGTGGTCCGACTATCTGGTAGCTCATTTAGTAGAGCACCTGACTAGGGATAGGTGACTGACTCACTGTAATGGAGTCAAGTGTTTTACAGTCCAGTCCGAGTCCACGTAACATCAAATTAGGAATATCCTCGCGTATACAGTTCTGACACACTTAAGAAACAATTTTATTTCCCAACTCAACTGGGAGAGAGAAATTTGCTGTGAATTGTCACAGTATAACATTCAAAATAACAGGGCAACCCTTCTTGTATGTGCTCAAAGAATATACATGTACATGTATAGAATATTGCAATACGGAAAGACTGTATTGCAATATGTATTGCCAAAAGGCATATTGCAATATATTGCTGTATTGTTACACCCCTTATTGACCAGGAACATTATCTACACATATGGGATTATTACAGTATCTATTCTGGCGCACCACTATTCTGACGCCATTTTTGTTTTGACCACGCTTTCTATTTCGGATGAGTCACCAAGTTACATTAGGTGCCAAGTAAAATAAATAAAAAGGGGGTTCAAGTCCCAGTTGAGTCAAAAGCTTTTTCACCAAGTTACACTGGCGACAAATGTAACTTGCTGAAAAAGATGTGACTCAAGTTCGCTCAACTTGGACTCGAACCCAGGTCAGGCCTTTTTCTGGCCATTTTGGGAAAAACTGCAATGTCCGATATGGGAAATTTTGGGCGCGATAAATCATGTTTTGGGAACAATTTTTAGAATTGATTTCACATAATGGCCAGAAAATGGTATGTAGTAGTTCTTTCCACTTGTTTTAATAGTTTTTATTTGAATTTGAGTTATCAGTAACACCTGTATAAAAAAAACTCCCCCTTGTATTTAAGGCACTCCTTTTATTATTTCAATGCTATTAATAAGTTTTCAATGCTAATTTCTATCCAGTTTTTGTACAAGTTTACAATTTGCCACAATATATTGCAATACATTTTCTCTGTATTGCAATATATTGTTACACCCCTACTGGTCAAACACTTGAAACAATCATAGATTAGTCATATGAACTGATACAATTTGTTTCATTTTGTTATGCAAACTTCTTAATTTTCAGTGATTTGATGCCAAAAATTAAAACTCAAGGGTATAATGAATAATAAGAAAACAGTGTAGATCCTAATCAGACAACTCCTTAGGTGCTGTCTGATCTGGGTCTACACTGTTGTCAAAACACCAATATACACTTAGTAGGAGAAGGGTTAAAAAGAGCCAGTAATGTAGCTGAACCAGTATACACCAGTGTACATGTATATAACACTGGCAAAGAAGATTAATTCTACTTTGATGTTTCCATGAGTGTCAAGGTTGTCTCCCTTGTGTAAACCATTTTCCTTCCTGAAACTACAAGTGGAATTTAGTGTAGTTTAATTTTGACTATTTAGGGTTGATATTTATCAGTATATTGAAATATGACAAAACAGTGCAGACCCTGATAAAAATGTAAGAAGCTATTTCATGGATAATATGTCAGTCTCAAAATCCTTAATTTTTTTACCATGCTACTTTGTGAGTACTCAATAAGATCATCGCTTAGAGATGATTCTAATGACTCTAAGTCACAGCACAGAGTTTGGGGAGAGAGTATAACTGAGAAAATATTGGAAATCTTTAGTTAACCCTTTCCTCCCTGAAACTTCAAATGGAAAATCCCAGATTCCATTTTAGTCCAGTCTATTTCTGACTTTAAAGGGTTGTATTTGTCAATGTTTTGTATTATGACAAACAGTGAATACCCAGATCAGAGGGCTCCTTATGGAGCCCTCTGATCTGGGTATTCACTGTTTGCATTGGACAGGTGCACTGTTCACATGTACACTGTTTGAAAAGGACGCCTATTGGCGGGACTAGGGTTCAAAGGGTTAAACTCCTGCTTATTTGAAGCACCAGCTAGTTCTTTAAGAATTGTATGAAGAAACCAAATTCAATAGCTATCTATTTACATCCATTACTGAGACTGGTATTTCGATGAAACAGTATCAGAGAGTATTGCAAAACATTCCTATCCTACATAAAAAACGAATTTATAGGCAATAATGGGAGAAAAGAAAATCTGTATCTTACAAATGGATTTATTCATTCAAATACCATACCAGAATGACAACTCTGAATTTTCTTGCCATGTATTGAACTTATTGCTAGCCATATTCTCTGTTGCTGTACACAGTAACTCATCTGTTTCATTTAAATTTTATTTACATTTAACAAGCAAAAGGTTGGACCATCTGAATCTCATAGGAACTCTTCCAAACCCTTTTAGTGTATTAAATGTATTCAAGATTCTTTGAGAATTGGATAAACATTCAATTTTAGTGTATTAACTCTATGCATGCTAGCGGCGGATATATCCACCACAGTGATTGCCTTTGCAAACAGTTTGGATCCAGATGAGACACCGCGTAACGCGGTGTCTCATCAGGATCCAAACTGTTTGGCATTCTGACCCTGAATTGTAATTTCATAAAAAAATTATTTTATGTCGGCTGTAAATATATCTCAAACTCACCTAAATTGAAAATATCCATATTACAGATATGTTTGACTTAAGAGAGATCTAAATAATGAAACCCAATCATAAAAGTTTCGAAAAATTTGAGGCAAACGAATTTCAAAATGATATCGAGTAAGACTGAAGGTGACTTGAAATAAACATTAGTTAAAGTGTAAAGCTCATGTTTTTACTACTCATTTGAATCGTCCCAAGATTGGGTTTTATGGGGAAGTAATATGAGAGAAATACTATACTCCCTGTCATGTCTGGATGCCATAATGTACATTTGGGTCAGGCAAACACATTCACATCATCCGTTTAACCTCTTTGTGTAATTGATTAACACTTCTCCTGTTGATAGCATATATATTGACACTTTTTTTTTAACCCATTACCCCATAAATACGCCTTTTAACGCCTTTAATATATTCCCCCACTAAAGAAAATAGTTCCAATTTATAAAAGGATGCATCTTTATCATAAGAAGTATTTTCTTTATTCTAGCAGATGGTAGCTTAAAGCAGGCTGAAAGTAAAGCAGAATGCACCTTAGGGCGCATCCTGCTTTATTTTCAACCTGCTTTAAGTAGTCACATATCTTATATATTAGAAACAGGCTATGGGGTAATGGGTTAAAACAGTGTAGAATCTGATTAGACAGCTCCTTGAGGATCTTCAGAGTCAGCACTCAGTTTGTTATAAGACCTGTCACTGACATGAGTGACGATGTCTGTATATATTCTTTCCTGGAGATTATCTTTTAAATTTTCTTGTAGCCAATATATAATTATTAAGTTTAGATGATAGATGTTCACAGTGCTCAGAGTTTTATGTACGAATAGTCAGGGAAAGAAAGTGTAATAAATGATGTTTATAGTGCCTTGAAGTCAGGAAAACACGTTCATGTCATGAATTTAACCTCTTTGTTTAATTGATTAGTCATAGTGCATTGCCATTATGTACAGCAGCAGAGTTTATTCCACATATAAAGTCACTGACTAGGCATTTCATCAAGTAACCAGAATTCACTGCTGCTTATCTCGTTGACCCCTGCATGAAGCTTTAAACTGACAATTCAAATTATTGATTAACGGTAACCCATTACCCCATAGTCTGTTTCAAATTTTGAAGACATATGCTCACTTAAAGCAGGTTGAAAGTAAAGCAGAATGTGTCTTAAGGGGCATTTTGCTTTACTTTCAGCCTGCTTTAAGCTACCTTTTGCTAGAATATAGAAAATATTTCTCATGGTACATGCATATTCATGACAGTATAAATTGGAAATATTTTCTTCAATGGAGGAATAAATTAGATGTGCTAAAAGACGCTGCTATGGAGGAAAGGGTTAAGTCTGGTAAATTTATAACTATAGTATTTAGGGCAGTTTTTAACTTTTTTACGATAAATTGACAATTGGTAGTGCAGACCCTGATCTAAATAAACACTGTTTGAATAGGGTTAGCATACTCTTCACGAGCTTGTTCACTATTTTGCATTAAAGGATGTGTTTATGCATCACTATGGTTCCATGGGTTAAACAATTATCTTTCAAACTTTCCCCCCATCGAAATTAGTTTTCTAAAGGCATCTTGTAATTGTCTTTGAGCTATGATCCTGCAATAACTAATTATAGTGAAATCTGCAACAGTTATATTAATCATGATTTCTCCGACTATAATATATTGTCAGCTTCAAAATTGTTTTACCTGCGCATGCTTTATTTCTTAAATTTAGTACACTCTATGTTTTTGTTTAAATTTGCAAAACCTTAATATGAATATCATGTAACAATTTGGATCCTGAGTGATTCAATTCCAAGGTACAGTTTGCAAGTTTCATCCTGCTTCCAATTAGCTTGAGATTGGTTAGCCCGTACAATTTAATACTGATTTTTCAAATGGACTAGAGCATCAGATTCTGATTTCTGATAAATGACTGGTTAACTTTCGATAGAAATGCCACACTTGTATAATTATATAAAAATGTGACAAACAGAGGAGACCCAGATAAGAGAGCTCCTTCAGAAGTCCTCATATCTGGGTCTACACTGTTTGCAAGTGATGGTTATATGTGGTTCCAGCATTGTAAGGGTTAGGCTGCAATTGCAATCTCAGCCATATATTCCAGTTATTTCATTTTACAATGCATTGACTTGTTTCATTAAAGCATCCAGTAATTGACTTTCTCGTCACTGAGTTTTCAGATATTTTCTTCAGGGAAACTCCATACTTTATAGTCAAAACACATCTGCACATACCGTATATATCCAAACTAGCTGAATCAGCTTCTTTCTACCTTTGTCTTGCCTAGAAACAGAGAGGGGTAAAATGAGAACTCAAAGGACAGTATTTGTAGAGCTGCCAACAGTTTTTGACATTTGGTGTGCTGGGTTCTACAGATATTGATCTTTCTCCAGTATCTGCTGCAATTAAGGTTTATTTCCCTTGCTTGCAGTTCATTATTAGCTTAGCCTGGCAATAGCTGTCATTTCATTGGAGAGACTGGATGAAAATTGAGTTAGCCACATCCCTGAGCCTGCTATAACTGTCTGACTTTGAAAATTGAGATGGATTCATGGATTTTATAATATCCACACATTTCCTAAAGGTCTGGTGAAAAACATGAGTTTTTATGAGACTTGAGAAAGAATTAATAAGAAGCTAGGAGACATACAAAAGTATAACATATTATAGCAGTCTTTTATGTGTTGTAGTAATACATTCAAACCGATGTTACATTACCATTTAAAAGGAGATACATGGATTATGGATAGTACTCTTTCACCCCTGAAACTGCAAAATGGACAATTCCAGATCCCAATTAAGTCTAGTCCATTTTTTTCTTTTTACATTTGATTTTAATAATATCCTAAATATTGCAAAATGACTGGAAAATAATGACAAACAATGCAGACTCTGATAAGAGGGCTCCCATAGAAATCCCTTCCCTTTTTTCATGGTTTTTATTAGGAAGTGTGGCGGGATCTTTCAATGGATATTTTGGGGAAAATTTACATATCAAAATCAACAACTTTTAGGCAAAACAAGAGATTTTTTCAAGCAGTGGGGATTTTGGACCAAATTTTGGAGAAAAGTATACTATTTTGCTTCAGGAATTGGGCTGAATATCGGCCCCCAAAATGGCATTAAAAGGGCTGATTGAGTCCTATGATGTCTGCATTTGGATAGGACAAGACTTAGTGTAGTGCTTGTAAAGTTTATCACTATAGGGCTCAGTGGGTTAAGAAAAGTAGCTGCTTAATTAAAGAAGAACAAAGTTTCTGCATGCTTTGATATTAACGTAAGCTTAAACAATGCTTATTAAATGTCTGCTCGGAAACTCTACCCCTTTACTACAGAGATACAAATTTTTATGCATTTAATTCATTCCTCCTCGGAGACAATAGATCCATTTTATTCAGTAACGCATGTGCAACATTTGAAATATTTCCTTTATTTGCAGATGGTAGCTTAAAGCAGGCTGAAAGTAAAGCAGATTGCGCCTTAATGCATATTCTGCTTTACTTTCAACCTGCTTTAAGTGCAGGTCACCTGCCTTCAAAACTAAAAGCAGGCTATGTTAAATGGATACATTAAATCAAGTATTTTCTGAGAAAAAAAGTACAAAATGGTCATTATACACATTATTCAATGTCATAACTGGAATCCAAAATGTTTGCAAAGATCTACATGTCTACCGATGTCCTGCTTGTAATGGGCAAATGTCAGTCTGCTTGACACATTAGATAATCATAACACTCATGTTATTGCAACCAATTTACCTGTGAATAGTACACTTATCCTATGCAAACAGTGTAGACCCAGATCAAGAGGGTTCCTACAAAGCCCTCTGGTCTGGGTTTTCACTGTATGCCATTGTTATGCTCCCCATTAGGGGGATCATAATAGTGGCCACTTTGTTCGTCCGTCGAGGACCCTCCGTCCATCACACTTTTTTGTCCAGTGCATATCTCCTATTAATGTTCATTAACATCATAAGTTGATGAAACTTGATACAGTGATAGAGGATGTCAAGAGGAAGTGCAGTACACAAGAACCATAAATCTGTCATCTCCCAATATTGAATTATCTCCCTTTTTCTCATAAAAAAAAAAAATCAAATTTTGTCCAGAGCATGTCTCCTGGGCATTATATCGTAAGTTGATGAAACTTGATACAGTGATAGAGGATAACAAAAGGAATTGCAGTATCATCTCTCAATATTAAATTATGTCCCTTTTTGTATTAAAAACCAAATTATGTCCTGAGCATAAAATTATCTCCTGACTGTTTCATCGTAAGGTGATGAAATTTGATACAGTGATTATAGAGGATGATAATGGAAGTGCAGTATCCAAGAATCACAATTCTGTCATCTCCCACTATTGAATTATCTCCCTTTTTCTAATAAAAAAAATCCAATTTTGTCCAGAGCTCTATAAGTTGATGAAACTTGATACAGTGATAGAGGATGGCAAGAGGAAATGCAGTACACACAAACCATAACTCTTTCATCTCCATATATTGAATTATCTCCCTTTTTCTCATAAAAATTTCAGCTTTGTCTGAAGCATATCTCCTGATCATGAAACTTTATACTGTGTTCTGTGACCTACTAAACATGCTATACCTTAGGGGTTTTCTTTTGGGGAGCATCCATTGCTGGAAACGATATTCTTGTTGTAATATACTTGTATTGTGAAAACAACCCTAGATATAAGATAATAAGAAAAAGGACTAGACTTAATTAGAAACTAGAATTGTTCATTTGAAGTTCTAGGAGTCAATAAGTAAAGGATATTAATTGTTAAAGTTTAGTAGTTAAACATTAATTGTTAAATGTTTAGTAGTTCTTTTCAACGTAACTAGGATGTGACGTCACTGACATCATCTATATACTAGCGCGCTTTCCTAGAATAACATAGTTCTTTAGTGAGAATCTTATCTGGACCAAAAGTGATTCTAGCTTTAAAAAAAGCATTCTCAGCTATTCATTTAACTATTGTGACAAGGATAAATAGAATATTTGCTGACTAGCTTTGAATGAGAAATGTTATCTGGCTCGGCTTCTTAAAATATCAGGTTCGCCTGCGGCTCACCTGATATATTCATCCGCCTTGCCAGATAACATTTCTCATTCAAAGCTAGTCACCAAATAGTCTCTATTTCTTAAGTTAAAACAGGGTTACTACTGTCAGTGAAAATTCAGTTAATATTTGTTTGTTTTACCATTATAAGTCGGGGAATATTCAGAGAAATTTTAAATTGGTCAGAAAGTCGGAAATTGGGCACACACTCAGGAAAAGTAAGTGCAACAAGAAACTATAGATAATTATCAAGGAAGATTCACTTTGTTGAAAAAGCATCACAAAGAAAATCAATTACTGTTGTGTTAGTTGTGTTTTTTTTCCCATAAAATAATGGCATATTTAAAAAATATCTGGTTAACCCATTACTCCATAGATAGATACACAGTTTTGCGCCTTTGATTTATTCCTCCACTGACAAAATACTTCCACTTTATACAGTCTTGAACATGCACCACCAAAAAATAGTTTCAATTTCCTTTCAGATGGTAGCTTAAAGAAGGCTGAAAGTAAACCAGAATGAGCATGAAGGCACATTCTGCTTAACTTTCAACTTGCTTTACGTGGACACCTGTCTCCAAAACTAGAAACAGGCATGTAGTATTTTAAGGGTTAAGCACTTTCTAGTTCACATCTGAATATTATAGTGACTTCTTTTTCATTGACTCTTTTAGTGCAAGCAGTGATGCAGTGTCTCATCTGGATCCAAACTGTTTGACACACAGGCCTTATTTTGGAACTACGTACATGAATTGTATCTTTACTAATTTCCAAAAATCACATTTTATGGATGGTAGCTGTTTACAATATTACAGTAAAAATCTCTATTACGGCCACTAAATGGTGTTAATTATTAATTAAGTGTCTAAGACAGGTGACTGCTTAACCCATTACCTCATAGTCCGTTTCTAGTTTTGAAGATAGGTGAACACTTAAAGCAGGTTGAAAGTAAAGCTTTACTTTCAGCCTGCTTTAAGCTATTATCTGCTAGAATATAGAAAATATTTCTTATGATTCTTATTTGTAACACTATAAATAAGATTTATTTTCTTCAGTAGAGGAATAAAGCAGAGGCCTTAAAAGGCGTATTTATGAGGTAATGGGTTAAGCAAGGTGGCAGTAAAACAGAGAGCTCCTTGCGTGAAGCTGTGTTTTATACAATCAATTAGCCTTCGTTTAGTGGTTATAGTAGAGAGGTTTTAGGGTACTTAGCTTTCAAAAAGTTATGGTTCTAAGAAAGTTTCTGTCTGGAGTCATCTGCAATAGTTGTAGTCTGCTACTGGTTTAAAAGTAGATTTTTCAAAATTTCTTTTCGAAACAGGGTCAGAGTGTCAAACAGTTTAGATCCTGATGGGATGCCGCATTACCCGTCGTCTGGTAAGGATCCAAACTGTTTGCAAAGTTTATAATTGTTCACTGCTAGAATGCTAAACGTTTATAATACTGGCGGATTACCAAGACTACCAATATGATTCAGCTCTTTCAATCTGTGTTCATCAAACTTGTCTGTAAACTCTGCTGAACAAATATAACAGTTGACAGCTCAATGCCTTGAAAGATGGGAGAGATACTGTTGAAAATTGCATGGTAACTTTCCTAGCACTGAATAATAGAATTGAAAGGCATGTCAATTTTTTTCTTCTTCAGACCTTGACAACATAACTGAGCATCAAATTTTCTTGGTTTATATTCCAAACAAAACAATCTCTTATGATTTTGGTTTGCTCCTATTTTCTGCCTAATTGAATAGTCTCTAACATGTTGTTCCCACATTAGGTCTAAATAAAAAATCATTAAAATGTATGCCCTGGTTTGGCTCCAAGCTTCTGCCATTTTAACAGAAGCTGGGAGGCAAACTAGAGCATTAGTGATTATTCTTGAGTCTCTCTAACAAAAAAATGTGTTGGTGAACTCCAGGCCACTAGACACTCTTCGCTGCTAAGATTTTATCAATACAATTTTGATATTTTGTACAATCTTGCATGAACTCTTTCAACACCATGGACCTGTGTAAAATACTCAGTACATTTGAAAACAGTGTAGACAAAGATCAGGGGGCTCCTATAGGAACCCTCTGATCAGGGTCTACTCTATTTGCTAATTTAGTGCAGTATTTATTAATCTACCCATACTTCCAAGTAGACTGGTTCATGTTTTGTTAACTTAAAGGATCCACAAGATTTGGCTTTGTTATGATTTAACATTACTTTTAACAGTACAGTAGAACCTCTCTATAACGGCCACTAGTTTTTGTTGATTATTGGGTGTTTAAGGCAGGTGACTGCTTAAAGCAAGGTGACAGTGAAACAGAAAGCTCCTAAACAGAAAGCTCCTTTAGGAGCTTTCTGTTTCACTGTCACCTTGCTTTAAGCTTTCACCTGTCTTTTATACAATGAATTATCCTTCGTTTTAGTGGTCGTAATAGAGAGGTTTTACTGTATTTCAGTCATATCATGATGTCCAGCTAATTACAGCTGGAGAAAGACCCTCGCTTAGTGTTGAAAGATTTAATCCATTACCCATAGCCTGTTTTTAGTATTGAAGATAGAAGACCACTTAAAGCAGGTTGAAAGTAAAGCAGAATGCGTCTTTAAAGTGCATTCTGCATTACTTTCAGTCAGCTTTAAGCAAATCAGCTAGAATATAGAAAATATTTCTTATGGCTCATATTCTAGGCTGTATAAATTGATACTATTTTATGCAGTGGAGGGATAAATAAAGGGGTAAAAAGCTTATTTATGGGGTAATGGGTAAAGTGACCACTCAATAGATGACCTATTGGTAGTCTTTAAAAACAGACGGTTGTTTAATGCAGAATAAAAATAATGCAGAAAGCTCCTAATTATTAGGTGCTTTCTGCATTACCCATATATATATATACATGTACATACATTTATCGTACATTAAGCAACTGCTAGTATTTAACCCATAACAGAAACCTGTTTCTAGTTATGAAGACAGGTTATTACTCAAAGCAGGTTGAAAGTAAAGCAGAAAGTGCCTGAAGCCTTTAACCTGGAGCCATGTGTGGCTGTGTTGTCTTCACTAATCTTCTGTTGAGTCTTCATACAGGGCTCCAGATAAAGGGAGTACTTCAAAATCTTTAAAAGCTTCATTTTTGCTCTAAACTCTATGGTGTAGCTTCTCATTAGAATTGTCTCGAAAAGATTTGGGATTGGGTGTTAAATGAGAGAGAAAATGTTGGATTTGTTCAGTTTACTGTGACCCTCTTATCTGGAGCCATGTTCATACATTGAACTGCATGACCCTCTATTGTCCATATAGTCTGAACTCATACATTGGCTAAAAAGATAAGGTAAAGAGTGCAGACTCCTGTCATACTTGAGCTGTCTGATCTGGGGCTACACTGTTTGTAAAAAACACACCAATATACACTTATAGCAGGAGAAGGATTAAAACAGTAAAGACCTGATTTTACAGCCACTGTTAGATGATGTAGAATATACCTGGTGGCATTTTATAGCAGGATGAAAGTAAAGAAGGAAGCTCCTACGGGAGCTTTCTGCTGTAATTTCATCCTGTTTAACCCTTACTTTAATGCTTTAATGATCTAGGTCTACACTGTTGCAAATGATGGATTTACTCTTTTCCCACACAGTATGTGTTACCCAATAATAAAACTTTGTTGAGCATTTGTAATGATAGAGTTTACGATATGTATACAATCCTGGGGCTACACTGTTTGCAAATGATGGATTTACTATTTTACTGCACAGTACGGATATCAATTTTTTGTTGAGCATTTATAATGTACTGTACTATGACCAAGGCTCCAGATAAGAGGAGTATTTCAAAAACTAAAATAATAATTTTTCCTTAAATCCTATGGTGCTACATCTCATAAGAATCATTTCTTTGAGACAATTCTAATGAGTTGTTACACCATAGGGTTGGAGATGAAAATGAGTGAGATAATATTGAATTTGTTCAGTTAACTATCTCTTATCTAGAGTACTGCTATCCCTTGCTAAGATAGGTCTATGATACTGAGGTCCCTGATAGTTAAACTTATCCAGGGACTGAAGTCTATCATTGGTAGACTGAAGGTGTGAAATGTTTCTATTTTGGGTCCCGAGTTGTCTTTGAAATGTGGGCGAATATTGGCATTGGGATTCGTGAAGAAGCAAGAAAACCCATCTACATACGGTTAATCTGGTTAAAACTACTGTCTTATTGATTACTCTCTGGCAGATAACCATTGTCTTGATCACAATAACAGCCATAGTGAGTGGAAACAAGTTAATTTCCTCACTGCTGGCTTTTCACAAATGGTGTGAATTGATTACTTAGCAAAATTGGTCAAAGCAAAGCAAAATCTGTGACAATTGTGCGGTACCGGTAGTTGTGTGGTTTATTTAAAGGCTTCAGCTGCAAGCAAGTAAGATTGTTAATCCGCGTGGATGAATAGCTGATAATGTCTTGATGCATTGGATAATGGGAGATTGGATAAGCAAGAGTAACAATAATGACTCTAATGGGATTAATCTGTAAATGATACTTATCTGAGCTCTCCCGTGGGACTTCTGTCGAGCAGGGATTAGGAAAAGGCAGAGTCTTTTGTCACTTTCAAAATCTGCTTTAAAAAGTGAATGACAGTTGGTTATGCTTGGTACAAGATGAAAGCTCTGGGTTTGGAATCTATATGTATATCTGTTTAAACTATTTCCAGGTTTTATTAGATAAATTTATTTGAAATCAATCAATGCCCATGCATCATAGATGAATCTGTGGTCCGTGTTGTATTGATACCGAAGCACTGTACGTGACACTACAGTAAAACTTGCGTTAAGCAACCATTAATGAATATGAGCATACATCACTAAATACAGGTGAATGCTTAATGCAGGACAAAAGTAATGCAGAAAGCTCCCAAAGCTCATTAAGAAACCATCAGTATTGAAAAACTGCTCTTGTATATTTTATTTAATCAAAGCTACTGTGTATGTACTTGCCCAACTTTTCCAAAGGGGATTGGCATGGTTCGGATGTTGTTTTCCAGTAGGATCAATTAACAGCAATTTACTTTTATCAATAGTGATGCCAAATGTTACTTGGTGACAAGTAATGTTTACACTGTGACAGACCGTGTGAGGGTAAGCAAAATATTTTCAAGTAGCGAGCGAGGAGCCTGCGTAACTGTCTCCCCAATAAATACAATTACTTGCTGTTTTTGAAGGCCTATTGTTCCTGTGTATATGTGTGGTCTGGAGAGACTGATTAATTTAGCTCAACTTTTACGCTCATATTCTTGGATTGTCTCTTGAAACGTGATCACACACATGGAACTCAGTCATTAGCGATGACTTAATAGCTGGAAGGCAAACTGAGTGTGCTTCGTAGATCTCGTGAGAATATTGTCTTACTGAATACCACACTCTCAGTTAGTGATCAGACTTCTCTACATGGATGCTATACGACGGAAATTTTAGGCGATATTTTTTAAAGAATTTATGGATACAGAATTGTGACACAGAGTTTCTTTGTGATGGGTCATGTATGTAGCCGCTCAGGTAAGGGTAGTCATTGAAGTTTCTTTACAATTAATTTAGCATTACATGTACAGTCGAACTTCGATATCTCGTACTCGCTTAATTCGAACTATCTGATTTGTCGACATATGGTTTGCATTATTTCATTATCGGTTAAGTCGAATTTACCCGTGTTTCAAAGTTAAAACGTGGCTTAGCCACGTTTTAACTTTGAAATACGGGTATATACGACCTAACCGAGTTCGAGATATCAAAGTTTGACTGTATTTGGTATGCCTACTTGTCCCATGACATTTTTGGATGCCGGGAAACATGTTTCCCAGGATGTAATAGCATTGACTATTTGTTAACAAAAGGCTTAATGTAGTCATGCTTAACGTACAATTGTATACAACCAAAATGATATTTAACATCCATTGAAAGAAGATGCATTGGTAATCTCTAGGATATTTGGCATAGCTTTAAATGCTGGATGAAAATCATCCAGAAAGCTCTTAAACAAGCTATTAGCTTTAATTTTGTTCTGCATTAACCAATTACCCCATAGTCTGTTTCAAGTATCAAATATAGGTTACCACTCAAAGCAGGTTAAAGTAAAGCAGAATGTGCCTTTACTTTCAGCCTGCTTTAAGCTACCATCAGCTAGAATATAGAAAATATTTCTTATTATGCATATTCATAATTGTACAAATTGGAACTATTTTTTTCAGTGGAGAAATAAATGAATGACGTAAAAAGTCGTATTTATGGGGTAATGGGTTAAGATGTGTTTAATGACTGTCAATTATTGCTTCTTCATTTAGTGAATGTTTTAACCTTGTTCCTGCTGTAAGCAGATATATTTAAACTTTTTGAAAATAGCGTAGACCCAGATCAGACAGCTCCTGAAGGAGCTGTCTGATCACGGTCTACACTGTTTTCTTACAGGTTCCATCTGACGTGAGTTTGCAGTCAGTCTTTCCTGTGCTAAATTTTCCTTATTTTATTAGCTATTGTATTAGTTCAATTGACAAATGTTCATAACATTCAGAGTGTTATACATACATATGAATTGATTCAGCTGGGGATGGGTTAAGCACGTTTAAGTGGATATTTTGCGCTCTTGATTCTCAGCCTGAATAAACAATTGCTGTATAAACATGGCATCTGCAGATAATCTAGAACTGACCCTTCTTCTCCATAAATGTAAATGCATTTGAAAAGGACTATTTAAGTGACAATCAATTTTGATACTGATCAGATTTCTACATTAAAGTGAGGTGACTGATTTAGATCTTATTCTAAAATATTGTAAATCTAGTCCAGCATTTAAAGGGTTAAAACAAGAAGCGTGTCTGCATCATGTATGAAATATTCATATTCTGTCACATTCTGGCTATTGCCACCAATATTCTAAACTCTTAGCATGCTAGCAGGGAAAACATAACCTTTGCAAACAGTTTAGATCCTGATGAGACGCTGCATTATGCGGCGTCTCATCAGGATCCAAACTGTTTGACACTCTGACCCTGGTTTGAAAAGAAATTTAGAAAAATCTGTTTTTAGAACAATAGCAGAGGACAATTGTTACAGATGAAAAAATTACTCAGCATGCAGAGAATTAATGTCTAAGCTGTTTTAAGGCTTTTCTCTATAGAAGTGCCTCAGGAGGCCATTACCTATTCCTCCACAGAAGCACTTTAAAACACCTCTACATTGTCCAAAAATGCTCTCAAGTGAAAACTTGATAAAGATATGCTTAAAGCAGGATGAAAGTAAAGCATAAAGCTCCTATCATCCAATAGATTGTTTTTAGTTTTGAATACATGTAACTTCTTTAAGCAGGTTTAAATAAAGTATTTAGCAGAATGCTCCTTAAGAAACATTTGGTTTTGCTTGCAACCTACTTTAAGCCAACATCTGTAAATATACTGGAATTGGTTTCTGTGTTTTATGTTCAGGACTTCCTAGGTCATGGGACTCCTAGCTTTCCTCAGAATAGAAATAAATTAAGAGACAAACATAAAGGCTTTGTAATATATGGAGTAATGGGTTAACCCTTTCCCCCATAGCCAGTTTCTAATATTGGAGGCAGGTGACCACTTAAAGCAGGTTGAAAGTAAAGCCTGCTTTAAGCTAACATCTACAAGGATATAGAAAATATTTCTTATGGTATATATTTATGGAGGTATAATTTGGATCTATTTTCTTCAATGGAGGAATGAATTAAATGTGCTAAAAGGTGCTTCTATGGAGGAAAGGGTTAACATACAAAAAAGAGTAAACTATTATAGCATAAGTTTTGCTATATAAGCTGGATCACAGGGACCCGGCACGATTGATTTTTGAGATAATTTTTTTTTCAAAAGGTATATATAGAGACAAGGGGTACAACTTATTGTTAGTATATTCTCAACCTATCTCGACAAAAGCGGTCATATCACGAATATTAATTGATGAAACGACATCCTTTTTGCATTTCTGTCTAGCTAATATAATACCCATCCATAAAAACATAACATAAAACCAACTGTAAGGATGCACTTTCAACAGTATTTGCATTTACTCACAGAAATCAACGACTTTTGGAAAACGGGACAGGTGTTCGTTCACTGCTAACACAGCATTGACCACTACTGTATGCTTGTTTAGGCGGTAATCGAGTGTTATAGTCATTGACAACTACTGTACGCTTGTTTAGGCGGTAATATCGAGCATGACAGTCATACAGTTCCATAAATATACAGCTTTGACACCGATCAAAGCTGATTTCTTCTCAAATCATTGCCGTACCAAAAAAGCCTACATGTACAAGAAGAGCTTTACTGCCGATGAAAACATGCAAATGTGTTGTTGGTATTGCAATGGTTTGAGTATAAATCAGCTTTGATCGGTGTAGAAAAATGGATATCCATGGAACTGTATGACTGTCATGTTCGATATTATCGCCTATACAAGCACACAGTAGTGGTCAATACGGTTTTAGCTGTGAACGAACACCTGTCCCGTTTTCCAAAAGTCGTTGATTTCTGTGAGTAAATGCAATTACTTTTGAAAGTGCATGCTTACAGTTGGTTTTATGTTATGTTTTTATAGAAGGGTATTATATAAGCTAGACAGAAGTGCAAAAAGGGTGTCGTTTTATCAATTATTATTTATGATATGCCCGGTTTTGTCGAGATAGGGTGAGCATGTACTAACAATCAGTTGTACCCCTTGTCTCTATATATACCTTTTGACAATTTTTTCTCTCAAAAATCAATCGTGCCAGGTCCCTGTGAGCTGGATATACTGGTGATTTGCAACAATGTCTATAGAGAAAAGGGTTAACTCTTAGCACACTAGTAGTGAAGCCTTTGATAGCCTTTGTAAACAATTTGGATCCTGACTCTGTTTTGAAAATAGATTTTGAATATTCTATTCTAAGAACAGTAGCAGACGACAATTGTTGCAGACGAAGAAATTACCCAGTACGCAAAGAGTTTAAAAGGCAGCTTTTAGCTGACAAAACAGATACGCCGTAACGGTAGTGCAGACTCTGAATAGAAAACACATTTTGATGTTGATTGAAAGTAAAACGCTATTTACTGAATGTAATGATTGAAATTCTTTCTCCATGGCCAGATTGATGATTCAGTTGTATCCTGGTTTGGGTTTATCTCCCAAAAGATACCATGCATATTCCATGGCAATTTAATCAGAATACATTGTTATTTATTGAAGATTTTCAGGATACTCAAATATAAGCTGTCAAGGTCAAATTGATTTGTGGTTTTTTTAAATGATAAAAAAAAGCTTAACAATTAAGTGATGGATGACAGAATATTAAGTAGCAAACAGACAAACAGTGCTGACTCAGATCAGATGACTGTTGTAGGAGCCCTCTATTCATGGGCCTGCACTGTTTGCATGCCCAGGACATCTGTACTCAAATTCACTATTAGTCTGTTTGTAAATGATGTACAGTCGAACTTCGATATCTCAAACTCGCTTCACTTGAACTATCCAATTATGTTGACACATGAACTTCATTATTTCATGCTGGGTTATGTCGAACATACCCGTATTTCAAAGTTAAAACGTGGCTTAGCCACGTTTTAACTTTGAAATACAGGTATGTTCGACTGAACCGAGTTTGAGATATCGAAGTTCGACTGTATATATAATTATGTATCACTACAGTGCACCCTAACAATTCCTAATTATAGGGAGACAAATATTTGTGTGTTGTTCAGAGGGATTTGTTATATACTTAGAGTGCTGAGCATGACTTGGCATACATTTGAAAACAGTTTGAACCCAGATCAGATGCTGTGTAAGGCTGTGTCTGATCTGGGTTCAAACTTTTTGCCACTCATCTTAATGTTTCTTAGATCTGTCAAAATGTCAAATACCTAACTTTGAGAGAGAAAAATCAGCAAACAACACTTTTAAACAGGCGGTATTTCAGCAGTGAAAGGGTTTTAGATATAATTATTGTCTTGCCTTGTTTGGGGAAGAGTCACCAGCATTGTTGTAAGGAGGGATTCAGTGTTTGGAAAGTCGTTGTAGGTTGGGAGTAGTGTATTTGTAATGGCATTTGTTTGATGGAGATAAAGATATTAGTATTTGAACTACTTCCAAACTCTGATACTATGTAGAGCCCATGCATATAAAATCAAACTTGAATTAAAGAATTCCTTAATGAGATAACCTGTGACCTGGTAATCTATAAAGCCAGGTGAGGATGCTAAATTCAAGACAAAAGCACTGCAAAAAGCTTGCCTATGGGATTTCTGCATTACTTTTTTCCTGCTTTAAGCTTCCATCTGTCACATAGGCAATAAATATACCCAAATTTTAGTGGTCACTTAATTCAGGTTTGACTGTAGTATATATAAAAAATACAGTTTTTATTATTTTTTCTCTGGCTGTAGTATTATGATCATACTAGCTAGGTCAAATCAATAAAGTAATGCTTGAATGAAAAAAAAACCACTATTGATTAGCAAGAGAATTAATGGACAAATTAATCGCAAGTTGATGAAGATTAATTAAGATTCCTCTCAACTGGAACAAATACAGTTTCCTTTTTTGGAATAATTATTCAAAAGAGCATAGGTCTGCAAAATGTCAAAGTTTGATGATTAAAAAAAGTGAGTTAGTCTGATGCTTTAGTTAACCCCTTGCTCCATAGTTTGTGTTCAATGTTTTAAAAGACAGGTGGTTGCTTAACCGGACTGAAAGTAAAGCAGAAAGCTTCCACAGGACCATTCTGCTTCACTTTTACAGGGCTCCAGATAAGGGGAGTATTTCAAAAACCAAAATCTTTATTTCTGCTTTAAACCCTATGGTGTCACCACTCATTAAAATCGTCTCGAAGAGACGATTCTAATGAGTAGTAACGTAACACCATAGGATTTGGTGTTGAAATTAGTAAGAAAATATTGGATTTCATCAGTTTATTCCCTCTAATCTGAAGCCCTGCTTTAAAATTTAGCCTGCTTTAAGCTCTTCCTTTGCAGGATGCAGAAAAAAGTTTTTCTATGGTTTTTCATTAGGAGAGGGAAACAGGAGAAAGCATTTCTTTGAAGTCAATATGTAACAGAGACTCTGAGTTTACCATGCAGGGCTCCATATATGGGAAGTGTTTCAAAATTTAAAATCTTTATTTCTGTATTAAAGGGACTCGCAACCGGATGGTGTACTTGTCAAAATAAAATAAAATGCTCAAATAAAAGCAAATTTGTGGCATTATTTGGCTTCTGACATTAAAAAAATATGATCAGTCCAAAAAAAGTCTCAAGAATCGTCTAGGAATCTTAGATTTTTAGATATTTTCCATCGTTTTTCTATACCGACTAGTAGACGGTATAGTTGTTGTTGTTGCTTCTCTACACGGGCTCAGACATAAACACGAGCCGAATTACGAAGTTGTATGCACTTTCGATCGCTACACATTGAAATACGTTAAATCGATCCGAGATAAACGGATAGTTCCGTGGTCCATTGGTCTAAGCGGTTTCCCCTATTTTGCCTTCTGTCCGCCAATGCCGGGCCCCGGGTTCGAATCCCACCAGAGACCAATTTTTATTTTATTGAAATACATTTTTTTAAACAGAATTTCTTATCCTAAACTAATTCTTTACCATTTATATAAGCGTTTGACACATATTATTTACAAATTACTATTTTTAATGCACCATCTGCTTGCGAGTCGCTTTAAACCCTATGGTGTCACAATATAACCCAAAAGAATCGTGTCTTTGAAATGATTTTAATGAGTAGTTAAACACCATAGGATTTGGTGCTGAAATGAGTGAGAAAATATTGGATTTGTTATGATTACTCCCTATTATATGTGGAGCCCTTATAAAGTCTTCAAAAAGAGTTTCAAGTGGTGTAAGGGTAAATCCATTGAAACAAGTACAGTCAAACTTCAGTACTAAGAACATCTTTGGGACTGCTGTCGGCCGATCTTAACCCTTAGCCCGCCGAATAAATTGTCGTCTGCTATATTTCTCGTCTGCTTCAAGTTTCAAAGTGCTTCAAAGTTGCTCAAAATTGCATAAAATGTTGTCCGAGTGTCAAACAGCTTGGATCCGGATGAGACGCCGAGTTACTCGGCGTCTCATCCGGATCCAAGCTGTTTGCATATGGAGCTATAGTCGTGAGTGGCAGGCTAAGGTTTAATACTGAGATGGTCTGATTATCAAGTTTAACCCAATACTCCATAAATACACAATTTATACAGTTATGAATATGTTCCCTCAGAAATTATTCCTGTATCATAGCAGATGGTAGCTTTAACCCTATACCCCATAGCCTGTTTCTAGTTTTGAAAATATGTGACTACTTAAAGTAGGTTGCAAGTAAAGTAGAATGGGCCTTTATTTTCAGCCTGCTTTAAGCTACCATCTGATAGAATGTAAAAAGTATTTTTTATGGTACATATATCCATGAATGCAAAACTTGTTTCTTCAATGGAACAATAATTTAGAACCATAAAAAGGTGTATTTATTGGGTAATGGGTTAAGCAAGCTGGAAGTAAAGCAGAATGGAAGGCTGGGTTTTTTTGGCCAGACAATGTTTCTATATGTACGGTATGTCATAATAATATAGATTTCATATTCCCAGTCTGTGTGTTTCAGCTTGGGTTATTTTGAGATGACATATAAATTCAGCTTCAGAGGATTACTTTGAATTATTGTCCCATGAAAGAGGGTATAAATCCAGATATATAGCCAAACTTGCATTAAGTATTTATTCAATTGGAAGTACAGTGAGTGCTCCCTCCCCACAATGGCCCTCTGAACAAATATTCCCTCTTTACAACGACGCTTGCCGCAGTGTCCTTAACATGACAATCTTTCTAACACTTTAACTGATGTACTATCAAGTTGTCGTCTACTGTTTTTCTCAAAGTTACATATTTTACATTTTGACAGAAAACAAGTTAATGAAGAGTGACCTACAGCTTCAATCAAGATCAGACGCCGCGATACGCGGCGTCTGATCTGGATTCAAGCTGTTTGCAAATGTTAACAAATTTCTCTGCCTATAACGACTCCCTCCGAACAGCGCACATAATTTGTGTTTCCCATTTTCTGTTGTTGTAGAGAGGGAACACTGTACATGTACATTTGCTGATGCCATATGGTCTTTCTTAGGCAAGCGAGGAACATGCTCAATGAAAACTCCAAAAGTAGTTGCAGATATTACTTTAATCTTGCTCTTAACAGACACATTTCTTCAGAGATCTTGATGCTTCTTCCTTAACCCTTTCCCCCATAGAAGCGCCTTTTAGCGCATTCAATTTATTCTTTCCCAGAAGAAAATAGTTCCAATTTATACATTCATAAATATGTATCATACAAAATATTTTCTATATTCTAGCAGATGATAGCTTAAAGCAGGCTGAAAGTAAAGCAGAATGCGCTTAAAGCGCATTCTGCTTTACTTTCAACCTGCTTTAAGTGGACACCTATATTCAATACTTGAGATATGCTATGTGGGAAAGGGTTAACCCATTACCCAATAGCCTCATTCTAGTATTGAAATCATGTGACCACTTAACTAATTTCTCCGAAGATACACATTTTATGCATTCAATTTATTCTTCCACTGAAGAAAGTAGTTCCAATTTGTCATGAATATGTATTATAAGAAATATATTTTTTCTATTCTAGCAGATGGTAGCTTAAAGCAGGTTAAAAGTAGAAGGCATATTCTGCTTTACTTTTAGCCTGCTTTAAATGGTTACCTATCTTCAAAACTAGAAACAGGTTATATGGAGTAAATGGTTAAAGCAGATTGAAAGTAAAGCAGAATATGCCAAGAGAGGCATTCTGCTTTACCTATACATCCTGCTTGAGGCTACAATCTGCTTGGATATAGAAAATTATTTGTTATGGCAGATATCCCTGCACTAAGATTTGGTGTTTAAGACTTTACATTAAATCACCAGCAGTTTTGTCCTACAGTGTTTGACACAAAATATGAGACTATAGGGATTTACCGGTAACTATAAGTTTCACTAGATGATATTTAAAACACATCATCGGCTTATAAAAGTAGTCTGGATTAACTCTTTACTCCATAAATACATCTGGTTACGCCTTTTGTATTATTTCTCTGAAGACAATATTTCCACTTTGTACAGTTATCGGTTATGAATAAGTATTAAAAGAAATATTTTCTCTATCCTAGCAGTTGATAGCTTAAAATAGATTGGAAGTTCAAGTAAAGCAGAATATGCCTTAAGGTGCATTCTGCTTTACTTTCAACTTGCTTTAAGCTATCACTTGTCTTCAAAACTAGAAACAGGCTATCGGGAAATGGGTTAACTGTGCAATTGACTCTTTCGTCTCTATATTTTCAGACCTACAGGATAATTCAAATGACTAGCAGGTTAGATCCTGCTGAGATTTTTGCAAAGATCAAGAGAACTTGGTGTCTGCAACTAAAGAGTTAATTCATGATAAAGGTTCAAACCCCCAGCATTGAAATTTTCATCAGCAAACAAAACCTAGTCTACTCGCTGACCAATGTGATTAATTGTTAAATAGTTTCTTATGACAAAAAAGGAAGACCCTCAAGATTGGCAAGATCTATTAATCTCTTTGCAGTGGAAATCCAAGGCTATTTTAACCCTGCTCCTGCTTTTAGCATAATTATATTGACACTTTTAAAAAACAGTGTAGACCCAGATCAGACAGCTCCTAAAGGAGCTGTCTGATCAGGGTCTTCGCTGTTTTCTTGTAGGACCTGTCAGACACACTAAGTATGCACTCTTTCCTGGGAAAACAATCCTTATTTTATTAGCCAATGTAATAGTTCAGATGATATATATTCATTGTGGGTGGAGTGGTTTATATGAATACTCAGCGGAAGAAGGGTTGAAAATTTTCCTTATAAGTGAGGAGAATGTTTCTTATGTTTATTTCTGAACAGCATGCAAGTCTGCTATATATTCTAATCAGGGCTGGGATTCAGCAAAACATTCTTATAGACATGAGACTATAAGAATAATCTCTAAACCTTTACTTTGGCTCCCAGCTTCTACCATTCCATCTGCTTCCTCATGGCAGACGCTTGGAGCCAAACCAAAGGATAAGAGATTTATCTTGAATTTAATGTATAGTGAATTTCAGGCTGAGAGAATTCAAGGCCAAGCAAAACTTTTTTATTGTATTTTGAAGTTGAAGTAATCTTTCTTTAGAGTTTATAAGGGTGACATATTGAAGGCGATCATTTGATTGAATTCATAAGGGAAGCTGGATGAAGAATAAACTGACAGAAATTTGTTTTCTTCTCCAGTCTCTAAAGAAAGGCTTTGATAATGGTTTGAAATTTTATAAGGAGGGAATGGTGGAATTTGAAGAAAAAAACAACAGTAGTTTTGCTATCATCGATCCCAAAGCAAACTCACTGGTAGCTTTTGTTAAAGCCATGTGGCTAGTAAAGAAGGGTACAGATACTTTTGAAGTGTTTCGCTTCAATTAACTTTATTCCTGCTTTAAAGCTTTAACTCTTTCCTCCCTGAAACTTGAAATGGAAAATTCCAGTTTCCATTTAAGTCTAGTCCATTTCTGACTTTTAAGGGTTGTTTTTGTCAATGTTTGGCATTATGGCAAACAGTGAAGACCCTGATCAGAGGGCTCCTCTCGGAGCCCTCTGATCTGGGTCTTCACTGTTTGCATAAGAAACAGGCATGGATTTACCGGGGGGGGGGGGGGGGGGGGGGGGGGGGCACAGGGGGCACGTGCCCCCCCAGCTGGCCTGAATTTTTTTTTTTTGCTTGATTCATATAATTATTCATAACTTAGCTGGGTATGAAGGTCGCATTAGCATATGACATTACAGGCACAGATCCACTGGGGGCACAGGGGCACATGTCCTTCAGCTGGCCTGCAGCTGCTGCAATGGCTTGTGTCTCTTATCTCGGGCCATCAAATCCTCAGTATGCCTGGTCTGTGTTTGAACTTGACACAGGCCCGTAGTAACAAGGATGGGGGGCATGGCAGTGTGCCCCCTCCCCCTCCCCAACCAAAAAAAAAATGCCTGTGCCCCCAAATTGCATATCCTACAGGCCAGGAAATCCAAAATGCCCCATGTGCCCCCTCAAATCCTTAGTATGCCTGGTCTGTGTTTGAACCCGACACAGGCCCGTAGTAACAAGGATGGGGGCACTACAGTGTGCCCCCTCCCCAACCGAAAAATAAAAATGTATGTGCCCCCAAATTGCATATCCTACAGGCCAGTAAGTCCAAAATTGCCCATGTGCCCCCCTAAAAATCTCAGTATGCCTGGTCTGTGTTTGAACCCGACACAGGCCCGTAGTAACAAGGATGGGGGGCACAACAGTGTGCCCCCTGTGCCCCCCTCCCCAACCAAAAAAATGCCTGTGCCTTTGCCCCCAAATTGCATATGCATATCCTACAGGCCAGTAAATCCAAAATTGCCCCTGTGCCCCCTCAAATCCTCAGTATGCCTGGTCTGTGTTTGAACCCAACACAGGCCCGTAGTAACAATGATGGGGGCACGGCTGTGTGCCCCCCCCCCCCCCCCCCCCATCCCCCAACCAATACAGGCCCGTAGTAACATGGATGGGGGCACAGCAGTATGCCCCCTGTGCCCCCTCCCCCAACCAAAAGAAATAAAAATGTCTGTGCCTGTGCCCCCAAATTGCATAACCTACAGGCCAGTAAATCCAAAATTGCCCCTGTGCCCCCTCAAATCCTCAGTATGCCTGGTCTGTGTTTGAACCCAACACAGGTCCGTAGTAACAATGATGGGGGCACGGCTGTGTGCCCCCTCCCCCAACCAATACAGGCCCGTAGTAACATGGATGGGGGCACAGCAGTATGCCCCCTGTTCCCCCTCACCCAACCAAAAAAATAAAAATGTCTGTGCCTGTGCCCCCAAATTGCATAACCTACAGGCCAGTAAATCCAAAATTGCCCCTGTGCCCCTCAAATCCTCAGCATGCCTGGTCTGTGTTCGAACCTGACACAGGCCCGTAGTAACAATGATGGGGACAGGACGGTGTGCCCCCCCCCCTCCCCAACCAAAAAATAAAAATGCCCCTGTTCCCCCCAATAATTTTGCCAATACATATGTAAGTAAATGTTACCTAGATCTTAATATAAATTTATGCAAGTATTTTACCTGTTTTGAATGTGCTAAAGCATTCAGCACGTACACAAATGGTCTAGCTATGCCTCAGATCTGTGCCCCCAAATTGCATATCATACAGGCCTGTTAATCCAATTAAATTTGATGAAAATACTTAAGGGTAACAAAAAGCAAGGCATTTATAGGTATTATCCTATATTAAAGAATTTGATATGCTATTTTGAATCGAATATTTACCTAGATTTATGTAGTATTTTACCTATTTTGAATGCAAAAAAACTCCCATCAGAACGCACCATTGATTATGTGGGAATAAATTTTCCAGGGGGTGGGAGGAGGGGGCATGCCCCCGGACACCCCTTGTAACAGTATGCATATGAATAGGAGGGTAGGGTTAGAGATTAATGGCTGGACGACAACCTTTCACCATAGAATGATTAAATAACAATATATTTTGAGTCGATTTTTTACATAGATTTATGTTAGTAGGTCTTTTACCTGTTGTCAGGCCTTCAACAGTTCCTACTTTTTCCTACTATTTTCCAACTTTTGATCACCTTCCTACTTTTTCCTATTTTTCTACCAAAACCTCCTACTTTTTTCCTAATAAGTCTTCAAGCACCCTCAGTAATGGCCCAGAATGCAGGAAATGAAGCGCTTGATTTCAAAAATTTCCAGGGGGAGTACCCCCGGACCCCCCTAAACCTGATCGCATCTTCGGCCTGTTGGATTACTTAAATTTATCTGAGCACAATGACTCCGTGTGGTATTTTGTATCAAACAGTTCCTACTATTTTATAGGAAATCTTCCTCCTTTTTCCTACTTTTCCACTTCAAAAACTCCTACTTTTTGCATTGAGATCAATTGAAGGCCTGTGTTTTGAATGCACTGATGAAAATCTTTGTATGACCATGGTGTGGAGTAATAGATTTCTGAGAATGGAGATAAAGCTATAAAAAATTCTCCAGATTATGATTTTTTTTTCTCTTTGTCTTATGAAACCACTTTTTTGGGTGTTTCATTGGGGGTATTTACATAATTTTATCGATGTTAACTTTCTTCTTAGAATGCCCTCAGAATGCACCATTTGATATGTAAGGGGAATATACCCCTCCCATACCCTCCCCACCTGTGCCCCCCCACTGAAAAATTTCTGGATCCGGCCCTGAGAAAAGTGTACTATTTACATGTACACTGTTTAAAAAGGACGCATATATGCGGGACTAGGGTTCAAAGGGTTAAGCAATTAAATACCATAAATATGTGAAAGCAGTATTGGTATGCATGGTGCTAGTGAAGTGAAATTTCATATATGGAAATAGCTTGATGGAGAGACAGTGTCATCTTCAAGAGCTATAACCTATAGCATCAATATATCTGGAGTTGTTCCCCCTTTGTCATATTTTATTGTGCAGAAAAAAAGTCCAGTTCTGCTGATAAAATATCAGATTTTTTCTCTACTTTTGATTAGCTGCTGTGCACGGGTTTTTACTATAACTTGGAGAGGGACTTCCCTCCTTGACTGTTTTAAGTCCATCATATGTTATCTTGGTGGAAAAAAGATCCAAGTTAAAATTGTAATGATTTTGTCGGGTATTCAATATCTGAACGCTGTGAAGCATTAGGTTGTTAAATTGATGAAATTGGATTTTTGTTTTTGGATCAAAATCATTGAAGAAGGGTTTTGAACTTTGAGTATGTTCATGCAATACTTCATGAAATTGTTAAAGATATTTTTTTTAAAACAATGATCGGTTGCTTTTTGAAGTGTTTACAGTCTGTAATTAGAAGCCAGCTTTATTTAGATGTATCCATGTTCATTTGCTGAAGGTTTGTTTGTATTGAAAACTGAAATTTTCAGTTAATCCATTACCCCATAGATACACCTTTTTACGCCTTTATATTTTTCCTCTACTGAAAAAAATAGTTCCAATTTATACTGTTACAATTAAGAATCATAAGAAATATTTTCTATATTCTAGCAGATGAATATTAGCTTAAAGCAGGCTGAAAGTAAAGCAGAATTGACCTTAGGGTGCATTCTGCTTTACTTTCAACATGCTTTAAGGAGTCACCTGTCTTCAATAGTAGAACTAGGCTATGGGGTAATGGATTAACTTGCCATACGAAATGAAGTTCTTGGATCATTTCTCACATGGGGGAGTATCATATTATTGAACAAATATTATTGAACAAAACAAAGCCAATCCTTTTAATACTGAACAGATATCGATAGATAGTGTGTGCATTTAATTAATTTTGAAAGTTTATTTTTATGCCCCCAAAGCTTAGGGCTTTGGGCGCATATAGTAATCCCACTGTGCGTGGGTGGGTGTGTCAGTGGGTGGGTGGGTGGGTGTGTGTACAAAAGCTTGTCCGGAGCATATCTCCTATACCTTACCAGCTAGGGATTCCAAATTTGGTGTGTGAGTACATCATGGGATGGAGGAGTGTCGCATACCACTTTCAGGTCACTGTGACCTTGACCTTTGACCTTGATTTAACAAAAAGCTTGTTCGGAGCATATCTCCTATACCTTACCAGCTAGGGACTCCAAATTTAGTGTGTGAGTACATCTTGGGATGGCGGAGTGTTACAAACCACTTTCAGGTCACTGTGACCTTGACCTTTGACCTCGATTTATGAAAAAGCTTGCCGGAGCATTTCTAGATATATAGAGCTAGAAACAGACTATGTAATAAAGGGTATATAGACCGATTTTTTTCACCTGGCAGGGCGGAGCTAACCTTTGGCAAAGATAAACTAATTTACATCTGATTTTAGGGGTGCTTGGTATAGTTCTGTACCATATTGTTATTGTCTGATACTTTCAACATGGAGAAACACAATTTAGGCATGCAGCCATATCAATGTGAAAAGGGTAAATACAGTGTTACAGACTGTACAACAACATTAAATGGGAGACAAAGATTGCCTGTGTTGTTTGGAGAGAGTTGTTATTGGGAGGGAAAATTAAGAATTTGCTTACATTTGCAAATAACTTGAATCCAGATCAGACGCCGCGTAACGCGGCGTCTGATCTGGATTCAAGCTGTTTGCCACTTGCCATTATATTCCTTCTGTCAAAATGTCCACTAACATGTAATGTTGAGAAAAACACGGCAGACGACAACGGTAAATTCCGATAATAAAAGAGCGTGCTGTCACCCCCAAAGTTGAAATGCAAAGGTCCGCATCGAAACTCCGTCCTGCCAGGTCAATAAAATCGGCCTATAACAGCTTAAAAGTACAGTGTGGGTTGCATTGCTGACAGCTATGTTATCACCTTGATAAAAGAGATTCATGATAAAAGAGATGTTGAGTATAGCTGTTTCTATGTAAGCTTGTATACTAATCTTGTTGCCGGCTGAGGAAAAGGTTAATAAGAAAGTGTAGAAAATTGATATTTTTGTATGAAATGAATTTATTGTTATCTCTAAATGGAAGAGGCAAAAATCTACTGGTGTTTTGGTAAAAGCAAGAATGCTATAAATCACAACTTCAATTTCTCAGTTGGTAGAGTCTTAGTCCCTGACTTTGAAGTGGCAGGTTCCATGAGGTTTGATCCCAAGCCAGGCCAACATATAACTTGAACATTTGCAAACTGGGTAATTTTTTTGTCTGCAACAATTATCATCTGCTAGAGTTCTAAAAGCATCTTTTTAAAAAACAGAGTCAGAGTGTCAAACAGTTTGAGATTCAGATGTGACGCCGCATTATGCTGCATCTCATCTGGATCCGAACTGTTTGCAATTTAGGTAATCACTGTGACACTTACCCTCCGCTAGCATGGTAAGAGTTAATGTTAAAAGAGGAGATTACCACAATACAACAATAAGCATGATATAAACTTCAGTAAGGTATTAAAACTGTGTGTTATACCATAAATGTTGTGTACATTATAATATAGGAAAAAAATATATTAAAAAGCTCTTGCATTTCTTTGCCTTGCATTAATTTGCTCTAAATTTATTTTAAAACATGCAGAAAGCTCATGAAGAAATTTTTTGTATCACTTTTGTCTTGCATTTCAAGCTTTCATTGCTTATATAAGGCTACAACTTCATCTTTTGTACTCAAGATTTACTACATTTAGCCATTACATGAAATAATACAGAAGTATGTATACTGAAACAGGCAAACAGCACAAGAAGAGGAAACTAAACAGTAAATCAACTTGGCAAATTAATAATGCATGACTTGACTGCATGTGCAACTGTTACAACTACATGCATTGTAGTGGTGCGACCACAATACTCTTCACCAACTCCCATGGGTATTGAGGGAATATTCTAACACTTTCTTATTGAACCCTTACTATGCTCACTTTTCAAATGGGCTCTTAGACACTTTGTATGCTGGGTACTTCAAAAGAAAGTGTGAGTGCCAAACAGTTGGGATCCAGATGAGATGCCGCGTTACGCGGCATCTCATCTGGATCCAAACTGTTTGTACAGATAATCATGTTTCTGCTGCTAGCATGCAAAGAGTTTAATTCTTTATAAATCTTGATCAGTTTACAAAAATTGTTTTTCAAGTTTCCAAATAATTTGAATGATGACAAACAGTGCAGACCCTGATCACAGGTCTCCTTATGGAGCCCTCTGACCAAGGTCTGCACTGTTTGCAAATGAGGACAGGTATGTAACCTGTTTCCCATACTGAGTAAGGGCTAAGCATCTTAATAGAACTCTTTGACGGCTGTATAACAAATATTTATAACATTTGCAAACAGTTTTGATCCAGACCAGGCCCAACCAACTTGACACCTCGGGTCAGGACTCAATCTTTTGATCACTCAGAAATATTGTTTGGAAAATATTGAGAAGAAAACATTATTTTGAGCATGCAGACAATAATATATTTCAGCATCATATAGGGATTAACCTTTCAAAACTGTGGAGCCTTCCTTTAGCCTCTTGTTAATCATTCTATCACTGAATGACCATATATAACTCCGCCCACTTTGAATATGTATCTTTTATCTGAACTATAACATTGGCTTATAAAGTAAGGAAATGTTTCCAAGGAAAGTATATACATCCTCATGTCAAATGATCCTATAAAAAAGAAAGTGTGCAGTGACCCTGATCAGACAGCTCCAAGCACTGTGACACTCGAACAAGGTCATATTTGAAGAAGAAGATTGAATTTCAAAGATGTTTTGAGTAATGTCTATTCTGCATTACTTCTTAATCTATTCTACATTGAGTAATCAAATATCCTTTACTCTTTGCAGGGTAGCGGCGGATATACCTGCCATAGTGATTACGTCTGCAAACAGATTGGATCCAGATGAGACGCCGCATAATGCAGGATCCAATCTGTTTGCTATTCTGACACTGAATTTAACAGAAATTTCGAAAATTCTAGTTTTAGAACGATAGCAGACGACAAATTGTTGCAGACGGAAAAAATTACCCAGAATGCAATTAAAGAGTTAAAGATCTCCATGTTTAACTGATACAATTGCTTCACACAATTATATTTCCTATTGCCATTGTATTGTTGTAGGACAAACTTTGGGTTGCTGAAACTCAGTGATATGAATCATTCCCCCAAATTATACATAAGAATGATACAATATTGATCTTTGATAGCTTAACCCTCTCTTGCATCAGTTGTGTTTAGAAAAAAATAGCCTTAAGCTTTGATAAGTTGAAGTCTTGAAAATTGCCGCCTTATATGTGCCTGAAATTGGCTTTTCTTAACCCTTTCCCCCATAGCCTGTTTCTAGTATTAGAGACAGGTAGGTGACTTGTAAGTAAAGCAGAATGCGCCTTAAGGCGCATTCTGCTTTACTTTCAACCTGCTTTAATTAAGCTAGATCTACTATCTGCTAGAATATAGAAATATATCTTATGAAACAAATATATTCATGATTGTATAAATTGGAACTATTTTCTGCAATATAGGAATCAATCAAATGTGCTAAAAGGCGCTTCTATGAGGGAAAAGGTTAAATTTACTTACATGCTGCGGAAATACAAACTGAGTGTCAGTAGGTTTGGATCTGCATGAGATGCTGAAATTCTCCAAATCCAGATTTTGTAAAAGTTATCAGTGTCATGCCCTTGATACAATTTAGGTCATATTTGAGTATATAGATCATGTCAAGTCAAAAAGTAGGTCAGTAGATTGAATTGCAGAAAAAACACTTCGAGGGCTTGGTGCAAAACTATTGTAACTCCCTCACTACTGTGAGGGAGTTACAATAGTTTTGCACCAAGCCCTCGACTTGGCGACTCCAGTCTGGGCCATATTTTTAGCCTAATCTTCTTGAAACTTGTTTGGAATGAGCTAGATAATGTATGAATACGGATTACATAAGGTTTAAAAGTAGGTCAGTACGTAGGTCAAAACATAGAAAAGCTCCTAAACCCTTAAGGATCCATATTTTTAGCCACAATATCATAAAACTAAATGCTTAGAATGATAACCTTTACAAAATCTAGGCATTTTAGTAATATGGATTACGTGAAGTTAAAAAGCGGGTCAGTAGGTCTAATTGTAGGAAACTCTAGGGTCCACAGTTTCTGCCCTAATTTCATTAAATTTCATTTCTCGGGTGAGCGCTTCAGCTAGGGCCTCAGATGATGATGGCCCTGTTGTTTTAGATAAACAGACATATTCACCAGGACAGATTGGCAGTTGAACATTGCCATACCATAACAGATTCTATTTTCAAAGAGCATATAAAATAAATGGAAGACTATAATTCATATATATCAATATATTTCAGTAGAAAATAATTTGAGCGGATGACATTATTTTCCATGATCAAATAGTCAAGCAACATCACAGGATTTGGCAATAACCAGACATACAAACTGTTATTCCAGTGACGTCAATTGTGTTTATATGTCTGTCCCAAAGTCAAAAGTCTGAATTGTTTATGAAAAACTTACAGCTGGTGCCTGGATGAGGGGATTTATTGTCATGTTTATGTCATACTAGCTCCAGAGAAAGGGAGCATTTCAATACAGTCAAATCTCAATATCACAAACTCCCTTTAAGCTTTTCCTCTTTAAAACTTCAAATGGATAATTCCAGTTTCCAATTTAGTCTAGTCCATTATGGACTTAATAGGATTTTGTCAGTTTATGGCAATACCAGTATAAAAACAGTGCAGACTCTGATCGCAAAAATGGTCGTAAGTCAAAACTTTAACCCATTACCCCATAGCATGTTTCTAGTTTTGAATACAGGTGACCACTAAAAGCAGGTTGAAAGTAAAGCAGAATGCGCCTTGAGGCGCATTCTGCTTTACTTTCAGCCTGCTTTAAGCTTTTAACTTCTAGAATAGAGAATATATTTCTTAAGGTACATATTCATAACTGTATAAAGAAAATCTATTTTCTTCAGTGGAGGAATATTTTATAGTTGTAAAAAGGCGTATTTATGGGGTAATGGGTTATAATACATATAATTTCTTATTTCTCCACCTAATCCTGTGTTGTGACATCTCTTTGGAATCGCCTTGAAAAGACAATTCCAAAGAGGTGTCACAAGACAGTATAATTTAATAGATGGAGAAATAAATAATAATTGAGAATTTTAGAAACTGTCTTACGACCATTTTTGTCATACGACGTTTCATAAAACCAGCCCCTTGATCTTTACTGTTCGCACAGGACAAAATCAGGGGTCATGCTTAAACTCTTACTGACTTAGTAAGCTAATCGTAACAGTGAAAAGTGATCACCTTTGCAAACAGAGATGCAGCTTTAAACACGGCTTCTCATCAGGATATAAGCTGTTTGAGACTCTGACCCTTTTTTTGAAAAGAAATTTTGAAACATTTATTTTTAGAACAGCAGCAGATGAAAATTATTACAGACGAAACAATTACCCAGCATGCAAAAAGTCAACACAGGTTTTTACTTTAAATTTAAAGATCACAATTCTCCTTTATTAAGATGTTGGTTCTAACATGTCTAACTGTATTTAGACTTTTGATTTATAGCCATAAAACATCCTTACACTCAGTCACACAGATTAGATTTGAAATCGATATGTCTATAGATATACGTGATGGAACTCAAGAACCATCATGTGATTACAATTGATCTATTTTGGAACTATAATATCAGATTCAGTCTTTGCTACCAAGAGTCAGTGGTCCACAGTTCACCCTATCTTAAACCTTTATTATCGGTGTGGGAAATCAAGTATATCCATCATTTACAAACAGTGTAGACCCAGATCAGAGGGCTCCTTCAGGAGCCCTCTGATCTTGGTCTGCACTGTTTATCATATGTTTGATTATTTTGGAAACAGATCTCTTGACAAACGATGTAAACTGGTAGGCCTAAGTTTTTAGAAAATGGAAAAATTCACTTGGAGAGTCAGCAGGGCATGGGTTAATCATCATATCCCCTTCCATTGATTACTGGAATCATGAAAGGAGGGAGGGAATGATGAATGAAAGTGATTTTTCCCCTGACAGGTCTCTGTCTGTAGCCATTGTGATAAGAGGTCAAACAAACACTTAGTCAAGTCTGTACTTAGACATAATATTTCAAAAGATGCAGAAAAAATATACAGTAAACCTCACTTATAACGAACTTGGTTATAACTTACACTCGGTTATAAGGAACAGTTTTAAAATCCCCGAATCTTACCCTTCTTTGTTCTATATAAAATAATACGGTTATAGCGTACTCGGTTATAACGAAACCTCGGCTATAGCGTACACCATTTTCCGGTCCCGATCGATCAAATTTCATTAAAATATCATCGGTTATAGCGTACCGTCGATTTTGAGTGTTTCAACTGTATGTCGCCGAGTAATTATCGATCGATAATACCTCACAGGTAAAATGTCTGTCAGTGATAGTCTTTATGCTTTGCGTGTAGGTGTGAGCGATATTAACAGACAATTATTTTACATCACGTTTAGAAAGCGTTGAGCAAAAGTCGAATTCGTTACACAAACAAAATGGAGAAAAAACGGAAAGCATTAACCATTGAAACTAAGTTTGAAATTGTGACTGAATTTGAAAAGGTAAAAAAAACAACGGAAATAGCAAAATATTTTGATATTCCAAAAAGTACGCTATCTGGGATAATGAAGCAGAGCGGCAGAATAAAGGAAGAATATCAAACCTCAACACTGTCTCCAAAGCGTAGCGACACAGATCGGGTGCATAGGTTAACGTGGACGCTGCACTGTTCAAGTGGTTCAAGGACGCCCGTTCTTCAAATATCCCTATTTCTGGGAAGTGAACGGGTTGAATAAGTCTACAAATGATCTCTGTGTTTGTTCCTCCAAGTAAATATTTATTAAAAATATTGTTTTGTCAAGTGTAATACATGTATTAGTTATTTGTTTCCCCGTAATGCGGAACTATTAGAGCCTCGTTTTCGGTATTTCAGTAACCTGCCAGTTAGGGTTTTTCCGAAAGTGAATGTATTTTTAGCCTGACACAAAACTGAGGCATGAATGCAAATGGCTACCAGTCGTTAAAGTTTTGTCCGATAAACAATGAAAATAAGACCACCTTCGTACGAGCTGTCATGTTGAAGGTAAACAAACTTGCAAATTACTGAAATACAAATTGATTATAGCGCCTAGAGCGTATCAAAGCTTAACAAAGCTTAACAAAGCGTAGCAAAGCTTGACTCAAAGCGTAGGAAAGCTTAACAGAGGTTGGTTTAAAGCGGGGACCCCAGTCTTCATGGTCTGTCACCACTAGACACGCTTCGTTAAGATGTCTCAAGATTTGTTACGATTTGGCATGAAGATCTGATACGAGGTCAGACGCTTTCATCAAGATCTGACACGCTTTGATACGCTTTGTTAGTTTTCGTGAAGGACTCTCACGCTTTCTCAAGAATTGAGACGCTTTGATCAAGGATTGACACGTTTTGTTAGGCTTTGTTACGCTTGGCAAGCTTCCTTACGCTCTCTCGCGCTCTTTCTGAGGCTCTCCTACGATACCAACGCTATGTCTCCATCCCTGTAAATAGCGCTGCGACTTGAGTACCACTCATTGCATTGTTTCAGATAGATCATGTTCTGGTACATCTGGAACTTCTAGATCTTGTTGTTCTGACATCGTGTTCTGGAGTCAAAATGCAATGATTTTGTGGATCTGCTGCATCTCTCTATAGGCTCTGGATCAAAAGTGGCATGAAATCGGCGATCTTGACATTTTCCATTTCTTCCATTCATGGCAGTATAAAATGAAACTATTTTTCTTTAGTGGGGAATAAATTAATGGCGTAAAAAGGGGATTAAATTAATGGCATAAAAAGGCGTACCTATAGGATGATAGGTTAAGCAGACTCTTGCCTAAACACAGTTGCAAAATACATGTAGGTGAAATGCACTTCGGGCTATAATGGAGGAAAGGGTTAATGAATGTTAACTCTTTCTTTCCCTGAAACTTTAAATGGACAATTCCAGTTTCAATTTTTGTCTAGTCCATTTCTGACTTTTAAGAGATGTTTTGTCAATTTTGGCAATACTGACAATCAGTGAAGACCCTGATCAGAGGGCTCCTTTCGGAGCCCTCTGATCTTGGCCTTCACTGTTTGCACAGGACAAGTGTACTATTCTCATGTACACTGTTTGAAAAGACGCATATATGCGGGACTAGGGTTCAAAGGGTTAAAATAGAATTTTAATCAGTGTTTAATCAAATTAGAGGTACCTAGTATCTATAGGTATGCAAGTAAATATTTAAATACAAGGTGCAACAGTAAACACAGGCGGAGACAGGACTTTACCTGCAAATCGCGGCATTAAACACACATCTAAAAATACATCAGACTTCAGAATCAATAGCAACTTCTAAAATGACTTCAGAATTACCTTAACATTGGTACATGTACTTTTCTTTTTAAGTAACTGAAGTATTGTTACAGATCTGATTAAATGAAGATATCTATATGTAGATAAACTCTGAATATTATAAGATTCTTCTTGAGTTAACTCTGCATTTTTGTCTGCTGTTGCTTATTTCCCATTCCAAGCTAGGTCCCACCATAGCAGAATGTGCAAATCACATATGATTAACCCAATATCCCATTAACACAACTTTTTATGCCTTTATGCATTATGGGTATTCAATATGATCATTTTATGATGATTTGTCGGTGGGAGCCATACTGTCTTACCCATGTATGTCCATCAATTCTTTTGTCCGTCCACATATATGGTACCTACTAAGTTGTCAGTCTAACTCTTCCTTCAGTATTCAAGCTGTATCCTTATAATTTTACAGGACCACCTATCGTCAGGATTTTTACATGCTTCGATTTTTCAAGTAATTATGGCTGGTTGAACTTAGTATTTGTTTTGCATTATGGTGCATGTAACTTAGGAGGGCATCATTGGTTACATTTCTAGTCTTTTAGGGGATGCTTGATCAGAGATATCGGTGAGGCTAAATTTAGTCTACAGTGAAACCCCTCTAAACCAGAACCTCTAAATACCGGAATTCTCTATAAACTGGACAAAAACGTTTTTTCCAACCCTTCTTTATTTTAACCCATTACACCATAAATATGCACTTTTATGCCTTTGATTTATTCCTCCACTCAGGAAAATACATTTATGAATATGTATCAGAAATATTTTCTATATTCTAGCAGACTGATGATAGCTTAAAGCAGGTTGAAAGTAAAGCAGAATACGCCTTAAGGCGCATTCTGCTTTACTTTCAACCTGCTTTAAGTGATCATACTAGAAACAAGCTATAGGTTAAAACCCCTCTAAACCGGAAACCCGTCTAAACCAGACATTTATTATGTCCCCACACATGTCTGGTTTAGAGGGGTTTCACTGTAACCTTTTTGCATTGCAAAAAGTCTGTTTTTCTCATGGTACTGCCTCATGTGTTTTGTTCAAGACAGTTAAAGGCCAGGGGTTAATTTGTTTTGTCATGTGGGCTGTCAAGTATGCTTTCAGCTTTCAGGAAATCTTGAAAGCTCCAATCTGGCGGTGTTTGACCTCTCTATATGAAAAGATTTACAAAAATGGATAGGGGATTAATGCAAAACGCCGAGATTGCATGCGAAGCACTCAGCTTTTGGCTAGTAACTATTGATTGGTTTGATTTTCAGCCATTAGCAAGCCTATCGAGTACTGACTGCAGCTTTTGAGACAGATTTGAACCACATTTCTCCTATATTACAATGGCGGTTATTTGTAAAACAGAAGTGAAATGGTATTTGGATATGACTGTATCTGCAAAAGAATGAAAAAGGGGGATCATAATGTAAGATTAAGCATGTAAAATTGCTTGTGTAAGATGCAAAATTAATGATAAGCTAAATATAACAGCCTACTGAGGAAGTTTATATTGGGCATTGTCTGCTACAGTGCTTTAGATATTAATTGTTAAATCCTCATGTGTGGGAGGGCAATCATCAAAAGTAACACTCTTAACCCTTTACCCAATAACACGTTTATAACATTAAATATAGGTGACCACTTAAAGCAGGTTGAAAGTAAAGCAGAATGTGCCTTAAGGCACATTCTGCTTTACTTTCAGCCTGCTTCAAACTGCCATCTGCTAAGCTATATAAAAAAAAATGTTATGGATAGTGTTCATGAGGGTATAAACTGGAACTATTTTCTTCTGCGGAGGAATAAATTAAATACGCTAAAAGTCGATTCTATGGGGGAAATTTAAGGGTTAACATTTTAAATGTTAAGTAATTGCTTTTTTCTACAATAATTGGTGGTTGTTCTAGAATTAGAATTTTCTTAAATTTCTTTGCAAAATAGAGTCAGTCTGAAACAGTTTGGATCCTAATGAGATGCTAGTTACTTAGCAGATATTAGCTTAAAGTAGGCTGAAAGTATAGCAGAATCAGCCTTTAGACAAATTCTGATTCACTTTCAACCTGCTATAAGTGATCACCTATTCCTCAAAACTGGGAAAAGACTATGGGGTAATGGGTTAAAGCTATGATCTGTCAAAAGTATTGATAATTGTATCTGCCGTTATTTACTATAACCCTTTCTATGCTTAAAATGAGTATAAAATATATATTTTGCAAACATTGTAAACCCTAATCACAAGGCTCCTCAGTCTGCACTGTTAATTTTTCTGAAATATTTTCATATTCATTATCTGAAAATCAACATAAACTGGTAATTTTCAAAAAATATGAAAATTTCAGTGTAATTTTTTTTGAGGTTGCTCGATACGTTAGAAGTTTGACAGAAAAATCTAGTAACCTGCAATTCTAGACCAATGTGTCATTGGAAAACAACAGTAACCAAAGGGCAGCAATAGTAAACAAATGTTTAAACCATAGCTGTTAAGGTCATGTTATGTAAACAAATGTTCAAATTGACATAAATTTTGTTGGCATCTGAAAACACCACATATAGTACAGTGAAACTTGTGTTAATCTGCAACATATTAGCGGGCATAAAGTTACAGCTAAATACAGGATGAATGTGAAATCTTTTAGCTACTTTTCCTACTTCAAACTCATTATATAATTACATCTTAAGATACAATGTATAACAGTTCCTGCCAGGCTCTGAGATTGCATGTCTTTTCCTTTTCCATTACAATAATAATATGGTAAACGTACTCAAATGTCATAATTATATATTGTACAAATAATTTTCTCTTTTCCACATTTACCATAATATCGACAGTCTGCAGTTTTAATACACTGTTATTGTGTTATTGCAGTTCCTGACTTTACACCTTACTGTGTCAGAGCCATGTGTATTCATCCTTTGCAAACAATGAAGATCCAGATCAGAGGCTCCTAAAGGAGCCCTCTGATCTGAATCTTCATTGTTTGTCATAAAAGTAAATAATTTTGAGAGAAACCCCTTGGTAGTTAATATAAACTGCCCATTTATCGGAAAATGGAGGAGTGCGTTGGGAAACTGGGGATAGTAAGGGTTAAGAGATATTGATTGGCTGAGGCAGATTATCAGCAGGAGAGATTAGGGATGATGCCATCACATGTCTCTAAAATTGCAACATTTAGCTAGAAACAGCTGCCACTTTGCTGGGCCTGTAATACAGAAACATCCCGACAATCACTCAATTGATGGCTTGCTTGTGTGTTAGCCATTTCCTTGCATAGAAATGAGAATATTTGAATATATGGGTTTTGTTATATGCCCTGATTGAAAAAAGGACATAATAATTATTTACTCAGCCTGATTTTAGTTTTGAAGACAGATCACTAAGTCTGTCAGACACTTTTACTTTCAGCCTACTATAATTTTGTTTCACTTTCAGCCTACTGTAAGCCGATACCTGAATTATATACTGAAAATAAGCCAAGTCAGATGGCTGCTTAAAGCAAGATGAAAACTTTAGATCACAGCTTTTAGCATAAAGCTGTCGACTGCATTAATTTTTGTTCAATGAGTTAATTTGCCACAATACTATAGAATTAATCTCCAATCTTCATTGTTTCATAATGCCAAGAGGTTTAAGCACAAAATTCTATGAATTGTATTATATAGATCAACCTAATATGTCATGCCCTTTCGTCTAATATAATGAATACATGTGTATAATTATGTAATCAGAAAAAAGGGTGTATACATGTACACTAGACACTTTTCAAGACAGCTTTATATAATTATATAATAAAAGTACTGCAGAAAGCTACTTGGGAAGCTTTTTTAAGCATCTTCTGTAAGTAAACACTTTCATAGTAATCTCCTTTTGAAACCTAGTAACCTATAAGGCCATATCAAGCGCTTTAATTAGCATAAAACGAGAATACTTAAATGTATGTTTTTTACATTTATTGGTACAAATTCTTTAGATATATAATGTATAAAAAACATTTTGGTTATAATTCAAGTAGTTGTGAAGATCTAGACTATATATTTATCAATATTTTAAAAAATATATTTTTATCTCCAAGCGATGATATTATTGGTGCAAAACTATTCTTAAATTGAGTTAATTAGAAGAGTTTTGCAAAAAATGATTGGTTGTTTCATTGCAAGATTGTTATGTCACAGAAATGAAGTTTCACATTTCTACCCTGTTCAGAAAAAGCGGAGTAGGACACTTTCTACATCCATACAGATATTTGCTAAAAGCAGGCTGAAAATAATGAATATTAAGGAGCTTTCCTCTTTACTTTCAGCTTGTTTAAGCAATTACTTGTACATGTAAATGAAAAAATGAAAACACGCTGGGGGAGAGGGAGGTTAAATGGTTACTTGGTGCAAGTTTTACTATAAACCTCATGACATGCAAACAGGTTACTGATATCCGCTCATTAAGTTTTATGTTCTACATAAAAACATCAAATGATTGAAGGGAGGTAATTCTGCTCACACTGGGTAATCTATTTTAGTGGATGCATGTTCATTGAAATACTGACTCCTGGTATTATTACCAAGACAGAAGCTATTAACGTTTGTCACTTGGGATACAAGTTTGCATATTGTTTGTACAAGATGATTAGATGTAAAGGCTTCTGTGGTTTGCAAAATTGAAACAAAGGCTTTGTTATTGGAGGGTTTCTAGTTGAACCTTTCACGCGTTAATAATAAGCATATATTGATGCTTTTTAGCTCGCCTGTACGAAGTACATGACGAGCTATTGCAATACCCCCGGTGTAGTCGTCATTGTCGTCGTTGTCGTCGTCGTTGTCGTCGGCGTTGTCGTCGGCGTCGTCGTGAACGGCGTAAACAATTTTAAGAAAATGTCTATAACTTCTATGTCCCTTGAGGTATTGCTTTCATAGTTGGTATGTGTGTGTATATGGACAAGACCTTTCCATGCACAGAACAATTTGGACCCCTGTGACCTTGACCTTGAACTTAGGGCCCGTGTTTAGGTTTCGAAATCTGCGTTTAGGTTTCGAAAAATGCCTATAACTTCTATGTCCCTTGAGGTATTGCTTTTATAGTTGGTATGTGTGTGTATATGGACAAGACCTTTCCATGCACAGAAAAATTTGTACCCCTGTGACCTTGACCTTGAACTAAGGGCCAGCGTTTAGGTTTCGAAATCTGTGTTTAGGTTTCGAAAAATGCCTATAACTTCTATGTCCCTTGAGGTATTGCTTTCATAGTTGGTATGTGTGTGTATATGGACAAGACCTTTCCATGCACAGAAAAATTTGGACCCCTGTGACCTTGACCTTGAACTTAGGGCCAGCGTTTAGGTTTCGAAATCTTTGTTTAGGTTTCGAAAAATGCCTATAACTTCTATGTCCCTTGAGGTATTGCTTTCATAGTTGGTATGTGTGTGTATTGTATATGGACAAGACCTTTCCATGCACAGAACAATTTGGACCCCTGTGACCTTGACCTTGAACTTAGGGCCCGTGTTTAGGTTTCAAAATCTGCGTTTAGGTTTCGAAAAATGCCTATAACTTCTATGTCCCTTGAGGTATTGCTTTCATAGTTGGTATGTGTGTGTATATGGACAAGACCTTTCCATGCACAGAACAATTTGGACCCCTGTGACCTTGACCTTGAACAAAGGGCCAGCGTTTAGGTTTCGAAATCTGTGTTTTGGTTTCGAAAAATGCCTATAACTTCTATGTCCCTTGAGGTATTGCTTTCATAGTTGGTATGTGTGTGTATATGGACAAGACCTTTCCATGCACAGAAAAATTTGGACCCCTGTGACCTTGACCTTGAACTTAGGGCCCGCTTTTAGGTTTCAAAATCTGCGTTTAGGTTTCGAAAAATGCCTATAACTTCTATGTCCCTTGAGGTATTGCTTTCATAGTTGGTATGTGTGTGTATATGGACAAGACCTTTCCATGCACAGAAAAATTTGGACCCCTGTGACCTTGACCTTGAACTTAGGGCCTGTGTTTAGGTTTTGAAAAATGCCTTTTACTTCTATGTCCCTTGAGGTATTGCTTTCATAGTTGGTTTAAGTGTGTATATGGACAAGACCTTTCCAGGCACAGCAAAATTTAGACCCCTGTGACCTTGACCTTGAACTAAGGGCCCATGTTTAGCTTTCGAAATCTGTGTTTTGGTTTCTCAAAATTTTTATTACTCCTATGTCCATTGAAATATTCCTTTCATATTCAGTTTGCTTGTGTATATGGACAAGATCTTTCCTTGCATGCAAAATGTTTGAGCCCTCTGACCTTGACCTTCAACTTAGGACCTGCGTTTAAGTTTCAAAGTCTGCGTTTAGGTTTCTCAAAGTTTCTTTAACTCATATATCCATTGAGATATTTCTTTCATATTTTGCATGCATGTGTATATGGACAAGACCTTTCCATGCATGCAAAAAAATTAGCCCAGTGTCCTTGACCTTGAACTAAGGTCGCGAAAGGTTTTAGGTTTCGAAATCTGCGTTTAGGTTTCAAAAATGCTTATAATTCCTATGTCCCTTGAGGTGTTATTATCATATTTGATTTGCCAGTGTATATGGACAAGACCTTTTCATGCAGGCAAAAAGGTTGACCTCTTTGACCTTGAGTGTGCTTTTAAGTTACTAAAGGTGCCGGTGGCTAGCTTTGTTGTCTCTCTGACAATTCTTGTTGAAAACAGTGTAGACCTAGATTAGATAGGCAGCTTGTGAAGGAGCTGTCTGCACCGTTGTCTCATAGGATCCGTTTGGCATGAGTCTGCACTCTTTCATGGGGAAATATTTCCTTCTTTTATTAACCAATGAAATTCTTCAGATGATAGATATTCATTGTGGGCTAGCTTTATGGAGTTAATCAAGGATTTCTGGCTTTAACCCTTTACCCCATAGCCTGTTTTTTAATTTTGAAAATAGGTGACTACTTAAAGCAGGTTGAAAGTAAAGCAGAATGCGCCCTAAGGCGCATTCTGCTTTACTTTCAGCCTGCTTTAAGCTACCGCCTGTTAGAATAAAGAAAATATTTCTTATGAGATAATATGCATGGCTGTATAGATTGGAACTAAATATCTACAGCGGAGGAATAAACTGAACGCGCTAAACGACGCTTCTATAAGGGACAGGGTTAAAGTGTATAGAATCTTGTGATTAACCCTTTCCCTCATAGCTTGTTTTCAGAGAATCAACCATTACATGATTGTATAACTCCTACTGGCTTAAGTCAAATTTACCCATATTTCAAAGTTAAATCGTGGCTTATACACATTTTAACTTTGAAATACCGGTATGAGCATTTAACTTAAGTAAGCACAATATCAGATTTCAACTGAATAAATATCGGTAAGATGACATCATTTAAGCAATTTTGAACTATTGAGGTTTGATGGCATAACATACCAAAAATGGTAGCATCCAATTTCAGGCATTCATGATTGTTAAGTTTTAATGAATACAAGAAATTGACCTCTTGAATGAACCTTTTGCATTAATTTGGTACTCCAACAGGCATTGTTAACCCTTTCCCCCATAGAAGTGCCTTCGTTTTAGCCAATATGATTTATTCCTCCACTGAAGAAAATAGATCCATTTAATCAGTCATGAATATATATTATAGGGAATGTTTCTATATTCTAGCACATGATAGCTTAAAACAGGCTGAAAGTAAAGCAGAATGTGCATTAAGGTGCATTCTGCTTTACTTTCAACCTGCTTTAAGTAGTCACCTATATTCAATTCTAAAAATAGGCTATCAGGTAAAGCGTAAAGATCATTATGATGCTACTTCATTAAATGGTTGCTTAACACAAATTTGACTACCTTTAGCAGCTAGTTGTTTGTAAATTTAAGCTCTTCATACAGTTACTTATTCATACACGTGGTGTTTTAACCCTTTATATATACTCCATAGATGCGATTTTAAGCACAATCAGTTTATTCCTCCACTGAAGAAAATAGTTCATGTTTATGTACCATACAAGCTATTTGATGGTATAGCTTAAAGCAGGTTGAAAGTAAAGCAGAATGTGCCTTAAGGCACATTCTGCTTTACTTTCAACCTGCTTTAAGTGGTCGCCTGTCTTCAAAACAAGAAAGAGACTATAATGGAGTAAAGATCGAGTTAACACACATATGACTGTAAATTGCATCTTAAAGCCCTCTCCTGCTGAATATTCATATATTAAACTCGTAACACACACAATGGACATCTATCATGTGAGCTAATACACTGGCTAATAGAATAAGGAAATGTTCCCCTGGAAAGAGTGCAGACTCAGAAAAGACATTGACAAGATTGAAGCTGTCCAAAAAAGGGCTGCCCGATTCGTGACAAATAATAACACAAAGACAACAGGGTCTATGACAAATATTATGTGACTCTCCACTCTAGGATGGACATCATTGGAAGAAAGAAGACAAACTAACAGACTTCTTTTCTTCTATAAGATTGTCAACAATGCATTGGATATAAACATCAATCTTTACCTTCAACCTGATAAGACAGCTCCTTCAGGATATGTCTGATCTGGGTCTTTGAAGGAGCTGTCTGATCTGGGTCTTCACTTATTTAAAAAAAATGTCAATATATACTATTAACAGGAGATTGGGTTCACATTTTCAGCACACAAAATGGAAGCATCCATTTTCCACAATGGGCCATAAATGGGTTAAATAATGGTTCAGCTTCACAAAAGATATATCCAGGGTAACAATTACAAGTCGGTGATGTGTGGTGATGTAATATTCCCATTAGGAGATCTCTATCAGTCACACTGCAGTAACATAGAGGTATGGGCTCTATTTGGATATGTTGATCCTATCCTCTTTGGTCATCAGGGCAAATAACCTAGATACTATTCTTATGTAAAATAATACAGTAGAACCTCTACATTACGACCGCTAAAATGAATGCTAATTGATTGTATAATGACAGGTGACAGCTTTAAGCAAGGTGACAGTAAAACAGAAAGCTCCTAAAGGAGCTTTCTATTTCACTGTTACCTTGCTTTAAGCAGTTGCCTGCCTTAAATACATGATATTTAGCACAATTTAGTGGTTGTATTGATAGAGAGGTTCTGTATATAGCATATAAGTAAATGTTGTACTGCATAAATAGGAGCTATTTTCTTCACTGAAGGAATACATATATTAATGCGTAAAAAGCTATATCTATGAAGTAAAGGGTTAAAAGAAGTCAATATCAAGATGCTTCTGGCAAAACATGTGTAAATTGAACCAATCTACTACTGAGGGGAGACTTTTTAACCCTAAGCACACTAGGTAATTTTTGTCTTCATATAATTTGTCGTTGGCAGCAATTCTCAGAGATTAATCCGTCATTTGCTTTAGGAAATATCAGTTTATACAGTGGAGAAGTCACTAGTCTTTCCTGCTTAAATGAAACTAAATGCTAATGCAATACACTAGAATTTAGAAATGACAGCTTTTTGATAATGTTGACAAGCTTTATTAATCTGCTTGGCAAATAAGTTGGAGCCTGATCAGACGTGGGGTTAATCGGCGTCTGATCTGGCTCAAAACAGTTTGCAGTGAACATAACATTTCTAGTATAAACACATATATTGGACAGAATAACATCTTCCCCATTGTGCAAGGTAAAACAGATAGGATATTGGGTGCCTATTTACTCAGTATTTTATCTGGATCCCAACTATTGGAAAGTAAGTTTTCATCAAGTTTTTCATAGTGTGGTTGAGGTTAGAAATTGGAGTTTGTATTGATTATGGACAAGGACATTCGGTGGACAATCATATATTCAGACAGATTATTTATTTAATTATCTGTACAATGAGGTTGAGGACCTTTCACAACATCCTTTAATGTAACCACATGTAAAGTTAATTAAACCACACCATTCAACCTACATTGAATTAATATCAGCTAGAAATTACGTGCAATTAGTTCTACTCCGTTATTAACAAAACATGTAAAGGTTTTGTTTATTTTAGTTAATCCATTACTCGATAAGTACACCATTTTACACCTAATTATTTCTACACTAAGAAAGGTAGTCACCAACTAGATATTCCTGAACATAGAAAACAGAACACATTTCCAGTATCTTTTCAAATGGTAGCTTAAAGCAGGTTGAAAGTAAAGCAAAATGATCCTTTGGGATCATTCTGCTTTAATACTTTCAACCTGCTTTAAGTGGTCATATATCATTCAGCATATTGCATGTTAGAGCGCTCTTATGAACAAAATGAATGTATAGAGACTAAAGACCTAGATCATGCATCTATAATATATGACTATATTTTACCTTTGCTTCTAATGTTAATTTTTAATAGTTTTTTATGCCCCCAGAATCTACGATTCGGGGGCATATAGTTTTTGTCATGTCTGTGGGTTTGTCCGTCCGTCCGTCTGTCTGTGCCAAAAACCTTAACCTTGGCTATAACTCTTGCATTTTTGTACCTCTAGAGGCCTTTTATACTTGGCATGTGTCTTCCCTGTATCAAGACCTTTCCAACCATACAAATCTTTTTGACCTTGTGACCTTGACCTTGACATTTGACCAACTTTTGTAAAAATCTTTAAATGGCTATAATATTTGCACCAGTTGGCCCAGGGCTTTCATATTTTGTATGTATATTTCTTGTGTCAAGACCTTTCCAACCATACCAACATCTTTGACCATGTGACCTTGACCTTTGACCTATTTAATCAAACTTTAACCAAAAACCTTAACCTTGGCTATAACTTTTGCATTTTTGAACCTGGATCTTTTATACTTGGCATGTGTATTCCTCATGGCAAGACCTTTCCAACCATACAAAACATTTTGACCTTGTGACCATGACCTTGACATTTGACCTACTTTTGTAAAAATCTTTAAATGGCTTTAACATTTGCACCAGTTGGCCCAGGGCTTTCATATTTTGTAGGTATATTTCTTGTGTCAAGACCTTTCCCACCATACCAACATCTTTGACCTTGTGACATTCACCTTCACCTTTGACCTATTTAATCAAACTTGAACCAAAAACCTTAACCTTGGCTGTAACTTTTGCATTTTTGCACCTGGGCCTGTTATACTTGGCATGTGTTTTCCCTGTGGCAAGACCTTTCTAACCATACAAAACTTTTTGACCTTGTGACCTTGACATTTGACCTACTTTTGTTGAAATCTTTAAATGGCTATAACATTTGCACCAGTAGGCCTACGGCTTTCATATTTTGTTTATATATTTCTTGTGTCAAGACCTTTCCAACCATACCTACGTTTTTGCCCTTGTGACCCTTCTTTTGTATAAATCTTTATACGCCTATAACATTTGAACCAGTAGGCCTAGAGCTTCCATACTTTGTATGTTTCTTGTGTTAAGACTTCTCCAACCATGCCAATGTTTCATTTACCCTACGACCATGACTTTTGACTTACTTTTGCAAATAAGCATTACATTACAGAACATGATACTGGCTGAGGGCATTTGTGTTTCACAAACACATTGTACATTTTACATTTGATAGTCTGGATTCCCCTCCCTGTATCATCGGGGGCATTCGTGTAACTGGGACACGCTCTTGTTTTTTAAAGTATTTTAATTTTTAAGGTTTAAGTTGAACATACCCATATTTCAAAGTTAAAACGTGGCCAAGCCACATTTTAACTTTGATATACTGGTATGTTTTCATAACCCACTACTCCATCAATAACCCTTTTTACGCTCTTAATTTAGTCCTCCTCTGAAATTCATACAGTCATGAATATTTATTTACCATACAAAACAGTTTCTATATCCTAGCAAATGGCAGCTTAAAGCAGGCTGAAAGTAAATCAGAATGTGCTTTCAGGCGCATTCTGCTGTACTTCAACTTGCTCTCTTCAAAACTAGAAACAGCTAGGCTATGGAGTTATGGGTACAGCCAATTCTCGATAATGAAGTTGGACTATTCTAAAATATGATAGCACCATAAAAGTGACTCCATATTTGTGCCTTATTCATTAGACTCATTCCAACGAGATCATGATTCTTATAAATAGTCACACGACACAGAGTTCTGTAGACACATGTAGGACACCATTTAAAAAATCCATAACTTTCTTCCACTTAACTGAAACGCTAGTGTTTGCAATGTCCAAAGCAATGGTGGATTATTTATGTTTCCATTTAACATGCATGTTTACCCAAGTGTTACTCCACTGAGTCACCATTTGCTCATTGCCTGGAACTTTCACCTGAATGATGACGGATTCGCTACACTGGCATTCTATGATAGCTGTGTAATAACCAATAGCATAGCGCTGGGTGACAGTACTGGATATGCTATTCACCTCCCGTAATGGAATCAAGCTTTTAGGACAGCTGGGGTTCTAAGTGCTCCGAGTGTTGATTTTTACAGCTTGTATTGTTTGTTAATGGAAGTGTAAAAACAAATGGAACTGTCGCTCATTTGAAATTGCTGCTTGCTTAATGGATGCATGGTTTTTGTCTGGGTTTGGATGTTAAATTTTAGAAAGTGTTGATTTAGTTTGAGAAGGAAGTGGAGTGTTTGTCTTTGCTGTGTACATGCAGAAAATAATGGGGGAAAAGTTAGTGTAGAAACGATGAGCATTGAGATATAACATTCGAGTTATTGGTGAACATCATCACAGGGTTATGGTGACATGTTGTACAGATTGACACAGTTTTGAGATTTAATAGAGTATACTTAGTAGTTTTGGGATATTAATGTACATTTGAGAATACTGTCGAACCTGATAACTCGAGCCCGCTTTTTTTACCCATATTTCAAAGTTGAAACATGGCCGAGGCACATTTTAGCTTTGAAATATATGGGTATGTTTGCCTTAACCCATTACCCCATAGCTTGTTTCTAGTATTGAAAATAGGTGACCACTTAAGCAGGTTGAAAGTAAAGCAGAATGTGCCTTAAGGCACATTCTGCTTTACTTTCAGCCTGCTTTAAGCTATCATCTGTAAGAATAAAGAATTATTTTCTAATAGTACACAATCATTACTTAACAAATTGGAACTATTTTCTTCAGTGGAGGAATAGATTAGTGGCGTAAAAAGGCGTATTTATGGGGAAATGGGTTAAGCGAGCTGGACTTATGCAATTCAACCTTAGAAATATGAGTAAGTTTGACTTTATTAAGCTTGTTCTAGTTATCGAGGTTTGACTGTACATTTAGAAATATTTACGTTTTTATTAGAAACATTTAGCTGTTTATACCAAATAAAGCTGGAAGTTTATGTTTCATCGGTCATGGTGTAATCGTTACACAGTATTAACAGTCAAGAGTTTTACTGTGCTTTAATAGACTTTGAAACATCATATTTCAACAAAGATTTGAAACCACAGCCCGAGTACGGTATCTCCCTAACATTCCTTTTATAGAGGCAATCCTAGGATTTACCTCACGCCCACTGTTTAACTCTTGAAAATTGTGTTTCAATAAGCAGTTGACTGGCTGATCAACAGTTAAAGTTAACAGGTGTTTGGCTGTGCTTTGATTGGATTTCTAGTGTTCTTGAGTTAGCAGCTTCCACCAATTGATTAATATGGGAAATCAGTTCTCTTTGTTCCAAGGATGTACATCTCGCAAGAAAACCCCAGGGAAAGACAAGACAAAGGAAGGTTTGCATAGTTTTTTTGTTTTTACACAAGATTATCTTTTGCATCATTGTATCTTGTTTCAGTGGTTTAACTCTTGCCTGTTTTAAAGCAGACTTGAAAGTAAAGCAGAACTCTCTCCTTTGGAGATTTCAGATTTAATTTTAGTCTGCTTTACATTGAGCTTGCTTTAAGTCCTTTGTCAAAATTTTGGAAAAATTACAGTTTATATAATTAGGGCTCTTAACCCATTACTCCATAAATAGGCATTTTTATGCCTTTGGTTTATTTCTCCAATTAAGAAAATAGTTCCATTTTATACAGTCATAAATACGTATGTACCTTAAGAATTGTTTTCTATAGTCCATCAGATGGTAGCTTAAAGCAGACATAAAGCAGAATGAAAATAAAGCAGAATGCTCATATAGGCACATTCTGCTTTACTATCAACCTGCTTTAAGTGGTCACCTGTTTTCAAAACTAGAAACAGGCTATAGGGTAAAGGGTTAATCTCAAAAGTGTAGAAGCATAAAAAGACAATTATTTTAGAAATACTGGTAGGTATGGAAGGTATTTAAAGGTAATTTTATGAGACATGGGTAATTAAATGTGTAAAAGGCATTCTATGATAGAGGTGGAGGTTTAGCAATCTTAGAAAGTAATGATAGAAATACCCTGCAAACATTGCAGACATTGCAAGCATGAGATCTAGATTATCTGCCTCCTCTGATCTTGATTTGCAGGGAGTGTGGCAGTAGTGGACAAAAATGCTGATAAGTGACAAGTATGCAGTGTAGATGCTGAATAAAATGGTACATTTACCACAATATGGTAGCATGACCATGCTCCTACTATTAAATAGAATTTATTGTTTATACAGTAAAACCTGTATTAACCCTTAGCCCGCGAAATAAATTGTCGTCTGCTATATTTCTCCTCTGCTTCAAGTTTCAAAGTGCTTCAAAGTTGCTCAAAATTGCTGAAAATGTTGTCCGAGTGTCAAACAGCTTGGATCCGGATGAGACGCCGAGTTACTCGGCGTCTCATCCGGATCCAAGCTGTTTGCATATGGAGCTATAGTCGTGAGTGGCAGGCTAAGGGTTAAACAGATTCTTAATAGGTGGGTTTATCTAACTGTATCAGCCAAATGCAGGACAAAATTAATGCAGAAAGAGCTATCTTGAAAGTTTCTGCATTACCTTTTCTTTGCATTAAGCAATAAGTTGTCTTTGGAGATTGCCCTTGCATGGCTGCTACTAACACAGGTTTTACTATACAACATTGTATATCCAGATCAGACAGTTCCTAAATTAACCCTTTCCCACATAGCATATCTCTAGTATTGAGTATAGGTGTCCACTTAAAGCAGGTTGAAAGTAAAGCAGAATGCGCTTTAAGCGCATTCTGCTTTACTTTCTGCCTGCTTTAAGCTATCATCTGCTAGAATATAGAAAATATTTTGTATTATACATATTTCTGAATGTATAAATTGGAACTATTTTCTTCAGGGCAAGAATAAACTGAATGTGCTAAAAGGCGCTTCTATGGGGGAAAGGGTTAAGGAACCTCTGATCACCTTATTTTCAGTGGTTGCTTTACACAAGCTTTACTGTACACCATATTTAATTACTATATTTACCACTTGAAACAACATTACACATCATCATTCAAATGATTGAATTTGTTGATAGCCTTAGTCTAGATGGGGAAATTGCATTTATTCAAATTAGACAAACTATCTAGGGTGAATGGATGGGTGGATATAAAGGGTGTTTTGCAGTCCATCAACACAACATTGTAGAGTCGAAAAATTAATTATTGAAAATATGAAAACTACCTCAGTTTCATTAGAAAGTTTCAAATTACAAACAAAGTATAGGATCATTATGATACACGCTTATAGCAGTAGAGTCAAAACCATGAGTGTGCCTTTTAAGTGTGAGAGAGCCATTGATTGATATGTTCTTAAAAAGTTGGGATCTTAACTCTTTCAACACTAAGGATAACCCTTGAGAGTTATTATGTTCCCTTGTGGATCATTTTAGTTACCACAACATGCAATTCCGGGTAGTTTAATAAATACTGGTCAAACTTAGCAAACAGTGTAGACCCTGATCAGAGGGCTCCTATAGGAGCCCTCTGGTCTGGGTCTACACTGTTTGCAAATGTAATGAGTATATTAAAAACAGGATAAAAGTTCAGCAGAAAGCTCATATAGGAGCTTTCCTCTTTACTCTAACCCAGCTTTAACCCTTGCTGTACAGTAAACAAAAATACTGATCAGTTCTGTTGCAAACAGCGTACACTCCCTGGAGCAAGAAAATTCAACTGTTTGCAAACATTGTAGACCCTCCTTCAGGAGCGCTTTGATCTACACTGTTTATACTAGTTTTAATTATTTTGGAAACACATTACTTGAGAGTCATTGTACACTGGTCATTATTTAGAAAATGGAATAACTAAGCTTTCTAAGACTTGCCTTATGTTTTGGACTAGTGACTATGGCAGAAAGGCTTAAGAGGATGATATTACCCGGTGACTGTGAGTGAAAACGAATTATGATAGCTTATAGCAGAGGGTTTATTGATATTGGCTTATCTTGTTAGCAACAGCAATTTGTTTTGGCTAAATATAATTGATTATTGGAACTTGACTGATGCAAAGGATAGCAGATGGGATGATGTATTTGTCCTTTTAAGTGCACACACTATACCTCTACTGCAGTTTCAAAATAAAATTGCATAATGGGACAAGTTACTGTACTGTCCAAATTCAAATCTGCCCTCTACATTCAGGCAATACATGAATGGGACACCTTCAATACATGATGGTGATAAAGACACTGGTGACTGTGAGCTTAATGCAAGATGAAAATAAAGTAGAAAGTTTCAATTGTCTCAAACTCTTTGCAAGTGGTTGTAATAGTGCAGTTTTGTTGTATCATAAATGGGTGTGCTGTACAGTGCTCTCTCTCTACAACAACACCCAATGGGTGACATATATTGTGTGTGTGTTGTTTGGAGGGAGTTGTTAAAGGGAGGGGAAATTAATACCCTTAGAGTGCTAAATATGACTTGGCTTACATTTATAAACAGCTTGAAACTAGATTCTGATCTGGATTCAAGCTCTTTGCCACTCAACATAATGTTTTTTATAATATTTTCATAATATCTTTGAGAAAAACAGTAGATGACAATTTTAATCAATATTGAAACATTGAATTGGTTAGACATAATTGCCTTGTTTTGGGAACAGCGACAAGCCTTGTTGTAAGGAGGGAATCATTGTAGGGAGGGAGCACAGTAATATATATTTAATTTGATGCTTTATTTGCTTTAATAGCTGGTGAGAGAAGGGGTAAAGCAACCTTTATCTCCAATGTTGTAAGCACAAAGTGCACTTAAAAGAACCACTACAGTACTTAAGGCAACTGATAAATTAGGATGACATTGTTCTTTCACTTGGAATGTCAACAAAGGCTGCATGAAGGTGGACACAATATCAGTCAGGCCACAGGTGACTGGAGCTGGCGATGTAATCAATATACAGTAAAAACTTGATTCTACCAACTAGCATTAGTTCGAACATACCCATATTTCAAAGTTAAAACGTGGCTTAGCCACGTGTTTTAACTTTGAAATACGGGTATGTTCGACTTCAACGAGATCGACTTATCAAAATTCAACTTACGAAATACCGGTAAGGTCGATTTAAGCGAATTGTAGTATCGGATTTCGACTGTACTCACTTGTCCTCAACTCTACAAATTATTGATTGATTTCTATGAAAAGAGAGGGGAAAAAAGAGCCATTCTGAAATAAATGAGCATCAGATCTGATGTCCATTCTTTTGGCAGTGTCCATTTTATAGGAGGAGAACAAACCAGGGGATATCTAAAGACCGTTGAAAGCAATTTTCTGCATTGTGACTTTCGTTCATTTTGCTGCTACTAAATGTCTATCATGTATCATACTATGAGAAGATTTGTGATTACTGATATTGAAGTTTGGATCCAGATGAGATGCCATCTCATGTGAGACTATAAACTATTTCACACTCAGATGATTTTTCCCAAAATCTTACATCTGCTCTTTGCAAGGCTTAAGATGATAATTAAGTTGTGCAGATTAAAAGTATCACGCATGTTGAAGGTTAATTAACTCATTCAGCCCAGTTCCACGTAACTCATTACCCCATAGCCAGTTTCTAGTTTGGGAAATTGTTGGCCAATTAAAGCAGGTTGAAAGCAAAGCAGAATGTGCCCTAAGGCACATTCTGCTTTACTTTCAGCCTGCTCTAAGCTACCATCTACTAGGAAATAGAAAATATTTCTTATGGTAGATAAATATGACTGTATAAAGTTTAACTGTTTTCTTCAGTGGAGGAATAGATAAGCGGCATAAAAGGTGTATTTATGGGGAAAAGGGTTAAGTCTAGACAATTTTTGACTTTAGGGTTTTAATGGTACATGTTGCAAAATGTCACAGTGTAGATTCTGCTTGGATGGCTCCTGTTCGAATAGGACATGTGTATTCTTCACAGGTACACTGTTTGTAAAGGATGTCAATGGGGTTCAATGGGTTTATAAAGCATACCCATGCATCTTCTATGCAATGGTCTTAAGACTTTGTGCACAAAGGCATCTGCAATTCCTTTGAATGGATATTTATTCTGAAATCCTTATTTTCACCAATTTGTTTAACTTCAACCCTACATTCAAACTTATGTTTACTCTCAAATTACATTCTGGCTAATTTTTTCGTCTGCAACAATTGTTATCTGCTACTATTTTTCAACATTTCTTTTTATATAAAACAGAATCAGAGTGTCAAACAGTTTGGATCCTAATGAGATGCTGTGTTATGCGGCATCTTATCTGGATCCAAACTGTTTGCAATGGTAATCACTGTGGCACATATCCTCTGCTATTATTTTAAAAGTTAAGCAGCCATAACTTTGAAGAAGCTTTGAACTCTGTAGAATGTCAGGTAACTGCTTTATCTAGAGTGAAAGTAAAGACTCAGACCCGTAGGAACAGGGGGGGGGGGGGGGCATGGGGGGGGCTGTGCCCCCACAATAATTTTGCCAATTATATAGTAAGCAAGCAAATTTTTATATATTTGTACTAAAAACGCTTGTTTTTACCTAAATTTTAACGCACAACCAAAAAAGAAAAAAAAACAAAAAAAAAACGTCAAAAGACAAAAAATCGGTGGTGCCCCCCCAATGTTGAGTAACCAATATAGAGTGTGCCCCCACAATCCAATTTTGCTTCCAACGGGCCTGAGACTTAAGTGAAAAGTTCCTCAGATCGAGAAACTGTATCTGCTTTACATTAGATCTGCATTAAGCTGCCACATGTACTGAAAACAGCTGAAATATTCTTTTGGTATAAGTTTGACTGTGCTATGTTTCTAACTGAAAAAAACCCACCAACATCATCATATAGTACATGTAGTGGAAATTACAAAGTGAAACCTTAATAAAGCAAAGGCTCAAAAGAAAATTGAAATTAGGAGATTTATAAAGATGGTTGCTTTCTGCAGAACAAATAAGTTTCTTTCGCCCTCCATACACCGTTTTATTTTCAGTATTTAAAACAGGTTCTTCAAACAGCTGAAAATAGAGCAGAATGCTATTTTACTTTACTTATATAGCCTGTTTGATGCATCAATTTACCAGAATGCAGAAAACGTTTCTATTGGATCTTCAGGGCGACCAATCACGTGACTTTTGTATCGATAGTATTTACTAACAATGGCCGACAGCTTTCAAGAAAAAAGGTGAGTTTTGCATTTTTCTTCGTCTATAGGTATTCTTGCAATCCGACGTATCGACCATGGTCTGGTCCACACATTTCCGGTCATTTTGGTACCAAAGGCTCAACGCCACATGCCATAGTTTCTTTGGAATGCTTGTCACAAGTTTCGAATTGAGGGGAAAGATTCTTAAATTTTCGGGATACGGTTTACTAACGAAGCTTATTTTGGCATCTTACTCGAAAACGGTTTTATGTCCTGTGACTTCAGATGTAGAAACACATTCTACAAGATTCAGTTTGCCCAAAAATGTGTGTTTTTCATAAAAAATCAAATAGTTGCGTGATAGAAAGGATGATGCACAAGAAGAGTAGTGTATTTTAACGAAACAATGGAGATAGAGTATACTAATCAAAATGGATAGAGTATTTTAATGATGGCAGTATGTCCAAAGCGAGCCAGTTTGCATGGTATATATATACTTTGGAGTGGAGCAAACGGTTAAAGCAGTTAAACTTGACTTCTATCTAAAGTGTAACTTAGCTTGATTTCTATCTACACTGCAAGAAGGACCAAGCCTGTGAAACGAAAAATTCACCTTTGGAAGAAGGCTGATCTTGACTCGCTCAGGTCTGAATGTAGTAGATACCAGGAAGATTTTGTGCGAAAGTACACCAATGCCAGCGATATCAACACCATGTGGGATGACATTAAGAACTCACTTCTTGGATTCCTAGAATCACGTGTTCCTTCCAAGATGACTAGTTCTCGTTTTAGTCAACCATGGATAAATAGAGAGGTGAAACAGCTCAGTCGAAGAAAGAAGAGGGCTTTTGCAAAGGCTAGAAAGACTAAAAGTGCCTGGGACATCAAACGCTATAAAAATCTGAAGAAATTATCAAGAGATTCTTGTAAATCTGCCTATAATGAATACCTATCGAATATAATTTGTCCAGAAACATCTTCCAACCCAAAAAGATTATACAGTTACATTAAAAGCAAAAAGACCGATAACCAGGGTGTTGCACCACTGAAAGCAAAGACTGGCATCACACATTCTGACAGTGCCACCAAATCCAACCTACTTAACGATCAGTTTTCGTCAGTCTTCAACAAGGATGAAGATGTGACATCAATCCTCGGCATGGGTCCTAGTCATCACCCTCCTGTGGGTAATATAACCGTTACAGAAAAGGGGGTCTTCAAGTTGCTTTCTTACCTGGATCCACACAAGGCAACCGGTACAGACCAACTTCCTGATAGACTGTTGAAAGAACTTGCACAGGAGCTTACTCCAATCTACACAATGTTCTTCCAGGCATCGCTGGACCAGGGCACCATACCACTAGACTGGAAATCAGTAAATGTTGTACCACTATACAAGAAAGGGGACCACAGTAAGCCTGAAAACTACAGACCTGTCTCTCTGACATCCATTACTTGCAAAACCCTAGAACACATAATCAGCAGCTCAATCATGCAGCACTTGGACCATCACTCTATATTAACCAACTGTCAACATGGCTTTCGTAAACGAAGATCCTGTGAGACCCAACTGATTCTAACTATCCAGGACTTAGCTAGCAACATTGACAATGGAGGACAGACAGACGTAATTTTATTAGATTTCTCTAAGGCTTTCGATAAAGTTCCTCATCAAAGACTTCTCTCCAAACTTGAATATTATGGGGTCCGCAGTAACATCCATCAGTGGATTGGCAGCTTCCTAGAGGGCCGTACACAACAAGTAGTCCTTGATGGCAGTACATAGGCACATGTTTCAGTCCAGTCAGGAGTACCTCAAGGCAGCGTTCTAGGTCCCTTGCTATTTCTTTTATATGATATATGATATGTTTGATATGTTTTTATTCAGCAAAGACATACATGTCTATCAGCATTATATAATATAATACATATAAAGACGAGTAATGACGGGCAGTCATTCTTATACCAATAATCTGCAAAGTATATTAGAATATGCACATTTTATTTTTTTTTGTATATGAACTATTGATTATTTAACACATTTATATCAACGATCTACCAAACTACATCTCTTCAGAATCTACTGCAAGGCCTTTTGCTGATGATTGTGCTTTACCGGCCAATCAAGTCTGCTCAAGATGCCCATGCTCTACAACAAGACCTAAATCAGTTACAGGAGTGGATAAAGGACTGGCTTATGGAATTCCACCCCCAGAAATGTCAAATTCTACACATCACCAATAAGAGAAAACCATTAAACCTACAATACAACATCCATGGACATACATCTTAAGTAGTCGACTCCGCTAAATATTTAGGCCTGTCCATTCAAAAATTTCTCAACTGGAACAACCACATCAATACTGTCACAAGAAAAGCAAACAACACTAGGGCCTTCCTTCAACGAAACATCTCACAGTGCCCCAGGGAGACTAAGGAACTCTGCTACACCAGCCTAGTCAGACCCTTGATGGAGTATGGATCAATCATATGGGACCCATTTACAGAGTGCAACATCCGGAAACTGGAGATGGTGCAGCGCAGGGCAGCCAGAATGGCTTTTTCCGACCACAGAAAAACCTCCAGCGTCACACCTATGCTGCAACAACACCAGTGGCCAACTCTCCAAGAACGCAGAGCACAGGCAAAGGTCATCATGATGTATAGAATTGTTTATCATCTTGTTGACGTCCCAACCATCCACCTAACTCCTATCAGCTCTATCAGAGGCCATGAGCTTAGCTTCCTTGTAACTTTTGCTAGAACCTTATGCTACCAGAAAAGCTTCTTCCCTGACACCATCCGGCTCTTGAACCATCTCCCCCAGTCACTAGTATGCTGCCCCACGTCAGACAGCTTCAAGAGGGGAGAACAGGCTGTCCAGCTCCGATAAAACGCACTGGATGTTTTTATCTGCACTTTTAAATAGATTCTTTTATCCTGGCACCTGTAAATATATGTAAATAGACACTTCTTAAAGCACCCTGTACGATTATACGCCAGACGGTGTCAGTACATTATAGGAAGAAGAAGAAGAAGTGTGACTTTTATTTCAGATAATGGGGAAAAAAGAACCACTTTAAGAAAGTACCTACGGCGAAGAAGTGCGGCGACCACAAATGTATGCGTTCTTCACACAGGGAAGAGGAAAGATTGGACACGCCCTAAAAGACAGGCGCCATTAAAATCGCCATTCAAGTCGCCTCTATATAAATGCGCGCCTGCAACGACAAAGTTTAAATCAGTCAAGTCTCCATACAAAGACCAAGTTTGTAAGTTGGTCAGTATAGAGAATCCTACGGATTATGATCCATAAGTGGAAGCCAATTTTGACCATCACCCTTTTTTCATGAGCAAATCACAACTTTAACTACACAATGTGGGCAGCTATAGCATAATGTATGAGCGTGTTTTACTTTAAAATATGTTTAGTAGCAATAAACAATACTCCTTACAAATTGTTAAACATCCGTGCATGCATGAACTTTGTGGGATATTTTTGGTACTTATCTCCTTATCGCTGGTTCAAGATAAATCAGGTGCGGATCCATGATTTTCAGTTAGGTGGATCGGGTTAGGTTCCAGACTTTCGTAACAACAAAAACAAAACAAAACAAGGTCGTAAGCACTTCTAACAAATAATATTCTCTTATTTTAGGGTTTTGCAGGGCAGGCTATTCTGTTTTTAGAATTTTTGGCCAACGAAACTAAACTTAATCGTATTTTTTTTAAAAAAGATAAACGGTTTAGAAATTCATAAATTTGGGCAATCGTGGTAGGGCGTATGAGTCCGCTCTAAAAGGCACAAAATCAGCAACGGGAACACAGACCTCAACTAGAGATATTAGATCTGAGTAACCAATTTTCTAAAAGCTATCAGATCAGAGTGGTCAATTAAACTGTCCTAGAATGTCATGGAACACTTGGCGAGCACACTTACCGGTTTTATAATTAAACCTTTTGAACGCGACTAGCAACCTATAACAAACAAACAAAAAAGTTCAAAGGTAATGATGACATGTTGTTCGTGAGCTCTTGAAAAAAAAACGGTGCCTCTTTCCGGAAATGCCACGCAAACTGGCTCGTTTTGGACATACTGCCATCATTAAAATACTCTATCCATTTTGATTAGTATACTCTATCTCCATTATTCCGTTAAAATACACTACTCTTCTTGTACATCATCCTTTCTATCACGCAACTATTTGATTTTTTATGAAAAACACACATTTTTGGGTAAACTGAATCTTGTAGAATGTGTTTCTACATCTGAAGTCACAGGACATAAAACCGTTCTCGAGTTAGATGCCAAAATAAGCTTCATTAGTAAACCGTATCCCGAAAATTTAAGAATCTTTCCCCTCAATTCGAAACTTGTGACAAGCATTCCAAAGAAACTACGGCATGTGGCGTTGAGCCTTTGGTACCAAAATGACCGGAAATGTGTGGACCAGACCATGGTCGATACGTCGGATTGCAAGAATACCTATAGACGAAGAAAAATGCAAAACTCACCTTTTTTCTTGAAAGCTGTCGGCCATTGTTAGTAAATACTATCGATACAAAAGTCACGTGATTGGTCGCCCTGATCTTTAACAGGACATAAAAGTAGCAAGAAAAACATTTGTTTAACCCTTTACCCCATAGCCTGTTTCTAGTTTTGAAAATAGGTGACTACTTAAAGCAGGTTGAAAGTAAAGCATAGAAATTATTTCTAATGGTAAATATTCACAACTGTATAAATTGGAACAATTTTCTTCATTTGAGGGATAGTTTATAAGCATAAAAAAGCATATTTATGAGGTAATGGTTTAAGGAATAGGTGAAGGCATATCAAAAGACATTTCTATTTGGTTAACTCTTTCCTCCCTGAAACTTTTAATGGACAACCCCAGTTTCTATTTGATTATAGTCCATTTCTGACTTTTAAGGGTTGTTTTTGTCAATGTTTGGCATTATGACAAACAGTGAAGACCCTGATCAGAGGGCTCCTTTCGGAGCCCTCTGATCTGGGTCTTCACTGTTTGCACAGGACAAGTGTACTATTCACATGTACACTGTTTGCAAAGGACGCCAATATGCGGGACTAGGGCGCAAAGAGTTAAGCAAGAACCCAGTGTTTCAAGGAATCTGAGTACTTAGGTTTCTTTAATGAATGGCTGCTGAATACAGGTTTATCTGTACACACATGATAGTTATGGGTACTCATCACTGTGATACATATTTTATAACATAGTTTTACAACCATAGAATGGTTTCATCATCTCTACATCAAATCAATTATGCATAGGTACCTTTACTCTAGTTAGGATCTGAAACATGCCAGCCACCTAATAACTATAATTTTCAGCAAAATATTTAGAATCAGTTGCCATGTCAACCAGAATTAGTGTATAGAATCGAAGGATTGCATGCATAAGTTAATATTTTCAGTTTGGATTAGTGTGATCTGAACCATAGGGCTGATTGTAAGTAATAGATTACAATAGGATAAGGGTAGAAGTTTCCAGTACTGGCTCCCTACAGAACGATTCCTTGTATATCATAAACTTTACATGTTCTAGCTGAAAGAGTTTATACTTTTATCTTTAGCACACTTTGTAATTATCGTCTGTAAAAGTTGTCAATTGCACTAATTATCGAAGCTGATTTATCTACATTATATTGCAACAATTATAATCTGTGTCTTACAGTTTGGATCCAGATGAGATGCCTAGTTAAACACTGTCTCATCTGGATCCACTCTATTTGCAACAGCTGTAACAAATTTGCCCATAGCATGCAGAAGGTTAATGTCGTTAAATTAGCTGGAAGTTACCTCCCTTTATCACCTACTGAAAAGTTGGAAGCTGAAGAGATTCTCTTATATCTTTTAACCCATTACCCCATAGCCTGTTTCTAGTTAGATATGTAACCACTTAAATGAGGTTGAAAGTAAAGCAGAATACCCAAACCAAAATGCTTGCTTGCCTTAAGCCTTGGAATCCACAACATCCAATTGAAAACTTCTAGGAGAATCCAAGGCTAACCCTAGTTTGTAGTAGCTTACAAGCTCAAATAAGCTCTAGCTCAGGCAAGCTTGCAGGGTAAGTTTGCATTAACTGGCGCAAGCTTGTATGTCTTTGATAGGAACATGCTTGCGCAAGCTTTACTAGCTTGCGCAAAGGATCCAAATCTAAGCATGCACAACCATTAAGATGTGCAAGCTTGCAAGTATTTGATAGGAACATGCTTGGGCAAGCTTGCAATCTAAGCTTGTACTAGCTAGCGCAAAGGTTCCAAATCTAAGCATGGGCAACCATAATTGGCAAGCTTGCGACAACCTTGTCGCAAGCTTAAAATAAGCTTGCAATTTTGGTTTGGGATATGCCTTAAGGCACATTCTGCTTTACTTTCACCCTCCTTTAAGCTACACTCTGCTAGGATACAGAACAAATCTCTTATGATACATAATCATGACTGTATAAATTGGAACTATTTTTTTCAGTGGGGGAATAAGACTATGTTACAGGCATAAAAAGGCGTATTTGTGGGGTATAATGAGTAAAAAAAAGGCCTGAAAGAGAATCAATCAGTTTCAAGATTGTTGAGATGTCTGGCTGTCTGCTATTTTAAAGTATTCTTTTGTTTCTTACATTTATTGCATTGCTCCTAATGCTCCAGCAGCATAGATTTATCTTCAAAATACACCCATCCTTTTGGCTATTTAATGCACGTAGTTTCTTAAAAAAAAATAATCCTGACCTCTGATTGCTGAAATTAAAGTGATAATAAACATTTTCTTGCTGAAGGCACCAGTCTTCAAGTCAACTATATCAAATTAACGTATCGGACCCTAGCAACAAGTATACTTGTCCTTTACAAACAGAGTATGAAAACAGTATAGAACCAGATCAGCCCTCTGACCAGGTTCTGCACAATTTGTCATTTTACAAAGTATTACCAAAATCAACCCTTAAATATTAATAGCCAACAACAGATAAGACATAATTGGAAACTGGAATTGACCATTAACATTTTCAGAGGTGAATTACATGTAGTTTATACGGCATCTCTGGTGCAGTCTAAAGCCCCATGCAATATTATGAATACTCAAACAATGATTTGTATTTCTTGTTTTAGACTGGTAGCTGCTCAAAGCAAGATGGAAGTAAAGCAGTAACTAGCTTCTGTAGGAGCTTTAAAATTTACTTTCATTTTGCTTTAAGCTGCCATTTGTCATTAAAATAAGTACAATAGAATATCAAACAGTTTTGAGAGATCTGTAGATCAGACGCCGTGTAACCGGACGTCTGATCAGGCTCCAATCTATTTTCCACTCAGATTAAAACGAATACATGTAGTTAGAAAATTCAAAACAACCTTTTCTACATTTTAGTGTGTTTGGGTTTTGTTTATGTTTAAAGGGGAAAGAACGTTTTCTCCACTGTACAACGAATTCGATATACATGTAATAGTCGTGTGAAGGATAATAGGTCAGATGGGATTCCCTATTCTTACTTATCTATTATTTATGACCAGTCTATATGGTGTGCTGCTGCAAGTGGCATTAGAGACCTCCTTCAAAGAAAAATTATTGACAAATGATTATTTCCAAACATAGAAAATAGGTCTGGTTCATACATAATGAGACGCAATCTATACCACACTCACCAACCCTTTTTAACCCATTGTCTGCTGGTTTTGACTTGATCAGTAATTTGCAAAACTTTGGATTTAGATCAGATGCCGAGTAACTCTGCATCTGATCTGAATCCAAACTGTTTGACACTTCCCACTAAGTCTAAAAAGTGTATAAAAACTGTATTTCCCAAAATTTGCTGGTGATAATATTAAAGGTGGTGACATAATTATAACTCATTCAACGCTAGTGACAAGTATACTTAACAAAAAGTGTACCTGTGATTAGACTTGTCCTATGCAAGCTGTGAAGACCCATATCAGGCTCCTAAAGGAGCCCTCTGATCAGGATCTACACTGTTTGTCATTTTTGCAATAAATGGAGAGAGAAAAAAGCATCTCATTGGTAAAAGTCTTTAGCATGGAACTGGATTTGTGCATTTTAAGTTTCCGGCTTGAATGAATTATTGGAAGTAGTAGTGTTGATGATGAATAGATATCCTCCGTTCAAAATGTCCTCAGCTTTAAAACTGAAATTGACCATTCTTCTAAGTTATAATCATTATTTGCTCTGGAGCCAAACTGATAAAAAAGTGTTGAAAACTTTATTTCAATTCGGTTATTCAAAGGCTTAATTATAAATTTATAATGCAGAATCAAAATTTAGATGTTGATTGGTAATTAGGGAGATAGAATTGAATGTTTCAGGCAGAATGGACTTCCAGTGAGGTAACACTAGGTACTCTAATCTGATCTAATCAGAATCCATATTGTTTGCAACCTTTAAAGGTTTAAACAAATAAAAATAGCACTACTAGTACTGCATGAGTTGAAGCAGAAACCACTGGTGTAATAGACCACCATTCAGTAGCATCAACAGACTCATGAAAATTTCAGTAGCAGATATCAATAGCATGTGAAATTCTGACTCACCTAATGGCTTTCAGTGCTTTCAAAAATTATAATCAATTTTTCAGCAATAACCTTTGTTTTAGCAATAACAAAATATGCTGCAAGTTTTTATGACACATTTTTTTTACCAATAGATAAGAACGCAAGTTCAAACACATAAACCGCTTCACTGCTCAAGCCCTGAGTGCATTTACATAAAATTTGTAAACAGTTTGGATCCTGATTAGACACCATATGGTTTGGATCTTGATCAGATGCAAAGTAATGAAGCACCTGATCAGGATCCAAACTGATTGCCACTTGTATATTTAAGCTTGTAAATATTTCTTCAATCAAAATGCCTCGCATCTAAATTTTAGAAATAAAAGCAGACATTGATTTTTTAAGCAGGCAATATTATAGTAGTGAAGAAATTGATAAGCATGTAACTGTTCCTGATAAGGTGCTTAACCCATTACCCTATAAGTACTCCTTTTGATACCTTTGATTTATTCCTCAACTGAAGAAAATAGTTTCAATTTATACAGTCATAAATATGTATAATAAGAAATACAATTTTCTTTATTCTAGAAAATGATAGCTTAAAGCAGGCTGAAAGTAAAGCAGAATGTGCCTTAACTCTTTCCTCCCTAAAACTTTAAATAGATAATTCCAGTTTCCATTTTAGTCTAGTCCATTTCTGACTTTAAGGGTTGTTTTTTTCAATGTTTGGCATTATGACAAACAGCGAAGACCCTGATCAGAGGGCTCCTTTTGGACCCCTCTGATCTGGGTCTTCACTGTTTGCATAGGACACGTGTAATATTTACATGTACACTGTTTGAAAAGGACGCCTATATGCAGGACTAGGGTTCAAAGGGTTAATGGGCATTCTGCTTTTTCGCAACTTCCAATGTGCTTTAAATGGTCACCTATCTTCAAAACTAGAAACAGGTTATGGGGTAATGGGTTAAATAAGTAATATAGTATAATGTTTTAATATCAGTAAGTTTGGTATTTGTGTCAATAAATCCATTAATTGCCCACTGGATATTCATTTATAAAACTCCACCCGCTATGAAAGTCTAGTCGTATATCAATAAACTATTACATGGGGGAATAAGATAAGAAAAAATATCCAAGAAAAGAGTGCCAACTCATATTATACAGATCCTACAAGAAAACAGAGCAGACCCTAACCAGACAGGAGCTGTCTGATCTGGGTTTACACTGTTTTCAAAAAGCATCAGTATACCTTTAGCAGGAGAAGGGCTAAAGGAAAGAAAACAAAAAGTTTGAATATTCTGCAGACTATTTTCAGCCTTATTAACCATTCAAATACTCTATTTGGCATATTTCATCATTTTCTGCATCACTGGGCCATATTGACACACAAAAACACAACATTTGGCTGAGAACAGAACAATTTGATTCGAGTATAAAGGCAACAATACCACATTTAAGTATGCCAAGTCATATGTGGCTATGTTGCCAGTCGCAATTTGCATAAATATTCCCAAGAAACACCAAAAGCCCATTCCATAAACCACTTTACGACTTGTAATGGCTTAAAGATACAGTTACGTCCGGCTAATACAGCCACTCAAAAGAAGAAGCATTAATAGTATTTAAACACAATGGCAGCTTAAAGCAAGATAAAAGTAAAGCAGAAAGCTCCTGCAGGAGCTTTCTGCTTTACTTTCATCTTGCTTTATTCAGTCAACTGCCTTTAATGTAGTAAAGAAGCTTTCTTATGAGAGGTCATAATGTGGATTGAATGTTTGGACAAGGTCACTGTACCCTCGTTGTTTTAGTCTAAGATATGTCTATGAGACGGCCCGAGTCATCGGTTTTTAGGCGAATTATCGTGTAGGTATAAGAGATAATGGTCCCCTTGAGGGTAATTGTTGGTTTCAGTGAAGGATGGAAGAGTCTCTTATGAGTGACATACAAGGAATGGTTTCACATGTGGCACAGTCATGTGTAAAAATATCAATCTTATATGTCGCAAGATGAAAGACACTCTGTTTTTGATATTTTCTTATCAATCTTTTAAATGGAGAAGTGCAGTTAATGTCTGTGATAATCCTTTCCCCATTAGCTTGTTTTCAGGATTTAAGACAAGTGGATGCTTAAAGCAGGCTAAAAGTAAAGCAGAGAGTTCTGGAAAGAGCTAATTTGTTCTTTACTTTCAACCTGCTTTAAGCATTGATTCACCTGTCACAAAGCAAGAATGTTTCCTATGGCTCTTTATCAGGACCTGTAAGAAGAATGAAAAGGCATTTCTTGTTAGGAATAAGTAAAGGTATCAGACAGCATTTCTATTGGGGAAAGGGTTAAGCAAACATTAAATAAAAGACAAGAGAGTAATCCCTGTAGAGCTTTTTACAAGTAGTATACTGATATATATCAAAGCAATACATGCAGAAAGCTGTTTCAATAGCTTGAGGTTTTAACATAATCCTGCTTTAAACAATCACCTATCTTCCATACTGAAAATAAATCTGTTAATATTTGTCATAGCAGGGTCTTACTTTCTGAACAAAAGGTCAATTACTGAATTTCAAAAGCAGACTTACCACATTTTACATGAATTGAAGTTTATAACTTATTTTTGAATTTTCAGACCGAAAAAAAAGAAAATTGTAGACAGTTTCTCAAGGGATTATAGGCCTACAGATAAATCTTGACTTGATATCTTAAATTGAAGGTGGCGGTTAACTAGTTTTCAATACCAGAAAGGGAAATTTAATCATTCAAACACATAGTCAAAGATTTTGTAGAAATCAAACTAAACTTTTACTGATTTAGTTTCCCCCAGGGATGAATAAAGCAAAGACCAAGACAGCTGACGAAAGTACTGGGAAACTATTGCTTCCCATTACATACAGTGGAGAATCTGTTATTCTTTCCCGTTTAAACGCAAACGTACGCAAACGCAAAGCGCTAAAACGTAGAAAAGAACAACTTTTGGACAATTCTGATATTTCATGTTTATCTTGGTGGCAAACAGTTTGGAGCCTGATCAGACGCCGGGTTACCCGGCGTCTGATCTGGCTCCAAACTGTTTGCACTGCAAATAATAGTTTTAGCGTAAACGCGTTTATTGGGAAAGAATAACACATTCTCCACTGTATTTCCAGAAAAGAGTACAGTAAATCAAAACCTCTCTTTAATGGCAGCTGAATTCAATTCAATATTTTGTGTTTAAGGCAGACTGGTAGCTGCTTAAAGCACCATGAAAGTAAAACAGAAATTTCTGCTTTACTTTCACCTTGCTTTAAGCTGCCACCGTTCTTTTATACAATAATGTAGCCTCAATTTAGTGGTCATAAATACTGGAATCCTTATGTTTCTACCAAAATTGTATATTATGGCTACTGGTTAGAATCGTTTCATCAACACCTTCAGGAGTTGTATGATCTGGGTGTTTTCTGTTTTAAAATAAGTGTAAATACTGCACAATCTCTCTATTACAAACACTAAAAGGAAGACTAATTGATTGGATAAAAGACAGGTGACAGCTAAAAGCAAGGTGACAGTAAAACAGAAAGCTCCTGTAGGAGTTTTCTGTTTTACTGTCAACTTAATTGCTTTAAGCAGTCACAACCTCGATCTCTATTATACAAACACTAAAATGAAGACTAATTGATTGGATAAAAGACAGGTGACAGCTAAAAGCAAGGTGACAGTAAAACAGAAAGCTCCTGTAGGAGCTTTCTGTTTTACTGTCAACTTGTTTAGTTGTATTAGAGGGGTTCTACTGTATATGGTATCTGAAGGAGAAGGGTTAAAATGCAGGAAAAAATAACTGCAGAAAGCTCTTTGTGAATATTGAATAAACATCACTCTTTAAAGTTGTTGCTTTTGATTAGATCAAGCTTTATTGTAAATTATTAGAGATTTGAAAACAAAACAATTTGCACTTCAAAATTTTCTACAATAATTTCTCTTCTAAAGACTATATAATTGCCTCTGTCTCGAGCTATAAATTACTTCATATTCAAATAACTCATGGCGTTTGTCTGATATGGGTAGCAGAATTACTTCCTGCAATTTATCCTTTTGAGATGTTTATCCTTTTGGGAACCACTGCATTTAAATGTATTACTGACTTACAGCCATAAAGCAAGCCATATGTTCAGGGTTTATGGCCAGTGAAGAACAGAATGTGCGTTTAACATGCAAGCTTCGGCTTAAAGTAATAAATCGCTTCATATTTCCCCATTACTTTTCAAAGGAAGTTCCAGGATTAAATTGTTTGTAGTAAACTGATCACTTTAAACAACTATGGAGAGAGTGACAGAGGAAGAAAGGGGAAAAATGTTCTTGGCTTATGGGGTTTGGTTTTTTTCCCTTCTTTGAGGGGAATCGGGTAATAGGACCCTTTTAGAGTGGAAAATAGTACCATTTGTAAGACTATAGTGCATAAGTGCTCAAGACAAAATTAATGGTTGCTTAAATTAGACTGAAAGTAAACCAGAAAGTTCTTGTTCAGTTATGTTTCGTTACATTAACACCACTTAAAAGATCATTGGTTGATGGAGTTATCAACAACATGGCAGCTTTAATTATGCAGAATCACAGTAAAAGCTTTGATTTGTTGATGGTATTAAGGACAAGTAGCAGCTTGAAGCAGGGTGAAATTATTTAAAAGCTCCTTAAGAGGCTTTCTGCTTTACAAGTGGGAGCCAGTCTCAAGAAGGAGCTGATGCGAGACTTGGATGTTGCTTTTCAGTCATCATTGGCATCCAACATTGAGTTCAGCTCCAACATTTAAGTTGTCTCTTTAACTCTTTTTTCCATAGCCTGTTTCATATTTAGCTTTTCTTAGTTTTGAAGACAGGTGAACTGACCGTGAACACTTAAAGCAGGTTGTAAGTAAAGCAGAATGTGCCTTAAGGCAGATTTTGCTTTATTTTCAGCCTGCTTTAAGCTATCATCTGTTAATTAGGACATAGAAAATGTTTCTTTTGGTAAATGTTTATGACTATAGATGTTTACTTCAGTGGAGGAATGAATTAAATACACTATTTAAAAGGTATTTTGCGGGGTGGGAGGTGTTGCTCAATAACTATAAGTGCTAAACTAACAAAACTTGGAATACAGATCAAGTCTAATCGTGTTGACTGATGGACAAAGCGGTGACAGGCAAGATATTTAATTCTGTGGAATTCTTCTTTTATTGATACTGTCCTATATTGAACTTGCTATATATTATATGTAGCCTTGTAATTGTCTATTTTCAGAGACTGGACATGACCCAGCAGTTCATGGTGCTAGACTAGAGGACAGGTTCTACAACAATGACTCTTTCAAGGTAACAGACGTATATAATTATTCCAGGGCTCCAGATTAGAGGGGGTTAAAACTAAACAAATTCAACATTTCCTCTGCCATGTCAGCACCAAATCCTAAAATTGGTGTTACTACTCATTAGAATTGTCTCGAAGAGACAGTTCTAATGAGTAGTGACACCATAGGGTTTAAAGAGGCTCGCAACCGGATTTAGCATTAAAAATAGTAATTTGTAAATATATGTCAAATACTTATATAAATGGGTAAGATTTAGTTTAGGATAATAAATTCTGTTAAAAAATGCATTTCAAAAAAAAGGAAAAGAAGAAGCTCTGGTGGGATTCGAACCCGTGACCCTCCATGCGGAGACAAACATGAAAAATAAGGAAACGCCTTGACCCCCTCGGCTACGGGCGCTCTCTATATATATGGTAGCGAATTAACGTACTTCACTGGTAGCGATTGATAGTACATTATTTGGCTCGGGTTTATGTCTGAGCCCGTGTAGAGAAACAACAACTATACCGTCTACTAGTCGCTATAGAAAAACGATGAAAAATATGTAAAAAACTAAGATTCAGTGACGATTCTAGGCCTTTTTTGGACTGATCATATTTTTTTAATGTCAGAAGCCAAATAATGCCACAAATTTGCTTTTATTTGAGTATTTTATTTTATTTTGACAAGTACACCATCCGGTTGCGAGTCCCTGTAATGCAGAGGTGAAGATTTTACTTTTGAAATACTCCCCTTACCTCGAGCCCTGCATTCTGCTACTATGATTTGTGAATCCTCTTCCCACAGAATATTCATATACAAATGTACAAAACTCCACCCATTGTGAAAATCTAACATAAATTTTTACACTGGTTAACAAAATAAGGAAATATTTCCCCAAGTTAAGAATGCAGACTTGTATATGTCAAACATTTCTGATAAGAAAAAAGTGCAGACTCTGGTTAGACAGTTCCTTCAGGAGATGTCTGATCTGGGTCTACAATGTTTTCAAAAAGTGTCAATAATATGCTAATGGCAGGAGAATGTATAACATATTTCTCATAGGAATGCATTTTGATGCTTCTTTAAAGGTAACCAGGTTCTGGTAAAGACTAAAGAGTAAGTAACTTCATACAACCTGATAGGTATAATACTGCAAAAGACAGGCTGAAAGTCAAGCAGAAATATTACCCATAGGGAGATTTCTACCTACATAACCCATTACCCCATAGCCTGTTTCTAGTTTTGAAGGCAGGTGACCATTTAAAGAAGATTTAAAGTAAAGCAGAATGTGTCTTAAGGTGCATTCTGCTTTACTTTCAACCTGCTTTAAGCTATCATTTGCTAGGATATAGAAAATATATTTCTTATAATACTTGTTCATAACTACATAAGTTGAACTATTTTCTTCAATGGAGCAATAAATTAAAGGCGTAAAAAGGTGTATCTGTTGGGTAATGCGATAAGCAGCTACCTGTCCTAAACATTGAAAAAACCCACACTGTTTGCAATTATGAGATAACTAGCAAATTGTTTGGATTCAGATAAGACACCATGCAGGAATGGATACTATGCATCTCATCTAGACCCAAACAGCTTGACACTCTTGTAATATTTGCTCAAGGAAATGGCAGACACATCAATTCTAAAATTTGCTACAGACAATGAATTTATAGGCATAAACTGCAAAGTGTGCTGAAGATTCAATTATTTACTTATTATGGCATAACCACAAATATTATCCTTGATAAATAAAATAGGCTGCCTAACAATGTGATGTTTCTTTCCATGTCACAAAGAATATTCAAGTCTGTTTTATTTAATACGGTAAAACCTCTCTATTGTGCCACTATATGAGATAAAAAGTTTTAGGCAGGTGGCTGCTTAAAGCAAAATGACAGTAAAGCAGAAAGCTCCTTCAAGAACCCTCTAATGTGAGTCTCCACTGTTTGCAAACACTATACATTATATTATACTTGGTCCGAACACAGGAAAGGTTAAGTATGAAATGTATATTCTTTATTGATCACAGTCTCCATCTGTGGATCCCAATTCACCAGAGCAACAAGAAGCAGCTCTCAAGATTCAGACCAATTACCGCAAACATGCTGCTGAACAGGAAGTGGCTGAAATGCGGGAAGAAGATGCAGCAGAAAAGATTCAAGCGGGCTTCCGTGGTTACCAAGACAGACAAAACTTTGAAGAAAAGAAGTAAGATACTTGAATAGTATTACAATCAGCTGTTTGTGAACAAACAGCAACTTCTGTCATATTAAGCTCATTCCAATTACCAAAGATGTTAATTTTCGGTCATTTTGTGGTGGATATCGAGTCTGCAAAATTTAATACCATGGGAAGTCATTAAAATTGAAGCCAGCACCATCAAGTATACTTATGAGTCATGGCTTAAGCACACCGCATCTTCTTTTTTTCTAATAATGAAATATTAAAAAATATTGACATATTAAAAAATATTGACATATTAAAATTTCATTTTTATTTTTTGAAAAAGCGCAAAATTAACACCCACATTCTTTTTCTCATTTTAAAGAAAGCATCAAATTTTTACCCCGCATTAAAACCCCTCAAATTGGTAAACATGCATTTAGAAATTGTAGCTACATCTCTCCTAAAACAGTTACAAAAGTGCACCTTTTTTTTAACCCATTACCCCATAAATACGCCTTTTTACGCCTTTAATCCATTCATCCACTGAAGAAAATAGTTCCAATTTATACTGTTACAAATGAGAATCATAAGAAATATTTTCTATATTCTAGCAGATAATAGCTTAAAGCTGGCTGAAAGTAAAGCAGAATGTGCCTTAGGGCGCATTCTGCTTTACTTTCAACCTGCTTTAAGTGGTCCACTATTTTCAAAAAAAAGAAACATGCTATGGGGTAATGGGTTAAACTTATAAAAGTATGCAGCATACTTTTAATAATAGTTTTTATAAATAACTGAAACAATCAGAAGGACAGTTCAAATGAAAGCAAAACATGTTTGGACTTGGACTCCTGTCTGACTCAGTGTCCCATCTATTGATGCCAATACTGCTGATGTTGCACTATATACATTTTGTGCTAATTGATGGTTTGATACAGTAAAGTGGAGCTTACTGAACAATAGCATGGTTTACTTTACCAGCAGAATGCCATGACCTATTCAATAAATAGATTTTCTGTAGTAAAGTGACACTAATTGAAAGGAGAAATTTGATATGTGATGACAGGACTGACTTTTTACATTTGCTGACCTTACAAGAAACGTTGAAAAGCTTTGAAACCAATTCATTACCCATTAATACCTAGAGACCACTTAACCTAATTAAGCCTTAAGTTTTAGACCAATACTTTGCAAGCAGTGTAGACACAGTATAACAAACAGTGTAGTCCCTGATCAGAGGGCTCCTCTAGGAGCCCTCAGATCAGGGACTGCACTATTGGTTATTATACCTTTTAGTATATGACAAAGGAGAGTTATTTCTTATGGGATACTGTTAAACAGTATTAAATCAGGGTCTGCACTGTTTGAAGTTATATACAATGTTGACAGATAACTCTATCATTTGATATCTCCTCATAAAGATATATGACTGCTTGATGCAACATGTAAGTAATGTAGAAAATACAAAAAATACTCTTGAGGGGTTTCACACAAAATATTTACCGTAAATTTATGGCAAACAGGAATACCCTGATCAGAGGATTCCTTCTGAAGTCCTATGGCCTGTCTTCACACTCTATACTTTTTTCTCGCACAGTTAGACTATTATTAATGCAAGTAAGTCTTTTAAAGATGATGATGAAGATTTTAGCGTCTCCAGGGCTGCCATTACTCCGGATTTTTTCGAAATCTTCAGATTTTTCTTAATTTCTCTGGAGGTATGATTCCCAAAACAGCGCTTCAAAATTTGGAAATCTTAGGATTTTTATGAGCAACTTATGGTAGCCCTGCATATCTCCCTAACTGGTCTGTATAAAAGACTTAAACGGTCCTATGTCAGGAAGAGGCAAAGGCTGGAGTGTCAAATTCCTCTTGCCTTTTATACTGTTTACATTTTCATGGTCTGAATTTGTTGGGGGGGGGGGGGGGGGGTGTTCATTACTTAGAGTACACAAACATGTTGTTATTCATTTTGCATAAGTGCAAGTTGGATCAGTTTTTGCCTCAGGTTTGCGTTCATAGCTGGTAACACATATTTTATTATGCACATCGGGGGACTATTTACAGCCCTGAATGCACATAGTTAAATCAGATAATTAAATCAATGTTGTAAAATTTACATTCTTTCAACACTAAATGAATATGGTCTTATGAAAATATCTTCCACTAAAATTCTGAAAATTGGTTTGTTTTTCTTTATTTTTAAAGAAAAACATTCTGAATGACAAACAGTTTGGATCCCGATCATGCAGGCCCCACATAAAGTGGGGCCTGATCAGGATCCAATCTGTTTGCATAGGTCTTCAATGTTGGTTTTCAGTAATTAAAGGGTTACTCGAGTTTGTGGTTAAGATACTAAATTTTCATTATATGAAATAGGATATTACATCAGAATTTTAAAGTAATACAAATCGAGGGCTTGGTGCAAAACTATTGTAACTCCCTCACAATTGTGAGGGAGTTACAATAGTTTTGCACCAAGCCCTCGAAATAGTTTAACTGCATAAATCAAATTATTGGAGATTTTTAAGAAAACATAAAATGAAATTAGGCACAAAACGGGGAAGATGTTATTCTTTCTCAATAAATGTGTTGGTGCAAAAACCATTTTGTCCATTAAGCAATTTGGAGACTGATCAGATCCTGAGTTGCAATCAGCAGGACTCCAGATAAGAGGGAGTAAACTGAACAATTTTATCCAACATTTTCTCTCGTTTCAGCACCAAATCCTATGGTATTACTACTCATTAGAATTGTGATACCATAATTATGGTTTAATGCAGAAATTTTTATTTGTTGAAATACTCCCCTTAACTGGAGTCCTGAATCAGTAATGAAATAGTTCATGAATTCAGTGGTGACAATGTTTCATGCTCAGATAGGCTGTGGTACACTAAATTTGAAATATATTATCTTGACAATAATGTAGCTGGAGAAAGGTCAACATCTTCCTCTACAGAAGTGCTTAAAGACATCTCCTGACGACCTTTTGGTCATAACGCCTTGCCAGATTATTTACTGTCAATTTCCTTGCAAAAAGCATGGGTCTTGTGCATATCGAACCATTGAATCGTCTTATGTGAGACCGGACCTACATATTTGATAGTTTGGTTAGAAATAACCATTGAAAATCACTAGAGCATGAGTATAATCTGGACATCACCAGGTAAACTGAGATTGTTTTGCACATGCTTTACAGTTACATTGACACCTCCAGAACAATATGCTGGTGGTCCCTCAATGGACTGAGGAAAAGTCTTTAAGAGCGTCTCTACCTACTTCCACATAAGAGCCACATGTTATTACCACTCATTATGGTATTGAAAACAAGTAAGAGCTTAACCCATTCCTCCATAGCCTGTATCTAGTTTTGAAGACAGGTGACCACTTAAAGCAGGTTGAAAGTAAAGCAGACTGCGCCTTCAGGCGCATTCTGCTTTACTTTCAGCCTGCTTTAAGCCACTATCTGTTAAAATATAGAAAATATTTCTTGTAATACATATTCATGACTGCATAAATTGGAACTTATTTCTTCAGTGGAGGAATAAATTAAAGGCGTAAAAAGGCGTATTTATGGGGGAATGGGTTAAAACAAGATGAATGTAAAGCAGAAAGCTCCACAAGGAGCTTTCAGCTTTACTTTCATATGCCTTTAAACAGCATTCTATCTTACGTACAGTTGGATAGAGGTGATTGCACTTGGCTTTGAAGAAATTTAAGGGTTAATACGAGAATATGTGGACATAAAAGATTAAATCTATGTACTGTTAATGGGACAAAAAGATTAAATCTATTAAATTTCAATGGGACAGGACAACAGTAATAATGGCCCAGTAGTTACTGACAACCAATAACACATTACATACATACAACATTTTAGTGTTCAAGCTTGTGGACAGTCCTGCTGGCTTGTTATTTACATTATTTCCCTTGTTTACATCGTCAGTCAAACCAAAGACTAAACTCTTTCCCTCCATTGACTTATTTTAATGTGTAAGACAGGTGATTGTTTAAAGCAGACTGAAAGTAAAGCAGATTAAAGCTCCTACAGGTCTTTAAGATAGATGGCAGTTTTATACAAGATTAATATAGTGCAGAAAGCTCCTGTGGTAGCTTGTTTTAGTCAGTTGCTTGCTTAATAGATGTTGCACAGAAGGTCCATAATTTTAATTGTTTATGTATGCTAGCACTATAAAATTAATGAAACATTAATGAAAGTATTTTTTTTAGTTTTACTTCAATAATTTAATATACTGCTTTTAACCACACACTTCTCTTGAACAACATAAATAAATATTCATTTTAGTGTTTATATAATAACTGGAAGTTATTTTATTTTGACTATCATATAGTCTCAAAATTGTGTATAAACACTTTGTTATATAATAATTATATGGAGAAAAAAAATGAAAAAAAATGTGATTGTACATTGAAATATATAACATGTGAACCCTAGTGTTACTCATAAAATTATCTACCTTCAAATTGTAATCTGCAAATAATTATATATTTCTATTCCTTCCTTACCTTCTTTTAGCTAATGAAATATGAATTCAAGTATCAAACAGTTTGAATCTTGATTAGATGCCAAGTTGCAAACACTTTGAATCCTCAGCCAGATCAAATGCATCTAGTGACTTGGCATCCGATCTGGCTCCAAACTGTTTGCAAATGCTGGTGAAGTTGCTATTTTCAGAATGGAGATTCATACATGTATTTCAATTTAACCATACGTTACTTCCAAAACAATGTTTTTTTGTGGGTGGTGTATTCTCTGATGCAACATTAACGCAATACTGTATCTTGTATATGTGACTGTTCAGTGTTAGTCTGTCTCCTGCACTCTCAGGGGATAGTTATTTTGTCAGTAATTCAAATGTTGACAAATCTCAAAGGATAGTTGCTGTCAGCTTTTGCAGCTGTGTTGTTTAGTCAGATGTTTTGGGGAGGAAAGTATTGCTTTTAAATAATAAAAAAAGAAAAGTACTTGTTAAAATTTTAAGGTAGTTTAGAAATTTTACTTCCCTCAACAGAAACCACATACAGTCGAACTTCGATATCTCGAACTATCTGATAGTTGACAAAGGAACTGCATTATTTCATGCTCGATTCAGTCAAACATACCCATATTTCAAAGTTAAAATGTGGCATAGCCACGTTTTAACTTTAAAATATGTGTATGTTTGACTTAACCGAGTTCAAGATATCGAAGTTCGACTGCAATAAGAAAAAAACACATATTATAGAGATGCTTCAAACCTCTCCTGATAAATGCACTCAAAGTGAGACTCGTTTCGTCTTTGCCGTTCTGCTATTAGCATATATTGACGTTTTTTAAAACAGTGTCCTTTAATAGGAACGTATCAATTAATCAGGTTTGAAGTGGCCCCTTTACCCTATGGCCTGTGTCTAGTTTTAAAGACATGTTGCCGCTTAAAGCGGGTTGAATGTCAAGCAGAATGTGCATTTAAGGCACATTCTGCTTTACTTTCAGCCTGCTTTACACTACCATTCTGCTAGAATATTAAATATATTTCTTATGGTGCACATTCATGACCATTTACATTTTAGATTGGAATCATTTTCTTCCGTGGATAAATAAATGAAAGGGTTAAAAGCGTTTATCTATGGGTTAAAGACACTAAGCCAGTCCATTCATTGATTCCCCCCTCATTGTTCTCACAAGGTGTGAAAATACAGGTAGATCACATGAAAATTGCTTAGGTAACGGCTCAGCCATCTGAAGTTTTGAATAGAGGCCCTTACATAATAGATCTCAATAGGTTTTTCAATGGGTTTTATTAACCAAGCTATCAAATATTAGGTACGGGCCTCACATGAGACGCCTGAATGATTCTTTGCCTAGACGCTAGCCGAGTAAGTGCATGGGCTCCATGCTTTGACTCAAACTTTCTAGGTGCTAGGTGTTACAACCCAAGCTTGGTCATGTAATGTCTTTAAAGGGTTAACACGGGTTTTACTGTATACTTGTACTGGCTGCATGAGGAATATTAGGAGTTCATGCACGATAGATAGTGATTGAAGTAAAAGATGAGTTGATTATCATTACTGATCAAGCATGCCACAATGTGAATGAGTGTAAGGCTGTTTTTGTTTGATTTGATCTTCTTCCCTGGTAGTACACTGAAACCTATCCATTACGACCACAAAATTGTATTAATTTACTAGGTTCTTTATGCTTAAAGCAATGTGACAGTAAAACAGAAAGCTCCTTTAGGAGCTTTCTGTTTTACTGTCACCTTGCTTTAAGCTGTCACCTGTATTTTATACAATAAATAAGTCTTCATTTTAGTGGTCGTAATAGAGAAGTTTTACTGTACATGATTTTCAATGGTGAAAAAGAGAACTTTTTAACCATTAGCATTTTATGAGCAAATGAAATTTATGCTTGCACACAGGTTATATTTCAAGATAATTACAATTCTATGTCTCATATGGATCCAAACTATTTGGTACTCTGATTATTCAAAATAAAGAACAGAAACAGAAAAGAAATGGCACATAAAACAATTCTAAATCTAAGTATTGCTGTGTATAAGGAATTTGGCAGAGGACAACTGATCAGCGTGCTAAAGATACCTCGTTAACTTTAACTCAGTCACTTATGTCAAACTTACTGTTATTTCTTCTTTTGAAATTCTATAACTGAGATCGAACTTGCTTGAGTTGATCAAACCATATTTCAAGGTCAAAATATGACTCAGCTACTATCTTAACACTGAAATAAGGGAAAATTTAGGGACTTCCAGTTATCAATGTTTGACTGTACTATCAGAACAGAATAAAACTTTTTTCACTCAAATCTACATAAACATAGAATATATCCTTATGTCCTAACCAAATTCTATGATGTTGCTACTCATTACAAGCATATAGGGTTTTGTGGAGACATAAAGGTAAAAATGTTGAAAGTGCGTAATTTACTCTCTCTTTTCAAGAACCGTTGGTGTATATAAACTTCAGTTAGTAAAGGCTTTGAAATAGCTGTTATGAATATTGTATGAGCTGAGGAGTGGAGTATACTATATAATCTTCTCATGCTACACAATCAGCTGCTTCTTTATCGACACCTGTGTTTTAGTTGTTTTTTTCAAAATTCTGTAAAACTTCTCTATTAAGACCACTAAATTGCATTAATTATTAGGTGTTTATAACAGGTGACTGCTTAAAGCAAGATGACAGTAAAAACAGAAAGCTCCTTAACCCTTTCCCCAATAGAAGCGCCTTTTAGCGGATATAATTTATTCATCCGCTGAAGAAAGTAGTTCCAATTTAATCAGTAATGAATATGTATTATGGGGAATATTTTCTATATTTTAGCACACGATAGCTTAAAGCAGGCTGAAAGTAAAGCAGAATGCGCCCTAAGGCGCATTCTGCTTTACTTTCAACCTGCTTTAAGTAGTCACCTATCTTAAGTACTAGAAATAGGCTATCAGGTAAAGGGTTAAGGAGCTTTCTGTTTTACTGCCACCTTGCTTTAAGCTGTCATCTGACTATTATACAATCAATAAGCCTTCGTTTTGCAGGTTGTAATATAAAGGAGATTTCTGTTTGACTGCCACCTTGCTTTAAGAAGTCACTTGTCTTTAACCATCTAATAATCAACACATTTAGTGGTTGGAAATGAGAGGTTTTACTGTATTCCGTGATATTTCTGTCTTCAGATCAGGAGAGAAGAAGGAGGAAGAAGAGGAAGTAGATATTGACCTGAATGATCCAGAAGTTGAGAAAGCAGCTGTCAAGATCCAGGCTGGCTTCAAGGGTTTCAAGGCTAGACAGGAGATCAAAGATCAAAAGGTCAGTGATACAGGTCAAAATAGCTAGGTCAAAGGTCACATTTGATTGACCTAAATGGAAATTACTGCACTTTTTGCTGTGGTGAATTTGGTAAAAAATAAATGGAAAGGGTCTTTATCATAATATATATAGCAGGTTTTTGTTGTACATGACTGTATACTAGTAAAGTTATGTTGGGTCATTATTAATCACTTCCTCCTCAAGAATGCCCTTGTATAGTAGCTGTGGTATGCCATTTCGTCTTTTTGAAACTATTCAGATAAAAAAATACAGTGTACTATATAAAATATTAAAAAGTATGAAACTCCATACAGTCATAAGTATTGTTCATAGTGTTGTCTTTGGGAACTTTGAAAAAGAAACAATGCAATTTAATCATGATATTTGCTTTTGAGTGATCCACAAGTTCTATAACAGGAAAAGTAAGCAAATCTAAGCAGTGTTAACTGCAAGATGCAGGTCGTTGGAGGTCAAGGTAAGATAGATATTTAGAACACACTTTTTGTTGATATCAAATTCTGGCTAAATATGTTAAAAATGTACATTTACCCAATGTGTTCAGAATATATGGAATGAGTAAATAGTACAAAGTCAGTGCATTGATGGCCTTATACTAGCAGCTTTCACAAGGTAGGTTACACTCAAACCTATGTCCAGCATCCTTTCAATAAAGAAGCATTCATATCTTTAACCCATTACCCCTTAATTTGTTTCTAGTTTTGAAGACTGCTGACCACTTGAAGCAGGTTGACAGTAAAGCAGAATGTGCCTCAAGGTGCATTCTGCTTTACTTTCAGCCTGCTTTACGCTTCTAAGTAACCATCTGCAAGGCTATAGAAAATATTTCTTGTATTCATGACTGTTTAAGGTGGGATTTTTTTTCTTCAGAGAAGGAATGAAATTAACTTTTAAATTGGCATAAAAGGGGTATTTATGGGGTAATAGGTTATGGGGCAGTAGCTAACTGCTTTATATCATGAAGCTTCCTCAAGTCTTAATGCTGGTTCATGCTTGTTTTTGAATGGTGCTCAACACAGTTTTGATTGTATTTTGTATTGTCTGTTTGTAGACATAGAGGTGTGTATGTATATATAGTTGTAACAAGATCTATACCTATTATCACTGTCAACAAACAGCTGAAGAGATGGGTCGGGCAAATAGTGGCAATGATAGGTCATATTAACTTTTAGATTGCCATCAGTGAATACTTGTATTCTACAAACAGTTTGGATCCAGATCAGATGCCGCTAAATGCGGCATCTGATCTGGATCCAAACTGTTTGCAACTTGGACCATTTTTTCTGGACATGGTAACTATATAAGGAGTATCCAGTTTTATAATTAAGCAGACAGCAATATTTAAGCAGACAACATAATATTCAGGTTTCAAAAAAAGTTGAATTATGAAAAATTGTCAATGACAAGATTAATTTATCAGATAGTGAAACGGGAGTGTGATATTCATCAGATAAGACTAGTATTCGTATGTGAGAGTTACTTACTTTTTGTAAGCAATATAAACTACGGTAGTAATTATTGATAGTTTTGCAAAGTGTTTGTATCCAGACCAGTCCAAATAAAACACAGAGATTGGTCTAAGATTTAAACTTTTTGACACTGATACTGAGTTGTTTTCTGCAAGTATAAGAGAGGATGTAGTCGACTTGAACATTTAAGCTGATGGCGTTGTAAGCTAATGCCAGTAATTCAGCTTCTAAAAGGGTGTAATATACATTATATTTTGGGACTCAGAAATTGAAAGTTAAGCTTACAGTAACCCTGAGGTATGTTAACCCATTTATACCTGAATATTGCTATGAACTCTCCCTGTGGGCGTGTTGGAAGATTTCATTATAGCTGTACAATGGGTGAAAAAAAATCACTACAGTGTTTGTCCATACAGCTCATTTCAAATGAAGTAACAAACAGTGCAGACCCTGATGAGACATGTGTAACACAGCATCCCGTCAGGTATACACTGTTTTATCAATGTTCTCTCATATAGTAGACACTAGGTTTAAATGGGTTAATGTATTCTTCATGGCCAAGTTTCAGCCAATGATGTTGACAGTGTTAATGAGCTTGCATGTTTTATCCTTGTCTTCCTGGTTTGTGACACTGCTTTTGGAATTCAGAAAATTTGTTAACTTCTAAGCATATAAAATATCTCCGTATCAGAGAGTTCTTGTAAGCCATATTCCCACTATTTTCCAGTGATGTTTTATTGAAGTTTTTACCCTTTCAAAATTGAGAAGAGAAGATTCCAATATGGAACTGGTATAATGATAAGCCTGTGATAATTAATTCTACTATTTCAGAGTTTTGACTGACATTTGAAAACAGTTTGGATCCAGTTCTTTGTCATTAGATCAGGATCCAAAGTGTTTTAGATTCATATTTATGCATCTTCATTAAAACGATGTTAGTCTGAATGGGAAAATGTTTGGGGAGGACAGTCAATAATGTGACTTTGACTCAATGCAGTAGCAAGGACGTCTGAAAAGACAAGTTACTTCTTAGTGCAGAATACAGATAATGCAGAAAGCTCCTGTTGGAGTCTTCTGCATTATCTATATCCTGCATTAAGAAGATTGTCCCTTTATACAAAAATGTACCTTATAGAAGAATACTGGAATTTAGGGAGAAACTGTTTATTCAAAACCTATAGTTTTAACATATAGTAAACCCTCTCTATTATGACCACTTAATTGTGCTACTTATTAGGTGTTTACAACAAGTCACTTCTTAAAACAAGGTGAGAGGAAAAAAGAAAGCTCCTGTAGCTTCTCTGTTTTACTGTCACCTTGTTTTAAGCTATCACCTGTCTTTTATACAACGTATTAGCCATCGTTTTAGTGGTTGTGATGGAGAGGTTTTACTATAAAAGTACTAAAGTATGATGATCAATCATGCATAAAATTGTGTGTAATCAGAGAGGCAAGGATTATTAAACAACAATTAATCCCTTACTGTGTGCAGCAATCACGTACAGTCAATCTTGTATTAGAAGCAACCTTTTAGTAAAGTAGCATAGAGATCTCTTAACCCATTACTCCATAAGTACAACTTTTTGTCCCTCTATTAATTATTTTTCCACTAAAGAAAGTATTCCCCACCTAGGAAGTCCTGAACATAAAACAAAGAAGGCATTTCTAACATCTCTTCAGATTGTAGCTTAAAGCAGGTGAAAAGTAAAGCAAAATGTGTCTAAAGGAGCATTCTGCTTTACCTTCAACCTGCTTTAAGTGGTCAACTGTCTTCAAAACTATAACAGGCTTTAGGGTAACGGGTTAAGACAAGTACCTGCTTAATGCAGAATATAAATAAAGTAGTAAGCTCCTAAAGGAGCTTTCTGCATTATCTTTATCCTACATTAAGCCGCCACATGTATTGAATACTGCATCTAGGTATTTGATTGTGTGGTTGCTTTATACAAGATTGACTGTATATGTATATCCCACAATTGTTTTGAAAATGCATGTCAAAACTGTGGATTATTTCAGGCCTGTGATTATCATTTTAAACAAAATGTTTTACATAACTAAATAGCATTTATGTTATGAATCTGTTGATCAATTTGAAAAGATGAAAGCGAATTCAAAAGTTATGGTATATAACAGTTAGGTTTTTCTAAACCATTAGTCCATGCAAGATTCTACAAAACAAATTAAGCATACTTCAAAGCATTTTCAAAACATTTATTATATTGTAGTTGCATGAATGTCTAGTATGAAAATCACTGTTTCCCTTTAAAATACTTAGTGTTGCTTTTCAGCTAGACTGTTATGCTTGACCTTTCACCCTTCTAACAAACTAACCCCTCTTATCTCTCCCAGCTTAGTCAAATAAGCATAGATCTAGTTCCAGCATCAGATATTGAAGAAATTGATATAGATCTGACTGATCCAGAAGTTGAAAAGGCTGCTATGAAAATTCAGAGCAGTTTCCGCAAACATTTGTCAAAACAAAATCTTGACAAAACAGACAGTAAAGCTGAGCAGGAGGCCAGTGTAGACCCAGACGAGCCTGGAACCAGCGGGGCAGAAAGTGCACAGAAACCAGCGGAAGAGGAGGAGGAGGTGGACATAGACCTTAACGATCCAGATGTGGCCGATGCAGCAGTTAAAATTCAAGCAGGTTTTAAAAGACATTTAAAGGCCAAAAAGAAGTGAAAAGAAGCTAATGTAGCAACAGATGTGGGACTACTTTGTGAGGACTGATGGTCTCAGTAGTTGATTGATTGCCATGTTTGGAAAACAAGTTTCGGTTGTTTTTGTTGGAAAGGGTGTTTTATGGGTGTGATATTTAACAGAAAATCTGGAATTTTGACTGCAGGCTAAGATAAGTGCCCTGAACTGAACATAGGTGTCGTAATGAATATGAAAACTTGATATGATCCAGATTTTTTATAAAAGTTTATGAGCACAAGGTAAATTTATTTTCTTAAGCCTTTCCATCACTTAACCTTTACAGTGCTGGACTGGATACATCATGGTATGCAAACAGTGTAGATGCAGATCAGAGGACTTCTAAAGAAACCCTATGATCAAGGTATGCACTGTTAATCATACTTTTAAATACTTTTTGGACAAACCCCTAGGTAAATCAGTGTTAACAGATCTATTTGAAAATTGAGCTATTTATGAGTTATGCCAAAGCTATTAGGTTTAGTGTCAAAATGTGTCATGGTGACAAGTGGAAATGAAGACATCCAGTCAGGTTTATTCCTTCCTTTCATGGTTAACTCTTAGAATTAACCATTAACCCATAGCTGCTTCTAGTTTTGAAGACATGTGACCACTTAACCCATTTCCCAATAGCCTGTTTCTAGTTTTGATGATGGGTGAACACTTAAAGCAGGTTGAAAGTAAAGCAGAATGCCTTAAAGGCACATTCTGCTTTACTTTCAGCCTGCTTTATTCTAAGATCTGCTAGAATGTAAAACTTTTTCTTACAATACGTTATACTTTACCATATGATTTGGAACTATTTTCTTCGGTGGAGGAATATTCTAAAGTCGTAAAAAGGCGTATTTATGGGGTAATGGGTTAAAGCAGGTTGAAAGTAAAGCAGAATGTGCCTATAGGCACATTCTGCTTAACTTTCAGCCTGTTTTAAGCTACAATCTGCAAGAATATAGAAAATATTTCTTATGATACATATTCATGACTATAAGAAGGAAATATTTCCACAGTGAAGGAATAAATCAAAAGGCGTAAAAAGGTGTGTTTATAGGGTAAATGGTAAAGGGAAAAGATTAAAAGGATGTAAAATACATTTGCATTGATGTGGATGTAGATATTTGTTAATAAAATGATCAAGGAGATTAATTCTGTTATTTTACATGGTTTAAGTTCAAAGAGTTTGTGTAAAATTGTGTTATGGTTGTTTGTTCAGACAGTTACTTGTTCAAAGCAATTCTGCATGCTATGCAGGCTGCACCAACATTCAGTGCCCTTTGCATTGATAAGGAGCTGCAGTACTGCTTATTTCTATTCTCTTTTCCAGTCAACCGGGTATTTTATGTCTTACTCATACTCTCGGTCCTACTTATAGAAAACTAGCCTATGTATGCGCTTGCTCTCTAAGTGTAAAACAAACGGAGTGATGCCAAATGAAGAGGGTATATGACATAGGACTGGAAAAGAGAATAGCTGACAAACTGTTCAGCATTATTTCTTTCTTTGAGAAAGTCTGTTTCTTTGAGTTTCAATGGTTTATAATGGAGTTGTGGTTAATTTCTAAACATCAAAGGGAGTTACAGACTTGGATAACTCTATTTGTGAAAGTTTTGTTGCATATTTCATTTGGATGAAATCTTTAGATATTCATTTTCATATGCCATGAAGGCTTAATTGCCTAGATCTTCTTACTTGCATGTCTTAACGCTTAACCCATTGAGCCCTTGTAACATGTATACACATCCATTACAAATAGTGTACCTGTGAAGAGTACACTTGTCTTATGGAAACAGCGAACACGTGACCCAGGTCAGAGGGCTCCTATAGGAGCCCTCTGATCAGCGTCTGCACTGTTTCTGGTTTTTAAATAGATCATTAAAAAACAATTAAATAGTCAAAAATGGACTGGACTTGATTGGAAAATGGAATTGTCCATCTGAAGATACAGGGATCATTGGGTTAGCTAACACCAAACCTGTTGGAAGCGTTACTTTTGTTCTGCAGAATCAACCATCTGGTTTAAAAAATCAACATGCTTGGATCTCCATTGGATTGATACCCAATATTCCCTAGACTGTAGATCTTTATAACACTTTTCTTCATAGATAAGTTTCTGTGTTTAACCCATTTCTTCATAGAGTTTTTACAACTCTAATTGATTCCTCCTCCAAAGAAAACATTTCTCGTCATGACACATGACAAATACAGTCATGAATGTGCATCATTTTATATATTTTCTATATCCTTGCAGATGGTAGCTTAAAGCCATAAGTCACATTCTGCTTTACTGTCAGACCGCTTTAAAAAAACATCTCTCTTCCATCTGAAATCAGCTAAGCTATGGGGGAAACAGTTAAGACAGGTTTCTGTTTAAAGTAGTCAGATAGCAAAGCAGAAATATCGTTTATGGAGATCGATTTCTGCTTTACAGTCAGTCTTCTTAGAGTACCTGTATTCACCTTTGAGGATGTAAGAAACATTTCCTATAGTTATACATCATTTCAGAATAACACCATGAAAATGTATCTCTCTGGGGAATAGGTAGAAACATGGAAAGCATCTCTATGAGGGAAAAGGTAAAGACCTCATAACATGGCTATTATCCTCACTAAATGGTATTTCTTAACCTTTTGTATTTCACTTGGCAATGATTAGTTTAGAGAATAATCAGAATATGCAACCAGAATTAAGTTTTGAATAAGGAGAAGTCCTTTGAAAGCATCAAAAACTGCACAAACTTGGAAAAAATGCAGACTCGGTTTAAATTGACTCTTTTCATGAGCAATACTGAAAATTGCAACATTACTGAACCCTCCCTAGCACCAAGCGGAAGTCAACTATCAACTATAAATGTGCTGAAATCTATGATAGACATTGAATGGAGGATACCATCTGGCATCTGCAATAGTTGATCTGGATCTGCCCTGTTTTCATTACCTTTCCTTTGCATGCTGCTAGTTTAGAGAATAGTATAAATATAGTAAGACTAATACAGCATAGACGTCCTGACATTAGATGTTGGAAGGAACAACAGTCCGTGTACAAGGTAACAAAAATCTTTCATATGTTTTAGTTAAATGAACTTTGATATACTTTGAATCCAATTATTAACTCTTCTCTTGCTGAATATTTGCATATGAAACTCCGCCCACTATGAACATCTATCATCTGAACTATTGCATTGGCTATTGAAATAAAGAAATTCCCCGGGGAAATAGTTCAGGTTCATGTAAGACAAGATCTTATAAAAATAACAGTGCAGATCCTGATCAGACAGCTCCTTCAGGAGCTGTCTGATCTGGGTCTACACTGTTTTTAAAAAAAAATGTCAATTAACACTTATATGATTGTGTTATCCTTGGTCTCTATTGTGCATAATACATATGGCTCTTATGTGCTTGCTTTACTTATGTTTTGCCATGTTATGTACACATTTTACCAAAATATATAAATCTATCTATCTGAGAAGGGTTGAGACATTGATACTTGCAAACCAACAGTTCATTTGTTATGGTTTTCTGGTTGCTGTGAATTGATATGAAGCCATAGAATATTGAAGCTTAAATTAGCAAACAAACGATGTCTGTTTAAGAAAGCTACCTGATAGGTCCATTGCTGTTTAATTGGGAAAATGATACAGATGATTATGACAAATTATTAATTTACTTGCAAGTTGTAACAGTGTTTTAACAATTATTATAACACCGTGTGGAATAACATTACATTAATTTTGTATTTTGTTAACGTATTACACTTTGCATGAGGATAACAAAAAAATTGAATTTCATTTATTGGTGTAACCCATTCCTTTGTAACATTAATGTTAGGCAGTTTCTTAAAGCATGCTGGAATTAAAGCAGAATGTTCCTTGTGACGCTTCTTCTTTTTTTTTCGTCTGCTTTATGCAGCTGCCTGTCAGGATGTAAAAAATGCTTTATTGGGCTTTATGAAGACAAGACAAGCAGTAAAATACATTGTATAGGAGTATATATAGGCATGAAAAAGTGTTTGTATGAAGGAAAGGATTATTAATGGTCCAAGTACTGGGTATAATATCTGCTTGATAATGGGATAATAGTAAGGTAGATTAAATTAATCAGTCATCTTTAACCCTTTCCCTTATAGAAGCGACTTTTAGCGCATTCATTTTATTCATTCGCCAAAGAAAATAGTTCCATTTTATACTGTCATGAATATGTATTATAAGAAATATTTTCTATATACTAGCAGATAGTAACTTAAAGTAGGCTAAAAGTAAAGCAGAATGTGCCCTAGGGCACATTCTGCTTTACTTTCAGCCTGCTTTAATAGGTCACATATCTTAACTACTAGAAATAGGCTATGGGTTAAAGAAGTAAAGAGAACTGGAATGGCTGTTTTCTCTTTATTATATGGCTCCTTTTATTCCTTTTATTATTATTTTATTATTTCTTGTTTAGATTTTTGTTTTGTTTTGTTTTAACATGTAATCAACTTTTACCTGTTATATGAAGCTTTTGATGTTATAAATCTTATATACCGTAACTTTAACTGATCAGGGGTATTTCTCCTCTTTGTTGTGTTCACACTCAACCACAACATATAGTACCAAAGATTTGATTGACAGAGTTATCTTTCTTTGAACAGAATCAAAATTTAACTCTTTGCATGCTGATTAATTCTTTTATCTGCTTTTGTTCTTAAAAAATATTTTTCTAAATTTCTTATTCAGAACAGGGTCAGAGTGTCAAACAGTTTGTATCCTGATGAGAGGCCACACTATGCTGCACAGTATCTCGTCTGGGTCCAAACTGTTTGTAAAGTTAATCACTGTGGCACATATCTGCTAGCATGGTAAGAGTTAAATTCCTAACCTTTTGCCTACTGCAAAATTGCTAGCTTCGCACCCACTATCTGCAATAATGGTTACTGTATTTAAAATAAATGTTAAAGTAATTTTAGCTTAAAGGCACAATCCCGCTCAAATTGGTGTTTAAAACGCGCAATTTCTTATATGTGTGCATTTTCTATGTATGAAAACTAAGTGAAATCGAGTGTAAGAAGCCTGACATATGCACCCACTTCGTAAAGAATCCTACCTAAATGTGTCGAATTCTTATCGTGGTGGTTTACATTATAAGCGGGTTTGTTTACAAATAAGATTACGGGCTGGTTCCGAGAACTCTCGATCGATCGCATAAAGGTCACGTGATTGATTCGGCCGCGACAATGTGTATCATTGCATCAGTTTAACGGCCAAACTTAAAGGAGTTGTCTCTCTTTGGTTGTAAAGCACTCGACTTGGGGTATAGAATTGTGCAAATGAGCTTTACCGAGTATGTCCGTAAATTTTCGTCGCTATTCAAAAATAAACAAACTTGATTACTTGTTTCCACAAATTTCACTGTTCGTTAGCAATATTGCTTCAAATATCACCACGTATTACTTCTTTTTATATGGAACGCTTACGATAGTGACATAAATTTCATGTAAGAAAAATGTTTGATTCTGTTTATGTTGGAGTAATATAGTGGCTTTAAGAAACTGAAATATGAGGGTCAAAGTGTTTTGATCCTTATTAGATGCAGCATCTTATCTGGATCCAAATTGTTTTCACAATGCTAGTAAAGTCCCGATTCAGAACAAGCAAAGAGTTAACTTTCTCGTAGGAATTCAATTTGGTGTAGGAGAATTACTCTTCATTGAACAAAATACTTGTTCAATTGCTATTTTACATTACAATATGTGTATTTATTAGACATTTCTCAGTGGTATTGCTGTAGCCGTAATGTCATGCTATTTCAACCACACAAAAGAAGACCCATTGATAATTAAAGACAAGCTGTAACTTCTCCTGCTCAATATTCATATATTATAGAATATATTGCAGACCTATATTAGACAGCTCTGGGTCTTAACTGTTTCTCAAAAAGTGTCAAAATATACACTATAAGGAGGAGAAAGGTTAAGCAGGATGAAAGTAAAGCATGCAGCTTCAGTAGGAGCTTGCAGTTCTTCTTTCATTTTGATTTCAGCAGCCATTTAACTTAACTCTTTACCCCATTATAGCCTGCTTCTAGTTTTGAAGACATGTAACCACTTAAAGCAGGTTGAACATAAAGCAGAAATAGCCTTAAGGCGAATTCTGCTTTACTTTTAGCCTGCTTTAAGCTACCATCTGCTAGGATATAGAAAATATTTACATGTTCATGACTGTACAAATTGAAACTAATTTCTCCAGTGGATGAATAAGTTAAATGAGCTAAAAGGCACTTCTATGGGGGAAAGTGTTAACCAATGAAACAAGCCTTCTTTTGAATGTTTGTATTAGCAAATTTCTGTATTTGTACATTTAACTACATTATAAATTATACTATACCTGATTTTGTTTGTACTGAGGCAATGGACAGTTATATGTGATTTGCCAAATTATATCCAAATTTGCACGTCATAGTTGCTAGTTCTAAACATGACTCCTATGCCTTTTGCTCTATTGCAGAACAGATAAACTTTTTTCTGTCTGTTGGACATTGTCTTTGAAAAACAACCTTTCAATGTAATTGCTCATATCCCTGCTTGATGTTTGAAAGATTTTTTTGAATTTTTTTTATTATTATTATTTTTTAATATCTTGTTTTACTAAAGTATTTATTGTCTTTGAGTCTTATGTTTATTTGGACATTTCTCGCAGGTTATGGGTTATTCAATAGGCCACTATCTGTTCTAGCTTCATGCCGCTAAGAGGCACTTTGATTTGCATTTGTCAGAACTCCCAGTAATACAGCACACCAGAGCCTGGCTTTACTTGTTACATTGGCTAATAAAATAAGGAACATTTTCCGCCCCAAAAAAGTGCAGACTTGTGTCTGACATTATAAGAAAACAGTGAAGACCCTGATCAGACAGCTCATGAGCTGTCTGATCTGGGTCTTAACTGTTTTGAAAAAATGTTGATATACAATGTATATGGTTTTAGGCTAATTGAGTAACACTCCAAAATAGTTTGGTGTGTTTGCTGCGAGATAAAAAAAAATTCTGTCCTAAATGTAAACGAGGTTCTGGTACTGCACTGTTTGTTTATTGTGGTGTTGACATTAGCAGTGTGATGTGTGCTTATAACCTTTAATACAGGATAACAAGCAGGAGGAGAAAAAGGGGTCAGAGAGCCCTGAAGCTCCCCCTAAACAAGATTCACAGGAAGAGGAGGTAGATATAGATCTCAATGATCCAGAAGTTAGCAAAGCTGCCCTTAAAATACAGGCAGGTTTTAGGGGCCATCAGACACGTAAAGAAATTAAAGACAAACAGGTGAGAGTGGGTTCTGTAGCTGATAGTCACAGTTTAGTTCATTAAGTAGCCAGTTTATCACAAAGTGTATAGGTTAGAATGTGTCGTATACAACGGTTCCAACAGTTTTATATACATGTACTAAAATCTAGATGTTTCCACAAAACATTATGGTGTGACTAGTCATTAGAATCGTCTTTTTAAGATGATTCTAATCAGAAATTAAACAAGCTAGGATTTGTTGGTCACCAAAAGGTGAAAATGTAGGAAATTTAACCCATTTATACCCGAAAATTGCAATTTAATCTCCCTTTATACTTGTTAGGAGATTCATTATAGATATACAAGGGTGATCTGAAGACAATACACTGATTGTCCATACAGCCGAACATTTCACATGAAATTGCAAACAGTGCAGACTGTGATGAGATGCTGCATAGCGCAGTGTCTCATCAGGCTCTTCACTGTTTGCTAATGCCTACTTTAAGGGACACTAGGCTTAAATAGATTAAGAACATTAAATTTTCCTACCTCTTATCTAAAGCATGTTGTTGATATGTCTTTTTAAACAATCAATAGGGTATTTTGAATATTCAAATACTTAAACAAGTTGGAATAAAAAACTAAAACTAATGTTTATACTGTAAGTAAGCCATCATTCACTGGCAGTCAGTCTTTAACACAGATGACAGCTTAACCCTTAGCCTGCCACTCACGACTATAGCTCCATATGCAAACAGCTTGGATCAGTATGAGACGCCGAGTAACTCGGCGTCTCATCCGGATCCAAGCTGTTTGACACTTGGACAACATTTTCAGCAATTTTGAGCAACTTTGAAGCACTTTGAAACTTGAAGCAGACGAGAAATATAGCAGACGACAATTTATTTGGCGGGCTAAGGGTTAATGCAAGACAAAAGAAATACAGAAAGCTCTACATTACTTTTGTCCTGCATTGAGAAGCAACCTATCTATAAAGATTTCTTTTCTGTCTATTTGGTATGTCATTCGAAAGAGCCTCCATTTCCCTGATTTCTCATAATCATGATATTTAAAGGCAATTCATACATTTGTATAATTATCTATTAATAATTTAATATAATATGGTACAGTAAAACCTCGCTATTACGACCACTAAAAAGAAGGCTAATTGATTGTATAATAGAGAGGTGGCAGCTTAAAGCAAGGTGACAGTGAAACAGAAAGCTCCTAAGGGAGCTTTCTGTTTCACTGTTACCTTGCTTTAAGCGGTCACCTATCGTAAACACCCTAATAATTAACAAAACTTAGTGGTCGTAATAGAGAGGTTTTACTGTATATTTGTTTATTTATTGTGTAATTTTTTTACCCAGCTTTGTATTGTCATTTGTATTTGTATTTTAAGCTAGAACACAGAAATTATTCATATATGATTGATTCACTGATAATTATATATTGATGTGACTAACAATTCTTTGTCGCTCAGTGTTCTGTAAGCTTACAAAGCATTAACGTTACATTCTACAATTTATGTTCGACTTCTTTTGCATTATCTTTATTCCTTTTGTGCATTACTTTCTAATATGCAAACCAAAATGGGTCCAAGGTTATAAAGCGTTTAAGTTGAGTCTGAGTTTGTTCTCAAGCCTTTGATTGGTCAGATTTGAGCCTAGGCTGAAATCTGACCAATCAAATTTAATGCTTGAAAATGACTTCAGACTCGACTCGAAAGCTTTATAACCTTGGGGCCTGTGGTGCCTCATTATTACAGACAAAATGGTTTGTTTCATTTATACATACTCCTATTTTAGTCTACATCGACAGATGGGTCTCAATAGTTAAGCAATAGATAGATACATGTATATGTTTGACCTAAGAGAGTTTCAGTTTGAATCAATTTTCAAATGTGAAGAAGCCCTTTGTATTAACCTTTCCTCCTTACCACTGCTATCAGGCTAAAGGGGAAGATGATAAAGAAACAGAAACAGCAGAAGAAACCCAGGAGACTAAAGAGGAGGAGGAGGCTGTAGATATAGATTTAACTGATCCAGAAGTTGCCCAAGCAGCCCTTAAAATTCAGACAGGGTTCAGAGGTCACATGGCTCGCAAAGAGGTTGAAGCAATGAAGGTCTGCATATTCCTAGTCTAGCCTTAAACCTGCAGAAATACCTACACCTCCTGCTAAAACATTGAAATTAGACATAAATAATACTATAGATGTTCTAGCTTACCTTGAGCAAAATACCGGCTTGGATCCAGGCTAACTTTGTCTTTTATAGTACTGCCCATTTACCTTGTTTGCCATAGAAATGTCCATTCAGTCCATTACCTCAAAGAAATGCCTTTTCACCTGTACCTATTTCTTACAAAAATCTCTGTTCATGCTTAGTATACCCTGCTCTGAGACGTAGAACGTATCTCAAACATCCTGATAGGGGGTTGCTTAATGCAGACTGAAAGTAAAGCTATACTTCCAGACAGCTTTAAGCAGCCACCAGTAGTATACACTGAAAAAACTATGAAGGACAGGCTTAGATGCCAACATGTTTATTCCAGGTTTCAAGGTTTTAAAGCTATTGAGTTGAGTCTGAGATTGTTTTCAAGCATTTAATTGGTCAGATTTGAGATTTGACTCTCTTTTTTTTATAACCTTGGGGCCTGCATACATGTAAACTGTTGCTAATTGAGCTTGGTTTTGAGAAAAATGACATGTAGACATTGCAAACATGGTTATGGTCTTCTCTGTTTGCTACAGCAGGGCCCAAGGTTATTAACTCTTTCCTCCCTGAAACTTTAAATGAACAATTCCAGTTTCCATATTAGTCTAGTCCATTTCTGACTTTTAAGGGTTGTTTTTGTTAATGTTTGGCATTATGACAAACAGTGAAGACCCTGATCAGAGGGCTCCTTAAGGAGCCCTCTGATCTGGGTCTTCACTGTTTGCATAGGACATATGAACTTTTCACATGTATACCGTTTGAAAAAGACGCCTATATGCGTGACTAGGGTTCAAAGGGTTAAACTTTTAACAAACTCTGAGCTCAAAACTCAATTTTGATTGTTAATGCTCTAGTTTTTAATATGCTTGAACTGATTTAATTAACCTGATTATGATATATTTTTACAATAGAATTATGGTATGCAAATATTAGTTATATACAGAATGATTGCTGAAGTGTTATGAGCTGAGTAAAATTCTGGGTTTTGAGCACAGAGTTCATTTTAAGTTTTATAACTCGGGTCAGGAGTAACACTTGAAACAGTAAAAATCCTGAAAATATGTTCAAATTGCTTTTATCAACAGTAATTTGTCCAAAGGTGTAGACTAACTGGCAAACAGTATAGCTCCCTGAGGAGCAGTCTGGTCTGCACTGTTTGCTCAGGCCTGTTTGTCTCAATATTTAGGATAATTATTGTACTGCAGTAGTAAACTGAACTACTGTTGAATCTAAATTAGTCTACATTTTTTGTATTGTCCAAAAATCATTTTGCTCAAGGTACTGCTCATTTAGTTTGTCAGAATCTTCTCCATATAGCAGCCCATTACCCAATGTATATACACATGTATTAGAATAACAGTCCACCAAGTAGAATAACTAACATAATGTAGTGGGGTGGGTGGGGAATGATAATAGAAAGAAACAAAACTTGAAGCAAAACGTGTATATCTAGTTGGCTTTCTAAAGATGTACCTGAATATAATATAATTGACAATTACATGAACTTTAGTGTGTACTTTACTAAAATGTAAACCTAAATGCACTAGACAATTTTCATCTTACTATAGTATATAATGATTTTTAACAGACAGCTCTTATGAAACATTGTGCATCCTTTATAGAAATCTTTTAAATAAGCTAGGGGTAAGAATACATAAATTTTATACAATGCATTGATGCCAATAAAACAATTTGCATTCTTTTATTTGCATTTGAGTATTATATAAAAACAATTGTCATTGTCTAGACTAAGTTGAACACCAACAATAATGATGTTGTGAAACTTTGGCGATATTTTCATTAAATATATTGTTCATGATAAATTCAATTTAATATGTTTCCATGTGACTTGAAAATGTAAAAACAATGTCTTTCATTAACAGCTAGTATCTTGTTTAAATCTTTGTATTATATGTAAACATAATACCATCAACCTTATTTAAAAAAACCGAATGATTGCATCGATGCCTTTTTCAGAAATAGTAATTTTTATAAGTACTTGTTTTTAAATATAAGTGAAGGGGTTGAATTTAGGTATTATAAGTGAAAGGGTTGAATCTAGGTATAAAGTATTACCTTTTATTAACCTTTTGTCCTTACCATTGCTACCAGCCAAAGGGAGAGGAACAAAAAGAAACATGCATGGAAACCCAGAAGACAAAGGAGGAGGAAGTTGTAGATATAGATTTAAATGATCCAGAAGTAGCCAAAGCAGCCCTTAAAATTCAGACAGGGTTCAGAGGTCACATGGCTCGCAAAGAGGTTGATGCTATAAAGGTCTGCATGGTACTTAGTCTAGCTCTAAGCCTGCTGAAAATACCTTCACCTTCTGCGATGTTTGAAGTGGAACCACAGAGATGGGGCAAGAAGCAGTTGAGATCCAGACATGATACAAATTAATTATTTTTTGCATCAGATTTGAATCCTAACTGCATGAAAATCTAAACATTAAAAATCTAATAAGAAATACAGTAACATTTTCACTATTACGACTACTTGGACGACTGCTTGATTTTGTTAAAGGCAGGTGGCAGCTTAAAGAAGGATAAAAGTAAAGCATTGCTGTCATATTGTCCTGCTTTAAACAGGCACCTGTTTGAGTGGTTATAATAGCGGCGTTTTACTGTACGCTTTACACTTATTTATGATTACTTGGTGACAGCAGGTTAAAATAGGAACTGAGAATGAGCCACACCTATAGAGAGCACACATTACCCCTGTACCTAGGCATAACTGTTCATCAAGTAGAGTAAAATACCAGTGTGAAAGATTGCAAGGGTGAGAAAAGGTTAGAAAATATGATCTTCAACCAACTATAATAATATAAGTACAGTATGAATTTGTGCAGTATGTCATAATTTTAGAATTTGTTATGACATCTTTTGAAATTAACCTCTTTGTCTCATTGAATCCTAGTGACCAGGCTCCATGGTTTTAAAGTGTTCCAGTTGAGTCTGAGACTGTTCTCAGACTCAACTGTGAAGTTTTATAACCTTGGACCCTGTAAATATGTCTTTTATAAACAGTGTACCTTTGAGGAGTATATATACTGGACCTATGCCAATGGTGCAGACCTAGAGGAGCCATCTGATTAGGGTCTGCACTGTTTGTCATATTCCAGTATATTGCATAAAAACAAAAACAAAACCTAAATAGTTTGGAAAAATGAACTACATATAGTCTTAATTGGAAACTGGAACTCTCCATAAAGTTTCACGGATGAATAAGTTAAAAACTAAATTTGCAGATATATAATTATGCCAACCCTTTTTCTATTTTAAAAGAAATATCACAGTCTAGAATATAATATGGTTAAAAATACTTCTTGTGCATCCTTCATAAATATCTAGTTGATGATACAGTATTGCAAGCATCCCTCTGTTGATTTTATATCCTACAGTATTACCTCAGATCACTGGTTTGTTTCAATACATGTATAGCCAATCTTGTATTAAATAACCACCCTGATTGTACAGTGAATTATCCTTAAAAACAGATGACTGCTCAATGCAGGATAAAAATAATAGAAGAGTTTTCTGCATTATTTTTTATCCTGTATTTAACCCATTACCCCATAGCCTGTTTTTAGTTTTGAATATAGGTACCACTTACAGCAGATTGAAAGTAAAGCAGAATGTGCCTTAAGGCACATTCTGCTTTACTTTCAGCCTGCTTTAAGCTATCATCTGCTAGAAGATAGTAAATATTTCTGATGATACATATTGATGGTTTTATGAATTGGAACTATTTTTTTGAATGGAGGAATAAGTTAAAGGCATTAAAAAGCGTATTTATGGGGTAATGGGTTAAGACAATCCAAGGGTCTTAGATAGAGTGGTCACTTCATACAAAATTGACTGTAAGTTAAGAGGTCCATGGAATATGCTGAAACACTTCCCTACCAAGTGCATGTTGACCCCAAGTTTGCCAAACAGATATCACACTGTAGACCAAAACTTTATTTTTGTAATGCATACCTAGAAAAGATATGTGCATGTATTTGAATGTGTTTGTGCACTTTTTACTATTGTTTCATTGAAAATACATGTGTACATAATTAATCAAAGGGCATATAACTTTTCAAATACAGAAGTCATGATGGAACTTAACCTATTATCCCATAGCCTTATTCTAGTTTTAAAAATAGGTGACCACTTTAAGCAGGTTGAAAGTAAAGCAGAATGTGCCTTAAGGCATTGATTTACTTTCAGCCTGCTTTAATTAAGCTACCATCTGCTAGAATATAGAAAATAGTTCTTATCATAAAATATCCATAACTGAATAAATTATAAACTATTTTCCTCAGTGGAAAAAAAAAATAAAGGCATAAAAATGGGGTAATGTACTAACTTTATAAGAGTTCCGATTTCATTCTAAATTGCTTTAATTCTGTGGAGATTTTGAGTAGACACCAATATTTCATGAAGAATTCATTTAGCCCTGTCCATAGCTAACCAGCGTCTGAAGCGCAGTATGAGTGATGGCTTCTGGTCAGAAGCTCTGCTGTTTTGACAGATCCATTCATGTTCCTAGCTTTTGTTTGACGTTTTGATAGCAATATTCTTTATTGAGACACAGTGAAACCTAAAGGCAAGTTTCACTTCAAAATAAGATGCATCTATAATTATAGCTATTAAAAAATATAATGGGCTGAAGCAGTATGATGCTATTGTAGAAATGTTCAGTGGTTGTTTTGGTCATTACTTTTATCCTGTTTAAGCAGCCACTTCTCTTGTACCGAATTCTATACTTGTTCATTTGAGGGTTGTTTAACATAGGTTGTACTGTGTTTTCTGGCTCCAAAGCAAACATATAGCTCTTGACTCATAGAAATGTAATTAACCTTGTCTTTTGCCAAGCATAAAATTGATTAAGCATGTAAAGGAATAGCAGAGCCCTTTCCCCCATAGAATCACCTTTGAACACATTTAATTTATTCCTCCACTGAAGAAAATAGTTTCATTTTATACAGCCATACACATGTACCACAAGAAATATTTTCTATATCCTAGCAGAAAGTGGCTTAAAGCAGTAATTGTTGCAGGCCAAAATCACACAGCATGCAAAGAGTTAAGATATGGTAAAAACTGTTGAAACAAGACTGTTTCAATAACATAATGTCTAATATTGTTTTATTTGGAAATTCTGAATAAACATTTTGTTCTAGATGCAGGGAGATGATTATTTATCATAGTAATGATTAAGAAATGAAAGAAAAACAACCAATTTACTTACTTGCATTCTTGAACTATTTGGATCCAGGTTGGACATCAAGCAAATCTGCCTTTGATCAGGATTTCGACAGTTTTATTAAATTTTGTATATTGACATATCTTCAGTTAAAAAATCATATTAATGAAATAATTTTTTGGGAAAAAATGCAGTCAATAAATCTTTATCAGACTGTATTACAGCAGGATAAAGTTTAACCCTTACTGTGCTAGAAAAGAGTAGATACATATTAACATAATTTGCAAACAGTGTAGACGCAGATCAGAGGGCTCCTAAAGGAGCCCTCTGATCAGGGTCTGCACTGTTTGCCATAACGTTTAATACATTTGGGAAAAACCCATCAAGAGTCAATGTAAACTGGTCATCATGCAACACATGGATGAGTCCAGTCAGAATGTCAGCATAGTAAGAGTTAACCCTTAGCCTGCCACTCACGACTATAGCTCCATATGCAAACAGCTTGGATCCGGATGAGACGCTGAGTAACTCGGCGTCTCATCCGGATCCAAGCTGTTTGACACTCGGACAACATTTTCAGCAATTTTAAGCAACTTTGAAGCACTTTGAAACTTGAAGCAGACGAGAAATATAGCAGACGACAATTTATTTGGTGGGCTAAGGGTTAATAGGAAATCAATTCCTGCACAAAATTTAATTACATTACTGGAAAATGTGAATTTTCATAGGAGAAACTGCAGAGTTAATTCGAAGAGATTATTTCTTGAGATTAACCGTTTATTTGATAAAGACTTTGATGTTGAATTACTGTGTCAAACCTCGTGTAAACAGACACTCCGGAATTGAGTAAAGTATTCAGTTTAAAGAGGTTTCTGGTTAAGGAAGGTTCATTGGTTATTGGCCCATTGAGCCATATGGACAATTACATTCTACCTTTACATACAGTGTACATGTGAAGAGTACACTTGTTGTATGCAAACAGTGTAGACCCAGATCAGAGGGCTCCTAATGGAGCCCTCTGATCATGGTCTGCACTGTTTGTCATTTTGCTGTAAATTGTGAAATACAGCCCTAAATTGTCAGAAATGGACTAATTTAAGTCGAAAATAGAATGGTCCATATGAAGTTTCAGGATGTATGTCAGAAGAATCGGTATTGTCAGATGTTTAAATAGGTGACAACTGACAACCCTTCCCTCCCACCCCCCTTAAAAGCGCCTTTTATCACATTTACTTTATTCATCCATTGCAGAAAATAGATCCAATTTATACAGCCCTGAAAATGTACCGTAAGATAAATTTTCTATATCCTAGCAGATAGTAGCTTAAAGCAGGCTGAAAGACAAGCAGAACACACCTTAAGGCATATTCTGCTTTACTTTTAACCTGTTTTTTAAGTGGTCACCTATATTCAATACTAGAAACAGGCTATGGGGTAAAGGGTTAACACAAAACAATTAATTAACAGAAACGCAAAATGCTCCTAGCTGTTTTAAATTGATTAAAATCTTAGTTTCAGACCTGTTTCAGCACCTAAGATTAAGACATTTATTGTGATAGATGTAAATCTCTTTTGTTAAGATGAAACTAAGCTTGTGCTTCTGTAAAATAATTATGTAAAGGAGTCTAGATAATCATTAATTAAAATGAGCTTCTGTTGAATGCACATGCATGCAATCATTTAAATGTTGTAAATTTATGTGATTTTAGTTTTACTTTTATGCTATGAGTAAGGTAGAACTCATTTGATTTGTTCATTTCAGATGCAGCGTAACATGTAGAATTTGTATGTTTTAAACACTGCTGTATAGTGTATACTCTGATATAGATAGAAGTTTTAAAACTGGTATAGTTTGCTGCTAATGTGTCATGTTGAATTTGATAATTAACAATTAAATATTGGACTGTTTTACTCTCACTCTAGTCCACTACCATGTCTCAATTAAGTTAGTTAAAAAGTTATTTGTTTCACTCTGTAATGCTTCAACTTGCATCTTGCTTTAAGGAGTCACTGTCTTAGAAACAGACAACTTTTAAATCTATTTGTGAGTGGTCCTATAAACTTGGGTTTTCTGTACGTTACTTCATACAGTTTTAAAAAATTTACAGGTTACCAAAATGTTTCTTGATTTGATATTAATAATGTGCATTTCAATCATTTTTATAATGAGGTGAATATCGTCAAATATTCAAGATTAATTTTCTTTTATATAAATGTTGCAGGGCTGCCATTTCTCCAGATTTTTCCTAAGTCTTCGGATTTTTATTCTAGCAGATCGTAGCTTAATCCAGGCTGAAAGTAAAGCAGAATGCGCCTTTAATATAAGGCACATTCTGCTTTACCTTCAACCTGTTTGGAGCAGTCATGTGTCTTCAAAACAAGAAACAGACTATGGGGTAAAGGTACGATTAGTAAAATTGCATCTTAAAAATTGAAAATTGAAAATCTTAGGATTTTTATTATCAACTTATGGCAGCCCTGACATAATGTGGAGCCCTCAACTCTGAGATTTGCTGCCCTCCGATTGTCCTAAATGTCATATTTCAAGCGATGTGTTTGATGTTTTTCAGGAATCACAAAAGGGAGATGAAAAGACGGAGGAGGAGGAGGAAGTTGACATAGACCTAAACGACCCGGATGTCGAGTCAGCAGCACTTAAAATACAGGCAGGGTTTAAGGGTATGAAAGCAAGACAGGAAATCAAAGCACTGAAGGTAGGTATTGATTTGAAGGTTCGTACAGAGGTCTTCATTTTGTTCACATCAAAGAGCAGCTTTCCACATTAGAGGAGTATTTGGAAAGTAAAATCCTTATGTTCCCACCAAACTGTATGTTGTAACTTAACTCATTAGAATCGTCTCATCTTGTAACTACAGTAAGACCTCTCTAATACAACCACTAAATTGTGTTAACTATTAAGTTATTAAGGCAGGTGGCTGCTTATAGCAAGGTGAAATTAAAACAGAAAGCTCCTTTAGGAGTTTTCTGTTTTAATTTCACCTTGCTTTAAGCTGTCACCTGTCTGTTATATAATCAATTAGTTTACGTTTTAGTGGTTGGAATAGAGAAGTTTTACCGTACTCATTAGAATCGTCTTATGTTGTAACTACTCATTAGCATCATCTCTTTTAGATGATTCTAATGATTAGTTACAACATACAGTTTTATCAAGACAGAAACAAGAAAAGGTAGGAAAAAACTCTGTTACTTTCACTTATCCGGAGCCCTGGTAACCACTGAATGAAAAAAATATGATGGTTGATAAAGATATGTAACTCCTTAATAAATAATGCAAGATAGAAATAATGCAGAAAGCTCCACAGGTTCATAAAAACTCTGGATTACTTTTGTCCTGTGCTAAGCTGTTACATACCGGTATTCTGCAAACTGCTAAATTGTTGTCTTTGTTTTGAATGCTTGGATGGTACAAGTATAACTGATTATTATATAGAGATCACTAAAAGTAACAAGCTATTAATGCTAACAAAGCTAAAATTTATATTGGACTATTCAATCTTTGAAAAATCAATAGATTAGATTTACTGCTGAGGGTATGATCTCACAATATTCAAGCAAAATTATGGTTGTCTGTTTTAGAGTCTGCAATGTTTTCTTATAGGATCTGTCTGATATCATATGGGTCTGCACATTTTTTTTTTGGTTGAGAATTTTCCATATTATTTTCATTAGCCAATGTAATGGTTCAAATGATAGATGTGTTTTATGTATGAATTTTCAGCAGGAGAAAGATTAATATACCGGTAGGCATGATTGAATTAGTTGAACCTCAATATCTCAAACTTGCTTAACTCTCTTCATGCTAGCCGCTGATATATCCACCACAGTGATAACCTTTACAAACAGTTTGAATCCAGATGAGACGCCGCATAACGCGGCGTCTCATCAGGAAACAAACTGTTTGCTATTCTGACCCTGAATTTAAAAGAAATTTTGAAAATGCTAATTTTAAAACATTTTAGAGCAGACGACAAATGTTGCACACGAAAAAAAATACCTAGCATGCAAAGAGTTAATAATTGTGTTGAACACATCCATAATTTTAAGTTCAAAATGGCTTAGCCACATTTCAACTTTGAAATACAAATGTTTGATTTAACTCTTTGCATGCTAGGGGCTGATACATGTGCCACAGTGATAACCTTTGCAAACAGTTTGACTCCTGATTAGACATCGCATAACATGGCGTCTCATCAGGATCCAAACTGTTTGACACTCTGACCCTGTTTTGAAAAGAAATTTTGAAAATTCTGATTTTAGAACAGTAGCAGATGACACTTGTTGGAGACGAAAATATTACCCAGCATGCAAAGAGTTAACCCATTCCCCCATAAAAACACCTTTTTACGCCATTTAATTTATTCCTCAACTGAAAAAAACAGTTCCAATTTAGAGTCATAAACATGTACGATAAAAAATATGTTTTATATTTTAGAAGATGTAAGCTTAAAGCAGGCTGAAAGTAAAGCAGAATGCGCCTTAAGGCACATTCTGCTTTACTTTCAACCTGCTTTAAGTGGTCACATATCTTCAAAATTATAAACAGGCTATGTGGTAATGGGTTAAGCAAGTTCAAATTAGGTAATGAAATTCAGATGTAGAAATACTAGGTATTCTAACATAGACAGTTTGAGGTATCAAAGTTTGATTGTACATTACATTTTAATGATTTACTAACTGATCTTGTATTTCATAGGATGCAAAGGACGGAGATGATACTATAGCAGAAACAGAAGAGAAGAAGGCAGAGGAGGAGGAGGTTGATATTGACTTAAATGATCCAGAAACTGAAAAAGCAGCATTAAAAATTCAGGCAGGTTTCAAAGGATTCCAGACCCGGAAAGAATTGAAGGAAAAGAAGGAATCTACTGGAAAAACAGAGGATGCACCTGCAGAGAAAACAGAAGAAACACCTAAGACAGAGGAAAAGAAAGAAGAAGAAGAAGTTGACATTGACTTAAATGACCCGGAAGTTGCAAAAGCAGCAACGAAAATTCAAGCAGGATTTAAAGGATATAAAACTAGAAAGGAAATATCTGATAAGAAAGAATCAGGAACAGAACCAGAGACAGAAAAAGCAGAAGAAAAGGTTGAGGAAAAAACAGAAGGTGAGCAGGTTGATATTGATCTGAATGATCCTGATGTGGCTAAAGCTGCTACTAAAATTCAGGCTGGCTTTAAAGGTTATAAGACTCGCCAAGAACTCAAACAAAACAAAACTGATGACAAACAGGAAGGAGATTAAACACTTTAAACAATGTCAAAAAAACAATGTTACATGACATTCAAGAAAAAATATTGCATTTTAAACTCAATAAGATTCAGATCTTTATTTGAAAAAATGCATTGATAATATTCTGACTTTTTAAAGTACAGACACATTTCATTTCTGTGATTTGAGAACTTTATTCTACAATAGTTATTTGCATTTGACATGCAAACTGTCACTTAGTTAGAAGGATATACATAAATTATTCATTGTACTATAAATTGATAACTAAATATTCATTCACTGAAATAGTAATATATAAGAAAATGTATATGAAATATACTTTATAAGAAAACTATCTTTTTTTTTACCTGAAGAAGAATCTCTTTATACTTACTCTTTAAACACCATCCTCTCAATGTCTTTTATCAAAATTGACACTGTTACAATAAGAGATAGTGTAATAAATTCATGCTTTAAGGCATTCCAATTTATATGTAAAAAGTAAATCATGAAGTCAAAGTTCCAGATATGGGGAGTATTTCAAATTTGAAAATCCTTATGTTTCCACAAAATGCTATGTTGTGACTACTCATTCAATTTGGTCTCTTTCAGACAATCCCAACGAGTAGCCACAGCATAGCATGCATTTCGAGGAGCTTAACCCAATACCCCATAAATATGCATTTTAACACCTTTAATTTAGTCCTCCACTGAAGAAAATAGTTCAAATTCATACAGTCATAAATATGTAACAAAAGAAATATTTAAGCAGATGAAAGCTTAAAGCTGGCTGAAAGTAAAGCAGAATGTGCCGTAAGGCACATTCTGCTTTACATTCAACCTGCTTTAAGTAGTCATCCGTCTTCAAAACAAGAAACAGTCTATGGGGTAAAGGGTTAAAGCAGATTGAAAATTAATCAGATTGCTCATTAAGGAGCATTCTGCTTTACTTACAACCTGCTTTAAGTGGTAGTCTGTTTTTGAAACTAGAGACAGGCTATTGGGTAACAGGATAAAGGAGAAATGTTTGAAATATTTAGTTTACTTCCTATTATTGATCTGGAGCAAGTTATCTGTCATCAAGTGTAATTTATATTGTGTATTATAATATATGATACAAAATAGTAATGTAAAGTTTTTCATTGTATACATAGGAACTGTTTATTCAAATTACTGTAAATATTTAATAATATTTGTGAGTTAATTTACAAGGCCAAGTTACACTTATACATGCAAACTATTTAGTGACTTGAATGTCTCACCACAGTTGAAGGAACAAAAGTAAGACTTGGGTATTGCTATTATTGTAGACTATGTAGTGTCAATTTTAGCTCAAATGTTCAGTTTTCTATTTTACACTATTTCCTCCATTGCAATTCCTCTTAGTGACATAGTCTTGCTTTTAAGTTCTTCATTGTGAGGAGTCATCTAAATTCGCTGAATTCCTGTTTGAATAATATAAACAATTTAACTCTTTCAACATCATGGACCTGTTTAAAATATACTTGTTACATTTGCAAACAGTGAAGACCCAGTTCAGAGGGCTCCTATAGGAGCCCTCTGATCTGGGTCTACACTGTTTGCAAATTTAGACCAGTATTTATTAGACTAACCAGAATTCCAAGTATACTGTTCATCCACAAGGAAACCTAATAAAACACAAGAGTTACCTAGTGTTGAAAGAGTTAACCCTTAGCCTTCTATTGGTGACAGTAGTATACCTTATTGTTTGGATCCTGATTAGATACCGGGTAAATCAATATATCATCAGTATCCAAACTGTTTGATGCACTGATCATCTTTAGTTTTTGTTTGTTTGTACGAAAGAAGACTATAAACATACAAAAGTGGAACCTTAAAAATACTGCAGATACAACATTAACAAGGATTTTTTTTTTTTTTTTCAAATTTATTACAGTATAAAAAGTTTTGTTTTTGTAGGAAATGTATGTATGGTATATGTTTTTCACTGTTTAAACTTTACACATGTTCTGCTCTTTATTTTCTCCAGGTTAAATATGGAAGCCAAGACGTAAAAATTGTGTTGTGTACCTTGCAAATCACTGTTGAATTAATATTATTGCTAGATGACTGGGACCATTTTGTAGTCTTATTTGTTATGCATGAATTTAAACAATCAAATCCTCTCTCATTGACTAAAGTCAAGCTTGGATTAAGTGGCTATTCAAAGGGAGGTGAATTAATAATTTTTTATTCAGGTGACAGCTAAATACAGGACAAAAGTAAAGCAGAGAGCTTTCTGCTTTACTTTTTCCCTCCATTCAGCTGTTACCAATTTTTAAAAAAGCATGATGCATCTTCAAAAAAATGGTTGCTTAAGGCAAGTTTGACTTCACATTATGGTATATATGCTATTAATCAAATTCATTTTTCCTTCCTCAAAGCATAAGTGTTTTATAGAGTAATGGTTGAGATATGAGACAGTGGCGACCCTGATCATAAACCCACAGTGTCTGATCATGGTCTTTACTATTTGCAAATATAATTGACACTTTTCCATAAGTCTTTGTTCAAAAGTAGCTCAAAACAGATTGGACCGTACTGTAAAACTGAAGTAGTATTAATATACTTTCTTTATATTATGCTGGACAAAAATATTGGTTTGTAGTACATTTGTATATTCATGCATAGTGAGTACATCTTTGTCCCAGAGATCTTGTTGTGACAGTAACATCATGTGTTTGCTATATGTTAGTAAAGCCAAAAATGGGAATGGCTGGCTTTTGCCTAGTCTGGGCACCAGATAAGAGGGATTAAACGAAACAATGACAACATTTTCTCCTTAATGTCTCCACAGAGTTCTATGGTGTGACTATACTCATTAGAATTCTAATGAGTTGTCACACCATAGGGTTGGATGCAGACATAAATATTTTAGTTTTTGAACTATTCTCTTAAATCTGAACTATATAAATACGTTTTTACAAAGCAACCACAAAGTTGCAACGCATTTCAGGCACCATAAATGCATTGGTGAACTCTTTTAACACCATGGACCTGTTTGAAATATACTCATCACATTTGCAAACAGTGTAGACCTAGATCAGAGGGCTTTTATAGGAGCCCTCTTATATCTGTCTACACTGTTTGCTAATTTAGAGCAGTACTTATTAAACTACCCATAATTCCAAGTAGACCGGGTTCATATTTTGGTAACTAAAATGATCCACAAGGGAACCTAATACCCACAAGAGTTATTTAGTGTTGAAAGAGTTAAATCTAGAACAACTCTGGTTGGTATGACAAATGAGCAGACATCAGTTGAATATATCTGCTATTAGCCTTATAGGCTGGGTCTGCATTGTTTGTCATTACCAAATGTGAGCTGTGATTATAGCTAAACATTTGATACCGTACCTCTCTAGTTCTTTGATTTTATGGTTGTTAGTAGATGTCCTCATTTCAGTTGTTTTATAGAGGCTGCTTTAGTCTGCTTGTTTTCAGTGATGTGTAATCTAAGAAAGGACTTTCTAAGAATTTTTGAAAGATATATTTGGATGTAAATCGGAACCAGTGTTGAGTGAAAGTTCATGAAAAAACTAGGAATAATTTTAAAACCAAATGGTAGCATTATGCAGGTCAAAAGTAATGCAAAAAGCTCCTGTAGGAGCTTTTATTATTACTTCTATCAGTTTTCTGTCTTATAGATCTTCTATGCAAATAATTGCTCAACACAGGTAAAGCAGTATGAATTATTAACACACAAAAATGATAGAGTTTCATATCAAACCAAACAAATATGAAATTTCTACAAGGCTTGCACATATTTTTCTTGTACAATACATATGGTAATTAATGCTGAACAAATTTTCACTGTTAGTTAATGAGGATATATTCTCAATGAGTAATTTTCTTGTTGATAGTTTAAATTTCCTGCATGAGTGTCTAGATTCAAATGAATTACAATACAGTGCTTTCTGCTAAATTGAATTCAAGTTATCGATTTAAACACGATTTTAGTATTATACACTTTTATTTAACATACATGGCTTGCAGATAAAAGGCAATAAACTAAACATTCATCTGTTTTGATTCCCATTACCCCATAGCCTGTTTCTAGTTTTGAAACCACTTTAAGCGGGTTGACAATAAAGCAGAATATTTCTTAAAGCACATTCTGCTTTACTTTCAGCCTGCTTTAAGCTATCATCTATTAGACTTTAGAAATTATTTTTTATCGTATATCACGGGGGGCCAACTAGGTATTACGATGAAATGTTTCTCTACGACAACCTATATGGGTATTATAACAAATTTGTATCGCTACGAAGGCAACTTTGTTTTCATAGACAAACATTTCTCACTATATACACTGCCTTCGTAGCAATACAAATCTGTTATAATACCTATATAGGTTGTCATAGAGAAACATTTGATCGTAATACCTAGTTGGCCCCCGTGTATATATATAATTCATAATAAATTGTATAAAGTGGAACTTTTTTCTTTGGTATAGAAATTAACTAAAGACATTAATAGGCATATTTATGGGGAAATGGATTAAACAAGTTCAAAGTTATAAAGTATTGAGTTTCAACTGTACTTGCCTTATCTGGAGTCTCAAGTTTGAATATTTCAAGTATTTCCAGGTTTCTTTCATTTTGAAATTTGTGACTTTGACTTTCATCATTTTGATCTTTGTGCTTTGCAACTGTCCATATAACCCACTGTGTGTGTTTTAGTGATTCAATTGTTTAACAGTGTGTAGAAATTGTCAGTGCAAATACAACTCCATTGCTCCATCTTATGTAGCCCTGTAGATCTTGATTTAATAGAACTGTACTATACATGGATAGAGAAGTATTTCTTTGTGGTTCAAGTTTTGCTCTTTTCAGGATAACTTTATAAACACCTTTATAGTGAGATTTAAACTCATAAGAAGTATTTATTTAACTATTTTCTTCATAGATTTGTTCATTGCTTAAGACAGGTGGTTGCATAAAGCAGGCTGAAAGTAAAGCAGAAAGCTCCTTCAGGAGCTTTCTGCTTTACTTTGAGCCTAATTTAAGCAGCCACCTGTCAGGATGTAGAAATGTTTCCAACAGATCTTTATCAAGACAGAGTAATAGAAACAGCCATGTACAAGTTAAAGCATCTCCATGAGAAAAATAGTAAAAGTATTGGAGATAAAATATTACTATGAAGGAATGGGTTAGGCTTTTTTTGTTGTGTTCAAGACAAAGAATATGCTGCAGTTGCAGCCAGCCTTCCTTCTATATTGTTTATGACATTTTAATCTGAAGGGTTACAATTCAAACATTTGAATTTCCTGTAACAAACAATACAGCTGAATAGAAATTATTTTTTAAATGCACTTCTCTGAACTAGGTCTACACTGTTAGCCATTGCTACAATTCAACATCACATCATACTTTCATAGACAAATTAATAAAGCAATATATATGTGTTTCATTTCAATATATCTTTTTTTCAAGAAGCTAACTCACGATCACAATGCTTTTTCAGGATTTCAGTACACACAAGCGATAACTATTAGTCTGTTCATTATTTTTCATAATATTATATTTAGTGTTATAAAATAATTATCTTGCTTGTTTCGATATTAGTACATGAGCTGAAGTCCTGCTTATTTGTGACCACTCAAAAAAAGGTTTGTGTTCAGTGATTAAGGCACCTTGCTGCTTAAAGCAGATGAAAGTAGAGCAGAAAGCTCCTATTGGAGCTTTCTGCTTTACTTTCATCCTGCTTTAAGCCTATTGGAGCTTTCTGCTTTACTTTCATCCTGCTTTAAGCTACGACCTGTCATTAACAGTATCAATGTGTCTGAATGGTTATAAATAAATAAGCAAGACTTTACAGGTATGTCATACAAAGCATTAGAATGTTAGAAGGTATGTATAAATTAGCTTTTCCTATTATAGCAAGAGTTTAAAGGAGTGAGCCATGTCCTGAGAAGAAAGGCTGTTGCAAACAGTGTAGAGCCAGATAAGACATTCCCGTAGAAAAATGGAGGCTTATAATGGTATTCACTATTTGCAACAGTTGGAGACTAAACATTGTAGAAGGATAAAGATAAACAGTATAGACTCTGATTAGATGATGTGATTCCAATGTCAGCTGATCTGGGTCTACACAGCTCTCTTCTATGTGACATGACAAATACTCATGTACTAAAGCACCTTATCTATTTCCTACCTCTTTATACAATTTGACATTTTAAACTATGGTCAATCTTGTATTAAGCAACCACTCTTAAGAGTAAAGAGATCTCTGAAACAACAGGTGACTGCTTAAATCATGATAAAAAATAATGCTGAAAACTACCCCACGGCCATCTATCAAATGGGTGCTTAATGCAAGATTGATGGTATCACTCGAGAAACATTTGCTAGTTCAATGATATGCAAAGCAGGAATTTCTTACTAAGTAATGAATGAATGTATTTGTTTTATACTGCGAGAGAGTTGTTTAGATTTGCAAGGTATAACTGGTTCAAATGTTTATAGTCTGATTTTATTGACATGTCAGTCATCAAACACACAAAGTAATAGCCTGAGCTATTGCAGACACTAATGCTACAGTAGATAATAGGTTATTTTCTGTTTAACCCTTTCCCCAATTTTAGCGTATTCAGTTTATTCCTCTGCTGAAGAAAATAGTTCCAGTTTATACAGTCATGAATATGTATATTCATTAGGAATATTTTCTTTATTCTCGTAGGTGGTAGCTGAAAGCAGGCTGAAGTAAAGCAGAATGCACATTTAGGCACATTCTGCTTTACTTTCAACCTGCTTTAAGTAGTCACCTATTTTCAAAACTAGAAACAGGCTATGGGGTAAAGAGTTACGTGCAACCAAAAAGCAATGTAAACGCAATGTCAAAAATTACAATTTTTTTCTTTTTGTCTGAGTAGCAAATAGTTTGGTTACGGTACCCAGCATCTTATCTGGCTTCAAAACTGTCCCCAATAGATTCATAGTTTTAGCATAAACATGTTCATTGTGAAAGAATAACGCATTCTCCACTGTATAACTGACAAAGACAAAAAAATAACTTGTTCCTTGACCTCTGCTTTATTCAGTCCTGACTTGTCAATAAATTCAGACTATACAGTATATCTGTATGTGTGTATGGTCAGTGTGTTATTTATACTCCTCTTGTGTAAGTGCTTCAGTATTACTGGTTTGACATGTGGACCATGTAGAGAGGACACTCCAACATTGCACACTGTTAAACAGTGTATACCCAGATCCAGCATGTGTGTTGGAAACTGGGTGCCTGATCAAATTGGTACATTTTCCAGCAGTTCTGTCAAACCTGTGTTAAGCGACAACTGGAGAGGTGACCAGTTATTGCAGGGTAAAAGTAATTCAGAAGGCTCCTCTAGGAGACTTCTACATAGCTTTTGCTCTGCATTAATCTGTTTCAAATCTGTTAGCTGAGCTTGGTTAAAACTGTGTGTAATGTTAGAGTGTCCTTTTTCTTGTTATTTGGTGCATGTCTTATTTATGCACTTTTAGATATTTCTAATCAATGTATTGAAATCCTTTCAACATTGATAGACAGAACTTATTTAATAAATGTCAAACATGTGTTAATCAACCACTGATTACTAATTACAATTGACCACTTTAACTCTTTCCTCCCTGAAACATTGAATGGACACTTCCAGTTTCCATTTTAGACTAGTCCATTTCTGACTTTAAAGGGTTGTTTTTGTTAAATTTTTGCATTGTGACAAACAGTGAAGACCCAGATCAGAGGGCTCCTTTCGGAGCCCTCTGATCTGGGTCTTCACTGTTTGCATAGGACATGTGTACTATTCACATGTACACTGTTTGAAAAGCACGCCTATATGCGGGACTAGGGTTCAAAGAGTTAAGTCAGATGCAAAAAATGCAGAAAGCTCCTATAGGACTTTTCTGCATCACTTGTATTCTGTGTTAAATTTTCCTCTTTCTTATCCCATAGCCTGTTTCTAGATTAAGATTGCATGTCGACCACATAAAGCAGATTGAAAGTAAAGCAGAATGTGCCGTATGGCACATTCTGCTTTACTTTCAGCCTGCTTTAAGCTTTCATCTGCTAGGATATAGCACATATTTCTTATTATCCATAAATTAGAACTATTTTCTCAAATTGAGGAATAAATTAAAGGCGTAATTTATGGGTGAATGAGTTAAGGTCATCATGATTCTTCATTCAGTGGTAGCTGAATACAAGTGGGACTATATTGAATTTTATTTCATGTAAAATTCTTGTTGATATGGCAACAGTAAGAAGAAGCATCGAAATTGTTGCCACACTCACAATACCATCAACATAGGTGTGTGGTGTGTAAAATTTTATGATGATCCTATTGTGGCTCAATATTTGGCGCCATCTTAGGTGTGACAGAGGGGAAAATGTCATTCTTTCCCAAAACAGTTATGTTGATTGCAATCAGTTTGGAGCCAGATCAGATGCCGAGTTACTCAGCATCTGATCAGGCTTCAGACTGTTTGCCATTCTATTTTAAGAAAAATCTTTTTCTACATTTTATTTATATATTGCATTAGGTTTTCATTTAGGGTTCATTTAAATGGAAACAAATAATGTATAACCGCCTGTACTTGCTTCTACAGGGAAACCTACAAACTCCAGTGAAGACCCAGATCAGAGAGCTCCTTCAGGAACCCTCTGATCTGGGTCTTCACTGTTTGTAAAAGACATATGTACCCTTCACTGTAAGGGTTTAACTCCGGGGTCCAAATCTGACAAATCATATCTTGAGAAAGATCTCAGACTCAACTCAAATTTTTTATAGCCTTGGGAAGTTAGCGAGCTTGTTTATATAGAGCAATTGAAGCTGCATAGAAAGACATCTGGTGTGTTGAAAACGTGTACAAGGCACCGTGTATTGGACCAAAAACTTTCTTTTTTTATTGTTTTCTATGCAACTGTATAATAAAACAATAAACGATAAGTTTAGAAGTGGTTGTTTTTTGTCCTTTAATCTAGAACTTGGGCCTGTTATATATCTAAAGTTTCTAAACCCTTCTCCTGGTATGAGGGGATATAGACGTTTTTTGAAAACAGTGTCGATACAGATTAGACAGCTCCTGAAAGCATTCTCTGATCAGGGTCTGCACTGTTATCTTATAGGATCTGCCTGACTTGAATCTGCACTATTTTTATGGGAAAGTTTTCCTTATTTTATTAGCCAATGTAAAATTTCAGAGGAAAATATGTTCAAAGTGAGCAGAGTTTAGAATTATATGAATAGTTCAGGTGAAGAGAGTCAAGATAAATACAAATGAACCGTGCCATGAGAAAACCTGTCTTATTGAATTGCAAACAGTGTAGATCAAGGCAAGCCGCGGCGTCAAAGATGCAGAGGCTGTCCTTGATCTACACTGTTTGACACTCACATGCATCTAAAGCATTTTATGTAGCTGTATTGTATATGGTATTTGGCAGTGTAGCCCAGATACAGTGCCTGGGATGACATAGATGCTCAGTCTCTATAATGTTGCAATGCAATAAGGCAGGTTTTGTCATGGCACGGCTCAAATGTAATCATAAGATACAGTAAAACACATACTGATACTGTTACCCAAAATAAGATCATTGATGTTGTTCATCCATTACCCAATAGCCTGTTTCTAGTTTTGAAAACAGGTGACCACTTAAAGCAGCGTGAAAGTAAAGCAGAATAAGCCTTAAAACACATTCTGCTTTACTTCCACCAAGCTTTAAATGTATCATGACTGTATAAATTGGAACTATTTTCTTTGGCAGAGGAATATAGTATATGCGCTAAAAGCTGCTTCTATTGGGGATAGGGTTAAACACGTGATGGCATCACTTTGTCATATACATACTCTTCAGTGTCCCTGAGTGTGAAGAGTACAATAGTCCTGTGCAAACAGTGTGGATCCAGATTAGGTCTCCTAAAAGAGCCTTCTGATCAGAGTCTGAGGATCTACTCCATTGCATTGAACAGGGCTGCCACAAGATGATCTAGAGAAATCCTAAGATTTCAAAATTTTCTATTTTTCAAGCGCAAATTCTTAAAGCAGGTTGAAAGTAAAACAGAATGTGCCTTAACTGTTTTACATTCAGCCTGCTTTAAGCTACTATCATCTAGGATAAAAATCTGAAGATTTTGGAAAAACCTGAGAAATGGCAGCCCTGATTGAATATATTCAGCTAAATATATTATAGTGCTGTTGGTGAAAGGGTTGAAATAATTTGGTGGATAATAGGCTTAGTAGTACCTTGACAAAGGAATACTTTGCATGACAGGATGATAACTTAAAAATACTGGACCAATATGCCTCTATTTATTCTTACACTAACAAAAGTAATCCTAAGCTAAGATGTTCTAAAAATGATTCAGGATGGTATTCTATGTATTTTCATGCCCCCAATTTGGAAGGCATATGGTAATCACATTGTCCGATGCCTGTATGTCCTAAGTGTCTGTCTGTCTGTCTGTCCCGCATGGTGTCCACTCTGTAACTTGATTTTGAAGTAACTTTGTAGAAATCATGTTCACCACATTGAGACAATGTGTCATGATTAAAACAAGGGTTCATATCTAAAAGGTCAATGTCACAGTTCTGTGTCGAAGGTCAAAAAGTGGAACAAATTTGTCATGCTAGGGCTCTAACTCCATCATACATGGACAGACTGTAAAATTACATGGTACAAATATTCTTTTTGAGGGGGCACACACCACTGATTTTTAGCTCACCTGAGCCAAAGGCTCAGGATGAGCTATTGTGACCGCAATTTGTCCGTCGTCCGTCATCCGTCCACATTTTCAAACAACATCTCCTCAGAAACCACTGACCCGATTTCAACCAAACTTTGTCAGAAGCATCAGTGACAAGGGGGAACGAAATAGTGTTCAAAGTTTTTGGCTAGAGTTATTCCCCTTGCGATGGGACCAGATTTTCTAACATGACCGTATGGATAACTTTTAATGCATAAGAAAATCTAAAAAAATCTTCTTCTCAGAAACCGCTAGGCCAAGACCTTTGATATTTGGTATGTATCATTACCTAATGATCTTCTACCAATGTTGTTCAAATTTTGACCCTGGGGCCAAAAATGGCCCCGCCCTGGGGCTTATCAGTTTTTCTTGGGAAAACTTTTAAAAATCTTCTTCTCTGAAACTGTATGGCCTAGATCATTAATATTTGACATGTAGCTTTGCCTTATGGTCCTCTACCAAGATTGTTCAAATTATGACCCCCGGGTCAAAATTGGCCCCGCCCCAGGGCTTATCAGTTTTACAATGACTTATATAGGAACACTTTTAAAAATCTTCTTCTGAAACTGTAAGGTCTAGATCTTTTATATTTGACATAAAGCTTTGCCTTGTGGTCCTCTACCAAGATTGTTCAAATTATGACCCCCGGGCCAAAAATGGCCCCGCCATCGGGCTTATCAGTTTTTCATAGGAAAACCTTTAAAAATCTTCTTCTCTGAAACTGTACGGCCTAGATCATTTATATTTGACATGTAGCTTTGCCTTAAAGTCCTCTACCAAAGTTGTTCAAATTATGACCCCTGGGTCAAAATTGGCCCCGCCCCAGGGCTTATCAGTTTTACATAGACTTGTATAGGAAAACCTTTAAAAATCTTCTTCTCTTAAACTGTATGGCCTAGATCTTTAATATTTGACATATAGCTTTGCCTTGTGGTCCTATACCAAGATTGTTCAAATTATGACCCCCGGGCCAAAAATGGCCCCGCCCTAGGGCCTATCAGTTTTCCATAGGAAAACCTTTAATAATCTTCTTCTCTGAAACCGTAAGGCCAAGATCATTTATATTTGACATGTAGCTTTGCCCTATGGTACTCTACCAAGATTGTTCAAATTATGACCCCTTGATCAAATTTGGCCCCGCCCCGGGCTTATCAGTTTTACATAGACTTATATAGGAAAACCTTTAAAAATCTTTTACTCTGAAACTGTAAGGCCCAGATTCTTAATATTTGACATATAGCTTTACCTTGTGGTTCTCTACTAAGTGTGTTCAAATTATGACCCCCGGGCCAAAATTGGCCTCACCCAGGGGCTTATCAGTTTTTATAGGAAAACCTTTAAAAATCTTCTTCTCTTAAACCGTAAGGCCCAGATCATTAATATCTGACATGTAGCTTCGCATTGTGGTCCTCTACCAAGATCAATTTATGGCACCTGGGTCATAGCTATATCAAAATGTTGTCTTGCCCAGTCAGATTCTATGGTACAATGTTCTCAGGTGAGCGAAATGTGACCCTCTGGGTCTCTTGTTTGTCTTTTGACCATGTTTTTCTTTTTTTTGGGGGTTGTGCGTTAAATATTAGGTAAAAACAAACGTTTCTAGGCCTTTTTTAGTACAAATATATAAAAATTTGCTTGGTTACTATAATTGGCAATTAATTGCCCCTGTTCCTACGGGCCTGTGTACACAAGACCCAGGTCTGTAGTTCCAAGGTCAAGGTCACAACTTGGCATCAAAGGTAAAAAATAGGACCATTTTGTTATATCAGGGGTCTTACTCTATCCTGCAAAATAACTTGGCAGGAATGTTCTTCTAGAAAATATGACCTGTCATGCATAAGACTCAGGTCTGTTGCTCTTAGGTCAAGCTTACTATTTTGAATAAAAAGGGGAACATTGTTTCTTGTTTAGGTCCTAACTCCATCATGCATGAATGGATTTATAATAAATTGGAGGAAGTATTCTTCTAAAAAAGACAATGTGTTATGGTAAGGACCTAGGTCCTTAGTTCCAAGGTCAAGGCCACAGTCTGGGATCAAAGGTCAAAAAGGGGAACATTTTGTCTAGTATCTAACTCTATTTTGCATGGATTATTTTGAAATTATTTTGCATGAATGTTCATCTATTGAAGAGAATATGTCAGGCTATTAGCTCTAAGGCCTAGGTCACATTCATGATTTAAATATCAACAAGAGCCAAGATGCCTCTAAATCGCTCACCTGGTACACCATGTTAAACTTTACCTATACCTAGATTATGAATTAACATGACCCACAATCAACTGTGGCATAGATTTCAATGAGGCAAACTTCGTTCTGATCAAATGAGATTTGTAGTTTCTAGAGGGTTAACAAAGTATTTTTATGATTAGACATAGTGACCTAGTTTTGACACGACATGACCAATATTGAAACCTGACCTAGATATCAATAAGGCAAACATTTTGACCAAGATTAATTCAGATCAAGTGAGATTTGTGGTCTTTAGATTTGGATTTGTAATGATTTTATTTTGCTTTTTAACAGTTTTTTCAAACATATTGTGACGTCCAGCTAATTACAGGTGGAAGAAGGCCCCAGAAGCCCTTTATACATTGTTTCAGGCACAAATCGGCAACTGGGTAGAACCACGGACCTTCCATAAACCAGCTGGAAGGCTACCCACATGAAAAATTCGAATGCCCAGACAGGGATTTGAACCTACAGCGATGAGGCGTCCCTACTGTAATAGATGTATCACGGAATTATACACTCAGTATAATTCCGTGGATCAATAATGTCCGGATTTAATCTATACCAATCTCAGTTAACCCATGGAGAAATGACAAATGGAGAAGTAACGTATACTCAAATCTGCATTTTCCCGAAAATGTTGTCGTTCATTACCTGTATGTGCGATAACGCTTAATCGATCGATAATTCAACTGCACCGATACGCCGGAAGTGGGCTATCGCGTTTTTTATCGTGTTGAATGGTTACCTACTGTTAGTTTAAGTTACATAAAATCCTTAATTTTCACCCGATTTTCATTCTAATGGTCTTAAAAGAAGGCTAAGATATTTATCTTTCACTTGTAAAAATAACAATTGATCAGTTTTATGGCGAGTTAAAGAGTGGTTACCAAATGAATTTGCCGATAAAAGCGAGCAAGCACTCGCGCATAAATATATCACGCCCCGTTACAAAACCTTTCATAAAACCCTCAATTTTCGACCGATTTTCAAAGAAATGGTCTTAAAGGAACGCTTAGATATTTTTCTTTCAGTTGTGGTAATGCAAGTGTTTATTTCCAAAATCGACAAATTTTATGGCGAGTTAAAGAGCGATTGCCAAATGAAATAGTCGATAAACGAGAGCAGGTGATCGCGAAATATATACTACGTCCCGTTTCAAAAACTTGAATTTAATCCATAATTTTCGTCCGATATATATATATATATATATATATATTTAAAAAAAAAGGTCTTGATATAAAGCCGTGACACTTATCTTTCGGTTGTAAAAATACCAGGGTTTTTCTTGAAGCGAAAAAAGTAATGATGACCTACAAAGGTTGCTGGCTAATGAAATGACTAGACCAACTCGCGTAAGAAAAGAATTCCTTCCGTATAAAAACTTAAGCAAACTTCTAAAAATGTGTTCATGCATTGTTACAATGTTCTACATGGAGGAAATATTTCCTTGGAGGCCAAAAAAAATCCATTTTGTATGTAAAGAGACATTTGAAAGGAGTGCGCGTCAAACGGCAAAATCCAAAACGGCCAAAGTTGTAACTGTATTATTATGTCGTATGTGATCATTATTATTATTGAAAGGAAAATTAGAATTATTAACATATTACTTCAAAAAAATGAATTTAGGGTTAGTTTTACATCCAGACTAAAATATACATATTATCCGTCCCATTTCTATGAAAGAGGTAACAGTTTGCATTATCTTCAGAAATTAATTGCAAACATGATAACATGAGATCTCCGTTTCTTTCTGTTTTACTTATGTCTTATATAACGGAGTAAATTATAAAGCAGTCAATGCCTTAAGCAATCTTTTTTCTTTGTATATATTGAAATAAAATATGTTTAAACTAAATCTATTTTAGTGACTGCTTAACTCTTTGCCTGCTGATCGCGACTTCACTTTTTTTTTGCAAACAACTTGGATCAAGATCAGATGCCGCGTAACACGGCGTCTGATCTGGATCCAGAATGTTTGACACTCGTCTTTAGCTTTATTTACTTACAAAATGTGCAAATCTAAATTTAAAAAAAAATGCAGCCGACAATTTCGAGCGATAAAAACAAAAGTGTGCGGGATATAAAACCAAAAATAAACTAGGTCTATTCATCTATAAACTACATGTCTACCATATTACACATCACAAAGGAATATGACACATTACGTAACCGTACACAGAACCCGTGCCAATTAGCAGGACATTATAAGCGTCATAAAACTCTCCCAGCATGAAGTCCATGCTTCTTTCAACATGAACATGCCGATTATCTATGAAGTGCATGTTAGGGAACTGGACACCAGGGGGTTGCCACTTTAATAAAAAAGATCAATGCTACCCGTGCGTGTAACTCGAACATGTGTTTTTGACTTCTGTAACCGCATGATGTCTATATATTATACAAATCACAAAAAATAAAGATAATAGAATTGAATTGAAAAAAAAAAACCAAAAAAAAAACCCAACATCAATGCACCTGGTTTGGTTGATGACTGGATTAACCCTCTCATTACTGAATACCAGTAGTTCATGATGACTATTGCAATTGCAAACAGTTGTAATCCAGACCAGGCTGCAAAAATGTCGGATTCATAGAGTATGTCTCTTGAAATATAGTTTACCCCTTTTTCAAATTAAGCTCTTTATGACACATTTTACCTTTTCTCCGCATGAGGATCATCAGAGAGAGAGACAGACAGACAGACATTCATATAGAAAGATGAAGACAGAAAGGAAGAAGCGAGAGACTGACAGACAGAGATAAGAGAAAAACAGACAGACAGAGAGACAGTCACAAAGAGAAACAGAGACATAAATACAAAAAGAGGCAAACAGACAGTGGCAGAGAAATATAGACACACACAAACTTCGTAGGTAAACGAAAAAATACGTTTTTCTCTCATTTTCAAAACCTCACTAAACTATCAATGTATAAGCTATCGCCTCAGATTTTGTACTACGCGTAAGATCATGGTCTAATAAAACATCTGTATTAAAATTTATAACAAAAAGATGGCATTAAAAGCATTTCTATTAACACCAAACTTCGTAGGTAAACGAAAAAATACGTTTTTCTCTCATTTTCAAAACCTCACTTAACTAACAATTTGTAAGCTATCGCCTCAAATTTTGTACTACTCGTGAGATCGTGGTCTAATGAAACATCTGTATTAAAATTTATAACGAACAGATAACATTAAAAGCATTTCTATTAACAGCAAACTTTCGTAGGAAAAACGGAAAATACAGTACTGTACGTTTTCTCACTCATTTTCACAACCTCACTAAACTAACAATTTATAAGCTATCGCCTCAAATTTTGTACTAATCGTGAGATCATGGTCTAATAAAACATCTGTATTAAAATTTATAACGAAAAGATAACATTAAAAGCATTTCTATTAACACCAAACTTTCGGAAAAACGTTGTTTTCTAGCCGCCAGCGAGCGCCGCTGATTTACCGATTTTAAAAGACACGATAAATCGCGAGCAGGCCGGATACTTCTCCATTTGTCATTACTCCATGGTTAACCTAATGAGGCCCATACATTCTCATACTCTAGAGGTTTTTCAATGGTTATTTCTAACCAAACTATCAAATGTAAAAGTTGGGCCTCACATGAGACGCTTCAGTGGTTCTTTACTATTGGTATGTGCACAAGACGCACGAGTATTGCGTTAGACCTGCTGGATAGGTGTTATCACCGAAAGTAGGTCAGGAAATGTTTTTAATGAAACTTGGTCCAAAGTGGTTTTGCTAATTACAGGTGGATGAGGACCCCAGAAGCCGTTTATGCACTATTTCAGACACAAATCGGTAACTTGATTGAACAAGTAAACTAACCTTCCGTAAGTCAGCTGGAAGACTTTCCACATGAACAGTCCGAAGTGCCCAGACCGGGATTCGAACTAACAGCTGTGAGGAGCTTAGTGATTGTAAGTCACTATATATGATTATAACCATTAGGTCATGCAGGCCCCAATAAAGCATAAAAATGAAGTCTTCATAATTATGCGGTCGGTTGGCATCCCAATTGCTCATACCGAACTTGGTAGTTTGTTATCTATATGTCACGTCGACATGATAGTGAAGTCTACATAATTTATGTCAATGCAGGGAGCTAGCCAAGTAAAGGGGAGTAAAAGCCAGACGCATGGTTAAACAAGAATATCGTTCCCAACGATGGATGCTCCCCACAAAGAAAACCCCCATGTTTAGGTGAACACAATATCAAGTTTAATCAACTTATGATGTAACGTTCAGGGGATGTGCTTCAGAGATTTTTTTTATGGAAAAAGGGAGACAATTCAATATTTGGAGATGACACAGTTATAATTCTTGTGTACTGTACTTCTTTTTGTCATCCTCTAACACAGTATCAAGTTTCATCAATTTACAGTGCTCCAGAAAGTTTGATTTTATTATAAGAATAACGAGATAATTCAATATTGGGAGATGACAGAGTTACGGTTCTTGTGTACTACACCTCCTTCTGTCATTCTCTATCACTGTATCAAGTTTCATCAACCTACGGTGTACCGTTCAAAAGATATGCTTCGGACAAAAAGCGTGACGGACAGACGGACGGACAAAGCGACGACAATATGCCACAGCCCCCCCCCCCCCCTCCCCCCCCCTTAAAGGGGAGCATAAAACAGTTCACCAATACTCTCTCTTGGATGGCTTGTAACCTGACCGATTATGTGGCAAAAGGCAGAGAATGAACATGATGCAGCAGAATGGAAGTTTGGTGCTAACAGCTGTGTCTGGATCTAAACTGTTTGACAACCGTCTTTAAGTTTCTACTATTTAGATATAAAAAAAACTGATATTTTTTTCGGACGACAATTTTAAAGCAGACGATGTTACGGCAGAATAAGGGTTAATCTAATATATAATTATATATATATAATATTTATTTATACGGTATAATTCCGTGGCCCAAGTAAGGAATGCAGACCTGACCTGATATGAGAGGGAAACAAACTTTTTAAATGCGATTGAGGGGCGGGGACACAGGTAAGAGGCGAAGTTAGACCAATTTGGTGTACCCACTCTTACTATAGGGGGTCCGAGAAATGCTCCCTTGTGAACATGTTCTTCCTAAATGGTCTCTTGTGCGTTCTGAGGGAGTTTCGCGCACCCCAAATAGGTAAAATACAAACATAAATCTATATGGAAAAAGATCGATTCAAAATAACAAAATATTTCATCTAGTATATATTTTTTGACAGGTTGCCTTCCAGCAATTAATTCCTTACCCCTACCCACTCCGATAAGTGTACGCACTCTTACTAGAAGGGAGGGGGTCAGAGGGCATGCTCCCCCTGGAACATTTTATTCCTAAATGGTTTCTGGTGGCGTTTCGTCAGTTGTACTGACACATTCTCTATCACACGCAATTCCAAAGTTATGGCCAATATTAAATAAACCCTATTTTACCTCTAAATTGCCTCTAAATGACCTTGACCTTTGTTGGACATTACCCAAATTTTACCGAGCTCAAGATCTGTTTGAGGTGGGTACACATGACAAATATATAAAGTCTGTAGATCTACCATTATGTAGTTCTAAAGTTATGACCAACGTTAAGATTTCGGACGACAAACGACAACGCAGACGCCGGAGTGTTGACAATAGCTCCTAGTTTCCTCGCAACAGACGATCTAAAATGAACTTGACCAATTTGAAGGCTGGATTTTTTATTTCAGGGATGAATGCGGTAAGTTAAATGTTATTTACAAACCACTTAGGCAGATGAAAGCAACTGGGTCAGAATGTCTTCGGCACTATCTTTATCACGTATTAAGCTGTCATATAATTCAACAGCATCATTCGAATATTGTCGGAATAAAGGTACGGTCTGTACACAAATAATTCGAGCCTAGCGATTAAATTGGCCAATGGAACAGACCATTACGTGATTTGGGATATGTTCGACTTAACCCTTTCACTCTCAATGACGCTTAAAAGTGCGTTTGCAAACATTTTGGTTCCTGATCAGACGCCGCGTAACGCGGCGTCTGATCATGATCCAAAATGTTTGACACTCTGGTCGATATTTATTAAGTCGATCATACAACCTTTATGGCTTAAAGGGACTCGCAACCGGATGGTGTACTTGTCCAAATAAAATAAAATACTCAAATAAAAGCAAATTTGTGGCATTATTTGGCTTCTGACATTAAAAAAATATGATCAGTCCAAAAAGAGTCTCAAGAATCGGCACCGAATCTTAGTTTTTTAAGATATTTTCCATCGTTTTTCTATAGCGTTAGCTAACGGTATAGTTGTTGTTGTTGCTTCTTTACACGGGCTCAGACATAAACCCGAGACGAATAAAGTAGTAAAAGTACTATCGATCGCTACTAGTGAAGTACGTTAATTCGTAACTATTGATATAGAGAGCGCTGGTAGCCGAGGTAGTATAGGAGCTTCCTCATTTTTTCACGTTTCTCTCCGCATGGAGGGTCACGGGTTCGAATCCCACCAGGGCTTCTTCTTTTCTTTTTTTTTTAAATGGATTTTTTAACAGAATTTATTATCCTAAACTAAATCTTACCCATTTATATAAGCATTTGACATATATTTACAAATTACTATTTTTAATGCTAAATCCGGTTGCGAGCCTCTTTAAATCTAACTTTGAAACATGTCTTGCAGGCAATAATACTGAAGCAGACGACAATTAAAAGCTGTGAAGGGGGTAAACTGATCATGAAAGGGTTAGCAAGGGCAGTATGGAAGGCCGGTGCGCCATGCTAAATGCTAATTGCGAATTGCTTAATGCGAAATGCTAAATGCGAATTGCGAAATGCTATTTAAGTACAAAACTCTATTAGGGGTGTTTAATGCTAAATGCTATTTGTAAAATGCCAAATGTTAATGCTGATTGCGAATGCGTTTTGCGAAATGTCATTTGCGGATTGCAAAAATGCTAAATGCGAATTGCAAAAATGCTATTCGCAAATTCCTTAATGCCAATTGCAATCAGCATTTAGCATTTTAAGAGTTTTGTATTAAACTAGCATTTCGCAATTCGCATTTAGCATTTCGCATATAGCAATTCGCATTTAGCATTTAGCATGGCGCACCGGCCTTCCATAAGGGCGAGTTATCGAATTTCAAATGAAGCAGTATGGGTATGAAGAGTGGATTCCGGGTCGTTTCGCGCCCAAGCCGTTTCCTCCCTGGTCGTTTCCACTCTGGTCGTTTCGCTCCCAAATGAGACCCGAGTCGTTTCGCCCCCTAAGGGCTAGTCGTTTCGCCCCCAATTTTATAAACTTATTAAATATATGTATGTTATCCCATAAACTTAAGTTTTAAGTTTCATGTAATTAAAATGAATAGAAAATCAATTTTTCTTTCTCCCAGTTTGTATTTGTAAAACAATAAAAGTGTGAAAAATATAATGTATCGTGTTATTTGTTCTTAATATTTCTAATACTTTTGTAAATTTATGTCATATTTGAAATTTGTAATCATATTTATTAAAGAATAGCTACAAACAATTTAATAATAATTACATAGTTGTTGTTTGATTGTATTAACTGTTTAAACATAACATGATTGCCATAGTAACACATAATTATCTTAACACTTGAATGTGTCAATATGACGACAATTTGTTATAAGTGTCAAATAATTCGCGAACGTGCGAGGGCATAAAGAATGTCCACGGTACCATCAAACAGGTGTTAATTTGCTTTGTTCATTGCACCTTGTTTGTTGCGGATGATCTGGATGCAAACAGTTTAACACTCGTCTATTTGTTTCTTTACCTAAAAATGTATGAATCTAAAATTAATAAATTTTGAAAACAATTTCTAAGTTCATGTAATCGATTTCATCGCAGGATAAGGGTTAAATAGTGCTGTCGCTTTCCATGTAAATATATCTTCTGTTGTTTGTCATATTTTCATGTATGTGCAAGGCACATATCAACAGTTGTGTGTATTTATATACCATGTCATTGCACCGTGATAAGTTTCGTTTTAACGGGAAGGTCATGTAATTATTTTTTGTGAAGCAAACAGTTGCTAAACAGTGGTTAGATTAAAACCTAATTCAAACAGTACAAAACTTATCATAGTACACTGAATTGTAACAAACGGGTTCGAAAATCTTATAACAACAATACGGTAAAACAGTAAGTATTTTGATAAGACGCCGTTTATCCTGCGTCTCATCTGGCTCTTAACTGTTTTCAAATATAAATGTGTTTTAACATTGAAATAAATAAAAACTTTATTAGAAATGCGAAAGGTCTGCTCCGGTGGATATCTTTGTTTTCTTCAATAATTGTCAATATATTTATGTCGAACGTTGAAAAGGTAATAAAAAAAAAGGTATCTATTATACGTTTATATATAAATACTTAGAGTGCCAAAAAAATTACTACCTTTTTATATGTGTTTCTCGTTAAGTTGCATAATCAGTATCCCGTCTTACAGTACTTGCTAACATCAAATTTCTATCTAAACACCCTTCGATGAAAATAACCAATAAATGTACGTTAATTTTTAACAGAGATATACTGTAGTTACATATTTGATATTGGGTGCGAAACGACCAGGGGCGAAACGACCAGGGTGGAAACGGCTTGGGCGCGAAACATCCAAGGTGCGAAATTGTTTGGGCGCGAAACGGGGTTGGCCTAAAACACGAAATGGAAATATTTTGGCGAAATGGACGAAATGGAAATTTTGACGGCGAAATGGAAATTTATTTTTCGGAAATCAGATATATAAGCATAGAATTAAGTTTTAATTCAAATTATTTTGTTTCTGTTTATATAGATACTAGTTTTAGACAGGTGGCAGTAATTTAAAACCGATTTTTCTCACTTGAGAGTAGATATATCTCTATATATGAAGAATATTTCCATTTCGCCACAGCGAAATGGAAATTTATGTTTTGGAAATCAGTTATATTAGTATATAACAAAGTTTTAAATCAAGATTGATTGTTTCAGTATAAATTGAAACTAGTATTAAGACAGATTGCAATGACAAAAACCCGATTTTTAATACTTGAGGGTAGATATAGCTCTATATATGAAGAATATTTCCATTTCGCCATGGCGAAATGGAAATTCATTTTTCGGAAATCAGATATATAAGCATAGAATTAAGTTTTAATTTAAATTTTATTGTTTCTGTATATATAGATACTAGTTTAAGACAGGTGGCAGTAATTCAAAACCGATTTTTAATTCTCGAGAGTAGATATGTCTCTATATATGAAGAATATTTCCATTCCGCCATGGCGAAATGGAAATTTATTTTTAGGAAATCGGTTATACTAGTATATAATCAAGTTTTGAATAAAGATTTATTGTTTCAGGATATAAAGAAACTATTATTAAGACATGTAGCAGTGATTGAAAACCGATTTTTCATACTTGAGAGTAGATAAATCTCTATAAACGAAGAATGTTTTCATTCCGCCATGGCGAAATGGACATTTATTTTAAGGAAATCAGTTATTATAGCATAGAATAAAGTTTTACATCAAGATTTATTGTTTCAGTATACATAGAATATAAATAGAAGCTAGTTTTAAGATACGCGGAAGAGAATTACTTTTTTCTTTTCATTGCTTAAAGAATATTTACTTTGCGCAATGGAAAGGAAAACGATAGGTATTGAATTGAATCGAGAAAAAGCTATCTCTAAGTCCAACTGAAACAATTTATAGTTGCATGAAAATGAAAGCGATCAGTTACTATATACATTGTACATGTATATATAATAAGTAATGTCTGCGTTATGCCGGAAACTACCGGGAAAAGCTGTATTTATGATTAAGAAAACAGATGTACGTCAACAGAAAGGAACGACGTCGACAACCTAACAACGACGTCATGACGTCACAAAATATTATATTGCGCATTCTAACACGACTCGAAACCTACGGCATATAGACAAAGAATACTGAGAAACGTTTATTACGTCGCGATAATGAACTGCACGCGCGGCGTTTCCATCCGCTGTTCCATTTGCCCCATACGCGTAATACATAAATAGTAATTTAACTAATTTTACAATTAAAGTCGCGTTAGAATTAAAATTTGTTAAGTCTTAATTCTAACACGTCTCGAAACCTACGTTATAGGATAGAGACAAAGAATACCGAGAAACGTATATAACGCCGTGATAATGAGATACACGCGCGGCGTTTCCATCCGCTGTTCCATTTGCTCCATACGCGTAATACATAAATAGTAATTTTATAATAAAAGTCACGTTAGAATTAAAATAACAAATTCGTATGTGTCCATCACCGTGCATTAGATCACAGTTAGTCGTTAAGATGTGGGTAATTAGATCACTCGGCCTAAAGGCCTCGTGATCTAATGACTCCACATCTCAACTCCTAACTGTGATCTAATGCACGGTAATGAACACCTACGAATTTGTTATTTCTTAATTATGATATGGTGAAACGCGTAGCGCAATGTTTAAGAAAATAATTGTTTTAAAAAAGGCTAATACATCATCTTTTTTTTTTAAATCATATATTACGCCGACATTACTTATTATTATATCTCGTATATATAATTTTATTTTTTTTGGATTAGATCCATTTGTTTTTTGTTGTTAATGCCTGTTTGATTGATTTTAGTAAACAATCAATCAATCAATCAATTAATCAATCATGTATTGTATGAAACATTATAGCCAACCAAATAATTATATACAGTAGATACATGATATCAGGATACATATATACAGTAAGACATCCCTATTACGACCACAAGAATGTGTAAATTATACCGTCTTCTCCAACGTATTCATGGATCCAGACAATTTTAATCAGTAGCTACAACACATTATAATAAAATATCCCTATCTAGAGCTACATGTATTTACATTATTAAATCACAGAATGTGTTAATTTTCCGGCGTTTAAGACAGGTGACTTCTTAACGGAGAATTCTGTCTTATAGCTTATAGCTCGCACATGCGATTGCAACCACTTAGCTTTTTATGTGGTCATAATTGAAAGGTTTTACTGTATAATGAAATGTTAAACTAGTCTGTATGATTTTGTCGTTATCTTTTGGAACTTTGCGGAAATGTGTGACTATTTATCTGTATCTCAGTGGTAAACGCGTTTATTGGAAAAATATACCGTCTTCTCCAACGTATTCATGGATCCAGACAATTTTAATCAGTAGCTACAACACATGATAACATATCCCTATCTAGAGCTACATGTATGTACATTATTAAATCACATTGTAGATGTGGGTAAAAGACTTGTCTATCCTAGGCATTATGACAGGGATATGGTGCATCCTGGAGACCATGAAGGAGGATTAAAGATATTTAAATATGCCATTCTGAACATACAATTTTTTTGTCAATCACCCAAAGATGCATCAAATATCCTTCTGCACGCTAGGGGCGAATTTGTAACTACTAATGCAGACACTTTGGGTCTTGATGAGACGTATCTCGGCGTCTCATCTAGATCCAAATTGTTGCTGTCTTTGTGCAATTTACGTAAATTTACACAATTTAACCAGCGTGCAAAAGGTTAGAGCGTCGGGTATACCTTGAAAATATATTCATCATCTTATATACTTACCGTGTATAGGTATTTCTGATATGGATTGGCTCTAATTATCGCCTGTAAATAAAAACTGATCAAACAACCGCCATGGATTAAAGCATTTTCCCGCTAAATCACTTCTAATTATTTCATTAATGACAATGTTGCGCTCCTCATTAGTTATTTAATGAGAAAGTTTCGGCGAATCAAATGTACCGTTAACATTGCAATGTGTATGTGTGCAAAATAAAAAAGTATTTCAATCAATATCAAACGAGTAATTACTTAACAGGATTATCCTTTAATTCTTAAAAAAATCACTTAATATTTCACTTAAAATGCGTTTTTGGAATTATAATATATTTACTGTGCCCTTTTCTTCTAAGAATAACATACTTTTTGTTACATTTCCATTGCGTCAGTCAGCGCGTGCCGTGTCTGATTAGTTTATTGGTTGCATTGTTGATAAGTGTGTCAAAGGCACGTGCCAATCACTGCGGCAAACGGATATACGGATCGATATACCTTTAACCTGATCACCTTTAACCTTCAGGTAGCATGATTAAACACTATACCGCGCAATGGAAAATCGAGGTATAATACGCATTTTGGTACACATAAATAACGTAGAGTTATTCTTTATAACACAATAATATTATGATAATAATACAATTTTCGCATTTAAAACTAAGAGAAATTAATGGAAATATTTACATTCCGCCGCTTTAGTTCAAAGTGCGCAATGGAAATATACTGTATAGAGATATGTATTTTCTCAACTATAAATATTGAGTGTAAATCACTTCTCACTGCCTTAAAACTATATTCTTTATGCACTGAAACAATAAACATTGATTTCTAACTTGAATCTGAGTTTAAAAATCTTATTTTGTAAAAGAAATATTTCCATTTCGCCGTTTACCTTAACAATGCGCAATGGAAATAGCTTTCTATGTACGGTATAGATACATATATATCTATTCTTAAGTATGTACATCGAGTTTGAATCCCTTAAATTTGTCTTAAATGATATTCCTATATTTACAGAAACAATATTTAAAACTTTAATCTTTGCTAATATTACTGATTCCCTTAAATAAATTTCCATTTCGCCAGTGCGAAATGGAAATATCATTCTTATATATAGAGATATATATATTCTCAAGTATGAAAAATCGATTTGAAGGCACTTCTATCTGTCTTAAAACTAGTTTCTGTAGATACTGAAACAATAAATCTTGATTTAAAACTTCATTCTATGCTAATATAAACCAATCCTACCAATAAATTTCCATTTCGCCATGACGGAATGGAAAAATCTTCATATATAGAGCTATATCTACTGTCAAGTATGAAAAACCGATTTTAAATCACTCCCACCCGTCTTCAAACTAGTTTCTATATATTATGAAATAGTAATTTTGATTTAAAAAGTTAATTGATTCTTATATGACTGATTTCTTACAAAATAAATTTCCATTTCGCCATGGCTGAAAGGAAATATTCTTCATAATATAGAGCTAAATCTACTCTCAAGTATTAAAAATCGATTATAATCGTTCCAACCCGTCTTAAAAATAGTATCTATATATACTGAAATATAAAAAAAAGATTTTTAACTTTATTCTATGTTCATATATCTGATTTCCGAAAAATAAATTTCCATTTCGCCATGGCGAAATGGAAATATTCTTCATATATAGAGCTATATCTACCCTCAAGTATTAAAAATCGGGTTTTTGTCATTGCAACCTGTCATAAAACTAGTTTCAATATATACTGAAACAATCAATCTTGATTTAAAACTTTGTTATATACTAATATAACTGATTTCCAAAACATAAATTTCCATTTCGCCGTGGCGAAATGGAAATATTCTTCATATATAGAGATATTTCTACTCTCAAGTGTGAAAAATCGGTTTTAAATTACTGCCACCTGTCTAAAACTAGTATCTATATAAACAGAAACAATAAAATTTGAATTAAAACTTAATTGTATGCTTTTATTTCTGATTTCCGAAAAATAAATTTCCATTTCGCCATCAAAATTTCCATTTCGTCCATTTCGCCAAAATATTTCCATTTCGTGTTTTAGGCCTACCGCGCGAAACGTCTTGTCACCCATGCGCACTAACCCACTAAAGTACCGCGAGTAAATAATATTGTAGTTATACCAGAGACAAAAGAAGATACCAGTGAGGATATATAGCCGTATGGCTGAAAGACAAGACAAGACAAAGGTGGGTACATTTAGAACTGTCTATTTAGTTACCTTTCGTTGATAGCCTCTGTTGAGCTGTTCAGCTCGTTTTGGCCCAATCTGGATCGTTGATCTCGTTGGTAAGACTTATATTTTATCAAATTTTAGCGTTTTCTGATAGCATGCACTTTCTCCAAAAGGTGAACATTAAATTTAAACCAGGTGAGTTATTATCTGTTTGATTATCGTAACGTAAACACTACGTACACCGGTATCATGGGGTTCCAGGCTACTTCACGGGATGGAAATGTTAACCCACTAGTCTGGTTATAAAATTTAGAGTCTTTTCTCTTCCAATCTGCATTTAGGCGAGATTTGAATGTGTTAACAGAAGTGGCACATACTGAGTCATTTGATAAAGCGCTCCAATTATTCACTGATCTCTTACAGAATCTATTCTGTCCATATCTAGACGACGCACGGACTTTCTCCAACTTATATTGATGCCCACGGGTTGTAGAGTTACTGCTAGCCTGGAGACTGTTACTAATGTCGACTTCTTCATATCCATGGAGAATCTTAAAAACTTGTATGACGTCTGCTCTTTCCCTTCGATACATTAGTGAAGGTAACCCTAGTGCTTTTAGTCTATTCTCGTATGTTAGGTGTTTTATCTCAGGGACTAAGCGTGTCGCTCTTCGTTGAACCTGTTCTATAGCAATAATATCTTTCTGGTATGTAGGTGCCCAAATAACACTAGCATATTCCAAGTGAGGTCGGATGTAGGCCTTATATAACGGCAGAAATATATCCTTATCCAGTGTTGCACCTAGAGCGCGGGATTGCGGGATTCCCGCAATATTTTTTACTTTGACCCTTAAAATTCGTAACGGCGCGGGCGTACGGGCGCAATTGTCGTCTTCCGTACCTTTGCTCTATTTACTATCCTTTCCGCCGATTTACTATCCTTCATTAATAAATGTAGACTGTGCTTGCGTGGAATTTACCAATGCAGTTAAATGGCTACGTAAAACCCGATAACCAGTCTTACAATTACAACTATCATTTCCGCCGATTTACTATCCTTTATTAATAAAGGTAGACTGTGTGCGCGGGTACATGCCAATGCAGTTAAATGGCTGTGGTAAAACCCGATAACCAGTCAAATTACGCATGACTTGACTTCACTTCTCGTCGGATTGGAGAGGAAAGAGCAGACGAAACACGAAGCGTCGCACAACCTGATGAATGAAACCCCCATCTAAACAATGTGCTGATCATACTCTTCCAACTTTGTATGTACCAAAACAATCATTACAAGTTATTTACAAATAGACGAACATCAGTTTTCCCGTCGTGTAAAAGCCTTACTGGATTACCGAAAATCTACCGAAATTTACCGAAAATGTAGACGCAGTAAACATGTTCAATATCGTAAACACTAATTCTATTTTAAAGGAAAGCCTATCATGTTTTAAAGGCTTTTTTAGTGTGTCCCCCAAAAATTTCAAATGTCCCCCAAAAATTTTGACAGCGCGGCACCGTGTCCCCCAAAATTTTGGACCTAGGCACAACACTGACTTATCAAAATAGGTGATATGCATGTAGATCTAGATCTGTTCGGTATTCGGAGGGATTTCCCAACTATAGTTTTGTATTTTATCTAGAATGTGATGCATTAATTAATACCGGAGACGGCGGAGAGTATAGAAGCTACTGGCTGTGAAGAAGTTTAGCTAGCTACCCAGACTGTTGATGCGGCAATTGCTATCTATAATCTAGGTCATGTCTCGTTTTTCATCATACTGTACATTTATGTTTAGCCAGGAACGTATATAGATAAAAATATACGTTCCTGGTTTAGCGAATTTTTGGTGACTCGATCTACTGTTAACAGTTTAGATCCAGATAAGGGCCCCATATAACTGCCAGCGGCGTAGCCAGGCTTGAACGAATGTTACGCACATCAGGGGGAGGGGGGTACCCCCTCCTGCTGGTGGGGGTCCGGGGGCCTCCCCTGGGAGAAAAAAGGAAATTAGAAGTAAAATGGTGAGCTCTGAAGTGTGTTTAGAGGGATTTGGAGCATTGAATACGATCTATGTGAACTATACAAATGTGTCCAACATATAATTAAATTTTGTGATTAGCGTTTTTTCTGCTATAATAATTTGACTTTTAGCCGCACGAGTGGTATATTCAAGAAGCACTGTAGTCTTTTATGATGTCGACTTAAATTTGTAGTTGTTTAGATCCTGAGTTTCCGAAACTCGAACTTGAAAAATGCAAGTGGGGGTTTGGGGGTCCTCCCCCGGGAGACAAATGGAAATATGAACTGAAATGGTGAGCTCTGAAGTGTGTTTAGAGGGATCTGGAGCACTGAATACGATCAACGTGAACCATACAATTGTGTTCAAAGCTCCGTTATAACATAACGATAAATTTAGTGATTAACACTTTTCCGCTATAATAATTTGACTTTGCCGGACGAGAGGTGCATGAAGCACCGTATATTTTTGGATGATGCTGGTTTAAATTTGTAGTTGTTAAGATCCTGAGTTTCCAAAACTCGAACTTGAAAAATGCCAGTGGGGGTTCGGGGGACCTCCCCCGGGGAGAAAAATGGAAATAAGAACTGAAATGGTGAGCTCTGAAGTGTTTTGGAGGGAATAGGGACACTGAATACGATCAACGTGAACCATACAATTGCTTTGAAGGCTCTGTTTTATTAGACACAACATTATTTTGTGACTAATTTTTCCACTGCTAGAACTATTTTACTTTAAGACTCACGAGAAGTACACGAAACACTGTAGAAGTTTTTCAGGCTGCCAACTTTGTAGTTACTAAGTTCTTTATTTTCTGAAACTTGAACTTGACAGATGAAAGTGGGGGTCCGGGGGTTATCCCCCGGGAGAAAAAATCGAAATAAGAACTGAAATGGTGAGTTCTGAAGTGTGTTTGTAGGGATTTTGGACACTGAATAGATCAATGTGACTAACCTATATATTTCCAAGAACTTTCGACTTTTAGACGATTTAGGTATACATTGTACGTACGTATATAAGACATAACATTATATAACTATTTGACTCAATGTTTAGACGCACGAGAGGTACATGTAGCAGATAACATGTAGCACCGTAGGCTTGAGCTGCCATCTTTGTAGTTACTAAGTTCTTGGTTTTCTAAAACTTGAAATTGAACAATGCTGGAGGGGGGTCCGGGGGTTCTCCCCCGGGGAGAAAAATGGAAATTAGAACTGAAATGGTGAGCTCTGAAGTGTGTTTGAAATCTTCATTTTAGACTTTAAGGTCTAACCCCCCTTAGCCTTCGGTTTTTATGCCATTTTTGGCCATGTTTGATTTTTCATTTTTCAAACTGATGTTACGCACGTGCGTATCGCTGGCTACGCCCCTGACTGCATCAAATTTTTTTGACCCTGGTGCTAATGCAGAGTAAACAAGTCAACGACGCATTATCATACGACAGCGCGCTTATCCGCCGTATTGTCGTCTGCTTTGAAATTATCGTCTGCAAAATTTGTGAAATCGGGTTTCTCTTTTATTTCAAAAAACTAAAAGACGGTTGTCAATTAGTTTGGAAGCAGATATGACTCTGCGTACATCTGATCTCATCTGGATCCAACCCGTTTACAAGTCGCATGTACCAGTCAAGTCGAGATCGGTGGGATCAAATGTTTACAATTTACCCTTTTCCTGCTAATGCAGGAAATGGCAAACACTGTTCAAAGAGGATGTCTGACCCAATACAGTGTTCCCTCCCAACAAAGACCCTCCCAACAACGACCACCTCTTTAGAATGACCATTGAATTTGTTGCAGTTCCCTAAAAAGGACAGTTATGTCCAACCTATTCACGACTGCAATGTCGTCTGCTTACAATTGTCGTCTGCTATTTTTCTCAAAGTTACATAGATCTAGATCTAATGGATATTTTGACAGAAACAAATCTTAACAACAAATGACAAACAGCTTGAATCCAGATCAGACGTAAGGCGGTGTCTGATCTGGATTCAAGCACAGGGGGCCGTCACAATGAAATATGAAACCCCCAAAAAATAATTTTTTTATGAACATTAGATATATAGACAGACTTCCCCAGGCCGTTTTCGCCTGTCGCGGGCGACATGCCTTCCTTCCAGGCGGTCTCTTCGCGACATGCTTTGATCTGGCCGACATGCCTTAATCTGTAAAGCGACTAGCCTTAATCACGGCTCTGTGTTGTGTACTCGAGTAAATTGTTTCATATGTCAAACGCCGTCACGCGTGTCGGGCGTGAGCATATCATTAACCAATCACAAGCCGAATTTCCCTATCTAAACGGTGATTGACAGGGTCTTGGTTTATTTGACCGAGATTAACTTTTGATTGACGTTTCTAAAACCGTTAGTACTGGCAATGGCGAGTAGATTCTGCAACATGATTTTCGGAAAACAAGCTTCGAATAACGCTGACCGAAAAATAAATACTATTCGAAACCGGAATCTCAGACATTATTTTCCCCGAATCTAAACATTAAGAAGATGATTTACCAAATTCGCCGCGTTAATTTATTGAGATGAGAGTAACAGCGGCGAAATCGCTTGTCGCCTCGGAAAAATATACTCGACACGGGGCCTATTAAATAAGAAAACTTAAATATTGAACAAACGAACATTTGTGATGGATATTAATTACCTTTAAGAATTGATTTCCTCGACAACTCCGTATAATAATCACGTAACAGACACAAACATTATTCCAAACTTCCGAAATGAAATCCAATTGCGCGGCATGCTTCGAACTTTTGACACATGTCTTTACTTGTTTTATTGGTTATCAAAAAGGTAATTCCCAGCGTCATTTTGAAATCATCCAATTAGATTAGACGTTATATACTTCCATTTAGAAAGACAGTTTTCGATACTAGTGAAATTAACATAAATTACGATGGTTAAAATTAGCACTTATTCGTATGAAATGGCTAGCGATGCGGAATACGTTTTTCATGGGAGTTTCGGGAAATAAGGTTTTTTTAAGAACAAAAGCAAAACATACACGCAGAAAACGAGGAATCTGCATTCTGGCAGTTTTGGTATGATAATATCAATAATATACTATAATAGTGTATATACAAGTTATAATATTTTCAGTTGAATGTTTTGTACTTGTAAAATTGAGTTGTTAAGTTGAGTTGTGTTTATGTAAATGTCATGGTCATATTTCACGTTAATTGATCTATTGTACATGGCCAATGGCGCTTTTATGTTGCCGATTGCCAATAAAATTGAGTTGAGTTGAGTTGGTATATATAGAAATTGAATACTTGGTGATGAAATATTGAAAAAGAAAATCGTGACAACAAATAATTAAGTAGACCTGGATTTATCTCATGACAGTCATACCGTCTTATTAATTCTTCACAAAGTTAAAATTTGTTTTCTGTTTTTATGGTGGATGGTTGTTTAGAGTAGGCTTAAAGTAAAAAATGAATCCTCCATTAGACATCAACCTGTCGGGATGCAGTGAAATGTTATATGCTCTTAACGCACAGGTTCTTGACACATAAAAAAATAAAAATAAACACCTTTTTTTTTTTACTAGACCTCTATTATGTTACCGTATCTAGATCTGTATTTGATAGAATAAAAAAAATTACTTTTAACTTCAAGGGAATAGTAAAGTCTTAAAAACATATCTCAAATGACTATGAGGAATAAGAGTTAAAAACATTATACATTCAAATCACATTATACATGCACTGTACTTAATTCTAAGTAAGGGTAGGTGTTTGTGTGTATGTTTGACTGTGTGTAGCAAGTTAATGTTAAACTTTTTCAAATAAATTCTTTGATTAAGTTAATGAGACTTATGAATGTTTTCCATAAAAATGATTAAGACAACCAGTTCTTCCCTGATCAGAGGCTTCCTGTTCTGGATCTACTGTTTGCAGCACATGCCCTATCTACTTGTTTCTGCATTCCTGTTTCAGAATTTATTTATTTGCAAACAAAAGTGAGCATTTTCTAGTATTTGTGTGTATGATCTGATTGAGTGTGACAGTAGAGTAGTGTGTATGGCAGAGACAAATGAAAAGGTGTGTACATTTCACATGCTTTTCCATTTTGGTCAAAAGACTACATGTTGTTTGCAGTTTCTGCCAAGAGTAATTTTTCCAAAGAATTTACAATCTTGTAAATGGCACTGACACTGATCAGAGGACTAACCCAGGAGATCAGACTGGGTCTACACTTTTCCATAGGTCCAGGCATTCATAGTTTCTGGATTTTTTTTTGTGTGTGTGTATAATTATGTATAAAATAAGTGAATTAATGTGTTTAGCTATTTATCATCTTTGTGCTTTTACAACCTGTAAGGCTTTACAATGTAATACCTTGTTGCAAAATAATGGAATACTAGTTAATGCAAGCTGCAGTCAGCAACTGTACTGGGAGATCAGCAGGTATTATTGTAAAAATTAGTTATGATTGAGTTGTAACTTAAATATTGGTGCTGAACTTGAAAACAAAAACCCAACACACTAGTTCTTGCAAACGGAATAATACTTATTTCAGCCATTTCCATATAAACATACTATAGTCACATATATGTATTGCTAAAAATGCACTATTTTATTTTTTAAAGGGCAAAAAATTTCGTCGCAGCGCGGGGGGGGGAGCCCTTCCGTACCCTCCCCCTATGCCCCAAATTCAACATGCCTTCAGGAAATCCTAGGGAAATCCCTGAGACTATATAGATCTAATGTTCATAAAAAAAAAAAAAATTTCGGTTCATATTTCATTGTGACGGCCCCCTGTGGATTCAAGCTGTTTGGAAATGTCCCTCCCTATAATGACTCTCTCCAAACAATGCACACAATTTTTGTCTTCCATTGGATATCGTTGTAGAGAGGGAAGGGGTGGTTGTCACAGTTTTATGATAGAGTTTTATAGTAAAATTTTCAATCATTTGCTCAAACTAGAGTAATTTCGGGTAATTCCGACACCTTAAGAGAAAAAATTATTTACAGATTTGCCGAACGTTCCTAAAATACCGTAGAGGTCGGAGTTACACGAACACACCATTTACCCTGAAATCCATGAATACGATTTGTGCCGAACTATATTAAATATGTGTGTTACTTTCGGTTTCATGTACAACTTACTGGCGGGTAACCCCGTCACTATTCGGGTAATCCCGACACCCAATCAGTGTTTTTAAAAACAATGACATACGCCCTTTATTTTCTAGCTGAATCAAACAAATAGGATATACAAAGGTATGTGTGCACTCTTCGCAGCCAAAAGCATGAAAAGGGTTCTATATTCTCTGCGTATATGTCAGACATACAGGCTAATTGTCTGCAACACAGTAAATGTGTAATTTCTGTGGACATGATCTGCATCTTACGCACTCGTCTTAATCTCTATATCTATTTGAATCTGCGAATGTTCGTACAAGTGAGAAATTACACGTAGATTCTACGCTTACCATTCAATATATAACGGTGAAATTGTGATAACAAATCCAGATAAGGGGGCCAACATATTATAGTCTCACCTTTTCTAACTGTTTGTAATTCGGATAAGGAATGCACTTGAAAAACAAAATTTCAATTTTAGCTCATGCCGTATTTAGCAGACATGTATCATTTAGTGTGGTATTCACTGACGTTCAGCGACAAAGCCGTTGGTAAAACTATTCACTCACTCAATCTCTCTCCCTCGTAATATTCTATAAATAGGCATGCAGTTTGGGTTTTGAAAAGTCACATGACACAACAGAAGGGTTTTCTGCCAATTAGCTGTTACTGAATTGATTCAAAATGCTATGAGAGGTGTAAAAACACTGTGATGTTTTGATATTCCAGTACAGTACCAGGCAATAGTTTTCCAGTCCTGACATGGACTTTTAAAAATCTTATGACTGCCAATTCCACGATAATTGTCAGCAGTATCTACCTTTTGAAAGAGGGTACTAAATTCCTTTGTCCTAAAGCGTCTATATTAAATGTTTTAGCTAGATATGAATTAGTGCCTATAACTTTCTATGAATTTGAGCATTGATTTTCTTTTCCTTTTTAAAGACGTAGATGTACAGATAAAGACCAACTCGAAGAGCTTTATATATAGAATAAATTTTTATTAGACTAAAATTCAGTCAGGTCTTAATTGGCGTTCAATTTCATTAATTTGAATATATCACGGCTAGAGAGTATAATTGTGGCTAGCTCTACCATATTTTCAGATGATACGTCTTTAAATAGTATCTAATGAATGGAGTTGATATCTAGGTGTTTATGACGTTGAGGAAGTAGGAAAACGGAATTAAAATTAATTATGTAGGTCAGATCATAAAGGTGGCGGAATTAGCCTCCACACTTATTTATTTCGGGTAATTCCGACTTCCCCAAAATCTGTTTACAGAGTTTATGAAGCTTCATTTCGTGACTTTTACAAAGAAGCTAAATAGATACCTAAAGTTGATATTGTTATTCCAATACACACCACTAGATTGTGAAAAACGATAACTTTGCATACCTTATTTCGGCGACTAGCTTATGGAATTACGTAACGTGGCATTATTTGGGGGTCAAAAATGAAGTCACTGATTCAAAGAGATTGATACTCAGAAAGAAAGCGTCTTGAATGCGCCGATAAATTTTATGACGTTACATTTATATATGACGTCATTATTAAAATCAGGTAATCCTTGAATATGGAGTGGTAACACTATGAATTTAAGGGTGTCTGGTCTCAACGCCCCATCGCATCAACGCCCCACGACATCAACGTACCATTTGTGGACCCAACGTGCCATTTTTAAAAAATTATATATATCACCCGTATTTGACAATTATTAATTGATGCAAAAGTTAAATAGTGATTTAAATGAGTAACTGGGATTAAATGAAATATTTTTGCTTACATACTATGTACATACGATGTTCATATGCGAGTAGATCTATTATCATCCGTTAGTCGGGGTTGTTTTATCCATGGCACTTATAGCATCGCATTAATCTTCGTATTTCGTAGAAGATAAGTTTCCTTTCGCTAATGCCACACCCAAGTAGCTACCTTTTTTCACTGTGTATATGTTTCATGTCTACTATTACACTCTTTGAAATGTCGGCATACATGAAAGGGAAAAGTTGCAGACGAGAGGCGTAACACATATACACGTGTCAAGTCTAATATGCCACTGTGTATTCCGCACGCGCTGATAATCGCATAGCATAATATTTTTCGCGAGGGTGTGAACATCGGCACGATTTGATAAATTGTTGTAATGTTTGCGACTTTCTTAACTTTCTTAACGTTTTTAAATGTCTGATTGATTCACACAGAAAAACTTCCAACTTGTTTCATTTATTTAGCAAACGTTCAATTCCAATTCGAAATTGCCATTATAAAAAAAAAGATATTGATATCATAATAGATCATAATAAGACAGCAAATCATTGGTTTATATATGACACTTGAATGAAATTAACGGATTTACCTTATAATTATACTCCCATGAAAAGTGTTTTGTTTTCGCCAAGTTTATTTTTTATCTTCAGCATTTTTCGTAAAATTCCAGAAAATCATTCACAGATCACTGCGTGTAAACTCATTACATACATACGAACATCGTAACTCGAAGATTTAGAAACATTATCCATTTGTTAATTTCACATCTGGGCCCTAAAAGGAAAGTTTCATGCTCCCAAAAGGTGTATTTCAATTGGATAATTATTAGTAAAATCCGCTGTCAATCACTTTTAGAAAACAACAAACTCTACTTGTGAGTTGAATATGTTGAGCGGGGAAGCGAAGTCGGCTAACTTTGAAGATTTGATCAAAGAGTTTTTAACGTGTTCATGCTGAATTGTCGTCTTTTTTAAACATATTGTCTGATAAGCTGAAAATTAGTTTTCATGCATTTGAAAAAGAAGAAAAGTTGAAATGGGTGACAAATAGTTTGGATCCAGATCTGGATACAACCTGTTTGCAATTATTAGACAAGTCGCACTTAACATGATGAGGGTTAAATATTTTACCCGTAAACCAACTTAAAGACAACAACTGTATAAGTATCTAGGGATTTGAGTAAGTGGTATTGATGTTGGAGGAAACGGTAAAGTCTACTTAACGGACGGACACACGGACAGGACAACGCTATACGCATCCGCATTTATAGATACCGGGGGCATCAAATAGTGCAGATTCTGATAAAAGAACTCGTGAAGGATTCATCTGAGCAGTGTATACACTGTTTGCTTAACAAAATAGATAAGGCTAAATGGTCTGGGTACAGCGGTAGTTTAATAGGCCAGGTTTGCATGGGTGCATAACTATTACAATTTTGTTTAAATAACATTTAAACAGTGTGTTCTGATAATTTGACTGGTGATTCTTCTCAGCACATGGTCCCTTTTTAAAAACAAAAACAAAACGCCCTCTGCGCGGCAACATCAAAGACTATGAATAGAGCCGACTGCCGAAAATAAAGTCTGCAGAAACAGATTAAACGTGTCATCAGAAAGCGGTTAAACCTGTAAGAAGCTGTGTCGATTAACTTCAAAAGACCTTGTCCTGTCAATCACCCGTCCCATACGTGTTTGTGTGTATGAGTCGAATCAGACTTTGAATAGTTTTGTTACATATAATATTGACTGGACAAGGAAATATACAGAAGTTTATAATTCCGTGGACTGGACTATTGATTTGTTAGGTAATTATAGTGGAGAACATATTATTCTTTCCAAATAAACGCATTTTTGCTAAAACTTATTATTGACATTGCAAACATTTTGGAGAGTAACCCGGCGTCTCTCCAGGCTCCTTAATGTTTACCACTCAGATTAAAATAAATAAATTCAGAATTGACCACTAGTTGTCATTGCCTACATTTTATTGCAATTGCATTTCGTTTGCGTTTAAACGTGAAAGAATAACGTCTTCTTCACTGTATGTGTAAGTTTTACTGTAATATCAGATATTACGATTTCTTTGAAATTACATGTGTTTTCCAACCTGCGACTAATTTCAGTCAAGTTTCAAAAAGATGCCTTTGTGGACTGTTAAAATCGGTGTCAATATAAAAGTGACAATTCAGTTTTAAGTGTAGCCGCATTTAATCCAATAAAAGAATCATTTTGAATGGGATTTTTGTTTTAACACCAATTTGTAGGTCTCTTAACCCTTTCCCGACTGAGCCTTTTAACGCCTCTGCAAACAGAGCAGACATTGTTCAGGGCCTACTATACCTGTCTATAGAGTTATCATAGATCAGAGTTGTCACAACTGTTTAGCAAAAACGATTGTTAATTATAACAGAGTAGAAATTTAGTTAATTATTCATAGTGGGTGGAGTCTGGAAAGAATATTCACAAGGGAACGAGCTAATATTATGTACATATTAAATGAATTTCGGCTTTTGTTTTCGTATGTCAGGGATACTCGGCACTTTTATATGGTCGCCAATGTTCGACCATGAGTTCATACTATACATTTAAATTGATATAATAAGTTTCAAGACTATATCTTAAACCTATTTTAAACGTTGTATTCGGTATTTCAATGTGTATTTGTACGCCATGGCCGGAGTGTCGAAAAAAGTCCAAAAAAAGAATTAATGCATAACCCCTATTTTAAATGGGGAACTCGGGGCGTTTTCGTAGGTTTATACATTCAGCCCTAACGACGAATATACTCGTCAAAAAAAAAATGTCGTCCCACTTTATAAAAATTATAGAAAATCAGTTTTATCATACTATTTTTGTATAATTCATTGTTTTTGAGATTATTCACGATATATAATCTGACTGATTTAGGATATCTGTTATTACAAAAATGAACACCCGATCGTAGAAAAAATTGCAAATAGTACACTCCGACGGCCGTGACGGCAGCTAAAGCTAATCTCCTGATAACCTTTTCAAAGTTTCATCCAGATTAGAGACCAACTCAATTCTCATCATATATTCCAAATTGTTTGTAAATTGGATATTAATAAAGTCACATATAGAGGATATATTGATTTAAGCAGGCGTCATATTTAGCAGAATTCATTTTCTTTGTTTTCATCGACGAGCGACTCGAAACGCAGAGAACACCACAGGAAAAAGGTTTTATGTTGTAATAGCGTATTTAAAGGTATCTGTGTACCAGTTTATAAGTCATATTAATGAATTCCCGCTCAAAAAGATACTTTTATTGTCCAAAAATCGGCGACGATATGAAAAATGCCGATCCTACCTAACCTTCGTAAACACCAACTAAAATAGATTTGATGTACTAATATCGTATTTAAAGGCATATATATATATTGTTTAAGTAACTGTATCGACACCCCTGTTAAAAAAAAGTTGGCTTTTCTTGGTTTACAATCGCCGATAATTTTCCTTAACCTATTCATCCCTGAATGGACAATTCCAGTTTCCAGCTAAGTTTTGTCCATTAATGACTATTTAGGATTGAATAACCCCTGATCAGGTTCCTCACTGTATTCGTATGACATGTGTACATCCGATTTACACACAGATTCAACCCTTATTAAAGCCTGCGATGGCTTCTAGTCTGTAATGAGACATTTGTATAAAAGCCAAACATTCCATCCCATCGTGATACGAGTTTATACAGGCATTCTTTTTTTCCTTAGTGGAATATATAGTGGGACGTTCCATCCATATAATTGGGACGTTCCGTCTGGTACGTTGCGGTCTTGGGACGTTGAGACCATAAACCAATTTAAGAGTCTTTAAAAGGGTGACGGGATTAGACGACTGTCGAGATTACCCGACATCACTCTAATATGGCCAGAGCTGATGTCCTTTACTTATACACGTACATGTTCATGTATTGAAGAATTATGGTTCCTGTCAGTTGCATATCTAGGTCACATGAGTTAAAATTGATTGTTTTCAATGAAAAATTATTTTAAAAAATCTCCTTGTCTGAAACCCATTTGTATTTCAATGTTTATAAAACTTGTAGAGAATGACCATCTTCACACACTCTTGGTCAAGTTTGAATATGTGTCATGTGGGGTCAAAGGTAGGTCACAAGGTCAAGCCTTAGAAAATTCTTGTAAACACACTTGTAGCCACAGTTTTAGTCAAATCTTTATTAAACTTGGTCCAAATGACCATTATGACAAAATCTAGGTCAATTATGGATATGGGTTATATGGGGTCAGCAGTAGGTCACTAAGTCAAACCTAAGAAAAAGCTTGTGAACACTCTAGTCACCTCATTTTTAGCCAAATCTTTATCAAACCTGGTCAGAGAGACCATGTTGACAAAATCTAGGTCAGATTTGAATATTGGTTATATGGAGTCAAGAAGTAGGTCACTAAGTCAAATAGCATGTGAACATTCTAGTAGCCACATTTTTAGCCAACTCTTAATCAAACTTAGTCAGAATGATCATCTTGACAAATTTATGTCAATTTGGATTGTGGGTCATGTGGTTTCAAAAAGTAGGTCACAATGTCAAATCTTTTTTAGAGCTTGTGAAAACTCTAGTAGCCAGAACTTAAGCTAAATATTGACCAAACTTGGTCAGAATGATCATCTTGACCAAATCTACATTACTTTTGAATATTAACGCGAGATCGAAAAGTAGGTGACTAGGTCAACTCTTAGAAAAGGCTTTTGAACACCTGGATATATTTTTAGCCAAATCTTTATCCTACTTGGTCAGAATGACCATCCTGACAAAATCTAGGTCAGGTTTGAATGTGGGTCAAAAAGAAGGTCACTAGGTCAAATCTTTATTAGAGCTTGAGAACACACTAAGTCTTGCAGCCTCTATTCCTGCACAATCTTGACCAAACTGGGTCAAAATGATCTTCTTGACAAATTCTAGGTGAAGTTTGAATATGGGTTGTGTGAGGTCAGAAGTACTGTAGTTCACTAACAAATGTTAGAAAAAGCTTGTCACAAACACTCTAGTAGCCACATTTTAGTCAAATCTTTATCAAACTTGGTCAGAAATACCATCTTGACGAAATCTAGGTCAATTTTGAATATGGGTAATGTGGGGTCAAACAGGCCACTAGATCAAACCTTTGAGAAAGCTTGTTAGCTCCCTATTCGGAGAATGGGGTTGGGGGGGGGGTTCGGGGGCTTATGGAATCACGTCGGCGTTGGTTTTTCATGGTTAATGTTTTGTGTTAGTGTTGTAATGCACTAATACTACTTGAAATATTTGCATTAGGAAGCTGATATTTGGATTGGAGGTGCCCTGTGCGTCGAACATTGATTTTGGGTAGTTAAAATTAAAAGAAAAGTTAAAATTTGTCAAAATTTAACCTTTTGTGGACTTAGGTTTTTCGGCTGATTTCTCATGGTTAAAGTTTTGGGGTAAGTGTTGTAATGCACTAATACTACATGAAATATTTGTATTAGGAAGCTGATATTTGGATTGGAGGTGCCCTGTTGGTTGGACATTGATGTTGCGTAGTTAAAATTTAAAAAAAAAGTTAAAATTTAGTCAAAATTTTACCTTTTGTGGACTTAAGTTTTTCGACTGATTTCTCATGGTTAAAGTTTTGGGGTAAGTGTTGTAATGCACTAATACTACATGAAATATTTGTATTAGGAAGCTGATATTTGGCTTGGAGGTGCCCTCTGGGTTGGACATTGATGCTGCATAGTTAAAATTTAAAAAAAAAGTTAAAATTTGTCAAAATTTCACCTTTTGTGGACTTATGTTTTTCGGCTGATTTCGCATGGTTAAAGTTTTGGGGTAAGTGTGGTAATGCACTAATACTACATGAAATATTTGTACTACATGTAGGAAGCTGATATTTGGAATGGAGGTGCCCTGTTGGTTAACCATTGATGCTGCATAGTTAAAATTAAAATAAAAATTAAATTAGTCAAAATTTCACCTGTTAAGGACTTAAATTGGGTTATTCGGCTGATTTCTCATGGTTAAAGTTTTGGGGTAAGTGTTATAATGCACTAATACTTCATGAAATATTTTTATTAGGATGCTGATATTTGGAATGGAGGTGCCCTGTGGGCAGAACATGGATGTTGGGTAGTTAAAATTTAAAAAAAGTTTAAATTTAGTCAAAATTTCACCTGTTGTGGACTTAGAGTTTTGGGACTGAAATTTCAAAGTTAGTAATGGAGTAAGTGTTGGAATGCACTTATATACATGACATATTTGCATTAGTAAGCTGATATTTGGAAAGGAGGTTCCCTGTGGCTTGAATATCAATGTACTGATACACTTTTCTATTGATAGTTACCTATTTAAGAAAGGTTTAATTAGGCGAGCTTTGCTGTTCTCCGACAGCTCTTGTTGAAACTCTAGTAGCCACAGTTATAGCCTAATCTTTATGACACTATGTCAAATCTTAGAAAAAGCTGTGAACACTCCTGTAGCCACACTTTTAGCCATATCTTCATCAAACCTGGTTGGTCAGAAGGACCATCTTAACCCTTAGCCTGCCACTCACGACTATAGCTCCATATCCAAACAGCTTGGATCTGGATGAGACGCCGAGTAACTCGGCGTCTCATCCGGATCCAAGCTGTTTGACACTCGGACAACATTTTCAGCAATTTTGAGCAACTTTGAAGCACTTTGAAACTTGAAGCAGACGAGAAATAGAGCAGACGACAATTTATTTGGCGGGCTAAGGGTTAACAAAATTGAGTTGAGGTTTGAATATGTATCATGTGGGATCAAAACGTAAGTCTCTAGATCAAACCTTAGAAAAAGGTTGTGAAAACTCTAGTAGCCACAATTTTAGCCCAATCTTTATCAAACATGGTCATGATAACCATCTTAACAAAATCTAGGACCATGTCATATATATTATATATTGGTCATATAGGGTAAATAATAGGTCACTAAGGCATATTTTAGAAAAAGCTTGCAAACACTCTAGTAGCCAAATTTTGGGCTACATCTTCATTAAACTTGGTCAGTATGACCATCTTGACAAAATCTAGGTCAAGTTTGAATACCATGCATGTGTGGTCAAAGCAAAGGTCATTTGATCAAATCTAAGAAAAAGCTTGTAAAAATTCTAGTACAATTTTTTCCCAATCTTTTTCAAATTGGTCAAAATGACCATCTTGAAAAATTCTAGGTCAAGTTCAAATATGGGTTCAAAAGGTAGGACACTAAATAAAATCTTAGAAAAAGTTTTGTCACAATGTGAATTCTCTAGTAGCAAAGTTTTTAGCCAAATCTTTATCAAACTTAGTTAGAATGAACATCTTGACAAAATCTAGTTCAGATTTGAATATGGGCCATGTGGGGTTTAAAGGTAGGTCATCGGTCAAATCTTAGAAAAAGCTTGTGAAAACTCTAGTTGCCAAATTTTAGTCAAATCTTTATCAAACTTGGTCAGAATGACTATCTTGACCAAATCTAGGTCATGTTTGAATATTTAGGTCACTCCAGGGTGAAATGAGAGAATGTGAATTTTACTGTTAGCCTATAAATCTAGTCAATTCACTTGGGTGAGCGATCTAGGGCCATGTTTTTAAGTAGAAGTTACTTGTATTCATCAGATAAAACCAGCTTTAGCAATGTAAGAAAACTATGCAATATTTTCAATATTACACTAGTTTATATCGAGTATTGTTCTCCAGTCCAATCTGTCAACATCCACAAGTGCTTCATAAAGTGGGACAGCAAATGGCATAATTTGTGATTAGATTACTATCTTGAGTATCTTCTATCTTATCTTATTACATGTGTATTACTTCCCTCCATCAAGATTGATGAACTTATGAGGTGCACCAGGGACTGTACCTGGCCAGTCACTTTCAGGGGTGTAAAATTTTCAGAATTGCTACTCGCCCTGCTGGGTAATAATGACATTTGGGTCATTAGTTTCTGGTATAAATTGTCAGAAAATCTGCTCGCCCTCATAAAAAGTTACTTGCCATGGCGAGCGGGCGAGTGGAATTTTACACCCCTGGAAATTATCCTGACACCAACAAACCAGTCGTAATGCTAACCAGAAATCCTGAGCGCCAAGACAGGAAGTCATTACTACCAATTTTTAAGTCTTTGGTTTGACTCGGCCTGGGATTGAACCCGCAACCTCCCGCACTGCAAGGGGACGCTCTGAGCTATGCAGGCGGTCTATACTATATGATAAATAAGGTCACGTTTTGGTGGAAAATATACCGGACATATCGCTGAGGTACTACAAAACTACGGATTCAGTTTACTAAATACAGTGAAACCCCTCCAGTGCTCCAGATAAGGTGCGTACGTGCGTTTTCCCGCATATATTTTGGAGAGAAACGCATTTGGAATGACAATCCAGGCGTACAAAAACGCACAAAGAAAATTGCGTACGCATTTCAAATATTTAGTTGCGAGTAACAAACGGTAGACTGGGCATCAGTTTTGCGCGTTTGATGGGTTAGAACTACGTTCTTTACTTGGAAAAATAACTTCAAACCAGTCCGTATTTTAAGTGAAATGTTTACCCTAACACTGTTCGCTGTTTAAATTAAGTTTCGCACCCGCAGTGTCTCCCCTGAGTCGCGAACTTTAAAAAGTGGCAACATTGGATCGGCCGGGTTATCTCGATTCCGTAGCCTTTCAGAAAGGATTGTGGTGTACTTTAAAACTCAAATACTCGGAGACCGGTATAAACACGCCCGTGTAGTTTTCCCCCTACTTCAAGGTACATTATGGGACGAAATATTATTGTCATTGCAAGCGTCGGCAGAAAAACATGTTATGATGGCGGCGTCTGGTGCTGGTCAACGTGAAAAGTAATGATAAAACGCCTATACTATTCAATTAAAAAAAAACGCGAGGATGCCATGACCGGATATTCAAATCTATCATTGAGTGTTAATTGATAGCGTTATTCGCGAGGACAACCACAGTGTACACAAATCCGCAAAATTTTTCAAAAGAAAACACAACGGTGACCAGGTAAATAAAAAACTTGAAAATAATCTTGGAAATGAATTATCCCTGGTTAAATATTAGTTTTTAAGGGACAAGATCGAGAAACAGTATTGAAATGTCCCATATGCATTAAGGGAAATGTAGACACCTTGTTGGCCATCGAAGGCTCAATTGAAGGCTCAAAGACTCCTACAAAGAAATACTGTTGACAGGCATGGGTATTAAAGAGCACAAGCGATGTGTTCAAATATGAACAGGAATGTACAGTACATATCAGTGCTCCAGATAATTGATATTGCACAATGTCTTGCTCAGATGATGACATTAACATAGAAGTGTGTACATGTCTACATTGCTCAATTCAGTAAAAGTTAAATTTAGTTGAAGTTTTCCATTGTTTGTATTCTCCGTAGATTTTCAGCATTCAATTTCAGTTTTCAGCATTGAAGTGAAAATAGTGTGAGTACGTACTCATTGCATGCAAAAATTATCTGGAGCACTGGCGCCCCCTCTAAATACCGGAACCTCTAAATACCGGAATTCTCTCTAAACCGGACAAAAACGTTGGTCCCGTATCTAACCATCCTGTAATATGCCCTTTTACTCCTTTATACTCCAATTTTCTATATTCTATAGCAGATGACAGCTTAAAGCATGTTGGAAGTAAAGCAGAATGCGCCTTAAGGCGCATTCTGCTTTACTTTCAACCTGCTTTAAGTGATCAGCTATCGTCCATACTAGAAACAATCAATGGGTTAAAACCCCTCTAAACCGGACAATTATGTTGTCCCCACACATGTCCGGTTAAGGTGGGGTTTCACTGTATATGTTTAACATGTTAATGCCAAGGTTGGTGTTGAATTATTAGTCAACAAGTATATCAAAATTGAACATTGATGAGCTCACATGTAAGATAGCTATTTCAAGGTTAAAAGACATCTAATTCTGCATAATCCTTGTATTTTCTAGGTACCCATTACCATGAGGCGTGTACCCCTGGGAATTTTGTCTCCAAATCGTGACAATAACAGAGAGAATACAGAGGCCAAACACAAACAATGGGAGAACAAATGTTCTGATGGGGGGAACATTGTAAGTCAGGGAACAATTAAACCTGTGTTTGGAGAGAATTTAGTGAAAATGTATTAACCCTTAGCCTGCCACTCACGACTATAGCTCCATATGCAAACAGCTTGGATCCGGATGTTACTGATCCGAGTTACTCGGCGTCTCATCCGGATCCAAGCTGTTTGACACTCGGACAACATTTTCAGCAATTTTGAGCAACTTTGTAGCACTTTGAAAACTTGAAACAGACGAGAAATATAGCAGACGACAATTTATTTGGCGGGCTAAGGGTTAATATTTCTACAGACAAGAAAATGTAAACACTCGACCCCCTCTTATGTGAACAGAACAGAACAGAACATATTTTATTCAGATTTGTACAAAGTACATCATCTTAATCACATAGTAATATTCATACAATAAATACCTCTTATGTGTATCTACAGCGCTCCCTCCCTACAACAGCCCTCCAAACAATGACTATCTCTTTACAACGACCCTTGCCGCTGTTCCCCATATAAGTCAATTATGTCCAAACTTTTCACGGCTTCAATATCGTCTGCTTAAGATTGTCATCTACTGCTTTTCTCAGTCACATAATGGAAAATTTGACAGAAAAAAACATAATGGTGAGTGTCAAACAGCTTGAATCAAGATCAGACGCTGTGTTATGCAGCATCTGATCTGGATTCAAGCTGTTTGCAAATGTAAGCCAATTAACTTACCTCCCTATAATAACTCCCTCTGAACAACAAACAAATTCTTTGTCTCCCATTGGGTGTTTTTGTAGAGAGGGAGCACTGTATGGAGTAATGGGTTAATAATGCTTTCCTTCATAGTAACTGTACCAGTGATATTTTTAGAAATCAGATGAATGAGTCCTCGGGATGCACGTTCTGTAAAAAAAATGAGTCCTTGAAACAAACATTGAGTCCTTAAGGTGAAAAATTACCCAATATCCCATAACTTATTTTTAGTTTTGAAGGCATGTAATCACTTAAAGCAGGTTGAAAGTAAAGCAGAATGTGCCTTAAGGCACATTCTGCTTTACTTTTAACATGCTTGAATACTATTTGCTTATGAGTAATAGGTTAATAAAGGTCTCACAACTTTTTAAATAATGAGTCCCTGGCAAATTTAGTGAGTCAGTATAGGACTCGGGATGCACAGTCATCAGGTAAAATTATCACTGCTGTACTCCTGTCATGTATTGCCTATTCCTCATAGAAACTCTTCATGCTTCTACCAAGTTTGATCAAGAGTCATAGAAAACATTCTGACAGGTACTGGGTCCAATGTTATAAAGCCTTTGAGTTGAGTCTGAGTTTGTTCTCACACAATTTGATTGGTCAGATCTGAGCCTAGGCTAAAGAGAATGGACTTGAGAATGACTTCAGACTCAACTCAAAGGCTATATAACCTTGAAGCCAGGCTGTGGAAATAAAACAGAAAACTTTATATGAATGTGTTTGCTTGAATTTCAGCCTGCTTTTAACAGCCACCTGTCTTAAAAATGAAGATTAAAAATTTAAAATATGTCAAAAATGGTTGATATTTAGACTAACTGACTTGATTTTTGTGTCATCTGTTGTAGGCAGAGGTGACACTTAGGGGTCACTTTTTCGGCGTCCGTCCATCCGTCTGTCCGTCCGTCTGTTTGTCCGTCACACTTTTTGTGTCACACTTCATAACTGCTGTTCTACTGAAGCTTTTAAGATGAAACATTATTTATAGAAAGAGCTTGACAAGTAGAAGTGTTTTGCACAAGGGTCATAACTCTTGTATCAATATTGTGAGTGTTATTCCCCTTTTCAAAATTTTCTTTTCATGCAGATTTCTTCTGTTTTACTGATTTTGAAATGAAATTTCTTTAATGTAAAGAGAATGTTATACTGACGCTTGCTGGCAGGTGACACACATTTCCAAGGAACCCATCTATTTTTGTTTTTACCCTTCTGCTACATTTGCATATATTGACACTTTTTGAAAGAAGAGTAGGCCTTGATCAGACTGCTCCTGAAGGATCTGTCTGACATAAGTTTGCATCCTTTCTTTGGGAAAAAGTGTCCTTGAAGTTGTATTACTATGGTAGGCAATTTAATGATTCAGGTGATAGATGTTCCTAGTGGGTGGAGTTATATACATGTGCATATGAATATTCAGGAGGAATAAGGTTAATCGTGTTCTGTTGGTTTTATCTTCAGATTAAAGAAAATGAGTGTAGTACACCGGTAAAGTGGTCTGGTAACACTCCGTCAAGATGGGAGCAACGCAGAGCAAAATGTCCCTGGAGTGAGAACTCACCATTGACTGAACTGCCAATCAAATGTCGACAGAGGAAATGGGTAAACATGACTAATTTTTGTATCACCAGCTGACTTACATTTAGCCTTAGGTGTAACCTTTCCCATGGTTTTGCCTTGGCCTGTCACCTTGGTGTTGTAGTGGTTGGAGTCATACTTTCAGACATTAGTCGCCGGTCAGAACACACAGATTTTTATGGGTACTCAGGTTTCTGTCTACAGAACTGATCAAATATTAGCCGCCAATCACGGCATCAAAAGTGATGTGCCTATAAGTTGTTAGAACATGTTTCATAATCAATGTGAAATATATAAAGTTTAAACTAATACTTTCAGATTGTGTGCTGATAAGCCACTGAACCGTAATGAAGAGAATACAAATACTTTACCAGGACTATTTTTCAGTTAATTTATAGCCCTTATTGGGCTATGTTTCAAATGGCAAAAGTATCTATTTTCTCAATTTTCGGCAAAATATTTACAATTACTTCGTCAGATCTGTCTTTGTAAAGCAGAGCACAATTTAGGGATAAGTCAAATCAAAAACACTATAGACTTGTTCATGGTCAAATAGATTGAAACAAATTCATTTTCAGAGATTTAACCCTTTACCCAATAAACTTTTTATAACATTAAAGACAGGTGATCACTTAAAGCAGGTTGAAATTAAAGCAGAATGTGCCTTAGGGCACATTCTGCTTTACTTTCAGCCTGCTTTAAGCTTAAATCTGCTAGGCTATATTAAGTATTTGTAATGGTTATTGTTCATGAGGATATAAACAGGAACTATTTGCTTCAGCGGATGAATAAATTAAATACGCTTAAAGTCACTTCTATGGGAGAAAGGGTTAATATGGAAATTCTCAATCCAAGTACTAACCAAAAATACAATTGTATACTAATATTCTTCATGTTATTACATGTTTGTGATCTGAGAATAATAAAGGAATTGTTCTGTTCCAGGGGTATGGGTCATATTCTCTGCTTTAGAAATAGTGTAGTGCTGAGTACACTTGTCCTGTGTAAACACTGTAGACACGGATCAGAAGACTCCTTCAGTAGCCCTCTAATCAAGTTTTGTACTCTAAGACACTCTTGTAGTTTAGCATAATTCTCTTTGTAGTTTTGCAATAATTTTATGTACATGTATTTAATTATTAAAACCCCCCACAAAAAAACCCTAAATACCGGGTAGTCATAATGGACTAAACTTAATTTGGAAAATAGAATTGTTCATTTGAAATTTCTGGGATCAAATATTTTGTGTCATTGTTCTTGTTAACAAAATTCAGTCTGTCATTTTCACACTTTAATTTGACCCCACACAGACAAAGTAAACTGGAGTCACCTTGTTCATACGTCTGGCTTGTCCAGAGCATAACTTCCAAAGTATAAAAGCTATTGACTTCAAAGTATAAATGCTATTGACTTTAAACTTAATATACAGATAGATCACATTGACCACAAGGTCCATAACTGGAGTTATTGCCCTTTGTTGATTTGTTCCAAATCAGGCTTGTTTTGAGCATAACTTCAAAAGTATTAAAGATATTGACTTTAAACTTGGTATACATAAAGATCACATTGACCACAAGTGCAGTGCACAAGAACCGTAACTTTGGCATCAATACTTTATGAGTTTTTGCCGTTTGTTGATTTTGTCCAAGTCAGATTACATTGACCTCAAGTGCAGTGACCAAAGTACATAACTCTGTCTTCAGTATTTTGGAAGTTATTGCCCTTTAGCAATGTTGTCAAAGTCAGGCTTGTCATGAGTATAACTTCAAAAGTATCAAAGCTATATTTGGACCTCAAAATGCATATTCAGATAGATGACATAAACCACAAGTGCAATGCAGTGCACAAGATCCGCAACTCTGTTATCAGTATGTTTTGAGTTATTGCCCTTTGTTATTTATACTTTACTCTTTTGTACCAAACTCATTTTGATATACAAGCCAAGCATCTGAAAAGTCACTTTCAGTATCAGAAATTTTCATGTTCATTTTCATGGAGTACATACACTCAGTACAAAAAGAAACGAGAGTTTTTTAGTTGTTTCAATTTAATACTTTAAAACGGGCTAAAGCAAATTTCTTCGTAATATGAAATGAGGAGGTCCATAACTCCTAAAGGTCAATTATCGATTTTTTCTATTGACGCTCAACAGCCGTGACACTGTCTTAACAATCACCATTTTCCCGTGCGCTAAACGAACACGTGCAATCCGGGTGGACAAAATGTAGCAGTGTCATAGCAGAACCCCGGCAATTAGGAAAAACAAAAAATCAGATCAGTTCTTAAGTATGCCTTGTCTCAGCGAAGCTTTAAGAAACCAAGCCATTGGGCTTATGCGGGCAGGGGTCGCGAAAACCCATGTCGCGCGTCAGTTGAACTGCCATATTAATACAGTTACACGGTGGTTTAACCGCTTCAGAAATGCGGGAAATGTGAAAGATCTTCCTAAAACAGGTCGGCCTAGAATAACAACATGTCGGCAAGATGTTCACATGCGGGTATCGCACCTCAGACAGTGCTTCTTACCAGCCACAGACACCGCCAGACAGACTTTCGGTAATCATGGGTAAGTATTCGTATGAAAAATCAGTAAATCGAATAAAATTGTCATGATTCAATTAAGTTTCTAGTGATGAATATTTTAACATATTATTTCCGAGTTGGTTTATGCCGAAAGAAATTTCTAAAATTAACAACAGATGTGTACAGTGTTTCATTTGCCTATAAATAATTTTGTTGTTGTTTTTGTTGTGGTTGTTGTTGCGTTATTTTTAACATTTAGAATGGACAATAAATGGATCTTTTTATGTTTATCTTTCAGAAGCAGAATACATCCCAATACAGTCCGTAACCGCCTCAAGGAAGCAGGAATGCGATGCCGACGGCCAAAGAAGGCAGCTGTGTTGACAAGACGACATAAGCACGAGCGGCTACGTTGGGCCCAACGCCACACCAGGATGACGCGCAGACAGTGAAATAGAGTAGTATTTAGTGATGAATCTAAAATATCGTTGAGTAGGGCTGATGGTAGGGCAAGGGTTTGGAGTCGCAGGAACGAAAGGTTTGCAGAGGCGTGTGTGCAAAGGTACAACAGATGGGGTGGAGCTTCCATACATGTATGGGGAGGCATTTCTAGGCACGGTAGGACGAGGCTGGTAATTTTTGACAGGAATGTCAATGCACAGAGGTATGTGCAGCAAGTGATAGCACCTGTAGTGCTTCCGTTTGTACAGAACAATCTCCAAGGACATGGCACTCTACAGCACGACAATGCACCCCCACATACAGCTCGACTCACCCGTAACTTCTTGGCTGCAAACGGCATCAACATTCTTGATTGGCCCGCCATGTCACCAGATATGGCCTCGATGGAGCATCTCTGGGATGAATTAAAGAGGAGAGTTTATGCTCGAGTCCCAGCTCCACAGACTGTTCAGGACCTACGTCTGGCTGCCACACAAGAGTGGAATGCCATTCCCCAGCCATTTATTGGACAGCTTGTTAACTCAATGCACCAGAGATGTCATGCTTTGATTGTCGCAAGGGGGAGTTACACAAGGTACTAAATTGTGAAATTTGAAAACAAGGTAGACTCTCGTTTAATAACCACAACGTCCTTCATATCAATTGTATTGTTTTGATTTTTGTGGTAGTTACTCACAATGAAATGTGCTTTATATTTACAATGTTTTTTGTTACAGTATACTACGTGAAAGTGAAATAAAATATGCCTGAATGTTAGTCTCGTTTCTTTTTGTACTGAGTGTACATCAACATTATCCTGACACATTAGCCTCTTAGGTGCTAGTGGGGGTATTATTCACCTTTAGTGATAAGTCTAGTCTTTTCCAGGCTTCTTGAGATAATAAATGGATGTTAGCTATAAACAGGCTGAAAGTAAAGCAGAATGTGCCTAAATTTTACTTTCAATCTGCTTTAAGTGGTCACCTGCCTTCAAAACTAGAAACAACTATACGGTGATGGTTAGTGGAGGAATGAATTAAAGGCGTTTACATGTCTATGGAGTAAAGAGTTCTAAATAACAGGTTGAACTGTATTAATCCTTTATCCCATAGTCTCTTACTAGTTTTAAAAACACCGGAGTACTTAAAGCAGGTTGAAAGTAAAACAGAATGTGCGTTGAGGCACATTCTGTTTTACTGTCAGTCTGTTTTAAGCCACCATCTACTTTGATATAGAAAATATTTTGTTTGGTAACTTTAGAACAAGTATGAAAATAACTGTATAAAATGGAACTGTTTTCTTCTATGGAGGAATAAATTAAATGTGCTAAAAGGTGAGCACTTCTATGAGGAAATGGGTAAACATGCACAGAAGTAAGTCAATAACAAGCGAGGTATAATGTTTCTTTAACCCTTTCCCCCATAGAAGTGCCTTTCAGCGCATTCAGTTTATTCCTCTTTTGAAGAAAATAGTTCCAATTTATACAGTCATGAATATGTATCATAAGGAATATTTTACCGGTATTGATTTTAGCAGGTGGTAGCTTAAACCAGACTGAAAGTAAAGCAGAATGTGCCTCCAGTCACCTATTTTTCAGCGGAGCTGACTGGTTTCTATTTGGCCACACATTTCAACCAATTATATTTGATCAGAAATTTAGAATTAAGAGCAACAGTTACTGTTAAAACTGAATAGTCTGATTGGATAGTAGCCAGGGCTCCAGATAAGGGAATTATTTCAAAACTTAAAATCTTTATTTGTGCAATAAACCCTGTGGTGTCACTACTCATTTGAATTGTCTCTTCGAGACAATCAAAATGAGTGGTAACACCATAGGGTTTTGTGCTGAAAGGAGTGAAAAAATGTGATTTGTTTAGCTTACTCCCTCTTATCTGGAGCCCTGTAGGCTGGTCTGTTTTACCAGATATGGACTGTGAGTGTAAAATGAAGAGACACAGACTGACTGTTTACTACACTGGGCTGATGCAATTATGCTTCTATTTTAAGATATGACATCTGAAATCTTTTTATAGATATACAGAGGAAGCTAGGTGTTTTGTAATTGTTTACTACCAATTTGTTATTTGTACACATTTACCATATATTAAAAGCAATATTATATATAAATGGCCTAAAGTGAGTTAAACACAATCGTGTTGTTTCATCATTATATACAATCTTGAGTGAAGTACAGCAGACTATTGTATCTGTACATTTGTGTATGTTATAGTTTGTTTCAAGAAATTCTATGAATGAAGTTTGCTATATAGAACAATAGATTAATGTGAGGATCTCCTACCAGTAGCTAGGATATGAGTTAAATTATTGTTTCTGTACATGATAGTTTTGCATTTTAAATAAAAGTTACTGTTTCAATTGTATACTTGTATTTTTTGCTTTCCAATCCAAGATATTACAATTATTTGAAAACCTCAATTTCATTCAATTTTGCACACCCTGTCACCCATCTATAGCCTTAGTTCAACCACTCATTCCGCTGAATATCTTTTTTAAAGATATTTCTTGTTAAAACTAGAATCATGCTATGTGGTAAAGGGTTAAAACCCAGTCAGACAGGAGTCAACATAGAGTGAAAAGTCCTTGGCAGACGACAAAATTCGTATTTAAAGATTTACCATTAAAATGTGAGCAGATGGACCAGCATAGAAAAAGGGTATCATTAAGTACTTTCTATTTTGTCGCCTGCAGTATTATATTATACTTTTTACCACGTAGCAAATTTCTAGTTTTGAAAACATGATACCACTTTAATCAGGCTGAAAGTAAATCAGAATGAGCCTTTAAGGTGCATTCTGCTTTACTTTCAGTCTGTTATAAGTTTACAAGTTTATTCAGATATTAAGTCAAGGCCTAGTCTAGGCATGTGACATAGAACATGTTTACAACATTGGTTATATAACAGGAAGAACAGCGTTTAACCCTTATCATGCTGAGTTGTTGTCTTTAAGCCACCATCTGCTAGGCTAAAGAAAATATTTCTTATGTTGTTTATTCATAACTATAAATTTGATTTATTTTCTTCAGTGGAGTAATAAACTAAAGGCATTAAAATGTGTATCTATGGAGTTATTGGAAGTGTTGCATGTGAGGAATAAAGTTACTTTAGAAATCAGCTTGCTGCTTTATGTGGGACAAAAGTAATGCAGAAAGCTTGAAAAAGAGCTTTTACTATTACATGTATTCATGATATGGGTGTCGATAATCGGTTATTTGACTAATTAGTTAAACGATCAATCTTCCGAATGGTTACCCTACTTGACCGGCGGTTGTGACAAAATCATTTTACTAGGATACTGGTTTTAAAATATTTACATAAACACTGATAAAGTTAAGCCCTTTAACCCATTACTCCATGAATACGCCTTTTTACGCCTTTTATTTCTCAACTAAAGAAAACAGTTCCAATTTATACAGCCAAGAATATGTACCAGAAGAAATATTTTCTATAACCTAGCAGATGCTATCTTAAAGCAGGCTGAAAGTAAAGCAGAATGTGCCTTAAGGCACATTCTGCTTTACTTTCAACTTGCTTTAAGTGGTTAACTCTCTTCAATACTAGAAACAGGCTATGGGGTAATGGGTCAATAGGTTTTTATTGCCTTTTGACGGACAGTGCTTGATAAGGAGGATAATAATTATAGCTTGCATCAATTTCTCTATCTTACCACTTCTGTATTGAACAAACTTTGATTATTATAGGAAGGAATAGATCCAAATATCAATTTCCTGTGTTTTCCTCTTTTATTGACTTGCATTGTTTTACTAGATCTACTGCTTAATCCATTACTCCATAAATAAGCCTGTTTTGAAGGCAAGCCCTCAACATGTCTTTTACAGAAATCAACCTAATCCTTTTACATCATTGTCTACAGCAATTCTCAAAGTACTGTACATTATTTTTTTAAGAGATGGACATTGTATCTGGATCAAACAAATTGTTTGTTACAAATTCACCAGTGGTATGCAAAAGATTTAACAAACCCACTTGATCACTGCAGGAGCCCTCTGATCAGCGTCTCCACTGTTTGTCATTTTGCAATATATCATTCAAATTAATGGTGAATAATCAGAAATGGACGAGAGTTGATAGGAAACTGGACTTTTCTATTTGAAGTTTCTGGGGTGACTGATTTAATGTGTATCTTTTTTATGTGTTTCTGCATTACCTGATTTGAGTACATTTTTCTCCCAGGATGAAACAAAGGCAGTTAAAACAGATATAGGTAGCAGGCTGAGCGATGTAAGGGCTAGATTAGACATCCTTGATTCCAGGTTCAGCAACCTGATAAAGAAACCTTCTGTGACACTGAGACAGCAGGATCAGGTAGGTTACTAGAAATACTCCTTTTTTCATCTGTCTGTGTCTTGCTTTCTTTGCCATATGTTCGTCAATCCACAATTAGTTCATTTTCACTCTAGTGGCTACAAATCTCATTGGATAATGAAACTTTCATTAAAATCTAGGGCAGGTTTGAATGTGGGTCATGTCCTGTCAAAACTAGGTCAATAGGTCACATCATAGATAAACCTTAGAGCCTACGAATGATCTTATGAAACTTGGTCAAAACATTTACCACAATAAAATGTAGGTCAAGTTCGAATGTGGGTCTATTTGGTCAAAAACCACGAATTAATAAGCACCGGATCTGAAACCACCTAAAAACCCATGCATTTCCCCAATAATGGTGTCGTTCATTCGCCGATCGATACCTGTCCGCCGACTCGCGGTTAATCGATCGATAAACACGTCTAAAGCGCGCGCGTTCGCCTGGGACGGCTACCTATTGTTAATTAAAAGTCCGTTAAAACTTTAATTTTCCTCCGATTTCCAAAATATAGGGCTCATATGAGAGCTAAGATATTCAGCTTTTATTTGTGAAAATAATAACGTTTTATATTGAGCGAGTAATTGTTAAAGAGTATAAACCTAATGAACCAGCAGGCATTTGACTGCAGATTCTCGCACAAGAAAGGGTTACCTACCGTTATAAAAAAGCCTATAGACAAATCATTTTTCGTCCGATTTTTACAGTCAATGTCTTAAAAAAGAGCAGAAATCTGTATCTTTAAACTGTATAAACACCATGAATTCATATTATTAAAAAATAGAGCAGTCACGAGTTATATATGAGCCTAAGCAAATAATGCAGACCGGACACGATTATTGCAGTAGAAAGAGGATGGACAGTTTTCTCGTAACAAAGAACTGATGAAATAATTTTTCTTCAGTTTTGACACGTATGAATAATTAATTATCACACTAGAAAATGAAATAGTTTCTATAATTTAGCAGATGGAAGCTAAAGCAGGCTCGAAGTAAAGCAGAAAGTTCAGAGTAAGCATCTAACAACACAGGGTTCCAGATAAGGGGGTGTAATGTAATCTAATCCAACATTTTTAAACTAATGCTGCAAAAAATCCTATGGCGTTACTACTCATTAGAACCGTCTCTTCGAGACAAATCTGAGTAGTGACACCAAAGGGTTTGGTGCAGAAATGAAGATTTTAGTTTTTGATAACATGTTTCCTCAGCATTTTGTGAATGCATGTTTCCTTTAACCCATTACATTTTTTTTTTTTTTAAATTGGTTATTCCTTACAGCAGATTGAAAGTAAAGCAGAATGCTCCTTAAGGCATATTCTGCTTTACTTTCAGTCTGTTTTAAGCTACCATCTGCTAGGTGTAGAAAATATTTCTTGTGATACATAAAGCGGCCTGTCAATTAAAAAGTATCAATGACTGAAAAGCTTTTGCATTTTCTGAGCTTGTAGTCTTCAGTCGCTTGTTAGAGTCTAAGTCTAAAGTGATTGTTGTTGTTTCTGCTGAGGTTTATAGTCCCGCATAAGCTTCATCAGATGCGTCATCCCATTGTCTCAGGTTTGGGACAATGGTCAGCATCATGCCTATTGTTGAATGGACTTTGCAGAGGTGGCCCTGAGAAGGGCCTTTTGTTGCCGCTGGTCGTCGGAAGGAGGAAATGCTGTCTTGTCAAGGAGGTGTTGTTGTTTCTGGTTCCCAGTGGTTAGTTGTTAACAGATCCATGATGCACCTTGTCCGAATCGGAGCTCACACCGGATGCCTGTCAGGCTATTCCCGAGCCTTGCTCATATTCGACCATCCAGGCGTCCGAGTGCAATCCCCCTTTTAACTTGTGCGTACCATGGTTCCGGATCCTGTTGGCTTGTGCAGCGCTCGACCCGTTCCCATCAGTCACAGGGCGCCTGTCCGACCATAAGGTGGTATTCATACCACCCCCTGTTCGGCCGTGCACCCCAGTGTCCTCCAGCCCGAGCGCCACACAAGCCTGGATTCTGGCTATGTCTTGCTGCTCTTGTTTGTTAGTAGGCTCATCTTTAATGTTTACACTTTGTTGGAAATGGTACGTTGTTTTGTGAAGTCACTGCCTGCAACAAAGAGACTCATAGGGTAGGGGTTCTGAAGGGTTCTGGGGGGCTTGATTGGTTATGGTGCTTGGGGCGAAGGTTGGGGACCACGGCTTGATTGCCGTTTGTACCTGTTGAGTTTGGTCCGTTGACCATTCTCACTCATATGGGGTTGGGTTCTGTACTGGTTTGATTTGTTCCCTATGTTGCACGCAGTGTCATGGTTTTTAGATTTCCACTCGGTGTTTCATTGAGCTATTAGCACATGATTTGTATGTGTGTTTCCTGCTAGAAGGTGTAGTTTATTCAGCCTTCTTTTAGGTTTCACGCATCAAATTCTGGTTTAATGGGATCATTAAATATTTCTTCCCAGTATATCAATTTTTCAAAATCTCGCCTAAATCACTGATTTTATCATTTTATTTTATTTAAATGTATTTGGTATCCATACGTTGATGGATCTGATTATCTGAAAGAGAACGCTGAAAACAATAACAAAAATTAAAAACATTTTTTTTTTTTTTTTTTTTTTTTTTTTTTTTTTTTTTTCTTTTCTTTTTTTTTTTTTTTTTTTTTTTTCCTGGGTTAAGTCTTCTACCTTTTATGCTTATGCTAATTTGAGAGTTATCCTTTGTTCGCGTGGTGGGGGGAGCCCCCATCTGTTATAAATATTCTAATTCCGCCTCGCCTGAGGGGATGTTTGCTATAGTGCTTTTTGATGTGAATTGGTTCAATGGGTAAACATATGGTTTATTAAGTATCACATTTTATATTTAAGCTTTTATTCTCTATCGCGAACAAAGGGTATCTCTGTCCTGTTTCTACAAGATATTCTATTCCTGAAATATAATATTATCATTAATATCACAATTTAACCCACTGTTCCCTCGTATTGCTTGTAAAGATTTGCGAGGGGGGGGGGGGGGGTGTTCAACCGTGTTGGACTCTCATTGCAACTCTAGATCGGCTTATATTCCCATCCGATTCAGCTCTGCTTTGTTTGTCCTTGCCCACTTTATTATAGCTTGATAATCGTTGGTGCCTGTGGGTTTTACTTATTAGTTGTTTTTTTGTTGTTTTTTTAAATTGCTTCTCAGGGTTCAGTGGGTTAAATTTTCTAAAGATTGTATGTTATATATATTTTAAAATAATTCTCAATGGGTTTATAATGTTCTATCCAGTCATTCTGTTAGTGAATGACTAGATATTGTCTCCCCGGCTTTTTCCTCGGTTCTCAAAAAAAGCAGATGTCATTTCTAAAGTTTACTGAGCTTACCTTGTCATAATCGGATTGACCTACTTTAAAGTGAAAGTGGTTTGATTTTTATTGGTCGTTAGTGCTCAGTAGAATCCAATGGTAAGTGAGTTGTTCGCCTGTTTCATATGCACTATGTTTTCTATATCTCATAAGATGTTAGCTTAGGGTAGGCAGAAGGTTAAAGCTGGATGCCTGCTAATTTGCGTCCTGCTTTACCTTTGACCTGCTTTAAGCGTTATTTAAAATTTTTAACTGGGTGTGTTTATGGTGTTTTGGGTTACCTTTTGTTATGTGAGGGATTTGCCTGGGAGACTGGTTAGCCTACACTATTATCTAGGATTATAACTATTCCCCCCCCCCCCCCCTCATTTTCTCCTTTTGTCTATTTGTTATTGATTGACCGATTACACCATAAGTCTGCCTTTTAACGCCTTTGATTTGTTTCATTCACTGTAGAGATTAGTTCCATTTTATACTGTCATGAATATGCATCATTGCGACTATTTCCTATTTTCTTGCAGATGGTAGCTTAAAGCAGCCTGAAAGCAAAGCAGTATATGACTTCGGGTGCTTTCTGCTTTACTCTTAACCTGCTTTAAGTGGTTACCTATAATTAGTACTTGTTACAGGCTATGGGGTAATGGGTCAAAATGCGAAATTTGCATTTCTACAGTATATTGAACCATTTTTCCTTGCGTGCAGGGATCCAGGTTGTATATGCTGCATTGAGTTATTTTTCCTGTTTTCCTTTTTGGAATACGAGTAGATATTGTCAATTGTTTTAAATCCTGGTCTGAGAACTCAAAATTGTTTGGGGTTGGGGGGGGGGGGGGGGGGGGATTGGTAAACTCATCAGTTTCAAAGGATTATATGAAGTTAGTGGTTTATGATACTCTATAATACATGTAGTAATTAGATTACATAGAATAGCCCATTTCCCCATATATATGCCTTTTATGCTTTTAATTTATTTATTTTATTTTGAAATTGGCTCTATTTTGTGGAAAGGAAGATTCGTCTGAATGAGGATATTATTTTATGATTACGTTCCAGCCATATGTGGTTTTATCACAATCTGGAATTATCGCAGCATGGGCCTTAGGGTCTAAACTGCTTTAATTTCACACTGTGTTGGGTTAATCCTTTACATTAATACTAGTTATTGGCTATGAGGGAATGGGCTGATTGCTGTCTGGTCTACACTTAAGGGTGTATCAATGTCATGGATTTGGGAACTTTTCAAAGTACATGAAAACACTCTATGATGGTTTTGTATTGAAGAGCTATTTAAGATGAATGAAAAAATAGAAAAAGTGTACATTTTGGTGAACAACAGTTGGCTCTACGGCCATGTAAAATTTACCCCACCCACTTCCTCTTATTTTGTCCTTTTCAAACAGCCCGCTTCAATAAAACCCATTTTAAATGAAAACAAATATGATAATTTGGTTTTGTGTTATTTATTTCCTATCTATGGTAGTATTTCTTCATACAAAAACTAATTTAAGAAAAATAGGCACCAAATGTGAAATTTATAAAGCTCTGAATATCATCGGTATGGTACTTTTTTGTAAATTTTGTAAGGGGCGATAACTCTTTTTACTTTAATAACTCAAAATTTTCAACACTGACCTTTCAATTTCTTTTCATATTTTGAACTGCCTTAGTATGGGCTTTCATCTGGTAGAATATAAGAAAAAGTTAAATACTAGAACTATTTCATTTCAAACTTTTTTACTTTTTTTCATAAAATAAAAAATCTAATAAAATCATGCCCTATATAAAGCATATTTTTGATATTCAAGGATCCATATTGTTCAAACCTGGTGCCTGCTTTGTCTAAATTTGGTTTATATATGTGAACATACCACCATAGACATGAAATAAATAAAGAAAACCCAAATTAACATTTTTGTTTTGTTTTGAAATAGATTTTACTGAAGCTTGTACTCTGAATGGGTAAAATTTGAAAAAAAATTCCAAATTTGACATACCTTTTTCAAATCGCTGTAGCTCAAAAAAAAGGACACCACCATATATATTTTTTTTCATTTTTTCATTCATCATAAATAGCTCTTCCAAAAAAACAATGATAGAAAAAAAGTTTAATACTTTGAAAAAATGGCTCATGACATTGATACACCCTTAACTAATGCTAATATAATCCTATGTTGACTGCTACTACAAACTACTTTCCTATGGTGTTTGTCTTCCTTTAATTTTCATTTAGATCATATGAGACCATTTATGTATTGGAGGATGCGTAAGTGATGATTTGAATAATATTGAATTGTCTGGAGAATTTTATTTGTTATGTTGTCTGCCTTGCTTTCAACCTGTTGTAATTCTGATGATAGCATAAAGCAATTTGAAAGCATCGCAGAATGCGCACCCGTTATACCCCCATCGTGCTCCAGGTGGTCGCCTGTCTTTATTGTCTAGAGAAGAGTATGTATCACCGGAAATATTTTATATTTTTTCCGCTGGTAGCATAAAGCAATTTGAAAGCACAGCAAAATGCACACTCCGCTTAACCTTCATCCTGCTTTTAGTGGTCGCCTGTCTTTTTATGTCTGGAGATGAGTATGTATCACAGAAAAATGGGGAGATATTTTATATTCCTTTCAGATGATAGTATAAAGCAATTTGAAAGCACAGCAGAATGCGCACCCCGCTCTACCCCCATCCCGCCTTAGGTGGTCAGCTGTCTTTTTATGACTAGAGATGTTTTCCTCACTTATGTATATGTATCACCGGGGAGATTTTATTATTTTAACAGATGGTAGCATAAAGCAATTTGAAAGCACAGCAGATTGTGTACTCTGCTCTACATTCATCCTGCTTCAATTTGGTACTTGCCTTTATTGCCTAGAGATGTTTTGCTACCTTATGTATATTTATGTATCACCGGGAATATTTTGTTATTTCTATCAGACGGTAGCATAAAGCAATTTGAAAGCACAGCAGAATGGGCACTCTGACCTTCACTCTGTTTCAAGTGGTCACCTGTCTTTGTTATGACTATCGATGTTTTGCTGTTATGAATATGTATCACAGGAAATATTTTATTGTTTCTATCAGATGGTAGCATAAAGCATTTTGAAAGCACAGCAGATTGCGCACTTTGCTTAATTTTCTTTTTTTTCTGTTTTTTTATTTATTGTCCCCTTAACTTGTATACTGGTCAACTATTCACTAATTTATGATGTTTAACTGGATTGGATTTCTGTAAGCCGTCAGATTATATTTAATCAGGCGAAAGCAAGGCAGAATGCACATTAATTTTAGGTTTTTATTTGACGCTCAGCCTACACAAGCTGTATCAGTGCACAAATTAGCGCATGATGTAAGAAGCGTCGGGGTGATTTGTTTTATTTAGGTAAAAAATAAAATTTTAGAAAAGTAAAGATAAAATTTGGTAGTTTTATTAGACACTCAGCCTACGCAAGCTGTATCAGTACGAAAAAAGGTCGCATGATGTAAGAAGTGTCGGGGGTAATTTGATAGTTTTAGTTAACACTCAGCTTACGCAAGCTGTGTCAGTACACAAAAAGGGTGCATGACGTAAGAAGTGTCGGGGAGTATGTGGTTACATTGTTGTTACTTATTGATTTTGCTGATAAGCCTTACAGTTAAGGGCTGGGTGGGAATTAATAGGCTGTTTTTGTTTCTGATGTTATGTTTTACAGATACTTGTGGAGACTCGTCACCTTGAGAAAGTTTATTACTGCTGATATGACTTCCTTTTTGTATTTAGCAGGTGGGTAAATTAGAGTCATGCTGTCAATAATAGGTATGTTTAACCTTAGTAGGGTTTCTTGCAATTTCCTTCTATTCTCTGTGAATTCCGGACATTGTTCATTATTATCAAAGAAGATATGTTCTAAATCAATGGGTAGCCCACAAGATTGGCAGTTTTGGCACTGCCCTTTCCGCTGTAGTATGCTTATTTTGGTACAGCCTAGCCTAAGGCGAGTAAACCCTCTGTCTAAAGATTTGTTGTCACTATATTGAGTTAGCTTTCCCGGTATGTTTTCATGTATTAAATTAGATTTTGATATATTTTGTTTGATATGGTAGTGGAAAGCATCCTTGATACTGCTTTTGATTTCTGCATATAATTCTGATACTGAGGGTTTGATTGTGGCCTTTCTGCCAGTGTAAGAGCCTTCTTTTGCTAATGCATCTGCTTTTTCGTTCCCTATAATTCCCACATGACTCGGTATCCATATGTATTTGATTTGGTAGCCATTATTTATAAGATCATTATTTTTGGTGACTATGTCGTTTATTATGTCTGGTCTTCGTCTGGAGTTCATCGATTGCAGGGATTGTAACGCTCCCAGACTGTCACTTATAATTGCCAGTTTCTTGCAGCTATTTTCATAAGCCCAGTTAAGTGCGTGTGAAATAGCCGTAAGTTCTGCTGTGAAGATAGATAGCAGATAATTAAGTTTTATTGTACAGCTGTGTATGATATCCTCCTCAGGGGAGATAACAACCATTCCAGCCCCTGTCACACGTTCTGTTGTATCGTCTTTACTTCCGTCCGTATATGCTTTGGTGAAAAGTGGTATTTCCTTCTGTAGGTAGTCTTCACTTGTTCTGCGCATGTATTGGGGGCTGTCTGATTTCTTGCTTATTTTATTAGCTAAGGCTAAATCAATATCTAGGGTATGTTTTATGTTTTGGAGGGGGTATAGTTTTCGTTTGACTGCTTGTGTATGGCTTAGTCCATGCTCTAGTAAGAGATCCGATATGGACTGACTATATGGGGGTTTGATGGTTTGAAAACTTTTATGTTCAAAAATTCCCATTGGACCTATGTCGTCGTTTATCGGTAGTTTATCACCTAGTGTATTAGATCTGGCCCAGTATTTCAGTTTGTTGGCGTCAAATAAGAGTTTTATTGGTAGGCAATTTGTTTCTGCATGAAGTGAGTTGATGTTGGTTGTTTTAAGAGCTCCTGTTATTATGCGTAGGCAGCGATTTTGGAGTTTTTGAATACTATCTATTTTAGAGTCACATGCTGATGCATAGGCCGGGCTTCCATATGATATAATGCTTAGGATTAGCGATTGGTAAATAGCCATTAGTGACTTTTTGTCTGCTCCCCAGTCCGTGCCCACCAAGACTCTTAGTATGTTTGCATTTTTGTTGCATCTTTCCAGGACGTATTTTATGTGGAAATCCCATGTGAGATTCTCGTCATAGTACACGCCCAGGAATTTGATGACCGGGCTGTAATTTATTTCTTTGTTGCATAGTTTAAGGAGCTGTAGCTTTTTTGGGAGTTTTGCCCTTGGTCTTTTGAAGATTATTGCTTGGGTTTTGTTTGGGTTGATTGTGAAACCCCATTTATTGGACCAATTTTCTACTGCTTCTAGTACTATTTGGGATTTATTAATAAGAGTTTCAAGCTTTTTAGCACTTTGCCAAAGAGCTCCATCATCTACAAATTGGGCTAGGTTGGTTTTATGCTGTGGAATAGCTTCCTGTTCATTATGTTTGGTGATATCTTTATGTAGAGAGTTCATAAGAATTGTGAAGATTATTGGGGAAAGTACTGAGCCTTGGGGACAGCCATTTTCCATTTGTTTTTTATCTGATAGGGTGTTATTTATGTTTACCGCTATATATCTAGTTTCGAGAAAGTCTGCTATCCAAGCTAGCATTCTTCCGCGGATTCCTATATTCATCATGTTTAGGAGTGCGCCTTTATTCCATGACCTATCAAAGGCGTTGCTTAAATCTAGAAACATTGCAAGTAGGTATTTACCTTCATATTGAGCTTTTTTTATATCAGCCTCTAGTTTCAGTAAATGGTCTTCGCATGACCTGTTGGGTCTGCAACCTGATTGGGTGTTTGGGAGTAGGTTTTTGTTTTCAAGGAAGGGTACTAATCTGGCTTTGATCATTCTTTGCATAGTTTTAGTTAGTGCTGATGTAAGAGATATAGGGCGATATGATCCGGGGTCGGTAGGGGGTTTGCCTGGCTTGAGAATTGGTATTATTTCTGCTTCTCTCCAGCTGTCTGGTGAGACCCCCTCCTCCCATGATTTGTTAAATAGTTCTAGCAGTTTCAGTTTTGCATTTTCTGGTAGATTCTTAAGCATTTCATAATTTATTAGGTCAGGTCCAGGGGCAGTATTTGAGCATTTTCCTAAAGCAGTGTTTAATTCTATCAGAGTGAAGTCTTTGTTGTATCCTATTTTGTTTCCTTGTTTAAAGCACTCTGCTAATTCTTTAGAAATAAGTTTTTCTGCCTGATTCTTTACTTTTGTTTTGAAAATTTGAGGTAATTTTTCTGAGCTACTTGTTTCCTGAAAATGTTCGGCCAGTGCTGTGGCTTTTTCTTTGTCTGTGACTTTGACTTCTTCATTTTTAATAATCACTGGCTGAGAGTTGGTTTTGTTGCCTCTGATTGCTTTAATTTTACCCCAAACTTCTTTACTATTCGTTCTATGGTTAATTTTTGATGTAAATTCCTGCCAATTTTTTTGTTTTGCTTCTGCTATAACTATTTTGAATTGTTTGCGAGTTGCTTTGAGTTTCTCCTTATTTGCATCATTTTTCTTTTTCCTGTATGATTTGCGGGCATTCTCTCTGCGTTTGTAAGCATTTTTACAGTCATCATTCCACCATGGTACATTATGGCGAGGTTCTTTTTTACTATTGGTTTTTTTGGGTATTGTTTTAGTTGAGATTGCATTTAATTCACTTGTAAATTGCTTTAATTGGTTGTTGATGTTTTGGGAGTCTGATTGGTATCTAAATTGTTTATTAGCTAATTTCTGATATGCTGACCAATCAGCTTTTTCTGTCTTCCATCTTTCTTTACATTTTGGTGGTTCAAAAACTGGGTCAATTTTTAGGGTCATTTGGATTGGTTTATGGTCGCTGGACATTGTATTTTCATGTGTTGTTAGTTGACTTTCGAGAGCTAATCGGGTGGGGATAACTGCTAGGTCAATTGCGGTATCTTGGTGTCCTGATATTAGAGTCATTCGAGTGGCTTCACCCGTGTTTGCTATTACTAAATTTTGTGTATCAAGATAATCTAATAGCTTATTTGCTTGTTCATCTTGTTTATGGTAACCCGGGGGATTCCAAGTTGCGTGATGTAAATTAAAGTCACCGAGTACAACATCTCCATGTTTAAAGATTTTTCTATAATTTTCAGTCTTATGGCCCTGTTTATTGGTATCAAAGTAGCAGTTATACACATTAATTGATTGTTTGTTATGTCTATATACAGTAATACCTTGATATTCTGTATTTTTTATTTTTCCCGTTATAATTTCTCGGTATTTTATCCCTACTTTAACATATATTGCTAGTCCTCCATATTCGGAGTCCGGTCTTGATTTGATTACTGGTGGGTATTGATATCCTTGTAGTTTTTTAATTTGTTTTTTGTCTCTTCTAATTTCTTGTAACATGATGATTTCGATATGTTTATCACTGACAAATTTTTGTAACTCGGCAACTTTATGGTTTGTGAACCCCCCGGTGTTCCAGGACAAGATATTGAGTTGTTTCAATTTAGGGGGTTCTATTGTATTAACTGTACTGTTTAATTTTCTTTGGTATTGATGTTATTCTCTTACAGTTTTAATAACCATATCCCCATGGCCCTTGTGGGGGTAGGGGTTTGCCATAATAAAATGGTGGCGGTCTGAAAGCTGGGTTTCCTCCCCTAGCGTACATGTATGGAGCCCTGTATATTTGAGTATTGGGGCGTCTTCTGGGTGGGGGTCGCACTGTTTTGTTTGTTTTGGGTTTGATTGCGTTAGTATTTGGGTTTGTTTGTGTTGATTTTGGTTGGTTTCTATCTATCGGTGTTTGTTCATTTTTCTCGTTAGATAAGGGGGCGTTGTTTTCTGTTGTTTGTTCCAACTCTTCTTTGACGAGTTGTTCTAGGTTTGATGGGATAGGTTGTTTGGCTTTGTTTAATATGGAGGTTATAAGTTTGACAGTTTCCTCCTGTTTGGTGGGTGTTTTGCACACTGTTATTTTGGTTTGCCTGTTAAGGTGGTCCTTCATGATTTGGCTGTTTCTGGTTGCTATGTTGGATTTGTATTTAAGGTAGACCGGACATGATTTAAAAGCTGCGCCATGGTTAGCGCCGCAGTTGGCGCATGTTTTTGGTTGATTATGTTTGCATCCGAAATGGTTGTGCGGTCCAGCGCAGTGGGGGCATTTTGGTGCCTTCGTGCATTTCCTGGTGACGTGGCCAAAAATCTGGCAGTTGTTACACCGTATGGTGTTATAAAGGGCGGGTGAGATTTGGTGTACTGTGCCATCTCTCGTTTTTATTTGGGTTGGTAAGGTTTCAGAATCAAAGGTTATTTTAAGGGTGCTTGATGGGACATTTTTGTTGTTAACCTTGTCCGAGCCCCTGTATGCGGACTTTATTTTGTTTGTTTGGAAGTTCAAATAGTTATCCATATCATGAACTGATCTCCAGATTTGGTTTCCTATATTGAATATTCCGATGCATGTTTTCTTTGGCTTTGGTTGGTTTACGTTTGTTTTCGGGAAGGTTGTTTTATTGATCTGGATGTCGCAATTCCTGTACTTAAAATTTGAAGCTTTGTTCATTTGGTCATCCCTTATTTTGTATTGGTTGATGCCTTTCTGTGTGATTTTATCCTGGCCTATGTACTGCATAAAGGCCCGGCCAATGTTTATAAGGGCTTGTCCCTGTACTTTGCGTCCTGCGTTGCCGATTACTGTAAGGGTAATCGCCAACCAGATCGCAGCTACCGGTGTCTTTGGCTTATCCTTGTCGTGCACCTGCTTGTTTTCTATAGGGGGCAGGGTTTCATCCGGATACTTCCGGTCTAAGGACTCAAATGCCCTATCTAACTCTTTAGTTATGGAGGCTTCCGGGAAAGTTTCATTATGTTTGGAGCTTTCATCCGATTCCTCCCCTTTACTTAATTGGTTGTCTGCCCCCTGAATTGACGAGTCAGAAGGTGTCTCCACCCCTTGCCTCTTCATTTCCGGTGACTCCGTTTCAGACTCTTTTTCAGAATAGTCGGACAGGGCCGACCTATTCCTCTTTCTAGGGGTGGCAACCCTCACGGGCTTCAGTATCATTGGTTGTGGTCTGGCCACCAGAATTGGTGAGGCAGACGGTGTTACCACTCCCTGCCTCTTCATTTCCGGTGACTCACTCCCGGAGCAGTCAGACATGGCTGACCTGTTTCTTTTTTGTGGGGTACATCCCGACTTGATGACAGGCGTACTAGCCATTTTCACCCCTTCCTTGACTTGATCCCATTTAATTTTGGTCCAGTCCAGGATCCCTGCAGGGCGCACTGGGCCTGTCACCTTAGGATTTTCCTGAGGTGAACAGATGTCCAGTGCATCCTGCAAGTTTACTTTTTTCTTCCCATTTTTAATGGTGATCCAGTCGGCGCTGGACGCCATTATGGTTTGGTCCGCCATTTTGGATTTTGGATCTCAAAGCCTACTAAGAGATTAATCTAGATCAACTACAGTACCTCTACCTAATTATTAATTCTAAACTCTTACCTTACTTTTCCTTCTTCTCTTCCACAGTATTTCCTTTATGAATACACTCAGAAAACACTATCACAATGTCACACAGCACTTTCACAGTTGAACTTACCACCACCTTACCTCACTGGAAGTCCTCCTCTGAATGTGATGTGATGTGATGAATGTATTAAAGTGATTACACTTAGACCAGTGTTTTATGATGGTGATTGACTGATTGCATAATCTTACATCATGGGAGGGTGACTTCCTGTCTTAGCCCCCCAAACCATATGTCCCCTTCCCTTAGAGGAGATTTCCAATAAACAATATCTCCTGTCACCACTAATTGGACAGATAAAGGGATTAAAATGCCTGCTAGCCTTTAGAAGATGTATACAACTAGACGGTGTGTGGAAAAAATGCCAGAGGAAAGAATGCCATAGGAAAAAATGCCATAGGAAAAAATGCCAGAGGTAAAAATGCCATAAGAAAACGGAAAATATGCCATAGGTAAAAATGCCAGAGGAAAAAATGCCATAGGTTTATAAATAAAATATGAAATTTATTGTATTATAATATTTTTTATCAAGTTATAAGAACTTCTGAAGCAACATATTGATATTTTATTTTGATAATTGAGTGAAACTTTAAAAAAAGTTTGATAATAGAACATAAAAATGGAACTAATTGGTAAAAGACATGCTCATAGTAGACTGTCAGTGTCGGATCAGGATCCAAACTGTTTGGCACAAATACGTGTTTTTTATCATTTCAAAAATCAGTTAGCTATTTAGAATAAAATTGAATGTGCCATCACATTTCCTTACTGAAAAGTGACAAACACACATTTATTTATTTAAAAACAATGCTGAACATAAGTCTAGAATCTACACTGTTTTCAGAAATAGAGAAGAAATTTACTGACAGTCACAAACAGGCATATGAGTGTATGAAATAAATAGGAAAATAAAATTGCAATCAGTGTAGAACCTGATCTTGTCGAAAACACTTTGTTGATTTTTTCATCATTTATTGAATAATAAGACTATTCAGTTATTTCTTTAATAACAATGCCAAGCATAGAATACACCGTTTTCAGAGTGTATGAAATGAATAGGCAAGAAAAAATTGCAATCAGTGTAGAACCTGATTATGTTCAAAGTAGCTTTGCTGGATTTTTCATTATCTCTTTAATAACAATGCCAAGCATAGTCTACTCTATGAACTGTCCATTACGAGTTTCATGGTTGAAGGAGTTATGTGTCAAGTGTCATAATTAAGTGGGGATTAACACCTGCAGTCTGGTATAATCTGATCGGGTGCCGCTCAAAATCCCCTTGGTCAAAATCCCCTTGGTCCAAAACTAACAGGGTAGTCAAAATCCCCTTGGTGAATTTTACAGGGTAGTCAAAATCCCCTTGGTCAGATTAACAGGGTAGTCAAAATCCCCTTTGTGAAAATTACAAGGTAGTCAAAATCCCCTTGATCAAAATTACAGGGTAGTCAAAATCCCCTTGAGGGGTAGTCAAAATCCCCTTGGTCAGTGAAATAATTTGTTTACTGGTAACATAACCCATTACCCCATAGCCTATTTTGGAGTATTTTATGGGGTAACGGGTAAAGCGATTTTTTTATGGGGTAGTGGGTTTATTTAAGTATGTACTAATTATCTAATTCAAAGGCATCACCTTTAAATGGTGTTAAAACTTTTTAAAAAGTTGTTTGCTTGGATACTAAAATGGTGACTGAATTATTCAGGGGATTTATCAGAATCAAAACTTAGTAAAAAAAACCAGATAAATGTTTGGATACTAAACCTGATTTCTGAATTATTCTGAAGATTGATCAGGATCCAAAATAGTAAAAATAAATGCTAAGATATTTAAAAACAATTTCTGATGTTTTTCCCTGAATTGATCAAGATCCTAACTTGGTAAAATACAGATAAATGCTTGGATACAAAAAAATGGTTTCTGAATTATTCTAGACATTGATCAGGATCCAAATTTTGTAAACTTTCAGATAAATGATTGAATACTAAAAATGGTTTCTGAATTATTCTGAAGATTGATCAGGATCCAAACTTAGATAATATACAAATTAATGCTTGAAACTGGTTACTGAATTAATCTGAAGATTGACCAGGATGCAAACTTGATAAAATACACAAAAATGCTTGGATATTTAAACTGGTACCTGAAATATTCTGAATCTTGATCAGGTTCAAAACTTGATAAAATACGAAAAAATATTTGGATATTGAGACTGGTTTCTGAAGTATTCTGAAAATTGATCAGGATCCAAACTTGTTAAAAAACAAACAAATATTTGGATATTGTAACCGGTTCTTGAATTATTCTGAAGACTGATCAGGATCCAAACTTGTTAAACTTTAAACAAATATTTGGCTATTGAGACTGGTTTCTGAAGTATTCTGAAAAGTGATCAGGTTCAAAACTTGTTAAAATACAAGCAAATATTTGGGTATTGAGACTGTTTTCTGAATTATTCTGAAGATTGATCAGGATCCAAACTTTGTAAAATACAAATAAGTGCTTGCACATTTTAAATGATTTCTGAAATATTCTGGGGATTGATCAGGTCCAATATATGTTTTTACAATAATGTCTACAGCAACAAAAAGGCAGACAGCAATATATAAGCAAACAATAGATTGGCTGTAGAGGTGTTACTCTGCTAGTGAAACACATTTTGTTGATTTGTTAATCTATTGTATAACTTATGTTATCAGTGTACTCCTGTCAACATTTTGTGAGTTGAGAAGCAAAATATCTTTTTTTTTTGGCATGTAAATCATTGACCCATATATCATCTACTCAATTATTCTTATATAACAGATTCACTCTAGTGCCTTCTAAGGAAATGTGTCAAGAAAAAAAAGAACTGGTTCTTTATCCTTAAAATAACACCAAGGCTACATAATATTGTTAACACAACAAATAAAGTTTGACATGTTTTTACAAGCAATATACAATAATTTTTACATCAAATAATTATATGGTATAACATTCTGGACAAAGGGGATTTTGACTACCCCTCAAGGGGATTTTGACTACCCTGTAATTTTGATCACGGGGATTTTGACTACCTTGTAATTTTCACCAAGGGGATTTTGACTACCTTGTAATTTTCATCAAGGGGATTTTGACTACCCTGTAAATTTCACCATGGGGATTTTGACTACCCTGTCAGTTTTGGACCAAGGGGATTTTGACCAAGGGGATTTTGACATACACTCAATCTGATCATAACTTGCTGGCTGGCTATGTGACATGATCAAAAAACGTGTTTTATAGTTTGGATCATGATGATGATCTGACATTGATAGTTTAGCATGAATTCATATTAAAATATTATATACTCTACAATATAATTTAACCAAATATATATATTATAAAAAAAATTCTAGACACTCTCTTCTAAATATAAATATTAATTTCAATAAATAAATCTACCCATTTTGTGTTAAATCTACATGACCACTTCATTAGTACCCTCAATATGTTGTTTGATAAGTACTTATAACCTTATAAATCATATTAAAATACATAATTATTAAAAAAATATATATGGACCTATGGCATTTTTTCCTCTGGCATTTTTACTTATGGCATATTTTCCGTTTTCTAATGGCATTTTTACCTCTGGCATTTTTTCCTATGGCATATTTACCTATGGCATTTTTTCCTCTGGCATTTTTTCCTACAATCGTCCATTTGAGGGAGGAAAGGCCCTCATACTTATATCTACTGAAGACCAGTTCAAACGTCTAGTTGATTGTAGGAAAAAATGCCAGAGGAAAAAATGCCATAGACGTTTGAACTGGTCTTCAGTAGATATAAGTATGAGGGCCTTTCCTCCCTCAAATGGACAATTCTCGTTTTGAATTTAGTCAAGTCCATATTGACTTTTTGGGAAAGGATATTTTCATAACAAGCAAACCTTTTTCAGTGAAAATAATACAAAATCTGATGATTTTGAATGAATTTGAGACAACACATAACAGATTTCAAAATGTCTGCAATGCTCGAAAATTGAAAAAAAAAGTACTACATTCAAAACATGAAAAAGATAAGAAATATCCATTCAATCCTCACCAAAATTTAAAAAAAAATGCATCAACATGTTCTTTTTACAAAAAAACCATTCTGAAGTAAATATTACAAATAGGTTTCAGTTCTATAAAATGGGCGCTACCACACCCTACATATTAAAGAATTCTTTACAACACATGAAAAATCGTCGTTTTCACCAAGAAAGACACAACCAATCCTCACCAAATTTCAAAAACAAAAGCATCAGTATCTTTTGAAGTATTTGTATTAATTTCAATAAAAATGGACAAGAAATATCTTTCTATAAAATGGGGCGGCAGCCGCATTATGTATACAAATAGAAATCCGCCATTTTTGTTCCGCTCGATGCAAACGACGGTTTTCTGACCATATAATTTCCTTCTTATTTAACCGGTGAAAACAGCGCGTATACTTATATATAAACGACACAGATGAAAAAGGGGATACTTACCGAATCCGATAGCATAAATATTTTAAATATTTAATGCCTTAAAACACGTCTATTTAATTAAAATTTGCAGAAATAGCGCTTCAGTCTCGTTTTTCGGGCGGCGCACTGATCGGTAGCTGTCCGGTCTGCGTTATTTGCTTAGGCTCATATATAACTCGCGACTGCTCTGGTTTAAAATAATATGAATTCATGGTTTTGATACAGTTTAAAGATACAGATTTCTGCTTTTATTTAAGATATTGACTGTAAAAATCGGATGAAAAATGATTTGTCTATAGGCTTTTTTATAACGGTAGGTAACCCTTTCTTGTGCGAGAATCTGCGGTCAAATGCGTGCTGGTTCATTAGTTTTATACTCTTTAACCTGTCGTTAACAATTACTCGCTCAATATAGAACGTTATTATTTTCACACAAAAAAGCTGAATATCTTAGCTCTCATTTGAGCCCTATATTTTGGAAATCGGAGGAAAATTAAAGTTTTAACGGAATTTTAATTGATTTCTTCAAACCTCTTCTTCTCTGAAACTAATATGGGTAGAGCTTTCATATTTGGCATAGTGTAACTTCTAGATGTATTTTACCAATATTGTTCAAATGGTTCCGGTCCTTTGCATATCTAGGTCACAAGAGCTAAAAATAGATTTTTTCAATAAAAACTTAAAAAATCTTCTTCTCTGGAACCACAGTACCCTTAGCTTAGATATTTTGCACAAAGCATCATCTTTAGGTCCTATTTCAAGATTGTTCAAATTATGTCCCTGGGGTAAAAAATGACCCGCCCCGGGGGTCACAAATTTACATAGAGTTATATAGTGAAATCTACAAACCTCTTCTTTTCTGAAACTAATATAGCTAGAGCTTTGATATTTGGCATGGTGTAACTTCTAGATGTACTTTACCAATTTTGTTAAAAAAGTTTGGGTCCGCTGCATATCTAGGTCACAGGAGCTAAAAATAGATTTTTTCAATAAAAACTTAAAAAATCTTCTTGTCTGAAACCACAGTTCCCTGAGCTTAGATATTTTGCATAAAGCATCATCTACAGGTCCTCTATCAAGATTGTTCAAATTATGTCCCTGGGGTCAAAAAATTACCCCGCCCCGGGGGTAACAAATTTATATAGAGTTATATAGTGAAATCTTCAAACCTCTTCTTCTCTGAAACTAATATGGGTAGAGCTATCATATTTGGCATAGTGTAACTTCTAGATGTATTTTACCAATATTGTTCAAATGGTTCTGGTCCGTTGCATATCTAGGTCAAAAGAGCTAAAAACAGATTTTTTCAATAAAAACTTAAAAAATCTTCTTCTCTGGAACCACAGTACCCTGAGCTTAGATATTTTGCACAAAGCATCATCTTTAGGTCCTCTTTCAAGATTGTTCAAATTACATGTGTATGTCCCTGGGGTCAAAAATGACCCCGCCAAGGGGGTCACAAATTTACATAGAGTTATAATATATAGTGAAATCTACAAACCTCTTCTTTTCTGAAACTAATATAGCTAGAGCTTTGATATTTGGCATGGTGTAACTTCTAGATGTACTTTACCAATAGTGTTCAAAAGGTTTGGGTCCGTTGCATATCTACGTCACAGGAGCTAAAAATAGATTTTTCTACAAAATCTTAAAAAATCTTCTGCTCTCAAACCACAGTACCCTGAGCTTAGATATTTTGCACTCAGCATCATCCAATCAGCAATTGGCACAATCGTATTGTCATAATTTCTCCACTTTTCAAGATATGTTACATTTACATCAACAGTTCCAGGTGAGCGATTTAGGGCTGTTTACGGCTCTTGTTTCTAAAGTTACATAATGGATATTTTGACACAAAAAAACATAACGGCGAGTGATGAACAGCTTGAATCTAAATCAGACGCCACGTTGCGTGGCGTCTAATCTGGATTCAAGCTGTTTACAAATGTAGTCACTTTCCCTCCCTATAACGGCTCCCTCCGACCAAGGCATGCAATGTTTGTCTCCCATTGGATGTCGTTGTAGAGAGGGAGCACTGTAGTTTTGAAGACTGGTAACTGTTTAAAGCAAGTTGAAAGAAAAGCAGACTGCGCTTAAAGGGACTCGCAACCGGATGGTGTTCTTGTCAAAATAAAATAAAATACTCAAATAAAAGCAAATTTGTGGCATTATTTGGCTTTTGACATTAAAAAAATATGATCAGTCCAAAAAGTCTCAAGAATCGTCACCGAATCTTAGTTTTTTAGATATTTTCCATCGTTTTTCCATAGCGTTAGCTAACGGTATAGTTGTTGTTGTTGCTTCTCTACACGGGGTCAGACATAAACACGAGCCGAATTACGAAGTTGTATGCACTTCCGATCGCTACACATTGAAATACGTTAAATCGATCCGAGATAAACGGATAGTTCCGTGGTCCATTGGTCTAAGCGGTTTCCCCTATTTTGCCTTCTGTCCGCCAATGCCGGGCCCCGGGTTCGAATCCCACCAGAGACCAATATTTTTTTTTATTGAAATACATTTTTTTTAAACAGAATTTCTTATCCTAAACTAATTCTTTACCATTTATATAAGCGTTTGACACATATTTACAAATTACTATTTTTAATGCACCATCTGGTTGGGAGTCGCTTTAAAGCATATTTTGCTGTACTTTCTACTTTCAGGCTGCTTTAAGCTACCATCTGCAGGAATATAGAAAATATTTCTCTATATTTTCCCATAGAACTTTTTTCTTAAGTGGATGAATAGACTTATGGCGTAAAATGTATATCTATGGAGTAGTGGGTTAAATAAAGAAGTGTTGTGTTTTGATCTTTTTCCAGGGTTTGACCAGAATTCCCCACCTAGGTTTACAAAGGGAAAAATTCTCAGGCTTGAAGATTTAACCCCAAGAAAACGCCACACAAGTGTGATAAAACAAGGAGCAGAGACTGGTCTAACCTGTGGTAAACTCCATCTAGATGGCTTGTATGCCAGGACCTCAAACAGGGAAATGAGACTTCCAAACTCAAACCAGACGATCGAGTTCTTTAACCAAATGGAAGTTATTTCAGTTCAAGGAACTTCAAGACAATTTTTCGATCTAGGTGATTCTGGATCATTAGTATTTATGCCTCTAAATGGTTCAGAGTTGTATTGTTTCGGACTGTGTGTGGGATGTACAAGTTACGGCACCTGTGTTGTTACTCCTATTGAGGAAATTTTTAACAAAAGCATCAAGGCAGTAAATTTTTTAGATTTTTCTTAACTCTAGTCACAATGCAGAGCTACAAACGGAATATTACTATACTTTGCATATCTTATGCACCGGATCACTCGAGTTGTGTGTGTAAAGGCTATATCCAACGAGACCGAAGTTGTGTGTGTAAAGGCTATATCCAACGAGACCGAAGGTCGAGTTGGATATAGCCTTTACACACACAACTCGAGTGATCCGGTGCATAAGATATGCAAAGTATAGTAATGTTCCTTTTATTATATACCTCATATAATAATAATAAAATAAAAAACGATGGAAATGTTTCGAGCTATTTTGTATGCCCCTGTATTGTGTAAAGTAGTTCCGAACTTCCGACTACACAGTAAACGTTATTTCCCCTTTACACAAGGTACATGGGTAATACGGAGTTTTCAATCCGTCAAGGTGTATTTGTTCGATAAAATACGGAAATATTTGGGGTAGAACATTGGTAGGTATATAATAAACTTCAATATTTTTGACTAAAGCAACATAGCAGTTGAATTTGTAGATCTGTCTAGATTATAGTCAAACTATGTTTTTAACCCTGTCCAACATAGCTTGTTTTTAGTATTGAGGGACAGATTGAGGGATGCTTAAAGCAGGTTGTAAGTAAAGTAGAATACTCCTTAACCTATTACCCCATACATAAGCATTTCATTTATTAGTCCACTGAAGAAAATAGTTCCACATTATACAGTAATGAATATGTGGCATAAGAAATATTATCTATATTCTAGCAGATCGTAGCTTAAAGCAGGCTCAACATAAAGCAGAATGTGCCTAAGGCACATTCTGTTTTACTTTAAACCTGCTTTAAGTTGTCACTTCTCTTCAAAACTAGAAACAGGCTATGGGGTAAAGGGTTTAAGAGCATTCTGCTGAATGGGACCGTCACACACTTAGATTTTTCTTACAAGTCCTTACGTATAGTACACATATGTAAACGTTAATGGATCCTTTTAATTTGGTCACTTTTAAGAGTGAATCAGAGTTATTACAAGTGGATCCAGGTCAGATACTACATTATACTGCATCTAATCTGGCTCCAAACTATTTGCCCGTTTTTTACATAGTTTTTTTAATTTAGAAAATGTAAAGTATGATTTGCTTTACAAAATTCACATACAATATGCATAGCAGACATCAATTCAGCATTATAAGAGTTAAGTTCCCAGCTAGATTTTGCTACTGGCAAAATTGCATAACTGACCTCAGGTCAGCTGCTGTACAGCAACAGAACTGGTGATATCTGCTGAACATGTTGTCTGCTAAAGTTTAGAAATGGTTCAGTCTGCTTCATACTTAGAGAAACAGGATCTGGAAGTGATCCCAAGTCAACCCAATCCCCCATAAAAAAAATTATACTGATGTTTGTTAACCCATTACCCCATAAATATGCATTTTTAGGCCTTTAATTTATTCCTCCACTGAAGAAAATAATTCCACTTTATACAGTCATGAAAATGTAAGATAATGAATAAGTTTCTATATCCTAGTAGATGGTAGCTTAAAGCAGTTTGAAAATAAAGCAGGGTGTGCCTTAAGGCGCATTCTGCTTTACTTTCAACCTGCTTTAGGTGGCCACCTATTTTCAAAACTAGAAACAGGCTATGGGGTAATGGGTAAAATGAAATTGCATATTTGGAAAGAGCCTAATGAGAGGAAGTGCCATTTGCAAAGGCCATAACTCTGACATCATTGTTTTTAGCTCACCTGAGCCAAAGGCTCAAGTTGAGCTATTGGGATGGCCCTGTGTCCGTCGTCTGTCGTCGTCGTAAACAATTGATTCAAATGACATCTCCTCCTATACCGCTTGACAGATTTCAACCAAACTATACAGGAATGTTCCTTGGGTCAAGCTCTTTCAAATGTGTTCAAAGAATTAAAAACAATGTAGAACTCTGGTTGCCATGGCAACCAAAGTGAAAAAATAAGGAAATTTTTAAAAACCATATTGTCTGAACTACAAGAGCCAGAGCTTAGATATTTGGCACATAGCATCATCTACAGGTCCTCTTTCAAGTTTGTTCAAATTATGCCCCTGGGGTCAAAATTGGCCCCACCCGGGGGTCACAGTTTTACATAGAGTTATATAGTGAAATTTTCAAACGTCTTCTTCTCTGAAACTAATTTGGCCAGTGCTTTGAGATTTGGCATGGTGACACTTCTAGATGTACTTTACCTATTTTTTCTTCAAATGGTTCTGGTCAGTTGCATACCTAGGTCACCGGAGCTAAAAATAGATTTTTTTCAATGAAAACTTTAAAAATCTTCTTTTTTGAAACTACAAGGGCACATAGCATCATCTACAGGTCCTCTATCACGTTTGTTCAAATTATGCATCTGGGGTCAAAATTGGCCCCATGCACCCAGGGGGGTCAAAGTTTTACATTGAGTTATATAATGAAATTTTCAAACGTCTTCTCCTCTGAAACCAATATGGCCAGAGCTTTGATATTCGGCATGGTGACACTTATAGATGTCCTTTACCTACTTTGTTCAAATGGTTCCAGTCTGTTGCATATGTAGGTCACAGGAGCTAAAAATAGATTTTTTCAATTGAAACTTGCTCAGATTGTATATTACCATATGAGTTTGATTATGGTTGAAATCGAAATAAAAGGTCAAGAGTTATCTACCTTTGAATTGCTGAAAATGCCATATTTAACAGTGTTTACACTTTAGAGGCCACAATTTTTATCCAGTATTTTTCAAACTTGCTCAGATTGTATGTGACCATAAGAGTTTGAATGAGCTTTATTATGGTTGAAATCTGAAAATGCCATAATTATTTAACAATGTTTACACTCTAGAGGCCACAACTTTAATCTAATCTTTCTCAGACTTGTTCAGATTGTATATGACTATAAGAATTCAGAAAAGTTGGATTATGGTTGAAATCAGACGAATAGGTCAAGAGCTATCTGCCCTTGAATTGCTGAAAATGCCATATTTAACGGTGTTTACACTCTAGAGGCCACAATTTTTATCCAGTCTTTTTTAAACTTGCTCAGATTGTATATGACTATAAGAGTTCGAATAAGAGTAAACATGGTTGAAATAGGACTAATAGGTCAAGAGTTATCTGCCCTTGAATAGCTGAAAATGGCATATTTAACAGCGTTAACACTCTTGCAGCTACAGTTTTCAATGGATTTTGATTTAACTTACACACAAAGTATATAGCTATAAGTTCTAGAAAGAGTGCAATTATTGTTGAAATTTAATCATTGTGGCAATAGTTATCTGCCCTTGATATACTTAGAAATGCTAGAAAAGGCTTCATTTCAGTATTGTTTAGGCTCTAGTTATCTGCCCTTGATGTACTCTACTTTACTAAAATTGTTTACATGCTATACTACAAATTTGAATGGATTTAGATTAAAAGGGGTGAAACAGAAAGGTAAAGCTATCAAGCTTCATTACAACAGGTGAGCCATATCAGGGCCTTCAGGCCCTCTTGTTTTTAAGGAAAATTGCTCAATACATGTTTGACTGTACTAACTTATTGAACACTAAGAAATATTGTCGTCTGCAACCATTGTTGTGTGCTACTGTTATCATATTTGAATGTTCTAAAACTAAAAACTTCTTTTTGAAATAGCATAAGTCACAATCAGTGATTGATGAGACACCACATCTCATCTGGATCTAAACTGTTTGCAAATACATGTATTTGGGTAAACCCTTTACCCAAAAGCCTGTTTCTAGTTTTGAAAATAGTCGCTTACTTAAAGCAAGTTGAAAGTACAGCAGAATGCGCCTTAATGCGCATTCTGCTTTACTTTCAGCCTGCTTTAAGCTACCACCTGCCAGAATAAAGAAAAAATACCTAATGACACATATTCACGACTGTTTAAATTGAAAACTATTTTCTTCCGCTAAAGTTGCGAGTAGTCTACAATACTAATATGGCACTTCACCACAGAACTGAATAGGTCATATAGCACGGATGAGGGATGATGACATGAGATGATAATGATTTCAGGAAGATGATTTCAGCCATAAATCTCATTCATTGCAAAGCATAGTAAACGATCAAAACGACAGACCAGTGCCTTCCTTTTAGTTTTTGCCAGAGCAGATAATCAGAAATATTCCCTATGACAATTAAACCCTAGAACCACGGCAAGGTAGGAAGGTTTCTGGTGAAAAATTAATCTGTGGACAATCATAGAAAATCTTTTGACATGTCATAAAAATGCCCCCAGAATCTGAAGATGGGGAGGCATATAGTGATTGTCCTGTCCGTCCGTCCATCCGTAACAGGTTAGCTAGATTTTACCGTTTTGTCTAGCTGCAACACTGCTTACTCAAATGCTTGGATACAGTTGTTGACTTGGACCATTCCCAATCCCAAAAAATCACCCAACCGTGATTTTGACCAGGACCTAGTTTGGACTTAGAGTATTGTAAATTGGCTATTTCTTGGTTAACTAGATTTTAACGTTTCTTCTAGCGTAAACAAAACTGACTACAGTCCCTTAATACTTATACAGTTGATGCCTTGGACCACTATCAATCCACCCAAATTACCTTTGTGCCAAATATCTAAGCTCAGGGTACTGTGGTGTATGACAAGATTTTTTTTAAGATGTCATTGAAATAAACTATTTTTAGCTCCTGTGACCTAGATATGTAATGGACCGAGAAACAACTTGATAAAAATTGGTGAAGTATCTCTAGAAGTTTCACCTTGCCAATTATCAAAGCTCTGACCATATTAGTTTCAGAGAAGATCTTTGAAGTTTCACTATATAAATCTATATAGAATTGTGACCCCAGGACGGGTCATTTTTTACCCCAGGGACATAATTTGAACAATCTTGATAAGGGACCTGTAGGTGATGCTTTGTGCCAAATATCTAAGCTCAGAATACTGTGGTTTCAGACAAGAAGATTTTTCTAAGTTTTAATTGCAAAAATCTATTTTTAGCTCCTGTGACCTAGATATGCAACGGACCAGAACCATTTGAACAACTATATATATTGCAATAGGTACAGTACCTCTAGAAATTGAATAATTTGATTAAACGCCTACTTTTACACATAATATTTTCAATAGCCTTCTACAATTAATGATATAAATAAAAATGAACAATCAATACAACCAAAGTACACAAAGCAGTACTATCTCTATATATGAAGAATACTGAAAACTATTCTTGTTCACACATTTACTTAAACCAGGAGGCAAAATTTCTGAAAAATAGTGTTTTGAGATTTTTCTTAAAAACACTCACTGATTCAGAATTTCTCGCATGTGATGGTGGATTGTCCCATAATTTGGTCCGACAGTTTTAAAAGCTCTGTCAGCGAAGGTTCTACGTCTATCAAATGGAACATTGTAGCAACCTGTTACAGAATCTGAGGATCTTAAACTACGCCATGTTACCTACTCTGTCAACTGTTCAGTTAAATAAGCTGGAGCTTGAACAATTGATCATCACAGTTAACAACTTGAATTCAATTCTGGCTTTACTTCTAGAATTGTCACCATGCCAAATACCAAAGCTCTGGCCATATTAGTTTCGGAGAAGAAGATGTTTGAAGATTTCCTTATATAACTATGTAAAGTGACCCCCGGGACGGGTTTATTTTTTACCCCAGGGACATAATTTGAACAATCATGATAAAGGACATGTAGATGATGCTTTGTGCCAAACATCTAAGCTCATGGTACTGTTGTTTCAGACAAGAAGATTTTTTTAATTTTTATAGAAACTATCTATTTTTAGCTCCTGTGACCTTGATTATGCAACAGTTCGGAACTATTTGAACAACTTTTAAAGAGGTACATATAAGGATCATTCAAAGCTTGTTTAAATCCATCTAATAGTTTAGAAGGAGATGTCGTTTAAAGAAATTGTTGACAACGAACAAACGGACACAGGATGATTAAAATAGTGTGTTTGAAACCCAGTAGGGTTGTTCGGATTTTTCATGTGGGGAAGCCTTCCAGCTGGCTTTCAGAAGGTCGGTGGTTCTACCCAGTTGCCGATTTGTGTCTGAAACAGTGCATAAAGGGCTTCTGGGGTCTTCCTCCACCTGTAATTAGCTGGACGTCGTGATATGACTGAAATACATCTGTTAAAAGCAACGTAAAATGGTAACAAATCAAATAAAATAGCTCAACTTTGTCTGAGTCAATGAACATATTCAGTTCAGATGCATCGTTTTAGTTCACTTTAATAACATGCAACAGATTGCGATACAATATTAGTGCAATACAGTGATGGAATGATGTCATATTTTGCATGCTTATCACTCACATTGCTATGTAATGGTGAAAATAAAGAGGTCAATTGACAGTGTTGAGTACAATATTGAATTTAGTTGTACATAGCAGTGAGGGGTAATCTGTATTTTAACCCTTTCCCTCATAGAAGCGCCTTTTAGCACATTTGATTTATTCCTCCACTGAAGACAATAGTTCCAAGTTATACAGTCTTGAAAATGAACCATAAGAAAAAAATTCTAAATTCTTACAGATTAAAGCAGGCTGAAAGTAAAGCAGAATGTTTTTTGCTTTACTTTCAACCTACTTTAACCATTTGAACCCTAGTCCCGCATATAGGCGTCCTTTTCAAACAGTGTACATGTGAATAGTACACTTGTCCTATGCAAACAGAGAAGACCCAGATCAGAGGGCTCCGAAAGGAGCCCTCTGATCAGGGTCTTCACTGTTTGTCATTATGCCAAACATTGACAAAAACAACCCTTAAAAGTCAGAAATGGACTAGACTGAGATGGAAACTGGAATTGTCCATTTAAAGTTTCAGGGAGGAAAGAGTTAAGTGGTCACATGTCTTCAAAACAAGAAACAGGCTATGGGGTAAAGGGTTAACTTGATATTCCTCTCATCTAAATATAGATCATTACTGCTGTGTGCTTGTCCAATAGAATTCAGTATTTTAACTAACGCTATTAACTCTTTCACTGCCAATAGCACCAAACAGCGACTTTGCAAACAGTTTGGATCCTGATCAGACGCTGCATAACGCGATGTCTAATCAGGATCCAAACTGTTTGATACTCATATCGACATTTCTGCACTCAAAACAGCCCTAAAGCTGACTTTGAAAATATTGAAGATGACACTACCAATGCAGAGGATATTTTGGCGGTAAGAAGGTAAAAGCAGATGATAAAACTTGGCAGCGAAAGAGTTAAATAACTTCTTAACATTTGTCATGGATAAGTTCATTTGATCATCTTGGTTTTGTTGGTGCATGAAAGAATAAAAATCAAATTCTTTAATCAGAGGCTTTGTTGAATATAATTGACCCTTGTCATAAAACATCTTACGGCAAATCATGTCAAAAGTTACAGTAAAAACCTGTTATCATGATGTCTAAAATACAGATTCAACCTTGAAACTTTTAATGGACAATGCCATTTTCCAATTAAGTCGAGTCCCTTTTTAGCTCACCTGAGCCGAAGGCTCAGGATGAGCTATTGTGACCGCTCTTCGTCCGGCGTTCGGCCACATTTTCAAACAACATCTTCTCAAAAACTACTGACCCGATTTCAACCAAACTTTATCAGAAGCATCAGTGACAAGGGGGAACGAAATATTGTTCAAAGTTTTTGGCTAGAGTTATTCCCCTTGTTTTGGGACAAGATTTTCTAACATGACCGTATAGACAACTTTTAATACATAAGAAAATCTTTAATTATCTTCTTTTTAGAAACCAAAAGGCCAAAACCTTTGATATTTGGTATGTATCATAACCTAATGATCTTCTACCAAGATTGTTAAAATTTTGACCCTGGGGCCAAAAATGGCCCCGCCCTGGGGCTTATCAGGTTTTTAGCTCACCTGAGCCAAAGGCTCAAGGTGAGCTATTGTGACCGCTCACCGTCCGTAGTACGTCTGTCCGTTCACTTTTACTTCAAACGACATCTCCTCTGAACCCGCGGATTGTAGGGCGGATTCAAACTGCTCATGATGTTCCTTGGATGCTTCTCTACAGAAGTTGTTCAAATGAAAGAGAAAAAGCAAAAACTCTGCTTAAAAAAGCAAAAAACTTTAAAAAATCTTCTTGCCCAAAACTACTAGGCCCTAAGCTTTGATATTTTTACAGTAGAATCTCCTGGTCGATCCCTCTATAGTTTGTTAAAATGAAATCCCTAGGGTCACACTTGACGCCACCCTGCACAGTTTAAGTGCTGCTCTAGGCAGGTTTCACAGTATTTTTGATGAAGCAGAACTATTTTACCTGAGTTACTCTTAATATACTAAGGGCAAATAGCACCTATTTGCCACTCATTTACCAACTTAACATTTTCTAAATTGTTTTTAGCTCACCTGAGCCGAAGGCTCAGGATGAGCTATTGTGATCCCATTCCGTCCGTCGTCCACCGTCCGTCGTCCGTCTGCCGTCGTCCGTCCACATTTTCAAACAACATCTCCTCAGAAACCACTGACCCGATTTCAACCAAACTTTGTCAGAAGCATTAGTGACAAGGGGGAACGAAATCTTGTTCAAAGATTTTGGCTAGAGTTATTCCCCTTGCTGTGGGACCAGGTTTTCTAACATGACCGTATAGACAACTTTTAATGCATAAGAAAATCTTAAAAAATCTTCTTCTCAGAAACGCAAAGGCCCAGACCTTTGATATTTGGTATGTATCATTACCTAATGGTTTTCCAGCAAGATTGTTCAAATTTTGACCCTGGGGCCAAAAATGGACCCGCCCTTGGGCTTATCAGTTTTTCTTAGGAAAAGCTTTAAAAATCTTCTTCTCAGAAACCGTATGGCCTAGATCGCTAATACTTTACATGTAGCTTTGCCTTATGGTCCTCAACCAAGATTGTTCAAATTATGACCCCCGGGTCAAAATTGGCCCCGCCCCGGGGCTTATCAGTTTTACATAGACTTATATAGGATAACCTTTAAAAATCTTCTTCTCTGAAACTGCAAGGCCCAGATCTTTAATATTTGACATATAGCTTTTCCTTGTGGTCCTCTACCAAGATTGTTCAAATTTTGACCCCCGGGCCAAAAATTGCCCCGCCCTGGGGCTTATCAGTTTTTCTTAGGAAAACCTTTAAAAATCTTCTTCTCAGAAACCGTATGGCCTAGATCATTAATATTTGACATGTAGCTTTGCCTTATGATCCTCTACCAAGATTGTTCAAATTATGACTCCGGGGTCAAAAATGGCCCCGCCCCAGGGCTTATCAGTTTTACATAGACTTATATAGGACAACCTTTAAAAATCTTCTTCTCTCAAACTATAAGGCCCAGGTCTTTAATATTTGACATGTAGCTTTGCCTTGTGGTCCTCTACCAAGATTGTTCAAATTATGACCCCTGGGCCAAAAATGGCCACGCCCTCGAGCTTATCAGTTTTTCATAGGAAAACCTTTAAAAATCTTCTTCTCTGAAACTGTAAGGCCCAGTTCATTTATATTTGACATGTAGCTTTGCCTTATAGTCCTATACCAAAGTTGTTCAAATTATGACCCCCGGGTCAAAATTTGCCCGGCCCCGGGACTTATCAGTTTTACATGGACTTATATAGGAAAATCTTTACAAATCTTCTTCTCTGAAACCGTAAGGCCCAGATCTTTAATATTTGAGATATAGCTTTGCCTTGTGGTCCTCTACCAAGATTGTTCAAATTATGATCCCCAGGCCAAAAATGGCCCATCTCGGGCTTATTAGTTTTTCATAGGAAAACCTTTAAAAATCTTCTCTGAAACCGTAAGGCCCAGATCATTTATATTTGACATGTAGCATTGCCCTAATGGTCCTCTACCAAGATTGTTCACATTATGACCCCTGGAGCAAATTTGGCCCCGCCCCGGGGCTTATCAGTTATATCAGCTATATCAATATGTTGTCTTGCCCAGTCAGCTTCTATCGTACAATGTCTCAGGTGAGCGAAATGTGGCCCTCTGGGCCTCTTGTTTTGTACACTTTTCACATACAGTAGGTTTTAAGCAGACATCATTTCAGTCTGGTAAGGGTAAGCCCCAGAGCTCTAGCCACTGAGGTCATTTATTATGCAACTGGTAGGGAGTATCACAGAACTGGTCATGATCAGCTGAACATGTTGTCTGCTAAAGTTTAGATATGGTTCAGTCTGCTTCATACTTAGAGAAACAGGATCTGGAAGTGATCCACTGACAGTTATGTAATTATGTCTTATGCCATATTTATACATATGTTTAATATTGGTTTTGTCAGAGTTATCTGTATGTCTTTTCATTTTTTCTTGTCCAGGATTCAACCCTTTCCCCTCATATACTGACGTTTGTTAACCCATTACCCCATAAATGTGCATTTTTAGGCCTTTGATTTATTCCTCTACTTAAGAAAATAATTCCACTTTAAACAGTCATGAAAATGTAAGATGCGAAAGTAAAGCGAAGTGTGCATTAACCCTTAGCCCGCCAAATAAATTGTCGTCTGCTATATTTCTCGTCTGCTTCAAGTTTCAAAGTGCTTCAAAGTTGCTCAAAATTGCTGAAAATGTTGTCCGAGTGTCAAACAGCTTGGATCCTGATGAGACGTCGAGTTACTCGGCGTCTAATCCGGATCCAAGCTGTTTGCATATAAAGCTGTAGTCGTGAGTGGCAGGCTAAGGGTTAAGACACATTCTGCTTTACTTTCAACCTGCTTTAGGTGGCCACCTATTTTCAAAACTAGAAACATGCTATGGGGTAATGGGTAAAATGAAATTGCCTATTTGGAAAGAGCCTGATGAGAGGAAGTGCCATTTGCAAAGGCCATATCTCTGACATCATTGTTTTTTGAGTTATTTCCCTTTGTGATATTTTCTTGTCAAGAAGACAACTTCAGTTCTACTGATGCTATTGTAATGAAATTTTATGTATGGAAAGAAACTGATGAGAGAAAATGCCATGCACAAGGGCAGCAATATTTAGTTTTTCCCCTTTGTCATATTTTCTTGTCAGGAAAATAATTCCAGTTCTGCTGACGCTAGTGAAATAATTATCATTTATTGGAAATGGAAATAGCTTGATAAGAGGATGTGTCATGGATAAGGGTCATAAGCTTGGCAACAAAATTCACTTTTGTCATGTTTTCTTGTCTGGAAGATAACTCCATTTATAGTTATATTAAAATGCTGTCTTGCCCAGTCAACTTAGGTACAAACTTCAATGTCCTCAGGTGAGCGAATTTAGGGCCATGGCCCTCTTGTGTTAGGAAAACCTTTGAAAATCTTCTTCTCTGAAACTGTATGGCCTAGATCATTAATATTTGAGATGTAGCTTTGCCTTATGGTCCTCTACCTAGGTTGTTCAAATTATGAACCCCGGGTCAAAATTTGCCCCGCCCGGGGGCTTATCAGTTTTACATAGACTTATATAGGAAAACTTTTAAAAATCTTCTTCTCTGAAACTGTAAGGCCCAGATCTTTAATATTTGATATATAGCTTTGCCTTGTGGTCCTCTACCAAGATTGTTCAAATTATGACCCCGGGGCCAAAAATGGCCCCGCCCTCGGGCTTATCAGTTTTTCATAGGAAAACCTTTAAAAATCTTCTTCTCTGAAACTGTAAGGCCTAGATAATTTATATTTGACATGTAGCTTTGCCTTATAGTCCTCTACCAAAGCTGTTCAAATTATAACCCCTGGGTCAAAATTGGCTCTGCCCCGGGGCTTATCAGTTTTACATAGACTTATATAGGAAAACCCATTTAAAATCTTTTTCTCTCAAACTGTATGGCCTAGATCTTTAATATTTGACATATAGCTTTGCCTTGTGGTCCTCTACCAAGATTGTTCAAATTATGACCCCTGGGTCAAAAATTGCCACGCCCTCGGGCCTATTAGTTTTTCATAGGAAAACCTTTAAAAATCTTCTCTGAAACCGTAAGGCCAAGATCATTTATATTTGACATGTAGCTTTGCCCTATGGTACTCTACCATATCAGTTTTACATAGACTTATATAGGAAAACCTTTAAAAATCTTCTACTCTGAAACTGTAAGGCCCAGATTCTTAATATTTGACATATAGCTTTGCCTTGTGGTTCTCTACCAAGTGTGTTAAAATTATGACACCCGGGCAAAAATTGGACCCACCCAGTTTTTAGCTCACCTGAGCCGAAGGCTCAAGGTGAGCTGTTGTGATCGCCCGCCGTCCGTCTGTCCGTCCGTTCAAATTTACTTCAAGCGACAACTCCTCTGAAACCGCGAGTCTGAGGAAAAAACTAATTTGCTCACGGTGTTCCTTGGATGCTTCTCTACAGAAATTGTTAAAATGAAACTTTAAAGTGGACTACTTATTGAAATTTATTAAAAAAAGTGAAAAACTTTAAACAAGTTTTTTGTAAAAAACCACTGTTCCCACACCTTAGATATTGCATGAATAGTATCTTCTACTAAATCACTTTCAAAATTGTAAAAAATCAAAACCCTAGGATCAAATTTGACTCAACCCTGGCCATATCAGTGCTTTTTGATGCAGGTCTGACAGTAAAAACTCTCTAATGATCCGTTTTATACAGACGCATTGTATCTTCCAGGCTAAGAAGCTACCCTTATACTAAATGCAACATTTTTGCAAACAGTTTGGATCCAGGTCAGATGCCACATAATGCTGCATCTAATCTGGATCTAAACTATTTGCCACTCATTTACATATTTTCTTATATTTAGAAAATATAAGTTATTATTTTTTACATATTTCACATACAAACATTTGGAGCAGACAACAGTTCAGCATAATAATAGTCATTTCTCTCTGAGACCGTCTCCAATTGCATAACTGACCCATAGCTAGCTCTGAACTCAGGTTACTGAGATACATAACAGAAATGAAAGTGATGTTTGCTATTTTATGCTCAAGCACAACTTAGTTCGAGGCATATTACTTTTGGTCTGTCTGTTTGTTTGTTTGTGTTTTGTTTGTTTGTTTATCTTTCTGTCTATCAGTCCACAATTAATTCTTGGCCATAAACAGTATGGATCCAGGTCAGATGCCACATAATGCTGCTTCTAATCTGGATCCAAACTATTTGCCACTCATTTACATATAGTTTCTTATATTTAGAAAATGTAAATAATGATATTTATTAACCTATTAACCCATACATATTCTTTTTTATGTCTTTAATTTATTCTTCCACAGAAGAAAATATTTCACTTTATACAGTCATTGTTGTCTTTAACAATTGCTTCAAATGACATCTCCTCATATATTGCTGAAAAGATTTCAACCAAACTTTACACGAATGTTCCTTGGGTCAAGTTCTTTCAAAATTGTTCAAAGAATTAAAAACAATGTAGAACTCTGGTTGCCATGGCAACCAAGTGAAAAAATAAGGAAATCTTAAAAAATCTTCTTGTCTGAAACTACAAGGGCCAGATCTTAGACATTTGTCACATAGCATCATCTACAGGTCCTCTATCAAACTACAAACTATGCCCCTGGGGTCAAAATTGGCCCCGCCCAGGGGGTCACAGTTTAACATAGAGTTATATAGTGAAATTTTCAAATGTCTTCTCCTCTGAAACTAATATGGCCAGAGCTTTGATATCTGGCTTGGTGACACTTTTAGATGTCCTATACCAATAAGGTTCAAATGGTTCTGGTCGATTGCATATCATCTACAGGTCCTCTATCAAGTTTGTACAAATTATGCCCCTGGGGTCAAAATTAGCCCCACTCCGGGGGTCACAGTTTTCATACGTCTTCTTTTCTGAAGCTAATATAGCCAGAGCTTTGATATTCGGCATGGTGTTACTTCTAGATGTCCTTTATCTATTTTGTTCAAATGGTTCCAGTCTGTTGCATATGTAGGTCACAGGAGCTAAAAATAGATTTTTTCAATGGAAACTTAAAAAAAATCTTCTTTTCTAGAACCCTAGTACCCTGATCTTAGATATTTGGAACATAGCATCATCTACAGGTCCTCTATCAAGATTGTTCAAATTATGCCCCTCGGGTAAAAAATGACCCCGTCCTGGACTTAAATCATTATCTCCATTTTGATGTACAGCTATTCTCAGGTGAGCGACATATGCCCCATGGGGCTCTTGTTATAGGAAAACCTTTAAAAATCTTCTCTAAAACCGTAAGGCCCAGATCATTAATATCTGACATTTAGCTTCGCATTGTGGTCCTCTACCAAGATCAAATTATGGGACCTGGGTCATAGCTATATCAAAATGTTGTCTTGCCCAGTCAGATTCTATGGTACAGTGTCCTCAGGTGAGCGAAATGTGACCCTCTGGGTCTCTTGTTTGACTATTTAGGGTTGATTTAAACAAAATATTGCAAAATGACAAACAGGAAACAGTTCAGACCCTGATCATAGGTCTCCTGCAGGAGCCCTCAGATCAGGGTCTACACTGTTTGCATAGAACAAATGTACTCTTCACAGATACACTGTTTGCTAATGATGAGTATACTTGTCACTAGAGTTTGTACACTTTTCATTTCATCTTTCCGAATTACTGACTTGTCAGTGTTTTACTGTTCAGTTTTTGCTGTTAAATCCACACAATGGCCTGTAGCGCGTTCAGTTACCGTATCGATTGCATAAAAAACGTAACAATTTGACTAAAACAGACTGTTTGCACAATATCGATTGCCAACGGCACGAACGGCTTCAGAGGAAGTTAGCCAACACGAACAATAAAAACAAAATGGCGACTAAATGAGTTTACAAAAATTAGCGAACAGTCACCGAGTTAATTTCTCATCAACAAACTAACATTTTCCGATATTTAATGTATCAAACAAAGCAGCTTACATCTTCATCTTATTTTTTATGCGGTAAAATTGATACAGATTTTGATTCGTACATAAAATCGTTCGTACCCTTGAAAAGGAAATAAACTCGGGGCGCAATTAGTTATTATTGAAGAGTATTGGAGAACGTTAGATGTCATACTTTAAGGGTTGTTTGCATCGGTTAACGTTGCTGTTTGCTGATATGATACTTGAACGTGCTTCTGTTGACCTTTGAGCTCTGAGGAAAGTCAGTGGTTCTCCGCAGTTGCGGATTTGTGCCTGAAACCGTGTTTAACAGGCATCTGGTGTGTTCCTTCACCAGTAATTTGCTGGACATTATGATATGATGACTGAAATACTGTTAACCCATTACCCCATAGCCAGTTTCTAGTTTTGAAGAAAGATGACTACTTAAAGCAGGTTGAAAGTAAAGCAGTAAATGTGCCTTAAAGCTGTACATGTGAAGATTTCAATTGGCCTATGCAGCGTAGATCCAGATTAGGGGGCTCTTAAAGGAGCCTTCTGATCAGGATCTACACAATTATTATTGGAATGAATTGTTTAAAACACACCTAAGACTTCAAATCCTAAGACTTATTTACAGTCTTAATGAAAGGCCTGAGAGAACTGATGGTGCTATATGGCACTGAAGCTTGTTTATCATATGACTATAATTACTTGGCACATTTCTTTCTCTATGTATTGTAATACTGGGTAAGCGGACATGAGCCCCCCGGTCGATTTTGCGCGGGCGGACACGAGCCCCCCCCGCCTGTTTTGCGCGGGCGGACATGAGCCCCAACCCCCCCGACCCACCCTATGTTAAGATACATGTTTTATTGTGTAAAATTGTAGATTTAAAACTTCAAAACGTGTTTTTCAGTGTTATGTTGTCATTATTGCACTTTATATATTATGCTTTTAACCGCAAATGTTTGAGAACTTATATATGTTTGAGAATTATGGGACACAATCAACACCTTTAACTTACGATTATATGGACAATGGATTCAATCAATCTATCAAACTTACACGTTTCACTGGCGGTGTTTCTTCAGTAAAAAGAGACAATTTAACAACTAATTCCATGTATTATCAAAGTGTTACCGACAGTTTGCTTCGCTAATAGGCAACGATTATCTTATTTTGTCGCTATCGTGTAATCAAGTTGACAATATAAATGATTAGATCTATCATCATTATATTTTTCCTCAGAGGTATCACAATTAATAATTGGTGAATTATTATAAACAAGCAAGACAATATTTGCAGCCGAAGAAAAACTTCATTTATTGCTAAAAATAATAACAAAACATTAGTTAATTATCTGTCCGACCAGGGGGGCTTATGTCCGCCCGCGCAAAACAGGCGGGGGGGCTCGTGTCCGCCCACGCAAAATTGGCCGGGGGGCTCGTGTCCGGGGGGGCTCATTTCCGGCAATCGTAATACTGGGCTTTCAAGTAGTGTGCTATTTAAAAAATCTGCATGATTCTATTTTCAAAACTTTAGCAGACAACATTTTCAGCAGACAGCATCAGTTTTGATGGTCAGTGGGGTCAACAATTATGTAATAGTGTTTGATGGCTCACAACTGCAGCTGACTTTCGCTAAACGCGTATGCGATATTTCAAGACAATGGAAGTCTGTGCGAGCTGCCACATTCATTTGAATGTGTAGGGCCTAAATCAATAAAAAAAACTATTCCCCAACAAGACTGCATATATCTTGTTTCTTTACATGTCAAATTGTTAACTGATAATAAATCTGATATCGTGATAAGTGTGTATCGTTTCGTGTTGGCAAACAGATGTAGTCGCTTTGACAGAATGATTCAGCGTATATCGTTTACTTTCGGTTTAAAAAAATTACTTGTTTAATGTTTACCATGAAAACTCCTATGTTTACCATAGAAACCGTATAAGAAAAGCAAGGAAATTACAAACTTTTTAAGAAAACTGTCTGTTTCTTGGTAAAAATTTGAATTACTTATTTACACGAGACGAAAGTATACCCATTCTTTGTGTCTATATCAAAGGGGAGTAATTCAACCGCATTTGAGACAGATTAACAGGAGTTGTCTTTCGTATCTTGCAACTATGGACAACTGAAATTACGCAACCAAGTTTGAATGTGGCTAGTGCACTAATTGCTTGCTTAACCCTTCTCATGCTGAATTATTGTCTGCTTCAAATCTACATAATTATGCAGAAAATGTAAAAAGAATCATGTGGCATCTGATCTGAATCCAAACTGTTTTTCCAATACACAAAATATGTAAACAAAAATAAAACCATCAAAGAAAGAAAATAAGCACTCTAAAGTACCAGGGGCCCGTTTCATAAAACTTCGTAAGACAAATGTTGTCGTAAGTCAGATAATAAAAGTCTCAATTATTATTTATTTCAACATCTAATCCTGTCTTGTGACATCTTTTTTGAATCGTCTTAACGATTCCAAAAAGATGTCACAAGACAGGATAAGATAGAGAAATCAGAGATTAAATGTATTTTGAAGTTTTGACTAACGACAACATTTGTCGTAAGATGTTTTATGAAACGGGCACCAGTGATGTAAATATGAACACTTTAGATCTATTGAACTATTTTCTTTGGCGGATGTATACACGCACATACAGAGGGCCGGATAACCGTCAAATGCAGTTAAAATATTAAGGAAGTGAGATTTTTTTTAAACACAAATCCTTGGGCAATTGATCGGAGATTAGATTGTGCGGTCTATGTTTCCATTGCTGCTAATGGCAAGCCGTATAGCACCAAAAACCAATGGCTCTTTAAAGCAAAAAGCTCCTTTAAGAGTTTCTGCTTTACTTTCAACCTGTTTTTAAAAAAATATTACAAAGATAGGTAGGGGCATGTACAACAGTTACTGTCACTATACAGGACAGGGCTATGGCAGTTTTAATTTCAACTTAGTGACCCCTCAAACTTTAAATGGATTATTCCAGTTACCAATAAAGTGACTAGTCTATTTCTGACTATCAGTTTAGACCTGATCAGAGGGCTCCTACTCTTCACATATATATACTATTTGTAAAGGATTAAGCTAATTAATGTGAGGCAGATAGCTCCTTTAACAGATTACCCCATAAATACGCCTCTAGTTTATTCATCAATTGAGGAAAATAGTGCCAATTTACACAATTATGAATATGTTATACAAGAAATATTTTCTTTATTCTAGCAGATTTTTGTTTAAAGTAGGCTGCTTTAAGTAATAAATTGTTTTCAAAACTAGAAACTGGCTATGGGGTAATGGGTTAAGTTCTGAGTATTTCAAAAGTGTTTAACCCATTACTCCATAGATTTGTATTTAATTTATATTTATTCTTTCACAAAAGAAAATAGCACAATTTTATACAGTCATGAAAATGTATCATAAGAAAGATTTTCTATATTCTAGCAAATAGTAGCTTAAAGCAGGTGAAGCAGAATTGCTTAGAGGCATTAAGGGGCATTCTGCTTTACTTTCAACCTGCTTCAAGTGGTCACCTATCTTAAATACTAGAAACAGGTTATGGAGTAAAGGGTTAAGTTCATTATTTAGACTTGTGGGCTTGTTAGAATAACAAACTGTCCAGCTCATTTTAATTTAGTTTATTTCTGAACACAAACATTTCTTCAGCACTTAAAGCGCTTCTTTTGGGGAAAGGGTTAAACATCAAAAAGTGTTGGTAATAAAGTGGAACCCCCTGTACTTATATTAATTTCAGATTACATAAATGTACATTAAGTACTTAAACAAATAATTAATATTTCATAATATGAGCCCCGCCATGAGAAAATCAAATGTATTGACTATAAAGACTAGAGATGCAGCTGTGTCTGCAAGACACAAAATATGCCACCTAGTTGCAGTAACCAGTGCTGCCATAAGTTGATCATGAAAAGTCCTAAGATTTCCAAATTTTCAAGCATGATTACTTAAGGCAGGTTGAAAGTAAAGCAGAATGCGCCTTAAGGTGATTCTGCTTTACTTTCAGCCTGCTTTAAGCTACCTTTTGGTATGATAAAAATCTGAAGATTTCGGAAAAATTGAAGAAATGGCAGCCCTGAATAACTGTTATGCAAAAAAAAGTTCAAACCAGTTGTAATTCTTTGAAACATATTAAAATCCTAATGATATGCAAATCTGTAATATATGCAGATATATGTAAAAACATCACTTACATTATAAGGTTGTACCTTGAAAACTGTAGGAGTTAGATGGACAAAGTATGTACTGAATACTAATGTATGTAAAACATACTATGCCCCGAGACAACATGTATTTGTCGCAGGGACATAACACATTCAACCCTAGCATCAAGTATACTTGTCATTAACAAACAATGTATCTGTGAAGGGTACATTTGTCCTATGCAAACAGAGTAAACCCTCAGATCAGAGGGCTCCTGAAAGAACCCTCTGATCAGGGTCTGCACTGTTTGCCATTTTGCAGTGTATTGTTAAAATCAACCCTTAATATTCATAAATGGACATAATGAAATTGTCCATTAAAAGTTTTAAGGTGAACGAGTTAAAATACTAGAGATGTTGGTGAATGTCATATGGTGTAGACCCTGATCAGTCGCTACATCTTTGACTCAGCAGCTGGTCAGGGCCTACACTGTTTACAAGGCAATAAGTCTAATTTTGTCATGGCACAGTTCATGTATATATTAAGGTTTTGCCAAGAATTAATACAGCATTAAAAATCTTTTGTTAATAACAATTATCAACAAAATATGAATCATACCCTTGGGCCCGTTTTATGAAACGACGTACGACAAAAATGGTCGTTAGTCAAATTCTAAAATTATAATTTATTTCTCCATCTAATCAGGTGTTGTGACATCTTATTGGAATCGTCTTGAAAACACGATTCCAAAGAAATGTCACAAAAACAGTATTAGATGGAGAAAAAAGAAATTAGATGTATTTTAAAGTTTTGACTTACGACCGTTTTGTTGTATGACATTTCATAAAACGGGCCCAAGGAGGCTATTATAATTTCATTGATGCATACAATTATCAACAATGGAAAAATTCAACACTTTTTTTAAAATCCAAAACAATAACACAGCTATAGACTATAACATAACATAGCAGTTTGCTAAAAGGAAGCATTTAGTTTCCATTATTCACATTCACCCCATAGCCATTTTCTAGTTTTGAAAACAGATGACCACTTAAAGCAGGTTGAAAGTGAAGCAGAATATGCCTCGAGGCGCATTCTGTTTAAATTCCAGCCTGCTATAGGCTACCATCTGCTGGGATATAGGGAAAATTCTAGATTCTGGGGGGCACAAAAAGTAAAAGCAGCCTCTGGGTCCCTTAGGATGCCTCTACTTACTTCACTACGTATGCACTACAAATGAATATTCATTGCCTGGTTTTGTTGCAAACAAATGCCAGCTTAAAAAAGATGTAAGTAAAGCAAAAAGAAAGCTCCTTTCCTCAATAGCCTGCTCTAGGTTTGAAAACAGGTGACCTATTAAAGCAGAATGTGCCTTAAGGTACATTCTGCTTTACTTTCAGCCTACTTGAATTAAGCTACCATATCTGTTAGAATAAAGAAAATATCTTTTACACATATATTCATGACTATAAATTGGACCTATTTTCTTCAGTGTAGGAATGAATTAAATGCAATAAATTGTGTATCTATGGAGTAATGGGTTAAGGAACTTTCTGTTTGAGTTGCATCTTTAACCCTTTGAACCCTAGTCCCGCATATAGGCATCCTTTTCAAACACTGTACATGTGAGTAGTACACATGTCCTATGCAAACAGTGAAGACCCAGATCAGAAGGCTCCGAAAGGAGCCCTCTGATCAGGGTCTTCACTGTTTGTCACAATGCCAAACATTGACAAAAACAACCTTTAAAAGTCAGAAATGGACTAGACTAAAATGGAAACTGGAATTGTCCATTTAAAGTTTCAGGGAGGAAAGAGTTTAAGCAGCTTTTAGCAGACACCTATGTAAAACACACTCGCATAAAGGTGATTTGCAATTTTGGCTACGGTTAAAACAAATTTGATCAGTGATTATTTGAAGTCAAAAACATTTATTTATTAACTGGCAAAAGAAATTGATGTGCATACAACAGATGGATTGTAAATAGTCATCATATCTTAATTTGACATGTGATTTGACATTATTTTTAAAAACAAGAGGGCCTGAAGGCCCTGATATCGCTCGCCTGTTGTACTGAAGCCTGATAGCTTTGCCTTTCTGTTTCACCTGTTTTAATCTAAATCCATTCAAATTTGTAGTATAGCAAGTAAACAATTTTGGAATACAACCTCATAATTCTAGTATAGTAGAGTACATCATGGGCAGATAACTAGAGCCTAAACAATACTGAAATGAAGCCTTTTCTAGAATTTCAAAGTATATCAACGGCAGATAACTATTGCAAAAATGATTGGATTTCAACAATAATTGCACTCCTTCGAGAACTTATAGCTATATACTTTGTGTGCAAGTATAATCAAACTCCATTGAAAACTGTAGTTGCAAGACTGTAAACGCTGTTAGATATGGCATTTTCAGCAATTCAAGGGTAGATAACTCTTTACCTATTGGTTCGATTTCAACCATAATAGAACTCATCCGAACTCTTATGGTAATACATGTATACAATCTGAGCAAGTTTGAGATAGATTGGATAAATATTGTGGCCTCTAGAGTGTAAACACTAAAATTGTTGACGACGGACAACGGACATTCAAGGATTGCAAAAGCTCACCCTGAGCTAAAAATATATAGACGTTACGCACGGTGTTGGTACCAGTTTCAAAATTGCGACGACATCGCGGGTTCATTACATCGAAACAAGAAATATATTTGACGTATTATCATGGTTTATACCTCAAAACAACCGCATTGAAAATCTCTATCCACATACGATATTGAAATTATAATGAAAATCTATGCCATTTAGCAGTATGCAATTGAAAAATGAAAATAACGCCAAAGTTGCGTGTAGACGCGTAACAAAATGTGACGGCTCATAACAAAAATCAATACACCGAATCCTATTGTACATGAAATCGTCCAATATTTTGTTAAAAGTTACCGTCTATATGTAGGTATAATGACACACTGTTGTTTTAACGGTATCACATGCAGAAATCAAAACATAGTGATAGATAAATGCATGAAACCCTGTAGACACTCCCATATTGTGCAGAAAAAATAGAGGGGTGGGTTTTAGCTTTATGTTTAGTTATAAAGAATAATTAATCATTATAATAAAAAAGCATTTTTGAATATAGTCTCAAACCATTGTGTATGGAAATATAATTGTTTTTAAAATTCTATTGTATATGCCCGAGATATTTATATTTTTGTAGCGTCTACAGAAATGTCCCTAAATCTAAAATGTAACGTAATTTACGTCAAATTTAAAGGTTATTAATGTTTAAAGGGTACAATACAACCGACAAGATAGGAAATCTTAATTATTATCATTGTTTTCTAAATAGCATTTTATTTTTGTTCACAGAACTAATGCCAGTATGGTGATTAATAATCTTACATTACACATAATTTTGTTTGTATACCGTCTACAAAAATGTCCCCAAAACGTAAAATTGTCGGGTTCGACGTCAAATTTTGAAGGTACGACTGATACATCAGAAAAATAAAACGGCATGCGACGGATATTTTATGATTTTATGACTATAGAAGGTGAAATAAGATCTTGGAAAATTATCATAGTTCATTTAGACATTTTAGTTAACTGCATTTTTTAACATACACTAACATAAAATAGTAAAAAAGCCGATAGTTCGTCGTTCGTTCTTTAACGTCGTATATTTGACTGATCATTTTTATCAACTACTTACTCACTCCCACTACTTTCTCACCCTACTGTCTGTATGTCTTTCCTCCTTTCTTGAAAAGATTGATAATGTCATTTTCTTCCTTTCTCTCTCTCTCTCTCTCTTGAAATGCAGTAAAAGATAGATCGATTGATAACGTGAATTTGTTTGAAATTCAGATTTATTCTAATGAACTTTCCGTAAAAGAACAATGCAAACAAAAACTTTAGAAACAGAATGCAGCTGAGTAGAGTAAAAAAAAAGAAATGTAGTATTTACATTATAAACATTCTCATGTTTATTTAGTTCAGTTTATCTTCCCGTGTAATAAGCAAGTTTTGCGACGAAAAACAGTGTAAGCGACGTTTCCGTCGATTTTGACGTTACGGCAATTGGTACCGACACCTCGCGTAACGTCATAGCACTCATGATATGAATAATTATTAAACAGTAATTTTACTCTCAAAGATTGTTACATAGTTTATCCAATACTAATCTTTAGGTCACCTATCACAAAATTCTAGGAATTTCAATGGTTTAAACATGAAACATGCTGACCAGGCTTTTTATTTCTCAGTAAGTTCCATATCAGCTTTAGACATGTAAAATTACAGTGGAGAAGATGTTAAGGATGTCGGCCTGTCTTTTTGAGCATTATGAAATTTCCGAAATATTTTACGAACTCATTTTCCGAAAAATGTTAAGAACTCAATTTTGGTGAATGCATACAGTCATAAAATACTAATTTCCCAGGAAAAAATTGGATTTTCGTTCGGGCCGGGACTTTTTTAGTTTTATGTCCTATTCGTAGTTTACAGCATACACCGTTTTCATAGGTAGGTTGCATTTTGTTACATCCGATTCCATTTCAATTTCTCAGAATATAAGCATGAAATTTTCAAGGTAGTACAGTTTTAGTATAAATTATAGATAATTCAATAGATCAAATGATATTTTTTTGAAAAAAAAAATTTTGGGGTAAAAATACACCAAAAAGTGAAAAAATGAGAAAAAATGGATTTTTTTAATAAAATGATCTATATCTTTTTTTAAAGATCCGGGACCCTGTGTTTTTATTTGCTATTTCACTAAAACTTTATGTTTGCAAGGCTAAAATCAACACATAAAAAATTTAGTATTTATTTTGCTACAATTTGTAGGGCAAGTTTCACTGTGCCTTTTTCTCCCATTATAACAAAGTGGGTGGGGTAAACTTTACTCCTTTCCGGTGAAATCTAACATTTTTATTGTGGATCTTGAAATTTTTTTATTTTCAGGGTTTATTCTTACTATGGTAATATAAATTAGGATACATTTTGTACAAATAGATTGTTTAAATAAAGTTTTAAAACCCATAGTACAAAAAAGTAGGAGTTTTTGTGAAGCTTCAATTTTAGGGGGGTAGCCTTGAAAAATCTCAAATTGTGAAAAAGAATGGTCCGGTACCCCCACTTTTTTCACCAGTTTTGTCATTGAAACTAATTTTACTGTCTGTATGCAAAGTTTGAAGAATTTAATAACTACTTTCCAAAGGTGCACCTACCCCCTTAACTCGTTTACACTTAAAATAGAATGCTACATGTATTTTCATTGCAAACAGTTTAAAGCCAGATCAGACGCCGGGTAACCTGGCGTCTGATCAGGCTCCAAACTGTTTGCCATCATCATTAAAATGAATAGTCAGAATTGTCAAAAGGTTGCTATATTCTACATTTTATTGCAATGCGTTAGTTTTGTTTGTGTTTAAACAGGAAAGAATAATGTCTACTCCACTGTAAGATGGCATCCATTCACAGCACTGGCTGAAAATAAACTGTTTGAATTTGTTTTCTTATAAATTGGCCTTCCTATTTATAAACATTATATGTACATATGCAGAGATGCTGCCAGAATTGGAATATAGAGGGGGAAATCCCCCCATCACATTTGAAAGTGTGCGGGAATTATTCATGGAGGGGGTGGGGCTTTTTTTCAAAACATATTCCACAATGTTGCACTAATATTACCTTATTTTAATTAGCCGCCCTTTCTTGGATACCATTTGCCTTATAAGTGATGATGTTTTCTAATTTGTGCAGCCAGAATGGTGAGAGATTAGCTTTCTTTCTGTCGTACATTCACCATTATTTTCCACATGACATTTATCTGTCACGCTTCGCTCCTTGATTCTGAGGTTTACTTTCCATCCTTTCAGTGTTTGTTTTGTAACCTCTTACTGCATGTACTCCCTGAAATTTAACTTCGGAAGAATTTCAGGCGAACGTTGGAAACAATCTCTCTATATGTTGCTGCAGCGCAAAGTTTACACATGTGTGTCTGTGTACTCTGTCTGCATATGTGCTTTTGAGCGTTATTGATCAATTGATATATCCCCCTATAGAACGATAGTCAGTAGGCTCTAACGGAAATCTGTGAGGTAATCTGATAGCGTATAGCGGAAATACTATATGCATGTGCAGAGAACCTCTCACTGTTCTAAAAATAATCGCAGTGGGAATTCCATAATACAACTTGATTTCACATAGCTTCGAATGCGTCAAATGGGATCTATATAGACAGTATTAAACATGTAAACTTATTTTTGAGAACCCATGAGAAATGAAATACGCGGGAACTGGTTTGTTTTAGCGGGAATTTGACCCCATTATAATCTTAAAATTGGGGGACAGTAGACAAGAAATGCGTAAATACCGCAGGTGGCAGCATCTCTGCATATGTATGAATCCACTAAGTCCAAATCACCAGTTTAAGCATAGGTGGAAAATGAAAATGTTTTCAAATTGATCTATAATGGCAACTAGAAATCGTATTTGCTTGGGATAGATGTCCCATGAAGCCTATGATTATATCACTTGAAAACCTGTTTTAAAGCATACAAATTGTAGTTCTGCATTGTGACTAGAGTTGAGAGAAATCAATAAATTTGACTGCCATGTCACTTTTGTTGAAAATTTCCTCAATAGGAGTAACAACACAGGAGCCGTAACTTGTACACCCCACACACAGTCCAAAACAATACAACTCTGAACCATTTAAAGGCATAAACACTAAAGATCCAGAATCACCAAGATCAAAAAATAGTCTTGAAGTTCCTTGAACTGATATAACTTCCATTTGGTTAAAGAACTCAATCATCTGGTTTGAGTTTGGAAGTCTCATTTCCTTGTTGGTGGTCCTTGCATACAGGCCATCTAGATGGAGTTTACCACAGGTTAGCCCAGTCTCTGCCCCTACCTTTATCACACTTGTGTGGCGCTTCCTTGGGGTTAAATCTTGGTGGCCAAGTATCTGGCCTTTGGTAAACCTTGGAGGGGACCTGCCATCAAATCCTGAAAAGATATATCAGTTGCATGGATAATACGCAACAAGGGTTTTTGTTTGGAGCCAATATAAACTAGAACTATCACTAAAGGTGATTGATACCCCCACTCCAAACTGACCTGTCACAAACAGCACAATGACATGTAAAGAAATCAAAGCGCTGAAAGACTGGCGACGTACTAAGAGAAAGCATTTGCGTTCAGCTGTACAATTCTATGTTGTGTACAGTGGTAAAACTATATGTATAAGTCTCTCTGACAAGTATGGTTAGTTCAATATTAAGCTAATTTTATGCTGGTGGTTGCTAAAAAGAGAATTTTGAAGACAAGTGGAAACTTAAAGTAAGACGAAAGTAAAACAGAAACATACATGGGCTTTCTGCTTTGGTTTTATTTCACTTGCTGCCAAACACTTGTTTATGGCTCTTTATCAGGATAAATTAGAATCATGAAATTTCTATGAGGAATCATTTGAATGAAAGTGAACTTAGTAAAACACTAATACATCTTTACACCTACTATGAATAATAAAGGAGGCAATTATAAACAATGATAGTTCAAACATAGCTATATACTCATAACCATTTGTCTGTGAAACAATTGTAATAACCATTTCCGTGAATTTGTAATAAAGGGTGATGTTTCGTTCGTAAGTACATGTACATTAGTATCTAAAATCAAATTTAAATAATTGTTACAACAAAATTATAAAGATTGGATGAAAACTATTGGAGTTAGAGAGCAACCTTCTTATGCGACATAGGTAGTTATCGAACTTGGCCAGGAGTGTACATATTACACAAATGGATCGCTATCTGATCCCCATGATCGCCGTCGGTTTACTCCCTGCACAAAAATCCGTGGCGCTCCGACCAGAACGCCATTAGATCGTTAATTAATCGCCTAAGTCGCCATCAGAGCGCTACCTGATCGCTAAGATCCTAACTGGAGCGCCACCACGATCCAACAAAGCAAATTAGTAGATACTTTGCGCTCCGTGGCGATCTGATAATGATTCTCTGTATCTTAAAATACCCGATAGTATTTTCTATCAATAGATCCAAATTGCATGCTGTAACTCGACGTCTCATCCGGATCCAAACTGTTATACACAATGATGGTACCGAAAAGTAAATTGCGTTCAACATTGGTTTTGATGTGCATTAGAGCATCTATAGTAGCTATAAAATGGAGAAAAAAACACCCAGAGATGTCCAAAGACGTTTGGCAGTACGAACGTAATGCAGAAAGCTCTTATAGGAACTGTCTACATTACGATACTACTGCATTAAGCGGATACATGTCAAAAAGAAAGCAGCTATGTATATAGCTATTTGCCTAAACATCTGCTGCCGAATCTAAAACAAATGAGCGCGGCAGAGCGCCACATATCTTCGTAGGATATTTTCCAATTTAGATCAAGTCCATCGGTCGTCGACATCGCTATCGGATCTCTTTTGAGCACCATATATTGCATTGGTCGCCATCGGAGCGCCAATAGAGCGTATTGGATTCCACCTTAGTCGCCTTTGAGCGTCAAAGCGCAATCCGATCATACAAGGTCGCAATATTTTTTATGACTTGGGAGGCGACCAATGACCATGAAGTCGCTATCGGATCTTACAGATCGCTAACGGATCGCCATCGGAGCGTCATCTGATCGCAATCGGATCATCAATAAATCTTAACACCGTCAACCCTATCGACGAGTTTACTCGTTATTTACTAACAGTATATGTATTAAAAGTACAATTATCGTATGTTGACAGTGCAGACCTCGATCAGAGCGCTCCTAAAAGAGTCATCTGAACAGGATATACGCCGTTTATGGATATGATCATATAATATCATTGCTTTAACATAATATTATTTAATTACTCGCGACTAGTAGATCTATAGATATCTACTAACACTGTACCTATGAGCAGTATACTTCTCGTATGCTAACGGCGAAGACCCAAATCTGAGACCCAGCTCTCCAAGCAGGATCTGCAACGTATATGTATACGATTAAATATCGTAGTTGTTTAACAAATCCAACCCTATCGACGAGTATATTCGTCACCTACTAACAATGCACGAACGTAAAGTACAATTGTCGTATGCTAGCCGTGCAGATTCAATTCAGAGGGTTCCTAGAGGATGTAATCATGTATCGTACTTGCTTAAAACATTTAACTATATTTACCAGTAAAGATATCTACTAGCACGTACGGTACCTATGGAAGGTACACTTGTCGTATGCTAACAGTGCAGAGTCAAATCTGAGGGCTACTAAAGGAATCCTCCGATCAGGATCTGTACCGTTTGTGGATAGGATTATATAAATCGTAATTGCTTAACACACTCAACCCTATCGACGAGTATACTCATCATTTACTAATGCTTATGTATATGCTATTTGGAACCAGTTCGTGGCGTCTGATCAGGATTCCAACTATGCTCATAGTTTCAGTCTAGATACTTAAAGTTGAACGTTGAGAAGTAAATGCAGACGACTTTAAAAATAAAAAAAGTTTGCTATGCGACGATTCCTTTCTATGATACACTGGATACTGATTGGAAACAGATCTATACGTTAAGTTAATCCTCTTAATTACCAATATGTCGTCTGCTTTAATCCAGTGTCTACGTAAACCAAAAAAAGTTTCTTTTATGTGCTTTTGATATCAGTTAAAGTTTGGATCTTGATCAGAAGCTGTGTTACGCGTTTGATGAGAATCAAAACTGTTTGCCAATACCCAATGTACCTTAGGTAAGGCAGTGAAGTGGTTAATGTAACTAACTGTTACAACAACAGGTCAAAGAGCAAAACAATAACAACTTTAATGCAGTCAAACAATTAGCCATGTGTCAATCACAGGCAGCACACTTTGGCGGCACACTTCACACATTCGCACAGAATTGATGTCTGCTTTTATCTCGATGATCCTTTTCACGTGCTCTAGTACTTTCTCTTATCTTATTTCTATCTAATCAACGTCCGATTAAAGTAACATTTAAATCTACATCAATTTTAAAAACTTCAATACCTTAGGTGCATATTTTATATTGGGGGCGAAACTACCAGGGTTGGAAACGACCAAGGTGGAACTGGTTTGGGCGCGAAACGTCTAAGTTGCGAAATTGTTTTGGGGCGAAACGACCCGGAATCACGCGAGCTGAGTACAGTGAAACCTCTTTACTACGACTACTAAAAAGACAGCCGATTAATTGTAAACAACTCAGGTGACAGCTTAAAGCAAGGTAACAGTACAACAAAAGCCCTAAAGGTGTTTCTGTTTGTTAAAAGGCCAACTTGCTGTAAGCCGTCACATTTTTAAACACCTAATAAATAACACAACTTTGTGGTCCTAATATAGAGGGGGTTCACTGTATAATAAGCGTGAAAACAAAATACTTTATGCCATCTGTTAACCTGAGTCTCACAGAGAATATTTCCACGGGATATTATCAATACAGTCGTAATCGCTGTCATTATATGAAGTGTTTTGTATATTTAAGGTTTATTGCGAAAATGTTAGCAAAACAGTTCAATAATTATATGATAAAACGGATTTTACACTGCACTATTTAGACCAGATTACACACCAGCGATCGCACACTGTCCTGAAGTGTAGAAATTACCAGGGGCGGATTAACAACCCCATTTATCTAGTCATTATTGAATTGATCGGTATCAAGTGTATGTTTCAGTTAAATATTGCTACAAATAATTTATTACATCGAAGCTTATCATTTTCTTAATAAAAACCCAAACGTTTGATCAGATTTTAAGTTCTGGATCTTAGACAAACTATCGCAGCCCTTAACGATGTGTATGTGGATACACCTATGGAGCATTTATCTCAGAAAGTTAAGGTTGCTTCGCCAGATTCGAGCACTGATTTGGAAGTACGGTTACTTAAGACTGGCAACAAGTCGCCAGTGTAAAAATGAAGTTAAAAAGGGGCATAATTCTGTAAAATTTTGTGCAAGAGTTATGAAACCTGTTGATGGGTGTCCCCATATAACACTGATAATATATACCAAGTTTACATGGTAGCGTATACGGTTTTCCAGAAAAAGGCAAATGTCCCGGAAAAATGCGACGGACGGACATATGGAAGGATGGACGGACAAGGCGTTTCCTATATAGCCCCCACCACTAGTGGTGGGGGTATAATAATAAATTTTAAATCCTGTGTTTTACGTGGCAATTACTCTTACCATGCTAGCGGCTAATATGTTCCACAGCGAATACCTTTGCAAACAGTTTGGATCCAGAGGCGTAATGCAGCATCTTATCAGGATCCAAACTATTTGACACTCTGGCCTTATTTTGAAAAGAAATTTAGAAAACTCTATTTTTAGAACAATAGCAGACCACAATTATTGTTGTAGACGAAAAAATTACCTAGCATGCAAAGCGTTAAAAGACTTAACATGCATTAATTCACATTAACCCTTTAAAAGCTAAATGCATATAAACCCATTACCCCATAAATACACCTTTTTACACCTTTAAATTTTGCCTCAAGTGAAGAAAATAGTTCCAACTTATACAGTCATGAACATGTAGCATCAAAAATGTTTTCTTTATTATAATAAATGTAAGCTTAAAGCAGGCTGAAAGTAAAGCAGAATGTGCATTAAGGCACATTCTGCTTTACTTTCAACCTGTTTTAAGTGGTCACCTTTTTTCAAAACTAGAAACAGGCTATGGGGTAATGAGTTAACAGCTACAATTGCAATGCCTTTTTATTCAGAACTTTTCTTCTGTACATGTGCATAATACCTGTAACCTAAGTGAAAGTTGTTTTTTTTTACTTTATCTGAGTTACTTAGTGTGTGATCTAGATCAAAACTGTTGGCATTGTGGTCAAGTAAACATTTTTCTCCCATTCAAAAGGTAAACCCATTTATCCAAAAATGTGCCTTTAATTTATTCCGCTACTGAAGAAAATATTTCCACTTTATACAGTCATGAATATAATACCAAAAGAAATATGGACTGTATAAGAGTGGTTTACTGCATACATATGAGTTACCTGATTACCAAAAGAAATAGTTTTTATATTATATCCTTGCAGATGGTTATGTGCTTAAAGCAGGATGAAAGTAAAGCAGAATGCTCCTTAAGGTGCATTCTGCTTCACTTTTAACCTGCTTTAAGTTGTCACTTGTCTACAAAACTAGAAATGGGTTATGTGAAGAGCTATAAACTAAAGTCTACCTGCAAATCTGAGTTGCTCTTTCCTTGCCCATACAAACTGAGCATTCTCAGGGAGGCGGTCCATTACTATGATGGTGGCAAAATCTACTCCAGCCTCATCAACTGACCCTTGCTGAAAAATCTGCTCACAAACTTGTCCAAACACACACCTGATAATATAACCAAAAAGATGTTTTGTATAATACAAAGGTTAAAGGTCAAGGTTGCAGTGACCTGAAAAAGTATTCGATACTCCCCCATCCCAAGATGTACTCCTACATCAAATTTGCGTTTCCTAGCTGATAAGGTACAGAAGATATGCTCCGGACAAGCTATTTGACAATTGAGGTCAAAGGTCAAGGGACCTAAAAGTAGTATGCAACACTCAGCAATCCCAAGATATACTCATACGACAAATTTGCTATCCCTAGCTGGTACAGTACAGAACATATGCTCCAAATAAACTTTTTTTACAACTGAGGTCAAAGGTCAAGGTCAAAGTGACATTAAAGTGGTATGCAACAAACCGCAATCCCAAGATGTACTCTTACAACAAATTTGCTATTCCTAGCTGATTAGGTACACTGATATGCTCTGGACAAGCTTTTTTTTACGATTGAGGTCAAAGGTCAAGGTCGATCTAAAAGTAGTACGCGACACTCTGCCATCCCAAAATATACTCACGCATCAAATTTGGTATTCCTAGCTGATAAGGTACAGAGGAAATGCTCGGGACAAGCTTTTTTTACAATTGAGGTGAAAGGTCAAGGTCGACCTAAAAGTAGTACCCGACACTCCCCCATCCAAAGATGTACTCACACACCAAATTTGCTATTCCTAGCTGGTACAGTACAGAACATATGCTCCAAATAAACTTTTTTTACAACTGAGATCAAAGGTCAAGGTCAAAGTGACATTAAAGTGGTATGCAACAAACCGCAATCCCAAGATGTACTCTTACAACAAATTTGCTATTCCTAGCTGATAAGGTATACTGATATGCTCTGGACAAGCTTTTTTCTACGATTGAGATCAAAGGTCAAGGTCGACCTAAAAGTAGTACCCAACACTCCCCCATCCAAAGATGTACTCACACACCAATTTTGCTATTCCTGGCTGATTCGGTACAGAAGATATGCTCCAGACAAGCCTTTCTTTACTATTGAGTTCAAAGGTCAAGTTCACAGTGTCCTTAAAGTAGTAAGCTAGAATCAGCAATCCCAAGATGTGCTTGCACACCAAATGTGCTATCCCTAGCTGACAAGGTACCAAATACCGGAATATGCTCCAGACAAGCCCTTTTTACAATTTGGGTCAAAGGTCAAGGTGACCTAAAAGTAGTATGCTCTACTCCGCAATTCTTAGATGTACTCACACACCAAATTTGGTGTCCCTAGCTAATGTGGTAAAGGAAATATACTCTGGACAAAATGTATTACATACATTCATACATGCATAAAGACATATGCGGAAAGATATATCCTCTCGGCGAGTCACGAGGGTATAAAAATCTTCGAGGTTATAAAAAGGATAAACTTTATCAAATATTACCTTCTTGAATCTGACCCATTACCAAGTTCAGCTTCTGCAGGCTGAGACATGAGTTTTCTGCCTTGTGTCACATGGGCACAGGTAAGGGCTCCTATACCACCATTTTTCAGCCTCACAAAGCCTCCAAGAGTTCCACTTCCCTCTCCACCAGTTGGCCCGATACATGTGCCAATACGTAGGTGTTGGTTAAAGTCCTTACTCTTAGGGCCTGTGTGGAGTTCAGGCGAGTTGTTAAGGTCCATTGCCTGAAAGTGGGTGAGAAATGTTGCTTGTAAGAGCTGATAAAGCATGTCTGAGTGTCAGCATTTCCTAACATATTAACCCTTTGCCCATTAAAACGCCTTTTTATGCCCTTGGCATCTGTAGATGCGGAGGCATATAGTTATTGTCCTGTCCGTCCGTCCGTAACAGGTTAACTAGATTTTACCGTTTCGTCTAGCACCAATACCACTTACTCAAATGCTTAGATACTTATACAGTTGTTGCCTTGGACCATTCCCAATCCACCAATATCACCCAACCTTGATTTTGACCTTGACCTAATTTGGATATAGAGTATTGTACTTGAACCAGGAGGCCTAGAGCTTTCATATTAGGTATGTATATTTCTTGTGTCAAGTTATTGTCCAACTATACCAGTGTGTTTGACAAGGTGACCGTGAATTTTGACCTTTTTAATCAAACTTTAACCAAAAACGTTAACCTTGGCTGTAATTCTTGCATTATTGCCCAGTAACCTGGAAGGGAGCCCACTGTTGTGGACAATGCTCCCACCCCTACATTTTTAACATAAAATCTGATGATGATGATGTAAGTCCCAGGGTGTGTGGGTGGAGAGGGTAAATGACTGCTTATAATACCCCAGGGCTGTGTTCATTCTGTACATGTTGTGGGTCTTAAGGTGGTTCGACAGCAGGCGGCCCGCATCTCGAGTTCCGGAAATGCTGATGACTTTCACCTGATCTTTTCGGCACGTGCTTATAGTAGAACATTTAGATAAAGGAAAGTTGGATGATATTAAGTGTCTGCTATGTTAGCGCAGTTGGTTACGGTGGTTGACTAACAATGCAAAGGTTCTAGGTTCGATTCCCACTCGCTTCAAATCTTTTTGTAAAATAAATTGTCCGATTTTATTGACTAGTTAATCCATAACGCAGTGATCAAAGGACAGGCTATGTTTAGTCACGTAATAATGAATAGTATCAGATGCAAGTATAGTCAAGTGTCAACTAAACTTTGTGAGGATTTATAGCCTATATGACAGATGGCAGCTTAACACAGGACAAAAGTAATGCTAAAAGATAGATCCTAAAGGAGCTTCTATGCATTACTTTTGTTCTGTATGAAGCAGTCACCTGTCTTCAAAGATCTACAGGCTACCGTATTTAATGGTCTCTTATAACAGGTTTGACTTATGGTATTATTTAGAGCTGACGGCATTTTAAAGTTGAACTCAAGGGAGGTTCAGAGCAACAGATAAGGGTAGTTTTTCAAAACTTAAAATCTTTATTTCTGAATTAAACCCTATGGTGTCACTACTCATTAGAATCGTCTCTTCGAGTTGATTCTACTGAGTAGTAACACCATAGGACTTGGTGCTAAAAAGAGTGAGAAAATGCTGGATTTGTTGAAATAACTAACCCTTATCTGGAGCCCTGGAGGTTACTCGTTTTGTGTTAACATTTTGTCAGAATTTCTGGAAATCATGTATAAAATGTAAATTCCACTGTAGATTTTCATAAAACTTTTGCGACTAGTAGAACTAAGTAATATCTATCTAATAAGAGTAAAATTAGTGTATGTTAAACGACTAGATTTTTTGTAATTTGAGATTTAGTGACTTTTTCCGAATTTGACTTTTTTAAAATGCTGATATTTCCTGAAAATATGTCATGAAATAGTTTTTGTTTGCACAATATCTTATAGTCTCTGTACAGTTTACTTGAATGTTCAGAAATTATTGAGTTATATCATTTTATAAAGAAATTATTCCTGTTTATTAACAAGAGCACCGCAGTGCGGCAAAATACGCCCGTCACGGCCGGCGGGTGTCAAACTCGTCCAGACTCAGGCCGACTGGAAAAAGTCGCCCGGAGTGTAGGCGCGACTATCAATCTCAAAAAGACTATGCTGTAGTATTGCGATAGCTCAAGTACTATCCCGATAGTATTGCGATAGTCAAGAAAAAAGTTCTGGGTTTTTTAACAAAAATGCCCATTTTTGACAATAAAGGGGGCATAACTCTGCTAAAAATAGTCGCCAACGTCTGAAATTTAACAGGAACCAAAATTCACAGGTGCCTTCTCTGTATGATGAGAAAGCTAAATATGAAATTTGGTTACAATAGACAAAATGTAAGTAAAATTATTATCAGGAAACAATATATATTTAAAAAAATTGTGTGAAGGGGCATAACTTTGAAAATACAGAGTCAAACCAAAAACCCGTAATATATATTAAGTCACTTCATTCATTGTATCACCATATCAAATTTGAAATCAATTGAATCAAAAATAAAAAAGTTCTGGTTTCTTTTTAAAAAATGCCCATTTTTGACAATAAAGGGGCATAACTCTGCTAAAAATAGTCGCCAACGTCTGAAACGCGAACTCGTCCGAACTATTGTGGTATGGAATATTTGTAGGAAGTTTAATCAAAATCGGTCCATAAATGAAGGTGAGAGAGCGCTAAGAAGAAAAGTTAACGGACGAAGTGTGGCTTATTTTAAATTTTAAGGATGTAAAGGGGCATAACTCATAGAAAAATAATTTAACAGGAACCAAAATTCACAGGTGCCTTCCCTGCATGATGAGAAAGATAAATATGAAATTTGGTTACAATAGACAAAATGTAAGTAAAATTATTATCAAGAAACAATATATTGTTAAAAAAATTGTGTAAAGGGGCATAACTCTGAAAATACGAAGTCAAACCAAAAACCCGTAATATATATTAAGTCACTTCATTCATTGTATCACCATATCAAATTTGAAATCAATTGAATCAAAAATAAAAAAGTTCTGTTTTTTTTTTTAAAAAAATGCCCATTTTTGACAATAAAGGGGCACAACTCTGCTAAAAATAGTCGCCAACGTCTGAAACGCAAACTCGTCCGAACTATTGTGGTATGGAATATTTGTAGGAAGTTTAATCAAAATCGGTCAATAAATGAAGGTGAGAGAGCGCTACGAAGAAAAGTTAACGGACGAAGTGTGGCTTATTTTAAATTTTAAGGATGTAAAGGGGCATAACTCATAGAAAAATAATTTAACAGGAACTAAAATTCACAGGTGCCTTCCCTGCATGATGAGAAAGATAAATATGAAATTTGGTTACAATAGACAAAATGTAAGTAAAATTATTATCAAGAAACAATATATTGTTAAAAAAATTGTGTAAAGGGGCATAACTCTGAAAATACGAAGTCAAACCAAAATCCCGTATTATATGTTAAGTAACTTCATTCATTGTATCACCATATCAAATTTGAAATAAATTGAATACTTAAAAAAAAAGTTCTGTTTTTTTTTTAAAAATGCCCATTTTTGACAATAAAGGGGCATAACTCTGCTAAAAATAGCCGCCAACATCTGAAACGCGAACTCGTCCGAGCTATTGTGGTATGGAATATTTGTAGGAAGTTTAATCAAAATCGGTAAATAAATAAAGGTGAGAGAGCGCTAACAAGAAAAGTTAACGGACGGACGTACGGACGTACAGCGCTGGGTATACCATAATACGACCGTCTATGACGGGCGTATAAAAAAGGAGCTTTTCTCGACAAAAGGTCCTGTCAGAAAAAAACGGCACTGTAATTTTTTTTTATTTGAACGATTTTTCACTCTCCATATGGTATATTTCAATTTAATCAAGGTTTCAAAGAATTCTGACACAGAATAAGCTGACCTGCGAACCACCTTAATTGAAGTTCTGGGGTTGTACCATCAACCCGGTGCCTACCTGGTGGATCTTGATGGTAGGGGAAACGACTCTGCTCTCTTTTGAAACCAGCTGGCGGGGGTCTGTGGTATAATTCTTGGACAGCTGTCACCAGGAAACAGGTAACAGCTGATTACTGATTTCTTTTTAGATTAAGTTCTTAGGTTTGTTCTTATGTATTATCAGGTTTATGGTCTCTTATGAATAGAATTGTTTTAGTTATTGTCAATTGCTTTTTTTCTATTTCTATTGCATTAGGCGGCCTGCATTGGGTCAATTTGGGTGCTCTACTATTATTTCTATCGGTCGGTTTATTGCTGATTGATAGGGGTTTTGTGTTTGCCGTTTTGGGGGCTGTTTTTTGTATGTTTTATAAGCTATCATGTTTATTTTAGATCTAATTGTAGTTATTTGTCTTTTCTTGCTTTGTAGGTACATTTATGTAATTTCATGTGAAGTGCTTTTGAACACACAACCCCTGTGTGAAAAGAGAGCTATATAAATCTGGTATAATGATAATATAATAATAATTAAATAGGTCAAAGGTCAAGAACATTGGTATGGTTGGAAAGGTCTTGACACTAGAAATATACATACCAAATATGAAAGCCCTAGGCCTACTAGTTCAAATGTTATAGACATTTAAAGGTTTTTACAAAAGTAGATCAAAGGTCAAGGTCAAGAGGTCAAAAAGGTTTATATGGTTGGAAAGGTCTTGACAAAGGAAGACACATGTTAAGTATATAAGGTCAAGGTGCAATAATGCAAGAGTTATAGCCAAGGTTAAAGTTTTTGGTTAAAGTTTGATTAAATAGGTCAAAGGTCAAGTTCACATGGTCAAAAACATTGGGAATGTTTGAAAGGTATTGACACAATAATTATACATACAAATAGAAAGCCCTAGGCCTACTGATACAAATGTTGTAGACATTTAAAGATTTTTACAAAAGTAGGTCATGGGTCATGGTCAGGGTCAGAAGGTCAAAATAGTTTGTATGGTTGGAAAGGTCTTAACACAGGGAAGACACATGCTGAGTGTAAAAGGTGGATTGGGAATGGTCCAGGGCAACAAATTTTTAAGTATAGAAGTATTTTAGTGAGCGGTGATGAACTTTATGCCAGATGAAACTTCTAGTAAATGCTGTTTTGGATGGACAGACACACAGGCGGACAGAACAATCACTATATGCTCCGTATCTTTAGATGCTGGGAGCATAAAAAGTGTTGATATATACGCTATATGTTACTAAGTTGCGCGCATATGTCACTGTCAACAACATTCTGAATTCTCCTCTTCAAAATCTGTGTTTTCCGCTAGGTTCCTAAGGTTTGGTTTATGAGAGATACACCAAGGTGTTGCATGAAATAGTTGTGCACATCTTTCCATTCATTCCAGTTTATAAAATTGTGTTTCTAAAGCGAAATTGGCATTCTACTGATATTTCAGCTGTAGAGGTCAAGGTCAACATTTGAATTTACATGAAAATAACACTTCCGGTTATGGTTTTTTCTCCACTTCCGGTTCAGGATCCAAGAGGTAAACTGCTTTAATTTTAAACTTCTTTGCTGTTTATGTGTGTAAGTAACCATGTTGGGCTACCCATTATTGTTAGCCTTTGCATCTCTAGTCTTCTTGAGGTTTTCGGATGGTTTGAGGCCTGGAAAGTATTGTCGTGAGATTCGCTCATGCTGTCAGGTGAACAAACTTCTTCTTGCATGCTGTACCTCAAAATTGAGACAGTTTCTTAGACCTAAAAACATGCAGAAATGCTCATATAGCTCAGCAATGTTCCTGAGCATACTCATCATGGTTCTTTCTAAGGACATAGAGCCAAATCCTGGTCCAGGACCAACACTGATAACGGAAGTTATAGGCAACTCTTCTACAGTTTTCCCATGTGGAAGCTGTGAACAGCCTGTCACATGGACCTGTAGGGGGGTTGAATGTGATTTCTGTTACATATGGTACCATGCAGACTGCCAAAACATCACTGACAGCATGTACGACCGTCTGGGAAATGACTCCGGTATGGGGGTCTTGAAGTGTTTGGCCTGTGACAACATGAACATAACCACTCCAAGCACTGCAAGCCTGGACACTTTCCATACACCAAATAAGTTCGAGACTCTCAACCTGACTGACAATACGAGCCCTACGATCACCCATGCACACTCAAACAATCAACCCAACACATCAACACCCAAACCTGACAAACAAACCAAGCACAAACCGAAGCAGACTAAGAAAAACACTATTAGACGCTCACTCAAAGTGCTTGTGGTGAACTGTAGGTCCATTGTTGACAAGAAAGCGGAATATGAAAACATGGTAATGTCAACTAAGCCCGACATCATAATAGGCACAGAATCATGGCTAAAACCCAAGCACTTTGATAATGAGGTTTTCTCTCCGACATTAGACTACACACCATTTAGACGAGACAGAAAGGACAAGGTGGGTGGAGGTGTTTTCATTGCTGTCAAAAACTCACTCCTAGCTCAGGAAGCAACCCAACTGCACACAGACTGTGAAATCCTATGGGTCAAGGTCGAAATCCAGGGCACAAAGCCCCTCCTAATAGGGTGTTACTACAAGCCCAAAGAAAACGATCCTCACAGTCTAGCAGAATTTCAAAAATCACTAACCTTGGCTGCAAAAACAAACGCTACACTTTGGGTTGGGGGTGATTTTAACATGCCCAAAATGAACTGGTCTACCATCGCACCTACACCAGATTGCAAACTTCAGGCCTTTTACAGAGAATTCATAGATATCTTGTATGACGGAAATCTTACCCAACTAGTGTCACTGAACCGACCCGAGAAAACCACATACTCGACCTTTTTCTGACAAATAATCCCTCAATAGTTAGCAGAACCAATGTTATACCAGGTATTAGTGATCATGATGCTATCCTGATAGAGTCTCACACATCTGCCCGCATGAAACCCCAAACCCCTAGAAAAATCCATCTATACAAGAAAGCCGACTGGGACGGACTGAAGACACATCTACAGAACTTGCACATTGCACTCACAACATCAAACACATACAACAACACTACCACTGAAGATCTCTGGCGGATCATCTCCTCATCTATAGAAGAAGGTATAAACAGTTTCATCCCTACAAAATGGGCATCTACTAAGAACAAATTACCATGGATAAAAGCAGACTTGAAAAGATTATTTCGGAGACGTGACAAGATTTACAGAAAGTTCAAATCTCAGGGAACTAGTAGCTTGAGAGAAAAATACCTATCTCTCAAACACCAATGCAGAAAAGAGACCAAACTGGCATACCAAAAGTACTTGGAAGAAATCTTGAATGTTGACTCTGATCCAAGCCAGACACACAACCCCACACAGCGACGACCAAACAACAAAAAACTCTACTCCCTACTCAAACACTCTAAACAAGACTCGACGGGCATAGACACACTGAAAAAACACAACAAATCACACACTACAGACAAAGACAAGGCAAACATTCTCAATGAACAATTTCAATCAGTTTTTACCACCAAATCACCACTGTCACTAAAACGCCTCTCTGAAATGAGAGTACAGGAAAACAGAGACTCAGGTAAAGAGATCCCCTTTTCAAAGCCTAGTCCATATGCACCCATGCCAGACATAGAAGTTTCATTGAATGGAGTAGAGAAACTCCTTTTAGACCTAAACCCGCACAAAGCTGCAGGCCCTGACCAGATAAGGCCCATAGTCCTGAAGAATACCGCAAAAGAAATTGCCCCAATTATTACTGAACTATTTAGGAAATCTCTTGCGACCCACACCCTCCCAGAAATATGGAAAATGGCAAACGTTGCTCCAGTATTTAAGAAAGGCACCAGGTCAGACCCTGCCAATTACCGCCCAATCTCTCTAACCTGTATCCTCTGTAAGTCTCTCGAACACGTCATCGCATCTAGCATCACTAAACACTTTACTAAACACAACCTATTCTATGAATTACAACACGGCTTTCGGGAAAAAAGATCATGCCAGACCCAACTCCTGATGCTTGTTGACGACATTCTGAAATCTGTAAATCTAAAAAGCCAAGTGGACCCGATTCTTTTGGATTTCTCTAAAGCATTCGATATGGTAAACCACGAAAAACTGCTCTACAAACTTCATTATTACGGCATAAGAGGCCACACTCTTTCTTGGATTAAGAGCTTTCTAGACAATAGGTCACAGTCAGTCTTAGTAAATGGTTCCATGTCAAACGTTATCCCAGTCCCTTCCGGTGTCCCTCAGGGCTCTGTCCTAGGTCCCCTGCTCTTCTTAATCTATATAAATGACCTTCCCGAATATGTTAACTTCTCTAAAGTACGCCTATTTGCAGACGATACTGCTATCTACTTCTCTTTGACCAACGTGAATCATTCTAGCTTTCTACAACAAGATCTGCATCAGCTTGAGAAATGGGAACAACACTGGGACATGTCCTTCAATCCAAAGAAATGCCAAGTCATACAAATCACCAAAAGAAAAACTCCCATACCTACACAATATTCACTACACAACACAACACTAGACATAGTCACATCAGCAAAATACTTAGGGATTACACTGACAGATGATCTTACATGGAACACACACATAGACAGTATTACACGAAAAGCAAACCAAACTCTCTCATTCTTAAGGCGCAACATCAAAGTTCATTCAGAAACTCTCAAGTCCACAGCATACAGAACACTTGTCAGACCCCAGCTTGAGTATAGCGCAGTTGTTTGGGCACCACACACTGGCGCACTGGTTGACCAAGTAGAATCAGTACAGCGAAGGGCTGCTCGCTGGGCGAAGAGAGACTACGGACGAACTTCCAGTGTGTCAGACATGCTGACCTCCCTAAACTGGAGAAGACTAGACTTGCGCCGTATTGACCAAAAACTTATCATGTTTTATAATATTATTAATAATCTTGTAGCAGTTCCTCTTCCTGAATATATCACTCCACCCTTTAGACCATCAAGAAAGTCCCACCCTAAAGCATTCCAACAAGTTCAAACTAAAACAGACTACCATAAGTACTCCTTCTTCCCCAGATCCATCGTTCACTGGAATGCTCTACCCCCTGACATTGTAACCCTGCCCCTACCCGAGTTCAGTCTGGCTGTTAGCCAGATTGAACATATCTCCCCATAATCAAACCTGACCTGTTTTTATGCCCCCGGCATCGACAGATGCGGGAGCATATAGTAATCGTCCTGTCCGTCCGTCCTTCCGTCCGTCTTTCCGTCCGTCCGTAACCAGGTTAAGTAGATTTTACCGTTTCGTCTAGCATCAACACCACTTATTCAAATGCTTAGATACTTATACAGTTGTTGCATTGGACCATTCCCTAGCCACCAATAATACCCAACCTTGATTTTGACCTTGACCTTGACCTAATTTGGACTTAGAATATTTTGAATGGGCTATTTCTTGGTTAACTAGATTTTACCGTTTCGTCTGGCATCAACACCGCTTACTCCAATGCTTGGATACTTATACAGTTGTTGCCTTGGACCATTCCCTATCCATCAATATCACCCAACCTTGATTTTGACCTTGACCTTGACCTAATTTGGACTTAGAATATTTTGAATGGGCTATTTCTTGGTTAACTAGATTTTACCGTTTCTTCTAGCATCAACACTACTTACTACAATGCTTCTATACTTATACAGTTATTGCCTTGGACCATTACCAACCCACCAGTAATACCCAAGCTCAGTTTGACCTTGACCTTGACCTAATTTGGACTTAGAAAAGATTCAGAATATATTGTCAAGGATGCCACCGGGGGCATAAGCGTTTATTGAACGCGCAGTCTTGTTAAACCTGCTTTTAACATTCTTCTCTGTATCTTTTAACTTTTACTTTTATTCACTTAACATTCTCGACAGTTGACGCGCGTCAAGTCTAGGTCCCCAACAGGGGTTTGACTCACTGGAAGATAGATAGATACTAAATGGCTAATAGCAGGAGAAGGGTCAATACAAAATTTCATCACATTCACTAAATAGTGCTTTAACCCTTTACCTGATTGTCTCTTTCTATAGTATTGAACAAAGGTGACTTCTTAAAACAGGTTGAAAGTAAAGCAGAATGCGCCTTAAAGCGCATTCTGCTTTACTTTCAGCCTTTTTAAAGCTATCATGTGCTAGAATATAGAAAATATTCCCTATAATATATATTCATGACTGATTAAATTGGAACTATTTTCTTCAGCGCAGGAATAAATCATATTCGCTAAAAGGTGCTTCTAGGATTGAAAGGGTTAAGGCGCTTATCTATGCCTTCACATAACTGCTACTGTCACTCAGTGTGAGGAATAACCCTGCTGAGTGCTGATACACACTACAACAACCATGACAAGATTTGGACAAGACTTTCCTTATACAGTGTGGCCTCAAGTCAAGGTCCCTGACATTTATGTCTTGCACATCTACAACTCGTGTTTGAATATATGCATAGTATGTATCAAGTACCTGAGGTTGAAACTCTAGGAGTTCGCCAAACAAGATACACACTACTTAGCATTAACCCAAAATCAAGGCCATGGCAAGGAGACCTGAAATTTGGGTTTTGCATATATCTACAACTTCTGATTAATATGTATGTCACATATCAAGTGTCTGAGATTAAAACTGAAGGAGAACTTTGTCCTACAAGATTTGGACAAGATTTTTCCAATTCCAAGGTCAGGTCAAGGTCACAGGGAGCTGATGGTTGCATTTGTACATCTCAATTTCATGATTAACATGTATGTTGAGTATCAAATGTCTGATATTAAAACTGAAACAGGAGTTTCCGAATAACAAGGTCAGGCCAGGGTCATGGACAGCAGGACTTGAAATTTGCATTTTGCACAACTTCAACTTATGCTTAGTATATATTATGCCATTATGCCAAGTATTTAAAAGTGCCTGAGGTTGGATCATCACCAAACTTGCTGACAATGTGTATTGGTATAATCGTATTAAATCTAGGTCAAGAATTTTTTTTGAATACAGTTGAATGAAAATCCTTCAAGAGGTAAAGGAGAAATGGAGTGGTCATTTATTACTTAACTTATTACCAACACGGCTAAGATGAAGCACTTGCAACCATTGACCAAATATTTGGCTAAAATAGAATGAAAACTGGTCCTTTAACAGAATGGACAGCGCAAAAATAAGGATAAAATAGCAAAATTTTAAAAATTGAAGAACCATAACTCCAACATGCCTTCGGCGATTTGGGTATTTATAGAACTGGACCAAGATTTTATACAAATGTTATTTTCAGCAAATTTGGTGAAGATCCAATTAAAACTGTTTAAGTCAGAAAGCTGAGAAGCCTGAAGTAGTCACTTTTTAGTCATTCAAGGGCAATAACTCCAATATGCCTTGTGAGATTTTGGTAGTTAAGATGATTGACCTAGATTTTATATTAATAAACATTTTCAACAAGTTTGGTGAATATCTGATAAAAACTGTATGTGTTAGAAAGCAAAAAATGCTGAAACATTCATTTTTAATACTTAAAGGGCAAAAACTCAAACATGCCTTTCGCGAATTTAGTAGTATTCAAACCAAACCTTGATTTCATATAAATAATCATTTTCAGCAAGTTTGGTGAAAATCAATAAAAAAGTATTTGTGTTAGAGAGCAAAAAATGATGAAACAGTCCTTTTTAATACATAAAGGGCAATAACTAAGATAACCCTTATGGGATTTTAGTAATAATCACACTGGATCTAGATTTTATATAAATGAAGAATTTCAGCAAGTTTGGTGAAGATCTGATGAAAACTCTTTGAGTTAGAGAGCAAAAAGGGCTGAAACATCCATTTTATAATAATTAAAGGGCTATTATTCTGACATGCCTTATGCGATTTTAGTAGGATTCAAACTTGATTTTATATTAATAAAAACTTTAAGCAAGTTTGGTGAAGATTAAAAAAAAAAAGTATTTGTGTTAGAGAGCAAAACTTGCTGAAAACAGTCATTTTTAATACATAAAGGGCAAAAACTCAGATATGCCACATGCGATTTTTGTAATAATCAAACTAGACCTAAATTTTATATAATTGAACATTTTCAGCAAGTTTAGTGAATATCCGATAAAAACTGTATGTGTTTAATAGAGTGCAAAAATGACTGAAACAGTCATTTTTTTTAATAAACAGGCAATAACTCAGATATACCTTATGCAATTTTAGTAGTAATCAAACTAAACCTTGATTTTATATCAATGAACATTTTCAGCAAGTTTGTGGAAGATTGGATAAAAAATATTCGAGTTAGAGAGCGGACAAAAAAGTGTTATAGTCTAACTGACTGATGGATGGACGGGCGGAGGTAGATACGGTTGCACAGTGTGAAGCTGATTCCGGCTGTATCGCGTGATACTAAGCCGTGTGGTAATGTTTATGTCAGACGTTCTATTTGCAATGATTTTAAATCGCCCTTTTTGGTGATTTAGGTCCGTCTTCATCATTTCATAGATCAGTTTGGCCCATAAGAATGTTCAAACATTATTATCAACCGTTATTGTATTTCAGACATTAAGATAAGGTCTGATTTAAAACACAATGGGACTTATCCAGATGAGACGCCGCATAACGCGGCGTCTCATCAGGATCCAAACTGTTTGCCATTCTGACCCTGAATTTAAATGAAATTTTGAAAATGCTAATTTTAGAACAGTAGCAGACGACAATGGTGCAGACGACAAAATTACTCAGCATGCAAAGAGTTAAATAGGCAATGAAGCTGACATCCCTACAACAATGAGCTGATGCTGACCAGAGGTCCGTTCCATAAAACTTCTTACGACAAATGTTGTCATAAGTAAAAACTTTGAAATACATTTAATTTCTTATTTCTCTATTTAATCCTGTCTTTTCAAGACGATTCCAAAAAGATGTCACAAGACAGGCTTAGATGGAGAATATATAAAATATGGAAAAATCTACTGGGCGTAAATGGGTTAAAATGATCTGAATGTTTGATTTAAGCAAGACCCAAATAATGAAAGTCACCTGTAGAAATATGGAAAATTAGAGTTATCTGAAAGAGAGTCTGAGATATCGAAGTTTGACTGTATTAGTTAAATTTGGGGTATAGACTGTTTGAATTTAACTTTGCACAATCTATTTGAGTGAAAACATTGGATATCAAAACGGAAAGCAATTAACAAAACAAACAAGAACTTATAAAATATCATAATTTTTAATAACTAATTATATAATGTATATCTAAACATGTATGAATATGTGTATACACATGCAACTGGCAGGACTATAAAAAAGATAACCAAATGTATAAACTTGTATATAATATATCAAAACATGACAGTAAAACCATAATTTCAACAACATCAGAATAAAGGCAATCAACACTTTTCTTCATCATTTCACTATTTCCCAGAGCTCCAGATAAGAGGGAGTAAACTGAACAAATCCAAAATTTCCTCTCTCATTTCAGCACCAAATTCTATGGTGTGACAACTCATTAGAATCGTCTCTGCGAGACAATTCTAATGAGTAGTGACACCATAGGGTTTAATGCAGAAATAAAGATTTTAGTTTTTGAAATACTCCCCTGATCTGGAGCTCTAATTCTACCCCCTTTACCTATTCCCCAAACAGAGGGGAAGACATTATTACAAACTTTGAGATTAAAGTGAGTCATCAATATTTTTTTTAAAAAGTTATTTTTTTCATTTTATTGCATTCTATTTGCTTTTAGTTTCAGTTAAATGGGAAAAAAGAGCATTTTCTCCACTGTATAAATTAAACTCTTGTAATATCATTCTTCTGACTACGCCCTGATAAAGAGCCAGTCACCCTGTCAGTTGACTGCTTAATGCAGGCTGAGAAAAAAGCAAAAACGCTCTATTCGGAGTTCACCTTCAGCCTGTTTTAAGCAATCACTGTAAAAACTATGAAGGAAAGTGTTGAATCAAAACCATAAACATAACGTAACACTTTAAAATGCATGCAATAAAAGACATAATTATGCATGCAAAAAAAAAAGACAGTACAAATAAAATAAAGTTATTAAAACATAAACCTGGAAGTATAATGTCAAAAGGGATTAACCCTTTATCCCATAGCCTCTTTCTAGTTTTTAAAACAGCTGACCACTAAAAGAAGGTTGAAAGTAAAGCATACTCTGCTTTATTTTCAACCTGCTTTAAGCTACCATCTGCTCTGATAAAGAATCATGTTCCATGACTGTATGAATTGTAACAATATCTTCACAGGAGGAATGATTTAATTGGTGTAAAACTGCCTATCTATGGAGTAATGGATTAAAGTTTTTTTGAAAAAGTGTCTTCAGATGAGGCCATACTTTAGACAAAATATGAAGAAACAAGATGTGTTTGTGAAACACTAGGCCCGCTGATTGTCAAGTATATTTCATATATATTTTTATATATGACCTCTAAATGACCTTGACCTTTGTTTGAAATGACCAAGGTTGTACTGAGTCCAATGGCTTCATGAATGGTGTACACTGAATCCTCTATCAAACATATATGTAGTTACAAAGTTATGGCCAAGGTTAGAATTGTGGACAGACGGACAGATCAAGTACAATATGTCCCCCTGGCAAGACAAAAAACTATTAAATACTCTTACAGGCAGTTAAAAATGTACAAACTTCAACTAATATACAGTAAAACCTCTCTATTACAACCACTAAATTGTGTTAATAATTCGGTGTTTACTACAGGTGACTGCTACAAGCAAGGTGACAATAAAACAGAAGCTCCTTTAGGACCCTTCTGTTTTACTTTCACCTTGATCGGTGACCTGCCTTTAACCCTCATCCGGACCTTGCAAAAACTTCTGTTTTGAGACTTTTGGGGTCCGGGGTCCATTGGACCCCAAAGTGCATTTTTGTTATTTTTCTATGTCAAAATAGGCATTTGTGACATAACTGATACGGCATTATAAATTAGTGTGTTTATGCTGTATGGTAGTGATAAAATTGAAACTTTGCTCTCACTGTTACCATGGCAACCAGTGACCATAGTAACACAAACAAGAGCCGTATACAGCCCAAATTCGCTCACCTGGAACAGTTGATGTCAATGTAAAATATCTTGGAAAGCTGAGCAGATGATGCTGTGTGCCAAAATTCTAAGCTCAGGGTACTGTAGTGTATGACAAGAATTTTTGTTGAAGGATTCATTGAAAGAATCTATTTTTAGCTCCTGTGACCTAGTTATGCAATGGACCGGAACAATTTGAACAATATTGGTAAAGGTTCTCTAAACGTGATACCATGCCAAATATCAAAGCTCTGGCCATATTAGTTTCAGAGAAGAAGCTGTTTAAAGATTTCACTATTTAACTCTATCAGTAAATTTGTGACCCCCGGGGCAGTGTCATTTTTGACCCAGGGATATAATTTGAACAATCTTGATAGAGGATCTGCAGTTGATGGTTTGTGTCAAATAGCTAAGCTCAGGGAACTGTGGCTTCATTATGATGCAGACAAGAAGATTTTAGTTTTAATTGAAAAAATCTATTTTTAGCTCCTGTGACCTAGATATGCAATGGACCGGGACAGTTTGAAAAATATTTGTAAAGGTCCTCTAGAAGTGTCACCATGCCAAATATCAAAGCTCTGGCCATATTAGTTTCAGAGAAGAAGCTGTTTAAAGATTTCACTATTTAACTCTATCAGTAAATTTGTGACCCCCGGGGCAGTGTCATTTTTGACCCAGGGATATAATTTGAACAATCTTGATAGAGGATCTGCAGTTGATGGTTTGTGTCAAATAGCTAAGCTCAGGGAACTGTGGCTTCATTATGATGCAGACAAGAAGATTTTAGTTTTAATTGAAAAAATCTATTTTTAGCTCCTGTGACCTAGATATGCAATGGACCGGGACAGTTTGAAAAATATTTGTAAAGGTCCTCTAGAAGTGTCACCATGCCAAATATCAAAGCTCTGGCCATATTAGTTTCAGAGAAGAAGACGTTTGAAGATTTCACTATATAACTCTATGTAAATTTGTGACCCCTTGGGCGAGGTCATTTTTGACCCTATAGGGACATAATTTGAACAACTTTGATAGAGGACCTGTAGATGATGCTTTGTGCCAAATATCTAAGCTCAGGGTACTGTGGTTTCAGACAAGAAGATTTTTTAAGTTTTTATTGAAACAATCTATTTTTAGCTCCTGTGACCTAGATATGCAACGGATTGGAACTTTTTGAACAACTTTCAAAGAGGACCATATAAGGATCATTCCTACCAAGTTTGGTAAAAATCCTTACAGTAGTTTAGGAGGAGATTTTGTTTAAAGAAATTGTTGCCGACGAACGAACGGACAGAGGACGGACACAGCACGATCAAAATAGCTCACCTTGGCACTTTGTGCCAGATGAGCTAAAAACTAATGTTTTTTTGCTGTAAAATCGAAATTTATCTATTAACTTGTGCAGAAAATGTACAGATGGAGAAATGTGGACATATTTATGACTAGATATACCTTTTGTTACATTAATGGTGTATCTTTTACAGAACTATGTAAATATTTGGAAAAAAATGACAAAAACATGGTTGGGGTCCAGTGGACCCAAATAATATTTATGCATAGATTTAAAGACCTTATTAGTGGAACATATGTAACCAAAACAGCTTCCCAGCTGATCAATATCGTCAATTTCTTAAGCTTTGTTTCTGCTTCCAATTATTTCATGGCAATAGTTGTCCAATTTATTTGACCTGTCACCGTGCATGTCTTAGCTCCGTGCAGGATTCATGACGCTGACACTGGGACAGTGGCATGTCAAATATATGTGATAAAACTAATCATGGTAAACAAATGTAATGAAAGTAACACACACATAACTTCAAATGGTGAAGATATAAGAGTTTTAGATATCAACTGCTTAACACCATGTCTTGAGTAGACCTACTACTCCTAACTATGTCTGCTTCACATCATCACATGTCTGATGAGCTGCATGATAGTGTCCTAGACGCAGTTACAGGTGTAACCACGGTCCGTTTTGGTCAATGGTCTACACCAGATTTTTGTATCACTGTCAATGAACTATGATATGAGGTTTCCTGCGATCATCATCTATTACATTAATTTTGATTCATGGATGAAATAACAAGAAATTGTATCAAACACTGGGCTGATCGAGCCACTGCTGAACAAGCGTTTGCCATACATCCTAATTGGAGCATGTTTGTCTGTTGTATGTCTTACTTCCCCTGTAGCTATATACATGTAGTTCAATCTGATATACTGAAAATGGCAATGAAGCATTGAAATAGATGCATTAAACTCTTACTGACCAAACCTTGTTGGCCAACGTTCAATAGGGTCAAGGTCGCCAATCTTGGCCCATGACTGCTATGGAAACTTCCAGAAAGGACCAGTACCAAAAATAATACATTACACTTATTTGAATCTTGAAATCATTTGCATAATTTGAGGTCAGATAGAATTGTATTCGTTCTATACAGTGTGAATCCCTTGGAATCGGGGTTTGCGCACCGGGGTTATAATATCCAAGGAAATATTACTCAATCACAAGATTGTGAAAGATATATTTTGATATGTGCAATTGAGGGACAGTATTGGTCTGGGTTATCTAGTATTCAATAAATGCCATTATTGTAGTTGTAAACAACAAGGAACGGTTTTTAAATGGCTTGAAATACATTTTACTAACCTTTAGAATTCTGGGGTCCGGCTGGACCCCAGACGTGTTTTGAAAACAAAATCTATGCGAATTGACCTATGTAGTACGTATTTCACACAATTGTGAAAAACAGCCATAGGAACAATGTCTCAAAACTTCATAAGCCTCATTAGGCTGAATACTTTTTTCTAGCAAAAATATAGCCGCTGGGGTCCAATTAATGGACCCCAAAGGTCCGGATGAGGATAAAATGTTTTAACAATCAATTAGCCTACATTGTAGTGGTCATAAATGAGGGGTTTTAGTGTAGTTCCTAGGGGTGTAACAATATGGCAATATATTGCAATACGCCTCTTAGCAACGTATTGCATTATGGTTTTTCCGTATTGCAATATTCTATATATTATTTGAGCAGATACGAGAGGGGGTGCCCTGTTAATTTGAATGTAAGGCTGTGACAATTATAACTTTCAGAGCAAAAGTCTAATGTTACTCTGGGCCCTCATATTTAACCCTTTCCCACATAGCATATCTCTAGTATTGAATATAGGTGTTCACTTAAAGCAGGTTGAAAGTAAAGCAGAATGCGCCTTGAGCGCATTCTGCTTTACTTTCAGCCTGCTTTAAGCTATCATCTTCTAGAATATAGAAAATATTTCGTATAATACATATTTATGACTGTATAAATTGGAACTATTTTCTTCAGTGAAGGAATAAAATTAATGCGCTAAAAGGCGCTTCTATGGGGGAAAGGGTTAAAGCAAATCCTTTCAATGCTATAAATAAGATTTTAAGGCTAATTTCTATCCAATTTTTGTACATGTACTTACAAGTTGCCACAATATATTGCAATACTAGTATATTGCAATACAGTCCCTCTGTATTGCGATATAATTGCAATTCAGTTTTCACCGTATTGTTACACCCCTAGTAGTTTCTCACATGTGTGTGTGTGTGTGTGAGCCCTACAGGCACTAGGTGTTGAATTTGTTAAATCATAATAATAATGTAAAATACAAACTTTAAAATGCAAAATAATGTGGTAAAGGCAAAGAACATGACTTGAGACGAATTGAGATTGTGATACTGGCTGCTCTGGCTTAGTTGCAGCTGATTTAAAACTCTTTGCATGCTGGGTAATTTTTTTTTGTCTGCAACATTTTGTCGTCTGCTATTGTTCTAAATTTAGAATTTTCCAAATTTCTTTTCAATTCAGGATCAGAATGGCAAACAGTTTTGATCCTGATGAGACACCGCGTTACGCGGCGTCTCATCTGGATCCAAACTGTTTGCATTTAGGCAATCACTATGGCGGATATATCTACCCCTACCATGCAAATTGCTAACCATTTAGTCCACAAAGTGTATAAGGATATACTACTATTAATTCAACAACAAAGATGCCTTTACTCACTGGCAGTGTCAAAGTTACAGCTTTAACCCCATAGCCTGTTTCTAGCTTTCAAGACAGCTGATCACTTAAAGCAGGTTAAAAGTAAAGCAGAATGCATTTTAACCTATTACCCCATAAATACGCCTTTAACTTATTTCTTTACTGAAGAAATTGGTTCCGCTTTATATAGTCATGAATATATACCATAAGAAATATGTTTAATAACTTGCTGATGGTAGCACAGAAAACTCCTATAGGAGCTTTCTGCTTTACTCTTGTCCTACATTAAGTTATCGCCCGTCCTTTCAGACAACATTTAGCTTCTTCTGAAGTTGTCAGATTCACACAAGTTTAACTGTATTACACTATGGCATAGATGTTATTCTTTGCCTATTCACATGTTATTCTTTGCCTATTCACATGTTATTCTTTGCCTATTCACATGTTATTCTTGAACTAGAAAATTCACATGTTATTCTTGAACTATTCACATGTTTTTGCTGAAAGTTGTCTTTTTTAAAAGGCATAGTTCACTTCAACCCTTTTCCCCCAGCTATGTGTATATGCATCATTTACAAAGTACCTGTGAAGAGTACACTTGTCATATGCAAACAGTGTCAAGTGTAGAACTAGATCTGAGGGATTCTACAGGAGTTTTCTGGTTTAATCGAGTATGGTTTAAGTGGTTATATTGCAGAGCTCCAAATAAGGGAAGTATTCTGATGTCATAATAAGTAGTAATGACCATAGGATTTGGTGTTGAAATGAGTAAATGTTCAAATTAATTGTTCAATTTACTCCCTCTTATTAGGAGCCCTTGTCAAATTGTATATTTACTTACAGAAAAATCAGAAGTGTAAACCAAGTGACATTTTGACCCTTTTCTTGCCAATCACAATTTGACTGCAATATGAAAACAGTTTGGACCCACTAGCAAAATGCCCTGAAACTGTTTGATGCTTGTCTTTATGTTTCTTCAATTTAAAAGTACATAAATTCTATTTTGACAATTTTTGCAGACAAGTTGTATAGAGATCCATTTAAGGCAGGACAGAATAAAGCAGAAAGCTCTTAAGTTAAGGAACTTTCTGCTAACTGCATCCTGCTTAAAGCCTAAAATAATCATCTGTGAGAAAAGAGGCTTTGAGAGGGTTTCTCCTTTTCTTTAATTCTGCATTCAACAGCATAAATGTGCAAAAAGAGTTAAAAGTGTCTCAAGGCTCTGCTCCAGATGACAGAGTTAAAAGACAAAGAATAATATGTATGCAAAAAAACAAAAAACAAAACAAAAAAAACCAAACATGAACTATTGAGTCATAAAAAATGCTATGCTGAGAATAAACAGGATAAGAACGACTACCTTGTCAAGACTGGTATCTGTTACACCCTGGTCACCCTCGGGGCCCATGATCACATCACAGTCCATATCAGTAAGACCATGGGGCATCAATGTCCTACTAGCCATGTCCTCCTCAGAGTTGATGCTGGCAGTACTGCATGATGGGGTCACACCCTGGGAAGAAGCATTGGATTTACTTCCCGTTAGACAGGAGGACCGCTCTGACTGAGATCCAGGACTGCCTGTCAGATCTGACATGGAGCTCGCTGAACTACCTGGCTGGGGAGGTTTAGTTCTTTCTGAACCACCCAAATTCTTACCACCTACTTGGAAGTAGCCCTCCCTAACATCTACAGGTATCCCCTCTATCTCTTCAGGGAAGGGCTCCTCATTGAAGGGAATAAATCCTTTAATCCAACAGTGTACCACAATACACAGCCCCTTTTCCAGCATCTCACCCATTCTTTTAGATCTGTATGGACAAGCATTGATCACTGTTATTTTGCTATGTCTCTCATGAAGTCTGGCTGAGTTGATTGCATGTTTAGCACATTTAAAGTCATCAAGGGTTAGTGGGTTGTTTTGAACCATGTCACTGTTCATGACTAAAGCTGCCTCAGGACTCACAAAGTCATATCTTCTTTTATAAACATGAAATCCCATAAAGGAATCCCATTCGCCTTGATAATTCAGTTTGCTCAAGACAACAAAGAGTGGTTCCCAGCAGTGACCTTTCCTGTAAGCTGGGAAAGCCTCAACACAGTTATCTCCTTCTGCAGCCACCAGGAGGCGACACATGTCTTGTAATAATAACCAGGAGATCTCATAGTGTTCTTGTTCCAGTGACCATGCTACAGCCTCTTTAATCTCGCTCTCAGATATGGTCCTGTCCGAGTTCAACAACTGTTCAACCTGCCCAACTGTACCATGTTGTACTAACTCCATAAGGTTCCATATCTCTTCTTCAGCCCCATCATGATGACTGTGTTCATCCTCAGCGTTCTCAAGGCATGGTGACAAGATGGTTCTCAGCTCCTCTGACTGTCCCTGAAAGCTGTAATACACAGAGTCCTCTAATTGGCTGCCTGAGCTGGGCCCAGCCTCTTCTTCTTGCTGATGCATCATCAGCTTCAATTCCTCTTCTAGTTCTTCATCACCGTCTTCAACATAATCACGTTTCATCCAGTTGAGCACATTGTCCCAGGAATCTTGGCTACTGTCTGCTATTTTCATTGAGTCTTCTAGGAGTTTAGCTTCCTGTATCCTTTGTTGTTTAACAATGTCATGACTAGTTTCAGTAAACTGGGAAACTTGTTCACTTGTTTCACTGTGGGAGTCACACATCTCTCTGTTTCTTACCAAGCTGAAATGATTATCAATCACCAGATCATTAGTCTCGGTCTCACTCCCAGATTCTGCTAGATCAGTACTATCTTCTTCAACAATGTCATTTATGTCATGGTCCCTTCTTGATCCATGACAGTCTTTAACTAACTTAAGTCCAGGAGAGCTGATCTTAATCATGCCTTTCTCATGCAGGAAATGATACCTTGCACTTTCATTGATGATTGATTTTGTTTCAGCATCTACACTACTAGTGCAGCTCAAAGACCGACCAAACACTCCCCCTTTTCCTGGAGATATAGCACTGTTAATATCTGTGAGAGACTTGCTCATACCTAGCTTCCTAGCTAATATTGATTCATTCTTGAACTGTTTTTCCATTTCTTCAAACTCATGGGTTTCATTTGTCTTGTAGTACTCAACTTTTGTCTTTGCCTCGACTGGTCTAATTATTTCTTCTTGTACAGCCTCAATCTCCTGGTCAGGAGAAACATTCAAAGCCATCTTCATAGCTTGCTGACGTTGCTGTGGTGATGGCTTTGAATTGTTCTCCAGTCTAACACCAGCAGCCAGCTCCTGTTTTCTTCTGCTCTGATAAAGCTCCAAGTGTTTCTCAGCTTGCTTGAGGAAGTCTATATTAGCGTCAGTTGAGGAGACCTTACCAGGCACTGGTGGCTTCCTGCCGTCTCCAGTCTCATCTACATAACCATTGCTTGTACGTTCAACTCTCAGACACTGCTGCTCATTCTGTCTACATCTAATATTCCCTTTGCCACCAAACATGAACACATCTTTGTTAATCCAACGACTTCTGTTACTCTCATCTGTTTTGTCACAAAAGCTGTTTATTTCATCGGCACTGACCTCTGTGACAGTTGTGAAAGAGGTTCCATCAACAGAGGTGGCATAATCCTGGTCCTGTCTGACTAGTCTTGCATGGTCAATATTGCCATTCATTTCAATGTCTGCTTGTACTTCTATTCTATTCCCATTCTGAATATTCTCTGCTTCACTCTCAGACTCGGTGTAGCCATCAGGTGTCCCAACTACAAAACGATTAGTTGTGTATCCTGGGAGGTTCTCTTCAATATCAGCTGGCATCATTTGGCTGTCGTTTCTAAATGTGTATGATAGTTCTGACAATACAGGGCTATTGGGATCTTCATTCAGTTGTTTAGAATTGTTTAATTTCGAGTCATTAGCAATTTTAGCGAAGGAATACTGACTTCCATCTGTGACATCAAACCTGAGTGTGTATGAGACTGGAGACATGTCAGATTGCAGACCACTGATGTCCAAAACTTCCCCATTTCTGAATGTAGAAGAAGCAATGGGAGGAGAACCAGACAAGTTAAACTGGCGACATGGAGACGGAGACTGTGTAAAACTTCCACTTGAACATTTCCGCTTTGCAAGGAAATTTTTGACAGCAATCTGTTCAGGGGAAAGAACCTTTCTTTGTGTAGGGGACAATTCTTGCCTTTGACTAGATTCCATAGAGTTCTCAGCGCTCTTTCTGTTCTCTGAGTCTCTTACAAAGTTCAGACTGCCACCCTTTAATTTACAGGAGGAATCAGTAGATGGTGATCCATTAGTATTTATCATAGTGACATTTTTATGAGTGATGGTACACATTTTGGCATACTCTTTGGATGCTGATCTGAACGATAATTCACAATTAGTAACGGGTGTACTTGTCTGGTGATCACTGTACTGTGAGTTATCTCCCTTGATTTCTGAAATAAGAGAAATATTAACACTGAAAATGAAGTAAATGGTTCTCAAAATACTTCTAATAATAACATTTAACTTGTTTCAGGCACATTCTGCTTTACATTCAACCTGCATTAACCCTTTGAACCCTAGTCCCGCATTTAGGCGTCCTTTACAAACAGTGTACATGTGAACAGTACACTTGTCCTATGCAAACAGTGAAGACCCAGATCAGAGGGCTCCGAAAGGAGCCCTCTGATCAGGGTCTTCATTGTTTGTCACAATGCCAAACATTGACAAAAACAACCTTTAAAAGTCATAAATGGACTAGACTGAGATGGAAACTGGAATTATTCATTGAAAGTTTTAGGGAGGAAAGAGTTAAGTGGTCACCTGTCTTCAAAACAAGAAACAGGCTTAGGAGTAATCTAAGGGTCATAGCTCAATATTTTCAGTGTTTAACCCTTACTCCTACTTGAGCCTGTTTGTTGTTTTAAAGACAGTGACCACTTAAAGCAGGTTGAATGTAAAGCAGAATCTGCTAGGATATAGGAAGTATTTCTTATGGTATAGTAATTATTCATGACTGTATGAAGAAGAACTACTTTCTTCTCTGGAAAAATAATTAAATGCATAAAATGTGTTCTTATTGAGGAATGTGTTAAGGCAGTCGGTTGCTAAAAGCAGATTAAAAATAAAGCAGATTAAAATTAAAGCAGAAAGCTGCATACAGTAGAAACATAAAATGAGTTTCTTATAATTAGGAATAAGTAAAATATCGAAATTGGGAAAACACTTCCATTTGCTAAAATCACAAGTTCAACAGGAAGATATTTTGAAGAAAACTAAAAGGAGTAGATGGACCATCAATGCAGGTTACTGTAAAGCGCTTTTATTCATACAGACGTTTCGTCTATACATTAGACTTCTACAGTGTAAATTTAAAAAAAAAAAACTGTTGAAACATGACAGAGTAAAACCAACTTGCTTTAGTTGCTTACCTAGCTTCAGTCTGTTTGGTATGCCTGATGGCAGTAGGCTGCTGTCATCATGTCCACTACCATCTGAACCAGTGGTCCCTTGGTTAGTAGGAATGATTTCAGACTCCAGCTTGGTCAAGGGAGCTCCATTTTCATTGCTACTGGTACTTGTGTCAGCGATGACATACACATGATCTGCAGTGGACGTAGAGCTGACAGAGGGGTAGCCATTTGTCTCCAATTCTTTTGGATGTGTCTCTGTTAAAGAAAAAAGGAGATGGGTAATTTCCTTTGTATATAGCAAAAGTACCCGGCTGGTATTTTCTTTTGAATATTTGAATATACAGTGATCCCTCTCTATAACGGCCATCTGAACGATTCCCTCCTCAGAATGAAACTTGCCGCTGTTCCCTAAACAAAACAATTACAGTGTTCCCTCCCTACAACGGCCCTCCCAACAACGATTCCCTCCTTACAACGAATTTTGCTGCTGTTCCCCAAACAAGACATTTATGTCCAACATTTTCATGGCTGTTGTATTGTCTGCTTAAAAATGTCGTTTGCTGTGTTTCTCAAAGTTACATATAAGTGGACATTTTGATAGAATATATATATAATGACGAGTGACAAACAGCTTGAATCCGAATTGATCTGAATTCAAGCTGTTTGCAAATGTAAGCCAAATCAAAAATTTTCCCTCTCTATAACGACTCCCTCCGAACAACGCGCACAATATGTGTCTCCCAGTGGGTGTCGTAGAGAGGGAGTGCTGTATGTCCAATCTTTTCATTCACACCTAAACTTCTTAATGGACTATCCCAATTTCCAATTAAGTCTAGCCCATTTTTCACTATTTAGGATCATTTTTTGTTGATCAGGGCCTTCACTGTTTGCCTATGACATGTGTACTTTTCACATGTACACTGTCAACTTTCTAAGACGCAAAAATGTGGCACTAGGGATCAATGTGTTAAACAAATACCACTCTAAAATATTTTAAACTAAAAGTGCTAAAAAGGAAAAGGTTTTCTTAAAATATTTCTTATGGTACAAATTCATGACTTTATAAATAATTGGACCTATTTTCTTCAGTGGAGGGATAAATTAAAGAAGTCAAATAGCGTATTTATGGCATAATGGGTTAAAATAAATCATATCACATAACTCATTTGTTTATCAACGCAGAACAGACTATAACCTACCATGTGAAAGGTTTCCTTCTTCATCCTGTGAGGTACTCCGCCTTCTGTAGTCATTTCTAAATTGCTGCAACAAAATATGGAAAATATGCTAAACACACATTACCAGTTGGCAGTGGGATATAAGATGTTTGCAACTTGAGATGTTTGCGGCTGAAACAGCTTTAGTTAAAAATAAATCATTTTATATTCAGAAAAATTTGAAATTTGAAGCAATGATGAGCCTGAACATGAATTCTTTTTAGGCTACAAAAAAATTGCAAGAATTGTACATGTATAAAGATACATAACGTCATGTTATGGAAAACAAGGTTGGAGTAAAATACAAACTGTAAAATACACGGAGTAAGATACTAACTCTGGGTCCGTTTTATAAAACTTTTTACATCAAATACGATCATAAGTCTAATCTTTAAAATACATTTTATTTCTGATTGCTCCATCTAATCCTGTCTTGTGACATCTCTTTGGAATCGTCTTTTCGAGATGATTCAAAAGAGATGTCACAAGACAGGATTAGGTGGAGAAATAAATAATAATTGAGACTTTTATATTCTGACCTACGACAACATTTGTTGTATGAAGATTTATGAAACAGACCCTCTTATATCTAACTGTACAGACAGGGTTGCCATTTCCCCTAAATCTTCGGACTTTTTTCTGGTACATGGTAGCTTAAAGCAGGCTGAAAGTAAAGCAGAATGGGCCTTAAGGAGCAATCTGCTTCACTTCCAGCCTGCTTTAAGTAGTCACATGTCAAAAAACTAGAAACAGGCTATATGGTAAAGGTATGATTCGTAAAATCGCACTTGAAAAATGCAAATTTTGAAATCTTAGGATTTTTCATTCCAACTTATGGCAGCCCTGTACAAAGTCAGATACAAGCAGAAAAGCTTGATATCACAGGAAAGCATAAATAAAAGGATTAATAGTTTCAATTCATTGTGTTTGAGAACATCAGTCTTCAGATCATCTTCTGTACTGTTTGATGCTGATAAAAACGTATTTCAAAGAATGCTCAAGACGTTGTACTATGTGAAATCTGCTTGAATTTTCCAATAACCTACCAGGCCTAGTTTATGCCATTCCTTTATATCTGAGGGCACTTCCTTGGTCAGTCTGTTGAGCTTTTTCTCCACAACATCTAGCCTGTCACGGATATCATTCAGGTCTGTATCAAACACAATCCTATGCTTCCCTCTGTTTTCTTTCTGCATGTAAGCAAAATATCCAGTCTGAGATGTACAGTGAAATCTCTCTATTACAACCACTGAAGGAGCTTTCTGTTTTACTGTCCCTTGCTTTAAGCAGTCACTGTCTTACCTAATAATTAATTATAGTTCAGTGGTCCTAATAGAGAGGTTTTACTATATTATGAACAAACTAGAAATCCAGTTTATCAATTGTTGAAAGCGTTAACAGACATTCACCTCTGAAACTCCAAAGGGACAATTCCATTTCCAATGCCTATTCTTTTATTGACTACTTAGGTGGTTTTTTATTGTAATTTACTGCAAAATGACAAACAGACACTGTCATATCAGAAGGCTCCTTTAGAAAACCTCTGATCAGGGTCTGCATTGTTTGTATAGGACAAGTGTTCTGTTCACTGGTACACTATTTGTAAACCATGAATTTACAGTCACTAGGGTTGAATGGGTTAATTGTTTCCAAACATATATTTAATTTACTGAACGAAACTAGTAAACACAAGATTTAAAAGTAACAGTACCTGTCGGAATTTCTAAGGGTAGCAAATTATTTGACTCTATTTATTTTAGTTTTAACTTTGCCATGGGCTCATGCAACTCCTTTTAAACCGCCCCCACCCCAGCTTGGTTTCATTGCTTCGGGTAGCTAACACAGTTTAAAACAGGCTGAAAATAAAGCCAACAGCCCATTCAGAAAATGTCTACTTTACTTTTAGCCTACTTTAATGATCCACCTGTTGACGTGATGGAAAAGTTTCCTATAGCTCCTAACCGGGACATGGTTGAACTTTTCAAGCGGGTTGAAGCACAAAACTGAATTTCTATTGTTTTATATACTGTTCACAAAAAGTAGGGGATATTATGCGTAATATTGTTATTGCGAGAAATTTAGAAAATCGTTACCTATTGATGTATATTGAATCTATTTAAAGTATTTACTCACACACTTTAATCGAAAATTTAACTTGTTCATAACGGCTTTAGGCACTTTAAACAGCGTCCAAAGTCCTTACGTTAACGTCATCATTTTCACACGGCCTCGATAACGTGTTGGACCATCTCTACTGATGCAACTAGGTATGAAACGATGCACAATACTTTCAATAAGACGACTGTTGGTGTTCTGAGGGATTCTGTCCGACTATTCCTGCCGACCCGAGCTTACGTAACGTTCTAGGTGGAGGATCACGTCGTCGAACACACTTTCCAAGAATGTCCTGCACATCCGACGTCTCATTACTCCAATTGCAAATTTTATTGTGAATCTGCGTTTGACATCTACACAACATAATATTCTGAAAGTTTTGCTTAACTAAAGTCACAATTACCACTTGCTAACTTCCACTTGCTACCCCTCATGACTTAAAGTTGTACTTGCAGCACAAATTTGCACGATATTTCTAAATTTTAGGGACCATGCTATCTATACATGACGGATCGTTGTAACATATGTATACATACAAATGGTCAATAAAAATGTATGTTTCCCATACCATATCAAAATACCATAATATCCCCTACTTTTTGTGAACAGTATAGTATACAATTTTCAATTATGTCTACACTTTGTTTGTTACCTTTATATGTCATCTGATGAAAAACGTGTTTTTGGATTGGTATTTTTTAAATTTACAAAAACTGTATCCATGAGACAAATAGTTATTAAGATCCTGATTAAGCCCTATGATCAGTAGAGCCTAATCAGAAGCCCAACTGTTGGCCAAAATCTTCAATATACAGTGGAGAATCTGTTATTCTTTCCCGTTTAAACGCAAACGTAAAACACTAAAACGTAGAAAAGAACAACTTTTGGACAATTCTGATAATTCTTGTTTATATTGGTGGCAAACAGTTTGGAGCCTGATCAGACGCCGGGTTACCCGGCGTCTGATATGGCTCCAAACTGTTTGCACTGCAAATAATAGTTTTAGCGTAAACGCGTTTATTGGGAAAGAATAACGTTTTCTCCACTGTAGGTTGAAAGTGTTAATTGTATGTCTACCTGGTATGGGCCAGCTCTTCTTTTTGTGATCTCTGCTCTTATTTCAGCTTGTCTTGATCGTATTCTGTTCAGTACAGGGCTTCTAGCCAGAGCTGCTCTTTCTGCCTCTGCTCTCTCCTGTAGGTCTTCAGCATTATCTGGAACATCATCACACCTCTCAACCTCAGGATTTACCTACAATTACAGCCAATTATGTGTTATTAACTCTTTACACCATAGGTATGCATTTTTACGCCTTTAACACATTATCCCCTGAAACTTCCAATGGACACTTCCAGTTTACAATAAAGGCTGGTCCATTTTAGACTATTTAGAGTTGTTTTTTTATAATATTTTCAAAATGACAAACAGTAAAGTCCCTGATTAGAGGGCTCCTACAGGAGCCCTCTAATCAGGGACTTCACTGTTTGCATTAGACAAGTGTACTCTTCACAGGTACATTTTTGGTAAAGGATGCATATATGCATCACTAGGGCTCAATGAGTTAACTTATTCCACCCCTGAAGACAATAGTTTCAATTTATAGTCATTAATAACTATCATAAGAAATATTTCCTATTTCTAACAGCTAGATGGTAGCTTAAAGCAGATTGAAATTTAAGCAGAATGCTCCTTTTTTTAAGGTTCATTCTGCTTCTCTTTCAACCTGCTTTAATTAGTCACCTGTTTTGAAAACTAGAAACAAGATATCGATGATCAACATACATGGTTAATTTTCTCTCTCATGACTTGATTAGAAGCATGGAAAGTTATTTTTTATAGATAAGGAGTAGTTTGAGGGAAATGATTGAACCAACTTTCTTTAATGCAGAAAAATCAAATAGGAACTTTCTGCATTATTTATAATTGTCCTTCATTTACTTCATGGGCTATTTTGTCTTAAAAGATCTTCATGCTTCTACAATGATCAATAGGATTTAGAATGAAATAAACAAGAAAGAATGGCCTGCACAACAAATATCAAAAGGGGAGTAAATGAAACTGTGACTTCTTTAAATCAAATAATAAGAGTTATTTCCCTTGTAATAAAAATTTAGCAACATTACATTAACTTAAGCAGTCTTTAGAAAAGTGTATGCTCCTTAAATGATTGGTGGCTTTAAAATCTTGTTCTAAAGCTTCCCCCCATAAGAGTGCCAGTATCAGTGCATTTAATCTATTTCTCCAAAAAAGTTCCACAGTTATGCACATGTACTAAAGAAATATTTTCTAAATCCTAGCAGATGCTAGCTTAAAGCAGACTGAATTTAAAGCAGAATGCACCTTTGTTGATGAAAAACCAGTCATACATATAAGACGTGTGTTGCATGGTTACCTCAGGCTGAGATCTTTCGACTGCTCCAGTTTTGTCTTTCATACATTTCACCTTTTTCTTTAAGGACTGACATCTCTTAACAAAGCTGTTCTTCATTCCAGCCAGTTTCTGTTTTGTCTGTGACTTGGTTGAACATTGAGTCTCATTTGCTATATCGATTTGTCCTGATTCTTCAATCTAGAGTGTTAGAAAATACAATTAAACCATAAAGTAAATAACAAACGACACACCCTCTGGACCAGTCTCTGAAATTTATTGAAATACACTTTATTCTGGGGGGTTTTATGTATGTTTTATAAAGAGCACAGCTGTAATGATGGGATATATTGTTTTGAATACAAAACCACACAAATAGCGCTTTTCAAAGTCACACTTCCTAAAATTGCACTTGGATATTTGAAAGTTTGGAAATTATCAGATTTTTATGAGCAGTTTATGGTAGCCCTGTGAATGACAGTGTCACTTGCATACATTGTAACATAGTGCTGTTTTAGAAATCTGTTATTAAAAAGGAAATTTCTTTGATCTTACTTTAGGTGCTCTATCTACTTATGCCTAAAGTTTAGTTTTTAACAGAAAACTGTAGGATATTATATAATCATTTTAATGTTTAACAATGAAATATTCAACCAGATGTGTTTGTGAAACACTATACCCCCTGATGTGACCATGGCCTCTTAATGACCTTGACCTTTGTCTGACATGACCCAATTTAAACCGAGCTCAAGAGCTAAACTTTAAGAGTTGAGTACACATGCCAAATATGAATTCTTTATCACACAATAAACTTCAAAGTTATGGCCAAAATTAAATTCAGCCTATTTGAACTCTAAATGACCTTGACTGTTGTTTAACAATGAAAAAAAGATGTGTTTGTGAAACACTGTGCACCCTGGTGTGACCATAACCTCTAAAAGACTTTGACATTTGTCTGTCATGACCCAATATGTACTGAGCTTAAGAGCTTCTTGGGTTGAGTACACATGTCAAATATGAAGACTCTATCACATGTATGATGTATTATAGTAATTTAATCCATTAACTCAGAGCATATTGATTTTACCTTGGATATTTCGGCTTTCTCACAAAGCCTTCATCAACACACTGAGATGAAGTCAGTGGGTATCACGTGACTTTGAGTCGTCACGTGATACCAGGAGAGGACTGTAAACCGCCGGCAGCTCCATTCCTTCGTCCCTGTTAAGAGATGGTCGCCGCTGCTTGATGAGTATGGCTTCCTTCACTCTACGTTTGATGTGCTTATCCTCTGACGTTAGCACTTTTGTTTTCTGTGGGTCAATATGATGTCCAGTCTTTTCAAAATGTTCATGTAGTGCAGAGTTTGCTCTTGACACATGTTCCTTCAATCTTGTTTCAAGTGGTCTTCCTGTTTCTCCAACATAATCATTCTTGCAGTTTTCACATTTGATATAGTATACAACTCCACATTTTTTCAGTTTCTCTGTCTTATCTTTCACGTGAGTGACTTGTGAACGAATGGAATTAACTGGTCGGTGGTACATGTTCACACCATGCTTTTTAAAGATTCGGTTTAATGTTTCTGAAATTCCCCGGATGTAAGGGATGCCAACATTTGGTCTTCTTTGGCTAGGTTGCTGGTGTGTTGTCTTGTCTTTCCTGTTAGATTTATTGGGGATGGTGAACATCCATTCTGGGTAGCCATTAGTCCTGAGAGCACATTTAACATGGTCTTTCTCCTTGATCTTGTCGGTGTCTTTAGTCACAAGTGTGTCGGCCCGGTGGAACAAGGTCCTCACCACAGATCTCTTATGTTCTAGATGATGATTTGAGTCAAAATTCAGATATTGGTCTGTGTGTGTGGGCTTCCTGTATATGGTGACCTTGGTGGACCCGTCATCTTGAATGTGAACACATGTGTCCAAAAATGGAATTCTGCCGTCTTCTTCTCTTTCAGATGTGAACTTGATGTGTTCATCTATGGAGTTCAGGTGGTCGGAAAACTCATCAATGTCATACTCGTGGAGTTTAGTCATGGTATCGTCCACGTATCTGAACCATAGAGACGGTGGGTTTCTTGCAGTATCCAATGCCTCCTTCTCAAAATGCTCCATGTAGAGGTTGGCTACTATAGGAGAGACTGGAGATCCCATTGCTGCCCCTTGTTTTTGCTGGAAGTATTGTCCTTTGTATATAAAGTAAGTGCTGTTAAGAGCCATCTCCAGGAGGTCACACACACTGCTTACTGAGAGCATAGTCCTTTTGTTTAGCTCGCTGTCACCTTCTAATTTGTCCCTGATTACTTTCATGGCTTGCTTCACTGGAATGCTGGTAAATAAGGCTGACACATCGTACGATACAAGTTTGTTGGTGGGCGGTACTTCCAGTCCGCTGATTTTCTTCACAAAGTCAACACTATTTATTATATGGTGATCTGTCTTGCCAACTAGGGGACCTATGACTGGTATCACGTGACGACTCAAAGTCACGTGATACCCACTGACTTCATCTCAGTGTGTTGATGAAGGCTTTGTGAGAAAGCCGAAATATCCAAGGTAAAATCAATATGCTCTGAGTTAATGGATTAAATTACTATAATGGACAATCCAGAGCAAGAGAACAATCTACATTGTTGTATGTATGATGTAGTTCCTAAGTTAAGGCCAAGGTTAGAATTCAGCATATTGGACATCTAAATGACCTTGACCTTTGTTTGACATAACCCAAGTTGTACCAAACTCAAGACCTTCTTGAATAGAGCACAAATGCCAAATATGAAGTCTTTGATATTATATAGAAACAAAGTTATGACCAAGATTAAATTCAGCTGATGCCTTGACCTTTGTCAGACATGACCCAAGTTGTACACACATTGAAACAAGACATGGAAAAGCAATAAATGCTCCCGGCTGCGATGTGCAGGTGGGCATTAAGTGCACAATTTCAATAATTTCTTTATCATTCACAGGTAACAACCTTTAAAACTGATTTATCATTTTTGCTCTTATAATTCTCATTCTACACAGCTTGCGAAGTTTACTGGACAAGTGTTCAGCAGTCAAATAGTGAAGCAGCAGAGATGTCTCAAAGAACTTATTACTACTAACTGCAGGATAAAAGAAATGCTGAAAGCATTACTTTTGTCCTGTATTTAGCTTCCAATTATCTGTATGACTGCCAATTAATCTGTCTTGTGTTGAGTGATATTTTAACACAAATTAAAATCTTTCAGTACATTCCTATTATAGTTTTAAATGGTGGGTGAAGCTAGAAATTCAGAATTACCGTGATCTCGTCCTCCTGCCATTTGTTGTTGTTGTTGATTTCTGCTATTTGCTTGGTGGCCTGGCGTGTCTCTCTTCTTGGCATGTGAGAAAATGGTCCTAGCTTTTTAGTTTTAGGCACCTGCAAAAACAGTAACAATTAATTTATAAGTAACTAATATAAGCATTCGTTTGCTTTTCATCGAATGGTAACTTTAGTTACTAAGTCAACCTTGTATTAAGTTATCTAGAAGATCCTTATGCAATCTTATATACACATAATTACTTAAGTAAAAGCAAGAGGGTCATGCGGCCCTAAATCCCTCACCTGGTAATCATCCTGGATGTAATATTTTTTTAGAAATTACCCAAGGGGAATCATTTGTTCAAATTTGCTGTGGATTATGCTTTGTGATTTTAGACAAGAAGGTTTTTGAAGTTTTCATTGATTTTTTATGCACACAAGATTGGATCAATTTCTGTTGAGTGGAAAGATGCAATGGATAAAGCAATGGAAAATAAAGATTTGAAGACTTTTCTTGAGGGTGTTTTTAGACTGATCAGTGATCATATTTTTTTAATGCCAGATGCACGATAATGCTACACATTTACTTTTATTTGAGTATTTTATTTTATTTTTGCAAATACACCATTTGGTTGCGAGTTGCTTTAAATAATCATAAATTAGTTTCAAATAAAATTTTAGGCAAAATTGTATGAGTATACGCCAGACGGTGTCAGTACTTTATAGGAAGAAGAAGAAGAAGAACTTCCTACCTGACATGGTTGTCTAACACTTGCTGGGACATCTGTAGCAACAAAGTCGGTCATATCCATATTTGCCTTCACAGACTTTTCCTTACGGGTCTGCTCGTCAAGCTGGGCTGAACATTTTAGGTGGAACACATTCTTACAGACTGTAAATATGAAGAACAACTAGATATAACTTTGAGAAAAATCAGGCACAAAGAAAAAGGCATCAAGTTTTTTCGAAACTTTTTTTTATCTTAAGTTTCTAATATTATTCTCTTTGTTCCAGTTTAACCCATTACACCATAGCCTGTTTCTAGTTTTAAAAGAAAGATGATCACTTAAAGCAGGTTGAAAGTAAAGCAGAATGTGCCTCTCAGCCTACTCAAGAAATATGCCTTTTTATGCCTTAAATATTTTTTTCCACTAACGAAAATAGTTTCTATTTATAGAGTCATGAATTTGTATCATAAGACGTATTTGCTATATACTAACAGATGTTAGCTTAATAAAGCAGGCTAAACTATAATTTTCTATCTAGGATAGAACATTTTAAATATTTCTTTGTTATGTATTCATTACAAATTAAAGTGTAACTACTTTCTAAAGTGAAGAAATAAATTTAAGGCGTATTTATGGGGTAATGGCCGGTTTAACCTTCCCCATCTGAATATTCAAATATAAAAATCCATTCAATACGAACATTTACATGTCTCAATAGAGATTCAAAATACATTAATAGCTGGAGAAGGTAAAATATTTGGCTCTGAATCTGATACAAAATAGTCACTCTAATATACTTATTTACCATTTAATAGGATACCCATGTTTGGTTGCTTAAAGAAGGATAATTTGAGCTTTCTACAAAAAAAATGCTGTCACCTGTATCACAGACTATCATGCTATCTCTGGGAGAATGGGTTAAACACTGGGCCCATGCATTACTCCATAAATACGCCTTTTTATCCCTTAGATATATTTTTCCACTAAAGAAAATAGTTTCTATTTATAGAGTCATGAATTTGTATCATAAGATGTATTTGCTATATACTAGCTGTAGCAGATGTAATCTTAAAGCAGGCTGAAGGTAAATCAGAATGTGCCCTAAGGCACATTCTGCTTTACTTTCAACCTGCTTTAAGTGATAACTTATTTGTCTCAAAAATTAGAAACAGATTATTGGGTAAACGGTTTATAGTATAACTATAACAGTTTATTTCAAACAATTTATAACAGTTATTGATAATACTTTTAACTCTTTGCATGCTGACATTAGCAAACTATAAATGATATCTTTTAATAAAGTTTGGATACAGATAAAACTGAGTATAGCATCAGGAGCCAAACTGCTTGACACTGTGATCCTGATTAATTTACTTCTTAACTGTTAAATTTAGAACAGAAGCAGACAAAAATGTTGCAATTTCTTCCGAGATCTTTATATACTGAAATATGAAAAGAAAGATAAAAGTAAAAATAATCACCTGTGCATTTATGAACTGCTTTTTTAGTTCCTACCCTCTTGTTGCACTGAAAGAAAATCAAGAATATTGCATGAAACTACAAACATACATAACGTATGTATACTCTGTGAAAGTGAAAGTCTATTTAAAATAAGGGACAATTCAGTTTGGGCTCCAACTTGTTCAGAACATGCAGGATCTTGGAAAATGGGCATGATTTTACTTATGGTATATCAGGTATCCAGGGTATTTAGGGAAGTACATTGGATATTTACTGCATTGTCTTAGTATGTAATCTGATACCATTAAGTAAAATTTACAGTTGTTCATTCTGTCTGAGCATAACAAAAGTAAATGACACTTACTAGTCTGCTCTAGTTTCATTCTTGATCTTAACCCATCAACCCGAACTCTTACAATGTTGGGGTCGAGTATATACATATTCAACATTTGCAAAAATTGTAGACCCTGAAACCTCTTATCAAAGTATGCAGAAGTTTAGATGACAGCTGACCCACTTAAAGCAGGTTGAAAATAAAGCCTTAATGCACATTCTTCTTTACTTTCAGTCTGCTTTAACCCTTTCCCCCCATGAGAAGTGTCTTTTAGCACATTCAGTTTATTTATCCATTCAAGAAAATAGTTCCTATTTATACAGTCATGAACATGTATCATAAGGAATATTTTCTTTATTATAACTGGTAGTAACTTAAAGCAGACTGAAAGTAAAACTAAAAACAGAATGTGCCTTAAGCCGCATTCTGTTTTACTTTAACCCTTTCCCTTATAGAAGCGACGTTTAGCACATGCATTTTATTCATCCGCTGAAGAAAATAGTTCCAATATATACCGTAATGAATTTGTGTCATATTTAATACTTTCCGTATTCTAGCAGGTAATAGCTTAAAGCAGGCTGAAAGTAAAGCAGAATGTGCCTTAAGGCACATTTTGCTTTACTTTCAACCTGCTTTAAGTGGTTTCCTATCTTCAATACTAGAAATAGGCTATGGGGTAATGGGTTAAATCTGCTTTAAGTAGTCACCTATTTTCAAGACTAGAAACAGTCTATTGGGTAAAGGGTTAACCTATCATCTGCTAGGAATAGAAAATATTTCTTATGGAACATTTTGATGACTGTATGAATCTGAACTGTTACTTCAGTGAAGAAATAATTTAAATGCGTAAAAGAGTGTATCTATGGAGTAACGGATTAATTGAGTTCTAGTTTATCAATGTTTGACTGTAGATTGCAAGAGTGCTACTTATCAGTAACCCAATCTTTACATAACCACAACTCCCTATTCATTTCAACATTTTCTTTTACTGTGCAAATACTAATTGGATCTGATTGTTTTGTTTCAGCCTAATAGCTGTAAACAAATGATCATGGTGTCATTCATTGTGGTCATGCATGCATCCAGCCAGACAGATAATCTACTTAACTCTTTTCCTCATAGAAGCGACTTTTAGCGCATTCAATTTATTCCTCCGTTGTAGAAAATTATTAATAAGTTCCAATTTATACAGTCATGAAAATGTATCATAAGAAATATTTTTACATTCTAGCAGATGGTAGCTTAAAGCAGGCTGAAAGTTAAGCAGAATGCACCATATTTTCAAAACTAGAAACAGGCTGTGGGGTAAAGGGTTAAAGAGGGAAGCCATGGATCTTAACTCATCACATTCTATTTGCATTTATTTTTAAAAACAGTGTAGACCTAGATCAGATAGCTTCTGAAGGAGCTGTCTGATTAGGGTCTGCACTGTTTTCTTACAGAATCTGCCAAATATGCATCTGCACTCTATCCAGGGCTCCAGATAAGGGGAGTATTTCAAAAACTAAAATCTTTGTTTCTGAATTAAACCCTATGGTGTCACTACTCATTAGAATCGTCTCTTTGAGACGATTCTAATGAGTAGTAACACCATAGGATTAAGTGCTACATGCATGAGAAAATATTGATTTTCTTCAGTTTACTCCCTCTTATCTGGAGCTCTGTCTATCCTGCGGTAAGCTTTCCATATTTTAGTAGCCAATGTTATAATTCAGATATAATAAGTGTTAAATAATATTGCAATCTGCTGTACAAATGTATTCATAAAATAATGATTAATCTATTTAATGTATACATGTATATGTATTACCGTATATATTTAAACAAGTAAATTAATTATTTCATTCATGATTGTTGGATCATGATACAAACGTGGCCGTGATAATTTAAGGAAATATTTTAAAAACTTAAATCTTTATGTCTGCACAAACATAAAGAAGAAAAATTAGGCACTCTTATCTGAGAGCATTTACAAAATGTTTACAAATTTATGCAAGTTTTGACAAGACACCTAAGGTGGATAGAATGATCTTTTAAAAAAACAATGCTATTGTTTACAGGGTACAATTGTTCGTGTTTTAAGTACACTCATGAATATGTAATGTGATACCTATGTTAAGTAGTACACATTTCTGAGGGCGTCCACCTCATGTAAAGATTTGTTCCAAAATAAGTCAATTGTTAACCCTAAATTGAACTCTAGTTAAAAGTGCATGGGTCAGTAACAAACACTGTACCTGTGAAGAGCTTACTTGTCCTATTAAAACAGTGTAGACACAGATCAGAGAGCATAGGCAAGCTTTTAGACTTGTGTCTGTTTAATGCACATTAAAAGATGTCTTTCAGAAGTTTTTGGTAAACTTAGATATTGACTAATTTAATGAGTTCTGTTGAATCTGGATATCTGGAATTCACTCACATCAAACTTATCTGTCAGTTTCTTTAGTTCAACTACAACAACGCGTTCTTGCTCAAGCTAAACAAATCCGCATTTCAAAGTTAAAACATGTACAACTTAACCAATTTCTTCATAGGTATGGATTTAATTCATTCCTCCATTGAAGAAAATGTTTCTACCTTACACAGTCATGAATAAACACCATGAAATAGTTTCTATATCACAGCAGATGCTAGCTTAATTCAAGCTAAAAGTAAAGCAGAAAGTGCCTATATATATAAAAATACTTTTAAGTTGTCACTTGTCTTCAAAACAGAACAGGTTATGGGGTAAGTCTGGGTTAAAGACACGTATAACTGCATAGTGCTGGACAACAGTGATACAGAAAGCTTTCTGCATTAATGACTTTTGGACTGCATGAGGCTACAGCTTTTATTACACTGCAAATTCATCTTTTGACCGACTACTCAACACAGCGTGTTCTGTAGACAGTGTAGAGTAAAATCTCCCTATTACAACCAGTAAATTATATTAATTATTTTGTTTTTAAGGCAGGTGACAGCTTAAACCAAGGTAAAAAGATTAAGAATCTGCACTTACTTTTCATATTATAAGGGAAATTAGTTCATTTTCCAATTCTTGAGAAATGTCCAAGTTACTTCCCTTGTCCAATGATATCAATTACTCATATTGACAGACAATTATCAATATTAATAATTAGGATTAGGTCTAAAAAATTTGTCCTTTTAATTTACCTTTAAGTAAGGTTTTTTGTGGGGTTTCTTTTAATTATTATATATATATATATATATCTTTATTCAAGTCTCATCTTTGTACATTACATATAATAACAAATATCACATATACAGCACATATGGCGTACACAGCCATTCTTTCTAAGAATTATAAGAGACTATCATAGTTCAAGTATCAAAGACATTATTCGATTCAATAGTAATGATTATATAAATATTTATATGCAACATAAACTTATGAGGCTTACACAGAGAATTTGGGGTCAGGGCCCCTTTTATGCTTTTTAGCAGTTGGCCACAGAAAAACAGCCAGGAGCACTGTTACAGATAAGTTTTTCATGCAATTGGGTATTTACTGCTTGATATTTTACAGAATTGGGTATTTGCAACTTTAATTGGGTTTTGGCAGTTTTCTTAATTGGGTATTTTTCATAATCTGGTAGGTATTCAAAAATTGCTTTGCTTTTTGCTACATTTCTTTGCTTTTGGTAACTCCTTATTGTGAAAAACAATTGCTTTTTCCACAATTTTAATAGGGTAAATACCCCAATACGCGTCTTATCTGTAACCCAGAGACATAGCAAACATTATTTTTATTCACACATGTACAGCAGATGCTAATAGATGCTCCTTTAAGAGCTTTTTTGCTTTACTTTAACCATGCCTTTACTCTTTACAATTTTACATGCTGGGTAAGTTTTCAATCTGTAACAATTGCTGTCTGCTACAGTTCTAAAATTTGAATTTTTGAAAAAAAAATCTAAACAGGGTCGGAGTGTCAAACAAATTGGATCCTGATGAGACGCCGCATAACGTATGCAGCGTCTCATCAGAATCCAATCTGTTTGTAACTGTAAAAGGTCATAATGGATTCATTGCTAAGAGATAAGAAACCACCTGTCTTCAAATCTGAAACAAGCCATGGGGATATATAGGATATAGGATATTACATGAGTGTTGATAATTTGTTGGATTTATTAAACAAATCTTTTAGAAAACGATAAAAACGACTGCTTTGCCGAGTTTTTATCGTTTTCTAAAACGACGAGTTTGATAAATCCAATAAATTATTAACAAGAATGTTATATTCTTTTTATAACAAAACCTAGAAATGTTATTTATCGCAGCCTTTGAGGTCAAGTGAATGCTAAGCGCGATATAAGTAGATCTATACAGGAAAAAAGTTGTTCCAAATGAACCCCGTTCACTAGCATAATGCTTATGTTGTTATATGTATTAATAAACACTTTCATGTAGATCTAATATTAATTAATTACACCAAAAATCTATAAATTGAATCTACATGATGGAATGAAGACGTTGGAAATCGAACGCGCATAGAAAGCATTTTAACGACGTCACAAGTAAACGACGTCGTGGCGTACCTCATTTACATAGTTATATAACTAGTTATATATGATATTTAAACAATGGGTGTTATTCAACGCTCACGCCGTCTGTTATGTTATAAATGGTTATTAACTTACTGTGGTACACAGTTGAGATGGCAGTAGGTTGGTTGTTAGCCACCATTTATGCTTACAGCAGCCAGTTCCACAGGCAACTGAAGTATCCGACAAGTCATCACAAGATGAGCCATTTGCTGAAATTAAACATTTTTTCTGAAAATATATTGAATATCACTGTTTCTATAAAATTTGCTTCAACTTCTTATATATACAGTAAAATATCTTTAAGGACAATTTAAATTTAAAAAGCAGATGGATTTTACGTCTTTTATGAATGCAGGACAAAAGTAATGCAGAAAACTCCTGTGGTACCTTTCTACATAAGATAAGATAAGATAAGATAAGTCGGCAAGACATATAGATATACAAATAACATAAGCTCTCAAGAGCTTTTATAACCGACTATATAACAAGTGTATGTAAACAAACGTAAAGTAGCTACAAGTAAAATAGGTTAGATACAATTTAGCCTATGAGAAAGCTGCCAATCCTGTCATTATGACACACTATTTAAAAATTGAAATCCAAATTTGTTTTATTTTTCCATAAAATCTGCAAGCAGATTAAACTTAATTAAAAAATGGAAATGGATATTCAGAATTAGCATTTTTCTGATATGTGCATTTGTTAAATATCACATTAAAGCAATTTCAGCACAGCTAAAAAATTTACATAAAAACAGATTGCTTAACAGTATTTTATTAACCATTGGTGTTGCAGTTGGATGTCACATCACGGACCTGCGTCATGCATTACCGTTCCAGTGATAATTTTAGAAATCAGATGAATGAGTCCTCGGGATGCACATTCTGTAAAACAATGAGTCCTTTAGACAAACAAAGAATCCTTGAGGTGAACAATTAACACAATATCCCATAGCTTAGTTCTAGTTTTAAAAACAGGTGACCACTTAAAGCAGGTTAAAAGTAAAGCAGAATGTGCCTTAAGGCATATTCTGCTTTACTTTCAAACTGCTTTAAGCTACTATTTGCTTATGAGTAATAGGTTAATTAAGGCCAGAAAAGCTATGGGTCCATGGGACTCACAACTTTTTAAATAATGAGTCCCTGGCAAATCTAATGAGTATAGGACTCGGGATGCACAGGTAAAATTATCACTGTCGTTCTGAAACACTCAATAGCATAAATTTAAGACCTTATATCAAAATAACTTTCATCAGGCATTAAGCTACAAGCTTTCTAAATGAGAAAGCTGTATAGGAAGTCCATTGTACAATTCTTTCTGTAATTTCTTGTCAGAGGATAAAATTATAGATGCACATATAAATTACTTACGAAATTCTTCATTTTCAAATAACCATATTCTTTTGGAGACGATAGATCCCTGTACATCTACACTGCCTCTACTTGCAGAGCGCCGTACACGAGCTGGTCTTGTAGTGATGGCTGAACATACACCTGTTATTGGTGTCTTTGCACGTACCATGGTGACATGTCTTGAAATAAAATAAAAAAACAGAATCAGGAAAAACAAATATTCGTCATTCATCCGTTTCATGAACTTGTAAAACCTTTATGGCTGAGAGTTAAAATTAAAGTGACATTTTGTTTTTTCCTGTTGAAGTTGATCAGCCAGTGTTTCTTTAACCCATTAGGCCATTACCCCATAGCCAGTTTCTAGTTTTGAAGACAGCTGACCACTTAAAGCAGGCTGAAAGTAAAGCAGAATGCGCCGTAATGCACATTCTGCTTTACTTTCAGCCTGCATTAAGATACAAGTTGCAAAGATGAAGGAACTATTTCTCATGGTACATATGCATTACATATTTGAATTTGAAATATTTCTTCTGTGAATAAATAAATTAAAGGTGTAAAATGGCATACTTATGGGGTATTAATTTAACCCATTTGATGCTGAATTTTTCATGTAGACTTTCATTTTTAAACAAGATGTTCAGTGTTCCCATTCACAATACTTATGTGCGTGATTCACATTTCATATAGAATCGTGAATAAGAGTATATAACACTCACAAAATACGCCCATCGACAATTAATTAGAATCTGTGGGAGCCAACTTTTGTTAAATTTACTGTGCCTACTATCATATGAAGTGTTAATCACATTTAGTTTCAAAGTTATGGCCAACATTAAATTAAATTCATCTCAACTGACCTTTAAATGACTTTAATTGACACTTTCTTATTACTCCATCAAGATTGATAGTTATAAGAAGGGGCACTTATGAGGTGCACCAGGGACTGTACATGGCCTGTCACTTTATTCTGACGCCAACAAATCAATGCTATGAGGGTATTATCGACACCTTAAAAGCCTACCAATCAGAGACCTTCTTTTAGTCTTACTTGACTAGCATTTTTAAATCTTTGGTTTGACTTGCCCAGGGAGTGAACCCAGGACCTTCCACACTGCAAGCGGTCGCTCATCACCAAGCTATGCAGGTGATGTGTTTTGTTTTTTCGGTTGTACAGAGCTAAAGAGCTTCTAGAGTTGAGTACATACTGTACCAAATTGAAATATGAGGTCATTATCACATGCAGTTCCAAAGTTATGGCCAATGTTACAGACTTCCAGTTGTGGAAAAGAGCAGAAACAACATTCCCCTGACTATGGTAATGCGGGACCATAAAATGGCAAGGTTGTTGGTACGGTTACTGTATCCTGACAGCGCCTGCCAGTCATAATCAAGTTTGATTGTTGGCAGAAGGAAGTTCTAGTTCTATTACTTCTACGCCATCAATCCTGATGATTATGAGAAGGGGCACTTTTTAGGTGCACCATTGGGACTGTACCCGGCCGGTCACTTTATCCTGACACCGACGAACCAGTCGTAATGCTAACCCGAAATCCTGAGCGCCAAGGAGGGAAGCCATTACTACCAATTTTCAAGTCTTTGGTTTGACCCGGCCGGGGATTGAACCCGCAACCTCCCGCGCTGCAAGCGGACGCTCTACCACTGAGCTATACAGGCGGTTGAAATTTATCCTGTAGGACTGGTCGACATGTTTCTCTTGAAAATTCTCAGAAAATAGAAGTAAAAGCGTGACGGTGTAGACCTTCATAAGGAGCACTCTGACCAGGGTCTACACATGCATATATCACTGGTGTCCAACATTGGAACTGACATTATCATTATAATTATGAGCGGTAATGTGACATCCTTAAAATAAAAACCTTTGCCCTTGCCGAGCGACAGCATGCTGGTCCGCAAAAATGTATTGTTACTGTCTTACCACTGTGACCTTGAATAAGAAAACAATATCAGATTTTTTTTAAGCTGCATCAATACTTGGGTAACCTTACCAGTAGTTTAAGGAGTTTGGTGAAACGAAAAATGTTTACGCGCGCGAATTTTCAAATAACAAAATCCGCCATTACGGTGCATACTTGATTAATAATAGTTATATGGAATATGTTCCATTAATAACTATTATTAATCAAGTATGCAACCAAATCAAATTAGAAATAAATAAAATCTCACCTCTCAGTCTGATCGGAAATTAATTCAGCCTTTTGTAAATACAGTCGAGTAACCTATTACCTTTAGTGACTTTAAGTTAATCAACAGGAGCCTGTTCACCTTTAACAGTTCAAATAGATCTACATTAAAAACTTATGACAATTTTTCAGGATGGGAACTTAATTATGGCCAACAACTGTAGATATTATAAGATATCTAGGGCATGGAACACCAAATAGGCACTCCTATATAATTCATATAAGTATAAGGGTTCTACAACGGGTTCTACAACGTAACAGATACAGATATAAAATATGTCATGTTCAAGGTCAAAATTTTCCGACTTTTACAGCCTAGCCAGGTGCAACTCTATATTTTCCCAATAGATACATTCATGCACAACTGAAAAATGAAGAAAAACAGGGGTCATGCTTTAAGTGGACACCTATAATCAATATTATAAATAGTCTATTGGGGAAAGGGTTAAACTAATTTTCGTTGTGCACAAAACATGGTAACATGAAAGTTAAATATCAAGAACATGACATGAAAAAAGAAAGAGGAGGAGGATGGGAGGTGGAGGTTGCAACGAAAATTAGGTCGACATCCTTAGACTTTCCGAGATAAAGAAACAATGGCTATGTTGCTCTGTGATTGGTTTTAAAGCGATGACCTTGCTTCCAATTGGTCAGTCACACCTCCCTGCCCCCTCCCCCTCTCTCTCCTGACTGGTTTCTTATCTTATTACTACACAACATTACACTTGACTGGTAGCTGCCGGAATCATGCAAATAATATTGACCGGCAATAACCGAAATGGTGACCAATTACACATAAATCCTTTTATGTTGGCATAAAATTTATTTATTTGGCATTGCCCACTTAGGCTTTTAAGATCCACACAGTACCGAAATTCACTTGTATGGAAAATGGAAGACAAATACGTATGTATGTTTGTTAATGGGCATTTTATTTGAAATGCCATGAACTTAAGATCAATTTTATAGCAAGTGAATATCTCATTTCCATATCTGGGCGACACAACAACCGCCACAAATGAAACGGCCGCCATAGCCCAGATGAGAGAAGATACAGTGGTGGATCCAATTATGCAAAGTAAATTGAAACTACTAGATTCTAAAGTAATGATAATTTACTGTCTTTTTACTCATATGGGCTTACAGTGGAGAATCTGTTATTCTTTCCCGTTTAAACGCAAACGTACGCAAACGCAAAGCGCTAAAACGTAGAAAAGAACAACTTTTGGACAATTCTGATATTTCATGTTTATCTTGGTGGCAAACAGTTTGGAGCCTGATCAGACGCCGGGTTACCCGGCGTCTGATCTGGCTCCAAACTGTTTGCAGTGGAAATAAACGTTTTAGCGTAAACGCGTTTATTGGGAAAGAATAACAGATTCTCCACTGTACCTACTAAATGAACTCTTTCAAGGATATAACATTCTTATATAATGTTTTAAGTGAAACTGCCATTTATTTATTGTTGTCATGTACATTTATTACACCTCGCTTTGAGTTACAATATTAATTTCTCATAGACCAAAATGTAATATTTTGCATATGTTTTACATCTATCAAAAACTTCCATGTCACTCTATGACATTGCTGTCAGAGCTACGAGACATTCTTTTGCTATGTGACATTTTTGGAATGCCACATAGGGACAATTAAGTAACTCTAATGTCTCTTGAACTCTGTCAATTTTAATTTTTAATGACTTTGGCGTCTGATCTATGCGATATCATTTTGCTATGTAACATTCTTTGGGTTGTCACATAGGGGTCAGTAACTCTAAATGTTTCTTGATTTTCTTTCTGTATTATTAAGAACTTTGCTTCTTATTGTATAAAAACATGAACGAGAAAATTCCTAAGCCAGGGTTGATAAGCTCCGTGTAATAAGATAAATACTAGATGGCAGTTTGTGTGACATTCAAATTGTCAACCCTACAAAACAAGAATGTCACCCTCGGCTTCGCCTCGGTTGACATTCTGTTTCTTGGATTGACAATTTGAATATCAGGCAAACTGCCATCTAATATTTATATAGTATATATACAAATAACGGTACTTTATTTCTAGTGTTATTCCCTTCTGACTGATCATTCTAAATGCCAAGGCCTCCCAGAACAAAATAGGGTGTGAAATGTCATCAGTGTAATTTGTGCCCCCATGTCCTTGACCATTCATGTTAAAGCGTCTAATCAGTGAAAGAGCACGAAGTCCTCTAATGACAAAAGGTTCCTTAGCGTAGATGGTAAAATACAAACCAATGCAGAAGGAATCTAATGCTCATATAGGAGCTTTTTTCTGCATAATTTTTATATTGCAATTTACAGCAACCACGCGTAATTTAAACCGCACAGTATGGGCCTTCAGCTTAGACCACTTAAATCTAATGCTTTTCTCGATATTGCAGTATTTGCCTAATCTAATATTCTGCTAAAAGTGTATATAAATGAAAGTTGTGACCCTTCTTTGCACGTTTCTTATCAACACTCCAGTCAGGATTGCATTAACGGATTACCCATAACCCTTTTTTAGTTTTAAAGACAGATGGTCACTTAAAGCAGGTTGAACTTCAAAGTAAATCAGAATGCGTCAGCAAGTGAATTCTGCTTTACTTTCAGCCTGCTTTAAGTTACCATTGACTAGGATGTATAGAATATTTCTGATGGAACATATGACTGTATAAAGTGGAACTATTTTCGTTAATGAAGGAATACATTGAAGGCGTATTTATGGAATTATTGGTTAAGTGACCGCTCAATATAGAAGACCCACGTGCAGTATTTGGTACACATGGTTGCTTAACCCTTTGAACCCTAGTCCCGCATATAGGCGTGCTTTTCAAACAGTGTACATGTGTATAGTACACTTGTCCTGCGCAAACAGTGAAGACCCAGATCAGAGGGCTCCGAAAGGAGCCCTCTGATCAGGGTCTTCACTGTTTGTCACAATGCCAAACATTCACAAAACAACCCTTAAAAGTCAGAAATGGACTAGACTAAAATGGAAACTGGAATTGTCCATTTAAAGTTTCAGGGAGGAAAGAGTTAAAGTGCATGGTGAAAATAAAACAATAAACTCCAATAGGGACTTTCTGCATCGTTTCTCTCCTACAATTATGCAGTAACTTGTCTTTGGAGGTATCCGCGTTACTTCACTGAGAGATCGCTTAATACAAGATTAACTGTCTTTTAGTGACTAAATAATTATTATAAATTTAGACGGACCAGTACCAAAATAGTTGTATGTAGCTCACATTTTACACATTTTACACTAGTATTGGCCTTGATTCTGATCATTTGTGTTCTAAGTTTAAATGGGACCTTTTATTCATTCAGTACAAGTATCGATCCAGATTAACCCATTCGTGCCACCGATCCCATATATGGGACATAGGCAAACAGCGTAGACTCTGATCAGACGCCGCATATTCCGGCGTCTGGTCAGAGTCTACACTGTTTGCTGACAGGCATTTCAATATAAAACAAAATGAAAACGAAAGTTTTGACCAGGCATCCCTTTAATAAAAAATTGACTAATCCAATATACAAACATGGACGAATCCACTTGGTATAAATGGGTTAACTCTTCTATTTACCTGTCATATTCTACACATATATCGTCTTTCATTGGTCGATTAGTCCATATTCGACTGTAGGCCTGTATGATAAAATCGGACAGTTATATGATTACTCAGAATAGTAGCATCCCTGAGTAATTGTTTCTACATATGAAATCATGAACTAAACTCAGGGCGACCAATCACGTGACCTTTGTTTAGATAGTGTAAACTAACAATGGTGGACGGATTTCAAGAAAAAAGGTGAGATATGCATTTTTCTTCGTCTATACGTATTCTTGCAATCCGACTTATCGACCATAGTCTGGTCAACACTTTTCTGGTCATTTTGGTACCAAAGGTTCATCGTAACATGCCATAGTTTCTTTGGAATGCTTGTCACAAGTTTCGAATCGAGGGGAAAGATTCTTGAATTTTCGGGATACGGTTTACTAACAAAGCTTATTTTGGCATCTAACTCGAAAACGGTTTCATGTCCTGTGACTTCAGATGTAGAAACACATTCTACAAGATTCAGTTTGCCCAAAAATGTGTGTTTTCCATAAAAAATCAAATAGTTGCGTGATAGAAAGGATGGTGTACAAGAAGAGTAACGTATTTTAACGAAATAATGGAACAGAGTATACTAATCAAAATGGATAACGTATTTTAATGATGGTAGTACATGTGTATGTCCCAAACAAGCCTTTTTGCGTGGCGTTTCCGAAAAGAGATACCGTTATTTCACGAGCTCACGAACATAGTGTGCCCTTTGAACTTTTCTGTTTGTTTGTTATAGTTTGCCCAAACAGCGATAACTTAAATAATGATAATTTATTAGAAATTCTAAAAAAGGCAGATCATCTAAATTACACCAGTACAATGATATTAGGGGATTTCAATTTAAAGGACATAAATTGGGATTCATGGTCACCAGAAATAGGAATAAATAATATTGAATTCTAATTTTTTAGAAGGCATGAAATACTTATTTTATTATACCAAAATGACCAGAAAAGTGTTGACCAGACCATGGTCGATAAGTCGGATTGCAAGAATACGTATAGACGAAGAAAAATGCAAATCTCACCTTTTTTCTTGAAATCCGTCAACCATTGTTAGTTTACACTATCTAAACAAAGGTCACGTGATTAGCATTATCTATTTTTATATTGGACATATCAATAAGTTGTTAGTATTACTAGTCTACGACTTAAATGTAATCAGCTATAAATGAGGCTGAAAGACAGATGGCAACTTAATACAAAATAATAGTAAGGCATAAAACTCCGTACTCGTATTTCAAGTTAAGGTGGCTAAGTCCCGATTTTAGTTTTGAAATAGGGGTTAGTTGGACATATGTGAGTTTGTTTCATATTTTATCGATGTATGTGCAGTTCTCTCAATATATGGTATTCAGATACTGTTGAACGAGGGTATTCATAATTAATGCAACTTGATCAATAACTTCGATATAATAAGTGCAACATGCATATGTGATATGTCATCAAAAAGAGCAGTATCTCACCTATACAATGGCATAACCAACGGTAAGATCATGTAACTAGATAAGTCACCACACAAACCTTAATGGCCCCAAGTCAAGGACACTGAACCGTTTTTGTGTATTTTTGAGGTAGTTTTTCGAACATATTTTGATACTATAGTTACTATAGCGGTTGTATTATTTGAAATATTTTACTAAAACTTTCGGTCGACTAAAATCAGATAACGATTCACATACTACGCTGTTTAAAATTATATTGTTTAATAAAATGACAAAAATATAGCTAATATTTAACTCGCACTGAAAATATCATAAATGACACTACTGTTTTGTTCAACAGTATTTGTTGAAAGCTAAAACACATTGTGTTATATCAAACCGGGCTATATTTAAAGCAATTGAAGTAGATGTTCATGTTTTAAAATCAAAATAGAGATATACGGATCCAGAAAATTTTCATAGCCTTCAACAATGAGAACTTAAAGAAGTCACATAAACTGATACATGTCAAAAATAAAGTTTAGACATTTAACTTTTTAAACAGTTTATAGATCAATATAAAATCTCTGAACAGTGCTATGTTCTAGTGCCCTTGAGAAGGGGTCATTTAGGTTAGCATTGTGATTTATCGAGTAATGTGATCTAATCGTGCATTATACCATCGTGTAGGTGAAATATTGCCCTTTCCAACGTTATATAACACGTACATGTTACATTTATTATATTGAAGTTATTGATGGAGTTGCATTAATTATGAAACCCCCTCATAATGGCTTAGACTTTAATGGTATTGTACTTGTTCACTCCTTCACTGCCCGAGTACAATGATTATTTTCAAATAGTTTGGATTTTGATCATACGCCGCGTAATGCGGCGTCTGATCGGGATCCACACGAATTGAGAGTCAGTGGAATAGTTTTCAAGTCAAAATACTTACACATTAAATTTGAAATTTAAAAGCAGACAATAATTGTTTAAAATTGATGACGTCATGGCAGTGAAGGGGTTACCGTACCACAGATAATAGCACATGCAGTCGAAACTCGATAATTCGAACTCGGTTAAAATCGAACTAACACGCAGTTGAATTTCGAAAACCCGAGCGCGCCTAAGTCGAACATATCCGTTTATCAAAGTTTAAACTTGGTTAAGTCACGTTTTAACTTTCAAGTACGGGTAAGTTCGATTTCGGTGAGTTCGAGCACCGAGGGGCGACTGTATATCACTTTACAACGAAGAAACTAAAATAATAGGTAAAGAAGTAAGCATCTGGAACATGATAAAAGACGGATCTAATGATAAGAGGCAAATCGTGTTCTAAACTCGTGTTTCGGCCACTCATGCAGCGCTCACTAAGACAATCGAGTAAATTAATTGCTAAAGGCCAGCCACTTATAGACCAATTAAGACATTATCCATATAAAATGGGTCGGTCACGACCTGGGTATATACTGTTTTATGACGTCCCAAAATACATTGATGCTAAACCTGGTAACTATATAGTTAAACAGCTAGGCATGACGGGTCTGTCGTTCGCTACGACTAACTCCAAGTTTCCAAGTTTTATTCTTCATTTTCTCAGTATGTACAATCACATAAACAAGAGAATACATTCTACAATGTTACATCAAAGTCAAGTGAACAAAGAGGACAACTTTTATTCAAAAGCAGTTATATGAAATCTCTCTCTAACATCAAATATTGACAACACTTTAGAGATATTTTTTTAGTTATTACCTAGTTAACACGTTCAACCCTAGCGACAAGCATAGTCGTCATTTAGAAACAGTGTACCTGTCAGGATTACACTTGTCCAATGCAAACAGTGTAGCTCCTGATCAGAGAGCTCCTTAAGGACTCTGTTCAGGATCAACACTTTTGTCATTTTGAAACATATTGTAAAAATCAACCCAAAAAGGCAAAAATGCTGCTAGTGGCGGATGTATGTTACAGTGATTATCTTTGCAAACAGTTTGGATCCAGATGAGACGCGCGGTATAGCGATGCTTTACTGTAACACGTTAACTCATTACGCATTTTTACTTCCCGATTTTTTTCTTCACTCAAGAAAATAGTGCCACTTTTTACACTCAAGAGTAATTATGCATCATAAGAAATATAATTATATTCTAGCATTCTGCTGTAGTTTCAACATGCTTCAAGTTCGAAACTAGAAACAGACTATGGAATGCAGGGTTTTAAATATAACTGAGGCATTAGGAAACCCGGCATTATAAATATCACAAAATACGCACAACATTTTCTTCTAGTGCTTTGAAATTTCAGATATGACGTATGCAATTAGATAAAACTGACTGAAAATTGCTTTATGAATTTTTTTTTACTGAAAGCTCTTGTTTATAGATCTAGTTTTAATTCCAATTCTGAGATGACCATATGAGGACTAATCACTAATTATGTGTGTTTTATTGTTTAAATAAATCAAAGGCACCTGTTACCATGTTCATTAAGATATTCACTGACAGTGCTAAGAACATTAACAGTACACTGTATTAGGGATAATCAAATTATAGTCTAATTTATGTAGTCCGCTTTTAACTATTTAGGTTCTTTTTTGGCGATATATAATGCACGATGACATGAAGACTCTGATCAAAGAGCTTTTGCAGGAGCACTCTGTTCTGCATTGGACAAACATTGACTGTAAGGGACACATACACGTCACTAGGGTTCAACTGGTTAATCCTTTCACTATCAATGAGGCCAAAAGGCGCGTTTGCAAACAGTTTGGATCCTGAACATACAGCACATACCGCGAAGTCTGATCAGAATCCAAACTGTTTGACACTCGTTTTTTAAATTTCTTCAGTCATATTGCATTGAATTTAACGTTGAAACGATAATGTATGACAACAATAATGAAGCAGACGATCATTTAAATTTGATCATGAAAGGGGTAAAGACTGATGTGATACTTATTTTGAGTTTTATAGTTAATTGAATACGAACATTTGCATATGTAAATTTTCAAATGTTTAAATTGCGATCTGAGTTGCGATATGGGCGAGAAGATAACAATCGGTTTGTAATTGGACATGAGTGACTGATTTATTCCCACAGACTATGAAATGACGTCATTGAGTTTTCCTCCATTCATGATTACGAATAAAACGTACCTATTTTTGTTCCACCGTTAGCGAAGATGCACGCACTGTTTGGCCGTGAACCATGTTATACTTAACCTTTCTGCTGCCGTAATATTGTCTTCTAAAAATTGTCTGGAAAAATAATTCAAATTCATGTTTTATGTATTATAAACAGAGAAAATTATCAACAGTTTGTATTCTTACCAGATACTGAGTTATTCCTTGTTTGATCTGGATCTTACATATTTTGCAAATATATATAGCGACCGACAGAACAATAACACGCGTTTGTTAAATATAGAAAACTCCAGAAGTTGGGGATATGTAACAGCTCTGAATATGATTATGCGTTATATTACTTTAATAGAACTAATTGTAAAGTAGAAAAGAAACCCTTCTTTTCCTTTTAAAGGGACCTGCACCCAAATGATGTATTTGCAAAATTAAAAGAAACTACCAAAACAAAAGCAAATAAGTAGCAACATCGTGCATCTGGCATTAAACAAATATGACCAGTCTAAAACACCCTCTAGAAAAGTCATACATTCTTAGTTGTTGTTTTTAGCTTTCCAGAGCACAAAGTGCTCAAGGTGAGCTATTGTGATACCGCTCTGTCCGGCGTCCGTCGTCCGTCTGTCTGTCCGTCAAGTATCCAAGCTGTTTAACTGCATTTCCTCCATATCCAAGCTGTTTGACAACCAAAGTGTATGTCCAAAGCAACCGGGGAAGAAAGATTGAAGCAACATTTTAACCCTTTCACCGCCAGCATCGCCTAAAGTCGAATTTGCAAACAGTTTTGATCCTGATCAGACGCCGCGTTACGCGGCGTCTGATCAGGATCAAAACTGTTTGACACCCGTTTCGATATTTCTTATGTCATACTCTCTTAATTCTGAATTTCAAATGATATTGCTGACAATAATATTGAAGCAGACGACACAATAACGGTGTAGGGGTAAAAAACTCAAAAATAATTTGGCGGTGAAAGGGTTAAGGAAACAACCTGTTATAATAATAAAATATATGTCTAGAAAGCGAGTCATTGTGAGAAGGGTAAGTTATTTGCATGTTTGCATGATCTCCTAATACAATATCCATTTTTTCTGAACGCCTTCCGATTTGTTTCCGAAGTCAATGTTCCTTCCAACAAGTGTCAAGCAATTTAAATCCTTATTTGGGATCGACGGTGACAATTCATTAACTTACTCTGCCTCTGATCTGGACACACACTTTTTGTAAATGTCAACCAGGTTGAGATTGGCAGGAAAGAGATAGACTACTAGGGTAACAAAAAGCATTGCACCATTTACAATATTGACCTTCCTATTTATTTCCTCATAGCAACGTTTTAAGCTTTAATATTTATTGGTGAATAGACTTTGTTCAGGAAGTTTAGATATAATTAATTGATTTTAAATTTCACGGACCTTCTCATTAAGCTACGTGCGAATTTGCGATTACTCTGCGTTTCATTTGAATAAAATTATTTGACAACCATTGGATAAGTACTCGAATTTTTGTTCTAAAACGTATAAACTGTTCTTATTGAACTTTTTCACTGCATATGCCAGCGGCACCGATTGGCGACTTTTTTTTAACAGTTTGGATCCTGATCAGACGTTGCATAACGCGGCGTCTGGTCAGGATCCAAACTGTTTAACACTAATATCGGCATTTCTTCAGTCAAAACAGACCAAAAGTTTATCTTAAAATTATTGCAGACGACACTACCAATGCAGAAGATATTTTGGCGGTAAGAGAGTTAAAGCAGACGATAAGAATTTGCAGGGAAATGGTTAAATAAAGTATCATATTCCAAGAGTCGATTTGCATGCCAAATAATTTCGTTCTGTCTAACACCTTTGATTCAATTTCTTCGCAACTGTTTTCACAAACATTGCTATAGAAACTTGTTTAAGGTCAGCGCTATCGTATTCAAGCATGTTGATGTGGTATGATATTTAGAAGGATACCATTAATAGGTAACGTCCAACGGCTGTTTGCATAACATTTATCCATTTACTACAACCTTTTAATAGCATTTTGACAAGATAAAAATGAAATACATATTTGCAATATTTAATATGTGAATAACACAATACATGAATAGTCCCATTCACTGCCTTAAGCCGAGTAAGTTTGTTAATTGCAAACACTTTGGATCCTGATCAAAAGCCGGAAATAAATCGTCTGTGAAAAAGTCAAAATCAGTTTTATGCTTTTTTAAACTAAAGAAATGCTTACTTTGAGTGCAAACAGGTTTGGATCAAGATCAGACGCTGCATTACGCCACGTCTGATCTGGATGCAAACTTTTGCAAATGTTAGCCAGGTCGCGCTAAGCACGATATTGGTTAATCGTCCTTTACACAAAAAAGAACTACTTGCATTTTGTTAGACAAATTGGTGTCAAATACATGACATAATTAAATCGAGAAGCTCCTAATAGGATGCCAGACCTATATATCTATGTAATGTTCAGTTGACACCATGACCAATGTAACAATATAAACATTATACAATCTAAAATGCCAATGGTAAACGACAAAGTGCATAACAATCGACAAAATTGAAACGTTTTTAAAATTAATAAAATGTTAAATAGCATGTGATGGAATTATCAGTGTATGCGGCCTTGAGTCAAATACTTTTAACATTTAGAACCAAGAATTCCGCACTAAAAAATGATTCATAAGAAATTCATTTGACTGATTTATTAGAAAATCGCATGCAGTTATAAATCGCATGCAGTTTTATCTTATAATGCGAAATAAAACAAAATGTGATACAATTATGAAACGAAATAGTTGAATTAAGTACTCGGTACAGTCTAACACCAAATTAACTTACTCACTGTGAGGCACACTATGGTGTTTCTCTAAACAGCAGTAAAGAAATGATAGTCAACTTTTAGGTAGCGTGTACATTGTTAAAAAATTTATTTTCAAATTACATGTACTAAACAATTCCAATAGCATTTCATTGGAGCTGAAATACACGTTCCTTTAAATTACAGTCGATCTTTGACATAACAAATTCGCTTAAGAGGCTAATCGATGTCAAAATAATTAATTTCAACTGTTGAAATACGGAACATTTTAAGTTAAGCGAGTTTAAGATATCGAAGCTCAACTTATTTTTAAAATAACTAACAGGTAAGAGAGAAAGGATCTACATTGTAGGACTGGTTTAGGACCCATGCTTTTAAAACGTTTGTGATGAGTCTGAGATCATTCCTAAGCTGTTAATTGGTCAGATTTTAGCATATGCCCAGTCTAATCTCAAATTGCTTTATACGGATGGTACGAAAGCTTAAACTGACCTATTTATATATAACATAAATGTGCAAATACTACGAAGTTTCATGATATAAAAATGCTTTAAAACAATTATGATATATGTTAGGTAAAACATTACACATACATTTTGCTCTCTCATATGTAGCTTTGACATTAATAAAAACAGAACTAGGTAGTGTGAATATGTAAGTATTTACGAAATACCCAAATATTGTTAAAGTTACTTCTTTTGTAGCATTGGCTTAGTTATTTTGGCCACTCCCATGTATATACTATGTATATGTATGCTGTGCTTTTGGCCAGAGGCCTATATTACTGAATAAACTATGTCTATGTATGTCTGTCTATGTCTTTGACACATAAATGAATCGTTTTTATTGAAATACATTAAAAATTAAAAATGATTCGAATTTTCTAATTAAAAGGATGTCATTTATTTAATGTAAGTACATGATATCGATCTGTTATTTGTTGTGAAGATGTATTCAGCAATAGAGTCATTAAGTAATTAAGTAAATGAAAAACTTACTTTTATGAATTTTATTTAAAATGAACTTATTCTGGTTAATATACAATATGTATTATTTTTAGCCTTTTAAAGTAATCATATCTTAAAAACTAACAAAAAGATATGTTTTGTATGAGATGAATTCTCTGCTTTTTACGGAAGCTCCAATAATTTTTTTTACATTCGAACAGGTGTATCACGCATACACAATTCGGCGCCACATCAGCCCATATGGCTGTTTTATGTGTCGCGGTGCAGTGAAACCCAGCTCAATCAATCAAACATACCACAAACGAAACAGAATCAATAGTAAAGCAAATATTAATACAATTGCAATGAGAAAAACAAACAAAAGAAGAGTATAAACATAGACAAAGCAATACAATACTTATGAGTACAAATATTATAATGACTCAAATCCATTCAACCGTCTACACTGTATAACTGTTGCCAATTTTGTAAACAGGTAACCACATATAGCAGCTTGGAAGTAGAGCAGAATGCGCATTCTGTTATTTTCAGCATGTTTGGAGCTACCATCTGCTAGGATATTGAAATATTTGTTATGGTACAATATTCATGACAATATAAATTGAAACTCTTTTCTTCAGTCGAGAAATAAATTAAAGGCATGAAAATGGAGACATGGGTTAAAGAAAACCTGTATATCGAAATCAAGAGGTAATAAACTATTAGAGAAGCTGTTAACCATATTTAGACCCATGTATTTAAAGCGTTTGAGGTTAGCATGAGGTAATTTTCAAGCTTTTGATTGGTCAGATGTGAGCATGAGTTTACATCTGACCAATTAAAAACCTGAGAACGTTATCAGATTCATCTTACACGCTTTATAACCTCAGGTGCAAGCCTATTTTAAATTACACTAATGTCGTCATCCAAAGGTCATACATTTTCAAATATTATTTTATAGATACATGTATGAAATAGTTAAGTAAAATACATACATGAACCCATTTATGCACAGTGGATTCTTCCATGTATATACATGTAGGATTATTTTAATTTTGATGTAAGGGGTGCCTGGTGTAAAATTTCATTTTCGTTTTGTTTTTATATTGAAATTCCTATTAGCAAATATTACTGACTCTGATCAGACGCATTATGCGGCGTCTGATCAGAGTCTATACTGTTTGCCTATGTCCTATATATAGGGCCGTGGGCACAAATGGGTACAGCAATTGCATATTCGAAATTGGTCTGTAACTGTCACCATTTTTTCGCCTGAAGCATGCATCTGATGATCATTTGAAGCTTGATTGACATTGTCTCTTTTCTGTATATTACTAATTGCTGACAATGATACACTAAGTGATACAATAGAATGTGTTTGTGAGCTCAAATAAGGATATGTTCATATCATACCGACCCTTCGTTGTTTACTGTAGCCGCAAGGGACGAGGAAAACCGTCATATAGTGCCTGGTCCTACAACAGCAGCAGCAACCACACACGGAGAACAAACAATTATGTGCTCTCCTATTGACCTCCAACGACTACAGTTTTGTTTTCATTATACATGTAATGTCTTTTGTTAAGCTAGAAGACGAAGCCAATATCAAAATACAATTATAATAGCAGTATTTGAGAAAAAGTGTTGTTTACAGGTGCATTTGTCTTATACCGTTACAGATCCCTTGCTAAAGGTCATTATTACATTTGTCAAAGGTGAATATTATAACGTATATAAGTATATATACAGTAAAACCCCTCTATTACAACCACTAAAACCAATGCTTATTGATAAAATAAAAAACAGGTGATAGCTTAAAACGAGGTGACAGTAAAACAGAAAGCTCCTAAAGGAGCCTTCTGTTTAACTGCCACCTTGCTTTAAAGGGACTCGCAACCGGATGGTGTACTTGTCAAAATAAAATAAAATACTCAAATAAAAGCAAATTTGTGGCATTATTTGGCGTCTGACATTAAAAAAATATGATCAGTCCAAAAAAAGTCTCAAGAATCGTCACCGAATCTTAGATTTTTAGATATTTTCCATCGTTTTTCTATACCGACTAGTAGACGGTATAGTTGTTGTTGTTGCTTCTCTACACGGGCTTAGACATAAACACGAGCCGAATTACGAAGTTGTATGCACTTTCGATAGCTACACATTGAAATACGTTAAATCGATCCGAGATAAACGGATAGTTCCGTGGTCCATTGGTCTAAGCGGTTTCCCCTATTTTGCCTTCTGTCCGCCAATGCCGGGGCCCGGGTTCGAATCCCACCAGAGACCAATATTTTTTTTTATTGAAATACATTTTTTTAAACAGAATTTCTTATCCTAAACTAATTCTTTACCATTTATATAAGCGTTTGACACATATTTACAAATTACTATTTTTAATGCACCATCTGGTTGCGAGTCGCTTTAAGCAGTCACATGTTTTCACCACTTAATAATTTACATAATTTAATGATTGTAATAGAGGGTTTTTTCTGTATATATATATATATTCTTATGGAAAAAAACTAAAACAATGACTATTTATAGCACGCATGTGATTTATACCAACTTTTCGTACCAGCATGGTAAAAATTATACAGGTACATAAAGGTGAATACAGTGCAACCTTATATAAATTCTATGGGCAATTTTGTGATGTCCGTTGCAAACATGTTGGATCCAGACGAGACGCCTATTAAATTGGCTTATCATCTGGAACCACACTGTTTGACACACTGATGTTATTTTCTGAAACAAAATGCAAATGTTCCAATTCTGATAATTGTTGAACACTACAATTCCATAGCGTGCAAAATGTTAAAGAAACGCACATAACTCAAGTTCGATTTAACTCCTTCACTACCATGACGTCATCAATTTTAAACAATTATCGTCTGCTTTAATTTATCAAATTTAAAAATTATCTATTTTCTCGTTAGAAATATTGAAATGAGTATCAGACAGTTTGGATCCTGATCAGACGCCGCGTTACGCGGCGTCTGATCACGATCCAATCTGTTTGCAAATAATCAAGGTACTCGGGGAAAGGCAGTGATGGGGTAAAATAAAACGCATGGGGTAAAAGTCAGGGTAGTGTACCGGTTTATCCGTTATATTAATAACTGTTACTGGGTATCTGGTTTTCATTATTCTAATAAGCTCTCACCTGTACGACTGTGTTTAACCCCTTCACTGCCATGACGTCATCACATCAGTTTCTCCTTTTATTTCTTAAATTTAGATCTAAGGTTTTTGACCTCAGAAATATTGAAAAGTGTGTCAAATAGTTTGTACATGTATTCTGATCAGACGTCGCTTGAAACAAATGTGTGCATAAAACAGCCCACCATAGGCTTCTGGGGTCTTCCACCACATGTAATTAGCTGGACATCACGATATGACTGAGATACTGATAACCCTTTCCCTTATAGAAGCGACTTTTAGCACATTCATTTTATTCATCCGCGAAGTAAATAGTTCCAAATTATACCGTAATGAATATGTGTCATGCTTAATACTTTCCTTATTCTAGCAGTTAATAGCTTAAAGCAGGCTGAAAGTAAAGCAGAATGCGCCTTAGGGCGCATTCTGCTTTACTTTCAACCTGCTTTAAGGAGTCACATATCTTCAATACTAGAAACAATGCTATCAGGTAAAGGGTTTAAGCGACGTAAAGTCATAGCAAATCCAAATCCAAATTAAAGAAGAAGAAGAAGAAGAACGTTTATTTGACTTAAACTATACAGTTTCTCGTCATAATACATAAATATTTACAATATAACATATAATACAAGGTCAAATTTGATATGTAGATCTAGATCTACTAACTTTTAGCCAGAATTATTTTACATGAATTAATTTCGAAAATATCACGAGGATGGTATCAAAAGCATCGATTCATTTTTTTTAGAATACTAACGTATAGAGAAAGAGAAAGAGGCAGTCTTTCACACAATTAAACCTGTTTGCAAATACCTATTGTACTCGGGGTAAGGCAGTGAATGGGGTTAAAGATGATTCAGTTTCACTGTTAGAGTCAGGATTGTTTTTACAACAGTAGCTAAATCCATTAAAAGTATCTTAATAATCACGTCCTTTAAGATGACCTGAATTTACTGATTTATACAGAAATAAATTATATAACCTGCAAATTAATTTATTTTCCATCGCATTTTATCCAGATATACTCGTATAATTTACATACTTAAATCATCAAACTCTTTTGAAATACTTTCACCTGACCAGAGTCTACACTGTTTGCTAATAGGAATTTCAATATAAAATGAAGATTAAGACCAGGTACCCCTTAGATACAAAATGGGCTAATCCAATAAATAAGCATGGAAGAATCCAATGGGCGCAAAAGTGTTAAAACAGACGATAGTCTGCAAATAAACCCCGATATTATAGAAACGTATAGACCGGTTGTGACACGTTATAGCCTATTACAGTAAACATGTATATTTAGTAAGTCTATTACAGTGGAGAATCTGTTATTCTTTCCCGATAAACGCGTTTACGCTAAAACTATTTTTTCTTTTACAAACAGTTTGGAGCCAGATCAGACGCCGGGTAACCCGGCGTCTGATCTGGCTCCAAACTGTTTGCCACCAATATAAACATGAAATATCAGAATTGTCCAAAAGTTGTTGTTTTATACGTTTTAGTGTTTTGCGTTTGCGTACGTTTGCGTTTAAACGGGAAAGAATAACAGATTCTCCACTGTACGACCATTGAATACTTTTATTTTTCAGCTGTTTTATGCAGGTGACAGCTGAAAGCAAGGTGAACGTAAACCAGAAAACTCCTTCAGGATTTTTCTGTTGTACGTTCACTGGCTTTAAGCTGTCACCTGTCTTTTATATATACAGTGATATGCCTTCTTTTTAATGGTCATAATAGAGGATTTTTACCCTTTTTTTACATTGAAAGGGTTAATAATAACTCAATCTTACACTATCTGATTGATTTGATGGAGTTCAACAATACGGCAGGGATCATTATAAATATCTAACATTTACCTTTGAAACCTCAAATAGACTATTCCAGTTTTCAATAAAATCTAGTCCATGTTTGACTCTTTAGGGTAGTTTTTTCATTTTATTTCAAAAGGACAAACAGTGCAGACCCTAACCTGAGGAGTACCTCTGACCTTGGTGTACACTGTTTGTAAAGGTCAAGTGTGCGCTTCACAGGTACACTGCAAGTAAATGACGAGTATACTCGCCATAAGGGGTGAATTAGTTATGGTAATAAAGCTTTCATTGTATGTGACAGGCGTGCGTACACTGCAAACTGATTTCTCAATATTTGATGAATTGCATCAAAAAGCAACTGGCGATTAGCCACTTCGCTGGGAATACAATGGAATAATTTGCACCCAATGGCACAATGTTCTCACAAACAAATAATCTCGATGGAATACAGACACGTTCAAACGACAGAGAGGACCCCTCGCTAACACGAAAGTGTTTTCAATTTATATCAATGAAGGATCGGTTACCTCATGAACCAATGCCCCTGAGTGAAAAGTACAAAATACAGTTCGTGAGAATTGGAAGTAACAGAGTTCTAGGCAAACTTTTTTATACAGATTACAATAAAACCTCTCTATTACGACCACTAAATTGTATTAAGTATGAGGTTTTTACGACAATATAACGCTTAAAGCAATGTGATAGTTTACTGTCACATTGCTTTAGCTGTCACCTGTCTTTTATACAATCAATTAGCCTCCGTTTAAGTGGTCGTAATGGAGAGGTTTTATTGTATATTCGCTGATTTTTGTGACATAAGCATAGAGACTAAGCATATTTTGATTCTAGACCCAAACTCATTTGAGATCATTACAGTGTTTGTTATTTTTGTATTGGTTTTGTTCTATTCTAACTTTAATAAACACACTGCAATAAATTTTAACCAACACAGGCGACTAAAGTCAATTTTGCAAACAGTTCTCATCCTGATGAGACGCCACATTTCGCGGCGTCTGATCATGATCTAAACTGTTTGACGCTAGTCTCGAGATTTCTTACGTTAACCCCCTCACGGCCTTGTCCCGATGATCCATCTGGCCCTTTTCATTGCCTCATCCCAAGTACAATGGTTATTTGAAAACAGTTTTGATCCTGATAAGACACCGCGTAACTGTTCCCATTCATTTCATTTTCTATTTTCCTCACATGAAATTGTTTGTAAATGACGAATATATTGGTCGCTAGGGCTAAATGTTTTAAAAGACGTTTCTAAAGTTGTGACTACCTGAAGTACCTGCATGTGACTAGTCACACAATGTTTACAGTGGAGACTGTGTTTTTCTTTCCCAATAAACGCGTTTACGCTAAAACTATTATTTGCAGTGCAAACAGTTTGGAGCCAGATCAGACGCCGGGTCACCCATTTGTGACTGGATATAGCAACGATAATTTTCCTTGCTGAAGATTTCATTATAGGTATACTACACAATGGTGATCTAAAGACACTCCAGCGTTTGTCTATACAGTAGGGGGCCGTTTTACTAAACAACTTACGCAAAATTTTTGCGTAAGTCAAAATCGTTTAACTCTTATTTTTCGATCATAAACGTTTGCAAACAGCAAATAGCCAGATCAGAGGACGCGCTAAAAGCGCGTCCTCTGATCTGGCTATTTGCTGTTTGTAGCAAGTGATAATGAAAAATATAAATTAAAATTTAAAATTTTGACTTACGCAAAAATTTTGCGTAAGTAGTTTAGTAAAACGGGCCCCAGGTCCTTTAATATGACATTGTAAACGGTGCCGACCCTGCTGCGATTCCTTCAATTACGGCGTCTCACCAGGGCCTACACTATTTGCTAATGTCTACTACTGTAGACGGGGGCCTCCGTGGCCTAGTGGTATAGTCACTGTGACTTACATCACTAAGCTCCTCACCGCTGTGAGTTCGAATCCCTGTAGGGTCGTTCGGATTTTTCATGTGGTGAAGCCTTCCAGCTGGCTTGCGGAAGGTCGGTGGTTCTACCCAGTTGCCGATTTGTGCCTGAAACAGTGCATAAAGGAATTCTGGGGTCTTCCTCCACCTATAATTAGCTGGACGTCGCGATATGACTGAAATACTATTGAAAGCGACGTAAAATCAAAATCAAAACAAATCAAATCAAATCTACTACTGTAGACGATACAGTGCTCCCTTCCTACAACGATCCTCTCAACAACGATTCCCTCCTTGCAACAACGATTGCCGCTGTTCCATGGAAAAAACAATTATTTCTAACCTATTCACTGCTGCAAAAACGTCTGCTTAAAATTGCCGACTGCTGTTTTTTCTCAAAGCTACACATTATTGGACATTTTGACAGAAGAAATATAATGACGAGTGACAAACATCTTGAACCCAGGTTAAACACCGAGTAATGCGGCGTTTGATCTGGATTCAAGGTTTTTGCTCAAGTAAGTCATGTCTTACTATAATTTTCCAGGCTCCCTATAACCACACTGTATAGACGTAACGGGGACGCTGTCGTCATTACGTTGAAGCTCGAGTCAAGTCAACGTTGATGCTGATAAACAAAGATGGCGCCGCCCATGCATTTGGACGAGGTAAGCACATAAATTGGTTATTTGAGAGAGTGTTTCTTTGAAATATCAAAAAAGGAACAGTGTCACGGAATGACCCGGTTCTATCTCCATGCTCCGGTGTTGTCGTCTTGTTGGATAAACGCTTGTTTACGAAGTTTAGCCAGAAAAAGTTTTGACAGATAGAGGAAATCTTGAAACACTTGGTGTCTAGACCTCTAAAATAGATGTTGTTTTCTCATTTCTGGATTGCTATACATACCAAAATATCCCCTAACGGACTGTTTTGATAATTTGATACAAAAAGGCCTGCTGTAATGCGTAGTAAAACATGTTTGGTCAATTTTAATAGGGAACGCACTCCGCTGCCGAACACGAGGCAACGCTGTTACTGCTGGATGAAACAATGGCAATCTAGTTTAAGTGGTTTGTTGTCTGTTTGAGACATGTAAAATACTTATCTTTGTTAGTTTGGACTACGACGCACATAAGCGCCTTCTATCTTTTAAACTGGCGCTGTCATATAGGAGATACCATAAATAATCTAGACTTATCTGTACCTGTATGTCCCTTTTTATGTAATGTAAAATAAAGAGTGTCTTCTTTGCAATTATTGGTTATCATTTGTGTCTCAACTCACTCTTGTCAATTTGTGAATACAAGCATCTTCTAAACCATATGTCTTTACATCGAAATTTAAACATATTGGTATAGCAAAATGAACTTGTTGTCGCTATTAACTCATTAATCCATTTTCAATATAAGTCTAGTCTATTTTGACTATTTAGGGTTGAATGTAGCATAATATTTCAAAACGAAAGCCCTCTGATCAGGGTCAACGACGTTTGCGTTGGACATGTGTAGTCCTCATAGGTACACTGTTTGTAAATGACGAGTATACTCATCAATATTTGGGGCAAGTCCATTCAAACCCCATGGAACCGTTAAATAAACCCCATCAAGAAAGACATCGAAACACGCTCTTTCACCACAGTCAAGACACAAAAGCAGAAAAAAACTTAATCTACAGTTCGAAGAAGTTGAAAAACATTTTGTGCTTGAAACGTTGATTCCATACGGCGCAAAATAATTCATTGAATTAGCAAGTGATTTCGAAGTGCTTAAAAATTTGTCGAGCGCGGGATTACTGATACACTTGATTCAGTTCCTTACTTTAGTTAAAGAAAACAGGTACCCTATCATCGCATATGAAAAAAATCGCTAGGGCGAGTGAATGCGCTTTATTCCGTCATCCTCTCATTGTACATCTTGAATTCGATCTTAGAATGTAGAAGGGTTAAGTCCGAACAATGTTACACACGAATTATTACTCGTTGTTTGGTGAACTATACTCTTAAAAATATAACAAGAGGGCCATGGCCCTTAATTCGCTCACCTGAGGTCATTGTGCCTTAGCTTAATAGGCAAGACAACATTTTAATATAGCTGTAAATGGAATTATCTTCCAGACAAAAAAAAACATGACAAATTGTTGGCAGAGTTATGGCCCTTATCCATGACACTTCTTTTTATCAAGCTACATGTATTTCCATATGATTATTTATTGCGCACTCTGCTTTACTTTCAACCTGCTTTAAGTTATCATCTACTAAGATATAGATACTATTTCTTATATCTTACATGTTTATGACTATATAAAGTGGAATTATTTTCTTTAGAGTCCCTGAGGAATAAATTAAAGGCGTAAAAAGGCATATGTATGGGGTAATGGGTTAACATCAGTAGAACTGGAGTTATCTCAAAGACAAGAAAATATGACACTGGGAAATATCTCAAAAATGACATTGACCTTTGTAGGACATGACCCAAGTTATAAAGTTTCTAACTTTAACAAAGTTATGGCTAAGATTAAAGTTGTGGACTGACAGACAAACAAATGGACAAACAGACAAAAAAGCAGACAGACAAAAACAATATGCCCCCAACTGCAGGGCATAAAAATATAGCAGACACCACCATATGCAACCTCATCAGCTGACCAGCTGACCTGCGTTCAGTTATGTAACTCTGCCAGTAGGAAATTTGGCTAGGGTCTAACTCTTATAATGCTGAATTGCTGTCTGCTATACATATTTTGAATGTGAATTATGACCTAGATATTTAACCGACCAGAACCATTTGAACAAACTAGGTAAAGGACATTTAGAAGTGTCACCATGCCAAATATCAAAGCTCTGGCCATATCAGTTTCAGTGTAGAAGACGTTTGAAATTTTCACTATATAACTCTATGTAAAACTGTGACCCCCGGGGCGGGGCCAATTTTGACCCCAGGGGCATAATTTGAACAAACTTGATAGAGGACCTGTAGATAATGTTATGTGCCAAATATCTAAGCTCTGGCCCTTGTAGTTTCAGACAAGAAGATTTTTTAAGATTTCCTTATTTTTTCACTTTGGTTGCCATAGCAACCAGAGTTCTATATTGTTTGCAATTCTTTGAACAACTTTGAAAGAGCTTGACCCAAGGAACATTCCTGTAAAGTTTGGTTGAAATCTGTTCAGCCGTTTAGGAGAAGATGTCATTTGAAGCAATTGTTAACGACGACGGACGACGGACACAGGGCCATCCCAATAGCTCACCTTGAGCCTTTGGCTCAGGTGAGCTAAAAAGGTGTACAGCATTAAAACATGGTCTTTAAACAGACAAAAACACTTAAATTAGATTGCCATTTTTTCACCCAGCAGTATCAACGTTGCCACGTGTTCGGCAGCGGTGTTCGTTCTCTATTATAATTGTCCAAATATGTTTTACTACGCACTACAGCAGCCTTTTTTGTATCAAGTTATCAAAAGAGTCCGTTAGGGGATCATTTGGTATGCATAGTAATCCAGAAATGAGAAAACAACATCTTTGTTAGAGGTCTAGACACCAAGTGTTTCAAGATTTCCCGTATCTGTCAAAACTTTTTCTGGCTAAACTTCGTTAATAAGCGTTTATCCAACGAGACGACAGCACCGGAACATGGAGATAGAACCGGGTTATTCCGTGACACTATTCCTTTTTTGATATTTCAAAGAAACACTCTCTCAAATAACCAATTTATGTGCTTACCTCGTCCAAATGCATGGACAGCGCCATCTTTGTTTACCAGCATCAACGTTGACTTGACTCGAGCTTCAACGTAATGACGGCAGCGTCCCCGTTACGTCTATACAGTGTGATAACAACTCCATTTGAACAACAAAGGATGCCTATACGATTTGTGGACCTAAAGCATTTATATTTTATTGATTTGCTTGATTAAACCAAGAAAAGTTTCACCACGTGATAGAACAAAAGTTGATACCGTTATATTTGGCAATCATTTTTCTTTTCTACTTCCTAAGTACATGTATATGGTAATAAAGCGTTCGGGATTAGCGAGATCTTTCTCAAACTTTTGATTCACACTTTTTGATGGCATATCGCCATTTTGTTTCTAATCTAGATTTAAGGTGTTTTTGCAGAAGAAACATTCATATGTTCTTTAAACTGTTTTCAGCCTAGTCAGAGGTCAATTTACCGATAAGAATTTAAAGAGAGACTGGAAATGTCATGTCACTTAACCCTAATCCTAGCTTAGTCCTCATGCTAATGTCACAAAAACACTGCGGTAGAAAGTGTTAAGATAGCGTAGGAAAGTGTTTCTATGGGGAATAATAGACCGCGTAATGATGTATTGGTACAGTGGAGAATCTGTTATTCTTTCCCGATAAACGCGTTTACGCTAAAACTATTTTTTCTTTTACAAACAGTTTGGAGCCAGATCAGACGCCGGTTACCCCGGCGTCTGATCTGGCTCCAAACTGTTTGCCACCAATATAAACATGAAATATCAGAATTGTCCAAAAGTTGTTGTTTTATACGTTTTAGTGTTTTGCGTTTGCGTACGTTTGCGTTTAAACGGGAAAGAATAACAGATTCTCCACTGTACTCTTTGGCACCTTCGCTTTCACCTGCTATTTATTATTATTAACTCATTTATGCCTGGATATTGCAATGAACTCTCCCTATGTGCTTGTTTGAATATCTCATTATACGAGATATACACACAAGGGCTATCTAAAGACACTGAAGTGTTTGTCAAAACAGCAGAACATTTCATATGAAATATTAAACAGTGTAGACCCTGAAGAGACGCTGCGTAATACGGCATCTCTTCGGGGTCTAAACTGCTTGCAATACGCGGTGTCTCTTCAGGTTCTAAAATGCTTGCTAATGTCTACTTTTGTAGACACTAGGCTTAAATGGCTTAATGGACAAACTGTTAACTTTAAGCACTATGTATACGTAAATATCGTCTATATTTGTCGTCTGTAAATATTTAAGAGGAGTTTGTGCATTCTCATTTTCTTTCAGTAAATAACATCAATGTGTCAAACAATTTGGTTACAGATGAGACGTCTACCATTCCTCGGCATCTCATCAGCATTCAAACTGTTTGCAATGGTTATCACACATTCGTCCGATTTATGGAGAAGATTCCAGGATGTCGCTAAACTAGGTTAACCCTTTCCCCCATAGAAGCGACTTTTAGCGTATTTAATTTACTCCTCCGCTGAAGAAAATAGTTCCAGTTTATACGTTCATGGACAATTACAATAACAAGTATTTCTATATAGCCTAGCAGATGATAGTTTAAAGCAGGCTGAAAGTAAAGCAGAATGTGCCTTAAGGCACATTCTGCTTTACTTTTAACCTGCTTTAAGTAATCATCTATATTTAATGTTATAAACGGGTTATTGGGTAAAGGGTTAAAAACTATACGAACGGAATCCTGGCAAATGTTTTATATGCGCAAAACCTTGATCGTAATGCTATATCGTTTTGTAGTGATCAAATAAAGTTTTATAAGATTATTAAAAAAACACACACACAAAAAGGTTATTAGACACTTTTGACATTATACGTGAACTCTGTTTCCTAGAATTTTATCAAGTTCTTGGAATAATCCGACGTGAATAAAATTTTGTCACATATTTACAGCGTAAGACTTAAAACGAATTAAAACACGGTACGCTTTTTTAAAGAGACTTATGCAAGCTCTGACATTTTTCTTCTACGACAAAAGCATTTTATTCCTTACCTAATAGCCTTGTCCTAGTTTTGAAAACAAGTGCCTACTAAAACAGCTTGAAAGTAAAGCAGACTGTGCCTTAAGCCGGCTTCTGCTTTACTTTTAGCCTGTTTGAAGCTACCGTCTGCTCGGATATAGGAAATATTTCTCACGTTGCATATTGATGACTGTTTAAAGTGGAACATTTTCCTTTAGGAATAGATCAAAAGCGTAAATTTCGTGTCTATAGAGCAACGCGTTAAGATACTCATCTATGTAGACACACATGACCGCGACGTATGGTTATCTATATCATTAGCAAATACACACAACAGTTTGAAGCAGATGATACCATAGTGTGAAAAGGTTTCTTGCATCTGCAATGACATATTTAAGGTCTTGCATATTTAAGAAATAATCTATGTTCTACCGTTGTGGTATTTTACAACGGTTGGGAGTTGTGATGCGCAGGAATTGCCCACGAAGGCCGAAGGCCTGAGTGGTCAATTCCTGCGCATCACAATGAAAAATACCGTTTCACAACGATAGAACATAGATTATTTCGATTCTAACATGACCAGATTTAAAGAAATTAATTAGAAAGGAAATCAAATGTTTCAAACTTATTTCTTCAGCGGATGCACCCACCATCTGGCAGAGAACAAACATAACATGAAACAAGACAGAAAAATTGGGAAATTACAGTAACATAACTTGTTAAAAGTATATGGTCTTTACGTAACACGTCACGTCATTTAACCGCGGGAGGCGCGGGGTAGGGAAGAGCGTTGTAAAACATCCCAGGTATACCACGATGAGCTTGTTCTATTTTTATAGTGACCAAAACGCGTGTCATGTTAGAATTTGTGTTTTACTCCTTCACTACTATGATATCATCAATTTTGAACAAATGTCGCCAGCTTTTAATTTTCAGATGTAAATTTTACGTACTTTGACTTTAGAAATATTGAAACGAGTGTCAAACAGTAACGCGGCGTCTGATCAGGATCCAATATGTTTGCAAGTAACTATTGCACATGGGGTGAGACAGTAGAGAGACTTGTTCCTAACACTTATAATGTGGAACTACATGTATAACTGTACATAGTACCATAAAACAAGAAAGTATACTATGATGTACAATATTTGAACATTCAAATTGCGATGTAGTTAGACATTGTTGTTAATTTTATTATACGCACGTATGTATATAATGTGAACATACATATATTTCAAAATATGTCCTTCTTGCTGGAAAGGCAACCTTGACTTTATTTTTTTAACATTCTTCTTTTAAAGGAGATTGCAATGATGTGAAGCATTTTCGAAGTTTTGGCAACCTTTACCTTGACCGTTCTGTTTCTATTTACAGTAAAACGACCACTAAATAATATTGATTATTTTGTGTTCAAAGCAAATAACTGCTTAATGCATGATCAAAGTAAACTAAAAGGACTCTCTGTTTTACATATACTCCCAATTTGCTTTAGGCTGTCACCTGTCTTTCCCAATAGCCTTCTTATTAGTGGCCGTAGTTAAGAGGTTTTTATGTTATATGGTTGTTACCTCGTATAATACTTGTAATACCGGTAGTATTTTGAGAGAGTAATAAAACTTTAAACGTGAACAAGATATATATGAACGGCACAAAGTGTAAATCAATGTAGATCAAGCATACAGCGGAGAAAATGTTATTCTTTCCCGTTTAAACGCAAACGAAACGCAAACGCAAATCACTAAAACGTAGAAATAACAACTTTTCGACAATATCAAGCTGAGTGGCAAACAGTTTGGAGCCTCATCAGACGCCGGGTTACCCGGCGTCTGATCTGGCTCCAAACTGTTTGCTATGGAAATAATAGTTTTCGCGTAAACGCGTTTATTGGGAAAGAATAACGTCTTCTCTACTGCAATTGGGTTAGATCTGTGAAACTTATGTGGTAGCTTAATCCATTTATGTGCGGATATTGTATTGAACTGCTTGAAAATTAAATGATAGACAAATAATGGTAATCTAAAGTCACAGCAGTGATTGTCCATACAGCAGAACATTTCATTTGAACAATTTAGCGTAGACCCTAATGAAACACCGCTTAATCCGGTGTCTCTTGCTCTTCACTGACTGCTAATGTCTTCTTTAGTAGAGACTAAGTTTAAATTGGTAAAACAACGTGAAAATAAGGTTGAAAATGCGTTTTAAACTACTTTTCGAAAACTGTTGTAAACGGCTACCCTATTGCCAGTTCGTTCCATATTTGGTAGACCCCAGGTTTATTGACTCCAATTTACATACTCAATTAAACAAAGACTTATTAAGCCCCACAGGCACTAATTAATATTGTTACTCCATGTGACTCATATTCACTTTATTGATGGTATTTTAGTTGGAACAAAAGAGTGACTTTCGATTATGAACAAAGCAATTACGAGGGTGCGTTTGGCCTCGGGATGTGTACATTTAATTTACTAAGTAAACATGATATATTAGAGGATTTGTCTATTCATCAGTTTATTAGTACAGATCATTCATAGTTGAAATGATTGCTAGATACGGAATATAGAGATTGAAACCGCGTATTAAAGATTAACGAAATGCTTTAAATTAATAAAATACATGTACTTGCAAGACCATCCTCGTGATTATTCTCCTCATATGTATATAGATAAAAAACACAGTTATTTACAAAATCAGGTCAAATCTCATACGTATATAGATTCTCGCCATACGTATACATTTAACAAAAAATCGTTATTATTACACAATAATTTTAAATCTCATATGTATATTTAGATATTTCTAGTTCAAGCGAAACTGTGTGAAAAGTTGAATAATAATCACGAGTTTCCTTATTATTTAAACTCTTCAAACACAAACACAAAGTATTGAAAGCGTACCTGGAGATTTGACCTGATTTTGTAAATAACTATGTTTTTTGTATCTATATACATACATGTATGAGGAGAAACAATATACCTTTGAAATTTGACTTTCTTTTGTAAATACTTATGTGTTTTATTTATATACGTATGACGAAAATACTTATGTGTTTTATTTATATACGTATGACGAGAAACGATATACATATGAAATTTGACCTTACTTTGTAAATAATTATGTGTATTATATTTATATACGCATGACGAGCAACAATATACCTATGGAATTTTGACCTTTTTTGTTTTTAATAATGATATGTTTTGATTCATTTAAGGAATAATTCGAATATTTATTGTATTCATGTAGGTATGAAAAAAACAACCTGGTCACACTGTATGAAACCGCGAAGCGGTTTCATACAAAAGTGTGACCAGGTTGTTTTTTCATACCTCCATGAATACAATAAATATTCCGAATTATTCCTTATAATTTAATATCACTACTGAATTTAAGAAAGTAGAGAATCTGACGCGAATGTTCTTTCTTAACGCTTTTAAAACGTAGTTTGTAGTCCCTCCGCCATATATATTTTCCGCCAAAACGCGACGTTGTTTTGTAGTAACGTCGATGTCAATGACGTCATTTGGCATCCTGCTTCATGCAGCGCTTGTCAAGAGCAGTTGGACTAAGGGAAAGTAGTCCTGACAAGGTGCGGCCTGATTTTATTTTCATGGAGTTATGAAACAAAAATTACAGCCAATCACAGCTAACCAAATGTAATGAAAACAAACAATATTAAATTATTTAAGGAATAATTCGAATATTTATTGTATTCATGGAGGTATGAAGAAAAAAACCTGGTCACACTGTATGAAACCGCTTCGCGGTTTCATACAAAAGTGTGACCAGGTTTTTTTCTTCATACCTCCATGAATACAATAAATATTCCGAATTATTCCTTATAATTTAATATCACTACTGAATTTAAGAAAGTAGTAAAATAGAGAATCTGACGCGAATGTTCGTTTTTAACGCTTTTAAAACGTAGGTTGTAGTCCCTCCGCCATATACATTTTCCGCCAAAACGCGACGTTGTTTTGTAGTAACGCCGACGTCAGTGACGTCATTTGGCGTCCTGCTTCATACAGCGCTTGTGGAGAGCAGTCGGACTAAGAGAAAGTAGTCCTGACAAGGCGTGGCCTGACTTTTATTTTTTTCATGGATAAATTACAGCCAATCACAGCTAACCAAATGTAATGAAAACAAACAATATTAAATTATATATGTATGACCATATTTAGTACGGTTTAAGTCAAATAAACGTTTTTCTTCTACGTTTGATTTCATTTTGGTTTTAATCACCCATCAGTGGTATACACAGCGAAACTTTACTAAATAGTTTTTAGGACATGAACTGATGTTTTTGGCGTTTAAGCGAACTAAATGACAGAAAAGTATCGGTAAATTCCATGAATCGCGTTATTGTTAATTTGCTGATCATTTTCTGTCTTTTATTTCGCATAAAAGATCAGTTCTTTTCTTATATTTACTTTATATTTGCTTTACTTTCTATTATTGAATGAACAATTTAATATAATGCATGTATGTTTAATCCTTATTAGAGGTTGTTAACACGAATGTACCCTGAAAGGAACAGCTATAACCGCATTACTGAAGTTGTGTTCATTTGAACGCAATACATTAAGTTCCACTGTAAACATTCTAATGTCATCAATTTGACAGGCTGGTACGAAAATGTAGATTTGACGTCATTTTGAAATGACGTCGTTTTTAAACAAGAATATATATTTTGAATATTTTTGTCATAAAGAAATGCAGGAAGATACTGTTTATAAGGTATTTCAATTTTCATGAAATTTGTCTCATTAATAAAGAAGAATTCTAGTCGATAATCATGGTTTCCGCTAAGAGGAAGGCATACACCGGTTAGGAAGCATACTTGAAAATTCCGCCAAATACCTGCTGTCCGAGTTCGAAATATTAATTCGCAGAGGAAAGATCCATAAGCACTGCCTCCCCTGCAAAATATATCCAAAAGTCCCGCTCCCTCGAGCGTTTTCATCTATACGAATTAAATGTCAGTTTTATCAATGGAATTGAATTGGGCGAATGTAAGTATTTCGACTTGTATCAACTTAACCCCTTCTACTTAAGCAGGGAACAGTCCGCCCAGCGTGTATTGTTGGCGATCGTTGCAAATATTCGCGAACTTTCGTCTTAACTTAACGCTATAAAGCATGATACCTTGCATTTGACCTTCAACGTTCTTCAAAAACAGTCATTGCAATTCACGGAATACAGTGGAGTAGATGTTATTCTTTCCGGTTTAACGTTGGCGTTTTCATTCAATCTAGGTGGCAAACATGCGTTACCCGGCGCCTGATTTGGCTTCAAACTGTTTTGACATCAGTTTAAGCATAAACGCGTTTATTGCGAAAGAATAAGGTATTTTCCAATGTGCATGCTCAACTTAAGTTTAAATGTATTTTGATTGTAGAGCAAATGAAAACCTATTGCGCTTTAAACTGTCTTGATCTGAGTGCAAAGGCATTATGAACAATTTCATTCCAGATCCTAAGCCTAATAACTCGACGTTTAATCGGGACCTTAACTGTATGGCGCTCATATGTGCCCAGTGGATTCTTCCTTATTTATATATTGGATGAGTCCATTTTTTTTATCAAAGGGATGCCTGGTCAAAATTTTCATTTTCATTTTGTGTTATATCGCAATTCCTGTCAGCAAACAGTGTCGACTCTGATCAGACGCCGCATAATGCGGCGTCTGATCAGAGTCTACACTGTTTGCCTATGTCCCTTTTACGGGACGTTGGACTTAAATGGGTTAACTGTATGACGCTCATATGACGTTTATTATTCAGTAAAATGCCTATAGGATGTACGTTAAGAAATAAACACCGATCATTGTTTTCAACAGACGATGTAATAACGGTGAACGGATTTACCCTTATCATCCTGAAGTGTCGTCTGTTTCAAATATATCGTTGGCTAAAAGTAGATATATTAAATTTAGATGTCGTGCTTTTTTACACTGAAGAAAAGTTGAATATGAGTGACAAACAGTTTGGATCCAGATCAGACGCCGTGTTCTGGATCTAAACTGTTTACAAATGTTAGCCAAGTCGCGCTTAGCATAATGAGGTTTAATATGCAAAAAATCCGACTTAATGTTTTTCACAGCAGTTTCAGAACTAAGCGACGCTACAATTGTCTAAGCGACGCTACAATTGTCTAAGCTTCTTAATAAAGAAAAGAATTCCCCAGCAGGAGTCACATACAGTGTACAGTGGAGAAAACGTTATTCTTTCCCAATAAACGCGTTTACGCTCAAACTACTTTTTCTTTTGCAAACAGTTTGAAGCCAGATCAGACGCCGGGTAACCCGGCGACTGATCAGGCTCCAAACTGTTTGCCACTCAGATCAACATGAGTTTATGAGAATTGTCTTAAAGGTGTACTTTTCTACGTTTTTAGTGTTTTGCGTTTCGTTTGCGTTTAAACGGGAAAGAATAACGTTTTCTCCACTGTACTACACTGTACAGTATATTTCATCTTTTACGGCCACTCAAAGGAATGTATGGTTTTCCGAATTTTAAGACGATGGTTGCTTAAAGCAAAATAAAATTAAATCTGAAAACTCCGAAACGAGCTTTCTGCTTTACTCTCATTCTGGTTTAAGCATCCATCTTTGTGTAACAATATCAGTGCCATTGCGTCTTCGTTCAATGATCTAAAATGCGGATCTTTTCTGTACACTGTAAATCAATGGCTTGTAATATAAAACTATTGGAATAAATATATTTTTTGAGATAATAATTTTAGCATAGTTGGTATTATTTTGTAAAAATATGGAATTAAGGCATGTTGCTTTTCTCAACGGAGGGTAGATGACATTTAATGGTTAAAATTGCAGCTGGGACTTTACTACCACATACAGAATCAGTGGATGTAATATTCTATCTTTTTCTCGTGCGCAATATATTAACTTATATATAACGCCCACAGCAAAAGTGGGTGGAGAAAATCATAATCTTTCGCAATTAACGCGTTTATGCTAAAACATATTTTGTATCCATTGCAAACAGTCAGGAACCGGATCAGGCGCATTGAAACCTTTTGTCACTCAGAAAAAAGATCAACGTTGATAAAAGATGTCGTTTACAACATTTTATTGCATTGCGTTTGTGTTTAGTTTCGTTTGGATGAGGAAAAATAACTGTGCTCCTCTGTAGAAGTAAATTATACATTTATCCTGATTTTGCAGCCGTTTTCTTGCCACACAAACTACTCCGGTATCACGTATCTCATGCATTTTCGCTTTAGCACATGGAACAAATTTTAAATATTTTTCCCGTCTCAAAACCAAAAACCAAAAGCAAAATGGCATTTGCCTGAGTTGAAATCGAAATAAATCCGTTGCCATTTTTCCAGCATTGTCTGCGCCATATGATAGTGCTTTAACTTCTGAAGTTTTACTTTCACATTTTATTCAATATTTTTAAAGACATTTTAGTTGCATCATTTTATATTTTCATAAAGTAATTTTAAGATGTTATAATTTCCAAAACATTCCTAGTTTGTGTTTTTCGTGATATTTTCCCCAATTTGACTAAGTTTATGATGCAAAGTGCCTTAAATTACCATCGGTCTCTTTTTACAATACAGAAAAAAGCAGTCTTTCGATTGGATTTTTCTTTTCCGACAGCATCGTTACTTCCTTTATGGCACTCATGCATTTTTAATCCATTACTACATAGATACGCATTTTAACGCCTTGAATATATTCCTGCACTGAAGAAAACAGTTTAAACAGTCACTTACATGCCTTATAAGAGATATATGCTATATCCTAGCGAATGGCAGCTTTCAGCAGGCTGAATATCAAACCGAAGTGACTCAAGGAGCATTATGTTTTGCCTTCAACCTGCTTTAAGTGGTCGCCTGTCTTTAAAAATAGAAACAGACTATAGGATATCGGGTTAAGCTTATAAAATAATTAATAATAAAAAAGTGACCAAAACTGTTTGCAGATGTTAGTGCTGTCGAGCTAAGCAATGAAGGAGTAATTATTAATCTCATCACTTTCATGATATCGCCGGTTTTAACCCTTTCACTGCCAACTATTTCATGAGATTTTTACCGCTTCACCGTTTCATTGTCGTCTGCTTCAAGGTTATTGTCTGCAATGTCGTTTCAAAGTTAAAAAGTAAGGCAGTATGACTGAAGAAATTTCAAAACGAGTGTCAAACAGTTTTTGACCTGATCAGACGCCGCGTGACGCGGCGTCTGATCAGGATCCAAACTGTTTGCAAACGCACTTTCAAGCGTCATTGAGAATGAAAGGGTTAAAAGGTGGTCGGTAGCATTTGTTTCTTATTTGAAAGTCAAAATGTCTAACGATTTAATCTTTGGAAATAAAAGCAGGTGATATTTTTGGAAGCAGACGATATTATAGCATCGAATGTGTTAGACAAATTATGACCTCAGTGTTATTGAAAATTGATAATTGATATAGCATTGACGTTAACAGTCATAATTTAAGTAAAATTGTAATCATAAAAAACCCCTTTCAACGCCAGAAACAAACTTTCTGGACACTGCAAACACATTTTATTCGTACCGCACAATGAGAAATACGAGGCACGATCTTGATGAGAACTGTATATTTGTTTTACCAGGGATACAACAGTATATACATTATACATGTACATGTATACTGTCCCTGATGTTACTTAGATTGTCTACATAATTATGCTCCTGTAAATATAGGGACGATCGAGTCTATTCCACATTTAAAGCTGACACATTTCCACCAATCCCAATTTCAATGTGTTTTTGCAAACTGTTTGGATTCTGGTCAGAGACGGCGTAATATTAAATCATTGACACTCATGACGGTATCACTTTAGTCAAATTACCTAAAATCTAAATTAGCAGACAATAATTGTTTGAAGCAGATGACGTCATGGCAATGAAGGCGTAAAGCACACAATATATAAGTGAGGTTTTGGGCTTAGCATGTCGCCGAAGTCAAGTAAGTGCAACGCTTTCCTATAAACCACTTGAAATAATCCGCTTTCATGATTCTGCATGACAACTCAGGAGTCGTGGCTGGCTCGGTCGGAGTTCGTAGCGTTTGCGGTTAAAGCTAGCGGGATCTGAACCCGAACCTCCAAGAAGAAATAATTTGTGTGTCTGTTTAATGTAACAATTAACGTAGAATTAGGCGCACATATCGTATGTAACAAAACTCACATCGAAATTTGAAATAACATAAGTATTTTAGACGGAAAAGTGGTATAATCGTTTTTATTTTAGTAGTAATAGGAATAGTAGTAGTAGTAGTTGTAGTAGTAGTGTAAGTAGTAGTAGTAGTAGTAGTAGTAGAATATTACTATTAGTAGTAATTCGAGGTGAAAAAATAGTACGTGTTACATTTGTAGAATTAGTAGAATCAGTAAAAGTAGTAGTAGTAGTAGTAGTAGAAGTAAGTGTATAAAAAATAGCAGAAATAATAGTTGTAGTAGTAGTAGAAGTAGTAGTAGTAGTAGTAGTAGTAGTAGAAACAACATAAAGTAAAAAAGCAGTAGTAGCTTTTTTGTTGTAGTAGTTGTAGTTGTAGTAGTAGTAGTAGTAGTAGTAGTAGTAGTAGTAGTAGTTGTAGTAGTAGTAGTATTAGTAGTAGTAGTAGAAGAAACAACATAAAGTAACAAGAAATATCTTTAAAAAAGATACTCGGCGGAATGAGTGGTTGAACTAAGGCTATATAGATGGGTGTGCAAAATTGAATTAAATTGAGGTTTTCAAAGAATATATATCTTGGATTGAAAAGCAAAAAATACAAGTATTCAATTGAAACAGTAACTTTTATTTAAAATGCAAAACTATCATGTACAGAAATGCAAAACAAAACAATAATTTAACTCATATCCTAGCTACTGGTAGGAGATCCTCACATTAATCTATTGTTCCATTCATAGAGTTTCTTGAAACAAACTATAGCATACACAAATGTACAGATACAACAATCTACTGTACTTTACTCTTGTAAATAATGATGAAACAACACAATTGTGTTTAACTCACTTGAGGCTATTCATATATAAAATATTGCTTTTAATGTATGGCAAATGTGTACAAATAGTTAACAATTAAAACAAATTGGTTGTAAACAATAATGAAACAACTAGCTTCCTCTGTATATCTATAAATAGATTTCAGATCATAGCATAATTTTGTCAATTCTGTGGCCTAGTGTAGTAAACAGACAGCCTGTATCTCTAAATTTTACACCCACAGTCCACATCATGTAAAACTGTAATGGGACATAAACCAGCCTACAGGGCTCCAGATAAGAGTGAGTAAAATAAACAAATCACATTTTTTCACCTCTTTTAGCACCAAACCCTATGGTATTACCACTCATTTTGATTGTCTTGAAGAGACAATTCATATGTATAGTGACACCACAGGGTTTAATGCACAAATAAAGATTTTAAATTTTGAAACAATTCCCTTATCTGGAGCCCTGGCTACTATCCAATCAGACTATTCAGTTTCAACAGGTGCTCTTAATTCTAAATTTCTGATCAAATATCATTGGTTGAAATGTGTGGCCAAATATTAAAGTGTGTCTAAATAGAAAACAGTCAGCTCCGCCGAAAAAAGCAGTAGTAGCAGTAGTAGTGGTAGAAGCAGCAGCATTACATAAAAGTAGTGGCAGAAGAAGAAGTAGTAGTCGTGCTGATCCCCGCTCCGCGCCATTCACATAATATGTATATTTTGGTTTGCACTCTTTGAACTGTAGTTGACTGGTAGTTGATAATTCAATCAGCCACGAATTACCACAAGGCCCTTCCTTATAGCGTTTACTGACAGGTCTAATTCTTGGCACAGCTAGTACAATTGAACTTCGATATTTCGAACTCTGTTAGGTCGAACATACCCGTATTTCAAAGTTTGAAATACGAGTATGTTTGACTTAACCGAACATGAAATAATGCAATGAATGTATCGACAAATCGGATAGTTCGAGTTACGCAAGTTCGAGATATCGAAGCTCAACTACCATGTTCTGTGAACGGGCAATGGTTTTGGTGTGCATTTGAGTCATTCATGAATTGCGATTGAGCACCTAAGTACAGTGAAGCTTTAGCATGCTATGGTTAAATTGTGATACCAAAAGCAAACAGTTTGGACTCAGATCAGACGCAGAGTTGAACGGCATCTCATATTAATGCAAACTGTTTGACACTCTGATGATATTTTCTGAAAGAGAGTACATGTTTATCAACTCATAGAATTGTTTGCAGACGACAAATGTATTAGACGACAAAAGAAAAAAGACAAAGGACAACGGGAATGGCTTATGATTCTTATCAAGGACATAGATGACTAACTATGAACACGAGATTTGCCAAGCGTCCTAAAAGGTTAAGACGCGCTTCTTTATGAAAGAGACTGAAAGAGTAATGGTGTTAAAGACGAAACACTACGGGTGTAAAACAGAACTCTCCGGCATGAGCTATCCCGTTTATGTTCCATTTCTTTATGTTTTCACTTTTCAGCTATCTTAATCCATTTGTGCCCACGATCTCATATTTGAAACTTGAAACTTTTTAATTTGGTTAAACGCCTATTTTAACAAACCATGTATTCAATGGCGTTGTACATCGAGATAGAGTCTTTTAAGAAATACAATTATAAAAAAAAAAGTAAAAAAAAAAAATGAAAAAAAAAAATGAAATGATGATCATAATAAGAGAAGATATAATACAGCGCCAACGAATGATGAGGGATGATAAGATGAGATTGTGATGATTTCAGGATTAATATTTAATGGGGATGGTTGCAGGAAGATGATTTCAGGAAGATGATTTTGGCCAATCCTATTTGCTGCAAAACATCGCATTGGACCAAAACAGGATGATAATTTTAGGACGATGATTTCGATCGATCTCATTGGCTACGAAAGAGCGCTTTGGGTCAAACCCATCGAGGAAGAATATCTGAGCTGGTTTTTTTTCGCGATACCGAAAAGGTCATATAGCGCCGATGAATTGCGAGGGACGATGAGAGGAAAAGAAAATGATTCAGGAAAACGATTTCAGGAAGATGATTTTTGGACGATGATTTTGGTCAATCTCTTTCGCTGTTTAAACAGCGCACGAGATCCAAACCACCGTGGAGAATTATTGCGTTGTGTTCGTCGGTACTGCGACACAGAACAGGTCATATAGCGCCGAGGAATGATAAGAGACGATGCGATGAAATGATGATGATTTCAGGATGATGATTTCCCTCAAACAAACTAAAACACCCTATTACAATTACAGAATAGCATGAAACGTTATGATTATTAAAACATATTATATACAATCCAGAAAGCATAAAACTATTTTCATAAAAAATAAGGATATGATACACTTTAATTAATTATACTTCACATAAATCAGTTAAGACACACAGGTGGTTATTAAGTTTCTTTAAAACAATGAATAAAAGTGACTAAAATAATGTGTTTAAAGCTTTTTCTTAAACAAAGCTACATTGTCTGCATGTTTTATCTCGCTTGGGAGCTCATTCCAAAGTTTTGGGCCAACTGTCCCAAAACTCCTATCACATAATGTCTTTCTCTTATTGAAAGGCACACTGTACATTTCACGAGCTTTGTCTGCTGATCTCAGATTGCGTGATGGTGTAGGCCTAGATAGAAGTTCTGTCAGGTACACAGGAGCACGATCATGTGAACAATTATACATGTAGGTCAGTATCTTGAACGTGATCAATATAGCGGACATAGGCACATATTGTAGACTGATCAGAGTCTGCACTGTTTTTTTATAGGAATTTCAAATATAAAACAAAGCCAAAATGAAAATGTAGCTCCGGCTCCCCTTAGATAAAAAACGGACTAATCCAATATACAAGCATGGGTTAAAAGCCACAAACAAAACTTCTTTGGTCGTGATATCATGAACTTTTTGTGTATTTATTTCGTAATGTTACCTAAACGAAAGGTACATATGACTCGTACTTTGATCGTGAAAAACGTATTGGTTAATTTCTTTGAATTAGCTCCCATTAAGTCAATGACGTCTTGCACCAAAGTTTATTTTCATGACCCTTTACCCCATAGTATGTATTTAGTTTTGAAGACAGGTGACACGCACAGACATTCAACGGGGGAATATGTTTTCCAATGAACGCGTTTTTGCTTAAAATCTTATGTTCACTGCAAACAATTTGAACCCAGGCCATACAAAAAATACTAATTGCGATACCTGAATTAAAACAAAATAGCATATGCTTTCAAATTCCACCGAGTTTTACATTTTACATGAACACTTTACATTTAATTTCTAAATTTACACACTTTTTGCGATAGGGTTCTCTAAAACAGGTAATATTACATATTCACAATGCACCAACGTCATAAAGCATGGGCATAAAGAAATCAATTGTACAATCCTCATCAGTTCCCGATGTTTAAACAACTTTTAATTAGCACGAAGCATTATAAAACATACTTTTTGTATATATAGTATATGAAAAGGAAAACAAACAACTCTACAGTGCTGTATTTTTTTTAATGTTTTAGTAGATAGCAATATTCGCACAAAGTTGAAAAACAAATAGAAGACACGACTTCTGTCACATGCTTCCTTAAAATTACCTATCCAATAAATTCAATGTATATTAGCCTTGCCATGACAAAACATGCTTTATTGCATAAAAGTGTAGACCAAGGCTAGTCACAGTGTCAAAGACGTGGCGGCTGGTTTTGATCTGCAATGTTTGACACCCACGTGCATCTTAAGCATTTTATGTAGCTGTATTATACCCAGCCAAAAAAAGAAAGAGCCCCTCGTTTGTATTCTAAATCTAAATTATCAACGTCTCATACATAAACTGTATTAATTTTTTATTTTATAGAAAGTTGCAGATGGCATGAAATCATTGTGGCCAAATAACTTGCACATTAATTTGAAAATTAAAGGTTTATAACTCTCTTTCCTGAAAACAGCATTCTTTCTTAGAAACGTTTTCCATAGAAGAGAAACAATGGTGCTTATATTCAGATGCTAGAACTTTATATTAAAGAAAATAAAATCACATTAGACTTTCATTCAACATGCACGGCGTTATTAAGACTAGAAAGTCTTATAATATCAAATGACCTCCATTTGATTTAATATAAAAATGAACGTTAATTGTTTCATTTTCTTTACATGTGTCGTTTAATCTGGATGTTTTTACTGGAACCCATTGGTGAACGTATTGGCCTTAAAAATCTCAAACAAAACTGGAGTTGATAAGGCACTTTAAAATATATTGAGCTTTAAATTCACTTAATGTAAAGTAAATATAAAAGTGGGTACTTTCTTTTGCTGAGTGTATATGGTATTCGGCAGTATTGACCAAACTCATATACAGAGCCTCGGATTATAACGGTCTGTACAATGTTGTAATTCAATAAGGCAAGTTTTGTCATGGCATGGCTCACATGGAGAAACTGACAGAGTTTTGAACATGTTGACAACTCATTAAGATATGGTTGGTAAAAAGTTTAGAGACTAAACAGACACCGAGTTACTCCGGGTATGTGCTGGTTTCAAAGCTTTAGCAACAGACACATTGTTATACACGCATCGTTAACTCTTTCCCTGCCAACTTTTATAGTCTGCTTTAACCATATTACCGCTAACATATCGTCTGCATTGGTAGTGTCGATTGAAATAGTTTTAAAGTCAGCTTTAGGGCTGTTTTGCCCATAGGTGGTTCCACGTACTGCATTAATATATAGTAACAAGGTATAAAACAAACATTTCCAGAAAATTCAAACAAAACAGATTTAACCTGGACAAAAACGGGTTCATTGTTTATCAACTCCACCATATTCACCAACAAATTCTAAATGTACAAATCATTCCAACTGAGAGGAACGATATTTGACAAAATATGTGTCACGAACCTTTCGGACATGAGCTCGACTATTATTTATGTTTAAAAATGCTATCTTTGTAACGAGCAATTTCATTGGCTGATCGGTAAAGAGAAAAGGAAACATCACATTAGCAGCAGCAAATGAAATGACTTGTTTCATATCGCTTTAATTTCATTATGAAATCAACAAGTAATCACTAGATAATGTATGAATGTTTGAACTACGCGCTAAAGTTTCATGTGCATATTGTGTTTCTTTAATGAATTGATGCATTTCATTAATGTAATTGCGAGTATAAGCTGATACGTCGATATTTCCAGGACGAGCTTGTGCTCGCAGAGATATGTCGAATTGTATACCTTGTTATATATAAAAAAAAATAAGGGTACAAAAATGTCTACACGGGCGAACCACCTATAGTTTTGACTGAAGGAATGTCTATTCGATTGTCAAACAGTTTGGATCCTTATTAGACGCCGCGTGACGCGGCATCTGATCAGGATCAAAACTGTTTGCAAAGTCGTCCTCTGGTGCCGTTTGCAGTGAAATATTTAATATGTACCAATGATGTCTTTCCTACTGTATCCTTGGTGGGTTTGCTGTATATCCTAAATAAAGTACTTCACTTGTGTCCTTGGTTTGCTAACAAGGAACGGACATTTTCCACCTTAATGGTTAAAACTGCAGATCATCAACCTTAGAAAGATTGAGAGAATGTGTGTTTAGTAGCTTGTTAGAGAAAATAAGTTCCTTGGCGTCAAACTTATATAGCTTTACCTAATCCAAGTACCATTAGAATTGTACATTGTAGAAATCCAGAGGAGCCTGGTCCTGGCCCTGACTGAATCAATTTTTGTATGGATATAGCCATTAAATATTCTTATGTAACTCCTGGACAATTTCTTTATAGGTGCACAAAGGGATATCAGAGGAATCCTCTAGGAGCCCTCTGAGCTGGGTCTGCACTGTTAGTATACGACAAGTGTACTGACACAAGTACACTGTTAGTAAATATGCTAGTCGATAGGATTGAATGTGTTAAACAATACTACCTTTATAGCTTTCCATCGCGGTTTGCTTTATACTAAATCATTTCTACGGTATATATTTGCTTATGTAAATCAAATAGTTTTTAAGTTCATCCTACTTCATAAGCTAATATTTATTCAAAGCTAAACTAAATGTGGATCCTGAGCGCTACCATTGACCCGATGTCTGGCTGGTGGAACTTGATGGTAGGGATTATCCCTGATCTCTTTGAAACCAGCCGGATCGCGGGTATGGCCATGGTATCGTTCTAGGACAATGTACATATATTGTATAAAACTTTGGCTGGGAGTATTGTAATACTCAGTTATTTCTTTGTTACATATGGCTATTGAACGAATACTGTAGCGTGACTGTTGAAATATGTATATTATGTTTTACGTGATGATGTACATATGCACAAGTCAGAAATAAATATTGTTCTGCTCTGTTCTGGTGATCTGCAGTCATTGTATGGTTTGTCGATACATTAAATCATTTCATATGAAATAACGGAGCACTTTTACAATTGGTCCGCAACCAAAAATGTCATTTTTATGGCCAGGTTAATGTCACAAGAAATGGCCAGATTAATGTCACAAGAGATGGCCAGTTAATTTCTACGAAAATACAAAAACAAAACACGGACGGATTCTAAAGTTTACCCTACCCATGTTTTTGGTGGCGGACCAATTGTTAACCCTAGCCGAAATACCAAATACATGTAGTTATGATCCTGATTAGGCGCCTCCAATTTCGGCGGCTTATCAGGCTCGACACATTTGGCCTTTTTCTACTTTTGAGGACGATGAGAATTAACGGGATGAACTGAAAATGTGGTAAAACGTACATTTAACTATATTTCGGCTAATGTTAATTCTTTTAACCGGTTATGTTTTTCAGGAATGTTTTCTTTAACGTTTAAACTTCAGAAATACAATAGACAATATTTGCCTTAAGACAAAAATATTTATCGTACCTAGCACATAAATAATGGTGCATATACTAATACTAGTATAGACAGAGACAATACAGACATAGACACATTTTATTTTACGTCGGATAGTTTATAACAAGTAATCATAAGCCCTGTACGGAGTTTACTCCGACAAACAAAGGTAAACGATATAAGAAACAAGCAAATAAAACAGGTTAAAACAGGATCACATACATGCATAACAGTGAAACAAAGTGGGCAGATTGAACAAAGCATGATAAGTATATTTTTTTATCACGAAACGTGTTGGTCAAGGATGGTAACATTGTCTACACACTCAAGGACAGTGTCATTTATTTTAAAACTAGAGATGGCATCCTGAGTATTTTTCAGAATGCAAAGTGCTTGAAATTGATCAGGATTGGCTTTCACCATATTATCTTCAACCATTTGATCAGCATAATACTTTCGTTTTGTAAAACATTTCTTAAAGTATACGTCCTGTACAAGAAATGCTCCAGTGAATGTGCATGTGTCATGTGCACACAGTGCAGACCCTGATCACATGGCTCATACAGTGGTGCTATAATCATTCGGGGTCTGCACTGTTTGTTATTTTATTAAAATCAATCCTAAATATCTTAAAGTTGACCAGATTTAATGGGAACTGAAGTAGTTCAATTGAGTAGCTCTTACTAATAGAATTGATCCAGCTCAAACGCCAGTTATTTCGAATCTGATCTTTATCCAAACTGTGTGACACTATTTTTGTGGCCTCAATTATAAAATACATATTTCTTTTAATATGAAAAAAGTGCAGACAATCCCAATGCAGACGAGAGAATTTGACTGGAGAGAAAGGTTAACATATTTATTACTTTTTCAGTCATCAACTACAGAACGTTCGAGCATGTACGAAAGCTGTCTCTCACCATTTAGCAAAGACTACATTCATCGATACAATGTAAACATAATATAAAATGTTAATATGTTATTTTATATAACGTATATAATTATATATAAGTCTGAAAGGAAATAACTCTCACTCACTTAAAAATCCAGTGAATAAGACGCTAAAGTTGTTATATCACGTTGAAACAGAGCCAAACGCAAAGTGTTTGCAGTAGATCACTAATTGTTTTAAGCAAACTGCGTTTACTAGGAAAGAATAACGATTAGAATCCAAACTGCCAGAGACCGAACCCAATATATTTCAGGGAAAAAGAAAAACATAAATTCGACATTTTGGCAGACAACGGGGTTACGCTATACAGAGGAGAATGCGCTATTCTTTCCCAATAAACGCGTTTACGCTAAAACTCTTATTTACAATACAAACAGTTTGGAGCCAGATCAGGCGTCTGATCAGGCTCCAAACTGTTTGCCACCAAGATAAACATGAATTATCAGAATTGACTAAAAGTTGTTCTTTTCTACGTTTTAGTGCTTTGCGTTTGCGTACGTTTGCGTTTAAACGGGAAAGAATAACAGATTCTCCACTGTAACTCTTTCACTGCCATTGGCGCAAAAAGCAAACATTGCAAACAGTAGGGATACCGAGCAGACACCGCGTAACGCTGCGTCTGAACAGGATTCAAACTGTTTGACACTCATTTCAATATTTCTTCAGTCTAAAAGTCTTAACCCTTTCCTCCATATAAGCGACTTTTAGCGTATTCAATTTATTCCGCCGCTGAAGAAAATAGTTCCAGTTTATACCCTCATGAACAATTACCATTACAATTTTTTTTATATAGCCTAGCAGAATTTAGCTTAAAGCAGGCTGAAAGTAAAGCAGAATGTGCCTTAAGGCACATTCTGCTTTACTTTCAACCTGCTTTAAGTGGTCACCTGTATCCAAAACCATAAGCAGGCTATGAGGTAATGGGTTAAATCTGCCTTGAAAAATATTGCAGACGACGGTATCACTGCAGACGATTATGATCGGTATGAGGGTTAAACCAGACGATAAAACCTGGCACTGAAATAGTTAAAGCAGACGGTTATGTTTCAGAACAGGGTGAATTTGACATGAATGATAAATCACGCCATTTGAAATGAGATATTGATGATTCTCTACGCCAATCCATTAACCCAATGACCATAGCGCCACGTATACGCGCTCTTTACAAATAGTGCACCTGTCTTTAATATCATAATATAAGAATCAACAAGAAATAATGAAACGTGGACTGGGTTTAATTGGGAACTTACCTTGTCCATATGGGTATCCAGTTGCCAATGCGTTTATGCATTTAGCCCTCTCTAATATCGTTTTACAAAGACAGCATATAGATTATTTTGAGTCTGACACGACCATTTTTTAACCCTTTGCCTGCTGGTCGCGACTTTATTGATGTTTGCAAGCAGTTAGATACAGATCAGACACCGCGTAACGCGGTGTCTGATCGGGATCTAAACTGTTTGACACTCTTCTTTAGGTTTCTTTACTTAAAAAATGTATAAGTCTAAATTTAACAAACTTAGCAGACGACAATTTCGAAGCAGACGACATCACCGCAGGATAAGGGTTAAAAAAAACATTAGAAAGGAAACAAAAACTATCTTAAACTATGAAATCCTCTGTGGATGCAGTTTTCCGACCGAATTGCTTCCCCATTATGGCTTTTCCCAACAGCAAACAAACGTTCAGCACAGAAGTTCACAGGTAACATAATTGGTTAAAATAGTATATGTTATTTATGGGCTATAGGAATAACATTAGAAAATTCAAAAAATTTATATTGAATTCATCCATGACGTCATTCATTCATTCATGATAATTTCACCGCGGGATGGAAAAAGAAACATTGTTACGTCTCAGATATATCACGATGGGCTTCCTCTATTTTTATAGTGACGAAAGCACGTCCCATGTTAGATATATATTTAATGAGTTTGCAAGAAAATCGATCGATTATAAGTTTCGTTTGCTTTCTTTAATCGTTTCTCAAAGTTCTCCGACCCAGGAAAATAACTTCGTTTTTGTCAATAGTTCTGTCAATTGCAAAGTGTTAGTTGCGGCTCTAAAATACTTTTTTCTTGTTTTTCCCCGACTATATGGTCGGTAGAGGCGTATATTTATTAGATCGAAATGATATACTGAAAAGCTAATAAAAACATAGCATGCGGGTGCTATCTCCATTGTCTCGCCCTATGTACTTTATTTTATACAGCAAACCTTCTTTACAGCAGCGGCCTTTGTTCCCTTCACTTTATGCCTGGCTATTACAACTCTATTTACGGTCTTGCTGGAAAATTACAGTTTTTTATATAGGATAAAGAAAGGATAGGATTGGGCCAAAAGGGCTAATCGTTATATCCACGTTCGTTTTAAGTATATACAGTGCTCCCTCTCTACAACGACACCCAATGGGAGACACAGATTGTGTATGTTGTTTGGAGGAAGTCGTTATAGGGAGGGAAACTTAAGACTTGATTTACATTTGCAAACAGTTTAAATCCAGATCAGACGCCGCGTAACGCGGCGTCTGATCTGGATTCAAGCTGTTTGTCACTCATCATTATATTTATTCTATCAAAATGTCCACTAAAAGAAGGCTTTCCTCAGTATAAACGGTATAGAACGCCGTCCTCTGCAAATTTACTACAACAGGGCTGCCATAGGTTAATCTAAAACAAATCCTAAGATTTCCATTTTTTTATTTTAAAGAGTCAAGCGCAATTCCTTAAAGCAAGTTGAAAGAAAATCATAAAGTTTCTGAAGGTTCTTCCGGTTTTACTTTCATCTTGCTTTAAACCGTGTCCTATTTTAAAAGATAGTTAGATGTAGATTATTTGTATGTTTGGCTATGGACTAAATGGTAAAACAAATGATTGCTCAACGTAATATAAATGTAAAGCAGAAAGCGCATATGGGTGCTTTCTGATTCATTTTCACCCATCTAAAGCTGGTGTCATTCTTAAATATCATCACCGAGTCTTCCTTAAAGCTGTCGTAGAAGCGAAACTTCGACATATGCGTGCATTTTATGTAGGCCAACATTTCTGCATTCTCGATTCCCACCCACTCCTCCTACGGCAGTTGTGAGATTCTTTACATTCCAGCTGTTTTTATTGTGAGTTGAAAATAGGTATGTATGTCAGTTTGAATGTTAAAAGCACTAAATTTTGTATCTTCATTCACTCCTGTAACTTTAAATACACAATTCCAGTTTCCAATTAGGTCTAGCCCATTGTGTACTAGTTAGGAATGTTACAAAATTGTAAACAATGCAGACCCTAATCAGGGACTATCAAACCTCTGATCAGCTTCTGAACTGTTTGCATAGGAAATATCATACTTCACAGGTACTCTGTTTGTTAATGACGAGTATAGACATCGCTTGATTGAATATGTTAACATATTTATTCGTGACATGAGAATATACGTTGAATTTGACTCAACAAGACAGACCCTATGTACAACAATACCTAAAACGTCATATCCATCAAGAAATTTGTTAACCGGGGTCAGAAAGAATATGCCAAAGTTACTCAGAGATTTATAAGTCAAGCGTTCTTCTTTTAACCCTTTGCCTGGTGATCGCAACATCACTGTTTTTTGCGAACAGTTTGGAACCAGATCAGACGACGTGTAACACGTGACACTCGTGTTTAGGATTTTTTACTTAAAATATATATAAATCTAAAATAAACAATTTTTGTAGACGACTTTTTCAAAGCAATCGAAATCAGAGCAGAATAAGGATTAGCCTTCTGCACGATTAAATTTGTGTAACTATTACACCAAACAGTTCGGGTCAAGATGGGACACCGAGAAATTCGGCGACTCATCTGGATCTTAACTGTTTGACACTCTGATAACATCCCCTGCAATAAAATGCATTTAAATCGACTTTGAGAATTGTTGCAGACGGAAAATAGACGGATAATTTAGACACAGACCAACTTCTTTGAGGTCTCAGATGCCCCTATTACATATGTCAAAAAATGACATTGTCGAATAAGAAATACCTTGATGAGATGTCGCAAAGAATAGTGCGGCATAATAGTCGGTATTGTAAGTTTTAGTTATAGCATTTAACTATATGGATATTGGAAAAATGATGCTATGAGACCATAATACAAACTATATTGATAATGAGTTATCTTATACGCGGGGTTCATACATTGAAATATCCAATCAATGGCGTTTAGGCATAGCATAACTTGTTCATCGTTAATATTTGTTGACATCACTTTGTATCTAATCAGCAACATAGTTGACTAAGATATGATCGATTGGCCTGAGCTTTTAAGGGTGTACTATTACAAAAAATATAGAGAATTGTAACTCTGTAACATATTTAGACTTTTCATAAATGCATTAGCCATGTTGTCATCGTCCTTTTAGGCATAGTATAACCTTGTTATCGTTTATTATTAGTTAACCATATTTATTTTTAACAGCAACATAGTTGGCTTAGATATGATAGACCTGATCTCTTAAATGTATATTTGTACAAAAGATGTACAAATACTATATTTTTAGACTTTTCATAAATGTATTTGGTTATGATACCACGGTCGTTTTGGCATATTATAAACTAGTTGATCGTTTATCATTGGTTAACCATATCTATTTTCAATCAGCAGCATAGTTGGCTTAGATATGATCGAACTGAGCTTTATGAGGTACATGTATATTGTTACAAAAGATATACGAAACTGTATTATGTAATATATTTAGACTTTTCATAAATGCATTTAGTGGTGATGCCATATAAATGTACACGTTACTATCAGTATCAAAGAGAAACCATTGAGACGTATATAACATTCCTTTAACCCTTTCATGATCAAATATATCGTGAGGATTTAGCCCTTCACCGCCATTTTGTCGTCTGCCTAAATATTATCGTCTGCAATATCGTTTCAAAGTTAGATTTAAGGCATTAATATAACTGACGTTATTTCAAAACATGTGGTATACAGTTTTGACCCTGATCAGACGCCGCGTCACGTACCGTCTGGTCAGGATGTAAACTGTTTGCAAACGCACTTTTTGGCGTCATTTAGAGAGAAAGGGTTAAAACAGCGTACCTAAAAAGAGTAAACTTGTTATACGCCAACACTGCAAATCATTTGGTAATATACTGTAAAAGGCACACTCCTAAATAATAAGATAGGGACTAGACTTTATTTACATGTTTAAGGGGCTAATGAGTAATAAAAATATCAATAATAATAATAGTTTAAATCATGATAAAAACAAAAATAAGTATACTACTACTACTACTACTTCTACTACTACTACTCCTCCTCCTCCTCCTCCTACTACTACTACTACTACTACTACTCCTACTCCTCCTCCTACTACTTCTACTACTACTACTTTTAATAATAATAATAATAACATTAATAATAATGGTGAAACTACTTCCATTAGTACTAGTACGACCAATACTACTACTACTACTACTACTACTACTTCTACTACCACTACTACTACTACTACTACTACTACTACGACTACTTACTACTACTACTATTACTACTACTACTAACTAGTACTAATACTACTAGTTCTACTACTACTACTACTACTACTACAACAACATCAAATAATAATAACAATAATAATAATAATAATAATAATTATTATAATAATAAGTTGGAACAAGGAGGTGATCTAAATATATAAAAGACAGTAACATTCGATGTATAGCAAATAAAAAAGCCAAAAAAACATCACAGGTATATATATACGGCTCTGATGCTTAAATTGCAAATGTTATTTACGGCGTCACTATCAATAAATATGTGTGCATAATCACAATATATTATATTGCTTTAACAATTTACTTAATTAGAATTAAATGTCAGACTCTTAATCTGTGTAACGTTAAACTACGAGTTTTTTGTTTCCAAACATGCAAATGGTCGACCGTAATTGATTTTTTAAAAAGTTTATTGGCGTAAAACACACATCGAAGTAGTTGCAGCAGATTGCTGTTGATAGAGTGGTTCAACTGTTACTGTGACAAACAGCGATATTTCCGTAAACACTGGCAACCTGTGCAAGGCCAGGTTATTTACCACTATGCCAGCCCGGCAACCATATTATTATACACATAATGCTCTGAATAGACCAAATAGATGGTATTTTAAGGCATCATTCTATAACAGACTGGCGTAAATCAAAGCTAAAATTAGAAATATATTTGAAAACCTGCTCCCTTATTTACAGAGAGTACATTGCTTTCACTTATTATTGGAAGCGAAACTTGGTATTGTAATTAATATGCTAATCAGCGGTGGTAACGATTCTAACGTATTTCAAAACTGTGTAATAACTTTACAGTGATCACCATGTTGGTGATGATTCCTGGTGTTTGGTACTGCTCAGCGAATTACTATCGGTTGAAAATAGACGACAAGTTAGACTATTAGTTAATACGTTATGAGCGAGACCATACAGAAGTGGCTTTTTGGCCGGGCGTGAAGCAAATCAATGTAAAGCTTTAAGTATATCGCGAGATAATTGATTACAGTCAATGTTTAAAGCAGCTAGAAGACAGTTTATTGGAAATTTTCTTACCGCACTTGGTCCTCAGTAAACTACAGAATGTTTTAGACATATCTTTGATGTGATTCGTCTAATATTTACTTTAACTTTATTGATGAAAGCAAAGTGTGTACTAATCTGGATAATTGTCAATGAACAGAATTGTTCCGCCAGTCTAAAATAGCATAAATCCGGATCATTGCAACACGTCGTGGGAAACGATTACCTTGATCTGGGTTTATTCTGTTTGTCATACTGTTATTCCACTATTCGCTACATATAGTTTGGTACACTGAATATAAATTGCATCTCATAGTGAACGTTCTTGAGACACTGCTAACAAAGGTATATTTACCCAGACAGTTTCGTGAACTGGACTGTTCACTTGATCACTGTCTCAAGAACGTTCACTATAGGAATAAACAACATATTTTTGACGTTCATGACGGTATGACTACATTAGCTTCGCAGGGGGTAAATTCCGTAAACGCCCAAAGGGCGTTTTCGATAAATTTACCCCCCGAAGCTAATGTAGTCATACCGTCATGAGCGGCAAAGAGATGTTGTTTATTCCTTATATTTATATTTTCTGTCTTGTCAATTTAATGTGTTTATTGGCCTGATTTTTTTTCTGTATAAGAATTTATCATATACCGGTCAAAGAGGTTTGATAGATGTAATGTCGATGTAATAGCCATTCCAGTTTCTAAATATGGTGAGAAAGTAGTCCCAACTACATGTACTGTAACTGTATTAAAAATTCAGGATTTTTTCCAGTAAACTTTCTCTCTTTGAATGGAAATGACTTACAAGGCAAACAAATAACAGTGCAACTTGAATATCTATTGCCAAAGCACATTCTAAAATTACAGGTCGCGGTTGTTTTCTTAACCCATTTACACACATAGCAACGCGATGGCAAAGACCTATGGGTCTGTATCACTCCGCTAGTGTCATATGACCGTCGACCAATGGGAGCTTAGTGTTAAGTGCCCGATGTAGTCTATTTGAAGAAGTCCACGAATATCACGGGCGAAATCCGAACTGGTTAAATCCAGATTCGAAGTGTAGGTTCATCGGCAGATGACTGCATATTTTTTAATAGGATTACATAAGGACTTTACAGGTTGAATGTAAATATTATGAAATATAATACCTGCTAAATGAACCTATTTGCAAATATAAATTGCATCTGTTTTTATCACAATACTGCTATATACATGTACGGCTATATATGTTATGTTATTAAGCACTACGCTGAAAAACGTCATTGAATACTAACGATACAAGATATCGTTTGAAACCCGAGGGAATCGAAATACAGAGCCTTATAACGGAAATAGACCGTTTCATAAACATTGTAATGTGAGCCACTTTATTATTGTACTTTTTGTGATGACAGAAATTACACTTTATCAAATAGGATTCTGATGACAATAACAGAGTGCAATATTTTTATATCATTTATTCCCATGAAACAGTTCTTGGAAAATATTTGACTTGCTTGTGAATCGGAATGCAAATATTGTCTGTTTTTGTTACTGCCATAAATTGCCTGTGCTTTGTTATGACACTAGCGGATCTAGGGAGGGTTTCCTTGAGCAGGAACGACATTAGAGGCGTCCAAGATCATACAGCGCGTTTGCACCATCGATTCTAAATAGGGACAACACAGTCTGTAAAATCCAATTGCATATGTTATCTATGGAATGTAAATCATATAGACAATGACATAATATCTGTATAGAAAATCTCAATAACATATGGGGTGACTATCATACATTAAGTTAACATCTTAGTATAGGGCTAATAATAATAGTCTTTATTCAAGTCTCATCATGGATACAACATATAACAATTACATAATAAATATACAAACAAATGAATGTTCCATGTTATTCAGTTATGAATTAGAAGAGACTATCATAGTGTTGTCAAAATGAACACATTCTAGGTTCTATAAAATATCCACATTATTTAAAATAAAAACGGATATAGTCATCATTATAATATACAAAGTGCAACACAAATCAAATATCACAGTTTACACATTGTTATATAGCAGACATCTACGTCTGTTTAAATAAAATGGCAGGATTTGGCAATAGTGCGTATTAAATTTTCATTACAAAATATAAAAACAAACTTATCTTTATCCTTTTTAGTGTTAAAAAGACTTCAGAAGCCTTGGTAAAAATGTCATTTCTTAAACCATTATAAGTGCAACATTTCATCATAACATAAAATTCATTTTCCACACAGTTTTCACAAAATGGACAAATCCTGTGTTCTTCGGCCAATCTTCCTAACCTTCCCGTCTCTATGCGCAATGGAGCGACACTTGAGCGAAATTTACTTAAAGCTGACCTGTGTGTCTGGGTATTATCATTTAAAAATAGTTTGCAGTTCCAAAACTTTGCTTGAAAGTTTATAAGTTCTTAAAGTGTTACCTCCATTGCCAGATCTAGATTGTTCCGTGTTCACGGTGTCACCCAATTGGCCTTTAAAACGCTCTAGTGCCGCTCTTTTTATATCATTTACAAATACTATTTTCATGAGTGTATACTTGTTTAAATTATAACTTTTAAAAATTCCAAATACTCTATGAAACCAATTTTTACATGTATGGGTAGCTTTACCAGCACAATATTTAAAAACACGTTTATTCGTTCTATTATCTTCCATAGTGACACATCTTGCCCAAAAGGCACAAACAGAATTAAGCTGTCTAACTACAGCAGGGTCCCATCCCATATCTCCAATGATTGCTGCATTTGGTGTATATCTACCAGTACCAAGATAAAAATCCAAATAAGGGGAGATCCTTTGAAAGCACAGAAAACAAAGCAAATACTGAAAATCGCAGACTCGGTTTAATTGAGTCTGTTCATGAGCAATACTGAAAATTGCAGCAGTGCTCACGCCCCCTAGCACCGGCTTAAGCGGAATTCAACTTTCAACTGTAAATGCGCTGAAATCAATGATTCCAAAGGACCAGAAAGTATAACAACACTGAGAATGAAGTACGGGGCGACTTTTTACAGCCGCCACACAAGCACTTAACATCTGCTGTTGTGAATTATAAAAATCCAAATAAGGGGAGATCCTTTGAAAGCACAGAAAACAAAGCAAATACTGAAAATCGCAGACTCGGTTTAATTGAGTCTGTTCATGAGCAATACTGAAATATGCAACAGTGCTCACGCCCCCTAGCACCGGCTTAAGTGGAATTCAACTTTCAACTGTAAATGCGCTGAAATCAATGATTCCAAAGGACCAGAAAGTATAACAACACTGAGAATGAAGTACGGGGCGACTTTTTACAGCCGCCACACAAGCACTTAACATCTGCTGTTGTGAATTATAAAAATCCAAATAAGGGGAGATCCTTTGAAAGCACAGAAAACAAAGCAAATACTGAAAATCGCAGACTCGGTTTAATTGAGTCTGTTCATGAGCAATACTGAAATATGCAACAGTGCTCACGCCCCCTAGCACCGGCTTAAGTGGAATTCAACTTTCAACTGTAAATGCGCTGAAATCAATGATTCCAAAGGACCAGAAAGTATAACAACACTGAGAATGAAGTACGGGGCGACTTTTTACAGCCGCCACACAAGCACTTAACATCTGCTGTTGTGAATTATAAAAATCCAAATAAGGGGAGATCCTTTGAAAGCACAGAAAACAAAGCAAATACTGAAAATCGCAGACTCGGTTTAATTGAGTCTGTTCATGAGCAATACTGAAATATGCAACAGTGCTCACGCCCCCTAGCACCGGCTTAAGCGGAATTCAACTTTCAACTGTAAATGCGCTGAAATCAATGATTCCAAAGGACCAGAAAGTATAACAACACTGAGAATGAAGTACGGGGCGACTTTTTACAGCCACCACACAAGCACTTAACATCTGCTGTTGTGAATTATAAAAATCCAAATAAAGGGAGATCCTTTGAAAGCACAGAAAACAAAGCAAATACTGAAAATCGCAGACTCGGTTTAATTGAGTCTGTTCATGAGCAATACTGAAATATGCAACAGTGCTCACGCCCCCTAGCACCGGCTTAAGCGGAATTCAACTTTCAACTGTAAATGCGCTGAAATCAATGATTCCAAAGGACCAGAAAGTATAACAACACTGAGAATGAAGTACGGGGCGACTTTTTACAGCCGCCACACAAGCACTTAACATCTGCTGGTGTGAATTATAAAAATCCAAATAAGGGGAGATCCTTTGAAAGCACAGAAAACAAAGCAAATACTGGAAATCGCAGACTCGGTTTAATTGAGTCTGTTCATGAGCAATACTGAAATATGCAACAGTGCTCACGCCCCCTAGCACCGGCTTAAGCGGAATTCAACTTTCAACTGTAAATGCGCTGAAATCATTGCACGGTTAAGGACCGCATCAATACAAGAAAACGTTTTCGTACCCCAAATAGCAGCCCTATTATTAAAAACTGGCCATACCATAGAATCAAGAGTTTGGTAAAACGTTATATGGCAGCCCTCCCGCATTCTTGTACTTGACAATTAATAGCTCCAACGCTCTACCAGCAGCTTGTGAAACAAATTTAGCCGTTATAGTATTGTCCGTGTGTTCACTACGGTGTAAACCAAGATATACATATTTATCACATATACTAACAATATCATTTCCGCAGCTGAATATAGAAGCAGTTCGGTTAACTGAATGTGGCTAAAATGTACTGCATTACTTTTCTTACAATTTATATTAATCGTATTGACCTTACTCCAATCAGATAACGCATTTAATAGACGTTGTAAATCATGTTCATTTTCGGTTAATGATACTACATCATCAGCGTACATTAAAATACAAAGTTCCTCTCCGTTTCCAACATCAACACCTTTTCCCAGACCCTTTGCCAACGTGGCAAGATCGTCAATAAAACAATTAAAAATGTTAGGAGAAACACAAGAACCATGTCTTAATCCAACTGCAACATCGGACCACTCACTGCACATGTTATTTACCCTAACACAAGATTTTACAGAAGCATATAAAGATTTGACTGTATTCAACAGTTTCTCTTTCAAACCCATGTCATAAAGTTTGTTCCATAGTGTAGGGCTACAGTAATGCGCACATTTCCTTTAGAAGCTTTTGGCATTTCTTTTGTCTTGCATAAAGTAATGACATCTCTTTAGAACCGTCACGCTTCTTTATTAATATTTTCAACACCATGTACTTGTTTAAAATATTCTCGTTACATATATATAATTACATACAGATTCATTAATCGTGCCAATCGCAAAAAGCATTTGACGCAAAAACATCCTCATTTATAGCAAGTTTTATTTGAATGTTGTTCAAAAGAGGCAGGAGAAAACGAATAGTACTGCACTATGGAAATTGGTCAAGGCATAATCACTATCTTGAGGCAGTTCCCAAAATACTCCATGCAGTTATATTTACCTTGACCCTCAGATGTTGTTATGATTGCAATAACTGGACACTGATGTTTACAGGTATAATAGCTAGCTGTAGCCTTTTGACTCATTGTTTACATCAAGTACAGTATAAGTGTGAATGGCCAACAAAACAAACACAAGAGTATTGCTAATCTGGCCGTATCACCTTTTGTAATCTACCCATCCAACTATCCACAAGCTAACAGATTATGGAAATAGCGGACACTCTCTTTAGCGATACTTAAAACGTGTCTCATATTCGGCCTTTCAAAAAGGTGAATATCTAATACATAATAAAAGTAAAACAGAAAGCTCCCGAATGAGCTGTCAGTGTTACTGTTGTTATGCATAAAGCAGCCGCTTGTTTATAAAGTTCACCAAATGTCCACAAGTTTGTGTCTTTAAGAGATGTAGTACTGTATCTCAGCATACTGAAACCAAAAACGATGTTGATTGAGTGCTTTCACCAATATTTCCAATTGCAAGTACATTAGACCTACGCTCATTCTTGGAAATAAGCGCAAAACAACCTCGGTGTGAAGGTCAAACAAGCCCACGTGATTATTGGTTGACTGGAAAGCGCGGTTAGAGACTGCACGCCAAAACCTGCAGGGGGTAATTCCATTAAATAAGATGAGGGAAGTCATGACAGGCACTGTAATGATGAGAGTCGACTACATAAATATGAGTACACGAGCCGGTCTCGTCAAAACAAGACAATTAGTGGTACTGTGAACATCGGACAAGCTCTTACTATCTAACTAGACAAACCAGTACAGGTAAGCCTACACGTGTTTCTATGTGTCCACGGTTGCTGATGATAGTGTGTGCACACTATTTTATCATAGTTTTAAAAAATAAATTCAAACTACGTGAACTCTATTAGTGATTTTGTGATACCTGTTTTAAGTTTTTGGATCCAGATGAGACGTCTAGTAAATCGGCGTTCAATCTGGATCTAAACAAGCGACACTCTGATCATCCATGGAAACAATATATCTCACTTTATTGAAAGTAAAACTTTTCATACACCATTAATCGAAATCTAATATAATAGCTCAACCAATACACAGTAGGATGAGTTATCTTTAAGCACATAATATTTTCACATATCAAACATATTTGTCGAAGTGGGGAAAAATTCTATAATACTCTGATTTAACATTTTTAACACTACGTACATATAATTGTTTCTGTTTGGATTCTGATGAGAGAAGCAGGGTTACCCGGTGAATCATTTGGAATCAAACTGTTTTAAAAGAGTAACTGCAATTTCGAGGTTGGCATAAACTAGTTAAGATAATTAGATTTTGTTTAAGCAAATATTTAATCAGAATTTCATCTTGACAAAGACTTATATCAATATTATTTACGTAGTGTCATTGATATAATTTTCGCTCTTTCAGTATAAACTATATATCAGGGCTGCCATTTCTCCGGATTTTTCCGAAATCTTCGGATTTTATTCCAACGGATGGAAGCTTAAAGCAGGCTGAAAGTAAAGCAGAATGCGCCTTAAGGCGCTTTCTGCTTTACTTTCAACCTGCTTTATGCATCACGTGTCTTTAAAACTAGAAACAGACTAGGGGTAAAAGGTATAATTCGGAAGATCGCGCTTGAAAAGTTGAAAATTTTGAAATCTTAGGATTTTTTATCAACTTATGGCAGCCCTGATATATGACAAAATGTTGTTATAGAAAATGAACATGCGACATTTGTATTTTATTCATTTAACAATTTGTTCTACAGTGAAGAAGGAGTAATTATTTCCCAATAAACGCGTTTGTGTTAAAACAATAATTTCTATTACAAACAGTTATTAGTCAGATCAGACGTCGGGTTTAACCCAGCGTCTGAGCAGGTTCCAAACTGTTTGCCACACAGATTAAAACGAATAGACAGACTTGTCATAAAATTGTAATTTTCTTCATTTTGTTGCAATGAGTTTGCGTTTAAACGGGAAAGAATAGAATATTATATTATCTACTGTAGTATTTATAAAATAATTATGTATCTTGCATATACAAGTCAAATTTATATTGAAGTTCTGTTCTGTCATAATCATTTCGTGAAGCTTTTAGCGAGAAGTTATCAATATTGAATGTGTTAAACTGTGGTTTCCAAACGCCTTTGGTAATGAGGACTGTTGTAAAAACCGTGTAAATCCAGGTGATGCATTTTGTACTTTGCCCTAGATATTATCTTTGTTCGCAATGTCTTGTTGCTCCATCGACCGCGACTGGTACAGTTAATACTGATGCAGTAATATTATTGCGACACCCAACAGGATCATAGATATTTTACCCCTTCAGTGCCATGACTTCATCAAACGCCACGTTTAAGATGCAAGTGGGTGTCAAACATTGTAGATCAAGGCCAGTCGCCGCGTCTTTGACGCGGTGGCTGGCCTTCATCTACACTGTGTGCCATGCAATAAATAAGGTTTTCTCATGACACTGCTCATTTGTAAAACGCCATAACGCTGCTTCTGTCTAAGTTTGAAACTGCATCTCGATCTGAAAGTGATTCCGTGATTTTTGTATTTTTCACACTAATGTGTACTATAAGTTTAATATTTTAGCATGTTTATATTTGAATTTTAGTTAGCAAAGACCGAACAACCTATATTATAATGAAATATATCATAATTGAAAATAATAAATATCCAATTGGAAAACCATTGACCTGTTTTAATGACTATTCTTATAATTTGATTTATTTATTTAATATACCTTTATTGATAAGAACCTTATATATTATCCTATCATTTCTTGTATATACCATTCTTTAATTTTATTGTTATACAGAGCTTTGTGATCCATTTGGATCGACAAATATTGTGATTCTAAAACTTTCATATAATGGTACCTATTTTTACCCACTGAGAGGAGATTTGAGACTGTTAGATAGAGACTATCAAAACTTCAGTAACTGTCATTTCGTGATTTTTTGTGTGATAGGTTAATACTTACAGAAGTGGTTGCTTAATATAGGATGAGTGTAATGACTCCTGTAAAAGTTTCGCATTAAACGAGTTAGGTTAACCCATTCCCTATCTTATACCGAGTAAAATGATTAATTGCAAACAGTAATGCGTCGTCTGATCAGGATCCAAACTGTTTTACACTCCTTTCAATATTTCTAAAGTCAAAATACCAAAAAAATTAAATTTGATCAATAAAAGCAGGCGACAATTATTTAAAATTGATGATGTCATAGCAGTTAAGGGGTGTTAAACATCTCAAAATGAGAGGAACCAAAATATGTCGCACAACACAGATTACAATGCAGACACACAATCACTAACTGAGTTAACTACAGTAAAATAATCTACTTTATTAACCCTTTCACTCTCAATAACGTCATAAAGCGCATCTGCAAACTTTTTTGTTCCTGATCAGACGCCGCGTAACGCGGCGTCTGATCAGGATCAAAGCTGTTTGCCACTTGTTTTGATTTAACGTCAGTTAATATATTGCCTTAAATCTATGTTTGAAACGATATTGCAGACAACAACATAGAAGCAGACGACAATATGATGATGAAGGGGGTAAAACAAGCTCAACATGAATTTGGTCATGAAAGGGTCAACAGTGTTAACTCATTCATTCCTGAAACTTTTAACCCTTTACCTTATAGAAGCGCCTATTAGCGCATTCCGTTTAATCCTCCGCGGAAGAAAATAATTCAAATCTATACAGTCATGAATATGTATCAGAAGGAATAATTCTTTTATTCTAACAGGTGGTAGATTAAAGCAGGCTGAAAGTAAAGCAGAATGCGCCTTAGAGCGCATTCTGCTTTACTTTCAACCTGCTTTAAGCAGTCACCGTTTTTCAAAACTAAATTCAGGCTATGGCGTAAAGGGTTAATGGACAATTCAAGTTTTCAATTAAGTCTAGTCCGTTTATGATTATTTAGTGTTGTTTTCTTTATAAATTGCAAAATGGCAAACAGTGTAAACCCAGATCAGAGGCTCCTTCACATACCACCCGATCGGGACATTCACTGTTTGCATATGACAAATGTACTACATGTAGTTACAAATACAGTGTTTATTAAGGACGAGTAAACTCGTCGCTAGGGTTCAATGTGATTAAGGCAGACGGCAGCTTAAAGCTCGGAGTTTGTAAAATCCAAAGCTCCTAGTTAATATTCTACAGCGGAACAAGGAAGTATCGCTTTACTGGATTAAATTCGCTCATATTTTGCATAATGGTTTGCGAGTTATGCTATTATATTGAGAATACTGATATTAGGCAAACTTCCGTAAATCGAGAACCAGCTTACTCGTTAGCACATTGGTCAGTTGTTTCTGGTAGCTAAAATGTCACCCTCAGCAAATGTTCCAAATCGATCACCAGTCATTTTGTTTTTTAGAACATATCACGAAGAAAAGTGTCGAACTGAGAAACAAATGGAGACACATCGTTATTCTGCATTTGTGTATCACCCGGGTCCTGGCTGTTTGTCATTTTGCAATAATCCGTTAAAGAACAACCCTAAATAAACCTTATTGGCAACATGATATGTCTACTTGAAGTGCAAGGGATGAATAAGTTAGGGAAGAAAAAATATTTTGAAGAAGTTTTGCCATGTACCCATAATAGTTATTGAAAGGTTCTTGATTAATGTAAATTCTATTTATATTCTGATGTTTGAGATATATCGGGTTATATGTTTTCTGTTAAGTTTTTAAGTTAATCCTTGAAGTTTAGCGCTCTATGTGTAATACTCGTCTGAGTTAATTTATCTTCGACGTCTTTTAAGAATACCCTTCAAACGAGGGTTTCAAGCAGTTCGGATTCAAATTAGTCTCATCTGGACCCTAACTGTTTTCAAAACTTATACCAGCTCTATCAGAAGGTTAGATTAAGCTTTATTGATATTGCAGCAAGTGTAAAAACTATCTTATTAACGTAAAAACATATCAAGCATTTTCATTCAGATAAGCTAACTACGTAATGATATTAGATTAAAAACCAATTTCGGATACTCATAAAACTGTTATATAAAAAATGGTTCCACTATTTCCTTATAACCGCATTTGTTCCCTAAGAATTATGTCAAGTAACTCGGTGGCTATTTAGGCTCCAAACTTTTTGCCATAGGAATAGTGTTAGTAGCCAGGGGGCGTCTTACGAAACGCCGTACGACAGAATCGGTCGTAAGGTAAAACTTTAAAATACATCTAATTCCTGATTTCTCCATCTAATACTATCTTGTGACATCTCTTTGGAACCGTCTTTTCAAGGTGACTTCCAAAGAAATATCACAAGACAAGATAAGATGGATAAATAAATAATAATCAGAAATTTATTTCTACCTTTAGTGACCTTGCGTTTGAATTAAGATTTTGTGTAAACCGAAACATTAATATTTTCTTCACTGTGAGATGATTCTTAAGTTCAGTCCTGAATTAGATACATTTGTTGCGGTTTTACAGTTGAAAGCAGGTTGGAGCAAGATCAGATGCCACCAGGTAACCCGGGGTCTGATAAAGTTCCAAATGTGTGCCACTTCGGTGGAAATTAATGGTCAGAAATGGCAAAAAATGTTCTTTGGGGCGGGGCGGTGAGGGGTTTGTGAAGAGTCCTACGCCGAAAACGATAGTCGTAGTAGACGAATTTAAGTGTATATTCTAACAAACCTTGCGCACACTCAATTATGAACAAAGAAGACGGTAACTATGTTTAAGTTCACGATTAAAAAAATACAGTGGAGAATGTGTTATTCATTCCCAATAAACGCGTTTATCTTGGTGGCAAACAGTTTGGAGCCAGATCAGACGCCGGGTAACCCGGCGTCTGATCAGGCTCCAAACTGTTTGCCACCAAGATAAACATGAAATATCAGAATTTTCCAAAAGTTGTTCTTTTCTACGTTTTACCGCTTTGCGTTTGCGTACGTTTGCGTTTAAACGGGAAAGAATAACAGATTCTCCACTGTACTCGCTATAACGGCTAAATGTGACGTTATTAAATTCGTGGACCAAGAAATGTAGCGCAGTTGCGTCGGTGAAAATTTGGGTAAAATTGATGTGTTAGAATCAAAATAATTCGTTATGAATGAGCCTGTCAAATAATGTTTGATACGATTGCTCGTGAAACTATTTTCATGGTTTCTCTCGAAACAGATTGGGCTACTTGTTTGACAACATTGTAAGTCTATCTGAAATGATCGTAAACATAAATACAAACTTGGCACGGATAAGATTCATTCATAAATTCCTTATCTTCGTGTACTAAGTGGTTAAGTGCTTGAGCAGTCTAACTGGATGAATGAGCTTTCGTTATCAAGATGAACCTTGGCCGATGATGCAATGTGATGTTTTCATTACGTAAACTACGATATAGTGGCAGAGTTGGTCATAAACCATTTAAAAACAACCAGCGGGGCTTCGTTTAATCGAAACACGCTTAAGTCGAACTTACCCGTAATTCTACCGTTCGAGTTAGATAATTCTATCTCGATTAGGTTGAACATACAGTCGAACTTCGATATCGCGAACTCGGTTGAGTCGAACATACCCGTATTTCAAAGTTAAAACGTGGCTAAGCCACGTTTTAACTTTGAAATATGGGTATGTTCGACTGAACCGAGCATGAAATAATGCAGTTCATGTGTCAAACTATCGGATAGTTCGAGTTAAGCGAGTTCGAGTTATCGAAGTTCGACTGTACCTATATTTCAAAGTTATAATCGTTGCTAATCTACATTTAACTTTGAAATACGGGTGTTTTCGACTTCAGTGAGATTTCAAGTTATCACAGTTTGAGTGTTACTGGGAGCTTGTTAACATTTCTGGAATTTTTCTATGATGTAAATGTTGCTAAAGATACATTCAGTACAAATCATGTCAGTCAAAAATGTTTTTAAATGAGTGTCATGCGTTTCCTTCGATCAGTGGTGAAATGAAACAGGTGGTGTATATTTAGCCATATTGATGTTTTTCTGGAATGTTTGCCAACCATATACAGTAAAACCTCTCTACTACGGCCACTAAATTATGTTAATTTTTAGGAGTTTACGACAGTTGAACGCTTAAAGCAATGCGACAGTAAAACAGAGGGTCCCTTTAGTAGCTTTCTGTTTTACTGTCACCTTGCTTAATGCTTTCACCTGTCTTTTAACTAATCAATTAGCATTCGTTATAGTGGTCGCAATTGAGAGTTTTTCCTGTAGATTACTATCAACAAAAACTAAATATGATTTAGGTAAGGGGGGAATACGACTGCGCAAAAGCATTTGCACTTGAATGAGACGTTGACATTGGCCTAGTAAGAGAACGCGTGATTTAATCTTTAACATGCAATGGACAACTTTGATTCGACTGCAAACAGTTTTAATCAAGATGAATCATTGCATCTAGATCTGAACTATTTGACACTCTGGTGAAATTTTCCGTGAAAGATATCCTTTTTGATTTTCTGCAGGCGACAAATATTTCGAACGAAACATGCCCAGCCTGTTAAAATAGTTATTCTACCTAGCGCAACCTGACTGAAATTTGCATACAGTTTAGACCTCGGCGTCTGATCAAGATCCACACTGTTCGGGGCAATTATTAGTTTATGGATGCAATTAGGTGTCAAATCTAAATTTGAACTAGATATTGAACAATATTACAGACAGTAATTGTTTAGCACACAGCATTGAAATAGACTTAGAGTGAATCTAGAAGAGCCGGATGCACAGTCAAGGTGTGACCTTTACCCCTAATAACATGATAGATGGTCTGGACTGCATACCAGGAATACCAGAACTATCATGCTAGGATGGCATACCTACTATACCACTTAGTAGCTGTCAGTTGTAATTATTTTGTATATCTTACTGACCGATTATACCAAACGGAAATAGAAACGAAAACGTCAATCCTCATATTCTGGAACGGTCATACACCTATGTAGTTCTTCAACCATGAATCATGGTCAGATATTTCAAATGCGCAAAAGTTTAGAAGATAAATATAGATTTTAAAGATATGCATTTTCAAGGTGAATCATGACAATGATTGAGTTGAAAAGCACTATCTAAAAGAAAGATCATATTTATTAGGTAAAATATAAATATAGCAACAGTACTTAACAAAATACATAAACTGATAATTCTAAATCTTATTTTAAACATTCACCATTGCTGTTCTTGATACATGTACATAGTCTACACAGATAGCTTCCTTTTGTCTTAAAAACGTTTCCTATTAACATGGCTTGAAGTTTGTATCAAGGCACGGCCTAACGTTTATTTGGGTTTGAGCTAGGTTCAAACTATTGACAAAGCAAATCAGAACTACTAGAGCGAATGTAACGAGCGATGACATAGTACGACGATATTTCAGAAAACTCGTTCAGGACTTTCTGACTTACATCTTTCCGACGTTTGGATATTGGCGTTATTTTTTACAATTCTTATAGTAAAGTTTGTTAAGCGACTATTTGATGCAATCGTCTTTAAGAAGTCGGAAGATATGCTTAACCCTTTACCTGATAGTCTATTTCTAGTATTGCAGATAGGTGACTTCTTAAAGCAGGTTGAAAGTAAAGCAGAATGCGCCTTAAGGCGCATTCTGCTTTACTTTCAGCCTGATTAAAGCTATCATGTGCTAGAATATAGAAAATATTCCTTGAAATATATATTCATGACTGATTAAATTGGAACTATTTTCTTTAGCGGAGGAATAAACCATATTCCCTAAAAGGCGCTTTTATGGGGAAAAGAGTTAAAGAGACTGACAACCACAAGGGTGAAATGTGAAATAACAATACAGATATCTTAGAATACAAGAAGTCTTCTTTGAGAAATGGCATTGCATCTATAGCTATATGCCAGTGAAAAACGTTAACGCATACATTTACAGCGTATTGGTTTAATCAACTGACCTTTGAAACTGCAAATGGACAAGTCCAGTTTCCAATTAAGTCTACATGTAGTTCAGAATTAACTTTTTAGCATTGCTTTTACAATACATTGCAAAATGACAAACAGCACAGACCCATGTCAGAGAGCTCGTATTATACGCATATTATCTGGGTCTACATCGTTTGTATACAGTGGAGAAAACGATATTCTTTCCCAATAAACGCGTTTACGGTAAATCTATATTTTCCAATGCAAACAGTTCGGAGCCAGATCAGACGCCGGGTAACCCGGCGTCTGACCAGACTCCAAAATGTTTGTCACTCAGATAAAAATAGATAGAGAAAAATGTCATAAGTTGTTATTTTCTACATTTTAGTGGTTTGCGTTAGCGTTTCGTTTGCGTTTAAACGGGAAAGAATAACGTTTTCTCAAATGTATGACAAATGCACTCTTCACTATTTATAAAGAACATGTACATCCGTCACAAGGTTCAATGGGTTAAGTTGTTACCTTTCCTATCGCGATGAAAAAGCGAAATCAAGACAGGTAATGCAGCGAGAATAAGTGTTAAAACGAAACTGTGTTATGCCATATCTTGGTGTCGCTTTCGCTCCTTCGTCGGGATTGACAAATGTAGGCCAAACTTTAGGCCAATTTTGATGAATAATACCAATAAAAATCATTTTTTGTTATCCTATATCTGAACTACTGCAATGGTAAAGTTCATTGTTGGAACGCTCTTGTTATACAGTGCTCCTTGTCTTCAACAACACCCAATATGAGACACAGTCTATGTTAGTTGTTCGGAGGGAGTCGTTATAGGGAGGGAAATTTAAGACTTTGATTACATTTGCAAACAGCTGGAATCCAGAGCAGACGCCGCGTTACGTGGCATCTGATGTGGAATCAAACTGTTTGTCACTCATCATTATATTAATTCTATCTAAATGTGTACTTATATGGGTTTTTTTATAGAAAAAACAGCAGACGACAACTTTAAGCAGTCTATATTGCAGCAGTAAAAACGTTAGACATACTTGTCTTGTTTGGGGAACAGCGGCAAGGGTCGTTGTAAGGAGGGAGTCGTTGTTGGTAGGACCGTTGTAGAGAGGGAACACTGTATTGCAAACTAAATGTACGAGAATGGGAACAAGATAGTTACAATATATCAGCTAATGTAAACAAGTCACGTGACAAGAAATTAACATAAATAGTTGATATTTGGCCAGCTCTACGACGGCATTACTCACACATAAATTTCCAGCACTTTTAGCTCACCTGAGCCTTCGGCTCAGGATGAGCTATTGTGACCGCTCTTTGTCCGTCGTCCGTCGTCCGTCCACATTTTCAAACAACATCTCCTCAGAAACCACTGACCCGATTTCAACTAAACTTTGTCAGAAGCATCAGTGACAAGGGGGAACGAAATCTTGTTCAAAGTTTTGGGCTAGAGTTATTCTCCTTGTTGTTGGATCAGATTTTCTAACATGACCATATAGACAACTTTTAATGCATAAGAAAATCTTTAAAAATCTTCTTCTCAGAAACCAAAAGGCCCAGACCTTTGATATTTGGTATGTATCATAACCTAATGATCTTCTACCACTATTGTTCAAATTTTGGCCCTTGGGCCAAAAATGGCCCCGCCCTGGGGCTTACATGTATCAGTTTTTCTTAGGAAAACATTTGAAAACCTTCTTCTCTGAAACTGTATGGTCTAGGTCATTAATATTTGACATGTAGCTTTGCCTTATGGTCCTCTACCTAGATTGTTCAAATTATGACCCCCGGATCAAAATTGGCCCCGCCCCGGGGCTTATCAGTTTTACATAGACTTATATAGGAAATTCTTTAAAAATCTTCTTCTCTGAAACTGTATGGCCTAGATCATTAATATTTGACATGTAGCTTTGCCTTATGGTCATCTACCTAGATTGTTCAAACTATGACCCCCGGGTTAAAATTGGCCCCGCCCCGGGGCTTATCAGTTTTACAAAGACTTATATTGGAAAATCTTTAAAAATCTTCTTCTCTGAAACTGTATGGCCCAGATCATTAATATTTGACATATAGCTTTGCCTTATGGTCATCTACCTAGATTGTTCAAATTATGACCCCTGGGTAAAAATTGGCCCCGCCCCGGGACTTATCAATTTTACAAAGACTTATATAGGAAAATCTTTAAAAATCTTCTTCTCTGAAACGGTATGGCCTAGATTATTAATATTTGACATGTAGCTTTGCCTTATGATCCTCTACCTAGATTGTTTAAACTATGTCCCCCGGATCAAAATTGACCCCGCCCCGAGGCTTATCAGTTTTACAAAGACTTATATTGGAAAATCTTAAAAAATCTTCTTCTCTGAAACTGTATGGCCCAGATCATTAATATTTGACATGTAGCTTTGCCTTATGGTCCTCTACCTAGATTGTTCAAATTATGACCCCCGGATCAAAATTGGCCCCGCCCCGGGGCTTATCAATTTTTACAAAGACTTATATAGGAAAATCTTTAAAAATCTTCTTCTCTAAAACTGTATGGCCCAGACCATTTATGTTTAACCTAGGCTATAGTTTTTCCTTATGGTCTTCTACCAAGATATTGTTCAAATTATGACCCCTTGATCAAATTTGGCCCTGCCCAGGAAAACCTTTAAAACTCTTTTTGTAGCTACATGTATATAATATCACAATATTGTCTTGCCCAGTCAGCTTAGGTACAATGTTCTCAGGTTAGCGACTTGTGGGACATGGCCCTCTTGTTAAAAGTTGCCTTTGGTTAAACTAATCATGGCGCAACCTATTTAAATTCACGTTGGTTTAAGTACTAGTAGTTCGTTTTCACAATTTTGTTTCTCCAGAAATCCTCTGGGGCGACATATTTCAAATTGAACACGAAGCATTTGATTCATTATTTTCTGTCCAGGATATATACTTCATGTATTTTGCACTCACTACGATGTTTCTTTGGTCATTATTCCTTATTTCTCAACCTAATACTCCATAGGTATGCCTTTGTACGCATGTAATTCATTTTCCCTATTCAGGTTCCTACAGTGGAGAATCTGTTATTCTTTCCCGTTTAAACGCAAACGTACGCAAACGCAAAGCGATAAAACGTAGAAAAGAACAACTTTTGGACAATTCTGATATTTCATGTTTATCTTGGTGGCAAACAGTTTGGAGCCTGATCAGACGCCGGGTTACCCGGCGTCTGATCTGGCTCCAAACTGTTCGCACTGCAAATAATAGTTTTAGCGTAAACGCGTTTATTGGGAAAGAATAACACATTCTCCACTGTATAGATAATGAATATGCACCACAAGAAACATAGTCTTATATATATTCTAGGAAATGGTATCTTAAAACAGGCTGAAAGTAAAGCATAATGCACCATAAGGCGTATTCTGCTTTACTTTCAATAAGCTTTAAAGAGACTGATACATGCGACTTCATAAACACGTATATATTAGTTTCAGAAAATAATTTATTTCAAGAAACACATTTCCAAAAAAAATAAAAAAGAATTAGCTCGGTCTGGATTCGAACCCGTGCGGAGAATGCAAAAGGGCTAAATGCATTAAAATATGTACGCACGTTAGACCACGCGACCACTAAGGCGACATTCTTATCTGAGGGACTATTTCATTTACATTGGATTGTATGTAGCAATCTTTAAAACAAAGACTTTCTTCTTCTTAGGTCGGTGTAGAAAAAACGCTGGATAATATCTAAAAAACCAAGACTCGGTGATTGTGTTCTTGAGCATGTTTTGGACCGATCATTTTTTAATCTCATATGCACGATAATACCACACATTTGCCTTTATTTTGATTCTTTATTCTTATTTTGCAAATACACCATCCGTTTTAAGTTTCTGCAAGTGGTCAGTTGTCTTTAACCCTAGAAACAGGCTATAGGGGTTAGTTGACGGAGCCTAATTGGCAGTATCTGACACAATGACGTTAGCTCTCTCTTGGACAATATCTGTGCACGACGCACGTGTTTACTGCCATGGTATTGCACGTACTTACCGAACCAGGCATCACACTGGGTTTGTAGTAAAGCATCTGGTTACTCACATTCTTTAATAAAAACAATTACAAATCCGCGTAAATTCCTTGGCTTTTAAAATTGAATCAAGCAGCGTTTATTACGGTGCTAGTCATGGGTTCCTGGTTCACGAAGAGCAGAATGTCTAACAAATCTGACGAACCCACCCAACTGATGTTAAACAGTCAGTGAAGACGTCATTATGTCCCGCTTAAATGAAAACAAACGAAAACGCAATGCAATGAAATGTAGCAAGTGACATATTAATAAAAATAATGGCAATATATTTAAATTTGAGTGGCAACTATTATCAAAATCTAAGTTGAAAAAAAAGTCGCGACTGGTCCTATGCCGTGTTATTCTTCGTCTGGTATCGTTCCAGAATGTTTGCAAGTACAGTGGAGAATCTGTTATTCTTTCCCGATAAACGCGTTTACGCTAAAACTATTTTTTCTTTTACAAACAGTTTGGAGCCAGATCAGACGCCGGGTTACCCGGCGTCTGATCTGGCTCCAAACTGTTTGCCACCAATATAAACATGAAATATCAGAATTGTCCAAAAGTTGTTGTTTTATACGTTTTAGTGTTTTGCGTTTGCGTACGTTTGCGTTTAAACGGGAAAGAATAACAGATTCTCCACTGTACTTAACTGTTTTGATATAGAAGTGTCAATGGAGGGTGGCCTTTTTTTAAGTTTCTAACCCGATACATGTTTGCCCCGGGAGGTTCATAATTTTATTGGGAATTGCAAACAATTTGATTAGAATCTAAATAGTTTGACCCACGTAACGGCATTTTGTCAGTCTAAATAACACAATAAATCTGAAAAATATTTTTAATGAAAAAACCCATATGTTTATATTGGCCTCAGACATTTTTATAAAAACACAAAATTAGGCAAAACTTGTTTGTCAGTCCCTTCAAAGCAAGATGAAAGATAGTGCCAATGCAATGTTAAAGATGGAAACTCGACTTTGATTATGATGAAAGTTTAAAGTTTCCATAACTTTGCAGACCATCTTGAAAGGTTACAAAAATATATAGATATTACATAAGTGTTCATAATTTAGTGGATTTATTAAATGAGAAAACGATAAAACAAGGTTTTTATATATTGGTTACATCCAGTGATAAAGACGTTATTCTTACACGTTTTAGTTTCAAGACAGGTGAGCACTTAAAGCAGGTTGAAAGTATAGCAAAATGCGCTTTTACCTACCACCTGCTAAGTTATAGAAAGTATTACGTTTTGTATAATTTGTAAATAACTGTATAAATTGGAGCTATTTTTTCAATGGAGGAATGAATTAAGGGTGTATCAAACCCAAAAGCGAGATTGATGATATTTAGAGCTTCAGTAATTTAACAGTTGCTGCCTGCTTTGTCTTAAATTTGTTTTTCTCTGAGGATATAGTAACATATACATGGAATAAATAATACAAAAATTACTATGTTGGTTTTCATTTGAAAAACATTTTATTGAAACATGTTCTGTGAAAAGGACAAAATAAGAAAAATCGAATGCTTATCTGACACACCTTTTCGAATGGTCGCACAGCCAAAATCTTTACACCAATATATAATACTTTCTTTTTTCCATTAATCTTAAATAGCTCTTAAAAACAAAATCATTATAGATTATTTATATCCTCTGAAAATTTCACAAATTCACGTGTTTTAATACCCCTTGAATATGCTAAAGTGCGCTTCTATTTGGGAAAGGGTTAATGAAACGAAACGCAATGTAATGAAATGTAGAATTGGCAGCCTTTTGCCAATATTGAGGGTTCATTTAAATCTGAGTGGCAAACAGATTGGGGTCTGATCAGATGCAAGTTGTACCATCGTCTGATCCCGCTCAAATCTGATCGCAATGAAGTGTATGTCTTTAGCATAACGTCTTCTCCCATGTTGCGCAAGTGCGACGTTTTAAAGTGCTCACAGGCGACGCAAAGAGTCCTCGTTTTAAAATAGATTTGTACATAATTTAAAGGATTTTGACCGAGTAGGTTTTCAGTATTGACTTATTGAACGTGTTGGATAAAATAATAAGTTGCAAGCCTTGGCGAGCAACATATCATTTTATCCAACGAATTCAATAAATTCAATGCTGAAAACAAACACATTTACTTATCTATTTACCAAATTGACACAAAATTGACACAAATTGACACAAAACTAAGCTGTTAGGAAAACTATTCGGCATAAGTGTTATAAGGTTTTATTCATCCATAGATAAAACACCTATGAATTTGACATCATAAAGAAAAACAACATCAATGTGTTGTGAAAATATTTCTCTTATTATATATTCAATTTTTAAATTAATCTGAAAATTGTTCTTCTTGACTAAAAATGATAATTTTACATTTAGTTTCGGGAACTACGTCATTATTGTAACATGGCGTCATTTTGATGTAACTAGAAATTTAAAAAGACTGAGTACTGTTATTACTAGAGCCCATCTTAGCCTGATTGGCAGCCTGATTTGCAGAACTGCTCTGGAGAGAAAAAAATAGGACATTTTGAAATGTATCAGTGCCTTGTACGATTTTTATTTCGCTGTATATTTGGCATGTTTATGTGATAAAATAGCATATTACTTTGCGCGAAGGTGCGCTGTTTCATTTAAACGCAAAACTCGTAGTCTACCTGTATACTTTTTGACTTCGGAAATTTTAAACGTCTAGTCAAATTTTAAGGATTTAGGACTGTTTTAACAATATAGTGCATAATGATAAACCATCTGATCAGATTGTTCCTGTAATATCCTTCTTATCTGAATCTTCACTGTTTGCATATGAAAAATGCTTAAAAAGGACGAATATACGTGTCATAGCGCCATGAATACCTTACAAATCTTACAGACAGAAAATACAATGATACTGCTTATTTTGTTGATGTTGTATAAATTATTCGAAAATATATTTATAATTTTTTAAGCATGCTGATCATGATTGCACTATTATTTACACACATTTTGGATCAAATCCGATGTCTCGTCAGGTGATCACGATCCAAACTATTTTTAAAATTCGTGTTGGTAGTTCTTCGGTCAAAATTTCAGAAAATGTAAGCCGACGACGGTGTACAAACTGAAACAAGGCACTGGTTAACATTTTTGTAGATGATAAGTTTGAAGCAAACTCTATTGTGTCAGGAAATAAGTTGACACTTTCTCCAATAGAGGCATATTTCACTACTCCATAAATACGCATTTTGAGGCATCTAAGAAGTTCTTCACTGAAGAAATGATCCCACGTTATACAGTCATGCATAATTATGCATCTTTCAAAATATTCTTTATATACAAACAGATGGTAGCTTAAAGCAGACTGAAAGTAAAGCAGAATATACCATATGTTAAGGCTATGTGGTACATGTAATGTATTACGGTCCGTCGCTGGATGCCCACGCTGACAAAGGTGTACAGCGCAGCAGTATAACCTAATGTTTGGCATAGGTTGCTTTTTAGTGACGGATACAACAGGCAGCAATGACCAATCGATCATTCGTGATCTTTTCATAGAATGGAATACAAAACGTTTTGTATTAAATTGATTAGATATAAATGTAGATTACAAGACATGACTTATATTTACCAATTGACACAATTGATTTAACCCATCGTCCCCTGAACATCCATATATAAAACGCTGCATACTATATTGGAGATGGCGTATTTCTTTCCCGATAAACGCGTTTACGCTAAAACTATTATTTTCCATTGTAAATAGTTTGGAGCCAGATCGGACGCCAGTCAGATTAACATCAATAGTCAGAATTGTCGATAATTGTCCTTTTCTAAGTTTATTGCGATGCGTTTCATTTGCGTTTAAACGGGAAATTATAACGTCTTTTCCACTGTATGTGCGTCTTTAATCTGAACTAGTATAGCGGTAATTATATTTGGAAAATATTTCAAGAATAAGAAACAAGTCAATAAAAATCTTTTTTTTTTACTTTCTTTCTTCTTCTACTTCTACTTCTACCAGGTACTGGCCACATTCAACACTTTGAATATAATTGCCAGGGGTTGGGCACAAAAAAAAAATTTTTTTTTTTTTTTTTTTTTTTTAGATAAGGTATGTTAGTTAGAGAAGTTAGTGTTAGTGGAGAAAACGTTATTCTTTCCCAATAAACGCGTTTACGCTAAAACTATTATTTCCATTGCTAACAGTTTGGAGCCAGATCAGACGCCGGTTAACCCGGCGTCTGACCAGGCTCCAAACTGTTTGTCACTCAGATAAAAATAGATACTGGAAGAAACAACTGTCAAAAAGTTGTTATTTTCTACATTTTAGTGTTTTGCGTTTGTGTTCGTTTGCGTTTCAACGGGAAAGAATAACGTTTTCTCCACTGTATATAACCATATTAGGGAGTTTACTCATTGGTAGTATTTAACTCATTAGTCTTTTTACGCCTTTAGGTTATTCATGCACTGAAGAAAATCGCCGACTTAATAAATTCATTAATACGCACCTGAAAACACATTTCCTATTTTCTAGGGTTAATGGGTCAATGGATTTAAACTTATGACAGATTTATAAGAATTTCATTTTTGCTTTCTTTCTGCTATTACTCATTGAACCGCATCAAAAGGTATATGATTACTTTACACACAGTGTACCTGTGGAGAGTACATGTTGCATATGCAAACAGCATAGACCGTGATCAGAAGGAGCCCTATGATCATGGTCTACACTGATTGTCATTTGAGATACATTATAACAATTATCCCTAAATAATAAAACAAAAGAGGACAATACTTAATTAGAAACTGGTTTTGAATAAATGGATTTTAGGGGTTATAGTTGGCCGTCAAACACAAATGATCTAACTGTACCTGAACAAATTAGAGCATATCAGTTCATGACATTTAGAGTGCTGGGCGCCGTTAAACTTCACCTTTGTTAATAATTTGTTTATTGGCTAACCCTAAATTCGTCCGGTGTCTCACGAATCTGGATTCAGAATGATTGAGCCTCGTAAAAATGTTCTCGATAACCAATAAACAAATAAAAGAAGTAATATTAAGGTTTTAATATTCTAGCAGACCGTGTACCTATGAAGAGTATGTTTGTTCTATGCAAGCAATATACACAGACCAGAGTGACCCTAAAGGATCCATCTGATCAGGTTCTGCACTGTTTGTCATTTTGCAATAAATAGTAAAAATCAGCGCTAAATGGTGAAAAATGGACTAGATTTTATTGGAAACTGAAATTGTCCGTTTGAAGTTTCATGGGCGAACAACAGGTGCGCTCCGCAATATGACAGACTAGGGAATTCCCCTCGACCACGCGCTGATGCACTGCCGATAGAGGCGGAAGCTGTAAACAAAATTCTTATTATATTTATCGCGACTGAAATCTTTCGGGACATATATCCGATTTTATCTAGTGAAATATCGCAGGTTTCTGCGGGGGTGGGGATGTTTTATCAGCACTAAGAAGAACGGCGTCAGTATACAGTCAAACCGCTGAAAGCCGAACCTTTCCCGACCGAGAAAATACCTCTTAACCCTTAAAAACTTATTTTGAAATTTTGAACAAGTCTACTCTTGCATCTTGAGATGACAACAAAAAGCAATGGAAATATCAAACAGTGCAGACCCTGATCAGAGGGCTCCTATAAGAGCCCTCTGACCAGGGTGTGTTTGCATATATAATCAGAAATCTCTATAGAGTTGTAGGGTTGAAAGGGTTAACAAATTGATCTATAGTAAGTGCCCCGTTTTTGCGTCTTTAACGAAAAGTGTATAATGTAAAACCTCTTTACTGCGACCACTAAAATAAGGCTAATTGAATGCATAAAAGACAGGTGACAGCTTAAAGAAAGGTAAATATTGCTTTAAGCAGTACCTACCTTAAATACAGGATAATTAACACACTTTAGTGATCGTTAAAGAGATGTTTTGCATGTATATAAAAAGAGAACATATCCTATGCACACAGTGTACACCCAGATCAGATGACTGCTAAAGGAGCCCTCTGATTAGAATATGTATTGTTTATAATTTTGAAATGTTAACTGTAAGAAATAATCATTAAGGGTTAAACATAGACTGCCGATTTATTTCTGAGTGGTACATAGTTTAGGGTCATAGGTTATATGGCGTCTAACACGGCTCCATGTTTGCATTTTTTTTACACATTTAATAATACATTCAACTTTCTGGTGTATAATTTTATATATGAAAATGTATAAATGTTTTTTATTGTGCAGAGTCCTGTGTCATACATAAAAACCCCTTATAAATATATATCAAAATTGTTGATTTTATTGATTGGTCCCATTACCAAAATTATCTTTAAAATCTTAACCGGTATGATTATAATAATAATATATATCAAGACGGCAAAGTAGCAACACATATATGACAGATGGAATGAGTAATATTTTGAAATGTTTGTATGCATGTCAAATGTGTCATTAAAATGTGCTGTCTGCATGTTGACTGCGTCAATGGTTATTACTTTATATCTTCAATGAAGCTACTCTATTACAGATTTAGAGCAAATTTCACTTCGATATTTGCTCAATCTTATTCAATAAATCAATTTTGAAAACACTTAAATGTGCCAATACATTTTTCGAAAAATGAAAAAAAAAAGTTTAGGGTCGGGGGAAATAACTAGGGTCGGTCGGGTTACCGGAAACACGGGTACTTTTTTATTTTGCTTTATGGGTTTAATACACCATTAAATGGTCTGCTATCTTCAATACTAGAAACAGGCTATATGGGGTAAAGGGTTAATGTAAAAATGTTGTCGAAACGCTGTGTGGTTTGTGGTAGTATAATCTTTATTTGAGTCTCTTCATGGTTACACATTTTAAAACATCATCATATACATATATATACATGAACCATGTCATTCATTACTGAATTATAAGAGACTATGGACTTTTTTACGAAGACAATAACATATGCAAATCACAGATAAGTTCATATGTGAGCATGTTATGTCGAATACTTTCACGTATATTGTCCATTCACTTGAACACTAATGCGATATACACTAATGTTGTCTTGTGTGTCGAATGGCGGTGGATGTCCAGGCACATTCATGCATCCACTTCCATCGCCATTGTATACTTAGACAGTTTATTGTACCAGCATCATATAATGTCAGTCACGTTTTTCAATAGACCGGATTTTATAAATCACAGCCTGACAATTGTTTTACAATCACATTGCACATATTCTTTTCAATGAATGAGATCAATTTATCAGCATTTATGGTTTAACTCATTCACCCTGAGACTTATATTTGGCACCTCCGTTTTCCAAATACAGCCCAATCAGTTTATGGCTGCGCTTTGCAAACTGGTACACAATGGCAAACAATGAAAACCCTGGTTGGATGGCTTTTTGAGTGCCCTCTGATCATGGTCTACACTGCTTGAAAAATGACAGGTGCACTCTTAACCGTTACACTGACTGTTAATGACGAGTACACCAGTCATAAGCGCCAGATATTCTACCATGACAACCAATGTAGCTCCTGGCCAGATAGCTCATGCAGGAGCCCTCTGGCCAGGTTCTACACTGCCTACATAGGGCGAGTGCATTCTTCACGGTACACTGAATGTTAATGACGAGTACACATGTCATTGGCGCTAGATGTTGTTTGTGTGTGGTATATCACGCACTACCATTTTACTCACTATTATTGTTCTATGTGTTTTCAGAACTAAGCGACACAATGGAAGCCAAGGAAACGTTAACAGCTATGATAATACTACTGCCACTTCTCATGGTATCACTCTGCTCACCAGTTAGTGCAAGGCCAAGATTACGGAGCGTGCGGTCAGCGGACTCTAATCCTACCCAACATCGTTTACACAGACGGGTATGTGTTCCCCTTGTTATCTCAAGTGTTTAGGCTAGACAACAGGTACTTGACACATAGATCTAGATCTATTACCAAAAAAAACCAAAAAACCAAACAAGTTGACTTCTATTATAGATACAAGTCTAGATCTAGTAAAAAAAAAAAATTCCTGTTGGTAATAGATCTCGATCTTTGTGTCAAGTACCTGTTGGCTAGACTAGTATATAGGCCTTTGACCCCATTAAAGGAATAAAATGTCTAGATATTATTGGCTTTTGATCTCGATTATAGAAAAAAATATTTTTATTTCACACCCGCTAGGAATACAGCTTTTCGTGTGTGAGTTCACCTTGGAGTGGCGGAGTTTTGCGTACCATTTTCAAATGTGGTATATTGAGAATATCTGCTGTTTACAACAACAAAAATGTATTTAAGTAATATCAATTAAACAAATTTCCCAGCAAAGTCAGCTGATGACCAATGTAAGCAGTTTGGAGTCAGGGGCCCGTTTTCATAAAACTTCTTACGACAAAAACGGTCGTAAGTCAAAACTTTAAAATACATTTAACTTATGATTTCTCTATCTAATCCTGTCTTGTGATATATCTTTGGAATCGTCTTTTTAAGACGATTCCAAAGAGATGTCACAAGACAGGATTAGACGGAGAAATGAATAAGTATTGAGACTTATATAATCTGACTTACGACAGCATTTGTCTTACGAAGCTTTATGAAACGGGACCCAGGTCTGAAACACCGACTTACTCCACGACGGTTTCAAAATAATTGACACATAATGGATAAATGTTATTATCATAGTTTTCAAGAAACCTTCATCATTCTTCTACTTTTTATTATATTGCTTTTGTGTTTCATACAAAAAGAATGACCTTTATGCTTTTTTTACTTCTGTATAATTCAGAACTGAATTCCGAATAAGATGTTAATTGCAAATACCTACTTCGTTTACAGATCTGTGTCTCATACAAATCCTGTCGTGGCGATTTAAAAGAGTATCCAACTTTCGTTACACCATCTCCATAATTCGTCGCCTTATTCTTATAATGAACTATCTACATTTTATAGTAACGAGAAAAACGCCTTCCAATATCCAAAGTGTGTTATTTAATTAATTCTTCGTCTTTTTTTTTTTTTAAAAAAAATCTGTATGCTCTGATCACATTAACGAATATGTCCGTATTCTTAATTTATTATACCTGACATGGCGTGGCACGGATGCTGTGGCTCAATCTTTTAGTTTCTTAGTTCAGTGTAATATTACAAATATTTAGCCCATATGGAGATACCGCTATGTGTGATTGTAAACATAACTGTCACGTGCTTAATGACTGAAACGTTGATTGGGTAATACTTCTAAGGATTGTAAATTAAGTATTATAGTGCTGCAACTCCAGGACTTGTCACTCTACATGCAATATTCACGGACAGTGAGCGATAATGTGGTGAACTGCTAAATTTCTATACTGCTCAAGCACATGCTTATCTGACCTCTTAATAAATTTCTATTTATAATAAGATTAGACTGACAGCATAATCTCGGAAAAGGAACAATTAATGGTTCGGTTGGTTGCTATTACATCATTGGATAGCTACAGAAAGGCAGTATATCAGGTTATATGTTCTGAATATTTTACTTGACCTAGCAGTCTGGAAACACAACCAATTATGAACCAATATAGGTTCTGGTTGACGCCATATCAAATGCTACATTTAGGAGCTATATATCTGGATACATTCTCCCATTACATGATTGTTAAACCACTGTGTAAACACATTGTTTCATTTTGTCTAAGAACTGACAATGCTCTGGTTGACTTATCTATACTTGTAGCGGATGTTCACCAGAGCATGTAATTTGATTATAGATTATGAGTCTAAGGGGTCAGATGGTGACAGGTGGTGAAAATATATATGTCTTTTAGTTACTTATCGGAGCCTCTTTGTCTCCGATAAGTAACTAAAGGACATCCTATACATAGCTTCTTAGTATAACATTGAAGAATGTTTGAGAATCATGGAGATAGCGCAAGTTGTGGGCGGTAACTTTAAAAGTAGGCGCCAAATCCATTTTCTGTTTGCACCTAGTGACAGTTCACTTTTAGACGAAAACAACGATGTATAGATATCAATATTTCCAAAAATGTAGATAGCGAACTATATGACTAAGGCGACGCATTGTCTACATATCAGTTAAAGATGAGCAATAAATGTTATTTTGTTTTATACAATAATTCGTTATACAGTTCAGAAAACGCTACTCTTTCCCGTTTAAACGCAAACGCAAAACACTAAAATGTAGAAAATAACAACGTTTTGACTGTCTTTTCTATCTATTTTAATCTGAGTGACAAACAGTTTGGACTCTGATCAGACGCCGGGTTACCCGGCGTCTGATCTGGCTCCAAACTGTTTGCCATGTAAATAATAGTTTTAGCTTAACGCGTTTATTGGGAAAGAAACACGTCTTCTCCACGGTATCCAACTTCGTTATTTAGCGAGCTTCGCTGTAGTAAGCCATTGTATTTCTTTATTTGTATACAGAACACACAGTCAATGTTTATAGCAAGCGGGATGTTTCGTGATTTGATGTTTAGAAATGGGGACGCAAACGGCGATGGCAAGCTCTCTCCAGAGGAAATTTCATATTTCTATTTGACTGTTCTTGGCTACAACCCATACGTCGCCTCCAATTATGGTAACCTATTCCTCGCAGCAGACTTCGATCTTGACGGTTTATTAGACCCAGATGGTAAGATTCTGTTTAAAAGAATATATTTTTACAGTAAAAAAAAGTCTCATCAAAACATGAACACGTAGCAGCTAAAACAGTTTAAAGTTCGATGAAAGAAACTAAGTAACTGCTTTAGAGAGAATTTTAGTTTACATTTATTTTCCCTTTAACCATTTTGCCACCATAGCTAACTACGTTCGACTTTGCAAGTAGTTTGGAAAATAGCACGCATTGAAGCTTTAATTACATATACTCCTAATGATGAATAAAATGGTAATGTACAAACAGTCTACTTGTTATGAGTACACTTATCCTATTCAAAAAGTGAACACCCAGATTGTACTCGCATATGGTAGTGAAATGGTTTTAAAACTCATGCAAGCGGTTACTAAATAATATTTGCACTAGGTTTAGACATGCCAATCACTCGCTGAGTAACCATTTTAATAATAGATAATTTTAAGTGTGGTCACTATGAATGCCCCTGCCTAATTTTTGTAAAAATCTCAGTTTTACTAAAATGTAAAAAAATGATTTTGGAGAAAAAAATGGACTCATGAATTATTTTTTCCGAATTATAAGACTTTATTTTAATGTATTATGAAAAATGTTAAATTTTTCTACCTGTATTAGTATAAAACAATGTGTTAGGTATAAATGCATAAATAGATTTTGATCTTTTTATTAATATTTGTAATTTTTATCCGCGGAAAGAAAAAAGAGGGGTAGTCATTTTAGGATGTTTTTTGAAAAGTAGGGTACCAAGACAGAAATACTCATAATTTCAGTTATAGATGGTGAAAAATATTATAACTCTGGAGAATGACGTAGAATTGAATACTGAATAAGATGGTGTATAGCTTTTGCGTATTCGTTTCGGAGAACATTACACATCTAAATCCTTAACTGATCAAAAAACCTAAACGTTTATATCAGGGTTGTATTTCTGAATTATGTAAAGGAACTTAGGAAGACTAGCGACAAGTAAAGGCGTCCTTTGTGGATATTACACCAGTCTTGACCAATGTGCACAATGTAGACATAGATCAGAGGGCTCCTCTGATCGGTGTTTGATTGTTTGTTATTTTGCAATGTATTTTAGAAAACAAGCCTAAATAGTAATTTGCTTTTGACTAGACGTTAATGAAAAGGAACTACCTAAAAACAAGCATTCTTCCGAGTGGTCGAGATATTGGCTCTTCGTGTTAGATTTTGTTTCAAATACAATGGGGAATACGCTATTTTCCCCGTATAAACGATATTAAGCCATTTAAGCATACTGTCTACTCCCAGATAACATTCTGAGGTTGGCCTAACGTTGGCCCAACGTCGTTTACTTTGTTGGGCCAACGTTGGGCCAACGTTAACATGCCAACGCCAACGCTGTGCCAATATGCCGACAATCACCCAACGTTGGGCCAACGTCGCTCAGATATCTGGGCTACTGTCTCAGAAGCCGCGTTACGCATTGTCTCATGGATCAGGGTCTGCACTGTTTGCTGTGTCATATGAATATAATGCTGTATGAACAAACATTGCAGTGTCGTTAGGTCCCCGTTGTATGTCTATAATGATATATTCTAGCAATTATACCAGGAGAAAACGTTATTCTTTCCCAATAAACGCGTTTACGCTAAAACTATTTTTTTCACTGCAAACAGTTTGGAGCCAGATCAGACGCCGGGTGACCCGGCGTCTGATCAGGCTCCAAACTGTTTGCCACCAAGATAAAGATGAATTATCAGAATTGTCAAAAAGTTGTACTTTTCTACGTTTTAGTGTTTTGCGTTTGCGTACGTTTGCGTTTAAACGGGAAAGAATAACAGATTCTCCACTGTACCAGGAGATTGCATTGCAATATTAAGGTAAAATGGGTTAAATACAATGCAGTTAAATGTAGAAACTGACAGCTATTTGAAAATCTTGACGATTTATTTCAATTTAAATAGCCAAACGTTTGAAGCCTGGTCATATACCGAGTTTCCCGGCGTTTGAACTGGCCCGAAATTGTCTGCAATGGTCTTAACCCTTTACCCAATAGAAGCGACTTTTAGCGTATTTAATTTATTCCTCCGCTGAAGAAAATAGTTCCAGTTTATACCATCATGAATAATTATCATAACAAATATTTTTATATAGCCAAGTAGATGGTAGTTTAAAGCAGGTTGAAAGTAAAGCAGAATGTGCCTTAAGGCACATTCTGCTTTACTTTCAACCTGCTTTAAGTGATCACTTGTATTTAATGTTGTAAACGGGTTATTGGGTAAAGGGTTAATGTTTCTAGCTTACACAAATTAATTGTGAATAGCGTCTTCTCCACTAAAGCAAGTGGTCATTCGAACATTGTTTTAATAATCACCAATTTCTTTAATTCCAGAATTATTGGTCATGATCATGACAATGGAAGCAACAGACTGGTCGAGGCGATGAAAAGATGAGAACACGGCCTTCATCTTACATCTTATATTTGCTCCTCATTCAGCCGTGCAGTGTCCCATTTATTCTTTTTCTGCGATAATGCATCTGCTTACTATTTTCTAAGAACTCACGATGTTTTATTTTAATAAACATTTAGTAAAACCTCTCTGTTACGACCACTATATAAGTTGTTTTCACCGTTTTTGACAGGTTGTACATCAGATATTTTCTGTTCTGTTTTGTTCTTAAAGCGAGATAAAAATAAAGCAGAACGCTTCTATAGGAGCTTTTTGTTTTATTATTTCCTGCTTTAAGCAGTCACGTGACTTCAACCGTCTTGAAGACTTAGTTTCAGTGGTCGTAATAGATAGGTTTTACTGTATAACATATTAACCTATCTGACATATGTTTGAAATGAAACCAAATGGGTCGTACTACTACAATACATGTGCCTTATTGCATTGCAGCATGGTACAGACCAAGCACCGCTGTTATCCCAGGTTCTGTATCTGAGTGTGGTCTACACTGCCCAATACCGTATATAACCCTTTACCTGATAGCCTATTTCTAGTACTTAAGATAGGTGACTACTTAAAGCAGGTTGAAAGTAAAGCAGAATGCGCCTTAGGGCGCATTCTGCTTTACTTTCAGCCTGCCTAAGGCGCATTCTGCTTTACTTTCAGCCTGCTTTAAGCTATCATGTGCTATAATATAGAAAATATTCCCCATAATACATATTCATTACTGGTTAAATTGGAACTACTTTCTTCAGCGGATGAATAAGTTATATCCGCTAAAAGGCGCTTCTATTGGGGAAAGGGTTAATATAGCCACATGAAATGTATTAGAGGCATATGGCTGTGAAACAGTGTAGATCAAGACCAACCGCCGCACCTTTAACGCGACAGCTGGTATTGATCTACACTATTTGCACTGCAATAAGGCTGGTTTTCTCATGGCACGGCTCAGTTTTTTGTGTGACCAATAACTATGTCTCAATACAGGTTACTGCTTAATGCTTAACCCTTTCGTCGCCAAATTATTTTTGAGTTTTTTACTCCTACACCGTTATTTTGTCGTCTGCTTCAATATTATTGTCTGCAAGATCGTTTCAAAATTAGAGTTAAGAGAGTATGACATAAGAAATATCGAAAGGAGTTCCAAACGCTGCGTCTGATCAGGATCAAAATTGTTTGCAAATTCGACTTCAGGCGACTCCGGCGGTGAAAGGGTTAATGCAGAATATAAGTTGACCCTTTAAGTTCTGCTTTAATTGATCCATGTTATTTCCGATGGTTACTCTACACAAGTTTTATGTGATAAAAATAATCTGACATAGGCTCGCTTTATAGACCGATGTAAGAAAATGTTATCTCTCATAACAACTCGTGTCAGATTCTATATTTTTCAGTCACAAAACAGTTCGATACAGTGAGAAAGGCGCTATTCTTTAAACGATACTAAACGCAAGCGCAACGCAACTAAATTCGCAAAATGACGTATTTCATAAAATAAAGATAATTTCTTTTAATCTGAGTCGCAAACAAATGGGGCCTGGTCAGACTTCGAAATACACGGCGGCTCCTGATCTATCTCCAAACTGTTTTAAGCGTAGATGCGTTTAGCGGGAAAGAATTACGTTTAACGTTTCTCCACTGAGCAATCAAATAATGCTTCGCATTGTAAGTGCTTTACAGAATTAAGCTTCGATTCATACCGATGCTGCGCTTTTGTCTGATTACTTTCTTTTATAGCATTTTTGTGTTAAAGACAGATGGTTTATTAAATCGTTTACTGATTGAAGCAGCCAAGTGGCAGGAGGTAGGAAATATTATTGAGCATTTATCGAGATCTGGTAGCACACTAGCAGCATGGAAACATAGTTGAAGAAATGTAAAGGCGTGGAAATGAAGGAAGGGGTCACGTTGGTATCTTGCATATCATAGTAAGTTAAGCGTATGTGTCATACTCTTTCATAACACATTGTGAATATCATTGTCATAACATTGCGTATTTGTAGAGACACTTTGACAAGTATTTTTGAGCGGGCGATTGATTTGACTGTTAATGCATTCACTGTCAGTGGTCCTATCGTATTTACAATTGCAAATACATGTTGTTGGGACCGTAACAAGACGCCGAGTAACACAGTGTATTGTCCATATCCATCTAGTATGTTTAACACTCAAAGAATCTGCAATAAAAACCCTCAATATAGTTTACATATAAACAGACAGGAGTACCAAACAAGATACAATGGCAGTGGAATTGCTGATTTTTTATTATTATTCACGTATGTATATTTATTCTGGACTCGTACGCCCTCTAAGACTTGAAGACAGGTAACTACTGAAAGCAGATTGAAAGAGAAGCAGAAGATGACTAAAGGCGCATGTTGCTTTACTTCCAGCCTGCTTTCAGTTACCATCTGCAAACAATTTAGAACATATTTCTTCTTATACATATTCATGACTGTCTGAATTTGAACTGATTTCTTCAATGGAAGAAAGCAAAATGCGTAAAAATGAGTACAGTGGAGAATCTGTTTCCCGTTTAAACGCAAACGTACGCAAACGCAAAGCACTAAAACGTAGAAAAGAATAACTTTTGGACAATTCTGATAATTCTTGTTTATCTTGGTGGCAAACAGTTTGGAGCCTGATCAGACGCCGGGATACCCGGAGTCTGATCTGGCTCCAAACTGTTTGCACTGCAAATAATAGTTTTGACGTAAACGCGTTTATTGGGAAAGAATAACAGATTCTCCACTGTATCTACGGAGTAATGGATCAAGTAAAACTGACGAAATCTAACACTTCCGGACTGATAAAACAGTCTAGTGAGGTTTCTGGATTAGATAGATTTAGCAACAATGACAAAGAGGCGGGTTTAACCCATTAACCCATAAATACGCCTCTAATGTATTCCTCTACTGAAGAAAATAATTCCACTTAGTATAGTCATGAATACTAAGTGTATGAAATGTTTTTAGATGCATGTAGATAGTAGCTTAAAGCAGGCTGAAAGTAAAGCAGAATATGCCTTAAGGCACATTCTGCTTTTCTTTCAACCTGCTTTAAGTGGTCACTTGTCTTTAAAACTATAAATCGGCTATGGGGTAATGGGTTAAGATGGATGAGTTGGGTTTTACGAGTTTAAGGTTGAGTAGTAGTTCCAGTAGACTAAATAGGGTCTGGTGAAGACATAAAGAGGACAGCTTAGGAAACAATCTATTTTATCCTCTCTGCAGTCATATTATGTAAATACTGGTAAAACAAGGTGTCTTTGACTCAATCAGACACCACTGACACACATATATTAGTTTGTTATCTTGTTATGTCATAAAAACTGAAAACTCTGTACGATAATTCTGTTAAGAATTTGATTTTTTGTTGTAAATATGTATTTTTTCTTGACATGAACACAAGTTCTATTTATATTATACGCTCACATTCCTATTGCCTAATGTTCCACTGTGTACATTTGCTCTCTCGTTGACTTCTGAAAATCCAGAAAAACATGAAAATACAGAAAAACAGCAAAACTACCTATATATGGATTACAATTTGCCTCAAAAGAAGGCTAACTAACAGAATCAAAGTAATGGCGACTGTGTGTGTTTTGTTATTACAGAAAAAACTCTATATTACGACCACTAAAGTGTCTTAATTATTAGGTGTTAATGACAGGTGATTACTTAAAGCTAGGTTACAATAAAACATAAAGCTCATTTCGAAGCTTTCTGTTTTACATTCACCATGCTCTAGACAGTCTCCTGTTTCCATACAATCAATTAGCCTTCGTTTAGTGGTCGTAAAAGAGATGTTGTACTGTGATGGTGTTCTTGTATTGAGCAGACACCTGTCTTTAAATGTAGCTTATATTCTCTTGCGTGTCGCTCAATAGAGTCAGTACTGAATGTATGTGGACACTTGAATGTTTTAGAACATGAAACCGCCTTTATGTAAAGGCATCGCATAACGTGAAGCATCGAGATAATAGAATGCGTCGGGTAAAGGGAGGCTTCCATATCATGGATTGCGAAAAGTGGGGCATTGAGCACAGTGGAACATCAAAGGCAGTACATTATGTAGAATATATTGTTATGTACATTTTCAGATATTTTGTCTCGACTCCGACCAATTGGTCAATGATTATTTGACTCTCTAAGATTTTTAGGCTTACTTAAGAGGGTTGGAAAAAAGTTGTAAATGATCGTGTAATATTATACAATAGAGAAGACATTATTATTTCCCAATGAACGCGCTTATGTGTACAAACCGTATATCCATTGTAGACAATGTTTGGGACAGATCAGGCGCCAGACCTGTCGTCTGAGCAGGTTCCAAAACCTTTATCAAACAGTGATAATTTAACTTGCCCCATGTCCCATGCAAACATTGTAGACCAAGAACAGAATGTTGCTAAAGTATCCCTCTGATCAAGGTCTGCACTCTTTATTATAGTGCAATACAAGGAAAAAAAACAACTTTAAATAGTCAAAGATAGACTGGACTTTATTGAAAACTACGTAGAGTTGTCTATGTGAATTTCAGGGAAGGGTAGGGGTTATACGGAAAAAATAATGTCTTCTTTACTGTAGTAAATTCTGCTAATACGATCATTCGAAGGAAGGTACATTGATGGGGGTTATCGTTTAAATATTCATTTGAATCAAATGTACTATTTCCTTTGAACAGTGAGAAGATTATGTTGACTGTTTTTGTGTTATGTCTTTGATATCTTTAGAAAATAATTATAACGGCTTTTGCCGACAAATATGAGATTTAAATAGTGAAGCTATAAAACTTTTAAATGATTGGTGTTATATAATTGGTTTGGTTCTTAAGAGTAAATTATATAAAGTATGATTGCAGACTTGTCAAGTTAAAAAGTCATCAATGTGTATAGGGATAGATCTACATAATATCACATAACAAGACTTTCATTCAGCAAACATTTGATAGATGATAGGAGTACATTGTCAATCTTTGTAGACGGGAGGCAGCTTAACATATTTGTAGGAGGCAGGGGCCCGTTTCATAAAACAAATGTTGTCGTAAGTCAAAACCTTAAAATATATTTAATTGCTGATTACTCTATCTAATCATGTCTTGTGACATATTTTTGGAATCGTCTTTTCAAGACGATTCCAAAAAGATGTCACACGACAGTATTAGACGGAGAAATATATAATAATTGAGACTTTTATAATCTGACTTACGACAACATTTGTCGTAAGAAGTTTTATGAAACGGACCCCAGATGGTTTGTCCTTGTCCGTCCGTCTGTGGGTAAAATATCAACAGGGTTGTGTCGTTTCTTCTATTATCAACACTATGTACTAGAATGTCTGGATACTTATACAGCTGTTGTCTCGGACCATTCCCAAACCACTCATATCGCACAACCTTGATTTTACATTGACCGTGACCTCATTTGGACCTCAAAATACAGAATAATACGGCAATAACGTCACTTTGCTTTTACCTTTCTGTAATGCCATCAAATTGGTCTTCATCTAGATTTTTCTTGACAGTGGGACTTTCATTGCATTACCTTTGATAGTCCCAAATAGACAGTCTTAACGTCCATACCCGACTTCAGTGGTGGCATTTACAAATATGTTGGATCCAGATTAGACTCCGAATAATTTAGCATATGACCAGGGGCCCGTTTCATAAAACTTCGTACGACAAATGTTGTCGTATGTCAGATTATAAAAGTATCAATTATTATTTATTTCTCCATCTAATCCTGTCTTGTGACATCTCTTTCGATTCGCGGCTGTTGCAAACGTTTCCTCGAGAGTGTTTAATGAAATATAAAGGCCATATGTGTAGACAATTTCCAAATATGCCTGAAATAATATTCAAGTGTTTCGTGATAGGGTTTATCACATCCGCTTTTAGACTCTTTACAGTAATAATTTTAAATCCTACTATCGCGTTTAACGCTTTCCTCCCTGAAACTTTAAATGGACAATTCCATATTCCATTTAAGTATAGTCCATTTCTGACTTTTAAGGGTTGTTTTTGTCAATGTTTGGTATTATGACAAACAGTGAAGACCCTGATCAGAGGGCTCCTTTCGGAGCCCTCTGATCTGGGTCTTTACTGTTTGCATAGGAAAGTGTAATATCGACATGTGCACTGTTTGAAAAGGACGCCTATAAGCGGGACTAGGGTTCAAAGGGTTAAACAGAAATACTTTTTTCAGAGATTCACTGTTAATCACTGTTAATTTTCTTTTCATTCTATACAACTGTATTTCAGTTTGAAACCATCATCAGTACTCTCAAGAACTTTGATTATCTTAAGGGGGAGGTGCACCTTTGTAAACAAATTACCAAATTATTCAAACTTTGTATGAAGATAGTAAAATTAGTTTCTATGACAAAACTGGTGAAAAAAAAGTGGGGGTAACGGACCTTTTTTCACAATTTGAGGTTTTTCAAGACTACCTCCCTAAAATTGAAACTTAAAATACCCTTTCTAATTTAGTACTACGTTTTTTCAATCTTTATGTATACAAACTATTTGTACAAGAAAGATCCTAATTTGTATTACCATAGTAAGAGTAAACCCAGAAAGTAATGTTTTGTCAAGAGCAAAAAAAAGTCTGATTTGAAGATTTGACTGGATAGGAGTAAAATTAACCCCACCCACTTTTTATAATGGGAGATTAAGGCACAGTGAAAATTGCCCTATGAATTGTAGTAGACAAATTACCAAATTACCAAATTTTTTATTTATTTTTTTAGCCTTGCAAACATAAAGTTTTAGTGAAATAGCAAATAAAAACACAGGGTCCTGGATCTTATATAAAAAAAAAGATATAGACCATTTTATTTAAAAAAAATCATTTTTTCTCTTTTTTTCACTTTTTGGTGAATTTTAATAAAAAAAATGACTTTTTTTAAAAATTTCTTTTGATCTATTGAATTATCTATAATTGATAATAAAACTATACTTCCATGAAAATTCCATGCTTATATTCTGAGAAATTGAAATGAAACCGGATGTAACAAAATGCAACCTACGTATGAATACGGTGTATGCTGTAAACTACGCCTCGGACAAAAAAGTTCAAAAGTCCCGTCCGGTACGAAAACTCATTTTTTTTCGCGTAAATAGTATTTTATGATCGTGTGCGTTCACCAAAAATGAGTTTTGTTAATTGTTATATTTTACGCCATCTTAACATTTTTCGGAAATTTCATCATGCGCACTAAGACATTCTTAAAGTCAGATTTTTAAAGGAAAATCGTTATCGTCTTCAAGATAATAGTATGTACTAGATTATACAGCATTGCGTCAGCGGCAATAATAACGTTCTCACCTCTGTAAGATTTTACTTGACATATTGCGACAGAAGTCAGGATTCTCTTAGATAACGCTAATTGCGGAATGCTGCCGCAGGTTTGGCATTAGTTCAAATATTTGTTTTGGCCGACGTCTGAACTCTTGAAGTCATTTCAGGGTTATCTAGTATCTACTGCTCAATCCTGTCTGACTATTAACACCTTAGGTGGCCCAGAAGTAATTGATTTTAGATTATTGTGCCATCAAATGCCCTCGACAATATATAAGCAGGCTTGAGAGTGGGTGGACGTTATCTATTAATGTATTTGTATCGCTTGACTGACTTATTGCCATTTAACGCCATCATTTCATGATATATGCTTAAATTGTCGTTTACTTTATTTCTAAAATTTAGGGTTTCGGAAGTTTTGATTAAGGTGACTTCAAAATGAATGTCAAACAGTTTGGATTGTGATCAGACGTCGAGTTTCTCGGCTTCTGAACAGGATCCGAACTGTTTGCCTATTCGCCAGTGCACCTTGGCTAAGGGCAGTAAAAGGGATAATGTATTGGGGTATACAGAGTGCTGCTTACTGATTCCTAGTGATAATGTTTTACAATAAAGAATCAGGGCTGCCATTTTTCCGGATTTTTCCTAAATCTCCGGATTTTTTTTCACTACATGGTCTCTTAAAGCAGGCTGAAAGTAAAGCAGAATGCGCCCTTAGGCGCATTCTGCTTTACTTACAGCCTGCTTTAAGTAGTCGCATGTCAAAAAAACAAGAAAAAGGCTATAGGGTAAAGGTACGATTCGTAAAATCGCACTTGAAAAATGCAAATTTGGAAATCTTAGGATTTTTTATGTCAACTTATGGCAGCCCTGGTGATAATGATTTACAATAAAGAATTGTTATGAGTACGTTAGATCTAGTAGTATTTACATAATGAGTCTAGGAAGAAAGACGCGTAGGTGAAAAGTTTGTAAAACGGTCAAAGTTATGTTTACCCATTGACTCCTAAATATTGCAAGTATATAAAGGCTTCCTTTATAAATAGTGTACCTGTGAATAGAATACTTGTCCTATGCAAACAGTGTAGACTCTGAGCAGAGGGACTCTAAAGGAATACTCTAATCATCGTAAGCACTGTTTTTAATTTTGAAATATAAGTTTCAGAAAAACAGTTTGATGTGACAGTTACTTCATAGTGTCTTATAAATTTTATTTAAGCTTGTTTTAACGACTAAATGTATGTAGTAAGTATTATAGAGTATGATGAAATAACGATATTATAGACACGTATGGTTAAACAACCATTATAATTAAATAATGGACTAGAGACTGGAATTTTCAGCATTTTTTAAAGCAAGGTGACAGTAAAATAGAAAGCTCCTTAAGGACCTTTCTGTTTTACTGGCACCTTCATTCAGCGGCCACCTGTCGTAGACACCTAATACTTCACATATTTTGATGATCGCTTATCAAAGGTTAGACTGAATGATGGATCTTATTATGATTAAAGAATCTCAGTCTCATCATACTCACAATTCATAGATCTCGCTTTTTCATGCCCAGCCTTTGAACCTTTTTCATGCCACGTGCGTACTTGTGATAACTGTTTTAAACAGTTTGGATCCTGATGAGACGCCGAGTTACTCGGCGTCTCATCTGGAATCAAACTTTTTTACACTCTGATGACATTTTCGGAGAAGAAAACGTAGATAAATGTATTCTAAGAACTGTTACAGACGACGCAATTTGCAGACGACAATTAAGTCACGTGTTTAAAGGTGAACTGTCATTGATGAGAAATGTTCTTGCAGAGTCCTGTAATGAGAAATTGATGGGACAGGGGAGCGGGTGTAAATGACTCCTCTGTGGGCTTAGAATCTCATTCACTCGTGACACGTTTAATGGACAATTCCTATTTACAATTACGTCTAGTCCATTCATGACTTATTATGGTTATTTTTCTGCAATAGATTACAAAATGACGAACACTGCAGACCCTGACCAGAGAGCTCTTTTGGGAACCCTCTGGGCCCAAGGTTATAAAGCGTTTGAGCTAAATCTGAGTTTGTTCTCAAGCATTTGATTGGTCAGATTTGAGCCTAGGCTTGAGAACGCCTTTAGACTCAGCTCAAACTCTTTATAAACATGGTCACTGATCTGGATATGCATTGTTTGTATAGGGCAAATGTAATCTTTGCAGGTACACTGTTTGAAAAGATGAGTACACTCGTCTTTAGGGTTAAATGTGTTGACGTCATATATGTATTTGTGTACTTGCTTTAGATCGTATCTATTTCATGTTATTTATTTGCTTATAAACTATGACTTCTCTCATATGTTGCAAATAAAGGTGATAAATGATTAAGACTTGTGTGTTTGTTTTTTACCTTTTGCGTATAAGGGCTGGACACCCCTTATGGGCATGCTAACTATCACACTCCTATAACCCTATAATGTTCAGGTGTGTGAAGTTTGCACGACATTCGACAATTCGACATTCGACCTATCACAATTGAAAGGTCGAACAGCTGTCGAATTTCGACTTTCGACATTTAAGCTTTCACATAATGTAACAAATTTTGCCGATCGACAAGTCAGCTTTGCCATAATGTCGAAATATTGTCGAAATTCGACTTTCGACTTTCAACATTTTTAAAACACATTACTTTTTCGAACTGATGTCGAATTTCGACGTTCGACACTTATACAAAGTCGGGAAATTGTCGAACTATGGTCAAATTTCGACGTTCGACTAAACCGCAAGTAGGGAAAAAGTCGAAATATTGTCGAAATTCGACGTTCGACATTCAACATTTTTAAAACACCTTACTTTGTCGAACTCATGTCGAATTTCGACGTTCGACACTTATACAAAGTCGGGAAATTGTCGAACTAGGGTCGAATTTCGACGTTGGACAAACCGCAAGTAAGGGAAAAAGTCGAAATATATTTCGACTTTTTCCCTACTTGCAGTTTGTCGAACGTCGAAATTTGACCCTAGTTCGACAATTTCCCGACTTTGTATGCTAATATATGCATAGAGATAGACAACCCATATATTATTGGCCCTGTTTGAATAGTGTCTACCCTTAATATATTCCTCACTGAAGCTATGATACCGGTATACTCATAGTCTCCTCTTATTTTCTGTATTTAATATCAGCAGCCCGATATTTGATGCAACAAAAGGGCACTGAATGCCATGATATCGCTCAACTGTTGTAAATAAACTTGAGTTTTTACCATAATCAAAGCAGGTTTAAATCTTAATTTATTCAAATTTGTAGACACTAAAGGGTGAACAATATAGGCATATTATATTTTAGTATAGCTGAGTACATTAAAATCAGATAACTCGGAATATAGTAACGATTTGGTAACGGTTTCACACTGTGAAATTCCTTTATTCCTCCCACACCCTCACCCCCTTGTTTACGATGGATGCAAAGTGCATTGTTGATATGGTCAATGCATTCTGCCCTTTAATAGTCTCTTATAATTCAATTTTGAATAGGATGGTTTGTTAAAATAATATTAGCCCCGATGCATTGAAATAATAGTAAATTTAGCATGAAATGGCAGCCCTGCGTCACTAGAGCTCAATATGCTAACGACCAATTTAAGTAAAGATTTCGACACGATCATGACGCACAGCATTAGGAACGTTCAACTTTAAACCTCATTTACTAGCACTTAACCCTATTCTCTGACGTTATGACGTAATAACCCGTCTTGCACATTAACTGCCATTACATCGTCTGCTCGAAAACTTATCGTCTGTTTATACAGTAAAACCTCTCTATTACGACCACTAGAAAGGATGATAATTGATTGTGTATAAGACAGGTGACAGCTTAAAGCAAGGTGACAGTGAAACAGAAAGCTCCTGAAGGAGCTTTCTGTTTCACTGTCACCTTGCTTTAAGCAGTCACCTGTCGTAAACACCTAATAGTTAACATAATTTAGTGGTCGTAATAGAGAGGTTTTACTGTATTTCTAAAGTTTAGAGCTTTACGCAGTTTGACTTAAAGCATTTATATTGGTGCCAAACAGTTTGGATCCTGATCTGACGCCGCATTACTCCTTCAATAGCACAAAACCCTTCCATTATCATTATGGCGCAATAACTCGCTATAACATCGGCTGCTCGCAAAGTTATCGTTTGCTTTTATTTATGAAGTTTAGAGCTTTACGCAGTTTGACTGAAAGCATTTATATTGGTGCGAAACAGTTTGGATCCTGATCTGACGCCGCATTACTCCTTCAATAACATACACTGCTTCCATTATCATTATGGCGCAATAACTCGCTATAACATCGTCTGCTCGCAAAGTTATCGTTTGCTTTTATTTATGAAGTTTAGAGCTTTACGCAGTTTTACTTAAGGCATTTAATAAAAAAAGTACCTGTGTGTCCGGTAACCCGACCTACCCTAGTTTTTCCTCCCGACCCTAAACTTTTTTTTTATTTTTCGAAAAATGTGTTGGCAAATGTTGGTCATTTTTGCGACAAACGTTTTTGAGGAGTGTGTAACAGAATATATTCTCCGTTAAGTTGTTTACAAAGCTAATTTATAGACGTTTAATTGTTTTAAAATTGATTTTTGAAAACAGGATTTAGCAAATATCGAACTGAAATTTGCTCTTAATCTGTCATAAAGTAGCTTCCTTGAAGATATGATATGCTAGTTAGTTAACCATAAACACTTTCAACATGCAGCCAGCACATATCAATGACACATTTAACATGCATACAACACATTTCAAAACATCACTCATTCCATCTGTCATATATAAGTCACAACTAAGCCGTCTTAATATATAAATATTATAAACATTCATACCGGTTTAGATTTTTAAGATAATATTGGTAATCCGGGGACCTATCAATAAAATCAACAATTTGAACGGATACGGTATTTATAAGATTTATTATGTACGGTCCAGGGCTTTGTACAATATAATACATTAATACATGTTCATGTATCAAATACCCCAGCAGAAAGTTATATGTATTATTGTATGTTTTTGTTTTAATAATAAAAAAAAAAAAAAAAAGATTTTCCGACCGTCCGTCCCTAATACTGTTGGGCATGTAATAGGAAACACAGGTATTTTTTTATTTGGCCTAATAAGTATTTAGAGTGTCAAACAATTTTGGATCCTTCCAAAGAGGTTTCTCTGCTCTGGATCAGGCATGAAAAGATAGGATCTTTAACTCAGAGCAATATGTGTCACATCCCCTTCATCGACAAGACTGAACTGGTTTGGATCCTGATCAGACGCCGCGTCACGATCCAAACTGTTTGAGTAATTTAGTATTATATAGCTTGGCGGCGAGAGTGTTAAAGTACAGACATGTTATATTCCATTTTCAACATTTGAATAGAGTGTTACCCCAAGATCATACAGCATAAGAGAATCCCCATTCCACCTCTTACATAATGGCCATCCTTAAACCCTTTATCTAATTTTCAAGACAGGTGACCTTTTGTTTTAAAGCTTAACCCATTACCCCATTAATATGCCTTTTTGCACCTTTTATTTATTTCTCCGTTGAGGAAAATAGTTCCAATTTATACAGTTATGAATATGTTTGATAAAACTATTTTCTATATTGTAGAAGATGGTAGCTTAAAGCAGGCTGAAAGTAAAGCAGAATGCACATTAAGGCGCATTCTGCTTTACTTTCAACCTGCTTTAGGTGGTCACCTATTTTCAAAACTAGAATAAGGCTATGGGGTAATGGGTTTAGACTCATTGTACTTTACCTAAGCCTGATATAAGCTACCATCTGCTATGAAACATGAAATATTGCTTTGAGTACATGTAAATGACTTTAGAAATTGAAACAACATTTTCTTTAGTTGAGGTATAAATTAAATGTGCTAAAAGTAGCTTCTATAGGGGAGGGGGCGATAACAATGTGGATAACAGTTTATCCGTTTCACACAAGCATTGATTAAGTAAGTTTTGAGAAATGAAACTTGATAATGTATACATAGACTGTTCGTGACAGACAGTATAGGATTTAATCGATGATTTACATGTAAACGATCCTTCTGCGATTTGTTAATAACACATTTTGTCCGTTTTGGTCAAGTTCTGAATTAAAGTTGGAGTTGTTAATTAATATCACACAACAACGTGACATTAACGTCATAAAACCGTGTTCCCCAGTGTCTATAAATGTCTTGCCATTGTCCCTAAATGATAACGCTAACGCATGTTTACAATACATTATTTCTGCCATAATAGATATAAATGTATACATATTCGCATATATAGCACTTCTATAAAAAAAAATTATGAACAATATCAACGCTCCAGAGGGCATAATGTGTGAACTTATTCCAAACATCAAATAATACAATAGTCTTTATATACCTTTCATAAAAAAAACCATTTTGTAATCAGACCTTTTTAAGATACAGTGTACTTGAAACATCAGCCAAAGTCAATAATAGTGTTTGGACATTCTTATGGGCGATACCGATCTTGTAAATGTTGAAAACAGACATAAACCACTAAACGGAATGATTTGAAACAGTAGAGTTGTTTTTCTGCAAATATATTGCAAAATAAAAACAGTGCTGATGCTGATCAGACGATTCATTGAAAAGCCCTCTGATTAAGATCTACACTGTTTGAATATGATATAGGTTTACATTATTTGAATAGGAAATATATTCTCTACAGGTACGCGGAGTCTGATCTGAATTCAAGTATTTAATTCCCCTCCCTATAACAACTCTATCCGAACATCACACGCACCGCTCTTTGTCTCCAATAAGGTGTTGTTGTAGAGAATGAGCACTGTTCAGTGGAGAATCTGTTATTCTTTCCCGTTTAAACGCAAACCTACGCAAACGCAAAGCACTAAAACGTAGAAAAGAACAACTTTTGGACAATTCTGATAATTCTTGTTTATCTTGGTGGCAAACAGTTTGGAGCCTGATCAGACGCCGGGATACCCGGCGTCTGATCTGGCTCCAAACTGTTTGCACTGCAAATAATAGTTTTAGCGTAAACGCGTTTATTGGGAAAGAATAACAGATTCTCCACTGTACAATGTATTATAAATGCGTAGTAGCTGGCGATTCATGAATGTGGAAGATCAGATACATTATCTTAGCAAACTCATAAACCTGATTGATGGTGCAATAAGGCCATACTATTACGGCCACTAAAATAAAGGCTCACACATGACATTAAAAACTGGTTGTTGCTTTAAGCAGGATAAGAGTAAAACAGAAAGTTCCTTCAGTCACTAACTCTCATACTGCTTTTAGCAGTCAAAATAATCTAAGCAATGAAAATGGGTATTGTTTTAAGAGGTCGTAATAGTGGGACGTTGCAATGGTAAACATGCACTTGCGTATCCGAACCATCCATACAGTAATATAGTGAAACATCTGTGTAATGACCACTAAATTATTTTGTGTTAAAGGCACTTGACCTCTTTAACTAAAGTGAACGTAAAATAGAAATCTCTTAAAAGAATTGTCTGTTTTACTTTCACCTTGCTTTAATCTGCCACCTGTCTTTCATACAATTATTTATTCTAGCGGTCGTAATAGAGAGGGTTTACTCTAACTGGAAAATGATACTCCCTATATAGCCTATCCATTAACACCTCTCAGGCTGATAGCGCATAGGTATCACATTTATGAATGGTTTGGTTCCAGGTGAGAGGTCGAGTAATACCCGGCTCAAATGTATGCCAATCAGGGGCCCGTTCCATAAAACTTCCTACGACAAATGTTGTCGTAAGTCAGATTATAAAAGTCTCAATTATTATTTATTTCTCCATCGAATCTTGTCTTGTGACATCTCTTTGGGAATCGTCTTGAAAAGACTATTTCAAAGAAATGTCACAAGACAGGATTACATATAGAAATCAGAAATTAAGTGTATTTTAAAGTTTTGACTTACGACCGTTTTTGTCGTTAGAAGTTTTATGAAACGGGTCCCAGATAACACTGTCGTATAATAAGGGAGGGGAAATCATTTCCAGACATGTAGATGAAAATATTCTTTCAAAACATTTTTTTAAACAATAAAACAACTTGTTCAGCATGTAAAGGGCTAATAAGTCAGTGTTTACATCTTGCTCCAACGTTATAAAGCTTTCGAGTTGAGTCATTCTCGAGAATTGATTGGTCAGATTTGAGTCTTGGCAAATGCATGAGAACAAACTCAGACTCAACTCAAACGCTTTATAACCTTGGACCCAACACTGTTGATGCTGTTCGCCTTTCTTATCAATGTCTAGATCAAGACCAACGAGATAACAGTTTCAAAATAATGCTAAGCCGGAATTTCTATTTGGCAAAGTGAATGATCTTTCTAAAGATACAATCAGGGATCTACTATAAATAACATAAAACATATTAGTTTCTGGTATATTTACCTATAAACAAGAAGTCCATGGAATAACAAAACTAATAATAAAATAGTTGTACAGCAGAGAAGTTCACACACATAATGTATATTTACCTATCCACCGTCTGACACTCTGACACAGAACACACGAAAATAACGGATAACATGATTTTTAAAGGCGTAAATGGTACTTACAGAGTGAGACTGTAGAAATAACATTAGAAAATAAGCCTTACTGAATGGTAGTGAAATTGAAACAACTATAAATAGCAGTAGAGTCCATGCTCGGTGTACATGATTAAAGCAAAGTTAATTTGGAGACGTCATTAACTACAAAGGCATAGACGGTTTTTTTTTTTCAGGTTTCAGGCAGACGCAATGCAAAATACATGTGTATGTAGACTATGTAGAAATATGCATAACAGATGTAGACAGTTTGTTTGAATCTGAGCGACAAATAGCTTTGATCCTTGTCAGGCACTGAGTTACTCTTCATGTCCCATAATTGTTTACAGAATCATAGCGATTATGATAAAATAATATATATTATTTAATGTATTATCAGAGCTGCCATAAGTTGATTTTGAAAAATCCTGAGATTTCCATTTTTTTTATTTTTCAAGTGCGATTAATTAAAGTAGATTGAAATTAAAGCAGAATGCGCTTTAATGAGCATTATGCCGCTTTACTTTCAATCTGTTTTAAGCTACACTCTGCTAGAATAAAGATCAGAACACTTGGAAAAGTCCGGAGAAATGGCAGCCCTGTATTATAAAGCCATTACATATATTAAATTTGAAAAAGAATGGTAGAGAAAGTTTGAAAGAAATTACTTGATCATTGTTCAGTTGATTCTACCAAATGACTGTCGAGAAATACATCAGGCAATCTCGTCATTAGTGAACAAGAATTAGATAACTGAACAATTAATTGGTGCGTGGGATACAGCATAAACTTTCTCAAGCCGGAAGTACAATGGTCGTATTCGAATCAGGACAACTATCACGTTAGTTGGAATAGTTGTCAACAAGTTCTATTCGAATCACCACTTGATGTTTTCCGTTGACAAAATGTTGTCAAACCCTAAAATCGAGCGTTGATTTAGTCACGTGACCGCGTGCTTAGTGTCACTAGATAAAACAAACATGAAGACCCTCTCAATTAATCGAATGGATCCAGATTACATGGCATTATATGCGTATATAAAAACTGAGAGCATTACGACTGTTTTAACGGGTGTTTGATTCATTTCCATTCGTCCGGAAGTACAAAGTTTCGTTTACTACAATTTCTATTCGAGTCGGGCCAAAATCGTTGACATCAGTAAATCTTCGCGCATTTGCTCCGCCCACTTTTCGTTGACAACAAACTCGATGATTCGAATATGACCAATGTATCTGAAAACAGAACAAATATCTCGGGCAAAGCTATTTCTTCTGCTGGCCCGTATCAAACTACTACAAGCCCAACTTCCCTTATATGGCTGATAAACCGCTATTATCCGAAAACTTCTCTTAACCCATTGTATGCTGGGTAATATTTGGCGGCCATTTTAAAATGTGGTCTGCAGCAGGTATTACTCAAATATTTGCAAAAGATTTTAGCAGCTTCTGATAGAATATTGACTTAGCAGCAAACAATTTTGATCTCACACCAGGCCCCACAATGTGGGACCTGATCTTAGATCAAAACTGTTTGCCTAGAGGTACAACTAAAAGTGTATCCCGCATAAAATGTGTTAACTTACACGTAGCACATAATTACGCATTTTAATGTCTTAAATTTATTCTTCCAGTTAGGAGAAATAATTCCTACTTAAACAGGCATAAATATGCACCGTAAGTTCTGAATAAGCGGAAATCTTTGAAAGCATCGAAAGCACAGCAAATATGGAAAAAATACAGGCCCCGTTAAATCTGCTTACGAGCAAAACATGTACTGAAAAGTGTAATTTTCTAATGCCCTGCTGCATTGGCGTAAGCAGAATTCAATTTTCAACTACAGCGTTCCCTCTCTACAACGGCCCTCTCAACAACGACTCCCTCCTTACAGCGACTCTTGCCGCAGTTCCCCAAACATGACAATTATGTTTAACGTTTTTGCTGCTGCAATATCGTCTGTTTAAAAGTGTCGTCTGTTGGTTTTCTTCAATTTACTTATTGGACATTTTGATAGAAAAAACATAATGACGAGTGACAAACAGCTTGAATCCAGATCAGACGCCGCGTTACGCGGCGTCTGATCTGGATTCAAGCTGTTTGCAAATGTAAATCAATTTCCCTCCCTATAACGACTCCCTCCGAACAACGCACTCAATCTTTGTCTCCCATTAGGTGTCGTTGTAGAGAGGGAGCACTGTATAAATGCACTGAACTCAGTGCTCCCAAAGGACAGTGAAGTATAACAATACTGGGAATTAAGTACATGGCGACAACACAAGCACGTAATATTAAATATTCTTATATTTAAGCAAGGTGGTAGTTTAAGCAGGCTGAACGTACAAAAGCAGAATGTGCCTTTAGGCGCATTTTGCTTTACTTTCAACCTGCTTTAAGTTACCATCTATCTCCTTTACTAGAAACAAACTACGGGGTGAACTCTATTTTCAGTCCGGATGAGTTCGGTTCTCAATGTCTCACTGTATTTATATAGTCATTAGTGAATTTGACAACCGAACAATTAATGCATTAACGCAGAAAATCCGTTCCGACACATTAACAACAAAGATTGCTTCTCAGAACTGTCATTAAGTTTTTGTGACCTTTACTTGCAAACGGCCTAATTAAATTTGGCATATTGGTTTTAATTATTTTAAGAACAAAAACAACAACAAACGTCAAACAGTGTTTTCTACTTAAATGAAAATGAAATTGAAAAAAATAAGATCAGGCACCTGTTACATGTATATGGAACAATTCAATTTATACTGCATGAAAGAATCCACATGGCACAAATGGGTTGATGGCGCCTACTTCAGGGCTGCCATAAGTTGATCATAAAAATCCTAAGATTTCAATTTTTCAATTTTTGAGACGCAATTTTACCAATCGTACCTTTACCCCATAGCCTGTTTCTTGTTTTGAAGACACATGACTGCTTAAAACAGGTTGAAAGTAAAGCAGAATGCGCCTTAAGGCGCATTCTGCTTTACTTTCAGCCTGTTTTACGCTACGATCTGCTAGGATAAAAATCCGAATACTTAGGAAATATCCGGAAAATGGCAGCCCTGCTACTTACCCCGTGGTCTTTACGGATGGGTTAGTTGACGTACATGTACCTTGTATTTTATTGCCTCGTGATCATTACTGCTGTCATCAATTTAATTATAAATAAAAAAAATCCAAAACCCACGTGTTCACCTTTCCATTTTCACACAAGACATCCATTTTAAACCCTTATCTGCCTTACATTTGTACCCTGAGTATAGTGGTTATTTCACTTACAGTGAAACCCCTCTAAACCGGAACCTCTAAATACCGAAATTCTCTCTAAACCGGACAAAAACGTTGGTCCCGTTTCAAACGCTTCTTTAATTTAACCTATTACACAATAAATACGCCTTTTTGCGACCTTGATTCATTCGTACACTGAATATGTATCATCAGAAATAATTTCTATATTCTAGAAGATGATAGCTTAAAGCAGGTTGAAAGTAAAGCAGAATGCGCCTAAAGGCGCATTCTGCTTTACTTTCAACATGCTTTAACTGATCAGCTATATTACATACTAGGAACAAGCCATTGGGTTAAAACCCCTTTAAACCGGAAACCCTTCTACACCGGAAATTTATTTTGTCCCCACTCATGGCCGGTTTAGAGGGGTTTCACTGTATTTGCAAACAGTTTGGATCCTGATCAGACGCCGCGAAACACTGCATCTGAACAGGATCCAATCTATTTGGCACTCACATCAATATGTGTTAAGTCAAAATGCCTAAAAAACATCTCTTTACTATAATTATTATTTTCAGCTGTGGTCACTAGATAAATTCTTTTTATAGTACATGTAACTCATCCTTTCTTCCGCCTCTCCGGTTTGACCTTATTTCAAAACAAATTGGATCCAGATCAGATGCCAAGTAGCTGAGTGTCTGATCTTGAGTCGTGCCGTCCGCGTTTTAACTTTGATAGATTATATGAGTTCGAAATAGAACTGCGAGTTGGAATAATCGATTTCGGCTCTATATATTCAGGGGTCAATGCCTTAATGTCTAATTAACCCATTTATGGCTGGATATTGAAATGAACTGTCCCTGTATACTTACAAAAAAGATTTCATTGTAGATATACATGCACGTCGTGTACATGTACAAAGGTTATATGAAAACACTAAAGTGTTTGTCCATACAGAAAAATATTTTATATGATGTAACGCGGCGTCTCATCAGGGTGTTCACTATTTGTCAACCACCACTTAAGTAGACACTATGCTCAAATTGGTTAAAAGCATCAACAATTAATTGGCAAACTTTGCAGACGACAAGTAAGACAGGCGATCTAATGGTCGAGGGGGTAGGGGGGGGGGGGGGGTTAAAAAGTGCCCCCAACAGCAATCCGTAAAAAGGACTCCCTCCTCAGAGCGATGCTTGTCACTGTTTCTCTAACAAGGCAATTATGTCTAACACCTTCACTGCTTCAATATCGTCTGCTGAAAATTGTCGTCTGCTGTTTTATCTCAAAGTAACATAACGTGCTGGTAATTTTGACTGAAGAAAAATAAAGACGTTTGACAAAGAATTTTAACCAAGATCAGACGCCGTGTTATTGCGGTATCAATTTCCCCTCCCTATAACAACTCCCTCGAATAACACACTCAATATGTGTGTCCCTTTCGGGTGTTGTTGTAGAGAGGGGGCACTGTTTTTGAAAATTCTTCTAAGCGAGGATCGGCAACATAAGATGCTTCATTTGAGACACTGCTGCTGTGCGTGCTTAGCATATAAGTCGTTTAGCTGCTGTAATATCGTCTGCTTTAACCCCTTCATTGCCATGACGTCATCAGCTTCAAACATTTGTCGTCTGCTTTTTTTTTCAATCTCAAGTTTAGGTATTTTGACTTTAGAAATATAAAATTAGGTGTCAAACAGCTTGGGTCCTGATCAGACGCCGCGTTACGCGGCGTCTGATCAGGATCCAAACTGTTTGCAAATAACCTTTATACTCGGGGTAAGGCAGTGAGGGGGTTAAAGAGGCTCGCAACCGGATTTAGCATTAAAAATAGTAATTTGTAAATATATGTCAAATGCTTATATAAATGGGTAAGATTTAGTTTATGATAATAAATTAAGTTAAAAAATGCATTTCAAAAAAAAAAGAAAAAAAAGAAGCTCTGGTGGGATTCGAACCCGTGACCCTCCATGCGGGGACATGTACATGAAAAATGAGGAAACGCCTTTACTCCCACGGCTACCAGCGCTCTCTATACATATGGTAGCGAATTAACGTACTTCACTGGTAGCGATTGATAGTACTTTATTCGGCTCGGGTTTATGTCTGAGCCCGTGTAGAGAAGCAACAACAACAACTATACCGTCAGCTGACGTTATAGAAAAACAATGGAAATTTCTAAAAAAAATCTAAGATTCAGTGACGATTCTTGAGACTTTTTTTTGGACTGATCATATTTTTTTAATGTCAGAAGCCAAATAATACCACAAATTTGCTTTTATTTGAGTATTTTATTTTATTTTGACAAGTACACCATCCGGTTGCGAGTCCCTTTAACTTGTCATTCGCTTTTCATTCTCATTATTATATTTAATACATTTGGACCAACGAAACACCAAAACAAGTATCAAACAGTTTGGATCAAGACCAAGACGCCGCGTCACTCGGCGTTTGATCTGGATCCAAACTGTTTGAAAATACATTTATCGTATTATTCATGTCGCGTTCAGCACTAAAATGGTAATTATTGTCATGCAAATTCCAATGTTATCATATGTTTCAAATATATCTCCTGCAAATGAATCAGACTTATACCTCACGATATATCTTATTACATAGTCTGTAGAAAGTCAAACGATATGGATCATGATTCTAAAGACGCCATATTACAGTTGTCTCAATTGGACCAATACTGTTTGAAACGGCTACCAACTAGGCCACACCCTGCATGCTAATGGTTTAATACCTTAATGCCAAATGAATTGGTTTTCATCTTAGAAATTAATGTACACGCACGTAGAGCATCTGGAGTTTTGGAGCTGAGCACTTGATAAATACTTCGATATCCCTTTGCAATTTAATTAGGAATTACAGTAAAACCTCTCTATTACGACCACTTAAGCGAAGGTTAATTGAGTGTATATAAAAGACAGACCCCAGCTTAAAGCAAGGTGACAATAAACACAGAAAGCTCCTAAATTTTAGAAGAAAATTACATTTAAAACAATGTATTGTCTGATTTTATTTCACAGAAAGTTTAATAAAATATTCAAAATAATAAAGCTGCAATAAAATTATAGTATCAAATGTTGCTCAAAAGATTATCTCAACAATACAAAAAAGGTTCAGTGTCCTTGGGTAGGGAACATTTAGGTTCGTGTTGTGACTTATCGATGTGTGTGACCTTATCGTGCATTATACAATAGTGTAGGCAACGAATTGCTCTTTCAAATGATATATCACACATGCATTTTGCACTTATTATATTGAACTTATTGCTAAAGTGCAATTACTTTTTAAACGGCCCTCGGGGTTCACTCAATGCAGGAATAAAGTAAACGCGTGACAATGGGTCTCTACGGTGTAATTGGTTTTAAATATCAAAAGCATAAACTTGTTTAATGAATGATTATATTGTAATATTTGCTCGCCTGAGATTGCCGCGTAGGTGTAGAGAAATGTCAGTTTTATGGACTTTTCTTTACCCTGTCTGTAATAAAAGTTTTTAGTTTATTTTCTTATTTCATTTTATAAATAAAAACGTGAATGAAATTGACATTATTAACTTTGTTTTAACCATTTTCCTTTCAAACATGAATACACTAGTATTTGGGAATACAGCTGAAGTATGAATCCAGATCAAGCGCCGGGTCTGATTTTGACACACACTATTTGATATTCGCAACGATGTTTCGTTAGTTAAAACCAGTAAACATTTAAAAATTCTAACTCTTCCTGACGACGCATTTCAAGCAGACGGCATTCAGTTATGATAATTGTTAAAATAGTGTCTAGTGTCAGCAACATTTCTGCCAGGACACTGGGGAATTATAAATCTTTGAAATTACGTAAAATACGTATAATCTAAAACCCCAAAACTATTAATTGTCAACCCTTTGCCAGCCGATCCCAACTTAACTAGTTTATGCAAACCGTTTGGATCCAGATCAAACGCCGCGTAACGCGGCGTCTGATCTTGATTCAAACTGTTTGACATAAGTCCTATTGTTTCTTTAAACAAAAAATGTATTTTGCTAAGTTTAACAAATTATGCAGCCGACAATTTCGTAGCAGACAATATTTCGGCAAGATACTGCTTCGAGTTATTGCCTGATGAAAAATGCTAAGCTTTTTATAATTGTTAGATTGTTGTCTTCAGCAAACAGATGTTCTGCTTGTAAATATATTTCCAAAATTTAACCAACGGTACCTAAATAGTAAATACGAAACGGACTGTCATCATGCCTGCTTATTTGTCCGTTTGCCCGATTGTGTGTCTTTAGACACACTATTTTATACTTTAAACACATAGTCCAAACAAAACTGCTCGCTGGATGTTGAAAAAATGTACAAATGTTTTCTTTAAGAAACAAAATGTAATCATAGTTCTTTGGGGTTTTACAGGACTCTAGTTTCCACGTTAACCATAATAAACTTTAAGTTAAACGGACTATATAATGGTCTTATTATCGATCACCTGAGTACATGCTGCGTATAATAACCAAACATATATAAATTATATGATTATAACATAGTTTAAACTCCTACGAGATTATTGATGACCTAAATGTAGAATTCAGCTATCCGAGTTTAAATCTTAACCTAGATGTTATAGCGCCAAATAATCTGGCAATGTTTCTCGTGAACAGAGCCAACAAGCGTTTCTATATATTTTTTTTAGATAACCCAGTATTACACCTGACCTAGATTTCGTAGAAACTTTTGTTTATATTTTGACAAAGTTTCTTAAAGAATTTGACCTGGATTTACAAAGAAGTACATTTTGACTAAGTTAGGAGCCCTTTGATCTGGGTCTTCGCTGTTTGCATAGGACAAGTGCACTATTTACATGTACACTGTGTGCAAAGGACGCCAATATGCGTGACTAGGGTTCAAAGAGTTAACAGATTCGTTTTAGCCTCAGATGACCAAGTTTCAATTTTTGCAAGACGAACATTTTTACGAAGATCTATAAAAATCGGAAAGAAAGGTTGTCTCAATATTATTAAAAAGGTTCTTACATCATTTGACCTGGTGACCTAGCTTTTTAACCCGGTTGGTCTTGTTTCAAAATTGAACAAGATAGCATAAAGCCGGGACAATAGTCTGATCAATTTCATCATTCTTGGATAAAATGAGGCTATAGATTGCTGACACATTTCTATAATGTAGACCTATGTTGATCATATATTCCAGTGAATTGCACACTTAATAATTATTCATTTGTTTATTTTTCAACCTCACTTTTCTAAACCATTTTTCTGTAATTTTTGGCTAGATCAACTACATGTCAAGTACTTATGGAGCACTGCGTGCCACAAAATAAGTATGCAGCAATTAAATCCATTGACTAAGTCAAGCACCAAACACTCTGTCTTAAATGATGTGATTAAAAAGAAAAGTAAGGTGCACAGTTTCACATGTAGGTGAATATTTATGTAAATTTTAGTGACTCTGACTTATGTACAGTGGATAATCTGTTATTCTTTCCCGTTTAAACGCAAACGTACGCAAACGCAAAGCACTAAAACGTAGAAAAGAACAACTTTTGGACAATTCTGATAATTCTTGTTTATCTTGGTGGCAAACAGTTTGCAGCCTGATCAGACGCCGGGTCACCCGGCGTCTGATCTGGCTCCAAACTGTTTGCACTGCAAATAATAGTTTTAGCATAAACGCGTTTACTAAGTTGGGAAAGAATAACAGATTCTCCACTGTAGTAAAAGCTTTGTGCTCGCTGCAAGATTATACAGCACAGACAAAATTAGTTGAGGCAAAGTCAATGGCTGAGTATGCAGTATCTAATGGAAAGACTAAGGTTTACAATTTCGAGTTCAAATGAATATACATTTTTATGTGTAAAGTTTAGTCACCATAATTTATATACATGTATTATATATTCAGTTGTTGAGGATCATATTATATAAGATACTGTTTTCTAGAAGATCACCATTTTCACTCAGTACATATAATGTGGTTATTTGGCTATAACTCAACACACATATGTGTAATGGTTTGAGACTCTATTTCTCATATAGTAAAGCCGCTGCGCATGCATAACGTATGGACGAAAGGACGAACAAGAGGAAAGTTCACCCTATAGATTTAGAGGGAATGCCATTAAAACGCCGCCGAAGCCATCCACAACAACAAGCAACACTACCGGCACCATCATCGTCGTCATCATCAATATCATCATCATCATCATCATCATCATCATCATCAATGGAGTTGTTATATTCTGCGTTTTAAAGTTTGATGAATACTGAAGTAAGACCTGTACATGTGGCAAAAATGCACACTTGTGCAGCATAAACATATTTATGCGTTGCGCGTCGTCGCATAGGCGAAATCGCCTTGTCTATGCATTAGCAATCACCACATAGACGAAACCAGTCACGTCTACAGTGGAGAATCTGTTGTTCTTTCCCGTTTAAACGCAAACGTACGCAAACGCAAAGCACTAAAACGTAGAAAAGAACAACTTTTGGACAATTCTGATAATTCTTGTTTATCTTGGTGACAAACAGTTTGGAGCCTGATCAGACGCCGGGTTACCCGGCGTCTGATCTGGCTCCAAACTGTTTGCACTGCAAATAATAGTTTTAGCGTAAACGCGTTTATTGGGAAAGAATAACAGATTCTCCACTGTATGCGGCAACACGCCTATGTGGCGTCACATAGCTTGAATATCGTGTAAGAAGACGTTGCACTCAGTGAAAGATCCGAATCAAAGCTGTTTGCAAATTCTAATCCACCTACTAACATAAATCATCTAAACTAATACATTGTTTAATAAAGTAATTAAAAATCCCCCATAAAGAATGCAGATTCATGTAAAAAAAGAGCATTCAATTTTAGGATGTTTTATCTAAAATCAAAATATGAATAATATAAATACATTTTGCAAACGACAATTTCAAAGCAGATGATTTTTAAAGGATGGTCAGGGTTAATAGCATGAGAATGGTTCATTTTGAGCTGACAGTTTATAAAGATCAGGATCCAAACTATTTGACACTCGCATCGATAGTTTTAAGTAATACTTGTACCGTTATTTAAATCGAACATTGAAACTATCTTGCATACAAATCGCTCGCGATAAATTTGGGGATGAAAGGGTTTTCAAAGAGAAACCTTTTTCTAAGCATATGCTAATGAATTTGATCAGTTTTTTCCCCGTCGTTAGCATGTACAGATACAGTCAACCTGGTAATGAGCGATCACTCAAAATAGGATGCAGTTTTTAGTTTTAATGACGTATGACGATGATGGTGACCTCCCGTTGGTGTCGTCCATTTTAGACCACTCCTAGGAGAGAAAAAATAGACTCCATGGGCCCGTTTCATAAAACTTCTTACGAGAAATGTTGTCGTAAGTCAAAACGTTACAATACATTTAATTTCTGATTGCTCTATCTAATCCTGTCTTGTGACATCTCTTTGGAATCGTCTTTTCAAGACGATTCCAAAGAGATGTAACAAGACAGAATTAGATGAGGAAATAACGAATAATTGATACTTTTATAATCTAACTTACGACAACATTTGTCGTACGAAGTTTTATGTAACGGGCCCCTGGATCAGAAGTACCGCCATGGGTATATTCAAATTGATTGACTGGTGACCTGCCCCTTATTTCTAAGTAGTTCATTTATACAGATGATCGGATATGAGCTTAGAAATAGAAAAGCAGGGTTTGGCTGATAATTTCACTAATTCGTCATTGAAGAAGACAAACCTTAATGTATCTTCATCATTTAAGTTGATTTTTTTTATTTACTCCAACCTCCCTTTAAAACAGAGTATTTCTTATACATTGGTATAATATAATAATAATAATAATAATAATAATAATAATAATAATAACAATAATAATTATAATAATAATGATAATGATAATAAACCAATCTTCCAATATAATTATGCAGGAAGAGTGCAGTAAAACATGTCTTCTGGGGCCGTACTCCAGTAGCATCTTAAGATAAAAATAAATCTTAAGTTGAAAATTTTCTCCTTAAATCCACTGATTTTTCCCTTATAAATAAGAAATTTCTTAAGTGGCTACTGGAATACGACTTAAGGTTAAGGAAATTATTTTCTAACGTAAGATTATTTTATGAGAAATTTCTTATCTTTAAGGAAAAACTTAAGATGCTACTGGACCACAGGAATACGGCCCGATCCTTTGTTCAACTGTTAGATTCTCATATATCTACCAGTTTTGGTATGTCCGATTTGGGCGAATTCGAGTTAACTACTTTGATCTTTGTTTGAATAAGTCAAACCATGAAGAAAACCTCGACATTTTATGCAGAGTTTCTACATAGTGTGTGTGTGATTTATCTATTTTACTATACTTGAGTGTAATAAACATTTAAATGTGAAAACGATTTTACTTTACGGACTTGCTAGAATCTGTATTCATACAAAATATATTTTAAAGTGCTAAATGATATTTTAGTGGCAATTGTAAACTGTTTGGAACCAGACTGGATCCGTTTCCAAATTAGATTTGCCTTTGAGTTTCCACTATCTCTGCAAGTGTACATGCGAGTCGAGCATTGATGAATATACGGCGCTCCCTCTCTACAACGACATCCAATGGGAGACAAAGAGTGTGTGCGTTGATCGAAGGAAGTCGTTATAGGGAGGGAAATTGGCTAAATTTTGCAAACAGCTTGAATCAAGATCAGACGCCGCGTAACGCGCCGCCTGATCTGGATTCAAGTTGTTTGTCACTCGTCATTAATTTATTTTCTGTCAAATATGTCACTTTGAGAAAACCAGCAGACGAAAATTTTAAGCAGACGATATTGCAGCAATAAAAGCGTTCGACATAATTGTCCTGTTTAGGGAACTGTTGTGAGGGTCGTTGTAATGGCAATTGTTCATAGAAAAAAAAGTTGATGCAATTTGTAACCAGTGTCTTATAGTATATGAATCTTAAGTTTATTGAACAAAACATATTTAGATTTCTAAAACTCTTTCACTTTTTAATCAATTGTCGTCTGCTTTTATTTCTCATATTTGAATATTAGGTTCACAGACACCGCGTTAGTAACTTACGGATCATGATCATAACTGTTTGCAAATAACTATTGTACTGGGGATAAGGCAGTGATTCGAAGGGGTTAATAAAAAGAGAAATTGAAAAATAAACAAAACAAACCCGAACAGACTTGATGACGACATGTAAGAAAAGCACGTGGTTGTTTGAAACCTGAAAATTAAGTTTAAATCAACACATTTGACCCACATGTACTTGACACTTACATCTAGATCTAAGCCGGTTTGGTAACTTACGAGGGACGTTCATTTAATCTTGTCACCGGGGTCCTTATAGGCGCAATATAAGATTTGTGCATAGGTCGTTCTGTCCAACCCTTAGATACATTTCTCTTTGACAGAAATATATTATTTAAGTATTCAAATTTGAATTTGAAAAGTGGAAAAATATCCTTTTTTAGGGGTACCCAGAAAACACTGGCCCGGCTTACATTGAGAGATGGCTCGGCATAAAAAATATATTTCTTCGATAAAAAGAACGAAAATCAAATATAAGAACCATATTGCGGTGAATAAAACAGGCGGTGCAGTTGGATTATCGTTTAATATTCCAGGAAATCATTTACCATTATACAAGTGGGAAAACCTACAATTTTATTTATGAGGCCTATCTTAAAATTCGGATTGCGCAGCAGGTTTGTGTTTTACATAATAATTCTTATTTTTGTCAGTGTATTGACTTTATAAACCCTCCTCAGAGCTTTTCGGTTGTCTGATATCGAACGTAATTGCATTTAAAAGTTTCCCCGCGCATTTTAGTAATTTGCAATAACCAATCTAAATATTTCTGTACGCATCATCTGGCGATATATGATTAGTATTTTGTTGCTTATAATTATAAATCAATTTTAAGGCAGCTCAGAAATTTGTAATTTCTATATATTTCTGCTTTTCGACAATGATTTTACAACGTATTTAATGAGTATGTAGTATAATTCTCAATAAAAAGATAAGGGGTCCACCACACAAAACAATTTCTAACTTTACACTCCCGTATCAAAAGCATATGATCTGAACCCGATATTTTACCAACACCGTCAGTTATGTATTTAAATGGTTGTTTTGCGTGTTGTTTTAGTAGATTAACCACAGCAGCAGCTTTAACTTTGGCACCCGCCAAATTGAATAGTGGCCGTCTAAAAGTAAAACTAGTAACCTTCAAATTGCTTGTTTTGATTAGAAAAAGACATTCATGACACTGCAAATCTTCAATTTATCAAATGAAGTTCAAAGTATATCAATGAAATAGAAATTTTCAAAATTATTCGACCTTTACCGTAAGCCCGTATTTCACCGTACGCCATAAACATACACTACAATAGCCAGTGTCTATGAAATGACCAACTTTAATCTTCAATAATATCTAAACAACTTGACGGATTCGAACGAAACTTTCGGTCAATATGAACATTCATTTTATTGTAAAGCATGCAAAATTTCAATGCGCTTGTATTAGTTGGAGGCCAGAAAAACGCAAAAGTGACACAATTAAATGAACGGCCCTCGTAGAGGCCATCTTGGGGACTACTAATGTTCAACGGCGTTGCGTAAACGTCATGAGGAATCAGCTGTCCGCTGTGGTGTAGTGGTTAGCATGCTCCGATCAGGGTCTGTGCTGTTTTACACGAAATTATACAGGTATATGATTATCTGTGTTTCTGCAGCGCTATATACTGCCTTCTAGTCCAATGTTAGAATAAAGAGACTCTAGAACTAGACAGAAATAATCTGTTCTGGTTTTACACTGTTTGCTTAGGACAAGTATACTATTCACAGGTACAGTTTTATAAAGGACGCGTAAATAAACATCACCGTATGGTTTGAAATCGGTTAAACTATTTAAAGCGTTGGACCTTTCAAAATCGCAAACGACACGTTTAAAGCAGACGATAATTAAATATGCAAGTGATTGACTTCCTCACAAATACATGTTACTCAGAGTCTCTTTTACACTGAAACAATATCATCTGCTGAAAATAGAATATTATAGGCACCTAGTTTAGATATGTACAAAGACTTATTGAGAAAAAACCCAAATAATTATACAGGGCTGCCACATGGAGAAAGGACATGTCCTTCTCCATGGCTTCCATAAGTTGATAATAAAAATCCTAAGAGTCTGTTTTTTGTTTAGAAGACAAATGCCTGCTTAAAACAGGTTGAAAGTAAAGCAGAATGCGCCATAAGGCTAGGATAAAAATCCGAATACTTAGGAAAAATCCGGAGAAATGGCAGTCCGATTTATAACATAGTATGATAGATCTACTCTGTTGTTGAACAGAAGATATAGTTATTGACTGGGTAAATCAGGGTTACGTCCCTTATTTTAAAGTGTTTCATTTACCTTGTTCTAGATCTGTTGGAAATTGCCTGTAATTTATCAGTTTATTATGCAGATACACTGAGGCAATTTATATTTAAGTGTAAATCTACCAGTCTATATTTAAGAATTCAACGTTTTGGCTGTCAACTTATTGAAATATGGATATTTTCAAGTGAACAGTATTCATTGATTATGAGAGGGGTAGGGAATAAAAAAAAAGGACGGTTAGGCCTAACTAACTGATTGACTGGTGTTGGCGAGAGTCACAATAAGAAAGAAAACATGATACTTTGTTCCTTCACAAAGCGTTCATTTTTTGAAATTTTGTGATGGAAAAACATTCTTTGGACTTATCAAACCCTCTATTAATGACTGACAGTATTAAATATGATATACATGCTTTAGATAATTACATCAAGCCAATTAAGAAAGAGTTTGCGTCATCACAGTCCAAATGTTATGGCAGTGATATAGATCAACTAGAAGATGCAAGTGTCCATACAAGACTGGCAAGGGGTTATTGTATAAAGAAAGATGAGACAGCGGTAGGAACTATTGGGGCAGGTAATAATCGGGAAGATGACATCCCTGAAAGTGAAACTGCAAGACCTTGTACGAAAAGTAAAGAAATGAAACTTGAAAGGGAAACATGTCAAACCTTTGTAAGAGACAGTTATCTTACACACTTGGATGTCGTGATAAAGCAGGAACCTGACCCAGAAAACATTCAGTATTCAACAGCAGTAGGTGCAACTCTATGTTCAAGTGTTGAACACGAAGCAGAACAGAACAGTCTTGTAGTAGTAAAAGTTGAGCATGAAGGTGTAGAGGAAGAATCAGTAAACAATGGATCAACAGTCATACAAAAAGAAGTTCAATCAAATGGTACTGGTGTTGCTGAAAAGAGAACATACACATGTGAATATTGTCATAAGGTAATCACTAGTCTATTTGCTTGTCTTATTCCAATTTCCAGCCTTACTCATTAAACCCATTGCTTTCCTGCAGAAAGTTTACAGTCAATCCTAAATAGTTTTCTTCACTATTTTTATTCAGGATTAAGCAACAACCTGTATTTTAAGAATACCAATTGATCCTCTTTTAAGTGGTCACTTTATACAAGATTGACTGTACTTTAAAAATCATTCAATATATGTTCGATCAGTATTAAAGGCTTTTATAATCTCAAATGGGGGATTTTATCATGAAAGGGAGAAATCATATGTGTTCAGACTGGCTTCAGAGTCTAGTGTCCACATTTTCTGCCTTAATTTCATGAAATTTAATTTCTCTGGTGAGCGCTTCAGGGCCTCATGGCCCTCTTGTTTCTATTCATTTAATATTTGCAATACAAATGAGTTTGTGTTTGCTTATATACATTGTATAATTTAGATTGGTTTACTTTTTCAGAGTTTTTCAAAGAAGAGCTCACTGATGAGTCACTTGAGTACCCACACAGGGGAAACCCCATATAGCTGCCCATTTTGTGATAAAAAGTTCAGTATAAGAAGCAACAGGAATGTTCACATGTTAATACATACAGGTATACTATTAGACTGTTTGACATGATTCTTTCTTATGATTTGTATGCACCCAAGATTGAAGATCATGGCATATTTCTTCTGTCTGTCTGTCTGTCTGGTCTGTCTGTCTGTCTGTCCTGTCCTGTCCTGCCCTGCCCTGCCCTGCCCTGCCCTGCCCTGCCCTGCCCTGTCTGTCTGTCTGTCTGTCTGTCTGTCTGTCCACAACTTTATGAACTTCAGATTAATATGTGATAGAGATGTCATATTTGGCATGTATTCTTAACTCAAGAGGCCATTGATTGAGCTCAATATAACTTGGATCATGTCAGGCACAAAGTTCATGGTAATTTCAAAAAGGTTAAATTTAACATTGGCGATAACTTTAGAACTTCATGTGATAGAGATTTTTTATATGGCCATAATGCCCATTATTTTAGAATTACATATGATATATATATAGACTTCATATTTTGCATGTGTACTCCACTCTAGAAGCCATTTTGCTCATACAACTTGTGGCATGTCAGAAAAAGGTCAAGGTCATTTAAAGGTCTTGGTCACTTCAGGGAGCATAATGTTTCACAAGTTTACATGTTTTGTTTATTCGGGATCTAATCCCTTTCCCCTATGTAAGCACCATAGGGTGCTTTTACCGCTTCTTCTTTTAAGAATCTTAGAACGTCTGTCTTGATAAATGCACTCAAATAAACATTCACTGGTGGCAAGATGAAAGTACAGGAGAAACCAACTACACCAACCAAATGTCTAATGCAAACAGTGAAGACACTGATCCGGGGGCTCCTTTATTGTTTGTAATTTTAAAAATTATTGGATAAAACAACCTTTAATAGCCAAAAATGGATAAGATTTAAATGGAAATTTGATTTTACCTTTTGAAATTTCAGTGGTTAATAAGTTGATGTTGATTTTGTTCCAGGCCAACGCCCACATGAGTGTGAGGTTTGTAGCAAGTCTTTTCGCCAAGCTGGACAACTGAAGCAGCACATGCGAATACACAAGGGAGAGAAGCCATATAGCTGCAAAATATGCTTCAAATCATTCAGAAACAGCAGTGCTCTAGTCTGTCACCAGAGAACACACACTGGTAAGTGTATGTGAACAATAAATTAGCCTATTTGAAAGTAAATCAGAATGTGCCTTGATATGCATACTGCTTTACTTTCAGCCTGCTTTAAGCTAGCATCTACTAGGATATAAAAAAGTACTTCCTATAGTTCATGTTAATGTCTGCTTAAAATAGATATATTTGCCTCAGTGGAGGAATAAATTAAAGGTGTAAAACGGCGTATTCATGGATTAAAGGGTTAAAGTATTAAGAGCAATTCTCTGTAACCGTCAACCAGCACGCATACAAGTTCAAGCATGTTTACTGCATTTTGATCTTTAAAAAGAGATGATGTCTTAACCCTTTACCTGATAGCCTATTTCTAGAACTGAAGATAGGTGACTATTTAAAGCAAGTTGAAATTAAAGCAGAATACTCTTAAGGCGCATTCTGCTTTAGTTTCAGCCTGCTTTAAGATATCATGTGTTAGAATATAGAAAATATTCCATATAATATATATTCATGACTGATTAAATTGGAACTATTTTCTTCAGCGGAGGAATAAATCATATTCGCTAAAAGGCGCTTCTATGGGGGAAAGAGTTAATGCAGGACAACAGCAATGTAAAATATTCTTATTTTGTATCACTTTTGCACTGTATTAAACTGCTACTTGTAATAAATACTACAGGTTTATAGACAATTGAGTAGACTCTTAATACAGCTTTGACTGATCTAATATGATGTTAACATTTTGCTGAATCTGATTGTTACAGGTGAGAGGCCTTACAACTGTGACATTTGCAGCCGATCCTTCACAACATCAACTAGTCTTAAAACACATCAGGTGACTCATACAGGTGATATGCTGTATGACTGTCCGGTCTGTGGTCGTCAGTTCAATCGGCGAAACAACCTCAACGTTCACATTAAACGTCATGACAAAATTCGCAGCTTCACCTGTCCTGTTTGTAATAACGGTTTTGTGATGAGAGCCCACCTGTTAAAGCATGCACAAAGGTGTCATAAAGTTCAGCTTGCAACAGATGATATAAAGACCACATGTTTGCCAGAGGAGAATGGAGGAATCAGGGGAGTTTTGGATATAAAGCAAGAAAACACACCTTAATTAACTCTTTCCCCAAAGATTGTTGTCAGTATTTAAGACAGGCGGTTGTTTAAAGCAGGCTGAAAGTAAAGTAGAAAGCTTGTATAGGCTATGTCTGCTTTACTTTCAGTCTACTTAACCCATTACCCCATAGCCTGTTTCAAGTATTAGATATAGGTTAAGGCACAATCTGCTTTACTTTCAGCCTGCTTTAAGCTACCACAAACTCGAATAGAGAAAATATTTCTTATTATACATATTCATGATTGTATAAATTGGAACTATTTTCTTCGGTGGAGGAATAAATGAAAGACGTAAAAAGTCAAATTTATGGGGTAATGGGTTAAGCATCCATCTCATGATCTATAACAAATTAACAATGCAGGAATGGTTTTCTATGGCTCTTTATCACCATTTGGTACAGGATAGGAGCATAAAAAGGGTATTTCTGTAAGGAATATATGTAGGTAAAGGCATTGAGAAAAGATATGTTTACTTGGGAAAGTTTAAAGCAAAAGGTAGCTATTGTAATACCTATCCAAGCAAATCTGTTATACATTTTCTCAATGTTAACTCATTCACCCCTGAAACTTTTAATGGACAATTCCATTTCAAAACAAGTTTAGTCAATTTTTGACTAGTTAGGGTTGATTTTAACAATATACATGTATGTCAAAATGACAAACATTGTAGACCCTGATCAGAGGCTCCTTTATAAGGAGCCCTCTGATCAGAGTATACACTGTTTGCATAGGACAAGTGTAATCCTCACAGGTACACTGTTTGTAAATGACAAGTTTACTCGTCGCTAGTGTTGAATGTGTTAACCCTTCCCCTGTTAAGAGTTTACTCATTTCAGAAACTGGCTAATCTTGGTCTACACTGTTTTGATCCTATAAAAACCAAGCATAACCTGGACAGACAGCTCTTATCTGGGTCTACACTGTTCAAAACAATGCAAATATATGCTTGTAGGAGAAGGGTTAAAGACTACATGGAAGCTTAAAGCAGGCAAATATAAGTAGAATAGAATCAGGGTAAAATAATGTGTACTTAATCTTAGTCAGTGTCCTTACAATCATGATAGAATTTTATCACAGCATTGTTTTGTGAATGGCACTGTCAATATAAAGTGCTGACTTTTGTATGTCAGTAGAAAAAAGAAAATTAACTTATTCAATGGTAGTGACGGGTATTTGTGTCATTTACAAAAAGTGTAATTGCAAGTAGTACATCTGTCCTATGTCCTATGCAAACAATGTTGACCCAGATCAGAAGGCTTTTAAGGAAAAAGTCTTAATTCACAGAAGTGTCAGATTTGGCAGGTCTAGTGGCCATTCTGAAGAATTGGACCTGACATTCATAAAGACAAAATTCACCATAACTCATTGACCTGTAAAACTTTAAATGGACAATTCCGGTTTCTTATTAAATCTAGCACATCTTTGACTTTTTAGGGTTGTAATTTCATTCTTTTCAGACTGAAAAACAGTGGATATCCTAATCAGAGGGCTCCTTCAGGTGCCCTCTGATCAGGGTCTACACTAATGTAACGGATAAGTGTACTCTTCACAGGTACACTGTTTGTAGATGATCCATGAATGTCTCACTTAGGGTTACGTTAATGCAAGACAGTAGTAATGCAGGAAACTTCTTTGGTAGCTTTCTGCATTAACTTCTACATTATTACAATCAATAATTAGTCACATTTATTCTGTCTTTAGAACTAGCCATGTGTCTTTACTTGAACGGCTGGGGAGTACAAAGAACCAACGGTTTTGGGACCAAGAAATATGCTCAGTTTTAAGATTATTTCAAATTTTAGAAACCTGTTTTTCAGAGGTTGCATCGTACATGTATGACATTCAATATTCACACGAGGATTCTGATATTTGGCATTTAACTAAGGTATTAAGCTTCATTCCGGGTCAAACATTGATGTTATGATGTTTTAATTAAAAGAATTTTAATATTTGTCAATTTTTAACATGTTTTGGACTTAGGTTTTTTGGACAGGTTGTTTTAAAGTTGAATATGTGTGCTAGGCTATTGGAATTTCGTATTGAGCTTTATTTGGGAGCAAACATTGAGGCTATAAAGTTGGAATTAAAAATGATTTTAATTTATTTTAATTTTTGACATGTTTTGAACTTAGTTGTTTCGACCTCAAATCACCAGGTTAAAGTTTTTTGGATGGGTTATTTTAAAGCTTAATATAACTAGACTTAATAATAATCTTTTTAAACTGAAAATTGATTTGTTTTTGATACAATTTTTTTTAGACTTAAATTTTAAAACAGGCGAGCATCAGGTGGCTTTGACACCAATTTCTGGTTACGGTATATAGACACATGAAAACATTGAAGACTCAGATCAGACAGCTCTTGAAGAAGCTGTGTGATCAGGGTCTGCATTATTTTCTTATAGAATCTTTTTGATATGAGTACAGATCTGCACTCTTTATTGGAGAGAATTTCCTTTATTCCATTGTCTTTTGTAGTAGTTCAGATGATAGGTATTCAATGTTAGTTTCAACCATGAATATTCAGCAGGAGAAGGGTTACAATACATGTAGCTAGACGTTGACTTATAGACAGTAGATATGCTAAGGTGTTTTTGGCCACGGAAACAATGATGTATTGATCTATGCTAGCTATAGACATTGAAAACATTGTTATTTCCCTATTTAACCCATTACTCCATAGCCTGTTTCAAATTTTGAAGATAAATGACTAGTTAAAGCAGGTTGAAAGTAAAGCAGAATGTGCTTTAGGGTGCATTCTGCTTTACTTTCAGCATTCTTTAAGCTACCATCTGCTAGAATACAGAAAATATTATAGAAAACATATCTATGACTGTACATGTATAAAGTGGACCTTTTTACTTCTGTGAATGAATAAATTAAAGGCGAGAAAAGGCATGTTTATGGGAAAATGGGTTAACCCATTACCCCATAGCCTGTTTCTTGTATTGAAGACAGGTGAACACTTAAAGGAGGTTGAAAGTAAAGCAGAATGTGCCTTAAGGCACATTCTGCTTTACTTTCAGCCTGCTTTAAGCTACAATCTTCTAGGATACAGAAAAATATTTCTTCTGGAGCAATAAATTAAAGTCGTGAATAGGTATATTTATAGGTAATGGGTTAAATGCAAACAAATGTAAAAAATGTCAATTATTTGTATTTATCTGAATGGCAAACAGTTTGGAGCCTGATCCGATACGAGCTTATCCAGTCTCTGATCAAGCTCCAAACTGTTTGCAATGGAAATAACTGGGAAAGAAATGCTTGATACAAGCAATCATGCTTGAAATAAACAGGTGAATTTCTTCAAACATTATATTTATACATGGAATAATGGGTTGAGATAGTAAAAAATTGATGACTTTCAAAATTTATGTGTTAAAGTGGTTTTTTTTCCATTTAAGTATTTATTTTACAGGTAAAGGTGATATGACTTATGTTTACATGACTTGAGGTGCTATTTATTGATTTATGTTATATTTTAATCATTTTATTGGCAAACATACAGTAAAACCTCTCTATTACCACCACTAATTAAATTGTATTACTTATTAGGTGACAAAGACAGATGACTGCTTAATGCAAGGTGATAGTATTGTATACTAGCAATTAGCCTTTGTTTTAGTGGTTGTAATAGGGAGGTAATTTTACTATACTTGTTTTTAGCTCACCTGAGCCAAAGGCTCAAGGTGAGCTATTGGGATGGCCCTGTGTCCGTCGTCATGCGTCATCGTTAACAATTGCTTCAAATGACATCTCCTCCTATACCGCTTGACAGATTTCAACCAAACTTTACAGGAATGTTCCTTGGGTCAAGCTCTTTCAAATTTGTTCAAAGAATTAAAAACAATGTAGAACTCTAGTTGCCATGGCAACCAAAGTGAAAAATTAAGGAAATCTTAAAAAATCTTCTTGTCTAAAACTACAAGGGCCAGAGCTTACATATTTGGCACATAGCATCATCTACAGGTCCTCTATCAAGTTTGTTCAAATTATGCCCCTGGGGTCAAAATTGGCCCCGCCCCGGGGGTCACAGTTTTACATGGAGTTATTTAGTGAAATTTTCAAACGTCTTCTCCTCTGAAACTAATATGGCCAGAGCTTTGATATTTGGCATGGTGACACTTATAGATGTCCTATACCAATGTTGTTCAAATGGTTCTGGTCGGTTGCATATCTAGGTCACAGGAGCTAAAAATAGATTTTTTAAAATGAAAACTTAAAAAATCTTCTTGTCAAAAACTGCAAGGACCAGAGCTTAGATATTTGGCACATAGCATTGCCTATAGGTCCTCTATCAAGTTTGTTCAAATTATGCCCCTGGGGTCAAAATTGGCCCAGCCCCGGGGGTCACAGTTTTACATAGAGTTATATAGTGAAAATTTCAAACGTCTTCTTCTCCGACACTAATATGGCCAAAGCTTTGATATTTGGTATGGTGACACTTCTGAATATACCTTACGTATTTTGTTCAAATGGTTCTGGTCTGTTGCATATCTAGGTCACAGGAGCTTAAAATAGATTTTTTCTATAAAAACTTAAAAAATCTTCTCATCAAAAACTACAAGGGTCAGAGCTTAGATATTTGGCACATAGCATTATCTACTGGTCCTCTATCAAGTTTGTTCAAATTATGACCCTAGGGTCAAAATTGGCCCCGCCCCGGGGGTCACAGTTTTACATAGAGTTATATACTTTAGTGAAATTTTCAAACGTCTTCTCCTCTGAAACTAATATGGCCAGGGCTTTGATATTTGGCATTGTGACACTTCTTGATGTGCTTTACCTATTTTGTTCAAATGGTTTCAGTCTGTTGCATATGTAGGTCACAGGAGCTAAAAAAAGATTTTTCAATGGAAAAATCTTCTTGTTTAAAACCCTAGTACCCTGATCTTAGATATTTGGCACATAGCATCATCTTCAGGTCCTCTATCAAGATTGTTCAAATTTAATAATGCCCCTCGGGTAAAAAATGACTCCTCCTGGACATAAATCATTATCTCCATTTTGTCAGCTATTCTCAGGTGAGCGAAATATGCCCCATGGGGCTCTTGTATTTATATATGGACGGAAGGAGCGTTAGCGAGTGAACCCCTTCTTAGCCATTAAGATTTCACTTAATATGTTCTAACTATCTTAGAATATAGCCTATATTTTGATTGGCCGAGGATAGAGTATTTACAACTAGATGCTTCGAGGCGGAGTTATCTATACCGCATGCAGACACCACCCAACATAAAAAAACAACAAAATTCTTGATAATTAAGTGCCGTACTTAAGGGGGTGCAAAAGGCAGTTTGATTGGTTAAGAATGTAGGTTATATTCTGTTTATTTTTCTCTCTAAAGGATACACATTGACAGTCTAAAGACTTATAAAGTCGGCTTTCTGATTTATTTTCAACAACCTAAACACTTTACCCCATAGCCTGTTTCTAGCTTTCATGACAGATGACTTCTTAACCTATTACCTCATAATCTTTTTCTAGTTTTGAAGACAGGTGACTTCTTAAAGCAGGTTGAAAATAAATCAGAATTTACCTTAAGGCATATTCTGCTTTACTTTCAGCCTGCTTTAAGCTCTCATTTACTAGGTTAAGGAAAATATTTATTCTTGTACTAACTCATAAATGTATAAAGGGGAACTATTTATATATGTAGAGGAATAAATTAAAGATGAAAAGAGTTTATTTATGGTGTGTTGGGTTAAAGCAAGCTGAAAGTAAAGCAGAATGCACTTAAAAGGCAAACTCTGCTTAACTTTCAGCCTGCTTTAGGATCCCATCTACTAGGATACAGAAAATATTTCTTATGGTAAATATTCATGACTACATAAGTTGGAACTATTTTTTTCAGTGGAGGAACAAATTAAATGTCTTAACAAGAGCCGCATGCGGCCCTAAATCGCTCACCTGGTATCCATGATTACGGTCATGTAAATGGACCAGTAATGATTAAGTTTTCACTTATTCACCTGCACCCACTGGTGGCCATGTTGTTTGAGCTAGGAAGATTATTTTAAGAAAACTGGCAAAGGGTCACCCATGAATCATTATTTGTGTAAAATCATTCTTAAATCAGACCAATAGTTTCAGACAATTTTATTGGAAAGTTTTTCTATACAGTAATGTAAGGAACACTCGCCCCACCCACTGGCGGCCATGTTTTTTAAGATAACAAAATGATTTTAAGATATCTGGTAGAGGGTCATCAATTGACCATTTGTGTAAAATTATTTTGAATTTGAACCAGTAGTTTCAGAGAAGGTGAGCTAAAAAGGCATATCTTTGCAGATAAAGGTTAAATACCAAGGCCATGCTTATTCTTGAAACTTAAAACATAGTTGCCTGATTTTCTGCCGAGTTTTTATTTCTTGGAAAGCCTTTTGGGCACATCTGTTTTATTGTATTTGTTATTAGTTCCTATACTTGTTAAGATTTTTAAATTGAAGGGATCTTTTACATCCCAGTTGAATATTTATGAGAGTTGGCAGGTGATTCACTAAGATCAAGCAAATTAACTATTGATTTTGGTTTGTATTACAATGTAGTTATATTTATGCACATGTATGTTTTTAGAACAACTTAGTTGTAAAATGCTTTTGAAATCTAGGATAAAATTGCTACAGTCAATTCTTGACAACTCAAACCCACTGATGTCAAACTTCGTTGTTTTTCTGACAGTTGAATCCATGAATCCAATTATAAGTCAAGATTGCTTTAGTCCAACTAAAAAAAAGTCTTATCGGTATTTCATAGATAAAACATGGCTGAGCCATGTTTTATCTATGAAATACCGATAAGACTTTTTTAGAATACAGATAAGTTGACCAAGGCGAGTTTGAGTTATCAAGGTTCAACTGATAAAAACGTTGTCCCTTTCCTTCTTAGCTTACCCATCAGTGTCAAAAACAGGTGGCTTCTAAAGCTTGTTGAAAGTGAAACAGAATTCTCTTTTGAAGTTTTTGGTTCACATTCAGCTTGCTTTAAGCAATTAACTACCTGTCAGGATGTAGGAAAATATTTCAATGGCTTAATTATTTACCTGGACAGTGTTGAAACATGAAAAAATCACACTCCTGAGGAAAAGGTTATCTCTACTCCATAGGCACGCATTTTAATGCTTTTATTTTATTCATCCACTGAAGAAAATAGTTCCATTTTATACAGTAATGAATATGTATCATAAGAAATGTTTTCTATATTCTAACAGATGGTAGCTTAGAGCAGGCTGGAAGTAAAACAGAATGTACATTAAAGGTGAATTCTGCTTTACTTTAAACCTGCTTTAAGTGCTCACCTATCTTCAATACTAGAAACTGTGGGGTAAAAGTTAACTCATTAACCCCCTTGTGATGTAAAAATGTATCTATAGTATCGAGTAGACTTGTTCAAGTTGTCCTATGCAAACAGTGTAGACCCTGAACTAGACAGGAACCATCTGAGCAGGGTCTGCACTGATTGTTATTTTGTAAGGATATTAGCCTTAACTATTAAAATGGACTGGGTCTAAGTAGGAAACTGGAGTTGTCGATTTGAAGTTTCAGGGGTCAATGAGAAATGACATGAAAACAATTATTTCTGATGGAAAAGGGTACAGTGAAGAAAACGCTAATTTTCCCCGTTGACATGCAAACGAAACGCAAAACACTAAAATGTAGAAAAAAACAAGTTTTTGACAATTTTCTCTATATATTTTAATCTGAGTGATGAACAGTTTGGAGCCTGATCTGGCTCCAAACTGTTTGCCATGGAAATAATCATTTTAGCGTAAACGCGTTTATTTGGAAAGAATAACGTCTTCTCCACTGTAAATGCCTTTACTTCATAGATATGTCATGCCTTTTATGCATTTACTGAAGAATATAGTTCCATTTGATACAGTAATGAATGTGCATATATCTTTGGTCTGTACAAATTGAATGTTATTTTTCTGACAAAGATTATGTTTTATGTATTAAAATGTCCCACTGAATGCCATTTTCTTGACAAAGCTGTTACATGTATCCTTTTTATGTAGTCAAAATGTTGTTTACGTTGTTTTTTTTAAGGTTTTTCTTATTATTAAGCAGATTTATTAATAAAAAAGAAAGAAATGAACAATCTCTTATTCAGGTGGACTAAAGTCAAACAGAAAGCTCCTATAGGAGTTCTTGTCTTAGTTTTTGATTGCTTTAACCCTTTACTTCATAGGTACACATTTTACACCTTCAATTTATTCCTTCAATGGAGAAAATAGTTCCAACTTATACACTCATTGATATATTATTTTCAGAAATAATTAAGGGTGGCCCAAGATTTGGAGTGGCCCAAGACTTGGAAGAAATACGGTATACTATAATATATTCTTCATTTTTACCGATGGTAGCTTAAAGCATGCTGACAGAAAAGCAGGTTGTGCCTCATGGCCCTTTCTGCTTTACTTTCAACCTGCTTTAACTCTTTCCTCCCTGAAACTTTAAATGGACAATTCCAGTGTCCATCTTAGTCTAGTCCATTTCTGACTTTTAAGGGTTGTTTTTGTCAATGTTTGACATTATGACAAACAGTGAAGACCCTGATCAGAGGGCTCCGAAAGGAGCCCTCTGATCTGGGTCTTCACTGTTTGCATAGGACAAGTGTACTATTCACATTTACACTGTTTGAAAAGGACGCCTATAGGCGGGACTAGGGTTCAAAGGTTTAAGTGGTCACCATAACTAGAAACAGGCTATGGGGTAATGAGTTAACTCTTTGAACCCTAGTCCCGCATATAGGCGTCCTTTTGAAATAGTAAACATGTGAAAAGTGCGCTTGTCCTATGCAAACAGTGAAAACCCAGATCAGAGGGCTCCTTACGGAGCCCTCTGATCTGGGTCTTCACTGTTTGTCATAATGCAAAACAACCCTTAAATCTCAGAAATGGACTAGACTAAAATGGAAACTGGGATTGTCCATTTAAAGTTTCAGGGAGGAAAGAGTTAAGAAGTCACCTGTCATGAGAGAGTTCATGTTTCTTCAAAATGTTTTACTGTTCACATATCTATACATATAATTATGTACTTTGTGCTGAATTTTATGTTGTAGTTTTATCTATATTTTTGGATTAAATCCATGGTGCTTCTATTGTATCTAGTCTAAGTATATAGCCTTTTGTGTTGTTTACAAATAAATGAACTATGCAATAAGAAAATCAGTGGAGATGCGGACCTGCCACCATGTCAGAAATGCTTTTTTGGTCGGGATATTGCTGTTTAACTCTTTGAGCCCTAGTCAAGCATATGTGCGTCATTTGCAAACAGTTAACATGTGAGGAGTACACCTGTGCTATGCAAACAGTGTAGACCCTGATCAGAGGGCTCCTTAAGGAGCCCTTTGATCAGGGTCTACATTGTTTGTCAGTTTGACATATACATGTATTGTGAAAATTAACCAAAAAACGTAAAATATGAACTAGACTAAATTGTAAATTAGGTTTGTCCATTTGAGGTTTCAGGGAGGAAAGGGTTTACACTCATAATCATCTCAGTATGATGTTCACTGACTTGGAAGATAGTGTAGATCTTTAAACCCATTACCCCATAGCCTGTTTCTACTTTTGAAGACGATTGGTCACTTTAAGGGAGTTGAAAGTAAAGTGGAATGTGCCTCATGCAAATTCTGCTTTACTTTCAGCCTGCTTTAAGCTACTATCTGCAAGGATATAGAAAATATTTCTTATTGTGTATATTCATAACTGTGTAACATGCACCGGGCCAGCAGTGATACCTTGGCAGTTACCCATCTAGTTTTAACTGTGCAGAATGTACCTTAACTTTGTAAGCCATACAAACACTCAACAATCTGACTATAAAAGTCGGCTTCCCTATTCAGACAGTAGAAGTGCTTTCATACCCCCATATCCCTCACAACTGTATATAGTGGAAATATTTTCTTCAGTACAAGAAAAAATTAAAGGAATATTAACCCATTACCCCATAGCTTGATTCTAGTATTGAAAATAGTTGACAACTTAAAGCAGGTTGAAAGTAAAGCAGAATGTGCCTTAAGGCACATTAAAAAAAATATATATACACAGTTAAAGTCTACTTTCAGTCCGAATGACCGCTCAGCCGACTGTACATATACTCCCCTGATCATTGAGCCATCTTGCCTACAATATTGAGCACTGCCAACATATGGCGCAGTCAAATGCAGTCGCAGTACCGACTCAGACCCTTCACGGGTACCCATTTTAACCCCTGGGTGGAGAGGAGCAATTCGCGGTACATGTCTTGCTCTATGAAAAAGATCTGTTTTCTTCAGTGAAGGAAGAAGTTAAAGGCGTCAAAAGGCGTATCAATGGGGTAGTGGGTTAATGGGGTAATGGATTTATCAGATACCTAGACTTGAATGACAGTGTTTTGCACTGCAATGTTGGGTTTTCTCATGGCATGGCTCATTTGTATTTCTATATTGTTGATATAAATGTTATCTATTTTGAACACTGGGTGCTAAATGTTTTGACCACCATGTGTATACTACATAACTTTCTTAGCCCTTTACTCCATAGCTTTAAGTCCAGGGGCCTGTCTTACGAAACGTTGTACGACAAATATTGTCGCAAGTCAGATTCTAAAAATCTCAAATACGGGTATTTTTTTTCTTTTCCATCTAATCCTGTCTTGTAACATCTCTTTGGAATCGTCTTGAAAAGATGAATCTAAAGAGATGTCACAAGAAATGATTAGACTAAGCAATATGAAATTATATGTACATGTATCTTAAAGTTTTGACTTACCACCGTTTTTGTCACACAATGTTTCATAAGACTGACCCCTGATGATCTAAATCGAACTGTGTTTAAGGACTGCAGTATGTTTATCTTGCCACTACACTTAACCCATTAAGCCAACTGCACTTAACCCATTAAGCCAACTGCACTTAACCCATTAAGCCAACTACACTTAACCCATTAAGCCAACTACACTTAACCCATTAAGCCAACTACACTTAACCCATTAAGCCAACTACACTTAACCCATTAAGCCAACTACACTTAACCCTTTAAGCCAACTACACTTAACCCATTAAGCCAACTACACTTAACCCATTAAGCCAACTACACTTAACCCATTAAGCCATACTGACTCATATTGACTCATTGCACAATAGCCTCATTTTGACACACTTTATTCCACTAGATTGTATTGAGATAAGCATTGATAAGAGTTTATCGCTTATGAGTTAATGGGTTAAAAGCGAAACAGAGACCAGGGTATTGCTTTTTCCAGTGACAATGATGGTGATTGTGGCATCAAACTTAGATTTAGCTCAAATGTTAATTATTTGTTTTTAGCTCGCCTGTTTGTAGAACAGCAGAGCTAATGTCATACCCCCGGCGTGAGTGAGCGTGAGCGTGGCCAAGGTTAAAGTTTTTTGGACGGGTTGTTTTAAAGCTTAATATTTGTGCTAGGGTTATGAAATTTTGTATGGAGGTTTATTTGGGGTTAAACATTGATGTTATGATGTTGGAATTTAAAACTAATTTAAATTTATGTCAATTTTCAACATGTTTTGGACTAAGGTTTTTCAACTACAAACTACCAGGTTAAAGTTTTTTGGACGGGTTGTTTCAAAGTTTAATACTTGTGTTAGGGTGCTGAAATTTTGTATGGAGGTTTATTTGGAGTTAAACATTGATGTTATGAAGTTGAAACTTAAAAATAATTTTAATTTATTTCAAATTTTAACATGTTTTGGACTTAGGTTTTTCGACTACAAATTACCAGGTTGACGGGTTGATTTAAAGTTTAATACTTGTACAAGAGTGCTGAAATTTTGTATGGAGGTTCATTTGGTGTCAAACATTGATGTAATAAGTTGGAATTTAATATTAATTTAATTTATTTCAATTTTTAACATGTTTTGGACTTAGTTTATCCCAGGTTAAAGTTTTTTGGACGGGTTGTTTTAAAGCTTAATATTTGTGCTAGGGTGCTGAAATTTGGTATGAAGGTTCATTTGGGGGTAAACATTGATGTTATGAAGTTGAAACTTAAAAATAATTTCAATTTATTTCAATTTTTAACATGTTTTGGACTTAGATTTTTTGCTGCAAAACCCCAGGTTAAAGTTTTTTGGACGGGTTGTTATAAAGTTTAATACTTGTACAAGAGTGCTGAAATTTTGTATGGAGGTTCATTTGGTGTCAAACATTTATGTTATAAGTTGGAATTTAAAAATGTTATAATTTATTTCAATTTTTAGCATGTTTTGGACTTAGGTAATCCCAGGTTAAAGTTTTTTGGACGGGTTGTTTTAAAGCTTAATATTTGTGCTAGGGTGCTGAAATTTTGTATGGAGGTTCAATTGGGAACAAACATTGATGTTATAAAGTTGGAATTAAAAAATGATTAAATTTATTTCAATTTTTTACATGTTTTGAACTTAGTTGTTTTTACCTCAAATCACCAGGTTAAAGTTTTTTGGACGGGTTGTTTTTTATTAATCTTTCAAAACTAAAAATCGATTTGTTTTCGATACAAGATGTTTTTAGAATTAAATTTTAAACAGGCGAGCATCAGGTGGCTTTGACACCCATTTCTGGTTTTATACCATTTCACATGGCTGGTACATTACTATTGTTTACACCTTGGAGTCCCAGGTGGACACACTGCCAACCCATTGTTTGATCACAGATGATTAACCCATTCAACTCTGAATCTTTAATCCAAAAAGTCCAAGGTCCAATTGAGTCTAGTCCACTTTTGACCATTAATTAAGGTTTAAATTACAGACAGTGCATACTCTGATCAGAGGGCTCCTTCAGGAGCCCTCTGATCTGGGTCTACACTATTTGTATAGGACAAATGTACCCTTCACAGGTACACTGTAAATGATGAGTATACTCGTCACTAGGGTTGAATGTGTTTTTTAAAATAGATAAAATGTGATAAAAATCCGTCAACTGTTTGCTATATGATGGTGCCATACATTAATTCCAATTTAAACAAACTAAATACAATGCAATAAAGTAGAGAAAATTACAACTTGTTAAAAACAGTTTGACTGTTATTATATAAATATAATAATGTACAATGTATATGAGCAACTAGAGTTGTTTTCCAGTCAATTTTTGTTGCTTGATGTGTATAAATTCCATTACATGATTGTACAGTGCTTCCTCTGGATTAAAACTGTTTGTCACTCCTTTTTATGTTTCTTCTGTCAAAATGTTGAATGCATAACTGCGGGGAAAAAAACAGCAAACAACAGTTTGAAGCAGACAATATTGAAGCAGTTCATACTACACATATTTGCAGTTTGAAGGTCCATATTTTCTTGTTGATATTGTTGTTCATTGTTATTTTTTAAGCCTCATAATAAGGATTATCATGAAGACTATATGTCTGAAATAAAGCTACTGCTTAAAGGATAATCTCAGCCTTTTGTTTTCATCTGGACCTGTTATGGCGAGAATATTTCCTTTATCTATACCTTATATACTCAAGCTTATTTAACCCGTTACCCCATAAATACGCCTTAAATATATATATCTCTACTGAAGAAAATAGTTCCAATTTATACTGTTATAAATAAGAATCATAAGAAATATTTTCTATATTCTAGCAGATAATAGCTTAAAGCAGGTTGAAAGTAAAGCAGAATGCGCCTGAAGGCGCATTCTGCTTTACTTTCAACCTGCTTTAAGTGGTCACCTGTCTTCAAAACTAGAAACAGCCTATGGGGTAATGGGTTAAAGTTTTGACTCAAGATAAGATGAAAAAGCAGTCTCTACAACCTTTTACTCTGTAAATATGCTTTTTTAGGCATTTAACCCATTACTCCATATATATGTACAAGACAAGCTTATCCTTTACCCCCGGGTAGTCGTCGTCAGGGTGAATGTTGTAAACAATTTTCAAAAAATGCTCATTGGTATGCATGTGTATATGGACAAAACCTTTCCAGGAATGCAAAAATTTTGACCCCTGTGAACTTGACCTTGAACTCGGGGTCTGTGTTTAGGTATCGAAATCTGTGTATAGTTTTCGAAATAATTATGCTTGTTACTCCAACTTTCCTTGAGGTATTACTTTCAGATTTGATATGCATGTGTATATGGATAAGACCCTTCCATGCGCACTTAATTTAGACTCCTGTGACCTTGAACTTAGGATCTGCGTTTAGGTTTCAAAAATGCTTATAATTCCTTTGTCCCTTAAGATATTGCTTTCATATTTGGTGTGCATGTGTATATTGACAAGACCTTTCCATGAACGCAAAAAGTGTATAAGCTGGGAAAAAAAGAAAATACAGGAAAGTTTTGGGCATTATTGCGCATATGGCATTGAACATACACATGTATATTGATCAGTATAAAATCGTTTTCAAGATAAATTACTGAATCTTAGTATTTTAGATATTTCCCATAGCTATTTCTACTCTGAATACCGTAGAGCTTTTTTTAAAACTCCATGAAATACATTTATAATAAGATAAAATGGACCAGCTGTGGTTGCAGCAGCTTAAGCGGTTGCAATATCTTACTTAGCACATATCTCATTTTGACTTCTTCCATGGGTTTTACCCCTACTAAGCTCATAATAATATGCTTTTCTTTGAAATTTTTTTTTTATCATAAATCTTTTTCTTTAAATAATGTAGAATGTTTACCTGTGTTTTTGCCACCCTTAGCTATATTTTTCGCGCATGCGCTTTCTGATGTAACATTTCTTACTTTTTCACGGATCTAATTCTGGACTGAACTTTCAATAACACGAATATATACAAATAAAACTTGTGAAATAAACACAAATGTAAATTACTGTACCGTTTTTGAACGAGGTCATTGCTCTGGATCACCGGGATGCTTTCTTGTCAATTCGCCACCTCTGATTGGTCGTTCGATAATTAGGTCAATGTAGGCTCTGGCAGTATGTTATAGTTTGTTTCATGAAATTTGAACATTGTTTAATGATTTTGAAATATTTAATTTTTAAAAGTAAATATTATCTTTTACAACTTTACAATAAAAAGTAACAACGGGCATATAGAGTTAAAATTACCAACATGTCCTTTGATTTGAAACTTTTTATGAATTATTGTTATTTTACCTGTTTCTTTCGCATTTTCGGCGCTTGAAATCTTCCTTAGTGAAACTGTCCTAGTATTCGGATATCCTCTGTAGTTTTCGGACATCCTTGGTAGCCTGCTCGTGACGGAATTCCAAGTTTTGCTTAGGTGGCGAATTGACAAGAAAGTGGCGAAATGACAAGAAGCAAGGATATATACATTTTTGAATGTTTGTTTAGGCACCTGATATCCTTGCCCCCCCCCCCCCCCCCCCCAGTAGCTTTTTAGGCCAAGATTCCATGGTTCTAAGTCTCTATAATACTGATGCAGTTTAACTCATTACCCAATAAATAAGCATTCTTATACCTTTAATTTATTTCTCTATTTGAGAAAATTATCCTAATTTATAGTCATGAATATGCTAAATAGAGAATAGTTCCTGTAGCAGCTGGTAGCCTAATCAGGTTGAAAGTTAAGCAAATGCACCTTAAAGTGCATTCTGCTTTACTTCAAACCTGCTTTAAGAGGTCACCTACCTTCAAAACTAGTAAGTTAGGAACAGGTTATAGGGTAATGGGTTAATACAGGATAAATGTATGTCTTCCTGCATTTAAGTCAGGGAGCCTTGATACTATAAATGGGTAATTCCAATTTCTAGTTGAGGCTAGTTTATTATTCACCAATTAGGGTTGTCTTCTAAATTATACTGTAAGTGACAAACTGCAGATCATGGTCAGAGGGTTCCTTTTGCAGTCCGTTCCTTTAGCAGTCCTCTGACCTGGGTCTACACTGTTTGCATAGGAAAAGTGTACTCCTCACAGGTACACTGGTTGTAGAATTAAGAAATAATCTATGTTCTACCGTTGTGAAACGGTATTTTACAACGGTTGGGAGTTGTGGTGCGCAGGAATTGACCACGAAGGCCGAAGGCCTGAGTGGTCAATTCCTGCGCACCACAACGACCGACCGTTGTAAAATACAGTTTCACAACGGTAGAACATAGATTATTTCGATTCTAACATGACCAGATGTAAGGAAATTCATTAGAAAGGAAATCAAATGTTCCATACTTATTTCCTCAGGGGATGAAGTTTTTCGACCGAATAACTTTTTCCGCGGCATTACAAGAATCTAACACCCATAAGCAAATTTACAATTACCGATCCATAATCTGGCATAGAACAAACATTACATCAAACAAGACAGAAGAATGAGAAAATTACTGTAACGTTACTGGTTAAAAGTATATGGTCTTTACGGGCTATATGAATAACGAAAGAAATTTAAAAAACATAACGTATGAACGCACGTGGTCACGTCATGTCATATAACCGTGGGAGGGGCGGGGTAGGGAAGAGCGTGGTATACCGTCTCAGGTATACCACGATAGACCTGTTCTTTGTTTATAGAGACGAATTCACGTGTCATGTTAGAATTATACATCACAAGGGCTCAATGGGTTAATACAAGTTAAACTGATTGTCTCAATACAGAGTAAAGGTCTCTAAAGGAAGCTTTCTTTAGCATTGCCTTACATGAGAATTTGTAATTAATCACTCGGCACATAGAAATTCATTTTTATTTTGCCGTTTAAAAGATGTTTAATTGGAAAATAGCTATAAATTTAAGCTGGATGAATTGATTTTCAATTTACAGCTTGCTGATGGCAATTTAAATTCTATATTTAACCCTTTCCCCCATAGAAGTGCATGTAAAGCATTTGATTTATTCCTCCATTGCAGACAATAGTTCTAATTTATACAACCATGAACATGTAACAAAAGTAATTAGATACAGGCGTTGGGGTAATTGGTTAAACATTTGTTTTTAGCTCACCTGAGCCAAAGGCTCAAGGTGAGCTATTGGGATGGCCGTGTCCGGCGTCGTCGTTAACAATTGCTTCAAATGACATCTCCTCCTATACCGCTTGACAGAATTCAACCAAACTTTACAGAAATGTTCCTTGGGTCAAGCTCTTTCAAATTTGTTCAAAGAATTAAAAACAATGCAGAACTCTGGTTGCCATGGCAACCAACCAAAGTGAAAAAATAAGGAAATCTTAAAAAATCTTCTTGTAAAAAACTGCAAGGGCCAGAGCTTAGATATTTGGAACATAGCATCATCTACAGGTCCTCTATCAAGTTTGTTCAAATTATGCCCCTGGGGTCAAAATTGGCCCCGCCCCGGGGGTCACAGTTTTACATAGAGTTATATAATGAAATTTTCAAACGTCTTCTTATCTGAAACTAATATGGCCAGAGCTTTGATATTTGGCATGGTGACACTTCTAGATGTCCTTTACCAAAATTGTTCAAATAGTTTTAGTCAGTTGCATAACTAGGTCACAGGAGCTAAAAATAGATTTTTTTCAATGAAAACTTAAAAAATCTTCTTGTCTGAAACTACAAAGGCCAGAGCTTAGATATTTAGCACATAGCATCGCCTACAGGTCCTCTATCAAGTTTGTTCAAATTATGCCCCTGGGGTCAAAATTGGCCCCGCCCTGGGGGTCACAGTTTTACATGGAGTTATATAGTGAAATTTTCAAAAGTCTTTTTCTCTGAAACTAATATGGCCAGAGCTTTGATATTTGGCATGGTGACACTTCTAGATGTCCTATATAAATTTTGTTCAAATGGTTCTGGTCAGTTGCATAACTAGGTCACAGGAGCTAAAAATAGACTTTTTTTCAATGAAAAAAAAATTATTCTCTGAAACTACAAGGGCCAGAGCTTAGATATTTAGCACATAGTATCGCCTACAGGTCCTCTATCAAGTTTGTTCAAATTATGTCCCTGGGGTCAAAATTGGCCCTGCCGGTCTGTTGCATATCTAGGTCATTCCTGGACATAAATCATTATCTCCAATTTTTCAGCTATTCTCAGGTGAGCGAAATATGCCCCATGGGGCTCTTGTTTCACATTGTGTCTTGACCTTTGCAGTTTAACTCTTCTCCTGTTATAAAAACATATCAACACATTTTGAAAATACATGTAGTATAGGCAAAAATCAAACAGCTCCTGAATGAGCTTGCATGAGTCTTTAGGCAGTAGTATTATTAGCTCGCCAAAATAAAGATTTCTAAACCTAAATGCAGGCCCTAAGTTCAAGGTCAAGGTCAAAGTTTTTGTGTGCATGGAAAGGTCTTGTCCATATACACACACATACCAAATATGATAGCAATATCTCAATGGACATTTGAGTTATAAGCATTTACAAAACTGCTAACGCGAACGGACAGGGAGGAACGAGACCGACGACGCCAACGACTGGGTGACAACATCAGCTCTTGGACACAGTCTGGCGAGCTAAAAAACCTATCGTGGGGTCAATTTTGACCCTAGGGCTTTGATTTGAACAAATTTGAGAGAGATCCACCTGATATACTATAGACAAAATATCAAAGATGTGGGTCTAGTAGTTTTTGACAAGAAGATTTTTTAAAGTTTTTCGTTTTTTTTTTAATTAAATAACATTAAGTTCTTTTGAACAATTTCTGTAGAGAAGCATCCAAGGAACATCCTGAGTAAATTTGATTTTAATTCTATTCGCTAGTAACTGAAACTAAGTTTCAGGAGATGTCGCTTGAATTAAATTTGAAGAGACTTTCTTTACCCCAGTGACCTTGACCTTAAAGTTAGGGCCCATGTTTAGGTTCGAAATCTGTTTAAGTTTCGCAAAATGCCTATAACTGCTATGTCCATTGAGATATTCCTTAAATGAAACAGTACAGATCCTGATCAGAGGACTTCTGTAGGAGCTTTCAGATCTAGGTCATTAAGGTTTATACTGGACAAGTGTATTCTTCACAGGTACAGTATTCACAAACAGTGTGTATGCTCATTGCTCAATGAAGGAATAGGAAGAAGTGTTCTGGAGCATTTCTGCAGAGAGCACTGCAAGCAGCAGTTGTAAATGAACATGTAATTTATTTGTAAACCAAGGGAAACAATTCTTCGATATTCAGTTCAGGCTGTGACAGGTTATGTACCTAAGTGCACTGCATGTTCTAAATAGAATATAGAAATACAGTCGAACTCGATACTTCAAACTTGCGTTAGTTCAAACATACTCATATTTCAGCGAGTTCGAAGTATTGAGTTTCAACTGTAGTCAGAAAGCTGTGTACGGTATATTCTCAGAGTAAAAAGCTGAGATATTGAAAAAAGACTTTTGGTTACATTTCAGCATGGAACTCCAATTAACTCTTTCAACACTCTTGTGGGTTGTAAGGTTCCCTTGTGGATCTCTTTGATTACCAAAATATGAACAAGTCAACTTAAAGAGTTATTGGTAGTTTAATAAATACTGGACTAAATAAGAAACAGTGAAGACCATGATCAGAGGGCTCATACAATCAAGGTCAGAGGTCAAGGTCACAGATACCTAAATAGCAATTCCAAGCTGTACTGTGATAAACATTATTTATACTAAATAATTGAAATAGATATACCACCTATAAGTCAAGTTATCGTCAAAAAATTAAAGTTTGTAGCCGCTAACACCCATACATCGCCATTCTAACCAGATTTTTAAAAAAAATTCTTGTTAACTCAGTAGATACGAGCGCTTAAAAGATTACACAGTTAATTGGTAAAGAAAAGAAAGTACATGTACTGATTAACTGGTAATAAGAATTTACCATCACAGATCCCTTACCTGGACGTATCATATGATTTGATTTGTTATCTTTTTAAGTCGCTTTTAACAGTATTTCAGTCATACCGCGATGTCCAGCTAATAACAGGTTGAGGAAGACCCCAGAAGCCCTTTATGCACTGTTTGAGACACAAATCGGCTGGGTAGAACCATCGACCTTTCGCAAGCTAGCTGGAAGGCTTCCCCACATGAAAAATCAGAATGACCCTACTGGGATTCGAACTCACTGCGATAAAGAGCTTAGTGATGTAAGTCAGTGACTATACCACGGAGGCCCCCTGGAGGTATCACTCCTCTTATCTGTGATTGATGGTTGGAATTTTTAATAATGATGAAAAGAAAAAAATCTTAAACCAGTGTCAATTTATGGGACTACAAAAGCAAGAAGTAGTTCTACACACTCAATTCTAACCAGTGGAGATACCTCTCTGTAAACTTGGTATACACAGATTTAACCAATAACCACATAAATACGCCTTTTTACGCCTCTGATTTATTCCTGCACTTTAGAGAATAGGTCCAATTTACACAGCCACAAATATGTATCATCAGAAATATCTTCTATATTCTAGCTAATGAAATCTTAAAATAGGCTGAAAGTAAAGCAGAATGCGCCATTAGGCGCATTCTGCTTTACTTTCAACCTGCTTTAAGTGGTCACCTGTCTTCAGAACTAGAAACAGACTATGAAGTAATGGATAACCATACCCAGCAGCAAAACAAACTGGTAATGCAAGATTCATACATGTATTTGCATTATTTTGGAATAATGATGTACAACTATATTTTGGTAAACCAATTATCATGATCAATAGAACTGATTAACCAATTACAAATGTTTTTTAACTGTTACAACACCAGTACATACTGAGTAGATAGGTTCTTTTACTCAGAGCAATAGTTTTTTCCCTTTACCTTGGAATTTTTGGAGATGTCACATCCCCTTCATCGGCAAGACTGCACTGGCTTGGATCACATGACCAGTACATACCATTTGATTTGTTCTATAATGGATTTGGCACGATAAACAAGCAAATCAAATACACATACAGACACAATACTTTATTCTGACATAAACTGATCTATCAGCTAGTAGAAGCACACATGTATATAGTTCAATGTATGATATAAATCTGATTGAAACAAGACGAATAAATGATTATGCTTACTAGAAACATATATATGTTACATGCATTTGAAATCAAATTGCAGAAAGTCTATATGAACCCTTTACTCCATAAATACACATTTAGAATGTTCCTCCACTGGGGTACCAATTTAATACAGTTATGATTATGGATCATAAGAAATATTTTCTATATTCCAGCAGATGGTAGCTTAAAGCAGCCTGGAAGTAAAGCAGAATGTGCCTTAAGGCACATTCTACTTTACGTTCCAGGCTGCTTTATGTGGTCACCTATCTTCAAAACTAGAGACAGGCTATGGGGTAAAGGGTTAAATTCATTTCCATGCCTTTAGAGCAAAAATAAATTTTGAACCTGCCTATAAACTGGTTGGCAGAGCAATGGTTTCATTTGATTGGCATGATTTGTTAATAAGAAATGATCTGTACAATGGTTTTGTAAAATAATGAGGAAGAACTAACATTAACTGGAAGAAGACGTAAAACATGGATTATAGTTAAGTCCTTCTAGTACTACAAGCAGGGCCCCAGATAAAGTGAGTATTTCAAAAACTGAAATATTGATATCTGCATTAACCCTTTCCCTAATAGAAGCGCCTTTTAGCACATTCATATTATTCCTCCGCTGAAGAAAATAGTTCCAATTTATACAGTCATGAATATGTACTATCATAAGGAATACTTTCTCTATATAAGTAGTCACCTATTTTCAAAACTAGAAAAGGGTAATGGGTAAAGGGTTAAACCATATGGTGTCACTACTCATTTGAATCGCATTTGAGACGATTCTAATGAGTAGTAACACCATAGAATTTGGTGCCGATATGAGTGAGAAGAGGTAATATTTGTTCAGTTTACTCTCTTATATATCTGGAGCCCTGTCCATAACATTCAGAAAAGACTCATTCAAGACAGTAGCAGCTTAATACTTTCAGGACCAAGCTAGACACTAATATACCGGTAGGCATTACAGATCCAAACAGTTCAACACTCATATAAATGCTATTTAAGTCAAAACTACTGAATATTCTAAGCTTTAAAAAATAATAGCAAACAATATGTTTGCAAACAAGACAATATTACTGCAGTGAATGGATTATGAGTTATGGCATATGGTACATAATGGCAGTGATAGGTTTAACCCTTTGAACCCTAGTCCCGCATATTGGCGTTTTTTACAAATAGTGTACATGTGAATAGTATACGTGTCCTATGCAAACAGTGAAGACCCAGATCAGAGGGCTCCTAGGAGCCCTCTGATCAGGGTCTTCACTGTTTGTCATAATGCCAAACATTGATAAAACAACCCTTAAAAGTCAGAAATGGACTAGACTTAAATGGAAACTGGAATTGTCCATTTAAAGTTTCAGGGAGGAAAGAGTTAAAGCAGAATGAAATTAAAGCATTTGCTAACAACAGAAGTACAGTCAAACTTCGATATTGCCAACTTGCTTAAGTTGATGTCACCTGTATATAACCTGAATTTCATTTTTGTCAACTCACTTAAGTCAAACATTTATCCATAATTCAAGTTAAAATGTGGCTTGGTCAAGTTTTGACTTTGAATTACGAATATATTCCATTTCAATCAGTTTGAGATACCAAAGCTTGACTGTAAAGAAGAAAGCTCCGTTCATCAGAAAGCTATTTTGAACACTGAAAACAAGTCTTTCTGAGTGGTTGAAATAGCTTCACTTTACAGTACAATCAATCTTGTATTGACCCATTACTCCAAAGATAACCCAGTTTTAAGACTGTCATTTATTCCTCCACTGGAGAAAATTGTTCCACTTTGTACAGTCAATATAAACACTTTTGAGAAATATTTTCTAAATTCAAGGATGGTAGCTTAAAGCAGATTGACAGTTGAGCAGAATGTGCCTTTACTTTCAACCTGTTTTAAGTGGTCACCCTTCAAACAGTATGAAATAAAGGGTTAAGCAAACACTAATATCAAGGAGATCTCTGAAGGCAATGCAGGGTCCAAATAATGCAATTTGCATCTTTAAGAGCTTGCTACATTTTTTCATAAAAAATTAAGCAACAGCCTGTATTCAAAATTAACAAAAGGCCTTCTACTGAATAGTATTGAGTGGCTGCTATATACAAGATTGATTAAGTTTTGGTAAACAATGGCATTTGCATGAAACTTTGTGAACCACTTAAGTGAAAGGTTCTTCAGACAATGAAAACAATGAATATCATTAACAGCAATTGACCCATTACTCCATATACATGCCTTTTTACACCTTTAATATTTTCCTCCACTGAAGAAAATAGTTCCCCCATATAGTCATGAATAGTCCTCATGAGAACTAGAAACAGGCTATGGGATAATGGGGTATAAGGCATTGTCAGTTAGTGTAGAACCAGATCAAACGCTCACTTAACCCATTACCCCATATCCTGTTTCTAGTTTTCTATGATAGTTGACCTCTTAAAGCAGGTTGAAAGTAAAGCAGAATACGCCTTAAGGTGCATTCTGCTTTACTTTCAACCTGCTTTAAGCTATTATCTGCTAGAATATAGAAAATGTTTCTAATGATTTTTATTTGTGACAGTATTAATTGGAATTATTTTCTTCAGTAGAGGAATAAATTAAAGGTGTTAAAAGGCCTATTTATGGGGTAATTGGTTAACATAACAACTGATGGTCATTGGTCAAGGTTCGCAACTTATGAAGATCCTGTAATTTCTCACACAGCTTAAATCTATTGATACTTATTTACCAGTATTTAATTATAATCTCTGTAGTGTACTGTAGTCAGAAAAGTTGATATTATTATGTTTCCTCTTCCATGCATGCAAGAGAAAGGTTCCATTTAAAAGTTTACAAAATTATATTTCTTATCAAAATAAATTCAAGGAATAGTACAAATGCAAATTTAATTCACACTTACAGGAAAAGCTTAAGCATGTCTTTATCCTAAAAATCCTAGACACAAGCTACCTAAAACTTCTACACTGCAGACCTAGGTAAGTAACTCTTAACCCTTTACCTGATAGAAGGACCTTTTAGCGCATTTGATTTATTCATCTGCGAAAGAAAATAGTTCCAATTTATACAGTCATAAACATGCTCCAACAGACATATTTTCTATATCCTGAGAGACAGTAGCTTAAAACAGGCTGAAAGTAAAGCAGAATGTGCCTTAAGGCACATTCTGCTTTACTTCATTCTGCTTCAAGTTATCTCCTTTTTTCAAAACTAAACACAGGCTATGGGGTAAAGAGTTAATAGCAATTTACCCCATAAATATGCCTTTTTATGCTTCATACACTATGAAAAGTAGTCCCCATCTATAGAGTCCTGAACATGAAATACAAAAGGTATTTCCAGTATCTTTCCAGATGGGAGATTAAACTGTTACCCTTTTTGCCCATTTCCAGGATTGAATACAGGTGACCGCATAAAGAAGACTAGAACTAAAGCAGAATGTGCCTTCGACTTTATTTTCAGCCTGTCTAAGCTACCATCTGCTAGGATATAGAAAATATTTCTTATAGTACATAATCATGACTGTATAAAGTGGAACTATTTTCTTCAGTGAAGGAATAAATTTAATGCGTAAAAATGAATATCTATGGAGTAATGGGTAAAAGAAGGCTGGAAGTAAAGCAGAATGCATATGCATATAAAAATTCAGATTTCCAGCTTACTGGTAAGTAGAGAATTTCAAATACAGTCAAACTTCGATATCTCAAAGTCGGTTTTGTCGAACATACCTGTATTTCAAAGTTAAAACGTGGCTAAGCGACGTTTTAACTTTGAAATATGGGTGTGTTCAACTTAACTGAGCATGAAATAATGCAGTTCATATGTCGAACTATCGGATAGTTCGAGTTAAACGAGTTCACATATCGAAGTTCGACTGTACTAACTTCCTTCTGTCTTAACCAAACAAAATCTATGTTGTGACAACTCATTAGAACAATCTCTTGGAAACAATAATTCTAATGGGTAATTGCAATAATGGTGTATTTCAAATATTAACTTCCTTCTGTCTCGACCAAACAAAGTCAATGTTACACAACTCATTAGAATAACCTCTTGTAAACAATAATTCTAATGGGTAATTGCAACAATGGTGTATTTCAAATACTAACTCAACCAAACCCTATCTTGTGACTACTAATTCTAATCATCATTACAATCGACTCATTGAGGTAATTCTAATGAGATATCAAAACATAGGCTTTGGTGAAGACATAACTTAGTATTTTAACCTATTAATGCCCAGTGGATTTTTCCATGCTTATATATTTGATTACTCCATTCCTATGTAAATGGTTCCTAGTCTAAATTTTCATTTCGTTTTATATATAAATTCCTATCAGCCAACAGAGTAGACTCTGATCAGGTGCTGCTTTAAGAATTGTCTAATCAGAGTCTACCCTGTTTGCCGATGTCCAAAAATATGGGGCACTAGGCAAAAATGGGTTAAATACGCCACTATCTCTGATCTGAGGCCCTGGTTTTTCTTATCAAAAACAAAAGAATTCAATGACAATAACTGCTATGAAATAAACTATGCTATGATAACCTGTACACAATATTCTGTGACCAGCTAGTCACTCAGACATTAACTTTTGACAACCAAAACAGGTAAATGCCCTATGCAGTTCTAAAGCCAAAAGAAACAAGCATCCAAAAGTTACAGTCCAATTGGCATAAAGTGATCACTCACTGAGGAAGCATGGTCATTCCTGAATATGCCTGCTTAACCCACTATCCATTAAATTCACCTTTAATTTGTTTCTCAATTGAAGAAAATAGTTCCACTTTATGCAGTCAGGAATATGCAGCATCAGAAAATAGTTTTTATATCCTAGTAGATAGTAACTTAAAGCAGGCTGAAAGTAAAGCAGAATGCACCTAAGGGGGCATTCTGCTTAACTTTCAACCTACAGTGGAGAATCTGTTATTCTTTCCCGTTTAAACGCAAACGTACGCAAACGCAAAGCACTAAAACGTAGAAAAGAACAACTTTTGGACAATTCTGATAATTCTTGTTTATCTTGGTGGCAAACAGTTTGGAGCCTGATCAGACGCCGGGTTACCCGGCGTCTGATCTGGCTCCAAACTGTTTGCACTGCAAATAATAGTTTTAGCGTAAATGCGTTTATTGGGAAAGAATAACAGATTCTCCACTGTACTAACAGTTTAAGTGTTCACCTATTCTCAATACTAGAAGCAAGCTATGCAGTAAAGGGTTAATGCAGGACCAAAAGTAATGGAGAAAGCTTTCACATAAGCTTTCACCATTACCTGTGTTCTAAATTAAGCATTCACTTGTCTATGCACCTTCTATTGAATTGTTACTTAAAACAAGTTTAACAACGTTGATTGGAAATCAAAATGGTCTATCAGCTAACAGAAATGCCAAACACAATCATTTCCTCTTCTTAATAGTGAACATAGAATATTGCCCCACTCAGTTTAACCCATTAACCCAAAGCCTGTTTTTAGTTTTGAAGACAGGTGACCCCTTAAAACAGGTGAAAGTAAACCAGAATACACTTTAAAGTGCATTCTGCTTTACTTTCAGCCTGCTGTAAGCTACCATCTGCTAGGATATAGAAAATAGTTTCTATAGTGGAGGAATAAAATCAAGATGTTTCTACAGTATAATAATAAGTATTTTAATGGATTAACCCATCACCCCATAAATACACCTATATGTATTTACCCATTTAATATATTCCTTAACGGACCTTAACGGAAAAAACAAGTTTCACTTTATACAGTCATGAATATGTACCATAAGAAATGTTTTGTATATTCTAGCATATGGTAGTTAAACTCATTCACCCCTGAAACTTTTAATGGATAATTCCAATTTCAAAATAAGTTTAGTCCAGTTTTGACATTAGGGTTGATTTTATCAATATATTTCAAAATTACAAACAGTGCAGACCCTGATCAGAAGGCTCCTTTAAGAGCCCTCTGATTAGGGTCTACACGGTTTCCATGGGGCAAGTATAATCCTCATAGGTACCCTGTTTGTAAATGATTAGTATACTTGTGGCTAGGGTTGAATGTGTAAAGCCGATTGAAAGTAAAGCAGAATGTGTCTTAAGTGGTCTGTGATCTTCAACGCTATAAACAATCTATGGGGTTATGGGTTAAGTGTGTAGTATCAAATGTAGAATTTGTATGTCTTACATTATGGCAAAGAAGCAAACCAAAGAGACTAATCTACAAGAAATTGTACACTACTCTAAGCCTCTATAACATATACAGCTATACAGAGTAAAGGCCCCCTACTTCAACCACTGAACTATAGGCTGCATTTTGGTGCTGCAGATGAAGGGCATCTTAAAACAAGATGAAACTGAAAGTAAAACAGAAAGCTTTTGTAGGTTGTTGAAGTGGAAATTTGATAGGATTTTAAGTCGCTTGAATAGTATTTCAGTCATATCGCAACTCAAGGAGACAAGTTGCCAGATCAACACCTCATTTACATCGATCTAAAAATACGAGGTATTGGTCTAGAAATTTGAACCCCTGGCCAGAATACCAGGGTTACAATTATTCTGGATTTTGAGTTCTTGGACCGAATACAAATACACTAAAACCCTTCTATTATGACCACTAAATTATGTTAATTATTAGGGTGTTTACGATAGGTGACCGCTTAAAGCAAGGTGACAGTGAAACAGAAAGCTCCTTTAGGAGCTTTGTTTCACTGTCATCTTGCTTTAAGCTGCCACCTCTCTATTATGCAATCAATAAGCCTTCGTTTTAGTGGTTGTAATAGCGAGGTTTTACTGTTCATTCGTTTATAATGGATTTATCCATCAATCTAAGCTTTCTGCTTTACTTTCATTTTGCTGTAAACATTCGACTGCCTTAACCATTTTCCTGCTGAATAGGTGCATGTTTAACTCATACATAAAACTCTGCCTACTAAGAATATCTATCATTTAAACTATTAACACAAGCTACGGTAATAAAATAACTTTTTTCACCAAGAAAAAGAACATACTCATGCCATATACAGTAAAACCTCTCTATTACGACCACTTAATTGTGGTAATTATTAGGGTGTTTACGACAGGTGACCGCTAAAAGCAATGTGACAGTGAAACAGAAAGCTCCTTTAGGAGCTTTCTGTTTCACTGTCACCTTGCTTTAAGCTGTCACCTGTCTATTATACAATCAATTAGCCTTGGTTTAAGTGGTCGTTATAGCGAGGTTTTACTGTATATGCTATAAGAAAACAATGCAGACACTGATCATACAGCTCTTTTGAAAGCTGTTTGATCTGGGTCTACATTGTTTTCAGAAAGTGTCAATATATGCTAAATGTATTTTCAAGAGAAGCTTTAATGCAGAAAGCTCCTACAGGATTCATACCTTCATCTTGCTTTACCTCATAAATACGCCTTTAGTTTATTCCTATACTGAATAAATTGTTTTCATTTTACATAGTCATGAATATGTACCAGAAGAAATAATTTCTATATGCTAAAAGATGGTTGCTTAAAGCAGGCTGAAGTAACAGCAGAATGCACCTGAAGGCCCATTCTGCTTTACTTTCAACCTGCTTTAAGAGGTAACTAGTCTTCAATACTAGAAATAGGCTATGGGGTAATAGGTTAAGCACCTATCTGTCTAAACCAATTTCCCCATTTTTCTAGTTTTAAAGACTGGTAACCACTTTAAGCAGGCTTAAAGTAAAGCAGAATGTGCCTTTCAGCCTGCTTAAGCTACCATCTGCTAGGAATATCCTAATAGGATATAGAAAGCATTTCTTATTGTACATATCCATATAAAGTGAAACTAATTTCTTCAGTGGAGGAAATGATTAATGGGCATATTTATGGAGTAACCAGTTACTTAGGCCATTCCCAAGTCTGATGTTTGAAGGAATTGTAACTACCGTACTAGACTATACATGTAAATGTAATATGTAAAACATAAAACAAATGAGAGCTTTACACATGGACATGACATATTCATTATATCATTTCATGTACAACAGTGTAAATAAAACAGATTCACCAATTCTAATGTCAAATTTTCTGCAATGCATTTTTTCAAAGCTTCATGTAAAGACTTATGACCATTGGGAAAATAATTTTACATTTAACAATACTTTTTGAACATTTTTATCAATCATGAACTACTCATGCAATAGATCACAGCTTTTACAAAAGTTGTTTCTAAAGTGGTTTTTGCCAAGACTTTTTTTTTCTTTTATAAAAGAAAGTTTTATTGTTCTAAAAGTAGCATTTCTTTAATGATTATAAAAGGATTTATGACTTATTCATGAACTTCCCATATTGTTTTGGTTGCAACAACCCGATGGTAGGAAATCGGTGATTTCTTATTACATGTCCAGACACTTGGATTCTCTCAACTCGTTCCTCCCTAGAACTTCCAATGGACAATCACAGTTCATAATAAAGTCTATTCCATTTTTGACAATATAGGGTTGATTTTAACAATATATTGCATAATGACAAACAGTGCTGACTCTGAACAGAAGGTTCCTACATGAGCCTTCTATGACCAGGGTCTACACTGTTTGCATAGGGCGAGTTAATCTTCACAGGTATATGCTTAAATATGACAAGTACGCTCGTTAGTATCATCACTCAGGTCACATGTGTTTAATTATTCGTTCAAATTGTTGCTCTTTGGCAAAAAAGGTCATGAGACTATAACAAGTTCAACACTAAAAACATTGTTTCAATTGATCTGTACACATAAAACAGTCTATAATCTATTTAACAGGTTAAAATGTTTACAGAAAATAACATAAACAGAACAGAAGTAAAACGATACAATTCTTGGTGTATGTCAATACATAGCGCTGTTACAGTGGAGAATCTGTTATTCTTTCCCAATAAACGTGTTTACGCTAAAACTATTATTTGCAGTGCAAACAGTTTGGAGCCAGATCAGACTGATCAGGCTCCAAACTGTTTGCCACCAAGATAAACATGAAATATCAGAATTGTCCTAAAGTTGTTCTTTTCTACGTTTTAGTGCTTTGCGTTTGCGTACGTTTGCGTTTAAACGGGAAAGAATAACAGATTCTCCACTGTATGTAGGTTTCTACGCTTCTCTCTAATTATTCAACTACAGTGAAACCTCTCTATAACGACCACTATAACACGGCTAATAGATTTCATAAAACACAGGTGAAAGCTTAAAACAAGGTGCAAATAAAACAGAAAGCTCCCGAAGGAGCTTTCTGTTTTACTTTCACCTTGCTTTAAGAAGTCATCTGTCCAAAACATGTGATAATTAACGCAATTTAGAGGTTGTAACACAGTGGTTTTACTGTACCTGTATATATGATAAATCCGCCCAGTATGTCTACTCAAGTCAGGCAGGATCCTGTCAGAAAACAGTGAAGACCTTGACCTGACAGCCGTCTTAACAAATGTCAATATACTCCAATACAGTAATACCTCTCCATTAGGGCCACTCAATTGTGTAAAACATCACATATTTAAGGCAGGTGATTGTTTACAGCAAGGTGAACATTAAACAGAAAGTTTATTCACCTTGCTTTAAGCTGCCACCTGTCATTTAATCAGTCAATTAACCTTCTTTTAAGTGGTCGTAATAGAGAGGTTTCACTGCATTAGCTGAAGGGTTAAAACAATAGGCAATCCTATGTTCAAGGAAAATTCATCAACCCATTTTTCCTTTTATGCATTTTGTTCCCTCATTGAAGATAATATTTTTGATTTTATACTGTAATGGATATGCAACTTAACCCTTTCCTCCCTGAAACCTAAACTGGACAATTCAAATTTCAGTTTAGTCTAGTCCATTTCTGACTTTTAAGGGTTGTTTTTGTCAATGTTTGGCATTATGACAAACAGTGAAGACCCACATCAGAGGGCTCCATAAGGAGCCCTCTGATCTGGGTATTCACTGTTTGCATAGGACAAGTGCACTTCTTACATGTGTATTGTTTGAAAAGGACTCCTATATGCGGGACTAGGGTTCAAAGGGTTAAGAAGTGCTTCTTATATCCGAGCAGGTGAAGCTTATAGCAGGCTGAAAGTAAAGCAGAATATGTTTTACAGTGCATTCTGCTTTGCTTGCAACCTGCTTCAAGTGATCACCTGTCCTCAAAACTAGAAACAGGCTACAGAGTAAAGGCTTAAAGACCAGGGGCCCGTTTTACTAAACTACTTACGCAAAATTTTTGCGCAAGTCTTAGTCAAAATCGTTTAACTTTTATTTTTCGATTATAAACTTTTGCAAACAGCAAATAGCCAGATCAGAGGACGCGCTAAAAGCGCGTCCTCTGATCTGGCTATTTGCTGTTTGTAGCAAGTGATAATAAAAAATATGAATTAAAGTAAGTAAGTTGTTTAGTAAAACGGGCCCCAGGTGAATGCCTAAGATAAAGCTACAGCAATGCAGCAAGCTTCAAAAATATGATTCAAATAAAACACCAATATAACTTTTTTGTAATGGCTGCTGACACAAGATTTGGACTTGCTGCACTCTAGTTTGAAGGTTGCTATACACTATATGAACTTGACATAATGAACTTAAAAAGTTCAAACTTAAGGTCATTGAGTATCCGTAGCTGAAACAATCACTTAGTGTATGGTGCTCAACCTTATCAGTTGAACCTTTCTTTCAGCAGTATCTTATTTGGCTCCACATGTTGCCAATGCCCACTCAATGTATACTCTGGACATTTTAAGTTTCTATTCCAACCAAGTCCATTCCATTTTTAATATTATGGAATTTTTTGTAACACTTATAATGTTGCAAAGTAGCAAACAGTGCAGATCCTGATCAGAGGGTTTCTTCAGGATCATTCTGATCAGGGTCTACACTGTTACTGTTACAGAACAAGTGTACTTTTCACAGGTTCACTGTTTGAAAAGGATGCCTATATTTCTTATAAAGGGTCAATTGTAAAGGGCCTATTTTAAAAAAGATACCATTAAATGCTTCTACCATTGCTTTATAGAAGAGCCATAGGAAACTTAACCTGCATCAGATGGTCCTAATAGGTGACTACTTAAAGCAGGTTGAAAGTAAAGCAGAAAGCCCCTGAAGGAATTTTCAGCATTGCCTTCAGGCATTACGGTTATCACAAATGTATAGCAGATTGATTAGGAAAGGATTAATATGCTAATCAGCAATTAATTAAAGGGTTTGGTTTTTTGGTTAACACTGAACAATGAACACTGGTGTCACTGTATTACCAGTAAGTAAACATTTCCCTTAATTACAAGCAAAGTTTCCATGGCAACAAAATGTAAACATATTTATTACGATGCATAGTTTACAAATGTGTTATGGAGTTGACCACCACTATGAACATCTGAACTATTACAATGACTTATATAAATTAAGGAAAATTCCACATGTAAGTTTACAGACTCATGTCAGACAGCTCCTATAAGTAAACAGTGCAGACCAAAATCAGACAGCTCCTTAAGGAGCTGTCTGATCTGAGTCTACACTGTTTTCAAATTGCATCAGTATAATATGCTTATAGCAGGAGATGGGTTGATATATATTATAACAATTTCATTTACAAAAGACTTGTGTTAACATGATTCTAATAAGCTGTGATAAGCTAAAGCCTTTTAAAGACCAGCTTTATGGAAGAATGCTTTACAAAAGGAACAAAAAAAGAGTTGATAAAATGCTAAATTCAAACCTGTGTTTAGCAACCATTTGATAGAACAAGCATGTAATTTATTCATAGCATGTGTCTGCTTAATACAAAACAAGTATAATGCAGAAAGCTTCCAAACAAGTTTCTGCATTACTTTTATCCTACAATAAGTAGACAATACATGTTATTGTATTCTGTAGGAAACAAAAGTTTCCCCTATAGAAGCGCCTTTTGACGTTTTCCTTGTAGATTTGTCGTTTCATGCTTGTTTTATGTCCTGATAGAACCATAAGGAACTGTTGCTGCATCCTGACTGGAGACTGATGAAAACATGCAGAAAGTAAAGCAGAAAGCTTCTTAACTCTTTACTCTAAAACCTGTTCCAAGTTTTTCACCTTGTTTTCCATCAACTCACTGAAAACAATCAATGCATGAAATGGTTTAACCCTTTGAACCCTAGTCCCGCATATAGGCGTACTATTCAAACAGTGTACATGTGAATAGTACACTTGTCCTATGCAAACAGTGAAGACCCAGATCAGAGGGCTCCGAAAGGAGCCCTCTGATCAGGGTCTTCACTGTTTGTCATAATGCCAAACAGTGACAAAAACAACCCCTAAAAGTCAGAAATGGACTAGACTAAAATGTAAACTGGAATTGTCCATTTAAAGTTTTAGGGAGGAAAGAGTTAACCCTTTCCTCCCTGAAGCTTCAAATGATCTGTCAATTCCAGCTTCCAGTTTAGTCCATGTTTGACTATTCAGGGTTGCTTTTTGTCAATGTATTGTAAAATGACAATCAGTGTAGACCCTGATCAGAGGTTAATTGTTTGAATAGGACAAGTATACTCTTCACAGGTACACTGTTTATCAGGACATATACATGCATGCCTAGCAATCTAAGGGTTTAAGAGATTTCAATACTTCCTATTGAAGTGTTGCTGGTTACAAGTTTGACTGCCTGGGTCATTATGACTAAACTGCAACAATAAAACATGTCTTGATATAAATTAACCCAAATTGCTTAATTCCACAATCAAACCTGCACTGTTTTTCATAAATCAATTGATTGTAATAAAAACAACTTTAAATTGTCAAAAATAGAAAACTTATTTTTTCCATTTGAAGATTTTGGGACCAATGTTTTACATTATTACATAATGCAGAAAGTCCATGTAGGGGTTTACTGTATGTTTTTTAACATGCATTATGCAACCAACTGTAATAAAGAATGCTGCTTTCTGCATCCTTTTAATCTGCTTTAAACCATTACTTCAAAGAAACGCCTTTTAATGTCTTTAAGTCAGTCTTTCTATCTATTGAAGAAAATAGTTCCAAAATATAGTAATGAACATGTACTGGAAGAAATGTTCTATATTCTGAAAGTAAAGCAGAATGTGCCCTAATGTTTTCAAAACTAGAAACAGGCTATGGGGCAAAGGGTTAACTCTTTCCTCCCTGAAACTTTAAATGGACAATTCCAGTTTCGATTTTAGTCCAGTCCATTTCTGATATTTAAGGGTTGTTTTGTCAATGTTTGACATTATTACAAACAGTGAAGACCCTGATCAGAGGGCTCCTTAAGGAGCCCTCTGATCTGGGTCTTCACTGTTTGCATATGACAAGTGTATTATTCACACATACTCTGTTTGAAAAGCACGCTTATATGCGGGACTAGGGTTCAAAGGGTTAAGCAACCATAAAAAAATGAGGTTACTTCACGTTTATAAAGACAACTTGGTTCTATTGAATGATCCCCTAATAACAGTGTTTTCTTCTGACCTGGCAAGAGGGGCCTCTATGGCCTAGTGGTATAGTCACTGTGACTTACATCACTCACCTCCTAACTGCTGTGAGTTCGAATCCAAGTCTGATCATTCAGATTTTTCACGTGGGGAAGCCTTCCAGCTGGCTTTCAGAAGGTCAGTGGTTCTACCCAGTTGCCAATTTGTGCCTGAAACAGTGCATAAAGGGCTTCTGGGGGTCTTCCTCCACCTGTAATAGGCTGGACGTTATGATATGACTGAAATACTGTTAAAAGCAACTAAAGAATCATAACAAATTCTGAACTAGCCATTTTATTCTTAGATTGGAACATTCTAAAAACGATCTAGCACCACAAACGGTACATAATACGCCCACTGGTAGCCTTTTATAGCATATCTGAGTACATCAAGGGCAGATAACTCAACGACATCCAAAGGCAATGAACCTCAAATTCGCCTCAGCTTCAGATCTTGATGCCTATAACATATGTGTTAAGTTTCATTATATCCTTCAGATAGTTTTCTGGAAAAACTCCGGACAAACAAGATGTTGACGGAGGAACGAACGTAGGGATAGGGTCACACCCATATACAGCCATATTCAGAGGTGGGTGTATAATGACAATGGGGTTGCTATTGGGCTCGATAACTTCAGTATTCGTACCTAAGGGACAGCTAGGTAGGAGCTCTTTCAACTGTCATTGTGCGTAATAAAGTTTCAGTAACATTAGTTCAGCAGTTGTATGTCCTTTGATTGAAACATAAATGTGATGCACTAAACAGTAGAAAATAACAACTTGAAATTTCTAAATATCTATTTAATCTATGCTGCAAATTATGTTGGAGTCTGATCAGATGCTGGGTTACCCGGCATCTGATCTGCCTCCAACCTGTTTGAAATGAAAATACAAATGTTTAGCGTAAACACATTCAATTTTGGAAAGAATAAGGTACTAGTAAAGTTAGTGCAGCAGTCTTGTGCTGCATGTGGATCATGCTTATCTCAAGTACAAAAACGTACGAATATATCCGATGTTACCTTACTTACCTGTTTACAATTATGAACTGTTCTGTTCTAAAAATAGTTTTACCCATTACCCCATAACCATTTCAAATAATGAAGATAGGTGACCACTTAAAGCTTTAAGCTACCATCTACTAGGATATATTAAGTATTTCTTACCGATCATATTCATAACTGTATAAAATGGAATTATTTCATTCAGAGGAGGAATCAATTAAAGGCGTAAAAAGGTGTATTCATCGGGTAATTGCTTAAAAGATTTGTATGCTAATAGCTGAACAGCATTAATTTTGTATTGTGTCTAAAGAATTGATGTTTCAAGTACAGCCAAACCTCAATAAATCAAACTCCATTCATCTCCTATACTCCATCCATACTCCCTCAAATTGTTTCTACACTGAGTCCCCACCAAGAAAGTCCTGACCAGTAAGAAGGTTGAAAGTAAATCTGGAAACAAGCGTAAAGGGTAAAGTCCACTTTCCTTGTTATATCTTCAATGGAAGTTCGATAACTTGTGCATGATTGGTATTTATATTGTTAAAACATGGCTTAATTAGCAGAGTTTTAACTGTGCAATACAAACCAGTTTGACTTCAGTGGGTTTAACTCTTACCATGCTAGCGGCAGATCATCGTGCCACAGTGAATACCTTTGCAAACACTCCAAACAGTCTGGATCCTGATGAGACGCCGCGTAATGTAGTATCTCATCAGGATCCAAACTAGTTGCCATTATGACCCTGAGTTTAAAATTTCTATTTTAAGAACAGAGCAGACAACAATTGCTGCTGACGAAAAAATTACTCGGCATGAAAAGAGTTCAATTATTGAGGTTCGAATGTAGTCATTTATGTAAGTAAAGACTTGATACAGACCTCAAATCTTTTAGAACATACATGTACAACATATTTACATATTTATAGTTCTTAACAGGCAAAATATTTGAAAATATATATATGTATATATAAAATCTTAAAAACAGAGCTAAAAATCAGCTGTATCATACAATTTTTTTATGATGTCTCGAGAAAACTTAACCATCCATAATTCATCAGGTCTGTTCGTGTCCAGATCATAGAATATATCTGTTACCAGAAAAATACCTTCTTGACAGACAGCAGCTATCTATAGGGCAAAAATAATACAAATAAATACTCCTATGAGAAATTTCAAAATTACTTTTGCCCGACATAAAAGCTTATAATGTCTTTAAATATCATCAATCTGCTTCATCGAGAGGTCATTTAACACAAATTTAATTACAAACAGATATACAGTGCTCCCTCCCTACAACGGCCCTCCCAACAATTTGAATAAAGATTCCTTCCTTACAACAACGTTTACAACGCTTTACGCTCTTCCCCAAAACAAAAATTCCATAACCTTTTCACCGCTGCAATGTCGTCTGCTTAACATTTTCGTCTGCTGTTTTTCTCAAAGTTACATAATAGACATTTTGACCTAAAACACTTAATAAAGAGTGACAAACAGCTTGAATCTAGATCAGACGCTGTGCGGCCAAAGCACACAAATTTTGTCTCCCATTGGGTGTCATGGTACAAAGGGAGAGCTGTACAATCAATCCTGTAGTAAGAGATCACTTGGAGAAGTAGCACCATGTAGATCTCTCAAGACATATGACGGTTTACTGCAGGACAAAAATAATGCAGAAATCTAGAAATGCAGACAGTTTTTGCATTTTTTTTAAATCCTGCATCGAGCAACCACCTGTATTACAGAATCACAATGGATCTTCTATTGAGTGGCCTTTAATACAAGAATGTACTTACATAGACAGTTAATCAAGAAACCAAACTCCCAATGCCTGAATGAAAGCACCCATCATGGTTATATTATATAAGTTGACAGCTGCTTGACACATTAGGTTACTGGTAATATGACACAACTTAAATATTTCATTAATCGTTTCATTTTGTAAATTGCAAAGGAAATGGACAATTCCAATTTCCAAATAAGTCTAGTATGTTTCGACTATTTATGGTTGTTTTACAATATATTGCAAAATGGAAACAGTGTAGACCCTGATCAGATGGCTCCTATAGGAGCGCTCTGATCTGAGTTTACACTATTTGCAAATTTAGAACAAGTGTAATCTTCACAGGCACACTGTAAAGGATGTGTACATTTCACTATGGTTCAATGGGCCAATAGGCAAAGAAGCTTACCTACAATTGTATACTATACCAATTCAACAATGCTAACAACATGGGTACAGACTCCTTGCACTGACCTTGGGGCCAACTGGGTCTCTCAGATGGATGACTTACGGGCCTAGTCCAAAACTCAGGGACTCGTGAAACATAAATGCGGTTGCAGTCAAATCTGTGTCACAAAGTTGTTATTGAAGAATCATGGTCAGTGCGACAGTCATTAAACAGGTAGCAGAATGTAATACCCCATTAAGCAGCCGCTTGCCTTCAGAGATACTTATGTGCTGTATATCTCAAAAATGACAATGGAAACAGTCAATCTTGTACTAAATGACCACTCAATAGAAGATCTACTGGTAGTCGTAAATACAGATGATTCAAATACAATGTCAGCCTTAAAAAGCCCATGAAAGGTGCACGATGATGATATCCTATAGAATCCTTCTCCGTTATTTTCATCCAGCATAAAGCAATTATCTTTTAGAGATAGCCATGCAACCGAAACGAGTGGTTGTTTAATACAATATTGATTGTAGTTCTATTCCCGACATGTGCCTTTAAGGACAAATCGTAGGAACCAAGCCATAGTTTCAGTTGCAATGAGCGACTACTGGTAGATTGTGAATCTGTACCTTGAACTAATTAAAGTTAAGGCAGTAAGCCACTAATGAGATTTGGCCAATATCTGTACCAGACATAAAGCAGTCAGCCAATTCCGTCACCAGACGGTCTGTACTATGGTGCAGTTTTGACTGTCAGTGGATGAGAAAGGCTGATCACTCTACACAGAGTACTGGTATTGACCTGGCTCCGAGGTTATAAAGCTTTTGACTTGAGTCTAAACTCGTTCCCAAGCATTTGATTGGTCAGATTTGAGCCTAGGCTAAAATCTGACCAATCAAATGCTTGGGAACACACTCAGACTCAACTGATCTCATTAGGGGTGCACCACCTTAAAACTTAAAGAATGTGTTGATCAGAGCTCCAGAAATGTTGAGAATTTCAAGCACAACTGTCTTATGTCTCACAAAACCGTATGCTGTGACTATTCACAAGAGTTCTAATGAATAGCGACACCATAGGGCGTTTGTGGAGACTTGAAATATAGGAAATGATCATTTTACTAAAACAAATGTACAATGTTATCTGGATCCCTGTTGATAGTGAAACTATGAAGATACTGTATGAGTTTTCTCATGAATTATAGACCACAATTTACAGTTGATCGGGACTCCAGATCAAGGGAGTATTTCAAAAGCTAAATTTCTTGTGCCTCCACAAAACCATAGGATGTGGCTACTCATTAGAATCTTCGCAAAGCAATGATTCAAATATAAAGTAGTAACATCATAGGGTTTGTAGAGGTAAAAAGGAGAAAAAGCTGAAAAATAGTGGTTTACCCACACTTATCTGGAGGCCTGGTTGATAATTCAAGTTAGTACAGTAAAACCTCTCTATAACGACCACTAAAGTGTGAAAAATTATTAAGTGTTTTTGACAGCTGACTGGTTAAAGCATAGTAACAGTAAAACAGAAAGCTCCTTTAGGAGCTTTCTGTTTTACTGTCACCTTGCTTTCAGCTGTCACCTGTCATTTATACAATCAATTAGCCCCAGTTTTAGTGGCAGCTATATAGAGGTTTTACAGTAGGGCTCCTCGACTATTACATAATTGGGGGCCCTGGCAGATGTTGCTGATGTTGGTGAGACATGACAACATCTGTCAGCATATTGCGTGGTGCTATTTCGATTTCATCGTGATGTTCAACACACCCTAAGGAATCATCAGCATGCACTTTCATGTGCTTTTTCTTGCTTACATTGTATTTGAAACCCTTTCCGCACAGATGACAGACATACGGCTTTTCGTCTGAGTGCACACGCATGTGTGTCTTCAGATTACCCTCCTGAGAAAATCTTTTCCCGCAATGGCACATAAATGGCGTTTCTTTTGTATGTGTCTTTTCATGCCGCTGCAAGTGCTGCTTTGTTTTGAAAAAGCTTGGACACTGGTCACATTTCCATGGCCTCTTTTCAGTATGCATACGCATGTGCTTCATGAATCTTTCCGAATTGGGGAAGCCAATTCCACAGGCTTCACATGAGAATGGCGTTCCTTCAGCATGAAGTTTCTGATGCTGCATCAAGGTGTACCTACGGGTAAATGTCTTTCCACAGCCCGTCTTTGGGCAACTGAACGCCGGCATCCCTAGACATCTCTTGATATGTAACAATGCATTTAAACTGTTAACTTGTTTGTGGCAAATGTCACATTTAACTCTTCTCACCTTTTCTTTTTCTTTCTCTGCTTTTGGGAGGCATTTTGTAGGAAATTCTAATGAACATTGAGGACATTGAACCTTTACTGTCCGTTTAATCTTTCTCTGAATTTTCTTCTTCTTTTTTCTTTTTTGAATAAATCGCTGAAACTCTTTCTGTAGTTCGACTTTCGCCAGTATAACTGGTGTTATTTTTCTCCTTGACCTCCTCTTGCCATCATCCTCTTCAACCTTCTCCTCCTCTTCTTCTTTTATCATTGTATCGATTTCTTCTGCCTCAGTTTTTGCCTCTGTTTTGGTTTCTGTTGTCTCAGTATTATCAATCGTGCCTTCAAGAAGTTCCTCCACAAAGTCAACATGTTCTTTCACTTTAGATTCTTGCTGCACATCTGTAGATTCACTCTGAGGGTGTCGAGAGTTGTGTTGTGGCTCATGGGCTATACCAGTTTGTGTTTCAGAGTTCTTGTTTCCTTTCCTCGGATGTGCAGTCTGTGTAATGTTATCATACACATATGACCCACTTCCTCCATGGCACCTCAGATGCTTATGTAGCTTGCAAATTGTGTCAAAAGTCATATAACAGCCACCACATTTGAAAGTTCTTACATTAACTGCCGGTACTGGTTTTGGATTTTGACAATTATGGAGTTGCTGCTGCATATTATTGATATTATTTTTGTTAGGAATGTTGCTAGCTGGTGAACTGAAAATGATACTGTCTCTACTGTTATCATTGGCAACAGACATTCCTGTGACTCTAGTAGTCTCTGGTCTTTGGTTAAGACTGTAATTGATAGGACCATTTGGCCTATGGCTACAATCTTGCCTCAGGCTTATTGGGTTAGGGGACCATGGTGGTGCAAACGCATTCATCTGGTTATGGGCAAAGAATCCACTGGTTGGTATCCCTGGAAAACCTTGTGGGAGTGATCCTGCTTGGTGGCCTTGTCTTTGTAGAAAGTCTGTCAAAACAGGCCGATCTTCTTCTGGAACAGTCAGGCTAGTGAAGGACTCCATCTTCAGAGTTCTCTGTGGTGCAAAGATAACTCAATTTAACCTATTACTCCATTGCCTGATTTAAGTTTTGAATATAGGTGACCACTTAAAGCAGGTTGAAAATAAAGCAGAATGCGCCCTGACGCATTCTGCTTTACTTTCAGCCTGCTTTAAGCTACCATCTGCTAGAATAATTATATAGAAAAAATTCTGATCATACATATTTTTAACTATATGGAACAATTTTTTTCAATGGAGAAATAAATTAAAAGCATAGAAAGGCTTATTTATTGGGTAATGGGTTCAGATTAATTTCATGTCTATATGTGTATTTCGCAAACAAGTGATCATATGAAAAGATGCATATCAATAACAACCTTTTATCAAGCTGCTTATAGTAATGATTAAATAAATTTGTATTTTTATGGTCAGTCCGTTTTTCCCCCAATCACTTTAGGCAGATTTTGTTTCCTATTCTTTCTTTCTTTCTTGCTCTATATATTTAAAGTCTTTGGTTTGACCCGGCTGGGGATTGAACCCACAACTTCTCGCATTGCAAGCGGACGCTCTACCACTAAGCCACGCAGTCGGTTCTTTAAGAAATAAAGTATAATTTTCCCTACTTATATTTTCCAAATTAGTCACAATTTCCTAGGGTAAATTAGGTATTAACAGTACTGTGAGTTTTAAACAAGAGGGTCATAAGTCCTTGATTGCCTGTTTTTCACCCCCATTATTCCAGTCAGATATCTGGTACTATTCCCCAAGAAATAAAGTATACATTTCCCTAAAATATTTGCCAAATTAGTCGAAATTTTAAGGCAAGATATTACAGCATTTTCGCGCACGAAAGATTGGGACTTCCTTGAATTTTGGATAGGACTTCCATTTTCATCATACTGGAAGTCTGGACTTCCTGAAAAAAATCTTTAGTGCAACCCCTGGAATTGACATTTAAAGCGTATCTGGCTTTTTAAATGTATCAAATAGAAATCTACGCCGATACAGAGCTTATCTGAGGCAATAGATTTGATGGTTTTATTTATTCTGTGACCACGGTATGTACCGACAGTGAGTTTTCAAAGCCTGTACCGTGAACCGAACTGTGAACAATGAACCGTGATATACCGTCCCACGGAGTACCGTGGCACCCTTACTTCTTTTCCATTTGAACCTTACACAGAGTTGTAGATAAGCAGAGTATCCGAGTACTTACCCATTTGAAATTGGTGAAATACCCAATTATTTCAAAACTAATGGGTGACAGTACCCAACAAAAGCAAAAGGAAACCCAATTATTTGAAAGTGATTGCATAACCAAATGAATACTCAATTGCTTTTTAATTTGATCGGGTTATCAACTGAACTATTACTTTAGTCAAACGTGTGTAAACAAAAGTTGCATATAGAACTATGTAAGGTAAACACTGAAAATCTTTTTAGACAGTTAACAACAATACCCTGAATGCACTGTTGAAAGGACAAGGAAAGGAAATCCAAGTTTATTTTCCTATTGATACCCAATTCTATTACAAATCATGGGGTTCTGGACTGTGGATACCCAATCAAATTAGATACCATGGGGTTGTGGTCAATGCAATACCCAATGTTTTTTTCTTCAAAAAACCTAATTCATTTAAAATCCATGGAATAATACCCAATTCCAAGACAAAGATTATCTACAACTCTGTTACAATTTGGAACGTCTGACAATCAATATACACTATACAGTGTTCAATCCAGCTTTGTGACAACAAGTAATTGTCCCAAAGGGGGCCCTGCGGGCCCTGGACAAGTCCTGATAAATACTATTTAAGTGTTTTTCAGACCCAATGGCATTAAACATCTACTAGATATATCGGTATCAAAATCATCGTTTGAGTAAGTATTAGTTATAAAGCCCAATTCATATCGGGTTTTGATTCATGATCGTAGCAGACATTAAGGGTCTATCATTTGAAATTATTTATACTATTCTTACATTTATTTCTGAGATACGTCATTTTTCACATCATAAAACATACTCTTTTGATTTCAGCTGTATATTTGAACCAATTATTTGTGTTGATAAAATTACAGGTCATATTCGGATTTTACATTCATATTCGCGAATATGACATTATTATTTTCAGTGAAGATTCCTGCTTTGCTTTCAGCTTGCTTTAAGGTGCCATCGAAAACTGACACCAATATGCCTACATTTATTTGAGAGATTTTACTGTATTCACCCCTAATAAATTTCATGATAAGTAAATCATCAGTTGAGAACCGTGTCGAACATAGTGCATATAAAAGACAGGTTGTAGCTAAATGCAGGTTGGAAGTAATGCAGAACGCTTCTATGGGAGTGTTCTGCATTACTTCCAACCCACATTAAACAATAATCTGCCTTTCATGTGTTCACTATACATGTATGTATCCTCAAAGTATGGTTAAGTAAGCTTTGACTGTAATGTTAAATTAAAAGCTATTCGGCATAAAAACAAAATGGTCAGTTGAAAATGTCAGAAATGTGTTGGAATTTCTCTGCAAATATGAACTTTTATTGAGAAAAGTGTTCATTTACATGAAAAAGCTCATAATAGAAACTTTTGATGGATTTCGCAGTTGACGCGGGAGTTTAACTGTTCTCCAGAGTTGTAGATAAGCAGAGTATCCGAGTATTTACCCAATTGAAATTAATGAAATACCCAATTATTTCAAAACTAATGGGTGACAGTACCCAACAAAAGCAAAAGGAAACCCAATTACTTGAAAGTGATCGTGTAAAAACCAAACGAATACTCAATTGCTTTTTAATTCCATTCGAATTCATCGAGTTATCAACTGAACTTTTACTTTAGTCGAACGTGTGTAAACAAAAGTTGCATATAGAACTATGTAAGGTAAACACTGAAAGTTAACAACAATAACCTGAATGCACTGTTGAAAGGACAAGGATAAGAAATCCAAGTTTATTTTTCTTCTGATACCCAAATATATTGCAAATCATGGGGTTCTGGACTGTGGATACCCAATCGAATTAGAAACCATTGGGTTGTGGTGAATGCAATACCCAATGTTTTTTTTAAAAACCCAATTCATTTAAAATCCATGGAGTGATACCCAATTCCAAGACAAAGCTTATCTACAACTCTGGTTCTCTATGTAAATTTCCGGTATGTAAATGAAGTGACGTCATTGCTATTTGGATTTTTCAGATTACACCGGTATAACATATACACCGGTATAAGGTTGCTTGATCATACATTTAAGTTTATGTTTTTAACATCTAAGGGTTCAATATTTCACAGTTTCCCTTCTTTAATACATTGTTATGAAAAATAGAATACATGTGATAATATAATATATGGTACAGTATTAAATATTCCTCTATATAATTCATATGCAGTGACCTGGAAACCCACGCGCCATAGTCACATAAAAATAAAAAATGTCACATAGAATTTCCAACTGGTGCGCCCAGCGTCTCGCCGATTTTATCTTACCATAATTTTCAAATGCAAAATGTCCTGTATGCTAGATGGCTTGATTCTATCGTTTAACAACTAATTCGTTTTTCTGGAGGATTTAATCGTCTTTTTTCAATAGAAATTAGCTGCACGTTGTGGAATTAAACATCGAAATTTACCTTAAACAAATCGAAACTTCTTGCCAATTCCGACATTTTTTTGTGCGAAAATAGCAAAGTATTCCGATTTCATTCCCAAACACAACAGCTTGGACGCGTATAACGCAATGATACTCGTGAACATTTTATATGAATGTAGATCGACAGTTAATTTCCAACGATACATTATGAAAAAACCCATTAGAAAATAAAGAGATATGCCGAAATTGCGAAGCAGAATTTCTATGCACATTTCAATAGGCCCTATATGTTGCGAACACCCGTGTTTTGGCATATGTGTATTACCGTTACGTGTGTTACAAGTAAAAAAGATGGTTCTTAGGCGTCTTTTTTTTGTCGGTTTTTACAAAGTATTATGTCTTTTTCATCTTTGTAAGACTGTTTTCAATAGGAGATATTGACAAATAAAACGGCATTAAAAATAGCGCTGTCATATTTTGAAATTGACTCGAAACAAAATGGCGCCTCGACAAAATCGAGGACACTAAACGTGGACATTTCTGGAAAGATTTACGATTGAGAGATACAACAAAGTCACACAAAAAACAGCACACGCCGGGATCGAATTCTTTCTTCATAAGACGCGATTCTGAATATGAATTATACAGTAAATAGACTGAGAAAACGATTCTAAATTGGACACTTGTCTATCAGATACAACGGATTTGAAGGAAAGTTTGAACTTTTTCGTCGAACCTGTTACTAAATAAAATAGCTGAAAACACCAGACCGACGGATATTTCAGGTGATTGATTGGATGTTTTATAGAATTTGATCATTTGGGGATGAATAGTCAACAAGTTATTTAAGTATTTGTCATAATTAATAGCAATCGACCCAACTCTTGTCTGCTACAACAGTATGGGCTACACCCGCGATACGCCCTCTAGACTTAATTTAACAAACTAGAACGAATACAAATGCATAGGGTTGTGCACTTTGTATCATATGATTATCTATTTTTCAATCAGATATGCCACACACCTTTAGTTCAGAAATAGTATACCTGTATAAGTTCTTACTTACGAATAAAGGTATGTAAAAAACATTGATTTTTATTGAAATTTAAGCATTTTAAAAATTGGCCCATAAAATTTCAAAATGTCACATAGATTTTTGAAATGTCACATAAAAAATTATAACGAGCGAAGCGAGCTTCTACAGCTACGTGTACAATAAATTTCAAGTTAAAATTCACATTTTTAGACCTGTATGTTAGAATGTGAATGAATGAACCTGTATGTACATTGAATAGATTTTTCTTCGTAGGTTTTTTGTACTTCCGCCGGATCTACTTGCTACATTATTTTTCACAGACTGGTCGACCCTGCTCGCGTTTTATTTATGAACATATGTTGAACAAAAAAAGTATCGTTAAAAATTTTGCTTCCGGTTACCCATACGTTGACCCGGAAGTTATTGTCTATCACTTGCGACCTCTCAGCTATTTTTCACATACTGGTCGACCCTGCTCGCGTTTTATTTATAACATGTTGAACAAAAAAAGTTTCGTTAAAATTTTTGCTTCCGGTTACCCTAGGATGTTATTGTCTAACACGCGCGACTATTCTGACTGACCTCTCACAGCTCTGGACGAGTCTATTTGAGATTTTTTAAGTGCACATTTCCGGTTATCTCCAAAGAAAACATAATTAATTGCGAGAATCACACATCAAATTTAGAAAACCTCGCTCGTTTATACCATCCTACTGAAATTATCAACACAGTCAAAACTGTTTTATTGAGTTCCCCCCCTTTGTTTATCAGTTGTGATGTTTATGACGTCACTTCCTACGATTAGAAAAGTACAATGTCACACACATTCGACCGGTTTCGACTAGGCCTAGATCTTTATTTCTGTGATATCAGATATGTTGTTTCTAAATCTTGTCAATATCAAAGTGCATGTGTATAATACACAGATGATTTCAACACTGTGCTCGATCATGCCAGGTGGGGTAGATTTACGTAGATAGTCTGGCAGTGTTGACAGTTTCAGCCGGTTTCGAAACACCTAGAAACCCAGGGCTATCCACTATTAAAACCCACCGTCCAATAGCCATGAAAAAAGTCATTTTCTGTAATAGTTTTCGTTATCTGAATGCCAGTCAGCTATATGGAAGTAATAATATTAGTGCCAACTATACACTTAATCCTCATTCATCAATTCACCCAAAGTCACCGAAATCCACCCAAGTTCAACAGTGTTTTTAAAACTCTAGAAGCCACAATATGTCTCCAATCTTTCTCAAACTTGGCCAGATTGTATATATGACCATAAGATTTTGTATGAGTTTGATTATGCTTGAAATCAGATCAATAGATCTAGATCACATCAAGAGTTTTCTACCTTTGAATTGCTGAAAATGCCATATTTAACAGTCTAGCGGCCACACTTTTTCTTCAAACTTGCTCAGATTGTATTTGTATATGACTATAAGAGTTCAGATGAGTGTGATTATGCTTGAAACCAGACAAATGGGTTGAGAGTTATCTACCTTTGAATTGCTGAAAATGCCATAATTATTTAAGGGTGTTTACATTCTAGAGGCCACAATTTTTACCCAATCTATTTTAAACTTGCTCAGATTGGATATGACCATAAGAATTCATATGAGTTTGAATATGGTTGAAATCGGACCCATAGGTTGAGAGTAACCTACCTTTGAATTGCTGAAAATGCCATATTTAACTGTGTTTACACTCTAGAGGCCATCATTTTTATATAATCTATCTCAAACTTGCTCAGATTGTATATGACCATAACAGTTTAGATGAGTTTAATTATGGTTGAAATCGGACCAATAGGTTGAGGATTATCTACCTTTGAATTGCTTAAAATGCCATATTTAACAGTGTTTACACTCTAGAGGCCACCATTTTCATCCAGTCTTTTTCAAACTTGGCCAGATTGTATATGACCATAAGAGTTTAGATATGTGTGATTATGGTTGAAATAAGACCTATAGGTCAAGAGTTGTCTGCCCTTGAATTGCTGAAAATGCCATATCTTACAGCGTTTACACTCTTGCAACTACAGTTTTCAATGGATTTTGATTATACTTGCACACAAAGTATATAGCTATAAGTTCTCAAAGGAGTGCAATTATTGTTGAAATCTAATCATTGATATACTCTGAAATGCTAAAAAGGCTTCATTTCAGTATTGTTTAGGCTCTAGTTATCTGCCCTTGATGTACTCTACTATACTAGAATTATGAGGTTGTATTCCAAAAAGTTTTACATGGTATACTACAAATTTGAATGGATTTAGATTAAAACGGATGAAACAGAAAGGTAAAGCTTTCAAGCTTCAGTACAACAGTTGAGCGATATCAGGGCCCTCTGGTTATTAAATCATTTAGTTTATTAACCCATTACCCAATAAATACGCCTAAATGGGTTATAGTCAAAGCGTACCATGGTTAAAGCGTACCAAGTCAAAACGTACCATTTTTGGTCGAAGCATACATAGGGAACATTTTCAATATGTTATTAGTCGATAATTTATTGTTTTTTGCACATTATATAACCTCGCGTAAATATCGTAATTAGATCTAGTGTATTAAATATATGTCTTGATGTATAGTTTTTACCCAGACACAACAGTATCTTTGAAACTTTAGTCATTAGGAACAAATTTGCCATTATGATCATCAGTTCTCAAAGTTTCGAAATTATTAATATAAACATTAGTGCCAATAATTATGTTGATCCTGACCATGCGTTGCCGTACACATCTTCTAATAAGGATCCAAACTGATTGAAAATAAATTGTGCACCCATGCACCACAGTATCTTTGAAGATTCAGTTCTCAAAATTTCGAAATATTAACATTAGTGTCAACAATTGTGTACGGTAGATCCTGATCATTCGCTGCCGTACGCAGCTCCTGATCAGGATCCAAACTGCTTGAAAAATAAATTTCGTGCCCATGCAAAATATAGTCTCTAATTACGAGGCTTCTGATCAGGATCCAAACTGTTCAAAAAGTAAATAGTTCCTTCTGCTTTACTTTCAACTTGCTTTAAATAACCCTTCATTCTGTTTTCAAAACTAGAATTAGGCTATGGGGTAATGTGTTAATTTGTTAAAATGCTCCATTATTTAACAGCTTGGCTCGCTTGTAGGCTGTGCCTATTTCATATTAGATGATGGGCCATAGTCACATAGAAAAAAATTCTTTCCAGGTCACTGCATATGTGGCACGTTTAGTCCTGAAATGGCACACTTAAACCTAGTACGCTTAGTCTGTGGCACGCTTAGTCTATAGTATAACTCATTTAGTCATACCGCCTGATCATTATCTGGGACAATCTGTTTGTCAGATTTAAGTAATTCAAATATGTTCAGCACACGATTACACATAAAGACTTTTACAACAAGTGGAATTTGGCAGTCGAACGGTCAAAATCCACGAAACCTGCTGTTTGTGTATTTGCTGGCGAAATATCAAAAGGGAAATAACTCTTACATTGCAAAGCTTCCAGTAAACAAGCGGCTTTATTGGATACTTGCTTCCCGTTACATAATCTTTCCTGGTATACTGGTATATGTATTTACATCTTAATGGTGCATTGAAATTGATTAAGAGTCATATGCATGCCTGTACAGCACAGGTAACAGATCACTATGTAAAACCAACCTGAGCCGTGCAATCGTCCGTAGGTGTAGATTTTTAGCGGTGTTACAACGTTGGACAACGGCGACAACAACGCTTCTTCGACATTCTAAATAGAGTTTGTTTTTCTCTTACAAAATAATTGCATTCTAGAAACATTATCTGGCGCACATGATTCAAATAATAAGCAATAAAATCCCTTCATTGCTCCATGTTTAGGCTAATGTAAACAAAATGGCGGAATTGTGCAAAAGTTACCGGAAGCTTGGAACGGGAATAAAACTCGGACTATTGCTGGAATAAGGGACGATGTGAACCACCGCCGACGTGAACCACCGCTGATGTGTACCATGAAATGCATCCAACAAGAGTGCAGGAAGGCCTATAACACATACGTCAAGGATACAGTCTCAGAAGACCGCAGCCCAAAGAAACTGTACTCTTTCACCAAGTAGAAAATATGTGATAGCAGTACCATGATTGACGGACATGAGCAGGACCATAGGCTACATATGCTTTTACTTTTTAAAATCACTAACACCCTGTTTCTATGCACAACAAACCCTGTATATACTGTAGGATCTTAAAGCGACTCGCAACCAGATGGTGCATTAGAAATAGTAATTTGTAAATATGTGTCAAACGCTTATATAAATGGTAAAGAATTAGTTTAGGATAAGAAATTCTGTTTAAAAAAAATGTACTCTTGGAATCCTTCAGAGACTTTTGTATCAGCACTATTGATGCCAGGGTCAGGGCTGCAATTTCTCCGGATTTTTCCTAAATCTCCGGATTTTTCCCCAGTACATGGTAGCTTAAAGCAGGCTGAAAGTAAAGCAGAATGCGCCCTAAGGCGCATTCTGCTTTACTTACAGCCTGCTTTAAGTGGTCGCATGTCAACAAAACAAGAAAAAGAATATGGGGTAAAGGTACGATTCGTAAAATCGCACTTGAGAATGCAAATTTGGAAATCTTAGGATTTTTCATGTCAACTTATGGCAGCCCTGCAGGGTCCCTTCAAAGATGTCATCCCAACGTTTCAGTCAACCATAGATCACCAGGAAAATTAAGCGCCTGTCAAGGCGGAAAAAGCGAGCCTACAGAAGAGCCAAATCATCCGGTGATCCAAACGACCGACAGCGATACATTGAATTTCAGAAATGCATCCAACAAGAGTGCAGGAAGGCCTATAACACATACGTCAAGGATACATTCTCAGAAGACCGCAGCCCAAAGAAACTGTACTCTTTCACCAAGTAGAAAATATGTGATAGCAGTAGCGTCGCACCTTTGAAGAAAAGTGGCATCACCTACAATGACTCACTCACTCACTCACTCATCCCGTGCATAAACTCCGTAGGGATCTAAATCCGTATAAGGCAGCCGGACATGATGCCATTCCTACCAAGTTCCTAAGGAATATGCCAGTGAACTTGCGCCAGCTCTCACACTGATATTCCAGGCGTCTTTGCAACAGGGTAAAGTCCAAAAAAACTGGAAACAGGCAAGCGTGACACCAATCTTCAAGAAGGGTGATCGTAGTCTACCAGTTAACTACAGACCAATCTCCCTCATACCAGTCTGTTGCAAGGTCCTGGAGCATGTCATCAACAGTCAGGTAATGAAACACCTTGAAAGACACAACATATCTTGTCAGATCAGCAGCATGGTTTCCGTAAAAGAAGGTCATGTGAAACACAGCTCCTGTTAACTGTACAAAACCTAGCCAAAGCCCTGGAGGACAACGAACAAATAGACGCTGTCCTGCTGGACTTTAGCCAATCCTTTGACAAGGTCTCCCATGGGCGACTAGCAGTGAAGTTACAACACTACGGCATCAGAGGGAACGTATACAATTGGATGAGAAGCTTCCTGCCCCACAGATTCCAACAAGTTCTCGTGAAAGGTCATAGCTCAACCCATGCACCGGTCACCTCTGACGTCCCCCAAGGATCAGTACTTGGACCACTCTTGTTCCTCTTATTTATAAACGATGTGCCTGCCAAAGTCTCTTCAACATCCAGACTGGTTGCAGATGACAACCTCCTCTACATGAAAACCAAGTCTACAGAAGACTGTGCAGCCCTGCAGTAGGACATGGGTGCACTACATCAGTGGGAAGAGGACTGACAAATGTCGTTCAACCCAAGCAAGTGTGATGTACTTCACATCACACGGAAGATGAAACCAATCAGGACCACCTACAGGATTCATGGGCATGACCTAGCCGTCACCAAAACAGGGAAGTACCTTGGGGCCACCGTAGCAGAATACATCTCATGGAAACACCACGTGGACGCGAATACAAAGTCGGCAAATAGTTCCATTGCCTTTCTGAGGAGAAACCTGCCTACCTGCCCACAGGACATTAAGGCACAGTATTACAAGACCCTTTTCAGGTCCATCATCGAATATGCCGCACCAGTATTGGATCCACTCACGAGGAACTTCATCGAGAAACTTGAGGCAGTCCAGCACAGAGCAGCGAGATTCATCACTGGCAACTACAGGACCACCAGCAGCACCAGTCAGATGTTGAAACATCTCGGACTGCCCTTGTTGGAGCATCGGCGTCAACACAACAAAATGGCAATGATGTTCCGCATCACATATGACTCGGTGGACATCCAAGCAGACAAGTACCTCCAACGATCCTCATATCACTACAAACCAGGGTACACGGCATAGAAGGCCAGGACACCATAAGATACCGACTGACATACTGTCGCACGGACACATACCGTCATTCCTCCTTCCCCTCGGAGGCCTTCAAGGACGGATTGGCCGGTCTGGATCTGCTGAGGCACTAGCAACATCTGCCTCTACTGTTTTTAACTGTTTTTAAATGCACTCGCGCCTCACCACCACCTTGTACATACACTCACTGTACGAAAATGCCCCAGAGTGGACCCTGTAAAACACTAAGAAGAAAAAGAAGACATTGGACCAACACTGTAGAATCTCGTTGGATGATGTGATGTGGTGGAGCGTGAGTATTAACCGTATATGATAGAAAACAAATGCGAGAAATCTGATATGATTCTTTATTCATTTTGTCAGGTACAATAAGCAGGTATTTATATTAATAGCACATTCAATCAAACACAAATAGTAATTAAATTTCACTACAGACCGTATAATACAAGCATAGTATCTTTGAACACGTTAAAGTTCGAGGGTTAAAGACCTTTGCCAGGGATGTCATACAGTGCTGCAGCAATGATTTATACTTACTATGATATACATGGCCGCTGGGTAGACTATAGTATCGTCAGCAAACAAGCGAACTCTACTTTTAACAGAATCGGGTAAATCATTTATATAACATAGAAATAAGCAAGGTCCTATGACTGAGCCTTGAGGAACGACAGAGAGAACTGGGTCTGAATCTGAAAGCCTTCAACAACGGGTGATGGACACTTCGTATTAAAGTACAAAATGATAGTCAACTCGTCAACTTTTTTTATTAAGTAATTCATTAAGTATGTATTGTTCACACCTTTAGGTGTTATAATTACCAGTTTTTTGTACATGTATTCGTTAATAACTTAATAGATCTAGATTCTGTTACAGTGTATGCAATGGACACATTTTTTCAGACAGTTTGGATACAGATATACGGGCGAATTGTGATTACTGAAAAAAGTTTCAGACCTATAACAATACTGTTTTAATCTTCTATACGCTACGTGCAATTTTGTAATACTTAATCAAATAGTTGGGATCGAGATATGATATGTAAGTAATTGGCGAAGGCAAAGCCGATTTCTGTATTACCTTTGTCCTGCATTAAGCTACACCCTTTATCTCAACTTCTCGATAATTTAAGCAATATAACTTATACACCAATACATTTAACCAAAATGTATTATTCATATATATTGCTGGTAAAAATCCTTTTTGACGAAACGTCTTTTGCCATTACTGTACATCGCCTTTTTGACGAGTTAACACTTTGATAAATCTGTTTTTAAGAAAAGAGTGAATCCAGGAAATAAATTGTGAGTTTAAAGTAAGTTGACTGAGTTTGTTAATGAGAAGATTGTGGTCGACTTTATCATAAGCTTTTCTAAAATCCATGATTACATGTATAAGTTCAGACTGCTTGCCAGAATGGAGATTGTCATATTTTCTTGGGTGAAAGAGAGGAGTTGAGTCTCACAGCTGTGTTTTGATCTAAATCCATGTTGAAAGGGTGTAAGGAGATTTTCTGAGTCACGTAGGCCTATAGTTACTAGGCTTACATTTAGCGCCCTTTTGTATGTCGGGTGCAATTACTGCTGTCTTCCAGTCACCAGGAACAATACATGTGCGCGGAGAGGAGTTGAATATCTTTGTCAGAAATGGAGCAATATCAGAGATAAGTTCTTTCAGTATTCTAGGTGAGATTTGGTAAGACCAAGATGCCTTGTGTGGGCTAAGGCTGTCAAGTAGTTTTTTGACACCATTTAGAGTAATAGATACATCTTGCATATAAGGTTTGTCAGAGTGGCTAGAATGTTTAGACATATTTAGTTGATCTAGCTGTTTTCATGATAATTTCTCTCCACTTTGTCCTGTATTCAACTGCTGCCCAACTCCAGCTCCCTCGAGTTGCTGAAAAGTTCGAGCCTCAATACAACTTGGGTGATGCCAGACAAAGGGCAAGGTCATTTAGATGCCAAATAGGGTTAATTTAACATTTCCCATAACTCTGAAACAACTTGCAATACAGGCATGTCTGCTGAACGCAAGAAGCTCTTGAGCTCAGTACAGCTTTGGTCATGGCAAACAAAGATGAAGGTCATTTAGAGGTCAAAATAAGTTGAATTTACTATTGGCCATTACTTTGGAGCTGCAAGTGATAGAGACTTTACATTTGACATTTGTACTCAACGCAAGTAGCTCTTGGGCTCAGTATAAGTTGGGTGATGTCTGACAAAGGTCAAGGTTATTTATAGCCCCACAGTAGATAGTTGGAAAAATAGTCAAGACAGACAAAGGCCATAAGAATATCTCATTGTTCCTTCTTTATCTATTAGAATAACAAAACAGACGAGCGTTGTCACCCGTATGCGGTGCTATCGTTTGGGGTTGTGTTGAGCTTTATTCTTTTGTTTATTTTACAGGCTCCGAGATTATAAAGCTTTTGACGTGAGTCTAAACTCGTTCCCAAGCATTTGATTGGTCAGATTTGAGCCTAGGCTCACATCTGACCAATCAAATGCTTGGGAACACACTCAGACTCAACTAAAACGCTTTATAACCTCGGAGCCTGGACTTGGCAATATTTATGGTTTTCTTGACACTTTTGCTGTTAATATTTTGTTGTTTTGAATCACTATTTTGTTTTCTTTTTCTAATTCAGATGGGATAATTGAGAAGGGATTTCCGCGTATTGTTTGACGGCTTCGGCGAAAACTTTGAAAACTTAGTCGCAGTAGTAACAGCTTTATGTGGCTTCGCTGAAAATGAAAGAGAAAAAAAACTCTTAAAATCATGAACTGGTTGTACAGAACTTTTTCATTCACTCTCACAGCTGACGGTACAATTCCTCTAGAGCTGACCGTACAGATTGCTTTACATTGTTTACATGTAGCAGTTCTAGTTTCTATAGAATCGTAATATAGCTATGCATGTAACATTATATTTTCAGCGTAGTATGTACATGTAGTTTAAGATGTAGAAACTCTCGGTTAGATGGCAACATTACTGAATCTTTATGACAACGCTATCGAAAACAAGGTGAACCTTGGCCAATATCCGAGAATATATACAGTAACAAGATAAATTCAAGACAACAACTCAATACGTTGAAATTTAACACCTGGAACATATCTAAATGGGTATGTCATAGGCTCAGCATTTAAAACAATGTTTGAAAGTCTGTAGAATTAAGGGATTTAACTAATTATCCCCTGAAACTTCCATTTAAGACTATTTAGGTGTTTTTTTTATATAATATATTGCAAAATGACAAAACAGTGAAGTTCATAATTAGAGGATTCTTGCAGGAGCCCTCTATTCAGGGACATCACTGTTTGCATTAGACAAATGTACTCTCCACAGGTACACTTTTAGTAAAGGACGTACATGTATATATGCGTCACTAGGGCTCAATGAGTTAATTTCTCATCTCTTAGCGCATGGCTACCATAAGTTTATCATAAAATCCTAATATCCAAGCGCGGTTTTAGGAATCGTACCTTTTAACCCTTTCGCTGCCAGGTAGTAGACTAAAATATTTATGAAAACAATTTGGATCCAGATAAGACGACCCGCGACGCGTCGTCTGATCTAAGTCCTAACTGTTTGACATCGATATCAATGTTTTCTTAGTAAATAAAAGTTGAATCTACACTGGTTTTTGGTCCTTTGACAACTTTTTTTCTTACTTTTTTGGTTGTGCGTTAAAAGTTGGGTAAAACAACGTCTGAAAAGCTTGGTTACTATAATTGGCAAAATTATTATAGGGCACGCCCACGCCCCCCCCTCCCCTTGGAGAACTGTTCATGTGTAATAGGCCAACCTCGAAAAATCGGAACACCTTATGTTCTACGTGATTCCAACATTGAACACCTAATGTTGTACGTAGGCATTCATGGGTGAACACATAAGGTGGGGTTTTGTATGTATTCTGTCTTTTAAAACTTTCTCATTGAACATGTTTTAGGCGTGCAATATCTGTTGCATTGCGTTTGAACGCACCAGGCGTTTTAAACAATTGAACACTTGTTGTGTTCATAAGTTGTTCAATTTAGGATTACTAATTGTTCAAAATTGAACACTACCATTAAACTTTAAACACATGATGCATTCTTGGTTTAAACATTTGAACACAATGGCGCGTGCAATATCTGTTGCAAATACTCGTTCAATAGCTGTTACATGTTTGAACACTTGGGTTTACCAGAGACTTTAAAAGCCAGAGATACACGACTCCCTTATTTTCCTTCTTTCCCCATATAACAGGTGTCCGTTGAGAGGCAGTGACGTATGTCGATGCGGTCACGTGACCAGCACAGGTAATGACAGCGTCGCGATAATGGGAAAAAATACACATATCGACCAGTTGACTTATAAATATTGACTTTCTTTCGTTTTTATACAATATTTTGTGATACTAATCGAGTGAAACCAAAATATGAGTTGTGGATTAAACCGAGAAAGTGTATTCCTGGCTCAAAGGAAGATACGTGCACTGCGTGGTTGCTGGTAAGTTCCAAAAAAATGAAGATCGATTCAATATCGTCTTGCCGTAAACGCTTAAAACTTCAGTATGAACATTCAAACATGGATAAGAATGAATTATCCATGTAGTTCAAACTAAGATACAGTTTTGGCAAAATATTCATGTCAATCTGTCCACGCATTTTGCTATCAATTAAATTTTATTGAGGCCACCAACTGGTGCTTCGATTGAAGATCGATGCAATATCGTCTTGCCGTAAACGCTTAAACTTCAGTTTGAACATTCAAACATGAATAAGAATGGGTTGTCCATGTAGCTCATATTAAAATACAGTTATGGCGAAATTTTCATGTCAATTTGTCCACGCATTTTGCTATAAATTAAATTTTATTGAGGCCACCCACTGGTACTTCGATTGAAGATCGATGCAATATCGCCTTGCCGTAAACGCTTAAACAGCAGTTTGAACATTCAAACATGAATAAGAATGGGTTGTCTATGTAGCTCATATTAAGATACAGTTATGGCGAAATTTTCATGTCAATCTGTCCACGCATTTTGCTATAAATTAAATTTTCATGAGGCCACCCATGGGTCCATTCACACCTTCGTGCAAAGTGCCGTCACTTTTCATTGAATCGGCATTTTCCAAACACTAATTAACGTGTGTGCGGTGCGCAGAGGGGTTAATTGATGCTCGGACTTGATTCTTATTATTCTTTTGTGTTAAACCTCGAAAAAGAGGCTTCTTTAAGGAATGTTTGTATTGTAAAATAACTGTAGACCGTATTAACGCAGCAACTGATAAGTAATTCCAAATATCGACTTTTTTCCCGATCGTCGCTAAAGCTTATATAACTCGCGATGACCTGTTCTCGCGAAATCTCGCTCAACGGTCTCGTATGTATAAATCATTCGAGTCGTGTATCTCTGGCTTTTAAAGTCTCTGGGTTTACAGTGCGTTCACTGTGCTCATTAAAAATGATTGCATTTGTTCTTGCCATATGTTGTTTACTTAAAGGAAAATGGACAGCTGATTACAACTTGGTTTAAAACGAAAGTTCATGTATTCAAAATGCAAGAATAGGAAAAAATCCCCCAAAAATTTCATAGCATTTTCTAGTTTGCATAACGATCTTTCATGGAGGTCGCCATTTTGATTACCTGTGTGACATCATTCATCCCCTATCGGTATATGTTTACAACAAAGAAGATAGGCTGTTTGTGAATATAAGATTAACGTGACCAGTTCAAACCTGTTAAACATTCATTTTTATGTACGGCTGGTGTCAAAGCGAATACCCATGGTCTTTGAAAGCTCCTGGTATTTCGAGTTTTTAATTATTTTTATTTATAAAATAGCATTTTAATTCACAAAAACACTTTGAAATGTCCATATTTTTACATTACGTTTCGCGGCTTGATGCTTTTAATTTTCTAAAGAATACTCTTGAAATATTGACACGGGTCATTAACTAAGTGAGCAAAATATCAAACGTTCCGATCTTTCACACGGCAAGTCAATAAAGCAGTTGTTATCACATATTTCCGGTAGCGGCGAGCGCCATGTCCGTTTAATAGCAAGGTGCCACGACGGGTGGTGTATGGCTTTAAGGGTCTGGTTGATAACTCTAGTGTCATTAATGATAATCGGATTAGTGGGTTTTTTCGATGATAAGGACAGCAATTATCACGAGGGATTGACTAATTCATTATTGCAATCATGATGCACCATACCACTGTTAATGCACATAAATGCCTTAATTGTGCGCATGTGTGTTTAGTTGTGCAAGTCTTTTCGTGTTAATTCCAAGACTAAAGATCGCCTTTTTCCGTGTTATCTCGGCATTTTCCGTGTTCAACGGAATATATCGAACACTCCCCTATAAAAACTTGAGGATACTGTTAGAAACTATCCGAACGTAGTCCGAAACGTTGCAAATCTCGCCTTGTAATTTTGCTTAGCCTTCCCCGCACGGGTTCGAATCCCAGCAGAGCTCAATAATGTTTTCTTTGAAATATATATCATTTTATAAATAAACCATTTTCCTAAACCAATGATTAGATGTTTATAAATGCGTCTGACATCGATTTGCAAAAATATTTAATTTTAAGCCAAAGTTTGTGTTCAGTCTTTATGAAGTATTCAAGGTCTCCAACACTTCTTCGAAGACAAAATTATTTTTTTCAAGGTAGGTGCGGGTAAATGTCTTCATATTTTGGATTTAGATTGCGTAGGTATTGTATGAAAGAATAATCCAGTGGTTTGATTTGCCCATGTTATCATTTTTGTACAAACATACAACCTTTTAAGTCATATAATGTCAAATCGTATGGAAAAAATTACATATTTTTTAGAAAACGGTTCAGATCATATGATGCAAATATTGGGAAAATAACTTTTATTTTGTGATGTTAACTTCTTCTGCCATATGTTTGACATATAAAGTATCAGTATTTTTGGCCAGAATAGATAAAAATCATCTTTCAGGAATATTTGACTTTTAATTTTCTTGCATGCATATTTTTCTTCATGTAATGCTATATACAATATTTTAAATATTTTCGAAAGAAGATGGCGAAAAGCCTTCAAATTTTACACAAGACACGGGATGTACATGCAGTATCCATTCCTACTTTCATTTTTACATTACAATTACCCTACCTTCAGTGTTACCTTAAAACAAAACGTGGAAAAAGGGATTTGCTAAGTTTCCCGTCTATCATTAAGTCTAATTGTACTTTTATCAAGCATAAAGACCGCGAGGGGTTCCGCTAGCGAATATGCGAAGATGGTGGCCTCCTATCTAATTAGGGAAGGTTCACCTGGATAGTGTAAAATCTATTTATTTCTTTACTCTTATATGCATCCCAACAACAACGGGGTTTGGATATAAGTTGTTTTTAAGACAAAATCTACAATTTAACACATTGAGCCCTAGTGACGCATATATGCGTCCTCTACCAAAACTGTACCTGTGAAGAGTACACTTGCCCTATGCAAACAGTGAAGTCCCTGATCAGAGGGCTCCTGCAGGAGCCCTCTGATCAGGAACTTCACTGTTTGTCATTTTGCAATTTATTACAAAAAATTCCCCCTAAATAGTCTAAAATGGACCAGCCTTTATTGCAAACTGGAATTGTCCATTGGAAGTTTCAGGGGATAATGAGTTAAGACCGACTTTACCTGAGCTGTCCATTCCCTTTAACCCATTCACTCCCTTACACAGAGAACATTGATTATGTGCAAACAGTCTGGATCATGATCAGACAAATATTCGAAATACTTGAAAAGAAATTGAGAAATAAAAAGCGGACGACACTTTCAAATTGAATTTGAGAAATAAAAGCAGACAGCAATTTATAGTGAATGGGGTTAAAGAGCACGCACCATTGAGAGTGTGAGGTCAATACACACAAGCATTTTTATGACATTGTTTGGACATTTTTAGGTATTTTGTTTATATTTCTGCATCTTGTTTTTCAGCGGAGCTGCATGATGTCTATTTACACCAACATTTTCAACCAATCATATTTGATCAGAAATTTAAATTAAAGAACACTTGTTGCAAACTGAATTGTCTGATTGGATAAGTAGCCAGGCTGGTCTATGTACTATTACTGGTACAGTTTTACCAGAATTTAATTGTGAGAGTGTAATTAAAATTAAGATAGCAGACTGAATATTACAGACTGTTTACTACTGTGTTGATGACATCAGGATTCTTATTGTGTTGTTTCATAATTTATTTACAGAGTGGGATGGTAGAAATCGTACAGCAGACTGCTGCTACATACTATAGTATCTGTATGAGCATACACAGTAGTTTATTTAGTTATAGTTTGTTACAAGAAACTCTATGTTTGAAGTTTGGTATATATAGAACAATATATTAATGTGAGGATATCCAACCAGTAGCTAGGACATGAGTTAAATTATTGTTTTGTTTTGCATTTCTGACATAATAGTTTTGCATTATAAATAAAAGTTTGTTTCCATTGTATATTTGTATTTTTGCTTTTCAATCCAAGATCTATTACAATTCTTTGAAAACCCCAATTTCATTCAACTTTTCGCACGCATCTATAGCATTAGTTCAACAACTCATTCCGGTGAGTATCTTTTAATTACAGGGCTCACGAAAGCTGGGTTCTCGTCCCGAGTGCATCAACTTATATCATGTTACAGGCGGTATAAAATGTGATATGGCGGGTGCTTTCTTTCTAAAACCTTATTCTACATGAGCGCAATTAGCGGCACGACTGTATACAGTAGCGCGGTTGGCCTAAAACACGAAATGGAAATATTTTGGCGAAATGGACGGAATGGAAATTTTAATGGCGAAATGGAAATTTATATTTTGGAAATCAGTATAATTAGCTTAGAATAAAGTTTTAAATCAAAATTTGTTGTTTATGTATAAATAGAAACTGGTTTTGAGACAGGTGGCAGTGATTTAAAATCGATTTTGCATACTTGAGAGAAGATATATCTCTCTTTATTACACCTTGGTAAGAAGATATATCTCTTCATTACACCTTGGTAAGACAGAGTCCATATTATTTGGATCCCAGCAAAGGTTAAAATCCCAGTCTAATCTTGAAATAAATTGTAATGGTCAAAACATTGAAACCAAGTCATCTGTTAAATACTTTGGCGTAACAATTGATCAAAGTTTGTCTTTTGAGCCTATGACCAAGTCAGTTATTAAGAAATCCAATGGCAGGCTGAAGTTCCTATATCACAAAAGTGAATTTCTCACTGCACATACTAAAAACCTGTTGGTTACTTCGCTGATTCAATGTCACTTTGACTATGCTTCGTCTGCCTGGTTTAACAGTTTAACAATGGGACTAAAACACAAATTGCAAGTCACACAAAATAAGCTCATACGATTTGTGTTGAATTTAGAATCTAGATCACATATTGGGAAAGAGCATTTTTTAAGTCTTAACTGGATGCCTGTTGCAAGTAGAGTAAATCATATAAGTATGTGTCATGTTTTTAAACTTAATTCATTTTTAGCTCCTTCATATCTTGGTGAACATTTTACCCCTATCAGTACTGTTCATAAGTATCCAACCAGATTTAGGGTACAGGTAGTCACCGCATCTGATAAGTCAGTTTACTCCATGTCAGATAGTAAAAGATTTGCTATTCCAAAGGTCAAAGGTTTTGGCATGAAGTCATTTGCTTACAATGGGTGTTGCCTATGGAACAGTTTGCCACAAGATGTGAGAGATGCAACTTCTATTTCTTCTTTTAAATCTAAGGTTAAAGAACATTTTTTATCATCAATTTGATCTTTACTATGCTTCTTTATGCATTATTAACATGGTAATTATAGTTGTTTTCATTTAATGTTTAAAAATAGAAAATGTGTTTTAGTAGGTTTAACTGTTTCAAGGCAAAACTCTTAAACTTTTAATTGAGTTGTAACTATACATACAGGTATTTTAATACAGCATGTGCTATTTAATTATTATGTGATATAAATATAAGTTTGTATATTAGATTTTCATCTTTAATTCTTTTAAATATAATTTAAACTTTAACTTTATCTAGTCTTACATTTCAGTAGCATGCTGTGATTTTGAATCTGATTGTGATACCTTCATATGTCATACAATGCTATATCTTAAGGACCACAATGGAAATAAGAGTAATTCTTACTCTTTTTGTGTTATCCTTGGCATATAATGTTGAGTGACATGGCTGTATTAAATCATACATAATGTTGCTATCGTTTACTGTGTATGTTTTTAATAACAGATTGCCATGTTATTGTACATTTTATGTTGAAATATATCTATCTATCTATCTATTTATATGAGAATATTTCCATTCCGCCATGGCGAAATGAAAACTTATATTAAGGAAATCAGTTATATTAACATAGAATAAAGTTTTAATTCAAAATTTATTGTTTCAGTATAAATTGAAATTATCTTTAAGACAGGTGGCAGTGATCTAAAACCGATTTTTCATACTCGACAGTAGAGATCTCCGTATATATGAAGAATATTTCACTTCCGCACTGGCGAAATGGAAATTCATTTTTTTATGAAATCAGTTATATTAGCATAGAATAAAGTTTTAAATCAAAATTTTATTTCAGTTTATATAGAAACTAGTGTTAAGACGGGTCGGAGTGATTTAAAATCGATTTTGCATACTTGAGAGTAGATATAGCTCTATATATGAAGAATATTTCCATTCCACACTGGCGAAATGGAAATATATTGTTAGGAAATCAGTTATATTAGCATAGAATAAAGTTTTAAATCGAAATTTATTGTTTCAGTTTATATAGAAACTAATTTTAAGACAAGTGGCAGTGATTTAAAATAGATTTTTCATACTTGAGAGTAAATATATCTCTATATATATGAAGAAATTTCCATTCCGCACGGGCGAAATGGAAATTTATTGTTAGGAAATCATTTATATTAGCATAGAATGAAGTTTTAAATCAAAATTTATTGTTTCAATATATATAGAAACTAGTTTTAAGACAGATGGAAGTGACTTAAATCGATTTTTCATCTTGAGAATAGATATATCCGTCTCTATATATAAGAATAATATTTCCATTTCGCACTGGCGAAATGGAAATTTATGTAAGGAAATCAGTTAAATTAGCATAGAATGAAGTTTTAAATCAATATTTATTGTTTCAGTATATATAGGAATATATTTTAAGACAGGTTGAAGTGATTTCAACTCGAGTGTTCATACTTGAGAGTAGATATATCTCTATACAGTATATAGAAAGATAGTTCCATTGTGAACACGGCGAAATGGAAATATTTCTTTTAGGAAATCCGATTTTTAAGCTCCGGTTAAAGTTCGAAAGCAATGTTTATTGTTTCAGTACATATAGAATATTTTTTTAAGGCAGTGCGAAGTGATTTACAATCAACTTTTGGCTCGGACGAGCCTATATCGAATCCTAAAGTATAAAATGTGTGCGAGTCTAGCTCCCCCTACAAATAAATCCTGTCATACGCGGTTTACATATGCTATCTCTAACGGAGCTTCAGTTGCTGGGTACCTCACTATCAGATAAACCGTGTAGCAGCACTGCGTTAAACTCAGGATCCTGAGTTTGTACCTGTGGTGATTTAAACACCGTATTTAGTACTATTTCCTCCCTTGTAATAAACATTCACCTAGTAGTCATAGCAGACGATGCATTATAAGACATGCACATTACAAAATTCTTTAGGGTCTTTAAGCGCTGCAGGTTTCTGCTTAATGCATGACAATGGTAAAACTCCATAATTAGCTTTCTGCATTACTTTGTTCTACATTAAACTGAAAGTCCGAGACCGCAGTACTACAGTACTTTGATTATACTTGAGAATAAAAATATGTTTCTATACAGTATATAAAGAATAAGTCCACTGCTCACTGTGATGGAAGTCGGCGAAATGGAAATATTTCCATTAATCTCCCTTATTTATGATTGGAATTTCCGAAAATTGTATTCTTATGATAATATTATTGTGTTATAAAGAATAACCCTGCGTTATTTATATATACCAAAATGCGTATTATTCCTCGATTTCCCATTGTATTGCGCGGTGTAGTGTTTAATCATGCTACCTGGTGGTAAAGGTGATAAGGTTAAAGGTATATCGATCCGTATATTCGTTTGCCGCAGTGATTGACACGTGCCTTTGACACACTTATCAACAATGCAACCAATAAACTAATCAGACACGACACGCGCTGGCTGACGCAATGGAAATGTAACAAATATATTTTATTCTTAGAAGAAAAGGGCAATGTAAATTCATATTTATTATTCATATATAGAGATATGTCTATTCTCAAGTATGAACAATCGAATGTAAATCACTTCCACCTGTCTTAAAACTAAATTCATGGCGGAATGGAAATATTATACATATATAGAGATATCTCTACTTTCAAGTATGAAAAATCGAATGTAAATCACTTCCACCTGTCTTTAAACTGGTTTCTATATATACTGAAACAATAAATCTTAATTTAAAACTTTATTGTATGCTTATATAACTAATTTCCTTAAAATAAATTTCCATTTCGCCATGGCAGAATGGAAATATTCTTCATATATAGATACATATCTATTCACAAGTGTGAAAAATCGATATTAAATCACTGCCACTTGTCTTAAAACTAGTTTCAATATATACTAAAGCAATAAATCTTGATTTAAAACTTTAATATATGTAAATATAACTGATTTCCTAAAAAATAAATTTCCATTTCGCCATGGCGGAATGGAAATACTCTTCATATATAGAGCTATATCTACTCTGAAGTGTGAAAAATCGAGTTTAAATCACTGCCACCTGTCTTAAAACTAGTTTCTATTTAAACATAAACAACAAATTTTGATTTAAAACTTAATTCTATGCTTATATATCTGAATTCCTAAAAAATAAATTTCCATTTCGCCGTTGTTGTTGTTGTTGTTGTTGTAGTTTCCGCCGTTGTAGTCGGAGCACCAAGACTTGGTAAGTCATGGTAAATATAGTGTTCTCATTAATAAAGTTCAGAAATAAAACAAATAAGTTCAAAGAGCCTTATGCCAAGGCTTACGGGTCCGTGTATTAGCGGCCAGAAATCACATGTTAATATTAGCTTCACACACATCTGAGCATAACTATTGCACTACGAATTATAGCTGAAAACTAATATTGCATGCACATGTATAGTCTATTCTTAGGGCTCACAAAAGAAAACGTCCGTTCAGCAGGTATGGCAAGAAAACTCCTGGAACTAAGTGAAAGTCTGACTTGACTTCTTAAGACTATTAGAGTTCAAAAATAAAACAATAAGTTCAAAGAGCCTTGTGCCAAGGCTTACGGGTCCATGTAATCACGGGCGGCCAGAAATCACATGTTAATGCCAGCTTCACACACGTCTGTGTCAAATGCACTACGAATTATAGCTGAAAACTAACACCGCATGCTAACATGTATAGTCTATTCTTAGGGCTCACAAAAACATGTCCGTTCAGCATGTATGGCGAGAAGAAACCTGGAACTTAGTGGAAGTCTGCTTTAACTTCTTAAATATTGCAAAAGTCTTGTCTATTCTTAGGGCTCACAGAAAAAACATGTCCGTTCAGCAGGAATGAAGCGAAAGTACCTGGAGGCGTGGAGCTCAGAGGAAGTCTAACTTAATCTTTGAAAAAACATGTCCGTTCAGCAGAAATGGCGTGAAAATACATGGAGGCGTGGAGCTCAGAGGAAGTCTAACTTAATCTTCTAAAAACTGTAAAAAATTCGAGATAAAGGGATATTCGATAAAATGATGATATGTAAGAATCATGGAGACTAGTAAGTCTATCTGGATGCGCTTAGCCTTTAGTGTAATGAAACCATAAAGTTACAGGCAAAAATCGTGAGGCCTTGCGTGTCCGTGTAATGGCGGCACAAATGGAAGAATTCATATGTAGAAGTCTGCAATTTGCCGGTTTGTTGCAGGTTGCCACAGAAAAACTGTTGCTTCTTTCACCAGAAAGAGCTTCACACAAGTAAAGAGTCTGTTCAGAACTTTGCACTGCGTGTTAAACTGCACATGTGTAGTCTATTCTGAGAGCTCACAAAGACACGTCCGCTCAGCTCGACATCCAGTTCATATCGTTATAATTTCTGTTCCGTCCAATTCGCCAAAATATTTCCATTTCGTGTTTTAGGTCAACCCCCAGTAGCGTGCCAGGCGTAAGGGTTTTTTCCATGGACCTCGGAGAAATGGCAGCCCTATTAGCGGTCCGTACGTCCGCCATGGCCATTGTGGCATTCTCAGTGCTCAGAAGCTACCAGTACAGATAGAGCTCAAATAACCCGTACAGCTTTATTCACCGTGCTGAGTTGTCGTTCGTTATTCTCATACCGGAAAAAGAATTCTGGGTAGACATTGATTGCCTTTGTTGAAAGGACGCCATTTTGTATTAAAATTGCTCCTTTAGTCCGGGATAAGGGATGAAAACAGGCGCCTATGGGCCCGTCGCTTCCTGGAATCCAAAGAAAACGTCCTAACCCTATTAGATTCCTTGCTTTTACTGTATGCTGTTAGATGGGGATCGTTTTTAGTCCACGGTAAACCTTGACCTGGACCCGCAAATACAAAATAGCAAGGTTTGTGAAAATGGCTTGCATTTGAAGAAATCGCTAAATAATTTAAGTAGGCCCAATGCCTCATTTGCTTCAAATTCATGTTATTTATACTGCTTCATTAATTTTTAAAGCAAAAGTTGATATGGAGCGTGAAATCAAGGAGGGCTAGTGCTGAGTTTGGTGAATGCCTCTTTTCGCTAAGCGCAGGCAAAGGGGAGCATACTGGCCCAACATAAGGGCATAGCATAAGTGGGATTCAATCTATTTTCATTCTAAATTCTATGTTGAACTTTGACAGTTGAAACGTGTCTCTGTGTTTTTACATAATCTCCATAATTAGTCTAGCATCTTTCCGTCTTTAAATTAAAACTCTTTAAATGAGAGAAGTTGTAAAAAATGCATTCAACCCCCATATACTTCAAATGGACTATTGCTGTAGCGCGTTAAAGTACCGTATCAGCGAACAGCAACGTTAACCGATGCAAACAACCCATATATAGTATGACATCTAACGTTCACCAACATTCACCCCCATGTTTATTAACTTTTCAAGGGTACAAATGATTTATGTACAAATCGAAATAACACAAGCAAAAGTGTACTTATCAACTGAAATGCATCAATTTTACCGCATATCAAAATATGATTTAGCTGCTCAGATGTAAGCTGCTTTGTTTGATACATTAAGTATCGGAAAATGTTGGTTTATTGATGAGAAATTAAGTCGGGACTGTTCGCTGGTTTTATTAAATTCATTTGGTCGCCATTTTGTTTTCCTTGTTGGCGATGGCTAACTACCTCTGAGGCCGTTCGTGCTGTTCGCAATCGATAACGTGCAATCGATGCAATCGATAACGTGCAATCGATGCAATCGATACGGTACTTGAACGCGCTACAGGTTCCAGCTTTTAAATTTGTCTACTGTTACCTTTAGGGCTGTTTTGTATTACTGCAAATATATCAAAATGACAGTGTAGACTGATCAGAGGGCCTCTTCACTGGTTGGAAACGTACACCGGATATTGCTATAAAATGAGCTTTTTTTGGACAAAACGGTCTTGAAAGGAGATCGACGAGGGTAAGTAAATACCCATTTTCTTTTAATTAGTTCTTTTTCGGCACCTTACAAGTGGTTTTTAGAGTCACAATACGCATACTATACACGCTATATACATGCTTTGGAATGAAACCCTTTAAATGATGGAACAAATCACATAATGAACGCAGTGCTCGTGGAAAAAGTACACCCCTCTCGCATATATTTTGTAATTGAAAGACGCAATCAAAATGTAAAAATGAATTGAGCAATTTTTTTTAATTTCATCGAACTGTTCATACTGAATATTTGAGCCATGTAGCTTGAAATTTGATCGAGAAATGGTAACAAACCGATGGTACGTTGGTCATGATTAGGGTAATTGCCCATTACTACTGGGGATTGACAACTCAAATATTTTAGTGTACTGTGTATTGAATATCAGTTTTTTTCTTCCCTTTTCCCCTTATTCAACTTTGTAAGACATTCCATATATATTTCTGTCGTCATACATGCTGTTTTTATGTAGTGGCACACACTAGGTATCAAAATACACTTATTTTGTCACAGATATATCCATTCCAGTATACTCAAATAGAGTTCATTTCTTAAAATATGAAATAAGTCAAGTACAGACTACAGTAGATCTAAAATTTGCATATACCACTGGTTGGAAGCGTTCAAAGGATATTGATATAAAATGAGCTTTGACACAACGGTGTTAACATGAGAGCGACGAAGGTAAGTATATGTGCATTTTCCCATATTTAGTTCTTTTGCAGCACTTGACAGGTGGTGCTTTAGAGTCACTATATGCAAATCTATACACGATATATACATGGTTTGGAATCAAACAATTTAATCGATGGAACAAATCACAAAATTTATATTAATGACCTGCTCACGAAAAAACCTATACCCCTTTTCCAGATAATGTTAAATGTTATTTAGAAATACAATTAAAATAAAATATATAATGATTCTTTACTACATAGACATATCAAGAACCAAAATGACCATGTAAATGTACAAAAGTATCTCTCAAGCCTTGAAACTTGTGCTATTTAATGGGGAACGCGTTTCAACGAACAAATTGTTACATTTTTAGTGTTAACTCCAACTCTTCTGACTTCTACCAATTGGACAACGCCATACTTTAAGAATTTGACTCTAACCCATACCGGTCTCACAATTTCCAATGACCTTCACTGGAAAACACACATTAACAATATACCGAAAAGAGCAAATTCTACCCTTGGCTTCATCAAAAGAAACTAAAAACATGCACCAAAGACTGCAAAAGTATGTAGTTAACAGTGCATTAGGATGTTCAACATTGGAGTATGCAGCCATTGTCGGTTTACCATGACTCCAAGAACGGAAGAGAGAAGGGAGAAGAGACTTGTGATGCTGTTAAAGATCCTGGGCCTTTTTTCCAAAAAATGGGAATGGGCCTTAGCCTTTCCATTTGGGAAATTCAAGTGCTATTTTCGACCCAATTGGTAAAAGAAGACTGACTTCCAAAATACATAAAAACTTAATGGAAGTCTACTTACTTACAGGAAATAGAAAGTTTCATTAATTTAAAACCAGAAAATAAAACTATATTCAACGCTAAAGAGGGACTGTGGTAATTGAATAGAACAAAATTGTAAACAAAAAATAATAAATTATTATATATATATTTTTGGGGAAATTCTCCACCAAAATTGGGAAAAAAGAGGATTTCTGCAATTGGGAAGTCACCGAAAGTCGGTCTCTATTATAGAAGGTAAAAAAGCCCTGAGATCGCACAGGGTATGATACCGGCCCTAAATGCTGATTAGATTATTCTCCAAAAACTTCGGGCTAAGAGGTGCTTCAAAAGTAAATATTTAAATGACTTTTAAACATCTAACCCAGTTACTAAATTTCAAATTAATGCCTCTGAAGCATTTAGATTGACAGATCTAACAGTGACTGAACGGTACAAAAACTAGTTTTGTGAAAACTATTTTTGACTGAAAGTCCTTAAATGACACACAAATTGATGCAAATACAGTGGATGGATTTAAAGAAGCCGTCCATATATACATCTTTAAAAGCACCTCAATCCCGAAGATAAGGTGCCAGTATAAGACGTTTCTTCGGACCTATACAGATACATGTGTATATTTACTCCCAGATGCCAGTTGATTTTTAGCTCACATGGTGCTTTTAGGATTGCTGGATGTCCTAGTCCGTCGTCTGTTCGTTCACAATTGGTTCATTAACACTCTTAACCCATTACCCTATAGCCTGTTTCAAATATTAAATATAGGTTACCACTTAAAGCAGGTTGAAAGTAAAGCAGAATGTGCCTTAAGGCACATTCTGCTTTACTGTCAGCCAGCTTTAAGCTACAACCAACAAGAATATAGAAAATATTTCTTATTATACATATTAATGATTGTATAAATTGGAACTATTTTCTTAAGTGAAGGAATAAATGAAAGACGTAAAAAGTCGTATTTATGGGGTAATGGGTTAACGGCTACATCTGATCTTCATGAAACTTGATGACAATGTTTGTCTTGATGAAATCTAGGTCAAGTTCAAATGTGGATCATGTTGGGTCAAAAATTAGGCCACAAGGTCAAATCATAGAAAAACCTTGTTAACACTCTAGAGGCTACAAAACTCATTGGATCTTCATGAAACTTGGTCAAAATGATTGCCTCATTGATATCTAGGTCAAGTTTGAATGTGGGTCATGTCTGGTCAAAAACTAGGTCACTAGGTCAAATCATAGAAAAACCTTGTAAACACTCTAGAGGCTACAAATCTCATTGGATTTAAATGCAACTTGGTCAGAATGTTTGCCTACTTGATATCTAGATCAAGTTCAATTTGACGAATATGAGTGATGTCTGGTCAAAAACTAGGTCTCTAGGTCAAATCAAAGGAAAACCTTGTTAATACTCTTTAGGCTACAAATCTCATCCGATTTTCATGAAACTTGCTCAAAATGTTTGCCTCATTGCTATCTAGGTCAAGTTCGAATATGGGTTATATGGGTTATATGGGGTCAAAAACTAGGTCACTAGGTCAAATCAAAGAAAAATATTGTTAATCCACTAGAGGCTACAAATCTCATTAGATCTGAATCAAATATTGCCAGAATGTTTGCCTACGTCAAATGTGGATTGTGTCTGGTCAGAAACAACTAAAGGTTGATTAAGGGTCATGTCCAGTCGTAATCTAGGACACTATAGGTCAAGTTTTACATGGTGTACCAGGTGAGTGATTAAGGGCCATGGTGGCCCTTGTTCCTATTGCTAGTGCAAAAAATAAGCGTTTGAAAAAAGTTGCAAGATCAATTTCAAAGCACATATTTTCATATTAGAAGCTGTGTGTAAATCTAAGAATTCGAAAAGCTTTATACAAACAGGATGAAGCTTCATGCATGTCATAACATGTAAGTGATGGTTTCATGTTCACGATCTTTCTCATTCTGCATGTATTATTCCAAAGGCAAGACTTTAGAATCTTTCTGCAGTCTTTTGGTATTTTCGTTGAAATTAAACAGTCCATTTCTTATGACTCACTAAGGCATAAGTATAGCAAGATTATTACAATCATCTCCCCGATCCTCGTGTTACAGCAACATCATGGAAAAAACATATTTCAACAATGCTTAAAACACTATTTTATCATGAAAAACAATGAGTTTTACTTAAACAACTTTTCCCCAGAGTAATTGTTATGCTGGTGAAAAACTGAAAAACAGCTAAAACATAACTCTAACACACTTCGCACACGCCCCTATATAAACAAATAAGGGACGTATCTGTGTTTGGATTCTCAGCAAAACACTCACCTGCTGTAACGTTCAAACGTGTCGTCATATGGCTTCGAAAATGCGTACGCCAAGAAATGTAGCGCCGTTGCTTCGGTGCAAATTAAGGTTAAATTATGTGTTAGAATTGAAATAATAAATAAGTTCCAGTGTTTTATCTTGCAATCGAACACTGGTAGTTGTTGAGATGCTGGTAATTTAATCATTCGGCTGAAAAGCCTCATGATTAAATTACTACTCACCTCAACTCCAACCCGTGTTCTGTTGCACAATAAAACACTGGTAGGAATTTATTATTTCTTAAATATACAATCCGCAGTTCACCAAATACAGACAATATGCAATACCCAGTACATATTTTAGTTCACCTGAGCCAAAGGCTCAATGTGAACTATTGGGATGGTTCTGTGTCCGTAGTGGTGCGTTGTGTGACGTCCGTCGTCAACAATTGCTTAAAATGACATCTTCTCCTATACCGCTGAACAGACTTCAACCAAATTTCACAGAAATGTTCATTGGATCAAGCTCATTCAAATTTGTTCAAAGAATAAAAAAAACAATGCAGAACTCTGGTTGCTGTGGCAACCAAAGTGAAAAAATAAGGCAATCTTAAAAAATCTTCTTGTCAAAACATACAAGGGCCAGAGCTTAGATATTTGCCTTATTTGGCATATAGCATCACCTATGGGTCCTCTAATAAATTTGTTCAAATTATGCCCCCGGGGGTCAAAATTGGTCCGCTAGGGGGTCACAGTTTTACATGGAGTTATGAAATTTTCAAATGTCTTCTCTGAAACTAATATGGTCAGAGCTTTGATATTTGGCATGGTGACCCTTCTAGATGTCAGTTACGTTTTTTGTTTCCAACGGTTCCGGTCTATTGAAAATCTAGGTCACCGGAGCTAAAAATAATTTTTTTCAAGGAAATCTTAAAAAATCTTCTTGTCAAAAATTACAAGGGCCAGAGCTTAGATATTTGGCATATAGCATAACCTATAGGTCCTCTATCAAGTATATTCAAATTATGCCCCTGGAGTCAAGATTGGCCCCAACCGGGGGGTCGCAGTTATACAAAGAGTTATATAGTGAAATTTTCAAACATCTTCTCCTCTGAAACTAATACGGCCACAGCTTGATATTTGGCATGGTGACCCTTCTAGATGTCCTTTACGTATTTTGTTCAAATGGTTTGATCCAGTTTGTGGCATATCTAGGTCCCCGTAGCTAGAAATATATTTTTTCAATGGAAACTTAAAAAAATCTTCTGGCCTAAAATCCTAACACTCTGGACTTAGATATTTGGCACAATTGTATAGCAACATCTACATGTCCTCTATCAAGATTGAACAAATTGTGCCCCTGGGGTAAGATATTCTGAAGTGAGCGAAATATGGCCCATGGGCCTCTTGTTAATACCCAGTTTTCTAAACATGACTAACTGACCATCGATTTTTTTACCATATCAATGCCATATTTGAACTTTCGTGGCTCAAATTTCAGTATGGATAGTTGGGTGATATTAAAAAGGTTTGCTCGATTCACATTAATCATGTTCATAGCGTGTATAGTATGGGTATAATGACTCTAAAACAATACCTGTCAAGTGCCGAAAAAGAACTAAATAAGAGAAAAAATGAATTAACTTACCTTCATTGCTTTCGATTTGCCACCATTGTTTATAGCAATATCCAGTGTACGTTTCTAACCAGTGTTCTTAACACATTCAACCCTAGCTATTAGTATACTTGTCATTAGCAAACAGTGTTCTTGTGAAGAGTACACTTATACATTGCAAACAGGGTAGACCCTGATCAGAGGGCTCCTGCTTGTCAATATGACTGTTTGTCAATATGAAATATATTGTGAAAATCAACCCAAAGTAGTCAAAATGGACTAGACTAAATTGGAAACTGGATTCTGGAATTGTCCGTTAAAAGTTTCAGGGGTAAATGTGTTAAGGAGCCCTCTGCTCTGGACCTTCTCTGTATCTATATCCGTTAATTAGTATATGCAGAGCACCAGATAAGGGTAGTTTTTTAAAAACTAAAATCTTTATTTCTGATTTAAACCCTATGGTGTCACTACTCATTAGAATCGTCTCTTCGAGACGATTCTAATGAGTAGTAACACCATAGGATTTGGTGCTAAAAAAGGTGAGAAAATGTTGGATTTGTTGAAATAACTACCTCTTATCTGGAGCCCTGATATGACATGTGTTCTCTTAACAGGTATACTGTTTGTAATTGATGAGTATACTTGTTGCTTGGGTTGAATTGTTGCTTGGGTTGAATGTGTTCATGGAAAACTGTATTTTTAGATCAGGGCTCCAACCGTCAGACATAGTCCAAGGGTAAAATGCCCGATTACGACATCAGGGGTTGTGAGTTCAATGCCCCGCCGGACCAAGTCCTTGGGATGAGACTTTATAAATCGAGGTCCTATGTACCAGTCCTTTACACTGCGCATCTAAAAGAACTAGAGAACTCTTTTGATAATAAGAGTAGGGCATAGCGCGGGGTTTCTCTGTATCGGCTCCCCTCTCTCTCAGTGTCCAATTAGTATTGAATTAACCCATTAGTCCATTACCCCAAAAATACGCATTTTTACCTTTCATGTATTTCTCCACTGAAGAAAATAGTTTCAATTTTTATCGTTTCGTCTAGCATCAACACCACTTACTCAATTGCTTGGATACTTATACAGTTGTTGCCTTGGACCATTCCCTATCCACCAATATCACCCAACCTTGAGTTTGACCTTGACCTAATTTGGACTTAGAATATTTTGAATAGGCTATATTTCTTGGTTAACTAGATTTTACTGTTTCGTCTAGCATCAACACTACTTACTACAATGCTTCGATACTTATACAGTTATTGCCATGAACCATTACTGACCCATATTACCCAAGTTCAGTTTGACCTTGACCTAATTTGGACTTAAAAAATATTCAGAATATATTGTCAAGGCTGCCACCGGGGGCATAAGCGTTTATTGAACGCGCATTCTTGTTATTTAATCTTTCTCAAACTTGCTCAGATTGTATATGACCATAAGAGTTTGAATAAGTGTGATTATGGTTGAAATCTGACCAAAAGGTCATGTGTTATGTGCCCTCGAATTGCTGAAAATGCCATATCTAACAGCGTTTACACTCTTGCAACTAGTTTTCATTGGATTTATTATACTAACATACATTTTGTATATAGCTATAAGTTCTCGAAGGAGTGCAATTATTGTTGAAATCTAATCATTGTGATAATAGTTATCTGCATTGACATACTTTGAAATGCTAGCTAAGAAAAGGCTTCATTTAAGTATTGTTTAGGCTCTAGTTATCTGCCGTTGATGTACTCTATTATACTAGAATTATAATGAGGTTGTATTCCAAAATTGTTTACATGCTATACTACAAATTTTAATTGATTTAGATTGAAACAAGTGAAACAGAAAGGTAAAGATATCAGGCTTCAGTACAACAAGTGAGCAATATCAGGGCTTCAGGCCCTCTTGTTCATGTGGGGAAGCCTTCAGCTGGCTTGCGGAAGGTCAGTGGTTCTACCCAGTTGCAGATTTGTGCCTGAAACAGTGTATAAAGGGCTTCTGGGGTCTTCCTCCACATGTAATTAGCCGGGATATGACTGAAATAGTTAATACCGTTAAAAGCGACGTGAAATCATAAAAAAAAATGAAAATATAAAACCCAAACCGAAACAAACTTATGTGGAAACTAGAATTGTGCTGTATAGTTTACATATCTCTTTCCTTTTTTTCCAGAAAATCTGTTGAAAAGTAAAGATGGATTCTGCATTTTATGGCCTTGATGTTCATGAAGATGATAGACCAGTGTTTACAGCCAGTCAAGTGAGCCAACCTGTGTTCCCTGATTTCTTGCACAGACAAGGACACCAACCTGGCCCTGTTACACAAAGTTTCCCTGGAATAGCAACCAGTGGGTTTTTCAATCCAAACCAAATAAATAGGTTTGCTCCACCATGGTCAGCTAATCAAATTCCTTTGAGGCAAGAGGCTAGTAGTCACAGGCCTAATGGACCTATTAATTACAGCCTAAATCAGAGCAGACCTGAGTCTGTTGGTTTGTCAGCGGCAAGCGAAAATAGTAGAGACAGTATAATTTTCACCGCGCCTGAGCCACCATACTCTGCAACTTCTACCAATTCGAACACTAATGCCCATACAGGCCATACCCATACCCCTACTCCGACCCCTACCCATACAAACACAAATAATCAACAACCACAGCATAAGTGTCCAAATATTCACACTTTGCAAACCAGGAACACTAATACTGATTCTGCCAGACCCTTTAAATGTGGTGGATGTTATATGGTGTTTGACACAATATGCAAACTTCATAAGCATCTGAGATGCCATGGAGGCAATGGGTCATATGTTTACGACAATATTACACAAACGGCACATCCGAGGTTTCGGTCCACATGTAAAGAAACTCAGACATTCAAGGGAACCTCCCAGACTGGTACAGCCAATTCGCAGGTCGCTTCTAAAGTGAAAGAACATGTTGACTTTGTTGAGAAACTTCTAGAGGGCACGATTGATAATTCCGATACCAACGTGGCCAATACTGATAAAAAAGCTGAAGAACAAAACGGTACAGTGAAAGCTTCAGATGTGAAACAGGAAGATGAACCCATGGAAGTAAAGCCAGAGTCGCCTAAACCAGAAAGGTATAGAAAGGCTAGAGACAGAAAAGTGGAGACATTATACTCAGATGAAAAATTAAGGGATGTGTACCGACTGAAGAAGAGAATTAAAGCAAAACCAAAGAGACTAGTTAATGTACAGTGTCCACAATGTTCTCTTGAGTTCCCAACTAAATGTTCTCAACCAAAGGCAACAAAGGTAACAAAGGCTACTAGTAGTACTAAGGCGGTCAAGAAAGAACCAGAGGAAAAGAAGATTAAGTGTGATATTTGTCAAAAGAAATTGTCAGCCAAGCATGCATTAAAACATATCAAGAAATGCCTGGGGTTACCTCAATTTTCTTGCCCTCAGGAAGACTGTGGTAGGACCTTTAGAAGGAAGAAGTCCCTGTTGCTGCATCAAAGAAGCCATATTGTAGGAACTCCATTCACATGCGAGGTGTGTGGATTGGGCTATTCCACTCCTGAAAAACTTACAAAGCACATGTTCATGCATACTGAAAACAGACCATGGAAATGTGACAGATGTCCTATGTGCTTTAAGGCAAAGGACCACTTGCAGAGGCACATAAGGACACATACAAAGGAGCTGCCATTTGTCTGTCACTGTGGGAAAGCTTTTGCACAGAACTGGAATCTGACTGCCCACATGCGTTCCCATACTGGTGAAAAGCCGTACAAATGTGAGGTTTGTGGAAAGGGATTTGCACACAATGCAGGCAGAAAGAAGCACATGAAACAGCACCCAGAGTTTGAAAACACCATCTCACCGCCAACGTTGACGCCCCTACCACCAATGCCACCACTACCACCAATGCCACCAATGCCACCAATGCATGGCTATATAAGAAATTAAGGGACATGTTGATTTGAAACCGGTAATGACAAAAACCTGTAAATGAGTTTATAATTTTAGACTTTCTTAATGTAGCTATAGCAGGCTGGAAAGAAATCTAGGGATACAGAGTGGATAGTGTTATTTAGGGTCTTAGATGTGTAATGCGCACCGAAACGAATCCGCAAAACCTATACACCATCTCATTCAGTACCTAATTCTACATTATTTTCCAGAGTTTAAAGACTTTTCACTATATATAACAGAAAATAGTATTTTTGTCTCGTTACCCTTCTTTTCGAAAAAAACACCTTAAATGGCTACCCCCTCCTTTATTTAAGAGTATAAGAATATTACAAATATTAATAAAAAGATCAAAATTTATATGCATTTATACCTAAGACATTGTTGTATACAAATACAAGCAGATTTTTTTTGTGCACAATACATTAAAAAAAAATCTTATATTTTGCATTTACTAATTTATATGGCCATTTTTTCTCAAAAATCACTTTTTCACATATTAGCAAATCTGAAATTTCACAAAAAAGATATTTGTGGATTCCACCGGAAAAAAAAGTGTCGTTTGAATAGTTATTGCCTGTTTTACAAATTACGTTTTGCAAAGAAAACAATATTTTATAGCAAGAAATATAAAAATAGTCACGACTCAATCTTGTATAAAGCAACCACATTGAATAAGTAAGGGTGCACACCTCTTCACTAGACTGCTTAACTCAGGGTAGAAATAATGAAGAAAACTCCTATTGGATGGAGCCTTCTCAAGTTCTGCATTAGCTTTAACCTGCATTAAACGGACATCTGTAAACAAGACTACATATTGGTCTTCCATTGAGTTATCACTTAATACAAATTTGACTGTAAAAGTTGACATGGATTACAAAGTTTCATAACAAACAGCTGGTATGATGAATCCAAATAACTGCAATACATAGTTAACCCTTTACTCCATAGCTTATTTTCAGTATTGAAAACAGATATTTGTAAAAAGAAGGCTGAAATTAAAACAAAACCAATCAGTTTTCTTTAAGCTACGAACTGCTTAGATCATGTAGGATTATTTTTTATATTCATGACTGTACAACTATAAAATTGGATTATTTTCGTGATTAAATATGTTCAAATGAGAATCTATGGTGTAAATGGTTGACTTAGGTGAACGAAACTAGTCTACATACTGTAACTTTACTGTCAGACCTGGATTTAACTGTAGGATCCTTCTGTCACACTATGAGCCTATCTCGTTTAGCAGATCCAGGTAAAACTTAACTCGTCATTGGCAGAATCAACAACTTTATCATCTGCATAATAGTTGTGTTCCACTAGAACATAGATTTTCTTTTGTTTTCGCCGCCTACTTGCTGATTTAAAAATCTTCCCAACCCGGTCACGCTTATCTGCACCATTTTGATAAACACAAAATGACGTCAGAGGTTGGGACAGACCTAGTTTTCTGAAAGCCGAACTAGAATAACAATAAAGAACAAATGGCTTCGAAGTAATGGGAAAACCAGTGAACCGTTACACATCTAAGACCTTAAGGGACCAACTTGCTCAGTAAATAATAATTTGGGCCAACTAGAAAGTTCAGAAGCTCTACAGCTTATAATGCTGCTAAAGTCTAATCTGTGTTAAATTGCCATTGAAAGTATATGGTTCGTCTTTAAGATAGGTATTAGTTTAATGCATGATATGAGAAATGCTCTTTTAAAAGCTATCTGTATAACTTGTTCTAAATTAAACAGCAACCTGTCATAATAGATAATTACTAATTATATATGGTTTTCAGATATTAAAGTTGATTAACTGGGATCCTGAATCTTTGGGTATTGTTAGCTGCCATGAGCTTATTTGAACATGATAAGATCTCTGGAATCTTTTCTGAGAGACAAAAAACATTTTTTTGAACAGAGGGTCTGTGTAGGACAGCCATTTGTTGTCCAATCTTCATCAATTTTGCAGTTTTTACTGTAACAGATGAAATTTGACAGTTCAATGATTTTGTTTTGGCAATACATAAAGTAAAACCTCTCTACTACTAGTCTACTACATTATTGGGTTAACTATTAAGTGTTTATGACAGGTGACAGATTAAAGCAAGATGAATGTAAAACAGAAAGCTCCTTAAGGAGCTTTCTGTTTTACTGTCATCTTGCTTTAAGCTCTCACCTGTCTTTTATACAATCAATAAGCCTTTGTTTTAGTGGTCGTAATAGAGTTATTTTCCTGTCAGTGTACATTTTTCTTAAGATATGTAATTAACTGATATCTTTAGCTGGAAATTTTAGAATCAAATTTAATTCTGTATCAGAGACAAGTTTTTGAGTTCATATTGTAAATAACAATTTTTATACGCCCACCTCTAAAGGTGGTCGTTTATTGGTGTGGCTTTCCGTTCGTTCGTCCATCAACATTTTGTCTGTACAGAGTTTTTCTGAAAAACTTTTTAAAGGATATTAATGAAACTTCACTCTAATGTTATATGCATAAAGATCTGGACCTTAGATGAGTTTGAGGTTCATTCGATATTTCGTTACAGAATTATCTGCCCTTGATGTACTCAAATATGCTATAAAAAGCTTGTCCGGATTTTCTTTGAAAAACAATTTGAATGATATTAAAGAAATTTCATGCAAATGTTATATGCACTAAGATCTGGACCTGAGTTGAGTTTGAGGTTCATATGAATTTTCGTTACAGAGTTACCTGCCCTTGATGTCCTCAGATATGCTATAAAAGCTTGTCCTGTGTTTTTAGCTCACCTGGCACGTAGTGCCAAGGTGAGCTATTTTGATCGTCCTGTGTCCGTCGTCGTCCGTCTTTCGTTGTCAACAATTTCTTTAAACGACATCTCCGACGAAAGTTTTTAATCCTGGCTATCTGTGCAAACTGTTTAGGGTCTGATGAGAGCCCAAATAATGCCGTGTCTCATCAGGTTCCAAACTGTTTGACACCCTGACACTATTTTAAAAAGAAATTTTGAAAATTCTAATGTAAGAGCCGTAACAGATAACAATTGTTGCATTCTAAACAATTACCCAGCTGCATGCAAGAGTGATGAGTCTTTACCCATTGACCCCTAGCGACTCAAATACACACCATTTAGAGTTGTACCTTGCAAACATATTTTCCTAGAGCTGCAAATTGTGTAGACTGATATCAGATGGCTCATTTACTCTGATCATTGTCTGCACTGTTTGTTATTTTGCAATACTGTAAAACCTCTGTATTATGACCACTTAAACCAAGGCTTATTGATGGCATATAGACAGGTGACAAAAAATAGTATAACCTTAATTTAAATAAACTCTGCAAAATACTATAATAAAAGAAAAATAACAAAACATCTTAAATACTGCTGGGGGCAACTCAACTGTTTTCTCAATAGTTGCAAATATTTACTTATTAAGTTATTTGAGCAGTATAGATCCCAATCAGAGACCTAAAGTGGTTTCTTGGACAAAATCATTATGTAGGGCCCACTGCTGATCTCATAGCTGTCACCAGCTGAATACTATGTTGGAAATAAAAGCTTGGAATTTGAGAATACCAGGCCCTGAGGTTATAAAGCATTTTAGTTGAGTCTGAGTGTGTTCCCAAACATTTAATTGGTCAGATTTGAGCCTAGGCTCAAATCTGACCAATCAATTAAATGCTTGGGAACGAGTTTAGACTCAAGTCAAAAGCATTATAACATCGGACCCAGTAGTTTATATTTAATTTTGACTTAATTTTTCTGGTGGTCAAAAGTCAGTGTTGAATTAATAAAACTACAAAATGATTGTTCTGTTTTCTGGCTATGGTAACAAATGTATCAATAATTGTATTATACTGTATTAACCCATTACCCCATAGCATATTTCTAGATTTGAAGATAGGTGGCCACTTAAAGAAGGTTGAAAGTAAAGCAGAATGCGCCTTAGGGCGCATTCTGTTTTACTTTCAGCCTGCTTTAAGCTATCATGTACTATAATATAGAAAATATTCCCTAAAATACATATTTTTGCTGATTAAATTGGAACTATTTTCTTCAGCGGATGATAAATCATAGTCGGTAAAAGGCGCTTCTATTGGGGAAAGGGTTAAAGAACATTAATAGATTAGGCTCTTGCAAGTTTTACCAATTTTGACGTTGGCAAATAGTGAAAATTCAGAGGGATCTTATTATAGCCTATACACTGATTTCATTTTGCCATATATAATTATTAAAAATAAAATATATATAAAAAAACAACTTACACTCAGTACAAAAAGAAACGCGCATCGTGCTTAGGTGCAGATTAAGAGACTTTTATTGAAGTAAATTAGAATACTAAGACTATATCTCAAGATCAATTTAATACTGCAAGAAGTTCAGAAAAACATATACTCATAAACACTGTGCTGCCTTTTAACCCTTTCACTCGTAATGACGTCAAATTCGCGTTTGCAAACAGTTTGGATCCTGATCAGACTCCGCATAATGCGGCGTCTGATCATGATCCGAACTGTTTGACACTCGTTTCGATATGCTTTAAGTCATACTACATTGAATCGTACTTTGACATGATCTTGCAAACAACAAAATTGACGCAGACGATAATGAAACCGTAGAGGGGTAAAAATCTCACGATTAATTTTGCAGCGAAAGAGTTAACTACAGCTTGTTTTAAGCACTGTTCCGATTTGTGTAAGTTGTGATGCTATCAATTCAATAATTTAACCTCCCGTTATCGACATTGATAGCCCCAGACAGAACTATTGACTAAATGAAAAGATTAATTCACAATTAAGTTCCTTCTACATACAAATAATATTGTGATAAAAATGTGCGTTTCTTATTGCACTGAGTGTATGTGGAAATTTGAATTGTGCTATATAGTATCTCTTTTCCTTTTTTTCCAGAAAATCTGTTGAAAAGTAAAGATGGATTCTGCATTTTATGGCCTTGATGTTCATGAAGATGATAGACCAGTGTTTACAGCCAGTCAAGTGAGCCAACCTGTGTTCCCTGATTTCTTGCACAGACAAGGACACCAACCTGGCCCTGTTACACAAAGTTTCCCTGGAATAGCAACCAGTGGGTTTTTCAATCCAAACCAAATAAATAGGTTTGCTCCACCATGGTCAGCTAATCAAATTCCTTTGAGGCAAGAGGCTAGTAGTCACAGGCCTAATGGACCTATTAATTACAGCCTAAATCAGAGCAGACCTGAGTCTGTTGGTTTGTCAGCGGCAAGCGAAAATAGTAGAGACAGTATAATTTTCACCGCGCCTGAGCCACCATACTCTGCAACTTCTACCAGTTCAAACACTAACTCAAATACCCATACAGCCCATACCCATACCCCTACCCATACAATTACAAATAATCAACAACCACAGCATAAAAGTCCAAATATTCACACTTTGCTAACCAGGAACACTAATACTGATTCTGCCAGACCCTTTAAATGTGGTGGATGTTATATGGTGTTTGACACAATATGCAAACTTCATAAGCATCTGAGATGCCATGGAGGCAATGGGTCATATGTTTACGACAATATTACACAAACGGCACATCCGAGGTTTCGGTCCACATGTAAAGAAACTCAGACATTCAAGGGAACCTCCCAGACTGATACAGCCAATTCACAAGTTGCTTCTAAAGTGAAAGAACATGTTGACTTTGTTGAGAAACTTCTAGAGGGCACGATTGATAATCCCGAGACCAACGTGGCCAATACTGATAAAAAAGCTGAAGAACAAAACGGTACAGTGAAAGCTTCAGATGTGAAACAGGAAGATGAACCCATGGAAGTAAAGCCAGAGTCGCCTAAACCAGAAAGGTATAGAAAGGCTAGAGACAGAAAAGTGAAGACATTATACTCAGATGAAAAATTAAGGGATGTGTACCGACTGAAGAAGAGAATTAAAGCAAAACCAAAGAGACTAGTTAATGTACAGTGTCCACAATGTTCTCTTGAGTTCCCAACTAAATGTTCTCAACCAAAGGCAACAAAGGTAACAAAGGCTACTAGTAGTACTAAGGCGGTCAAAGTAAAAAAAGAACCCGAGGAAAAGATTAAGTGTGACATTTGTCAAAAGAAAATGTCAGCCAAGCATGCATTAAAACATATCAAGAAATGCCTGGGGTTACCTCAATTTTCTTGCCCTCAGGAAGGCTGTGGCAGGAACTTTAGTAGGAAGAAGTCCCTATTGCTGCATCAAAGAAGCCATATTGTAGGAACTCCATTCACATGCGAGGTGTGTGGATTGGGCTATTCCACTCCTGAAAAACTTACAAAGCACATGTTCATGCATACTGAAAACAGACCATGGAAATGTGACAGATGTCCTATGTGCTTTAAGGCAAAGGACCACTTGCAGAGGCACATAAGGACACATACAAAGGAGCTGCCATTTGTCTGTCACTGTGGGAAAGCTTTTACACAGAACTGGAATCTGAAGGCCCACCAACGTGCCCATACTGGTGAAAAGCCATACAAATGTGAGGTTTGTGGAAAGGGATTTGCACACAATGCAGGCAGAAAGAAGCACATGAAACAGCACCCAGAGTTTGAAAACTCCATCTCACCGCCAACATTGACGCCCCTACCACCAATGCCACCGCTACCACCAATGCCACCCATGCATGGCTATATTAGAAATTAAGGGGCATGTTGATTTGAAACTGGTAATGACAAATATCTGTAAATGAGTTCATAACTTTAGACTTTCTTAATGTAGCTATAGCAGGCTGGAGAGAAATCTAGGGATACAGAGTGGATAGTGTTATCTGAGGGACCAACTTGCTTAGTATATGATAATTTGGGCTGGTTACACAGTTCAGAATACCTACAGCTAATAACGCTGCTAAAAAGTCAAATCTATGTCCAATTACCATTGAAAGTATATGGTTCGTCTTTAAGACAGGTATTAGTTTAATGCATGATATGAGAAATGCAGGCAACTCTTTTAAGAGCTTTCTGTATTACTTGTGCCTTAATTAAACAGTAAGCTGTCTTTATAGATTATTACTTATTACATATGTATTTCAGATATTAAAGTTGATTAACCATTACCCGTACATGGCCTGTTTTGAGTTTTGAAGATATGTGACCACTAAAGCAGGTTGAAAGTAAAGCAGAATGCGCCTGCTTTACTTCCAGCCTGCTTTAAGCTATTATCTGGAAGATTATAGAAAATATTTCTTATGATTTTTATTTGTAATAGTATAAATTGGAACTATTTTCTTCAGCAGAGGAATTAATTAAAGGCATATTTATGGGGTAATGGGTTAACCAACAACAATTAGCCCCATTTAGGCAACTCTTGGCTTATTTGAACATGTATAGATCTCTGAAAACATTTCTGACTGACAAAAAACATTTTTTGAACAGAGGGTCTGTAGGACAGCCATTTGTTGTCCAATCGTCATCAGTTTCACAGCTTTTACTGAAACAGATGAAATTTGTGACAGTTCAATGATTTTGTTCTGGCTTAACATAAAGTAAAACCTCTCTATTAAGACCACACAATCATGTAAACTATTAGGTGTTTTTAAAGACAGGTGACAGATTAAAGCAAGATGTCACCTGTCTTTCATACAATCAATTCGCCTTTGTTAGCTCGCCTATTCGGAGAAGGGGGGGGAGGGGGGGGGGGGGGGGGGGGGGCTTATGAAATTACCCCGGCGTCGGTGTTAGTTTTTCATGGTTATAGTTTTTGGGTAAGTCTTGAAATGCGCTAATACTACATGAGATATTTGCGTAGTTTAGATTGAAAATGAATTTTGATTTTGGTAATAATTTCACCAGTTGTGGACTTAGATTTTTGGGGCTGAAATTTCAAAGTTAGTAATGGAGTAAGGGTTGGAATGCACTTATACTACATGACATACAGTTGAACATCAATATCTCGAACTCAGTTAGGTTGAACATACCCGTGTTTCAAAGTTAAAATGTGGCTAAGCCACATTTTAACTTTGATATATGGGTATGTTTGACTTAACCGACCATGAAATAATGCAATTCATGTGTCGACAAATCGGATAGTTAGAATTAATCGAGTTCGAGATATCGAAGTCGAATTTGCATTAGGGAGTTGATATTTGGAATGAGGGTTCCCATGTGGCTTGAATATCAATGTACTGATACAGTTTTCTATTGATAGTTACTTATTTAAGAAAAGTTTCATCAGGCGATCTTTGCTGTTCTCCAACAGCTCTTGTTTTAGTGGTTGTAATAGAGAGGTGTTTTACTATATTTGTTTTTTTCAATGCATTTTTCTTAAGATATGTAATTAACTGATACCAATAGTTGGAAGTTTTAGACTCAAATTCAATTCTGTATCAGAGACAAAGTATTTGAGTTCATATTGTAAATACATGTAACAATTTTTATGAACTCGTCTGTACTAATGTAGTACACTTTCAGATTGTTTCAAATGATATGATCATTTGGAGGGGGGAAAACATGCAGTTTTTGGACAGTTTTGGTATAGGACAGATTATCTCGAACACAAATATGTACAGTCAATCTTGTATTAACCCATTACCCAATAAATACACCTTTTTACATATTTAATTTCTTCATCCACTAAAGAAAATAGTTCTAAAGTATACAGTCAAACTTCGATATCTCTAAATCGTTTAACTCGAACTATCCGATAGTTCGACATATGAACTGCATTTTTTCATGCTCGGTTAAGCCGAACATACCCATATTTCAAAGTTAAAACGTGGGTATGTTCGACAAAACCGACTTCGAGATATCTAAGTTCGACTGTACATTAATGAATATGTATAGTAAGAAATAATATCTCTATTTTAGAAGATGGTAGCTTAAAGCAGGTTAAAGTAAAGCAGAATGTGCCTTAAGGCACATTCTGCTTTACTTTCAGCCTGCTTCAAGTGGTCGCCTATCTTCAATACGAGAACAAGGCTATGGGGTAATGGGTCAAACAACCACTCAAAAGAAGACTCTTGAGAAACGGGTGATAAGACCGGTTGCAAATTGTGTACACTCATATCAGACGGCTTCTTTACTCTCTGATAATTGTCTACACTTTTGTCATTTTGCAACATATTGTTAAAAACAACTTCTTAATGGACTAGCATTAATTGGAAACAGGATTTGACAGGATTTGTCCATTTGAAGTTTCAGAAGTCTTGGCCATTCTTATATCAAAATTGTCTGTCTATTGGAAAAGTCTGATTTGGCTTCTTCATCTGAAAGTGGCAATGGTTGAACAAGTTATTATCAGTGTTCATTGATCTAAAGCTTTAACATTAGATACTCTGTACATGTAATTGTTTTGTTCGATTGTTTGGTACAGTGAATATAAGGGTAAATTTGTTAAACTGATACAGTAACTATATTTCCATTCATATATAGAACGTTATTATGTATGACTGTTGTTACTGAGTCGTTAGTGCTTAAGCAGTTTCTTGTTGTAAACAACTCAAAATTGAATTAAGTGACCGTTCAAAGGAGGGCCCATGGACAGTCTTAAAAGACTTAAATACATACGATTGATTAAATATTACCCCATAGCCTGTTTCTAGTTTTGAAATCAGGTGACTACTTAAAGCAGGTTTAAAGTAAAGCAGAATGTGCCCTAAGGCACATTCTGCTTTACTTTCAGCCTGCTTTAAGCTACCATCAGCTAGAATATAGAAAATATTTCTCATGACAAATGCTCATGAATGTATAAATTGGAACTGTTACACATGCAAACAGCCTGAACCCAGATCAGACGCGGTGTAACACAGCGTCTGATCTGGGTTCAGACTGTTTGTCACTTGTCTTTATGTTTCTCCTGTCAAAATGTCCAGTACGTAACTTTGAAAAACGGCAAACAACAAGTTTTAGCAGACAATATTTCAGCAGAGAAAGCATTGTTGTATGGAGGGAATCTTTATTCACAGGTCTTGTAGGGAAGGAGCACTGTATTTCTTATTCTGCAATCAGCATTCATCTATCTTTTAAAAGCTCCTCACCGCTGTGAGTTCGAATCCCAGTAGGGTTGTTCGGATTTTTCATTTGGGGAAGCCTTCCAGCTGGCTTGCGGAAGGTCGGTGGTTCTACCCAGTTGTCGATTTGTGCCTGAAACAGTGCATAAAGGACTTCTGGGGTCTTCCTCCACCTGTAATTAGCTGGACGTCGCGATATGACTGAAATACTGTTGAAAGAGACGTAAAATCAAAACAAATCAAATCAAATCCAATCATCTGTCTTTTAATAATTTCACAATACTTCCATGAATGGTCTGTCAGTGACTGTCACTTAGTTCAATTTGACAGTATGTTTTGCATTAGACAGAAGTTTTTTGTATCCCATTTTCTACGATATATTGTAACGTTTCTCTTGAATTCATTGTAAGATGTTTGTTTTATAAGAAAATATCTATATAAGATGAGTAAAAACGTTTTGACACTGATCTGACACCATGTTGTGCTGCATCTGATCTGGATTGAAACATTGCAACAATTTCATAACAGTCCTGTTAACCCATTACCCCATAGCCTGTTTCTAGTTTTGAAGATATGTGATCACTTAAAGCAGGTTGAAAGTAAAGCAGAATGTATCTTAAGGCACATTCTGCTTTACTTTCAACCTGCTTTAAGCCACTATCTGCTAGAAAATAGAAAATATTTCTTTTAATACATATTAATAAATGTATAAACTGGAACTATTTTCTTTAGTGAAAGGCATATTTATGGGGTAATGGGTTAAGCAAAGGGAAAGATTTAGTGGATGTCCAATAAAGTACAATCCCTGTATTATGGCTATTAATTTTTTTTAAGGCTTTACAGACATGTTGCAGCTTAAAGCAGAAACCACCTTTTTGCTGTATTTTCATCTTTTAGCATCTGCCTGACAGAAACTAAATCTCATGCAACGGTTGTAATAAAGGGGTTCTACTGTAAAGACAAGAAATTAATTTCTTTAGAAACACGTAGAAAATGAAAGAAAAAGTCCCAGTAGATCCTAATCATTGTTGGTAAATAGATAGCAATATGTGAAAGGCTTTGATTATAGTAGTCTACATGTTTCATTTGAGTCAAATTTTATTTTCATTTGTATTGTTTATCCCAATGTAACAGATGAAATTTGTGACAGTTCAATGATTTTGTTTTGGCTATACATGTACATCAAGTAAAACCTCTCTACTACTAGTCTACTACATTATTGGGTTAACTATTAAGTGTTTATGACAGGTGACAGATTAAAGCAAGATGACTGTAAAACAGAAAGCTCCTTAGGAGCTTTCTGTTTTGCTGTCGCCTTACTTTAAGCAGTCAACTGTCTTAAACACCTACCCATTCACACAATTTAGTGGCTGTTATAGAGAGGTTTTACTGTAGTATGAAATTTATGTTCAGAGCTCCGGATATGAGTGAGAAAACTGAACATTTCCAGCATGTACTTTATATCGCACCAAACCCTGTGTTGTGACTTCTTATTAGAATAGTCTTTTCAAGACTATTCTAATGCCTAGTCACATCATAGGTTTTGGTGGAGACATGAGGATATTGACTTTTTGAATTCTTGTCTTATTTGGAGCTCTGTTATTGCTTGTAAATATGTAACATTTCGCTATAAATTAAGATATCCATACGCTGTATTCCTTCCCTTTTAATTGTATGTATATATTGATCATCTTAATCACCCTAAATGCCTTATTGCATGTTTTATCTCTTGTGATGTGTATTGTTATGTTTTGATATACTATATAGGATTTGTACAGTACCCTTGATGGGTGTAGATATTGTGGTTCTGTTATTGATGCATGTAACATTTAAGATACTGTTGCCATACACTTAGTAGTTGTACTGTTGCAGTCATAAAAACTTAACTGAATTGATAAGATTTAACCCATTGCCCTTAAATATGCCTTTTAACACCTCTAATATTTTCTTCCACTGAAGCAAATAGTTCAAATTTATACATACATGAATATGATTCATAAGAAATATTATATCTTTTCTAGCAGGTAGTAGCTTAAAGCAGGCTGAAAGTAAAGCAGAATGTGCCTGGAGGCACATTCTGCTTTACTTTCAACCTGCTTTAAGAAGTCACCTATTTTCAAATTAAAAACAGACTATGGAGTAATGGGTTAAATTTTCAAGGATTTAGCAGGATCTCAATTTTACTGGTCTGACTTTGTTAATAATTACGCTTTATATTCAGAATTGCTATTGCTCTGAATATATAAATTCATATAATGCTGATTTGGGTCTAAAACTTTATAGTTTTTCTTTACAAGAAAATTAAACCCAAGACCCATTATTTACCCTGCCAGGACAAGTGACTGTTTCAAAATGTTTTTTGACCAAACTAACTGTCACTGAATTTATCTAGAACACAAATTAAATTTTCATCAAGATTGGTAATTTCATTTCCAGTGCAGTACTGATCAGGGTCAGCTCAGATTGTCTCATTATTGTTATCAGTATTTTGTCTAGAACCACTTCAAAAACAGCATACGTTTGATCAGACACTGTGTTAGAAATGGGATTGTCTACACTGGCACAAATGTGGGCCCAGGTACAGGCAGTCATCAACTTATATACCCATGTTTCTTTATCGAGTGGTCATTTTAACCTTTTACACTAGAGCCTGTTTCTTTGTTTCTGAAGACAGGTGACTACTTAACCTATTACTCCATAAATACACCTTTAATTTACCCCTCCACTGAAGCAAAAGATTCCCCTTTATACAGACAGATAGGAGTATTTACCATAAGAAACATTTGCTTCCTGCTTGCCTATGGTAATTAAATCAGACTGGTTTACTTTCGACCTACTTTAATCTCATCTATCTTCAAGTTCAGTATTGGAAACTGGCTATATGGTAATGGGTTTAAGCAGGTTGAAAGTAAAGCAGAATGTGCTATAAGGCACATTCTGCTTTACCTTCAACCTGCTTTAAGCTACCATTTGCTAGGATATAGAAAATATTTCTTATTGTGCACATTCATGATTGCGTAAAGTGAAACTGATTTCTTCAGTGGATAAATAAATTAAATGTGTAAAAAGCCTTAAAAGGCATACATATGGAGTAAAGGGTTAAAAAGGTTAACTGGAAATGTATTGATGAACTGAAATGATCATTAAGAGCAGAAAATTCATGTAATGGAACTTTGATGTTTAAATATTCTGTAACATAGATTTGCACTGTAAATCATGCATTTAGCTATCAATGTTTCCTGGTTGTATTGCTATAAGTATAATGTAGGTTTTGTCACATTGCACTTTTGTATATTACTCATGGTTTTTGCTAAGGCACAGTCTTCGACCGCAATGTTAGTGTGCAATTTTATCATCTTTACAAGTATGGGAAGTCGAGAATGAAATTCTAGTACATGTAGTATAATTAGTAGTTCAATTAGATGTTTATCCCTTACTGCGTGTGAAACTAGTACATACATCATTTGCAAAAAGTGTAGACCAAGATCAGAGACCTCCTTAACCTATAATCCCATAAATACCCCTTTAATGCATCTAAATTATTCCCCCACTGAGGAAAATAATTTCACTTTATACAGGCATGAAAATGTACCATAAGAAATATTTTCTGTATTCTTGCAGATTGTAGCTTTAATAAAGCAGGCTGAAAGTAAAGCAGAATGTTTTACTTTCAACCTGCTTTAAGAAGTTGCCTGTCTTCAAAACTGAAAACAACCTATGTAGTAATGGGTTAAGGAGCACTCTGATCATGGTCTGCACTGTTTGCCGTAATATTGAATATTTTCGGAGTGACCCTTGAAGAGTCAAGTAAATTTGTCATTCAGACAATGTGAGATTTAATTTTTGAGAGTCGGCAGTGTTAGGGTTGAAATGGTTTGTTACTTAAGTACCAGAGTTGAGTGACTGATTCAATTGCAGTAGTTAGAAAATCAGTTCTTATAAATATAATAAAAAGTCTCTGAAAGAATTTTATTTAGAAAGTGTTGAATTAAATGTTTATGTATGTCATAGTTTTAGTAAACTTTTGAAAATGGAAGGGTTGTGTAGAAGAATCACAAATGTCAGTATTGAATGACAAGTGCTTTATTATATAGTTGAAAATTAGGTGGACATTTTTCTTCCTTCAATGATTGTGTTTAGCAGCCGTTCTGTTTAGGAGGAAGCCTACTGTATCCATAACGGAAGACAGCTATTTAGCCCTTTCCCCATTAGCTTATTTACAGAGTTTATGAGTGTTGCTTTAAGTATGCTGAAAAAAAAGAAGAATTTCTTGCATTTTAGCCCATTACCCCATGCCCTGTTTCTTGTTTTGAAGATCACTTAAAGCAGGTTGAGAGTAAAGCAGAATGCACCTTAGAGTGCATTCTGCTTTACTTTCAGCCTTCTTTAAGCTACAATCTGCCAGGATATAGAAGCTGTTTCTTTTGGTACATACATGTTAGTTCATTACTGTATAAAGTGAAACTATTTTCTTCAGTGGAGGAATAAGTGTAAGGTGTTATAAGTCGTATTGATAGGGTAATCCAATAGGCTATGTAGCTGTTTTATCATTGTTTAATCTACAGATAATTTTCAGCTTTGGTAAATGTAATCATGCCTGTCATTTCTAGAAATTCTGTTTGTTACTTATTGTTGTAAATGGCTATGTGAATGAAAAAAAGCTTGTGTAAACATGTTTAGCTCATACCTCTGCATCTGATGCAGCTTGGGTTTACGATGTAATAACCCGTTAATCCATAGCCTGATGACAACTTAAAGCAAGTTTAAAGTAAAGCAGAATGTGCCTTAAGGCACATTCTGCTGTACTTTTAACTTGCTTTAAGCTATTATATGCTAGAATATAGATAATATTTCTTATATAATGATAATACATACCGTATTCATGACCATATAGATTTGAACTATTTTCTTCAGTGGAAAAACAAATGAAATGTGTAAAATTAAAAATGTATATCTATGGAGTAATGGGTTAATGGCAGAACCGTGATTTCCCTTGCAAGCCAGGGTTCCCGCTGGGCATTGCCAACGGCGCCATTTGCGCAAAAAAAATAATTCTGGCGACAGAAATTTCGAATCGGCGAAAGTGTCTGGCGCCGAGAAATTTCGGAATTGTCGCCGTATAATAGTACAGTTTATTTTATCGCCGACTCTAAAAATCTTAAAAATGGCTTCAGAGTTCGGCTAATCCATACACACGCTTAGCCTATCACCAAACGCTACTGATGCGTGTAAACACGTTACGCAATCGTCGATAACGGCATGTGTAATGGCAGGCTGCCAAACAATGTTTGACCACACGCGCCGAGATTGCTTTTAATGTGTTGTAGATCTAATTGGTTATCAAAAAAAGTGATTGACAGGTTCGCCCCGAATCGGAGACCTTTTCAACGACAATTTTTAGAAGCGGTGATGCGAAGGATAAAGATCTATGTCGCCGATACGGGTCGGATTAAAATCAGATAATTATCCGTAAGTTCTGGACAAACACACATTTTATATGAAAGCTGATCAGAATTTATCATTCATGAATTGATTTCCACCACAAAAAACGTTGTATATTCAGAAAAATACTTCGAAAATGATACCGTTACAAAATGACGGGGCGCCGTAACATTTGCTACGAGAACTACGTATATTTTGTTAGTCTAAAACGTATTCCCCAGCGCCGTTTTCTAACAATAAATTAAAATTAAAGATTGGACCTAAATTCTTCTGTTTGTTACTTACGATTTGTGCAAATGTATAATTATTAAGTTAGGTTTTACAACCAATTACGCTCGTAAAATTGAGTTGCAATCAGTTTTCGCGGTAGAAAATTAAGACGCGTTATTTCGTTGTTAAAACCACACCCACTTTATGGCGCTAGTAAATATCGTCTGCAGAATTTGTCGTCTGCAACCTTTGTCATCTGCAACAATTCTCTGAGTTAATTTTTGTGCATTTTTTCCCCAGAAAATATCAGTGTCAAACAGTTTGTATCTATATAAGATGATGCGCGTCTCATCTTGACCCATACTGTTTGCATAATTTAATGAATAAAAAAATTGTCTCTGTCTTAGTGGTCTATAGACTTATCTAGATTCACTGATTTAAAAAAAATCACGAAAAAGGTGTGGCGAAAAAAACTCCCTATTTGGCACCCCAATCTCCCTATTAAAATGACCAAATCTCCCTATTTGGGTCCAAGAAAATATCACATGTATGTATAACATACATAAAAAAATGGCGAAAAATTTGGCTCCAAAAATATTATTTTGGCGCAAACTTTTTTCATTTGGCGCAAGTGCTGGCGCAAGAAAATTTTAAGCCAGGGTGAACCCTGCAAGCAGTTTGATTCAGACGAGCTACCAAGTATCTCAAGTTCTCATTGTTTCAAACTGACTTTCCTGATCCTATTTTGAAATGGTGTATTTAGAAAAAACTTATTCAAAATACCTAGTAACAGTGAAAAAAAGTAATGAATAAAAAAATAAAAGTGAAAAGAAACAAGTGTATACTAATACAAGTAGCACATGTGGCTAATGTTTTAAACTGACCAATGATATTTTGAAATAAATATTTGGATTGTTGAAAAATAGTGATCTCATTATTTGGATTTCACCATCATGTTGACATATTGAATTGAATGAGTGATTGAATTTATCTCGGTAAAATAAAATTTGTAGTTAATGTATATATGTCATAGATATTGTTTTTCCCTTCTTTTTATAGCCAAAGTGTACTGCCTAAAACTGTTTTCGACTCAAAACCTGTACAGTTTAAAGTATTTGGGTTTTCTTTTGATTAGCATACAGTGAAAACTAATTATTACACCCACTAAAACAGGGCTTATTGATTTCATAAAATGCAGGCGACAGTTTAAAGCAATGTGAACGTATAACAGAAAGTTCCTAAAGGAGCTTTCTGTTTTACATTCATTTTGCTTTAAGCGATCGTCTTCCTTAAACACCTTCTAATTAACACAATTTAGTTGTAATTTAGAGGTTTTACTATAACTTGTTGCAGTTTTCTATCTAGCATTGGATCTGGACTCCACATGCTATGCTGTTCCATGGTTGACAGTTACATATTGATTGATATTTTAGTTTTGACATGTTTGTTAATTCATTCAAATTTTATAAGGATAAACTATGGTTATTGTAGTTATGTGCTCACCAGAAAGAATTGATATCTGGTTTCATATTAAACCTTCACCTGCTGAGTATTCATATACAAACTGCCCTCTATGGGCATGTCTGAACTATTAACCCTTAGCCCGCCAAATAAATTGTCGTCTGCTATATTTCTTGTCTGCTTCAAGTTTCAAAGTTGCTCAAAATTGCTGAAAATGTTGTATGAGTGTCAAACAGCTTGGATCCGGATGAGACGCCGAGTTACTCGGCGTCTCATCCGGATCCAAGCTGTTTGCATATGGAGCTATAGTTGTGAGTGGCAGGCTATGGGTTAATCCATTACCCCATAGCCTGTTTATTGTATTGAAGTGTGACCACTTAACCCTTTATTTGATAGCCTATTTCTAGTATTCAAGATAGGTGACCACTTATAGCAGGTTGAAAGTAAAGCAGAATGCGCCCTAAGGCTTATTCTGCTGTATGTTCAGCCTGCTTTAAGCTACATTGAAATTTTTCCCTATACTACATATTCATGACTGATTTAATTGGAAGTATTTTATTCAGCTGAGGAATAAATCATATCGGCTAAAAGGCGCTTCTATGGGGAAAGGGTTAAAGCAGGTTGAAAGTAAAGCAGAATGTGCCTTAAGGCACATTCTGCTTTACTTTCAGACTGCTCCAAGCTTCCATTTTTCTAAGGCGCTTCTATGGGGAAAGGGTTAAAGCAGGTTGAAAGTAAAGCAGAATGCGCCTTACGGCACATTCTGCTTTACTTTCAGACTGCTCCAAGCTTCCATTTTTCTAAAGTATAGAAAATATTTCTCACGATACATATTCATGACTGTTTAAATAGGAATTATTTTCTGCAGGATGGGAATGAATTAAAGACGTAAAAAGGCCTATTTATTTGGCAATGGGTTAAATAAGCTAATAAATCCAGAAACAGTTCTCCTGTAAAGAGTGCATACCGGTGTTTAACAGATCCTACATAGATCAACACTGGATTTCAGAATGCTACCTGACAAGGATCTGCGCTTATTGCAGATTTAGGATGTTTATTTAACCCTTTCTATCACATTGGGAAACGTATACAATATTCATCAGTGTTCAAAGCAGAAGAAGGTAAAGCAAAAGGCACCTTTAGGAGCTTTCTGCTCAAATTACCCTTACCTTTAAACTGTTATATGTTCTAAGTTCATGGCGTTAAATTATCCGTGTTTATGATCATCAATGTTTTTGACTGAATATATCTTGTAAACCTTGAATCCTTTTCATTGTTTGTGAGATGAAGGGGTTTTCTTATTTACTTTTTGGACTACTTTTGTCATTTTCCTAATAAAATATAGGTTCTGTGAGTTCCGTAAATTGAAAGCAGAATGTGCCTTTTGGTGCCTATTTTCTACAGTGGAGGAATAAATTAAATGTTTAAAAGGTATATTTATGGAGTATGTGTTTAATAAACCACCTGTTATGGAACTTTATCGTAGCATGGGAGAAACAAGAAAAGGCATACTGGTTTCTATAAGAGATATGTAAAGGCATCATAACCCTTTACCCTATAGTCTGTTTCTAGATTTGAAAATAGGCGACTATTTAAAGCAGGTTGAAAGTAAAGCAGAATGCGCCCTAAGGCGCATTCTGCTTTACTTTCAGTCTGTTTTAAGTTACCACATACTATAATTAAGAAAATATTTCTTCCGATACATTTTCATGACTGTATAGACTGGAATTATTTTCTTCTGTGGAGGATTAAATGGAATGCGCTTCTATAAGGTAAAGGGTAAAGACATTTCTATGGAGGTTTAACCAGCTCCACCCTGTACTCCATAGCCAGTTTCTTAGTTTTGAAGACTGGTGACGACTTAAAAGCAGGCTGAAAGTAAATCGGAATGTGCCATAGGGTGCAGACTGCTTTACTTTCAGACTGCTTTAAGCTACCACCTGCTAGGATATAGGAAATAGTTATTTTGCACTTTCATTTATAGAATGAAACCATTCTCTTTGGTTGGAGAATCAATTAATTCAGTAAAAGAAGGCATACCGGTATCTATTAAGGGATAAGCAGGCCAGCCACCTGTAAGAATGAAGGAAACTTTTCCTAATGAAAGACAGAAGCATGAAACTTTTGACAGAAAGGTTTAGCAAGATAATTCTGCATTTAATTTTATGTACAAATTTAGTTGCTTCTATTTGTTATGCATACATAGAATTTATATACTCTAGCACAAAGTTTACCCAAAAAAACAAAACGTCTTTTATTTTAAATCCTACTCTTATCAGGGCTCCATATAAGAGGCTGTAAACCAGTTTTTCAACATTATCCTCTTCGTGACTGGACTAAACCCTGTGGTGTCACTACTCATTAGAATCCTCTCAAAGAGACGATTCTAATAAGAAGGTGTACTGTAGGACTTTTTGCAGACGTAAAGATTTTGGTATTTGAAATACGCCCCTTGTCTGGAGTCCTACTCTATGGTGTCCATGTATATAGAAGGCAATTGTAATTTGGCACGATGTAAAACCCTCTTGTTGCCTACTTGTATAATAAATGGTGAATCAAAAGAACTGAGTTTGTCATATATTGAAGCCTGACAATGGTTAATAGCTGTCCCATACATTCAACTGGTCTATTTAGCTCATTTAGTAGAACATCGGCTTTTGGCATGGAAAGTTGCTAGTTCTATACCTCACTGGGGGCCAACGGAGTATCACGAGGGTCGTTTCGCACAGAAGTCCCGTATACAGAGTATAGAGAATATGTATACATTATCAAATGAAGTACATTGTATATGTATATAATACCAACTGAAGTAGTAATTGAATTTATATGAGGGGCTTCTGTGCGAAACCGCTCGTCGTGATGCTTCGTTGGCCCCCAGTGTACCTGGCAACGACACACCAAAATGAAGTCGTAGCTCTCTTGCTAATTTTTAGCATCAAAAGGAAAGTATAGTAAAACCTCTCTGTATTTTCACTAAATTAAGTTAAATATTTTCAGGCAGGAGACTGCTTTACCCTTTGAACCCTAATCCCGCATATAGACGTCCTTTTCAAACAGTGTACATGGGAATAGTACACTTGTCCTATGCAAACAGTGAAGACCCAGATCAGAGGGCTTTTTACGGAGCCCTCTGATCAGGGTCTTCACTGTTTGTCAGTACTGCCAAATTTGACCAAAAAAAACCCTCTAAAAATCAGAAATGGACTAGACAAAAATTGAAACTGAAATTGTCCATTTAAAGTTTCAGGGAGGAAAGAGTTAAAGCAAGGTGAAAGTTAAAATGAAGCTTTATAGCTCACCTGTCTGAGCTAGCTCAGGTTGAGCTTTTGCAATCCTTGAATGTCCGGTGATGTCGTGCATTGTCAACAATTTTAGTGTTAACACTTTAGATGCCACAATTTTTATGCCCCCCAACGGGGCGGCATATATTTATCGCACTGTCCATCCGACCGTGCACTTGTTGGGTATGGAGGCAATAGACAACAGTGAATTCTATTCATTCTATGTGTGTTATTGGGTATTTTTGTGTTCTTGTTCAACAAACCCCAAATTTAGGGAAGTCCGTCCGTTACACTTTTGGTGTCTGCTTCTAACTGAAATATTTTTCAATTGAATTTCACCAAGCTTCCTGATAATGTCTATATGCATAAAATCTCAATCAAGTTCAATAACCAGACAAATCACATCAGGCATTTCTGAGTTATTGCCCTTGAATCGGTAAAAATTGCATATAACCTTAACCCTAACCCTTTACTGTGTCCGCTCTCAACTCGACTAGTTTTCAATTGATTTTCACCAAACTTCCCCAAAATGTTTGTATGCATAAAATCTCGGTCAAGTTTAACCCTTAGCCTGCCAGTCACGACTATAGCTCCATATGCAAACAGCTTGGATCCGGATGAGACGCCGAGTAACTCGGCGTCTCATCCGGATCCAAGCTGTTTGACACTCGGACAACATTTTCAGCAATTTTGAGCAACTTTGAAGCACTTTGAAACTTGAAGCAGACGAGAAATATAGCAGACGACAATTTATTTGGCGGGCTAAGGGTTAATAACCAGATAAATCGCATTAGGCATTTTTGAGTTATGGCCCTTGAATCAGTAAAGTTTGCATAACCCTTTACCATGTCCGCTCTCTAACTCAACTAGTTTTCAGTTGATTTTCACCAAACTTCCTCAAAATGTTTATGTGCATAAAACCTCGGACAAGTTCAATAACCATATAAATTGCATTAGGCATTTCCGAGTTATGGCCCTTGAATCGGGAAAAAATGCATTTTTTTACCATGTCGGCTCTTAACGCAACTAGTTTTCCATTGATTTTCACCAAACTTCCTCAAAATGTTTTAAGGGCTTAAAATCTCGGTCAAGTTCGATAACCAGACAAATCCCATTAGGCATTTATGAGCAATGGGTAATATTTGCATTTTTTTTCTTTCTGCTCTCCAATTCAAATAGTTTTCAAATGATTTTTACCAAACTTTTCAAAATGTTTATAGGCATAACATCTCGATCAAGTGCGATACCAGACAAATAGTGTTTATACTCCGGCAACTAGTTTTCAATGGATTTTGATTATATTTGCACACAATTAGTATATATCCATAAGTCTTTGTAGGAGTGCAATTATTGTCGACAACCGATGATTGTGGCAAGAGTGTAATTAAAGGTGTAAAACAGCAACCTATGGGATAATGGGGTACAGGGGCCCGTTTTACTAAACAACTTACGCAAAAATGTTGCGTAAGTCAAAATCGTTTAACTCTTATTTTTCGATCATAAACGTTTGCAAACAGCAAATAGCCAGATCAGAGGACGCGCTAAAACCGCGTCCTCTGATCTAGCTATTTACTGTTTGTAGCAAGAGATAATAAAAAATATAAATTAAAATTTAAAATTTTGACTTACCCAAAAATTAGTTTAGTAAAACGGGCCCCTGAACTGTCACTAACACATCTGTAACTGTATGCAGAACAGAAAAGAAACTGAAGTCTATTTCTTTAGAACTACATTTTATTTCAGAATGTTCCTTAAAAAGGAATATCTAAACCTTGGCAGGTGGAGTCACATTAGAAACAATGCACAGTTCACATGATAAGGGGGAGCATTTCCAACTACTAAAATCTTTATTTCTGCATTACATCCTCTGGTGTAACTACTCATTAGATTTGTCTCTTCTCAATGGTTCTAATGAGTAGTAACACCATATGATTTAGTGCTGAAATGTGTGAGAAAATGTTGGACTAAGTTTTGTTTACTCCCTCTTATCTGGGGCTCTGCATGCACTTTGACATTGAAAACAGTGTAGACTCAGATCCGCTGCCATAATCTTTCTACATTGACCACCCAAAAGAATACAAAATGTATAAGATAATGATAAGATAAGATTCTTTTATTCAAAACCATTAGGCCATTGGCCCATGAGGCAGTATACATGTGTATACAACAAAACATATTTACAGTTTAACTACTTAACAAAGATACACATGTATAAAATAATAAACTGTAACTATTGAAACATGTGCATTTTATGGAGAAGTTTGCTATAACCATGATTAAATCAAGAGACCTACATATGACACAAGATGTTAAAAAGTGTTTAAAATCAAATGCTACCAAGTTGTAATATATAATTTTATGTTTCGGCTTATATTAACCCTTTATCCCATAGCCTGTTTCTAGTATTAAAGATAGATAGCCACTTAAAGCAGGTTAAAAGTAAAGCAGAATGTGCCTTAAGGCACATTCTGCTTTACTTTCAGCCTGCTTTAAGCTATCATCTGTTGGAATACAGAACATATTTTGTATGGTACATGTTCATGACTATATAAATTGGGAGCTATTTTCTTCAGAGGAGGAATAAACTGAATGCGCTAAAAGGTGCTTCTATAGGGGAAGGGTTAACCCCTTACTCCATAATTATAGCATGTTTCTCTTGTTTAAATGATGTTTGACCACTTAAAGCAGGTTGAAAGTAAAGCAGAATAACCTTAACTCTTTCCTCCCTAAAACTTTAAATGGACCATTCAAGTTTCCATTTTTGTCTAGTCCATTTCTGACTTTTCAGGGTTGTTTCTGTCAATGTTTGGCATTATGACAAACAGTGAAGACCCTGATCAGAGGGCTCCTAGGAGCATATTAATGACTGTTTAAAATGAAGCTCTCTTCTCAATTTGAGGCTTAAAGGCACATTCTGCTTTACTTTCAACCTGCTTTTAAGTAATCACCTGTCTTCAAAACTAGAAACAGGCTATAGGGTAAAGGTTTTAACCCAGTACCCCATGGCCTGCTTCAAGTTTTAAAGAAAGATGGTCACTTAAAGCAGGTTGAAAGGAAAGGAAAATGCGCCTTAAGGCGCATTCTGCTTTATTTTCAGCCTGCTTTAAGCTATTATCTGCTAGGATACAGAAAATATTTCTTATGATACATATAAAAAAAAGACATATTAATCACTTATAAAAGTGTACTATTTTTTTCAATGGAGTAATAAATCAAAGGCGTAAAAAGGGGTATTTATGGGGGAATGGGTTAAATGTGTATATGGGTTATCTTTCTTGAGAGGCTGTCTTGGTTTTTTCGCTCATTGAGCTAGCTCAGGATGAGCACATGCTATACTACAAATTGGAATGGATTTAGATTAAAACGGGTGAAACAGAAAGGTAAAGCTATCAGGCTTCAGTATTGTTCGACAATATTGACCTCGATGTTACTAATCCCTTGCTCTACCGACACACCTATTGCAGATGAGTTACATCTGAGGGGTGTAAATAAGGTATATATTGGCAAGAGTCGCAGGTGAGGACATCGATGATCTTACCTGAATTAAAACCCACTCGAAAGCGCAAAACGATGCCTTTTAGTAGGTATGATTATACTAGGAGACTCGGGAATAATAGTTTATCAACAACAACTTTTTGAACTTGCTCAATGTGGAGTGTTAATCCACTGAGGACCACACCTGTAACAGAATTCACATAATCAGCCGAAACAACACGACACTGTACGATCTGCTATCGATTATTGATTTATACAGCGTCATCTTACAATTATTTATTCCTGCATAAAGTTCAACGTCAGGTCAATATTGTCACACAATACAACATGTCAGTGATATCAGGGCCTTCAGGCCCTCTTGTTATACATAAGTTCTATCGTAAATTACATGATCTACACTGTTTACAGCACCAGTATGCGTGTGCAGCTCATTGTACGCTATAACAATTTACCCATTGAATCATACAGACAAGTATTTGTGTCCTTTACAAAAAATACCTGTGAAGAGTTAGGAGCACTCTGATCATGGCCTGCACTGTTTGTCATTTTGCAATATCAGGGCTGCCATAAGCTGATAATGAAAAATTCCTAAGATTTCCATTTTTTCTTATTTTTCAAACGGGATTACTTAAAGCAGGTTGAAAGTAAAGCATTCTGCTTTACTTTCAGCCAGCTTTAAGCTACCATCGGCTAGGATAACAAGAGGGCCTGAAGGCCCTGATATCGCTTACCTGTTGTACTGAAGCCTGATAGCTTTACCTTTCTGTTTCACCCGTTTTAATCTAAATCCATTCAAATATGTAGTATAGCATGTAAACAATTTTGGAATACAACCTCATAATTCTAGTAGTAGAGTACATCAAGGACAGGTAACTAGAGCCTAAACAATACTGAAATGAAGCCTTTTCTAACATTTCAAAGTATATCAAGGGCAGATAACTATTGCCACAATGATTAGATTTCAACAATAATTGCACTCCTTCGAGAACTTATAGCTATATACTTAGTGTGCAAGTATAATCAAAATCCATTGAAAACTGTAGTTGCAAGAGTGTAAACGCTGTTAGATATGGCATTTTCAGCAATTCAAGAGCAGATAACTCTTGACCTATAAGTCTGATTTCAACCATAATTGCACCTATCCGAACTCTTAAGGTCATATACAATCTGAGCAAGTTTGAGAAAGATTGAATAAAAAGTGTGGCCTCTAGAGTGTAAACACCCTTAAATATGGCATTTTCAGCAATTCAAAGGTAGATAACTCTCATCCTATTTGTCCGATTTCAACCATAATCATACTCATATGAACTCTTATAGTAATATACAATCTGAGCAAGTTTGAGAAAGATTAAATAAAAAGTGTGGCTTCTAGAGTGTAAACACTGTTAAATATGGCATTTTCAGCCATTCAAAGGTAGATAACTCTCAACCTATTGGCCCGATTTCAACCATAATCGAACTCATCCAAACTCTTATGGTAATATACAATCTGGGCAAGTTGGAGAAAGATTGGATAAATATTGCGGCCTCTAGAGTGTAAACACTGTTGAATATGGCATTTTCAGCAATTCAAAGGTTGATAACCCTTGACCTATTTGTCCGATTTCAACCATAATCGAACTCATCTGAACTCTTTTGGTAATATACAATATGAGCAAGTTTGAGAAAGATTGGATAAATATTGTGGCCTCTAGAGTGTAAACACTAAAATTGTTGACGCCGGACGCCGCACACCGCACGACGGACGCCGGACATTCAAGGATTGCAAAAGCTCACCCTGAGCTAGCTCAGGTGAGCTAAAATTCCGAAGATTTCGGAAAACTCCGGAAAAAATGGCAGCCCTGCAATATAACCTATATTTGTTGTAAAACCAACACTAAATAGTCAAACATGGACTACTCCACTAGACTCAATTGACAACTGGAATTGTTTGAAGCTTCATTTGAAGTTTATTAAAATAAAAATACATATTACATCATTGAATGGCTTTTACTTTTAGTCTGTTTAACCCTTTTCCCCATGAATAGCATAAAATGTGCTCAAAGTTTAAAACAGGTAACAAGTTAAAGCTGGCAGAGAGTTAAGCAGAAAGATCCTATAGGAGCTTTCTGCCTGCTTTAAGCAGAACATTGGGCAATTTAAAAAGAGCTCTTTACCTCATAGCCAGTTTCTAGTTTTGAAAAATATGTGACCACTTAAAGCAGGTTGAACGTAAAGCAGAATATGCCTTAAGGCACATTCTTCTTTACTTTCAGTCTGCTTTATTAAGCTTCCATCTACCAGAATATTGAAAATATTTCTCATGATAAATGCTCATGAATGTATATATTTCTTATGATTTTTATTTGTGTCAGTATAAATCAGGACTATTTTTTTCAGTAGAGGTATTAATTAAAGGTGTTAAAACTTTTAAAGGCGTACTTATGGGGTTATGGGTTTAATATTATGAGTATACTAGTTGCTAGGGTTGTATGTGATAAACAGGTATAGAAAAGTATTCCTGTATCTTGACTGGTGGATGCTTGACCCACTTATTGTGACTAGCCTGTTACTAGTTTTAACCACATGTGAACAGTGCATTCATAACCAGCAGCATGTTTGTACCATTAACATTATCGATAATGTTTATGATACACATTTTTGCTGGTTTATGAAAATGAATTTGATGATGTTGAAGGCCTGATTTGGGGCATTGTAGACCAAGGTATTGTTCACCTCTAGTTTTAAAGACAAGTGACCACTTAAAGCAGATTGAAACTATTAGAATGTACCTCTATGCACATTCTGCTTTACTTTCAGCCTGCTTTAAGCTACAATCTATGAATCTACTATGATATGGAAAATATATTTACAGAACCAGTATGCCTGTGCAGCTCATTGTTTTATGGCTGAACAATGTGGAACTATTTTCTTCAGCAGAGGAATAATTTTAAGGTGTAAAATGTATCTATATATATGGGATAATGTGTTAAAGCAGGCTGAAAGTAAAACAGCAAGACCCATTGGAGACTTTATGCTTTACTCTAAGCCTGCTTTAAGCAACAGATTGTCATAAAACAGGAAGCAAGCTTTGCACGAAAGAGTTAAGACATTACAGCATCTGTGTGAACTTTCATATGATTTTTTCTGCTCACATTATGTTTGAAACCAATACCACATATCTCACACCTGTAAGGTTTTTCTCCTGTATGCTGGCGCATGTGAGCTTTTAGGTTCCAGTTTTGTGTAAATGCCTTACCGCAATGGCAAACAAATGGCAGTTCTCTCATGTGTATCCAGGTATGTTTCTGTAAGTGAAATTTGGATGTGAATGTCTTCTGACATGTTTCACACTTCCAGGGTCGTTCACCGGTATGTTTATATTTATGCCTTCTGAGATATTCAATGCATGAGAAACCAAGCCCACAAATTTCGCACATAAATGGTGTTTCCCCTGTATGAAGTCGTTCATGGAGTAACCAGGATGACTTATTTCTATAAGACTTTCCACAGTTTTCCTTTGTACAAAAGAATGGGCGAAGGTCTTGGCATTTCTTAATATGAAAACGTAAAAACTTTGCAGCAGCAAAGGATTCACCACAAAACTGGCACATAAAGCTCTTAACATCTGAATGTATAGATTTGTGAGAATTTAATTCTGCTTTGGAGCGATATTTCTTGGCACATATTTCACAACTATATGGGCTCTCACCAGTGTGTACAAGTCTATGTCTCTTTAAGGTAGCTTTTGTCTTCAATTCCAGTGAACATATTTCACATATGAATCTTTCATTTAAATGTTCTTTGTTTGTGTGCACTTTGAGGAGATACAAAGTCTTGAAATTCATAAAACAGACCTGGCATTGCAATGGAGTCACTTCCTTGACAGTCCTCTTACGTGCAATTTTTCTTACAGTCTTTTCACTATAATTGTTTCCTTTCACAGTATTGTTTTCAGCCTGCACAACATCCTCTGGAGTACTTTCTTTTTCACTGTTGAGATCTGATTCAATTTCATTCCAGTCCCTTTCTACAGTCCTCTTATGTCTAAGTGAAATATGTTCTTTGCTTGTGTGCAATTTGAGGAGATACAAAGTCTTGAAATTCATAAAACAGACCTGACATTGCAATGAAGTCACTTCCTTGATAGTTCTCTTACGTCTAAGTGCATTTTTTCTTACAGTCTTTTCACTATAATTGTTTTCTTTCACAGTATTGTTTTCAGCCTGCACAACATCATCTGGAGTGCTTTCTTTTTCACTGTTGAGATCTGATTCAATATCATTCCAGTCCCTTTTTATTACATGTACTGTATTCAAAGTAGGAGAATTTTGATCAAGATCCCAATTTGTTGAAGATTTCAAACTTGAATAATTAGATTCTTCAATGTCATTTTTCAACACAGCAACCATGGTGATTTTGGTATCATCTTTTTCTAGATCTTCAAGTGAATTAACACTTGCATCAAGTAGATTTGTCGAACTATTCATCTCTACTGAGTCTGTTTGGGTAGTCTTGCATGAACTTCCAAATCTTGGAAATGCAGTCTGTGAAAGGTTGTCAAAGAAATATGAAATATTATCACCATGCTCTTGTAAGTGTCTATGAAGTTCACAAATTAGATCAAATGTCATAGAGCATCCACCACATTTGAAACATCTGTCTTTACCAGCTTGTAAATGTAATGTATGTGACCTTGGACATGTATGCTTTTCTTCACTTGGAACGGCATCTTTAGGATTGTAAGCAATGGCGGTCTTGTTAATCAAATCCATATTTTCGTCATCTGATCTGTTTTTCATTGTCTCTTGGTGTAAATGATACTTAAGAATATTTATGCTATATTGGTCACTTGATGGATCCATAGCCATTGATGGGAATGCTAGCAGTATTTGCCGTACTACAGTTAAACCTCTCTTTTATAACCACTAAAAACAGGGCTATATTAAAATTGATTGTATAACAGACAGGTGAAAGCTTAAAGCAAGGTGACATTACTGTCATCTTGCTTTAAACAGTCACCAGTCTTAAACACTTATTAATTAGCATAATTTAGTGGCTGTAATAGATAGGTTAACTGTATTTGGAAAGCTTACTTGTGGACTTAAACACACATCACTGGTAGGTTGTCTTTCTTTGCCTGCAGAAAGAAAAAGAACATATCTATAATCATGTGCACTTTATGTCTATAAACTTAACACATTCAACCATTGCAAGGTATATACTGATACTCGTTTCATAACAGTGTACTTGTGAGGATTACACTTGTCCTATGCAAACAGTGTAGACCCTGATCAGAGGGCTCCTTAAGGAGTCCTCTGATCAGGGTCAACACTGTTTGTCATTTTGAAAGATATTGTTAAAATCAACCCTTAATAGTAAAAAATGGAATAGAATTATTTTGAAATTGGAATAATTCATTAAAAGTTTCAAGGGTGAATGAGTTAATAAAGCAAATCCTCCCTATTCCAACCATTAAACTGCGTCAATTATTTACTATTAGGTTTTAAAAGCAAGGAGAAAATCTTAAGTATCATTTTCACCATGCTTTAAGCAGTGTCACCTGTATATCAGTATTTTTATGCAATCAATTAGCCATATTTAATGCGGTCACCAATTTTGCTCACTTTCTGTTTAAACAGACAAATATCAACAGCTGACCTCCATATTCGTTCACGTGACCACAGATGCGGCCACATCATTTCAGTGGCTTTTGGTATCGACTGTCCCAATAAAATGACGGCTTACAAACGGCTTTACATCTGCGGTCACGTGATTGAATATGGAGGTCAGCTGTTGATATTTGTCTATTCAAACAGAAAGTGGGCGTAATTGGTGGACTCTAGAGCCATTCCTGGATGGTTTATGTTGGTAAGTTGCATGTAATATGTTCGTTTATTAATTGCATGCACCCCTTTCTCCGGTGCATAGCGTTATGTTGCTGGTCAGACTCTTGAAAATGACGATTGCACGAAGATTGCCAACCTCGTAAAATGGGCAACGTTCAGCTCGGATTTTGATTTCGTTTTCGAGACCAAGTACAAGTGCATGATAAAAGTAAATGGTTATCATTAGTGTGATTATTTAGGTACTTGAAAATGTTGGACCTCCTTGATTTGATCAATATGTGTAAAAAATATGACATGTTTTTCACGGGAGGTAGTAAAATGGCCCACATGACAGCTCAGGGTTTTCCCTTGCATTTTGTAATTGAGAGTCCTAAGGACTCTCAAACCTTTCACTTTGAGGGTCCCTCAGCATATTTGGGGGTCCCAAATTAATTTGATGTTGACAAATAATTTGTTTGACCTTTGTAAATTGTAAACAGTGTAGATTCATGATCTGATGACATTAGCATACCCCACATCAGCACTCAGGATTTACATATCTGATGATTTGGGGGTTTGAAGTAAAATGTGGTCAAAGATTTGAGGGTCCTGGGGACCCTAGGGGTTGGACAAATAGGGGTCCCAGGTGACAGAATTGAGTCCAAGATGCAGGAAACCTGCATCCGGGAAAACCCTGGACAGCTCAACCTCTTGTCTATGATACATACTCGTATACTGGGTTTTTATACGACCGAAACAAAAAGCTGGCCACAGGCCAGCTTTTTGAGCCGGTCGCCTTTAAATAATGTGAACGTGTTGCGTGAATAAAACAAGGAATAAAGAAATTACTCTTATTATCTGGTCATGTTGAATTTTTATCGCGCATTGATGGATGCCGCCATTTTATCTGTCACGATTTCACTTCCGGCAAGGGAATGCCTAATTCACCAACCAACCGAGCGTTCGGAAATTCTGTAGTTGCGGCTCATTTCAATGGAAATATTTCATTATAGACGTACATAATTAACCTGTGTGCACTGGGTGGACACGATTGAGTACTGTGGCCAGCTTTTTGTTTCGGCCGTATAACGATAGACATATCCCTATCATGTGTTTTCGTACCCTTGACTGTTCGCACCCTATTTTTGTCATTTCGTACAAGACTACAAGTACCGTACTACCCTCGAAAAAATTAAATTGCATTCTATCTTATACTTTCAAGAAACAGGTTTCGGCCGCATATAGGTAATTTTAGGCCACAATCAAGCACCCACAAAAAAAAACTACATTCTGGCCCCCTGTCCTGTGAAAGTGATTTGGATTAAACACCAAGAGAACAATCAATGCCCATTGACAAAAAATTGAAAAACCACAAACTTTTGAACTACAACTTTAAATCGCCATGCCGACAGTTCCGATCATAAACAAAGCGTTGAGGCCGAACTAATGAAGGGTCAGCTGAAGAAATATGTTGATAATGATATGGTTTTCACTGATCAAGAGACACAAGTACCATTTTCTTTTCACGACGAACAAATGGCCAAATTGCAAACAAGGGCAGTCACTGAAAATCGAACCGGTCATTTTGGGGTTGGCCTAAAACACGCAATAGAAATATATGGCTTAGGATGTCGAGCTGAGCGGACGTGTCGTTGTGAGCTCTTAGAATAGACTACACATGTGCAGTTTCAACTCGTAGTGCAAAGTTCTGAACAGACTCTTTACTTGTTTGAAGTGGTCTCTGGTGAAAGAAACTACAGTTTTTCTGTGGCAACCTGCAACAAACTGCAGACGAAGGGACTTCTACATGTGAATTCTTCCATTCGTGCCGCCATTACACGGACCCGCGAGGCCTCACGATTTTTGCCTGAAACTCTTTTGTTTCGTTACACTAAAGGCTGAGCACATCCAGATAGACTTACTAGTCTCCATGATTCTTACATATCCTCATTTTATCGCAAATTCCTTTATCTCAAAATTTTTAACAATTTTTAGAAGATTTAGTTAGACTTCCGAGCTCCACGCCTCCAGGTATTTTCGCACCATTCCTGCTGAACGGACCTGTTTCTCTAAGATTAAGTTAGACTTCCTCTGAGCTCCACGCCTCCATGTATTTTCGCTCCATTCCTGCTGAACAGACATGTTTTTCTGTGAGCCCTAAGAATAGACAAGACTTTTGCAATTTTTAAGAAGTTAAGACAGACTTCCACTAAGTTCCAGGTTTCTTCTCGCCATACCTGCTGAACGGACGTGTTTTTGTGAGCCCTAAGAATAGACTATACATGTTAGCATGCGGTGCTAGTTTTCAGCTATAATTCGTAGTGCATTAGACACAGACGTGTGTGAAGCTAGCATTAACATGAGCGTTCTGGCCGCCATTACATGGACCTGTAAGCCTTGGCACAAGGCTCTTTGAACTTATTTGTTTAATTTTGAACTATAATAGACTTAAGAAGTCAAGTAGGACTTCCACTTAGTTCCAGGTGTTTTCTTGCCATACCTGCTGAACGGACGTGTTTCTTTTGTGAGCCCTAAGAATAGACTATACATGTGCATGCAATATTAGTTTTCAGCTATAATTCGTAGCCAAGGCAGACGTGTGTGAAGCTAATATTAACATGTGATTTCTGGCCGCTAATACACGGACCCGTAAGCCTTGGCATAAGGCTCTTTGAACTTATTTGCTTCATCCCTGAACTTTATTAGTGAGAACGCCATAATTACCAGGACTTACCAAGTCCTGGGTGCTCCGACAAGTCAACGGAGGAATCTACAAACACAACAACAATATGGCGTAATGGGCAGAACGGACAAGAAATATCTTTAAAAAAGATATTCGGCGGAATGAGTGGTTGAACTAAGGCTATATAGATGGGTGTGCAAAATTGAATGAAATTGAGGTTTTCAAAGAATTGTAATATCTTGGATTGAAAAGCAAAAAATAAAAGTATACAATTGAAACAGTAACTTTTATTTAAAATGCAAAACAATGCAAAACAACACAATAATTTAACTCATATCCTAGCTACTGGTAGGAGATCCTCACATTAATCTATTGTTCTATATATTAAACTTCATTCATAGAGTTTCTTGAAACAAACTATAGCATACACAAATGTACAGATTCAACATACTGCTGTACTTCACTCTTGTAAATAATGATGAAACCACACGATTGTGTTTAACTCACTTGAGGCCATTTATATATAATATTGCTTTTAATGTATGGTAAATGTGTACAAATAGTTAACAATTAACACAAATAATTGGTAGTAAACAATTACAAAACACCTAGCGTCCTCTGTATATCTATAAAAAGATTTCAGATGTCATCTTAAAATAGAATCATAAGTGTAGTAAACAGTCTGGCCTGTGTCTCTAAATTTTACACTCACAGTCCATATCTGGGAAAACTGTAATTGGACATAGACCAGCCTACAGGGCTCCAGATAAGAGGGAGTAAACTAAACAAATCACATTTATTCACTCCTTTCAGCACCAAACCCTATGGTGTTACCACTCATTTTGATTGTCTCAAAGAGACAATTCAAATGTATAGTGACACCACAGGGTTTAATGCACAAATAAAGATTTTAAGTTTTGAAATAATTCCCTTATCTGGAGCCCTGGCTACTATCCAATCAGACTATTCAGTTTCAACAGGTGCTCCCAATTCTAAATTTCTGATCAAATATAATTGGTTGAAATGTGTGGCCAAATAGAAAGTGTGCCTAAATAGAAACCAGACAGCTCCGCCGAAAAAGAAAAAAACCTTAAAATACAGTCAAACCTACGGTGGCACTGAGGTGACATGCAAACTTTTTTTTTTTTTTTTTAATTTTTATCTCGTGCGCACGACTTAATTAGAGGGGAAAAAAAACTTTACTTTTTATCTCGTGTGCACGACCATGGAGGAATTATACCCTCCATAATTCCTCCATGGCACGACTTAATTTGAGAGAAAAAAAAAACTTAACTTTTTATCTCGTGCGCACGACTTAATTTGAAAAAAAAAAATAATAATAATAAAAATGGAAATTTAAGTCGTGCGCACGAGATAAAAAGTAAATATTTTTTTTTCTTTTTGCAAATTTAGTCGTGCGCAGGAGATAAATTTTAAGGATTTTTTTCTCACATTAAGTCGTGCGCACAAGATAAAAAGTAAAGATTCCCCCCCCCCCCTTCAAATTAAGTCGTGCCAGGAACGTAGATTATCTATAATATACGTTCCTGGTCGTGCGCACGAGATAAAAAGTAAAGATTTTTTTTTTTTTTACAAATTAAGTCGTGCACACGAGATAAAAATTAAAAAAAACAAAACCTGCGAAGTTGCGAACAACAGCCACCTGAGGGAACTTGAAAAACTGGCTGTTGTTCACAGGTGGTTGATGTTCGCAGGTTTGCAAGATGGCCAAGTTTTCATCATAAATTTTATAAAAAAATTATGTAAAGGCATGCAATTTCTCCATGGTAAAGTCTATACCGCTCGCTGCATACAACGGTTTTCTGACCGTATTATTCCTTTTTATTTAACCGCTGAAAACAGCGCGTATACTTATATAAACGACACAGTTGAAGAAAGGGGTATTCACTGATTCCGATAGCAGACTTATTGAAATATTTAATGTCACTAAACACGTTTGATTAATTGAAATTATCAACCGGTTTTAGCTGATATTTCCACATTCAGAAATGGCGCTTCAGTCTCGTGTGCGGGCGGCGCGCTGATTGGCCGAATAGGAGGCACCATACTTTGTACGCCACCTGGATTTCCGATCCCGCTCGTTCTTCATTCGTGTATATACAGAGATCATGTATACACTGTCTCTGGTCTATACAAGTTCCCATTTTTAGCTCACCGGCCTGAGCCAAAGTCACGGAAATCACGAATTATTTTCAAAATTGTCACTATAGAAATTATTTCAGCTACAGATGTTATTCAGTAAAATATCAATGTAAAAGACATATTTATTGTATCGCCAGGCTATGCTGATGCAATATTTAACAAAATAAATAAAATGCATATGTGTATCCGTGATTTCCGTGAAAGTCCGTGATTTGTCAACGGTGGAGCTATTGGGGTGGCCCTGTGTCCGTCGTGCTTCAAATGACATCTCCTATACCGCGTCTTCTTCTTCTTCCGTTATAAGGACAGGAATCCAATATTGGACAGATTTCAACCAAACTTTTCAGGAATGTTCCTTGGGTCAATTAAACTCTTTCAAATTGATTCAAAGAATTAAAAACAATGTAGAACTCTGGTTGCCATGGCAACCAAAGTGACAAAATAAGGAAATCTTAAAAAAATATTCTTGTCTGAAACTACATGTACAAGGACCAGAGCGAAGATATTTGGCACATGTCATCATATACAGGTCCTCTATCAAGTTTGTTCTAACTATGCCCCTGGGTATGTTCGAACAAACGCAAGTTCGTAGAATCGAGTTTTTACTGTATTCAACAAAGCTATTAGTATTGAATAATGATGTGAATTATTTTATAAATCAGTGACAAACAGCTTGAATCTGGGATTCAACTGTTTGTAAATGTAAGCCAAGTCTTAATTTCGCTCCCTATAACGACTCCCTCCGAACAACATACATAATCTGTGTCTCCCATTGGGTGTCGTTGTACATAGAGAGGGGGCACTGTAGTATATTTTAGGAGACCGTGGACTTACAGAACTGGGTTTATGCATAGCTGCCTGCTAAATAAAAATTGCAAATACATTGCATTCTCTCTACAACAACATGCACCTAATGAGATAAACATATTTTGTGTGTTGTTCGAAGTGAGTTGTTATAAGGGAGGGAAAATTAATAGCATTAGAGTGCTAACAGTTAATTGAATTCAGATCAGACGACGCGTTACACTGCGTCTGATCTAGATTCAAACTGTTTGTTACTCGTCATTATATTTCTTCAAAATGGTCAATATGTTACTATGAGAAATACTGCAGACATCAATTTTAAGCAAAGAAGCAGACGATATAATTGCAGCAGTGAAAGAGTTTGGGGAACAGTAGCAATCAATGTCGTTGTAGGGAGTGCCGCTGTAGGGATGGGGCACTGTATTATACACAGGTAGGATTGAAGACAGTACATGGCAGTGGTGTAATGTAATGAGACGAAACAATGCAAATTTAAACGTTTATTAGTACATATACAAACTATACAGAAATTGTAACGCCCCCACCCCCCCCCCCCCCCCCACCACACACACAAACACACACAACTTGCAAATTATGCACGTACATGTACTTATAAAAGCCAGGTGACCGCTAATACCAGGTGACCGCTAAGACATGTTTTACTTCATTTACCCCGGCCTTCACTGCTACAACGTCATCAATTAAACAAAATCATCGCCTGCATATAAATATTTCTAACATTTAAATTTTAGGTATTTTAACTTAAGAATTATTGAAATGAGTGTCAAGCAGTTTGGATCCTGATTAGACGCAACGCTTTGCGGCGTCTGGTCATGATCCAAAATGTTTGCAATAAGTACTTCACCCGAGGTAAGATTAATTCTATTAAAGCCAGAATGTCGCCCAAATTTATGTTTAAATCGCGCAATTTCTTATATAAGAACATTTTCTATGTATTAAAACTAAGCGAAATCCGTTGTCAGGCGCCGGAAACATGCCCCCCTTTCTTTAAGAACCATACATAAATGTGCCGATTTCTTATCGAGATGGTTGGAAAAATAAGCTTTTTGTTTACATAACAAATCCGAGAATTTCCGCAAGGTCGAATAAGAGTCTCGAGATCGATCCGATTTTCCTGACTTGTCTGGGTTATTTTTAGAACAGAATAGTTCATAACAATTAAGGTAACATTGGAGAAAACGTTATTTTTTCCCGTTTAAACGCAAACGAAACGCATCGCAATAAAAAAGGTTAATGGACAACCTTTAGACAATTCTGACCATTCATGTTAGTCTGAGCGGCAAACAGTTTGGTGCCTAATCAGACCCCGGGTTACCGCGGCGTCTGATCTGCTTCAAAACTGTTTGCAATTGAAATCATGGTTTTAGCGTTAACGCGTTTATTGGGAAAGAATAACATTTTCTCCACTGTAAGCAAGGTAACTTGACATCGACTACATCATCGTGCACTTTCCTACTTGAGATAAGTATGGTTCCCGTGCAGCACGAGACCGCTGCGCTAACTTTACTGATATTTTATTCTTTCACAATAAACGCATTTGTATACAAAACTATTATTTTCATTGCAAACAGATTGGATCCAGGTCAGACGCCGGGTAACCCGGCGTTTGATCAGGCTCCAACCTATTTGCTACTCAGATTAAAAAATAATAGTTAAAACTTCTAAAAGTAAATTTCCACAGTTTAGTGCATTGCGTTTGCGTTTAAACGGGAAAGAAAAATGTATTCTCTACTGTATACTGCGCACAATAAATACAGCTATCAATGTTTCTTGCTGGATGTAGGGAATACTCATCCCTTTTAAAGTTTTAGAATGTACCAATCTAAAAATAACTCTGTCAAGTCAGAAGAAAACACTAATAATGAGCTATGAAAACATCTTTACCGGGCGCAAGCCGAATGAACTCGGAAAATCTCCGTCGTTGATCGGATGTCAACAAACCGATTTAAAAGTCGACTTTTTTTCCACCAAATTCATATGTTTGTCAGATTTATTGCCTCCATAATCATCGCGGATTACTTCTTTTTATATGTTTAGATTACGTTTAGATTATGTTTAGATGTGCCTGAATTTTCAGGTTTAAAAAATGCGCTATTTTGGCTTACATACTGCCGTTAACCCATCGAAAATAAACAATGGTAGTCATTCTTACACATGGTATAGAAATACACATAGTCTTAAAAGCTTTCTGCATTTTGTTCCGCAATGCAGCCATTCCGGCTGTCTGAATGTAAACTGAGTTTTGCTAATGTCTGTCTTTTCAAGGTTACCGAGTCCTGTGATTTTGACGTTTGTAGGGTTGGTCTTCGCGTCCTCGCAAGAGTGACACCCACACACACACTTTGAACTGTTAGAGAGACATTGAAGACTACAGTGGAGAATCTGTTATTCTTTCCCGTTTAAACGCAAACGCAAATCACTAAAACGTAGAAAAGTACAACTTTTGGATATTTCTGACGAATTATGTGTATCTTAGGGGCAAACAGTTTGGAGCCTGATCTGACACCGGGTTACCCTGCGTCTGATCTGGTTCCAAACTGTTTGTAATAGAAATAATAGTTTTAGCCTAAACGCGTTTATTGGGAAAGAATAACGTTTTCTCCACTGTATGCCACCGACTTATAATTATGATAATACATGTAATAATAATAATGATAATAATAATAATAAAATAATAATAAAGTAAAAATAACAAAATAACAACATAATAACAACAAAAATAGCAATAATAAATGGCCATCCATGATATTCAGTAAAACCTCTCTATTACGACCACTAAAGTATCTAATTAGTTAGTGTTTGTTTAAGACAGGTAGCAGCTTATAGCAAAGTGAAAGTAAAACAGCAATCTCCTTTTTGAGATTTCTGGATTACTTTAATCTTGCTTTAAGCTGTCACCTGTCTTCTTTACAGTCAATTTACCTTCTTTTTAGTTGTCGTACTAATACTGTACACTTCGTACATCTACTAAACAAGTTGGTGCAAACGTTAGTGCGAACATCGTGCGCGACGTCAAAGCATTTCTTATACCGGAAAGCAGCTTATTCCAAATCATATAGAACTATAGAACTGTACATGTGTATTAGATTTAAAAGTGTATAATTGAAACTGGGAAGAAGGACGAAGTTAAGCTTCAGTTTCTTTCGTGAACATCAACAAAAACTGTAAACATGTAAAAGGAATGTGTCATTTTTTTTTTATAGATACCCCATTAATCTTTTCATTGGCCATTATGACGGTAATACCCGTCTTGAACACAGTCGCTGCCATATTATCGCCTACATATAGGTTTCGCAGGGCTGAAATAAGTTCACGTGAAAAATCCATAGATTTCCAAATTTGCATTTTCAAGTGCGATTTTACGAAATCGTACCTTTACCCCATAGCCTGTTTCTAGTTTTGTTGACATGCGACTACTTAAAGCAGGCTGTAAGTAAAGCAGGAACATAGAGAGGAGTAAAAAGCGCATCTGTGACGGTAATGGTGAAGACACAATATGTGAATAAAATCAATTCAAGACAATATTGTCTACTTCATACAAGTGTGTCATCTACAATCGTTTTCAAAATCTAAATCTAAACTCATTGGCTTGGATTTACAATTGGTCCGCCACCAAAAAACTAGGGTAACTTTAGAACCTGTCGGCAGGTCTTTTTGGTATTTTCGTAGAAATTAACTGGCTATCTCTTGTGACATTAACATGGCCATTTATTGTGACATTTATCTGGCCATATCTTGTGACATTAACCTGGCCATAAAAAGACATTTTTGGTTGCGGACCAATTGTAAAAGTGATCCAAGTCATTTTAGTTGAAGAACCTGAAACACGAATGTCAAACAGTTTGGATCCGGATCCAAAGTGATTACTAATTTACTAATGTTAGTAAAGCCGCGACAAGCAGGCGAAGGAATAAGACATCAACGGTTCAAAACTGTAGCGAAAAAGAAAATGGTGAATACGGCAAGACAACCTGTCAGCAGGTAGAAGACGAGTGTATCTACTTTCTGTAAGGCTTCTGCCCACGTCATTTGTTCTTGTTTGGTATCATTGCCTGGTGTCTCAATGTTTTGCGAAGATGTCGGCGCAGGCACAACTGCCACCCTCCTCGCCTTAGTTGATTTCGCCTTTTGTTGAGGCGAGGATTTGGATTCGCGCATGCCCCTAAAACACTTGCGTATATCAGGTAGGCGACAGACTTGGTCTCCGACTGACTGCATAATCCTGGCTTGGACGACAGTGTAGATTACAGACACGACGCTAATAATTGACACCTGCAGCAGGTAGATTAGGAAATAGGACACGTGCAAAGAGTTGTGAGGCATACTGTCCCTCATAGCGAGCACGAAGAAATATACCGTCAAGAAAATCGTCACCATATATGAGACTTTCTCGCCGCTATCGACAGGAACAAGCAAGCCGCACAGATTCAGAATTGACAACATCAGCATGGGCAGTACAATGGTGAACAGTGTAAATTGCGCCCGCCGCTCTACTTTTATTGTTATTGAAATTATATTAGTGCCATATTTAACATTGGAATTTGTTTGCATGGAAATCAGTTTCCACTCGGCATTTTCCGTGTACTGGTCAAGGTTTACTTCAGCCATTGGGGTTAAATACACAGTGTTGATCGTCTCGTCAGACACGTAAAACTGCAGTTGGCACTTCTGTATGTCAAAGGGGTAGTAGGTCACGTCTAGGTCGCAGAGAACACTGAACTGAAATTACTACGGTGTACTGATTGAACGGAAGCACTGAGGGGACATGTGAAGAGTTTGATTTTTTATCTAGAGGGAACAAGATCGTTTCTTGTTCGCACAAGATATTATCTTGAGGGAACAAGATCTTTTTTTGTGAGCACAAGAAAACATCTTGAGGGAACAAGATCCTTATCTTGTGGGCACAATATATTATCTTGAGGAAACAAGATCTTTTATTGTGCGCACAAGATAATATCTTGGGAGAACAATATCTTATCTTGAGGGAACCATATCTTTTTTGTGCGCACAAGAAAACATCTTGAGGGAACAAGCTCATTATCTTATGGGCACAAGATATTATCTTGAGGGAACAAGATCTTCTCTTGAGGGAACAATATCTTTTCTTGTTTACACGAGAAATTATCTTGCGGGAACAAGATCTTATATTGAGGGTTAAAAATCTTTTCTTGTGCGCACAGTATCGCGTGCGCACAAGAAAATAATTATCTTGTTCCCTCAAGATAATATATAGTGCCCACAAGATATAAATGATATTGTTCCCTCACGATAAGATCTTGTTCCCCCAAGATATTATCTTGTGCGCATAAGAAAATATCTTGTTCCCTCAAGATAATATCTTGCGCCCACAATATAATGATCTTGTTCCCTCAAGATGTTTTCTTGTGCGCACAAGGAAATATCTTGTTCCCTCAAGATAAGATCTTGTTCCCTAAAGATATACCTTTTAAAACATCTGATTTTATTTGGTATATGATAATGTTTTAGAAAAGAATATCGATAAAAGAAAAGTATGATATCATTGTTCTTAAATTGCCTTCTAGTATGAAGAGCACACGGATATCGACGAAGAAAAGCGTTCAAATGGAATATGAATATACGATTTAATGAGACCGAAAACCAAGTTGTGTATTTGCAAAAATAACAGAAAATACTCAAATAAAAGCAAAAATGTAGCATTATCGTTAATCTCGCGTTAAAGATACGATCAGTCTAAAACATCTTCAAGAAAGGTAACCAAATCTTAGTTTTTTAGATATTTTCATCGCTTTTTCAATTCCGTCTACTAGACTGACTAAAGCAATATCGCACCGTTTGCGCACGCGCATGCATATTTAGTAAACAGGAAAGAATAACGCAATCCGAGCTTAATATTTTTTTTCTTTGAAATGTTTTTTTAAACAGAATTTAACTAATCCTAAACTAATACTTACGTGTTTATAAAAGAGTTTGACATAAATTTACAAATTACTGTTTTCTAAACCCGATTGCTAGTCGCTTTAAAAAAGAGCCGTGCCATGACAAAACCTGCCTTTTTGTAGTGCAGCATTGTACAGACCAAGCACCGGACTCATCCCAGGCTCTGAATCTGAGTTTGGTCTACACTGACAAATACCGTATATAAGACATGAATATGTCAAATAGTATCTTTGACGCGGGAGATTGCATTGATCTACATTGTTTGCAATGCAATAAGGCAGGTTTTCTCATGGTACGGTTCATATCTAAAGTGCTAAAATGTATCCCATGATGCAAGTGAGATTACTAGTCCGAGGTTTACTAAAATATATCAGTTTAAAAAAGTGATGACCTTTAAGGGGACATAACTATCTATGCCTGCTCAGAAGCTATGGTGTGACTACTGATTAGAATAATCTCTTTTGAGACAACTTTGGTCAGTCGCCACACCATACGATTTGGTTTAAACATTAAGTACAAAATTGTCATTTCCCCCTAAAAGCTGTCAAGTTTAACCCTTTCCCTCGTAGAAGCGCCTTTTAGCGCATTCAGTTTATTCTTGCCCTGAAGAAAATAGTTCCAATTTATACATTCATAAATATGTATAATACAAAAAATTTTCTATATTCTAGCAAGTGATAGTTTAAAACAGGCTGAAAGTAAAGCAGAATGCGCTTAAAGTGCATTCTGCTCTACTTTCAGACTGCTTTAAGTGGACACCTATATTCAATACTAGAGATATGCTATGTGGGAAAGGGTTAACACTGTACCTGTAAAGACTCTCCGGAACCCACCCAACTGTAACATGACCCACGTCCGACGAGCTAACAATGTGTACGACATCTAACGTTTCATCACCTATCAAACTGGTTTGTCCCACTGCCTGTAAAAGGAATATTTGAATGTTTGAAGCGTCATTTAAGACCATACCGTTTAATTTTACAACTTCAAGCAAATTATTGTACAGAGAAAAAGCCAATTAAACAGTCGAGATTTATGCCAACAAAGTTAGTCTTGGATGCATATAATTATAGTGATATGAATTGTGGGTGTGTCCGTCCGTTCGTATCCCCATTACCTGGATCATATTTCCTTTACCACATTCGTTAGGTATACATCTTGGGAATCTTGTCCTTTAATATTTTTAGGTCACTGTTACTTTGAACTTTAACCCCTTCACTGACTTAACCCGAATACAATAGGTATTTGGAAACAGTTTGGATCTTGATCAGACGCCGCGTAACGCGGTGTCTGATCATGATCCTAACTGTTTGATACTCATCTTAATATTTCTGAAGTCAAAATAACTTAAATTTAAATTTTAGAAATAAAAGTAGACGGCAATTGTTGAAAATTGATGACGTCATGGCAGAGAAGGGGTTAAACTCAACTACAGAAAAATAGAACATTTCCTATACAACATCAGCTAGGGATATAATACCAAATATGTCGTGTGAGTACACCGTGGAGTGGCGGGGCGTACAATTTCATTTTTCAGGTGGCTTTGACTTTTTACCTCATTTATAGAAAAAAACTAACCCGGGGCATATATCTTGTATATCATATCAGCTAGAGATGACACATTTGGTGTGTGAGTACATCTTGGGATAGCGGAATGTGGCATACCATTTTGTGTTCAATGTGACATTGACTTTTGTCTAAAATTGAATAAACGCTCGTTTGAGCATATTTCCTCTACCACGCCAGCTAGAGATACTAGATTTAGTGTATGAATACATCTTGGATGGCGGAGTTTTGCATCCATATACTACATTCAGGTAAATGTGTGCTATGACCTTGAACTCTGACCTAAGTTAAAGACAAGACATGGCAATGCCATGAAAACAAGATTTTTCATATACAAAATCATAAGGAAAAGAATGAAGATGAAGATAAACTGATTATGCATCAAAGTTATGGATGTCAATATATGTTTTTTTTAAGTGGATCATTCTGGATAAGGTAAGTAAAACTAGACTTAACATTTAAGGTAATACATACCCATATAGGGCATTGTCACATGATTTTGTTTTATAGAGTTTGTGCTCTGCACTTGTGGTCAATGTGATATATCTGTATTTAAAGTTGGAAGACATTGGCTTTTATACTTTGGTTGTTAGCTCCAGCCGGACTTAACACGACTAACAAAGGGCAATAACTTCAAAAAAATGTATGCTGTGGTACATATCTTAAGCCATGCGCTTGTAATCAATGTGATATATTGGTTGAGGTCAAGATCAGATATACCTAAAACTGTAAAGTTATCATCTGGAAATGAAAGTATGACTGCGTTTGAAACAACCAATGTCTGAGTTTAAGCTCCTGAAAATTGTTTACCTAACTCAGCAGTCATAAGCCGTATACAAAGATGAACTTGTGTTCCTTGGTTATAAAATATAAGAGATATGCCTATCTAGTATAACACATCATCTAGGTTTACCAACTTTTGAGATGGAGTACATCTTTAGATGGCCGAGTGTCTTGAACCGTTTTTCACTGTTACCGTAACCTTTACATTTGACTTCCAGCATAGAATGAAGTATTGTCCGGAGCATATATCCTTAACCATATAAGTTAGTGATACTACATTTTGTGTGTTGAGTTTTGTGTGTGCCTCGTACCATTTTCAGGCCACTGTGACATAATTCATTGACATCAATTATATAAAAAAAACTGTCCGGAGAAAATGTCCTATACCACATCAGCAAGGGATACCACATTTTGTGTGAGAGTACAATGTACATCTTAGGATAGCCGACGATGAAATGCAATTTTCAGATATATGTGTTCATGTAAATCTGACCTATTTCAGTTGCAGAAAATAACCTTGTCCTGAGAATATTTTCTATACCACATTAGCCAAAAAAAGTATTATTTTAGTGAAAACCAAAATATGTGTGTGTGTGTGTGTGTGAACTCATCTTGAGATAGCGCAATGTCTAGCACTATGTTCAGGTCGCCGTGAACTTGATCTTGATACAGGAACTCAATTATTGCAAAAGCTTGTCCATATCATATGCCCTACACCACATCAGATAGAGATACGAAATTCAGTGTGACAGTGCATCTTTGGATGATTTATTGTCTTGTATCAGTCCAGCGTCACTATGATTGACATATTGGTTCTGATTGTTGACCTCAAACAAGAAAGATAGAAGCTTGTCCGGAACATATGTCTTATATCACATCATCAACGGACACCAAACTTTGATGTGTGGGTGCATGCTCCCCCGGGAAATATGTTTTCCTAGATGGTCTCTGATTCTGAGGGCGGTTCGTGCATTCTAAACAGGCAATATACTAATTAATACATGCAGATCTCTGTAAAATTTCAACTCAAAATAACATAACTACTTAATCTAGGATAATCTATATTTTGACAGGATACTTTTAGCCATTAATCTCTAACCCCTTCCACTACCCACTCCTATTAGTGTACGCACCTTTACTGGGGCGGTCCGGGGCATGCTCCCCCGATACTTTTTTTCTTAGATGGTCTCTGGTGAGATTTGAGGCCGTTTCGAATATTCAAAACAGGTAAAATACGAACATAAATATATTTATAACATTACCTACGGTGCGAGCGTTGAATAACACCCATTGGTTATTTCTCGTATACAACTAGTGGTTGTGCAAATGAGGTTGTCCTACTCAAATGTGTATTCCTACGCTCTGCCAATATGTGTACACACATATGGCATCAAATTACATTTTTGTCGGTGATCGAGTGGCTATTGAGTGGAAGGGGCAGGGAATGTGTGCACCTTGATTTATTCTGAATAAATCGGAATTAACCTTGGATCTACGTTTTGCAAATTAACTCATTTTGGCGGTCCATTCACGCGTCATTCATTGGCTTACATAGTGAAGCTTGCAATCTAAAATAAGTATCGAGATGGTAAAAACAAAATTGCCATGTTATGTTATAAATATAATATAACATTCGTGTTCATAATTTATTGGAATTATAAAACTCGTCTTTTAGAAAACGATAAAAAGTAAACAAACAAACAAACTCCTATATTGAAAGATCTAGGTGTTCTTAACTAATATGTGTATGTGTGTGTATTTTCAAATCTGCAACTAACTTTCAAGATGACCAGTTTAGGTCTCCATACGTCACTCAGAGGAAGTTTTATGGTATTAAATCCAAGAAAGATTTCTGGATCCCAATACAACAGCTCGTCGTGCCAAACTATAGTGAAGAAACCTAAGACGTCAAACTTCTGTTCAGTTGTGTCAAGTGAAACTATACTGGTGGGGGTAAAAGACACGTTGACAACGACGACATCCGACTGGTCTATACGTGGTCTGATTCGCTTGTCATAGTCCATGAGAATTTCACTTAATAGATCCATTGTAATCTGGACATCTATCGCTTCTCGAAGGCCGATAAAGGGCAACAACCCATGCGTGTTGTGACTATCAGGTGGATTATCAAAGCAAGTGACTGGTCGAAGAAGCAGAAATAGTAGCCAACTCCATCGAGGAACGTAAAGCGACAACGGGAACATGTTTCAACTCATTCACCCCTGAAACGTTTAATGAACAATTCAAGCTTCCAATTAAGTGTAGTCCATTTATGACTATATAATTATTTATCGCAATACATTGCAAATAACAAATAGTGCAAATTCCTGATCAGAGAGCTCCTTAAGGAACGCATTGGTCTGGGTCTACACTGTTAAAATAGATCTAGCTACTGTAATCCTTACAGGCACACTTTTTAAAATTTTCTTTTTAAATTGCGAGTCACTAGAGTCCTATTTATTGGTTTATGTGCAAACTAGTATTATATTAACCCATTAACCATTTCATTCTCAATGACGCTTAAAAGCGCGTTTGAAAACAGTTTAGATCCGGATTAGACGCCGCGTTACGCGGCGTCTAATCAGGATCAAAACTGTTTGACTCTCGATTTGAATATTTTTCAGTTATACTTCCTTATTTTTTAACTTTGCAACGGCATTTCAGACAGCATAATTGAAGCAGACGACAATATAACGGTGAAGGGTTAAACATTCACGAAAAAGTTGGCAGTGAAAGGGTTAAAGCATGGATATTATAATAAGGACTGACTACTGCGACCAAAATGGCGATCATGATAGTTATCGATAGTTGAAAATACTATCGCAATAGACTATCGTTAGTTGGATTCACTATTGTAGTTACATACTACAGTGCTCCCTCCCTACAACGGTCCTAACAACGACTCCCTCCTTACAACGACCTTTGTCGCAGTTACCGAAAATTATGTCCAACCTATTTATGGCTGCAACGTCGTCTGTTTGAAAATGTCGTCTGCTGTTTTTCTCAAAGTTACATAATGGACATTTTGACAGAAAAAACTTAATGATGAGTGACAAACAACTTGAATCCAGATCAGACGCCGCGTCACGTGGCGTCTGATCTGGATTTAAGCTGTTTGCAAATGTAGCCGATTTCCCTCCCTATAACGACTCCCTCCGAACAACGAACATACTTGTTGTCTCCAATTGGATAACGTTGTAGAGAGGGAGCGCGTTTTAGCACACATTATACAAAATTAAATATGAACCACAATGTTACCCTAATGAATGGTTGCCTAAATCAGGTTGAAAGTGAAGCAGGCTGAAAGTAAATCAGAATCAGCCTTCATTAAGGCGCATTCTGATTTACGTTCAACTTGTTTTAAGCATCTGTTTTCAATATTGAAAACAAGCTATAGGGAAAAGGATTAAAAGAGACTTAAACATAATACTGGGAACAAAGTCAAACGCCATCTTAACAATCTGGTACAACTTGGAAAGAGAGTTACGTGTACACATTTTGTTACTACGCTGATAGAGGTCTTATAAATATTGATACATGTAGTACCTCAAACTATCGCCAATAGTATCGATAGTTTGATTTTGCAATCGATAGTCGACAATCGTGACTTCAACTATCGCGATAAGTCGATACAATCGGCTATCGTGCCACCCCTAATTGCAATGTACTATCCCTATGTGTTTGTTTGGAATATTTCATTAACTCATTCACCCCTGAGACTTTTACTTGACAATTCCAATTTCAAAATAAGTCTAGTTCATTTTTGACAATTAAGGGTTGATTTGAACAATATATTTCAAAATGACAAACAGTGTCGAGCCTGATCAGAGGGCTCCTTAAGGAGCCCTCTGATCAGAGTCGACACTGTTTGCATGGGACAAGTGTAATCCTCACAAGTACACTGTTTGTGAATGACAAGTATACTCGTCGCTAAGGTTGAAAGTGTTAAAGATACACAACGGTGATCTGCTAATGACGCTATAGGTTTTTGGCAATCCAGAAAATCTTTTCATGTGAAATAGCAAAATAAGTTCAGATCTGATTGGACGACGCAATTTGCATCGTCTCATCAAGGTATGTACTGTTTTATGTTTACTTTCGTTGGCGATATTTGCATTAATGGGTTGATAAAATCGAGAGCATTTGGTTTGATTAGTTTCTTTATGATTGTACGTCGGACGTGGATGAATACCCCAGAAGCGCCTTGTGCACTGTTTCTGGCACAAATCGGCAACTGGGTAGAACCACTGACCTTCCGCAAGCCAGCTGGAAGGCTTCACCCACATGAACAATCAGAATGGTCAGACTGCAATTCGAACTGACAGCGGCGAGGAGCTTAGTGATGTAAGTCACAGTGACTGTACCACTAGACAACGGAGGTCCCTGCCTAAGAGTTCAGGGGAACGTGTCTTATGGGGACGGTTTTGCTTCCCTTTATTTTGTGATGTTAAGATGTTAAGCCATTACCCCGTAACCTATTTCTAGTTTTCAAAACAGGTCACCACTTTAAGTCGACAGGTTGAAAATAATGCAGAATGCACCTTCTGCTTTTCTTTCAGCATGCTTTAAGCTATTATCTGCTAGGATAAAGAAATGAATTGTGTTCTAACAGTACAAACTCAAAACTTAATAAATTGGAACTATTTTCTTCCGTGGGAGGAATAAATAAGATGCGTAAAATACAATTGTCGTCTGCAATATGTTTCGTCTACAGAAATTCTAGGAGTAAATTTTACTGGTTTTTTTCTTCTAAAATACATGTAAACTTTTGCATTCAAATGTGACACAAGTAACAACTGCAGTCGAACTTCTATATCTTGAATTCGGTTAAGTCGAACATACCCGTATTTCAAAGTTAAAATGTGCATGCTTAGCCACGTTTTAATTTTGAAATACGGATATGTTCGACATAACCGAGCATGAAATAATGACGTTCATGTGTCGACATATCGAATAGTTCGAGTTAAGCGAGTTCGATATATCGAAGTTCGACTGTACATTTATATATTGTCACCGTTATCACAATTCGTCCATAGAGTGCAGAGGCAAAATTGTATCTCCTGTTTTAACACTTTCAATCCCTTATTTCATTGTCTGCCTTAACCCATTTCACAACAAGTGTGTCTTAAACTTATTCAAACTCAGAACAATGTCTCTACTTATTCCTTTTCCAATAAAAAGTGTTACTGGTCTCCGATATGTTCAATAAGTATAAAGAATGGCCACATAATTTAGCGTCCTGACTCCGTCAGCTACACCAATCCAAATCTATTCCTTGCACTGTTGAACTAAAGTCACATGGAAAGGCAGACCCAAACTGCATGAACTGGGAATTTGTACAGGTTGTGACCGACAAGTCATACTCAATGCCTTGACACCATAGACTTCATACAATTTCCGTCTGCTTTTATTTCTCAAATTTGAATTTTAGGTATTTTGACTTCAGAAATATTGAATGGATGGATGAACTGGGTTTTACCGCATTTCGACACAAAAAGGTCATATATAGCCGAACTATTGAAATGCATGTCACACAGGTTGGGTCTTGATCAGACTTCGCAGTTAATTTTTGTCCTCAAGTTAAATACTGAATTTTCTGAGGACTTTGTCATCATTTTAAAATGCATTTGCAGTTGTTTACTGTTATTTGAATGCTAAAAAGTGAAAAAATTTAAGTTATTTCTATACATTTTCTACTACTTTTAATGTGCCCATTAATATTCATGAGTATGCAAATTAGGTCATTTCAATGTATAAGCAAACTTTAATACCACACTTTGTAATATCTTCCATTTGGTACAATATTTTATGTTTAGGACCAAAACTGACTGTGATACGGACGATTTTGTAGGCGTTGCTCTTAAAACGCAAAATTGGGGGGTTGCCATGGAAGAAATTAAAATAAATTACATGTACTTAAAATTAATTTTTTGGTAATTAAGTTGAATATTTTGTTTTCCGATGATTTTGTCATCCTTTTAAACTAGACATTTGATGTTGTTTTCTGATACTTGTAGGATAAAAAAGTTAAAAGTTTACGTTATTTTTTCATTTTTCCACTATTTTTAATGTTAACATTAATATTCATGAATATGCAAATAAGATATTTAAAAAACATTAATTGGATATAAAAGCCCAATGTCTTATCTTCAATTTGTACCAGTTTTATATGTTTAGGACAAAAACTGACTGTGATATGGATGATTTTTCAGGTATTGGTCATCATAACAAAAAAACGGGGGTTGTCATGGAAACGGTTAAAATACACATAGCCTAAAAGAGTTTATTTTTTGAGTACATTCGCGATTCTGATTCAGAAGACCCTACTGAACATTTTGGTACCCATGAAAAAAGTCTAGGTGTGTGTGTGTGTGTGTGTGTGTGTGGGGGGGGGGGGGGGGGGTTAATGTGCACGGTAGACCCCATTGGCCCCCAGAGTATTATACTTAGAGCGATCGGCCATTCTCGTTAACTGGCGGTCCGTACGGAAAATCGTGTGAGTTTATTTCGGTACGAACCGTTTGTTGACGAGAAAGGCCGATCTATCTACGTAGAGAACCGATAATTACCTGATCTTATTAGGGGCTAACTACCTTAAGATGATATATGTGCACATCACTAGAGTGTAATATAGTTTTGACTCAGATCAGACACAATTTAAGCCTTTCGGCGCCGTAGTCGAATAAAGTCGACTGTGCAAACAGTTTGGACCAAGATCAGACGCCGCGTAACGCGGCGTCTGATCAGGATCAAAACTGTTTGACACTCTTATCAATAATTATTAAATCATACAACCTTAAATCTAACTTTGAAACGTTCTTGCAGGCAACAATACTGAAGCAGACGACAATGAAGCGGTGAAGGGGTAAATATCTCCCAGATAATTTGGCGCCGAAAGGGTTAATCAATTGTTCTCTTGCAACATGACCTATCAACTCATAAAATTCCCTGATGTCGACAATACAAATAATAAATTATGCACATCCAATTTTAGAATTAAATAACTGCCTCAAGCAATACACGAGTTGCATGTACATTTATTTATAAATCCCGCCACCGAAAACTATTTGTCGTCTGCTTTAACCGTCTCCCCGCCATAAATTAATAATCGTCTACCTTTTTACTTTGATTCGCACTTTTTGTTTCAAAGAACAGAACATATCTATAATGAATGACTGAAGGAATATCGAATTACATGTGTATTTCATTTTGTCAGACAGTTTGAATTCTAACCAGGATTCAAACTGTTTGCAAAGTCGGCTGTCACCTTCTGCACGCTACGGACGAATTCGTGAGAACTAGGTGTTATTGCGAACAGTTTTGATCCAATTGAGACGCCGAGTAACTCGGTGTCTCATATGGGCCCAAACAGTTTGACGCTTATTATACAGTGCCCCTTCTCTATGTCCAACAACCATCCCAACAACGACTCCCTCCTTACAACGACCCTTGCCGCAGTCCCCGAAACAGGACAATTATGTCTTACGCTTTTACTGCTGTAATATCGTCTCCTTAGCGTTGTCATCTGCTATTTTTCTCAAAGTTACATATAGGACATTTTTACAGAACAAAACTTAATGACGAGTGACAAACAGTTTGAATCCACATCAGACGCCGCGTTACGTGGCGTCTGATCTGGATTCAAGCTGTTTGCCATTTAAGCTAATTTCCTTCCCTATAACGACTCCCTTCGAAAAATGCACACAATTTGTGTCTCCCATTGGGTGTCATTGTAGAGAGGGAGCGCTGAACTCGATATCAACCTCTGACAAGTGTTGCAGACGATATATTTCTGCAGACGATTACATAGAGTGCCAAAAGGTTAACCCATTTGTGCCCACGATCTCATATATGGGACATATAGGCAAACAGTGTAGACTCTGATCAGAGTCTTCACTGTTTGCTGATAGGAATTTCAATATAAAACAAAATGAAAATGAAAATTTTGACCAGGCATCCCTTTGATAAAAAATGGACTTATCCAATATAAAACATGAAAGAATCCACTGGGTGCCGAAAGGTTAATAACCCCTTCACTGCCATGACATCATCAATTTGAAACAAGTATCGTCTTCTTTTCTTTCTCAAATTTAAATTTTAGGTATTTTTACTCAAGAAATATTGAAATGAGTGTCAAGACTCAAACAATTTTGATGCCGATCAGACGCCGCGTTACGCGGTGTGTGCCAATAAAAAACGTGTTTCGCGCTAGGGGTAAGGCAGTGAGAGGATTAAACTGATCATCAATGATTGACAAATGTTTAATTATTCACTGCTGAACTGTCGCTTCTAACCCCACCTGAGACATAAACCATTGACCCCTGAAACTTCAAATTAACTACAGTGTTCCCTCCCTACAACGGCCCTCCAAACAACGACTCCCTCCTTACAACGACCGATGTCGCAGTTCCCTAAACTGGACAAGTATGTCCAACCTATTCACGACTGCAATGTCGTCTGCTTAAACTTGTCGTCTGCTGTTTTTCTCAAAGTTACATAATGGATATTTTGACAGAAAAAAACAATTAATGAGGAGTGACAAACAGCTTGAATTCAGATCAGACGCCGCGTCACGCGGCGTCTGATCTGGATTCAAGCTGTTTGCAAATGTAAGCCAATTTCCCTCCCCATTGCGACTCCCTCTGTTTTTACAGTAACGAAAAATGACAAACAGTGAAGATCGTGATTTTATTGATTTGGTTTTATGGCACCACAACACAGTACTGGTCAAGCGTCGACGTGTAAGTATATAGTGAATGCACGAGTCACTCTTTTCGGTTTTTGGTGGTACCTTACCACTCTGCCAGTTCGGGCAATGGTTGTACTCTATTCTCCCTCCATCACACTGTGAAGAACCTGGAGGAGCCCCCTAATCTGGGTCTACACTGGTTGTATAAGACACGTGCATTGTAAATGACGTCATTCGGGGTTGATAGATGAGTTAAACCGTGTTCCTCGGCGATTCAACGCAAATTACTTTGAACCCTAATATCAAGGTGGCAATGTAATACAGGACAAGTAGAGTAGAATGCTATTGTAGAAATTGGCCTCATAACCATACAGGGCAAGAAGAGTAAAAAGCTCTTGCAGAAACTGACCTTGCCATACAGGGCAAGTAGCGTACAAATTTAGAACGCTATTGTAGAATTTGGCCCAATAATACAGTGTTTGTTTTAAAGAAAACTCTTGTAGAGAAATAACCATACAATACAATGCAGACATTGACCTTATAACAGGGCAAATAGTGAAAAAGCTCTTGTTAGAGGAAAACTTATAATACTGAGTGTAGAACGTTTTTGTAGAAATAAGCTTTATAATACAGGGCAAGTAGTGTAAGAAAGCTCTTGAAGAAATAACCCTAATAATACAGGACACGTAGTGTAGAAAGCTCTTGTAGAAATAAGCCTTTAAATAATGAGCAAATTGTGCCGCAATTAAGCCTCTGTAGGAGCAGTCTTATAATACAGGACAAGTAGTGTAGAAAGCTCTTGTAGAAATAAGCCTTTTAATAATGGGCAAGTTGTGCAGAAAGCTCCTGTAGGAGCAGCCTAATAATACAGGACAAGGAGTGTAGAAAACTCTTGTAGAAATAAGCCTTATAATACAGGGCAAGCAGTGTAGAAAACTCTTGTAGAAATAAGCCTTATAATACAGGGCAAGTAGTGTAGAAAACTCTTGTAGAAATAAGCCTTATAATACAGGGCAAGTAGTGTAGAAAACTTTTGTAGAAATTAGCCTTATAATACAGGGCAAGCAGTGTAGAAAACTCTTGTAGAAATAAGCCTTATAATACAGGGCAAGCAGTGTAGAAAACTCTTGTAGAAATAAGCCTTATAATACAGGGCAAGCAGTGTAGAAAACTCTTGTAGAAATAAGCCTTATAATACAGGGCAAGTAGTGTAGAAAACTCTTGTAGAAATAAGCCTTATAATACAGGGCAAGCAGTGTAGAAAACTCTTGTAGAAATTAGCCTGCAAGTAGTGTATAAAGGTCTTGTAGAATTAGCCTTATAATACAGGGCAAGTAGTGTAGAAAACTCTTGTAGAAATAAGCCTTATAATACAGGGCAAGCAGTGTAGAAAACTCTTGTAGAAATAAGCCTTATAATACAGGGCAAGTAGTGTAGAAAACTCTTGTAGAAATAAGCCTTATAATACAGGGCAAGTAGTGTAGAAAACTCTTGTAGAAATAAGCCTTATAATACAGGGCAAGTAGTGTAGAAAACTCTTGTAGAAATAAGCCTTATAATACAGGGCAAGCAGTGTAGAAAACTCTTGTAGAAATAAGCCTTATAATACAGGGCAAGTAGTGTAGAAAACTCTTGTAGAAATAAGCCTTATAATACAGGGCAAGCAGTGTAGAAAACTCTTGTAGAAATAAGCCTTATAATACAGGGCAAGTAGTGTAGAAAACTTTTGTAGAAATTAGCCTTATAATACAGGGCAAGTAGTGTATAAAGGTCTTGTAGAATTAGCCTTATAATACAGGACAAGGAGTGTAGAAAACTTTTGTAGAAATTAGCCTGCAAGTAGTGTATAAAGGTCTTGTAGAATTAGCCTTATAATACAGGGCAAGTAGTGTAGAAGGCTCTTGTAGAAATGAGCCTTATAATACAAGGCAAGTAGTGTATAAAGGTCTTGTAGAATTAGCCTTATAATACAGGGCAAGTAGTGTAGAAGGCTCTTGTAGAAATAAGCCTTATTATACAGGGCAAGTAGTGTAGAAAGCTTTTGTAGAAATAAAATCCTTATTATACATGGAACGTAGTGTAAAACTCCTTTTGAACAAAGTGTGGCCTAATATAATAAATGGCAATTAGTGTAGAAAGCTTTTGTAGGAATAGCCTTAGAATACACCTGGCAGTAGTGTAGAACGCGCTTGTAGAAATAAGCCTAATACTACAGGACATATAGTTCACAGATTGCTGACTAATAATAAAAGGGCATGTAGTGTAGAAATGCTTTGTAGGAATAAGTATTTCGGTACAGGACAAACATAGTGTATATAGCCCTTGTAGAAAATGGCTTTATAGTAGAAGCAAAAGCTGTGAAGAAAGCGCTTGAAGGAATTGGCCCTATACTACAGGAAAAGAAGTGTAGAAAACTCTTGTAGAATAAGCCTCATGATACAGGGCAAGTAGTGTAGAACGCCCTTGTACAAATTGTGGTCTAATAATAAAGGGCCACTAGTGTTGAAAGCTCTTGTAGGAATTGGACTTATAATACACGGCAAGCAGTGTACAGAGCTCTTGTACAAATTGAAGCTTAATAATAAAGGGCCAGTAGGGAAGAAAGTCTTGAAATTGGACTTAAAATACAGGGCAAGCAGTGTACAAAGCTCTTGTACAAATTGAAGCTTAATAATAAAGGGCCAGTAGGGAAGAAAGTCTAGAAATTGGACTTAAAATACAGGGCAAGTAGTGTAGAAAGCTCTTGTACAAAATGTGGCCTAATAATAAAAGGTCTGTAGTGTAGAAAGACCTTAAAGGAATTGGACTTATAATACACAGCAAGATGTGTAGAAAGCTCTTGTACAAACTGTGGCCAAGAAATAAAGGTGCCCTCTGATCAGGGTCTATTGTTTGTCATTTTGAAATATATACATTATTTTGTATTGTTAAAATCAACCTTAATGGTCGAAAACGGTCTAGACATATTTTGAAACTGGAATTGTCCAATAAAAGTTTCAGGGGTGAATGAGTTGACCCTTTCTTTGGGGGAAACCAGTATATGTGCGGTTTACAAAAAGTGTATATCCTGATTAATATGGATTAAACAAACATGCATACTAACACAATGTTCATTTAATATTAGAAATTACAGCAAATATAATATAAGAAAAATAACAACACCAACACGAATTAAATTATCTTCCAACGTTTCGCCGTTTTTTTGTTTTTTTGTTGTTGTTTTTTTAGCAAATATAATACAAATATAAGAAATGAACTGAATTATTTCAGCGTTTAACTAGCACGATTCATGTAATTTGCAGATCATTTTCTGTCATTTATTTCACTACATATTACAACATATAACACATTTTCACGTCACAGGTCATGTTTTCATTAACATAGTTTGCCATTGAAATTATAAGATGAATTAAATATAGATACAATCAACAAAATATATATTTTATATGAGAGACTTAAACTTTGAATATGATTCGGAAACTAATATGAAACCAAATTAGTGTCTTGCAACTGTTTTCAAATGGCATGGTCGGTTTACCCATTACCCCATAAATACACCTTTTTATGCATTTAACTAATTATACCACTGAAGAAAATAGTTCAAACTTATACAGTCATAAATATGTATGATAAAAAATATTTTCTTTTTTAGCAGATGTTAGCTTAAAGCAAGCCGAAAGTAAAGCAGAATGTGCCTTAAGGCACATTCTGCTTTACACTCAACTTGCTTTAAGTGGTCACCTATTTTCAAAACTAGAAAAAGGCTATGGGGTAATGGGTTAATAAAGGATGCACATCAATCGAAGACAATGGGTGGTGCAGGTCTTTTGGAATTGTTAGACCAACATCCATGAAATTTGACTCAGTGAACGAAAAAGTGAACAGTATAAAGAACATTGTGTCAACATTTAAGTGAACAGTGGTATAGAGACACATATGACACATAGCTAGAGCATTATGAGAAATGTATCCTACTTGCTGGACGCTATCTTGGAAAATAATAAAGCTTTAATTTGTTGTAAATGACACTTGACGTCATTTTGACGTCACTTTTTTACTCGACCTTGCCCCCGGTCTGCTTAGGTGCCTTTATTGAAATTCCTGTAACTTTACAATTGCTTTATACACTGTAATGAAATTCTGTCTCATGGTTGGAAAAGCAACAACTTTTCCAATGGTACCTGTTTCATTTTTCTGCTACAATAACTAAAGCTTTTGTGAAAGAAGTCTATGAACTTGAATAGCAACCCTCGTACAGATCTATATAAATAATGTATGTCCCAGTTCTGAACCTAGCACAGTTTGAGAAAAGTACTTGTAAACCATGGATGCTCAGTCAGTAGATCATTGGAACGGTCATCCAAATGTCTGGGGTTCACGCCAAAGCCAAGCCGCAGGTTTTCTCTCTGAATGATGACTAGTGTTTGATCAGGCACCAAACGTTTAGTAATAGATATCATTGGTTAAACAGACACACATTTACATGTATTAGGAAGAACAACGTATCACTGTACAGTGGAGAATCTGTTATTCTTTCCCGTTTAAACGCAAACGTACGCAAACGCAAAGCACTAAAACGTAGAAAAGAACAACTTTTGGACAATTCTGATAATTCTTGTTTATCTTGGTGGCAAACAGTTTGTAGCCTGATCAGACGCCGGGTTACCCGGCGTCTGATCTGGCTCCAAACTGTTTGCACTGCAAATAATAGTTTTAGCGTAAACACGTTTATTGGGAAAGAATAGCAGATTCTCCACTGTATGTGTAAAACATGAATGAATGCTAACTTATTCCACCATGCTCTCTATTCTTGAGAATGATATCCACGGCCTGGCTAAAATTGTCAGCAATTAAAGTCCCTGTTGGTAAATGCCTTTCATCTCCATGTCTATATTTACCTGAAATAAAATGTATGTTCGTGCTAACCTCTAGCAATTGGAAAAGTTTTTATATTCAAAATACGATTGAACAACTTTGATAAGTCAACTTTGCTTAACCCTTCACTACTAATTTATTCCTTTAATGAAAAAAATATTTATACAATAATGAATATGCAACACATATTTTCTATATCCTTTGCAGATGGTAGCTTAAAGTAGGCCGAAAGTAAAGCAGAATGCACCTTCAGATGTATTCTGCTTTACTTTCAACCTCCTTTAAAATATCACCTGTTTTCAATATTAGAAACAGGCTATGGAGTAATGGTTTCAGTCAAACATATCCTTACTTCAAAATTAAAATATGGCTTAGCAAGAGACTGATGTAGAAGTTCCATATCATCCCATTTCATAAACAATCTAACAAAAGATAAGGTCTTAAGGTACAGTAACAAGAATCCCATGGATTAAAATGTGTTGAATATAGAAACAAAACTAAGGGACTGAACAGAGAAATAGAGTAAAAATGACAACTCTTTCAACACCATGGACAGGTCTGTTTAAATATACCCATTACATTTGCAAACAGTAAAATACCAAAATCAGAGGGCTCCTATAAGAGCCCTCTGTTCTGGGTCTACATTGTTTGCTAATTTAAACCAGTATATATTAAACTACCAAAACCTCCAAGTAGACTGGTTTATGTTTTGGTAACTGAAAATATCAACAAGGGAACCTATTACCAACAAGAGTTACCTAGTGTTGAAAAAGTTTATGTTGAAATTAAATGTCTGACGTAGATGCCCACACCTCGCTATTGCTCCTTCATTGCTCAGCTATTTTGACAACCAAATAAACACAGGAGGCAGCTAAACCCTTTACTCCATAGATGTGCATTTCTATGCATTTAATTTATTCCTCCACAGGAGAAAACAGGTCCACTTTATGCAGTCATGAACATGTATCATACGAAATATTTTATATGTTCAAGCAGATGGTAGCTTAAGGCAGGCTGAAAGTAAAGCAGAATACAAGTGTATACCTTAACCCTTTGAGCCCTAGTCCGGCATATTGGCGTACTTTGCAAACAGTGTACATTTGAATAGTACACTTGTCTTATGCAAACAGTGACTACCCAGATCAGAGGGGCTCCTAGGAGCCCTCTGATCTGGGTCTTCACTGTTTGTCATAATGCCAAACATTGACAAAAACAACCCTTAAAAGTCAGAAATGGACTACACTTAAATGGAAACTGGAATTGTCCATTTAAATCAGGGAGGAAAGAGTTAAGGCACATTCTGCTTTACTTTCAACCTGCATTGAATAGTGACACCTTTATCTATACCACATAGAAATAATTTCTTATATCTTAACCTTATCCAGATAAGGAGCTATAATGGAAATGTTATCAACACACTGACAATTAAAGAAGGCTGAAAGTAAAGAAGACAACTCCAGTATTGCTTTATAACCTTGAGTCCTGAGCTTTTCTTACCTGTCTTTACCAAGATGCCCTGCATACCAGCGGCTATAGCTCCACACACATCATCCCTGGCATCCTGAGTTACAATGTAAAAGGAAATATGATTGTACATGACCTGAAACCTGACCCCTGTTGACCATATATACTGATGGTCATTGCAAACAATATAGATCTGGATAAGATCATAAATGCATGAGTAGCTCCATTTCTCATCCAGATCAAAATGGTTTGACACTCTGGTTATAAATCTGCAGCAATAGAATTTTACATGATGACAACTTATTCAACCAGTCTTTTCCACTTCCTGTTTCCTTACAGGGTATACCTGACATGATTCTTCTGCACTCTTTCCTAGGGAAAATGTTTCCTAATTATTTTTTAGTAGAGTTCTTTTGGTGATTTTCTTTTTTCTTTCTTAATGACTAATGAAAAGATGGGATTTATTGTATCAAAGGAAATTAAGGGTATGAAATGTATTTAAACTGAAGACGCTTCTGATTGTTTGCAACATTCATATTCCTGTAGTACCTTTCTGCATTTTTCTCATCTGCTTTAAGCAGCCACCTGTCAAAATTAAAGCTTTTCGAAAACAATATAGACCCAGATCAAACAGCTGATGAAGCTGTTTGATCTGGGTGTGCACTGTTTTATTATAGGATCTGTCTGACATGAGACTGTACTCTTTCCTAACTAAAACAAATTATTATGCCATTGTAGTAGTTAAGATGACAGAGAATCTTTATGGACAGAGTTTTACAAAGTTCCAGAAAAGTGGAGCAGAAAAAATAAAATCTTTATTTCTGCATTTAAACCCTAGGTTTAAACTAATAAAATAATAGTAGAAGAATCTAATAAGCAATTGCTTTCGTTCTAATCCTAATGATCTATGTATGACTTAAACATGTGTTTGTATTACGAAATAAAATATGTTTAAACTAAACCCTAGGTTTGGGTTTATCAAGTCTTCATTTATATCATATTCTGCCGACTTTTGAATAGAATAAACCCTATGATGTTACTACTTATTAGAATCGTCTCTTCGAGGCGATTCATTAGGAACTATTTTTAGCAAAATCACTGGATTGCGTCCCTTAAAGACCTAGTAAAGAAGCCGAAATACGCATTGTGGTTTTCTCCCTTTATTTCAATACAGGACAGATAATATATCCTTCCCCATGGCAGTTTTATGATACCGCGCAATTAAACGCGCCAGGGGGTCACCCGATGATAATGCTATGGTCGGTAATTTCCATAGGATTAACGAGTGTAACAGCTTGAAATCATGAAATATAGTGTAATTCAACTTAAAAAATACTGTACAAGACACTAATCTATTTTTCTGAAATTTATATCATTAGAAAGAGCAATGTTTTCTCAATTTACCCATAACGGGGCGGATATTTGATTTTGATAAATAAATTGCTTTTAAGATCCAAGAAAGGTACACCACTCCCACTTTTTTGCATATTCGTATAAGAATATATAGGCAGCACTTTACTGTTTAAATAATCAAAAAAATACTGTTGAAGATGAAATATTATCTTAAAACAAAATATACCATCATAAAGTGTAGATTTAGACCATTCAACTCATAACGGGGCGGATATTGTGATTTGAACAATAATGGTCTTATTGCAGTTACAAAAACAATTCGTTATATATTCTATGTAACCTAAATTGATGGCTTCTTGCTGGAAAGTCGCTATCGGCTTATTTTTCAAGGGGAGTAACTCCCTCGATTAAGCCAGGCATTTCACTAAAATAGTCCCTATTGGAGGCTGACAACTCAGCTCCATGAAACCATCACTGATGAGTACGTTTTCACTTGTATTTACAAACAGATCGGACCCAGATTGGAGGCTGAGTAACATTGGATAATGAATTAAGGAAACAATCTGGAGGAGTAAGTGAAGACTCATGTCAGAGAAATCCTACAAGAATGCAGTATAGACCCTTATTAGACCGCTCAAGGAGCTGTCTGAACAGGGTATATACTGTTTTTAAACAGCGTCAATATACCCCAATAACAGAAAGGCTAGGTTTTATTTGATGAAAACTAATGTCAAACAATTCGGATTCTCAGAATCACGGTGTCTGATCAGTATCCACACTATTTTTCCCTTTCATGATCAAATTTATCGTGAGCCTTTTTACCCATTCAACGCCAAATTGTCGTCTGCTTCAATATTACTGTATGCAATGTTAAGCGGCGTCTGATCAGGATCACAACTGTTTGCAAATGCGTTTTATGACGTTATTGAGAGTCGAAGGGCTATTCTCAGAATCACGGTGTCTGATCAGTACCCACACTATTTCTCCCTTTCAGAATCATATTGATCGTGAGATTTTTCACCCCCCCCCCCCCCCCACCCCCTTCCCCGCCAAATTGTCGTCTGATTCAATATTTCTGTATGCAATGTCGCTTCAAAGTTAGAATAAAGGCAGTATAACTGACGTCATTTCAAAACAAGTGGTAAACAGTTTTGATCCTGATCAAACGCCGCGTTACGCGGCGTCTGATCAGGATTAAAACAGTTTGAAAATGCGCTTTCTGACGTTATTGAGATTGGAAGGGCTAGTCTCAGCATCACGGTGTCTGATCAGTACCCAAACTATTTATATCTTTCATGATCAAATTTATCGTGAGGTTTTTAACCCCTTTACCGCCAAATTGTCGTCTGCTTCAATATCACTTTCTACAATGTCGTTTCAAAGTTAGAGATAATGCAGTATATCTGACGTTATTTCAAACAAGTGGCAACCAGTTTTGATCCTGATCAAACGCCGCGTCAGGCGGCGTCTGATCAGGATCAAAACTGTTTGCAATTGTGCTTTATGACTTTTTTGAGAGCGGAAGGGCTATTCTCAGAATCACGGTATCTGAGCAGTATCCACACTATTTCTCCTTTTCATGATCAAATTTATCGTGAGGTTTTTAACCCCTTTACCGCCAAATTGTCGTCTGCTTCAATATTACTTTCTACAATGTCGTTTCAAAGTTAGAATTAAGGCTGTATATCTGACGTTATTTCAAAACAAGTGGGAGGCAGTTTTGATCTGGATCAAAACTATTTGCAATTGTACTTTATGACTTTTTTGAGAGTGGAAGGGCTATTCTCAGAATCACGGTATCTGATCAGTTTCCACACTATTTCTCCCTTTCATGATAAATTTATCGTGAGGTTTTTACTCCCCCCCCCCTTTTTCTGCCAAATTGTCGTCTGCATCAATATAACTGTCTGCAATGCCGTTTCAAAACAAGTGGCAAACAGCGTCAAACAGCTTGTCCTTAAATACAGTGTAATCATAAGGAGTGCAATTGTCCTACTCGGTATACGCGCTTCGCGGAGTCTGATCAGGATCCAAACTATATACAAATTACTAGTGTATTCGGAGTAATGCAGAGAATGTAGTTAACACGTTGAAACGCCGATTATATCCGTCCTCCAAATACAGAGTGCATGTCGCATTAAGTGTCATTAGGGATGAACGGTTAAACAGGCCATTATTATAAGCGGCATTCAACTGGAAACATTAGATTTTGAATTTTTCTCATACAGCCACGTTAGTATTCAATGCGCAAAAGCAACTGCGATATACATTGCTAATTTTAGATATGTCTGTGGAGACGATTTCAATCCTTTGTCTGCTGTATCGCGACTTTGCTGGTTTTTGCAAAAAGTTTGGTTCCAGATCAGACGTCACGTAACTCGGCGTCTTCTTTGGATCCAAGCTGCTTGATACTCGTCTTTTGATTTGTTTAATTCAAAAATGTATAAATCTACATTCAACACATTTTACAGACGATAATTTCAAAGCACACGATTTTACAGCAAAATAACTTAAGGGTCAACTTGCAGGTGCTTACAGGGGTGTAGTGTCATATATATTTGCCACCTACTCTTATCTCCTTAGAAAAGCAGAACGGATACCACATATGTCAATTACATACAGTAAACCCCCTATATTACGACCAATGAATTATGTCATGCATAACAGCTGGCTACTTAACGCAGGGTGAAAGTAGGAACCTTTAGGAGCTTTCTCTTTTGATTTCGTATTGCGTTAAGCTGAAACATGTCATTCATACAAGCCACTGACCTTCCTTTTAGTGGTCGTAATAGAGGAGTTATATGGTATTTATTTACACCAATCAAACAAAGTCTCCGTAGAAAATACAACCCGGAGAGGCCATGTACTTTTATAACCACTAAAAGCAAATACATAGACGTCAATTTGGTTTGAAATGAACAACAATCAATACGTTTCATAACTGGAAGACGAAAACAGCCATTTTTTCAAACAGACGTATAGGTAGGGTATTCACTATTTCATTATAAATACTAAGGGAAGTTTTACAATGTTCACTGCTCCCTCTCCTTCCATTAGGAACTATTTTTAGCAAAATCACTGGATTGCGTCCCTTAAAGACCTAGTAAAGAAGCCGAAATACGCATTGTGGTTTTCTCCCTTTATTTCAATACAGGACAGATAATATATCCTTCCCCATGGCAGTTTTATGATACCGCGCAATTAAACGCGCCAGGGGGTCACCCGATGATAATGCTATGGTCGGTAATTTCCATAGGATTAACGAGTGTAACAGCTTGAAATCATGAAATATAGTGTAATTCAACTTAAAAAATACTGTACAAGACACTAATCTATTTTTCTGAAATTTATATCATTAGAAAGAGCAATGTTTTCTCAATTTACCCATAACGGGGCGGATATTTGATTTTGATAAATAAATTGCTTTTAAGATCCAAGAAAGGTACACCACTCCCACTTTTTTGCATATTCGTATAAGAATATATAGGCAGCACTTTACTGTTTAAACAAGCACCTTAGAGCTGATATCCCCTGCCGCAGCGATTGTCCAGAAGAAAGTGGCAAACTTTATTGTGGGAGGAAGGGGCAAATGGTGATCACCTGTCTTTAAAGATCAACATTCAAAAGCTTTTTACAAAGTTTTATAAAAATCCAATCAATTTTGTACATTTTAAAGCCTAAACAATACAAAAAATAAAGCCGTTTGTAGCATTATAAATCTAAGTATGACAGGGGCAGGTAACTCTTGATTCAAATTCAACAGTAATTAAACACTTTCAAGAACTTATAATTGTGTGCAAGTATTATTTAAAAAAATCAGAACTGTAGAATTTACTAGAGTGTAAACACATTTTCAACTCATCAAGGGCAGAGTATTCTTGACTAATTTGCACATTTTCGATAATAATTGAACTCATTCTATAAATAATAGCCATATATGATTTTTTTTTTTTTCAAAATCCATTCACATTTGTACACAATAGCATGTAAACAATAAAGCCATGTTGAGCATTACTAAGTACATAAAGGGCAGATAACTCTTGCCACAAAGTATCCTATTTTGACAATAATTGCTACCCTTATATTTATATACATCATGTGTAAGTTAAATCAAAATCCATTAAAGACTGTAGTTTCTAGATGGTAAAAACTGTTAAATATGGGTTTTTTTACTCATCAAGGGCAGATAACTGTTGACTAGTTTCTCCGTTTTTCCAAAATGATAACAATTATTTGAAAACTAATAGCCATACATAGTTTAAGAATTTGTTTTATCAAAATTCATGCATATTTATAGATACTAGGATGTTAACAATTCTAAAATAAAGCATTTTCTATCATTTCAAAGTACATCAAGGGCAGATAACTATTGCCACAAGTATCCTTTTTTGACAATAATTGCACACCTTCAAGAACTTTTACTGATAGACATCGTGTGCAAGTATCATTTAAATCCATTCATAATTGTACTTGCCAGAGAGTAAAAACAGTTAAATATGGATTTTTTTACTTATCAAGGGCAGATAACTCATGACTAATTTCTCCGTTTTCAACAATAATCAAATTCATTTGATAACTAATAGCCATACATAATTCAAGAAAGTTTTTTCAAAAATCCATGCATATTTATAGGCTCTAGTATGTAAACAATACCAAAATAAAGCATTTTCTAGCATTTCTAAGTACATCAAGGGCAGATAACTCTTGTCAGAAGTATCCTTTTTTTACAATAACTGCACACATGCAAGAAATTGTACTTATAGACAATGTGTGCAAGTATAAACAAAATATGTTGAATACTGTAGTTGCTAGAGTGTAAAAACTGTTAAATATGGCATTTTTAACACAAAAAGGGCAGATAACTCATAAATTCCTAAAATTTTCTGAAAAAAATTTGATTTCCCACGGTGCTCCTATGATGACAAATAAGTATACCAAGTTTAATCCAAATCTGTTTATAGGTTTCGGAGATACAGTTGCGGACGGAAAACGTGACGGACGCACGGACGGCATTTTTAACACAACAAGAGGGCCATGGCCCTAAATTCGCTCACCTGAGGACATTGAAGTTTGTACCTAAGTTGACTGGGCAAGACAACATTTTAATATAGCTATAAATGGAGTTATCTTCCGGACAAGAAAACATGACAAAAGTGAATTTTGTTGCCAAGCTTATGACCCTTATCCATGACACATCCTCTTATCAAGCTACATTGTGTATTTCCATTTCCGGTAAATGATAATTATTTCACTAGCGTCAGCAGAACTGGAGTTATTTTCCTGACAATAAAATATGACAAAGGGGAAAACAAAATATTGCTGCCCTTATGCACTAGGCATTTTCTCTCATCAGTTTCTTTCCATACATAAAATTTCATTACAATAGCATCAGTAGAACTGGAGTTGTCTTCTTGACAAGAAAATATGACAAAGGGAAATAACTAAAAAAACAATGATGTCAGAGTTATGGCCTTTGCAAATGGCACTTCCTCTCATTAGGCTCTTTCCAAATAGGCAATTTCATTTTACCCATTACCCCATAGCCTGTTTCTAGTTTTGAAAATAGGTGGCCACCTAAAGCAGGTTGAAAGTAAAGCAGAATGGGTCTTAATGCACACTTTGCTTTACTTTCAAACTGCTTTAAGCTACCATCTACTAGGATATAGAAACTTATTTCACATCTTACATTTTCATGACTGTTTAACCCTTTCCCCCATAGAAGCGCCTTTTAGCGCATTCAGTTTATTCTTGCTCTGAAGAAAATAGTTCCAATTTATACATTCATAAATATGTATAATACAAAATATTTTCTATATTCTAGCAGATGATAGCTTAAAGCAGGCTGAAAGTAAAGCAGAATGCGCTTAAAGCGCATTCTGCTTTACTTTCAACCTGTTTTAAGTGGACACCTACATTCAATACTAGAGATATGCTATGGGGGAAAGGGTTAAAGGGGAATTATTTTCTTAAGTGGAGGAATAAATCAAAGGCCTAAAAATGCACATTTATGGGGTAATGGGTTAACAAACGTCAGTATTTATTGGGGGAACTTTAGCAGACAACATGTTCCGTTCTGTTGGCCTGATCACTGAGGTCAAATATTATGTAAGAGTACTGTAGCATTAGCAGCACTGGCTGCTGGGAGCTTACCCTTACCAGACTGAAATGATGTCTGTGTGTAAAAAATGTACTTTTTTTTTTTTTTAGAAAATGTTAAGTTGGTAAATGAGTGGCAAATAGTTTGGATCCAGATTAGATGCAGCATTATGTTGCATCTGATCTGGATCCAAACTGTTTGCAAATATTGGTTATTTGCCCATAGTATATTAAGGGTAACTCAGGTAAATACAGTTCTGCCTAAATCAAAAATACTGTAAAACCTGCCTAGAGCAGCACTTAAACTGTGCAGGGTGGTGTCAAATGTGACCCTAGGGATTTCATTTTAACAAACTATAGAGGGATCCACCAGGAGATTCTACTGTACAAATATCAAAGCTTAGGGCCTAGTAGTTTTGGGCAAGAAGATTTTTTAAAGATTTTTGCTTTTTTGCTTTTTCAAGCAGAGTTTGTGCTTTTTTTCCTTTTTTTTGAACAACTTCTGTAGAGAAGCATCCAAGGAACATCATGAGCAGTTTGAACTCTCCCTACAATCTGCGGGTTTCAGAGGAGATGTCGTTTGAAGTAAATGTGAACGGACAGACGGACAGACGTACTACGGACGGTGAGCGGTCACAATAGCTCACCTTGAGCCTTTGGCTCAGGTGAGCTAAAAAGGGCAGATAACTCATAAATTCCTAAAATTTTCTGAAAAAAATTTGATTTCCCACGGTGCTCCTATGATGACAAATAAGTATACCAAGTTTAATCCAAATCTGTTCATAGGTTTCGGAGATACAGTTGCGGACGGAAAACGCACGCACGCATGCATGCACGCACGCACACACGCACGCACGGACAGCCGGACGGACAGACCTAAAACAGTATCCCTCTGCCTTTCGGCAGGGGATAATAATCAAAAAAATACTGTTGAAGATGAAATATTATCTTAAAACAAAATATACCATCATAAAGTGTAGATTTAGACCATTCAACTCATAACGGGGCAGATATTGTGATTTGAACAATAATGGTTTTATTGCAGTTACAAAAACAATTCGTTATATATTCTATGTAACCTAAATTGATGGCTTCTTGCTGGAAAGTCGCTATCGGCTTATTTTTCAAGGGGAGTAACTCCCTCGATTAAGCCAGGCATTTCACTAAAATAGTCCCTATTGTCTAATGAGTAGTATCACCATAGAATTTGGTGCTGTTAAAGTGAGAAAATGCTGTATATGTTCAGTTCACTCCCTCTTATCTGTAGCAATATGTATGAATATTCAGTCACATACATCACCAATCATAACACATTTGTCTGGTTTCACATTGAAGTCTTTAACAGCTGACAAGAAGAAGGATTTTTCTGGTTTCCCAACAACCTCGGCAGTAGTTCCTGTGGCATACTCTAGCGCTGACACAAATGGACCTGTTATAATCAAAATTGATTGAACCCTTTCACTGCTATAGTGAACTACAATTGACTCTACAAACAGTTTGGATCTAAAGCTGATGCTTATTAACCCTTTTAACCCTAAATATCTCTTGTGGCTATTTATACGCCTTTTGGACTCTTCTCATTATGCATTTTGAACCAGTCTAATGTTGCATTTTTGGTATGACAACAAACAAATAATGAAAACATTAAACAGTGCAGACCCTAATCAGAGGGCTCCTAAATTATGAGTCCTCTGATCAGAGTCTACACTGTGTTCATATGTAATCAGTAATTTCTACAGAGAGCTGTAGGGTTGAAAGGGTGAACTAAGCTTTTGATCAGTGTCCAATTAGTTTTAATTGTTTGACAAACATTTTACTCCTTAACCTGCTATTGCCTAAGCCAGACTTGGCAAGCTTTTGCAAACAGTATGGATCCAGATTAGATGACACACATTGCAGCATCTGATATGGATCCAAACTGTTTAGCACTCATATTCAACTTTTTTCACATACAATACAATACAATACAATACAGGCTTCTGGCCAAAAATTCAACATTTATACACAATTTACCTTTGAAACAGATAATCTAGTTCTTAACCCTTTGCCTGCTGGTCGCGACTTTACTGATTTTTGCAAACAATTTGGATCCAGATCAGACACCGCAAAACGCGGCGTCTGATCTTGATCCAAACTGTTTGACACTTGTCTTTAGGATTCTTTACTTATAAATTGTATAAATCTAGATTTAACAAAGTTTGCAGACGAGAATTTCGAAGCAGACGATATTACCGCAGGATAAGGGTTAAGTTATATTACCATAAAAAGAAACGGAATGAGTGACAAGTCTTTATGTATTTCCTTTGGAGGCAGACACAGCAGCAGGAGACACACTGTTTAGTCTGTTAGTCATGACATTTTCTAACTAATCTGGACAAGGCTCCAGAAAAGAGGGAGTACAGAGCACCAGATAAGGGTAGTTTTTCAAAAACTAAAATCTTTATTTCTGAATTAAACCCTATGGTGTCACTACTCATTAGAATCGTCTCGAAGAGACGATTCTAATGAGTAGTAACACCATAGGATTTGGTGCTGAAATGAGTGAGAAAATGTTTGATTTGTTGAAATAACTACCTCTTATCTGGAGCCCTGGGAGTAAACTGAATAAATACAACCTTTTCTCACTCATTTCAGCACCAAATCCTATGGTGTTACTACTCATTAGAATTGTCTCTTTGAGATGATTCTAATGAGTAATGACACCATAGGGTTTAAAGCAGAAATTAAGATTTTCGTTTTTGAAATACTCCCCTTATCTGGTGTCCTCTAATTACAGGTGCTCTTATAACTTAACCCCTTACCCCATAGCCTGTTTCTGGTTTAGAAGACAAGTGACCACTGAAAGCAGGTTGAACTTAAAGCAGCCTTAAAGTCCTTTCTGCTTTAAATTCAGCCTGCTTTAAGCTTTCATCTGCTAAGAGATAGAACCTATTTTGTATGGTACATAGTCACAAAGTAAAAAGTTGAACTATTTTCTTCAGTGGAGAAATAAATTAAAGGCATAAAAAGTGTATTTATGGAGTAAAGGGTTAAAGGTACAATGATACTGTTATATAGGTTTCCACTTACCTGGCCCTAAAGCTAGGCCATCCTTTCTTTTATAGTACCTGGCCTTATGAATGGCTATTAATGGTGCTCCATCTAATACTAAACTGTAAAAGAAAGGATCACCATCAGAAATCTAAACTGTTTCACCCATTACCCCATAAATACGCTTTTTTACGCCTTTAGTTTTTTTCTCAACTGAAGAAAATAGTTGCAATTTATACAGTCATAAATATGTTTGATAAAAAATACTTTCAATATTTTAGAAAATGTTAGCTTAAAGCAGGCTGCAAGTAAATGTTATGCAGACAATATAGATCCAGATCAGACATCAAGTAATTTGTTGCCTCATTTGGGTGAGTGATTGTCTGCATACACCGCTCCTATATAAATCTATAACTTACACACTTGTTTTATAAATATATATATAGATTTAGCATCTATCACAGATGAAATATCATGTCTTCCTGCTACACACAGAAGGAATATAGACACTTTATGTACAAGTGGGTGTATAGGGATCCATCATCCTATCCTAATAAGATGGGTACTTATAAATAATTTCTGTTAATTTCAAACGGGTCCGAGTCATGTTTGATGTTCGGTTATTCTGCATCTAAACTGGCTCTGAACCATTTGTTAATAATTATTGATTAATTCAGGATAGGATGATTATCCCCCACCGCTATTATATATATATATAAGAATAAAGATTACAAATAACAATGGGTTCTTGTGCAGACAGTATAGATCCAGATCAGGTATCTAGTAATTTGGTGCACAATCTGGATATGTGACTGTCTGCACATGCTATTTGATTTAATCTGGGTTCGTGGATCCTGACAAGGGGACATGCATATAATGGCCCCAAGTTAGGTGCCAATCTGCAGATTACCTGTTTCTAAAACTAAAACCTGTGTGAAAGTTGCTGATCGTGACCTAAGCCTAAAAACTGCCTTAAAAAGAGTATAACTAAGAATCTGACAGTCAAAAAATGTTAACTCCTTTTACTTCAGAAAAGTTTTTCAAATTCCTTTGCAGTTTTTAACCCTTGTCCTGCAGTAATATCGTCTTCTTTGATATTGTTGTTTGAAAATTTTGTAAAAATCACATTTTATGCATTTTTAAATTGTAGAAACTTAAAGATGAGTGTCAAACCATTTGGAACTAGAGCTATCACTAAAGGTGATTGATACCCCCACTCAAAACTGACCTGTCACAAACAGCACAATGACATGTAGAAAGAATAATACATGCATATTAAGGAAGTAAATTTCAAGTTGAAAAGAGGCATAATTCTGTCAAACTTTATGCAAAAGTTGTCACACTTGAAGAAAAGTCTCACAATACAACACTAATACTGTGTACCACGTTTGAAGACAATATCATGAATAGTTTTCAAGAAAATGGCATGTTCCAAGAAAATAGAACAAAATTTCAACTTAAAAAGGGGCATAATTCTGTCATTTGTTGGCAAGAGTAATGTAACTGGAAGTAGAGACTGCAAACATCACACTTATAATGTGTACCAAGTTTGAAGACAATGTCATAAATAGTTTTCAAGGAAATGACATGTCCACAGAATAAATGCATATTAAGGAACAAAATTTCAAGGTTATAAAGGGGCATAATTCTGTCAAATTTTGTGCAAGAGTTGGCAAACTTTATGAAAAGTATCACAATATAACACTTATAATGTGTACTAAGTTTGAAGACAATATCATGAATAGTTTTCAAGAAAATGGCATGTTCAAAGAAAGAAATGCTCAATTAAGAGACAAAAAATCAAGTTGAAAAGGGGCATAATTCTGTCAAACTTGGTGCAAGAGTTATGAAACCTGTTAATGAGTGTCCCCAAATAACACTGATAATGTATATGAAGTTTGAAGATGGTATCATAAAGAGTTTTCAAGAAAAAGGCAAATGTCCTGGAAAACGCGACGGACGGACCGATCAGCGACGGACGGACGGACAAGGCGTTTCCTATATAGCCCCCACCACTAGTGGTGGGGGTATAACTACATGTAGATCACATGCCGCATAATGCAACATCTGATCTGTATCCAAACTCAAACCAAATATCAGTCAAGTGGGAATCAACAAGAAAAGATTTATACAGTGATAATTAAGTTAACCCTTTACCTCATAGTACTTCAGTATTTGTTATTGTAATACCTGAATGCTTTGTTCATGTTTTCATAATCAAACTTGCTTGGAGCTAAACCAATCAAGACAGAGTCAAATGGCTTCTTGGGAACATCTGAAACAAACCAGATATAAATAAAAAAAATATACAGTAAAACAGTGTCCTACTATGACCACTAAATTTTAAACTTTTCTTTAATCCATTACCCCACAAATACGCCTTTTTACACCTTTAATTTATTCCTCCACTGAAGAGGAAAATCCCATTTCATACAGTCATGACTATTTATCAGAAAAAAAGTTTTTATATCCTATCAGATGATAGCTTAAAGCAGACTGAAAGTAAAAGTGTCTTAAGGCACATTCTGCTTTACTTTCAACCTGTTTTAAGTAGTAAACTTTCTTCACAACTAGAAACAGGCTATGGGGTAATGGTTTAAACGGTTAAAAAAGACTATTTGGTGTTTAACACAGGTGACTGCTTTAAGCAAGGAGAAAGTAAAATAGAAAGCTCCTTGTTTTAAGTTGTCACCTTTCTTTCATACAGTCAATCAGCCTTCTTTATAGTGGTACAAACAGTGTCAGATAATGGTTACAAGAGATTCCATTAAAACCAGGTTTTAGGTACATAGATTACATGCACCAGGTTCCAGATAACCAAGGTTATACTGTATAACCATTTTCTTCATTGAAGGAATAAATTAATTGCTTGAAAGGGTAATGGGTTAATTAATCCTTTTCTCCATAGAAACCTATTTTAGTGCATTCAATTTATTCCTCCACTGAAAAAAATAATTTCAATTTATACGGTCATGAATATGTATCATAAGATTTTTTCCAACTTTTTAGCAGATGGTAGCTTAAATTTAGCAGGCTGAAAGTAAAGCAAAATGTGCCTTAAGGCACATTCTGCTTTACTTTCAACCTGCTTTAAGTATTCATCTGTTTTCAAATGTAGAAACAGGCTATGAGGTAAAGGGTTACAGATTACAATGCTTCTTCAGTAAATGATCAATAAACACAAATCTGACTATACATGTATACAGGCAAAGACTGCATTTTTTAAGATGATATAACCCATTACCCCATAAATTTTCCTTTTTACGCCTTTTATTTATTTCTTCACTGAAGAAAATAGTTCAAATTTATATAGTCATGAATATGTATCATAAGAAATATTTTCTATTTTCTAGTAGATGTTAACTTAAAGCAGGCTGAAAGTAAAGCAGAATGCGCCTACAGGCACATTCTGCTTCACTTTCAACCTGCTTTAAGTAATCATGAATCTATTTTCAAAACTAGAAACAGGCTATGGGGTAATGGGTTAAGTAAACCTTTGAAATCCTCTAGGGCCTTGTCATCAAGTAGCATCAGAGGAGAAAGTTGTTTTGTAGTAATCACATGTCTTGCAGCTGTCAAGGAGGTAAATATACGATCTGGTGAGATGTCAAAACCTATGGTGGAAAGTCGCTCTTGTAATATACGCTTTGATTCCTTTGTCGTGTTTGTTACAAATTTAACATGCAGGCTACTTGTGTTAAGTCTGAAAAGATAAACAATGCTGATCAAAAAGATAAATGTACATAGGCCTACATGTATGTGTATAAGGCTATAACTAAATGTACAAGCATAAGAAATGACAAACTTTGCCTGACTGGCAGCTACAGATGACATAATCATATTTTAATCAAATGCTAGAGAGGATCTGAGGAAACATGTAGCACTGATAAACCCTTTCCTCAATAGGGCCACCTTTTAGCACATTTAAATCATTCCTCCACTGAAGAAAACAGTTCCAATTCATACTGTCATTAACATTTACCAAAATATATATTTTCAATATCCTAGCAGATGGTAGCTTAAAGCAGGCTGAAAATAAAGCAGAATGTGCCTTAAGGCACATTCTCCTTTTCTTTCAACCTGCTTTAAGTATAGTCACCTGTATACAAACTAGAAACAGGCTATGGGGTTATGGGTTAAAGCCAAAAGCCCACAGTAACTCAGCATCTCATTTCAATCCAAACTGTTTGGATTTGATGATATTTTCAGAAAGAAAATTTAGATAAATCAACTTTGAAAATTGTTGAAGACAACAATAAAGTGTAGAACACAACAATAATATACAGTGGAGAATCTGTTATTCTTTCCCGTTTAAACGCAAACGCAAAGCACTAAAACGTAGAAAAGAACAACTTTTGGACAATTCTGATATTTCATGTTTATCATGGTGGCAAACAGTTTGGAGCCTGATCAGACGCCGGCTTACCCGGCGTCTGATCTGGCTCCAAACTGTTTGCACTGGAAATGATAGTTTTAGCGTAAACGCATTTATTGGGAAAGAATAACACATTCTCCACTGTAGCAAGCTTAAAAAAAGATTCAATAAATGTTGATTTGATTGCATTTAAATTTATAATTTGTAGGACTTTACAGTTTACTTGAGAGAAAACATAATTATTTCCAAATGAGTGCATTTGTGCAAACAGTCTGGAGCCAGATCAGATGCCAAGAAACTTAACCCATTACCACATAAATACACCTTTTTACATCTTTAAATTAATTTAATCATCCACTGAAGAAAATAGTTCCAGTTTACACATTCATTTATAAATATATGACGTCATAAGAAATATTTTCTATATTCTAGCAGATGACACTTAAAGCAGGCTGAAAGTAAAGCAGAATGCACCTTAAGGCACATTCTGCTTTACTTTCAACCAGCTTAAAGTAGTCACATATCTTCAAAACTCGAAATAAGCTATGGGGTAATGAGTTAATTAACATCTGATCAGGCTCCACACTATTTGCCACTTAGATGTAATAAATGTTCATCAGTTTCAAGAACATGAAACTTTCTAAAGTTTTAATGAATCAAATTAAGTTTTGATTCACATTAAAATCCAAGCAACGAGTATACTTGTTATTTACAAACAGTGTATCTGTAAAGAATCCCTTTGTCCTATGCAAACAGTATAGACCAAGAGGTCTGCACTGTTTGTCATTTTGCAATATCTTGCAGAAATTAACCCTTAAGTCATAGATTGATAAACTATTTCAAAAACTTAATCTTTCTTTCTGCATTAAACCCTATGGTGTTACTATACTCATTAGAATTGTCTCTTGGAGACAATTCTAATGAGTAGTAACACCATACTATTTGGTGCTGAAATGAGTGTGAACATTTGGATTTGTTCAGTTTACTCCCTCTTATTTGGAGTCATTGATGTAGTGGGGAAACACATTAGATATTCTTTCCCATTTTAAGGTGTGTAACTGTGTCACATCAAGTTGACCTTTGCAATGCATCAATTGATCCAGGTATTTCTGTATCCTCTATGTGAATGGTTCCACTAAGGTCAACAAGGACAGCCTGCAAGCTGTTGAACATGGTCTGGACTGAAAATAAGAATGACAGAAAACTTAAGCCCTAAAACAAATGTATCCTACAGGCAAATATGTGTGAACTTTTTGTAAAAATGTTTGCTTAATTGGATACAGATGATATATGCCAAGTAGATCTAAGTTGGAATCTCATCTGGATCCAAACTGTTTGACACTCTGGTGATATTTTTTTAACAAAAAGCTGATTATTTTGACATTCAACCCTAGCAATAAGTATACTCGTCTTTAACAAACAATTAATCAGTGAAGAGTATGTTTGTCTGATGCAGGCTGTGTAGACCTAGATCAGAGGGCTCCTGATCAGGGTCTTTGCTGTTTGTCATTTTGCGCTATATTGATTATTTAAATTGTTTTTAAAAAGCAATTCAAATGAGTTGATCTACATAAAAATGGCCTGTTTTATCCTTAATCCTTTAACCTACAGACTGTTTTTTCGTTTTGAGGATAGATGATCACATAAAGCAGATTTAAAGTAAAGCAGGATGGGTCATAACACGCATTCTGCTTTTCTTTCAGCCAGCTACTACAATCTGATAGGATTATTTTCGTATATAATGTTGCAAATTGATTTGATGGACTATTGTATAAAAATATTAAAAAGAAGTTTTCTAAAAAAAAAATCTTTAGTTGAGGGGAATTAATTAATTAAGTGAAAAGGCGTATCTATGGAGTAAAGGGTAAAATAATGGTGACATAATGTAACATTAAATTAACTGACATCCACGTGTGACTCGGTATGCACGCAACATCTATTCCACCAGGCACTGCAACATTTGTTTACACTAGTGGCAAATGGCTACAATGATCAGGGGAAGAAACTCTGTTGTACACATGTATATCTGCTAAAATTGACGCACCCATTCCTTGCAACATGACACATCGGCTCATTGTTGCGGGACGTGCTAAAATTGTGACACCCCTCTCTTTCACTCAATGTATCACCCATCTCTCTCTCCCCTCCCACACGAAGTAATTACCTCGTGCCTCCCATTACTCCCCTCCCTGCCACGCCCAACTTACATCTTCACGCACCCTCTCGCCTCTCATCCTCATGGTTTTAACTTGTGACCTTAACCTTGATACTTGACATACTTACTACCAAATATACCAAAAACACTAACCTTGGTTATATAACGATTGCACTAATATTGCAAATGGACCTGATTTGACATACATATATTTTAAATACCTTTAACTTTTGAAACAATATGCATAATTTTTTCATAATTGCCACGTGCCTTTTTAAATATAAAGAATAAGCCTTCTTTTTTAATTATAGGACATAGTTATAACATTTTATTTTTAAACGTGCTAAGCGCTACCTGGCTAACATTAAATTTTACAATCAGTTTGGATCCAGTTAATTTATTCTTCTACTGAAGAAAATCGTTATAATTCATACAGTCATGAATCTGTATCATTATGACATGAGAAAAACTTCCTATATTCTATCAGATGGTAGCTTAAAGCAGACTGAAAGTAAAGCAGAATGCGACTTAATTTGCATTATGCTTTACTTTCAATCTGCTTTAAGTAGGCAACTTTCTTCGATACTAGAAACAGTCTATTAGGTAGAAGCTTAACTCTTTCCTCCCTAAAACTTTAAATGAACAATTCCAGTTTCGATTTTAGTCTAGTCCATTTCTGGCTTTTAAGGGTTGTTTTTATCCATTTTTGGCATTATGACAAACAGTGAAGACCCTGATCAGAGGGCTCCTTTCGGAGCCCTCTGATCTGGGTCTTCACTGTTTGCACAGGACAAGTGTACTATTCACATGGCCACTGTTTGAAAATGACGCTTATATGCGGGACTAGGGTTCAAAGAGTTAAACTCACAGCCATTACCCATGACTTTACTAATGTAAAGCGGAACCATTCCAGCATTCCTTCTAAAGTTTATATTCAAGTTGTTTCCCTGCATACCGCATTGTCACTGGTATGTCTGACTCTCCTTTTTAACTTAGCGTTTGGCACTTGTTGTCAAAGGGTAAAGTATAAGTGATTAACCCTTTCATGATCAAATTTATCGTGAGATTTTTACCCCTTCACCGCCATATTGTCGTCTGCTTCAATATTGTTGTCTGCAATATCGTTTTAAAGTAAGATTTAAGGCAGTGTAACTGACGTTATTTCAAAACAAGTGGCAAACAGTTTTGATCCTGATTAGACGCCGCGTAACGCGGCGTCTGATCAAGCTCAAAGCTGTTTGCAAATGCGCTTTATGACGTGATTGAGAGTGAAAGGATTAAGGATGAAGTACCCAAAAATAATTTTTTTAACTACAGTCGAACCTCGATAATTGAAGTAAGCCGAACATAACTTTGAAACGTGTCTTGCAGACAACAATACTGAAGCAGACGACAATAAAGCGGTGAAGGGGTAAACATCTCCCGAATAATTCGATCATGAATGGTTTAACCAACAACAGTAAAGAGTATAAGAGATGTTGTTGTATACTAAAACTGTGAAGTATATGGGTAGCATTTCCAAAGTCAATGATGATGAAAGGTGTTTTATATTCTACCAAGGCATTAGTACATTTTGTGGCCATGACCTACTCTTTAAATTTATAGGAATACTGTGAAGATATTAAATTTCTCAGGCAGTTTCAAAGTTCATAATTAAATGATTTAGCACAAAACGCATTTATTTTGGGGGAAAACGTTGTGCAAGTAATTGACAGTCACATTTAATCTCCTGAATAAGTATATGGGCGATGACTTGCAAACTATTGTACATCCAGATGAGACATCGAGTAACTTGGCGTCTCATCTGGACCACAACTGTTTGACATTCTATGTGTTAGAAATTAAAAAGAGGCTGAATCAATAATGATGTCTGCATATTCGTTTTTAGTTAGATTTAAGGCAATATAACTGCAGAAATATCAGAGTCCCTGATCAGATACAGTGGAGAATCTGTTATTCTTTCCCAATAAACGCGTTTACGCTAAAACTATTATTTGCAGTGCAAACAGTTTGGAGCCAGATCAGACGCCGGGTAACCCGGCGTCTGATCAGGCTCCAAACTGTTTGCCACCAAGATAAACAAGAATGATCAGAATTATCCAAAATTCGTTCTTTTCTACGTTTTAGTGCTTTGCGTTTGCGTACGTTTGCGTTTAAACGGGAAAGAATAACAGATTCTCCACTGTATATAGGGTATTCCACGAGTCCTTGTTTCGTTCTAATCGTTTCCTAAAATAATCGTTTAACCCTTATCATGCTAAGCGCGACTTGGTTTACATTTGCAAACATATTGGAACCAGATCAGACGCCACATAACGCGGCGTCTGATCTTGTTCCAAACTGTTTGCCTCTCATATTCAACATTTCAAGCTTAAAAACAAATTTTGTTTTTCGCCCACGATATATTTGAAGCAGATGACAATCCAGGAAGATAAGGGTTAATAAATCTAATAAATTATGAACACTCATGTAATATCCTATATTTATTGAATTTATATTTGTATGTGCACAGTGCTTGGTTACAGTAGAGAAACGTTATTCTTTCCCAATAAACGCGTTTACGCTAAAACTATTATTTGCAGTGGAAACAGTTTGGAGCCTGATCAGACGCCGGGTTACCCGGCGTCTTATCGGGCTCCGAACTGTTTGCCACCCAGATTAAAATAAATGGTCAGAATTGACAATAACTTGTCTTTTTCTACGTTTTATTGCGATGCGTTTGCGTACGTTTGCGTTCAAACGGGAAATAATAACGTTTTCTCCACTGTAAGTGCTTAGCATAAGAGGGGTAGGGGCTAGGGGCTAGGGGATAGGGTGTCAATGTGAATGGAAACAATTTACCCCTTTCTCCTTTAATATCTAAGATATATAATTGAAAACAGTTTGGAGCCAGACCAGACGCCGGGTAACTGACGTCTGATCAGACTCAAGTTGTTTGCCACTGAGATTAAAACGAATAGTCAGAGTTGCGATTAATTTGTCATTTCTACACTTTATTGCAATTTGTGTTTGTTTGTCCTTCTGTTTAATCGGGGGAAGAATAACGTTTTCTCCACTTTAATCGAAAAAACACATATCCTGATACAATATCTCAAGCAAAGTCTTAAAACTAAGATTTCGTGTACAGTATTCCCTCCCTACAACTGCCCTCCGAACAACAATTCCCTGTTTTACAACAATGTTTGCCAATGTTCTACAAACAAGACAATTATCCCGAAATATCATCTGCTTAGAATTGTTGATTGCTATTTTTCTCAAAGCTATTTATTTTAATTTTGACAAGACGAGTGCTCCACAATTTGAGCCCAGACAGACGACGCGCTACTCGGCGTCTGATTTTGGTCCAAACTGTTTGTAACAAGTCATGCTCTGTACTCTTAGGGTATTAATGCTCCCTCCCTATAACAACTCCCTCCAAACAACACTACTAATCTTCGTCTCCGAATGGGTGTTGTTAAAGAGAGGGTGCACTGTACTTCAACACCTCACCAACAATTTCTATCGACTATTTCAACTCTTCCAAAGCCATAACAACGTCTGCTTTCATACCTTTTTCTGCAGTTTTGTTTAACTCTTTGCATGCTGAATAATGTTTTCGTCTGCAACAATTTGTCGTCTGCTATCGTTCTAAAATTAGAATTTTCAAAATTTATTTTTTAAATTCAGTGTCAGAAAGGCGAACAGTTTGGGTCCTGATGAGACGCCGCGTTACGCGGCGTCTCATCTGGATCCAATCTGTTTGCAGAGATAATCACTATGGCGGGTATATCCGCCGCTAGCATGTAAAGTTGAAGGAAAGATCACTGACGACATATCGATACGAATATGAAGAAGTTTGGTTCCTCATCAGAAGATCAAGATCCAAACTGATTGCAAAGTTAGCTGTAGCCACCCGCTGCAATAAAAGCCGTTTAGCCGAAGGAACAAAATAAGGAGAGCTATAGTTTGGTTTCAATCAAACACCTACAATCCACAACTGGCCTTGATCCAAACTTCCAAACTGATTACAAATTCAATTCAAATCTTGTCTGTCAAGATAGGGGTTGAAATGACACTCTCTAGAGCATAAACTGAAATGTTTCTACTTTTGTACGTACAGATAGGAATACATTATTCTTCACAATAAACGCGTTTACGCTGAAACTATTATTTCTATTGCAAACTGTTACAGTTTGGAGCCTGATCAGACGCCGGGTAACCCGGCATCTGATCGGGCTCAAAACTGTTTGCCACCAAGATAAATGTGATTTATCAGAATTGTCCAAAAAGTTTACTTTTCTACGTTTTAGTGCTTTGCGTTTGCGTTTCGTTTGCGTTTAATCGGGAAAGAATAACGTATTCTGCACTGTACTTTATCGTTTTAATTAACTTGCTCTCACACATTGCAGTGCTAAATATGCGATATGTATGCTCTTGTGGGATATATGTAACCTATTTGGGTGAATATTAACACTTTATTTTCTGCTAAAGATTTGGATTGAACTTAGCGTAGGCTGGTTAAATTTCAGCATACACAGCAATTTTCTTCCGCACACTGTCGTCAATACCATTTTTGGAATAGGCTATAATCTTTCTGAAATTATTTTAGGAATCTCACCAGAGAGTTTAGATTGAGTACAGGTACATAGTTTGTCCAGGACCTTTGTTTATGATTGGTTTGATATTTGATCATAGCTACAGTTTTATAAAATTGGATAAGGGGTACTTACAAGTTTTTATTAGGTATTAGTCCAATAATTATTGTTCATAATCTAATTAGCCATTCAGACATTTATTTTGTTTTTGTGTTACCCTTTAGTTTGTATAACAATTGCTGTTTTCATAAATTTAATTGGGTAAATCCCCCCCCCCCCCCCCCACCCCCAAAGCAACTTATCAGTAGTTCTGTATGATACGGCACCATCATAAATAAAATGTTCATATGACGCCGAGATAAACGGAATATTAAATTTGTGTGTTTTCAGTATTGCATTTAATGAAGTCGTTGGATGATATCATATGTTACTCGCCAAAGGCTCGCAGCATATTATTATATATCACTCGTTTAATAAATTCAATACTGGAAACACACTAATTCATTTTCCTCTATGTATGATATTTAACCAAATCATTTTAAAATTCTACAAAAGAAGATATAAGCATACACCTCTTTATAACCATTTTCACGCTGAATATTCCACCCATTATGGACATTGTTAAATTATTATTTTGGCTAATGCAATGAAGAAAACATACTACAGGGAAGAATGCATACTCAAGTAAATCTGATTGTTAATGTCTACTTTTGAGGACGATTGGTATTACATGTAATGGATAAAGTTAAAACCCGAAACTGATAGAGCAGACAGGGGGAAAACTAAGCTGCCAATATCGACAGAACGCATCAGCATTCTGAATGCCCCAATTACCTTGTCTCTAATCAGAAAGATAATCTGTTTTGTGAGATTTACTGCGGCAATGTTTGCGTGCAGTCGAATATAACCCGCCTGGTATTGCTTTTTGTGCTGGTGACTTATCGATGCACATGCATTGTGGATATCAATTTCAATATGAAGTCTAGGTAGTTTCTAAATTGAAATAAGCATATATGCTATTTTCTTAATGCATTGATGTCTAGCTAGTCCAGTATTAAAGTGGTATTTGACAAAATACAGGAACATAGACAACAGTGCACCCTCCCTACAACGTCCCTCCGCCGAACAACGAACAACGATTCACACTTTGTAACAATGGTTGCCGCTGTTATCCTAAACAAGACATTATAACTAACATTTTCACTGCTGAAATATCGTCTGCTTATACTTGTCACGTTCTGTTTTTTTTCTTCTCAAAGTTCCGTATTAGACGTTTTTTCGGAAGAAACATAAAGACAAGTGACCAACTGTTTGAACCTAGATCAGCCGCCTTATTACGCAGCGTCTGATCTTGGTTCAAACTGCTAATTTTGCAAATGTAAGCCACTTAATGTTCACGCTAAGGGTATTGATTTTCCCGCCCTACAACAACTCGTTTCAAACAACACATCCAATCTTTGTTTCCCATAGGGTGTAGTTGTAAAGAGGTTTTAGTGTATAACGAAAACATAAAAATCGATAGTCGACTGTTAAACAATGTATTCTTAAAATCCTACTTTGCCACCTACTCAATGGTGGGGTTCTCCCGATTGATATAAATTTGTCTATAAAAGACTTGCCCTTTATGAATATATATCATCTGAACTATTAGATTTACATTAGCTGATAAAATAAGAACAACAATCCCCTGGAATGTGTGCAGACCGTTATGTCAGACATATCCACATATAAGAAACCGACACATACTGTGTTCAGACATATCCTTTAGGAGTTTTTCTATCTGGATATACACTGTTTACACATGTGCGTTTATAAGAAATTTGGTTTGCGCACTATCATCTACGTGAAACAACCACCGTCTTAATACATATGCACACAAAAAAAATTCGATTAATCAATTGCATTAAAATGACTTTGATTAATAATAGTTCTAAAACATCTTGCGCAAACCCCTATATAAACAAAGAAGGACATATCTATGTTTAAATCTCTTTAAAACACGCATGCGTTGTACATAACAGCTTAAAGGGATACTTGCCTATTTGAAAAAACCGACAGAATCTCATGAACAGTTCTATAACTTGAAATAAGGTCTATATAAGCAAATTGCTAAAACAAAAATTGGGGGTTGCCATGCTTTTTTCAGCTCTAACTGGCTTTGAAAAGTGTGACGTTTGTCGCATTTGCTCATTGTCAGAGCAGAAAACGTCATAAGGAACAAATGCACTTATATTACAACACAATAACATATTTCTAGTACACTTTTTAATTTCATCACAAACAAGTGTGAAATAAACTTTTAAAAGCTCATTCCTGTGTTTTTAATGAGCTTTTGGGCTAAAATGAATGCTGAAAACCGGAAAAATAAGACATTTTTTCTTGCCAATTTCTCACAAATACATCAATTATGTAAAAAGTTTCCGTAAAACATTCTTTAAACTTTCTAGGCATCTAGGTTAACGTACTCCTTATCAAATGGTGTAAAGAAACCTAGGTGTTGCCATGTTCATTTATGAAATATGGTCAAAATTCTAACTCTACCCCCTTAGATTTTATGCAGAATATATACCTACCCCAATAGCTAAATTGGGTCTCTGTTGACCTGAAAATGAGAAATATCTTAAATTGGTAAATATATGAGTGTATGTGATTATAACAGCATTTAATAAAGCTTTAGTTACTTAAAGTCCCATTGTGTTTTCAGACCTTTTCTTAATGCCTGAAATACAATAACGGTTAATAATAATGTTTAAACATTCTTATGGGCCAAACTGATCTATGCAATGATGAAGATGGACCTAAATCCCCAAAAAGGGCGATTTAAAATCATAACAAACCGAAAATATAACGTCTGTCATAAACATTACCACACGGCTTAGTATCACGTGATACAGCCGAATTCAACTTCACTGGGGGCAACCGTATCTACCTCCGCCCGTCCATCCATCAGTCAGTTATACTATCACACTTTTTGTCCGCTCTCTAACTCAACTATTTTTTATCCGATCTTCCACAAACTTGCTGAAAATGTTCATTGATATAAAATCAAGGTTTAGTTTGATTACTACTAAAATCGCATAAGGTATTTTTGAGTTATTGCCTGTTAATTAATAAAAAATGACTGTTTCAGTCATTTTTGCACTCTAAAACAAACAGCTTTTATCGGATATTCACCAAACATGCTGACAATATTTATTCATATAAAATTTAGGTCTAGTTTGATTATTACAAAATTCGCATGTGGCATATCTGAGTTTTAGCCCTTTATGTATTAAAAAATGACTGTTTTCAGCAAGTTTTGCTCTCTAACACAAATACGTTTTATTGGATCTTCACCAAACTTGCTGAAAATGTTTATTGATATAAAATCAAGGTTCAGTTTCATAACTACTAAATCGCATAAGGTATATCTGAGTTATTGCCTGTTTATTAATTAAAAATGACGGTTTCAGTCACTTTTTGCACTCTAACACATACAGTTTTTATCGGATATTCATTAAACTTGCTGAAATGTTAAAGTATATAAAATTTAGGTCTAGTTTGATTATTACAAAAATCGCATGTGGCATATCTGAGTTTTTGCCCTTTATGTATTAAAAAATGACTGTTTCAGCATTTTTCAGCAATAACTCAGACATGCCGTATGCGATTTTATTTTGAACCTCACCTAGATTCTATACTAATAAACATTTGTAGCAAGTTTGGTGAAGATCCAAAAAGAAGTATTTGAGTTAGAGAGCGGACAAGGCTGAAACAGTCATTTTCAGCAAGCTCAAGGTATAGTTTTTCCGTAGTTTATTTTAACCGTTTACCCATGGTGAAAAATATGTACACGTTGTTATTGGATCTCATAGTGTTTAACCCTGTGCCTACTTTACGGAGTTTACAAACTATTTGAATCTAAAAAGACGCCGCGTAACGCGGCGTCTCTATTTGACACTCGTCTTAAGGTTTGTTTAATTAAAACAATGCATAAATCTAAACTGAACACATTTTTGCAGACGACAATGTCGAAGCAGACGTCTGTGCAGCAGAATAAGGGTTAACAGGGTCATTTTCAGTGTTCCAGCTAAACATGTAATTGAGTGTAATCTGAACTAAGGCTTAAAAAAAAAAGATGTGTGTTTCCGGTTTCCCGACCGACCCTATTTTTTACCCCCGACCCTAAAGTTTTTAAAGAAAATTAAAAAAAAAAAAAAAAATTAAAAAAAAAAATGTTTTTTTTTTATTGTTTTTAGGGGAAAGTTTTTTTGGTGAGGGGAAAAAGATACGGGAGTGGAAGGGGCCGTTATTCGGTGCCCGTTACAGAAGGAAAAAAGCCTTGTATTAAAAGCAAACACACCATATTTTTTTAAATATAATATTTATTTGATGCAATGGTTTTCAGATTGAAACAAGAACTATTTCACATAATTATATTATGAAATACCTTACAATTTAAACTTGCAAATCAAGATAAATCATTTCAGACACTTTCAATGTTGAATACAACAAGAGCAAGGTCATTATTTGTCATATAAGCCCATCCTTTGATTGTAAAAAATCCGCATATATGCCCTATATAAAAACTTTTTAAAAAATAAAAACTGTTTCCTACCGACCTACCCTAAAATTTTGAGAGGGTGAAACCAGAAACACACATATTTTTTTTTAGGCCTAATCTAACATTTTCTCACTCATGTCAGCACCGAATGCTATGGTGTTACTACTGATTAAACTGTCTCTTTGAGACACTTTTAATGAGTATGACACCTTTGGGTTTAAAA